>JBANSL010000015.1:5000-2505000 GCA_037127255.1 Persicaria tinctoria
AAATGGCAAAATATGCGACGGACTTAAAATATAGAATATTGGGCCCCGATTCAATAAATACAATATAAAACATGTATCTACCAAGATACAGAGTAATTAGAGTTGAGTATCTGTCATTTTAGATTGTTTAAGATTTCGATATATTTTTGTGTACAGTACCCTATGAGAAAATGGTGAAATATGCGACGGAGTTAATATATGGATTATTGGGCTCCGATTCAATAAATACAATATAAAACCTGTATCTACCAAGTTACAGAGTCGTTAGAGTTGGGGATCGGCCATTTTGGATTGCTTAAGATTTCGATATATTTTCATGTACCGTACCCTATGAGAAAATGGCAAAATATGCGACGGATTTAAAACATAGAATATTGGGCTCCGATTCAATAAATACAATATAAAACTTGTATCTACCAAGTTACAGAGTAATTAGAGTCGAGTATCTGTCATTTTAGATTGTTTAAGATTTCGATATATTTTTGTGTACAGTACCCTATGAGAAAATGGTGAAATATGCGACGGAGTTAATATATGGATTATTGGGCTCCGATTCAATAAATACAATATAAAACCTGTATCTACCAAGTTACAGAGTCGTTAGAGTTGAGGATCGGCCATTTTCTCATAGGGTGCTGTACACGAAAATATATCGAAATCTTAAGCAATCCAAAATGGGGGATCCTCAACTCTAACGACTCTGTAACTTGGTAGATACAGGTTTTATATTGTATTTGTTGAATCGGAGCCCAATAATCCATATATTAACTCCGTCGCATATTTCACCATTTTCTCATAGGGTACTGCACACAAAAATATATCGAAATCTTAAACAGTATAAAATGACAGATACTCAACTCTAATTACTCTGTAACTTGGTAGATACAGGTTTTATACTGTATTTATTGAATCGGAGCCCAATATTTCATATTTTAAGTCCGTCGCATATTTTGCCATTTTCTCATAGGGTACTATACACGAAAATATATCGAAATGTTAAGCAATCCAAAATGGCCGATCCTCAACTCTAACGACTATGTAACTTGGTAGATACAAGTTTTATTTTGTATTTATTGAATCGGAGCCCAATAATCCATATATTAACTCCGTCGCATATTTCACCATTTTCTCATAGGGTACTGCACACAAAAATATATCGAAATCTTAAACAATCTAAAATGACAGATACTCAACTCTAATTACTCTATAACTTTGCAGATACAGGTTTTATATTGTATTTATTGAATCGGAGCCCACTATTTCATATTTTAAGTCCGTCGCATATTTCACAAATTTCTCATAGGGTACTGTACACGAAATTATATCGAAATCTGAAACAATTCAAAATGGCAGATACTCAACTTTAATGACTGTAACTTGGTAGATACAAGTTTTATACTGTATTTATTGAATCAAAGCCCAATATTCCGTGTTTTAAGTCCGTCGCATATTTTGCCATTTTCTCATAGGGTACTGTACACGAAAATATATCGAAATCTTAAGCAATCCAAAATGGGCGATCCTCAACTCTAACGACTATGTAACTTGGTAGATACAGGTTTTATATTCTATTTATTGAATCGGAGCCCAATATTCCATATATTAACTCCGTCGCATATTTCACCATTTTCTCATTGGGTATTGTACACAAAAACATATCGACATCTTAAACAATCTAAAATGACAGATACTCAACTCTAATTATTCTGTAACTTGGTAGATACAAGTTTTATATTGTATTTATTGAATCGGAGCCCAATATTCTATGTTTTAAGTCCGTCGCATATTTTGCCATTTTCTCATAGGGTACGGTACACGAAAATATATCGAAATCTTAAGCAATCCAAAATGGCCGATCCTCAACTCTACCGACTCTGTAACTTGGTAGATACAGGTTTTATATTGTATTTATTGAATCGGAGCCCAATAATCCATATATTAACTCCGTCGCATATTTCACCATTTTCTAATAGGGTACTGCACACAAAAATATATCAAAATCTTAAACAATCTAAAATGACAGATACTCAACTCTAATTACTCTGTAACTTGGTAGATACAGGTTTTATATTGTATTTATTGAATCGGAGCCCAATATTTCATATTTTAAGTCCGTCGCATATTTCACAAATTTCTCATAGGGTACTGTACACGAAATTATATCGAAATCTTAAACAATTCAAAATGGTAGATACTCAACTTTAATGACTCTGTAACTTGGTAGATACAAGTTTTATATTGTATTTATTGAATCGAAGCCCAATATTCCGTGTTTTAAGTCCGTCGCATATTTTTGCCATTTTCTCATAGGGTATTGTACACGAAAATA
Organism: Persicaria tinctoria; assembly: GCA_037127255.1. Classification (NCBI taxonomy): domain Eukaryota; kingdom Viridiplantae; phylum Streptophyta; class Magnoliopsida; order Caryophyllales; family Polygonaceae; genus Persicaria; species Persicaria tinctoria. The sequence continues at coordinate 7,330 of JBANSL010000015.1, forward strand.
TATCGAAATCTTAAGCAATCCAAAATGGGCGATCCTCAACTCTAACGACTCTATAACTTGGTAGATACAGGTTTTATATTGTATTTATTAAAACGGAGCCCAATATTCCATATATTAACTCCGTCGCATATTTCACTATTTTCTCATAGGGTACTGGTCACAAAAATATATCGAAATCTTAAACAATCTAAAATGACAGATACTCGACTCTAATTACTCTGTAACTTGGTAGATACAAGTTTTATATTGTATTTATTGAATCGAAGCCCAATATTCTATGTTTTAAGTCCTTCGCATATTTTGCCATTTTCTCATAGGGTACGGTACACGAAAATATATCGAAATCTTAAGCAATCGAAAATGCCCGATCCTCAACTCTAACGACTCTGTAACTTGGTAGATACAGGTTTTATATTGTATTTATTGAATCGGAGCCCAATAATCCATATATTAACTCCGTCGCATATTTCACCATTTTCTCATAGGGTACTGTACACAAAAATATATCGAAATCTTAAACAATCTAAAATGACAGATACTCAACTCTAATTACTCTGTATCTTGGTAGATACATGTTTTATATTGTATTTATTTAATCGGGGCCCAATATTCTATATTTTAAGTCCGTCGCATATTTTGCCATTTTCTCATAGGGTACTGTACATGAAAATATATCGAAATCTTAAGCAATCCAAAATGGGCGATCCTCTACTCTAACGACTCTGTAACTTGGTAGATACAGGTTTTATATTGTATTTATTGAATCGGAGCCCAATAATCCATATATTAACTCCGTCGCATATTTCACCATTTTCTCATAGGGTACTGTACACAAAAATATATCGAAATCTTAAACAATCTAAAATGACAGATACTCGACTCTAATTACTCTGTAACTTGGTAGATACAAGTTTTATATTGTATTTATTGAATCGAAGCCCAATATTCCGTGTTTTAAGTCCGTCGCATATTTTGCCATTTTCTCACAGGGTATTCTACACGAAAATATATCGAAATCTTAAGCAATCCAAAATGGGCGATCCTCTACTCTAACGACTCTGTAACTTGGTAGATACAGGTTTTATATTGTATTTATTGAATCGGAGCCCAATATTCCATATATTAACTCCGTCGCATATTTCACCATTTTCTCATAGGGTATTGTACACAAAAATATATCGAAATCTTAAACAATCTAAAATGATGAATACTCAACTCTAATTACTCTGTAACTTGGTAGATACAAGTTTTATATTGTATTTATGGAATCGAAGCCCAATATTCCGTGTTTTAAGTCCGTCGCATATTTTGCCATTTTCTCATATGGTACTGTACACGAAAATATATCGAAATCTTAAGCAATCCAAAATGGGCGATCCTCAACATTAACGACTCTGTAACTTGGTAGATAAAGGTTTTATATTGTATTTATTGAATCGGAGCCCAATATTCCATATATTAACTCCGTCGCATATTTCACCATTTTCTCATAGGGTACTGTACACAAAAATATATCGAAATCTTAAACAATCTAAAATGACAGATACTCAACTCTAATTATTCTGTAACTTGGTAGATACAAGTTTTATATTGTATTTATTGAATCGGAGCACAATATTCTATGTTTTATGTCCGTCGCATATTTTTCCATTTTCACACAGGGTACGGTACACGAAAATATATTGAAATCTTAAGCAATCCAAAATGGCCGATCCTCAACTCTAACAACTCTGTAACTTGGTAGATACAGGTTTTATATTGTATTTATTGAATCGGAGCCCAATAATCCATATATTAACTCCGTCGCATATTTCACCATTTTCTAATTGGGTACTGCACACAAAAATATATCGAAATCTTAAACAATCTAAAATGACAGATACTCAACTCTAATTACTCTGTAACTTGGTAGATACAGGTTTTATATTGTATTTATTGAATCGGAGCCCACTATTTCATATTTTAAGTCCGTCGCATATTTCACAAATTTCTCATAGGGTACTGTACACGAAATTATATCGAAATCTTAAACAATTCAAAATGGCAGATACTCAACTTTAATGACTCTGTAACTTGGTAGATACAAGGTTTATATTGTATTTATTAAATCGAAGCCCAATATTCCGTGTTTTAAGTCCGTCGCATATTTTGCCATTTTCTCATAGGGTACTGTACACGAAAATATATCGAAATCTTAAGCAATCCAAAATGGGCGATCCTCAACTCTAACGACTCTGTAACTTGGTAGATACAGGTTTTATATTGTATTTATTGAATCGGAGCCCAATATTTCATATTTTAAGTCCGTCGCATATTTTGCCAATTTCTCATAGGGTACTGTACACAAAAATATATCGAAATCTTAAACAATCTAAAATGATGAATACTCAACTCTAACTACTCTGTAACTTGGTAGATACAAGTTTTATATTGTATTTATGGAATCGAAGCCCAATATTCCGTGTTTTAAGTCCATCGCATATTTTGCTATTTTCTCATATGGTAATGTACACGAAATATATCGAAATCTGAAGCAATCCAAAATGGGCGATACTCAACTCTAACGACTCTGTAACTTGGTAGATACAGGTTTTATATTGTATTTATTGAATCGGAGCCCAATATTCCATATATTAACTCCGTCGCATATTTCACCATTTTCTCATAGGATACTGTACACAAAAATATATCGAAATCTTAAACAATCTAAAATGACAGATACTCAACTCTAATTATTCTGTAACTTGGTAGATACAATTTTTATATTGTATTTATTGAATCAGAGCACGATATTCTATGTTTTAAGTCCGTCGCATATTTTGCCATTTTCTCATAGGGTACGGTACACGAAAATATATCGAAATCTTAAGCAATCCAAATTGGCCGATCCTCAACTCTAACGACTCTGTAACTTGGTAGATACAGGTTTTATATTGTATTTATTGAATCGGAGCCCAATAATCCATATATTAACTCCGTCGCATATTTCACCATTTTCTAATAGGGTACTGCACACAAAAATATATCGAAATCTTAAACAATCTAAAATGACAGATACTCAACTCTAATTACTCTGTAACTTGGTAGATACAGCTTTTATATTGTATTTATTGAATCGGAGCCCAATATTTCATATTTTAAGTCCGTCGCATATTTCACAAATTTCTCATAGGGTACTGTACACGAAATTATATCGAAATCTTAAACAATTCAAAATGGCAGATACTCAACTTTAACGACTCTGTAACTTGGTAGATACAAGTTTATATTGTATTTATTGAATCGAAGCCCAATATTCCGTGTTTTAAGTCCGTCGCATATTTTGCCATTTTCTCATAGGGTACTGTACACGAAAATATATCGAAATCTTGTGGGTAGCTTTAATATCACCAATAAGGTGGGACATCGCTCAAAATTGGGAATTTGGAGGCTAATACGATCAGCTTACCGCGTGAGATTTGCAACACGGCTTGTATTTTTATGGGATATTTCGGGTGAATGAGGGAAGTGCCATCTCTAGTGCTTCAAAAGGGCTGAAACTTTGTGGGTAGCTTTAATATAACCAATAAGGTGTGGAAACGCTAAAAAGGGGGAATTTGAAGGCTAACACGATCAGCTTACCGCGCCAGGTTTGCAACACGGCTTGTATTTTTGTGGGAGATTTCGTATTAATGAAGAAAGTGCCGTCTCTAGTGCTCCAAAAGGGCTGAAACTTTGTGGGTAGATTTAATATAACCAATAAGGCGGGGAAACGCTAAATATGTGAATTTGGAGGGTAATACAATCATCTTACCGCTAGAGATTTGCAACACGGCTTGTATTTTTGTGGGAGATTTCAGGTTAATGAAGTAAGTGCCATCTTTAGTGCTCCAAAAGGGCTGAAACTTTATTGGTAGCTGTAATATAACCCATAAGGTGAGGATCAACTTACTGCGTGAGATTTGCAACACGGCTTGTATTTTTGTGGGATATTTTGGGTTATTATAGGAAGTACCATCTCTAGTGCTCCAAAAGGGCTGAAACATTGTGGGTAGCTTTAATATCACAAATAAGGGGGGGCAACGCTAAAAATTGGGAATATGAAGGCTAATATGATCTGCTTACCTCGTGAGATTTGCAACACGGCTTGTATTTTTGTTGGAGATTTCAGGTTAATGCAGGAAGTGCCATCTCTAGTGCTCCAAAAGGGCTGAAACTTTGTGGGTAGCTTTAATATAACAAATAAGGTGGGGAAACACTTAAAAATGGGAATTTATAGGCTAATACGATCAGCTTACCGCGTGAGATTTCCAACACGGCTTGTATTTTTGTGTGAGATTTCGGGTTAATGAAGAAAGTGCCATCTCTAGTGCTCCAAAAGGGCTGGAACTTTGTGGGTAGCTTTAATATAACTAATAAGGTAGGGAAACGCTAAAAAATGGGAATTTGGAGGCTAATACGATAAGCTTACCACGTGAGATTTGCAACACGGCTTGTATTTTTTTGTGAGATTTCGGGTTAATGTAGGAAGTGCCATCTCTAGTGTTCCAAAAGGGGTGAAACTTAGTGGGTAGCTTTAATATAACCAATAAGGTGGGAAAACACTAAAAAATGGGAATTTGGAGGCTAATACGATCAGCTTAACGCGTGAGATTTTCAACACGACTTGTATTTTTGTGGGAGATTTCGGCTTAATGAAGGAAGTGCCATCTCTAGTGCTCCAAAAATGCTGAAACTTTGTGAGCAGCTTTAATATAACTAATAAGGTGGGGAAATTCTAAAAATGCGAATTTGGAGGCTAATACGATCTGCTTACCGCGTGAGATTTGCAACACGGCTTGTATTTTTGTGGGAGATTACGGCTTAATGAAGAAAGTATCATCTCTAGTGCTCCAAAAGGGCTGAAACTTTGTTGGTAGCTTTAATATAACCAATAAGGTGGGGAAACGCTAAAAAATGCGAATTTGGAGGCTAATACGATCTGCTTACCGCGTGAGATTTGCAACAGGGCTTGTATTTTTGTGGGAGATTTCGGGTTAATGGAGAAAGTGACATCTCTAGTGCTCCAAAAGAGCCGAAACTTTGTTGGTAGCTTTAATATAACCAATAAGGTGGGAAAACGCTAAAAAATTGGAATTTGGAGGCTAATACGATCAGCTTACTGTGTGAGATTTGCAACACGGCTATTATTTTTGTGGTATATTTCGGGTTAATATAAGAAGTACCATCTCTAGTGCTCCAAAAGGGCTGAAACATTGGGGGTAGCTTTAATATCACCAATAAGGTGGGACAGCGCTAAAAATTACGGATTTGGAGGCTAATACGATTAGCTTACCGCGTGAGATTTGCAACACGGCTTGTATTTTTGTGGGATATTTCAGGTTAATGGAGGAAGTGTCATCTCTAGTGCTCCAAAGGGGCTGAAACTTTGTGGGTAGTTTTAATATAACCCATAAGGTGAGGAAACGCTTAAAAATGGGAATTTGGAGGTTGATACGATCTGGTTACTGCGTGAGATTTGCAACACGGCTTGTATTTTTGTGGGATATTTTTGGTTATTATAGGAAGTACCATCTCTAGTGCTCCAAAAGGGCTGAAACATTGTGGGTAGCTTTAATATCACCAATAAGGTGGGACAACGCTAAAAATTGGGAATATGAAGGCTAATATGATCATCTTACCTCGTGAGATTTGCAACACGGCTTGTATTTTTGTTGGAGATTTCAGGTTAATGCAGGAAGTGCCATCTCTAGTGCTCCAAAAGGGCTGAAACTTTGTGGGTAGCTTTAATATAACCAATAAGGTGGGGAAACACTTAAAAATGGGAATTTAGAGGCTAATACGATCAGCTTAACGCGTGAGATTTGCAACACGGCTTGTATTTTTGTGTGAGATTTCGGGTTAATGAAGAAAGTGTCATCTCTAGTACTCCAAAAGGGCTGGAACTTTGTGGGTAGCTTTAATATAACTAATAAGGTAGGGAAACGCTAAAAAATAGGAATTAGGAGGCTTAAATGATCAGCTTACCGTGTGAGATTTGCAACACGGCTTGTATTTCTGTGAGAGATTTCGGTCTAATGAAGGAAGTGCCATCTCTAGTGCTCCAAAATGGCCGAAACTTTGTGGGTAACTTTAATATGACAAATAAGGTGGGGAAACGCTTAAAAATGGGAATTTAGAGGCTAATACGATCAGCTTACCGCGTGAGATTTTCAACACAGCCTGTATTTTTTTGTGAGATTTCGGGTTAATGAAGGAAGTTCCATCTCTTGTGCTCCAAAAGGGATGAAACTTTGTGGGTAGCTTTAATATAACCAATAAGGTGGGGAAACGCTAAAAAATGGGAATTTTAAGGCTAATACAATCATCTTACCGCGTCAGATTTGCAACACGGCTTTTATTTTTGTGGGAGATTTCTTGTTAATGAAGAAAGTGTCGTCTCTAGTGCTCCAAAAGGGCTGAAACTTTGTGGGTAGCTTTAATATAACCTATAAGGCGAGGAAACGCTAAATATGTGAATTTGGAGGGTAATACAATCATCTTACCGCTTAAGATTTACAACAAGGCTTGTATTTTTGTGGGAGATTTCAGGTTAATGAAGTAAGTGCCATCTTTAGTGCTCCAAAAAGGGCTGAAACTTTGTTGGTAGCTGTAATATAACCCATAAGGTGAGGAAACGCTTAAAAATAAGAATTTGGAGGTTGATACGATCAGCTTACTGCGTGAGATTTGCAACACGGCTTGGATTTTTGTGGGAGATTTCGGGTTAATATAGGAAGTACCATCTCTAGTGCTCCAAAAGGGCTGAAACATTGGGGGTAGCTTTAATATCACCAATAAGGTGGGACAACGCTAAAAATTGGGAATTTGAAGGCTAATATGATCAGCTTACCTCGTGAGATTTGCAACACGGCTTGTATTTTTGTTGGAGATTTCAGGTTAATGCAGGAAGTGCTATCTCTAGTGCTCCAAAAGGGCTGAAACTTTGTTGGTAGCTTTAATATAACCAATAAGGTGGGCAAACACTTAAAAATGGGAATTTAGAGGCTAATACGATCAGCTTACCGCGTGAGATTTGCAACACGGCTTGTATTTTTTTGTGAGATTTCGGGTTAATGAAGAAAGTGTCATCTCTAGTGCTCCAAAAGGGCTGAAACTTTGTGAGCAGCTTTAATATAACCACTAAGGTGGGGAAACGCTAAAAAATGCGAATTTGGAGGCTAATACGATCTGCTTACCACGTGAGATTTGCAACCCGGCTTGTATTTTTCGGGGAGATTTCGGGTTAATGTAGAAAGTGCCATCTCTAGTGCTCCAAAAGGGCTGAAACATAGTGGATAGCTTTAATATAACCAATAAGGTGGGAAAACGCTAAAAAATTGGAATTTGGAGTCTAATACGATCAGCTTACTGCGTGAGATTTGCAACACGGCTATTATTTTTGTGGTATATTTCGGGTTAATATAAGAAGTACCATCTCTAGTGCTCCAAAAGGGCTGAAAATTGGGAATTTGGAGGCTAATACGATCAGTTTACCGCGTGAGATTTGTAACACGGCTTGTATTTTTGTCGGATATTTCGGGTTAATGGAGTAAGTGTCATCTCTAGTGCTCCAAAAGGGCTGAAACTTTGTGGGTAGTTTTAATATAACCAATAAGGTGGGGAAACGCTTAAAAATTGGAATTTAGAGGCTAATACGATTAGCTTACCGCGTGAGATTTGCAACACAGCTTGTATTTTTGTGTGAGATTTCGGGTTAATGAAGGAAGTTCCATCTCTTGTCCTCCAAAAGGGATGAAACTTTGTGGGTAGCTTTAATATAACCAATAAGGTGGGGAAACGCTAAAACATGGGAATTTTAAGGCTAATACTATCAGCTTACCGCGTCAGATTTGCAACACGGCTTTTATTTTTGTGGGAAATTTCTTGTTAATGAAGAAAGTGCCGTCTCTAGTGCTCCAAAAGGGCTTAAACATTGTGGGTAGCTTTAATATAACCTATAAGGCGGGGAAACGCTAAATATGTGAATTTGGAGGGTAATACAATCGTCTTACCGCTTGAGATTTGCAACACGACTTGTATTTTTGTGGGAGATTTCAGGTTAATGCAGGAAGTGCCATCTCTAGTGCTCCAAAAGGGCTGAAACTTTGTTGGTAGCTTTAATATAACCAATAAGGTGGGGAAACACTTAAAAATGGGAATTTAGAGGCTAATACGATCAGCTTACCGCATGAGATTTGCAACACGGCTTGTATTTTTTTATGAGATTTCGGGTTAATGAAGAAAGTGCCATCTCTAGTGCTCCAAAAGGGCTGGAACTTTGTGGGTAGCTTTAATATAACCAATAAGGTGGGGAAACGCTAAAAAATGGGAATTAGGAGGCTTAAACGATCAGATTACCGTGTGAGATTTGCAACACGGCTTGTATTTCTGTGGGAGATTTCAGGCTAATAAAGGAAGTGCCATCTCTAGTGCTCCTAAAGGGCCAAAACTTTGTGGGTAACTTTAATATGACCAATAAGGTGGGGAAACGCTAAAAAAACGGAATTTGGAGGCTAATACGATCAGCTTACGGCGTGAGATTTGCAACACGGCTTGTATTTTTTGTGAGATTTCGGGTTAATGTAGGAAGTGCCATCTTTAGTGCTCTAAAAGGGGTGAAACTTAGTGGGTAGCTTTAATGTAACCTATAAGGTGGGAAAACCCTAAAAAATGGGAATTTGGAGGCTAATACGATCAGCTTAACGCGTGAGATTTTCAACACGGCATGTATTTTTGTGGGAGATTTCGGCTTAATGAAGGAAGTGCCATCTCTAGTGCTCCAAAAGGGCTGAAACTTTGTGAGCAGCTTTAATATCACTAATAAGGTGGGGAAACGCTAAAAAAGGGAATTTGGAGGCTATTACGATCTGCTTACCGCGTGGGTTTGCAACACGGCTTGTATTTTTGTGGGAGATTTCGGGCTAATGAAGAAAGTGCCATCTCTAGGGCTCCAAAAGGGCTGAAACTTAGTGGGAAGCTTTCATATAACCAATAAGGTGGGGAAACGCTAAAAAACGGGAATTTGAAGGCTAATACGATCAGCTTACCGCGTGAGATTTGCAATAGGGCTTGTATTTTTGTGGGAGATTTCGGGTTAATGAAGAAAGTGCCATCTCTAGTGCTCCAAAAGGGCTGCAACTTTGTTGGTAGCTTTAATATAACCAATAAGGTGGGAAAACGCTAAAAAATTGGAATTTGGAGGCTAATACGATCAGCTTACTGCGTGAGATTTGCAACACGGCTATTATTTTTGTGGTATATTTCGGGTTAATATAAGAAGTACAATCTCTATTGCTCCAAAAGGGCTGAAACATTGTGGGTAGCTTTAATATCACCAATAAGGTGGGACAACGCTAAAAATTGGGAATTTGGAGGCTAATACGATCAGCTTACCGCGTGAGATTTGCAACACGGCTTGTATTTTTGTGGGAGATTTCGGGTTAATATAGGAAGTACCATCTCTAGTGCTCCAAAAGGGCTGAAACATTGGGGGTAGCTTTAATATCACCAATAAGGTGGGACAACGCTAAAAATTGGGAATTTGAAGGCTAATATGATCAGCTTACCTCGTGAGATTTGCAACACGGCTTGTATTTTTGTTGGAGATTTCAGGTTAATGCAGGAAGTGCTATCTCTAGTGCTCCAAAAGGGCTGAAACTTTGTTGGTAGCTTTAATATAACCAATAAGGTGGGCAAACACTTAAAAATGGGAATTTAGAGGCTAATACGATCAGCTTACCGCGTGAGATTTGCAACACGGCTTGTATTTTTTTGTGAGATTTCGGGTTAATGAAGAAAGTGTCATCTCTAGTGCTCCAAAAGGGCTGAAACTTTGTGAGCAGCTTTAATATAACCACTAAGGTGGGGAAACGCTAAAAAATGCGAATTTGGAGGCTAATACGATCTGCTTACCACGTGAGATTTGCAACCCGGCTTGTATTTTTGGGGGAGATTTCGGGTTAATGTAGAAAGTGCCATCTCTAGTGCTCCAAAAGGGCTGAAACATAGTGGATAGCTTTAATATAACCAATAAGGTGGGAAAACGCTAAAAAATTGGAATTTGGAGTCTAATACGATCAGCTTACTGCGTGAGATTTGCAACACGGCTATTATTTTTGTGGTATATTTCGGGTTAATATAAGAAGTACCATCTCTAGTGCTCCAAAAGGGCTGAAAATTGGGAATTTGGAGGCTAATACGATCAGTTTACCGCGTGAGATTTGTAACACGGCTTGTATTTTTGTCGGATATTTCGGGTTAATGGAGGAAGTGTCATCTCTAGTGCTCCAAAAGGGCTGAAACTTTGTGGGTAGTTTTAATATAACCAATAAGGTGGGGAAACGCTTAAAAATTGGAATTTAGAGGCTAATACGATCAGCTTACCGCGTGAGATTTGCAACACAGCTTGTATTTTTGTGTGAGATTTCGGGTTAATGAAGGAAGTTCCATCTCTTGTCCTCCAAAAGGGATGAAACTTTGTGGGTAGCTTTAACATAACCAATAAGGTGGGGAAACGCTAAAACATGGGAATTTTAAGGCTAATACTATCAGCTTACCGCGTCAGATTTGCAACACGGCTTTTATTTTTGTGGGAAATTTCTTGTTAATGAAGAAAGTGCCGTCTCTAGTGCTCCAAAAGGGCTTAAACATTGTGGGTAGCTTTAATATAACCTATAAGGCGGGGAAACGCTAAATATGTGAATTTGGAGGGTAATACAATCGTCTTACCGCTTGAGATTTGCAACACGACTTGTATTTTTGTGGGAGATTTCAGGTTAATGCAGGAAGTGCCATCTCTAGTGCTCCAAAAGGGATGAAACTTTGTTGGTAGCTTTAATATAACCAATAAGGTGGGGAAACACTTAAAAATGGGAATTTAGAGGCTAATACGATCAGCTTACCGCATGAGATTTGCAACACGGCTTGTATTTTTTTATGAGATTTCGGGTTAATGAAGAAAGTGTCATCTCTAGTGCTCCAAAAGGGCTGAAACTTTGTGGGTAGCTTTAATATAACCAATAAGGTGGGGAAACGCTAAAAAATGGGAATTAGGAGGCTTAAACGATCAGATTACCGTGTGAGATTTGCAACACGGCTTGTATTTCTGTGGGAGATTTCAGGCTAATAAAGGAAGTGCCATCTCTAGTGCTCCTAAAGGGCCAAAACTTTGTGGGTAACTTTAATATGACCAATAAGGTGGGGAAACGCTAAAAAAACGGAATTTGGAGGCTAATACGATCAGCTTACGGCGTGAGATTTGCAACACGGCTTGTATTTTTTGTGAGATTTCGGGTTAATGTAGGAAGTGCCATCTTTAGTGCTCTAAAAGGGGTGAAACTTAGTGGGTAGCTTTAATGTAACCTATAAGGTGGGAAAACCCTAAAAAATGGGAATTTGGAGGCTAATACGATCAGCTTAACGCTTGAGATTTTCAACACGGCATGTATTTTTGTGGGAGATTTCGGCTTAATGAAGGAAGTGCCATCTCTAGTGCTCCAAAAGGGCTGAAACTTTGTGAGCAGCTTTAATATCACTAATAAGGTGGGGAAACGCTAAAAAAGGGAATTTGGAGGCTATTACGATCTGCTTACCGCGTGGGTTTGCAACACGGCTTGTATTTTTGTGGGAGATTTCGGGCTAATGAAGAAAGTGCCATCTCTAGGGCTCCAAAAGGGCTGAAACTTAGTGGGTAGCTTTCATATAACCAATAAGGTGGGGAAACGCTAAAAAACGGGAATTTGAAGGCTAATACGATCAGCTTACCGCGTGAGATTTGCAATAGGGCTTGTATTTTTGTGGGAGATTTCGGGTTAATGAAGAAAGTGCCATCTCTAGTGCTCCAAAAGGGCTGCAACTTTGTTGGTAGCTTTAATATAACCAATAAGGTGGGAAAACGCTAAAAAATTGGAATTTGGAGGCTAATACGATCAGCTTACTGCGTGAGATTTGCAACACGGCTATTATTTTTGTGGTATATTTCGGGTTAATATAAGAAGTACAATCTCTATTGCTCCAAAAGGGCTGAAACATTGTGGGTAGCTTTAATATCACCAATAAGGTGGGACAACGCTAAAAATTGGGAATTTGGAGGCTAATACGATCAGCTTACCGCGTGAGATTTGCAACACGGCTTGTATTTTTGTGGGATATTTCGGGTTAATATAGGAAGTATCATCTCTAGTGCTCCAAAAGTGTTGAAACATTGTGTGTAGCTTTAATATCATCAATAATGTGGGACAACGCTTAAAAATGGGAATTTGAAGGCTAATACGATCAGCTTACCGCGTCAGATTTGCAACACGGCTTGTATTTTTGTGGAAGATTTCGTGTTAATGAAGAAAGTGTCGTCTCTAGTGCTCTAAAAGGGCTAAAACTTTGTGGCTAGCTTTAATATAACTAATAAGGCGGGGAAACGCTAAATATGGGAATTTGGAGGGTAATACAATCAGCTTACCGCTTGAGATTTGAAACACGGCTTGTATTTTTGTGGGAGATTTCAGGTTAATGAAGTAAGTGCCATCTCTAGTGCTCCAAAAAGGCTGAAACTTTGTTGGTAGCTGTAATATAACCCATAAGGTGGGGAAACGCTTAAAAATGGGAATTTGGAGGTTGATACGATCAGCTTACTGCGTGAGATTTGCAACACGGCTTGTATTTTTGTGGGATATTTCGGGTTAATATAGGAAGTACCAACTCTAGTGCTCCAAAAGGGCTGAAACATTGTGGGTAGCTTTAATATCACCAATAAGGTGGGACAACGCTAAAAATTGGGAATTTGAAGGCTAATATGATCAGCTTACCGCGTGAGATTTGCAACACGGCTTGAATTTTTGTTGGAGATTTCAGGTTAATGTAGGAAGTGCCATCTCTAGTGCTCCAAAAGGGCAGAAACTTTGTGGGTAGCTTTAATATAACCAATAAGGTGGGGAAACACTTAAAAATGGGAATTTAGAGGCTAATACGATAAGCTTACCGCGTGAGATTTGTAACACGGCTTGTATTTTTGTGTGAGATTACGGGTTAATGAAGAAAGTGCCATCTCTAGTGCTCCAAAAGGGCTGCAACTTTGTGGGTAGCTTTAATATAACCAATAAGGTGTGGAAAAACTAAAAAATGGGAATTTGGAGGCTAATACGATCAGCTTACCGCGTGGGACTTTCAACACGGCTTGTATTTTTATTAGAGATTTCAGGTTAATAAAGAAAGTGTCATCTCTAGTGCTTCAAAAGGGCTGAAACTTTGTGGGTAGCTTTAATTAAACCAATAAGGTGGGGAAACACAAAAAAATGGAAATTTGGAGGCTTATACGATCAGCTTACCGCGTGAGATTTGAAACACGGCTTGTATTTTTGTTGGAGATTTCGGGTTAATGAAGAAAGTGCCATCTCTAGTGCTCCAAAATGGCTGAAACTTTGTGGGTAGCTTTGATATAACTAATAAGGTGGGGAAATGCTAAAAAATGGGAATTTGGAGGCTTATACAATCAGCTTACCACGTAGGATTTGTAACACGACTTGTATTTTTGTTGGAGATTTCGGGTTAATGAAGAAAGTGTCATCTCTAATGCTCCAAAAGGGCTGAAACTTTGTGGGTAGCTTTAATATAACCAATAAGCTGGGGAAACGATAAAAAATGGGAATTTGGAGGATAATACGATCAGCTTAACGCGTGAGATTTTCAACACGACTTGTATTTTTGTGGGAGATTTCGGCTTAGTGAAGGAAGTGCCGTCTCTTGTGCTCCAAAAGAGCTGAAACTTTGTGAGCAGCTTTAATATAACCAATAAGGTAGGGAAACGCTAAAAAATGGGAATTTGGAGGCTTATACGATCAGTTTAACGCGTGAGATTTTCAACACGGCTTGTATTTTTGTGGGAGATTTCGGCTTAATGAAGGAAGTGTCGTCTCTAGATCTCCAAAAGGGCTGAAACTTTGTGGGCAGCTTTAATATAAATAATAAGGTGGGGAAACGCTAAGAAATGGGAATTTGGAGGCTAATACGATTTGCTTACCGCGTGAGATTTGCAACACGGCTTGTATTTTTGTAGAAGATTTCGGGCTAATGAAGGAAGTGTCATCTCTAGTGCTCCAAAAGAGCTGAAACTTGGTGGGTAGCTTTAATATAACAAATAAGGTGGAGAAACGCTAAAAAATGGGAATTTAGGGGCTAATACGATCATCTTACCGCCTGAGATTTGCAACACGGCTTATATTTTTATGGGAGATTTCAGGCTAATGAAGGAAGTGTAATCTCTACTGCTCCAAAAGAGCTGACACTTTGTGGGTAGTTCTAATATAACCAATAAGGCGGGGAAACGCTAAAAAATGGGAATTTGGGGGCTAATACGAACATCTTACTGTGTGAGATTTGCAACACTGCTTGTATTTTTGTGGGAGATTTCAGGCTAATGAAGGTAGTGTCATCTCTAGTGCTCCAAAAGGGCTGAAACTTTGTGGGTAGCTTTAATATAACAAATAAGGTGGGGAAACGCTAAAAAATGGGAATTTGGAGGCTAATACGATCAGCTTACCGCGTGAGAGTTGCAACACGGCTTGTATTTTTGTGGGAGATTTCGGGTTAATGAAGGAAGTGCCATCTCTAGTGCTCCAAAAGGGCTGAAACTTTGTGGGTACCTTTAATATAACCAATAAGGTGGGGAAACGCTAAAAAATGGGAATTTGGGGGCTAATACGATCATCTTACCGCGTGGGATTTGCAACACGGCTTGTATTTTTGTGGGAGATTTCAGGCTAATGAATGAAGTGTCATCTCTACTGCTCCAAAAGGGCTGAAACTTCGTGGGTAGCTTTAATTTAACCAATAAGGTGGGGAAAGACTAAAAAATGGGAATTTAGAGGCTAATACGATCAGCTTACCGCGTGAGATTTGCAACACGGCTTGTATTTTTGTGGGAGATTTCGGGCTAATGAAGGAAGTGCCATCTCTAGTGCGCCAAAAGGGGTGAAACTTTGTGGGTAGCTTTAATATAACCAATAAGTTGGGGAAACGCTAAAAAATGGGAATTTGGGGGCTAATACGATCAGCTTACCGCGTGAGATTTGTAACACGGCTTGTATTTTTGTGGGAGATTTCTGGTTAATGAAGAAGTGTCATCTCTAGTGCTCCAAAAGGGCTGAAACTTTGTGGGTAGCTTTAATATAACCAATAAGGTGGGGGAAACGCTAAAAAATGGGATATTTTGTGGGTAGCTTTAATATAACCAATAAGGTGGGGAAATGCTAAAAAATGGGAATTTGGAGGGTAATACGATCAGCTTACCGCGTGAGATTTGCAACACGACTTGTATTTTTGTTGGAGATTTCGAGTTAATGAAGGAATTGCCATCTCTAGTGCTCTAAAAGGGCTGAAACTTTCTGGGTAGCTTTAATATAACCAATAAGGCGGGGAAACGCTAAAAATGGGAATTTAGAGGGTAATACAATCAGCTTACCGCTTGAGATTTGTAACACGACTTGTATTTTTGTGGGAGATTTCAGGTTAATGAAAGAAGTGCCATCTCTAGTGCTCCAAAAGGGCTTAAACTTTGTTGGTAGCTTTAATATACCCAATAAAGTGGGGAAACGCTTAAAAATGGGAATTTGGAGGCTGATACGATCAACTTACTGCGTCAGATTTGCAAAAAGGCTTGTATTTTTGTGGGATATTTCGGGTTAATATAGGAAGTAACATCTCTAGTGCTCCAAAAGGCTGAAACATTGTGGGTAGCTTTAATATCACCAATAAGGTGGGACAACGGTAAAAAATCGGAATTTGGAGGCTAATACAATCAGCTTACCGCGTGAGATTTGCAACACGGCTTGTATTTTTGTGGGAGATTTTGGGTTAATAAAGGAAGTGTCATCTCTAGTGCTCCAAAAGGGCTGAAACTTTGTGGGTAGCTTTAAGATAACCAATAAGGTGGGGAAACGCTAAAAAATGAGACTTTTGAGGCTAATACGATCAGCTTACCGCGTGAGATTTGCAACACGGCTTGCATTTTAAGGGATATTGCGGGTCAATGAAGAAAGTACCATCTCAAGTGCTCCAAAAGAGATGAAACTTTGTGGGTAGCTTTGGTATCACCAATAAGGTGGGGAAATGCTAAAAAATGGGACTTTGAAGACTAGTACGATCAGGTTTCCACGTGAGATTTACAATAAGGCCTAACTAAACAGACGCCGTGAAACCCGACCCGGGGGGCTCCAAATGGTCTAGTATTCGTCGTATATGTTTTATATGGTATTTGAGTATGAATTGGCTGGAAAATCCGAGTTTCGAAATATTTCATTTTTTTGACCATTTGGCCCCGATTTGCATGTATTTTGGGATATTTCGGGTTAATGACGGAAGTGTCATCTCCAATGTTCCAAAAGGACTAGAACTTTATGAGTAGCTTTGGTACATCTAGTAGTGTGGGAAAGTGCAAAAAAACTATAATTTGGAGGTCAATACGATCCACTTACCGCGTGAGATTTGCAACACGGCCTAATTTATTTTGAGCGATTTGGGGTTAATGAAGAAAGTGTCATCTCTAGTGCTCCAAAAGGACTAAAACTTTGTGGTTAGCTTTAGTACATCTAATAGTGTGGAAAAGTGCAAAAAAACTAGATTTTGGAGGTCAATACGATCCCCTTACCGCGTGAGATTTGTAACACGACCTAATTTATTTTGGACGATTTCGTGTTAATAAATGAAGTGTCGTCTCTAGTTTTCGAAAAGGGTTGGACCTTTGTGGGTAGCTTTGGTACATCTAATAACGTGGGAATGTGAAAAAAAACTAGAATTTGGTGGTCAGTACGATCCACTTACCCCGTGAGATTTGCAACACGGCCTAATGTATTTTGGGAGATTTTAGGTTAATGAAGGAAGTGTAATCTCTAGTGCTCCAAAACGACTGAAACTTTGTGGATAGCTTTGGTATATCTAATAGCATGTGAAAGTGAAAAAAAACTAGAATTTGGAGGTCAATACAATCCACTTACCACGTAAGATTTGCAACACGACCTAATTTATTTTTGGCGATTTTGGGGTTAATGAAGGAAGTGTCATCTCTAGTGTTCCAAAAAGGCTGAAACTTTGTGGGTAGCTTTGGTACATCTAATAGCGTGGGAAATTGCAAAAAAACTAGAATTTGGAGGTCAATATGATCCACTTACCGTGTCAGATTTGCAACATGACCTAATTTTTTATGGGGGATTTCGAGTTAATGAAGGAAGTGTTATCTCTATTACTCCAAAATGGTTGAAACTTTGTGGGTAGATTTGGTACATCTAATAACGTGGAAAAGTGCAAAAAAAATGTAGAATATGGAGGTCAATATGATCCAATTACCGCGTGAGATTTTCAACACGACCTAATTTATTTTGGGCGATTTAGGGTTAATGAAGGAAGTTTCATTTCTAGTTCTCCAAAATGGCTGAAAGTTTGGGGATAGCTTTAGTACATTTAATAACGTGGGAAAGTGCAAAAAAAAACTAGAATTAGGAAGTCAATACGATCTACTTGCTACGTGAGATTTGCAACACGGCCTAATTTATTTTGGGAGATTTCGGGTTAATAAAGTAAGTGTCATCTCGAGTGCTCCAAAAGGACTGAAACATTGTTGGTAGCTTTGGTACATCTAATAGCCTGGAAAAGTAAAAAAAAAACTAGAATTTGGAGGTCAATACGATCCACTTACCGCGTGAGATTTGCAACATGGCCTAATTTATTTTGGGCGATTTGGTGTTAATGAAGGAAGTGTCATCTCTAGTATTCCAAAATGGCTTAAACTTTGTGGGTAGCTTTGGTACATCTAATAATGTGGGAAAGTGCAAAAAAACAAGAATTTGGTGGTCAATACGATCCACTTACCCCGTGAGATTTGCAACACGGCCTAATGTATTTTCGGAGATTTCGGGTTAATGAAGGAAGTGCAATCTCTAGTGCTCCAAAATGACTGAATCTTTTTTGGTAGCTTTAGTACATCTAATACCATGGAAAATTGCAAAAATACTAGAATTTGGAGGTCAATACGATCCACTTACCGCGTGAAATTTGCAACACGACCTAATTTATTTTAGGCGATTTTGTTGTTAATGAAGAAGTGTTATCTCTTGTGCTCCTAAAGGGCTGAAACTTTGTGGATAGCTTTGGTACATCTAATAACGTAGGAAGGTGCAAAAAATAGAATTTGGAGGTCTATACGATCCACTTACCGCGTGAAATTTGCAACACAGCCTATTTATTTTGGGCGATTTCGGGT
This sequence comes from Persicaria tinctoria, assembly GCA_037127255.1. Classification (NCBI taxonomy): domain Eukaryota; kingdom Viridiplantae; phylum Streptophyta; class Magnoliopsida; order Caryophyllales; family Polygonaceae; genus Persicaria; species Persicaria tinctoria. Next base: position 25,595 of record JBANSL010000015.1, read on the forward strand.
TAATGAAGGAAGTGTCATCTGTAGTGCTCTAAAATGGCTGAAACTATGAGAGTAGCTTTGATACATCTAATAAAGTGGAAAAGTGCAAAAAAAACTAGAATTTTGAGGTCAATACAATCCACTTAACGCTTGAGATTTGCAACACAGCCTAATGAATTTTGGGCGATTTGGGTATAATGAAAGAAATGTCATCTGTAATGCTCCAAAATGATTTTGAGTAGATTTGGTACATCTAATATCATCGGAAAGTGCAAAACAACTAGAATTTGGAGGTCAATACGATCCCCTTACCGCGTGAGATTTGTAACACGACCTAATTTATTTTGGGCGATTTGATGTTAATGAAGGAAGTGTCATCTCTAGTTTTCCAAAAGGGCTGGAACTTTTTGGGTAGCTTTGGTACATCTAATAACGTGGGAAAGTGCAAAAAATAGAATTTGGAGGTCAATACGATCCACTTACACCGTGAGATTTGCAACACGGCCTAATGTATTTTGTGAGATTTTAGGTTAATGAAGGAAGTGTAATCTCTAGTGCTCCAAAAGGACTGAAACTTTGTGGGTAGCTTTGGTACATTTGATAGTGTGGATAGTGCAAAAAAAAAACTAGAATTTGGAGGTCAATACAATCCACTTACCGTGTGAGATTTGCAACATGACCTAATTTATTTTGGGCGATTTTGGGGTTAATGAAGGAAGTGTCATCTCTAGTGCTCCAAAAGGGATGAAACTTTGTGGATAGCTTTGGTACATCTAATAGCGTGGGAAAGTGAAAAAAAATCGAATTTGGAGGTCAATACGATCCACTTACCACGTCAGATTTTCCACACGGCCTAATTTTTTGGGGGGGATTTCGAGTTAATGAAGGAAGTGTCATCTCTAGTGCTCCAAAATGGCTGAAACTTTGTGGGTAGATTTGGTACATCTAATAATGTGGGAAAGTGCAAAAAAAAAACTAGAATATGGAGGTCAATACGATCCACTTACCGCGTGAGATTTGCAACACGACCCAATTTATTTTGGGCGATTTGGGGTTAATGAAGAAAGTGTCATTTCTACTTCTCCAAAATGGCTAAAACTTTGTGGATAGCTTTGGTACATTTAATAATGTGGGAAAGTGCAAAAAAAAAAACTAGAATTTGGAGGTCAATACGATCTACTTACCGCGTGAGATTTGCAACACGACCTAATTTATTTTGGAAGATTTCGGGTTAATGAAGTAAGTGTCATCTTCAGTGCTCCAAAAGGACTGAAACTTTGCTGGTAGCTTTGGTACATCTAATAGTGATAGCATGAATTTAGGTAGGCATAATAGTATTCGTGTATTTTTCATATGGCATAATAGTATGAGTATATTTAGCATGCATATGGTATTTGAAGGCCAATACGATCAGCTTACCGCGTGAGATTTGCAACACCGCCTAACGTGGCGGAGCCGTGAAACCCGACCCCGGGGTTCCAAATGGTCTAGTATTTGTATATTTTTCATATGGTATTTGAGTATGATTTGGCTGGAAAATCCGAGTTTCGTAAAATTTCATTTTTTGACCATTTGGCCCCGACTTGTATTTTAGGCGATTTTGGGTTAATGAAGGAAGTGTCATCTCTAGTGCTCCAAAAGGGCTGAAACTTTGTAGGTAGCTTTGGTATCACCAATAAGGTTGGGAAATGCTAAAAAAAAAAGGGAGTTTGGAGGTTCCATTCAAAATCAATTTGGATGGAACAAAAAATTCGAATGGTTTTTTTGTTGCAGGTTTAATCATTCGAGATCATCTAGGCGAGGTGATCGCTTGTTGCCGAGCCCTCTATGGAGATAGCTCAGCTTTGATTGTGGAAGCAAGGGGCCTTTCAGCTTGGTGTCTCAAGAGCAAGGAAGCTTGGAGTCCAAAATATCTTGATGGATGGAAACAATCTAACGATTATCAATGCGGTAAAAGGATGTTGGAGTTGCCCGTGGTAGATTGAGACCATCATCTTTGACGTTATATTCTCACTACAATATTTCGACTCGGTTTCCATCTCGCATGATTTCCACGAGATCAACATTGTGATGGATAGGATTGCTCGTCTGAAGCTGGCTAAGCCGCTTTCTATGCCTCTTCTTTTGGAAGATCGAGAGTTATGTATCCTCATCCGAAAGGATGCTCTTAGGTGGTGGTCCAACAAGGTCAACCCCACCCAAATCTTTACCTTTTCCAAAAAAAAGGTAATACTGTATTTTATTTTATTTTTGATACAAGGCAAAATTTTGGGGGTGGGTCAATCGCGATTGTACCACCACCCTATAGCGTCTTTTCGGACGAGGTCGTTGATCACTGGGATAGATCTCCAACCTACGAAGTTCGTCTGACGATCGAGATGGGCAAAGTGGTCTGCCACTTGGTTTTCCTCCCTCAATGGGCAAGTAAGACAGTCGCCCTCCACCTCAACAGGAAAGTAACCACCCTTCAGAGCTTCCAAGAGACCGTGGAGTAGACCATGAGTCTCCGCCTACAAAGCCGAAACCTGATCGCAGCCGAAAGTGCCATACGTTAAAAATCTGCTAATAGAATCACGAATTACAAAGCCGCAAGTCGCTTGACCCGAGGGAAGACTAGCGCCATCGAAATTTATTTTCACAAAATTTTCTTTAGGTTTTTCCCATTTAATCTTTTTCTATTTCGGTTGGGTGATTCGATTTTGGAGGGGTCTTATAGTCGGGTTTTCGCCTCCCAATTCCTCTAGTTGCGCTTTTTTCCGGTTTGTTCGTTGTTGTTTTTACATATTGTACCCAATCATCCACCTCGTGAATAGCGTTAACGGAATTTTATTCGGAAACGATATCTACCCCGCTAATTTTTACTATTTCCACCGCTAATCACCGCATATCTATGCGGTGTGTTTAATGACGGTCAGCGCATCTACCGCATATACATGCGGTGACCCACCGTATGGAGACTCACCGCATTAAGATGCGGTGAGTACCCCCGTTTCGTTCCAACCCCACCGCTTACCCATGCGGTAGGTATCGGATAACCAGATTTGCGAGTAACTATTTGGAGGATCGGAACGGACCAATAGAGGACTGATATACACCGCATGGGTATGCGGTATATGCCTACACTACGAATTTCTCGTTTAATATAGGGACATTTGCGGTATAATCCTACTACAGTGGAATTAACTTGTAATAAAGGTCGTGATCTGAAAAAACTCATATGTTGAATTCAAAAGAAAGATGATATTGCATCAACATTGATGAAAATGAAAGTGCGATAAATATCCTGGATGACGAAAATATGGAGTTCGAAAAATAGTTTGTGAAATGGAATAGACAAAGATACAACTCAATTGAACATATGAAGTTCGAAAAATGACACCAGAAAGTGGAAAGTGCTAATACGGCAGGGGACGGCCACCATCACGACGGCGGTAAGCTCTATATCGTGCAATCCTCACTGCAAACTGCTCTTCCCAACCATCGACCGTGCGATCGTGATGCCGTATCCATGTGACGTAGACTAGAGGAAGAGGTGAACCAGGCAACAACCAAATCTCTGAATACAAGGTGAATATTGACATCAAAAAAGAGAAACAAAACAGTAACAGATTAATGAATATGAAATACGAAACGTACCGGAACGAAATGGTTGTTGTTCCCGACTAAAGCTATTCCATCTAGCTCCTCATAGGCCGGTACTGACGGGCCACCGGTGGCGTACAGAGGTAGGCACAACATAGGCATCATCTGTGACAAAATCACCAAAGGACGCTGGTAAAGCATGGCAAACACCTCGCCCATGATCGGAATCTCCATCCAATACGTAGCATCATGACACGTGCCGAAATAGTTGACCCTCATGATGAGCTCATCTAAGGCAGGATAGTAATGGTACCGATCTGAATGCAGCTGCAACTCAACGGCCAGCTCTCGTCGAACTCGAGGCCATGCGTCTTGTCCCAAGTTCAGAAGACAAGCAAAAGACATATACCCACAGTGACCATCACCTGCAACATTTGTGATGGCTCGTACGAAAGTAATCATGAATTCGTCGATGTTGCCAGTGCCCCAATTGAAATCTACTCGAGGTAGATTCTGTGGTGGAAGCGTCGTAGGTGCTGGTGTTGGAATGTCACCTACAATATCCGGAGCTGGCTCTGACGCTGATCGACCTCGTCCACGTCCCCCTCCACGACCCCGTCCTCGTCCTCTGCCTACTCCTCGGCCCCTAGGAGGGTCGTCGATGGCAATGATGTTGGACCCAGTGGCCTCCTCATTACCTTCCACGTCATCTGTTTCGTTTGATGTTGGTTGACCCCGACCTCGACCTCGCCCTCGTGTGGATCCAGTGGTCGCCTGTCTATCTGCCCGACGTTGAGCCCGAGTACGCTCACGTTCCCAAGGTAGAGGGTTCGTCTGACAGGGGTGGCGAGTCCTCGGTCTCCCGGGCGGTCTACGGTCCTCCGGGTCAGGGGTGGTCAACGGTGTATGGGAGGGACGATCCCCGTCGTTGAATGCCGAGGCGATTCTCCAACGAGTATCCTCGTCCATAGCTCCACTCTGGAACAAACTGATCATGCGCGACATGTCCACATCAGCTCTGCTAAGGGGAGTGTTATCCTGGACGTTGTCAACATGAGACCTCTTGAAATCCAATTGCTTCCAAAAAATGTGAATCTGGGATGGTCTGATAGGAGACCAAAAAATGTGAATCCAACTGCGTGTCTCGACAAGCTTGCATCTCATGTGTGCATGGGAGACCGTAGACGTCCCTCCAGTATCCATCTCTGCATGGTTGCGAAGGTGGCTCAGCTTCCATCTTTGTGCAGATTTCGAACAACAGGTTGAAACATTCATTCGACACAATATTCCGAATTCGATCGAAAATCCATAGGCCGTGGGAGTCTGTAGGCCAGGTGTTGTTCGCTCTCCCCAATGTATTCTTCACATCACTTATTTGATCCGCCATCATCAGTTAGATTGTGTTTATCACGTGAGTGAAATCACCGACCGCAAAGTTTAAGGTCTTTTTCAACACAGAATGAGCAGCCTCAACCCTACAAGATAAGTGAGAATCGCAGGTGAAGATCGTTATATGTAAACAAATTACGTGTATAATGAATTTTATAATGAAAACTATAATGAAAACATAGGTGCACCTATTCGTCGTGGTCGTACCAAAATGCTGGATTGCGTCTATCCATGCACGGACTATATTCTCCGAGTAATCTCGTAACCACGTCGCCTCCAAATACGGCATAAGCCCTTCGATATGCCCCCACTCTGCATGCATACCCCTCCTTCTAGCGGCGAAAGTTTCAACCGATCTGCATTGGAACAGGCCAACACATGCGTTTTTGAAACGCCTTGCAACATCAAGATTCTTTGACTTTTGGAAAGCAACTTTTTCGCATCGTCGAAGGACGTGCACTGTGCACAACATATGCCTGACATTGGGAAGAACTTCTCGTAGCGCCGCAATCAACCCCAACTCTCGATCAGTGACAACAACGTTAGGAAGATTACCTCGCATGAGGTAAACAAGCTGCCCCAACGCCCAAATGTACGTATCTGTGTTCTCGTGCGACATGAAGCAGAACCCGATGATGAGGTTCTTCTTTGTGCAAGTGAATCCAACGAACTCACACAAAGGGATCTCGTACCTGCACAATGAAATGTTTGAGTTCGCATACCCTGGTGGGAAGGGGTAAAAGAATAAGTGTAGATAGAAACGTACGCATTCATTCGGTATGTACTATCGACGAGGACGACGTATGGAAACATGGCTAGAAGATGGCGAGCGTCTGTATGGGCGATGAATAGATCTTGAAGCTTGTTGGGATCGTTAGGGGATCTCCTCGTAGAGTAGAAGTAACCCTTCTCCCGCAAAATGCGGAGTGCTTCCTGGGAGACTGTTCGATCTCCTCTCGCTTTAGCTTTAAACTTTGCTCTCGCATTGTATACTTGGCGCCGCGATGTGAAGTTCAACTTCTGTCGTGCGTCAGCTGTCATCTTGAAGATAGCTAAAATCGGTTTTGGTGGGGTACCAACTACGGTAAGGGCCAACGTAGCGTCTCTTTCCTCTGTATCCATCCGTCCGACGTACGGGTGACCGTCCAATGCACCGGGGAGTTGATGGTTGTGCTTGCCATGAAGAACGTCTAGGCCCCATTTGCCCCGTTTGAACTCCACGCCAGACAATGCAAACGGACACCCCTCTATCTTCGAAACAGCTCTGCGCATGTTCCCGCTTGCATCATCTCCGGCTACTCGCGGTCTCTTACGTGGAGTGTACCATGCGAGCAATAGACTCCCACGCCTTGTAGGAGTGCTCCCCCAAGAACACTTGATTGTCAAAACCATATTAAGCTTTAATGCGGTGCCACAACAGTGCTGTAGGAGATCGTTGTTGTTAGGAAGAAATCGAGACTTGCAATAATAAAATAGAAATAAATCACAGCAAACCAGATTCCGTCCCTTGCAAATAATTACAAGACCTCCTCCTGATGCAGCAGCGGGAAGTCAGGATCGATCCACGAGGAAGCGTATCAGCGGATCCTAGGCAGCGGAGAAATCTCACGAACGTCGACAACAGTGGTACTCGACCTCGACTAAGGGTTAGTCGACAGGGGTCAGGCACAGTCGAACACAGCGCAACAGCAGTCACAGGGGCTCGTCGATATCGACAAGGCCTACTCGATATCGAGTAGAGTCTTGGTCGACTTCCCTTCGTCTCGTCGAGTACCTGCACAAGTAAGCTACAGCGACTTTGGGTCGAAGATCAGTAGTCGAGATCGACCAGACTTGGTCGAGATCGACGAGGGCAGAAAAGTAAAAACAAAAGCAGTTTCGGTTTCTGTAACTCTATGAATTTAGAAAACTTCCAAGATTAGGGTTTGCGACAACGATTACCATGCAAGCGGAATATAAATCACAAAAGGCGGTAACTTAATCGATAAAGGAAAAGACTTTCACCTAATCCGTCAAGTAGGAATATAAATCTCGCGACAAATAATCCTAATTGCATCTATTCCTTTTCATAATTAGCATTTATAATCTTTCGAATAAAAATCCTAATTACTGCCCAAGTTTCGCAACATGAGTTCTTTAATTTCTGAATCAAAGATGAAACACATAGGGAATAGACTAAAATATCGACAAAATACCTCCTTTTGTAATCGCTAATCCACCGACATGGCTCTCGTTGGGCTCACCCCAACCCCAGAAGTAGGTGGACTACTCGCGCCTCATCGCAATCGCAGACATTGAATTAAAAGAAATAACTTGCATTAACTAAATTCAAAGCCTTTACAATCCCGACAATCAACTTTCGTAAACTGCCAAAACCTTAAAACCTTCGAACTCCTAAATCTCTATATATAACTGTCTCTCTGAAATTGAATGAATCTAAAATCAGCCCCATGGGCTTTATTTATAGTCTTCTATTCCTTGCTACTCAAGGATAGAATATCTATATTTATATCTAAAACTATATCTAAAATGCTTAATGATAAATAAAAGCAACAAAGAAATTAAATCTAAAATAGGGAAATAATATCTAAAGTGTCTTAAGTGGATAAAACTCTCTTCTTCATGATAGACTTAGATAATTCGGATAGACTAGGCTATCCTCGGCTCCAAGGACTCCAAGTCCGAGTAGGATTGCATCAATGCGTCACGCGGCTTCGGAAATCTTCGTCGATCTCGAGTACGACGTACTCGATCTCGAGTAGGAAAGTCGTCGACTGGGCTGGCTTGTCGTCTCGACTAGCAGGTCCTCGACGTGGCTCGGTCATGACTCCTGGCCTTAGTCGATCTCGAGGAGAGCTCCTCGATCTCGACGAGTGTTGTGCTTATCGACTTGGTCTTCCGAGGTTGTCGAGCAGCCCTGCTCGGATGTGGGCTCGTCGACGTAGATGACGCTCCTCGATCTCGACGACAACGGATCATCGACTTGGCCAGCTTGGTGTTGTCGAGTGGCCTCTTGTCGACATGCTCGGACACAGGCTTCTGTCCTTCCTCGATCTCGACAAGGGTCTTGTCGATCTCGAGTAGATCATGGCTTGGCCTGGTGTTGTCGAGTAGCATCTCTTCGACATGGCTATGTGGTCTGGCACTTGTCGACATCGATGAGAACTTAGTCGAGATCGATTAGACTTGCTGCTTCCGTCTTTGCTTCTCGGTTTTCTCCCGAAATGTTTCCATATTCTGCAATATTAAACAGAAACTTGTGTAGATCTCCATTTCTAACAAATAAGCATATACTACATAAATTCGACATATTCCCAACCCGAAATATGCAAAATGTAAAGAATATGGAACTAAAATATGCATAAAAACATGGCTACTTTGGAGACATCAATCATCGCGATTGGTCCACGTCTGGGATGTAGCAAATTCGGGAGTGTAATCGCGGTACTCCTGGTGACGGACCTGATCGTCCTCACCGTCTTCCGGCATCGGATCAGCCTGCTCCTTCAATGGTAGCTGCCAGCATGCAAACAGTACATATATATTACGTGACCCATTCATGGTTTCCGTCTGCTCTAATTCATAACCTAAGTTATTCCACTACATTTCAAAATCGGTACCTATATTTTGGTCTCTATTCATTATGATTCCACTTCCTATATTCTGGTTATTCCACTACCTATATTATACCTATAAGGTCATTCCAAATGATAAACATTAATCACATACCGGAAGACGAGGGGGTGGTGAGTTATCAGCCATTGGCGTACTTGTAGGTGCTTCTTCTGCTGGGCTTGAAGGCCGTCGATTGGTGTCGTCATTAACCATATTAGAAATGAGATGTGGGGGATTGGATGGATTCCAACGGAGAGCGGAAGACTTCTTATACAGTCACACCGCATACCAATGTGGTGGTTGCAAATGACCGTTGCGTGGAATAATTTGAATTTGTGGGCCCACCGCATAGGTATACGGTAAGAGGCACACCGCATAGGGCGACGGTGTATGACCGCATGGCCATGCGGTGTGACCCACCGTATACCTATGCGGTAGATACGCACCGCATGTCCATGCGGTGGGTTCCTATATATATACCCCATGCCCGGTGTGTGAAAATTGTTGTGGCAGAAAAGCGATGATAATCCATGTAAACTAGCCAGGGCCAAAGATTTGTGGCTTCTGCCCGAAATTTTTGACCCTTGACTATTTTGCACGGGTTTTATCGCTTCGTCCCCAAAAATAAAATCCGTATGTATGCCTTTTTCTTGGCTGAATAGCGATGATGGCCTAGGCAACATGCCACGTCCGGCGATTTGTGTCTTTTGATTGAAATCGCAGGCCGCTGGCATGTTGCTCGGGTTATATCGCTTCGATATAGTACCGCTGGCATATGCGGTATATGTACCGCATAGGCGTGCGGTGGTATTGAATGGACACTATAAAAGGACAGTTGGTTTAAACTTACAATAAACCATAAACACTATGTCCACTACCAAAGTGTATGACGCAGAGACAAGATCGGGCAGTAGGTTTAGACTTACAGTCGAAACTTTTCGTACGCCACCTGACGATTTACTGTGTAACTGTCAGCACAGAAGCTCGAAAGGATGATCGTGCTGCCTTTGCCAAGTTGTATGCGGAGAACGTGATACAGACAGGGTTTCCGATTTGTTTGACCTAGAGTGCGTCCAAGGAGTGACTTACGAGGATGTCCGCATGACCAGGCCGTACTCATATAGGGATAACCCTGCAGCATATTATATTCACGTGACGGAGGCAATTACGGAGCTTGTTAGCGACTTCTTCTCCAATTTGGGATTGGCCAGTGCAGCGCAGGTGGCAAGATACACAGTGGAAAAAGTCATGCGGCATGCAAACACCAAGCTTACAAAGTACTCATTTCACCGAATAGAGATTCACATTTTGCCGAGCAATGTAGAGGAGTCGGTTAGTAGTTGTTATGTACCATAGGTAAAATGTTGTCGGTTGGTATTTGTTGTGTATCATTTATGGTGAATTTACCAGGTTCCGAGTTAAACCAACAATTATATTTCTCTGTTAAATCATTTGCATTACATATTTGATAATATTGGCTAATAAACGGCTTCTACATAATGATTTTACACCAACTTGGTTCCTGCTCTACTAACCATATGGTATATTTTGCATAGGGTCCCACCACAGTAAAGGATCTGTGGAACAACTACCTACTGACTCCTCGAGAAGACGCGGGCTAATGTGGATCTCAATGCGGTTGAATGCGTACTTCTTCACTTTGTCGTTCGCTGGACGGATTGCGTTGTCGACAGTGAACCTTGCAATTTGAAATGCGCAGTGTAGCCTGACATCGTTGAATAGGTCGTTGATTGCGCATTTGATTGCCTCAACCGCCTCGCGGTAGTATGACTCAGGGTCCTCAATGTGTAATTGGTGACCTTTCAGACACGCCAATTCAACCGGCTCCGAGAATGCATAGTTATTGCCTTCAACACCTTTGTAGCATACAACGTGAAAAAGACAGCAGGGAAATGATTGGCACCACCGCTTGTGCTGACAATTGCACAAATAATCCTCGTATGGCCTCGAGAACTTTTCGCGTATAATTTTGTATGACACATCCATATCTGTCTCACCTTCAAACTCAGCTACTCTAACCATGATTTGATTGCTGTGATTCGTATGAGGTGGTTGTCCCATTTTATAGGCAATTGGCTAGGTATGTGGTGTCTCTACACCGCATGTGTATGCGGTATTGAGATACCGCATACACATGCGGTGACTCTACACCATGTCCAAAAATGGGACCGACCGGTCCGGTCCTCTCCAGATACACCGCATTGCCATGTGGTATAAACTCACCGCATGAACATACGGTGTATGGCCTATAAATCGTGACGGCGACCCAAGTGCGACTGGAACCACTATGGCTGTCCAGCGAACCACAAAATGGTCAACACCTTAGACACATACCGACGAACGGCAGGTTATCTAGAGTACAATGTTACATTAATTCGTTGCACAGAGCCACGGTGGCCGGAGGAATGCACATGCAGGCATCCAGCATACTGATAGAGCATATTTAGTATTGCATAATATATTGCATTTAGCATAATTTAAGTGTGAATATTGCATTTATTTAGTTGAATTTTCATTTTCACTTGTTGAGTTAGAAGAGGCGGAATCTACATGATTTTATGGTTTATTTCAGGAAAAGTAGATTGGAGGTGAAATGATATTGAAAAGAGCGGAAACAAGTTAAAGAAGTACTTAGGAGCTGCTGGAGACAAAAAGGAAGAAGCTCGGAAGAATCGCAGGCCGCCCCGCGACATTGCTGGCCGCCCCGCGGCTCGAAGGAAGGAACGCAGGAATTCGCTGATCGCCGGCCGCCCCGCGGCCCGTGCAGTAGCTGAACTTCGACTCCAGATTTTACGTAGGGTTTTATTATGTTATTTTGGGCCGACTTTCTCTAGACTATTTAAGGCTTTTCTAGTTATTCTTTCATTCACCTTATACACTTTATTCAATTGTTGAGAGCGCCGTTGAGCATGAGCAACTAAACTCTCAAGGTTTCGCCTACAGTTTGGATCTTTGATTGTTGAATTGTGAGTTTCTTAATCTAGTTCTTATTCCTATTGCAATGTTTTGACTTCTTTGTGCTTAATTGCTTGAATGTGTTTTATTCTCTCTGGCCTGATCACCTAGTTAGAGTAGATTCATTCAATTGCTAGGGTTTTGCAGATTCCTCATAGCGAACCTTAACTCAAGTGGCAATCATATCCCTTTAGGACTCGTAGGACTAATTGGATGTGTAGGAAGTTGAATATATGTTAAATATCGACTCGTAGCTTGATATTGCATGTACCTTGGTTAATTCATATTCTTAATGCTATCTCTAGGTTAAATCTTAACCGTGTTAGGGTTATTTAGAGATAAGGGTTGCTAGGACTCGTAGGACTAGTAATTTACATAAGATCTGGACAAGGACATTGATAGGAAAAGACAAGAACTAGAGGCTGAAACAAGGATCGAATTCATCAATCAAAGTGATAAATTGTAGGTGAACCTATTCCTCTCCACTGAATTCTACAATCTATTTACTTTGTTTGCTTGCTTCCGCTTTGCTAAAAGGCGGATCTTTTCACACTAAAAATTACCCCTTTTCGCTCTTAGCAATTAGAATTAGACTTGAATTTAATAGATTTCCCTGTGGATCGACCTCTAGCTTGCACGCTATACTAGTTGTGAGTTTGAGTATTCTTTGGCAAGAACAACGACAGGTTTTCCTCTTGTCACATACCTTCCGGGAAATTCATCCGTTATACTTTAGTGTCAATTCGAGAAGGACACTGACATAGCATATCCGATCGAGTTTTCTCGTGCGCATTGTTATGACGACAGAGGATTTCCCGAATCGTATTACTTAGATGCAGAGGCGTGGATCGCGAATCACATTAGGAGATATTGTCGTTACGATGTTTACATTTTCGGGGCTGAGGGCCTATGTGATCATGTTATCCGAAAGCTGCGAGCATTCAACGCATGTGAAAGGTATTACGCGTTCAACCAAATGAATATTGTCATTTCCATTAATGAGAGGTCATCGGACGAAGGTAGTGACTAGACGTGCATTACCATGTATGTAGTGTGTTGTGCAAGTGTTGTATTTTCATTTCTAAGAAGTTAAACCTTTTAATGAAATTCTCTATCGGATTCCGATCGGTGATTTCCATGACATATTATTTCAAATGTTGCAAGGAAAATAGAAAATATGTTGCAGTAGGAAACACATGACACAAAGAGCGTACGGACCGACTTATTATTCAAACAACATTGTCACAACTACAAAGACGACAAACAAACTACTACACAACCAACAATAACAACAACTTCATCACACTGGCACAAACGAACGACTACACATAAGTCGGATAAACACATAAATCCTAGATCTCGTCGACATGCTTGTTGTTGATGTGCCTCTTAAGATGACCGTGCTGCAGGTTGTTGGTCATGGTGTAGCGATGGCCGCAGTGACGACACGTTGCAGTGAAAGCGATGCCTCCAAGCGCCTCTCTTTTGTAGTGTTTGGTGAACATGTCTTCACGTGGGATTGGTCTTGGTTCGGACGACATTGTCGGCGGTGAAGTGCGTTTCCGGCGGTGAAGTGTGTTTCCGGCGGCGGTTGAGGTCGGTATTATATAGGCATTCCTACCGCATGTCCATGCGGTGAGTTTATACCGCATGTCCATGCGGTGAGTTTATACCGCATGTCCATGCGATATCTAACACCTATATATGCCAGGAGTCTCTGACCAAGTTACCACACATCAGCATGTCGGACAACAGCGGGGAAAGCTCAAGCAACGACATAATACGTCAAGGCACGATGGAAGAGTTTGAGGCGGTTCTCTACACAGGTAGTCCACGCTCAAAGACGGTGGAGGCGATGATAAAGAGACTACGTGATGAAAATCGGTCGCTGCTGGTCGAAAACCAACAAGCCCGTTGGCGGATTAATATCCTGGAAAGTCAAGTTGCAGTTCTGGAAGAGGAAAAAAAACGCTCTCGTCATGAAGCTAGATCAAGCTACTTTATGTAACCCTTGACTATATTAGGGCCGATTGTATTTGGTCGATTGTAATTTATAAAGTTCGTTTCGAATCATGATATTGAAAGCTGTGTACGGGCATACTATTCAAATTTGAAAATGATCCGTAACGGTAACAAACCATCAAATCCACACCGAAAACACAAAATACGTAATCCGAAATCGAATCATCAACTACTCCACAAAAAACAATCCAAACTACCAACTACTACACAAAAAGTCATCTAACCGCAAACAGAACAACCACATACATCAGCCTAAATCGCACCGTCACGGCGGGGAAGGACCCCAAAAAGTCATCTAACTGCAAACAGAACAACCGTCACGGCGGGGAAGGATCCAGATGTGCATCTGTCAACTGAACTCCCAGGTCCCTGAGTCGCTGAATCTCCAACCCAGCCGCATGATGGCGCTGCTCGATGATGGTCGGCGGGGGTGGCGACGGTGGGGGTGGCGGCGGCGGGATGATGGGCTGGGGTCGAGGAGTGTCATGAAGTAGGTATGGATGACTATGGCGGTGTAACCACTCCAGATAGTCATCGGCCATGCCATATGGGTACTCTACAGAGGTCTATGGCAACTCCTCCATGGGGAAAAGATGATTGAACCTGTGCGCCCAGTGGTTGTCGGCTGGGTGGAACGACGCCTCCTACTTGGCCTTGGCGGACTTCGGTCTGTGCACTTTGCTAGGTCTGATTGGATCAGCGGGAATATGCTGAACCCGACCAAACTGTGGCAGCACACGGTCCGGCATATACGGCTCCTCCTCGAACAACCACCGGATGGTGCCCCTATATCTCGACATACGCAGATCTCCATCAAAATCCAAGTGTCTACCAAATGGCATGAACTCGATCTGCAATGGAATAGAAATTGTTTTTACGACTAACATATTCAAAATCTAGTTTATAGTCTGACAAATGTAAGTGCGGATATAAAATGTGTTCGTACCTCGTCGACAGTCATCTCATCCAGCCTCCGCCGCATAACATCCAGTCGCTCGATGCGAGGCCTATCATCCCGGGTCATCGTATTGGAAAATGGCGTCGCCCCCAGGACGTACCTCACCCCGTGTCGCGGATCCCGGGATAGCCTCCGATCGAGCGTCATGCCAACCTTGAACACCGGAAAATGCAATCATATCCATACCTACAAAGGAACAATACTATCAGCAACATAGTCATTATAACTTAGTTACAAAACTGACAAAAAATTAATAATCACAGAACGAATGACTTACCTCCAATAGTTTCGTACAACCGTCTATGTCTTTGGCCAAATCCCTGGTCGCCTCGCCTAATCCCCGGTACAAGCACGCCAAGACCCCTGCAGCTATAGAAAGATTCGGCACCTGCGCTGCATCCATAAACCTACGGATTACCTCCGGACGCAATCTTCCGCCCAACTTGTCGATGAACAACGTCGCAGTCGCAATAATCCCCATCGCAACACCCACGATGCACTCCATATCATGCTCTAGTGGGGCGCCATCTCGAACCCGCTGTCGCATCGGTGCTATCTTTTGAAAGAGGAGCTGAACAGTAGGGCCTCCATGGGCCCATGCGCTCTCCTGCTCGTGCTGAGTCAAGTCGTATAACTCCCCAACTGTGTCCCTCCCGGCGCCCACGTCATCCACATGAATACACTCCTCTCCGTCCAAACCAAGCCCAAGTATGAAGAACACATCGTGCAGTGTGATAGTGATCTCTCCCCATGCAAAGTGGAAATTGTTCGTCTCGGGGTGCCAGTGCTCAACAAACGCGTTGATCAGACTGTGATCCACATGATCCCACTCGAAATCTCTCAGCTCCCAGAACCCAGTGTCACGCACTGCGGGAAACCAGGACTCCCGTCCATCCACCTCCAACAACGCCTCTACCCGGCCCAGCGACTGCCCTCGTCTCTACACACGCACACCCCTCCGCAAGGCTACCTCCTCCCATCTCCAAACAACCTGTGCAATGTGGGCCTCGTAATCTCTCAGAAGTGAAACGGTATGTGGCCCCCCTGGCCATTCGGGCAGAACTGCCCGAACTACCCCTGTGCTGATAGGCTCGCCATGCTGCCTATCACCTCCTGCACTACTCCCCTCGGCATGCTGCCCAACACCACCTGCCCTACTACTCTCGCCACGCTGTCTCCGCCTCCTCTGCACTACACGAACGGGGGGCTGTGCCGCCTGGTCTCCTCCCCTGTCCTGACGAACATCGTCACCGGTCCCCCACGGATCATGGCTCGGGCCGAGGAGGGCCAGCGACACATGCCTCGGAAGTGCAGCTGGCTCAGTAGGTGGGGCCAAATAACTCTTCTGTCCACGTACATCCCTTTCATGACCCTCAGCAATCGGCTCAGCCTCCAAGTTCCTAGATGTCGCCGATGGCATCGCATGCTGACTCCCAGTAATCGGCACAGGCTCCAAGCTCATCGGCGTCTCCGATGGCGCTGCATGCTGACTCCCAGGCGTCCTCCCACCACCCGTAGACCCTACCGGTGTGAACGACGCAAAATCTATCTGCCCAACGACCCATGGCTCCTGGTCGCCCGCTCGAGCATGACTCGTCCCAACAGCCACTAATCCGATCAGAGGGGCCGTGTCGTCATACGAGTTCAATTGGTCGCTCTCAAACGCAGTCCCAAAGTACGCCTGATAACCGTCATGTTGAGTCTGCAACTGCTCATCCACTCTCTCAGCTCCAGTTTGCGGTGTTCGGTCCCCTCGTAGGTACTCCTCCATCATCTCAATACCCTGGTCGCCTTGTCTAGACTCTTCGGTCGACTGCACCACTGGGTCATCCGTGTGGTCAGACATCAACTCCAGCTCAATCTGCACCAGACTCTGAAATGTCTCTATAGACGATTGTAGCGTGTGCCCCAAACTGTCACTGTGGTCAACACGTGACTGAGAAGATGGCCCAGTATCAACTCCTACCGTCTCACTATCCCTCTCCGGGGGATCCACTACATCCTCCAACGTCTGGATCTTCCTGACAGCAGCCCCGGTATCATCGCCTACTGCGTCACTATCCATCTCCATAGGAACTGGTACATCCTCCAACGTATGTCTCTCCCTAGCATTAGCTCTCCTAGCAGATTGCAAAACTACCCTCTCTCCTAACCCTCTCGATAACGTGGACTGTGTAAATTAAAATATATTTGTCAGAATCCTATTGCTCGAATACGACACTAAATCGTATGACTGACTAATTGTTGCAAGATTTTCCTAAGATTTATTAATGTTTCAACTTCATACTAACAATTCCTAAGAAAACAGAAATATATACTTATTCGATTTCAATTTCCCTACACCTAGTAATGATTTTAACATACCGTAGGCTGAGGTTGTGTCTGAGTCTGTGGTTGTTGCTCAGTCTGTGTCTCAAGCTGTGGCGGTACATCTGTCGTCCTCCTCCTCTGTATAGTGGGTTCGGGCTACATTATATATAACAATTAAATGTTAACACTATCTCCTTCAGCTTCAAAAATAAAGCAAATTGATTTTTATAAACATTCAATGTTACCGGTAACGGATGTCTCCGAAAAGGACCGACACCATGAGACGCATCTTTTCCACGATTGTCTTTCACCATCTCAACACTCGGTTACAAAGTGGGGGTAGAAATAGGGACGGGGAATCAACGGAACCAAAAGTCGGGCTCGGGAAGAAAGGAATCGAAGAAGAGTCGGATGGTGTGTCGGAGAACTAGCCCCCCACGCCCATTTATAATGCCCCCCCACAGCGGTCAAAAAGCCACCGCATGGAGATGCGGTGGGTTTTTTTACCGTTACCGCAACGGTAAAAAAGCCACCGCATGGGTATGCGGTGGGTTTCGGATAAATTCGACCCAACCGGTTTCTTGTATAACGGACTCCGTTTTAGCATAACTCACCGCATATACATGCGGTGGGTAGCAATACGGTCAACGGTATATGCGGTGGGTCGGGCTAAAATTTGATTAAGTCACCTAATAGGGATGCGGTGGCTTTGCGGTGTAAATAGTAAAAATTAGCGGTGAACTTCACCCAATTTTATTCCTTATTATCCAAACACCCAAAGGATAAATGCCATGGCGTTGATGAAGTGAAACGGCGTCGTATGCGTTATGTGGATGGAAGGTAGTGAACTGCATTGTTTTGGGATTGGGGATTGGATTTGGAGGTGCGCGTGCAAAGTGCAATCGCCCAATTCCAGCTTCCAGGAGCAGCGAGGGAGACAGAAATGGCGGCTCTCCATCCTCGTCTTTTGTCTTCTCTCGTTGGAGACTCATCCCGCCACATTCATCACCTCTTCCGTTATCATACAGGTTCTCCTTTCTTTTCTTTCTCTGTTACACAAGTATTTACAGAGGAAAACTTGATGGGAATCTGGACTCCAGTAGATAATTAGTTTGCTGGTACTTTGCTCTACTCGTCCGTGCCTTTCATTCACATCCTTTTTTCTTTTGCCCCTAGCCTCCATACTATGATTATATTTTGGTTACTAATGCGATCGAAACGGTAATGGATTAGGCGTCGAAATGTAGCAGATTCTAGATCGATTACAGAAATCTTATGGAAATCCCAGTCAAGATTCAAGAGACCTTCTGTTCACATGTTATTTGTGTTTATGCAGGAACAGGAAAAGGTCATATTTCTATGCAGTTATCAAGAAAATTTTCTGGATTAACCAATCTTTTGTTTAATAGAAGGTAGATTTACCATGCCCCTTTGCTTTCTCATCCCCTTCTATATACAAATGATTTATTGGCTCTAATTTCCCTTTCCTTCCAGGAATCTAGCAGAAACTAAGAGTAGACGTAAACGTCTGAAGCCTGGGAAAATATCTCCTTGTCGCCCTGTTCCTGCTCATATCCAGAGACCTCCTTATGTTAAATCAGGGGAACTACCTGGGATTGCCAGTGGACCACAACTACATGATGAACAAGGAATAGAATGCATGAGAGCTTCTGGAAAGCTTGCTGCACAGGTTCTTCAATATGCTGGCACTTTAATCAAGGTAATATTATTACAGACTCTTCTACCTCAACCCTGGGATAATTGTATCTGATAGCCCGGAGGCTGTACTAATCTGTCGCTGTCCGTTTTATCTTTCCAATTTGCAGATGATTGCAATGAAAGTTTTGATGTGCTTTTTTTCCTCTTCAGCACCCCTATACACTTGTGCCTTTTGTTTCTTTTTACATTTTACTGTCATAATCAATTTGTTTTGCTTTACTACTTCCTAAAGGACTGTTTATCTTCACAGCCAGGCATCACAACTGATGAAATTGATGAAGCTGTCCATCAGATGATTATTGACAATGGAGCATATCCTTCACCCCTTGGCTATGGTGGGTTCCCCAAAAGTGTATGCACATCTGTTAATGAATGCATTTGTCATGGAATACCAGATTCTCGATTGCTTGAGGTTTGTTCTAATTAAACAACCTCTTTTTTCTATCTTTTATACATGACTTAGGTCTCTTCTCTTTTGCATACACACTTACAACTGTCATTGTTTGCAGGATGGTGATATAATTAACATTGATGTTACAGTTTACTTAAATGTAAGCACACTCTGATCTTTAATTATGGTTGAATTCACAATTCGGTGTTTGTTCACAAAAGTTCTTTAGCCAAAGTCATTAGACTCAGTTTCAGTTGCTTGGAAGGATTGTACTTTGGTTGATTTAGGGGAGTTTTACCAGGGCTTGTGTGTTTTATATTCTTTCTTATTTTTATAATGAGAATGTGTAGCATTGCTAGACTCTATCCGGAAGAGAGAATTGTTTACCTTTGTTTTTTTTTTTTTTTTGTGCTATAAACCATAATGATTGCAAAGAACTGGCCTATTTTCCCCGTTAGGATGTCAATTTTGTTATATGGCTTCAGGGCTATCACGGTGATACATCTTATACTTTCTTTTGTGGAGATGTTGATGAGGAATCAAGGAAGTTAGTGCAGGTATGATATAAAACACCTTTCTTTATGTCCAAGAAAATGTTTTCTATTTGTTCTCTTATTGCTGGCCTATCATAGTCATCTCGTCATTCTAAACCTTGTTCAAGTTCAATAAGAAAGAGTTTCTTTTAATCATATGACAGAAACCATTTCCTTGCTTTTCTTTTAGGTAACAAAAGAATGCCTAGATAAGGCTATCTCGATATGCAAGACTGGAGTCGAATACAAGAATATTGGCAAAACTATACAGTAAGATTCAAATGTCAATGTCAGTCGTATTTAATTCATTTCATCTTCAGGAATCTTACACCGTTGTTGTCTTGTTTATATTTATATTTTTTATTTTATTTCTATTCGATCTTGCATCTAAGATAGCTATATCTATATCTATATATATATATATGTAGAGACCAGTTCATGACTTTTGAGATTTTGCCATTCGTCAGTTATCGATATAGGCATCTTAATTTGTCTCTACTTGTTTGTGGTTCTGTGTATTAGCACATGAAATATCTCTATGATCTGGCTCAGGGATCTTGCCTATCATCTAAAAAATAAAAATTGTTGTTGTATTTCCCGAATTGACAAGTGTTATTCTGATTTTCGTCTAATCGAGTGCTCTCTTTGGCAGTGATCACGCAGATAAATATTGTTATGGTGTTGTACGTCAGTTTGTTGGCCATGGAGTTGGGCGGGTTTTTCATGCTGATCCAGTTATTCTGCATTACAGTAATCATTCTGATCTGATGTTGCATCTACACTAACTAGCTTGTGCCGACTAATCATTTTTCAGAATTTTTTCCTCCTTTGAATTGAATGAACAAAATGTGTATATACACCATTATGAACTTCCCTTTGTCAGTCACACCTTTAACAATCCTGTTTCAATTGAGCTTCAAATCTTCAATGGCCTATTTGACTCTGCTTTTGCTTATCTCTGCAGGGAATAATGATAGAGGACGAATGATACTGAATCAAACATTCACAATTGGTACCTTCCTTTCAAAATCTGAGTAATTGTTTAGTCCCCTTCAGATCCTCAGAACGATAGAACAGACATGAAAATTCAGTTTGATTTGATTTGAGGAATTAACACGCTATTGATAATTGTGATAAACTAGTGTCTGTTGGGCAAGCAGTTGCTGTGAAACCAGCAAGTAAAGGTAGGATTCTTTGTATATTGCTGAATCATGTTATGGGTTTGGCAGAACCTATGTTGACGATTGGAAGCTACGATCCTGTGATGTGGGACGATAACTGGACTGTCCTCACAGAAGATGGAAGCCTTTCGGCACAGTTTGAACACACCATTCTAATAACCGATGACGGGGCAGAGATCTTGACACAGTGTTAGCCAACAGAATGTGCAATGGAGAGGCAAAAGACCCAGGCTCCATTATACAGCTCCATTATACAGACCCAGCCAACAGAATGTGCAATGGAGAGGCAAAAGTCAGTATTGATTAGATTTACGGTATATCAACATTATAATTGCAGCGTTCCCAGGTCGGACCCTTATAATTTTTACATTAGGAAGATGTCAAAAGCCCATCGAACTGTTGATTGGTCTTGTTTCCAGCTATATTTGGCGACATGTAAACTAGTTATTTATTATCTTTACCCCATTTTCTATGTATTCTTTCTTTTTTGCATTCATAAAAACTGTAAAAACATCAAATTGATTTCCTTGTGATTGAGATTGCTTCAGGATTTGTGTGCAATATTGTGATTGTGGATTAGCGGAAGTAGAATGCCTAGAATGCAAGTCTAGCTGTTTTATAGCTTCGCTGATTGGAAGGGAAATTTATGCTTTTGTTCCCAGAAGCATATGAGGAATTCAAGCATGTTCTTTTTGTGCACACATATATATATGGAAAAAAAAAATTGTGCTCATCTGTTGCAACTGAGAAACTGAGGCAAGTCTTTATGAATATGGTTTCTGTACTACCAATTCATTTCTGCTACAGTTTTGACAAGTTAAGGTATATACTATATACTAGTCATCACCATTCTCCAGTGTTGGAATAGATTATTTATTGTGTCTTATGAATATGGTTTCCGGCTGCTGCAGACTCGTAATAAAAAAAAATGTAGGTGCTATGGAGTTTGGATAAATGACTACCCTTTTCTGTATTTCCTACGCTTGCTGTAGAAACTGAAGTTGTTGAGCTTGTTTATTTATTGTGCGTGTTTCAGTGGGCAGTAAGGAGAAGGTATGATGAGATTTCTGGATTGATACCATCCGCTCTGAGGGCACATTTACATGCATGCAAGATCCTTTGCTTTTGGTGTCATTGAGATTCTTGATCGATCAGGTTACTCATCTTTGTCCCATGACTTTATGTTTTGATTCTTTTGAATCTATTCCATCTGAGAGACATAATGTGAATTGTTAGCATAGTGGTGTTTATTTTTCCGGAGGTATAGAACTATCTGCTATGGGCTGTATGTAATTTGCAACTATGTTTCCTCACATTGATATGATACTTTTAATAATTTTCTCATCTCATCTTGTATTTTTACAGAATGAATTATGGTGGACATCTTTCCTAAGTTGATGAGCTATCCCTGTTTCCAGGGGCATTGTTGACCCTTTGGTTCCTGATCAAGCTGAAGTTCAATTTCCATGCACAATTGCATTGCTTATTCCTATTTCCAACTTCCAACCTTGCCTTGTTTTAGTTTTAGTTTTCTCTACACCTATCCTCGCCAGACATATTTCTGTGGCAGCCAGATCTGGAGAGCTTGCAGATTTCGGGTGCTTAAGTCATCATTAACTTGACCAGTTCAAATGAAGTCGATTTTGCAAACTATAAACATTCAGATGGTGATTACTCCTTCCATCACAAATACTTGAGTGAAGGAGCCTTGCATAGTTTTGCAAGTTCACTATGCACAGGTATCACCTACATTAACCATTCAGATTTAGCAAATGTCTGATGGTTCCCAGCAGCCTTGATATAATATTAGACTTGGAATTCCTAATATATAGCATTCGTAAAATGGTAGTGAAGTTGAAGGGGAAGCAGTACGTTCGGGTTGTCCAGTTGAATTATTCCATGGTTATCTATCTGATCAATTTGTTTTCTGTTGCTATTGACTTGCTGCTGGTCAAGAATTGCCCAACTACCTACTATAGTAAATAGATGACATTCAACTTCAGCTGTTTGTCAATTCAGTCAATGTATTATATACCTAGAGAGAGGATGAATCTTGTATAAACACCTACTACGGTGTAAACTTTGAACAAACTGATTATTTATAGGTAACACCATAATTATTCGTTTGACATAATATAATTATTCATGTGTTAATATATTACTCCCTCCGTCCAAAAATACATGGCCTTTTACTATTCATGCACGTTTTTTTAGGAGTTAAAAACTAGGGCTATTTGCACAAATAGACTACTTTTCAGAAATCTTTGCACAAATAGACCATGTTTTGGAAAAATTAAAAAGTGGTCTATGATGCTATTTGTGCAAATAGAGAAAGTGACCCAAATGGCCGGTTGCAGGTTAATCAAAAGGGAGGGAACAGGTGAGAGGGAAGAGAGAAATGGGAGAGAGAGGGTTTGGCGCCAAAATGGGAGAGAGAGTGTGATGTGATGTGATGTGATTCTTTGTGGAACCCTTTTCCATTTTGTATGGTATAAAGGGCATGATTTTCATTTTCTTCTTCCCCACAATTTCTGAAGTAGAAACCCATGGAGAGAGATGGGAGAGAAGGAGAATGTTCCACCATGGAAGACAAGCTCCCGACTTGCTGTTCCAGTTCCAGAGCACGTGTCGGCTTCAATATGTGCACCTGTCACCGATCAAAATCTCCGTGTCAATCTGATGCCCCAGAAACCTTTGATGGCAGAAGAAAGGGGTAAGTGTTTTATGCGAAGTACTCTTCATCTATGGCGTTAGATACCCATCAATCTCTCTTTTGAAGTTTGGTTTTGTTTTTCTGGTGGCAACACCTTGGTATGCGTCACTCTCATCCTCCATGGTTCTTGGGTGGTCGAGAAAGACACATGGGTGTATGTGGGTTCGAGGGCTCGGAAGAATATCATGATAAAACAGGACATCGACTTCAACTCTTTCAATAATGTAATCAGGCTAAAGGGTGGCGATGGTGCCTCAAATGCAGAGTGGGCGTTGTGATACGTGCCGAAGTCGAAAGAAGGGGGTCAGCCGATCATTATTGCTGATGATGACGACCTCGAGGCGTTTAAATATCTGAACTTGAAGTGCGGAGAAGACCCATGGCCCCTAACGATATATATCGGGCCATTGGAGACGGAGAGCTTTGAAGTGAAGCAACATGTCGGGGAAGAACGCCTCAGTGGGCTACCGTCGTCGCAAAAAGTGGACAATTTGGCTAAGATTGTTAACGATGATGCATCCGGTAAGGCACATCAAACCCCCTTCTGTGTAGATGGTGTGTTACATGCTGAGGGAGAGGTGACCGAGGTCATACGGAAGAGTAAGAAGCTGGCAGGGATGGACAATCCTGACAAGGGTCATACGTCAGGTGACAAGGGAATTTGTTCAGGTGACAGGGTAAAGGGTTTGCTTGGAATGGACAATCCTGACAAGGGTAATACGTCAGGTGACAAGGGAATGTGTTCAGGGTACATGGTCTGCCTGGGATGGACAATCCTGACAAGGATAAAACGTCAGGTGACAAGGGAATTTGTGTAGGTGACAGGGTACATGGTCATGAGGTGATAGCGTTCGGCGACACGGATACCTCTTCAGGTGAGACGGCGCCTGGTTTGGATGTGATATGCATTAGCAGTGATGAAGAGGATGATGGGCTAACCTCCATGAAAGAGTTTAGGAGCTCGTTCGAGGCCGAAGATTATGAAGTGAAGCTCGAAGAAGATTGGGAATATGACTTGGAATCCAACGGTGTAAAGGAGGACAGGAGTATGAGGGAGTTGGTGGACGAGGAAGTCGAGGAAGAGGTGATGAGGGAGCTTGAAAATTTTAAGCCCAGGACTAGTGTCTCCCCACCTACGAATCAGAACATTGATGCTATGATGGATAGAGCAGCGACTCGTACGCAGGACCCACGACGCAACATTACTCAACTTTCGGAGGGACAACTATTCGCATCAAAGGCTGAGGTGCTGACTCGCCTTCGCTGGAATGTTGTGGAGAATTGCTTTGAGTTTACGGCGAAGAGGTCTACAACAAAGGTGATAGTCGTGGTATGTGTGGACCCAAATTGCACGTGGACGTGTAGGGCTTCGCCTTACCGCCGCACCACTATGTGGACCATCCGCAATTATGTCCAGGAGCACACATGTGGGATCAACGTGAACTACAACCATAACCGACATGCTACGTCTGATATGATTGGCCATAACCTCATGTTCAAGTAAGTTGGACGATAGTTGTGAATACTGTAATCCTTGTCACATGTTATATTTTACTTATCACCTGTCGTTTTTGTGCTGGGGAAAGTAACTCGGCCTATAACTTGTAGGTTCACCAGGACTCGAAAGAACCTCGTTCCCGACCAAGTGCAGGCACTGACGAAGTCTGACTACGACGTCACGTGCAGCTACTGGAAGGCCCGCGAGAGAGGTCAAGCATGGGATCGATGAAGACAATTACCGAGATATTATTCCATACTTGCACGTTCTGGAACAGACTAACCCCGAGACATATACTAGGGTAGAGATGGACTCCTCCCAAAGATTCAAGTACGCCTTTGTTAGCTTTGGGGTATGGCGCAAGGCGACCCCCCACCTTCGAAAGGTAAGCCCTGTGTCACCTCTTTATTTGTACATGTCAACAAGAAGGATATACCATGTCACAAATCCAACATTTATCGATTTGCATGTACATGTGATTTCAGTGGACGGGAGTTTTCTCAAAGGTAAGTTCAGGGGTACACTTCTTTTTGCCACAGCCCAAGATGCAGACCACAAAGTGTACCCAATCGCAAATGCGATTGTCGATGGGGAGAATCACGGGTCATGGGGCTTCTTCTTCAGGAACATGCTACATGTTGAGGAGGACACACCGGACCTCATGTTTGTATCTGATCGCCATCTGAGTATCGTCCAAGGTATTAGGGACCACTATGTGTTTGCGAAGCAAGAGTTCTGCGTTTGGCATTTATTTTGTAATGCTAGGTGCAAGTACAAGGGTGTGGCAGGGCTGCTGGAATTGTTCTTCTCGATGGCGAAGGCATACACGAGGGCGGAGTTCGACAAACTATTTTCTGATTTCTGCGCACAGTCCGCCCCGGCGGGACAATACGTGAAAGAGGCTGGTTTCCAGAATTGGGCCCAGGTGTTCTTCGTGGGGGCTCTCTACAACATATTGACAATGAACAACTACGAGTGTCTTAACTCTGTCTTCAAGGAGCCACGCGACCTACCAATCACTGCGTTGATTGATGCCATCATCGAAACCGCCTCCGGGTGGTTTTACAAGCGACGGGAAGAAAACAGCGTCAAGGGTTTGAAGGTAAGCAAATTTGTTGATGATGCTCTGAAGAAGAACTATGCGATGTCAATGTGCTTGGTTGTCAAAGCGCTCAGCCCACACGAGTTCACTGTCCGCAAAGGTTTCTCCTCCTGGGTTGTCAACTTGAGTGCCCGTACATGCACATGCAAGCGCTTCGACATCGACCAGTTTCCATGCACACATGCCATGGCCGCTGCCAAGTTCCAAGGGATCAATTTCTACACTCTCGTCAATGACTTCTACAAAGTCGCGGCATGGAAGGCGTATTACGCGGATGTGCTATACCCACTCCCTCCAAGATCAGAATGGAGGATTCCCCTTGGCATGTCCGGCATGACGTGCCTCCCCCCGGCTCTGAAGCGGCGGCCTGGTCGCCCCAAGACATCCAGGTACCCATCCCGGGGAGAGTTTTCCCGCGGGAAGCGTCGTAGTTCGTAGCTATGTTGCTCTGCTTGTGGTCCAACGGCTTACCTCATAAGTTGGGATTTATTTTGCATTATCAGTTTTTGGGGTCAGGGCTTGGACCATTTTGAAAGGTATGTGGTTAAGAACTTCGTAATACTTTTGTGGTTAGTAGGTAGGTTGGTGTAATTAGGTCCGTATAATTTTGGGTAACTAGGTTGGGGAACGGGGTAAGTAGGTTGGAGTCCCCTTTGGGTCCATGCACATTTCACAAACTTCAGGTATTGGGCGTTGTAGTTTGGTGTAATTTTGGGTAAGTAGGTTGGTTTAAAACTTTAGGTATTTTGTGGATGCACAGTTACTTATTCTGTAAATCAAAATGGCATCAATATCAATTTCACATGTCACCTATTATTATTCTCGTGCCACCTGTCATAATTAACGTGTCAATTTTAGCCGTGTCACGTGTTTATATGACCGTGTCACCTATAATATATTATGTGTCACCATTAATTTCACACATTCGATATGAAAGCAAGTACGTGGATAGAGAAAACCCCAAGTACAGAGGATGTTCATAAAAGTATTACATCTACTGAACAATCAATGTCATAAATGAGTGAAACAAGTAACCAACTGATATGATAATGTCCTAAAAGCTGTAACCAACAACATGAATCAACAAAGATCAAGTAACGAATGTTCGGAAACGAGGTCAACCACGCATTCATATAAATTTCAAACTGGTTTATAACAGTCTGTCATGGAAGATGGCCACAACGAGCATGTGTCTATACGCCCCGATAAATGCGTCGTCCAGTCCCTCGAATGTGGGGGCGTCTTTGGTGAGGAGTTGCATGAACCTGATGGTGTATGGTCCGCAGTCTCCGCTGCAATAGAGATGTGAATGGTCATATTCAAATGGCCTGGCTAACACCGTACCGCACGACGATATAGAAATTATGGCTGGGCATGGAATTACCTCTGCTTGTTCTGCGGCACCCGTTTGTCGCGGTGTAGGGTGAACTCCTTTGGCATCTTGTCCGCGTAGGTGGCCTTCAACTCCGGGTGGGCATTCATCAGTACGGGGATGAAGTGCGTGACGCATCTTAACTGTGCTATGAGATGACGATCTATCACGATGTGAACATCCGGATCATAAACCCTCACTTGTCAGTCGTTCAGATCAATCCCTACGGCGACCCAATGCACATTCATGAGGTTTAAAGGCAGAAGGATTAGTTCCACCCCTGCCCATGACATGCCCACAGTTGCCGGGGACCGGCCGTCGAAGAAGCTAAGCAGCTTCTTATCCACTTCGTAGTTGTCCGCATTGCTGCTATATTTTTCCCACTCGGTCTGCAGAAGCCACCAAAAATAGGAGTCCACAACCGCAACTCGACTGACCGCTTCACTTGCCCTCTCCGTTAGGCCTTTCCGTAGAAGATAGCATGCTTGCTCCATGTGCTGCGTCATTGACAAACATCAGGACAAGCCATTTCGCATTCAATAAATAAAGGACAACGTTGAGCCTACGTTTGTACCTCACTGTTTACCCAAAATGTGGGCGTTTGTAAGGTTGTGAAGAACGATTTTGTCAGCTCCGTGCCGTATCCACTATTCCACTTCTTCCCATCCCCGCTACATGGCCACAACGACAATGTTATGTGACAGACATTGTTCCTAGCACATTGTCGATACAAAGACAGATTTGGGGTACCTTTCCATCCACCGGTCGAACGCATCGTTGTCGGACACGGATATAAGTCCCAGCTCCATCGTGTACCTTGATTGGACTACTTCCTTCCCTTTTCGGCCCCGCAGTTTCTTCGCAGGGGGGGACTTTGCTTCTCCAATATCTCCCGGATCCCTCTTAGTCTTCTTGCCTTCGACTCCCATGTCACGGAACTAACAATTGCATGTCAATTAACAACAACACACTTGTCACATTTTAGAGAAAATACAATGTCCACTTACATTAAAATGTACCTCCTCCAGCGATCCGTCAAGTGGCAGGTCATCCACTTTAGGTATACCATCCATGTTCTCGGCCTCTTCCCCTTTAGGTTTACCATCCGCTGTTGCGACCGTGTGGTGGTCATCCTCGTCCTCTCCATGATCCCCCCCCCCCCCTCCGTTTGACGGACACCCCTCGTGTGTTGATGCACATGTCCTCCCTTGACATGGACATCTCTCACTTCCAGCACAACAGATTCCAAAACCTTCATCTGAACCACATATAACATAAAGGAGGGGTGGTTCGCCAAATTGATAACAGTCACCGACATATACGTGTCATACAACTAAATTTAACGTGTCACTGGTGTAATTCTCTTTGTCATTAAACAATGTTAAGAAGACATTGGCAAAACCATAATTAGGCGAATAACGTACCTTGTCATCCATGCTCCGCGTCCACGTTGCCATAGATCCCAGCCTCTCCAACATCAGTTCAAGTGTCTTCGCCACCTTGCCATCCACGGGTTCATTGTTCCCATCAGGCTTTCCAAAACTTTTTGCGGCCTTGCTGGAGTCGTCACCATAATAACGGGGCGCCAACGCAGCCTCAACGTCATCGTACAGCAGGTCAGGCTCCTCATGCGTGTAGAAGCACCCGCACATCAACTCAAACTCACCGTTGGTTGGGACTAGTATGGGGTTGTCTTCAACTTTTATGCTCTCCATCTCCTCCGGGTTCATGCGGGATTGGATCGTCTCATAGCTTATATTGTCGTTGTCAGCAGCCCCCCTCAACATGCGAGGCAACGCCGTCTTCGACACATTTTTTGCAAACTACCCCCCAATGTCTGGTACCGCTTCGTAAAGCCAAATCTACAACACCCACACACGACACTGCACGTCATAAATTCCTCTGAACAAATAAAATATAACTACAGTCGAGAAGGTTACTTGGAATGCCAGTGGATAACCGGTGAGTCCATAGGCATAGGCATGGCTCGGCTCTTTCTGGAGCTTAGTACCAGTCCCTTGTGGTACATCAACATCAACAACCTGCAAAACCGATCTACAAGTTAAATGGATTCCAATATGACTACCTTCTTTCTATGAAGTGACGTAGGCCACTGGACCTGACCTTAGCAACTTATTCTTTATCAGCCTTCCCACCATCTTCTATTTCAGTCTGGTTAACGTCATGCACCTGAACGTGGAAAACGAAAACATTCTTGCAAGTGAACCCCCTGAATCCCGTGTCACACAACAGAGCACCACATGTCATCCAAAAATAAACTTACCTCCTCATTCTCCTTTCGTGCTCCCGATACTTTGTCCTCAGCATCGGTTTTTCCAACTTTCTCACCACCAATGTCCTCCGCGTACGTCTCACCCAAAAGTCCGTCTCCAGATCCATCTTCCTCTTTATCGACATCTCCAACCTCGTGTTCACTATCCCTTACTCTTTGTTCCTTGCCTCTTCCCATCCATTTACCATCCCGTAGTTCATGGATCGTCTCCTCCAACACTTTTATCTGCACACAATGAGTTGTTACAATCAATCCTACATACTAAGTTCAACAAACCAGATCACAAAACCACCATCTCCTCCAACACTTTTATTTCCCGTGTCACCTAGTGTATGTCCCATGTCATTAGCCTATTTTCCCCAGTCACTAAACTTATTAAGATTATGCATAAAATAATGCGAAAGAATGACATACCTTCTCATCCATCTTCTCCAAAGTATCAATAATCTTGTCGAGTGTTTTCACCACGCTATCCCTAGCACCGTCCGTCTCCTCAGCTCGTGCACTGGTTCTTGTGGGGGGGGGGGGGGGGGTCAATAGGAGCATCATAATGGTGCGCCAACAACCGCATAATTTCTTCAAAAAGGTGGTCAGACTCCTCATCCAGATGGTTGCACCCACCCAAAAATGACAGCTCGCCCTTCTCCGGCAGTAGCAATGGGTTCTCAGTAACCGTAATGACTTCCTCCCCGTCCGGGTCCATGCGTTTGACAATGCTGTCATAGGAAAGGTTGTCTTCGTTGGCAAACCACCTCGTGCACCGAGGGATCGACTTATGGGACAGCTTGTTCGCAAACATGGCGCCGAAGTCCGGAATGGATTCATATAGCCAAATCTGCAAGCCAACCACAATCCATTTACAAACCTACACCGCATAATGGAGAAAAGTAGCATGAGGGTGGTGGATAATGTTACCTGGAAGGCCATCGGATAGCCCATCAGCCCGTATCCAAAGCGGTCTTTGCTCTTAGAATTGGGCTTTAAGTCGGCCAACCGCCGCTCAACGGCACCGGAGAGCGAGGTGTGTGTCGTCTCGTAAACAAGCCTCCCCCATGGATATGCCAGGAAGCGTTCGACATTCTCCACGAGCCTGACTATCCACCCCCGCAAAGGCTTCCTCTTTCCCCTCCCCCCCCCCCCCCCCGCCCCCCCAATAGCACTGCCTCCACGATGAAGAGGAGAACGAGCTTGAATTTCTTCCTTGCACTCGGCTCCTTGAGCAGACAGCTCTTCAAGGCGAACTCAAGGTCGCCCACCTTCACGCTCTCCGTTTCGAAGAAGTCCTTCACAGCTTTGTTGTCCTCCTCCATTACCGTACGCTTCACTCGGCTACACTGGAGCCCCGTCACAATGGCAAACTCCTTCATCGAGAAACGTCGCAACTTCCCCTGAATCATATACCATGTCTCCCACTTCTTCTTGGTCACCACTTGTCGTTGTAGTGCGTAATGCACTAATTGGGACGAGAATTGGCACCGGTTCGCCAGCTGGATGATCCCGCAAAATTGGCTGTCCAACAGCTTATCCCAATCGTATGGGTCGACGTAGTTGTCGATGTTGGCAAGCATTGTAAAGACCGAAAATTTTAATTATGATTAATTAAGATTTAATTAATTTCCGAGGGATAATTCGATCAATTATCCTTCTTTTGACGATTTTGAAAACCCAGAAAAAATAAAAAAAAATAAAAAATAAAATATATATAAAAATTTATGACATATTTTATATGGAAAGAGGATTACAATTCCAATCTATTAGAATTCGTATGATAATTTTCCGAGAAATATTAGTGAGGCAAAAGCCTTGTCATCCGTTTATTTCGGTAATTTTCGTAACTTGTCGCGACATTTCGGGACGTTGTTTTAACATTAAATTGCTGCCCAAACCACCCCATTTCAGCCCTTTATATGATCAAATATGAGCCATATGTTTTTGCATTAAACAAATAGAAGCCATTTTGGATGAATGACTTGTTCCTATTTGGCCACTATTCTACCTAAACCTTACCAACTCCTTGACCAACCTTGGCTTCACCTTTTGGCTCTCTTAAAGACACACTTCTGGCCTCATTCAGCCACTTCACACGCCAAAGATCAGAGAGAAAAGAAGAAGGAAAGAAAGAAAAAGAAAGAGAGAAAGAAAGAGAGAGCAAGTTGCCCTAGCAACCTTGCCAACTTCAAACCACCATAACTCCCTCCTCACTCAAGCTTTTTGGCTGATTCTTGAAGCCAAATATCCACAAAAGAGAGGCCTTTCCAACCATAGTGAGTTCACAAAAATCCAGTCCCATTAAGCCACCCGTTGAGCCCCTTTTCCGAGCCATCTGTGCTGAGCCCTTTGTGTTCTTGAGGTTTTCAAGTGTGTTTGGGTGAGTCTTGGTTTCCTCCCCTTCAAATCTGATTTTATACTTGTTTTACAACTAATTTTGAAGGTTTTTGTCTAAGAATTCCTTTTATGTTTTGGTTTGGATTTGTCAAAAATGTTAGGTGTTTGGCGCAAGGTCCCGGAAAGCTTGGAGGGGTAATTTGGTCTTTTTCAAGAGAGGCTTCGAGGGTAATCTCTCATCCACCTTCCCCTCTATAGGTTAGGATCCTTATGTGTAAATTAGGGCTTAGGAAGTGGAGCCTCTATGTGTTTTTGGTTGCGTTTTGTAGCAAACGTTACAACAACAAAATGGATATATGTGTCTCTGTAATTTGGACTTTAATTCCAATCCAACGGTCTGATTCGACCGAAATCTTTATATGATGTTCATGGGAATATTATCTAACTGTCCTTCAAAAATTAGGGCGATCCAACGGTTGGATCAAGAGTTATTATAATTTTAGTAACCAGTGTTTATAATGACTCGGTTAGAAAACTTGGTTAAGGGAATGCTAAGAATATGGCTAAATATGTGATGGCATAACCGAAACTTAGAGCATATAAAATACAGAAATGAAGTATACCCATAACTTGGCTTATGATCCGATAAGAAGAAAATCGATTATGTGATAATACGATATAGATTATAACTGGTTAAGTCCGGATCACTTAACCAAAGTGCGTAATCTATAGAATCGTGAACCTTATGTGGATGTATGTTGATTATTAGGTTGGGTACATTGCATTAGAATACCACCTAATGAAAGCTTAATGAAATTAATAGGCTCTTGTTGATTGGATCCTTGGTTGTGCACTTTATTGCTTGCTTATTCTCCGGACTCCAGGTAAGTCCCCTGGACTTACTCATGATGGATTTATGTGATACTCTTTGTCTTATCGAGAGTCTTCATGCATCACGCGACCTAGTAACATGTTTAGGAATATAAACTGGTAATATGACATAGGATGAACTTAGTAATTCCAATAATTCATATGTATGCTATTGTGTCTATGGTAGGACGGCCGTCAAAATCTGAATAAATGACTTATACTCGATGGAACAAGAATGAAATGATGAGAGGCTTATGATGAGAAAGAATGAGTATGTTTGAGAAGGATGAGTATGTTTGAGAAGGATGAGTACGTTTGAGAAGATATTATGATGATGATGATGATTATGACGATGATACGGGCCCTTGTGTGTTTATTTCGCATTTATATATATCTATACACTTGCTTATGTGTTACATTTTAACATTCATGTAGTTTAAGTATGCCTCTTTATATGACATTGAGTGTGTATATTTCCGATGATTGACCCCGATTTATTTCTTGTTTTTAGATTCAGGTACCCCTTATCCGATATGACTTACTTATGTGGATGGTTGTCGGGACAGACCTTTTGGACGATTAGAGTGAGGGAGGCGCTTGACATTCGTACTCTTTTGCTCATACGTTTTATCGTTTTGACCCGGCGTGGCCGTGGCATTTTGTTGTATTTATGATTTCCGCTTTTGTTTCTGTTCGAAACGTTTTCGCGATAGCCTAGGACAGGTAAAGCCTCCAACGGGCTTACGATCTTTTCGGGGTTCGCAATCCCCATCTTTTGACAACTAAATCTTCCGCTTAAATGAACCTAATAATAACTCGTACTCGGTCGTAAGATCCAAAGCTCACGGAAGAAGATCAAACTTCTTCTATAACGTTCCCCGATAATCTAGTATTCCGAACCTTATTTACCTTCTAAGTAGGTTTATGGAGGTTAATTCGGGTACTTAAATTTCGGGTCGTTACAAAGTTGGTATCAGAGCCAAGGTTGTTCGACCTGAGTACGCACGAGTTAAAAATTAATTTTCAAAACCCGCCCACCGTTTTGGAAATTTTCAAGGATTTCGAAGTGTTTAAAGGGAAAAGATGAAAACCCTTTGGAAAATGAAAATGGTTAGGATCTTTATAGACGAGAGATAGGATCGACGGGTAGAGACAAAGCGATAGGCATCCTTAGAGATGTAGAAGGGTTTGGGTAGACCGCCTAGCTTTTCCTTACAGACGGGCCTGGAAGACTCCAAGGGAGCAACCAAGGTGGTTGGAACAGGATAGGATTTAGAGGCGGGCTCGCCAAGCTATCCCTCGAAGGATAGCTATCTAGTTAGCTTCCTTGCGATATAAAACTGTGCATGCGGCCCATCCCCTTAAAGGGATGTAATTATGTGAGATGAATGTGCCTGAGGGCCATCTTCCTTGAATAAGACGTTTTATTTAGTTGTATATTGATTACAGTTAAATGTCCAGTTGTCAGCATGGTCGACACCCAGATTATTAGAGGACGCGGGAGACCACGTGACCGAGGTCGTGGCCGCATTCCCGAGACAGAGACTGAGACTGAGCCCGATGTTGAGGTCGAGATCCCCGGACAGCACGAGGGAGAGGCTGATAGGCAGCAGCAGGGATTAGCGATAGAGAGGGCATTACTCGCATTGCTAGAGCGAGAGAGATCGGTTGGCGTCACCGACTGGGTGAAGAGACTATCACAGAGTAGCCCGCCTATCTTCGAGGTCGGACCCGGAGAGGATATCGAGCAGTTCTTCAGAGGACTCGAGGGAGTTTTCAGCTTGATTGGAGTACCCGATGCGGAGAGACAGAGGCTTGCGGCTGGGCAACTTAAAGGAGATGCTTATGACAGATGGCTTGTCTACTGTGATGATCGTACTGCATGGACCTACGAGGAGTTCAGGAAGTTGATGCTGAGAGAGTACTGTCCATCTGGGACACAAGCAGCACGAGAGGTTGCATTCTTCAGCACCCGCTATGACCCACGGCTATCTATTTCCGAGATTGTCTGCCAGTTCAAGAAGGAGCTCGTCTATTGTGGAAAGGTCTGTAACACCGACGAGATGCGCATCCACATGCTTTCTATGAGGCTTCCGCCAGACGTTCTTCTGATCTCTACCAGCATGGAGGGAATGACATATGACAGATTTCTAGAGATGATACTCTGCTATGACCAGTAGCTACGTCTGACAGTTGCCACGTCTTCAGCTTTCCGCACTCCATCTGGCGGAAAGAGGCCACGACCCGCGGAGCACAGATTTGATAGGGGCCCAGGGAAGGGGCTAGCGAGAGAAGGATCGACTAGCGGGACCACTTGGGCCATTCCAGCTGTACCTGTATCATCCTACCGCGAGGCTAGAGTGAGAGCTATTATCTGCCACAGCTGCCGCGAGGAGGGCCACTACCAGACAGACTGCCCTAGGAAGTTCATTTCCTGCTACACGTGTGGAGGGGTAGGACATCGTGCTATCATGTGCCCGCAGGGCGAGAGATCTTCAGTCACTCCTGCAGCTTCAACTTTACGCCTTCCAGAGGCACCGAGACCCGCTCAGATTTCTTATGCACAGGGTCAGGGGAGGGGGACTCCCTCGGGAGCTGGCCGAGGAGATGGTAACTACGGAGGTGACCGAGGAGACAACAGCTTTAGAGGAGGACGAGGCCGAGGTGGAGGTCGAGGTAGAGGTAGAGGAGGAGGTCGAGGCGGCCGAGGATCTTACCAGCATCAGCAGGCACAGTCGTCGGCAGGGTCGACAGGACTAGGCCAGGGCAGAGGTTCTGCACAGCTAGCAGCAATAACTGTAGACACTGATTTCTTACCACCCCCGCCGCCCCGCGTGTTCCCGATGCGGAACAGTGATTCGACAGCTCCGACTTCCATAGGTACGATATCGTTTTGTGGCTCTACTCTTCGCATTCTATTCGATACCGGGGCAACCCACTGCTTTATAGCAGATTCATGCGTAGCTAGATTTAAACTTATAAGTTCGATATGTCCCGCGTTAGTAGTACGTATGGCGGATGGGGCTAGGGTTAGGACGGGGCGTGAGATCCTAGGATGCCCCATTCGGATAGGAGAGCGAGAGTGGCCCACTGACTTGATAGTCATGCCACTGAGGACAGACGAGATGATCCTGGGGATGGACTTTATGAACTTCTACGGGGCGATCCTCAACCTGAGGACCCGTACAGTTTCCATCCTCGCGGAGGATGGGACTGAGCACGAGGTGTGGGGGGACGACCCCAAACGGAACGGAGCCCAGATCAGCGCCGTTCGAGCGACGAGACTTCTAGACCAGGGATGCACGAGCTACTGGTGTTACGCTTTAGAGGTGGATCGCGAGCGACCCAGCCTGACAGATGTCCCTGTTGTTAGTGAGTTTGCTGACGTTTTCCCAGACGAGCTACCAGGACTTCCGCCACAGCGAGATGTTGATTTCGCTATACAGTTGGATCCGGGCACCAGGCCGATTTCGAGGGTCCCGTACAGGATGGTGCCGACAGAGATGGCCGAGCTGAAGGCACAGTTGGAGGAGCTAGTCGGGAAGGGCTACATCAGGCCGAGTGCTTCGCCGTGGGGAGCACCAGTGTTGTTCGTGAAGAAGAAGGATGGGTCGTTGAGGCTATGCATAGATTACAGAGAATTGAACCGGGCTACGGTGAAGAACCGTTACCCATTGCCGAGAATAGACGACTTGATGGATCAGCTGCAGGGAGCTGTCGTCTTCTCGAAGATAGATTTGCGTTTAGGTTATCACCAGCTGAGGGTGAAGGCAGAGGACATCCCGAAGACGGCCTTCAGGACTAGATACGGACACTACGAGTTTGTGGTTATGCCGTTCTGGCTAACCAACGCGCCAGCCGCCTTCATGGAGTTGATGAACAGGGTGTTCATCGATTTTCTTGATAGATTCGTGGTGGTATTTATCGACGACATCTTGATCTACTCGAGGAGCAGAGAAGAGCATGCTGAGCACCTGAGGATTGTGCTGAGGATTCTGCAGAAGCATAAACTGTTCGGGAAGTTTAGCAAGTGTGAGTTCTGGCTCTCCGAGGTGATGTTTCTTGGTCATGTTATATCCGCAGCAGGGATATCAGTGGACGCATCGAAGGTTGATGCTATCGTTGCTTGGGAGGCCCCCAAGAACGTTAGAGACATCAGGTCTTTTCTAGGTTTGGCTAGCTATTACCGATGATTCGTCGAGGGCTTCTCCAGCATAGCTAGGCCGATGACGCAGCTGACGAAGAAGGGAGTACCTTTCGAGTGGAGCCCGGCGTGCCAGGCCAGTTTTGATCTGCTGAAGCAGAAGTTGACCTCCGCGCCAGTGTTAGCACTACCAGAGGGGACGGAGGACTTCGTGGTCTACACGGATGCTTCGAGTTCAGGTTTAGGTTGTGTGCTACAGCAGAGGGATCGGGTCATCGCTTACGCTTCACGCCAGCTGAAGCCAGGGGACGACCCCAAACGAAATCGAAGATGTGCAGTTTAAAGTGGAATTTCGCACCCAAATCCGAAAGGTCCGTTGGGGGCCCCGGGGTAAACCCCTGTACCTGTCCTAAATCTACAACGCAGGAAATCTGTTATCATGCAAAGGGCATACGTTCTGAAAATGATACAACCAGTGCCACGGCAGAGCCGGGTCAAAATAGAGTACAATTAGGGAGAATCCCAAATGCATGAATCTGGTGAAGTCAGGTTTCAAACACTCACTCTCTGCCATAAGAATAGACCCCGTCATAACAGCATAAAATCAAGCAATGTATCGGGTACCTGAAACTATACCACCAAGTCAGGCCAAGAGTCCGCCCGCGGGTCCTCTGACCGCGCTGAGGACATATAATACGCTTATACCTAGAATAAAGGATGCCTTCATGCAGTACTGAAATCTTAACCACACTATCATGCTCCTAATTCATATATGTAGAATATTAAGTAAGGCCTTAATAAAGAATACCAAGTGGTATATCCCTCTTCTACTACCACCCCTCTTCCAGATAGGGTGGAGACTAGCCAGTTCGATACTATATCATATCAAATCTCACCATCATATCGCATCTCATGCTCATCTCGTATCTCATGCTCATCTCGTATCTCGTGATATATATATAACTCAAGGAGGACAACACCCGATGAAACTGGGCTGCCCTATGACCCTAGCAAGGACTCTAGGACTCGCAGATAACGGCCGTTCTGTATTCAAACGCATACAGAATAAGAATGCTCATTCGTAAGTGCAATTCCTAAGCATGATACTACATGGCATGCTCTTATGCATATGAAACACCTACATACTATATGACACATCAGGCAGGAGGTACTGGTTACTGGGTAAGCCCCGGAGGTACTTACCTGGCTAGTAGACCGGCAACAGAACAATCCATCACACAGTATTCACAACGACAGAGTATCACCTAGTACATAATGGAATATATATAAGTCTACATTCAACTATTAAGCACTCAAGCACACCTCAAACAATAGAACAAGTAACATATTATGAAAGTCATTTCATCGCATCATCCACTCCTCAAGACCACATCGTTCTCCATAAATCATTCAACCAATTCTGCATGTTCATATACGTCATTTCCACATATACCTCAACGGTTCATCAAAATCATAAGACATAATTTGTGTGATATAAAATCCTACTAGATTGCCATAATTGTCCAACATTTAATCTCATATAATAATTCACCACAAGTCATGTTATTAGTCATACATATCATACTGTTAGTCAAA
The DNA here is from genome assembly GCA_037127255.1 of Persicaria tinctoria. NCBI lineage: Eukaryota > Viridiplantae > Streptophyta > Magnoliopsida > Caryophyllales > Polygonaceae > Persicaria > Persicaria tinctoria. The sequence goes on from JBANSL010000015.1 coordinate 64,163, forward strand.
CGATCATATTATCATGCAAGTTAGTCATCGAATAAGTCTTATTCCTAGGTTAGTTTCAGAACCGTTTCAAATCCAGTTAAATAATTAAGTATTCCGACCCTTGAAAATACTCGCCAAATTCCCTTTTAAATTTATTTATTAGATTACTTTCCAACCTTGAAATTCTTTTCCAAATTCTTTATAAATCTTGAAGTCCCAATAATATATTTTAATTACCATTAATTAGTTAAATAATAAACGCATAACCCGAACCGAACCGAACCGGTTATAAAATCCCAACCCGGTTTAATAAATAACAAATATATATATATATATATATATATATATATATATATATATATATATATATATATATATATATATATATATATATATATATATGTTAGCAATTGGGGCCCACCAAAGGCCACGTCAGCCTTCTTCTTCCTTTGATTTCAAATGGAGGAATGTCCCGCGCCTGCTCGCCCGTCGCTCGCCGGCTCCTTGCACCCGCACCCGCCAGCTCCGCCTTGCTCTCCTGGGCTCCTCGAGCTTGCCTCCGTTGGGTTGCTCCTCCCGCGCTCGCTGCTCGCGTGCTATGCTCACCCGCGCTCATCGCCCCTGCTCCCGCGCTCGCTCACCTCTGCTCATCGCCAGTACGAGTTCGTCGGAGGTCTCACCGGGGATCACGAGCCCACCCGACTCCCCACACTCGGCTCACATACATATACACTCGCCCACAGCCCGACCCAAGGACAGAATCGAAATGAAACAAAGGAAGGAAAGGCGGGAGCTCACCGATGGATTTCGCGACTTCGGAGCTCTCGATCGGAGGTCTGGGCATCGTCGGTGGCTCGCGATGGCTCGTCGGACCTGCGCCGGACATGGGTGAGTGTGATTGAGGAGCTCGAGGGTGATCCCGATCAAAAACGAGTGAGAACGGCTTACCGGAAGTTTGTTTCGAGAACGAATCGGGCAAAGACCTTGGTTGTGGAAATAGGGGACAAGGGAGGTCGTCGGAGCTGCGGTGGCTCGTGGGTTGCTCCTGGTGGCTCCACTGCTGGTGGAGGTGGCTCCGAGGGGCGCCTTAGGGTCGCTGGCTTCAGGTGGAACGGAGGGAGCACGGCCGAAGCGGCTGCTCTTCGGAACAAGAAGGAAACGAAGGGGTGGCCATAAGGAAAAATGGGGATGGAGGTGAAGCTGATGATGGAGAAGGCGATGGTGGTGTTTGGGTGGTGTTGAGATGGATGAAGATGGGGAGAGAGTGAAGAAAGAGTTGGTGATGGTGAACAGATGGTGAAGAAGGTCATGGCGTGGGACGGTGAAGACATGATGGTGATGACCGGTGGCGAACTGATTGAAGGGAGCAGGTGAGGGTGATGATGAATTAGTGAATGACGGGGTGAGGGATGACCTTTGAAGAGGTATGGTGAGGGAGTTGGTGAGGGTAGTGTGTGGAAGTGGTTAAACCAATACCCGTAATCTATTCCGGATACCCGAATTTTGAACCCAGAAATTAGTTCTCGAATGTTAGTTTCTCTGACTCTCGCTTTCTCGGTCGATTAGATTTTTAAAATAGACAAGGATATCGCCATCTGATAATTATTTTGAATTTTCGAGGTCAAAGGATGGAAATTGTTCGTCGAATTTTACATTCTGGTCGGAATCCGCTAAACGAGCTTTTAATTCAATTTAAATTCATTTTTAATTTCCTTTTTTCCGAAAAATTAGGATTTGAAAATCCGAGTCTTTACAGTGACATGATTGAGGAGAGATGTACGAGGCTTTGATGCGATTTGGGTGGTGGTGGACAGGTTGACCAAGACCGCCCATTTCATTCCGATTCAGGAGACATGGCCTGTGTCTGATTTAGTCCGAGCTTTTATCCAGCATATAGTGAGTTTGCATGGGGTTCCCGAGAGGATAGTATCTGATAGAGATGGCCGCTTCACTTCGAGATTCTGGAGGTAGGTGCACGAGGCTCTGGGGAGCAAGTTGCATTTCAGCACGGCCTATCACCCGCAGACGGACGGGCAGAGCGAGAGGACGATTCAGACGCTGGAGGATATGTTGAGGGCTTGTGTTTTGGAGTGGGGGAACCTTTGGGTTCGACATCTTCCCCTAGTAGAGTTCTCGTACAACAACAGCTATCATTCATCGATCAGGATGGCTCCTTTTGAGGCGTTGTACGGGAGGTGATGCAAGTCGCCTATCTGCTGGGATGAGCCTGCAGACCGAGTTGGGACACTACCACAGTACGTGCAGGAGGCGACAGATCAGGTCAGACGGATCCGAGAGCATCTGAGGGTTGCGCACGACCGACAAAAGAAGTATGCTGATAGGCGCAGGACTGAGTTGGCCTTTGAGGTTGGAGATCATGTCTGGTTGCGAGTGTCACCGACGAGAGGGATCCGACGATTCGGGATGAAGGGCAAACTGAGCCCTAGATATGTGGGCCCCTTTGAGATCCTCGAGCGAGTAGGAGAGGTTGCTTACAAAGTTGCTTTACCGCCCCGTTTGGCTGGTATACACCATGTCTTCCACGTGTCACAGCTGAGAAAGTACGAGCCAGATCCGAGTCACAGATTGGACTACTCCGGATTAGAGATAGCACCTGACCATACCTTCGTGGAGCATCCGATTGCTGTTCTTGACCGTCGGGTCAAGAAGCTGAGGCGCAGAGAGGTACCGTTGGTACTTATACAATGGGCTAGGAGGAGCCCCGAGGAGGCCACTTGGGAGACAGAGGAGAGTATACGGGCGATCTATGGGGATGTACTAGATGAATTGCTAGCGTCGTATGTACAACCACGGGCAGATATAGTTTTGACCGCGTGAGTAGCCGGTGAGTACCTGGGAGGGGGACCCTTAGCCGTACTATGTGTGATTTGGGTGTTTACCACTGTGATTGAGTGTGCATTTCTGTGATTGATATGCGTGGTGGGGCCCATGAGCGGTCCTACGTGATGTGATTATCATTGATATGCGATATTTTATGATATATGACTGATATGATATCGTTATGATTATGTGATTGTTGTGAGTGTGGTTGATAAATGATGGTATGTCGGAATATTGAACCTAGGAAAAGGAATAAGGCTTAGCCTTAGAGGTGGATGTTAATCCACCCTCTGTTTTGATTGAGTCATAGTGAGATCGTGTGTTTGATCCTTAGAGGTAGATAACCACCTCCCGAGAAGGAGATGAGTCGAGACTAGAAGTGTCAAGGTCTAATGTCGAATCGGGACGCCAAACACCTTGCTTTTGGGATTTCGTTCGGAAATGAGCAATTTAAGGTTCCAATGTCCGGGTAAACCTATTATACTTCGCGAAGTGGATACGAGCTTTCCACGGGGGCACTCGTGGAATTTTCGCTAAGACCTAGCGGTAGTGTGATGATTCTCTCGAGTTGTGATACTTTCGGGGTTGAGGCGAGATGTGACGGGGGCGCTCGTTCACATGCTCGACGACGCCGTTCGGGTTTATTACGATCGTGACAAAAGCATCATGAGATTCTTGGACGATGCATCCGAGATGATCGCGTGCCTTTTGTTCCGGTCCAAGGACTCAAAGTTTAACACCTTCTCCACCGGTTTGAATCTTTTTGGTCTCGGGGACGAGACTTGTTTTTAGAGGTGGATGATTGTAAAGACCGAAAATTTTAATTATGATTAATTAAGATTTAATTAATTTCCGAGGGATAATTCGATCAATTATCCTTCTTTTGACGATTTTGAAAACCCAGAAAAAATAAAAAAAATAAAAACAAAAATATATATATAAAAATTTATGACATATTTTATATGGAAAGAGGATTACAATTCCAATCTATTAGAATTCGTATGATAATTTTCCGAGAAATATTAGTGAGGCAAAAGCCTTGTCATCCGTTTATTTCGGTAATTTTCGTAACTTGTCGCGACATTTCGGGACGTTGTTTTAATATTAAATTGCTGCCCAAACCACCCCATTTCAGCCCTTTATATGATCAAATATGAGCCATATGTTTTTGCATTAAACAAATAGAAGCTATTTGGCCACTATTCTACCTAAACCTTACCAACTCCTTGACCAACCTTGGCTTCACCTTTTGGCTCTCTTAAAGACACACTTCTGGCCTCATTCAGCCACTTCACACGCCAAAAATCAGAGAGAAAAGAAGAAGGAAAGAAAGAAAAAGAAAGAGAGAAAGAAAGAGAGAGCAAGTTGCCCTAGCAACCTTGCCAACTTCAAACCACCATAACTCCCGCCTCACTCAAGCTTTTTGGCTGATTCTTGAAGCCAAATATCCAAAAAAGAGAGGCATTTCTAACCATAGTGAGTTCACAAAAATCCAGTCCCATTAAGCCACCCGTTGAGCCCCGTTTCCGAGCCAGCTGTGCTGAGCCCTTTGTGTTCTTGAGGTTTTCAAGTGTGTTTGGGTGAGTCTTGGTTTCCTCCCCTTCAAATCTGATTTTATACTTGTTTTACAACTAATTTTGAAGGTTTTTTTCTAAGAATTCCTTTTATGTTTTGGTTTGGATTTGTCAAAAATGTTAGGTGTTTGGCGCAAGGTCCCGGAAAGCTTGGAGGGGTAATTTGGTCTTTTTCAAGAGAGGCTTCGAGGGTAATCTCTCATCCACCTTCCCCTCTATAGGTTAGGATCCTTATGTGTAAATTAGGGCTTAGGAAGTGGAGCCTCTATGTGTTTTTGGTTGCGTTTTGTAGCAAACGTTACAACAACAAAATGGATATATGTGTCTCTGTAATTTGGACTTTAATTCCAATCCAACGGTCTGATTCGACCGAAATCTTTATATGATGTTCATGGGAATATTATCTAACTGTCCTTCAAAAATTAGGGCGATCCAACGGTTGGATCAAGAGTTATTATAATTTTAGTAACCAGTGTTTATAATGACTCGGTTAGAAAACTTGGTTAAGGGAATGCTAAGAATATGGCTAAATATGTGATGGCATAACCGAAACTTAGAGCATATAAAATACAGAAATGAAGTATACCCATAACTTGGCTTATGATCCGATAAGAAGAAAATCGATTATGTGATAATACGATATAGATTATAACTGGTTAAGTCCGGATCACTTAACCAAAGTGCGTAATCTATAGAATCGTGAACCTTATGTGGATGTATGTTGATTATTAGGTTGGGTACATTGCATTAGAATACCACCTAATGAAAGCTTAATGAAATTAATAGGCTCTTGTTGATTGGATCCTTGGTTGTGCACTTTATTGCTTGCTTATTCTCCGGACTCCAGGTAAGTCCCCTGGACTTACTCATGATGGATTTATGTGATACTCTTTGTCTTATCGAGAGTCTTCATGCATCACGCGACCTAGTAACATGTTTAGGAATATAAACTGGTAATATGACATAGGATGAACTTAGTAATTCCAATAATTCATATGTATGCTATTGTGTCTATGGTAGGACGGCCGTCAAAATCTGAATAAATGACTTATACTCGATGGAACAAGAATGAAATGATGAGAGGCTTATGATGAGAAAGAATGAGTATGTTTGAGAAGGATGAGTATGTTTGAGAAGGATGAGTACGTTTGAGAAGATATTATGATGATGATGATGATTATGACGATGATACGGGCCCTTGTGTGTTTATTTCGCATTTATATATATCTATACACTTGCTTATGTGTTACATTTTAACATTCATGTAGTTTAAGTATGCCTCTTTATATGACATTGAGTGTGTATATTTCCGATGATTGACCCCGATTTATTTCTTGTTTTTAGATTCAGGTACCCCTTATCCGATATGACTTACTTATGTGGATGGTTGTCGGGACAGACCTTTTGGACGATTAGAGTGAGGGAGGCGCTTGACATTCGTACTCTTTTGCTCATACGTTTTATCGTTTTGACCCGGCGTGGCCGTGGCATTTTGTTGTATTTATGATTTCCGCTTTTGTTTCTGTTCGAAACGTTTTCGCGATAGCCTAGGACAGGTAAAGCCTCCAACGGGCTTACGATCTTTTCGGGGTTCGCAATCCCCATCTTTTGACAACTAAATCTTCCGCTTAAATGAACCTAATAATAACTCGTACTCGGTCGTAAGATCCAAAGCTCACGGAAGAAGATCAAACTTCTTCTATAACGTTCCCCGATAATCTAGTATTCTGAACCTTATTTACCTTTATGGAGGTTAATTCGGGTACTTAAATTTCGGGTCGTTACAAGCATCGCCAACCTCGACCTTGGTTTACCCGTCCCCGGAAGTGCTTTTCTTCCGGGATAGAGTAACGGGGCACCCGCTGCTTGTCACTCTTTGCATTTTTTGTCCGAACCATTTGTCTCTTGCAGTTTAAGAGCAACAATAAGTTTTCCAGATATTTTTTATTCCATGTCACTCAGTTTCTAAACCCATGTCAATCAATTTCTAAACCCATGTCACCAATGTTAGACATTTTCTAAACCAATGACGCCATACATTCCACATCAACTCCCGAAATCTCAATTTCAAACTAATAGAAATGTGTTTACCATACCTAATACCAATCGATCTCCACACCCAATGTCAAACACCCACTTCCAGTTTCAGATTCTAAGCCCCTGTCACCCAGATTTCCCACCCATGTCACCCCCTTTCTCTTTACCACACTAGATTTCGATATTAAACACATGTAAAACCTCCATCTTTCTTCTTCAATCAAACCCCTAATCTTCCCCATTTCCAATTTCGACTCCCACCATAGCCATTCTCTTCGGCCTTCCTAAACCCTAACCGTCGGTTTGCCCTATCCATTCCCCAAAACCGCTCTTCTCTTCCTTCAACCTCCCTTCTCTCCGGCAACCACCATTGCCACCCCTCCACAATCCCTTACCACCATAGTAGGTTCCTTCAACCTCCCATCCCAAACCCCAGATTCGAAGAAAAGGGACAACAGAGAAAGGGGGTACCTTGTGGTCGGCGGCAACAGAGAAAGGGGGTACCTTCTGGTCGGCGGCATTCTTCTCCACTCCGACAGTTCCCGGCGTCTCTTCTTCGAACGGTTTTTGGTGGTTGCCGGCGTCGCCTCTTCTTCCTCTCCCTTTGGAACCATTTGGATTTGTGGAATTTGGAGAGATGGAAAACCGATGGAGAGAGATGGAGTGTGGTGATGTGAGACATTAATTGCCATGTCAACTCACCCCTTTTTTTATGTTTTATTTTTTTTATTTTCCCGCCCAAAACCGGCTACAACAGGTGGGGGTACAGGCACATTTGTGCAAAAAAAACAAAAATGGTCTATTTGTGCAAATTTTCCCCCCATTGGTCTATTTGTGCAAGTTTTGCAAGAAAATGGTCTATTTGTGACCATTTTGCCTAAAAAACTATGTAAAATATAAACTTTTTTTTTTAAATAATTACAAACTTATTATCAATAAGTTTGTAATTATTAAAAAAAATTGAAACTTGGGAGAAATTATGAAAAAAGGGATTGTAAGAAGCTCGAAATAAGGATACAACTATACAAGTTAAGGATGGATCAAATATATAGTGAGGTTTATCAATTTGTTCGAGGATCTCTTAGCATGTTGAATTATTTATACATTTAGAATACACATATACTTGATTGATTTATTTACAGTATTTATTTTGCACCCATCTGGAGGACTAGCGAGCAATAAAATGTATGAGGTGGTCAGACTACATGGTGATCAATGTGAATGGGGTGATTTTATTTAGAAGAGATCGAGCACAATGCAAGAGATGGTCATTCATTACAAGGCTTGCTATGAGGAAGAGATTGCAAACTGGTCGCATCATCAAGCACTGGAAAGGCCATGATGCGGATTGGTGTGTGCTCTGCAAGGAAGAACAGGAGTCAGAAGATCACCTTTGGCTCGACTGCAAGGTGAACAAGGACATACAAAACAAGGCGTGGAGCTAGCTCAGTGTGGATGTCAGATTTCCAAGCCTCATGGAGTGGATGCATTGGTTCAAGCGTGAACCTAAGGAAGTTTAGAAAAGTGCGATGTTCCAAGATAAATTGATTGTGCTGAGTTTTTGTTTATATCAAATGGAGGGCTCGTAATAGAGGAATTTTTAGGGGAGAATGATGCAATCCTAGTGAATGTGCGAAAGAAATCGGATTTCCATCAAATGCAAATGCAAGACATTGATGGAAAAACGATGGGTTAAAGGGCTAATGGATCGATCAATTTAGGAGAGGTATAGAGTTTGGTTTCAGTCTTTGTAGGTATAGGAGACTAGAGTTTTTTTAGGGGTTTTTATAATCTACAAGACTAACAGTATGTGTTACTGTCCTTGGATGCTTAGACCATCTTTAATGATTGTACTATAAGTACCATAACTAATTTTAAAAAGAGAAAATAAAATTAAATGTCAGAATTTTTTTATTAAACCAATATAATCATATAACACTTTATTGGTTCTCCTCCACTTTAGTATTTTTTATTTTTTTTAATAGATTAGGATACTCAGCTAGAGTATCACCGGTTAGTCGATTTAAATCTCTTTCCTCCATTTAAATTTAAAAAAAAAGGGATAATAACTCACGGAACGCGGATTTGACGGTTCAATTCTCAATCGTATTCCCACTCCAGAGTCCAGGCGGTCCAGCTACTAAATTCTTTTACGTTTTGCAAAATCTTCAACACCTGTCGTTTTCATCCGTCCCAAAAGCTAACTTCAATCTTTTTAGGCGGAGTGCTCCGTTTTGAGTTTGAGAATTGAGACTATTCCAATTCCGTCTCTCTCTCACCCCCACCCCCCCACCCCCACCGCCACCACCACCACCACCATTTGAGACTTTAGAGGAGTTGAGAATCGAGAAGATTGGAGAGCTGAGCTGCTTACCCTGACCCTGACAGAATCCAACGCCCCATCCCATCCCCCCTTCCCTCCCAATCCATCCGCCGATTCCCGATCCGCCTTCTCCAGCCTATCAATTTTGCTTCTCCCTCGGCTTTCATCCTTCCCCCCAACTTCTTTTGGTTTGGTTTTAGTTGAGTTGACAAGTATCAACCTATGTCTGCCTGCGACTCAACTGCCCCTGCGTTGACGATTCCCCCACCATCACCTACGACTCTTTCTTCGTTGATCCGCCTGTGCCTTACATCTCTTTGTCACTAGCCTCCGGGAGATACTGTTCCTGCTCCCTCTGCCGCCTCATACTCTTTAAAAAGGTTTTTACCCCACCGCTGGCTATGGAGGTCGCTGCTCTTGATACTTTTCTTCTCAAACGGAAGCGTGGTAGGCCCGCAAAATCTGCTGCCTCCTCCAATTGCAAGCCAGATGCTGCGCCGCTGCCTAAGCGCTGTGTGGAGGAGGAAGATGTTTGCTTCATCTGTTTCGATGGCGGCAACCTCGTTCTTTGTGATCACAGGTGAGGTGACATTATCCCTTTTCATTCAACATTCCTTCTATTATGCCTTGTTTGACCGCTTTTTCCCTTTTTTCTACCTTTTTTTTTGTGTTACAGGGATTGCCCTAAAGCTTATCATCCTCCTTGTGTTAAGCGAGACGAATCCTTTTTTACCCCACAGATCCGATGGAATTGTGGTATCTTCGCATCCCTTTCCTCCGTATTTCTCTTTACATTTCACCATCATTGATCTTTCCTACTAGCCACCGTGCATGTGGTAGATGCCTAAAACCTAAAACTTGCTCCATGATTTGCAGGGCCGTCCTGTATTTAAGATTATATTTAACTGCTAAGTGAATTTTCATTAACGGATTATGCCTCTACTATCTTTGGATACGACTGATGTTTAAATACTTAAATACAGTGGATATAATCATATAAACTGGATCAACCCTTGATCCCTTTCCAAGAACAAAAAAGGAAATATCCATTTTTTAACCAAGTCTACCAAGTGTTGGTGAAGCACGTTCACCTATGATTTTAAGTTAACCGAAGGCTCTGCAAATGAAAAAAAAATAGTGTACCCCAGATGATAGCAAGCCCATGCCAGAGTTAGTTTAGTTCACACACATGACAATTTGAAACTGTAGCAAATGTAGCTCTTCTTGATTGATCAGATGTTGCTTTCTTGTTGAACTATTATGGCCTAAAGATACAATCTATTGCTGTGGATGGATGTAACAAAACAGTTTTAAGTACAAGAGAAATGGAAATTGAGGAGCTTAGCAGTTTCTTACCACGATACACAAACACCGAGATTAGCTGATTTAGCTCACAATCTATTTTTAACTCACAAGAAAGTATTCTTCTTTGCATAACTTTCCTAGCTTGTCTTTGGTGATTTTGGTTTTTTCGGATTTCATTATACTAGTTTGGGATGAATTTGATTTAATCTTCCATCCAGGATTTATTTTCTTAAATACCTACTCTTATGTAATGATTGTAATGCATTTCAGGTTGGCATTCATGCAACAACTGTAAAAAAAAAGCCTTTTTCATGTGCTATACATGCCCTTACTCCTTGTGCAAGACTTGTGTTAAACAAGCTGATATTTCATGTGTGAGGGGAAACAAAGGCTTATGCAGACCATGCATGAATACTATTATGCTGATCGAGAGTGTCACCCAGGGAAACAAGGAAGTGGTATGTTTGAGCACCTCTATCCTTCTATTGTTTGCATTTTGCAGTCTACTCTCATCATATGCATGTAAATGGTTTAGCAAGTGCTCCAAGGTGTTTGAAGTTTGGAGAGTTAATCAAGCTGGTTTAACTGTTTCTTATTCAGTTATTTTTGATGTCTTATCCCAAGGAAGAAGTGCAAGTGTTGTTTGCTTAGATTTGTAATGCATTCATCATCAGTTTTAGTTGAGACTGGAATTCAAGCCTCTATTTCCTTTTTATGATCCAGATGCATGTTGTATATCCTTAGTGTATTGTCCTAATCCTACTTCACTGTTTGATTTATTCACGTCCTCTTGGCAGGGTAATGTAGATTTTGATGACACTAGCAGATGGGAGTATCTCTTCAAAGTATACTGGGTGTGTCTTAAACAGAAGGAATCTCTTACTTTGGTTGAGCTGTCTCAAGCTACAAACCCTTGGAAAAGCCTTGTCTTGAACCATAGAGTTAACCCTTCACCAGAAGAACATAATAATACCTGTGCCGGTAAAACTTTAGAAATGGGTACTACAAATGTACAGCTGGGTGTAAATAGTTCTCCTTCTAAAAGAAGGAAGACCAGGAAGCAGTTGCCACTGCAAAATAACTCTTGGGGGGAAGTAGTTACTAATAAGTTAGAAGATAGGGTAGTGGACTGGGCATCAAAAGAATTGTTGGAGTTTATTGCACATATGAAAGATGGTTATAGTTCAAGGTTGTCTCAGTTTGACGTCCAGGCCTTACTCCTAGAGTATATCAGGAAGAACAATCTTCGTGATCCACAAAGAAAATGCCAAGTAATTTGTGATAAGAGGCTGATGATTCTGTTTGGCAAGGCGCGTGTTGGTCATTTTGAAATGCTCAAGTTGCTTGAGTATCACTTCAAAGGTGATTCTTGTGCAAATGGGGTGGTTAGTGCTGGAGTTACTGATTCTGCTGCTACTCGGGTGGAGATTGAACAATGCAGCAAGGATGCACATAATTCTACACGTGAGAGGAAGAGACAAGCACATAAGAAGCTTGATTGGGGCGGACGACAAGCTAACCTCGATGATTATGCTGCAATTGATTCTCACAACATAAACTTGATATACTTACGGAGGAGTTTGATGGAAAAACTTTTGGAAGATGTTCAGAAATTTCATCACATAGTGGTTGGCTCTGTTGTCCGGATTCGGATATCTGACAATGATATGAAGCAAGAACTGTATCGTCTAGTCCGTGTTGTGGGTATGCATGGATAGTAATTTGTCATTATTGTTCTTATTTACTGCAAAAGACTTCTTTTGAAAATAAATAAATAATTTAAGCAGCTAATTGATGTGCTGATAGGTTCTAGCAAGGCAGCTGAACCATATAAAGTTGGAGATATGACAACCCGAATAAAGCTTAAGATATTGAATCTGGGCAGGATAGAGGACATTATGGTTGACGCAATTTCAAATCAAGATTTCTCTGAGGTGATTGAAATTTTGAGCTTATTTTATCTTTATCTTCACAGTAACAACAAAGGTTAGTCGGGTACTAGGCGGTGGGCCTAGGCGCTAGGCAGCCCCCCACGGCCTAGGCACTTCCTAGGAGGCCGCCTAGGCACTTGCTTAGCTCAGTGCGGGGTGTGGCCACCCAGCGCCTAGGCTGATTTTTTATAACACTGTTCACATCCAGATTAAACATGCTCTGCATTTGTTCAAGCTATATCTTCTTTTACAATTTACACATACTTTTGGTCTATGTTATTCTTCTATGAATGTGAAATCTATTTGTCTTGGATGCAATATTTGCATGGCATTCTTGATCTCCCCTGGATTGGGGAATATTGATAATCCATATTGCATGGTCGCTTTATTGCTTTTTGCACTTCTAACATTCAGTTCTACTGCTAGGATGAGTGCAGACGATTTCGCCAGATCGTAAAATGTGGACTGGTGGAGAGGATGACAGTGGTAATCTGCTTATCTTTTATTCCTGTGTTACTTTCCCAAGAGGCTTTCTTTGAGAATGCTGTATTGGTTTGACAGGGTGAGGTTCAGGATATAGCGATTGCACTTCGGGGATTCAAAGTCAAAGAAGTAAGTCTCAAGGGAGTTGATGTCTACAGCTACTAAAATAATTTGTACCTAAAAAGGTGTTAAGAATACGGTCCTGCATATATAAATACTTTAGGTTATTTGATTGTTCTCTGATACCTTTCCTTGCTTCCTTAAGTGAATTGATCTATAGTTGCTAAAATAATTTGAAACTAAGGAGGTTAAGAATGTGGCCCTGCTTATATAAATACCTTAGGTTGTTTGATTGTTCTCTGCTACCTTTCCTTTCTTCTCCTTGCGCAGGTTCTTCAAGCAGAGATTTCAAAACTCAATCATCTCCGGGACCGAGCCAGTGAAATGGGACATCGGAAACAATATCCTTGATTAATTTCTGGTTCAGTGCATTATTTTTAAATTTCAGTTTTCTTTTACTCGATAAAGATTTGATTTTTCTCTACCAGTTTGTGGTTGGTGGAAAGAGAATTGGTGACTTTAGCACAAACTATTAGAAGAAATCAAACTTTCTGTCAGTTCTTGCTACCAAAGGCTTGGATTTTATTATAGTAGTCTTAGTGCTGTATGCTTTTCTTAACTTCTTACGCTTAGAGATTGTGTGGAGAAACTGGAGCTCCTAAAGACACCTGAGGAACGCCAGCGCAGGATACATGATATTGCAGAAGTGCACGCTGATCCAAGAATGGATCCAAGTTACCAGTCTAATGAAGATTCTGAACAGTCGGATACTACCAAACAAGGTGTGTTGGGCATACATATTTGATATGTTTGTTTGATTGATCGATTGCTCGTTAGTATGTGTATTATAATAACCTGTATGTGCACCTAACCTTGTGCTGGCTTTTTTATGGGATGGTGGATGTAGATCTAAACATAACACGAAGGTATTCTGGCTCTAATTTGAGCGTAGAGTTGATCTCTCCACGAAGAGGTGACATGTCATATAACACCAGGACCAAGGTGCTTAGAAGTTGCTCTTCAAATTGGGAGCAGAGAAGAAACCTATCTAGCACTGCACATCTTTACAAAGGAGACGGTGCTGTTCAATCCCATGAGAGCAGTCAGTCTTCCTTCGAACTTCAAACAGATGCCGCTAGGATCCTTGAAGAACTAAGGAATCGAATTGATCAATGTCAGGCTATGGCATCAGTGAGCCATCCCCAGGTTGCTGATGATTCTTCAATGGCTTCTTCATCGTCTGCTTCCACACTGTCATCTGACGACACTGAACTTGAAGAGACATGGCATTACCAGGACCCATCTGGTAAAGTTCAAGGACCTTTCTGCATGCTGCAGCTGCGCAGGTGGAATTCAAATGGTTATTTCCCAACTGATCTTAGAGTATGGAGAACAAACGAAGGCCTAGATAGATCTGTGCTTTTGACTAATGCATTATCAAAGCAGTGCCACATTGAGCATGAGGTTCCATCTAATACCTACTTGGAGTCCCAAGAAGCAAGTTTCGTTACTGATGGCAAAAACATCAATACAAATTCACTTTGGACGAATGTTAAAACTAAAGAAAGTTGTGATTCAGACTTGACAGATGCATCTACCTGTGGTGATGATTTGAAACAACCTAATAGTGTACTAAATAATGTACAGGAAGCTGATCTAGCCAGTAGTTCAGATGTACCTTGCAATGAAAATCAGATACGTCCTTCTGTGCCAAGTTCTGCAGGCCTTAAGGTTTCTGATGCATCTCCAGTTTCTGATGATACGTCAGTTGCAACAATGGATCATAATCTCAAGCCTGAGTGTTCAGATTTGCCTAGGGAGGTAGTAGCTGACTATGAAGTTGAGCCTGCAGAAAACAAATGCCCATTTACTGTCTGCAATGTCGCAACTGATGAAAATGAGTTATTTGATGTACCAAATTGTGGTGAACCCAAGTTTCTTGATCTACCTAGTCCAACACCAAAGTCTTACCCAGGCCATGAAGGCTTGACTGGGCAAGCTTCGGAAAATAAGGTAAAAACCACTTTTGAAGTTGAAGCTGAGGGAAATAAATTCTCATTTACCCGCTGTGACGCTGCTACTGATGAGAATGAGTTATCAGATTTACCAAGTCATACACCAGCACTAGAAAACGAGGATGCAAAGTCTCTGATCACTGAAATTAAACAGTCTTGTACGTCGCATGAGCCTGGGAAAGATTCAGATTCAAGTTTGAACAATCTTTCCAGTGGAATTGATTGTTCTACACCACTTAGCTCAGCAAACAGAGAGGACCAAGGCATTAAAGTTACTGCTGCTGAACGCTTTTTTACCTCTGATATTGCCTGTCAGGACACAGAAATGAGCTGGAACACAACTACTTCTTTAGCTGGGGGTCTGCTACAGTCTGTTGAACAAAGCATGAAGGATAAGTTTTGTCTCCCGGAGTTGGATTCTGGTATTGCCACCGTTGCTTCAGTAGACCTGGGTGATGTAGCCTGCGAGCATGCCACTACAACTCCTGCGAGCTGTCAGTTTACTAATTCTTCCATTCATCCTAATTGGAGCACTTGTAGCTGGTATGATGGGCCTATTGAACTGTGCACTCTAGGTGACGAGTCTGTTTCAGATCTGCTGTCCGAAGTAGAGGCATTGGAGTCTCTGCACGGCATGTCATCCCCGAATTTACGTATGAACTTTGGGGATGACTTTATAGATTCTCCCATCGATGATTGCTTTGGTTCTCTTACGGGATATACCTGGAGTTCCAATTTGGATATACGGTTCCATTCTCAACCAATGACAGGAGAATCTGACGCACAGTTCACAGTCAATCTCCAAGATTGTGCGAAAAATCCACCTGATCCTCATTCTTCAATACCAGATTTTGCTTCTGATCAGTAGGACTGTCTCTGACTCGTACACCGGTACTGCCTACTTAACCTGCTATGAACTCGAGTCTCTGATGAAGACCTTGGACCTCAGGATGTGAGGCCATCCTATTATCTGCGTTTAGCGGGTTTTGGTATTCATGAATCATGGTCATCTGCCTTATGGTCCTGAATCTCCAGCACCTTTCACTGTAAGTCTAGACTCCGTCCTCAGAACAATCCTGCTTTTGTGACCCTTCTAACTTGACTAATTGACCATCCAGGAGTCGAAAACCGACTTCTCAAGATACAAGAACCTCATTGCATCCATCTAGAGCCAATTTCTGATACATTTTATGAAAAATGGCATGGCCTCACTCGCTGAAGGGAAAATGTTTTCGGCTTGTATACCAATCAGGCAAAGCAGCAACCTAGATGATTCCTGAAAGAGAACAGCTTGTAAATTTTATGCCAGATTTGCACCCTTGATTGTTTGTTTTTTAGATTTCTACAATCTCTACTTGTATCAGCACAGGAATAAATTCCACTTGTGTCAACTCTAATATTAATGGTAAACAATAATATAAAATACTCCATACAGTAATATGTTTTTTTAATATCCCTGAATGTGAATTTAAATAAATCTGATATCACCAACCGTTGAACTAAGTACTTCTAAGATGAGTTCGCCTCTATTAGTCGCCTATGATCTTGTTATTGTCTTTGAGGGTATGGGATGGTTCTTGGGGATTTCTCTGAATAATGGTTTGGCTTTGAGTTGGATTTGCGAGGTGTTGTGCTGTGCTGTTCTTGCTTTGTTGCAGGCTTCTTGGAGCATTGTTTGATTTATCATGTTCGATGACGTCGTGGATGTGCGTTGACACCTGACGGCTCCTTTGAGTCCATAATCTGAGGTGCCTGCTGATGTTCCCATAGTTCTCTGTTTACGTTGTCCCTTTGATCGATCGCTTCTTTTGTCTCTTCCGCTTGTGATTTTAGTGTAGGATGACTTGTACATTTATTCTGTATTTTTATTTCTGTCATTTGCTTTAGTCATTTGCTTTCAGTTTGTACATGATAGTTAGTCCATCTACCGGTTTGTCCGGTCTATCGGTTGCTCTATGCTTGTCTAGAGAATCGAATTATTATCTTGCTTCAAAAATAAAAGTACTTCTAAGATGAGTAAGTCTATTGATAGCAAGATGATTTTATATAAATATCAAGCCCTTTTTCAATTTAGAAAATATTTACAAACTGAGACTTAAAAAACCTTAAATGAGTTCACTTCGATACTCAACTCATTTATTCAAATATTAGTGAAATTACTCGATTATCAAATGATCCAATTCGTTGAAAATTATCTAATACTCCTTCCTACCCAAAAAGATTGTCGTTTTATTGTGCCGGGAAGCAGGGGACGTCAGACAAACCCCTTTAACACATACGAATCGGGATGGACAAGAACTGTAAACCCGAGAGCCAAACTCAACCAACCCAAACCAACAATCAGACACAAACAGAAGATAAAATAACCAAGCACAAAGAACACCAGATTTACGTGGAAAATCCCAAAACGGGGAAAAAATCACGGGAGCCAGAAAATTCCACTATCAACAATAACAAGTGAGTACAATCTTCCCTAAACAAAGCTAGAGGCATACAACATCATCAAGCATCTACAAGCTTGGCCAAATCTCCAATTTTCATCACCCAATTGGTGGAAATCAACAAAACCCAAGAGAGGACACTAACAAAGGGGATATTATATTGGAGGCTCAAAACGACGATCCAACCGTACAAAATGAAGCCTATGATGAGGTGAACAACATAACAGAAAATCGTCCCAATCGGAGGTCGTTTGGTCGTCGATCGGGGCACTTCAAAATGGGCTGAACAATGGCATACGAAATTCCTCTCCAAGCTCTCTCTTTTCTCCCTTTCTCCCTCTCTCTTTTCTCCCTCTCCAAGCTCTCTCTCTTCATCTTCTACTCTTTCTCGAAGCCAATGATACCTCCTTCGGATGTGCTTGGTTCGAGAATGGTAGAAGGCATTCTTGGCAAGGTGGATGGCACTCTGATTGTCACAATAGAGTGGGTAGCTAGCTTGCTCCACTCCCAATTCCTCTAGGAAGTCTCTCATCCATATCAGCTCCTTACCAGCTTCAACTGCAGTCATATACTCTGCTTCTGTCGTTGACAGAGCAACACACTTCTGCAATCTCGATTGTCATGAGACTGCTCCCCCTTCGAATGTAATCAGATATCCAGATGTGGATCGGCTCGTGTCAATATCACCTGACATGTCTGCATCTGTAAAACCATCAAGCATAGGTTTTCCAGGACCAAAGCACAAACACACTCTCGAAGTGCCTCTGAGATACTTGAGAATCCATTTCACAGCTACCCAATGCTTCTTTCCAAGATTACTCATGAACCTGCTGATAACCCCAACTCCATAGGCGATGTCTGGCCTAGTGCAAACCATGTCATACATCAGACTACCAACGGCTGAAACATAAGGCACATTCTTCATCTCCTGTTTCTCTTTCTCACTTGTAGGCCACTGATCAGAACTCAGCTTCATGTTCACTGCAAGTGGAGAACTCACGGGTTTAGCCTTGTCCATGTTGAATCTTTGGAACACCTTCTCAATGTATCTTTCTTGTGACATCCACAACTTCTGATTCTTTCTGTCACAGGTAATCTGCATACCCAAAATCCGTCTTGCAGGGCCAAGATCCTTCATAGCAAAGGACTTCTTCAATGCAGTCTTCAAACTAGCAATCTTGTTGGTATCCCGACCAACAATAAGCATATCATCCACATAAATCAAGAGAATCAGAAAGTCACCTTCGGCGTAATTCTTCACAAACACGTAGTGGTCGGCATGTGTCTTGTGGAATTTGTGGTCGATCATAAAAGACTCGAACTTCTTATACCATTGTCGAGGCGCTTGTTTCAAACCATACAAGCTCTTTCTGAGATGACAAACCATCTTCTCTTTTCCCTTGACTTCAAAACCTTCAGGTTGCTCCATGTAGATTTCTTCTTCCAAATCACCATGAAGGAAGGCGGTTTTCACATCAAGCTGCTCAACCTCTAGGTCCATGCTAGCCGCCATGCCTAGAACAACCCGGATGGATGACATCTTCACAACTGGAGAGAAAATCTCATCGAAATCCACACCCTTTTTTTGCTCAAAACCCGTCACCACAACTCTGGCTTTGAACCTGGGAGATGTACCATCTTCTCCAGACTTCAAATGAAAAACTCATTTGTTCTTGAGAGCTTTCTTGCCCTTAGGCAATTTCACCAAGTCATAGGTGTGGTTCTCATGCAAGGAATTCATCTCATCATGCATGGCATTGTACCACTTCTTCTGATGCACATCTGACATAGCTTCCTCATAGCATTCAAGCTCTCCTGAATCAGTCAACAACACATAATCCCTGGTTGAGTATCGTGAGGAAGTCTGTCTCTCTCTGGTGGATCTTCCCAACTCAACTTCAGGTTGGATAGGGGGCTCATCTTGTTGAGGTTGTGAGACTTCTGGTGGATCAACATCACCATCATCATGCTCATCTTCCTGCTGATTCTGAGCTGAACTTCTCTACACAACTTGAGGGAAAACGAGATCAAAGGTGACTGGAGCAGGAGAGGAAGACGACGGTCACTGGAGCTTCCAGTCATCAATAGTCTTGTATTCCATGAACACAACATCTCTGCTTCTGACCACTTTCTTGTCTGTAAGATCCCACAATCTGTACCCAAATTCATCCTCTGAGTACCCTAGGAAGATACATGGCTTTGTCTTGCTATCAAGGTTGGATCTCTGATATCTAGCAACATGAACATATGCTAGGCATCCAAAGACTCTCAAATGCTGGAAGGAAACATCTCTTCCAGTCCAAACCCCTTGTGGAACATCACCATCCAGAGGAACTGAAGGCGAGCGGTTGATGAGATACACAACAGTCAACATTGCCTCCACCCAATAGGACTTTGGAAGCTTTGCAGTAGACAACATACTTTTGACTCTTTCTGCTAGGGTTCTGTTCATCCTCTCTGCAAGCCCATTCAGCTGTGGCGTCTTCGGAACTGTTTTCTCAAGCCTGATGCCCTGACTCTTGCAATACTGCTCAAACGGACCCATGTACTCTCCACCATTATCTGATCTGACACACTTCAACTTCAAACCAGTCTCTCGTTTAACTCTGGGTTGGAACTCCTTGAAAACTGTCAGAACCTGATATTTTCTTTTCAACACAAAAGCCCAAAATTTTCTAGAGTAGTCATCAATAAAAGTGACAAAATATTGTGCACCACCATGTGACTTGCAATACATAGAGCACACATCAGTATGAACAAGATCTAATGCATGTTTTCTTCTAGATGGAGGTCGAGTATGAAATGCTACTCAATGTTTCTTTCCAACTAGGCAATCAACACAAGGTTTGAGAGAAATATCTTGCATATCCGGGAGAATGTCCTTCTTGGCAAGCATTTGCGAACCCCGCTCGCTCATGTGTCCAATCCGCTTGTGCCATAGCTCTCCGACACCATCATCAATCGCATTTGCTTCTTCTCTGCAAATCTTGGCTTGCATCACATACATGGTATTCTGCTTCTTTGCTCGGGCTACAATCAAGTTTCCCTTGGAGCACTTCCAAACACCGCCTTGTGTATTTTGAGCATACCCATCATCATCAAGTATCCCAGAAGATATCAAATTCAATCTGATATCAGGAACATAGCGAACATTTCTCAAAATCAAACTGCAACCAGTGGATGTCAACAAACAAACTGTTCCCATGCCAACAATATTGGACGCGCCATCATTTCCCATCCTCACACGACAAAATCTCCACAGGTGTAAGACGAGAAGTACTCCTTGTGTGGAGTAATGTGATATGAAGCAGCCGAATCAACAATCCAAGTGCACTCATCACTTGCAAGATTCAAGGAACCTTCATCAACCACCACAAACAACTCCACTATTTCATCACTGATTGTAAGAGCAGCAGTGTCTTTATCTTCTTGATTTCTCGACGTCTCCGACTTCTCAGGTTCTTTGCCTTTGTCCCTCTTGAACTTTCAGCAATACTTTTGAATGTGACCCGACTTCTCACAATAATAGCAAATATACTTGCTTCGAGACTTCGATCTCCCTTTGAACTTGTCTCTGTTCTGCTGTTGTCATTGCTTACTCCTTCCTCTGTTTTTACCAGAACCTTGTGTCACATTAGCCTCTGACTGTGAGGAGACACCCATCTCCTTCCTTCTAGTCTCTTGGTTCAAAAGACTAGCCTTCACACATTCCATAGTCAGCTTGCCTTCCGGAGCGGAATTACTAAGTGACACGACAAGTATATCCCAACTATCCGGCAATGAGGAGAGTAGTAATAGAGCCTACAACTCATCATCTAACGACATCTTCGCATAAGCCAACTAATTCACAAAGCCCTGAAATGTGCTCAAATGCACAATAATGCTCTCACCATCTTTGTACTCCAATTTCACAAGCTTTCGCATCAATGACGCCTTGTTGAGGGAATTCTTCCTCTCATACATCCCTTCAAGCGTATACCATAACTCATAAGCATTCGTGTAATTGGAAATATGTTGGAGCACACTCACATCAACAAATTGTTTGATCGTAGCTACTGCTTCGATTCAGAATCTTCCATTCAACATCAACGACACCCGTTGGAATCTCTTTGTGCACAATTGGCTCATACCAATCTTTCACATGCAAAAGATCTTCCATCTTTATCTTACAATCTGAGTAGTTGCCCGAATTCAACACAATCATTCCCTGAAAACTGTTCTTTTCCTCCATCCTAAACCAAAAGCTCTGATACCAGTCTGTTGTGCCGGGAAGCAGGGGACGTCAGACAAACCCCTTTAACACATATGAATCGGGATGGACAAGAACTGTAAACCAGAGAGTCAAACTCAACCAACACAAACCAACAATCAGACACAAACAGAAGATAAAATAACCAAGCACAAAGAACACCAGATTTACGTGGAAACCCCCAAAACGGGGAAAAAACCACGGGAACCGGAAACTTCCACTATCAACAATAACAAGTGGGTACAATCTTCCCTAGACAAAGCTAGAGGCATACAACATCATCAAGCATCTACAAGCTTGGCCAAATCTCCAATTTTCATCACCCAATTGGTGGAAATCAACAAAACCTAAGAGATGACACTAACAAAGGGGATATGAGATTGGAGGCTCAAAACGACGATCCAACCGTACAAAATGAAGTCTATGATGAGGTGAACAACATACTAGAAAATCGTCCCAATCGGAGGTTGACTTTTTAACACGTATTTTAAGGAGCTAAAAACTATATAAAACATCAACTTTTTTTAAATTATTTTTTTACAACTTAATATTTGTTAGTAATAAGTATTAGATTATATAAAAAAAATAATAAAAAAGTTAATATATTATATAATTTTTAGCTTCTTAAAATACGTGTTAAAAAGTCAAACAACATCCTTTTTGGATGGTAGGTAGTATGCAAAAACACTTACATCAATCAATGTACCAGAAAATTCAAAACCCAAGTTAGGATCATCTTATATATCTTCAATACCCAGAGAAAGATCCTTGCAAGTTGCAGTTGGATTTGTTTTTTTTTTTTCCCGTCACGAAGGCAATAAGGGATTTCAGTACCTAGAAGCAAAAGCATATGAATGATCGATTGGATTTGTTTTTTTGTTTTTTTTTTTGTTCCTCTGAGGTTTTCTAGCACTTGCACAATGTCAAGTTAAATTTTTTTTTTTTTTGATTGGGTAATAATTCGGATGCAAATTGCTATCCGACAGCATCCTTTCGGATGAGGTCAGTAAGACCCGGGTCATTGTATAAAGTAGAGATGGGGGCAATATGAGCAAGGTGTGCAACCTTATCTGCCACGCAATTGCCGTTACGAAGAACGTGTGAACACGAAACTTCGTAAAACCCCGTCAGTAGAGTGCTAATATCTGACATAATTAGTTCGATTTCCCATGGACATTTGATTTTAGCCTGTAAATGATTGATGATGGTCGGTGAATCTCCTTCAATTATAATTTTTGGGATTTTCATTTCGAGAGCTCTCTGAACGCCCGATCTCAATGCCAAGGCTTCAGCCATTAAAGGGGATTGGTGGCCAATGAGTTTACTTCCCATTGCTACAGAATTTCCTGTCCTGTCTCGAATGATGTAGCCAATTGAACTTTGTCGTTGGCCCGAGACTGCACCATCAAAATTTAGCTTTAGTTTCCCATTAGGCGGTTTTTTCCATTTTTCCCTCCTCCCGATCCTCACATTTGCACTGGGTTCGTTTACTCTATATTGTGTATTGTTGTTATCCTCTTCGTAATGCTTTCCTACGTTATTCCATTCCTTGATATTTGAGTCGACACGCTTTTCAAATCCTCTTACACTTGGTACTTTCTATTGTTGGAAGATCAATTTGTTACGAATATTCCATATGGTCCACCAATGGAAAACCAGTTTATGTTTTTGTTGTGAATCAAGTAGTCCACCTAGTTTTGCCAGTAATGCCTCTATATTTCTTGATAATACGATATTGTCTGAGATAATAGATTTCACTCTAGGAGATAGGCTTGAGCAACAAAGTGAGAATCTGCATTCAAAAAGTAGATGGGTAGTGTCTTCTTCATGGTGATTGCACAAGGCACATTAAGGTGGTATAGCGATTTCTCTTCTAGCAAGACGGCTAGCCGTTGGTAGTCCATTGTGACAAACTTTCCACATGAAATTCTTAATTTTAGGAGGAACATTTAATTTCCAAATCCAAGCATTATTATCATTATTAAGCTCTGTTGCTCTTGTGTTAAGTTTGTAGGCACTAGACGTCGTAAACCATCCTTTTCTATCCGGCCACCAATACATTATGTCCTGTATTTGATTTATTGGGAGGGGAACCTCATCTACCTGTTGCGCAACATCATTTTGCATTACCGTTCTAAGTTTCTCCAAATTCCATGTCCCATTTCGAATGTATTGATCAACGGTTTCTTCCCAATTGATTTTGGTCGGATCAAGACAAGCGTTTTGAAGACTCTTAATCGGAGCCCATTTGTCATGCCAAAACTTGATTGTTTTCCCATCACCGACTGACCATGCTAGACCTTCATTGAATGGCTTAATAAGTTTTCTCAGTTGCGTCCATTGCCATGAAGCATTTCCTTTTTTTCTCGAATTTAAGTATTGGTGTTGACTTTAGATACTTATAATTGATGATTTTGACCCAACAATTATCCGGTTCAGCAATTATTTTCCAAATGAGTTTCATCTGTACGACCTCGTTCATTTCCTTTGTTTTCCTTAATCCCATTCCTCCTTTTGCTTTTGGTCTGCAGACTTTATCCCATCCTATAAGGGGTTTGTATTGAAGGTCTTTATTCCAGAAGAAAGTCCGGTTGATTTTATCTAAAGTGGAGTGAATTGTCACCGGTAGCATGAAACTTTGCATTGCGAAAAGTGGTTTTGAGGCTAAATTTGAATTTATTAACACATACCTTCCATGTTGGGATAGTGAATCAGCTTTCCATTTTGATAATTGACTTGTTGTTTTGTTAATGATATCCTCAAATGTGCTTTTATTTACTCTCCCATCTACAATTGGACACCCCAGATATTTGTCCAGTTTAATGTGCTTTGATATACCCAAACATCCTTCGATAGTTGCTATTCGCGACGTAGGTATCCCTGGAGAACCTTGAAATGCATATTTGTTGTAGTTAACTTTCTGTCCCGACAATTGACAGTAATCATCGACAATTTTCCTTACCTTTTCACACGCTGTCATGTTGCCTTTTGTGAAAATGATAATATCATCCGCAAACGCTAGAAACGGGATTCTTGGTCCAGGCGGACCAAACCTGAAGCCGATCCCAGATTGGTTGATATTGGATTCAACGGTTAGCTTTCTAGCGAGCACTTCTACACCGAGAATGAATAAAAAAGGAGACATGGGATCACCTTGTCTTAATCCTCTAGAAGGTTTAAACACCTCCGTAGGCCCATTATTAATCAATACAGAAAAAGAAATTGTTGTTACGCATTCCATGATCAGGTTAATAACATAGTTACTAAAACCAAATTTTCTTAGTACCGCCTCTGTGAAAGTCCAATCCACTCTGTCGTAAGCTTTCTCCATATCTAACTTAATTGCTAGCCAGCCCTCTGATCCTTTTCTTGTTTTGAAAGAATGGAAGATCTCGTGAGCTATTAATATATTGTCTTGAATTGCTCTGTCAGATACAAATGCTCCTTGAAATTGATGGATTAGCTTACGAATGACCTTCTTGAGTCTCTCTGTTAGAATTCTCGATATTATTTTATATATTGTTGAGCACAGACTAATCGGTCTGTAATCCATCGTCTTCGATGGGTTGTCACATTTTGGCAATAGGGTAATGAAAGTATGATTGACCTGACGGAGTATTCTGCCTGAATGGAAATACGCTTTGACAGCTTTGATAACATCGTTACCGACAATATCCTAGTAAGACTTATAGAACTCTGTTGTCATTCCATCTGGTCCTGGAGATTTATTGAGACCTAGTGACCAGACCGCACTTTTTATTTCGCTATTAGATGGTTGTTGGCTTAGATTCCTATTTTCTTCATCCGTTATAGCGTGTGGTATTAGTTCTAAGTACTCATTAAGAAGTGCCATGTTAGTTTGTTCTTTGGAGAATCTTCTTTCAAAGTCATTTTTAATTTCCTCTCGAATATTTTCTTCTCCCACAATCTGCGTCCCGGAACTCGTTGTGATATTTCTAATGATTTTCCTATTTCGTCTTCCGGAGGCCACTTTATGAAAGTAAGCTGTGTTAGAATCAGTTAGCTTGAGGTGTTTTGATTTTGCTCTCTGCCCCCAATATTCTTTTTGAAATTTTAACAATTGTTCTTTTTTTCCTAATTAGTTGTTTTTCGACTAGATAATCCTTGCTCGTTCTGGTTGTGCTATTTGATTGGATATTAATCGGTTCCTTTTCCACACTTTGTATTTGACGAAAGACATTTCCGAAGGAGTTTTTGTTCCACTCTTTAACCTTTCCTTTCATAAACTTTGTTTTGTACACTAACCTGTACATTGCGGACCCCGTACATCTGATTCTCCAAGCTTGTTTGACAACATTTCTGAAGTCCTTTCTCTGTAGCCACATATTTTCGCACTTAAACGGAGGTGGTGTAGATTCTTTTCCTGAATTTAAGCAGATAGAGATAGGACAATGGTCAGACCCTGTAAAGGCACCGTTGTATGTTGCTAAATCAGAGAAAGTTTCAAGGAACTCATGTTGAACCAGTACACGATCTAATTTTTCCCATATATTATCCTCCCCTTCTCTTTTTTTTCTCCACGTAAATTGGTTTCCCGAAGTTGGGATCTCAAGCAGAGAGCATTGATTTTTGAATTGATTTAATCTAATGAATCTTGCTTGGTTGTTCTCTACTCCCCCAAGCTTTTCACTGTTGCTACTAATTTCATTCAAATCTCCAATTACTATGCATGGTAGGGGCTCACTCGTGACTATATACGAGAACTCATTCCAGAAGACATCTTTGTCCGTCTCATGGGGAGGAGCATAGACAAAAAATATAATTCCTGTAAATTTTTTATCTAAGCATGAGTATTTAACTCGGATTACTCTTGGTAACACTACGTCAACCTCAATTGTTTCATTGTGAAGAAAGTTCTCATTCCAAAGGAGACCTATTCCTCTCGTTCTATCATTCCCTACCGACCAGATAGCCTTATTATATCCACTCGATTTCCAAAACTTCTCCTGAGGAATTTTATTCGTTCTAATCTCAGCAATTGCCATGAGCGAGATATGCTCATTGATTCGCATAGCTTTAAGGTCTGTCCAGATATTTGTCTTTCCTATACCTCTGATATTCCAGAAACAGGCTTTCATTATTTGATTACCTGATCCATCAGAAGCCAAGGATACAATGCTTCTGACAGCGACAGATTATACACATTCTTGCGAGTAGTTGGAAGTTTATTATCCATGAGTGTAATTCTCACTTGCTTATTGTTTCCCTTATTTTGATCTGAAAACGAATATATCGTTTGTGTTGTAGATAATCCTAATGTTTTACTTTTATGTTTCACCCAAACGGACTCTTGTACAATTCTATTCGCATTAGAGCTATAAGAGATGATAATCAATCGACAAATTCGTATAGATGTGTACACCTTTAGAAGGTGGGCAGTTTGTATACAACTCTTCCTTAAGTTAGTTTTCATTGCAATAAGCTCGCAAATCCTACCTGTCATGCTAGCCAAACTGCCACCTTCTATCATATTACTCCATCTAACCCCCATTCTCACATTAGACCTGCTTGCCCATAACTTAACAATATAAGAGCGAAACAAAACATTTGTCTCATAACTTTCTGAGTTATACTCACTAATATAATTCACAAAGCAAATGAAGCACCTAGCACAAACAATCCAGTTCACCCAATCATTTCGGGGATTTGAGCAGTTAAGCTTTGAAACAATTACATAGGAGGAGGTTACTCTATTCTTTCCATTCAGTCTATTTCTTGGTGAAAAAGCCCTACCAATTCTTCTGCCCATATTAATGACAGTGCCCCATTCGATTGAATACACGGTATACACCCACTCAAGTGCCCTCATCATCGTCCTTATACCCTCCCAGAAATGGTGTTCATTTTTATATTCTCTCTCACTTGCCTGTAGATGAGAGATTGGATACCACCAATAATATTTAACTAGGCATACATAATATATAGATCCACCATTAATTATAATTACAAGATGATTCACACGACTTTGGTAGCATGTGTTTCGACCAAATATTACTAAGACAGTCCTAGAGTTACACTTCATATTGTTCAATACCTTAGAAGCAAACAGATAGACAAATAGAAGTAACCATAGAAGTAACCATATTATTACCAAAAAAAAGAAGTAACCATAGCCATGACCGCATACATGAGAACCCACAAGGAGCTGTCAAGAAAAAGGTTCCAATATCTAAATTAATCTGAAGCATTAGACTAAGCATGATTATAATAAAACCATCCTCTAAACCAGTGCCCAAAAGGAGGATAAATACCTTAAGCGATGGTTTCATAATTTTCATGGCTTGAATGAGACCCCAACCATCAAAGACCCCATTCATCCAGCCCATCGTTGCGCTACTCATGTTTCCCCGTTGCAAAGCCTCTTGGTCATCCTTGGGGACAGCAGCCCCCTCAGTGAGTTTTGAGCCCTCCGGCTTCCCCTTTCGGGTGTTACTCTTTCCTGGTGCAGGATCATCTGCAACCAATATCCTCTTCCCCTTATCCACACTCGGTGGAGCCATTTCCAAACAAAAGACAAGTAATTTTGTTATTAGAGACAGGACATAGACAAAGAGATTGAAGAAATAGAGAGGAGGGGTGCGAGGAAACCAACACCACCCAACCCTCCATAAATAGGAGAAAATAGCGAAGAAGTTCCGCGAAGAGAGAGATCCGATTGTACTAACCCTTCCAAAGCAGAGCAGCAAACCCCGACCCACCCGCTTGGTGCAGCGCCCCACTCCGGCAATCATGAACCAATAGATCGGAGAGCCAATAAGTAACTCCCACACCCCAATCTCACTGACGACCGTACAAAAAGGATGTGGCCAAGGAGGAGGGCGACGTGACCAATCCAACAAAATCAACACTCTTAGGACACTTAGACACCAGCAACAAAGGATTTGAGAGTAACAATTAGGCTTTAGCCTAATCAGAGACTTTATCCCCAATTTCGGGATAACACTAGAAGCCAAACAAAATTTGCCAACACACAGGCTACAGATCAAGATAATACTGAGAAATTGGAGATTCATAGGGTAATCGATCACACAAAACATGGCTATCAGAAGGTTGGCTAAACAATTGTACTGCCGGAGCTTCTTCATCGCGAAATTGGGACGAAAGGATTGGCACCGAAGCGACAGGACGGAGGAGGAGTGGGAGGGGAGGCAAACACTGGCGCGTGTAGGCGCGTTCTTTTTTGCTCTGGAGGGTTTGTTTTAATGTCAAGTTAATTTGTATCAATAATTAAAAGAAACATTGTAAAATTATTGTTAATTACTGCTCCATAGAACTCAAACCCTAGGGTTTTGAATAGGGGTGTAATTCAAGCCGAATGAGCCGATTTAGACACGTTCAAGCTTGGTTCGTTTGTTAAAGGAGCTTGGGTCAAACCCAATTTTTAAATGAGTTTTTTTTCCATCAAGCTCGGCTTATTTAGGAAATGAACAAGCTCGCTTTTTTTTAGCATTAAGCAATATTATTTCTACTATTGGTAACATATTAACTCTCGAAATTTTAAAAAATTCATAAAATTCGACCTATTCGACCTTAAATTGAATGAGCCAAGCTTTTAACCGAGCTTAAAACCTTGTTCAGACTCGACTTATTTAGGTAAGTGAACAAACTCGAAACGAGCTCTTACTGATAACATCTAGATAATTCATCAAATGAGAAGGTGGGCACATGACTCCATGGTCAAAGCGATAGGTTGGGAAGAGTACGTGAATAGTGCATAGTGATGGGTGAGGTACTAAGGTTTGAGATGAGAGAGATGAAGTATGGTCAAGCCGTTTGTTCCACCTTCAACAATTGTCTTCCTTCCCATGGAGGTGGGGAATTCGGAGGCCAAGCAGAGTATATGGAAAAGATTTTTGAACTCTTGGTTAATTTTCTAATTATTTTCCAAAAGTACAAATAACCTTGGTGTAATTTACTATTTTATTATCTTGTAAGGGCATCAGCAACAGCTCCCCACTTTACTTTTTTATGGCTTTTGGGCAACCCGACTATTGTGAACAACAGGACCGGACCTGAGTTTTGAATTGCCCGAGACGAGATAGGAAAATGGGCCCCATCCTATTTTAATTATAAAAATAAATATATAATAGATGTAAACACACTCTAAATAGAAAATCGTTATAACATCCCAATTAATCTTAAGAACTAGCAAACATGGGAGTTAATCCCAAATAACCTCTGAATCGCATCAGAATTTGAACACATGAGATTAATCTCAATCTATTTGAACACTGTAGGTCTAAAAATATTATATCTTGATTCCATATGAGAGTTTGATTAGATGGGATTTAGCAGAAAAGGTAGGTCTTCAAATTGGATTAATCTCAAAATATAACTCTATGAAAACCTACAAAACGCCAAATGGGGTGCAAACTGCAAACATCCCAATAAGATTAGGGCTGTTATATGAGCTGAACAGCTCGAGCTCGGCTCGGGATCGGCTCGAAAAAAGCTCGACTCGAGCTCGTTCACTCACCTAAACAAGCCGAGCCTGAACATGATTTTAAGCTCGGTTGAAAGCTCGACTCGTTCGATTTAGGCTCGAATAGCTCGAATAATATGGAATTTCTAAAATTTTATTTAAGTTTATATGTTATGACCAAGTAAAACTGCTTAAAGCTCGAAAAAAGCTCGGTTCGAGCTCGTTCATTTACTAAAACAAGCCGAGCTTGAACGAAAAATAAAACTCGTTTAAAAATTGGGCTCGGCTCGGCTCGAGCTCGTTTAACAAATGAACAAGCTTGAACATGTCAAGCTCGGCTCGTTCGGCTTGAATAACACCCCTAAATAAGATTATTGGGCACTAACCCTCCTCTTTAACCCAAAAAAAAATGTATAAGCCCAATTTTCCATAATCAAAAAAAATATAGAAGTCCAAATACAAGCTCCTTTTATAAGGCTCAGCTCACTCTTTATTAAACCCATATACAAATAATAACAATTTGGGCCAGCTCCTTTTAAATCCACAGCCTCATGCATCAGCCTTCAATTTGGGCCATGCATTTGCCGATTGTTATATATACGCGTACACACTTTAAACAAATATGGGCCCTCTATGGGGATTGGGCCCAAGGTGAGAGCCTGTTGGACCTCGCCTCAGGTCCGGCCCTGGTGAACAACCTCCCGATTTTTGGGGTGCCTCAATATATTGGGAACCTTTCCAAATCCGAAACCAATAGGATTATGTCACATGTCCATAAAATAAATCATTATTTTAAACTTTCATCTTTTCATTATTTTTTTAAACTTATAGCTTTTCATTTTTTTTTTTAAACTTCAATTTTTATTTTTAACTTACAGCCCTTTTCATTTTTTTAAAACTCAGTTTTTTTATTTTAAACTCAGCCTTTTTTATTATATTTTTTTCAACTTCCATCTTTTTTTTTAAAACTTCCAGCTAGCATATAGGTTATGTAATTTTTATTATTTTTTCAATGACAATGTATGGTTAACGTAATTTTTATAATATTTAATTTCACAAGTGTAAGAAATACTAGTTTAAATTAATTTGAATTCATATAAGATTTTTAAGATATCGAATAAATTTGTGATAGAAAGGATTCAATTAATAATTTTTATTTGACGAATTTATTAACAAGTTCGTTAAAAGATTTTAAATTATTAAAATTAATTATGAAATATAATTATAAAATCAAATTAATTATTTTTTAATTGTTAAATAAATCAAGTTATTTTAATACGAAGTATTTGGAATTATAGAGAAAATATTGGTATGAAAAAAGTTACGAAATAGATTTATTGGACAACCCGACCATTGTAGAGGTTAGGAAAAGAATTGGAGAGGGTTGAGAATAAAATTAGTGAAAAATAAGGTGGATGAATTAGGGGAACCCGATCATTGCTGATGCTCTAAATAACTTTATGTTCTAAGATATATTAATGAGGAAATTGGGCTTGTCCTTATTAACTCAATATCCACCAAACAGTCTAAGAAAGATACTCCTCTAAAAATGTAAGATTTTTAACTTTTTCATAAAATATTAATTTTTAAATTTTTTTTTTACAATCTTAAATTCTCTTTCAATAAAATGGATAGAGGGAGGGCTTTCGAGTCCTTTCTTTCGTCAGGTACTATAAAAAAAAATTTAATAGAAAATAATATTTTATACAATTTTTTAACACATTAAAATATGTACGGGAAAGTAAAAAATCTTACATATTTTATGAGGACTAGTTGAATCACCACGTGCTCCGCACGTGGGAATTCAACCTTCCAGGTTAATGTCTCTCAATTTATATACACGATAGCTTAATATCCTAGTCATTCTACCGATATGGCTGTGGCTGGTTCCGCTGAGATTGTTGAGATCGTGGTGGTTGGTTGTGGTTGTGTTTTGGAGTTTTGTCTTATAGCTGGTACATGTTGAACTGGGAAGACTGGTTTAATGGGAGCATTTGATTGCTTGGCATTAATTGTTGAGGTGTACTATTTGGAGGAGCAGTTTCTCTTCCGAGCTCTTTAGTTGTAAGCTTCAAACGCTTGACTTTCGCCTCATTAAACGCTACAATGAAAGCAAGCAAATGAGTTTAGTTCCAACAAATTGAATTGAATCATTTGTATCATGAATGAAAATCTTCAAGTCAAAATATACGTGAAGCAAAAGTATAATGCAAAATCCCTCTTAGCCATAGTAAGAATATGTTTAGATACCAAAAAATATAAAAATTCTCATAATTAACTATCTAACTTCAAACTCACATGAACCAATTACATGACTTATAAGTTATAAGTTACAACACATCTAATTTTAACTACCTAACTTCAATTTGTTCATATCAGCACCATGTCCAATTCGAAAGAAAAAGAAAATGCAATTCAATCTTAAATATGAACATTGCTAAAACATCCAATTTTAACTGATTCTCTATAGATCTATATATGAACAAACCACTATAGGATCAAGAAAACATGAATCAAACAATCAATTTCTAAATAAAAACTAAATAAGCAATATCTGCATGCTATTTACCTTACTTCTCTTTATTTTTGTTAACTTGTATTTTAAATCAATGTGTTGCAGCTTCACTTCAACTTTGATTAAGTGGCAACACCTCATCTTTGATTGGATAAACATCATCCGGTAATACTAACATTTATAACAAAAATAATAGCAATAAGTGTAATCTTACAGGAGCAACATCAAGATTTCAATTTCTATTAAGTTTGATAAAAGTAAACAGATGATTCAACCCCATTCCTTACATATTTTCTAATTAGATATAGATTTAAAATTTGAAAATGCTCTATAAAAAAATTCATTCTAAACCCGAGAAACCATCAACTTGATTGGAATTCCAAAGATCATTCCATTCGAAATAGAAAATTATGTACGTTACCACATCAAATTGATATGTTTAGGGTGCTAATTCTTTATCGGATTTGAAATTCAAGAGGATATCTTTAACAATAATAAATAACATCTTTAGGTCAGATGATAAATGAAGACAAAGGTTCTAATGAAATGATTTTTTTTCTTAATCACCATGAGAGACTACGTTGGCTTATCTTATCCTGCATACTCACCAACACATTATAACAATTGTTAACTCTTGAAAGCACTAGAAGTCTCACATTTGTGTTTGTTAAATGATTTTCTTTGGCCTTTAAATTTAGGGGGGGAAATATACATAAAACGCTAAACCTTATCTTCAAACAAACTAATATCAAAAGAAATGTAGAGAACTTCCATGATTTCGAAATCATTCAGACAAAAAAAATATGTGCATCTATTTTTTTTTCTTTTGGATCTCTCATAATCATTTCATCAAACACCTTTGAGTGCATCATTAAATCGCAAGTTTAACCCAAAATTTTCAATTCTTTGTAATATGTGAGTTTCAAATATTTTCATGATCATTTCAAATTATGTGATAATTCCATCCATTTCTAATACAGAACATAAATCAATACCCAAGAATTTCAAATTCCTAAGTTTTCATTTTCCTCAAAAGCACCCGATAGCGAATCCTGAATTCCTGATAGATTAATGAAATCAATTTCTATAAATCAAAATCAGGTCAAATCTGGAATGGAACCCTAAGAGAGAGTATTTGCAGAAACCGATCAAATTCCAAGGGTTTGGGTCCAGAAAGTTTGGATTCAAAACAAAGCAAACAAAAACAACAATTAGTGGTACCGGAAATGACAGACCTTGGATCCTTTAGTGCTTCAAGCAGAGAGATTCAGACGCCGAGTCACCGAGAGGGAGAGGAGAGGTTTTGTGGGTCAGTGCCTAGCGGAAGCGGAGAGTCCGAGGATCGGATAGATAGAGGGCGACTCCGACGGTAGCAGGGAGGGAGGGAGAGAAGGGGCAAATCAAATCTAGAAGAAGCAGATGAGAATTGAAAGAAGGGGAAGGGGATGAGAAATCGGCGGTGAGAGAGCTAGCTATGATGCTAGACCATCTTGGAGAAGATCAGAGACAAAGCATAGAAGCGCCCGAGAGGAAGAACTGGAGAGAGGTAGAAGAACGAGAGGAAGCATGGTGGCAATTTTGTAATTATAAAAACTTGGTAACACAGAATAGGGGCAATATTGTAACTCAACTTTTGGAAAAGTCCGCCTTTTATCTTGAGAAGGGGCAGCAGAGACCCAATAAATTTACAAATCTGACCCTAAACTTAGTGAATAAAAGACAATAAAGGAAGGGCAAGTTAGGAGAGACTTGGGCATTTATATAGTAACGATATAGAAGTATATAGTAACCATCAATAAGTTACGATATATATAGTCTTTTTATTGATTGGGTGCAAAAAAAAAAGGGTGAAAGTGTGTAAAATACAATTAAGCTAGCTTATAGCTACACCAAATCGTATGGAGAGATGGATGGGTGATCGAATAGACGGTGGAACTTTTAACTGACCCGAAAAGACTGGAAAACCGGAGAATGAAAAAAAGAAAAAAAAAAGCATTACAAGCGCGCTAGCATGAAGCAAGCTGCCTATATATATATATTAGACAGATAGCTAGGCAGCGAATTGAAGATATGAAAACAAAGTGTGGGTCCTTGGGTGTAGTGATCGATCAGTGGTTGGCACCGTGGGTTCCAGGAAGCTTGTCTTTGATCTTTTCCATGATCCCTTTCTTGTCATGATCCGCAGTGGTGGTACTGGTGTGGGTGGTAGTGCTAGTGGTGTGTCCGTGGGCGGTGTCCTTGCTTCCTCCACAAGGTCCTCCAGCTAATTTGTCTTTGATCTTTTCCTTCAACCCCTTCTTCCTCCTCCCTCCATGCCCATCATCCTCCGACTGTACGTACGTTGTATATATATATATATATAACAATTTAATGATCGATCGAATATTCGAATGGAATATATGTAACTAATTAAAGGATAAAACTAGCTAGCTAGCTAGAAATTAATTAATGAAAGGGCTTACGGAGGAGCTTGAGCTGGAGCTTCCAGAGCGGTGAAGCATCCCAGACAGCTGATGACCACGTGCGTGCTCCTGTTGCTGGTGGCCATGCTCGACATATCCTGCTGCAGGAGCTCCAGCTACGGCCCCAGCACCAGTGCCAGTGCCAGCTGCATGATGAGCCCCTAGGCCTAGGCCTAGTCCCGCGGCACCTGCTTGTGTTCCGTAGGAGCCCATCGTCCCTTCAGTAGTGTGGCTAACTCTAACTGGGTTGCCGTACTCATCAGTCCGGCGAACTGGGTTGCCATATTGATCCCTCGGGTCCATATGTATATTTCTTGATCGATCGAGATGAAAGTGATTTTCCCTTTAGTGATCGATGGCCGGATGGAGATGCTATTTCTTTTATTGTTTGTTTATATGGTTTAGGGTTTGTGTTGAGGATTTTTATAATGGAATGGAATCGAAAGGGAGTCGGTGTAAATCTCATTGGGGGACGACAAGGAGATGAATGGGACACGTGGTGAAGCTGGGGATGGACACGTTTATTGCAACTGTGATGCGGCATCCTCAATAGGTGACACCTACCTTAACTTTAAATATTGCCTTTAATTTGTAAAATGGGTACGGTGGAGGTTGAACATTGGATGCATATATGGAAATGCCTGTGCTGTGGCCTTGTAGCTGTGTGCCTTTGCCTGTGCCTGTGCGTTACGAGTTATGTCCCTCTCCAACTAAACTAACTAATATATATAATACGGATTACTAATCCAATTTGGCCGTCTTGATCAGATCTTTGATTTTAAAAAGACGTACCAGTAACTCCTAATTTCAATTTGGCTCCTTTATAATGTTTTAATAATTACAGATCGAGTAACGACATTAGATCGACAAAGCAAAATTTAACGTTTGTTGCAAATCAGTATTTGTCATGAGAGTAATATATGATGCGATCCTGCGCTAGCCAAGTCCACACACCGACCAAGTTTTATCCTAAAATCAATTAACATTAGAATTTAGGAAGAGTAGTGCACCAACTTATATCAGCTCGGTATTTTCCAATGTGTGGCGGCTTTGCCATTGTTAAGACAAGCTCTTTTTGGTACAACTCTTTGAAATTTACGTAAAATCACCCCTTAAATATGGAATTTTACTTAACCACTCATTAAATTCAAATTTTTCTAAAAATCACCCTTTAATTAATGATCTCTATATACAAAATACCACTCATTTATCTATTTTCGTTAAAACTATTGTTAAATATATTATATTTTAATATTTTTAAACTAAATTTGATTGCAAATATATTTAAATTTTGAATTTCATTTTATTTATTTAAAAAAACTATAGCCTAGAATTATTATCCCAATTTGTGTTTGAAAATGTTTATAAATTTTTAAAATATTATATAAATTACTATTTTATTTATAATATGATTATAAATCATAATTTCTGTGTATAAAATTAAAAATAACCTTAAATTTATTATTTATTTGTAGTTTAAATTTTGTCATTCAATAATTAACCTTTGATGAAAAAAAATTTAAAAAGTCTATAATTATATTTAAGTTATATGATTAATCAATAACCTAAGTTTTTTTTTTAAATTTACAAACAATTTAAAGTAAAAGCTATGCAAATAGGTTATCTATAACAAATTAATAAAATGGATCAAACTCATATTTTAAGTTTAAAAATATTAAAATATACTATATTTAATTCTTATGTAATTTTAAATTTAATGGTGTTCAGTGAAAGACCTTATATTTAGGGGTGATTTTCTGTAAATCTTTATGTCAAAAAATGAATAGAATAAAGAAAAAGCATCTATAGCTTGTTGGGCAAGTTTATTTGGGATCATATTTATAGCCAAGGGGTTTCTGTAAACCCCAATTAGGGAACCCAACCCCAATTATTTTCTGGGCAAGTTTATTTTCTGTAAATCTTTCTGTAAACCCCAATTAGGGAACCCAACCCTCCATCGCAGATCATTCATCCTCAATCCTTCCTCGTGGTGCATCAATCGGCCTTGATTTAGACTATTCTTGAGGCCCTATATCCTTCGTCATATCTGATTCAGTGGTTAATTTGTGGTTTCGGCACTCGGTGGCCTTCGAATCATCCCCTTGCTTTTGATTGTGCGTCGTCGAATCATCCTTTTTTTTTTTTTTGAATACAAGGAAAGTTATTAAGACGAAACACCCCTAACAAAGGAAGCGCCATCTTAGAGCGTCCTTCCGGACGAGATCCTGAAGCACCGGATCAGAAAGCAGAATGTCGTCGGCAGGGATGTTGTAAGCTAGGTGCGCGACCCTATCAGCTACCGCATTGGATTCCCTGAAAATATGACGAATGGAAAACGAGTCAAACCCATAACTAATCAAATGAATATCCGAAAGAACAAGTTCAATACTCCACGGGCAAGACCAAATCCCAAGCAGAGAATTGACAACTTGCAGATTGTCGCCCTCAACCAGAAGGTGTCTCACCCCCAGTTGACGAGCCCGTAACATCCCATTTCTAAGAGCTAGTGCTTCAGAAAACATAACAGAAGTGTTGTTGCAGCGGCCCGAGCCAGCCGCCACCACAGCCGCCCTTGCGTCTCTGATCACGAAGCCGTAGGTAGCCTCACCAGAAGACCTGAACGATCCGTCGAAATTCAGTTTATAGAAAGGAGGTGGAGGGGTCTCCCAATGAACATTCCGCCGAACCCCTGTCAAAGCCAATCCCTTCTGCCTGTTGTTACCCATGAGACGAGATTGAGGAGCAAGGAAGGATTCAGATTGTAAATCAAAGCGGGAGGCTTCAAACCAGCTATGCTTAGTAGTGTTGATGTGGACGCGAACTTGATTAATATCCACGTTTGGAATATTGCCAAAAGTTAATTGATTTCTAAAGAACCAAATAGCCCACCAGGAGTAGAAAATGTCAGTAGCGAAAGTTCTTGAAATGTTTGAGTAAATGTTGTTTAGAATAACATTTGGTTTTTGGCCGTCAAAACTGTGATGGTGCATAGTTCCACGAGGATGTGGCAACAGGTTCAAAATTGATTTCGTGAACGGGCAATCCAAAAACATGTGTTGCATTGATTCAGTCAGAGAGTCACAGAATACACAGTTCATAGGCACCCCAATGTGTGATACTTGCAGGCGCTGTTTAGTCGGTAAACTATCCGTTGCCATTTTCCAAAGGAAGTGTTTTAATTTGGGGGGGGGGGGATTTTTAGATCCCAAATCCAGTTACACTTGAATGTACTTGTGTGGTTGCTGTTAGTGACAACTGTGGTTGCTGATTTGGTTGAAAACCATCCCGTAGGGTTCGGTCCCCAGTAAAGACGATCAGCGAATGTAGAAACAGGCAGTGGAATATAAGATATTTGTGTAATAAGAGATTGTTTAAGCAAACCTTTCAGATCGGCATGGAGCCGATGAACATCCCAACAATTGTTTGAGATGAAGCGGCTGACCTTCCATGTGGTTTGGTTATCGAGTAGGGGTTTCTCAAGACAGCGGTCAAGAGGGGTTTCGAGCACCCAGTTATCCTGCCAGAAATCCACATCCGTACCGTTACCAATAGACCAGCGCAACCCCTTTTCAAGCGTAGGCCTTAGTAAACAAAGCTTTCCCCACTGCCATGACGTGTTGGCCTTTTTTTTTGTAATTTCTAATTGAAGCTCCTTTGAGGTACTTTGCCGATATGACTCTAACCCAGATATTATCCGGTTCAGTAATTATTTTCCAAAGTAGCTTTAGTTGTAAGGCAATGTTCATAGTTTCTGCTTTGTACAAACCCAGGCCACCATTTAGAGTGTCCGCACAGATTCTGTCCCAACTAATTAGTGGTGTGTATCTCTCTTGTTTATTCCAAAAGAAATTGCGATAGACCTTATCCAATTCCGAAAGTATAGTAGCTGGCAACATAAAAGACTGCATGAGGAATACCGGTTGTGCACTTAGGTTTGCTTTGATAAGAACTTTACGACCCTCAGCAGAAATTGAGGATGCCTTCCACTTTGTCAGTTGCTTTTTAGTTTTCAGGACAACGTCTGCAAACGTATCTTTATTAACTTTTCCGTTAATAATTGGACAACCCAAGTATTTTTCCAAGGATGCAGAAACACTCATACCTAGGTGGGAGGAGATTGTCGCTTTGGTTGTAGCAGTAGTGTTGCCCGACACTTGAAAGGATGATTTTTTTATAGTTAATTTTTTGCCCCGAGAGGCGGCAGTAGTTACTTAGAATGGAGGTAATAGTGTTGCAGGCAGAAGCCGATGCCTTCGAAAAGATCATCATATCATCTGCAAAAGCAAGGAATGGGATAGTTGGTCCGACTTTTGTCATTGGGAATCCTAAATTCTTGTTTATGTTCGATTCCTGCTGAAGAGATTGAGCTAGGAACTCAGAAGCAATAATAAAAAGTAACGGAGATAGAGGATCTCCCTCACGTAGTCCTCTCTGTGGGAAAAATTGGTTTGTAGGAGCATCGTTAATCAAAACGGAATAGGAGACAGTTGAAACACATTCCATGATCCAACAAATAAATTTGTTTTGAAAACCCAGCTTTGTAAGCACGGCTTGTAAGTAAGGCCATTCAATTTGGTCATAAGCCTTTTCCATATCTAGTTTTAATGCCAGCCAACCAGACTTCCCACGCTTAGATTTAAAAGAGTGAAAGACTTCATGAGCAATTAGGATATTATCATGTATCGATCTTCCTTTAGTGAACGCCCCTTGCAAGGGGTGTATGAATTGCGTAATAATGGAGGCTAATCTTGCAGTTAGAACTTTTGTAATGATTTTATACACGGTTGAGCACAGACTTATAGGTCTATAATGGTTAATGCAGCCCAGGTCATCCACTTTCGGAATAAGACTAATGAATGTATGATTGATCTGTTTTAATAGCTTTCCAGAAGAGAAGAAGCTCTTGACCGCTTTTATGACGGAGGGTCCAACGATATTCCAATATTTTTGGTAGAAACCAGCAGGCATTCCATCTGGCCCTGGTACCTTTTCAGCATCGATCGAGAAAGCAGCAATCTTTATTTCAGCATTGGTCACAGGAGCAGTGAGCTTTCGATTGTCCGAGTCGGAGACCGAGGGTTTCAGGACATTGAGGCTGCCGAGTATATCAATTGAAGGATCTAAAGTAGACGAGAATCTACGCCTATATTCAAGCTCAAATTCGGACCTAATAATAGCTGGATCTGTTGTATGGATACCATTTGGTAGAAGGATGGATTTGACAATCTTGCAGTTGCGTTTGATAGATGAAACCCGGTGGAAATATCCTGAGTTGGTATCCGTTAGCTTCGCATGCTTTGCTTTCGCACGCTGGCGCCAATAGGTTCTTTGAAAGTCCAGGAGACGTTCCCTTTTATTTAGAAAACGCTTCTGTAGTGAGCAATTTGATGCCGAGAAAGATCTTAGTAGAGAGGACTGAACAACCAGCAACCGTTGCTCCACCTTCTGTAGCTGAGAGCGTACATTGCCAAACGTTTGTTTATGCCATTTCTTGGCTAAAGTTTTAAGTAACTTTGTTTTGTGGACCAATCTGTACATGAATGATCCTGGTAGGTCTAGTCGCCACGCTTGACGGACAATATTTTCAAAATCAGGACGTTTCGTCCAAGCCAATTCAAATCTAAAAGGGCGAGAAACGAACCCAGAATTTTGTCGAAAATCCACTGATATAGGGCAGTGATCAGAGGTGGTAAATGCATGGTGTCTAATCTGTAGTTTACTGAATGTAGTTAAGACGCTATGTTGGGCCAAGCACCGATCAAGTCTAGCGTAAGAGTTATCAAACCCCGAAGGTGACTTCCGCCAAGTGAAAGTATCACCCACGAAAGGGACGTCACAAAGGCTCAGAATGTCTTTAATTCTAAATAGTCGACGAAATCTTGCCTATGCAGGCACCACACCACCTTTCTTCTCATTAGGTGATTGAATATCATTCAAGTCGCCCATGATACAGATGGGGTTTGTTAATGTTTGTACATATTGTATAAATTGATTCCAGAAATCATCTTTATCTCGATTGTCCGGTGGAACGTAGACAATTAGCATAGTTGTAGTTGTATTTGTGTGTTCATCATGATAGTTGAAATGGATGAACCGTTCCCGAATAGTTATTAGATCTATAGATCCATGCTGAGGTTGCAATGTTTTCCAAACAAGGCAAATACCACCTGAAAACCCAACCGAGGGAGCGAAAGCGATATTTGAGAAGCCATAATGTTTCCAAACAGCGACATCCGGGGCCTTATCCGATTTTGTTTCCAATAGAGCTAGGACGTTGATGGAATTGTTAGAACAGAAGGACTCGATTGAAGTCCAGAGATTACGTTGACGAAAACCCCTACAGTTCCAGGTGCATATATTCATGTAAACATTTGATAAATCTGACCGGTTGTGCAAACCGTTTGGCTGAGTAACACCCTTTGTCGGAGTGCTTCAAAACAACCGGTTAAGGAATCTAAATGAATGATTGTGAGATTTTGAAGATGAGAGATATAGCTCATGGCCACATTGAAGTGATATATTGCTAACCATTGTTTGGTGCGGTGTTTAAGGAATGAGGAATCCTCATGCAGTTTGGAGATTAATCTGAATCTGTAAGGAACAATCGAGGTGAGTCCACACCCATATTGTAGGTAATACTTGGTATAATTCAAAATTATATTTGTGGTAATTTTTTGAGGGGATGAATTCCCATGTTCGTGTTGGAGCAGGTCATGCTCAAAACAATAAAATTCCCTAGGGCAGGCAACAGGATAAGAAATTACACACCTTACAAGGCAACCAAACCAAGGAGCCCACCTAAGAGAAAGAGAATACAAAAGAATACATGCACGAACGTACAACCAAATAAAAGAAATAAAAAAGAATGACTGAAAGCCTCCAAACCCACGGAAGGTAGTGTCATGAGCTAGAGCATGAGAATATCCCATGGACCAAGGGGAGCAACAGCAACCATGACTGCTGCGCAGCCACCTGAAACCAAAAAAATAGAGCCCACACAGCAACAGAGTAGCAAAATCGAACAATAACGGCAGGCAACAAGTGGAATAACACTTATAAAGAGTAGAAGGCATAAAGGAATTGGTCAGAAAGGACCAAACACTGCCCAAAAACAGTAAGGAGTGACTCAAGGCAGACGCAACTACAATCAAAAGAAGAAAGCAAAGCCGAGTCGAATGGCCAGAACACCAAGTGCGAAATAACTCCTGAATTATAACCACTTGCTTAAATAAAACCAAAGCAATCAAAATAAACCACATTATATCATGCGTGTGCCTAATAAGCAAGCAAATAGTGCATCGGTTATTTGTGAGTCTAGTGGAGGCGAGCAGCTGAAAGGCATGAGTAAGCAACCTGTTGCAGAAAACGGACACGACCGAGTACATAAAAAGAGGTTTATTAATAAACAAAGGGGCATAGTGATGCAAAGCAAGCCACGGGTACATAACAGCAAAATGGGGGTTGCACAAGCAACAAAAAGGCAGAGCCCCCTCCCACGGCTTGGTAAACATCAAGGAGTCGACACTTGACTCAACAGTAAAGCGAGAAACATCCCAAAGCGATAACTGAAAGCTATACATAAAGTTTATCATAAAACCATAGTAATTAGAACTTGTGCTTCTTCAGCTGGGAGGATGCTGAATCCTCCGTCGGCTTTGCCTCACGGCGCTTGCCATGCTCGGTTGACGTAGCTGGTGAGGAGATGTGAAGTGCTCCATACCTGTGAATCATAGAATTATCCGAGTTGTTGTAGTTACCAGCTTGGAGCGAGCCATCAGAGCTTGCTTCCTCCTTTCCTCCATCAACAGGAGCAAGCACAGAGGTGGGCGACAGAGCGTCAACCTCCATAGGCACATGCACCAGCCCAGCTGGTCGTCCATCCTGAGCAAGAGCAAGCGCAGGCTGCAGAGCGGCCGGGGTAGCGACCCATCCCAGAGCATCATCCTTAGAAGCAGGCAATTCAGCCGCAGCAGGTTGGGAATGAACAGGGTCAGCAAAAGAGGCCCCCGAATCACCCATAG
Organism: Persicaria tinctoria; assembly: GCA_037127255.1. Lineage (NCBI taxonomy): Eukaryota > Viridiplantae > Streptophyta > Magnoliopsida > Caryophyllales > Polygonaceae > Persicaria > Persicaria tinctoria. Next base: position 106,842 of record JBANSL010000015.1, read on the forward strand.
CTTCAGAAGCAGCAGGGGACCCAGAGACAGCAAGGAAGGATACGAGAACACCCCCAAAACCCTCCATATACGGTTTAAGGCTAGACTTAGAGCTAGAAACTTTGTCTTTAGGTTTGGGACCAACCGTAGTCCAATCCAGGTCTGTAGCAGGAGGTTTAACAAAGTGAGAGCTCCTAATGGTGACCCTATTAAGGGGTTTCACGACAACACGAGAAGGGCAAGTCTCAAACTCATGGCCAAAATCGCCACAAAAACCATATCCCTCAGGGAAATCTTCATACCAAAGACGAAGGGGCAGCCACCCACCCAGCTCACTAGGCACGGCAATCTCCCCAGAAAGGTTATCAAGATCAACATTAGCACAGAACCTCGTATAGCTAAGGCGCGCTTGTTGGTGAGAGATTTTGTCTAAACGAATAAAAGTGCCCAGCTTAAAATGGTTGACAATCTCGGTAAGAGCTTCCCTACACATAAACTCAACAGGCAGACGAGGAATCCTAACCCAGAGATCAACATGGGTGATAGTGGTAGTATACGGGTCAAAAGCAGGGAACCAATGAAACAAGACCATAATTTGGCCAAAGAAGTGGTAAGGACGACTATCCCACACCTTTTTTAGGTCAACCAGGTTAGTAAATCTCACCTCAAGCCAGTCATGGGATTGATTAATGATCTCAATAGGGTCGGAGAGGTTACGCCAGGTACCCCTCATCTTGATATACAGACCATCCAGATCATCAATCCCCCCAAAGAGAGAAGCCAACAGAATTTTATTGTGGGACACAACAGCAGTAGAGCGAAGATGAGTAAGTTTAGCAAAAAGATCTTCAGGTGTGGACTCACAGTTGGGAACAATAGGAGCAGTCACCGAGGGGGACCCCTCAGCCACCTTGGCCTTTCCCTTTTCCTCAGCCGACAGCCTTGGTGCAGTCGTAGGAGCAGGGGAATTAGTAGGAGGATTCCCCACAGGGCATGAATCAGTGACAGCATCTTTGAAGGATTTAGAGTTGGGATCCATTGTATTAGTTAAAGAGAAGGAGGAAACTCGTTTGCTCATACCCAGGTAGAAGAGATGCAGTAAAGATGAAATCAAATAATTAGGAAGATTACTGTGAGTAATAATCAAAGCATAATTAGTATATAAAGGGGTGTTAACCGTGGTCACCAGATTAGGCAAGTGGGTGTGAGCCCAATGGTTAGGGTTACTAACCGTGGTAGATCTGTAATTAGGAGAGTAATTGAGTACCTGTCGAATCTCACCAAGCGGTGAGTGAAAATTGAAAATCCATCCCTTCCACCGCTCAAACGAACGGCCACAAGGTGGTGCCACCACACCACTCCGAGCCTGTGGACCAACCGGCCTGATCATAACAACTGAAGAGAAACCCTGAAGAGCCTCCACGGTCGAATCAGCATAAGACAGCACACATTCTCTGTAAGCAGGTTGAAATTGATTAGGGGTTTTCACCCAGGGTGCATTTATTGTATGAACAGGGAAGCAGGTGACGGGAAGGACCTCCTTGAGGACCAAATTAGGCCAAACAAGGGTGATATTGTTGCTTTGTGGCTGGGTTTGCAGGTGGTTTTATGGAATTGCATGTGGGCAGCGGCGGCTTGGGGAAGGAGGTGAAGGCGCGTACGGCGCGTTGATTGTAAGGAGTAGGGTTTTTGGTTTGATCGGTGAAGTTGACGTCGTGTGTCGTCGAATCATCCTTAATCCTTCATGCGGATGAGGCTTTTCCTTGAGCCCTACGGTGGCCACTGGTCTGTATTATGTGATCTGGACTCACTATTCTTGCTTAGTCCGAAGAGGGGAAAAAAGGGTCTAAAGATTATACATTTTATCTATATAAATCCCACTTGGCCCGGAAGTAACTTGGGCCCAAAGCAAGGAAGAAGAGAAAAGGGGGAGAGAGAGAGAGCGAGAGAGAGATAGTTCCGGAGTATATTCGTTAGTATTTGACGGGTTGTCGAATTGTAGTTTTTTTAAGCGGTGTTTCTTCTTTTTTGTCGACGTGCGAGAAGCCGTGCACGTGATCGAAATCCAAAGGCTCGTTGACAAAGTCCAAATATGAGGTTTTCACTTAGTTTCTCGGGGATTCTCTACGTCGCCTCTACCGACTGACGTACGAGTTGTCGTCCACTGCTCCTGTTCTTTTATCATTTATGCTAGTTTTCGCCTTTAACTGCACTCTTGTAATTTGGCGATTTTGTCTTCTTGTTGTTTTATGTCTTTAGCTTATTTAACGGTTTATTGGTCGCCGAATTCCTCGACCTATCGACCCCCGGGCCTTTTCGGGGCATCGAATTCTTACTTAATAAAAAAAAATTGGATCATATTTATTGACCCCAAATATTATAAATTAGGAAGAGACTAGGGGAGAAAAAAAAATTCTTATTTAATTCAACCTCAACTAAAGCTGTGGATTTAGGTTTCTTGATCCAGAGGTTATAGGTTGGTTTTGTGGTTTCTTTTTTTTTTTTTTGAAAAAATTCGAGGTCAGACATATCTGAACCCCAAAGGTCGACAAGTCGACAGACGGATAACCGTATAAGCAAACATAAAAATACAAAGAAGGTGCAAAGAACAGGCCAGAACTCTACAAAAGCAAAGCAAAACACGACTAATCCGAACAAGACGAGGACGTAGACGAAAGACGAAGCAAAGCACATCCCTGAAGCAGCACCGTAGGTCAGCGGCACATCAAAAGTCACATGTGGGCAGTGAAGACGAACCTCCAAGGAACCATTCTTCCGGAGAAAGGAGACGTCTCGATACACACTACCACGACCCCAGTCTATCCCGACTCTAACTGCCAGAACCCCATCAAACGGAAAAGAAAGTCTTGACACGCCAAACGTAGAGCCACACAAGTGCACCAAAAACCCAATCGGGAATTACGCAAACCCCACTGGGAAAAATATTTTTCCAGTAAGGGGTTATTTATTGCAAATACAAAGGTATAAATATAAATAGTTTTTAATTTAATTTATTTTAATTTTAAATATAGTTTTAATATGCGATATAAATTCAATTATTTATTATTTTTGGTGTTTGGGTCAAATTTGGGCCCAAGGAATTGCCTTGGGCCCAAAGGACAGAAGTCGGGCCATATGGGTCAATGATGAGTGAGAAGGGCCCGAAGAAAACTCTGGAACATGCATCGACAGAGATGCAGGCAGAAATAGCTCCGCCGACCGAAAACCACCAGCGACGACCGGGAGACACTGGGTGGACGAGCCGAGGGCAAACCAAGAGGGTTCAGGAGGCGGGAGACGCTAGTTCAGGAGGCGGGAGTCGCCAGGTCAGGAGGCGGTATACCGTATACGCCATGGCTCCAATCGAGGGTATACGACGCACAAACGATTGGGGAAAGCCAGGCCGCTGGAGGTTGCGGCACCACGCACCAACCCGGCGCATACAGGCGGCCGGAGCGCCACCAACATGAACGGTCGATGGGAGAAGCGATGGAAAGACAATAGCTCTTTCCACAGATCCGGATTTGGCAACAGATGAAACGAGCGCGGAGAAGTCCGAGAACCACAAACACACACGAGACAAGGGTTTAATTTTTCTCGTGGATTTTCCCGTCGGGTTCACAGTTTAAAACTCATGATTTCCCCCTATTTAATATAAAACTATAAGATATTATCAAAGTTATGTAAAATATATGATATAAATATTATAAATAATATCTCATAAATGTAAATTATAAGGTAAATTTTAAAAGCGAAAGAAAAAATTTATTAACTTATGTAAGATTTAAACAAAAATGGAGATTTCGTACTCTCGCGGGGATTCCCCGTTGGGGCGGGGTTGGGTCAGGGTTCAGAACTATTATCCCCGTCCCCATTACCATCCTCGCGCAGGAAATTACTTTGACCCCCATCCTCGTCCTCACACGGGAAATTACTTTGGCCCTCATCCTCGTCCCCATTCCCACGGCGGGGATTCCCCGCGAGGGTCGAGTAGTCCTTATCCCATTACCATCCCCTAGTGTCAACGATACTATGATGCTTGACTTTCCAAACCCTCTTCTTTGACATGAGAATCTTTCTCGTTTTGGTGCCTTGCTAAATGTTGTCACTAGCTTCCCCATCAGCGTCTTTTATCCGATTAATCAGACAACGTTTTGTTTGATATTTTAAAATCTTCTTTTTTCTATTAAAAAAGGGGAAAGGAGGGGGACTGGTGAAGCTCCAATGAGCTCATTTGATTCCCAAGCCGAGATTTGTTAGGTAAATGGGGACGCCTAAAACTAAAGCACATGCAACGCTCGTTTTTAAGAGGGTTTTTAAAGTGATATATTAATTTAATAATATGGGTGGATAGAGAAAGAAGAAGAAACGATAGTTATTAGTTCTACCATAGCAATTGAACAAGAATTGTTAAAAATGGCACTGTTCAAAGTTTTCTACTAATTTGTGGGACCACATGCATGGAAGATAGTTTTGTCATCATGTGAGTTGTGGGACCACAGGAAAGATGGCTTTGCCATCATATGAACATGCATAGCATGAATAATAACACGTGGAAGAGGAGTGAAGAGGGTTTTGCCATCATATTCATCCAAATACACTAATCGTGGGACATTTTGATTTTGTTAACCATTTTCGGAGAAAATATATACGGAGCACTCCCTATCTCCACCATCTCCATCTCCTTCATTACACTATTCTTCATCTTTGAGATGGATTCAAACGATCCACAACATCCTTACAATTTTCAGGATTTTTCGTCAAACATTAATGAATCTCCAAACCCAAATCCTAAATATTTTTCCTCTCCTCAAAATTACACACATGATCAAAACTTCCCAAATTTTCAAGATAACTTAAATGTTCATCATCCCTCTTCAACTCAAACTTACCCATACCCTCTAATGTCTTCATCACAATCTCCCATTACCCCGGGATCTCAAGGGAGCTCTTCTCGGATGAATACATGAAGCCAAGGTGAAGCAGTTCCAAGTCTCAATGAGATTCAAGTTTCATCCCAGCATGCTACTCAAGGGAGAGCCAATCGTGGGAGATACACTTGTGGAAGAGGCAGTCGTGGGAGAGCCACAACTGAAAGGGTAGCACGAGTCAAGTGGAATAAAGCTGAAGATTTGTTACTCATTAGTGGTTGGATTAACACCACCACTGATTCTATAACAAATACTCAACAAACGGCGGGGGCTTTTCGGGAAAGAGTTGCAGAGTATTATGCCACCAATAAGGAGGAAGATTGGCCTGAAAGGATGCTCTCCACGATTAAACCAAGATGGTATAACATTTCATCCGCCGTCTCCAAATTCGTGGGAGCTTACACGTGTGTCAAAAATCACCAAGGTAGTGGGGAAAATGATTGTGATGTCATGAGGAACACACACGCTATTTACAAAGATGACCACGAACATGACTTTTTGTTTGAGCATGCATGGCGTGAACTCATGACTGAACCGAAATTCCACAGATGGGTTGCATCAAATGCCGCATCCGTTGGAGGAGGCTCGAAGAGAAACCAAGATTAATGAATTTGGAGCTTACACATCTAGCGAAGGGTCAAGCACCAAGTCGAGTGCTTCTGGAAGTGAGAGTGCTCCAATGAGGCCCGAAGGCATAAAGGCAGCAAAAAGAAAGGGCAAACAAGTTGCTGGGAGTTCAAGTGATCAAGCCACCAAAGATGTTGCAGAGACAGTGCAATTCTTTTTCGAGCAAACCGGCGAAAGAAACAGGGATTCAAATGCAGATAAGGCGAAAGCCGCTCGTGATAACATGGTCGCGCAGGAGGTTATGTTGCTTAATAAGCTAATTATAGAGCCTAACCTCGAAGACTGGCAAATGAAATGCAGGGACGGTCTCATCAAAGAGTTGTTCCCGGACAACGATAACTAGATAAGTAAGATTTGTATGTTTGTTATTGTGGGTGCATGTGTTAAATTTCCCTAAGTAAAGCATCGCTTCACATTGTGGTTTGTTTGTTGATATCATTTCATGTCTTTTTTCCTCAAGTGAAGACTAGCTCCACAGTATTCCTATTATGTTATCTATGTTCTGCAAGGATTCCCTGCCGCAAATGCTTGAGACATTTATTTTCTCAATGATCTGCATAGATTCTTTGCCACAAAAATCCAAAATGTATGGTTTCAATACTCTACACAGATGTTTTGCGAAGATGCTTAATGCTCTGCGAAGATGCTCTGTGACATTTATGGTCTACATGATCTTCAAATATCATTTGCGAAGTAGTTTAAATACAAATAAAATCCTCTATTTTCTATTATCCATTTCAACTTTAGTTACCAAACAAAAACCTCTAATGGATCCTTAAGAAATGTATGAATTCCTCAATCGTTCTTTAGGTTCATCCTCTGACAAGCTTGACAAAGCTTACGCGAAATGCTTGTATCTATCTACCCTAGATAAGTCAAGAGTCGAGATTGAAAGTTCTAGACCAAGGAGGACACGATCTTACATCGATAGAGAACGTGAGAAGGGTCATGATCGTCTTGTCGCAAAATATTTTTCAGAAGACTCCCCTTCAATGTATCCAGATGTTGTTTTTAGAAGACAGTTCAGAATGCGAAGACCATTATTCTTACGCATTGTGAACGAACTCGCAAATAAGGTTGAATTTTTTAAACAGAAGCTCGATGCCACTGGGAGACTTGAGCTATCTGCGCTACAGAAATGTACCGCGACCATGCACATGTTGGCTTACGATGTGGGTGCAGACGCGGTGGATGAATATCTTCGTTTGGGTGAAAGCACAGCCAGACTATGCTTGTCCAACTTTGTGGATGGTGTCATAGCTTTATTTGGTGATTCGTATCTTCGAAGACCAAATGCTTCAGACATACAACGCCTTCTTTATGTTGGAGCACAACGAGGATTCCCAAGTATGATCGGTAGTATCGATTGCATGCACTGGAAATGGAAGAACTGCCCAACTGCATAGAAGGGTCAGTTCGAAGGTAAAGACGGGAGACCAACCATCGTTTTAGAGGCGGTTGCATCGTATGATCTGTGAATTTGACATGCCTTCTTCGAAACTCCAGGTACGTGTAATGATATCAATGTTCTTCATCGTTATCCTGTATTTGATGATGTATTGCAAGGGATATCTCCACCGGTTAACTTCGAAGTCAATGGTCATCAATATCATTTAAGTTACTATCTAGCTTGATGGCATATATCCTGATTGGGCGACTTTCATATCATCTATCAAACTTCCTCAAGGAGAGAAGGCTAAATTATTTGTCAAATACCAAGAGGCTACTAGAAAAGATGCATAATGAGCTTTTGGAGTCCTATTGTAGGCTCGATTTGCCATAATAAAAAACCCAGCACTTGCCTGGGAAATTACTCTGGTGGGGAGAATAATGAAAGCGTGTATAATTTTGCATAATATGATAGTGGATGACAAGCGGGAGAACTACAATCTTTCCTTTAATCTTTCACATTTTGACCAAGTGGAGGGTGTTGACACTTCATACTCCACCAATCAACCTGTGTCCATGGAGGAATACATTGGCAATCGAACACAGCTTCGAAATAGGATTATACACTATCAACTGAAGTAAGATTTGATCGAACATATATGGCAGAACTTCAAAAATGGATATTTGGGAAATTAAAATATTGTTCTACATTTCATTTCTATCTCTTTGTATTTCGATGCTTTCTATTTCATGTATTCCATGTATGTCATTTCTGTTTTCCTGGTATTTTGATGTTTTGTGGTTTGAGTGAAGATGATTCCCGTAATATTTACAATCTATTTGTACTTTCCGTGATATTATCTTATTTTCGTAAAAATAAATTACTAAAAAAAATCTTAATTATTTATCATTATTATATTATTTTATGCGAAATATAATTTTTGTATAAATAATGTAAAAATAATATGATTATAAATATTTTAATATATAATAGATGGTGAAAGTGAAGTTAAGAAATTGAGATAGGTTTTAGAAATGTGGGTAAAAAAAGTAAGTTAAGTTTTTTAAGGAAAGAGAAGTGATAAAGTAGAATTAAGAAACCTTATAAGGTTTTACTGATGCGGATGGTCTAAGATATTGTGACTAAACATCTTACATCTCACTAGGCAGATGTAACTACTGTTACTGGTTTAGGAGTTGAACAATGCACCAGCTCCATCTATTTTTCCAATGTATAAAAAAGATCAAATTCCAATGGCTCTTGACAGTTGACACGATAAACTTCTCTACCACCGTTTTTTTTTCTCCTAGTCCGGAAGGACTTCCACAAATTTATGATCACTTGAATAATTAAATAATTGTTCAGCGATCAAACAGGAGGCAGGGACACTGCACATCACGACCAACATAAACCGAAGTATACTGCGCAGAATTTTGTCCTTCTATGGTTTTCTTTTTCTTTCCAAAACCTGCAGCAATTCGCTGCACAGATCATGTGATCCAATTCGAATTGAATAGGCGCCTCTAACTGAGTATTGTTGCTCTAACTAAAACTAAAATTTTAAAACACTGCATTTGTTGCGTATAAACAATTTACCAAATCTGTACTTGTACCCTCGCATTGCCATGATATCAAATACTTACTGTAACCATTTTTTCCCGGGATGCAGTTTGTTCTTTCACGTGATAGAGCCAAAATGCTACAATTAGAAGCTTCTACAGTAAGAATAAATTGAAAGAGCAAGCAATGAGTGCTAACCAGAATACGCCAAACCGGTGGGAGAGCTTCTAAAAACAGGGAAATAGGATTCAAGCTCAAGCTCCTCCAGTATCTGGTGCGTGGCCCATAGATAGGAAGAATGACCTTCAATTATATGTGTTGCATCAACCTGCAATGCCACGCATATCAGTTATGCATTATAGATGGAAAGGCCATGCAAAGAAAGTTAAACATAAAATGACTCACATTCTCAATCCCAGGAACAGTAACAGCTTGGATTCCGGCTAACCCTTTAGCGAGCAAGCTGCCATATAGTCACCCCAGCCCCAATAAGAAGGATTACAGAAGAAAATTACATCTTCACAGCATGGGAGCAATTTCAATAATAATGGTGAGATTTACAAGGTCTAATCATACAAGATGAAAATGCTACTCAAACATGATACTGAACCTTAGACTCGTCATTCTACTTTGAATATGTTAAATGGGGGTTAGGGAGATGACAAGCCGCATTTGGCTTATTGAAAAGAAGGAAGACAGAAGGGATAACTTATTATTTACATTTCCTGGCCTAAGATATGCATCACTGAAGCTTCTTTAACACTTCCTCTTCCAACACATTAAGCAACTTTTCTAAAATGATGAATTATATAAACATTTGTGGTGTGGAATATGGATACCTTGCACGAAATGCAACTCCAAGAATCCAATCATTTGAAGAGAAAACGTTCACAAATCTCCCAGCAACAACCTGCAAAAGCTTGGGAGTATAGAAGATTTTCAAGTTGCTACTTGTTCCTAATTCTTAGTGGAATAAAAGAGCAAGAAGAAAAAAATAACAATAGGAAAACAGAATGATACATGCCTTTCGCGCAGCTTCCCAATTCTCGTCTTTAATTGAAATGGGTGCCCCGAGAAGAACAACTCTTTCTACAATGCCAGCTATCAAAGACAGCATATGCTTTAGCAATTTGTAGAGAAAAATAACTTTTATGACTTGGAGGAAGGCATCGTTGAAAAGCTACCTCTTTGTTCAGCTTCTGCCAGATACTGGAGGCATTTGAATATTACTCTAGCCCCTAATGAGTACGCAACTAGTGTAACAGGCCTGAAAGTATTAATAGACCAGACTGGCGATATAGATAGATTGTTTAAAAAAAGTACTTCAGCCAAGAGAGAAAATTCAATATCCAAGTCATTATGGCTCATCTACCTGTTCCCTTGCAATCCCTTCAATAGAACTTCAGCAAGTAACTTCCCAGCTTTATCAGACCTACAATATTCCACATCAAAGAGTCAATAATGGAAGATGATATGTTCCACTCCTCTATGTAGGCAAAAGAAGGAAGACTATTCTAGTCGGTGATCAAGATCCAAAATAAAAAACTTCTAATGTATTCCTCTCATATTTGATTCACAAACAAGAGTACAAAACTACTAACACCCATCGTTGTTCATAACCATCAACATAAACTGATCATTAATCAAGCCAACACAGAGCACATGTTTGGGTATGCGTGTCCAGTATGGAAGGAAAGCTGCCTTTAACACTCAATTTGAAAAAAGAAAAATTATATGTTCCTGTAGTTATTAGTAGTTACACACCGATTAGACGCTCAAGGTTCAAAATTAGCAGTAGTGAGATTGCAAAGAAACATTTACCCTCTTTGTTACGTACTTACGCCCATATCTGGATAATAAACTACAAGTAACTTATAAGTACATTCAACAGCATAAACACCTCCAGATTTCTTTTAACCCTTTTCACATTTAGCATCACCACCGGATTGGTAGATGGTGGCTCGCGAATGATTAGGAAATGTGTCCCTTCTTCACAGTGAAGCATTTCCATCTGCCAAAAGTATTGTACCTGTCAATAGCAATTGCCCATTTGCTGTCTATGAAATCTGTAGCTGCAAGAAGGGTAGCTGGCCAGGCCAATGCGGTAAGAAGTGTGCTGAGTACAGTCATCATAGCCCCTTGCTTCATTAACTCCAGTGCTAGTCCTATAGTAAGTAGTATATATTGTCAATGTTGACCATGATTTTGATAATAGGAGGATCCAGTAAAAGAACAATAGAAAAAAAGGGGGGGAACAGAAGATTACTAGAAGTGAGCCAATCCTGTATTGCAGTGCTCACTGCAATCAAATTCTCAGATTCCCACTGTAGTGCATACCTATGTATGTATAAAATGTTTTTGAGAAAAAAGACACAATCAGAAGCACAGATGGAGTTATGATGAAAGCTGCTTTAGTTCTAGGAATTCCATTAACGTAGGAAGAATATGACATAGAGAAACTTCGACAACTATCCACATGAAAGTAAAGAAAAATGCAAATCAGTACATTGATATATCACACTTGAATCTTGGAAATAGTTCAATAGTCCATGCTAATTGCTGCAAATGTAGCATGGCCATACCTCTCTAAGTTATCATTAAGTCCTTCCCATGGCATTATGAAGTCTTCCTCGTCAAATACAAATCCAGAAACCAAGATCCCTACGGCTAGTCGCTTAAAAGTGAAAACAAGCAAATTTGAATTCGAATCAGCATAAGGTTGCCAACAAAACACGAACATTTAAAATGAACTGTCAGAGAAAATAGGATCACCCTGCAAATTCTTTCGCTCAGTTCAATAATCACTTAAAGTTATAATATGTATTATAATCAAAGTTCTAAATATCGTGTATCGGGGTTGTATCGGTTATTAGTAAAAATGATATATCGGGGATATATCGGATTTATCGGTTTCGCTAGTTTTTAACTATAAATATTATATTTATACTTCAAAATGTAAAAATACACATGAAAAATTAATATTTAAATTGCAAAATTACCAAATAAATTTGACAATATAAAAACAACTTCATTCATAAAGGCTAAAGTTACCTTATCAAAATTGTCAATTCTAAATATCGCTGATATATTGGGTAATAAAGGCTAAATTTGCCTTATAAAAGTTGTCAATTCTAAATATCCCCGATATATCACCGATATTGACCCGATAGGCGTTGACCAAATATATCGCCGATATTGACCCGATATATTACGTTGACTGATATTTTCACCCGATACGGATTCTAAATATCTCCGATATATCAGATATTTAGAACACTGATTATAATGCAATATGTGCATTATAAATCATAAAAACATGGCTATCCAAACACACCCTAAATCAGCTCGCAATAAAATTATAAACTATAGGGAAATTCACATACCCCTTGCCTATGATTTTCTCCTATGGCTTTGAACTCAAATTCGTCAATACTGCCTATTCTCCTAGCCATTTTGCTACCTGTGAGTCCAGCTCCAGCCGCTGCAAAATTTTGGAGAGGGAGAAGTAATTAATAAAACACTATAATAAAACCAAGTAGATATGTCGTGTAGACTAAGCTTGTTGCATAGCAAGAAAAAGAAGAATACAGTCATCACCCAGCAGGCACTTTCAAATTAAAGATGCAAACTCCTAGAAAGAGTAAACGTAGTAGCTCACCACCAAATGAAGCTGCAATCGCAACAGAACCAACAACACTTCCCGCAGCAGATGCTGCAGCAGCAAAACCACTAGCTCCAATTACAGGGATAATAGTTCCCAAAGTAGGAGCTAGTGCACTGAAACCAGCAGCAATTGCTGGGGCAGCTAAACCTGTTCATAAACAATTGTAAACAGTTACCAACTGCATGATATTGGCGTTCATGAACTATTACATTAAAAATACCTCCTGTTACTGCCAATAGGGTTCCCCCAGTCACGGCAGCAGCACCAATAATAGCTCCACGTTTCCATCTCTTCCAGGAACTTTCTTTTGATTTCGTCTCTTCATTTTTTATCTCCTCTTGCTTTAATAAAGCCATCACAGAGCAGGCAATCATGGTCTCTATTGCTTCCTGCCACATCCAGATGGGAAAAAGCCATCACTACACCCATTTCGAAAATGTAAGCGACAACGGAGCTTTTGGGCACCCACAGGCCACAGCGCACTCAAGTACCCACAATCAGCACCAAATGACTGCCTATCACATTTCACAAGCCTAAATTCATAATGAATTCGTTCAATGCTATATAATAAAGGAGACTGACCACTTTCACAAACTTGATGTCCAACCAAGCTGATAGCAATCTAAAAGCCACGCGGTGCCGAGCATCATATCCCCTTGTATGTTTGGAGGATTTACCCTCTTCTGGAGGATTTGCAAGACAAGCTGAGATAAGTTCGTAAAGGACTAATAGTTTTGTCTCATAGCTAAGCATTTTCCCCTCATCCACAGACTCCTTGTCAATCATACATCCAGAACTATAAGAGGCATCTTTCTCACTAGCAGCTCGACGTTTCTCTTCCTTGAGGGTTTCAACTATAATCCTCTCCGTAGAGGATGATGAAGTATCAGGAATAGCATATCTTTTACGGCGTTCATTTTCATAATCCTGTAGCTTCTCCAACTTAGACTCAGAAAAGTTAGCCTCCATGCTAGGAGCCATAGCATCAATAGCTTTTGTTAATGCAATTTCTTGTTCCATTTTTTGTTGATCTGCCTTTGTACTATCTTCTCCTCCTTCACAGAGAAGTCTAAGAAACTGCAGCAAGTATTATACTAATAAGATATTAGCAAATCAAGGGCATGCCAGTATAACACACCAATGATATGGACCCTGGATAAGTTAGCAAATCATATAAACATTAAATATAGTTTTTGTTTTGTAAAATCGTATATTCATTCTTTAGTAAAGCATAAATCCAAAATTCTGGGAACCAAAAAGTCCACCTCTATCATTCAACAAGCAATTTCTTCGCCCAAGGTATATGTGATAAACAATACTATGCATGCTACCAGCATATGATGAATCCATGGCTTATTTTTATCCATGGTTTAGGGCGCTTAAAGAATGCTTAAAAGTTGAACATTACTTATCTCCAAGAAGCAAAAAGTTTGAACAAAAAGATGGCATAGATCTAAAACGGATCTGCCAAAAGTTTCAAACAAGTACATGATCCACTGGGTGCAAACAATTAACCAAAAAGGCCAAAGAGGATTATTTTCCAATGTTATATTCATCACAACAAGGCAGCATCCAACAACAATGAAAAGGAAAATAAACCAGAAAGAAGATGCAGGCACAAAATTACTTACAGCTCCAACATGATGTTTAGCCTGGGAATTGCCAGCCGTTTCCTCGAGCCCGTTCCAGGCGGAAGAATCGATCTCCAAAACCCTAGTAAGAGCGAAAAGCCCAAAACATCAGCGACAAAGATGAAAAATAGCAAAAGTCCCAAATTGACCTACAAAAACCAGAAAGGAGTTAAAAAGCTACTTGAAAATTGGGCGGAGAAGGCAAGATGTTTTGTTGACCCAAAGCTCAGGCTGTTGGGAGACCGAATCGCTACTACCGCTGCCATCACTGCTGCAACTAACACGGTCAGCGATCAGCTCATCGGCGTCATCCAGCACACAAGGCAAGCCTAGCGGGCGAGACTGGTGAACGTGCGCCTGGTGGAGAGCGAGACCGAATAAAGCGCCGGCGGCGTAGCGCTGCGTCGGGGACAGCAACGAGGAAGACATCCCCTGGGGTGGCAGGTGGGCTTCCTCCTTATGATCTGAAGAAGCAAGATCGTTGGTGCAGCATTTGAAAGAAGTGAGAATTGAGATCCGGGAATACAGAGAGGGGGAGATCCCGTTGTAGAAGCAAGCAAGCTGTTGGAGGGTTTACAAGTCAGACGGAATTGGTCCGCCGAACTTGCTGCCGGTGATTTTCCTCCTCCTCTTTTCCCGTTCTACTTCTCCTACTCAATCATCAGTGTCGGCGTTTCCGTCCCAATTTTTGCTCTGTTGCTTTTCCATCCCACAAAGTGTTTGAGTGTTTTAAATAGAAAAATAAAAAATTTAATAATAAAATGCGGGATATATTTTGGTAAGGAATGATGTGATGGGTTCAATCTATTAATATTACTAATTCTGCTAGCATTTTGCTGATGTGTCACGCCCACAATTAAAGTTGAATTTTTTATTCAAATGAGATTTTCTTATTGGTCAATATTATTATGAAAACTTTAAAATATTTATTTCCTAATTTAAATATGATTTGAATCCATTCCTTTTTTTTTCGATTATATTGCCGTAAATATTGAGACATGTTTCCATTTTTTTTTTCCCGATTGCAATATATCTATCTATTAATATTACTAATTCTGCTTGCATTTTGCTGACGTGTCACGTCCACAATTAAAGTTGAATTTTTTATTCAAATGAGATTTTCTTATTGGTCAATATTACTATGAAAACTTTAAAATATTTGTTTCTTAATTTAAATATGATTTGAATCCATTCCTTTTTTTTTCGATTATATTGCCGTAAATATTGAGACATGTTTCCATTTTTTTTTTCCCGATTGCAATATATCTATCTATTAATATTACTAATTCTGCTTGCATTTTGCTGACGTGTCACGCCCACAATTAAAGTTGAATTTTTTATTCAAATGAGATTTTCTTATTGGTCAATATTATTATGAAAACTTTAAAATATTTGTTTCCTAATTTAAATATGATTTGAATCCATTCCTTTTTTTTTTTTTTCGATTATATTGCCGTAAATATTGAGACATGTTTCCATTTTTTTTCCCGATTGCAATATATCTATTACTAATTCTGTTGACATTTTGCCGACGTGTCACGCCCACAATTAAAGTTGAATTTTTTATTCAAATGAGATTTTCTTATTGGTCAATATTATTATGGAAACTTTAAAATATTTGTTTCCTATTTTAAATATGATTTGAATCCATTCCCTTTTTTTATTTTCGGTTATATTGCCGTAAATATTGAGACATAT
This sequence comes from Persicaria tinctoria, assembly GCA_037127255.1. Lineage (NCBI taxonomy): Eukaryota > Viridiplantae > Streptophyta > Magnoliopsida > Caryophyllales > Polygonaceae > Persicaria > Persicaria tinctoria. The sequence continues at coordinate 122,322 of JBANSL010000015.1, forward strand.
TTCCATTTTTTTCCGATTGCAATATTCTCATAATTCGTCTACATACATTGAACTTAAATTTGAATCTTGGTATATTTTATTTTTGGAAATTTATACTCTACATAGACCCATATCCAATTGTCAATTATAAAATGCTACGGAGCATAAATTAACTTTCACATATGTTCATATTTTCTCACCAACCATGCAAGTGTTTCATTTTCAAATAAATTAATCAAAGATGTACTCGGATTGACTGCATTCATTATCTTAACGGATTGAATTCATTTAAATATTTGTTTATTATATCACATTTATCTCAATCATGTTAAAATTTTCTACTCTCTATTCGTTTAGCTAAATATGTTGTTTAATATTCATTCACGCTTTGTTAGGATGGTAAAAATTATATAAAATATTATTTTTTCAAAATTTTTATAAATTAATTTCGATAACAGGTAATCTATTAATAATATTAATTCTACTATCATTTTGCTGATGTGTCATGCTCACAATTAAACTTGAATTTTTTATTCAAATGATATTTTCTTATTGGTCAATATTATTGCTGAAATTTTAAAATATATGTTTCCTATTTTAAACATATTTGTTTCCTATTTTCATATTAAAATATTATTTAATTTGATATGTTGTATGTCAATTTGTGATCCGTTTTAATCGTCTACGTTCATTGAACATTCGTCAAGTCTTGGTTGATTTTATTCTTGGATATTGAAATTGTTGATTTATCATATTTAACCGATTGCAATATTCCCCACAATGTCTACATACAACGAACATGTAATAATCAATTTGTAAATATTTGATTTCAAAAATTAATTATAAAAATCAATTAGAGTAAAAAAAAGTGTTTTTTATTATTAAATTATTTTAAACATCTTAAATGACTATCGAAAAATAAATAATATTTTAAGACTCACAAACATTACTAATGCTTATTTTGCATCTTGGATGAGGCTTCTTAGATCACTTTTCTACCTTTAAGGATCTTTTTTTTTTTACCATCTTACCTTTATTTTCACTATTTATTTCTCTCTCTTTCTAACCATCTTTCTCATGAAAATAATGAATAAGTTATGTACATCTACATAACTTCAAAATTATTCACACAATCATGTGCTTATGATTTTTTAATATTCGCACGGGAGCTTATATTTTACTTTTTAGATCCATGCTAATGATAATAATTATATATTTATTTCAAATTATATTAGGTGGTGTGTTTGAGTATTATTACTACTTTACCTTATTAAATCATTTTTAAAAATTGTATCGTATCTTTTTCCAACTAATTTATAAATTATAAAAAAATACTTTATACATATTTTTGTTGTAAACACGTATATATATATAGGGAAGCTTTAAAATGTAAAAACTCCCTTAACGTGTAAAATATGCTTAACGTGTAAAATGTATTTTTTTTAATCAAAAGGCGCGCTCACCATCGGATTTCAAACGGAGACCAAATACCGGCCTTCTCTCTCGGCCTCCCACACCCACCTCGGCCTCCCACACCCACCAACCCCTAGCCGCACTTGAGCCCGTCGCTGTGCGCACCTACCGAGCCCAGACTTGGCTTGGTTCGAGCCCAGACGCACCCACCTCTCGCAGCACCGTCGAGCCACCAGCAGCTGCGGTTGTCGGCCTCCCACGCCACCCACGAGCCACCTCCGGCCACCAGCCCCGACCAGCTCGAACCCCCTCCCTCAGGCGCACCCCCCGAGCCCGGAACCCCCATGGTTCGAGCCCAGCCGAGCTCACACCGAGCCCATCTCTCCCGACAGACCTGTTCGACGTTTTTGGCTCAATATACCTTCGAAAACCCGATTTTCTCTTTGTTTCAACACGAATTTGGTATGATTTCTAACCCAAAACTTGTTTATTACAACTATTTAGATTGTTTGAATGATTTAGGTTGAGATTGAAAATCTAGGGTTTGATTTAGGAGCGGAATTTGGGGCTTTTTGCCAAAAGCCAAATTGATTGAAATTGATGATATGGTTGTGTTGTTGGGTTGATTTTGAGCTAATTTCATGTTCATATCATTGTCAAATTGTTTATGGATCATGAGCTAATTGAATTTTAGAATTTTAGATTGCGATATGTTTTAGAATTTGGGGCTTTTTGCCAAAAGTCAAATTGATTGAAATTGATGATATGGTTGTGTTGTTGGGTTGATTTTGAGCTAATTTCATGTTCATATCATTGTCAAATTGTTTATGGATCATGAGCTAATTGAATTTTAGAATTTTATATTGCGATATGTTTTAGAATTTGGGGCTTTTTGCCAAAAGCAAAATTGACTGAAATTGAAGATATGGTTGTGTTGTTGGGTTGATTTGGAGCTAATTTCATGTTCATAGCATTGTCAAATTGTTTATGGATCATGATCTAATTGAAGTTTGGAATTTTATATTGCGATATGCTTTAGAATTTGGGGTTTTTTGCCAACAGCCAAATTGACTGAAATTGATGATATGGTTGTGTTGTTGGGTTGATTTGGAGCTAATTTCATGTTTATAGCATTGTCAAATTGTTTGTGAATCATGAGCTAATTGAATTTTAGAATTTTATTGCAATATGCTTTAGGTCGATTATGTTCTTCTATTTTAGCATAAAAATCATAATTTAGCCTATTAGCTCAATTGGTAGAGCAATGTGCGTTTGCACAAAAGATGTGGGTTCAAATCCCACATAGGTTACATAATAGACAAGAGCGCAACAATCGCAAATTGTTAATCATGCACATTATAATCTAAGTTATGCACTTTTTAACCTTAATTATGCACATTTTAATCTTATTTATGCACTTTAATTTTAAAAGCTTATGCGTAAAAAAATCGATTTCAAACTTACATCTATCAACCTAAATTATCCGAGAGGTGAACCCAAACTCTCAAAAGTATAAAAAAAAAACAAAATTAAAACATCGATTTCAAAAGCACATCTTTTGTCTTATTAATGCACATTATGATCTTACATTTGCACATTTGTATTCTAAATCTGCACAATTGTATCTTACTTTTGCACAATTGTAGTTTAAATTTGCACAATTGTATCCTACTTTTGCACACTTGTATTCTAAATTTGCACATTACAATTTTATTTTCACACTTTATGTTCTTATATTTGCACTTTAAAGTTGCACAAATGCACTTTACAGTTGCACAAATGCACTTCACAGTTGCACAAATGCACTTCACAGTTCCACAAATGCACTTCACAGTTGCACAAAAGGTATCGAAAACGGGAAAAAGTGCATTTACCCATAAAATTAGACATATTTACCAATTTTCCCATAAATTAAACATATTTCAATTATAAATTTTTATAATTGAAATAGGCACATTTACCTATTTACCCCATAATGAATTATTTGTCTGCACAAAATAAACTTATATTTGCACAATAAGATGTTATATGTGCACAAAAGCAAGTTATACTTGCACATCAGAAAGTGTTAACACGAAAAAAAAATTCTGGGACAAAAAAAAAATTAAAAAAAAAAAAAAACTGGTCCGAGAAGGGGGGGCACACACATGGGCAAGGGGGGGGCAGACATTCTACTAATGAAATTAGGCCCATTAGTAATTAAATTAGGCCTATTAGCTAATTTTACGCGATAAGCAAATTTTACACGTTAAGGAGTTTTTACATTTGAAGTAAACCCTATATATATATATATATATATATATATATATATATATATATATATATATATATATATATATATATAGTATTATATAGATATATAAAATGATGTTCAAATTAAAATAGATCAAGCTCCCGTACCTTCAAGGCACGGGTATTACACTAGTACTAACAAATCCTTAAAAACTCAAAAAAGAAAAAAGACGAAAGACATGAGTGAGAGGGGAGGAAAGAGAGGGATTTAGGGTAAGTGGTGGGATTATTTTCATTTTATATTATTTGTTTATAGCAAAATGTGTGGTAGAGATGTGGGTTAAAAATTAAGTTTGGTTTCTTAAGGAGAGAGAAAAATAAAAATGAGAGTTAAGGAATCGAATCGGGTTCCATGGATGCGAATGCTCTTAGCAAATATCCGTTTGCATAAGAGCATAAACAATGGTAAATCGGGGGGTTTATGGGTATGCCTCGCAAGAAAATATGGGTTAAAAAAAAAGTGAAAAGGCATGATATAAATTTTTGCCCTATATTAAAAAGAAATATCAAATTTTCTACCGTATATATTAATTTTTAAAAATGAAAAATATTACTTTATATACTTTTTTTTTAGAGTTGGCAAACAGTATGAGTCGTTACCAAACATGTGACCTAACTCCCAAATCATCTCCCTTTTTTTTATTAGGTAATGATTCGGGTGAGAAGTCTCTACCCGAAAGCATCCTGACGGATGAGGTCAAGCAGATCTATATCGTTATATAAGTTTGTTCCCCTAGCAGAGTAGCAAAGGTGTGCAATCTTATCCGCCACTCGGTTACCAATGCGGGGAATGTGGGAAACGCCAATATTTCTAACACCCAGAAGAAGAGTTTGGATGTCCGCCATCACTAGTTCTATTTCTCAAGGGCATTTGGTGCGAGTTTGGAGAAAGTCCGTAATTATCTTAGAATCACCTTCAATGATTATGTTGTTTATTTTTATTTCTCTTGCCTTTTCCACCTCAAGCCTTAACGCAAGAGCTTCCGCCATAAGAGGTGAATGTCCACCCGTTAGTTTACCACCCATACTGATGGGCTTACCTTCCCAATCTCGAATAATATATCCAATAGAACTTTTAGAGGTTGAAATAAATGATCCATCAAAGTTTAGTTTATACTTTCCAATAGGGGGTTTCTTCCATTGTTGGATCTTAGTCCTTCCAATTTTTGTAGAGTGTTTATTTTTCCCTTTAAGCAGATAGGAATCATCCTCATCTACTAGATTCAGTTTGCTAGCTTTTTTTTTTTTTTCCAATTTTCAACATTATCCACAATGAGTTTGTTTAGACCCTCTGCAGAAGGAATGATGGCATCCCTGAAGATGGCTTGATTTCTGATAAACCATATAGTCCACCATCGAAACGCTACGCTTTGTTTGTTTTCTTTTGAAAGATTGGTACCTATAAGATGTAATATTTGATCCATATCTCTTGTTTCAAATAGTAGTGTGTTGATCATTTGGGATATATTTCGAGGGATTTGTGGTTGAAAATTATTGAGGGGCATTCTAGGAACAGGTGTATGTCATCTTCTGTTGAATGATTACAAAATATACAGGTGGAGGGGACAGCAACACCCTTTTGAGATAATCGTGTAGCTGTCGGTAGGCCTTTTGCTTGATTTTCCATATAAAGTTTTTTACTTTTGGTGGGGCGTCAATTTTCCAAATCCAGGCATAGTCATCGGATGTTTTGTGTGACGGAGTTGTAATTAGATTATAGGCACTAGATGTTGTAAACCATCCTTTTTTGTCAGGCCACCGGTAAAGTCTATCTTCAAAGGCGTTGAGAGGCAAAGGGATCTTGATAATATCACTTACAATTGTTTCAGGAAGAACAGAATCCAGTTTCTCCCTCCACCATTGTCCACCCATTATATATTCACTAACAGTTTCGTCCATATTTATTATGCTTTGAAGATTTATTATTTCAATAAGAGGTTTTGTTGTTATCCAGTTATCTTTCCAAAATTTGATAGATTTTCCGTTACCCACCGACCAAATCAGCCCCAATTTGAATTTTGTTATCAAGGTGCATAGTTTTGACCATTGCCAGGAAGCATTTCCACTCTTTTTATAGTTGAGGACGTGGTTGTCTTTTAGATATTTATGTTGAATAATTCGTACCCAATTGTTTTCTGGTTCAGCTAAAATTTTCCACAAAAGTTTTAATTGGAGTGCTTCATTCATGTCTTTAGCTTTGCGTATTCCCAGTCCTTCTGCTGCTTTTGATTTGCATATTTTGTCCCAGCCAATAAGCGGGCTATGTTGTGCATCTTTATTCCAGAAGAACATTCTATTAATTTGATCAAGTTGTTTATGTACCGACACATGAAGCATGAAGCTCTGCATTGAGTAATGAGTACAGTGGTTTTGAGGAAAGATTGGTCGCGATAAGTGTTGCCCTGCGTTGTTGTGATAGGGCATTAGCACGCCATTTGCTAAGTTGGTCTATCGATTTGCAAATTATCTCGCCAAACGTTTCATTCGTTACTCGCCCGTTGATAATGGGACATCCTAGATATTTTTCCAAATTTCGTTCTAGTGGGATATTAAGAATTCCTTCTAACTCTTGTGCTCTTGTCCTAGGTATACCAAGAGTGGTTTAGAATGATGATTTATGGTAATTAACTTTCTGCCTTGAGAATTTGCAGTAGTCCTCAATAATTTCTTTTATTTTCCTATACGCAGAGTTGTTTCCTTTACTAAATATGATTATGTCATCAGCGAAAGCCAAAAATGGTATGTGTGGACCTGAGTTCCCAAATTTAAAACCAACACTGTTGGTAGTGGAAGCAGCATCAAGCGACAATTTACGAGCTAAAACTTCTGCGCCAAGAAGGAAAAGAAAAGGAGAAAGAGGATCTCCTTGACGTAAACCCCGGGTAGGTTTGAAAGGCTCAGTAGGGCCATTTTTAACCAATACAGAGAAAAAGACTGTAATCACACATTCCATAACCATGTCCACAAAATGCTGATGGAAGACAAATCTTTGGAGCACTTGCTTTGTAAAATTCCAGTCTACTCTGTCATATGCTTTTTCCATATCTCATTTTATTGTCATCCAACCCTGCAACCCTTTTCTGGTGCGAAAAGAGTGGAAAATTTCATGTGTTATGAGGACATTGTCCTGAATTGCTCTATCAGATACAAAAGCTCCTTGGAGTGGGTGTATTAATTTTCCAATAATCATTTTCAGTCGTTCAGTAATTATCTTCGAGATTATTTTATATATGGTGGAACAAAGGCTAATTGGTCGATAGTGTGTTGTCATAGAGGGGTTTTCATTTTTAGGGATTAATGAAATAAATGTGTGATTGATCTGTTTAAGCAGTTTACTGGTGTGGAAGAATGCTTTTATTGCCCGAATGATCCCTGTTCCGACAATATCCCAGTACTTCTTATAGAATTTCGCAGTCATCCCATCAGGACTAGAAGATTTATTGCTTCCTAAGCTGAAGACCTCCTTTTTAATCTCACTGATCGTTGGTTGTTGGATTAGTAATCTATTTTCCTCATCTGAGATGGCAGGGTTAATAATGGAAAGGTATTCTTGTAATCGGTTGGTGGTATAAGTTTGTTCTCGAGATAATCTTTTTTCAAAATCTCTTTTGATCTCAATTTTAACATTCTCATCTCACATGATTTGCGTTCCTTCCGCAGAGGTAATTGATCTAATAATTTTCCGGTTTCTTCTTCCAGAAGCTACTCTATGAAAGTAGGAAGAATTAGTATCAACTAGTTTAAGATGTTTTGATTTAGCTCGTTGATTCCAAAAGGTTTTATGGAAGATGAGTAATTTTTCTTTTTTTGTTAAGAGGTTTTGTTCTTTTATAAATTCTCTTGGGTTTTGGTATTGATTGTGAGTTGATTGTATTTCTAAGAGAGCTTCTTCTACTTCTTTTAGTTGACGAAAGATATTCCCAAAAGTTTTTTTATTCCAGGCCTTTGCTTTTTGTTTGAGGATTTTCGATTTATATATGATTTGGAACATTGCTGAGCCAACACAAGACGCTCTCCAGGATTGCTTGACAATATTTCGGAAATCTTTCCTCTGTAGCCAAATGTTTTCGAATTTGAAGGGAGGTGCTTTAAAGTGATTGTTTTGGGAGAGAGTGATTGTGATCGGGCAATGATCAGAGGAGGAAAATGCACCATTTTTGGTTGCGAGGTCAGGAAATGTTTCGATTATCTCGTGATGGACTAGAACTCTGTCCAGTTGACGGGATGAAAATCGTTGATTCCCAATCAAATAGTTCCCACTCTCACAAATTAGTATAATTGGCAAGAAGGGGTCGAATCCTCGGGAGATTTAAGATTTCACAATGCAATTTGATCACCAACAAGTAACAAAAGTGGGAAAAGATGCAACTTTTAAATAAGAACAAGTAAAGTAAAGTAAAGATGGAATTTTGTTGTAAAATCAAGAGTAGAGAACGGTTCCACCCACGAATTCTTTGACATTGGTTGGTTTATCGATCATCGAATTCTTTTCAAGCTATTAACTTTCCTACAAATTCCTCTCGTCTTGGTTTATATAGATTAAAAGTCCTACGAGTCCAATTAATCCCCTACACCTCAATGCAATCATAACACGGTTAAGATTTAACAAAGAGATAGCACAACATCCCAAGAACTTGAGCACATAAATAACACCAATTAAACACGGTAAATCGATGTTTAAGATATATGTCAACTTCCTACATAATCATGCTTCAAACACGGAATCCACAATCTTATGCATGTCAACTTCCTATAGAAATAACGCAAATACGAAAGCATTAAATCTTAGCACGAAATCGATATTATCAAGTCGGCCAAGCAAGATAACATCAATAACATAACAATAAGCACAAGGAAGTTGAAGGAATTATAATAGAGGAAAGATAACTTGAATTAAAAACTCACAATTCACCAACCAAGTCTCCGAAAACGTAGGCAAAACACTAGGAAAATTAGCCACTCATGGCTTACCTAAGCTCTCTTCGTCTTCCTGCTCACAGAGAGAACATTGGCTAGGAACCCTATTAATGAATTAATGTACTTGTTTAGGCGAAGTGCCGTCAGAAGACCATCTACTTTGATTTTCCATATCAGATTTTTTATTCGGGGAGGAAGATTTAATTTCCAAATCCATTTATGGGAGTCTACAATTTGATCATTTGATACCAGGATTGATTTTGCTGATTTGGTGGTGAAATTGCCAGTTGGGTCTAGCTTCGAAACTAGTGTGCCAGGGTGAATTTTAATATCAAGGATGCTCAGGGAGTAGTTGCATTAGAAGATCTTCATTCCACTTTTTTCGGCCCGTGAATCGGTTGTTAACGGTCATAGTGGGATCATTAGGTCCCATATATTCCTTGAGGTTGATAGATGGAACCCAATGATCGTTCTAAACATTTATGGAGTTGCCATCTCCAATTATCCAATGTAGTCCTTTTTCAAATTTTTCTCTTAAGGAGAGTAGTCTTTCAAATTGCCAAGATGTTGCGTGATTGCTACAATTCCTGATATTTTCTTGTTGGAGGTATTTTTCCTTGATAATCCTCACCCAAATGCTATCTTCATCCTTATACATTTTCTAAAGAAGCTTCATTTGCAAACTAATATTTAGATCCTCAACTCTTATTATTCCCAAGCCACCTTGAGACTTGCTTTTACATATACAGTCCCAACTAATGAGGGGTGTGTATCTCTCTGATTGTAATTTATTCCAGAAGAAATTTCTGTTCACCTGGTCTATTTGATTGAGAATTCCTTTTGGGAGAAAAAAATTCTGCATAAGGTAGCTGGTTTTTTAGCTAAGATTGGCTTGAATGAGTATCGGCGTACCGCCCTATCCACCTGGGATAGGTTGGAAGTTTTCCACTTAGAAAATTGTTTCTTCTCAATTGAGGCTTTTTTTCTATGAACCTTTTTTTAGGGTGACTATGAACTTCTTCTCATTTACATATTTTTGTTCCTCTAATCAACCCATGTCAAATATATAGAATTGTTTTGCAATAAATTAAAATAATTTATAGGATATGACCTGAGAGTATATATAATTTTGAATAACATAAATATGAGATTTATTATTATGTATATATAATTTAGTTTTGTATTAAATTGAATGTTTTGAATTCAAATAAATAAAAGACTATCTTTTCATCTTCCAAATGATTCAGTGCTACCTTTCTTAGATTCCAAGTAGTAATCTTCATCTCATAAGTCTCGTAGCCTCATAAATACATAACTCTACTCTTTAGAACGTACGTGACAAAATTATTATTTAGAACAAGATATATTTACTTTTTGAGTTGAAATTATTTACCCCTATACCCCTATACTTTCACACTTCTTATTTTTCTCTTAGTGTTTAGGGAGATGACAATGGAACGGTGTATGGTAGTAAGTCGAATCGTCATGGAATGAAACCCCAATCTTCGTTTAGGTAGACTCTTGGAGATTACAAGGTCATCGTCACAGTGAAATGACTTATCTCCCTCTCAATCTTTTTCCAATGTTGTTGAATCTCACATGTTTTGTATTCCAACCTTTATCTTCTAAATTCGACAATTTCTTATCTAATAATGGAATTAGGAGCGATGATAGAGCAATAAAAAATTGCATATATATATATATATATATATATATTAATTAATTTAAATAGTTGAACAGGTTGGTATTAAAAAGTTATTTAAGTTCACACACAGAGGCATGGAGGAACGCATAATTCTATATGTACAATATTGTTTTGGATGAAGCTATAAAAGAAACTTTATATACATAATACAACAACAAATGATATTATTTTAGGATAAAGCGTCGTCGATTTAAGATAAAACATCACCCTTTTTTCTATTTAAAAGAATATAAATAAATAAATGAAATAACTGAAGAAAATAATAATAAAATAATGATAGAAAATGCAATAAAATAAATAATGAGTCAATATGTAATTTGTTGTAATCTTGATATATAATATTGTATTATTAGACATAATTTTTTTTAAATAAGGATAGAAAACGCAATAAAATAAATATCGAAATGTTTTGAAGCTCTCAAGATGAATTATAATATGTGAATGTCAATATAAGTAAATATTAAAGAATTACCCCCTCGGTTCCAAAATAAATATCTTTTCTTGTTTTGTATACGTTTTTTAAGGAGGTAAAAACAATGTAAATTATTATTTTTAATAATTTTATACTTGTTAGTCATAAATATAAACTTATAGAAAAAAAAATTCATTAAAAAAATGTTTTTACCTCCTTAAAAAATAATACTTTACAATGTTTTTACCTCCTTATAAAATATACCCTCCGATTTTTAATATACGGTGTTTGAATTTTGTACAGGCGGTTTAATGAGGTAAAAACTATATAAAATATTGATTTTTTTTATTAATTTTTTTTACATTATAATACTTATTATTAATAGCTATTATAATGTAAAAAGAATTAATTTAAAAAATTAATATTTTATATAGTTTTTAGTTTCTTAAACTACGTGCATAAAAGTCAAACACCTTATATTAAAAATCGGAGGGAGTACTACTTTACAATGTTTGAAAATTAAATGTATATTAATCTCTTAATTTTATAAATTTTTTACCTCCTAAAAATGCTTGCGGAAAAGGAAATTGACTTTTATTATTGAATAGATGGAGTATAATTTATTATAATAAAATTAAGAGATTAATATACATTTAATTTTCAAACATTCAACAATGTGATATCAGGGTGCATCACTTGCTAGTTCGTTAGACGAGAGTAGGGGTGCAAATGGGTCGAGTGATGGATGGACGTACCCATATTTTTTCACCCGACCCATCACAAAAAAAATTCACCCGACCCATCACCCACCTATTTCACCCATTACCCATCCGTCGGGTGAAAAACTAAAAAGAAAATGATTCACAAAATATACTTAAAAATCATTCATATTTGATAATTTTATAAACCATGCATTGTGAACGTATAAATCTTACTAAATGAATAAAAGACTTATTCATACATTATATCAGTATCTTTAACTTACAAAATCGGTATTAGAAGTTTGATATCATACTAGCTTAGATGAATTTAACTCGATTAGTAGACTCAAATAAATAAATAAAGTGTAGAAAATTGTATGTCTTCAAAAAAACAGACTCATGTGTCATTTCTTTAATCTCTTTGCATGAAGAAGATTACTAGTGTATGTCCCATCCCGTGCATGGAGTATAATTTATTATAATAAAATTAAGAGATTAATATACATTTAATTTTCAAACATTCAACAATGTGATATCAGGGTGCATCACTTGCTAGTTCGTTAGACGAGAGTAGGGGTGGAAATGGGTCGGGTGATGGATGGACATACCCATATTTTTTCACCCGACCCATCACCCACCTATTTCACCCATTACCCATCCGTCGGGTGAAAAAATAAAAAGAAAATGATTCACAAAATATACTTAAAATCATTCATATTTGATAATTTTATAAACCATGCATTGTGAACGTATAAATCCTACTAAATGAATAAAAGACTTATTCATACATTATATCATTATCTAATTTAACTTAAAAAATCAGTATTAGAAGTTTGATATCAGACTAGATTAGATGAATTTAACTCGATTACTAGACTCAAATAAATAAATAAAGTGTAGAAAATTGTATGTCCTCAAAAAACAGACTCATGTGTCATTTCTTTAATCTCTTTGCATGAAGAAGATTACTAGTGTATGTCTCATCCCGTGCACGGAGAATACATTAATACAATATTATTAATAATAATTTAGATACACTTTAATAAATAAAAAATAATAATCTAAATATAAATACATTTTTCCACCAAAAAATAATATAGATATAAATAAAATTAGTTCGACATATTATATATATATAATTTTTTTTTTCTAATCTATCGTTAATTAGATATCATGTAATATAATAGATAGTTGATTTTTAAAAATATTTTAATATTCTTTTTTTATTAAATATGTCGTGCATATTTATTACGTTAAAATATCTATGCACGGATGGATTGTGGCCACATATTATGGTTACATAATATTTTAATAATTTATTTTGGCCTCAAAAAAACAAAATAGATATAAATAAAATAAGGAAAATTTCGTCTGGTACCCCTGTGTTTAAACCAATTCTTGTTGGAGTCTCAAAGTTTCTTTTTTTTTTCGGATGGTACCCCTTAGCTTTTGTAAACTTCCGTCCCGTGCCCTAAACTCCAATTCAACCCTAACTCTTATTTAAAAAAAATGAAAACAAGAGGAGGCGTCCTCAACACTTCAACAGCAACCTCGCTCGCCAGGAAATCCGTCGTTGCCATTGCAGGAATGAGAGAACTCGGTGGCGAAGGAGGATATGTCGACGTGGTGATCGGAGGGCCTAACCTCGTCGTCGACGTCTTTGCTGAATGCGTCGAATGAGGACGTTGCCGTCTGCATCCAGAGAGCGAGCCCAAAGTTGCATTCTCGTTGTCGTCCTCTCCCATATCCGACGGTGCTGCGTCAAGGAAACAGATTGTGACAGCCGAGCCCGAGAGGAATCAATGCTGCAAATCCAATCAATTCGATCTCAATTCGGTTCATCCCGAATTCTTCCGCTTCACCCCTTTTTATCCCGATTTCCTCTGCTCCACCACCTTCAACCTCCAAATCCAATCAATTCGATCTCAAGGTGTGTCCCGACCTTGAAGAAAGAGGGCCAATTGAAGAAAATAAGATTCAACCTGAAGTTACTTCGCCCAGTGGAACAAATTCCCTTAAAATCGAAGTTGAAATCAGCACAGGTGAGATTGTGGGAGTTTATGCCCCTCGCAATTTCGCAAAGCGGACGAAGGGGTTCTTTCGGGTTTTGAAAATAAATGGGTTTCATGTTAACGGAGTTACCTTTGAATTGAATTGAAGGCACGGGATGGAAGTTTACAAAAGTTGAGGGGCACCATTCGGAAAAAAATATCCTTGGGACACCAATCGAAATTGCTTTAAACACAAGGGCATCAGGCGGAATTTCCCATAAAATAACAATGATTAAATAATTAATTTTGATATAAATAATTCTCTCCACAAAAAAATAATCTAGATTTAAATAAAATAGCACCTATCAAATACTACATATTTATCTATTAATATTTTTGGTAAGTAAGAGTGTATGACTAAAATATTTTTTATTTATATTTTTGTCAATTAACTAAAATGTATATAGATAGATTGTGGCTTATATAACTTTCTATAAACTATGACAACTGTAATAGGGAAAATCCGAGTTTATCCCATATAACGAATAAAAACGACATCTATTATTTTGCGGTGTGCAAATCAATTCGAACATTAATCACACATTGACCAGCATAAATGATGAAGAAACCATTTCTTTTATTTAATGCGATGACCGTTTCTTAAATGAGGTGACCGTTTCAATTCCTTCAATTAAATTCCTCGACAGTTTCTTTTAGGCTGAACTAGTATACATACGAGAAGGAGATTCTTATTTGAGGAGGGCTGACTTGAGTGCTGAAGGGTCCTATGGGGAGACAAGCTCCGACCTCGTTCGTTCTTGCTTGCAGGCTAGTGTTCGGGTTGAGAGCATGATCAAGATCGTTCTTCTTCAACAACTATGATGCAGATTTTATGCATCACAATTCGCGCCGTCTGTGGGGATCGATCGAAAAGCTACAAGATCGGATCTCCCAAAAGAAAAAAGAAAAAAAGAAGATCCATCGATGTGCAGCCTCTTCGGGGAAGGGTCACAGCTTCGAGACTATCTCCAGTCGAATCAATTTTCACGTTCGGAGTCGGATACCTCCGCACCATCTCCAAGATCAAACAAAGGAGCATGAAGCACAAGAAAATCCCCGTGTCTCACCAAACCCTCATCTTCGACGGTCGAAGCGATGACGATTCCGACATCGAAAAGTTGCACCTCCGCCTTCGCATCATCGTCGACCATCTCGCGAATCGCAGAGCTCGAAAAAAATCGATCTACAGTGAAGGGGGAAGAGAGAAGGAAGTATATCTGGTGATCTCCTCGGTGGCGATTTTGGCATCGAGAGCTCGCATATCCTCCACAACACCCACCTCCGCTTCATCATCGGCGCCATCACATCTCCCTCGCCGGAGAAGCCGAAGATCGTCGTCAAAAACCAAGAAACTTTCCCCCACCCCAGCGCCGGCGTCGCATCCTCGGCAGGCAGATCCAGATCTTTCTAAGGCTGTCGTCGTCGACTTCGCAACCCTCCATAGAGGTCGATATGAATGACACTGTTGAGAAATTCAAGGAGAAGATCATTACCGGAGTTGAAGAGATCAATCAACCTCAGGCTTTTCAGTCTCGCAATCCCTGACCTCGACTCTCTTTTTGTGCAGGTAAGTGTAGGTTTGTGCCCTCTCCTCTGATTTTCATTGCGACAAATTATGTTGATTTCATGAGTTCAATTTGTTGTGATTTATCGAGTTGATCTCGCTATGGTTAATTCTTGCTCACTTCCTAATGTTTATACCTGGATTGTGCTTGAATTCTCGCTTGATCTGAATGAGCGAATTCGTGTTTTCATCAAGCCTAATTGAACTGCTTGTGATTTGCCGGGTCAGTCTCGTTTTGCCTTATCGTTTTGGGTGACATCAAATTGAATTCATTTGATTGAGATTGATGCACTATTCTATGATATACAAGTTTTGGGGTTAGATGGGCTGGTGTTGAGAATGTAAGGAGACAAAGAGTCCCACATCTATTATACAAACAAAGAAGTCATATTATATAAGCTAGTGGGTTACTCCTCCTATAGCCAATTGGTTTTAGGATGGAACCCTGCTCGGCTTATGTACTAGGCTATTAGCGCATGGGCGCACACGTGCATACGGCCCCAGATCATGAGTCCCAACGGACTTCAGTAGCTGGTGTATTATTTAGCTTGTGATTATCAAAATTACTTGATTTTCTAAGTATGAAATATCCATGTTCAATTGCTTGAACCCAGTCAAACGACGTATTCACTCTTATTTAGCAAGATTGTGCTTTCAAATGCCTTCAATTACGAATTGCATTCTTTATTTATTTGGTCATCTCAGTACAGTTTGCGACTTAGTTGGTGATCAAGTTTAGAATTGTTGCCAATGACCCCGGTGTACCTTGGCTTCTCAATTTGACTTTTTTCATAGCTTAAGTATGTAGTCTATTTACCACCGTATGCTGATTTTATGCCCTTTCGTTGCTCCGTTTGGAATGTCTTGATTATCTGGCACTTATAGATGAGTATGTGGCTCTACTAAAGAGGTTCGTTTGCTTGATTCCATCCCAATGCTTAGTTATTGACGACATCGGGGCAACGAAGTAATTTGGGGTACCTAGATCCGTTTCGAAGGTACACAAGAAGGGCAAGCGGTATCAATATTCATAATGCTTTGCAAAAGGGTATGGGTAATGTAATGAGCATCGTAGAAGAAAAGCCTTGTTCAAGAGCTAGATGTGTTAGTGGTTACAACCTACACATGTTGATGATTGCTTCATTAATATTACTTTCTCTGTTCTGATATATGAATTTGGTGCTCCACATATAGAGAGTACTAAGCGGTAAAAATCGTTAGTGCATGCTTGGTACAGTGAGTGGCTTGAATGCACATGTTTTTCACTTGATCAGTACATTGTGCCCGGGTATTGGGTTGTTCCCCATTACTTTTGTGCATTTTGTGGCTTTTCATATTGACAGGTCCAACTGTTTGACCGAAAGCGAGCAGTGGACATGAACTGTTGAACTTCTCACGGTCCACGTTAAGTTAAGGAATCACGGAAGACATACACAATTGCAACATGCAATCCTACAAAATGGATCAGGGGCAGCGAAAATAGGTCAGACCATCGGTAACTACACCAAAGAAATAAAGAAAAAAATCAAGGGTTGGTGCGGCAATGGGCTATAAGGCGAGCATGGAGGTTACGAACAACTCCAATCCAGTCACGGAGGTTGTTGCGATCATGCGGAATGTTAAGACAACATTGCAAAAGGTTATAAGTGATAATAATGCCAACGCATAAATATCAGCTAAGTATTCTACCCCTTTAATTATATTATTGCCATTTCTTTGTTAGGACATGAGTGTCTTTTATTTGACATATGCCTGAAATGATTATTGGGTGAGTCTGAAGTTGTTGGTCCATGTGTACATCAGATGCACTCGGGCAAGTTTACTTGAATCGTTAGTTGCCTCATCTGCAGGAATGATAGTCGATTAAGCCTCAGACTCATATGACAAGAGTTGGCTACAACCAAACTATCGCCCCTTATGGCAAATTATTGCCACCTATGGCCAAGCAACGACTAGCTACAATAAAATAATCGTCACTTACGGCCACCGGAAATCGCCAATGACAGCACCTAAAATCGCTAATTACGGCCACCGAAAATCGCCACTTACGGCCATCGGAAATCGTCACTTACGGCCACCGGAAATCGCCACTTACGGCCACCGGAAATCGCCAATTACGGCCACCGAAAATCATCACTTACGACCACTGGAAATCGCCATTTACAGCCAAATAATCGCCAATTACGGCCACCGGAATTCGCCACTTACGGCTAAAGAATCGCCACTTACGGCCAACTATCGCCACTTAAGGCCAATCGTCACTTAAGACCAATGAATCATAACACTTGTTGGCTTCCCTCATCATTGATACATGATGAGGAAACCCGAGGGGCAATTGTAATAGGGAAAATCCGAACTTATCCCATATAACGAATAAAAACGACATCTATTATTTTGCGGTGTGCAAATCAATTCGAACATTAATCGCACCTTGACCAACATAAATGATGAAGAAACCGTTTCTTTTATTTAATGTGACGACCGTTTCTTAAATGAGGTGACCGTTTCAATTCCTTCAATTAAATTCCTCGGCCATTTCTTTTAGGCTGAACTAGTATAAATACGATAAGGAGATTCTTATTTGAGGATGACTGACTTGAGCGTCGGAGGATCCTACGGGGGAGACAAGCCCCATCCCGACCTTGTTCGTTCTTGCTTGCATGCTAGGGTTCGGGTTGAGAGCATGATCAAGATCGATCTCCTTCAACAACTATGATGCAGATTTTATGCATCACAACAACATATTATTTTATTATTTTTCCCCTAGAATCAACCACAACGCACCACATAGGAATTTTTTTTCCTATGATCAACCACAATGCGCCACATAGGACGCTATGCATCGGTTTTAGTATCTATATATACATATATAGATAGATAGTATATGTATATAGATTGTTGCAAATCTCTTGACAAATTGGGAAAATGCAATTTGGCCAATCATGCATCAATACAGTAAATGCTAACAACGTTGTTGTTAGAAAGAGTCAAATTTCTTAGACTCTATTGGTATATGTAAAACAAATCAAATAAATTTTTAAAATACATGGAGGTAAATAATGCAACTTTATATTTTTTAGATCTTTTTGAATATGAACAATTGAAGAATAGAGAAAACTAGAGGTAGATAAGGAGAAATATGTTCGTTAGGTTAAATTATATTATTTATATACTAGTATTTTTTAATAATCGGGTGGCTAATGGGTCGGGTAACGGGTGGAAAATATATCACCCATTACCCAATTCACCTGATCCATCACTCATTCGTCACCCGATTTTTTTTGGGTTTTCAGCCTTATAATCGTCGGGTCTGGTGGGTCGGGTGAGTTGGTCACCTACATAGGATTTTTTTCCCTAGGATCAACCACAACGTGCCATATAGGATGTTATGCATCGGTTTTAGTATTTTTTTTTTATCAGGTAAGAATTTGATGGCCAGACAGGCCTGACTCATCTAGAGGCCGACAGAGTCGGCAGACGGCGAACCGTCGAGCATACAATCTAAAGTAAACGGTGCAATACAAAAGTGACAACTAAACAAACTCGGACGAACAGACGAACCTAACCAAAAAGAGTTGAGAACAACACGGATAAACCTCGAAGCCAAGCGCCACCAAGCGATGACACCGCTGGCCAGCGGTACATCAGGAGTCCCTCCTGTGGGCGATGAAGACGAACCTCCAAGAAAATTTCCGAAATACGGAGTCGCGTCGATGCACACCGCCATGACCCCACCCAGACCCGTCACCGAATACCAGAGTCCCAACTCAGACTAGGACTGCCAAGAACACCCGGAACCGTCGCCGAGAGCCACCCTGTATATAACGCACCAAAAAACCCTTATAGAAGATTATCAGGACCCTTACGAGTGGGTTACTCAGACCTTTTCGGGTGGATTTACTCAAACCCATTCGGGATGTAATTTAGGAACATACAAGCCCTTTTTTTTAATCATTTCCGCAAACTTGGGCCCAAAGTGAGAGCCCAAGTCCAATCCTCAACGCAACGCGGCATGCCTTTGGCCCCAAGGACAATCAGAGGGCCACGAAGAGACGCCGGCAGCAAGAAAACTCGGGGGCAAACACCAGCAGCGAACCACGGGGCAATGGTGGACGGTGCTGACAGAGCGGGAGGCAAGACAAAACACAAACAAAGGAAGACACATCGGAAGGTGAAATTAAGATTAAAGGATGGTAGGAGGGAGCGGGAGACGATCCAGAACCAAATCAGCACCACCATAACCCAGCAGTCGACGATGAGGCCGAAGAACTGAGAAGGACAGTAGCGGAAACCACCGGAGAGAAAAAGCCCCAAATCAATTTTGACAATCGGATGAATGAATCAAAGGCCCACCCGGAATCAAAGACCAGAGACAAGGCCACCGGAAGGGAAGAACCACAGGGATGAGGGATCTAGAACTGACGACGAAAACATCCGGAGAGAGCTCCAAATCGGAAACCGACATGGGGCTGGGGCCGAAGAAAAACGTCGAAACTGGCCAACAACACAAGGGGAAATCGATTAGGGGAACAAGGATCCACAAATTATAGATTACAGAGATTGATTTGGACCATGAAGGAGATGATATGGAAGAGTATACACAAACGTTCCAAGAGGAACGGGATTCACCAGGGAGATTTTCTCTCTCCTAAGAGAGAGAAACTCCGGTTGCTTCTCTAGTGGCATCGGTTTTAGTATATGTATATAGATAGATAGATAGTACATGTATATATATTGTTACAAATCTTTTGACAAATTGGAAAAATACGATTCGGTCAATCATGCATCATTATAGTAAATGCTAACAAAGTCGTTGTTAGAAAGAGTCAAATTGCTTACACTCTATTGGTATATGTAAAACAAATCAAATAAATTTTTAAAAGACATGAAGTTAAATAATGCAAGTTTATATTTTTAGATCTTTTTGAATATGAACAATTGGAGAATAGAGAAAACTAGAGGTAGAGAAGAAGAAATATTTTTTTTTATTTATTAGATAAGAATTCGGGTGAGAAAACTCTACCCGAAAGCATCCTGCCGGATGAGGTCAAGTAGACCTGAGTGATTGTATAAATTAGGTCCCCTGGTAGAGTAGCAAAGGTGTGCAACCTTATCCGCTACCCGGTTACCAATACGAGGAATGTGGGAAATTCCTATATTCCTTACACCTCGGAGAATGGTCTGAATATCTGACATTACTAATTCTATTTCCCAAGGACAGTTCATGTGTGTTTCTAATAAATCCGTAATTACTTTTGAATCCCCTTCAATGATTAGGTTGTCGATATTTAGTTCATTTGCCTTTTTTACCCCAAGTCGTAGTGCAAATGTTTATGCCATAATAGGAGAGTGTCCCCCAATCACCTTACCATCCATGCTGATTGGATTACCATTCCAGTCCCGTATAATGTATCCAATAGAGCTCTTTAAATCTGATATATATGATCCATCAAAGTTTAGTTTGTATTTGCCCATGGATGACCTTTTCCATCGGGTGGACTTTTTGGCATTTTTTGGGTGGACTTTTACCCTATTTTGGATTGTGGTATCCTCGTCGTCTTCAAGGTTCAGTTTCATGGTTCTTCTCCAATTATTGATATTTTCCAAAACAATTTTCCTAATGCCCCCTATAAAAGGGATCTTGGCATTCTTACAAATTATTTGATTCCTCACAAACCACAGTGTCCACCATCTAAATGCTATATTCTGTTTGATGTCTTTCAAAAGAGTGGTGCTCAGAAGTTGAAGAATTTGATCCATATCTCTGTTTTCTGATATAATTGTGTTGACTTTTTGGGATATTTCTCTAGGAAATTGTTGTTGAAAGTTGTTGAAGGGGCATTATATGAAAATATGAATATC
Source organism: Persicaria tinctoria (assembly GCA_037127255.1). Taxonomy (NCBI): domain Eukaryota; kingdom Viridiplantae; phylum Streptophyta; class Magnoliopsida; order Caryophyllales; family Polygonaceae; genus Persicaria; species Persicaria tinctoria. The sequence continues at coordinate 143,218 of JBANSL010000015.1, forward strand.
ATCTTTCGATGATTGGTTACACAAAATGCATGTAGTGGGAACAACAACCCCCTTATGTTCTAATCGCGTAGCAGTGGGTAGTCCTTTTTGTTTGATTCTCCACATAAAATTTTGGACTTTTAGGGGAGCGTCAATTTTCCAAATCCAGGTGAATTCATCAGATATTATGCGTGTGTTGGATGAAATCAGGTTATAGGCGGATGACGTTGTGAACCAGCCCTTTTTGTCCGGCCACCAATATAGGCTATCAGCAAGGGGACTGATGGGTAGCGGGATTTTGATGATTTCCTTTGTTATAGCCTCGGGGAGAATGGAATCAAGCTTTTCTCTCCACCATTTCCCCCCATTATATAATCGCTTACAGTTTCTTTTTGGTCTATATTAGGTCGGGGTTCAATTTTATCCAAAAGAGGCTCTATTGTTACCCAATTGTCTTTCTAGAAATTGATAGAACTTCCGTCTCCTACCGACCAGATAAGCCCTGATTTAAATTTTGTAATCAGGGAGCTAAGTTTTGACCATTGCCACGAGGCATTCCCCCTTCTAGCGTAGTTAAGTATGTGTTTTTCTTTTAGGTATTTGTGATGTATAATCTTAACCCAATTATTCTTGGGTTCCGCTAGAATTTTCCAAAACAGTTTTAGCTGAAGGGCTTCATTCATGTTTCTTGCTTTCCGTATTCCCAGTCCACCAGTTGCTTTGGATTTACATATTTTTTCCCAGCTTATCAGTGGACTGTGTTGCGCATCTTTGTTCCAAAAAAAAGTTCTGTTAATTTGGTCAAGTTGCTTATGTATTGAAGCAGGGAGCAAGAAGCTAGCTCTGCATAGAATACAGAGGTTTTGATGATAGATTAGATGCAATTAAAGTGGCTCTTTCCTGATGAGATAGGGTTTTTGCCCGCCATTTACTAAGTTGTTCTCTTGATTTACATATAATATCGCCAAAGGTTTCCTTTGCTACCCGCCCGTTTATGATTGGACAACCCAGGTATTTCTCAAAACTTTGTTCTAAGGGTATATTAAGTACTCCTTCTAGGTCTCGTGCTCTTGTCCTCTGGATTCCTGGCGTGGTTTTGTAACGGCCCAGGATTATGATTCCCGGGTTACGTTTCGAGGGATGAAACCCCTCGTTAGGATCTTGCGCCCCGAGTACAGGTTGAAGGTTTGAAATTCTACTCTAAAGTTTTCAAGAGGGATTTCGTACCCAAAATACGAAGGGATCGTTGGAATCCCCGGGGAAGTCCCTTGTACCTGTCATAAGCCTAAGCGTGGAAAACCAGCGAACATGCAAATAGCATAATCAAGGTGTAATACAATAGGGTGCCACGGCATAGCCGGGTCAAAACTAAATCAATAAGCATATTTATCGAAATGTAAGGTTAGACCATTTCTTTACAATCGCCCAAGAGAGTGCCCACGTCACAGAAGCAAAGAACAATCATGCTGCAAAACAAACCTAAAAAAATATGTATGCGGGGCGGTGTCAGATCGAAGCCCTACGCAAAGTAATCCCAAACCAGTAGACACATACACACGCTAGTCCTAATAAAGATGCTTCTAGGTGCAAGGCGAAATATTAACACACTAACATGCTCCTAAGATCAAGTGCATAAATATAATAAGGCCTTAGCACTGAATACCAAGTGGTATATCCCTCTCCTACCTCCACCCCCTTCCGATAGGGCGGAGACTGGCCAGCTCGTGAATGCATTCCATTATAATCGGGCGGCACGCATGCCCAACCCGCTCCACAATAAAGCTCGCAGGCATATCATAATATAAGGAAGTTCATGACTCGATTGACTCAGGACGGGACCCGATGGGACTAGGTCGTCCTATAACCCTAGCAATGACTCTAGTTACTTCACAGATAACGGTCGTTCTGTTTACAAAAGCAATGAGTAAACGAATGCTCAATCATGAGTGCAATCCTAGCAGGATACTACATGGCATGCTTTAATATGGATGCAAGCACCTAGTATGCACATGGCTACAAGCAGGGAGATCTCTTTTCGAATCTGAGTGAGCTCATATAGGAACTCACCTGGAGGTGCAAAACAGCAAGGTAAGCATTACGATAGATTAAATATCACCTAGATACATATCAGAACACATATATAAGTCTACGTCTTAACCATTCAAGCACTGAAAGCATACATCATTAAACGAGAATAACAACCATATCACAATCATCATTCCATCAAGTTCAACCATGCCTCTCATTGCCACATTCTGTAAGTCCACATCATTCTCATCGTTCCATTCAGCCACATTCATATACTCATAGAATTCATATATTCATATATCTCGAGATCGTCACATTCATAATCGTATATCAACATATCACATAACTCGAGTTCATCATATCATCACATATTAAAAGCATAAGTGAACTATACATAAGTCTAACACTTCATCATGTCATTAGTCAATCAATCATGCCATTAGTCCACACCAATCATGATATTAGTCAATCAATCATAACATGTTATACTTTAAAACTCAAGTAATAATATTTAATATTTTAAATACCATTTTCTTATGAATACTTTCATAAAATATTTCTAAAATCCCAACCATTTTCATTTCATCCCTTTTTAAATCACTAAAAACTCACCCTTATAATTATAAAATTCCAAAACCGTCCTTTTTCCCTCAAATTTTTGAAATAACAAATTTAGTCCAAATTCTCTCTTATATTCGGACATTTAAACCCCAACCCATTAGATTGTTAAGTTAGAAAACAAATAGGCCCATATCCTTCCTCTTGTTAAAAAAAAACAGATCTGGCCCAAATAAGAAAATAGGCCCAATGCTCTTTAAAAATCTGATTTGCTTTAATGAACCAAACCGAACCACCCTTTTATTTTAAAACACCCGAACCGGTTTTAACAAAATAAAATAGAAGACCAACCCAACTGCGTACTGTTCATTCATCCTCCCCAAACTCTCTGTTGAATCGAAGGAGAAAAGGAGGGGGAATCGAGATCCCGCCAACCACTCACAACTCACTCCCAAACCCAGAACCAAAGGAAGGCCGAATCCGAAGGGAACAGAAAAGAGAGAGCCTCACCATGGGGGTCTTCGAGATTTCGCCGAGAAAGGTGCTCGGGGAGCTGCGTCCGGGCGTGTCGAGGGCGTTCCTTCAAGCGAGGAGGCCTGGGAGGGGTGTGGAAAGCTTAAAAGAGAAACCTTGGCTTGATAAGAAGTGCAAGGAGGGAGAATGGAGCGGAAACGAACCTTTCCGAGGGCGAAACAGAAAACAGGGGCACGAAGGTGGACGGTTGCGACGCTTCGACTACTTCTGGGCGGAGCTGGTGCCGCTCGGGGCGTCGAGGGAGCTACTGCTGGCGGTTCGAAGAAGAAGAGTGAAGGAGGAGGTGGGTGTGGAGATTGGCGTTTCTTTCTCGGCGAAACAGGGCGAGGGTGAAAGGGGAGGCTGTGGTGGTGGTGGCTGCTGGAGAGCAGAGCAAGGAGGGAGACGGAGGTGTGTTTGGTGGTGTATCTGGCGGCATCCCGGTGGCCGGAGGTGATGGTTGCCGATTTCAAGGAGGTAAAAGCAAGGAGAGGAGGAAGTAAGATTTGAAGATAAGGAAATCAAATGAGAGGTGGGGAGAGCTCCAAGGGTTTTGGCGTGGGATGTGCAGTGGAACCTTGCCAGAAATGGGATTAGCAGTGGTGTGAAGGAAAAGAAAGGGGAGGTGTGGTTTAGTCAAATCAAGGAGGGAGGAAGGTGCTACCTCTGCTGCTACTATCGACCTAAAGAGTAGAGGGAGGTATCTGAATATTTTGGTGTGTGAGCAGGAAGAAGGGGATAAATTGAGAAATCAAAGTGGTCCCAACTCAATCCAAAATTTATCCGAGAAATAAATCTCGAAATCCGCTCTCTCGATCTAATCCCAGCCCGATCAAAATAACGTTTTGATTTTTTTTTTTTTTGAGAAATTAAGATTTAAAAATTCGAGCCTTTACAGGTTTGAAAGGATGACTTGTGGTACTTTACTTTCTGTCCCGAGAATCTACAGTAGTCCTCGATTATTTCTTTTGCTTTTGTACATGCATAGATGCTTCCTTTTGAGAAAATGATAATGTCATCCGCAAAGGCCAGAAATGGGATGTTAGGGCCAGAATTCCCAAATTTAAAGCCAATACTATTATTTGGGCTCTCTGCGTCTATCGATAGTTTACGAGCCAACACTTCTACATCAAGCAGAAAGAGGAAGGGAGAGAGAGGGTCTCATTGATGCAGTCCTCTAGTTGGTTTAAAGGGTTCCGTGGGTCCATTGTTAACTAATACAGAGAACAAAACCGTAATTACGCATTCCATAACTATGTCCACGAATCGTTGGTGGAAACCGAATCTTTGGAGCACCAACTTTGTAAATTGCCAATCTACTTTGTCGTACGCCTTTTCCATATCAAGTTTTATGGCAGTCCAACCTTTCAAGCCCTTTCTTCTGCGAAAGGAGTGAATTATTTCATGAGCTATAAGTATATTGTCCTGAATTGCTCTGTCAGAAACAAATGCTCATTGGAGAGGGTGTATAAGTTTTCCAATTATCATTTTTAGTCATTCAATGATTATCTTGGAGATGATTTTATATAGAGTAGAGCAAAGACTAATCGGTTGATAATGTGTAGTCGTTCAGTTTTCCACTCTGGTCATTTGCTTAAGCAAATGACCAGAGTGGAAAAAAGCTTTAACTGCCTTAGTAATATCAATTCCCACAATTTCTCAATACTTTTTGTAAAACTCTGCAGTCATACCATCAGGACCAGGAGATTTATTGCTTCCTAATGAGAAAACAACTTTTTTTGATTTCACTGTTTGTTGGCTGCTTGATTAGAAAACTATTTTCCTCATCTATGATGACAGGGTTGATAACTGAAAGGTATTCATGAAGTTGTTGTATTGGGAAGATTTTCTCTCGTCTAAACCTTTCTTCAAAGTCTTTCTGTATTTCCTTTTTAATATTTTCATCCCCAACAATTTGGGTTCCTTCTGCAGAAGTAATTGTTCTAATGATTTTCCTATTTCTTCTTCCAGACGCTACTCTATGGAAATAGGCCGAATTAGTATCTGCTGGTTTCAAGTGTTTTGGCTTTGCTCTTTGATTCCAAAAAGTTTTATGGAATCGAAGAAGATTTTCTCTCTTGGATATGAGGTTTTGTTCTTTAGTGGATGCATTTGAGTTTTGGTTTAGGTTGTGGGTCGATTGTATATCCAATAGGGCTTCGTCGACTTCTTGGAGTTGTCGAAAAATATTTCCAAATGTTTTCTTGTTCCAAGCTTTCGCTTTTTGTTTGAGGATTTTTTATTTATATATGATTTGGAACATAGCAGAGCCAGAGCAAGTAGCTCTCCAAGATTGCTTGACGATATTGCGAAAGTCTTTCCTCTGAAGCCAGACGTTTTCAAATTTAAACGGAGGGGGTTTGAAAGGGGCGTTCTTTGAGAGGGTAATTGAAATGGGACAATGATCCGAGTTTGAGAATGTACCATTTTTCGTTACCAATTCGGGGAACATGTCAATAATTTCATGATGAACTAACACCCTATCAAGTTTTTCCAAAATGTTATCTGGGCCACCTTGATTCTTTCTCCATGCAAATGGGTTCCCGAACGAAGGAATCTCTACCAAGGAACACACATCTTTAAACTCTATTATTCTCTGGAATCTACCCGGTCGAGTTTCTGCACCACCACACTTATCCGATGGTTGACTTATTTCATTTAAGTCACCCATCACTAAGCAGGGGAGGTTACTTTGGGCAATTAGACTGTATAGGTTTCTCCAAAAGTCCTCTTTTTCTGTAGGGTTGGGGGGGGGGGGGTGCGTATACAAAAAGCATAAAACATTCAAAACTCTCCTTTATATTTTTGTATTTTACTCCTATGATTCTCGGGAGGTGAATAACCACCTAGATTCTTTCATCTATAAATCAGTTTTCATTCCATAATAACACAATATCCCCGGAACGACCAGAGTCCGGTGACCAACAAATATTTGTAAATCCTGCATTTTTCCATAGAGATTCATTTGGTTCTGTTTCAGTCTTTGTTTCTGCTAGAATAAGCATTTGCATATGATATAAAGTACGCCACCCCTTAATATTAGACCAGAAGGTTGTTTTCCCAATTCCCGTACAATTCCAATATCGTATAATCATGACCACATCAGTTTCGTATGGTCGAGCAGAAGGTGATCTCTCTCATACCAACTCACTACCCTTTCTGTGATTTTCCTTTACTTTTGAAAATAGGACTTTTGTGTAAGTATCTGAAAAGGTGCGAGAGAGTGGGTTTTAACCTGCCATTTGACTTGTTGATTCACACTTGTTTGGGTTGCTAGACACCAGTAGCTAGGGGAGGGGGTATAAAGCATAACAAAATTGTAGTTAATTTTAATTGATGTTAACAAAATCGTGGTTTTATCGGCCATTTGACTTATTGATTCACAGTTCTCCTTCTTCCGCTTTTTTTTCTTCAACAATTGCCTGCTTTGAATTTTCCGCCGTGGGGATGGAGTTACCCAACTGGACCTAATTTTTGCCCTTTCGGGATGTGTTTGGGTGGGGAATGAAAGAAACATTCCCCATGGGTTTTTTTCCTTCATCCTTTGAAGAGGATGCCATGGTTGTGTCACAAACAAAGAGATGGAGAGTAATCACTTGAGAATAGCAATAGAAAGTTAGATGGGAATTTTTTTTGGTATAATTAGAAGGAGAATGAATAATATACACACATATTTTCCTTCTAATAGCACAATCAAAGAATTTACAAAATAATTACAATTTGGTCTCTTATAGGCCAAACCAACATCACAATAGTCGATTGGATTGATAGACAATAACAAGATTTCAGTCAAATTATTTGTACCACTGATCTTGTTCATGATCTGCAACTCAAGAAAAGTGCAGATTGATTACTGATTGGGTCTATTTTAGTCATGTTTTTAGTATAGAATTGTATATTATTTTAGAGCATTTTTACATGTTTTATATTTAATTTCTATTATTCGTTATTCGGAGTCTACACTCGTATTTTATTATAATTCAGGTATTTTGGAAGAAAATCGGAAATGTTTGAAGTTACCGTAGCCGTGAGGACAAGGAAGAGCTGATCAAATTCTAAATCTATTTCATAACGAGGATTGGGCTGAATTACAAGAGGTTAATTTTGAAGTCGGATTAAACTTTTCCATTCACAAGGCCGAGCTGTCCGTGGAGCGTGGGAGGAGTCACGTGATTGAAGCTGGCAAGCTGTCATGTTAATTCATCAAGTTAGATAGAAATAGTTAAATTTGATAGATATATTATTATATACGGAGTATTTAAGTTAGGATAGAATGAGATTTAGGATATTATATATATATTATATTTAGATTATACGGTTGCAATATAGTAGACTACTATAGTACTATGGGTGTGTATGGATGCAATTTTAGTAGTTAATAAACTACTAAAATTGGGGGTTGAAATTTTTAACCTTGTATGAGGAGGGGTTTATTAGGAGATTTTAGTTTATTTGGGGGTTTATTTAATAAGCTATTTTTGATAGCTTTTTGGGAGTTTATGTGGTTTATTTGATTTGAAAATACCATAATACCCCTAATAATAACAAAATAAACCTACACTTTTTACAAATAAACTGTTTTTCAACCCATACGGAGTTTATATTTTTTCATAAATTTTTAACTACTTTTTACCAACAGTTTATAAATTTTACCTTGTTTATAATTTTAGTCGGTTTATTAACTCCGTCCCATACGAACCCTATATATTCATTCAACAGAAGCCGTGTACGGCCGAGACTTTGTTTTACCCATTAACCCTAATTATGTTTTGTCTTGGAGATTTTGTTTGGTTTGATTGTGCGTTTCTAATTCTTGTTCCTTATTTCCTATATTGAATGTTTCAACTTCTTTGTGCTTGAATGTTTCATTGTTTTATTCTATCTCGACTGATCAACTTGGTAGAATCAATTTAATTGCTAGGGTTTTGTAGATTCCTGATTGTGAACCTTAATCCAAGTGGCAAACTTATCTCTTTAGGGCTGATTGACCTAATTGGATGGGTAGGAAATTGGATGTGTTGTTAAATCCGTCTTTAGAACTGCAAATACCTTGGTTAATCTCTGGTCTTAAAGCTATCAATTGGGTTAAATCTTTCTTTAGGGACTGTTCGATTGATAAGGGTTTCTAGGACTGATTGGACTAGTAACTATATTAGGTCGGGACAAGGGCATTCATAGGAATCATAAAAGGACAAGAGGAAGTTACAATATCAATTCAACCAAATAAAGTGGATAGTTGTAGGTACAACGATTTTCTCTAAATTGCTTTCCATTAATTTGTTTATAGTTTATTTTGTTTTCTTTCTTATTTCAATCACTCAAAACCCTCCGTTTCATACTAATTGGTAAATAAACTTAACTTAGAAATAACTTGATTCTCTGTGGGATCGACTCGTGCTTACCACACTACATTAGTTAGGTAGGTTCGAAATTATTTTGATACGGTTCACGCGACTAAAACCCCTCATCAATTCCCTACTCAAATTGCCTAACAATAGTTGATTTCTCATGTGCATTCCCTTCAGCGGGGGGATGTTCAATAAGTTTCTGAAAACACACTCTTGCTTAAACCGAAAACGGGGGTAGAGCACCTACCTTCTCCAAGCTGCTCGGACCCGAGAGTCATCCAAGAAGACCCTCGAGGAGCAACAGAAGGAGAAGATGATGGTATAAACAACAAGTAGTAGTCTACACAAGCAGGGAATGACTTAGACAAACACATACGTTTATCAAGCATGATTTCAAGTAGTAGTCTACACAAGCAGGGAATGACTTAGACAAACACATACGTTTATCAAGCATGATTTCAAGTAGTAGTCTATGGTTTCTCTACATCTTTGATCAAAAGTATTTTCATCGAACCAGCGCTTTCCCAGCCTCTTCAGAGATGCAAAGAGTGTTTAGTCGGAACTTAGACATCTCGGCCCCCATGGACACATCATAAGGGATAAATTTGTATATCAAATTAAGTTGTTCTATAGAAACATACCCAATCAACCGGTTGTTTGTCTGACCGAGCCAAGCCCACATAACGCTTGGAATCTTAGTCAAGATTGCCCAGAAGCATTCACGACCCTCCAAAAGAGAGAGAATCCAACCGAGCACTGTTTCTTCACGGGATTTTTAGAACCCTTTTGGAATGTTGTCAGTAGAGAAGCAAAAAGCCCCTCCACGGTTTTGTTCATACCCCAAGAGCACTTGGTATTTTGCATCAAACATATCAGCAGAATAACAACCGTCAAAGCCATTATTAACTAGGAAAGTAGATAAACAAATATGTGAAACCTTACCCAATTCTTGGATTTCCGATCCTTGCTTTCACCATCATTGGGGTTCGTCGCTCCCTCATGGAGTTTTTCCCTATCAAGATATTTGAGGCCCTTTCGGGGGTTATTCAGTAGGGGCTCAGATGAATCAACCCCTATGGGTTTCTTGCCTTTGATCAAGGCCGATGGTTCCAAGATATAACGAAATGAGATACACCAGTTAATATATACGTAAAGGGGAGTGTACACATGAAAGAGATTAAAATTCCACCAACTCCAATGGCAAACGGAACTTGGGCTGAAGACCATATTCACACAGGATAGGTGAAAGCAATTTCTAGGCCTATATCTGTTGAAGGAAAATATTAGATTAATGGGGGGTTTATGAAGAATTGATTCAAACAAATAATATATTCCCTCAAATTGGAAAGCAAGGCTAGACAACGAGCATAATATTGCCAATTAGAAAGCTTCAAGACTGTATTTACATAATAGTGAGGAGATATGCCCAGTCGCAGTTTATAGAAAATAATTAGTCCATATTCATAAAGATTAGCCCGATTAATTTCTTGAATATCCTCCAACCAAAAGACCGATAGGTAGCCACCAGAGAATGACCATAAGATGCAACTCAATCTTTTAAAAGATGACCAAATAATGCAGTAAACAAATATTTCCTCAACATATACTAAGTGTAGACATTTGAAAAACCCTATATCGTGAATAAGCCACCACTGAATCATGATCACTTGCCTACTTCTGCCACAGATTTTCCATGCTAGAACAATCTCAAATTGGTTCGTAGTATAAAAGCGATTTAAATTTATTCCACTTATTGGGATTTTAACATGGGAGACTTTAGACTCAGGGATGTTAAGAGCAGATTTACAAGGAGAGGACATGGGCATCGAAAACTTGCAGAGCGGTATCCTTGGAGGAAAGATAACAATTTTCCTGTGTCGCCAGTGCGATAACTTACACATGGAACACATAAACATCAAACTAGATTCTTGAATACCATGAATACACAAATAGCCAGAACATCGAAATAGCTTAAGAAATACAGTTCTAAACTGGTTTTCCAATATAAGATATACAAGGTCGAAGCCAGAAAATTTACCCCAACCATTCCGTATATTGCAGACACAGAAGACAGGTTTCATCACACAGGTCAAAAAATTTGAGATCATTCCACCCTTACAAGAGTGTTTCCACCACAACGTTTTCCCAATGAATCTTGCTTGCAGTTCGGCCGGTAAGCATCCTCTTCCATGAATCTTGCTTCTTTCTAACCCTCTTTTTCGGAAATCTGGAGCTTCATTGACATTGAGAGATGCAGCGAAATCGCAACACGATTATGGAGAAGGCGATTCGTGCCCAAGAAACAGCGAAATCGCAACTCGATTTAGCAACTCGTGGACAAGACCTGCACCAAAGGGCCAAGAACTTGCCGGTTGCGGGGTTAGGGTTTGAGAGAACGTTTTGGGGGAGAATTTAGGAGCGCGTGAAGCGCGTTCTTCACCGGCCATAGCGTTTTTTTTAAAAGAAGAAATATGTTAGTTAGGTTAAATTACATTTTTTATATACTAGTATTTTTTAATAATCGGAATGGCTAACGGGGGGGAAATATATCACCCATTGGCCATTGCTCATTTCACCCGATCCATCACTCATCCGTCACCCGATTTTTTTCGGGTCACCCACGGCATCTGGGAGAGACTTCGGGTCACCCACGGCATCTGAGAGAGATTCTCTCGAACTCAAAGTACACACGACTCCACTTGGTTTTCACCGCCTTTCTCCCAACTCCCAAGCTCGAAGCTTTCTTTCTTTGTTTTAATTGGCTTGACCTGTACTGAACTTCTTCACTCTCCAGATTCTTTCTTCAATGGCCACCGATTTCAAGTTCATTCCTGTTATAGGTATTCGCCTTCGGTCTCTTTCTTCTTCTTTTTTTCCCGTTTCTTCTTTTTCCCCCTTTCTGATTTGCTTTCCAAGTTTTCACGTTTCCTATTGCCCTACAAAATTAACAATAATTGGCCAATCCTTGATTCAATCTGAATCACGTACCGTGCTGTGTGAATGTGCTGTGAAGAGAGGATCTCATAATTCCAACTCTGAATTAACTATTATGGTATTTTTCAATCCCTAATTGCAAAACCGACTCCAACTCCAACTCCAAGTCGAAAGGGAAACTCCACTTACTTCTTGCGAATCCCCAATGCACGGCGAAGCTAAGCTAGTTGAGACTGAGAAGGAAAATTTTTTAAACAAAAACCAATATCAAGCAAGCTGCCATACACGAACCTCTATATTTCTGGTTTAATATAATCACCATCTGGTTTCTTATTAGCTTGTGTCAACTGCTGATGCAGATGTGGGCCCACTATTGGCCAAGTCTGATGATCCAAGGATGATTGAAGACCCTGGTGTCGTTGATGTTGTAAGACAACTGGATCAAGCTTGTCGAGAGGCAGGATTCTTTTATGTGGTATGCAACTTTGCACAGGTCAACATGTGTAATTACTTTGTTTTGTGATTGCTAAAATTCATCCCAGCTTCAAGGTTTCCGAGATTTGCGGACTCATCTTTTGAAGGATGTCACGACTCCATAAGTATGGGCTTAGAATATGTGAATCTATACTCTTATAGGTAGACTTTGTAATGCTCTTAAACTGTGATGCCATTAATGGTGAGTTTTAACATGCAATCAAGCCAACCATACAACTTGTTACATCTAAGAGTTTTATTTGCGCTCTTTAATTTCAATGAAGAGTCATAATACGAGATGATGGATTGAACATCTTGTATCTTCTAGTTCTGTTTTCCGTGCTGCTTTTATTTTTTTATCTTACATTTTTTTTTTCAATGGATAATAGTACTCAATTTTGCATCTTCACGGTCATCCCTCTCAAACATAGTTGTAAAGGCAAAAACTCTTACTTCACATCGTTGTCTTTCTTTTTGGCTCATCAGAAAGGTCATGGCATTCCAGATTCTCTCATCAAACAAGTTAGAAAAATTGCACATCAGTTCTTCCATCTACCCCTTGAAGAAAAGCTTAAGATCAGGCTGTCCAGTGATACAGGGTACAGGTTGGTCTTGCTGGCTGACTTGCTTTGCCTCTTCTCAGCACTATCAAATAATGCTAAAATATAGTCAGTGACAAATTGCAAACTATTGACTGCAGGGGCTACCAAGAAGTTGGAGATAATATAACCAAAGGAGTGCCTGATCGGCACGAAGCTATTGATGTATGTTGTCTATCCTGGCTTTTCATTTCTAAAAGTCTCTTGTAGCATTAAGAGAAGCCAGGCCAGAGTTCATATAATTTAACATGTTGGCCGGGGATTTTGGTATGATGCTTGGAACTGCATGTTGTGATAATTTTACTCTCCTTTTTTTTTTAATTTTTTTGTAAACTAATCAGTGTTACAAAGAACTGACACCAGGAAGGTTTGGAGATATTGGTAAACCAATGGAAGGATTTAACTTATGGTACGGTGTAACAACTGTCTTATTTTATGAGAAGTTATCATCTATCTATTTTCTTTTCTTATGTTGTTGGATTTTGTCCTAGCTGTGGATGATATATACTTGAACACATGCAGGGTTTGTATATGCAAAGAACGTATTTGAGATTGAGAATTATGTAATGAAGTTGTGTTATGCACTCTTGCGCAGGCCATCCAATCCTCCTAATTTTAAGTCACTGATGGAGGAATATACCAACCTATGCACAGGTAGTCATCCTGCCACAGTATATACCTTTTAGTCTTTTACTAATCTGTAGCACTAAATCAAGATTTTCTGTGCACTCTTAACAGATCTTTCTCGGAAAATCATGCAAGGGATTGCTTTAGCTTTAGGTGGATCATCACATCATTTTGAAGGTAAAATTGCCGGAGAACCATTCTGGGTAATGCGTTTGATTGGTTACCCTGGACTGTCCAGTGAAAATGATCAACGGAAAGCAGAAAATGACATTGGATGGTAACTGCATGCACACAAGTTTGGTTTTTGCCCTGCCGGTTTTTGACCTTCCTTTACAATTTCTTAGTGAAATGCTAATTCTTCTTGTATCATGTATGCACTTGTACAAACGTAGTGGAGCTCACACCGATTATGGTAATTTTGTATGCATATAACACTGTATTATGAAGTTCCATCTGTTGTACTAGCTGGATTTTTTTAACAAAGTTCCTTGACAGGATTGCTCACATTGGTAAATCAAGATGAGGATATTAAAGCTCTTCAGGTAATTGAATCCCCTTAAGATATGCAGTTAATTTCTCAATTTTGATGTTACAATTGTGTGAGTAATCATAGAAAACCATCGTGAACAATACATGTCGAGCTTCAGTGGTACATTTTTTAATCTGAAAATTTTCTTTTTGGCACTAGCTAGGCACCTAGACCTTCCATTGATGAAGTTGTAGTATATATCCATAGTATTTTCATATTCCTTTAATTGATAGGCGATATATCAGGTTACCAATATTTTAATTGCTCAACCACACACAATGGATGTAGGTGAGAAACCACTCAGGTGAATGGATCTGGGCACCTCCCATACCAGGCACATTTGTGTGCAATATAGGCGACATGCTAAAGGTGATTTTTCATCACCCTGATCAGTGCCTTGAACACTATGAGCACCTGAGAGATGGTTGCAACTTTTACAGATGGACTATACATTGACTCACCTTTCGGTCACAAATTAAATGCAGATCCTGAGCAATGGACTGTACGAGTCCACCCTACACCGAGTGATCAACAAAGCTCCAATGTATCGGGTCTGTGTAGCATACTTCTATGAGGTAGTCTCTGATCATTTTGCACTCGCTCATAATGGATTTTACTAATTGTGTTGTTATCGATCAATAACCAAGTATATGGATCTCCATGCATGGCAGACAAATTATGATGCTGCCATTGAGCCCTTGGAAATATGTGTGAATAAGACTGGGGGAGTGAAGAAACTGGGAAGAGCCGTGTATGGAGAACACTTGATTGGCAAAGTTACGACAAATTTCAGATACTAAACAAAACAATTAAGATCCTGTAAACGTGCAAGGTAACATCTACTTTGTACTTTGTACTTTGCACTTGGTGCTTTGTAGTGTGCCTCTGGCTTTGGCTTGTAATACCTACACACACACTTCACTTGTAGTTTAATTTTGTTGGCTATCCTTGGAACATTGGAAGTTGAATTCAAGATTGACTGGCTCTCTAAAATTAAATGAACTATGTATGTCCTCGGAATACATTCATTTCAGAATCCCTAAAATTGAATTGGCTAAAATTTAACAAATCTGTACTGTATCTGGTATGGTAATGGTATGTGGCTTCTTACAAGGTCAGTTTGTTAACGTTGCTCACAAAAATCAACTTGGTCACTTGCTGTATTTGAGCGTTATGTTTAAAGAAGGATGAGAAGTGTTAGCAACATCAAATCTGAAAGAGAAGAAACCACACAAGGAGCATGCTTGCTTTCTGAGCTTCAACAACTAGTGTTAGCAATTTTGACAATGTCAGCTGTTTGTTGTGGACAACCGAATGCAAAACATAGCAAGATTCTGTAAGCACACTTGAATGAGAAGGCCTTGAAGAAAGCAGTGGCACATCAACCGGTTAGTGTAGCAACTGAGGCTGGCAAAAGACCGCCTCTCGCTTTGATTTACTTGGCCACTTGAATTGTATTGACAGCAAAGAAAAACAAGTGAAAGCACTGAACACAGTAGTACCATTCTAAACGGATAGTAATCCAGTACACACTTAATTTTGTCGATGTCAATACAAATTCAGATATAAATATATAGTACTATATAGTTTACTAGAAACGCTGGTGCCAGCAGTTGAGAATCGATCTAAACTTTCCATTTCCTCATCAAGTTGTATGGCCAAGAGTTACATTCACTGTAACAATTAAGATGCAAACAAATTGAATGGGATAGTTATATAAATATTCACATTTCACAAGCTGTTAGTATAGAAATTTATTAAATTGCTATATATCTATATATACAAAGCCATCGATCTGGATTTAATTTACAATGGCATACGTACCTTGATGTTGATATTGCTGGACATCCAATCAAGACCTTCGTAAAGTCCTTCACCAGAGGTGGCACAAGCGCTCTGAATATACCTGATTCAAGAAGTCAGCTTCAGCTTCAGCTTGTGAATATTTTTCTGAATCCCCGCAGTGCAGCCGGATACAAAACAAAGGCAGAAAAGAGATGGATGGAAGAATGATTGATTTGTAGTACCAACGGCGCTGACGGAGGGAGTGGAGGCCAAGTTTATCAGTGATTTCAGACACCACTCATAGCATTGGGAAGATCTTGCTTGTTTGCAAAAACAACAAGTACTGCATTGCGTAGCTCATCCTGCCAGGAGTGGAGGGCTTGTTATATAGAATGTTGAGCTATTTATATATTTACAATTAGTTTCGGAATCAATTAATTGATTTATTTAAGCATGCATAATATATTTATATATATGGGACAGACTACAGACGGATCTCGTTAAGCATCCTATGAACCTCATCTCTGGCCTCCAAGATTCGGTCTCTATCGTTGCTATCGACAACAAAGATGAGCCCTTGGGTGTTTTGGAAGTAGTGTCTCCACAGTGGTCGGATCTCAAGGATAAAAAATAATATAATAAAAATATATATATATATATATATTCCATATGGGAGCTGAGCAAACTAAGGCATATTAATTAATTAATGAGATAACATTAACCTTAGTCCTTAACCTTAACCTGTATATGATGGATGGAACTTGGAAGTTTATATATAGTTTACCTTGTCTTGGCCACCAACATCCCATACGGTGAAACTCACATTTTTGTACTCAACAGTCTCCGCGTTGAAACCTGTAGATCAGTACAACAGTAATCAAGGAATTGATCGAATGAATTTAGCTTAATTAATTAATATGTTTAGTAAAGCAAACAAATAGCAAATAGTCTTAGGTAAGAAATACCGATGGTAGGGATGGTGGTGATAACTTCACCCAGCTTGAGCTTGTAGAGGATGGTTGTTTTACCAGCAGCATCAAGCCCCACCATCAGAATCCTCATCTCTTTCTTTGCAAACAAAGTCTTGACAAGCCGAGAAATCGCCGAACCCATCGATCGATCAGTACGTTTTTCCACAAATTTAGCAAGTGAATTGAATTTAAGACAGGTCGGCCGGCCTTGGAATGTTAACTAGCAATTCAATTTCAGATATATGTACGTACGTTGATCGAGCAAAAAGGATCAAGCTATATAGCTAGCTAATTAAGCTTTGATGAGAAAGAATATGAATCTGATTCTAGATCGATGATATCTGTGAATTAGAAAGATGGAGATGGAATAAAGATGATCGATCGATCAGGTTTTGTCATTTCATAGTGATCAGTGTCATCCATCCAATTTTATTTTATAGATGCTGCTCACCAGGCCCCGGCCTGGCGAGGGAATCATCCAATTCCAACTGACCCAGAAGAATAATTGATTGACCCATCTAGTGGACCGTCTTTCACAATCCCCAGAGAGGAGTAGAAGAGAAGAGGCCACAAATAACCTTTGTGTTTTAATATGCTTTGAGGGGACATGATCTGCTCTTTAACACTAACACTTGCAGTATGCTGCAAATTCTGCTTCTCTTATGGGCAACAAAATGTTCATCTAGGTATTTGGTTTTTGGTTGTGTAGCTTTAATCTGACAAATTATGCTATGGATTTCACTCGAGAGGAGATGGACAAGCTGAAGCTCAGCATAGGTAACATCGGATGATTAAACATATATAGCATGAATGTATATGTATAACCAGGCAGAAACTCACAAATTCATAGACGATCCATCATTTCCAGCTCCAATGGCATCAGCATATCTGTGCATCCAAACCAAACAGGATATTATTTAGTCAATTTGATGGTTGTCTGGAATGACTTGATCAACCCATGCCATCAGTTAAAAATCCATGGAGGATTTTGTTTTCATACTTGCAGTGGCGAAGAGATTCGTATCGTTCGGCATCAGTCATCACAGACAGGTTTACCATTGTACTTACTTGTGAGTGGTCTCATCATTGCAGCATCCGATCGATCAGCTAAGTGTATATGCGTTTGGGAATCTACAAAAAACAGCAGGCAGTAGTAGTAAATTGCATTCAAATTCAACTAGATAGATAGATAGATAGATAGATAGATAGAGCACCTTCCCTTTCCTTTCCTCGAAAATCAAACCGCAAGGCGGCTACCAAGGCAAGCTTTAATCAACAAACAATCCATTATCTCTATCTAAATATCAGTGATTTACACCAAAAACAAGCAATTCCAATTCGGGTAATATATAAAGAGCAGCGGAAGAGAGAAACCCTAGAAAAGAGGAATTAAGAATGAAACCAATCAGATAACGCAAAATTACAATTATTATTATTATAGACGAAGACGATAAATTGATGATTGCAGATTGAAGACACGGGCCGGAAAAGCAAAAGAAATGGAGAGGGAAGACGAAAGATAATTTGACTTGTTCGAGGGAGCGAGCATGGCCGCCCATGGCCGTGGTGGAAGAGATCATAGATACCGTCGGACAGGGCGGTCGGAAGGAGGTGGATCGGAATAACAGGGGGAAGTTTGCTCAGCCATTGGATCTCTGGATTGTTGTTCAATCTGCACCCATTCTCCCTCTGTCTGTAGTACTGTAGGAGTATCTATACACCTGTATTGTACATAGTATATGTGATTGCGATGTACGAATGTGAGAGTGAATAGTTGGCTTTCTTATCAGATGCACACAGATACACATTCCATTTGTATTCAATCAGCTTAGGCATATTTTTGGACTCACAGTCACAGGAAAAGGTATTTGATGGGTTAACTGTGACCCAGAACATGCTATACAAAGTATTGAGAAGATCTTTAAAGGTCTTTATTTTTTGTTTTCTGAACATTTAGGTAAATTATGCATCTTCAAAGTTAGCTTTTAATAATTTAAGATGACTGATGTATGAGGACTGGAATCATTCTCAAGTGTACTGGTAAAAGCCCTCTTTGAGTAGAAAGCAAGTAATATGGATGCATGAAAAGTGATCAAGAAAGCACCAATTGGTTCCCAGAGATGTTTCCCCACCAATTCAAGCAAGCACTTATTCTTAGCACCTCACCAGGGCAATGGATATTCCCCCGTAGCAATGGAACTTATAAGTCTGTAGGTTTCCACATTCAGGGCAGTGCCATTCAACTCTGCTGTCAAATTACGCTAGCTAATGGCTTGGCTCTCGACAAGTCGACCTAGACGGTCAATTACATTATGCATTTTAGCCACTTTTCTCTCTATCCTCGCAACCAACACTTTCACTTCATGTGGTAATTTTTAGTACCTTCAGTAACCTCATTAACTGAAGCATTGTATCTTTCATGTTTTTTCATGTGTTTGGAAGTTCTTGCAGATGCCAGACTTTTCAGGGCTTTCAACACTGACAGCTGGGATCCAACAGAGGACTTGGATTACATCAATCCATCTGATATCGACGCATATAGCGGCATGGGCTCCTCCCTAACACCATCGGCATCACCCTCACACGCACCATCAGAACCACCTTACAAGTCCATAGCAGCACAGCCATCAGCTTCCATCTTACCTTCAGGCCCTGTCGAGCCACCTACAACTTCCACCTCCATGGTCTCAGACCCACCTGGATATGCTGCCAATCCGCCAAGCCATGGGCATCGTAAAGGGCATCCGAGCCATTCTAGGTTCCCGGTGTGGTGCGTTGCCAGACCCACTGTGCCAGAGCCAATGCTGCAGAAGGCAATGGACTACGCATGTGGGTCTGGGGCAGACTGCAATGATATCCTGCCTAATGGATCTTGCTTTGTGCCCAACTCATTGTTTGCCCATGCGTCTTATGCATTCAATAACTATTGGCAGAAAACTAAGAACAGTGGTGGAACATGTGATTTTGGAGGAACTGCCATGCTCATCACTGTGGATCCCAGTAAGTTCAAACTCCATGTCATTATTTTTTAATCTTTCTTAACATAATTATATATCAGAGATAGCAGAAAACATATGTGGTTCATCTCAATATACTAGGACATTTTAAGCTAATTTGAACTGGTGGTTTCAAACTGAGTGAAAGTTATAAATGAAAAGATTTCCCCTGTGATATACTGTACATTAACTATATAAGTTCCTTGTATGGCAGGTTTTAATGGGTGCCAATTCAATTACAACTGATGTTTGAGAACAGAAGCTGCAGGCAGCACTCTCTGGCAGATGATGGGGTTTTTTTTGTTTTTTTTGAAGAAAGGGATAAAAAAACATTGTGCTGCTACTGCATGCGGTTGTAGTTGCTGCTATACAAGCATTTATCATACTTTATAAGAAAGCAGTAGGAGAGTAACTTGTAAAATCAATTCCTTGGTCTTCCAAATATAATTTTTTCCTTTATGCATTGCCATATTTACCTTGTATAGTCGATTTTGTCGTTCAAATTTTATTGGATGCCCTAGCCTCAAGACTCTTATAGTTATAGTTACTAAATACATGAGGTAGCCCAAAGTTACATTGCATTGCCATATTTACCTTGTATGGCAGGTTTTAATAGTTATAGTTACTAGATTTAAAGATTTACAATAGTGTTGAATAAGTGTGATGATCAGTATATTACAGATTATAGTTTGATATGGCCATTCATTATATATGTAATATGATGAATGAATTGGGATTCGGGAGTTGAGATTGTGATGGGAAGATTGTTGATGTCAGTTAACTCTGTTGCCACTACAAGTGTGGCTCAACTTAATAAACAAGGGTATGAGGTATCCCCTGAAGTCCTGAATCAATAATTACACAAGTTACAGCCTTACAGATACGGTGGTTGATATGGAGTGCTAGTTAAAACTTGTATAGTTGTATCAATCAACGGGATGGGGCAATTAGGGTTTTGTGGATTTCGCTGGCCCTAATTTTTTTATTTTTTTTAAAAAAAAAGCTGCAGCAGCAGCAGCTTAACCTGACCGAGGGGAAATTTTGGAGGGAAATCGAGAGCAGGACAGCCAAGGGTTATGGCGGAGGAAGGCGAGATGCAACAACTCCTCGGCATGGGCTTCCCTACTGATCTCGCCGCCCAAGCCCTCTCCGCCACCGGCGGTACGTCCGTTGTTGACGCTGCTGACTGGATTCTCAACCGCCAAAACCAAATCCACAATCATCAATCCCAATCCCAATCCCAACCCCAACAGCCCAAAATCGACCGATTCTTCACCAACTTCCACCTCAAACCCTCGTCCACACCCGCTTCCTCGCCGCTAACCCCCAAATCAGACACCACCCCGGAGAGGGATACTTCTCTCCCGAAGCGCCCGAAACTGTCGCCGCCTCCCAGCCAGCCTCTGGCTGAGCGCATGCGCCCTCGCACCATTGACGATGTGATCGGTCAAGACCACATTTTGGGGGCCACATCCCCCCTCCGCTCCTCCATAACCTGCAACCGCCTCCCCTCTATTGTCCTCTGGGGCCCTCCGGGCACCGGGAAGACCTCCATAGCCCGAGCAATCGCCGTTTCCATGGCCTCTCAGTACCGATTCGTGTCCCTATCGGCCGTGACGTCCGGGGTCAAGGATGTGAGGGAAGCTGTGGACGACGCTAGGAAGCATCGCAAGGGGAACACCGGTAAGAAAACGGTGCTGTTTGTCGATGAAGTTCATAGGTTTAACAAGTCCCAACAAGACTCTTTCTTGCCTGTGATTGAAGATGGCAGCATTATCTTCATTGGAGCCACCACTGAAAATCCTTCCTTCCATTTGATCACCCCTTTGTTATCCAGGTCTAGGGTTCTGACGCTCAACCCCCTTGGAGTTACTGATATTGGCGCCCTTTTGAGAAGGGCAGTTGGGGATTTTGATAGGGGATTATCTGCGAGTGTTGGAGTGAGAGTCGACGTCGAAGAGGGGGCGGTAGAGCTCTTGTCGTCGCAGTGTGATGGGGATGCCAGGGTGGCATTGAATGCCCTTGAGGTATCTGCCATCATTGCAAAAGCCCGGTTCAAGAATGACAGCGACAAGCATGTTGGTGGGTTTGTGGGATGTCAAAATGTTGGTGAAAATGTGACTAGTTTGTGTGATCCTTGTATTGTGGTTTCAGTGACTTTGGAGGATGCCAAGGAAGCGATTCAGTGTAAGCATTTGGCGTATGACCGAGCCGGGGAAGAGCATTACAATCTGATTAGTGCTCTTCACAAGTCTATGAGGGGTAACGATGCGAATGCAGCCATATATTGGCTGGCCAGGATGATGGAAGGAGGAGAAGAGCCCCTTTACATTGCAAGGAGGCTGATTAGGTTTGCGAGCGAGGATGTTGGGCTAGCAGATCCATCAGCGCTGCCGCAGGCGGTTGCTTGCTATCAGGCATGCCATTTCATTGGGATGCCTGAGTGCAATGTTGTTCTTGCCCAGTGTGTGGCTTACTTGGCTCTAGCTCCGAAATCAGTGGCTGTGTATCGAGCTATTGGGGAGGCTCAGAGTGTGGTTAAGAAGTCTGTTGGTGGGAATGAGGGTGTGCCTCTTCATATTAGGAATGCACCTACCAAATTGATGAAGGATCTTGGGTATGGGAAGGGTTACATATACACTCCTGACAATCCTTGTGCAGAGCAGAGTTATTTGCCACCATCTCTACAAGGATACAAGTTCCTTGAGTGGCCTTGAACTGATGAAGAAAAAATGAGTTAAGCTGTTTTGATTTTCATGGTTGGTCTAGGTATTTCTGATTCTGTATCTACTATCTAGACAGTTATAATATAGCAGCTGGGTATGCTTTTTTATAGTTTTGGTTTGGCTTTGATGTTGTTGTGCTAAATGCCTAGTGTCATTCTGACATTTTGTGGAGATGTGAAAACTTAAGTCCTGACTGAGTATGCAGTATGCAGAGTTGTGCAACCTGTTTCAGTTGGATCAACAAGTCCATCTTATGCTTCATGTTACTAGCTGCATATAATCTTTGTTTTTGTAATCACCTGGAGCTCAGCTTGTTATCAGGGGATGCAGTTTATTATAGCTATGTCCTCCTTCCTATTGCTTGGAACTTGGAAGCCAAATTATCTTATAGTCTTATGCCTCTCAATCACCATGTTTGCTGGTGGAAGTAGACAAAATTCAAGGGGTTGTTTCCATGATCATTTATGGCGAGAGCTTCAGCTGCAGGTACGCTAGCTGGCTTGTGAATGCTTTGGTATCCATTGCTGGTGCCAGTCTGCCACTGCCACCAAAATAAGAACACAAGACAAGAAATATAATATTAAGATATGCATCATCCGGGAAGCAAGCCTGGTCTATGGTACGTACCTAAACATTTATCTATAAGACCATAACATATATATTTTTATGATATATGCCCCGGTTCCTTGAAGCAATCCATTGATAACAATCTTTTCTATATCTTTTAACAAATGCTTGGAATCCATTGCTGGTGTACTTATCATGCATTATCGGTAGATGATACTACAGTATATATTATTGTCGTAGAAAGTTAAAAAAAAAAAGTTGTAGAGAAGGTGATTACGATAAAATGATGTGTGAAAATTTGTTGCATTCCGGCCAATTCCATGCTACTTTTCATCTAAAATAAAGATGGGAAAGATATAAAGGCACACTCCCAGTCCCATACGCAACATAAAGAACACTTAATAACAAAGCTAATTTACACGTACGTACGCACCAAAATTGAAACTTGAAAGGGGTTGCTTAAGATATGATGGATCAATTTAAAGTATGTAATGATGAAGTTGAAAGGGGTTACGTACATTAATAAATTAAATGATGAATTGTTGGTGGATGAGTACGTAGTTGAGAATTCATATATATATGGATGAGCAGCAAACCAAGAGCCCAAGCTTTTAGCTTAAGCTTAAGGTGATGGAACCAACAAACATATGCTGCATTAGCTAATAGCTAAGTTAGGAGTCGTCAAGTCATCCTCAAAAGTTGAAACGTACCCAATTATATATGTGGAGTCAGACAGATGCAGGCCGGGCATCCATGTGATGTCCGATCGTGATTTAAGTTATATATTGCGCGCTAGAGTACTAGATCGAGGTTGGATCGGATCGGATTGGAGGACATTATTATCACTTCATATATAGAATATTCATAATGACATATTCATATATGGTCCGTATATACATTTATTTGAGGGGGGAGACAATCCGCACGGTGAAAATATCGCCATTGACACGGTAGCGGCCACGGTTTATGAAATTGTGGCTGCTACCGTGTCAATAGCAATACTGTTATCTGACATAGCTGTTTATATATTCTTGTCTTGTACTTTTTGATAGCTAACAAATGAGCAATATAATTCGACCCACAAAACAAATACTGCTCCGTATTAATATTGTACGTGATCGATGTGACATCAACTCGTATATTTTTGTTGTCATCACGCAGCTCGTCCTAGCAGTCCATTTGAATTGGGCAAACACTTTGCATCACCTTAACCACTTTGCGCATCATCACCAATTCAAACATTAACATTCTTCTTCTTCTTCTTTTTCTTTAAACAAATACTCCACACACTTAGATATATTTTAATTAATGGAGAGAGTATTAATTGTGCTAAATATAAAATAACATAACATAAAATATAAGTTATGCCCATATATAAGATAAGATTATGGCGAAGCTTTTCCCGAGTTTTCTTATTGAAGGTTTATTTTTTATTTTTAAAAGAAAAAAGAAAGAAAAAGGTTATAAAAATAACGGTCCCATATTTAATAGGAGTATTTCATTTTGTGGCAAAGGCTGGGCAGGGCTAGGCTAGCTCGCTCTTAAATCTAAATTGGTCTTCTTATGCGCGCTTGCTTAATCCCGGCCTCTACTGTATTATATATATGGCGATGGCGGCCTCCGTTTTCCGAATAGATTCAGCGCTCATCAACTCTGGGAATGGGAATGGGAATGGCGGCCGGGTCCCCTACCCATACACTCGTAATTGTAATTACATGGAGAAGAGGCAACTCTTTCTCCGCAGCTACCAGTTCAGCCGCAAAAAGACGTTCCGGGAGCGTCTCAAATGCTCTCTATTACGCTTCCGTCGCGTCTTATGCCTCCGATTCCCATCTTCTCGCGCCCGTCTCCGTCCACTTATCTGGACTCGCCTTCGATTTGCACTCTTCCGGCGTCGCACTCGGTTCTCTCATCGCCAGCTCGTCTACCGGTACCACCGTTCCTCCCATCCGTAACTGCAACGTACGCACTGCCAACCTTTCTATTTCTATCTATATTTATTTTCCATTTTAATCCATCCTTAGTCATCTTTACTGTCTTCATCCTTCTGTAAAACCAGGGGCTTCGCTCCCAATCTCCGCTTCCATCCTCCCGGAGTGTACCGCCATTCATTCGATTCGGCCTTCCTCCCCCTCTCGCCTTCGATTTGGCCTCCTGGGAGGTTCGATTCGCACCACGCATTCGCTCTGCCTCAATTCGCGCGATCCCGGAGTGTACCGCCATTCTTTGGCATCGCTTGTCGGCGTGGTCGATACGCTGCTGGCGAGGATGGAGCTGTTGGTAACGACGGTCTTGCCGTTTTGAAGCTCCGGTGGGGCGTGCGGTTCCCAATCCCATAGGATCTAACTGCTTGTCTAGTTTCTGCTATTCCTACCGCAGATGGATCATGCAAGGTTGAAATTTATTAGCCGAGCCTGATGTTGTCTTTAGATTAGTTTTGTTTAATGGAGTTTTGGATTCGATTCACCTGCTAATTGAGATTGTTTATTGTAAATTAAGCACTTGCATTAACTTGACCCAACTTGAAGAAAGGACAAAATGAAGATGAATAGCAAAGCGTGTGTGATCATAGGGGTTTTGGTCTTTGTTTGTGCTGTTCCCATCTCCTATTCGATCACTACTGATGGAGTAGTTGTTTATGAAAAAAATAGTAGTTGTTTATGAAATGAATTGAAGAAAATGTCGAGTGGTTTATGGTTTTAAAATCAAGTGATTAAGGGTTCTTATACCCAGTGGTTCGGGGTTTTTATACAATTGATTCAGTTTTTTTATACCAAGTTGTCCAGAGTTTTAATATCAAGCGGTTCATCATATATAAACAGAAGTGGTTCACGAAGTAAATAGGAGTGGTTCACGAAATAAATTCTAGTGGTTCATGAATTATAGAGTAGTGGTTCAACAAATAAAGAATAGTGGTTCATCAAATGAAAAGTATTGGTTAATGAACTATTTTATTTTAAAAACAAACAAATAAATAAATGAATGAATAAACATTAAAAAAATGAAGGATGAAAATTTTACAATTATTAAATAGTGTTGGTTCATGAAATAAATAATATTGGTTCATCAACCATTTTATTTTAAAAACAAATAATTAATTAATTAAAAAATAAATACTAAAAGAATATAAAAGAAGAATGAAAATAAATAAATAGTCGCGGTTCATGAAATAAATAGTAGAGACTTGAAATGAAAGTGTAATACCAATTGGTTTAGTGTTTTAATACCAAGTGGTTCAGGATTTTTATGCCAAGTGGTTCAGGATTTTTATATCAAGTGGTTCATCAAATAAATAGAGAGTAGTGATTTATCAAATAAATAGTATTGGTTCATGAAATAAATAATATGAACCATTTTATTTCAAAAATAAATAAATAATTAAAAATATACATTACAAGAAAATAAAAGAAAAGTGAAAATTTTATATTATTAAATAGTAGTGGTTCATCAAATAAAGGGTAGTGGTTAATCAAATAAACAGCATTGGTTCATGAACCATTTTATTTAAAAAAAAATACTTAAAAACCAATATTAAAATAAAATAAAAGAAGAGTGAAATTTTTTCGTTCAGAGTTTGTATACCAAGTGGTTCAGGGGTTTTATACCGAGTGGTTCAGGGTTTTATACCAAGTGGTTCAGTTTTTTAATAACAAGAGATTCAAGGTTTTCATACCAAGTGGTTCAGGGGCTTATACCAAGTGGTTCACGAAGTAAATAGTATTGGTCCATGAATCATTTTATTTAAAAAAAAATAAACAAATAAATAATTAAAAGTTAAGCATTAAGAGAAAATAAAAGAAGAATGATAATTTCATGAACCACTTCTTGATAACTTCAAGAACAATTTCTTGATAACTTCATGAATCATTTCTTGATAGCTTTATTAACCACTTCTTTATAACATCATGAACCATTTCTTAAAGCTTCATGAACTACTTTTTTATAGCTTCATGAATCACTTCTTTATAGCTTAATGAACCACATCTTTATAGGTTCATGAACCACTTCTTTAAAACTTGTGAACCTTGTGAATCATTACAAATAAAATGGTTGAACCACTTTGAAAAAAAATTGATGAATCACTGTGAATAAAATTGTTGAACCAATGTGAATAAAATTGCTGAACCACTGTGAATGAAATTGTTGAACCACTGTGAATAAAATTGTTGAATCACTTCTTGTCAATTTTTTTTTCAACAAAACATATACAAAGTGTGTGTCTATATGTAGATAAAATTAAATTACACTCAAAAATATTTTTTTATATTTTTTTAAACAAGTGAAAAGGATTTTAAATAATTTTAAAAGTAGATAATTACTAATAAAATGAGTATGAGTGTTTTAATTAATTTGGGGTGTGAGTAGTGTGTTAGCATAACTAATTAATTAAGAGAAAATTAATTATAATTAGAAATAGATATATTAAAAGTGGTAAACGATTTTCAGGCAAAAAAAACGTAGTATATTTTAATTGATGCATTAAACAACAAGAGTAGTTCTTTAGGCCATGTGCACCCGAGAACACATCTTCGAGCCCTTAACTCATTTTTTCTCCGCCACATCAGCATAAGAACACTTCCTTAACTTTTTAGTAATTCTACCCACATCCGTGCATCCTACCAACGAACACTTAACCTATTTTAAATTATTAAAGTTATGAATAATTTTTTAAATCCAAACATATATAAAATATGTGTCTATAAATAGATAAAAATAAAACACTTACGAATATATATTTTTTAAAAATAAAATTAATAATTTTGATGCTAGAAATTGATTTTTTCAAAAAATAAACAACACTCTTTACACATGGCGTCATGTCATTGGTTGGTGTATATGTGTCCCTCCTGTGCTTTTGCATTGAATAGTGTCAAAATCTTTGCCGCTTCATTTCTACGGGTGCCGCTCATACAAGAACACATTTGAACGGCCGCTCCACCATGTTCATTTTTTAATTATTTTTTTTGCCGACGTGGACGGTAAGAACTTGCAAGTGCGCTCCGGTGTGTATGACCTTAGTGTAGTTGGTGTACGTGTGTGCAGTGTGTGGTGAAACGTGGGTTTAATTCCCATTTAACACACGGGAAAGCCCTTTTTTAATTAAAATGGCAGTGGGGCGTGTGTTGGACGCGCGGGGGGAGTCTACGGGTACGAGTGGGATTCGCATGACCCGGGAGATTGGTAGATGCTGACTGGGCAAGGGCACATTTTTTTTCCGGATTTTTTAAGTGACGTGGACCAATCAACTAATTCGTTGGATCAATCAAATTGCTTCTTTCCTTATTACTTTTGGAGTTGTGTGTACCCGAACTCAACCCTATATATATATATATATATATATATATATATATATATATATATAGGGAGTGGTTTCCTTGTGCACACCCCTTAGGGTGTATCTAGTGCACAAATCCTGGCCATTGATGGAGATGAAATGAAAGGCAGTGATTAAAAGGAATTTTTGTATTTTTCTTTTTAATGTAGTGGGACCCACTTTCTTTTGTGAGTGTAATCCACCCCCACTCCATCTTGCATTTTTTTTTGAGAGTTTTGTTTTTTTATTATTGAAAAAATGGTGGGACCCAACTTCAAAAGACTGACACGTTTTTTTTTATTTTTTCGGATGTGAATTTGCTGTTTTGAAAAATTGGCCAATTCTACCGAATAATGTTTCACATTCTACTGAATAATGTTATGCTATCTTTTTCTATCCAGCTCAGATCAAATTTTATCAATTCTACTGAATAATTTGTCGCATTCTTCCGAATAATGTTTTTTTTCCATCTATTTCAAATAAAATAAACCTGAAATCCCTAAACAAAATTTACAATTTATATGAATAATGTTTCATATTTCACCGAATATTGTTTGATATTTCACCGAATAATTCATCAAAAATCACCGAATAATGTTTCATATTATATAAACCACAAATTCATTAAAAAAAACTCATATTTCTACGAATAATTGTTCAATATTACCGAATAATATTCGGTATCTCACCGAATAACCCTTCAAACGGGAAGGGAAGCATATCGAGGGCAGGGAACACGGGGCGGCGAACAGGGGCGTCGCCGACGCGAGGGAGAAACCACCCCCTACCCCCACCCACCCACGCCTCCTCCCCTTCTCCAACTCCGCCTCCTTCCCCATCATATCCCATTCCGCCGCCGTCCCCATCAGAACCACTTCCTCCATCTCGATCCCGCTTGTCCGCCCCACCATTGCCAGCACATCGCCACCGCACTTCGCCACCCATATCCGAATGAACGGATCTAGAACAAACCAACAACATCAACCTCGACACCACCATCCCCGACTGTCGGGGGAATGAGCCACCGTCGCCGCTACCAGATCTGATGGGAATGAGGAAAAACCAACCAGCTCCAGGCCAGAAATAGCCACTGTCGCCCGCCGCTACCAGATCTGATGGATGCAGCGAACCAGTGGACCGTCGCCGATCGCCTCTCCCAATCGCCACCGCAGATCACTTGGATTGGATATCGACGCCCCGTCAATTTCGCATCTAAACACCATCGCCCTGCTCCTCCTCCTTCAAACTCTCTCCTTCTTTGTTCCGCCTCAATTTCGATTCGAGCCCGGACCTGCAAAAAACTCCTCCCATGGCTTCCATCGCCCCTGTCCAGATCCCTTCGCCCTCGCGCTCTCTTCTTCCCTTTCCCTCGGATTTGAAAGGCCGAACCCGCCGTGCACGCCGACCCTCGAGCTCGAGAGCTTCCATGGATACCAACGCCTCGGCCCGCCACCGCTCGCCTCCGCCCAGAACCAGTTGCTCGCCTCCGCCCATAATCAGTTGCTCGCCTCCTCGCTGAATCGTCACCTCTCCGCCTCGCCTGGGCTCTCTAATCTCTTCACCTCCAGAGAAAACAATTTGGAATTTAGGGTTTTATCCCCCTACCACGCGCTACACGCTCCAATTTAAGGAGTTTTAGATTAATTATCAGCATTTTTTTATTTAAACTCATGGGGAACGTGGCAACATCCCATCCCTTCATTTACTATAGATCAAAGGCTTAAATTTGTGCACAAAGTACACCCTAAGGGGTGTGCACTTTATACCCATTCTCTCTCTCTCTCTATATATATAGGGTGTCACTATATACACCGCAAATCCGGATTAAGGATTTGCACGTCCTTAAGGACGTGCAAGTCTGGGACGGTGCACATCCGCTAAAAACGTCTTGCACGTCCTTAACAATGTGCAAGCACGTCCTTAAGGACGTGCAATGCTTGCACGTTGTTAAGGACGTGCAAACCCTAGTTAGGGTTTTACAGGGTTTAGGGTTAGGGTTTAGGTTTTCCGACGGTTTTGTAATGTTAATTGATAAAATTGTGTTTAGCTAGTGGATTTGATAGATTTAGGGTCAAATTAAACAGAACACAAGAATTGTTAAGGTTTTCATTCGGATAGTATGCGAATAACGTTACAAGGAACGGAAAAAAAAGGTTTACATTCATAATTTTAATAAAGTTGTGGAATACAATCTAGGAAAATAGTAAAGGACGGCCGGACTCGGCACGCAAGGCTCTAAATCTCTCAATCTGAGCTTGAAACGGAGCATCCCATCCTTCGACGCTCGGATGATGATGTTCGACCTGTTAGGACGCAACCAGATCTATGAGAACAAAAATTTAGAGTTAGAGTATTGACATATGTATGAAAAGCATGAATAGGTAATAAAAAAGACATTTGAAGTCGTACCGCGGCAAAATGGTCTCATCCAACTGCCTCAATCCGTACCCAATGGATTTTGGAGGAGTGCCAACTTCCATCATCCACCTCGTCATCTTCTTTTCCCCCTCTGTCATCTGTCCGGCGATGGCGTGACCCTTCAAGCTCGTGGAAAGCCCGTGGTTATGAACACCATGGGTTACCGTCATGCGCCACTGACCCGGCGGAGCTTCGTGTCCGTGTAGAGAGAATGGAAAACCACTTATCTTCGACTGTGTGCTCCGAAGCTTCCTCCCGCGTGGTCGGTACTCCCCAAACTGCTCGCAAGCAAGGAGAACCCCGCCTGGACGATTCGACGCCCCCGTCCAAAACCGCTTGATTACTAAAATCATGCAGTGTCTCCGACCCAAGTCCTTGAAATGCGTAACCATTTCGTCACGGTCATTCCAAACCCTTGGGTCCGAGAACTCAGATGTAAAGTCTCGAAGCTGTATTCACATAATTGGAAATATGAACAAAACGGAAGGAATACGAAATATGTTGACTCTACGAAACCTATCCGTACCTGGGATACTTGGAGACGATGATTGCTTTGCGGCTCGGCCATAACGATTCTAACGGCGAAAGAATATATCGAAAGAAGTCGGACTTTGTTTTGGAGTGCGGAATGAAGTTGTCCTTCATCGCTTCAAATAGGCACTGTTGCGTTAATTGTAAGCAGAACCCTAGCACGTCCTTAAGGACGTGCTAGCATGTTCTTAATGACGTGCTAGGGTTTAGGGTTTGGCTAGGGTTTTAGGGTTTGGCTAGCACGTTCTTAATGACGTGCTAGGGTTTATGTATTTGAATATATTTAAATATATTTTAATGTAAATGAAATAATTTTGAAGTATTTTAATATTTTTTAATGTTTTTTATTATCTTTCAATATAAATTTATTTTTATGTATTTGAATATATTCAAATATATTTTAATGTTAATTAAATAGTTTTGAAGTATTATAATATATTTTAATGTTTTTTATTGTCTTTCAATTGTAATTTTTTTCTATGTATTATATTCTATCAAATTACAATTATATTCTTTTCTATCAAACTATATACTATAAAAAACATTATAATATATAAATAAACCAAAAAGAATATTTTCAATTATATTTTATCAAACAATATATATTATCAATCATATATTCTATAAACTTCTATTATAAAACTATATTATCTATCAAATTATATTTTAAAACTCTAAAAATAAATCAAACAAAAAGTAATTCAAATAACATACCGGTGGAGTCGGGATCGGGGACACCTCAATGGTCCGACGCTTCCGCGGCGGTTCCGCCTCCTCCTCGGCCACTGCTCGGCCTCCGTCGCCGGCGCCAGACGCCACCCCACCACCACTACCCTCCTCCTCGGCCACTGATCGGGCTCCATCGCCGCCGCCAGACGCCGCCCCACCACCACCACCCTCCTCCTCCGCCACAGCCGCCAGCACCACCAGACCCTCAGCCACCGGCTCCACCGCCACCGCCTCCCCCGATGCTCCACCCCCACCACCACCCTCCACCTCCATCGCTGTCGCCTCCGCCTCCAAGGCCGCCACCGCCGCCTCGAGCTCTCTCTCTCTTTCTGTCTCCATCTCTCTCGGTCTCTCTCTCTATCTCGGTCTCTCTCTCTCTCTGGGTCTCTCTCTCTCGGTGCTCCGACACTGGTATCTCTCTCTTTCTGAAGACGATGAAGACGAAGACGAAGAGGCATGTCCTCTTCGTCTTTAAGGGACGGGCTTGCACGTCCTTAAAAAAAAAAAACGTGCTTGCACGTCCGGGTTTGGGTGGCTCTCACCCAACTTGCACGTCCAGGACATGGGGATTTGCGGTGTATATAGCCGAAACGTGTATATATATATATATATATATATATATATATATATATATATATATATATATATATATATATATACACTTGTAGCTCTCTATATTAAATTATCAATTACTACTATGTATAGGAATCTAATATATAAAATATTCAGTAGTGCCGTGGCATTTATGGGTAGTGAAGACGGTGCTCCAAGAAAGTGTGTCCATTTGTCACCTAATTAGTCGATAAGGAACCTTGAATTGTATTTTGACAAAATTAGCATTTGAATTGGTGGAAGGGAAGTCATTTATACTGCTAAGCGATAGCGTATACATTCAACTCAACTTACGATCAGAATGATTAAACAATCTAGCTTGATCCTTATTGTTTATACAATATGTATGTATGTATGTATAGAAGGGACCAATTCGACCGTACTCGATCATTGTCCGTCCGTATAAAGTGAAATGTAAGTATGATCAAATTAACATGCATTTGGGAATTAATGTTTTTGTTTTTTGGCTTCCCAACTCCGATCCTTTAGGCTTAAAGTATTGTTTTTGTTGCCTAGCTGTGTGGGAGTGGTGGGAAGGGAGGTTGGGGGAAGGTGTAAAATGAATACTAGCAAGCAAAGCAAACAACATTTTCATAAACTAATTAACTTGAGATGTAATTGCACGCAGATATGCGAATTCATCCAAGAATTGAATGAATTGAAGACCCTACCCTACCCTACCATGTGAATATTTGTGGATCCAACGTACATCCAAGCTTTAGCTGCAGCTAGGGAGGGACCAATTCAATTCTCAAGTCTCTACCTCTTAATTTCCATTTCTATCTGTACGCTCAATATATGTTGATGGTCAGCTTCCATTTCGCCCAGGGCCAGGAGAGCTTGGCTCTTGCTGGTCTGATCAAGCCACTGGCTGATCGATGAGGTGGCATGGCTGAGAGTACGTGCAGTTGAGAGAGATGATGGAGCCTCAGCATTGTAAATTTGTAATTGGGCATCTCAAACTCAATACAGGGTCTGTCATAGGTTTGGCCTGTGCAAAGGCTCACTGGGTCTGTGAGTCTAGGCTTGGCCATCTGAACAAGTGTGCATGGGATTCTCCTCTCATAGTCATGGGTTGAAAGGAGATTCATGGTAAACTAGTGGATAATCAAATTCAAAGCTGTTCATAGTTTTGACTGACAGCAAGGGAAACTGCAATTTGTTTGGTTTCAACTTTCAAGTGCCAACAGTCAGGAGAAGTGAGCAAATTAAACATAATTTTGGTTGGAAGCACCACCAGTTGGTAGCAGGTGTGTTTGCAGTTTGCACTCTCATTTTTACCATTTTCTTTCCTTTTTTTTTGGAGAGAGAAAGGAAAGAGCTAGTCTGTCTGACCCATCAGCAAAACAATGAATAACGGATATGCACATGCCTTATGCATTTGGCATTGCTACTCATCAGGGTTCCATTTCCATAAACATAACCATAACCATAACCTTTCCATTCCTCTCTTTGGATTTTGACCAGTCAAACAAATCCATCAATATTCAATAGCCTCACACCTGTTTGAATAATTGAATCCATCAAATCCATGTAGTCTACCAGATATTTTTCAGCAGGGCAAGCAAGTTCAATACATA
The DNA here is from genome assembly GCA_037127255.1 of Persicaria tinctoria. Taxonomy (NCBI): domain Eukaryota; kingdom Viridiplantae; phylum Streptophyta; class Magnoliopsida; order Caryophyllales; family Polygonaceae; genus Persicaria; species Persicaria tinctoria. The sequence continues at coordinate 177,036 of JBANSL010000015.1, forward strand.
AATAACCTTTTGTTTACATTTTGGACATCTCAAGTGTTGTTTTAATTATAAAAAGACCTATTTAAAATATATATCTATATTTGGTTTTTATTGATAGCCTTAATTCTCAAAGATCAAACTCTGTATCTGTGGCAAATTTTAGACCAAAAGGCACATATACTACGGAGTATTAGATAAATAATTCTCAAATTCAAAATTGCTAAATATAGAGTAATTTATTGATCTGTATTCTAAAATATAAAAATATACTTGAGATTTTATGAAACTAAATCTCAGAGAAAGAACTGTAGGTGAGAGTATACATATAACATATGTGAGGATTCAAAATGGGGTCAATTGAATGGAGAATCATCTAAAGGTTAGTAGCTTCAGTTAATAGTTATTGAATGAATCTACATGTAAAATTTAGAAATGAGTTAGGAAGTTTTGGAGTCAACAGTTGGGCGGAGGCTCAACAACAGAATTGAAATACTCATATGAATTCGACCCATCATTTGAGAGTGAGATCATAAACCCTACAGCCTCCCGCCCTGACCAAATTCATAAATCCTACATCCTCCAAAACCAAATGTTGCTTTGATTTATAGGTTAACTGTGACTCAAAACAAGAATATGCAACCATTTTGACATTTGTTAAATGTTATTGTATCCAAATTAACAAGCACTTCCCCCACACAAAAAGGCTATATGTGTATATATATTTGCAAGGTGAACCAGTTCAATTTACCTCGTACCCATCTCATCAGCCTGAATGAAGTTGTTAGCTGAATATGCACCGACATGCTCACCTGGAATCTGGCTACTCCACGGGACTCTCTGTGACAAGTCGGCCCCTGGCCCCGTATTCCCATACTCCCCATAGTAGAGGGTTCTCAGAGCAGTGTTGGCCTTCCAGGGAAGCCATCCTGCAGGGGCGATCAAAGCCTCGAGCACAGATTTAACGAAAACTGTCCTAGAGTAGTCCTTCCACGGTCTCCCCAGGTAGTTCCTGTGTGCCGTTGGTCTGCTAAAGTAGAGCTTCATGTATTCCTCAGTGCCATTGACAAGGCAGCGGAAGAAGACGAAGCCGGTTGCCTGCGCAGGGTCTGTACGCCCGTGTGCAGTGATGGCATTGTTCTCCCCCTTGGCCGGATTCTTCTGGCGGGGCCGGACCAAGATGGTGCAGTTGTGAAAGAAAGCAGCCGCACCCCCAAAGATGAAGTCAACATTCCCTTGGATTCGACATGAGTTGTAGAGCTGCCGGAGGGAGTGGGAGTAAAGGGTGTCCTGGTTGCCGAGGAACTCGCAGTTTTCTATCAAAGAGAGATCGCTGCCTGACCGGAATGCTACTGCCTGGTGCGCCCCAGCGCCTGCAGTGTTCTCGATTGTGATGCCGCTAGCCATGAATCCATCTCCAACCACCCCTTACCAATTCATCAATCATACAAATCCACATCAAACAATCTAATAAATTCCTAATTAAATTCATATCAACTGATTCTTCTAAGTAGAAAAAGCAAATCCATCAGATCAGATCAGATCAGATCATAAGAGGACTCACCGACGGTAGCAGTGTTGTAAGTGGTGATACCCATAACGCCGGTGTTCAACGAGGCAGTGATCACCGTCTTCCCCATTCCGTCCCCGACCCACACCAAATTCTTCTTCTCAAACCCAACTCTCACCGTCTCCTCGTACACCCCCTCCTTTATGTGTATCACATGCCTCTTTCCGCCCTCCGGCGCCGCCTCCACCGCCGCTTGCACCGTCCCAAAATCACACCCCGCCTTGCAAACCGTCGCATCCGCCGCCAAACCCGCCGGAAACCGCCCACCGAGCCCCAAATCCGAGCCCGTTGATTCCCAGAACCCGGAGCGCTCCGTCCTAGGAGGGGCCCACGAGGCTGTGTCGGGGCCGAAATGAAGGAGCGCAGCTAGCAGGCTGAGCGCGTTGCTGGTGGAGACGAGGAGGGTGTCGTTGAGAAACGACATCGCTCTGTGGATCCCGATCCCGCTCCCACTGGTGTGACTGAGCGCGGACCAGCAGTCATACTGGTACACCAACGCGGCGCTGGCAAAGGCACGGGCATCCTTGAGGCTGTCGCGTGACAGAGCGTCTGTTGCGGCGTGGGTGCGGCGGGCGGAGTTGGTGAGCAGCTCGACGCAGGCGTCGGAGGCTGGGAGGGTGTCACGTACCATAGACTGGGCAGTGCTGAGATGTTGGGCAGAGACAGAGAGGGCCCATGAGATGATTTGGGATGAGTTGGAAAGGGCCGGTGGTGATTGGGACAGGCAAGCGTCAGGGTAGCGGGTGGCGTGGCAGGCGCGTCGGATCTCGATCGGGGCTGGGGAATTGTGGCGACTGTAGGCGGAGGAGGAGAAGATGAAGAGAGAGACGAGGGAAGCCACTGATACGATTAAGAGGAGGAACCACCTGGGTTTGGGTTTGGGTTTGGGTTTTGGGTTTGGGCATTTACGATTAATGGATTTCATTGCGGTGAAATTTGGGGAGGTGGAATTGCAGGTGATTGATTGTTTGCTATTGCTAGTGTCACGGTGGGGTTGGGGTTAGGGTTTAGGGTGGGGATTTTTGCTTGTGATTCGAATAATTTGGGGATCCGAACGACTGGAGTTTCCAACGGGAAGGCCGAACCGTGGGTCAGATATCCAAGCACTGTTTGTCTTTTTGTTTTTTGTTTTTTATTTTGTTATTACAGTACTTTTTTTTATACATGTAGAGTAAGAATTTGAGATTAGACATCTTTGAATCTCGATAGTCCGACAAATTGACCTATGAAAAATAGAAAAACTTGTAATATGTCCAATCTCCCTTTTAATAGGGCTCGTTTGGTTTGACTTTCAAAAACCCAGGAAGTAGGGGAAATTCATGTGTTTGGTTTGTATTCCTAAAATTAAAAAACGTAGGAATTTAACTTCCTGGGAAGTTGAATTCCCCCAAAATGGAGGAAGTTCACTTACCTAATCTCCCCTAGGTAAGTTCAACTTCCCCCATTTTTAACTTGAAAATTTCCATTTCCTTCCTTCAATCTCCTAGAATAAAAAATCAACCAAACATATTTTTAGAATTCCCGTCAATTGGATTTCCCGGGAATTCAATTCCCATGAAGTAACTTCCCGGGAATTTCAATTCCCACATTGAACCAAACGAACCCCTACTATTTCCCACGTCATGACACAATTTTAACAAAATAAAATATTAATAATGAAATTAATTAATATTAAATAATTATATTAAATATAAGTTTAATATTTTGAATTAAATTTATGAGAACAAACTCATAGGAGAAAGATATAATAAGCTTGTTCAAGATGGATTTCATTATGATTGTATATAAAGGTTTACAAACATATAAGTTATATACTTATATATTAATATAATATTTTTAATTAAACTCATTGATTATCTATAAAAAAAATTATCCATTTCGATAAAAATTTCTAGATCCTATAAAGTAACCCATGGTTTCATACATATACGGATATACATATACCCCATCATCATGAGTTGTATTAGGTTAAAACAAAAGCTTGTAATTAAATAATTGCATGTCTATCGGGAGACAAATCTAGTTGTAAACCGTTTATTACATCTGAATTTCGCTTTCCATAATTCATTCGCTCCTGACAATTCTTTGGTTCACAGTCTCATCCGTAAGGATGTGTTAGGAATTGAGTTAGTTGTCCTAACAACCGAGAGAGAGCATGAGGTAAGAGTTGTCTTGATTATGAATATGAATGTCTTACACTAAGCTTGGACAATGCTTATATATCACCTATACATTGTCCTAACAATACCCCCTTCCTTATGAAGAACCTTGTCCTCGAGGTTATTACAATGAAAATTCGGGAAATTGGTGGATAATATGTCCTGCTGGCTCCCAAGTGGCCTCCTCATTTGGCAAATTGATCCACTTTACTAGCCACTCCACCACAGGATCTCCATTGGCCAGATGCTGCACCCTCGAATCTAAGACAGCCTCTGGTGCAGTGATGAAAGAACCTGTCTCATTTGTAGCTGGAAGCTCCGATTGCACAACCATGGTCGGGCCTATCATCTTCTTTAGCTGTGAGATGTGGAAAACCGGGTGTATGCGTGAGGAAGATGGAAGTGCTAGCTTGTAAGCTGTCATCCCAATTCGTTGCACCACCTCGAAGGGACCATAAAATTTTGCACTCAATTTCATACACTTCCTTAATGCTAAGGAAGTTTGCCTATATGGTTGCAATTTAAGATACACCATATCCCCCACCTCAAATACTCTTTCTGGTCTTTTTGCATCAGCAAGGAATTTCATCCTATCTTGGGCTTCCAATAATCCAGATTTCAGTAGATGCAGTGCTCCTTCTCGTTCCTGGAACCAATCTTCTACATATGCTGTCGTGACACTGCTTGCTCGGAGCCCCATCTGTGGTGGAGAATACCCATACAATGCTTGGAATGGGGACATCTCCAAGGCTGTATGGAAGATGGTGTTATACCACCACTCAGCCAAGGTAATCCATCGAGCCCACTGCCTAGGCATGGTTGAAGACATACATCTCAAGTAGGATTCCAAACATTGGTTCACCCTTTCTGTTTGCACATCTGTTTGTGGGTAATAAGCAGTGGACAACTTCAAGGATGATCCCAACTTGGTAAAGATTTCCTTCCACATAAGGCTAGTAAACACTTTGTCACGATCTGAAACAATGTCATGATGAACACCATGAAGTTTGAAGATGTTGTCCATAAAAAGATGAGCAACTTGGCTAGCCGAGAATGGATGATTGAGCAACAAAAAATAAGCATATTTGGTAAGTCCGTCCACCACCACTAATATCACCTCAAACCCCCCTGACTTTGGTAATCCTTCCACGATGGAGGTGGATTGAAGGAAATGGCAAGAAAGAACCCAAGGCAAAACCCAAAAGACTAAACACGATGGAGGTGAAGACATCAGTAGTGCAAATGCATCCATCTCCGTCATATCCCACCTCGGGGCGAATTGTCCATCCCGGTGTTTTCCATTCACTATCAACAATAGCCCCAGATCGCTCCCTATCTCACAATTCAATCACAAAGACTGAATTGAGATTCATTATCGGCCTTACCCAATTCGCATAAATTGAACCACAAAGATCCCAATTTCCAAATCTAGGGTTTGCGTGCACAAAGAACAATCAGAAATACCCTTAATCCAAAATTCTACACCCAACTGATTCAAAGATTAGAAATAAGCCAGCAGTAGAAGAAGTGGTAAACAACCGAAAGAAGTGGTAAACATTACCTGATGAAGGAAGAAATGGAGAGAGATAGGAGGCAGTGGTTCCAGGCTTCCAAAAAGAGAGTGGAAAGAAGACGACCAGGGGGGAAATTAAGGAGCACGGCAAATGCGGTGAATTTGAGGTCGAATGAAAAGCAACGATGAAGCGGTGACCTCGAGAAAGGAGCGAGATGGAGCGAAACTGAGAACGGATGGAGAAGGCACGAGATGTAGAACGGTTGCAGAGGACGAGAGATGAAGAATGGCTTGCGAAGGAGCGAGTATAGACACGGGGAAGGCTGGAGATGGCGGTGGCGTAGACTATTGTAGAAGGAGATGCGTCAGATGCAACAGAGGAAAGAGAAATAGAAAGCACGTCGGTGGAGAAGGAAAGCCAGTGGCGGGCGGAGAAGGAACCCAGAGGCAGAAAGGACCGAAAAGCCCCTCTAAACAAAAAAATCAATAGGGTAAATTACACATAACCACCCGTAAATTATGGTATTTTTAACATAACCACCCATAAAAACTTAAATTACATTAAACCACCCATAAATTAGTTATCTTTTCATAAGACCACCCACCCATTAAACCTCTATTTGTTTTGTTTAAAAAGATTAAAATATCTTTAATTCAAGCTTATTTGTATTTAATGCAATGATTTGTTTTCATAAGACTTCCCATTTGTTAAATAATACGATTTTACTTTTACTCTTTTAAAAAAGAATAAATTATAATAAAATTATTCATGTTTGGCTAATTTGTCAAATGATATGTATAAGTTTAGCTTATTTTTTAAATGATATGGTTTGTAATTTAAGATATGAGCTAATTTACCCTTATTTTAAAGCAACAATCTTGTTTTATTTTAGAGCTTATCCCTATCTTATTCAACATTTGAAGGAGAGGAGTTTGATAGGAGTTATTGCAAGTCTCTCGACTCTTCACATTGCAAATCCAATTTAGATATATATTGGTTGGAGTATTTAGGGTGGGTTTGAATTCCATTCCATTTTAATTGTAATTCAATTATTTACTTCGGTTTATGTGAGCAGTTGGTTGTATAACTAAAAATCTCATACATCGATTTAATAATTTAACCAAATAATCACATACATCGGGATAAAACTATTACATTATATATAATTATTAAATTATGGAATCTAAACACACCCTTAATTTATCTTAATTTATCTTAAAGATATACATGCAACATCTTTCCTTTACAAAGTACAAACAAATAAGCTTGGATTAGGGGTATTTTAGTCGTTTTAAACAAAATAAATAGAGGTTTAATGTGTGGGTGGTCATATGAAAACAAATCAAATTTATGGGTGGTTTACTGTAATTTAATTTTTTTATGGGTGGTTATATGAAAAGTACTACGTATAATTTACGGGTGGTTATGTGTAATTTACCCAAATCAATATTTTTAAATTCAAACTCCCAGGGTTAAAACAGGAAACAGCTACTTCTACGAATCTGAGCAGTTGGAATTTTAACAATTTCACTATCTACGGCCCAAATCACACCTGAGTTTTATAAAAACTTGCTGCTTTTATAGTAGTGGAGATAGTGATAAAGGGTGAGTTAATACGCACCCTAAAGACCTAAACTCTTACCAGTCCGAATCAATCAAGAATCTCTCAAAACTAACACGATTTCATCAGGTAAGGATAAACTTGCATCCATTATAATATATAATCACAATCATACATTATAAGGAGTATATTATACTACCTCTGTCCAAAAATACATGGACTTTACTATTCACGCACGCTTTTTTAAGGAGGTAAAAACTATATAAAATATTAACTTTTTTTTAATAATTACAAACTTATTGATAATAAGTTTGTAATTTCATCAATAAGTTTGTAATTATTAAAAAAAATTCATAAAAAGTTAATATTTTATATAGTTTTTAACTCCTAAAAAAACGTGCATAAATAGTAAAATTCCATGTATTTTTGGACGGAGGGAGTATATATTATTATATAATAAACATATAATTAACTAGTATAATACGATATTAATTTTATAAAATAAATAAATTTAATTGTTTATCATTATATATATATATTGTTTAAAATAGCACTCTTTTTATTTATTATTTATAATTTACTATTTATATTTATATATGTTTTTAAAGAGGATAAAAGTTTATAAAATATCTATCTTTTTATTATAATTTTATACTATATAATATTTATAATATATACGGAGTATTAAATTATATTTATCTTTTTAGTAATACATATTATATTAATTATAGATAGATAGATAAATTATTTTAGAGGTTATGATAGTTATTTATGGAGAATATTTTAATTTTTTGAATAATGATCTTTACCAAGTAAAATGGCATCCCCGTCCCCTTCCTTTGGTTTCTCACTCCAATTCTATGAAGATTGACGCAGTCTCCTTCTCTACCCGGACTTCCGCAATTGATAATGATGAGGCTTCATTCTCCGCCTCGTCTAGCAGGATAAGTCATCGCATATCCTCAAATCTCTACCCCTTTTCTGTCCTCCGCCATCGTATTTGATCAATTTACCCCTCCCCGTGCTCCGGCTTAAAATCGACTCTCCTCTTTAGGGGTTTTCCGACCTTTTGGTCTTCTCAAGTAAGTTCTCTCCATCTTTCGACGATCTTAATTGTTGAAATATTTCGAATATTGAACCTTCTGTGCTATTTGCCCCCTTCAATTTTGTGCCTTACTCTCATCTTCATTGTTAGCCTAGGACTAATCTTCTGGTTTCCTTGTTTTTGCAGGTCAGATTTTGATACTCACTTCAAATTCTTAGCGGCACCATCCATACTTTCTACTTTATCTTTTAAGGTTATGGTTTTCGCTGTGATTTCTTTACAGTTGATTGATTTATGGCATCCTCTCATGGTAATGTTCATTCTGACACTGCCAAAAAGGAACAAATAATCACTGAAATCTTTGCAAAAACCCTCCATATAGTCCTTGAATCCAGGGCCCCTTATGTGTCTTCTCGTAATTCTAGTATAGAACAGGCCTTGTCCTCTCCATCTTCATCCTCATCATCTCCTTCAAGTCACAGGCCCCGGGATAAATGGTTTAATCTAACACTCAGAGAATGCCCGGATGCACTTAAAAACATTGATTTCTGGCGGCAAAGCAACCTTGATCCTATGGTCATTGATATTATTTTGGTCCAAAGAGTAGTACATCGCGAACTGGCTGAAGGGGAAGGGGTCAGGGATTTCCGGGATGGACCAAATACTGTAAAGGTTATAGAGAGATGGGTTGTGCAGTATGAGAGTAATAAGAGTAGGGATGGTAGTTATAGGAGCAAGAAATCTTTCGGAAACTTGCACACATTGTATAAGAAATCGATACTGCTTTTAAGGTCCTTGTATGCAACTGTTAGACTTTTGCCAGCTTATAAGCTCTTTAGGGAGCTCACTTCATCAGGACATATAAGGAATTATACACTGACACACCGTGTTAACTCTTTTGTGGAGCCTTTCACGCATAAAGAAGAGGCTGATATGCGTAGCTTTTCCTTCGAGCCTGTGGATACATCACCTGGCCGGCTTTGCCTTTCAGTATTATATCGCCACACCTCTGTCTCAGGCCTTAACTTTGAACAATTAACCCCTGAGTCTCCCCAGTTTATACTAGATTATGTTGGCAGTCCAGTAGTAGACCCAATCAAGAGGTTCCCTTCACTTCCTGTGTCTCAAAGTTTACCCTCTTATGCTCCGATGTCAAGGCAGCATAGCTGGATCAATGGTTTTTATGGTGGCTCCCCACCCTCTGTTTTGCTGTCACCTTCTCCAACAGCCACTGATTATCTGGCTCCACTTTCAAAACCGAGGTCCTGTCAGCCACCCATGAGCTTGCCACATAATATGAAGGAGAGATTTCAAGTTTGTATCAAGAACGATGGGTTGGTTGAGAATTTCCCACCTGGTGCCATTGTCTCGTCAAATGCCAATCTTCTACTGCCTTCTCCTCCACTTAAATCAACGACACCTGGGCAAAAAACTGAGAAATCCTCAGGTGCCGGAGGTTCCGTAGGTGAGAAGGTAATTTATATGTTGAATTAGACTGCAATTTTCCTCTAGGAATTAAGATCTATCATTTTAATTTGAAACCTGTCTTTTCTTCTCTAGTTTTCACTTGGGAAAGATGAGAGTGGAAGGTTTTCCATGCGAAGGATATCATCCAGCAGCAGCTCTCCATGTGTTTCGATTTCTGGAAGTTCTAGCAGGGTATCTATTCAGGATGTTTTTGATTTTCCTTGCCATTTCATTGAGGATGATGATGATATGACAGATCCTGGCAGCAGGTACGAGGCAATTTAGTTATGCTTATGCTACCCGAGTTTCATTTATTTTGCCATTTATGACTCAACATCACTTGTCTGATACTGTGATGTACTCATTTTTCAGCTTTGACGATGCATCACCATTCACTAGTAATGCATTCAGAGACATGAACTAGATATCATCTATTGTTTGTAACTGTGTTCTTTCAGCTAAGCAGAATAATCAGTCAACAGCTTCTTGTGATAACGCTTCCTTGGAGTTGGCTCTTACTTGCTTGTATTATCTGGGGAAGATTATTTTGTGATATGTTTGAATCTTTTCATTATAACAACTGATAATTCGGGGATAATGACCTCATAGTTTATATAGACTTGAAGAAACTAGTTTGGAGGACAGAATGACTGTATACCAGGCGTGTTGATTTTAGCTTAAATGGTAATAATTAGAAACACTGAAATCATTATTAGAAGGCAATGATTTTGTAAGCATGCGAATCTCCTCTTTATTCACTCTATAGAATGCTGATCTTCTATTAGCAAACTTCAATGGGCTTAAACTTGGAATGAGCTGTAAATATCGTTAGTCTGAAGCAAATATAGTGTGCTTTGGACGACGGAAAGTCATATAAACTCTTCTGAAAGAAAATGGGCTCTGGTTCTTCTGAAGGAAGGTTTTATTGTTTCCAATAGATTCTGAATTCTCACTTGGTTGTCCAATGGTTATTCAATTGCCAAGTCTGCTGAATGTACAGTTTGCACTTGAGACTTCATGTATGCTGTTATTCTTTAATATCCTGTCCTAATCTGAACTGAAATGCCAAATACCTGTGTTGCCCTTCAAAACTGAATGAAGTCTGTTGATGTAGAAACTCTTGTTTACATATTGCCTAGTCACTAGTTGAATTTTATGTTTTTGCTAGGCCTGGATCTTTTGATCAGAGAAAGCAACCAAGCGATCCGTTTGAACCTGGTCGGTCTGGTCCTGCTAGGAAATCCCAAGACGCTGCTGTGGGCGCCCTTATACTCATGCTGAAAAGGGCTCCACGTCTTCAACGTGACTGTTCCAACTCAATGCCAACATCATCAGCTGCGTACACTCCAGAGGGCATCCACCAAAGACCAGAGGAACCTGCAACTGATCTAAGCATGAACTCATCTGGGCCTGAGGTTACCAAGACAACAGCTGATGCAGTTACTGAGCTCAGGAAGTACAGCGACATAAAAGAGCAGTTGATCAGACAATGAGGCGCTGCTGCATCCCTAATTGTGAACTAAGAAAGACTGACCTTTCGAGTTCAAGGTGAGATTCTATAACATTCTTGGAGCTGGATTGACCATCAAAGTCGCGCTGTACAGGAGATGTTGTTCGCAAAATCGTGACATTTGTGAGACACGCAGGTGATGGAGCAAGATTATATTGTAACATATGATACTCCTCACTTATTACATTTTCATGGATTGGGTTCCTTGTTAATAACCAGCACGTTCAAATAGGAAGAAAAAAAAAACAGAAATAGGTGAGAACTGAAATGTTTCTTTGTTCATTGTTTATAACTTGGAAAGATTGTGTGTGTGTGTATATAGATGTTTATGACTATAAACTAGAATACAAATTATACAATACAAATATACAATATGAGGAGGAAGAAGTTGTGACAGAAATTGGTTTCATGTCCAGACCCAGAGAGAGTTGTGTGGATATGAAATTATATTGTCAGGTACTCCGTTCCGTATATAATTAGATTTAATTGTTTGTTTATCTGATCGGAAAGGAAAATAGGAAATGGCGTGTTTGATAAATGGAGATTCACATTATACTGGGTATAATTTTATAATAAAAATAATACGGAGGACGTATGTGTGAAATAGTGTAAATACGTAATCGGTAATTAGATGATCAAGGATTCAAGGGAAGGGACTAGGGAGGGGAGTAGGAAGGAAGGCAGACAAGACAGTGAATGAAATTTGAATAGAGGTGCGGTGGGCGGCGTGGTACTTTACAGAGCAGCGGAGGTGGAGCGACCCTCTTTTCCAACCGCCCAAACCGAGATGCTGACTTGTCATTTCCACCAAAAGAATCGCATCCGACGGCCCAGACTCCATCACAAAGCCTGTCAATCACCTCACAGGTCATCGTCCTTTCTTTTTTCTTTTATTTTATTCTTTTCTGGTGTGGTGGTGGTGGACCTGCCGACCTGGACCTGGTGGTGCTGGAGATGATACCTCCTCATAACTTAAGTCAGCCAGTACCTGCTGTACCACCCTCAAAATTACGCCAATTTGCCACTCACTCCATTTCAAATAATTAAAATAAATTAATTTCTCCTCTCGGCTCTCGCGTCGCTTCGCCTTCGCGTGTATATGTAAGACACCATTTCCTTTGTTTGCTCTCCACAACGCACAAAGCACAGAGAAACTTCACCTCCGACTCCGACTGCTCCTCAATCTTCTTTACTCTCTCTCAGTTGATTGTTGATAAAAACAAAGGTACCATTTATCTATCCTGCTTTTGCTCCATCTGCTCTAATTCTACTTGTTCCTTTACTTGGTTTTATTGTTTTCAAAATCTGGAATCTGGATCGGTCGCTCTATTTTAACATCTGTGCCTGTGCCTGTGCCTGTGCCTGCTCATACTTGTTGCCAAGGCCAACCAAATTTGTCATAAATCCATCCGAATCTCTAGTTGGATTGTTTTGCTCATCTACTAGTGTGAATGCTCATAGCAGGCCTAGATCGAGGTTTTACGCCTTCCTCCACTCCCGATCTACCCTTCATTCAACTGTTTGCTTTGAGATCTACTCAATTTTTTATGCCACTTTCGCTTCTTTCCTTTTGCCTAGCTATAAACTTGTTTCATTGTCTGATGGGCCACATGACGTTGTTTGATTTCCTTTGACTGATCCAATCCCATCCAATCCAATCTATGAGATGTCATAAGCTCTCGAATTGGATGTCCAAGTACTGAGCAAAATCCTAAAATTACATCGTTTATTGTCTGATGTACGTGGTCTCTCCCTATTCATATTATTCCAATTATTGACATGGGATCACTCACTGTCTTCTATTGAAATTTGAAAAGAATTGAATTATACCGATAATTGGTAATTCACTTACTCTCGTCACTCGGCTTTAAAACCCAATATTGGTTTCATGCTAATTTTATGGGCAATTATTGAATTTTCTTACATAGAGCTGTTAGTCTTTGAAAAAAAAAGTAACTCCTGTTCCCCGTGGTTTGTTTCATTTGTTTTGTCATTGTAGGTTGACAAGCAATGGCTGACGGTGAGGAGATTCAACCACTTGTCTGTGACAATGGTACTGGTATGGTGAAGGTGAGTTACTTGCTCTGAGTTCGAGTTATTACGCAATAGAACCACAATGTGAACATGAACACTGAACGGATACTTGTTTTTCATTGGGCACACATAGTTAAATGTGACTTTTTATATGTTCAGGCTGGGTTTGCTGGTGATGATGCTCCTAGGGCAGTTTTCCCTAGTATTGTCGGTAGACCTAGACACACTGGTGTTATGGTTGGGATGGGACAGAAAGACGCTTATGTAGGTGATGAGGCTCAGTCCAAAAGAGGTATTCTTACCTTGAAGTACCCTATTGAGCATGGTATTGTCAGCAACTGGGATGACATGGAAAAGATCTGGCATCACACCTTCTACAATGAGCTCCGTGTTGCACCTGAGGAGCACCCAGTCCTTTTAACTGAGGCTCCCTTGAACCCTAAGGCCAACAGAGAGAAGATGACTCAAATCATGTTTGAAACATTCAATGTCCCTGCCATGTATGTTGCCATCCAAGCTGTTCTCTCTTTGTACGCCAGTGGTCGTACAACTGGTATGTATTATCAACTCCCCATCATGATGCTTTATGTTAATCTGTCTGCCATCAATGTTAACATTGCTTTGTTGCTTGTTGACAGGTATTGTTCTGGATTCTGGTGATGGTGTGAGCCACACTGTCCCCATTTATGAAGGTTATGCTCTTCCCCACGCTATCCTTCGTCTGGACCTTGCTGGTCGCGATCTTACTGATTCACTCATGAAGATTCTTACTGAAAGAGGTTACATGTTCACTACAACTGCTGAGCGGGAAATTGTCCGTGACATCAAGGAAAAGCTTGCATATGTTGCCCTTGACTATGAGCAAGAGTTGGAAACCGCCAAGAGTAGTTCTGCCATTGAGAAGAACTACGAGCTTCCTGATGGACAAGTGATTACAATTGGTGCTGAGAGGTTCAGATGCCCTGAGGTTCTCTTCCAGCCTTCTCTCGTCGGAATGGAAGCTGCAGGAATCCATGAGACTACCTACAACTCCATCATGAAGTGTGACGTTGATATCAGGAAGGACTTGTATGGCAACATTGTTCTCAGTGGTGGTTCAACCATGTTCCCCGGAATTGCAGACAGAATGAGCAAAGAGATCACTGCCCTTGCTCCAAGCAGCATGAAGATCAAGGTTGTGGCTCCTCCCGAGAGGAAGTACAGTGTCTGGATTGGAGGGTCTATCCTTGCTTCTCTGAGCACTTTCCAGCAGGTAGTTTCTTGGTTCATTCTTTGAGAATTGGTTCTCTTAAAATCCAAAACACATAATGTCTTATTATCTAATTTGGTACTTGACTTTGCTTGCTCAGATGTGGATATCCAAGGGTGAGTACGATGAGTCTGGTCCAGCCATTGTCCACAGGAAGTGCTTCTAAGTTCTATTAATGTATTGGTAAAGCTCGATCAGTCCATTTCCCATTGGCTTTTTTTTTTTGTGTCAAGCGTCATGGGGACTCGGATGGATGCGGAGGAGGATGAAGATGGTCATGACATATCATTTTCAATACTTGAAAATGTATGTCACTATTCTATATTTGACTCAGTAATGGCGCCCTTGGCTACAAACAATGGAGGCTCCTTTCATTTCATCCTTACCTCTTCGGACTTCCAGGGTTCACCAAGTCTATTAGGATGTCTGTAGGGCAAAAGATTGATTTGTGAATCGTGATGTCTCCACCTTTATTTCCCCCCTCTTTGTTTCTCTATTTTCCTTGCTCTTATTGATGTTTGTTTTCCCTTCACTCAGAACCAGTTATGTTAATATTCATCATTTCATTTGTATGAGACCTGAGAAATTTTATATTAGTGTCAGTTTGCAACTTCTTATTGAATCGATATAAATATTGGGGTTCATATTCAGATTTTGTGATTTTAGAGTTTAATATATCTATTGTATGATTGATTTGGCCTTCAGACTTGAGTTGGGAACTACCATATATTTCTTTTATTACAGTCACACTACCCAGGTGTTGAATGAACTATAACCATGATACATTTTGAGGATCCCTACATATTGTCAACAGAAACTCGTTTTCAGAAACAAAAATAAAAAATACGATGACATGCCCTGTATTTGTAAATTCGGACCTGCCTCACACCTGGCAGCATACAATACATACAGTAAATGACAGAAGGTTTAAAATCACGGAGCCGGAGTAGGAGAAGGAAACAAGAATCTTTAATGGTGACGTGAATTGCCCAGTTTTTGTACATCACGAGTAATGACTAGGAGATGAGAGTTTAGCTATGAAACCCCTTTCAACTGTTTGGTCCTCTGAATCTGATTTCTGGTTTGTCTTTTGGTGCCACTTGTCATGTGGTTTCATATTACTCTGAAATTTTCAGTGCCCTTCTCTCCCTTTTAATGCCTAAAATCACGTTGCTTCTTTGTATTAATAATTCTTCTTATCATAGCAAATCCATACTCTCGTATTTTGGCATATATGAAAAAAAATTACAACTTGTGTATAAGCTCCTCATGTCAGCGAACCAATTATAATCTAGTTTACTATCCTTTTATATCAAAGTTAAGTTTAAACGAGTTTGGACAATCACAAGTTCTTAGTTTCTTCCTTCTTTTTAGATGGAATACATTCTTAATTTGCCCCACCAAAATAATAATAATAAATTCTTAATTTGCACTAGCCAATATTTCAAACTTTTGAATTCAATGAATTATTAGTCACAATCGGATAAAAAAAAAAGAATTATTAGTCACTCTTAAAATTAATTTGGGGGGGCCTAATATATGCCTTAAGTAAGCTATGACAGCGCTAAAAGGTAAATGGCCACTGTTTTGTTAGTCAAGTAAATGATTCACATTTATACCGCCCAAGTTCCGTTCCGTGTACACAACTTACACCCCCCCCAACCTTTTCTGTTTTTTTTCCCTCTTTTTTTTATCTGTGGCTTTAGCGGATTCTAGCCGAGCTGAAGCTACTGGTTGCGTTGCCTGGCCAATGCGCACAACACCCTGGATATAAAACTATTTTAATCACTTTGATCCTGAAAAAAAAATTCGATAAAATTCTGATAGGACTTGATAAAAATTTTAATAAAATTTTAGTGGTTTTCAGCTGCGATTCTGGTTGTTCTTGGTGTTCCTATTCCTAGTTAGGGTTCTGACGTCCGGTGTTGGATGTGACTGGAATCGTGACGATGTGTATCGAGCGACTCTATAATCCGAATATTTTCTTGGAGAATCGTTTTCACTGCCCACAGGGATTCCTGATATACATATACCGCTGACTAGAGGTGTTATTGTTCGGTGGCGGTTGACTTCGGGTCTTATTCTACGTTGTTCTCGATGGTTTAGGGTCAGGTTCACCTGTTAGCCTAAGTGCTAGATATGTCTATCCCTCTGTTTCTTAATTTAAAAAAAAAAAAAAGTAAAATAAAAGTGTTACAACGTAACACAGTTTGTGATGTTACTAATATAGTGTATTCAGTAAGTATTTACTTAATACAGTCGCATGTTTTGGTGAAGATCCTCCCCCAACAGATCGGAAGGGTAGTGAAGTGAGTGACTAGTGGGCAGCCATCATCATCATTCATCCTCTTTAAAGCTAATCAAAGACACATCAATCAATTACTTTTACACAGTTAATACCACTCAGGATTTTAGTAGTACAAGAAAAGAAAAAGAAACATTAATGGGTTGGCATCCCCATGTGGATTGTGGTGTTTTCTTCAGTGTGCAGCACAGGTTACAATCATTTTGGTGTGGGCTTAAAGCAAATTCCTTTGCGCACTATCTCTGTTTTAAAATGTATTTCTAGGTTCCCTTCCCGAGTGAACATGGAAACACCAAATCTTACCATTTCCATTTTCTACACTTGTTTCAAAAGGATTAATTAACCCAAATAAGTTAGTTATTAACGTGCACGAAACAAAGCCAGCATCAACGACTGACTGATCAAACAAACCAACTGCAACAAACCTTGGGGCTTCCAATCTCACAAACCTTGCTGTGTCAAAATCCAAAAGGCCATATTGCTTATGTACAGAGATTTTACATTCTCCCGCCAAAAGAATCATTGTACATTAACCTAACCCAAAAATCAAGCAGAGATTAGGACTTTTCAGAACTGTACACTCATTTTACCCCACCCCCCAAAAAATACAAGCTTCAACAACAACAATGGCAATCTACACCAATTTTCACCCACCATTCTCTTCTGTATAATGTGTTCAAAACTGGTTACCACATCAAGATGACCCTTCAGTCTATTACGTACATCCTCTTTGTTACATCAATGCAACGGCAGATAGGCTCCCCCGTGACCTTTCCTCAAAACAAGCGGTCCTGCATTTTCAGGAACCTTGTCCAGCTCTTTGTTACACACCTTAATCACATCGCTAAAACCAGTTACCAGTGAAGCCAGCTGCACTCTCAGCCTCAGATCCCTTGTTCTCATCAGTAAACACCGAAATGATCTGCTGAGATACCTTGGCCCATCAACTGGCAAGCCACCACCTCCAGTGAGCCAAACCGTGAAATGGGATTGATCTCCTCTGGCAACAACCTCAGACCTGTATATCTTTGCCAGCTCGACAAGCATGGGTGGTAGGAGCGGAAGCACAGCCACAAATTCAGCAACAAATTGCTCTAATAGCTCAGGTTTGGACATCTGGTTCCAGAGCACAGGAACCCATTCACTTGGCTGGTTAAGATTGTAAGCTTCAGCCACAATTAATGCTTCTTGAAACCGTGATTGGTTGACCAGAGTACTACGGGCATTTCTTTCAGGTAGATTAAGCCACAAAAGATCAGGCATTCGGATCTGAAGGGATACAAGGGATGCTTGGGCGCAAGAATTTCGTGTTTTGTTGCCAGCGTCAATGGAGGAATAAACCTCCGCAGCCTCAATGTAGTAGCACATTGATTCCAAGAGGTCTCCGTGCTGGTATCTATCACGGTAAAGTTGCCACCCCTGCGAGGATTGTCTAGCTCGCCATTCTAGCAATGACGCAGCTTCATGTTGCATACTGAAGTGTGTATAAACCTGCGGCAAGGATGTAAATGTAGATATGGATAAAAAAGAGTTATACAAGCAAAGCAAATTGAAACGTCACATAAAAAGCATAAAGATGAATAGAAATTGCATTCTTCTTTTGCTTTCTTTTTTCCTCATTTTATATCCTTGGCAGAAATGGAAATTGTTTAAGGTGTATCATTTTCATTTTAATTGTGTCATTTTGGACAAATGCCTTGTCATCCATCCATGTAAGAAATGTATATTTTTTTTTTAAATGTATATTTTTGTAAGAAATGTATATTCATACAATAAGAGCCAAGTATTCTTTACGCCTTTCAACATTAAGTGAAATTCAAGAGCATATACTAACCATAGCAAAGGCATCATGATCATTGGGGTTGCAATGCTTCAGTGATGTAAGTACAGCCATCCTAAATACTGCTTCTCTAGCACTTGTGTTTTCACCAGAAGCTGCTGAAAACTTCTGAAGGAGAAGACTTAGTTGTCCATTCTCAATGAGAATGTCAAGTATAAAATTTAGAGCATGGAAATTTCCAACTCCAGTCAAAAGACGAGCCAAACATGAGAAGTCTCCCTCTGAAACATAAGCTTCTACCCTTGTTGCCGCAAGAGCAACAAGAACATCAACCCCATCAAGGCAAGCTGATGATTTATAGAAGTGATGAGACAAAATAAGAAGTTCCACCTAAAACATACCAAATACAAGCTTCATGTTAATTCTGAGAAGCTTGATATGCATTTCTGTCAATATTCTCTATACATGAATAAGCATAAAGATAGAAATTGAGAATGAAGAGAAACATAAAAAGCCGTATGAAACTATTAATATAAAATTACTGCAATACAAGTCTCCAAGTCAGAGCAAAGACATGCATATTAATAAGTCAAAACTTGGTGTCCCTTTGCTCTGAGGTGTATAGTAACAGAGTTACCTTGGCTGGAATACTATCCCTCGTTAAAGACACTGTACTGATCCAGTATTCTTTTCTGGAAGAGCTTTCTTATCCTAGGAAAGGGCAACAGATAAGCAGAGAGGACATAGAGGCCCATCTTATCATTCGTTCTATATATTCAGGCCAAAATTATTATAGCTTAATATGTCTGACAGAAAGCAGGTAAGCCTTGCTGATAAGAAATAAAGTTTCACTGATCAGAGAAGAAATGATTAGGATATACGAAATAATTACAGGTTTATTATAACATATCGGTTCAAGATCTTATGACCTAGTAAAAGAGTGCATAGCCTGGATCTTTGTTGATTCACCAGAAGCATCTGGATAACAAGCACTTTTAAAAAAAAAAAATACATGCAAGCATCACTGACAGTATTTAATATTTTATCATCTCTTCCTGATATTCTTGGGCTACTATCCCCTTCCAATACCTCTACCCTTGTCCTCGATTTGTTTTTCTCAAATTGGTTAGTTCCAGTATCTATAAGACTATAATGAAAGGCCCTTCATCACAATATCACATGCTACATTGCAGATTTTTATTTTTAATCTTTAATGAAGAAAACCTTTTGCTAGGAGCAAATAAGACATTCACAAGGGAGTGAAGCTTCAGAAGGCGTCAAAACAACAGTGATACTTGCGCATCGTTTTTCAGTTCTTTCACTTCTTTGCAGTTTCATGCACAACTAAACTTTGACCAAACAAAAAATTAAGGGTCTGTTGGCTTATTTATTTGGAAGATGCACAGAAAGATGACGGTTTATAATAAAACTTCGGCCATATGTACCTCACAGGCATGCGGAATTTCTTGCCCAGTAATTACTAGTCGCATCAATGCATGCCCGATCTCTGGCTCTGAAGGACACAGTTCTACCCACCTTAAGAAGTCAGAAAATCTCCACAACAAGGGAGCAGGCCCTTCATCCTTCTGGGACTCAATATATCCCCCACGATGCGCTGCCAACAAACCCTGACAATAAATCAACTTCAAAGTAAGTAAATTCTTTTTTATGACTAATTGGTAGTTCCTTTTCCCCTGATAATTCTAATAACATGGCAAACAACCACGACTCACAAACAGAAAAACATAATGACACAGCAATCCACATTGGAGTTCTTCCCGCATATATTCAAATTGAATATGCCACAGTCAAGATAATAACTAGAGGGGAGACAAAACAATTCAAAAGTAAAAATACTTTTACAATTATATCAAGATACAAGGAATTTGAAGCTGGAGTTGTACTCTGTACCTTTAGGAATGATTCTGCCAGAATCCGAGCAATACTGGTAGCAGGCATTGAATGTGTTTGTATGAGAAGCTGTGCTTCTTCAAAAGAATCCTGAGCTTTAAGAGAGAGCAACTGCAGCAACTCAGTAGGCTGCTTCTCAAATGCCTCTGAAAAAGATATATCCAAGACATTTGCAGTTTTAACCACTGCAACTATCCTCTTGCACAACCCCCGCCCACTACCCTCAGTGACCACAAGGGATAAATTCTCCAAAACCTGAGATAAAATTGATGTATTGAGCTAGTTTACAGTAGATGTAACAAATCAAATACAGACAGAAATTTAACAGTAGAAGATCTAGATCAGGAAGTGGCATTCTCAGTTTCTCACCCCACCCCAGGAAAAAAGGAAAATAACTGCAAAGAGAACATTTATATGGAATGATGCAAAAGGAAAATAAGAATGTAGCTGGTGGTAGGTAAGGGAGTGCCAATTATGATGGGCCGCGACATTGGAAGTAAAGGGTGAGCAATCACCATATAGGATTAAACTTAAGTTTGCATCAGCATTTAAAAATATGAATGAGCAGTATGTCAAGTGCAGAAGATATAAGAGCTAAATAAAAAGAACCTGCAGTGTGTCAACTAGTTGGTCCTCAGTCAAATTATCATATGACTGAATCACTGAGCACAAATCCTTATCCAGGAGTGATAAAGATGTTATCTGAGGAGGAGTTGAGAGCTCTGCAAGTTTTAACGCAGCATCCACAAATTTAAACTCAAGGGGCACATTTCTTGGAGAAAGCTTATGCTGGAGTTGTTTGGCAGCAGATATTTGCCCAAATTCCAGCAATGAAAGGACAGCTCTTTTTAGCTCTGCTGGTCCAATTCTGTCTTCCCATCTTGACAAGGATGTAACAGCTCTTACATTCTCATCTTCCCGGTCACTTCTGAAAATGGCAAGGGGAGTGGAATCCTCTTCAAGATCTGTGGTTCTGTCAGTGTCTGCCACAAATCTTCTAGGAAATCCATGAGCTTTGGCTGTTCGTTTGGATTTCATGCTACTCGTTGCAGGTAATACCCCAGTATCCCATGCTTGTGAGCCCTTTATGAAATCCTGTGAGTTGAGCTGCATGAAGTTGCTTTCTTTCCCTTCTATCTTGTCTGATGTTCTATTCTTCATTACATTTAAGTGACTGTCCATTTTTGAGATTATATTTGCTATCTTGTCTATAATATTGGAGGTTTTCGCATGCATGTATTCTTGACTAGAACTGGTCAAGTTGAGGTCCCTCTCACTCTTCACTCGAGCTTCAGATTCCACAGCTAAAAGCCATACTCTAGTCTCGATTTCTCGTAATAGATGCAGCGGACAAACTCTAGTAAAAGATTTCAACAAATTAAAAATAGAAATCCATAAACATAAAATAAGAAAAAATGGGAAATATGTTCAGTTAAATGTATACTTACGGGGTTGATTGAGTGATCATTCCACTTAACCATTGCAGTGAAAGAAGCAGCAATTCATGAAGTTCCCTCGGAGGAAGATCTCTCTCCACAGCTTCTGCGTGTTTTAAGAAAAACAAACCAGCCTGCAGAACATAACACTATGTTAGCTATACTCCATATAAAATAAAATATAAAGAGACATATCAAATGTCCCCCCAAAATAACTGGCATAAACAATATTACCTGCAATGCAGGAAAGGAGTGTCTTTTGAATAAGGTCTGGCAATGACCCCAAAGAGCAACTCGCTCTTCTGGTACATCCCAAAGAAATTCCTTCCATTCTGCTACCATGGATTCAGCCTGAACATACCAGAAGTCAAAGAATTAAAATATCAACTTGACCAGGAAAAAAGAAAAAAAAAAGTGTAATTCAATTCTATGTCTAATGTTTGTAATAACAGGTGATAAGGATGGATCAACTTGCAAAGAGACAAGAATATTCATGCAGAGGAGGAATCACTTTGAAATTGGAATACAACTTTTTGGTGTATTAATACTATGGAATACCAGAAAGTGATTTTCCATAGCAAAGACTGCTAGTCTGCTTACAGAAGGAAAAGCAAAGGTGAGACAAGTACCAGCAATTTTGAGACTAGGTGAACAGAAAAAACTTTATAGCATTATACAGTAGTTGAGTTGATGTGTTAGTAAGATTATCAGAGACTAATTGTATGGTTTGAACCAAACTTCGGATCATATATCTAATCTCTAAAATTTCTAACATAACAATATGTTGCATTAGACGTTGATGGAGCAATTATGCTGCTTCATTTTTTTACCTGAGTTTCAGTAACATGGTGAGCAGCAGATTTCCACTGTTGACCACTGGCCTCCAATTGCCGAGCCCAGGTACGAGCTTGCTCCCAATGTCCATTCTTTTGCAGTGCAGTTAAAAGGGAAGCATCATCCAGTGTGTTATTTCCTAATTGAATGTCGTCATTTTTGCGTAGTGCAGGCTCAGCTAAATTAATCTTCCAGTACTGTTGTCGGTAATATGTAGCAGTGGATCCACCATCCCCAAAGTCTGTTGCTTCCAGAAGCTGTAGTAAGCATCTTTTCTCGTAAGGAGATGGGCAGTTCGAGAGGACTGCATTTGCTGCTTTTGAAGCAGTGGAGCTTATCCATGACGTGGCAACAGTTGGCACTGTTGGTTCTTCTTTAATTCTGGCTGAAAATGATCCTAGATGTGCAGAAGCTTCAGATAGACGCATTTGGGAAAACGCCTGCAAATGGGTGACATTTTGATAATTCCAACTACAGAAGTTTAGTTCATGGTTTTAGGCATACAAGAGATAATTACAGTTTCTTGCAAGGATAACTACTATTTCCACAACCAAACATTCATTCAGATAATTCCAACTATGGAAGTTTGGTTCGTAGTTTTTTTGACAGCCAAAGGATTCACTCAGATAAACTTCTATGTACAACATGGAATACAAGAGACAACAAATAATGAACTTCTATGTACAACATGGAATACAAGAGACAACAAATAATGAAACACGGCTTTATCTAGCCAACCCACGTTTCCACCCAAGAGCATATCCCATGATGCAATTGCTCAGAAGCATTTATCAAAATTCTGTTGTCAACCTACGCCTTCGCCCAAAGGAAAAAGAATATAAAAGGGGGAAAATCAATATAGATTTTCAAAAGACTGATCCAAAAAGTGAAGAAACTTATTTAGAAATTTTGCCAGTAGAAACCCAGATTTGGATAGGCTCGTTGAATACATCACGCAACCAAAAGTTGCATTCAACAACTTTTCTACCAAGGTAAATAAAGCCAAAAGAAAACCGAATGATCTAATAAATCAGCTACAGATATCACATTCACAAACAACAGCAGTTGCATCTCAATAAAAGCATACGCTAAGCGGATTTGTTTATTATTTTCTCATCTCAAGTAGAGTGCAGCATAAAAAATACGCATTTGACTAGCACACAAAATGCAAGAGGTAAAGAGATACTATCAACAAACAACCAACAAATAGCTTTTTTACACATGTTTGATTGCAGAAGAGTCTGGATCAGTAGTCAAACCTGAAGTGCCCGAATGAAAGACAACAGTGAACATGAGGGAAGAAACATTTCAAAGGCTCTCAGCAAAGGAAGAAACTGCTGCTGTTCACAAAGTACAGAAAGCATCTTTGGCAAGGAAACAGACCATTCATCAGCATTACTTGTTTCTTTCATCTCTTCCCCAGGTATTCCTTCCTCTGTCCCTTCAGCGGAAGCTTTGGCATCTGAACTAAAGCTTCTGAAAGATCCAGATGACAATGAAAATCGATCAACAATCCGTCGACGCTTCAGATTCTTCCGATTATAATATAATGTTGGCAACCGCTCATTTGTAGGCATGCAATTCAATGCATCAATAGCTGCACCAACATTGTTTGCAATCTGTGTAGCAATGTCACTTGCCTCCATTAATAAGGCATCCCTGTAAGAAAAAACTTACAAATTATAAAACTGCCCACCCTAAACCTGCAATCAAATTTTATTTTTGAACTCCTACAGCTATTTAGATTAGAAG
Source organism: Persicaria tinctoria (assembly GCA_037127255.1). NCBI lineage: Eukaryota > Viridiplantae > Streptophyta > Magnoliopsida > Caryophyllales > Polygonaceae > Persicaria > Persicaria tinctoria. Next base: position 201,139 of record JBANSL010000015.1, read on the forward strand.
ACGGAACCACCAAAACAAATATTGTTAGACAAGTTGAGTCTCTGGGTAAAGTGGTAAACAATTACTGCTATAATTGTTTACTCTCCGCATTTATATTCCGTATGTAGAGTTCCCATGGATGTATTTAGAATTTCTAGGAGTATTAAATGATCTCTCTCCCATCTGCCCAGTTGTAATATAAATTGGCTAGTTGCCTAAGAATATTTAAAGCCTTTCATTCACAATCTCTCTCATGGTAATAGAGCTCTTGAGAGATCTGAGTTTTTAACCTTTGGCCGCCACCTTTGTCGCCTATCCACCACCTATTCTGCCATGACATCTTATTCTTCTACAACGAAAATAGCAGCCGAAGGAACTCATTACTGCCAATGGGACCTCAACACCCATCTTAGGTAATGGCCTTGTTACTGCCATCTTCTCCTTGCCTCTTTGTAATATTTTATTCATTTCCAATCTTTTATCAAATCTTGTAGTATCTATTAAGAAATTGGCTCATGATCTTTACTCTGAAGTTGTGTTCTCTCCTTTTGGTTGCTTAATCATGGAGTCGATTTCGGGGAAGATTATTGGACGTGGTAGAGAAAGTGGGAACCTCTACTTGGAGAAACCTCATGCTAATACCTATCTTAGCACCACAAATTCCAATACTGAATGTCTTAGGACCACAAATTCAACTACACGTTGGCTCCAACACTACCGACTAGGTCATCCTTCTATTTCCTTGATGAAGCACATGCTTCCTAGTCTTGTTTTATTGGCTTACAATCTGAGAAACTTGTTTGTTCCACTTGTGAAAAAGTCAAACACAAATGTTTCCCATTCCCTTTTCGAGATAAAAGATGCCTAGTTCCTTTAGAGGTAATCCATAGAGATATTTGGGGTCCTGCGCTTGTAAAGAATATAAATATATCTAGCTGGTTTCTTACTTTGATTGATGATTACACTCGCACTACATGGTTGTTCTTGCTCAACCACAAATATAAAGCTAGTACTATCACTCCTGCATTTTATGCTATGATTCTCAATCAATCTCGCAAATTCAATGCTTCGATAATGCCAAAAATTACTTTAATCAAACCCTTTCCTCCTTTTTCACCACAAAAGGCATTATTCATGAGTCTTATTGTGTGTATACACCACAACAAAATGGCCTTGTTGAGCAGAAAAGTGGGCATAGCTATCATGTTTCAACCTAATGTTCCAAAGAACTATTCGGGGGAAGCAGCCCTCACCGTAGTTTATTTGATGAACCGAACCCCTTCTAAAACCTTGAAGTACCTGAAACGTTTGTTTACATTAAACCTTGAAGTACCAATCTCCACTAAAAACATCTTTAGTCCTTTCCCTATCTCTCAACTGATCATAGGTTAGAGCCTAAGATCTTTGGTTTCACTGCCTATGCCCATGTTCATTTTCTTGGTAGAGGTAAACTGGACCCCCAAGCTCAGAAATGCATCTTCATAGATTATTTCAACACTAAAAAGGGTTACAAATGCTCTTGTCCCATGACTAAACGCACCTTTGTTACTGCTGAAATTATCTTTGCCAAAAATTCCCCATTCTACAACTCTTCACCTTCATCGGCTCATGAACACACCTTTGAAACCAGTGTTTGATATCTCCCTACCACTGTCTACCTTCCTGTGAACACCAGAAGCTGCCCATCTAATGTTATCAGTGCTACCACAGACCTGTAGCAGCTGCACCTCCATCTAATGTTATCAGTGCTACCACAGACCTGTAGCAGCTGCACCTCCCTTTCCTAGTGCAGATCCTATTCCAACTGATCTTAACAGCCTTATCACAGACCCTACAGCAGCTGAACCACCAACTGAGGCGCTTGATCCGAGTCTTGCTCGTGCTGCCTCTTAATCTGATTGGTCAATTGCTCTCAAGAAAGATTCAAGAGCTTGTACAAAAACACCCCTCTATCTCTTGTTCAATTATGCTTCTCTTGACTGGTTTTCTAATGAGCACAAGAAATTTCTTTCTAATCTTGACGAGATCAGAATTCCTCAAAATGTTAGTGAAGCCTTTCAATCAACTGAGTGGTGTCAGGTTATGACCGAAGAGATGTCAGCTCTTGAGGCCAATCAAACATGGGAAGTGGTGGAACGACCATCAGTCACAATATTGTAAGTTTCAAGTGGGTGCATGCTATTAAATATCATGCTGATAGCTCTCTGCCTAGGTATAAAGCGCGTCTAGTGGCTCGTGGCTTCACTCAAACTTATGCCTTGGATTATCAAAAGACGTTTGCTCCGGTTGCAAAAATGGCTACCTTTAGCTTTCCTCAATGGGTATCTCAATTCTCAAGGAAGATATGTATATGAGTTTGCCTCCGGGTTTTTTCATCATCCTCTGCTAACCATGTTTACAAATTGAAAAAAGCATTGTATGACACTATGACCTCAAACAGTCTCCCCGTGCATGGTTTGGCAGATTTCGAGTGATGAGTGCTGCCAGGTATCGTCAGAGTCAAGGAGACCGTACTTTGTCTGTAAGGCACTCCAACATTTGAGGTAAATGATCTTGGACGGATGAAGAATTTCTTGGGAATCGAAGGTGGCTCAATCCAAATATGGTATATTTATCCTCGCAAAATATACCAAAGATGTACTTCAAGAGGCCGGGATGGCATACTGTAAACATACTTCCACTCCCATTGACTACGATCAAAAGAATGGTAAGGCTGAAACTGAACCAGATATTGATAAGCGATTGTACCAAAAATTGTGTGGATTCATGCAAGACCCTAGAGAACCTCACCTCAGGTTGCTTAAAGGATACTAAGGTATAGCGTCATTAGTCAATTCATGCAAGACCCTAGAGAACCTCACCTCGAGGCTGCTTATAGGATACTAAGGTATCTTAAAGGGACTACAGGTAAGGGGATTTTTTTTCAACAAAAGTGACAAGCTTATGCTCGAAGCTTTCACAGATGCTAACTTTGCTGGGGATGTTGTAACTAGACGATCTACTACAGGCTATTGTGTCTATCTTTGTGGCAATTTGGTTGCTTGGAGAAGTAAGAAGCAAGGAGTTGTTGCAAGGTCTACTGCAGAAGCTGAATTTCGTGCAGCTGCTCGTGGTATTTGTGAATTGCTGTGGATGAGAATCATTTTGAATGATTTGGGAATTGAGTGGCAGGATCCAATGAAGCTACAAGGCAGGATCCAATGAAGCTACAAGACAATAAATCTGCTATAAGTATAGCTCATGATTCTGTGCGGCATGATAAAAAAACTAAACATCTGGAGACTGATAGACATTTTATCAAGGAGGAGATTGATGCTGGAATCATACAAATCTCTCATGTCTCTTCTGAATTCCAATTTGCTGATCTTCTCACCAAGGGATGTCATTCTACCAGATTTCAGTGGCCTACATCCAAGCTTGGGATGGATGATTGTTAGACAAGTTGAGTCCCTAGGTAAACAATTACTGCTGTAATTGTTTACTGTCAGCATTTATATTCTGTATATAGAGTTCCCATGAATGTATTTAGAATTCCTAAGAGTATTAAATGCTCCCTCTCCCATCTGCCTTGTTGTAATCTAAAAGTTGCTTAAGAATAATTTCAAGCCTTTCATTCACAATCTCTCTCAAATATTATGTATTTACCAAATCATATGATCCTGAGGTTGTCTCCACTACTGTATGTCTAATAAATCTCTTACCAGCAAGCACCTTATCATTCTGAGGCACATATCTAATTCTATTATAATTTATTGAAAATAATTTATACGTCTGCGGTCTGCCCGTAAATCTACTTCTGATCTTACAATCAATCTTCAAAAATAAACACTGGATAGATAAAGGCAAATGAGTATCTTCAGTATTATTAGCTCCACAATGTCGAAATAAGAATGGCAATATGGCAAACATGTTCCATGAAAAGCATTCCATAAAGAATAAAATAAAAATAAACTTGCTTGACCTGATATATAATTAGTATTTTGACTGGAGTGCAACTCTAGTGACAAAAGGTTCATAACTTATGCCTAGCATTTGAAATTAAAAATCATCTTAGCAGTCATCTTTGTGCTTGAGCAAGTACATTCATTAAAAAAAAAAAAGGGGGGGGGGGGGGGGGTATTGATTCATACTATTCACTTTCTTAGCTTCCCTAATTCGGATTAATATATTATATCTGATATATACTAAAGCGCTTTCATTTGAAACCAGATAGCATTCTGACAAGGTTCTAAGTGCAGCTCAACTACCAAACAAAGCCTGCAAGGATGTGCAACATCAAGAGTAGAAAAAAAAAAGCCACATAGACAAGAGTTTTGGGGAGTTCACAAAATAGAATTTCTTAAGAAAAAAAAGATAGAAATTTTCACCTTGATGCAGTGATTTCCAGCCAAACTGTTAAGCAGGAAAGTGGAGTCACATCAGGGAAACATGATGCAACGATAGCCAACATAGACCAGCTTAATTGTTTTGCCTTAACCAAGAGTGCTTTCCCAGGCTGTCTCTGCTTTTCACATTCTGCTAAAATTCCAAAGAGCTCCACTGGTACATCAAAGCCTTGACCCACAGGAAAATTATCACTCCTGTTTTGTAAACTGCTTGAAGTTTGGGACGAGACAGTGATCCTCCTTGACTGCATGCCTCTAAGAACTGTTAAAATATGAGTCTGAAGCCGGGCATCCTTGAACTCCCTTTTTGCCTGAAAGACAAGTTTGATAGGTGTAAAACATTATTGAACATGTGGTAGTTCTAAGTATAGCAGTGCAAAGCCCAAAAAAAAAAGTGAATTCAGAAAACTGAGGACGATAGAGGAAAGATTACCACTTGCACCACAGTGTCAAAAGGATATCCTCCAATTAGAGCCTCTGAGAGAAACCCAACCTAACAAACAGAAGAACAATCAATCAGATAGCAATGCAGAGAAACCCCAATTTACTAATAAAACATATCATCTATTACTTCAACATCGTCTCCATATAACTTCATTCATGAACATACCCAATCATTATCTCTTGCTAAAAAAGCAAGATATTTTGTGCTCAATGGAATCTTGTGCAACTGACAAAAAACAACAACTATATTCCAGTGCTGGCTTGCAGCTCTCTGCCGAGACCTTAACTCACTCCCATCACCACGTCCACTTAACAGCCAAGAGCCACATGTCATACCATCAGGCAACCTTGGGAGACTTGCTTTCTCCAGATGCTGTAAAACAAGCATTAGAGCTCGAGAAAGATTTCCACAGTAGGGGGCAGTGGAAGATCCTTCTTGCCTACAGATAGTTGGATTCTCCTCTTGAAGATAAATGTCAGCCAGGGCTCGAGCAAGAGAATCTGCAATAGCACCTTCTTCAGGCACGGCATGCAATACGGAATCCTTGGGTACATGTCGCTTTTGTTCCTCAATTTTCATATGGGAGCTGTAAAATTTTGATATACGTTGCAAGGCAGCAACATCTACACGGAGCATGATAGCTGATAACCCACAGAGTTCCAAGAGAAAATCACAGGACGCCACCAACATAGAATTGTGATAATTTGTGATAGCAATAGGCATGATCTGGACAATAAAAAGTAGAAATTGATCAGAACAAAGCAACAAAAATTCTACTAGTGATATTAAGAAAAATACATACTTTTGACCATAAAGAAGACTTTGTTTTGGGAAAAGAAGCTATATGAAATCCAAGGAAAAATCAATGGTAACAATAAAAATCCAAACCAATGATCTCCGTCATTGAAAATGTACCAGCAAAAGAAATTATTGCATCAAATCCTTTTAAGACAGGGTCCATCACTTTTCATAGTGCTTAATTCAAAAGGTTTCGTTGATTCAATCTCAACAGAAGCAATGACAGTTACAAGGTTTTCTTTTTATGATCCTCTTGCTCCAACAAGGCAATATTATCCTTGTTCAATGTACAACTTTTCCACATTAATATACTCGGTGGATCAATTATCATAAAGACAATACAACTAATCTGGAACAAAATCTATACCTACTGCCAAAAAGTTTCAGAATGAAGGGGGTTTACGGGGATCATACACTCGTACTTCTAGTGTATAAAGCCACAAATGGGGTATTGCAGTGTAGAAAGATTGTTTCCAATGGTCAAGTTGAAAACTTATTTAAGTTATTTAACATAACACTGCTGAATTAGAATAAACCACGTGATGTGATATGTACTGAAAAGCTAATGTTGAAAACTTCAAAGAAATACATCAAGTTCACCTGTTAGGTGATACTGCATACTGAAAATGCACCACCAATGCCATTTTGAAATTTGCAATACCAATTCCTTCAAAATCAAATTTCGTTGAGAGCAACTCATACCATTGAAAGAAGTGACTCCTCACTCTGTCTGAGTGGTGCCATCAGCGTCTGCATGTCCACCTGAATATTGTTCACCTGTCCGCGTACTGAAGCAATAGATTGATCTCCATTTGCACCCTCGGTTTTCAATTTCTGAACCCTGTAGCCAAGGAGATGGCTGAAAGCAGCTAGTGCACGCCCACGATGCAAGTGGTGCTCCAGCCCAAGACCAGTTTCCTGAGTTGAAAGAGTCAGGAGAGACAAAACACCATGACACATGGAAATGTATGCCAATGTCAAAGCACTTATATTGCCGTCAGAGTCAACAAAAAATAAAAACTCATCTTAGTGCATATTAACAATAATTCAAAAGTACTGCTTCACAGTATCCCACTATGAGGACACAAAAACAGCAAGGCTAATAAGATAATTAAAATATACATATTGGCATTTGTCTTCTTGTTTTCATATTTATCCCTCAACCAAGAGATCTGCATATGGGTTTTCTTAGAATAATACTCCCTCCGTTAAAAAATATAAGTCTTTTTAGGATTAAAATTTTGTTTGGAAATATAAGTCCTTTTAGGTTTTCTAGGCATTGGGTTAAGAGAAAAGTAACTTTTTGACTTGTTTTATGAAATGTTATTGGTTGTTAGTGGTTGTGGATAATTAATGAGGGGTATAAAAGTAACACTTTTGTGTTTTTCTTAATATGTGTGCAAACACCTAAAAGGACTTATAATTTTGAACGGAGGGAGTATATCGCTACAAGATACTCCATCCGTCTCAAAATTTAAGTCGTTTTAGGATTTTGCACAAGTTCTAATAAAACACTCACTCTTTAGCCAACATCATCATTCTACTAACTTTTACATAAATTTTATTGTTTTTTAATAATTAATACCCACTACATTCCTTAACCAATCAAAATCTTTTAAAAAATCAACAACACACAAATCGATACAAATCATTACTATCCCCTACCTAGAAAACCTAAAACGACATCTATTTTGATAGAAGAATAAAGACCTAAAACGACCTAAATTTCGAGACGGAGGGAGTATTTTTTTTACCACTTCACAATAAAAAGAATCCGATACCCTGCTTTAAGCAGGATTACACTAGATTGACAAACAACTGCAAGCTGAACAATGAGAAATGACACAGATTCATTTTCCCCACTTATCCCAATTGATAAGTTCTACTTCTTTTTCTCAACATCTTTGTGATATTCATTTTTTCTCAGAAGACATAAATGAAGTCAACTTTCCACATTTCTCAAACAAGATCATTTGTCCCTTGCCATCACATTCTTATTAAAACACTGGGTAGAAGGTTTTAGGGATTTTTTCTTTTTTCTGTTCAAAAGGATGAAATTCAACCAAGAATCTAGACCACGATAAATTTTCATTTCTCCCATGAAACCAACACAAAATTAATAGTTAGTACTGCAGAAGCCAGTTTCTATCTGATAATTTTCCTAGTGATAATTTTCCTAGTCCCTACAATCAAATTGTAGACCTATGGCTAAGTACATTGACACTTGAGGTGATAGATCAAAAGCTTGTATTCACTTATTGATCTTTAAAGAAAAGGGGAAAAGATGGAAATAGCACTGTTTTTTAATTGCTACCTCCACTGAAGACGCGTAAAGTTCCTGCTCAATTTGTTTCTGGATGGCTGCTTCCCAGGACATGGCACTAATCTCTGAATATTGACCAGCGTTTAAAAGCATTTCTATGTCCCTTTGTAGATAGGCTTCCCCAGCAGGAAGATTTGACAGCGCTTGCCACCCTAGAGGACCCTGCAATACAGAAAGCAGATGAGATAAATAGGTTCTGCAAGTGCAGAAAAGATATGATGGGCCATCCATGAAGATATTCGTGCTTATACTGCTTGATACCCTTTTGTTTACTTCAATAAAAGAATAATTTCGTATAGAACAGAGAAAGGATTACAAGCACAAATCAGTCCTTTCGAAGCCAGGTATTGTCAAGGCATTTCCTGAACTCCTTATCATCTGTCTCATTGAAGGTAAAAACATTTAAGTACTCGGGATTCTTTTTTATAAAAATGGAATTAGGTAGCCATGATTCAAGAAAAATAAACAGAAAATGTCTTACAGCTATTCTTTCCAGAAAAGAGTAAGAACTAAGAACGTAACCTGCACAAAAAGCTGAATCAATCTCCGCAACCCTTTATGAAACCAGCAAGGCAGCATTTGCAGAAGTGAGGCATCATGGTCAGAAGAGTAGAAGACATTGTCTCTCCAGCTTAAATAGACTGATAGAGCTGAACTGCCCGCTAATAGCAATACAATAATGTCACTAAAGCAATAAAAGATGAAATGCGGATACAAGAAAAGCTAGTTTAGCGACATGAATGAACATGATATAAGGGGAACTTTACCAGTCCTCACTGTAGGGCCCCGAAAATCATAAGTCATTTTATTCCCTAAACATGCAGCAACAAGCATGCGCCATAGTGTAGGGAAGCGCTGTAAGGCAGACCTAAGATTCTCCAATGTGCACTGAGCAGAGGAGCTAAATCGCCTTTTGACACTCCCACGGCTCAGGCAGTTTTCCATAGGCAATGGAGCAAACATAAGTGTTGCTATTGCAGCCATAAGCCATCCATTTTCAGCAATATCATCCACAGTATGAATCAAATCATTGACCTCCAACCCCACTAGGTTGTTCAGGGTAGGTAAACCCTGAGATAGGATAGCACGGGCATTACAGAGAGATGCGTCATATTCAAGGCCCTTGATCCGAGAGAAAAACAACCATTTTGCCCATTGGCAATCTCCCTGTAAAGAACGGGAAAGTTACAAAAGAATAGTCACAGACCTAGCGACATAATAACAAGGGAGATATGGAAGCCTTTATTCTGAATTTTTAAAGGGTAAATGGCAGACTAACGGCCTAGTAAGCATAATTTGTGGGACATTAGTAACAGAATACAAAGGTCCAATGTGTAAGGTGCAGAAGCGCTCACCACAGCATCTTGCACTGCACCAAGAGATTCAGTATCTAAAGCCAACTCGTGATGATCGAGGCAAAGCTCCAGCAGATGAGGCAAGTTATGCTGTGAACAATGATGTATGAAAATTTTATGAAGTGCCTGCAATGTATTTTGCTGAGACTCTCCAACAAGATTTATAAAACCCATGTCCGATGGTTCAAGTTCAAGCACATGTTTATCCTGAAAGAGCATCTTATTGTTTTCACCGACAAAACCAGATCTTGCCAATAAAGATATTATTTTTCTAGTATCGTCCCAGTACTCCTTCAAAAATATGAGTTTCTTTGCAAGCTGCTTTTCTAAGAGCATTCTCAACCATGTAGAGCACATAGAATCTGTGAAGGACTGAAATATTCTAACATTGGGAATCTCAGCATAGACACCGTCAAGTTCATCATGGGAGTACACATAGCTCAAATAATCGGGCGCTTCCATGCTACTAAAGGTAGAAGAAGACCGTGGCCCGTCCAAACTAATCTGAAGACTGCTTATAGGTGTCAAAGAATTTGGGGTCATGTCCAGAAGTTTAGAGACTTCCTCCCAGTCATTGTGGCATATGTGATACTCGAGTTGTGATTCCCACATCACATGCACACCCATAACAAAAGGTTGATCGAGCAATATCTGTATAACAAAAAGAACATCGTTTCAAGAATTATCACCTCTAAACCTGTGAAAACCATCCCACCCACCATGAATCCCCACATAACTAAGGTCTCTTTTTTCCAGGGTGGTATAAAGATATCATCATCCGGCAGAAAAAAACCCATTAGCATAAACAATACGTATGATTAATGAAGACAGATTAAAGCAACATTCCAAAAATTTCACTGCCTAAAGTGCAACCATCTAAACCAGTGGTACATCCACCACCATCCTACAAGTAAAAAGTTCTTAAGCAGAAGCTTGAACTACACAAGCGAGTTTAGTATTCTACTAGAGGAAATATATGTGTTTCAAACAGTCTTTGAAATATTCTTTCTTCCAAATATGAAATTTCCATCAAATACAATAAGGAGAAAAATTATTGCAAATCAATCTGCATCTACTAAAACTCTTTTAACACTTTTATAAATGGTCAAGCCAAACTCTGAACATAAAATCAAGAGGAGCATGACAAGATACGAACAGCTAAAAGAACCTGAATGCTGAAATCATGCCCAGCTTTCACTGCTATAAGATTGATCTTAAACATTGAGAGGCATAGTTTCACGGTTTCAGATGCTTCTAGAATGAGGTATACAGGAACCACTGCCAGTATTAAAGTTCTTTCTAATTCATTTCATCTGCAATTTCAGCTGTGATATGCATTCTAATTAAATAACCAGGTTCTTCAAAAAATAATGACTTACACGGTCAATAGTTTTCTGGTCCCAGGCATTGAACCAGACAGCTGCAGAAGCCCAATATCCTGCATGAGTACTGTCTTCATCCTCAGAATCACTAGACTTATTCAAATCTGTCCATGAACCTAAAACTACTCCATCAACCTCACCACACTCCATCGTCATATTTTGGAATGAATCTGGATGCAACAGCTGGAAACTGTTTTTTGTTGGTAGAGTAACAGTTGTTGAATCTCCTTTTACGTCCTTTACCCAGAAAAGGTAGGTGCTCCAAAAACTACTGCTTGGATAAATTCTCTTTCAACAACAACAACAACAAAAAGATATAAGGATAGCTGCAATAACCGGCATGAATTAAACTAATTGGGTTTGTGGGTGAAATTAAAGAGCAGATGATTTCCCGATACCTCAATTAATGATAATCTGTCAAGTATTGCCAACTCGTATGGCCTCAAGTATCCATACTTCTTCATCTCTTCAGTGATTCGACTCCGAAGGAATTTATTTACAGTGCCAAACAGTAACTGCCTCAGACATCCTTCAACATCCTCTCCAAGCTTTTGCAGTGTTGTCACAGCAAGTCCTGTTTCACCCTGTTATAATATAAATTAAGAAAACACGGATTATTTGGTGTAGCTCTGCAAGTAACAAATGTAGAGTACCTTCATGAATAGACCATAGGCAATTGATCTTCCAACATCACGAACTTCAGTGAACATATCATTAGGATCCTTGTCATCAGCTGAGTCTTTCGTATGATGAAGATGTAATTGCAGAACTGCTAATGGCAGACGACCAGACAGTAGAGCATCCTTTACAACATTCTTCAAGTCCAACTTGTCTAAATCCCATCTTGCAATCATTTCCTTAGGGTTCTCTACGGGGAAAATCAGTTTTTTAGGAATCATGTCCTGTCCAACAAAAGCTACATCTGTGGTTTCAAAATCCGAATGGTTTGCAGCAGCAAATGAATCAGCAGGTATCAGTGCTAACTTCTCAGATTCCGACTCCAGCATAGAGAGCACATGTTCATGTTGGTTTATTTTCTCAACAGGTGATAATTCTCCAGCAAGATTTACCATCACGGAGCTCGGCATGAAATCTGGTGCTTCATCATCATCCACCTATCATGAGGCATTTGCTTTAGTATTGCTTGAAACATTTAAATTAAGCAATATCCAGGAGAGAGAGAGAGAGAGAGAGACTACATACTGATCTCTGGACTGGTCTGCTAAATTTTGAAGCTACTTGACTTTGGAGATTCCGGATAATCACTAACAGATGAGACATCTCATCTAGCTGTCTTGCGTAAGCCTTGGTGTCATGCTCTTTATATGGTAATAGTGGTAGCAAGTTACACGATTCTGCCTCATTACTCTCTACTTCAAATTTGTTAATCTTATGCTCTAAAGCCGCATATTTACGAATCATTTTGGTTGCAAATCGAGTTGCTAATGCAAGAAGTCTGCATTCACACATTGTAAGATCAAACAAGAAATTTGAGCCAGGGTAATCATCTAAAAAAGGCGCAAAACAAACTTAAGATCAACTTAATCTTAACATCAGTTAACCACGAAAAATAAAAACATAGCAACTCAAGCATCATTCAATATAAGTTCAATCGTGCTAAAAGAAAGTCATAATCACAGGCATCAATGAAAACTAACACAGAAGATTGACAAATTTGAACATTACTAAGACAAAATTAAAACTAACACAGAATTATTCAAATGTTGTTAAATTGGAGTGCTTCTTAAATTACTTTTAAACTTCAAAAAATTTATCTTTAGAATATTACATCAACTATGTCGCAGACAAGACCATAACAAAATCAAATGCTGAAATTGAACAGAGATAAAACCAAAATCAATTGAGATAAAATCTCATTATCACTTCCAGCCTTCCAGGTAAGAAGTAGTCTATGATCAGTTCCAGTACCTTGATGCAGAAGAAATCTCATTATCACTCCCAGCTTTGCCAAACATCATATAAACAGCAGCGAAAATCAATCTCAAGATACCTTCTTCAGCCATGCTGATAGAAGCAAGGTTTGCCAAAGACCTGATTATCCATGGATATAGAAACATACAATTAGAAATTGTAGAGCCAAATTGTCAACAAAAAACAAATCATGAAATACTTTGCCCCATTAGCAAACACAGTGAACCTTCAAACTGATTCATCATGCAAGGGACATAACACAATTAAATCAACTGATAATCCAACAATAAGTCCACCAGAAAGAAAGAGCAAACTAATGCAAGACTTTATTAGATGATTCTTCACAGCAGTGAAGCATAGGCTCGCGCAAATAGGGTGAACTGCATGATGCAGAAAAGATTAAAACTTACTGCTCTATTTCATCAAATTTCAAGTAGCTCAATGCCAACTGCAAGTGTCGTAGGCGAGATGCTTTAAGGTCCCATCCTGACATAACATTAAGTCAAAAGTCAAAATACAGATTTTCCTTCACACAAATAATATCATACACACATCAGTCAATATATTAGTAGTACTGCCTCAGGTAGAGGACTCTGTAAGCAACATGACAGTGCATTTTAGTCTAACAAATATCTTAATGGATGATGTGTTGGTACTTTTGAGCAATATTAGAAGACTGAGCTTAGCTTTTCTTCTTTTCATTACTACAATCCATCCTTGATTCAAATTCCAAACTTACAACAGGCATCCTACAGGCATGAGAGCCAATAGCCTTGTGGCAGGGATGCACTCAATCAACTGAAAAGAGATGTACAATCCAGTTACATGTACCAATTCTACCTCCAAATCTTACCTACTGTAAAAACAAGGCTCATGAGCCTAAGCATATATGCCATAAATGTAGATCAAACAGCTAATATAGTGACAAATAAAAATTATAGCAGAATGGATGATATTTATCATGGCAGCACAAAGTTGTTAAGCACAAAACTCAAAACATGAGGGTCAAATTTTTGTCAGGACAAAACACAGCTGAAAATAGACAAGCGATGCCACCAATCCAGCAGAAAACAAGATCTACTAGAGAATAATTTAGAAACAGTACAATATAGTACCCATCAAAAGATGTAATAAATATATCTCACCATTTTCCAGACATAAAAGGTCTGCTCCATCAGAACCTTCAAATAAGAGAACTCTATCCAGAATCTCTACTTTCCCTGGTGGCAGAATCAGCTCCGTATTCTTTGTCTTCATTATTTCACCCACCTCATATGCAGAATGTTGGCATATTTTGGGAGATGGGTATTCAATGGACTCAATGGGATGAAAATTTGATGAAATTGATACAGATGGAAGAACAACTGAAAGACCATTTACTGTCACCAAGTAGAAACAACCATTGAAAATGCATCCAACAGCTTCTCTGATTAGAATTTCTCGTTCAGTTTTGATGTCAAAATTAACTCTAAAGTTAACGAATGCATCATCATACAAGTTTGTTTCAAGATGCAAATCAGCATGAGCAATGTAGGAACATTTTGTTCCCTCTACATTGATTTTTCTAGAAAGCCGGGTGATTCCAAAAGAAGAAAAACACATCATATCATCTACCGCATAACCGGTGGTAGGAAGAAATAATTTGCGGCAATGCAATGACCATTTAGACCCAGGAAATCGCTGACTTTTTTCCTGGTACATTTCAGCAAAACCACTTGAGCTCAAATCACTTTGGCTCACCCCTCCATGCAGGTGCCAGTTGCCAAAACTATAGCGATTATTGAAGCATTTCCATGTTATACCAGTGTCATCTAGTCTTGGTCTTGTTGAATTTGTCTGCACTACCTTTTGACAGCTTACATCAGAATTGCCAACAATCCAGGGAGACAGCATGTCAAACCTCTGTCGATGCAGCCTATCAAGAGCATAATACATCTCTGGAACATGATCACTAGCACAAATTACATAAGCTGTGCCATGATCATCAACTGCTGCCAAAAGAGATGTATGGGGAGCAACAAGTAACTTTCGGAAGCCTTTGTTATCAGCAAAGGCAGCAGTTTCAGGCACAAGTTTATCACATGCTGCTAAATTTTTCTCCTGCACCTGCATATACTGTCGAGGTTTCAACCCAGACATCTCTAAGATGTTCACGCGTGCAACATATTCACCCGTCGTCGCACCATAAAATAAAAGTAACCCATAAGCATCAAGGCAAACAAGCAGATTATCAGAAAATTGGAAGTCAGTCCAGTCAACAGCCCTGTTTGCATCTTCTTGTTTCAAAGTTACAGAGCAGATCCACTGCATGCCACAGATATCCAACCTACTAACAAGAACAATTACGTTCCTGCTATAATTTCTTGGTTCATCACTACTATTAGTTGCAGTATTTCCTTGCACAAGAGCAAAACCAATAAGGTTGTAAGAGTTGCTTGAAAATATTTTCACACAATGGTAGTCACTGCCCATTCCAACATTACCATCAGTATTCAACGAGGGTAAATCTGCAAGATTGGAAAAGCCACCTACTTGTTCATCAAGGACATTCTCTTTTTCAACTCCTTTGGAGGTTACAGCAGAGCCATGAGAAAGGCAGCCCAAAATCAATGATGAATCATCATTAAAAATTTGAAATGAAACTACCTTTGCTGAGCGAGGATACATTGACTTGTCAGGAAATGAGGTCCAAATGACTCCATCTTGCTCCTTAGTTTCAACTGAGGTTAAAAAGGATCCCAGCCATTTCCTAGAGCTGCGGTTTCTAGCAAAATGAGTTGACATATCCTCCCCAGAACAATATGGACCTTCTTTATCCCCATTAGTACTCCTTGAAGTGGTTTTACTCGCAGAGGCTTCCATATGATAACAACCAGTAGAAGGGCCCCATTCCATCCATTTTCCATTTCCTTTCTCCGCTTCTGAAGAAGAATTTATAACTTCATTGTTCTCATGAAGCTGACAAAATGCATGCACTGTGACACCATGATGCCCACAAACAAAAAGGAGTTCCCTAAACGATGCCTCTTGATGCTCCCTATTTGCGTCCGTACAAATACCCCAGGCTAATGAATTCACATCAGAAATAAAACGGCAATTATTCATTTGAGAACAATTACTTTCTCGAACAAGCCCAGTATCAGTTCCTAGCGCAGAATCTGTATTATCTGGTGGTGCAGATGTGCTATGCATAGTTGAAGCTGGAGAAGATGGTAAATCCATCCTCTGAAGAATTTCATGTTTAAAACCATCACTGTCAATATCATCTGATTCCCCTGCAGAGAAGTGTAGCCTATTAAAAAAAACATCAGGAAAACATGTACGGTGTGCTTGAAAGGCTAGAGACCAGTGTAATAAACTACAGTAGGAAACAAGAAGTACGACCTCGTGTTAAAGGAAGCAGTACAGCTTCCCGGTGAAATGATAGCAGCAGCAGCAGCTTCCTGGCCGGAGAAATGAAAGCTTCGCGAAATTCCGACAGGTCAAAGTGGGACTGAGATGCGTCCCACCTTTGCAGCTGTAGCACAACAGGCCCCTCCTGATTTCGTTGGAAACCCATTCTTGAACCTAAAAACCGGAAAAAACGACATCAAATTTCAAAAACCTCGCGGTCAGTGATCCCAAATACACAATCGCCCATCCAAAATCCCAATTCAAATCCCGCCGTGCACGATCAAGGCAAACGAGTCCTAATTCTAGGCCAGTTCTCGTTGCACCGGAATAAAATTAGCATTCAGTTGGAGAAACTAACCTCGAAAAAACGCCTAATCCGAGCGAATCCAAAAGATAAAATCAAGATTCCATAGCTAGGCGCCATTCAAACATGGTGCCTTGCGTGCTTCTTAGATTGAGCCCATCGGCATTATGCAACCAGTCCTCGGGAATTGAGCTAAGCGGAATTGGATGGGAAGGTCGGTGAGAATGTGGAATTAGGGCAGGGGAGAGAGAGAGAGAGAGAGAGAGAGAGTGGTGGTGTGGTGGGAGTTTGATACTCTCTGCAGCCCGATGCGGAAGGAGCAGAGGATTTGGGAGGTAGCGCGTCAGCCGTGACGCTGCGTTTGGCCTTCTGACGGGTTCAATTGTGCTTCCTCTCTTTTTTGGTTTCTTATTTCTCGCATATACTTGTCTACTTCTTAGCGGGTGTTTGACAAATTGTGATTTCTTTTAGAAGGTAGAGTTTATTTGGGGTATTAGAGCATCAGCAACGGTAGAGCTAGCCTCCCCACTTTACTTTTTTATGGGTTTTGGGCAATTCGACTATTGTGAACAACCTTCCGATTTTTTGGTGTCTCAATATATTGAGAACCTTCCCAAATCTGAAACTAATAAGATTATGCTACGTGTCCATAAAATAAATCATTATTTTAAACTTTCATCTTTACATTATTTTTTTAAACTTCAAGCTTTTCATTATTTTTTAAACTTCAAGTTTTATTTTTAACTTATAGCCCTTTTCAATTTTTTTTAAAACTCAACCTTTTTTATTATATTTTTTTCAACTTCCATCTTTTTTTAAAAAACTTCCAGCTAGCATATATGTTATGTAATTTTTATTATTTTTCAATGACAATGTATGGTTAACGTAATTTTTATAATATTTAATTTCACAAGTGTAAGAAATACTAGTTTAAATTAATTTGAATTCATGTAAGATTTTTAAGATATCGAATAAATTTGTGATCAAAAGGATTCAATTAATAGTTTTTAATTGACGAATTTATTAACAAGTTCGTTAAAAGATTTTAAATTATTAAAATTAATTATGAAATATAATTATAAAATCAAATTAATTATTTTTTAATTGTTAAATTAATCAAATTATTTTAATATTTGAAATTATAGAGAAAATATTGGTATGGAAAAAGTGATGAAATAGATTTATTGGGCAACTCGACCATTGTGGAGGTTAGGAAAAGAATTGGGGAGAGTTGAAAATAAAATTAATGGAAAATGAGGTGGACGAATAAGAAAAGGGGAGAGAAGTTTTGGGGAACCCGACCATTGTTGATGCTCTTATGGAGGTGTGGGAGGTGGAGTTTTTTTTTTAAAAATAACCTTGTAAAAAAAATGAAAGGTGTTTGGTGGTGTGGTTGTAAGTTTTATAAAAGGTTATTGTAGTGAAAAAAGTCCAAAATGCCCTTCATAAAAGCTAGGAGACAAAAGAGCCAAAAAAAAGTGGAGGGCAAAACTGACATTTCAAACCTCCACAAAAAAATAAACTCAACCTTAACTTCCGAAAACTAGGGGGGGGGCAGCTTCCATTTTCAACAAAAATAAACTCCACCTTAAGCCCTAAAACTCTTGTCAAACATGTAGGGATTGGGTTACTTTTTTTTTTAACCTCCTAAACCCCCAAAACCCCCACCTCAAACTACTATCAAACACAGCCTTAGCCTGTTGTGTTTTTGCTTACCTCTCTACTCAATACTCTTGTGTAACAATTCTCGGTTTAACCCTTCATTTTTTCTCTATAGCATTTCGAAAGAAAAAAATTGCTCTCTCATCCTAGTGAGTTGTTCGATTTTCCCTTTTAAATCACTTTTTAATTCTCCATTAGCTTTTATACATATTCAATTTGGGAGCAAAAATGATGTCAATATATTAAATACTCGTAATTTTATTCTAAAAAATAATGTCAATTGAATCCCTCATAATTTTATTCTTACTTATTTAGCCTGTATTTTTTTATTATTAATTAAATGTTCATTAGAATATAATTAAAAAGGATATGTAAAATTGTAATTTAACAAATCTACCAATAATTGAATTGAATAATTTTGAAGGTGGTTGATTGTCTATGAAAGATATTTAAAGAGTGAATTTTTAAAAATATTAATTTAATAAGAGGTTTATGATAAATAGGTATATTTAAATAAAAGGTATTTGATTTGCCCTAAAAAAAGAAGAATGGGAGTAGTAAAAAAATGGGCCCAAAGCCGAACTAATCCTTCAAAATGATCATAGCTCTGTAATGGATTGATATGGCCGCCCATACTTCCCCGGGAGAACCCATAAGATTTAGCAACTTTCTCGTATTAATTTGATTGTGGAAAGAGAGGGGAAATATGATAAAAAGTCGGCTTTAGGCCTTAGTAGTTAGTTATTACAGTATTATACACATTCTGGAGAAATTGTGTTATTTAATTAAATGTGCAATGCGTAAATATGAGATAGGATGATTGATAGAGATCTACAATATGTCAATCCGATTATTTTAGAAGTCGTAGTGTTTTGTTAGAAGTCAACTACGATTAATGAGGTTAAATGATTTAAATCATGACTAATATAAACGGGTCGTGAGTTACAAATTAAGGGACCTTTAGTTGAACTCCTAATTGAGGAGAGAACAAGAAAAGGAATAGCAAGGGAGTTGCAAATTTTTCTAACGGCATACGGTGCAACAATAGCAAAGAAAAGAGAATCAAAGTGTTGATTTTTGGAAGTTGCTACTTGCTAGCCACCATCACCAGGAATATGTGTTTCACTCATACTCTCATGTGCTTATGCTTTAAAAGTTCAACCCTCAACTCAATCAAAAATACACTAAGTTTATAGACATTGACAACAATATCACCACGTCTCCATCGAAATGTCATTACTTGCGGAAAAACCATAAAAACAATAAGCAATTTGGCTATAGCAATTCTCTCTTTTTCTTTTATTTTTTTTTCTTTTTAAGGCTACCTTTGCCCCTAGGGGAATTTTATCCTCCCTAGGTCCAAACGTTCTTTTTTTTTCTTCTAATTTTTTAATTTCTTTCTTTCGGCTTTGGTATCTTTCAACACCTCAAATTACTTCAATAAAGTCCACTTGAACATCTTTTGACGCGAGTTGCAAACATGTGTGTCATGAATGAATTCGGTTACTCAATGATTAAGCTTCCTTTCTTAGCGAATAGTTTCCAACACCGTTTTGCGCGAATCATACACATGGGTGTCATGCGTAGACCCGGTTATTAAGTGTATCAACCATTGCCACATTATTTCACTCAAAAACTATCAATAAACAACTAAAGCCAAATGTTAAACATACCAGCATGAATTTTGCAAGCAACAGATAATGAAGTCAATATCAAGAGGTGGAAACATAATTAGGAGAGTAAATCACAAATTTAAGCAAAAGGAATTATAAATGAATCCAATAAGGCTACAACATTCTCACACGGGTCATGTTTTGTAGGATTCCAATCATACTCAAGCTCAATCTTACATGCTCAATTATATCACAAGATCATGGTTCATAAGAAAATATTTTGATTGCTTGTCTGCCGATCTTCGTCATAGCAGTCGAAGGCAAAGGAAATCTATATAGAGCGGGCTCGTGTGCAGGCCCGGACCTGAGGCGAGGCCCAACAGGCCGTCGCCTCAGGGCCACTTTCAATAGGGGGCCCATTGGCTATATATGTATACGTAGTATAATTAAAAATAATTGAAGACACAATTAGATCACAAGGGTTATTTGCCCTGGCGGGTAGGGACACGGGAGGTTGAATGCGAATGCATGTTCGAATCCCATTGCTTGCATTTGCCTCTCTTTTTTTTATATTGAAAACATCAATGACAGAAGGTGTTTTTTTTTTAATGTTACTGCTAATTTGCATTTTGTCTCTTTTTTTACATTAAAAATGCCTCTTTTTTTTATATTAAAAACAACAAAGAGGTGCTTCTTCTTCATTTTTTTTGAATGTTAATTACTGCTAATTTGCATTTTTGCCTCATTTTTTTATATATTAAAAACGCCTCTTTTTTTATATTAAAAACACAAAGATAGAAGGTGCTTCTTCTTCCTTTTTTTTTTTGCAATAGGGTCTAGTTGGCTGAATGTTACGGTTAATTTGCATTTTGCCTCTTTTTTTTTATATTAAAAACATCAAAGACAAAAGTTTTTTTTTTCAATAGGATCGGGTTGAATGTTACTGTTATTTTATTTTTTATTTTTTTACTTTGATGTTTGTTTTGTTATGGTTGAAAATAGTAAAGGGCCCAATTTTTAAATCTCGCCTCAGACATTTAAAATATCAGGTTTGCCCCTGCTCGTGTGGACCAACTAGAGGAGCAACACGTGGGACTCTCATCCTTTTCGTTCCTACGTCACGCATAAAAGGGTATCTCCTATAAACAATAATTAATCTATTATTTATGTATGAATTTCTGGTTGTATTTTCGCTTTAAGCATCTAATTTTCTTTGACATCCTTAATCCTTAATGGTGTGTTATTACAGTGTTTGCATCATCGAATTAAAAGCATGAAGACTGAAGAGTTGGATGGACTCAGCTCTAAATTGTGTACGGTGAGTTGGACCGGCCTGCCTGCAGGCCTTGACAAATCACTACTAGCCTACTAGGAAAGAGAGTGCTGACCACCGGTTAATATCGATCATACTCCCTCCGTTCCATAATACATGTCCCTTTCCTTTTATGCACGCTTTTTAATAAGCGGAAAACTCTATAAAATATAATTTTTTTAATTGATTTTTTTATATGATATGATACTTATTACTAATGAGTATCATATTATATAAAAAAATTAATTAAAAAATTAATATTTTATAGAGTTTTTCACTCATTAAAAAGCGTGTCAAAAAAGAAAAGGACATGTATTATGGAACGGAGGGAGTATATAATTATATATTCATTCATATGTGTAAAAACTCGTTTGCTGGCGTGTTAATGTAAAAGAGAACCAGGTTGTTGGAATTTTTTTTTAAAAAAAAAACTACTACGGTACTTAATTTGAGTTTGAAATCTAGTTCAAGAAATTATTGTGGTTGTTCAAATTTTCTAAAGAGACTTTCAATTAATTCCAACCTTTCGGAGGACTTATTGACTGGCTTAGTCCACCTGAATATTCCTCTTTCTCCGAAGCTGTGTTCATATTTTACAATATACTTACCAAATTAAACACTCTAAAATCAATAATTGATGGTATGCACGTACGTTCCCACATATATATTGTAAATTAAATAATATATATATAAATTAAATAATATATATATATATAGAATTTGAAATATAAGATACTCCGATCCCTTTGTTTCAATTTATGAAAAAAAATTGATTAAAAAAATAATATTTTATAGAGTTTTACCTCCTTAAAATACGTGAAAAAAAGTCAAGCGACTTTTAATTTGAAAATTTCTTATTTAGTAAATTAAGAGGGCATTAAATGGTATACTAATAATAGACCGGTAAGTATAACTTAAGATATACTGTATATAGAAGTGCGACAAGAAAGTGATCATAAAGGGTGACTGAAAATTCCTTATTTAGTAAATTAAGAGGGCATTAAATGGTATACTAATAATAGACCGGTAAGTATAACTTAAGATATACTGTATATAGAAGTGCGACAAGAAAGTGATCATAAAGGGTGACTAATAGAACGTACGTGTTAAACGTTAAATAAAAAGAATAATTAAATTCCTAGACAAATTAATTAAAAGTTACCCTAAAAGAATGTAGGGAAGTGGAATTTGAGTGACCCTTAATTGAGACGGTGTTGTCTATTTTCTCATCAACTTAGGAGTAGAAGAGACGACGATGTTAAAAAATGAGATCAGTGTTCTCCGAACCATCATTTGTCATGTACATTCTCCTTGCGGTTAATTAATTTTGTAGGCATAAGTTTGGCTCCGGTTGAGAATGTGAAGATAAGTGGCGGAGCCAGGATTTCGGGCAGGGGGTGCTAAAAAAATTTCGTAAAATATTTTTTTGGCATATACTTAATAAGAAGATTTTGTCAAAAAAATATTGAAAAAACACTAAAATTGTTATTATTTTAATGTTTTTTTTTTGTATTTAAATAGTTGAAAGTAACCAAAAAATAGAAGAGAAACAAAAAATATAGAAAAAATTTGTGAAGAATTTTTTTAAACCAACATTGAAAGAAAATGTTTAATATATAATTTAATTTAAACATAAATATGACATTTTTTAATGAAATGGTTGATAGAAATAAAAAAATATAAAGAGAAATTAAGAAGAATTAATTAATTTAAACATAAATATGACATTTTTAATGAAATGGTTGATAGAAACAAAAAAATATAAAGAGAAATTAAGAAGAATTAATGATAAAATAAAAAATTAAAGAGGTGGGATTTGAGCCCAAGACCTTTTAATTCTACTTGTTTTCTCTTCGTTCTCTTACCACTTGAGCTAGATAGCACTTTTGTTTCAAATATCACTTAAAGATATTATATTATCTTAAAAATACTAAATACGTAGTATATGCAAAAAAAAAAATTGTGCTCGAGCACCCCCCCAGCTCCGCCACCGGTGAAGATATTAAAAAATTCTACTCGTTGATAATACGGATAAACAAGTCTTCATATACTCCCTCCGTTCGCGAAAACTTGTCGTTTTAGGTATTTTGACCCCTACTTTACCAAAATGCCCTTGTAATGATTAATAGATTGTTAGTTGTAGTTTTCGATAAAGTAAAAAAGGAGTGTAATAATTGAGGGTATAATAGTATATTTGCTTATTTCCTTAAAACTTGTGAAAGAAGCTAGAATAACAAGTTTTGGTGAACGGATGGAGTATAAATTAATGGATTACTCTTCATATTATCAAATGATTTAATTATGATAGAATCACACTCGACTTACATGCAAGACTATTAGTGCATACATGCACGTGTGCACATGATCACCTCCAATCACAAGTCCGGTAGCAGCACACATGTGCGGTGCTTTAATTAACTTTCTTATTTGGCGATGAATTCATTTTACTTATTTTATTCGATTATCCCATTTTTGCCTGTTATTTAGGTTTGCCTTTTAATTAATTTGTCTAATCATGTCGATCCATACAAATTTCTTTTAATTAGAAAATTAGGAAGTTTTAGAACAAAATAAAAAATAAAAAATTAGGAAGTAAGTTGCAAAAATTAAACCGAGGAGACCCTGAAGTGGAAATTTCCATTAACGTACGTGTTGTCCAAGTCAAACAACACGCGACAAAGTCACGATGCAAATTCCACATACTTATCTCACAAGGCAGTCTTCTCTTTTTTTTTTTTAATCTTTAAAACCAAAAGGTATTATATAGTTAAAAGATCTTAAAAGAATGAAATAATAATAATAATAAAAAGAAACCCTATACGCGTTGCGTTATTATCTACTCCGTATTAGCTATCTACAAAATACAAGCTTTATAATTAAGCAACCACCCCTCCTCTGGCAAAAATAAAGACTATATAAATTTGTTCCATATCAAAA
This sequence comes from Persicaria tinctoria, assembly GCA_037127255.1. Taxonomy (NCBI): domain Eukaryota; kingdom Viridiplantae; phylum Streptophyta; class Magnoliopsida; order Caryophyllales; family Polygonaceae; genus Persicaria; species Persicaria tinctoria. Next base: position 224,959 of record JBANSL010000015.1, read on the forward strand.
TTAATTCTGCCAAACAAATTGACCTCCCAAACACGCGAAATTAAAGTTCCATCCATGAATCCGCAATTAGATCCAGTACAGAATGCGACAACCGAGACTGCAAATCGGCAATTAGCTGCAATGGAGATCCACCATCTCTCCGATTCTTCCTTTTCCCGATCCGAAATGGTGGCCGCCGAGCAGCTGGTCCAACTGAGCGACCACAGCTACGGCAGTTGCAACAGTACTAGTGCAGGGTGCAGCTGGGACGAGGGGAGCGAGATTTCGTCTTCCTGTAGTTGGGCGGTGAGGATGAAGATTGTGGAGATATTTGGAGCATTTGATGACCACTGCAGCTGCAACTGCAAGGAGGATAACCGAAGAAGAAAGCGCAGGAACAAGTACAAGTCTCTCGCCGAGATATACAACAACACAACGCCCATTCAGAATTGATTAATATAATTGGCATTCCATCCATCAGTTAAGTACGTACTCTAATTAATTAATTAGTTGCCCGGTGAGGTGATTATGCTAGATAGCTTGCCATTCGATTTGAGACGTACAAGCATTGCTAGTTGTATCCGGCCCCGTTACCCTGTCCCCTGTTACCCTGTATATATAATTAATATATGTGAATATACGTTTTTATACCTACCTTCTCCTTAATTATAATTACATCTTTAGAGGTTAACTTAATGATGAACGTATCGATCGATAATTGCATCGTTATTTCATGAGTAAATCCATCCACGTACGTACGTGAGTATATATGCGTATGATCAAAATCAATATGGGGATATCATAATATAATTAAGTACATAAATAACCTGCAGTTCTAAAAAAATGTACTTAATGTACAGAGATCAACAAATTAATCAACTATATATATATTCGATCAAGTTCTTATATTATAATTATATAGTTGAATTATGCAAATTATATCTGTTTGTTACGTTTTTTCGTCTCCCGGTTTTATCACCCTATTGAGAATCGGGTTTATCTAATCTCAAATTAATTATTGGGATGGTTTGCAAACTACACAAATAAGGTGGTCAAATTAGCAAAGTATACAAAGTTTTGGAAAAATTAGCAAAATATACATCCCTTGTGCCCCTCCTGCGTGCCCCCCTGTGCCCCTCCTCTGCGTCACCGGTTTTTTTTTTTCCCGCGCGTCAGTGCTGACATCGTTTACATATAGATGCTGACGCGGGGGACGTCAGCACTAGAAATTTGGATTTCACAAATCAAATAACATTATAAATTTTATATAAAATATAAAAGAAACAAAAGAATATTTTATTTTATTTTGGTGTAGTGAGAAACAAAGAATATCGGTAAACAATTAAAACAAATTCAGTATAGAAAGCATTGAAGCTATTGAAGTCCCAATCCCCTTCTCAATCTACTCAAAAGTAGTTTGCTACCTCCTCCTAGTTCCACCGGTCGTGACATTGAAGGCTTCTCTGCTGACGCCCGTCGATGCCACCGAATAGCTCAAAATCATTGTACATCCTACCTCCTACATAAAAATACGCATAAAATGACGTCAGCACTAAAAAATACGCATTAAAACGATGTCAACACTAAAAAATACGCATAAAAACGATGTCAGCATTAAAAAACACGCATCTAAAAGATGTCAGCACTAAAAAATACGGATAAAAATGATGTCAACACTAAAAAATACGCATAAAAACGATGTCAGCACTTAAAAAAACCATTTTTTAAGGACTCGAGCATACATATATATCCGTATATATAATATCCAACTAAAAACGATGTCAGCACTAAAAAATACAAATAAAAACGATGTCACAGCACATAAAATTACACATAAAAACGATGTCAACATCAAAAAAATAAACCAATTTTTAAGGACTCAAGCATAAATATATACCTACATATATAATATATAACTAAAAATGATGTCAGCACTAAAATAAATTGAAGACAAATTGCATTACTCACAAAAAAAATCAACAACCTAAAAATCATTAACTTAACAACATAACTTATGCTTTCATACACCCTAAAACGTGTAAAAATGTATTGTCATATTGAGTAAATTTGATACTTAGAAATTAGAATGTAATAAGTCAATAATTATCTATGATGTGCATATAGTGTGGAAGAAACAAACCATGTCAGCATTAAAAAACAGATCATTTTTTAATGACTCAAGCATACATATATATACCTAAAGAGCAACATAAACATAGAAATACACATAAAAACGATGTCAGCACTAAAAAATACGCATAAAAACGGTGTCAGCATTAAAAAATAAACCAATTTTTAAGGACTTAAGCATACATATATACTTACATATATAATATCAAATTAAAAACGATGTCAGCACTAAAAAATACGCATAAAAACGATGTCAGCACTAAAAAATAAACCAATTTTTAAGGACTTAGGCATACATATACACTTACATATATAATATCAAATTAAAAACGACGTCAGCATTAAAAAATACGCAAAAAAAACGATGTCAGCACTAAAAAACAAACCATTTTTTAATGACTCTCAGGTGTTAATGTATAAACAATACTCCCTCCGTTCCAAAATACATGGGTTTTTAGTTTTCGGCACGCTTTTTAAGGAGCGAAAAACTCTATGAAATATTATTTTTTTAATCAAATTTTTTATATCATTTGATACTTATTACTAATAAGTATCAAATGATATAAAAAATTTGATTAAAAAAATAATATTTCATAGAGTTTTTCGCTCCTTAAAAAACGTGTCAAAAAGGAAAAGCCCATGTATTTTGGAACGGAGGTAGTATACAACAAGCCACATGTCCAAAGTGCAAACTACTGAGCAATAAACTAATTATTTGCTGACATGAATTAAAAATCATTAAGCAACAGTATCAACTCCCAAAAATCCTACTCCCAAAAAACTAAAAATTATTTACCAAGTACTGTAACAATAAAATTGGAAATTTCAGTATCAACTCTCAAACTATATTCAAATATCTTTCATTTTTCATTAGAATTTCAATCTTTTACTGCAGCAATCATATATATGAACAGAAGAGTACTAAAAATGCTATATCATCAATCACAAAGAGTTCTGCAAATGCTATCAATCAAATACCATACTCAAATCAGGAATCAAACAGATTGAGCCCATCACCTCGTCAGCGGAAACAAATTAAACTCTTAATCTCAGATCAACAACTACGAATTTCGGGAGATTCGATGCGTGTGGAGTGAAATCAGTAAAACCTTGAATCGTTCTGTGAAAACTGCAAGGAAGAACAATCGTTACCTGGTGAGAACTGAGAACGGCTACTCCGCTGTATCTTGGAAGAGGAGTTGCACACCAGTAGTAACTAATTCCAAATTAAAACAGGGGCGTTGCTGACTTGCACACTAGCAGTAACTCCCACCGCCGCTGACATCGGAGAAGAAGAAGGTTCCTGGCGAAGGCACGCTTCAGCGCCGCATATCGGCTCAGCGCCAGAGGCAGCGATGGAGGAAGGTGCGACAGAGGAAGGATAGTGCCTTCGATGGTGAGAAATTGAGCCTCCCTATTTGGATATGAGAAAGGATGTGGTTGATCTGCCTCCTCACCTCCAATCCGGCGCCGGCCTGACAGTTGAGGGGAAGAGCAGATCGAGCAAGAGCAATCCAACGGAGAGGGAGGGAGGAACGTCGCAACCTCTGGCGGAGGACAAAGGCGCCGCCAACTCCTCTATCTGGACCACCACAGCCATGGCGAGGTATTAGATCGGACCGTGATCTGCCTCCCTCCATTGAAATCTGGAAACGGAGAGCACGCAGCTATGACGAGGTCGTAATTTGCGCCATCAGATCGGACCTCCTTCCTCCGTCGTCGCTTCACCGCCGGCGGAATCCAAGTCGATTGCTCCCCGATCTAGTAACTTCATCATCTTCCTCCTCTTCCTGCTATCATACTCGCTTCCCGACGCATTCAGAATCCTCCGCCGCGGACGATCGTTGTCGGACGATGCTCTGGCGATTGCTCCCGATCTGGTCTCGAAGAACCGCTCGATCTTCTCCTCCTCCGAGATCCGATCATCCGCCACCGCGTCTGCCATCCGCCACCTCTCGAGAGGGACGGAAATCTGGAAAGCGATGAGGAGGACCCCATGGGAGAGAAAGATCGAGAGGAGGAGCACCGGGAGAGAGATTTGAGATTTGTGGGTAATTTTGATTTGAGATTAGGGTTATAAGGTAATGTATAGTTTTGCTAATTTTTACAAAACGGGTATACTTTGCTAATTTGGTCGAAAATTTGTGCCTTCAGAGCAAATTTTCTCTTAATTATTTCTTTATTAAAAAAATGCAAGTAATCCAAAAGAAAATGAAGAAAATTCAGCAATATATTACTGCTTTAATATATATCTTGTAGTTGTACCATATATTACTGATTTGCGACTCTTGTTAGGAAGACCGCCACATCTTTTTCTAGATTGTCCAATCACAATAGCAACCCTTCATCTGATTGTTCCAAGGGTTGTGCGGAAACTACAATCGTGCCAAAACAAGTCACATAACATCAATGAAATCTTAAACAATATTAAAAAGAATACGAGTAAACAAGAATTCACTAAACTTGTGACAACATGTTGGCCGGAGTGTTTGATATTTTAGAAACAAAGCCTTGTTTGATAACATAAAACCAAACCCTAGAACAATAGCCGCTTAATTACATATCCAAACAAATCCCTCCCTTATACTTATAAAACTAGAAGCAATCCCTTTGTAAGTGTTCTGCCTTTACAAAATTAAGAAACTGCTATTAGTAATCAGAATCTCCACAAGCACTACTCGCTCCGCTCTACTCTAAAAAACCCTCTCTCTCAAAGCCCTCATGGCTTTTTGCCCCTCTCAAAGCCAGATCTAAACTCTCCCATGGCACCTTCTTCTTGCATCTCGCTCCCGACGACGGAACTGGCAGCCTGCCCAAGGCCTACCTCTTCCTATTCCAATTGACGGCGGAGAACAATCCAGTAGCCGCGTTGAACAATCCAATAGCCTCTTCCTATTCCAATTGACGGTGGTGTGGGTGGTGCAAAAAACCCAACGTCGGTGTGCGTGGTGTGACGAACCTGACTGCTCTTCAAGTATGTTTTTCAATTATTTTTTCATTTTAATTCAAATTTTTAGGGTTTAGGGAAGAGATTGGGGGATTTTGGAAATTTTATTTATTTAGTCGCGTATTAGAATGCAATTTGGTGTGTGTTGATTCCATTGGGCAACTATTGAAGGCAGTTTAGTCACCTACCTACGCTCTCTTCTCATCACAAAAGAGTTATGGCTCCTCCCTCCTCTCAGTCATCATCCTATGGTCGATTTTGAGAGCGAGTTAACAATATTCGACATTGAGATCTGTTTTGGTTGTGGCAGTGGCGGCGTTATCGATTCCATTCCTCCTTGGGAGGGTCTTGCGCTCTTGCTGCCAAGTCTAAGAGTAAGGAGGCATAAAATCAATTCCCGATTATAAATCAGTTCTTAATACAAATAAGGTGGCGATGGCTGGAGGCTGCTCAATCGGGTCGTGGGCTGGCGAGGGCGACGCAGAAGGTGGTCCAGTTGACGACGACGAAATTGGTGCTGGAGGTGACAATCAAGAGCTGGAGACGAGATTGAACTGGGACAATGTTTGTGAGGGTGGTGGTGCCAATTGAACTATGACAACGTTCGTGAAGCCAGTGGCAGCAACTTATGAGGCTTTATACTTATAATTCATCGGTATTTTGCTTCAATTTAAACTACCTAATCGGTTTAGGTTTTGATTTTGAGGTATAATCTTTAGAAATTAGGGTAGTAGAGGAAAGGCAGGAGAGGGCTAAGAAATTTGGATTTGTGTCGTGGAGATTTGGGGCCGGAAAAGAGAGGTCGCCGAAACAAATATGATGCGCGCCAAAAGGGAGATACTCGCTAGAAAGGGTGATGCAAGTGTGGGGTGGACACCGGAGATCTGCGTGGGCCTTGCTTGAGATTTGGGTGGCCTGTATATCCAGCGAATCACCCTTCCTCTTATCCAGGCCATCCTTCTGATGGAAAATCTCCACATTTGTGAGTTTTTCCCCTTTTCAAGTGTTTATGGTTGCTTAGGGTTGACTTCAATTTAGGTTTTGAGGAATCGATGAGAATCTTTATAATTGTTAGATGTGATTTAGAGATTTTTTTAGTTTAAAAAATCTTTAATTTTAGATGTTCAAACTTGAAGAGTAAAATCTGACACTGCTATATTAATTAATGTTGCTTTTACAGATAACAATCACTTCTCTTGGCATCCTCTCAAACGCACAAGCAGTCTTTTTACATACTTCAAGAATTGGTTACCGGATGCCAGTGAATGTGCCTCTTCATTGTCCTTGTGATAGATATACTTTCAACTAGAAGCTCATTCATCATATGCCTATTAGTCTTAAGTTGAATGACTCTTGTAGTAAACATGAAAAATATGAAGGTTTATCACAATCATAAATTTAAAGTGTCACCCTTTTACATTGTTCCTGCATTATTTGAAACACTTGGGTGATTTTATTGGGTAAATAGCTTTTCTTGCATTTTGGAATGATCGGCCGCTAATTAGTTCATGGGAAACTGCTATAAGTAAGCTGCTTATATCCATCTTTATTTATTCTTATTACTTTATCCAGGATCTAAGATTTTGGTTGAAAACTTAGTTGGTTGTTCCATATTCAATATTGTAGGAATTTAAAGCATAAGTTTAAGGAAGAGTTATGTTTCACATTTATGAAAGGAGACAGCCCAACCAAAATGGACCAAGATGAAAATTTTAAATCTCAAGGTTCTGATGTATTTAGCTACCTCGGAAGTAGAGCTAATATATTCTACAAAACTCATGGAAGTATTTATTATGAATTGAAGATGTATGTATTAGGTCACAATGGAAGGAACAGGAAGCCAGAAAAACTATCAGTAGTGATATATATATATATATATATTATGTGTAATGTACATTTTTGGCCGATTGCTCTCATTTACTAGGGGTGAGGTGCAAATGAGTCTTCTCTCTATTGTTGGAAGAGTTGGTACATGCGACTCCACAAGTATTTTCTTCTTTCTTTAATCTCATGCACAATTTAGAATGATCAAGAATTTAACTCTTTGAGATGAAATCCTCACACATAATCATGGGTTAGATGTCTAATTTATCAAGAAGCAATAAGAATTAAACATTTTATCGAGTTGTGGTGTTGGAGTTTATTATTATTATTATTATTATTATTATTATTATTATTATACATGAGTATTTTGATTATATCTTTCCTTGTGATGTTTCATCGTGAGTTGGGGAGATTTTGTTGTTTCGAATTTTAGTTTGTTTCGCATTCTAAATTTCTAATGATATCCTCTTCTTTTTTTGTGTGTGAGATTTGGATAATTGCCCTATTCTGTCTAAGGTATTTATGTTGGTTGTTAAATGTTGATATGCTTTTTCCTTTTCTTCTCCCAACTTGGATTTACATATATTATAAGAGGATGTCATTTGCATTGACAAGTTGTTGTTTTCTTATTGGTTATTATTATTTATTACCATCTATATGATAACTCCATCATAATTTACATTTTGACGACATTATTTAAATTTAATTTTGATCGGGTCATGACCGAAATTCTCAAGCTAGCTAGGTTTTTGTAAACTAAACTTATTTCATTCAGTTTAAAGGTTTTTTTATATCTAGCTCTCCTTCATTTGATTGTAGATTATTGATTTCGTAATATTGGGGATATATTTGCAACTGTCATCAAGTTGTGCTATTCCGAGTTGGACTTATTTTTCCCTTTGTTGTCGTAATTGATCAAGTTGTACTATGCCAACTTTTGAGGCGTATTTTGATGTGATTCTTCAATCTGTATTTTTTCTTTATTTCTCATTCACTTCCGTTTCTTTTACTTGCATAGATATGCAGATCCTTTTGACAATGATACCAATGGCCAATGGCGACTCGCGGGCAATGCCGAAACTCTATTCAGAGGTATGTGTTCAATTTGAAGCCATCCCTTTTCTAAAGAAATTAAGGTTAAGGGTTTTAGAATTATAACTCATTCAACATGCCTAATCAATTATTTTCTTCAACCCAGTTTAGAGGTATAGTGTGAAATATATTATGACGATGAACATCAAGTTTCAATATTAAATACAATAATAAAAAAATCATTGAAAACATCTAAAAATAAATCATTTATTATAGGTCAATTTGAAGTAATTGGATGCTCATGATCGATAATACACACAACTTTAAAAGGAGTAAAAAACATAAATCATTCATTTTATTCGGCCCAATTCAGTGGTTTTTCTGCACAACATTCGTATGTTTTCGGTTGATTTCTCATCAGTTAAGAATTTAGTGGTTTTTGTTGAGCATCTTGCATATTCCTATGCGTTGTAGTTCAGTTAATATCCAAATGAGAAAAGATTTTTCTCAATATCTATGACAATTGTATGGGATTTTTAGTCCAAGTCTATGCCATGTATGGTAATGATACACTAGGTTTATTTGATTCATAGCCCCTAATTAAATTTGATCTAGGGGATAGTTATGAAGATTGAAGGTCCTTAATTGAAGGAGATATGGTGTTAGTATACTACTATGAGAAGTGAGTTCAACAATTCTATGATTTTTGCTGATTTTCTTTTGAATTTGTTCACCTTAGGGAAGTGAGAAAGTGAAATGATTTTTAATACAAAATTCTAAAATATTACTGAAATATTCATATAGGCTTTCAACTATACATTGCCAAACAATGCTACCTACTGCATCAGTAAGGCTTATGATGGTACTAAGAGCTATATACCTATTGAGGATTTTTTTTCATTGACCCTAGGTGGAAATTGATGGGATAGACTACAAAATTAATGTATAAACCACCCTAAAGAAGACATATATTAGGACTCCTTAAAATAAACGAGGTTAGTTAATTAATTAAAATCCTAAAATAAGATCCAAAGTTAATTCCCTAAATTTGGTCAATTCCCTGAACGGGTTGCTTTAAGCATTACTGTTATAGATGTTTGATACATGTATTTCATTGTTGATATCTAAGGAGAAATGAATATTGGGTGAAAGCTACAGGCAAGACGCAAACATTCAATTTTTTTGCTCTCCGACTACAAGACAATTTCTGGGAGATTGTTCCGTACTATTTCATGTATTCTGTCATTCTCATGCTTATTTATTCATATTCCATATGTATAACAGAATCTAGCTCTCTATAGAAGAGAGGGGATCACGGGTAGAAGGTCAAAGAACTATGTTTTTTCTTGAAACAAAAAATCTAGAAGAACATTATGCTATGGCCTACAATGAAAGAAAGGGCTTCTGAACGGGCTCTTCCTCATATCCTATAATGGTGAGTTCTCCGGTCCTGTCACATTCTTGTGCTTATCTATCTAATTTATATATTTTTTTTCAATGCAATATCTTCGTTTTTTGCTTTATAAATTTAACTCAAGTTGTATAATTTGATACAAATGAGAAAAGACTATTACACAACAAAACAAAGTCAACTAAACACAATTCAACGTGTATGTTCCCCTCTTGGTCATCGTTTCTTGTAGTTAAAAAAGATATATCTTAAGATTCTAAACTTATCCCTTTTCAGTAATTCACTATGATTTTCGGCCTCATCTCATTAAGTGCATTGGAAAGACATGTTGAGTCATGAGTGGATCTACAATAGTGCAATACACTAATGCAGCCTGTAGACATTAGAAGACAAAACTTGTGATGGATACATGATAAATACCTTATCTGAGCTTTATTTTATCTATTGTCATTATTTATTCTTATTCTCAATCCTCTTTGAGAGCATATCATCACATATCTTATCTCTAATCTTTGTCAAATTAAATTGATTATAGTTCTCTTTAATTTGATTGTACCATGGAAAATTTCATCTTAGAACTTAGAAGTCATGTTAGAGTGAAATGTGAAACCCATACATTTTATAGTTTTTTGGAATGGATTTTTTTACTGTGAAGCAACACTGATTTAATGCATGAAATTTAGTTTAAGAAAATAACCACTATTATTGAGATATATGTATGTTTGAGAGGCATCAACAAATAGAGAGAATCCCCTGCCATGACGAAACTTGAGATAAAATAAAAAGGGTATCTTTGGAGGACAAATGAAGTGTGCCATTAAGTGTGGAATTGCTAGCCCGTATACGAAAGATATTTGGAATTGTTAGCTATCCGGATATGGAAAGTAGACACCTTCGGAGGAGATGATTTATTCAGATTTTACATAAGGAATTAATTAATTGCTATTTTGCTTAAATTTTGAGGCGGATTCACTCTTAGTAATAGTAATGAAGCATGCGGTGGGAACGTCAGTTGAAGGAAATTATGTTGGTCATTGAATCTCTTCTTGCCTCAACAAAGAAGGATCTTCAATTAAAGAGTTGGAAGAAATCTAGCTTAAGCTCTGCGAGTAAGTGTCAACGAATGAATCAGTTTAAGATTCATTTAAGTCCTAAGGAAAAAATATATTTTTGGATTGGAGGCATGGCAGGAATGAGTTACATTAGCATCCATAAAAGTCTATAAGCAAATTGGGAGAGCTAATGGAGAAGCTAATTGATGACTATACAAGCCCGACCTTCAAGGAGAACACTGTTGCGTTGGAGAAGCAAGACAGGATGACAAAGATATCTCCCTCTTGAATTCTTCCCTGTATTGCCTGCAAACAAAGATGTTGCAGTGACCTTTTAATTCATGATTTATTTGTATATTTTTATTTTTATTTTATCCATGTATCATTTCGTATCTAAATCCGAACATATCTTGTACGAAGTATATTTATTCAAAGAAAAGTTTTTTTGTCTCATAATTACAAATGTTCTTTAGTTACCAAAAACTGGAGAGAGGTGCTGGAGTCTAAGGGTTTAAGAATGAGTATGACCAAAACCGAGTATGTTCAGTTTTGTTTTGGAGATGACAGGGACCCAGGGACATCAGTTTTATTGGGGGATGATATTGTCCCAAGGAAAGAGTATTTCAAGTACCTTGACTTGTACGTTCAAAGCGATGGGGATGTCGACAGAGATATCGAGCATCGAGTGCAGGCGGGGTGGCTGAGTTGTTGTTTAGTTTCCAAAAGCATCCTCATCTCATTATAAAGTGCGTGATTTTGATGAATTTGTGTTTGCAATGATGAGCTCCTCCGATTCGCATTCTTATAATGACCCATAGGCTATCCAATCTGGTGATATTCGGATTGGTGTAGCTTCTTCCTCTGTTGGATTAGGCCGAGAACAAACCACTGCCTCGATTTCCTACGTATCTGCTTGCTATGATGCTGAGATATCTAATTTGTCGGCTACTAAAATTTATAACATATGATTTAGACAAATGTTGGTATCCCGTTAGCATATACCCACGTATAAGTATTCACATTAATTGTAATTGTGTTTAGGGGTGGCATGTGAGGAGGCAATGTCAAGTGCAGTGTCCGTTGATAGTGACAATGAATCGGAAGGTTGAAATAGGACATTAGTTATTTATATTTCTATACTTATCATGTCTGAATGTAATATACATATATTTCACATATATTTGGTTTTGATGATCATCATGGGTTAGATCGAACATTGGCCTATGATAAGTGTCATAGAAAGTGATAGTATGTAAAGTAATTCAGTGGTTCTAAATTGAGTTTACCATGATAATTTAATCTGGAAGGTGGTGGCTACGAAGATTTAGGTGACCCAACATACACTTGTGTGTCTTGTGGTGCCTTAATGTGGTAGGAGGAACGGGCTATCAAGAGCAGAAGTGTAGTTGCTCCAACCTTTTCTTTATGTTGTATGAATGAAAAGGTAGAATTGCCTCTACTACACCCTCCGCCACAACTTTTACAAAATTTATTGAGTGGGGAGGATTATCACGATAAGCACTTTTGACAGCATATGCGTGCATACAACATGATGTTCGCCTTCACTTTGCTCGGTGGACGGACCGAAACTATTATGGATGGCCCGGGACCACTTATGTTTCGAATCTATGGGCAAAATTATCATATAATTGGAAGCTTATTGCCCCCCGAAGGATCTGTGCACATCATGTTTGTATATAAAGTATCTACCTACTGCAAAATTGGTTATTGTGAGAAGTTGGGTGAAATAAACCTATTGTTTTGCACGTTTGATGATATAATTTTCTTTTTTCCTCTTATCGATTATGAGATTTTTGTTTGTGATGGTAAGTGTTATCGTATTATAACAGGGATTGTAATTGATAGCATGACAACAATTCAAATGAAATATATTCAGGTACGGGGGAACTAAAGCTAAATTTGATGAAAAATACTCGCACGTACAAGGTACGGGAAAAGTACTAGTTCATAACTGGAACGCAACCAAATTAACTATCGGATGATAATGTTGAACAAAATAACATAAGCAACTCCTATAAAAAAATGACCTACTGTCAAATGGACAAAACCACCACTAAACTACCATAAGCTAAACTTTGATGGCGCTCTTTCTGCCACAAATAAGGGAAGCTATCGTTACATCATCCGAGACCATATATATGGGCAATCCCGTCAGTTTAGGGGTTGGTGCCACGTCCCAAAGTACGATTATTGGAGCTAAAGGCTTCGCTCTCTAGAAGGGCATCCAAGCAGCCTTAAATCTCCATCTCACCCACCTATCTATTGAAGGGGACAACCTCACTGTTATAAATAGTCTTAAAGGACTATGGTCCTCCCCTGGGGAAGTAGAAATTATTATTTCGGACCTCTCTATTTCTTTGCGTTGTTTTGAATCAGTCCAGATTCGTCACATTTGGTCGTGACTTCTCGATTTCTTCTGTCCCCGACGACTATGTGCTTGCTGATCTCATCCTCAGGGATGCTCTTGGCTAGATTGGTTGCCGCCTTCAGCCAAATTCGTTCTGTTTCAAAAAAAATAAAAAAAATAGAGCATGCAAGCCAAGTAATTAACTAGCAGGGCCGAACCTGAGATTCTAACGACCTAAGGCGAGATAGGGAAACAGGGCCCCAACTTCCATATATATACTTCTCACACCGTCAAGCCCCTGTTCACTCTTCCTTGGACTGAACGTCCAAACACGTCGTTTTTTTCCAAGAGAAACCCGAGATCACAAAAACCCAATGATAAATAAATAACTAATTTTAAAAGAGATGAGAAATTGAAATTAAAACCCCCCAAAAAGAGATTTTTCCTAAATCAAAACGGGCAAAACCCAGTCGAATAGAATCAATGATTTCCTCCAATAACATCTAGCTAGCCCATCAAACTACGAATTGGATGCAGTAGAAATTTCTTCTACGAATTGGATGCAATTGCAAAAGATACGATCACTTAAATCTTCTACCGTCGACTTCGGGGTTTTTTGAAAAAATTTAAGGAAATTAGGACCCTTGTTCGTAAGGTTTCATCAAAAGAGCTTTGTGGGTTTCTAATTTGAAAGGTCCGATGGTTATTGAAGCATTGAGATGTGGGGTAGCCAAAACATGGAGGCGCCGACTTCCATTGTTCGAGCCGGAGACAAAACTCAAAAGGGAGAAAGTACTCGAAGGAGGAGAAGAAAAGAGTTTAATTTTTTTTTTAAATTACATTAGTTTAATTACAGTTTTGTCCTTGAAATTTTAAAGTAACTTCTAAATTGACCAGCAGGCCCACTTTTTTTTTAACCTAATAAAGAGTAAATGAGTATGCAGACCAAAGACAGACTGCATAAACCGCTTATTAGCTGGGACAGAGTATGAAGACCAAAAGTGGCAGGAGGAATGGGTATCCGGAAAACTCATGATATGAATGAGGTGTTAAGTTAAAACTGTTATGGAAAATCGTGGCGGAACCTGACAACATTTGGGTCAGAATCATACAACACAAATATCTGAAAACAGAACACATCCTAAATTATGAGGAAAGAGGGAATACCTCGTGGCAATGGTCCAAGTTGCGAAAGTTGCTCCCAATATTTAAGTCGGGACTAATGTGGACAATAGGCAACGGAAAAACCATTAAGTTCTGGCAAGACAGGTGGAATAATCTTCCTCCTCTATTACAATATTGTACTCTGCCAAACAATATAGACATAAATGAAATAGTGGATAAGTATACAAATAATGGAAACTGGAATATCCAAAAGCTAGGAAATGTCCTCCCGAGTAACGTGGTGGAACAAAGAGCACATATTCATGTGCCATCAGTACCATTGGAAGACCGTCTATATTGGTGGTTGGACAAGAAAGGGTGGTTCTCGACTACCAGTACATATAAGCTAGTCACGAACAACACTGAATTGCAACCGGATGACAGTAATTGGATTTGGAAAACTGACGTCCCCCCGAAAGTAAAGAATTTCTTATGGAAAGTTGCTCAAGAAGGACTACCAACTACGGCACTGCTATCTAAACGTGGAGTCGACATACCCCCTTATTGTCCAATCTGTAATCACCATGAAGAAGGTGCAACCCATATCTTCTTGGAATGTAAATACAATACGTTCTTTAGAAAGATTGACAAAAACATCCAAAAGCTAGTGATAGACACATTACATACATCAAGAAAGATTAAACCTATTATGAATATAATAGCCGAAAACTTGAATGGGAAACAGAAACAAGAAATGGCCTTTAGTTGGTGGGTGGCCTGGCTCACCAAGAACCAAGTGGTTTTCAGACAACAGAAACAGCTATCAATCGACAGTTATGACCAAACTGTGAAAACGCATATGATCAACTGGTTTAGGGCCAATAGAGAATCTACTGATGAAAAGAATAAAGGGTATGATAGGGAGATACGAACAAGGAATATAACACGAAAAAGGATAAATCAAAAATGGAAAAAAACCCCACCGGGATTCTTGAAACAAAATTTTGATGGCTCAACACCGGACAAACGCAACAGCTCAGCTGGTTTTGTTATCCGAGATTGGGAAGGTGCCCTAATTACAACAGGGGTGGAGACGATTGGAATACAGTCGGCCCTGTCTTCGTAGGCTCGGGCATTACATTTAGGTGTAAAGAAGGCAATTGAGTTGCGTTCCGATAGACTCATAATTGAAGGGGATTCCTTAATAATTATAAATTATCTTAAGCATGGGATGAAGTGTCCGTGGGAAATCGAAATGATAATGTCAGAAATATCTTGCCTACTACGTGGGTTTCGCGAAGTGAGATTCTTTCACATACTTCGCAAAGGTAATCAAGTGGCCGATTTTATTACACGAATGGCCCGTTCTACCAGAAACCCTAAACTGCTTACTGATCCAGGTCTTCTTGACCTCATCCGAAAGGATGCTATCGGATAGCGCTTCGACGAATCCGAATTCTTACCTAATAAAAAAAAATTACTATACTTATGTAAATCCATTGTAAAAAAAAATACGCATGGCCCCCCATACCCTATTGGGCTTGAGGCGAGCGTCTGTTGGGTCTCGCCTCAGGTCCGATTCTGTTAACTAGATATACCAATTACTTATTTGACCATCAAATTCATGGGCGAAGTTTCTGTTTTTCTGTTTAATTTTTTTTTGTGAGTGTAAAATCCAACTTCACCAATGAATTTGAAGGCCAAACCAACCGAGTTTAATATTTAATAAAAATAGGGGGACATGCACAAAAATAATTAGCTAGCAAAACATTAAACTACGCTTAAGTTTTTTCAAAAACATATTCATGTTAAAAACCACATTTAAAAAAATTATAACTACATTCTATGAAAAAAGATCGTTTTAATTATAGATATTTCCAAAATGAAATTTTACAAACATACTGTATTAAATTAGTCTGTTTATAGTAAATATAGTTTTTTCAAAGTATTAAATAATTAAGTGAGCCACCGAATTAGACTGTTATAGGTGATGTTCATCAAGCGAGGTTGTATACATACGAGCCAGGCGTCACCTATGACCTACCCTACAACTACAAGTATTGAGATTTGAAAGGGTGGTGACCTTTGTGTGGTATTCTACTGTAAGGTCCAGCGTCCTTCATTCCATAATTGAAGCCTGGATATATAGCTTTTGCTACAACTTTTGTGCGCACCTAGGTTGGGACGATGGGACCAAGCTTGGGCAAAACTAGTGTTAGGAATATTCTTATAGATCATCTAAGACGTATTAGATTTCTTTATATAACTATTTTTTCTACAAATAAATGGAAAAAAACCCCGATATAAAAAGGGTGCTGCAAAAAAAATTGAAATTGTTTTTAATACATAGAAATCATGTGAACCTATATATAATTCAACCAAGGAAATAAACCCTAAAAGCAACTAGAAGGGGAAAAAAAAAGATTCAATCACGACAACTTTATATGCAATTGGCAAAGAAAAAAGGAACCTTTCAATTTAAGCCACAAACATCAGCCGATTTCACTATATATAGACTATAGAGTGAACTTTGTGATCCCTTTAGACGTCAACCATTTTGGAGTGACTCACAGTACTTCATTTAGACCCTTTCTGACTCGAATCCACGATAATTGCTCTTTATACTTGAACTCCAAGGGCTCCAAAGTGAGTACAACGAACAATTACCAGCCCGTATACATTTATTTACTAAGGGCCTACTTGACATGCAATTCCAATACAAAATAATTTTGGGGGGCTGATAATATATGCTACACCATATTCATCCATCAATAACGAGAGAATTGGTGTCATCCAGAGTAACTCATAAGCTACACAATGTTTTTCAGTTTCCACCTTCCTCAGGCAGCATTCCAAGTCATAAGCCGTCTTTTGAGTGCTCAGTCAGCTGAGACGATGTTGGATGAGCTTCAATCTCTGTTTTTGAATTCATTTATTTCTTATTCATGAACTATAATTCAATTCATGATTCTATTTTTCACATTTCCTATTACAACTTCAAGAGACTTGGCCAACTCATGAAGTCTGATGATGTAAATGTTAATCTGCTATGAAATCCTAAGAAAAATGAAAATTTTCATCACTTAAACACCAATCAGGTAAAATTCACGACAAGTTCAATAAACTTTTCATCGCTGAAATTTTTGTATGCATCTAAAACCATTCATATCCAGACTCAAACTGACTCAGTTTCTGCTGAAACCTTATTTTGCAATTTCGTATAAGTAATATGTACAACCAAATGGTCATTAACAGATAAAACGAGTGCTCCTGCTTTCAAAAGCACCAATCTTGGGTTAATTTCTTCCATACATAGGAGACTGTATGAATATAATGTCTAGACTCTAGAGCATGGCCACCCAGTTACCTGACAAACTCACTGAGGCTAATGCTGTCGCCCTTCATCATCTGCTGAGAGGATATACTGAGATCAAACGGTCCCATGGAGTCAGTCTGCAAACACAAACCAATTACCATATCAAAAGAAGAATGGGATATGCAAGCTAGACTTGACTGTTTTAGCCTTTTAGGTAGGCTATCAGGATTACTCAATACAACATATAATTACTTAATACCAACTTTCTTACCAAGAATTTAATATTTAAAAAAAATAGAGATGCTATAACATAATCCACAAGAAAAAGATGATTTCAAAAGAACTTAGATTTGCTCTTTCTTGTCCTATGTAGTTTTTGTTTTTCTTCTCTACCTTCATCTTCTCTAGCCAAATCAGGAGAAAGGAAATTTTGTAAAACATAAAAGAAAAAGAATTAGCATATATTACCCAGTTAATTTTGGAGAAACCGAGGCTGCTTTCATCATTCATCAATCCTTTAAAACATTGGGCATCTAGTTCAGGTTTATGACCAGCAATCCCATCTTGCTTGTCATTAGCCTGCCAAAAAAAAAGCAAGACATTTTAGCATAATTACTGCTTACAAGATTAAAACAAGATGATTTCCCTTATTTCTTTATAGAAGATCATATCAAGGAGCCTAATAACTTCTGAAGACAGGTACTCTACAATTTACAATGCAATAAGAAGCAAACTTGCATACCTCTGAAGCTTTTAAACTGTTATTTGATTTCAGCTCAGGATCTTGAGTAGATGAGGCAGCAAAGTAACTTCTTCCATCTCTAAGGAATTCTTTCTTGGAGGAATAAGGTTTCTTAAAAGCAAACGAGTGGCAAGTTTCTTCAGCATCCAAAATAGATGACGGTACTGAAAGAGGTCTACACTCTTGAGCATTTCTCAGGTATTTTGCAATGGAAGCATCAAATGAATCAGAAACCAGATGAGCAGGTTGCAACTCTTCTTTGCTACTCTTTTCCTCTGGAGCATTCTTTAAATGATTAGCAAAGAAGGCGTCCAATGAATCAGCAACCACTGGAGAAGGTTGAAAACCAGATCTGTTCTCCGCTGTCTCCTCTGCATTCTTTAGATGGTTAGAAATGAAAGCATCCATTGAATCAGCAAGCAGCTGAGCAGGCTGAGACACTGATCTGCCATCATTTGATCGATAAAGCATGCTGCCCTTTCCAAGCAAGGATTCTTCAGACAGAAGGGCACCCATGCTAATGTTGCTTAAGGAGTCAAACCACAAAGATGATGCATGAGAGACCGTGTTTTCAAGTCCCTTTCCCTGGACAATGAAAGGACATATATTAGAGATATATACGTCAAACCCATATCCACCCTTGGCAGTTTACTGAACAGACCTTGCCCTATTTCTGGGACAAATTTTGACTTAGCATATAGCACTGTATCAGTGCCTGCTGCCTAAGGCTCATGTTGATTCATCAACTCAACTCAGAGAGAAGGTTGTAAATATCACAGATAAAATTAAGACTAGTCTTATGCTCGTTTTGTAATCAACACAAACTCCCAAACAAGGAATGACTATCAAAAGGATAAATGACGGCATTTTCTACAACCAAGACTGCACAGGAAGTGGAATATTATTTAGTGACATGACAGCAAGATTTACCTCAGTGTTAGATGGATCAGCCAGTTGCAGTTGTTCCACTGCACCTATAGTTGGTTGTTCAACAACACTGTCACTAACTGCTTTCAATTCCTCACTTACCACCTTAGTTGGAGTTGAAGCTTCCAGAATATTGCAGCCTTCTGGTGGAATATCCGACTGGGTACAATCAAATGGAGAAGTGGCAGAAGGGATCAAAATGCTTTTCTGTTGATTAAAAACCCATCCATACCTTCAAAGGATCAAACAAAAGGAAAGATTAGGATACAAATTAACTTCAACAATCCGATGAGATAGAAGAGATAACAAGGCAAACCTCAGCCGAAATATGGATGGATATCCTACAGCTGCATGAACATCTCTTGCACTTATACAACTGTCATTCAATGTCCAGCATCTATAAGCAGCTAAACTTTCCAACTTAACATTAAAGGGAAAGAGTACTGGCTCCCCCAAAGCAACATTTGAGCAGCCCCACTTATTATTTAAGCGCCTGAGCACAGAGGATATTTTCTTCCCAGCACTCAGAGTCAATTCCAAGTGTGGATTGTAACCCTCCTACAAGAAATGGAATGACAACATTACTGAAGATTTATTCCATTCACAACTAAAAAACATCATAGGAATTCTATTGGTGAAAAAGAATGTTCTATGCATGCACCAAGCAATTCACCTTTTCTAGTCCAATTCGAATTCTTTCATCTAAAGGGAAAAGCTGCAACTTGATCTTCATAAAAGGGAAATGTAATGCTCGATGTTCATGACCAACTGAAGGTAACTTGTTTGCTGGAATTAGAGTAGCAGCTTTATCGAAGCTAGAGCAATCCTGTTCTTGAGAATCAGCAAATTTCTTATCAAGCTCCTCTTTTGCTCCTATAAGGTGTTCACCATGATATATTAAAATAAGCATGAGATCATCAGTGACAAGCACATCTTACATATACTGGAAAAGGTGTTCCCCAAAAAGCAAAAACCAATCAAAACTACCATGTTACCACCAAGTATTTAGTTCAAACAAAGTAAACTCAACCCCAAACCACAAGGCCCAAACCACCATGGCACCACCAAACATTCCTTGTTCAATGATACAAGCCATATCTGATCTCAAAACACATACTCTATGTCCTATGATTTTTCTTTAGTAGAATTTAAATCAGACATTTTTACGTGTACCAGAAAATTTGCAGATGATAGAACATGGGTAAGAGGGTAACTGACGTTTTGAATTAGAATGTTGTGCTGTCGAGCAGCTTGTAGATTTCTTGAAACCAGTTGTGCTTCTAGTGGCCTTCCTTTTGGTTGTAGGCTTTGATGCCTCCTCTTTCTGCTGCTTTGTAGATTTCATCAGAGAGACTCTCTCCTGAAATCTGAACAAAATTTAGGTCAAACTCCTGTTTCTCACTGCAGACAAAAAACTGAAGGGTTCCTTTAGTTACTTTCTTTCTCTCAGTTGCTGGATATGATATCTTCTTCAAAATTCAGATGAATGGTGAAGCTCTATACAATTATGAAACCACCTTCTTTTAGCCTGGAATTGAAATAATCTAGAATCATACAAAGATACATGTGTATGTTGTTGAGCAACAAAAAAAAAAGGCAGATACTGATGAAACATACGCAGAAGCAAACCCTACAAGTAAAACACCTTCAATCATACAAAGGCTATAACACTCCACCGAATCAAATCGCATCAGCATATGTAAAAGATAAAACCAAACACTTTTAACTTTGCTCAAGAAGGAAACCCGGCAGGAGACTGGAAAGAAAGTACTAGTAGTTAAAATCGAGCTAAATACGGCAGAATTAGGGTTTCCACGATACGAATCTAGCATATATGTAGAGACAAATCGGAAACAATCGAATTCCAGCCCCGTCAAATTGAAGCCTGAATTTCATGAAAATTGCGAATTCTCAAACACTAATAGAACTGTTCACGAAACAAAAACACGGAAAGAGAAAAGAAAAGCGATAAGAAAAGAGAACAAATTCGAGCCAACAATAAGCACAATCAGGCACGAAGTAGCAACGAATAAATTAAGAGAAAGAGCGATGTGCAACACCGAGAAGAAAAACTGGGGAAAGAGGAAGATCTTGCAGAGTAAAATCGAACTTAGGAATTCACCTGCTAGGGATTTGCTGGGCGACGGATGGAGAGAACGATGGGTAGGAGGCGGGATCTTGAAAAATGGTGCTGAAACAAATAAATTCCTTCTTCCGCGCAAGCTTGTTTGAAAATTTCCGTTACCCGCCGCTGTATTTAAATCAGAACCGATTGGATATGGGCCTTTCCTTTCTGGGCCTGGCCCGATTCGGTATTACACTCAAATACACCTATTTGTCCTAAACCACCCTTAAATTGATATTTTCAAAAAAATCACCCTTTAAAATTTAAATGATTTTCTTCGTCATTCAACCACCCCGGATATATTCCTTCCAAATATAGGTTAAATTTGATAAATTACAATTTTAACACTACTTTTATATAATATTCTGATATAATTTTAACAATTAAAAAAAGAAAAATATAAATAAGTTAGTATTAAATTTGGAGAAAACTATTGACATTATTTTCTCTTTCTAAATAACCGGAAAAATAGTGTTGATTTCTACAAAATTGTTCTCCCTCCAACTGAGTCTCTCGCTTTCCCCTTCCATATCATTTTTTAATTCTCCATAAGCTTCTACAAACTTTCAATTTGAGAGAAAAATGACGTTAATTGTATCATCTCAATTTAATTCTTACATAGTTACTTTTTTCTTTTTTAATTATTAAAATTTTCATTATCATATAATCAAACTAGAAGGGTAAAATTGTAATTTAATCAATTTTACCAAATTTTAGAGGTCGGGGGTGGTTGATTAGTGACAAAAGTTATTTAAAAGGTGTTTTTTGGAAATATCAATTTAGGAGGGGGGGGGGGGGGGGGGGTTACGACAAATGAGTAAATTTAAGGGATGATTTTCTATAATTTGGACATCTTCATATGAGTATTATATCTAAGTATATCTATATCTAAATAATTTAAATCCAATTTTTACTTTCTATTTTTTATATCAAATATTGTATTAATCTATTTATTTAAGTAGTAATAAATAAAAATTATTATTATTATCTATATATTATTTAAGAATTTTTTTTTCAAAATATTCAAGAAAAAATAAATATTTACGGTTAAATTCACGAAATCAAAATATTTACACAAATATTCAAAAATTGTAGAGAGGTCAGAGAAACGCGGTCTCAGACCGCGTTTCATTCGTAGTTATATCTCCCCCCTAGAAAAAATTGGTCAAATTTAAAATTGTTAAAAAAACGGGGTTTCAAACCGCGTTTTATAATCCGTATCGGATAAAACGCGGTTTCAAACCGCGTCTTTATCATTTTGCATTTTAAAATTAAAAAAAATAATTTAGAGAGTAAAACGCGGCTTGATACCACGTTTTACTTTAGAGGGAAAAAACAAAAGAAGGACAAAGTGCAAGGTAACAGGAGAAGGGGAGGCGGCCGGCGAGGAGCTCGGAGCCAGGAGAAGGGGAGACGGAGACCGGATCCTCGTCCACCAACCGAAGAAGGAGCCAGAGCCGGAACCTCGTCCTCCGCCCGCTGCCATCGATTTGTGCGACTCGTCCTCCGCCCACTGCCATCGATCTGCCTCCGACCTTTGCGAATTGAACGCCATCGAAGTCATCCTCCGCCCACTGCCACCCGACTGGGTTGAACCGTGGCAGCGTGGCTCCTCCGCCCACTACCTCCGCCAACTTCTTCGGAGATCGAAACCCTGGTCCTCCACCGCCGGCCCAACCCCCAAATCCCCAAATCTTCCGGCGAAAAGAGTCTCCTGCTCCGGGCGGTGGACGAGGCTCCGGGCTCCGTCTCCCCTTCTCCTGGCTCCGTCTCCCCTTTATCTGGCTCCGAGCTCCCCGTCGGCCGCCTCCCTTCTCCTACACTTTGCCCTTCATCTTTTTTTTTTTTTAAGTAAAACGCGGTATCAAGCCGCGTTTTACTCTCTAATTTTTTTTTAAATTTTAAAATGCAAAATGATAAAGACGTGGGTTGAAACCGCGTTTTATCCGATACGGATTATAAAACGCGGTTTCAAATCGCGTTTTTTCAACGATTTTAAATTTGACCAAATTTTTTTAGGGGGAGATATAACCTACGAATGAAACGCGGTCTAAGACCGCGTTTATCTAACCTCTCTGCAATTTTTGAATATTTATGTAAATATTTTAATTTAGTGAATTTATCTGTAAATATTTATTTTTTCTTGAATATTTTGAAAAAAAATTCATTATTTAAACTCATCCCACCTACTGCCACGTATCATCCTATTTTTCTTAGATATTTTAGGTTTTTTGTTTTCAATTTTTCAATCTATATATATTAGATAATCTTACCATATGCAAACATATTTTTAGACAATTTTTTTTCCCAATTCATTACATACTCTATTTTTTAATCAATAAGTTCAATTTAAAACACTGAATTAATATTAAAATCAATATATAATTTAAATAAAAATTAATTTTGATGGGCTGGCATACCACGAAGCGTCAATATTCTAACCTTATTAGGGAGGCATAGTTGACAGAGTTTCCACATGGAATATTTAACCTTCGGTTGTGTATCTAGTTTTCAGATCTAGTTACTTGCAATTTCCTTCCCCGTTATGCGATGTGGTATTAGACTATATGCATTTGATGCTGTAAACCAACCATTTTCGTTAGGTCACCAGTAAATGCGATCTTCAAAATAGTTGGACGGAAGAGAAATTGAGACAATGTCCTCCACATTCGACTTAGGGAGGTTTTCCTCACGTTTCTCAATTCAGCATTTAACTCCTATTACATGTGAATAAAGTCATTAACAACATCCAAAGTTGGAAACAAATAAAACAAACCACGTATAATTGAGAAAGGAAAAAGAGACAAAAACAGGAGGAGGAATTCTAAATGGATATATAAAACCCACAACATTTAACTACAAGATTAGTGTAGATGGCTCGGTCAACACCACGAGACACTACTAGGTGGGGGGAGTCATCAGGGACTCAAATAGAAAGGTTATTGATATATTTCAGCAGGAGACTTGTAAAGGTACAGTTCTCCAAACTGAGGCAACGACTATCTATATTGGTATGGAATTAGCTCTAGCGAAAGGCATATGATGGATCATCATCGAAGGTGATAATTTAGATGTCATCAAGAAAGTCAAGAAAGAAACTCAAACCAAATGGAAAATCTTGAGGCATATGGAGAAGATTACTATTCTATTGGGATCTTTCGACTTCATTGAATTGAAGCAATGTTTTCGAGAAGTAAATCAAGCAGCTGACTATATAGCTAGAGATAAATCTATCTGTAATATGTATAATCTCTCTAGCAACATGGATCTTTGTAACACCATCCAGATAAATAATTAAGGTGTCACTCCCAGTGGGAAAAAAAACCTACTATTATATATTCACCAAAAGTTTCTTCCCGATTTGCCTTTGCCACCTAACCCACCCCTAACGCTACCTCCACTTTGATTGCTTGTTTGCCTTCAAAAAGCTAATTTGGGTTGTGTTTGGCATGCATGTTTATTAGATGGACTGGGTGAAAAATTGTTTTGAGGAAACCTGCTCGGGCGTTTGGGGAGTGGATGGGCGGGATGGGAAGGGTGGAAATCATTTTGGGGATGGAACGGGATGAAAAATTGATCCTCCTCTATCCTATGTAAGGGTATGGAGGGGATGGGAAAGGTAGATGCCTTTTTTGCCCTCTCCTCCTCCACCGAGCGTCTTCTACTTCGCCCTCACCACCATCGCAATCAGCAGTCGAGGAGGAACACCCCAGCACTGCGGCCTGATCTCCACCGCCGCCGATGTCGATCTGCTTCAAGACCTTTCCGGCTTTCAGGCCAACAGCCCAATTATTTCATTGAATGTCAAAACCAATATATATATATCATTAATGCAACGTACGGAGGTCTTGAAGCAGATCGACCGCCTTCGCCGATGTCAATCTCCATTCTCCACCGCCTCCTGCGTCCGTCTTCCTCCTCATTGATGCAACGTACGTACTATATATGTTCATGTAGCTATTTCATTGAATGTCAAAACCAATATATATATATATATATATATATATATATATATATATATATATATATCATTAAATTGTTCCGTCTTCGCCTCTTCGGTTCACTCTTACGTTGAGTTGAAGGTTGAATGCCATTTACATTAATTATTGGGCGGATATCATCCGTAAACTTAGCATATATAGCTCATATGATATAGTCATATGCAAAATGCAAGTCATTGATGCTACAAAAATTCAAATGGACATGTGGATGTGGTTGGCTAAAGCACTCTTAAACATATATATATATATAGGGTCGGGTTCCGGTACACACAAACCCAAAAGTAAGAAGGAAAGAAGCGATTTCATTGGTCCATCCGCAACTTCTGCCCGCGCGTTTGAGCCACTCCACGCGCCTTGCTCCCCTCTTGCGTCCCATCCACGCGCCTCTATATCCCCTTTTTTTTTTAAAAAAAAAAAGGAGTGGCTTCCTCCACGATACGGAGAATTAAACCTGGGACGGAATGCACCAACCTAGCAGTCGCTGCGTCCTGCTTCCACTGTGCCGAGAAGACTTTCATGTTCTTATTACAATTTAGTACATTTTAACCCTTTAATAGTTTTATTCTCAAAATTAAATCAACGTTTTTGAAATTTAATTAAAACATGATCATATACTTTTATTAATTATACATTAGAATATATATATATATATATATATATATATATATATATATATATATATATATATATATATATATATATATATATATATTTCACTATAAAAAATTATATATTTTTATAATTGCAAATTATCTTTAAAAAATGAATATATTAAAATCAACGTTAAATAATATTGGATCATGAACCACTACTCTTTATTTTATGAACCACTACTCTATATTTTATGAACTACTAGAATTTATTTCATGAACAACTACAATTTAATAATTGTAAAATTTCCATTCTTATTTTATTTTCTTTTAATCTTTATTATTTATTTATTTATTTATTTTAAATAAAATGGTTCATGAACCAATACTTTATTTCATAAATCAATACTATTTATTTGATGAACCACTATTCTTTATTTCATTACCCACTAGAATTTATTTAATGAACCACAAGTATTTAATAATTATAAAATTTTCATTCTTCTTTTATTTTCTTTTCATGTTTATTTTTTAATTATTTATTTAATGAACAAATACGATTTATTTGATGAACCACTACTCTTTATTTCATGAACTACTAGAATTTATTTCATGAACAACTACAATTTAATAATTGTAAAATTTTCATTCTTATTTTATCTTCTTTTAATGTTTATTTTTTATTTATTTATTTATTTTAAATAAAATGGTTCATGAACCAATACTTTATTTCATAAATCAATATTATTTATTTGATGAACCACTATTCTTTATTTCATGAACCACTAGAATTTATTTAATGAACCACAAGTATTTAATAATTATAAAATTTTCATTCTTCTATTATTTTCTTTTCATGTTTATTTTTTAATTATTTATTTAATGAACAAATACTATTTATTTGATGAACCACTACTCTTTATATGTGCTGAATCAGTTACTATAAAATTGATGAACCACTTCTATTTAATTAATGAACCATTATATATTTAGTCACTGAACCACATCTCTCTATATATGTGCTGAACCATTCTCTATTTAGTCATTGAACCATTCTCTAGTTAGTCACTGAACCACTTCTAATTCACTTTTTTTTATCACTGAATCACTCTCTATATATGTGTAGAACCATTCTCAATTTAGCCACTGAACCACTATATATTTAGTCACTAAACTACTCTCTATTTAGTCACTGAACCAACCTCTATTTAGTCACTGAACCAACCTTTATTAGTCACTAAACAAACCTATTTAGTTACTGAACCAATCTCTATTTAGACACTGAACCAAGCTCTATTTAGTCACTGAACCAACCTCTATTTAGTCACTGATCATTCTCTATTTAGTCACTGAACCAACCTCTATTTAGTCACTGAACCAACCTCTATTTAGTCATTGAACCAACCTCTAGTTAGTCACTGAACCAACCTCTATTTAGTCATTGAACCAATCTATTTAGTCACTGAACCAACCTCTATTTAGTCACTGAACCAACCTTTATTTAGACACTGAACAAACCTCTATTTAGCCACTTGGTATTAAAATCCAGAACCACTGGTATTAAAACTCTGAACCACTTGACATTAAAATCCTAAACCACTTGGTATTAAAACCCTAAATCACTTGGTTTAAAAACCCCGAATCACTTGGTATAAAACCCCTGAACCACTTAGTATTAAAACCTTGAACCGGTTGCTATTAAAATCGTGAACCAATTGGTATAAAAAATCATTTTTTTTGAATTCACATGAAATTAATTTTCTTTTTTAATTCATATGGAATTGGTTATATGGAAAAGTTTAAACATTAATTGCAATAGCAAATCCATATGGAATTGATTACATGTAATTGATTAAATGGAATTCTTAGTTTCTCACATTGCTCCAAATCAGCGTGCGGCAATTAGAAATTAGGGAGACCGAAGGCACAAAACAACGAATCAGAGTTGTTGCGAGGGGAGGATGGCGAATCTCTGGTCGGAGAATCTGTTGAGCGTGAAGTCGTCGAATAGGGAATCGAGGTGGGAGAAGAACGACGAAGGGCTGGCATAAGCGTTGCGAGATTCGACGGTTTCTCGTACCCGGAGAGGATGTGTTGAACGAGGAAAGCCATGGGGCTTCGAGGTTCTAGATCCGAACTGATCGAGAAGGGCGTGGGAGGGCGCGCGGCCGGTGGAGGAAGACTCCACCGGTGGAGGACGTTGTCGGTCCTACCGGAGGCTGGGGTGCGCTTCTCAAGAAGCCCGACAATCGACTACCTTCGCCTTCTCTCTTTGGCGATCGCCCATATTGTTGCTGAGTTCTCTTCACTGTGTAGGAGGAGCTAATGATGACGGAGACACGACCGACGGTGATGGGAGGGATGAAGGAGGAGGAGGAGCAGGATCGAAGGGATGATATTCACCATCGATGAGGTTTAACATAGTCGGAAGCCATAGTGACGATGTGAGGAAGAAGAGAGGAATGAAGCGCGTGATGTTCAACGCAAAAAATAAAAGCGCGTGGGTTGCTTTTCAATTTACCAATCAGATGTCTTCTTTCTTTCCTACCAGAAGCGCCTCTTCTCACTTGAACCCTCCCCTATATATATATATATATATATATATATATATATATATATATATATATATATATATATATATATATATATATATATATATGACAGATACAAACACCTAATCTTTGGCACCCTCTAAACGCGGATCCAGCTAAGACTGATTCTATTACCCACCAAAATCAGTCTGGATTTTCCTTGATACATCTCTCAAAATAGCAAAAACACAAACCCTTTTTAAGTACCCCATTCTCTCTTTCTCTCTTCCAAAAACAAAAACAAAACAAAAAAAATTCATACAGCGCAGTTATTACAACTTCAAAAGTAAAAAGGAAAAAGAAAAAGAAAGCCCATTGAGTTTTAACTTGGTTATCGATCTCAAACAAAAAACCAAAAAGATTCGGGAGTTTGTTTCTCCTTGAATTGGGAACCCTAATTAATCAACCGTACATTCTACCAAACTCTCGCAATTTTGCTAGTGTACGTTGAAAATCCTATTTCCAGGTAACCGTTACAACCATATATAGCACAACTTCCTAATTTCTATATATTGCTGAAACACATCCCATCCCATCCGATCAGAGCCAATGGGTCAGGTGGCGATGGCCCTGTTATCAGCCTTTGTGATGGCGGTGACGACCGTAGATGCCAAGGGTAGTAGTATTGGGGTGAACTGGGGAATCATAGCATCCCAACCATTGCCCGCATCCATTGTGGTCAAGTTGCTCAAAGATAATGGGATCAACAAGGTTAAGTTGTTTGATTCGGATTCCGCAACCGTCAGATCCTTGGCTAAATCGGATATCCAAGTCATCATTGCAGTACCAAATGATCAGCTCTATAGGTTCCAAGATTATGTCCCCGCCGAAAAATGGGTTAAGGCAAATGTTACAAAACCTATGGACAAAGGTGTTGATATAAGGTACTCCTTTATTGAATTTTTTTATTTAAGCCTAACAGGCCAATTTTATTTATTTAATTTTTAAATGTGGCATTCATTTCAATTATTCATAGATCTCCTATTCCTATCCTATGAAACGTGCAATTATATGTACATATTTAGGAGTACGTTATCTTGTAAGAGCTCAAATTAATTAACAATGTCGATCAAGAAGCTAGCTATATATATATACTTAGATGGAGGTGAAAATGATCACGTGGCAGGTACGTGGCAGTGGGCAACGAGCCCTTCTTGACGAGCTACAACGGCAGCTTCACACACCTAACCTTACCCGCCATGAAGAACATCCAAAGAGCCCTAGAGGAAGCCGGGCACAGCGACACCGTGAAGGTCACCGTCCCCCTCAACTCCGACGTGTACCAGGGCAACTCCAACTCCCCTTCCGGAGGCGACTTCCGCAACGACATCAAGACCATCATGGTCGACATCGTCAACTTCCTCCACAAGATCAACTCCGTCTTCATGGTCAACATCTACCCCTACATCAGCCTGTACCAAAACCCTAGCTTCCCTTCAAGCTTCGCCTTCTTCGAGGGGGGTGGCCGCACCATCAACGACAACGGCAAGAACTACCAGAACGTGTTCGACGCCAACTACGACACCCTCGTGTGGGCCCTCAAGAAGCACGGCGGGGGGGATTTGAAGATCGTGGTGGGTGAGGTCGGGTGGCCTACGGATGGAGAACGCAGCGCCAATGTGGAGAATGCGAGGAGGTTTTACACCGGGTTGATGAAGAAGCTGGACGGAAACCAGGGGACGCCGATGAGGCCTGGCCCCATGGAGGTTTACTTGTTTGGACTGCTGGATGAAAACATGAAGAGCGTTGCGCCGGGGCCGTTTGAGAGGCACTGGGGGATCTTTACCTATGACGGAAGGCCTAAGTTCCAATTTCCACTCCACGACAAGGTACGTCCTCTATCTTCTATCTTTTATCTTTGAACAATTCGATGGATATCAAAGTGACAAGTTGTTCGTTCGTGTTCCAGAAAAAGCTAGTGGCAGCGGAAGGTGTGGAGTACTTAGAGAAGCAATGGTGCGTGTTAGATTGGGAAGCCAAGGATACGAGCACACTTCCAAGCTCGATGGACTGGATTTGCTCCCGAGCAGATTGCTCCCCTTTGCTAAAGGGAGGATCCTGCGGGAACCTTCAAAAGGACGAGAGGGCCTCCTACGCATTCAACATGTACTTTCAAATGCAAGGACAAGACATGGCCGGTTGTGACTTCAAGGGCCTCGGCAGGATCACCGACAACAACGCCTCCACCGATAAATGCCTATATCCCATCCAAATCAACGCTGCTGCAACCACCCCTGCCCTATTTCCCACTCTCATCGGACTCTCCTTGCTTTTACTTGCCATGTTTTTGTGAGCTTATATAGCTTCTCACATTTATATATTTCTCTGCCTCTGGTATTATATCTATCCAAAGTTTCGACCTAATTATATTAATTTGTCCACATTAATTCATTACTTGTTCAATCATGTTATAGTGGGCTTTTTACGTACATTAATAATTAGGATACGTTACTTTACTAGGACAACACCATATTCGATCACTGAGAATATATTGTATAAGTTATTCTTTAGTTGATTGTTATACCAGAATCAATATATTGCCCGGGTTTCTGTTGAATATAATGTTTCATATATTACAAAGCTCAAAACTACATTGAAGTCTCCTACAGTACATAAAAAGCGAAGGGCTCATATATATATATCGAACCTTCAACTGCACATTTTACTACACCTTATGCTAATGCGACTTCGCATTTTCGTGACCTACATACATCATCTCAATAATGTAATAGCCAAGCACAGTGAAATGAATACCCAGGAAAATGTAGACTTTAGATATCTCCTGGTTTCAAACAGAAGAAAGTTTTCTATCTCTGATTTCTATCTTACAGTGCAAGCTCGATCCTTCAGGTAAACCTAGCGGAGGATCAGAACATGAACAGTTATCCATTGTATACAACTCCCACTCCTTAATTTCACACTTATCCAATGCTGTAGATAATCTTGAACCCTCCTCCTGAACAGGGTACTGTCCATCCGGGCTCACTAGAACAGCTCCCGTGAAAGATTGCCCAGCAACTCGGGCAGCACCATGGTAATGAAACAGCCCCCAGCTAAGATCGTCTGCAACATCCACAATCGTCCAGAAATCGTTTGAAACAACCCCATTGTCCAAGACACTAAAGTAGAACGTGCCAGGTACTTTGCCTCTTTTCACACGGTACCTTCTCCGCCTCCACACTGTCCTCCCATCTAGAGTCTTAACCTGGAAAACCGGCTCATACCAAAACGACCCTCTAGCCTTTCCTCTGTAGAACAGCTGATACTGACAAGGAAATTGATCATAAGCAGGGTTTTGCCCTGCGACAACACGCCAGCTCCAATCAAGCTCTCCTAACCAACCAACGAAAAGATCTTCAGCAGCTTCATGGCATAGCTCGTTTCCTCGAAAATTCTCCAAAGGAGGCACACAGGGTTTTTCAGGGATAGCTGCATCTAACTCCAAGCAATTGTGCTTTTGGAGAACACAAAGCGAGAAGGCTTCTAGATTAGGGCTCTCGTACGATGCAATACAACGATAGTTGCACACTTGATCAACGGGACTGCAGTTGTTCAAGCACTGGAGGGCTTTCCTGCACTCTGGATCAAGTAAGCAATTGAGAATCTGAGGGCCACAATTTGTTACCATGCAGCTCAAAGTAGAGAAACCCTTAGCTCGCAGGTTCTTCAGGATTGAAACTGGCCTTATGTAGGCATTGATTATAATCAGAATGCAGAACCTAATGTCATCCGAATTCTGCCGTTGCCATGCTTCTGTTACAGTCCCTACTAGCTCCTTTTCTTCCTTTGCTTTCTCCGATTGAGGAAAGCCGAACAAGCTCCCGCTGCCTTCATTTCTTACAGTTATAATTGATCCGCCCAATTTGTTCATTAAGCCAGCAGCAGAAGGGCTAAAACTGATAATGTTTGGGATATTTCCACTGTGCTTCTGAATCCACCTCACTGATTCTTGATTAGTAACAGCAACAGCAATCAGAATATCTGTAGATTGAAGCTCCTTTTCTAGATGTTCAACTTCTTCGCCGACTGATAAGCAGATATTGTCTGTGAATACCAACATCTCAAAACCCTCATCAATCCATTTCAGCCTCTTCGCCTGCAAACAGATGGTGAGTGTTGCTCAGGATCAAATTCATCATCAAAATGAGAGAGAAGATGACAGAGCAAAACATATTCCAAAATTTCAAAACAAGAAAGTCTTTTTTGGTGACATAGCAACCGTGCACCGACGACAAGGAAACTGAAAAACCACCTCCGGCCTCCAAATATTCCCAATCTTGAATTGGAAAAGAAATCAAACAATTTACAGAAACAGCGATTCGCAAATTCTTTTCCGAAACATTAATTAATTCCGCTGGAAATTTCATATCTAAGCTGGTCACTTACGGTGTGAAGCATGACCTCTTGCCATGGCGCTCCTTTAAGAGGACTGATACTACCTTCTCCTACCAGCGCCACAACTCTGACCAGCTGTCCGGCATCATTCGCCGTCTCCAATACATCCGAGGTTGAATCCGAAACCACCGGAACAGGTCCGATTTCTCTAACATAACGGGCGTTTTTGTTCAGAGCACGAGAAGAAAAAGCAGGTTGAGCGGTTTCCCGGCGAAACGGGGCAGAATGAGAAACGAATTTGGGGATCCGAATCCGGTGTTTATGAAAATAACCAGAAAGTTTGGTGATGAGGCCGATGGAGGAGGTGGTGGCTTCGAGAGCCATTGGATGGATTGAGCCGAGCGTACGATTTCGAGAAAGCGGGAGTGGGATGATAGGCGGAAGTGTATAAAAGGAGACACGTTCGTTGGTTCTTGTAACTTCTTATCCCTTTTTGCGGCTTTGTCGCACTGGATCGAGCCGGGCTCCAAAACCGACCATATAATTTGGGCCGGATTGTGCTTAGCGCCTCTACTACGTGTCTCCTTTTTATACACACCCGGATCCGGATCCGGATCCTGATACAAGAACTTATTGTGGAGTAGTATTGTATATTTTCACGATTTCTGTTTAGCGCAGGGTATTTTACCGTTTAGCGCATGTCCACATGGTCGCAACGACCATATGCCAAATGGTCGTTGCGACCATTTTTTAAAAAAAA
This sequence comes from Persicaria tinctoria, assembly GCA_037127255.1. Lineage (NCBI taxonomy): Eukaryota > Viridiplantae > Streptophyta > Magnoliopsida > Caryophyllales > Polygonaceae > Persicaria > Persicaria tinctoria. Next base: position 258,193 of record JBANSL010000015.1, read on the forward strand.
ACTTTCACGTGGTCGCAACGACCAAACCCAGAGGTGGTCGCAATGACCAATCCTTGTAGTGGTCATTGCGACCAATCCTTGTAGTGGTCATTGCGACCATACCCATGATTGGTCATTGCGACCAGACCCAAGAGTGGTCATTGCGACCAAATGCATGTCTTCGTCTCCCTTAGAGAGAGAGATTGGGGTGGGTAGGGTAGTGGGGGGTAATTTGTTGTGAATATAAGGGTATTTTTGGTATGTTCTAAACGGGATTTTTACCACGATTTCTGTTTAGCGCAAGAGCATTTTTTCCGTTTAGCGCAAGGTCACACGGTCGCAACGACCATTTGGGCAAATGGTCGTTACGATCATTTTTTTTTCCACATAACCACAATCTGGTCGCAACGACCAATCCTATTATTGGTCGTTGCGACCATATGTGCAGGTGGTCATTGCGACTAGATGTGCAGGTGGTCATTGCGACCAAATGTGCAGATGGTCATTGCGACCATATTTGCCGATGGTCATTGCGACCATAGTTGATTTGGTCGTTGCGACCATTTGCCAATGTGGTCGTTGCGACCAACTTGTTTACGCGATAAAAAAAGCTAAATCCGCCTATAAATATACGTGAGCATATTCGATAACCCTAAGACTACGATTTTCTCTATTGAGCAATAATTAAGTTGTAAACATGTCGAAAGGGAACGATGAGTGGAGTAAATGCCTCGAAGACATATCGCTGTAATTCGGACTCCAACGGGTTTGTATCTCATCCTTTTGTTTATGTGTCGAATGTTATGATACAAGTATCGATTATACTTACATATTGTTTAAATATGTTTATTTTTCATGATTAATAAGTATTGATGATGTTAACATATTTTGCATAATATAAAATTACAATCTTTTTTAGGGTTAATGAAATTTTGCATTGAGATGCGTGTAGTGCCGATCTCCTATCCATCTGTAAAGAAAACGAGCAATCAACATACATATTATTTTTATTCCACTCAGCCAATTAACAAGAATCTGCTTTTTTACATTAGTTGCAACTAATCAACAAGAAGGAGCTTGGTTCATGTGATCATTAGAAATAGCTTCAAAAGGATAAGAAATTGCATAATTCAAAAAAAGTAAGTAAAGCTAACATATAGCATAATTCAAAAGGATAAGAAATTGCATATACTACACGAGTTTCATTCGCTTTAGATGAATGCTCAATGTTTTTGGCCACATCTTTTTCTTATAGTTTAATTTCTGAATTATTGAAGATAACATATAGCATTCTGAATACATTCTTTGAGTGGATATGATATTCTGTTGACATATGGAAATTGCATAACCTTATTTTATCAAGTAAGGAAGTGACTCCATCATGGAAGATTTCATCTTTTTGTAGCTATATTAAGGAATGGTATAAAAATCATGAATATAATAGAAGGATCAGTTGATGAATCAAGTTGGAATTTCTGGCTGGCCGGGACTATCTCCAAAAACCAAATTGATTAGATTTAATTGTGGGATTTTCATGTTGTAAAAAAGGGGAGAGTTTGGCTCCTAATTTTATTTATTTATTTTTATTATATCATGAATAAAACTACGTAATATAGAGTTATCAATAAAAAGAATTAAGCAAATGAAGAGACATTCATATGAACCTTCGAATCACCTGTGATTTATTTTCATGAAATAGCTCAATTCAGTTGTGATTATTTTTCATATATTATTTCAAGAGAAGTGGAATAAGTTTGCATGTGTTTTTGCATATATTATTCAACATCATCATTTAAAGAGACGCGTGTTTTTTGCATATATTATTTAAAGAGACGTGTGTTTTTGCAGATTAGTAGTTTTGATTTCAAACCATTCTATAATCCCTACACTTGATTAAGAAAGGGGACATCAAAATATTTATAAAAGTCAGTACTCAATCTGAATTCTCAAATGTTATTCTCATTTACCAGAGTTAATAATCAATCCCATCAACCAAGCAATCTAAACAAATGCCAAACAATGAAGACTCTTTTTACATAGAAAAATCTTAAGATCATAGTGACATTATGGCTGATTTTCCTGACTTCTACGATTGATTTCGGATGAAAGTAGAGCATACCAGTATCAGTTTGCAGATTCAAGTCATCAACGTTCTGAATCGTAGAAGTTAGACTTCTGAAAAGATTGAACAAATAAAACAGAAAACATAAGAAGAGTTTGGGAAATCCTTGAACATAAGGCCCGTGGTCGCACCGACCAAAAGGCCCATGGTCGCACCGACCGTTTGGGCATGGGTCGCAACGACCAGCCGTCGTCTCCTACCTCTGCCTGCGCAAAACACCCACACAGATCCGAACTCAAAACACGATTTTCGACCTTTAGCATCATAGATCTGTGTAGTAGATGCCTATATACTACTGATTTGGCCACAAATACACACAACTACACCAATTTTCGGATCCTATTTTATAGCCAAACATCAATCCCCCAAAATCCCTAAAAACTAGTTTAATCACTCAAAATCACAAGGAAAATGTTGAAAACATACCTTAACTTTGGTAGATCTTCGAGATGAAGGCGTTTAATTGAACAAAAAGAACAAAACCCACACTAATTGGAGATGGGGCCGACGAGGTGTGATTTTGGTTGCTCTACAGAGCTTTGGCGTGAGAGAGAGGGGTGGGTAGGGTTGTGGGGTATTGGGGTCATTTGTTACAACTATAAGGGGTCGTTTGGTATTGATATCAGTATATCAGATATCAGCTCTCGATATCTGATATCGGTGTTTGGTACGGAGAATATATCGATATCAAGTGATATCTTGATATCAGGTTTTAACTATCACAAGCCCATTTTGATATACCAATTTTCTGGGCGGTATAGCCTGATATCAGTATATCACCGTTCGGCGTTCGCCCTCTCCTGTTGCTCCCTTCTGGTCGCTCTCCCCAGTACGCTCTTCCCTTCTCATCTCTTCTCTCCTTCTTCTCTCCTCTTTCTTTGCTTCATCTATGGCGGGTATGAATCTACCTACAATCCCGATTCCTATAATATAGGGCTAGGGCTGTGCGATTTTTGGGTTATAGATCCTAGGGTTTGTGTAATTTGGAAATTGGCTGGAATTTTGGGCGATTTTTGGCTCTGCTTGTTGGCTATTTGTTGGGTGAAATCAGAAATTTGTGTGCCCTAGATATACTGAAATTTTGTGCGACTTTTTGGCCTGTTGATGTGCGATTTTTTACTTCATCTTTGGCTGCAATTTTTTCTGTCATTCTGTGCGTTTTTTTTTTGCTGTTGATTGGCTGCAATTTGGCTATGCGTTTTACCGTCATTCTGTGTGTTTTTTGCCCCGTTTCTGTGTGATTTTGTGCGTTTTTTTGCTGTTGTTTTGCTGAAATTTATCTGGCATTGTTTGAGATTTCATTCATGTTTGATAGCCTACAATATATACCAAACAAGGATATCAAGATATCACCTGATATCGATATACTGATATCGATATCGATATCTATATCTATATCTGATATCTAGATATCAATACCAAACGGTATTTTGGTCATGTTCTAAACGGGATTTTTACCCCGTTCTAAACAATATAGGCCTTTTCTAATAGAAAAGTTCAAATGGATTGTTTTTACTTTCGGAAATTTCGCCAGGTACCCTCGAGGTAAGACGTTTTTCACGGGGTGTACAAAAGTTTCACTAATTTCGCTTGGTACCTTGAGTTTTATAACAAATTCACCTCGTGGCCTTACTCATTTAACATTAACAGCTTCCTTCGTCTCCGTTAGTTTTTTTCAATTAAAAAAATAAAGGGAAATTCCGTTTGGTACCCCCGAGTTTTTGATAATTCCGAATGGTGTCCCACACTTTTTTTTTTGTCCGGATGGTACCCCTGAGTTTTGTCAACAGTCCGGCTCATGCCCAAAACTCATAGTTTCTTCTTTTTAATGAATAAAACCACCCATTATTTTTATTTTTTTCATATATATGCCCATTTACTTTTAACATTAAACAAAACTACTTATCATTTAACTAAATTCAAAACAATATTGACAAAATCACCTTTATTTTTTAAAATTAATAAGATCACACATTATTGCCAAAGTTGTAGCAAAAAATACCCATTCTTTCCAAAAATTTTTTTGAAGAAAATCAACTATTATTTTTGACATTACACAAAAGATCCGTTACATATTTTTCATATTTTATAAAAAATAAATCTCATTATTTGTCAAATATTGCATGTACATAATCACCCATTATTTACAAAATTTTGCACAAATCCACTATCTTATTATGTGAACAAAAATAGTTAACCTATACATTATAAAAAAATACTTTGTAAAACCATACTTTGTGTAAAACTACCCTTTATGCTTTAAAAAATGCACAAAATCATTTCTTGTGTAATAAAAGAAGGTGTTATTCATTTCTTTTGTTTGGAATACATAAAACCTAATAAAATAAGAATGATTAATCTCTTATTATATTTTTCTTTTACAAGAAGAAAAATAAATAAATAAAATTTACTTTTCTTTTTCAAAAAAATTATAATCAAGCATTTGGTTAAATTGATCAATCACATTTACAAATGTTTAAAGTTAATGAGATATAAGTTAAATATTGTTTTGAAAAATAATACGTGTTAAAAATATTGCAATAAAAAATTTTGGAAATATTGCTCAATCACATTTACAAATATTGCAATAAATTTTTTGGAAATAATATGTGATTTTGTAAAATTTTAAAAAATAAAGTTGGTTTTGTCACTTTTGTGTTGAATTTTGTTAATTAATATGTAGTTTTGTTCAATGTTAAAAGTAAATGGGCATATTTATGAAAAAATAAAAATAATGGGTGGTTTTATTCATTAAAAAGAAGAAACTATGAGTTTTGGGCATGAGCCGGACTTTTGACAAAACTCAGGGGTACCATCCGGACAAAAAAAAAGTGTTGGACACCATCAGGAATTGTCAAAAACTCGGGGGTACCAAACGGAATTTCCCAAAAATAAAAATCAGAAAGAAAGAGAGAAAGAAGAACCCGACTTTCTCAGGCGACTCAGAGGCGGAGGAGGCAGCACTGCAGGAGAGGCGACACCGGAGGGAGTAGCAGGCTGCGCCAACGGAGGGTGGTGAGGCACCGGGATTCGCCAGAAGAGGGTGGTGTCAGGTACGTCATGTTGTGATTTTTCGAACCCTTTTTAAAAATTAGGGTTTCTCTGTATGAAGTTCGAATTTGGGGTTGCTAAGTTGAGAAGATTTAGTGCTTGATTTGTAAATGTGTGATGTGAATTGTGAAATACTCATATTGTGAGTGGAGGTAATGTCTGAACTTTTCTTGGACGAATTTCCCACTTTCGCTAAATGATGATGGTAATGTTTGAACTTTTCTTGTGTTTCTCATGTGTTTCACTAGCTAACTGATTTTTGGAAAGCTTGAATTGATCGTTTATTTAGTAATGTATGTCTTTTATGGAAGGAATTCGATTTTTCTATGCTTTTGTAGTGGCTGAATTACAAATCCACACTGCAATGAAAACATGATTTCTGGACACGCAGGGTTGAGGTTGAGGATGATAGCTTAAGAAAGAAATTAATCAGCCCAAACCCTTAGTGCTTGTTAGTAACTTGTCTGGATGGACAGATTATGATCAATGATGTAACTGTTTGATGGTAATTGCATTTAGGCAGTTTTGTAATTCCTATTTAGTTTTGATGTAGCAAGGGATGAGTTCTGGTTGTCTGGCTTGGAATTTAGGATGCCGCTAGGAGAGTATTTTCATGTGTGTGTACACTTGGCATTTCCTCCTCCCTCCTTGCTTTACAAATGATGCTTCTTGCTGTGTTGTTTTATGGGTGTTACTTTAGCTTCCACATCTTTGTTGCAGATTTTTCTCTGTCTGATGTTCAGACTGAGCATATTTCCATCATGGAGCAGTTAGTGCCAAGTCTTGCTGAAGTCAGGACCAAACTTAGTAGTGAACTTGGTGAAAAGCACTTTTGGATGATATACTTCATTATGTTTCCACGACTAAATGAGAACAGCTTGAAACTGCTATCAACCCCTGAGGCAAGGATGGTTGCTCTTCCAGTTTACTATCCCAGATTATTACAGCGACAACAATAGAAATTCATGTAAAAAGCAGTGCATATATTCAGATGTAATATGCCAAAACCAACTATGAGAAGATTACTATAATAATCTTATGCAAAATTATTACCTTGAAGCTCGTTTTGAAGCCTATTAGCTCAAACGGTAGAGCATGTGCTTATGCACAAGACGTGGGTTCGACTCCTACATAGGCTAATATATTAGATTGATGGTCAACAAGGGTGCAATCCATATGATCGGTCCGTTTCCATTTTGACAAAACAAATACTAACATATATGATACATATAAATACTAAAATGCATGCATAAACAGAAGAATCCTTATAAATACATAGGAAAATACAAGTAGCGAGGGCTATATATATGTTAACATCATACATCTCTATCATTGGGGCTGGATACTAATGCCCCTTTGTATTCTCTATGTATCTGCAGTCGTGAAAGTAAATTCATATTTGTGTTTCAACCGAAGGGCTCAAAAGTCCATTTGGACTTATTCAGATGAGTATGTCAGTGCTTCTATGAAGGGGAGATTACAGCCTTACAGGGGTTCGGTTGCCATTTTGACAAAACAACCTATATGGGATTTGAACCCACACCATATGTATAACACATTGCTCTACCAGTTGAGCTAATAGGTTAAACAAAGTGTAGCAAACTTTTTGAACAATAAACCACTCATAATAGCTTGCAAATATAATTGAGTTTGAGAGAACTCTCCTAACTGCATAAACCCATGAAACCACGTCACTAGTAATTTTTAGTTTCTATTGTGTGGCAAGGAGTGGCAAAGTTTGCATAATCTGCTCACTTGGACAGAAACCAGGAAAACTATAAAGTATAAACCGAATCCCTAAATCCGAACTCAGAAATTCATCATCATCTAAGTTCCTGTGTATCAAAATTGAAATCCCCAGATCAAAATTCATATCTCATAAACCCTAAATTTCTGAAATGTAGAACACAAATAAACCCAATTTCAAATTACAAAAGTGAATTCAAAAATCCCCAAACCAAATTCCAAACCCTAAATTCCTAAATGTAAAACGCCAAAAGGTAAATAAATACCTGAACTCTGCAGAAAATACAAGGGCAACACCACCATCTTCGAATTAGCCATGCTCGCCGGCGTCGAGTTCATCATAGTGCTTGCATCATCGGCGTAGAGGTCTTCTATGGGCTTTGCCTGTGGTCGGACTTCTTCTTCGTCACCGTTCGTTTGTCTCTCTTCTTCGTCTGACTTCACCCACGCACATTTTAACGAGCATTGGTTAAAACTAACGGAGAAGGGCACGGGGTGAAATAAGTTTAAAGTTCAGGGGTACCACACGAAATATCACAAACTATTGTACACCCCGCGAATTAAGCTATACTTTAGGGGTACCTCGCGAAATTTGTTTTTCTTACTGTTTACAGTAAGAATAAGATTAGCCAGTCCAGCACATACTTTAAGGATAGAGAGATGGAGAGATGGCTGGAGAGTAATAGTATAGTTACTCGCGGCCAGACAACGTCCATAATACGACAGAGAGATGGCAGAAATTTGTGCTTCAGTGTATAGTTCCGAGTCATTTAGTGGTAACATAGAAACATTTGTTGTTATATAGTTTGCAAATGGATTCTGAGCCCATAAATGCCCAGTGCTACTGAACCCCTAGTCTGCCTTAATTGGCAAAAAATTGGTCAGGCCTCCAGCTAGAACATCTGCATAAAAGGTAGCTTTCCCAATCGTGGTTTCGTTGCCACCACAATTAGCAATGAATTCAGAACTGCAATTTAGAGTAAAACATCAAAGACAACCGTGCAAAACTTTTGGGAGAGAGCAAAAACCAATAATCTACAAGATATTAAAAAAAATACACAAGTAAAGCAAATTCTTTAATTTAGAACACTTAACTGATGCAGGAGCACCCGAAGAACCCGCCTTACCAGCCGGACCAGTGACTCAAAGTCAAGCCAAACTGATCGCTGACAAACTCGCCAGCTTGGTATGCTACATGGGGAGACGAGCCAACACGTCGAGTGTTGGAGACCTAGAGTCAGGCCCTAAGGCCATACTTGTTAGTGGATCGGAAGGCCCGCCGTTGATTCCAGGGGGGCGTGATGGATTTTGAATCTAAAGGATGTGAAGGAAACTCTATTTTTTTTTTTTTTTTTTTTTTGAAACGGAAAAAATTTGACCATAGAGCTGAGCTCTATCAACCAAGAGCATCCTTGCGGATGAGACTACGCAACAGAGAGTCATCAGGAGTCCAGATTCCGTAGAAGAATGGAGTGATACGGGACAAGCGATCAGCTACCAAATTTGCCTCACGGAAGACATGACGAATCTCAACAGAACTAAAAAAGCCCAGCGAGACTAGACTGTCCGAGACAATCATTTCACAGTCTCCAGTAGGCTTCCCCATACCTTTCATACTTTTTATTATTGTTAGGTTGTCTCCTTCGATAATAAGGTTTTTTATTTTTAGTTCTGTCGTAGCCTGAAGTCCCTTCCAGAGACCCAAACTTTCACAGCCACAGACAGTTTTGGTTGTTGATGGTTCATTACCAGAGAAAATCGGGGATCCTTCGAAATCACGAATGATAAATCCAAATGAGCCCAAACCATATGTGGAAAGCGAACCATCAAAATTTAGTTTATGAGTTCCAATTGGAGGAGGTTCCCATTTGGTTCTCTTTCTCTTTGATATTGACCTTTGTTTCTCCTCTCTTGGTGGGTTGTTTTTGTCAATTTTGCAGTAGTCCGGGCAGTTTAAATTTGCAGTCTTCCAGACATATCTTTGTTCCCTTATAAAAGATAATATGCGTCTTATGTCCGGGTTTATATTTTCAAAAAGTGTTTTGTTTCTGAAGTACCAAATACCCCACCAAGCAAAGGCGAGATCTTCAAAGCTTTTTGTTCCTATCGTATTTTTTATTTCCCAAAGAGTAGTGTTCAAGTGCTTATCTTATTTGAAGCACCCATTTATTTTTCGAAACGTTCCCGGGTTATTTGCAATTAGGGTTTCCCTCGTAATCGGACAATTCCAAATAAGATGGTTTAGATCTTCATAGCAAGAGTCACAGTGAGGACAGTTTGTCGAAATCCCAAGGTGTCTAGAAGCTAGTCTGACAGAGGTGGGCACTGCGTTCTTCAGGATTTTCCATAGGAATGTTTTTATTTTCGGTGGGATATCAAGTCCCCATACCCAATTTGTATTTGATGTTTCATGCTTCTTGTGGTTGTGTATCATATCGATTGCAGACTTGGTGCTGAACCAGCCATTCTTGCTCCATTTCCAATAAAGCCTGTCAACATGGATGTGCTGTGGTACTGGTATCGTTTTGATAATTTCAATTAGGTTGTTTGGAATTATGTTTTGTAATTCTGCGTGTAGTTTATTTTGGTTCCAAGTTTTGTCGTCGTTGAGAAAATATTTTATGTTGATTGTATCGTCTATGTGTTGATTTCCTAAGATAGCTGATTTAATCGGTGTTTGGCCTAACCATTGGTCTTGCCAGAACATAATAGAGGCTCCGTCTCCAATAGACCAATTTAGTCCTTGTTTAAACAACGGTATTAATTTTATTAACTGAGTCCATTGCCAGGATGAGGTACCCTGCTTTTGGTATGTGAGTATGTTTTGGTTTTTAATGTATTTTTCTTTGATTAGTTTGACCCAATGGCTAGTTGGTTCCGCTAGTAGTTTCCACAGTAATTTCATCTGAAGTGCAGAATTCATATCCTCGGAGCTACGCAGCCCTAGTCCTCCATTTTCCTTTGTTTTGCAAACCTCAAACCAACCGATGAGGGGTTTGTGGTTTGGTCCTTTGTTCCATAGGAAGTTTCGGTTGATCGTATCAAGCTCTGTATGGACTGATTTTGGTAGCATAAAGCATTGCATTATGTGTAGAGGCTTGGCTGATAGTGTTGTTTTGATTAGAGTACAACGTCCGGCTTGAGAGAGGCAATTCGCCTTCCATCTGTGGAGTTGTGATTTGGTGTTTGTTAGAAGTTCCGTAAATTCTTCCTTTTTCATTCTTCCTTCGATTAGGGGGTAGCCCAAATATGTACCCATCTTGGGGGTGTGTGCTATTTCTAGCTCGTTTCTAATTAGTTTTTTTTGTGTGGTTGTTGCGTTTTTAGATGCTTGGAATTGGGATTTATGCCTATTTACCTTTTGTCCTGAAATAGCTGAGTAATCAATTAGAATTTTGTTAATTTGGTCGCAGCCGGTTTTGGTTGTTGATGCAAAGATGACGATATCATCCGCGAAGGCTAAGAAAGGAATTTTTGTTCCTCCTCGCGTTAGTTTGATACCTAGGTGACTCTGTGATTTTTGCGATTCATATTGTAACCCACGGGCCAGAATTTCCGAAATAATCAAGAAGAGATAAGGGGAAAGCGGGCATCCTTGACGTAAACCCCTCTCAGGAAAGAAAATTTCAGTAGGTTCATTATTTACTAGTACCGAGTAGGTGACAGTGGTTATGCATTCTTTGATCCAAAGAGTGAATTTGGGCGAGAACCCAAATTTTGACATAATGGAGATTAAGAAATTCCAGTCGACCATATCAAATGCTTTTTCCATATCAAGTTTTACAGCCATCCAACCAGGTTTTCCATTTTTCTTTGAGAAGGAGTGGAAGACTTCATTTGCGATTAGGATGTTATCTTGTATTGATTTGCCCGAAGAGAATGCGCTTTGTAGTAGGTTGGTTACTTTGGGGATTACCCTTTTGAGTCTTGAAGCTAGAATTTTGGATATAATTTTATATGTTGTTGTGCAGAGACTAATAGGCCTATAGTGAGATGTTGTGGTTGGGTTATCTATCTTTGGGATTAGTGCTATGAACGTATGGTTTGTTTGTTTCAGGATCCTTCCACTCAGAAAGAAACTTTTAACTGCTTTAATGACAGATGGTTCCACGATATGCCAGTACTTTTTGAAGAAACCAGCTGGGAAGCCATCTGGGCCACCTGATTTGTCGTTGGCTAAGCTGAAGACTGCATTTTTAATTTCGGAGTTCGTGACTTGGCGAGTAAGCCATTCATTATCTTCGTTTGTGATTTCATTCCCTATATGGTGGAGTAGGTTGTTTTGTGGCTGCTGTCTTGCCTGTTGCGTAAATCTTTGGCAGAAATCGTGCTTAATGAGGTTTCTAATATCTTCTTCGTTGGTAAGTGTTATACCCGCCGTGGTTTGTAGGTGTTTTATTATGTTTCTATTTCGTCTGCCTGTTGCTATTTTATGAAAATATTTAGTGTTGGCGTCTATTGATTTTATGTGCATTCTTTTCGCCCTTTGCCCCCAATATTTCTGTTGGAAGGAAAGGAGGGAAGAATGCTTTGAAGTTAGTCTTTTGATTTTGTTATCTAGGTTTTGGTTGTAAGCGTTGCATAGTTTCTTTTGTGATTCTAGTAGATCTATTTCTATATGCTTGATTTGGCGGAAAACATTTCCAAATGTTACTTTGCTCCAGACCTTGCTTTTTCTTTTGACCTCTTGAAGTTTTTTCGTTAGTTTGAACATTTTCGAGCCAGGGGTGTCTAATCTCCATGCTGATCGCACTACAGTTTCGTAGTCCGATCTCGTTGTCCATGCTATTTCAAATTTGAAGGGTTGCAATTTTGGTATGCGGTTGTCCATGAGGTCTAAAGTGATCTGTGCGTGGTCTGACTTAAGAAAAGCATGGTTCTTTGTACTAAGATTCGGGAATTGCTTTAGGATAGGGTGGCTAACCATAGCGCGGTCTAGCTTTTCAAATATGTTGTCAATGCCATGTTCACTTTTTCTCCAAGTGTAATCATTCCCGCTAGTTGGGGAATTTACCAGGTTGAAGCTTCTGATGGCGTCTTGTAGTCTTGCAAATCTATTAGCTGATGGGGTCCTACCCCCTTGCTTGTCGCTAGATTCTAAAATTTCATTAAGGTCTCCAATAATAATCAGTGAATCCTTAGCGTTGCGAATATAGTCTGATAGCGAGGTCCAGAAGTCGTTTTTTTCCTTTGCATAAGGGGTTGCATAAACAAATAAAATTTCTACATCAATTTTAAGAGCCGTGTTTATATAGTCTGCTTGAATAATGCTGTCTGTCGATGTTCTAACTGTGAAGGTTTCATTGTGGAATTGGGATTCTTTCCAAAGAAGACAAAGGCCACCCGCTAGGCCATTGGAAGGGATAAAGTGCATTCTGTCAAATCCCGGTTTCCTCCAGCAATTGTCTGGTGGAGGGTTTGTTACTTTTGTTTCTGCCAGCATTAAGATTTTTATGTGTTCTGCTTTGGTTGTGGCTTCGATGTGGGTCCAAACGTTCTTTCTGCTAAGGCCTCTTATATTCCAAAAGCTAAACTTCATTTAAACCTTTTTTTTGGGGGGGGGAACATTGTAGTTTTTCTGGCTGGTAGCCTTGTTTATAGGAGTAGTGAGCCTCCAATTATTTCTGGTTCTTATTTGTTTATGGTTTGTGTTGTTTGTTTCGTCTTTCGTTGCGAGTATGTGTGTAATCTCTACTCTGAGTGCTGCTCCACTTAAAGGAGTTTTGTTATGGTTGTGTTTAGATCTGTATGTGTGTGATGATGTCCCATTCGTATAGTTGTTAATCTGCAAATCTTGCTTACTGGTTTCACCTTGGGAAGAAAGCAGATGAAGCCCAAGACCAATGTAGTGGTTTTGGATTGGGCATGAGTCATTATTATAAATAGTATTCAAGACAAATTCTAAGTAATTAATCATACTTGACAGTCCATAAAAGTCTTTCGAATGATAATAATGATCGTTTCTTACATAAAACATGCGATAATGGTTTTCTAAATGAGTATCCATCATATAGCATGCTGAATTAAAGTAGTATGTTGAAATAGAGAAGCTCTCCCGAGTTATGTTAGTCATAGTCTCAGTTTTACGTTGAAATAGAAGATGATCAAGTTGATAGATTGAAATAGAGATGTACAGATGGTAAATAATCCAATTAGAGAAAACACATAGAGTAGAATTCCATATAGCACAAGTGTTCAGTTTATACAACTTCCACATGTAAGCAATTACTACATCAGTGAATTTAGCAATCAGAGTGAGTATTATGATGTTGAGTATGTGGTTTCCCTTGAGTGAGTCTTGTAGGTAATCCTGGAAATCGGATAGGGTGTCCAGTTGCTCAAGAGGGAGAGTCCCTTGGGCAGCATTAGTGTGACAGTAATGTACTCCAGGAGAGGATTTGTGGGTGTCACCCGAAGGCTTCCCGTTAGGTTGGGTAGTTGTGGGTTTCGGTGAGGCCCCAAGGGGACCCCCTTCCTTTTAGGTTGATGGTTTGCCATCACAACAAAGTAAAGCAGATAGCAACCAAGCCAGTCAGCAAACACAACAAGTTTTTTGTGGAAAGCATACAGAGATGAGAGGGCGAGAAGAGAGTCATACCTGCCAAGGTCAACACAAGAACACCGTCGGCAAGGAAATCGATGAAGGAGAAGATCTCTGAGCCCATAAAACCGGCTCCAGAATAAGAGGGGCGCATCCAAGCGAGTATCCCCACCGTAGAAGAGGAAGACAGGAAGAAACCCCTTGGATACTGCAGAGAATACATCTTGAAATCGCCATGGTTGCGATTTGAACGAGCAGCGAGAGCAAACCCCAAGAACGCTCTTAGAGTCCCAAACCCCACTCGAGATCCAAAATTTTTGCCAAAACAAGAATCGTTTAGGATTGATGAGATAATACCGATTAGAGCTTTTGAGAACGATCGGGGAGATATTAGCAGGAGGGATTTGGGTTTTTTCAGTTCTGGGGTCTCGGTTTGGGTGAGAATTGGGGGTGGAAGGGGGCGCGTGAACAGGCGCGTTCTCCTGATCGCTTTTGGGGTTTTTGGGTTCCATGGATACTCCTCTAGTGCGTTGACGGACACTTCTCCTTCTGTATGTGTAGAAGTTGGTACTGCTCTCAAATGTAGTGGAGTTCATCAGTCCTGCACAAGCTGAAGCAGAAAAGCCACAAGCCCGAGCGCCACCATAGAGGAGGCAAACAGAAACTGCAAATGGATTCAATTTAATGGTCATTATATTATGAAGATCATAAGAGCTAATAAAATGAAAAGTTCTAGACCAGACTTGGAGGGAAGTGAAGGAATGACTCTTAATTCCCAAGTTGAAATTCATTTCAAAGCAGTAAGGGTTTAGGGGGTAGGATCCAGTCCATAAGAGTGATATACACGTATTCAGCTTGGTTAAGTAACTATAAGGGCAAATAATCTCATAGAATTTTATAAATTTATAATCTGGTGACAACATGCAATGGTAAAATGGTTGACTCGTCATATAATGGCAACCCCGAGTGTTATAGATTAATTTGAGATCTAGTAACAGGCGGAGAATGCAAACAATAACTAGAGTGAGTGCCTTTGAGGAGTTGTAGAATTGTTGGTTAAACTTAAAGTCTATGTAAATGACCTCATATCTGAGCAAAGGTAGAAAAATCCAAACACCAACATAAATGGATATAAGGAAATTCACATTAATTATTTGGTTGATACTAAAGTTACTTACAAATGGTGAGCAGGTGGTATTGTACAACCTCCACCAAAAGACAGTAGCAACAATTGTATGACAGTATTGTGTTCTATATTTGAGGTAAATGCTAGCAAGCAGGACAGATTTGTACCATTTAATAATTCTTGGGATTTTTGTATATATGAAGTCATTATACTCAAGCTTCCCTTTACCCTTATCACCCTTAAGTGACTTGGAGGGATTGGTGGGTTCTTGGTTGTTTGTGGGGTTCGGTAGAGCCTTAGAGAGGCCCCCCTTCCCAGAGGATTGGGTATTTGTGGGGATCGGTTGAGCCTCAGAGAGGCCCCCCTTCCCATAGGATTGGGTATTAGTGGGGTTCGGAAGAGTCTCGGAGAGGCCCCCCCTTTCCCAGTAGACGGTTGTTTGGGTGCCATAAAGGCAATGCGCTTGGCGTTGCAATAGAACCAGACAGAGGAAGCAGAGGAAGTTTGGTAGAGAGCAGTAGAATAAGAGAAAACAAGAAGGAGATGATCATTTAATTGAACCTTGTGAAAGCTTTTATAGTACAGATTTCGAGTTATAATTTGGTTTTTAACCCAATTTTTAGAGTGAATCTGGGTGTTAGAGAAGAGGATTGAGGAGAGCAATTCATACCTGACAAAGAGAGAAAGCTCCATCTGCAGGTACAGAGAACTGGAAACGCAAAGATGAATCCGAAGCTTTTCCAGAACTGAGGTCCAAGCCAGGCACCCACGAACGGAGGACCCGACTAATCGAAAAGAACAGCCAGACCAGAGGGGGGCGGTGAGAACCCCTTTGAAGGCAGCAATTATTGTGAGAGTAAACCTCCATTGCAACGATTTGATTGTACGAAGGAGACCAAACCCTAGAAAGAGAGAAAACCCCTTCTCCTCGCTCGAGATTTGTTTTGTGTGCCAAATCTAGTGCCAAAAGCACTTTGTATTGGTGGGACGACACCGATTTTGATTACTGATAAGATTTGGAGTAGGATTAACATAGAAATTGAGGGCTTTTTCAGATCGAGCTCTCAGTTTAGAGGTTCAAGGGTTAGGGGCTGAGCGATTTGGGGGAGGGTTGATAGGCGCGTGTAGAGGCGCGTTCTTTTGCAAGGGAAGGGTTTTTTGGGTCTCCATTTTGGAAAAAAAAAAAAAAAAAGAAAGGAAACTCTATTTATATCTATTATTTAGTGTTTTAATATTTTAGTTGGTATTCTATTATTTTAGGAAAATAGATATATCTTTTATTTTAAATAGAATCTAGAAAGTTATTTAAAGGAGAACTCTTTGTCATTGAAAGACACGTTCAATATTATTCAGAAGCTTTTGCTCAAACCTAAGTCAAGTTTCTCTTGCATTCTTGCTCGTACGATTGCGATTTCAATCCGTTTGTGCCGATTTGTCTCTCTGGTTATCTGTCTCGCGGAGTAGGTGATCCAAGGAGAAAGTCCACGTCCTCTTGATCCAAGACGGGCTTGAATCAAGTTGTAGAAGGAGGTCTTTTGCTCAGGGACTTGTGCCGACGAGTGGTTTAATCTCTTAGGTATAAGTATTTCGGCCAACTGATTGCCTTTGAACCCCATATCTTTACTTTCGCTGAATCTGTCGTATTTTTAACATCGGTTTTTGTCCGAAAACTGATGTCTTTGAGTCTTCTATCATCAGTCCGAATTATCAAACCGACGTCTAATCTTCTGTTTGTGTTTGTTTTCAGGAGCCTTTGTTGGAACGATCAGACAACCCCGCATCATTAACAAAGAAGAGAGAGAAAAGCCATTAGAATGAAATGGAAATATAAATAATCTTATAAGTTCAATTTCCGTGAAGATGTTCTAAAGAAGTTCATGTTCATGAGAAGAATAAAAAAAACAACACATATATGACTTTATTACCTCTGATGACAGAGCTTCAAAGAATCAACAGATATTTACTCACACGTTTGTATTACAAGAAGTCGGCACATAACTTTCCTCAAAATTATTGTAGCTAGGAAAGATCGATTTGCCTAAAGGAATAAATATTTCAAGGTTAACAAACATAGTCAATTATAATAATTACTAGTATAAGATAGTTAAATCTAAATATAACTGATCTCCAGCCAGAAATAATTACCTAATTCCTCCAAAAAAAAAAAAGGGGGGGGGGGGGGGGGGAAAGAGAAATATCAATAATGATAGTTAGACCTGTTAAAACACAACCCGATCCGACCGCCCGGAAAATTTTCGACCCGAACCCGAAAATTTTGACCCGGAATTTTTTTCCGACCCGAACCCGAAAAATCGGAAATTTTCCGGGTCATCTGGGTTTCAACCCGGTGACCCGATTGACCCGGTAATTTTGACCCGATTTTACCCGATTGACCCGGTGACCCGGTTGATTTTTAATTAAATATAATTAATTTTTTTTATATATATAATTAAAATTTATTGCAAAATTGTCAAATCATGATTTTTTTAATTTAAAATGGAAAAAATTGACAAACTCGAAATCGACCCGAAATGACCCGAAACCCGGTTAAACCCGGGTTCTAGTCAACCCGGAAATACCCGGGATCCGTTTTACCCGAGACCCGTTTTACCCGAGATCCGAAGTGACCCGACCCGAATGACCCGTTTAACATGTCTAATGATAGTTAAGTAGCATAATACATTAACCATGACCTAACAAACAACTACTTGACTAATGACAAGACATGGTAAGGTACATGAATCATGAAGGAGTTATATTTTAATTCATCTTGAGACTTATCTTAAGACCAATGCCACATTAAACAATGATATAACTACATAAAGTTATAATTTGAATATCATTTGAAGATCTACCAGCAGATCTAAGTTGTTTGTGGGAGAAATTACTGTTAAAACAATAAATGTATCTAAATGTGCTAACTTACACATTATCACCTGGATTCTTAATCCAGTCAGCAATTTGCTCTCCAAGAGAGTTGCTTGTCAAATACCTGAAATAGCAGTCAAATTTTTAGGTTTAGACGACATAGAACAAAATAAGTGCAGGATGCATGAAACTATTTTCGCTCTTTCTTTACTATAAGTGTATCATTTATAGTTAATTTTACCCATAAATAAGTCAGATGATTGAAAAGGTTAGGCAACCTTCAAAGTTTGGAATCGCCCAACTCGGAAGTTTGAAGGTGGTATGAGCTCAGAATCTCAGTCCATGGATATCCTATCGGATTTGATACCCATTCCCAGTATACCAAACACACCCTTAATAAGCTACTAGACAAACTTTGTATACACTATATATATATATGAACTATAAGCTAAATTTTTGGTATAACAGAGAGTCAGAGACTCAAAGACGGAGTGAAATTACCAGTAGTGGCATTTACAATGGTCATAAGGCCCTCGACGATGCTAAAGCGGTCATTGATGACCTTGGCAAGAGGGGCAAGATAGTTGGTGGTGCAGCTAGCGTTGGAGACGATGTCGAGTCTCGGCTTGTAGTCTTTCTCATTGACACCCATAACAAACATGGGTGCATTTTTACTTGGTGCAAAGATTACCACCTTCTTTGCACCACCCTGATTTTTTTTAATGATTCAATCAAATTGATCAACATTGTACAAAAACGCTTTATAACGGTAGATGTTTTTGGATTAAGAAGAGTATATATAATATACCTTTAAGTGGGCAACAACTTTTGCCTTGTCAGTGAACACTCCAGTGGCTTCAACAACAAATTCAGCACCAACCTCAACCCATGAGATCTCTTCCGGGTTCCTTACTCAATTGCACAGAGGATGGAATCTTCAGAAATAGTCAAGTAAGGCTGTGTTTTCTCCTCCACCTCTTCCATCTTCATTTAAGGGGTGGAAATCCCCTCCACCTCCCCTACCTCCTCTCACAAGGTACCAAATTCCCCCCCTATCTCCACCTCTTCCACCTCCCTCCACCTCCTAAAATT
The DNA here is from genome assembly GCA_037127255.1 of Persicaria tinctoria. Classification (NCBI taxonomy): domain Eukaryota; kingdom Viridiplantae; phylum Streptophyta; class Magnoliopsida; order Caryophyllales; family Polygonaceae; genus Persicaria; species Persicaria tinctoria. Next base: position 276,718 of record JBANSL010000015.1, read on the forward strand.
TTGGTGAGAAAACTCAGCCTAAATCAAATATCCAAAATTGATAAAACCAGAGTGTTTAGGGTTTTTGAGGGTTTAAACCTAAATCCAAGAACATATACCGTTTATTCTCAAAAAAGAAGGGTTTTATCATCCTTAACCCTCACATCATGATGCTTCCATTGTCCATGTACATTGTACACTATCATACTTGAACTTGTCAAAGGCTGTTGAAAAGAAAGAAAACAAAGACAATCCATGAGGGAAAAACTCTTAAGAAAAATTAGAACTTTTTTTTTATATAATGAAATTTAGGATCCAAACCAAGAAGAAGAAAAGATGAACAATTTGAAAGATTGATCACCCATGGCTTCTAATTTAAATTGATTTTTGCTCACAACACAAACCAAACACATTATTAACCCCGTGTTTGGCAATTGAGAGGTTTGTTAGGGGTTTGAGTATTTTTTAGAGGTTTGAGTTTATTTTGTTTATTATGGAGTTGTGGGAGGTGGAGTTTTATTTAAAAAAATAACTTGATAAAAAACTTAATTGGTGTTTGGTTGGTATGAGATGTATTTATTAGGAAAATGACTAAAATGCCCTTAAAGGTTTGCCCCACCCCTACCCATCCTCCTCCTCTTTCACGTGGAATTGCAGACGGCGCTCGATCGGTGTACAGGTAAGGCCTCCTCTTCCTCTCCATCTCCATTGACTTCCAATTCCAATTTCTCCTTCTCATCTTATCCCAATTTCCTCTCTTTATATACTATCCCACACCTACCAATTTCTCCTTCTGATTGCAAGAGGAGGCCGGAGGTCCGAGATGAGGGAAAAATGGAAAATTGCACGATATTCACTGATCGAGAATATACTGTATAAGTTGTTCTTTTGGTTGATTGTTATACCAGAAATGAATCAATGTATTGCCCGGGTTTCTGTTGAATATAATGTTTCATATAAAACAAAGCTCAAAACTACATTGAAATCTCCTACAGTACATACAAAGCGAAGGATTCATATATATATGGATCGATTTTGTTTTTTTTGGGGGTGCTCCATCTATTCATAGTTTTAAGAACATGAACCTTCAACTGTACATTTTCCTACACCTTATGCTAATGCAATTTCGCATTTTCGTGACCCACATCATCATCTCAATAATGTAATAATACCCATACCTCTCATCTCAGCAGCCAAGCCAAAGCATAAATGCACAATGAAATGAATACCCAGGAAAATGTAGACTTTAGATATCTCCTGGTTTCAAACAGAAGAAAGTTTTCTATCTCCGATTTCTATCTTACAGTGCAAACTCGATCCTTCAGGTAAACCTAGCGGAGGATCAGAACATGAACAGTTATCCACTGTATACAACTCCCACTCCTTAATTTCACACTTATCCAATGCTGTAGATAATCTTGAACCCTCCTCCTGAACCGGGTACTGTCCATCCGGGCTCACTAGAACCGCTCCCGTATAAGATTGGCCAGCAACTCGGGCAGCACCATGGTAATGAAACAGCCCCCAGCTAAGATCGTCTGCAACATCCACAATCGTCCAGAACTCGTTTGAAACAACCCCATTGTCCAAAACACTAAAGTAGAACGTGCCAGGTACTTTGCCTCTTTTCACACGGTACCTTCTCCGCCTCCACACTGTCCTCCCATCTAGAGTCTTAACCTGGAAAACCGGCTCATACCAAAACGACCCTCTAGCCTTTCCTCTGTAGAACAGCTGATACTGACAAGGAAATTGATCATAAGCAGGGTTTTGCCCTGCGACAACACGCCAGCTCCAATCAAGCTCTCCTAACCAACCAACGAAAAGATCTTCAGCAGCTTCATGGCATAGTTCGTTTCCTCGAAAACTCTCCAAAGGAGGCACACGGGGTTTTTCAGGGATAGCTGCATCCAACTCTAAGCAATTGTGCTTTTGGAGAACACAAAGCGAGAAGGCTTCTAGATTAGGGCTCTCGTACGAGGCAATACAACGATAGTTGCACACTTGATCAACGGGACTGCAGTTGTTCAAGCACTGGAGGGCTTTCCTGCACTCTGGATCAAGTAAGCAATTGAGAATCTGAGGGCCACAATTTGTTACCATGCAGCTCAAAGTAGAGAAACCCTTAGCTCGCAGGTTCTTCAGGATTGAAACTGGCCTTATGTAGGCATTGATTATAACCAGAATGCAGAACCTAATGTCATCCGAATTCTGCCGTTGCCATGCTTCTGTTATAGTCCCTACTAGCTCCTTTTCTTCCTTTGCTTTCTCCGATTGACCAAAGCCGAACAAGCTCCTGCTGTCTTCATTTCTTACAGTTACAATTGATCCGCCCAATTTGTTCATCAAGCCAGTAGCAGAAGGGCTAAAACTGATAATGTTTGGGATATTTCCACCGTGCTTCTGAATCCACCTCACCGATTCTTGATTAGTAACAGCAACAGCAATCAGAATATCTGCAGATTGAAGCTCCTTTTCTAGATGTTCAACTTCTTCGCCGACTGAGAAGCAGATATTGTCTGTGAATACCAACATCTCAAAACCCTCATCAATCCATTTCAGCCTCTTCGCCTGCAAACAGATGGTGAGTGTTGCTCAGGATCAAATTCATCATCAAAATGAGAGAGAAGATGACAGAGCAAAACATATTCCAAAACAAGAAAGTCTTTTAAGGAGATATAGCAACCCTATCTGGTGCACCGATTACAAGGAAACTGAAAAACTACCTTCTCCAAATATTCCCAATCTTGAATTGGAAAAGAAATCAAACAATTTTCAGAAACAGAGATTCGCAAATTCTTTTCTGGAACATTAATTAATTCCGCTGGAAATTTCATATCTAAGCTCGTCACTTACAGTGTGAAGCATGACCTCTTGCCATGGCGCTCCTTTAAGAGGACTGATACTACCTTCTCCTACCAGCGCCACAACTCTGACCAGCTGTCCGGCATCATTCGCCGTCTCCAATACATCCGAGGTTGAATCCGAAACCACCGGCACAGGTCCGATTTCTCTAACATAACGGGCGTTTTTGTACAGAGCACGAGAAGAAAAAGCAGGTTGAGCGGTTTCCCGGCGAAACGGAACAGAATGAGAAACGAATTTGGGGATCCGAATCCGGTGTTTATGAAAATAACCAGAAAGTTTGGTGATGAGGCCGACGGAGGAGGAGGTGGCTTCGAGAGCCATTGGAATATTGGATGGATTGAGCCGAGCGTACGATTTCGAGAAAGCGGGAGTGGGATGATAGGCGGAAGTGTATAAAAGGAGACACGTTCGTTGGTTCTTGTAACTTCTTATCCCTCTGCAGCTTTGTCGCACTGGATCGATCCGGGCTCCAAAACCGACCGTATAACTTGGGCCGGATTGTGCTTAGCGCCTCTACTACGTATTACGTGTCTCCTTTTTATACACATCCGGATCCGGATCCGGATCCGGAATATTTTCAAGTGCAATTGTTTTAGAATATGGGCTTATTTAAGGGATACAACTTACAAGAACTCGAGGACCGAGTTCGGAGTCAGGGAGTACCGGAGTAGTTTTATCCAAACAAACGCCTCTGTTGCCCACATCTCTCCAGATCTGCTTCCACGGTTCCAGCGTGCACGATACCGGCCAACCACCTTTCCCGGTGTTCCAAATCGATCATCTTCTCCCTCCGATTAGCCTCTAGATCTGAGATAATCATTCCCATCTATAAGCCGCTCCCTATTTCTTTTTACAGAGGCGTGCAATATAAGCTTTGGTGTCTGGCGGTTGATCGCCATACAGAGAGGATTCTGAAGATTCGCTACACATTGGAGCTTCGAATTGCTTGCTTTAGTTCTGGATCAATCTCAGGTCTCTGTTTCATTTTCCTTTGTTTAGGTTTCAAAAGAGTTCCTTGACTTCGAGAGTCGAATCCGAATCTCCGTCTTCGGAATAGTTCGTCACCGCTAGGTTTTTGTTGTCTGTGCTGTTGGTCTGATACTATTTCTTAGAGCTACGAAAGACGAGGAAGGGATAATATGTTTTGGAGGGAGAGAGAGAGGGAGAACAGGGATAAAAATGGAGGGCCACTTTGCGGCCAGGTTAGGGTACTCGTTGTTGGAGATTCAGGTGCTTTCTCCATCTCGATTCTCTTATTTTTCAATTTTTGTGTGAAAATTTGTGAATATTCAAGTCTTTTACAGACGAATTTGCAACAACTTGAATGATTAGGAGCTCAAGGAGCAAATTGGCGGGCCACACCACACTGTCTTTGCTTGATGTTCATGAATTTTGAACTCTTTTTTATTTGTGGAATTAAAGGTTCTATGATTTATTCTAGAAACGAAGAGATTCAAGGTCAATTGCATCTATTTTTTATTTTATTTTGGTAGAGAATTGCATCTATTTTATAATTTTGTGTTATTCAGATTATATATGATTTCTTATACCCTGGTTGATATGAACAGATATAGATTTGGATCTGCAGGATGATAATGTTTATGAATCTAGAAATATGCCTGAGTGGTTTTGATTTTGACCTGTGGATTGGTGTTTCTGTTGTTGAATTGTTTTTTTTAATTGCTTTCACATTATAGAAGCTATTTGTTCTTGTTAGGTGTTGGAAAAACTTCTCTAGTTCACTTGATCATGAATGGTAGTTCTACCTCTCGCCCTCCTCAAACAATCGGATCCTCAGTCAGCGTCAAGGTGATTGAAATTTTGCTTTGGAACTTAAAAACAAAGCATTAAAAATAACTGTTTTGGATTTCTTCTTCTAAAGGCCAATATTTTCTTTGGCCAGCACTTGAAGCATGGAAGCTCTGGCAGCTCTTCAATGAGCACCAAAGCTGATGCTGAACGAGATTTCTTCGTAGAACTATGGGACATTTGTGGACATGATCGTTACAAAGATTGCCGATCTCTTTTCTATTCCCAGATTAATGGTAAGGTTGCTAGGATTTGCTGCTTAAATGGATTCAGTTGGATATCTGGCTACTATTAGTTTTGTATTTATATCCATCCTTTCTAAATCAAGCTTCCTATTTTTGTATAAATCATTTACAGGAGTAATTTTTGTTTATGATCTTTCGCAAAGGAGGACCAAAACAAGCTTGATAAAATGGGCCTCAGAGATTGCAGCAACTGGAACTTTCTCTGCCCCCATGGGTTCTGCAGGACCAGGTGGCCTTCCTGTTCCTTACATTGTTATTCAAAACAAGGCAGATCTTGCTGCCAAGGAAGGCAGGAGAGTTAGCAGTGGTAATCTCGTTGACATGGCCCGCCATTGGGTTGAGAAGCAGGGTTTACTACCCCCAAGTGAAGAGCTTCCCCTCGTTGAAAGTTTCCCTGGCAATAGCACACTTTTAGCTGTGAGATAACTGCCTTCTATTTTCTTTAATCTTGTCAAAATGTCTCTTGTTCTTGCACGTGTCTAGATTCTAGAATAACTGATGGATTTCCCTTCAGATTGTGATTATGCACTTAATCTACAGTTTTGTAGTATTAGTTATTAGTCTTCTAGGTCAGAAGTCAGAACTACAAGAGTGTGATTTGAGAAAGCAGAAGCTGGAAGTAGATTTGCATGCATCGTAATAGAGCTGCCCTTTACACTGGCACGAACTAACAATTTTGAATAGTTTCAGAAGCTGTACCCATTTTTAGGATACATGGTAGCGTTTTTTTTTATACTGAAACTCATACATGATAGCTTGCTGTTATATCTGACATGGATAGTTTCTATATTCCCATTTGTCAGTCACCTAATCCTATTGGAGAAACACTGTCTTGGATGTTTACAGGCTGCCAAAGAAGCAAGATATGACAAGGAAGCTGTGAATAAATTTTTCCATATGGTCCGTCTTTGCCTTGTTCATTAAAGTTTCATGGATTTAAATTTCTTCTGAGAAATGCCATCTCACATTGATCACTTATCATTTTCAGTTGATCAGGAGAAGATACTTTTCAGATGAATTGTCATCTTCAATTCCTTCGCCGTGGTCTATTTCACCTGTACAAAGACCTACTGAACGTTTGGATGACATTACTAGTGAAGAAGGCCAATTCTACAAGAATACTAGGTAACTTCAGTTTTAATACATGCTGCATTCTCATCTGCCTCTATTAGAGGATTTAGAGGAATGATTATGCAATCCTTTGTTTTCCCTGCAGTTTAATTGGGTACTCGTACAAGTATAATATCCACCCTCCCCTCCCAGCTCAACACGGCCTCACGCCTCCTTCAACCCTATACCCTCAGCGGCCAATGTTAACACCTGAAGCCAACAACATTCCCAGATACAGCGCCATGGGTGCTTCTGAGATCAGTTATACGAGACCAAGACGCACTGACATCAATGTCTAACTAAACCATATAGTTTTTGATGGATAAATGGGATAGAGAGAACCATTTGATTCCGTATTAGGTTAACTGCTATAAAAAATTGAAAATGTGTTTTTATTATTTTTGTGGCTTTTAGTTTAGATACTTGGGAACCAGCAAATCAGCAATATATTTGTTTTCCTTCTTTCTTTTCTGGTTTTCTTTGTTTTTATAAAGGGGATTGCTTCCTTGTAGTGATTTGTACAGCACAGGGGTCATCTTTCATTGATTGTGTTGTAAAGTTTGACCTAATGAGATAGCCAATTTGGGCGAATTTGATATCAATTTTATTTATAGTAATAGTTGTGTTCATGGGGAAAAAAAATACAATAAACTATAGTCAGTTTCACTTGCCACTCACAAAATTTTGCACATTCTCTTGTTGCACAAGTACACTCAAGGAAACAGTGCCCACATCCAAATCTCAGCACCTATATGGAAAATTTTCGATTGATTGAACAAACTCGCAAGTTAGAATCACCTTCAAGCATCCATTAGAAGCGCTTTGTCTTCTGGAGCATGTCCGAATGCTTTCATCTGCTCAATAAGATCATCCAAAACTGAAACCACGAGATCGGCCTTGCTATGAGTATTGTCCTTGGCGAGAAAGACATGGACCTCATTGTCCAGTTCTATCCAACTACACCCTGGCTCCTTAACCACGCCGGATGACTCCATTCTTCTCCTTACTCGCTTCACGTCGTCCCACATACCTTTGCCTGCGTATATGTTTGAGAGTAGAATGTATGAACCGCTGTCTGCCGGGTCTGAAGATATAGCCTTTTCTGCAGCATATGCACCCAGCACAGCATTACCCGAAGCTCGACATGCACTTAGCAGACTCCTCCACACTATTGGTGCTGGTTCTATAGGCATTCTCTCTATAAATTCCTTAGCCTCGGCTACTTTACCTGCTCTACCGAAGAGTGAAACCATACAAGCGTAATGCTCCATCCCCGGTTGAATGTCATAGCTGCTCATAGAGTTGAAGTATTCAAGGCCAATATCTATGAGCCCTGCGTGAACGCAAGCTGAGAGGACTCCAACAAATGTCACATAGTTCGGCCGAAGCCCTTCTTGGAGCATCCTCCCGTATACAGAAAGGGCATCCTCAGCTTCTCCGTGATGTGCGTATGTAGAGATGATGGAATTCCAACACGGAAGATCTCTCCATGTTGCAGAATCAAACACTTTGCGAGCTTGTTCTAAGCTACCACACTTGGCATACATGTCGACTAGCGCATTTGTAACAAAAGGGTCAAGATTTAAGCTGGTTTTAACAACCTGAGCATGATATTGCTGCCCTTGTTGGATACTTGCCAGGCTACTGGCTGCAGTAATCAGTGCGACAAAAGTGAATTCGTTAGGTTTCTGACCCGAAAGTTGCAAATGATGGTAAAGTTTAAGAGCCTCCTCATTTTCCATCTGCTGTGTATAGCCAAAGAACATTGCATTCCAAACCACCAAATCCTTTTCCTTAACCTCATCAAACATGAGCCTTGCGTCTGCCACGAGAGAACATTTTGAATAAACATCAATCAGGGCACTGCCAGCAAACACATCCAAGGAGACCCCAACCTTCTTTATGAGACCATGAATTTGCTTGCTTAGTTCAATTTCAAATACAGAGGCTGAAGCACCAAGAAGACTAACAAATGTCAGGAGGTTTGGAGGTAGCATATTGACTCTCATCTCGCGGAAAAGAGCTACTGCTTCATGTAGCTTCTCCTGCCTCGAGTATCCTTCAATCATTGCATTGTACGAAACAATATTATGTTCAGATGTAGTATCAAATACTCTTCTAGCATCACCCAGAGATTCACATTTAGAGTACATATCTATCAAACCATTCTTCACAAACTCATCAGACCGAAGATTTACCTTGATGGTATAAGCATGGACTTGCCTTCCGGGCTGAAGAGCTTCAAGCGAACCACATGAGGTGAGAACGCTTGTGCAAGCAAAACCATCGGCTCTCCAACCCAACCTGTTCATTTCGGCAAACAACTCCATTGCTTCAGCGTTGAGTGAATTTTGCATGCATCCAGAAATTATTGTTGTCCATGCAATAAGATTCTTTGAAACAATACGGTCAAATAAAGTCCGCCCACTTCTCACCCTACCGCATTTCGTGTAGAAATCTATGAGCACATTGATAACTGAGGCATCCATCTCGGTTCCTCTCCTCAACACGTATGCATGGAGCTGTTTACCCCCTTCAAGATGCCGAAGCAACGAACACGCACTCAGAACAGTAGATAAAACATATCTATCAGGTTGAATGCCAGCATCTATCATCTGATGAAACAGCATCAATGCAACATCTCCTCTCCCAATTCTTGTATACCCAGTCAAAATAGTTGTCCATGTAACTAATGTCTTCACATATAGCTCGTCGAAAACAGCTTTCGCTGTCTCCATATCACCACTCTTTGAATAGAAATCAATCAAAGAGGTCCCAACATACACATCTTGATCCAAACCATACTTGCCAACAAAACCATGGACTTGAGTGCCTAAACGAAAAGTACTCAATTGACCGCAGGCACGGACAATACTAGCCAATATAAATTCATTGGCGGTTCCATCCGAGCTTCTTAGAAACTCCATGAAGACCAGCAAAGCCTCTTCATAATGCTCATTTTGGGCATACATTGTAACCAAGGTGGACCAAGAAATGAGGTTCCTCTTAGGCATTTTGTCGAACAGTTTGCGTGCATATCGAACACAGCCAGATTTTGAGCATGAATTCATGAGAATGTTAGCCAAGAAGGTATCGGAATTAAGCCCTGAGACAACAATCTGACCATGTATTTTCTTGTAATACAAAACGGGTTCACCAGATTCGAGACGCAACTGCAAGAGATCAGCGAATTGCCGACGCTTGTGCCGGAGTCTGCGAGCAGAAAGGGTTTCATTTTCCGCGGGAAACTTTGATAACAGCATCGGGAGGTCGGAAGGCTGATAGTCAACGGCTTTGCAACATAATTTCAAGTATTTTCTCATCCCCACTGGACGAAGACAGCTAATTGCAACGAAAGCAAAAGAAAAAAAGCAGTTTAATTCATGGTGGAGTATGAAATTTTAATTTTACTTGTGAGTTTCAGATTTCGGATGAGTCAAATTGACTAATGCTTAACGGACGAGTCGTTTTGGGTTTGCACTTTCCACCAAAAAAGGAGTAATTTAAGGTTTGAAACGTAGTTTTGCATTTTTTTGAATTATAAAAATTATATAAAATATTATTTATAATTAATTTTTTTAAAATAATTTCATAATAGTTTTCAACATGTAATTAATACTTTAGGAGGTAAATCTTGTTAAGAAAAACTTGTTATTTAGTTTTTTTGTCATCTACTTTACAAAATTACCCTTATAGTGATTAGATAGTTGTTAGTTGTAGTTTTTAATAAAGTAAAAAGTAGAGTAATAATTAGGGGTATAAGTGTATTTTTGTTTTTTTTCTTAATAAGTGTGTAGTTTTATAAAATAACAAGTTTTAATTAACGAAGTGAGTATAGTTTTTATCACCTTTAATAACGAGTGTGAATAGTAACCTATATGTTTGGTCGAACATGGGAGTGTAAACATGTATACTTCGTATGTTGTAACTAGTTATCGGGATCATGTCAATTTAGGGCTATTGACAAGATATAAAAATGGTCATTGGTAAGATAATTTCTAGTAAATTGCACTTTAATCCTTTTTCGTTTTAACAAATAGTTTCAAAATGGATCGAGATTTGAAACCAAACCTCTCCGGCTTCCCTCTTCTTCAACCTCTCGTCCACTCTCAATATCGATCACTCATGCTGTTCATTAATCTAGCAATCTTTCGCTCGCCATAGATATTGAGCTTGCTTACTTGAACCCCAAAGCCAAGTTGTTGCAGTCACACTTGGTAGTCCAGTTGCAAACAGATGCAAACACCAATGGTCATCTGATGCCGAAGCCTTCTGCCCGGATTCAACACCTTCTGCTCTCTCTTGTTGGTGTTTATGTAAGCATATATAATGCATACATAATTTTATCCACGCGACAAATTAAGAAAGCTGGGCTACTTCTTATTTCTCGTGTTCGAAGTCACATATGTTTCTAATCAAATCAACTGTTGTTCCCACTAATTAGCTGATTACCACCAAAAAAAGCTTCTCTCGATGATTCTCTCTCAGATCGTCGGTAGAAGAAGCACAACATCACTGTCCACATAATCAAATTTGCATATGTCAAGTAGCACCCGAATATCACCAACATTTGTCCCGGATCCCCAACCTCTATCATTCTCAGGTCCATGGGCCCCTATCATGGGCACCGCGTGAAAATCCAATAATGATCCCCGTCCCATGTATACTTCGTATGGGCAATGCTTGAATAACTTATAAATCACTCTGAACATCCTTATTATACTCGATCTTAATTTTTTTTTTGAGAAAATACTCGATCTTAGTTAAAGACAAAACAAATTTGAAGCATATTTAACAATAATCAATGATTTTTGTTGTTGTTATAACTCCATTTTGTCTACCTATTGCAACAACAACATAAATGAAATAACTACACTTTACAAAAATAAGAAAATTAGTACAGTTTTATGAACAACAACTTATTGATTGTCTTCCCGCTAAGGATAGAATTAGTCTACCAAGCAAAAAGTATGGTTGGTGCATGGTCGACATCATTGATTATTTTAATAAATTTTCATGACATGCAACTCGAGCAAATTACCCAAGTTACCCGATCTGAAAGAAATATATATCCAAAATCTCAGCGCATTTCCTCAAGTTGAACAACAAATGGAAATATATAAACCCTTGAGACATATCTGCAAAGAGGAATGAAATCACTCCGAACATCCTTCGATCTTAGTTAAAGACATAAAATTAAATTTGAAGCATATTTAACAATATTTTTTTTTGTTACAATACCATTTTGTCTATTTATTGCAACAACAACCTTCATTGAAGGGCTCCACTTTGCAAAACCGGGAAAGTGGTGGTCTTAGATGTCATTATGCTTTAATCTTCTTGTCATTCCCTTTTATAGGGATAGCCACGTTATTGATCTACCAACGAGAATATACATAATAAACTTTAACCGGTCTGCAGTGCACACTTGCACATACATCCGCATCTCTCTTTTTCCTCTGATGGTGTCAGGGTAAGATAGAAAATGATCTCGAAAGAGGTTGCCATTATCAACTTCCCTTGTAACCTCTAAAATCGATTTCAGTGCAGTGGCATCGTTGCAAAAAAATTGATACACATAATAGTCGGCAATCTCAATAAAATACGAAATGCAACCCACGCTGTCCCTGCTAAAAAAATCACAATAGAATTAAAAGATAATATTAAAGTTTAAAATTATTTTGATAATTTTTATATTAAAAAATCAAAGGAAAAAAATACCATGGTTTACATTCCTCTACAATATCAGACTACTCTATTCCATTCCTTTTCTCCGCCACTACCAAAAGCACATGCATGGATTCTTGCGTATGCATAAGATCCGAATGATCCAAATGGGGTTGAACCAGATCAATAATATGATCGGGTTGAATATTCAAAACCCATCCATTTTTTAGGATAAAAATTGGGGGAAAACTATGCACATCTGTCAACTAGTTGTGATCCTCTTAGGCTCTAGCTCCCCCTTCTCATTCTCCTCAACGGTCATTCCGCCTTTCTTGGAAACCAAATGAACTGGGCTCACCCACTTGCTGTCAGAGATGGCATAGATGATTTCGGCATCCAGCATGGGTAGAATCTTCTTCTTCATTACATCCTTCATGTTTGGGTTGAGCTTTCGCTGATGCTCGATGGTTATCTTTTGATCATCCTCTAAAAGAATTATATGCATGCAAATAGCGGCCGAAATACCTTTGATATTCTCTAAGGAGTACCCAATTGTCTTTCTATGGGCTCGAAGCACCTCCATGAGCTTGTCTACTTCCTAAGAGATTAAATCTACTGTTGTTCCCATTGATTAGTTTAATACAACCAAAAAAGCTTCTCTCGTCGATCCTCTTTCAAACCGCTAGTGGAAGCATCACAACATCACTGTCCACATAATCAAACCTATATACGTCAAACAACACCCGCATATTACCCATGTTTATTCCGCATCCCCAAGCTCTAACAATCTCAGCACAAATCTCTAGCTCCCATATCTCGTACCCCTATAACGGGCACCACATGAAAACCCAATAATGATCCCCGTCCTTTGTATACTTGGTATGGGTAATACTTGAATTACTTATGAGATTTGGATAATTATCTCTTGCCTCCTAGTCATTTGTATTCATTCTATCACAAGAGGAGGAACAACTACCACCAACTTACTTTGGAACATTGGAAAGGGCCATGAAAGTTATCCAGGATGGAGTTTCCAAGTTAAATAGGGAGAAGATGCCCTTTGAAGAGGAGAGTAAGAAGTCGGACGTGGTGTTGATTAAGAGAATTGAGGCTTTGAAGAAGAATGCGAAGGAAATGGAGGCAAAACTTTCTCAAACAAACATGGAGAAGGATGCAGAGATCGTGAGCATTGTGTCAGAGAAGATGGCTTTGAAGGATCAAGGAGATAAAACCTCAGAGGTTCAGAAAAAGGAACTTGAACCGAAGGATACTAGACTGATTTCGAAGAGGAGGGAAATAGCGCATCTCGTCAGCAATTCTGCAAGTACATTGGATACTCTTACTGCACAGACTCAAGGCATTACTAACATTGAAGAACAAACAGCGCTTGTAAGAGTTAGAGCACACGAATGCATACAATTACCTCCTTTATCAGAGGTCAGGTGGATCATGTTCTAAAAACTCTGTTGATCGGCGGCGAGAGGGAGGGAGATGTCAAGGTAGGCCGACGGCGGCGGAAAGGGAAAAAAAATAAAACTATAGAGAGGCTCACATACCATGTGAGATTTGGATAATTCTCTCTTGCCTCCTTTGTATTTATTATATCAATATATAGGTTACATCTTGGCTTGCCACATAAGCTATCTAATTTACATAATACGGAGTATATATAATACACATATATATATTACTTATAAATCACTCCGAACATTCTTATTATGCTCGATCTTAGTTAAAGACAAAACAAATTTGAAACCTATTTAACAATAATCAATATTTTTTTTTATTATAACTCCATCTTGTCTACCTATTGCAACAACTACATTCATGCAATGACTCCACTTTACAAACTTCAACCGGTTTGCAGTGCACGCTTGCACATACATCCGCGTCTCCTTTTTCCTCCTATGGTGTCAGGGTAAGATAGAAAATGATCTCGAAGGAGGTTGTCATCATCAACTTCCCTTGTAACCTCTAAAATCGACTTCAGTGCAGTGGCATTGTTGGAAAAAAAACCCGATACACATAATAGTCAGCAATCTCAACAAAATACGAAATGCAACCCACACCGTCCCTGTTAAAAAAATCACAAATAAGATAAATCAAAGTTTAAAATTGTTTTGATAATTTTTATATTAAAAAAAATCAAAGTAAAAAATATCATGGTTTACATTCCTCTACAATATCAGACTACTCTATTCCATTCCTTTTCTCTGTCACTGCCAAAAGCACATGCAGGGATTCTTGCGTAGGCATAAGATCCAAATGATCCAAATGAAGTTGAACCGGGTCAATAATATGACCGGGTTGAATATTTGAAACCCATCCATTTTTTAGCATAAAATTGGGGGAAAGCTATGCACATCGATCTGCAAACTAGTTGTGATACTCTTAGGCACTAGCTCTCACTTCTCATTCTCTTCAACGGTCATTCCGCTCTTCTTGGAAACCACATGAACTGGGCTCACCCACTTGTTGTCAAAGATGGCATAGATGATTCCGGCATCCAGCATGGGCAAGGTCTCTTTCTTCACTACCTCTTTCATGTTTGGGTTGAGCTTTCGATGATGCTCGATGGTTGCCTTTTGATCATCCTCTAAAAGAATTCTATGCATGCAAGTACCTTTCATGTCCTCGAAGGAGTACCCAATTGCCTTTCTATGAGCCCTAAGCACCTCCATGAACTTGCCTACTTCCTAAGAGATTAAATCAATTGTTGTTCCCATTGATTAGTTTATTACCACCAAAAAAGCTTACCATCAGAAAGTCAAATGGATTATATTTTAGAACGGAGGGAGTATATATTAGTCATAAAACCGGTGCACCTTGAATACCAAAGCCAAACATTTTTGCAGCAATACAACAAATTATAGCTCAAAAACTTGAATAAAGATGGTGAAAAGAAAGAGTAAGCTCAGTTCATGGTGAAGTTGTTGTAGGGAGACCTATATGAGTAAGGGAATAAATCAACCACAACCAAGCATGACGCAGAGAACGGTAGCATCAAAATCATGATAGAAACAATAAATCAACACCAAATTTACATGTCAAACCAAATATGACAACAACCTTAGAATCCTTTCACAAGCAAGATTTCTTTTACCCATACAAGCGCCATTAGGGACGGACGCGGGGCAATGGTATTGGGTCAAATTCGTGAAGCATATTTTGAATCATGATACGATCGGGTAAACCAGAATCAAGTACATAGAAATGAAAGGTGCCCAAGCGAATTACCATATATAGTTTCAAGAGGTCGATGTTAGGAACGCTCGTCATTCAATTGAGCCAATAGACCTCAGACACTGAAAATCCAAAAATTAGGGTTCAAGTTTGTGTTCTTCACCCGAATTGAATAAGAGCAAAAGGCACAATCCTATATACTATATCATATACTCCCTCCGTCCTAAAATACATGGGTTTTTAGCCTTTTGCACAAGTTTTAATAAAACACTTTACTTTTAAAAAAACATCATCATTGCATTAATTTTTTCATAAACTTTATTATTTTTAAACACCCACTACACATTTTAACCAATCAAATTATTTTAAAAAGTCAACAACACACAAACCAATACAAATCATTACAAATTCCTACCTAGAAAACATAAAAGCCCATCTATTGTTGGACAAAAAATTTCTTCTAAAAACCCATGTATTATTGGACGGAGGGAGTATCCTATATCCTATATACTATATCCTATATCCTATATCCTATATCCTATCTATATCTATATCTAATATAATACTAAAACACTTGCAAAATGGGACACGTGGCGGCCATACATTTAAAGTTATAAATTTAAGATATATCCTCATTACTTCTCTAAATGTTTAAAAATCTTTTTTTTTATAGTTTTTGTTTCTTTTTTTCTTTTCCTACTTTTCTTTAATTATTTTTTCAATTTTCCATAATTATTTCCTATGCCGCCAGATTTTAGTATTTGTTTCTTTTTTTATTCACTACTTTTCTTTAATTTTCAAATTTGATTCGGATATCTTCCGCCGGTTGGTGCGCTCAATCCGAATTTTTTTCATATTTCCGCTGCACAATCCGATTTTTTCATATACTGATTTAATTTTTGTTTCCTTTTTTTTACTTATCTTGAATTGAATTTGATTTTTTATTTTTTATTTTTGATTTTTGAAAAACTAACTGTTCAAAATCCAAATCAAATTTCACATGTATATATATATATATATATATATATTTAAGCAGTACCCTGTGAAATTTTCATATCAATCGTTCAAAGAAATCCCCTGTTTCTTTATCTATTCGAGTTGTTTGAATTACTCATGTCAACGAGAAACGAGATATCGTTTTTGGATACTTTACAACCAAAAGGCCGATACAAGATCAAGATCCGTGTTCTTCGTAACTAGAAAACACGCAATTATGACGATCAAACAAAGTTAAAGTCATTGGATTTCATCCTACTTGATGATGAGATTTCTCATCCCTTCCAGTGCGTCGATTATGTATAAATTATATTTTGTTCGTTTACTTTGATCTATTAGTTTATTCAGTGCAGGAAAATAAGATTCAGTCTTCAATTAAAATATCTGATTCTGACACCTGGATGAAATGGAGCAAGGGTCAACCTATGAGCACTAGCAATTTGCTGTCTATCCCAATAGTTTGAAGTGGAAGTATTGCAAGTGTCCTAACTGCATCATAATGTTCAAAAATGTCTCCTACATAATCATTCAGCAACCCACTATTTCCTCTTAAGTTCTCTTCGGATACAACTCCATTTTTTTTGTTTAACTTAGGATATCAAAGTTGCAATTTTTTTTTTCCAGATATCCCGGAGGATCACCTGCAGATTCATTTTTCCTTTGGTGTTTATCAGATTTCCGATAATATTTTATAGCTATTGTTTTTTTTTCCATATTTCAGATTGTTTTTTACCGATAATATTTTATATTGTTTATCAGATTTCCGATCATTTTTTGCAGAATGTTTTTTTTTTTTCCAGATTTCCCAGAGGATCATCTGCAGATAATTTTTTTAAGGTTATTTCATATATTCAATGTGTGCTTTCACCGTATACTTATAATTGATAGTATCTAGGTTGGAAATATGAAATTAGAAGACGATATCAAATCTTCATCCACTTCTGTTTTGTTTTACAACTACGTATCTTGGTTCGTTAAATCAATTTCTGTTTTCTTGAAATTTTTCGTTTATTTGGTAGTTTGTAGCTATAGACCAGTATGTAGTACTGATTAATCCCAGTGATATACATACACAACCATTTATGACCTTTCTTGAAGCTGGACAAAATTAGAATAAAAAATCGATATCAACACCCACCTAATTAATTTGCACCTTCGTATCATTATACGATTATGTAAGTGGGGTAATATTTTGTTTTTTTTTTGGCATTTTTTATGCATTGGGTGATCATCTGCAGATTCATTTTTCCTTTCGTGTTTATCGGATTTCTGATAATATATTTATATTTATACCGTTGTTTTTTTCCATATTTTTCGATTCGAATGTTATTTGTTTTTTATATAATTGTGCAACGAACCCAGAGCTTTGTCATTTTTAACATATAATCATGTCGGTTAATTTGTTGATTATAAATGTTATAATGTCTAATTATTCATTAAAATTAATCATTTATAAATATTTAAAAAATATATAAATTTAACAAAAGGAGAAAACCAAGAGATTTCATAAATAATATTAAAGCAGCTGCGAATGATACACGTACGGTGGCCTCACGTTGAAAGTGTCACGTGACAGTCATTCACTTAACATACCACCATATATATTTAAAATAAATATACTTAAAATCATTTTTTATTACTTAAAATATTGAATTTGTTGACCAAATTCTCCAAATTTGCATATTATTTTTTATCCAAGATTTTTTAAAGTCAGAAAATAATAAATTTATATTAATTTATCCAAGACTTTTTAACCAATGATTTGAAAACACATAATAACGAGATTTATTTAAATTAATAAATTAATACTATTTAAACAATTTGTTTATTGGGTTTTTTGGTCAAGATATTTGAGGATTCCATGATACTCGGATATTTAAAAATTGAAATTAACTAACATAAGTTGGAATGATATTGTATTTAATAAAATAAAAATACTTGAAGATTTTATTATAGTATTTAATTTATCTGTTTATATTTTTTTTAGTTAAAGTTGTCTAATGATATTTATTTTATACTTTTATATCAATAATCAATAGACTATTAAAAAATTATGTGGATTACTGGATATGCAAAATCATAACCTCCTTATCTTAATCAATATATTTGTTTATTCAATAAATTGATGATAAGATCAAGTCGATCTTCTTGAGATGATCCGTGAACTCGGTATATATGTGATCCATTAGTCTAGAAAACTTTAAAGGTTTAATTCGGGTTGATTTTTTTTATTTTTGCAAAATTGAAGTGGTACATATAATTTGAGGCAAAATATTTTTTTTTTCCATTTTAAATGAAATAATAGTTTTTCTACTTATCTGGATTTCTCTTTGGCCTAATATATAATAATAAAGCTTCTATTTAGACATTACAAGTTTACAACTAATATAACATGCTCAAATAAAACTAATAAAAAGATCATATTTAATAGAGTTTTTAGCTTTTTCTAAAAACATGTCAAAAAAATAAAATGGCATATATTTGAGACGAAAGGATTTTTTTTTTATACTTTTAAGTTTATTAATATATTATATCTTTTTTTTATGTGCTTTCCCTCCCAAAGTTTTGAAAATTCCATTCAATAGCATTTGTTGAATGTGTAGTCCAACTACCAAATTATTTAGTTCTACCTTCCAACTCATTACCACAACAAATGTGTGTTTAATGCTCAAAGTAATCAATCAACTTACTAAAAAAACATTGAATGCTAAAAAACTTCATTCTCAAACAGCAGTGGTGACTCTAAACTTTATACTACCTTTGTCTCAAAATATCAGTCGTTTTACTTTTTAGCACGTTTTTAAGGAGCTAAATTTTTTATAAAATATTATCTTTTTTTTATTAGTTTATATTATTAATAAGCATAATATTATTTTTAAAAACCAATAAAAATATAATATTTTATAGAGTTTTTAGCTTCTTAAAAAACATGCCAAAAAAATAAAACGACCTATAATTTGAGACGGATGAAGCAATTTTTTTTACTTTTAAGTTTATTACAATAATATTTCTTCTCCGGCATTTTTCTGTGCTCTCCATCCAAAAGTTTTTAAAGCTCCATTCACCTAGGGTTTGTGTAATATGTAGTCGAACTACCAAATTATCTAGTCTTATCTTCCAATCAATTAACACAACAAAAAATAATAGTAGAGGACCACATTTTTATATCCTGCCTCGAGCATTTCAAATCTCAAACCCGACCCTGCGAGGAGGGTGAGATATTGACGTTTTGCCACATATATTATATATTGATATGATATAAGCATTATTATTTTTATCCAAATTTATGTTATTTTATTACATCGTTTTCATATTATTATCATAGTATAATATATCTATTATATAATGCAAATAAATTATGGTAATATCTTCTATAAAATATAATATATTTTACAAATCCCGTGCGTAACGCACGGGTACTACGCTAGTAACTACTTAAAAGTAAAGAGTTTTTTATACGTGGCGCTCTCCCCTTCGTTTTAGCATTTTCGACCAATTACCTTTTTTTTCTTTTTATTTCCTTTTTTACCTTTTTTTTTTCCAAATCTTAACCCACGCTACTCTAGGGTTGATGCCTCTTCATCCCCCACCTCTGACTGTTCGATCCACGGGACTCCTCCGCCGATTTGAGATCTTCCTTCTTGCCTTGCCAATTCGATGACTTCGTCCACTTCTCTATTGAGGTTCTATCCCCTCCACTCCTCCATCTTTCTCTGTTTTTTAACCTCAATTTCACGGATTTTCGCCTATTTGTTAATTACAAGTGTATCGTGGTTGAAATTCCGCCATTTGCTCGGCCTTGTGGCGGTGGGTTGTTGTGCTTCGGCGGCGTCCTTTATTGTTGCGTTGTAGTGGTGGTTGTGCTCCGGCCTTTTGGCAGTGGTTTGTTCTGCCTGCTTTGACCGTGTCCAGTTTCATGGCTCCTCCTCCGCCGAGGTTAGCCGCATCCTCCTCTCCATCTTTCTCCTATGACTCTAATTTTTGCCTAATTTCTCCAATATATAAGAAATAGCAGTAGCAAGGGTCATGCCCTATTAAATGTTAAAGGAAATAGTAGTAAATACCACAATTTCTATAATCTTTGCAAAAATGCCATCATTTTGGGAAAATTTGCAAGAATGCCATTTTTTCCCAAAATTTGCAAAAATGCCAAGGTAAACCCTCCCCCAAAACCCGCTATCCTAGGTTATTATGCCCAAAAAAAAAAATACAGGCATTGTCAAGGTTCCCGGATCTGAGTGGTTGCCGATGGTGTTCGCCGGGGGGGCTTAGTGGAGGGGGTGTGTGGTGGTCGGTCTCGGCCTGGATCTGGCCGGAGGTGGGCTCTGGCGCTCTGGGCTGTTGCTGTTCTCTCTCCTCTCCCTAGCTCTTGCCTTTTTCTCAGATCTGGGCGTTGGTAAGGGTTTCTCCGCCGCCGCTTGTCCGAGGTTGGTTGTCAAGCTGATAGTGGGTGGTCTTGGGTGTGAGCCAGGCGAGATGGGGCTAGTAATGTCGGCCTTCCTGGTTCGACGGATTGCTGCAGCGGGATGGCTGTTCCTCGGCGGTGGTGTGGTGGGTGGAAGGCTGGCCCCAGGGTGAGGCCGGAGGCGGTGGAAGGCGTGGGCGCCGCTTGCTCTCTCGCTCTCTACTTCGTCTTCTTCGTCCCTGTTCTCTCTCACCTGCCGCTTGCTCTCTCTCTAAATCTTTCTTCGTCCATGTTCGTCTTCTTCGTCCCTGGTTTGAGGTTCGAATTGGGTGACAGGGGTTTGACATTGGGTGACAGGGGTTTCCATTTTGTAGAGAAGGGTTCCGAAATGGGGTGACAGGGGTTTGACATTGGGTGACAGGGGTTTACATTTTGTAGAGAAGGGTTCCGAAATGGGGTGACAGGGGTTTGACATTGGGTGACAGGGGTTTACATTTTGTAGAGAAGGGTTCCGAAATGGGGTGACAGGGGTTTGACATTGGGTGACAGGGGTTTCCATTTTGGAGAGAAGGGTTCCGAAATTGGGTGACAGGGGTTTGACATTGGGTGACAGGGGTTTCCATTTTGGAGAGAAGGGTTCCGAAATTGGGTGACAGGGGTTTGAAATTGGGTGACAGGGGTTTCCATTATGAAATTGGGTGACGAGGTGTGGAAATTGGGATATGTGGATGTTGTAGGTGGTCGATTAAAGGAGGTTTGAGGTATTGGTTATAGGCT
The DNA here is from genome assembly GCA_037127255.1 of Persicaria tinctoria. NCBI lineage: Eukaryota > Viridiplantae > Streptophyta > Magnoliopsida > Caryophyllales > Polygonaceae > Persicaria > Persicaria tinctoria. The sequence continues at coordinate 297,757 of JBANSL010000015.1, forward strand.
TCCGATTCATAAGGGGTGACATGGGTTTCACGTTGAGTGACAGGGGTACAGTGACATGGGTTAGTCTGTTAGGTGACATAGGGAGATGAATATAATTTGTAAACTGACTTTGTTCGTCTGATGGAAATTGCATGAAACAAATGGTGAGGACTAAATACACAGAGGAAAGAGAGTGGATGAGAGAGAGAAGATGAGTCAAATCGTGAGGAAGAAGAAAGGCAGGCCGTGAAGATAGATCTGGCAGCTAGGGCGGCGGCTAAGTCGAACTCCGGCCACCGCAACCATCATCGGCGGGATACTGAGGAGGAGGAGCGGCGAGAAGCTTGTCGGAGCCTCCGGCGACGGAGTTTTGTCAAGTACGACCTCATCGACTACGACGACGAAGACTACTTTGATGACGACGATGACGAGTTCGACGAGGATGACAATACCGACGCGGAGGACGGCGGCCGGAAGAGAGAGAAGAAGCTCAAGTTTGTGCTCAAGCTTCCGAATTGTTCTAGACTCTGAAGGTGAAGGGGATGAAGAGGATGAAGAAGAGGAGGAAGAAATTAGGGTTGTGAAAATCCCCCACCAAAACTCTCTCTCTCCTTTCTCTCTCTCCTTGTGACAACCTGTAACCGGTTTAGCCCTTCCCTAGTTTTATTTGCAAAAATACCACCAATAGTAGTTGTGCAAATTTTCCAAAAAAGTGGTATTTTTGCAAACCCACAAACAAAAAGGGCTATTTGTGCAAATAGCCCTAAATGTTAATAGTGTTATGTCGACATCACTTATTCTTTATCCAACAACAAATCAACAAAATTCCTATGACTGTTTTTTTTTTAGTTTCATGTATTGATGAGCATAATCGGCCTCCCTGTAACCCATCCTGTAAGTGCTCTATTAGCAATTTGCTTGCTGTTTGTGTGCCTGACTCTCATTGATTTCCTTCACCAATGTTTGATAAACTCTGTCTATACAAAATTTACACACTGCTAGGGTGTACTCCATCCATATGTCATGAATGGTTAGGATGAGAAACAAGCTAAAGTTGCTATATGTTTTACTGTCTACTCTCTTTCTTCATCTGTTAAAAAAAATATAGGATTTTCTTCCATTATGAATTCCCCTTTTCAAATCTCTTTAATTCCCTTTTCAAATGTGGTATGTTGTCCTGCGATCAAGACATCAGGTTGATTAAATAATTGAATCACAATTTGTTTGCCATTTTGGATGATATACCGGTTTAGTTGAGAAACTATATCACTTTTTGTCTGATATATCCAGTGTGTATTATTGAAGAGGACAGAACACCGCACATATTACCAATGAATTTTTGGTTCATTACGAATTGAAGTGGAATCTTCTTGCCTTTTGATGTATATATGCATGTCTTGGAACTCAGGTTATTAATTTAACCATAATTATAACTCATGTTATTCATACCCTTGAAAAATGTTGTCAATCTATTTTTCTAAATTATGTTGTTGTCTAAACTCTAAACTAGCCGTTTCCCCCAGCTGACCTGCGTTATATAGAGAAAATGAAATTCAATCATTTGCATCCTCACTTTCGTTACTACATGAAAGAGGTGAGGACATTAGTATATTCTCGATCAGTTTATGGAGTCATACAAGAGTGTTACATTGAAGCAATGGCAAAGGCCTTTGGTGTCTCTGTGGCTTCATCGATGCGTAAGTTCCCACTCTCTACACAAACATTGTTCATCTCTTTCTTTTTTTCCGAATTCAATTACCTCAAATCTTTGATTCTTTCCTCATCTGATTCTATTTTTCAGATATTATTTACCTTTCGCATATCTTCTTCTCTTCATATCTGTTATTAACCTTTGCCTGCTCTATTTTCAATATAAATACTTCCGTCCGAATCTCATCTCATCTCCTCAACCGATTCTTCTGTTCATATTCGGTGAAATGGTAGGTTTTAAAATTGTTTAGTTTAGCAGCGTAGAAGATATATATCTCCGAGGCCTCCACGATCAAGGTTTTTTTATTGAACCACTTCTCTAAGCCTCCCTATATAGTATATATCCTGGAAGCAATTCAAAACCACCATTGCATGCAGTTGATTTACGTTGATTCATATTCGATGAAATGATAATTCTATTGTTGAGTTTACCATCCGATGCCTCCATGATGAAGTTTTTTAATTTATACTGTACCTCTTCTTTAAGCCTCCCTATCCTATCCTAGGAGCAATTCATAACCACCATTGCAGTTGGTTTGCGTCGATTCACTAGTATGAATAGCATAAAACTTCTCTCATGTGTCTACTTGTTTAGATTGTTGTGTTCTTTGTCTTTGTCCTTTAAATTTCATATACTCCATATATATTAGTAGTTTTTTCAGAGTTGCAGAAACATTTATGTGCTTGATTACATGTTAGTGTTTTTAGTTAGTATGATAAGAATTATCATATATATATATATATCAGTGGCGGATCTAGTGTTTCAAAGTTAGGTGAGCGGAAAAATATTCATTGTTAAGAAACTGATAAACTTTGTCGGGTCAAAATATGATTTTTATAGTATTCCATCGGAAAATTATTATGTAAAAACAAAATTTTACACAAATCCATCCTAGTAATTTTTTATTACAAAATAAACTTAATAAAACAATAGATTATTTAAAGTATAAACAACAGTATATTAATTAAAATACATTAATATATCCTAGTTTCTATAATCAAATTACCAAACAATTTAAAACTCTAATTATGAAATTTAGGAATTAAATAAATAGTTTTGAAAGAATAATAAAAAGAGAATTTATAGACCTACCTAATTTGTGAAGACAGTAGATTGAATAATTATGGTGAGAGATTTTAGAGTCTTGAGAAGTGACCGGGAGAATTTCTTCTTTTGATCTTAGTGAAAGTGGTGAAATGCTGGAGTAATTAAAATAATCAAGGGCTAAAGGAGTTTCAATATTAGTGCTAGTTATATGAGCTTGATTATGGGCCAACAAATTAATTCATCAAAAATAAGACCCACCCAGCAATTTTATTTTTGTTAAACTACTTTCAAAATTCTCACCCAGCAAGTGCTGGGTAAGCTTACCCTATCATCCGCCATTGATATATATGGATCCATATTAGTAGCTAGTTTTTAAGTGTTCTCTCAAGTGTCTTCCGTTATTCTTATTTGTCTTATCAAATATCACTCTCTGTTATGGTCCACTGTAAGGAGTTTAATCAGGGCTACCATCAAGAGATTTGATTTGGAAGAGTGCTAAACACGCCAGGGAGTTCGCCACGATCACGATGAAGAATGGAATCAAGTTTGCCAATCATTCCAAGAGAATCATTGTGAATAGTTCAATCATAATCGATCAGGAGCTTTCCAGTACACCTGAATGGAATTAATTTCCAAGATTTTAAGGATATCTTATTAACTACCATACCATCCGATTGTTTGTTTTGAATTAACTCTCAACTTATCAGATTCCTTATTGTTATGCTATCTTTCTTTATCTATAGATTCTTCCTTACTCATCCTTATTTGCTTAATCTTTATTCCTACTCACTTTCATTGTCAATATAATAATAACAATATCATTCTCTAATGAACAATTTATTGTATTTATTAAAATTTTAAAATAATTAAAAATTAAATTATTTTCAACACTATTCTTATCATGTTTTTTTCCGGATTGCTCTTCATATCTCCTGGTATTCTATTCTATATTCTATCTATATCTAATATCTAATATAATACTAAAACAATTGCTTCTCATGCCACATGGCAATTTTTCCTTAAGAATTGGCTTATGTGGCAACTTAACATCAATCATGGGCCCACTTAATTAATTTTTCAATTTTATTGGTTGAAGATAATAACCTCATTTTAAATTAATTAATTATTTTATTTGACTCTACCTTAAATCATTAATTAAAATTTATCTTTTACAATTGTTTTGATGGAATAGTCATTTATATTTGGTTTCAAATAATTAATCAATATAGCTTATTAATTCGTTCCCAATTGATTTCATTAATTTAACTTATACGTAATATAATATTTCATTATCTATTCAATAAGTGAAATATCTAGCCAAATTTTTAGCTTATTAATTCGTTCCCAATTCATTTATATTTGCCTCTTGATAAACTTTCATAGTTTGAACTAAATCTTCGTTACTAATTATCCCATTTAGTGAATTTCTTCATCAATAATTACCTCATTTTAAAAACCATACAAGGTAAATTCCCTAATTCAAATACACGGGACAAAATCTTTTAGTTTGTTAAAAATCATTGATTTTAATTACTTACTTTTGTGTAAATTTATTTTTAGTTACTGATATGATTCATTTTCTAACAAATTTAATTATAATTTATTTCTAAAATTATTATTAGTATTTTTTATATTAACTTGAAATCATGAAATACGATGAGATTTGAAATCTTTAACCACCAAATTTTTTTAATTATTAACCTTCCCTTGCAAGATTGTTTCCTCCTTATAAAAACCATGTTAACAACTTTGTTGAATTTAAGTTGCATCTTTTGATTTAATTAATTATTCATTAAAATAAATCTAATGATAATTTAATAAAATTACAAGAATATTAATATTAATTTATCCCAAATGTTTTTTGATCGTTTGAATTAAAACTAATGATAATTTAACAAATTTATTTTTTTTCTCATTTGTTTTGAGTTAAAACTTAATATCTTTGTTAGTTACCGCATTTTACCATAAAAAAATTTTGTGTGTGTGTGATTTAGTAGAATATTTCCTCATATGAACAATATACTTCACTTATTTTATCTATCTAAAATTATAAACACCTTAAACTAATACGGAGTATCTAAAATATAATTTTATAACTCAATCAGTTATTGAATGTAAAAATTCAAACTTGAGATCCAAAATATTTTCATTCATTTTTTATATTTGTCATATTTTTTATGACACTGAGCTAACTATCTATGCTTTGGCCTAATATATAATAATAAAGCTTCTATTTAGACATTGCAAATCATATAATTGCTCAAATAAAACTAATATAAAGATAATATATTTGATAGAGTTTTTAGCTTCTTAAAAAACATATCAAAAAAATAAAATTGCCTACATTTTGAGATGAAAGGATTTTTTTTACTTTTAAGTTTATTAATATAATATATCTTTTTTTATGTGCTCTTCATCCCAAAGTTCTAAAAATTCCATTCACGAGCATTTGTATTTGTGGAATGTGTAGTCCAACTTTCAAATTATTGGGTTCTACCTTCCAACCCATTACCACAACAAATGTGTGTTTAATGCTCAAAGTAATCAATCTTCTTACTAAAAACTTAAAAGGCTAAAAAAAACTCATTCTCAAACAGTAATGGTGACTCTAAACTTTGTACTACCTTTGTCTATAAATATCGGTCGTTTTACTTTTTAGCACGTTTTGTAAGGAGCTAAAAACTTTATAAAATATTGAATTTTCTTTATTAGTTTTTAAAAATAATAATATACTTATTATTAATAAGCGTAATATTATTTTTAAAAACCAATAAAAATATAATATTTTATAAAGTTTTTAGCTTCTTAAAAAACATGCAAAAAAATAAAACGATCTATATTTTGAGACGGATGAAGCATTTTTTTTTACTTTTAAGTTTATTACAAGAATATTTCTTCTCTCATTTTTATGTGTTCTCCATCGAAAAGTGCTTAAAACTCTATTCACCTAGAGCTTGTGTAATATGTAGTTGAACTACCAAATTATTTGATCTTACCTTCCAATTCATTAACACAACAAAAAATAATAGTAGAGGGCCACATTTTTATATCCTGCCTCAGACATTATTTTTTATCCAAATTTATATTATTTTGTTATATCATTTTAATATTATTATAATAGTATAATACATCTAATATATAATGTAAAAAAATTATGGTAATATATTCTATAAAATATATTATAATTTACAAATCCCGTGTGTTACGCACGGGTACTACGCTAGTACAATACTAAAGCAGAAGCTGCACTGCCACGTGTCAGCTTCTGGTTTAATATTTTCCCGCCCTTTTTTAAACCAATCACATTATTCCACATGTCTCTTTTTTGCCACCTATTTTTAATTAATTTATTTAATATTTATTTTGTTAAATATGGTAATTATATATCTTTGTACTGTCATATATATATATATAGATATATTGTCGATTTTGTTGAACCTTAATTAAAGAAATTTGTTTCATATGGTAAGTTATTAAGCATATATATATTATTTTATTTTGAGGGAATTGCACAAGGTAACCCAAAAACCGAAAAACCTTGCAAGGTTAACCCTACCCGGTTTTAAATTAGGTCAAACCGGATATTTGGTAACTTGTGTATCCGGTAGCCCGTTGCAAAGTAGAGAAAGGGAAGATAGAAAGAAGGGGATCGGAGATGGGGGCAAGACGATGAATTGCTCGAGGCGAGATGCAGGCGGAGGCATCTCCCTCGAGGCGAGGCGCAGGCGAGAGGGCTCGAGCAGTCGCCTTTTTGAGTCTTTGTTCATCTTCTTCTTCCAGTAGGCAGCAACACTCGTCGATGTTCGGCTTTCCTCCAGCAGTACCAGGTTCGTTCCTCTTACTCCCTCCTTCATCTTCCTGTTAATCGCTCACTCGCTCGAGATTGATTAGAACTGCGGGCTGCTGCGGGAGATTCTTGATTGAAAATTTTCATTCCTTTTCTTCGTTCCTTTGCTTCTAATCCTCAATTGAAGATGATTGTCATTGCTTGATCTTTGAATTGAAGATAACATCTCAACAATTTTGATAGACGATAGTACCTGCAGTTCAACAATTTTGATAAAATTTACTTAAAAATAATGAGAATAATTTTGATAGACTGTAGTACCTGCAGTTCTGGGAAATAGGCATGGTTTTTTGTTTCGTGTTTGATTTAGTGTAGACATTGATAAGTTGTGTGAAACTGGTCAGTAGATTTTTATTTGTTCTTATGTTGTCGTTTAACTAGTCCACCTGTCATGTCAGTATTGGCATCCGTCATGTATAAGGATATACGCGTCATGTTAATTAGTTAACTCTTCATCAACAAACGCTTCTCTCTGACTAGTTGCTTAGGATATGATGAGGCACCACAAGAACTTGAAGCATGCTTCAACTTGTATATGTTTCTTGTTGACAGGTATGGAGCTTGGGTGGTACTGGACTTCAAATTGAAGGAAATCTCAAGAACTTGAAGCATGTAGTTTATCTAATGTAATTATAAACATTTGATTTCAAGTATGGGCCTCGTTTTGATTTATGTATATGTATGTACTTATGAATTGGAGTAGAAATACAAGGCATCTGATGTCAAAGAATAATATTATGCTATTTGCTGGTTTTAATTGTTGTATGTCATGTCTGAATAAACAGGTGACATGTTAAAACGTTTTTCTGTCATGTATAAATGGAAAATTAAGGATTGAATGACATGTTAATTATTGTAAGAAAGTTTCTTGCTTCCAAGTTTAATCATCAATACAATATAATTAAAGCTCTTGTCAGAATTGCCTAGTTCAGTTCCTTTGTTCCCACTTCCCTTAGCAACCGTCTGCTTATATGATCCTTCGTTTGAGATACTTTAATCTTTGCAAGCATCTGAGAGCAGCTTTGTCGATTCTGACATACAGAAGAAACAATAGATAGTGCCATGGAAACAGAAGCACCTTTCAGAATTGTTTAAATTTCAACAATAGAAGTAACCAAGGAAGGATGATAGAAAGACTCATACTTCTTTAAACAACCCGTCATGTTAAAGGGCATAACCTGTCTTGTTAATAGCATTATCTGTCATGTTATTTTCTTTCATTAAGGAGAAGAGGATCGATTCACATCACCTGTCATGTTAAGGTTATAACCTGTCATGTTAAAGAGTATAAATTGTCATGTTAATAGCATTACCTGTCATGTTAAATAGTATAACCTGTCATGTTATTTTCTTTCATTAAGGCAAGCTTTTCACAATATATATATAAGGCAAATAGATAAAGCAATGATCAATCAAATCGAGAAACGAAGCACTGAAATTAGTGCATCCATGGAAGAAGCAGAGACAGAGAGAGCAAGACGAAGGAGAGAGAAGAGTGATTTCTGATTGATCATCAATTGGGTTTGTTACAATGAGCAATTGCCCTTTTATACTAGCTGAAAAAAGTTGTTACTAAAGATGGGATCGAGTGTGACACAGCACACATGTAGAATATGAAAAGAAGAAAAAAAATGATCAATCATGGCAACCCCTTGTTCATTCGATGTTGTGCCTAGCTAGCAACTCCATGATCTTGCCTCGAGCCTATGCTACGCGCATGCTTTGTGCGAGATCTCATCCCCACCCCTTGTACAGTGTAACAGCAGCAGCATTTGGTGGATTTGGGTTTGCCTTGGACTTAGTTTAGCATCATCAAGGGCCAAAAGGGCTTCCAATTCTCTTATGGCGGATGCAAATGTACGAGAGAAGCTTTCAAAACTGCATTGACAAGCAATAATTATTGGCATACACACATACATGGAACATAAGCAAAATTTGAGTGGTTAATTGAATGCCCATTTCATTATTTACCTGAAGCTTCTTGAAATTTAGTTAGCTTTCTGAAGCACATTTGATTCCTTCAAAGCCAAAACACCTTGATCCAATACAATTTCAACTCCTTAAGCAACAAGGAAAGGATGTGCTAAAGAGATGGGACTGTTGTCATGACTCTTTCAGATGGTTTTAGAAAATTAAATTATGAACCAACTGATAATGAATGTATGCCAGCTGACATGTTCTGCAATACCACAAACAAATCAGTGAAAAAGGCAACCAACATCGAGCCTAAACTAGCATCATGATGATGAGCAAAGCAAGCATAAACTCTTATCACATAACAATGTGACAATATAAATATTTTACCCTTTCAAAGATGAAAAGAAGGTTATCTGAAGCATCAGGAAAAGGCTCTTTAACTGCCATGCTTCTCACACAATGATACAAAGCAAGGAGCTCATTGAAATACCCCAAATTATCTTTGGGTATTTCGTTTTATGTAAATATAATTTTCGTAATAAAAGTTATTTTATTTTGAATTTAGAAAACTTTTTGTTTCTTTCAAATTGGATATATGTAATGTTTTATAACTATATATTTTTAAGATATTCAATTTTTACTCTTATAGGTATTCATAGTAAATAAATCAGTTTTTAAGTTATATTGCTTTAAGGCAAAGTGAGATATTTTTTTCCAAAAATAAGGAATGATGTATAATTATAAACTATTATAATTTATTAAAATTGTTTTGGTATAAGGTTGTAGAGAAATTGTGTTACGCAAGATAAAATGTATTTGAATAAATAGTGTAGAATTTTAATAAATGAAATTTTGGATATAGAGCTTGAACCGATGGTTTTTAATTTTTTTTTTTCCGGTGCAGTTGACCGGACCCATTAAATTAACATTTCTAAATCAGACCGAACCGGGTGGTGAACCCATCTCCTTCATTCATTCAGTCATTTCCGTTCGAGAAGCCGATGTTTAACAAAGTTGCAACTTCCTCCCTCAAATCTAGCGAATCTCGGTATATCTTCAACCCGATCTTATCAATTTGTTAAACTCATATTATTCTTGGGATTGATCCTAATCCATTCCCCAAGCTTGCTCGTTCGACATCTCCTTGTTTCTCCAAAATCATAACACACCTCCAAACAAAGTCGCCGTCGAGCACCGGAGTTTTGCTATTCCTCGACGCCGGCGACCACCAGTGCACCCGGGAGTTCCCCAGGAGATGTATCACGCGGCCCAGTCGACTGAAGCCGTTCTGAACCAAGCCCAGCAGCCGCCTCAAGCTTCGAATTGAGGCCACTGTGTCGACTGGTTTCTGCAGCAACTTTCGACCTTCCGTTCTCTCTCGTTTCTCAGCGGAATCTCAAATTCTTTATACCAAATCGTAGATCTGTAAGTCTACTTTCCATTGCCTCTAATTTCATTCAATTCCGATCTGGCATTAGGAAATTACGGATGCTGAAGTACAGCAGCGTTTGAAACTATAGTAACTGTCGACAGGTTCTTGCGGGATGCCCCTAGAAGGCTGTGATGGGTCGTCTCTATCCGTTGATAGCACGTTTCAAAGACAACTCCGTGTACTACAACTTTTATTCACAAGTCATGGCCAAATTCTTAATGATTCAAGATTTTTAGAAGCATCAAGGCGGATGCAAGTGCCCAGGAAAATCCCTGACTGAGCGAAAACTGCGACGACTTGCGGGACCTCGTTCTCCGTCGTCTCTCGCCCAAATCCCCTGTTCTTAATATCGAAATGAAGCTTGGTAAGTCTAGTTTCCAAATCTTTCAATTTTTCTTAATTCCGATTTCATACGAAGGAGTTATGAAAGGATGTCCAAAGGGCTGTCAGGATTCTAAACTAATCTATTCATGTGCATTGGTCCACATTTCCGCAGCCATAGCTCAACGCCTTCGACCCCGAATCAATTCCACAGAAACCTTGCACATCAATGAGAAGTGGTAAGTTTGAAAGACCCATTTTTGGTGTCCCTAATTGACGTCGAATTGTTGTCGAACTTACCTAACCAAGCATGTGTGTGCGTGTCCTGTTTTGTTCGAATCGCAGCCACTGTTCAAGCACCTATTTCGACATCATTGTTTACCTTCCGACAAAACCAACACAATCACACTCAAGTACAGCTTGCACTCGTCAGTATGATAGGTCATACACATCGATCGAAGCTCTGTGCAAGGAGAACGAGCCCTCGGAAGATCGCCGAAAATCACAATGGAATCTGTACGGTTGCACTGTCGGACTGATGTCTGTTTGTGGGTATTTACACGAAACCTCCCAAACTTTCAGTTTTTGTAAAATATGCCCCTATTATAGTTTCTAAAATTTCAGAAATTACCCCACAGTTTTAGAAGTTGTTTTAACCCGGGTAATCTCTTTAATCCGCAGCGTTATCGTCAAATCCTTACCCATCCACAATGAGTCAAGATTCCAAAGAAGATAACATTGATTCATTTGTAGACTTCGTTAACACTGTCACCGAGTGCTTTGAAGTCCATAGTTGGTACCGAAATCCAACAAGGCGAATCAGGCAAGTGACATTCCGAGCCTTTCTGCTCAATTGGTGCCTTCGTGTCTTGTTTGTTTTCCCGTCTTTGATTGCTTGCCAAGTTAAATAAAATAAATTGCAATTCACCTGCTTGTGTGATTTATTTACCGTTCAGTTTGAATTTGGCAAGTTTAGCTGGGTGACCTTAAGATAAGATAATAATATAGTTACCCACCGTTTATTTAAAGCATGATTTATTCTTGTTTTCTTCATGCTAATTGGTTAGGTATGGAACATGCCTTTTCTTTGATGTTTCCATCCTTTTATTTTAATTGCTTTAATTTCATTTGGCATCCATGTTACCTATAAATAACATGGGTTATATTGTGTTGTGTGATCACCTAGAATGTCTTAAGTAAATAGTTAACAATGTGAGGATCGTGTGTTACGACCGGAACTCAATTGAATCAAGATCAATCAAATAAAATGTGTCAATCAATGCAGAGTAAAGTAAATGTAGTATGTAAAGTAATAAAAATAATGGAAACAGGTCGGGACTGTGTGTGCCCGGTCTATAAAGGGTTTCATGAAACTAACACATTTCCGTAGAGAAATGTTAAACTACCTCCGGTAGTAGGCTGCTATCTGCTAGTGAGAGCGGGGCCGGTATCATCATTTCCGTAGAGAAATGTTAAACTACCTCCGGTAGTAGGCTGCTATCTGCTAGTGAGAGCGGGGCCGGTATCATATTATAACAAATAGTGTGTGTTGGAAATCTTTCAACTTATAATAAAAGTCGTAAACGTGTTAAGTGTATAAATTTGTGGTTAAGCTAATCAATGTGAGGAAGTGAGTGAAGTGTGTTATATCAAATTGTTTTAAGCTACTTGACGTGAGGAAGTGAGCGAGGTGTGTGATATATATACATATATTTTGTTAACATAGTCAGAACAAAGCTTTATAGTGATCACAATTAATTCCAGCTATATCATATTCCATCTGTAATCGGAGTATGGTTCCTAAGAGTGCTTGTCGCTCGCATCTTTTGTTACTCAATCCTTTTGGATTATCCGTGTCACATGAGTCGTGTCTTAAAATGTTAAGCCTACATAAAATATTCTCAATAATCACATTTGGGTTTAGATTCATACCTTATCATGGTCACTGAGTTTGAATTCAAAGTAGTCCCAGTTTTCGAGCCGTTGCTTGCTAGTTCTTACGAACTAACCGTCCTAGTTTTTGTGACGGCAGGTTTAGGTCGAGTCACAGAAGAGAAGATGAAGAGAAGTTGAGAAGACATTTAAGTTATTTTAATATTGTATTTACATTTTAAAAGTTCTAGATAGATTGTATAGGGGTTTAAATGCTTTCTTAAATTTAAAGGTCTTCCGCTTTAATGTTAACAGGTTGTAAATTCAAATCCTCAGTTTTAGAGGAAAGATTAATAAATAGTTATTTTTATTTATTTTATTCAAGTCTTCCGCTATTTAATTGTATTTCATTTATATATTTAGTTATTATCATCTTGTTTATGGGAGCATGGTTGCATGTCCCTATAAGCCTAAGGTGGTTACAAAGACATTAAAGTCCGAGTAATCACTGGCGCTGTGGCATTCCCTCGGGTTATAAAAGGGGGTGTTACACTCATAATCATAAACAAATACTTTGAAAAAAAAAATCAACAGTAGTTATATATCAGAGAGATGGGATGGATTAACCACACACTCATTGTGGCAATGATGGCAGCTGAAAATCTCATTGCAACAAGCCCTATAAACCCAAATCTAAATCTGATCAATACTTTGACTGTTTGTGGAAAACAGTTTTCCATTTTTGCACAAGATGTATAGAACTCCTTGTTTTGGTGATTAATTGATCGATGTTGATGTTCAATCAATTGAGTATTGATCCCTTTTCTTTTTGTTGGTTGTGGTTGCTTGATCAGTATCAGTAACTCTCAGATCAAAATAAAGGACAAAGCATAGCAAATTCACGCAAATTTCAAATTCAATCAACAATAGAAATCAACGGCACTTTCACATTCAATTACAATGAAGGACAAAGCAACAACAAGCCAATTCATGCAAATTCAGCCCCTAACCTGAAACCCTAACCCGAAATCTTAGATCCAGGAGCAGAGAAGAAGAAGAGCGTACCTGGAATCGATGAGTCCAAATCGCGTGAAGAAGGAGAGGAGAGGAGATATGGAATCGCGGGATCCACAACCCTAAGTATCGGGTTTATCCAGGCGCCTCGATCCCCTTCCTTCTCCCTTCTTGTCCTTGAGCCCTCCCACTGAGCCCGGAGCCTCCGCCTCCACCTGCGCCGCGCCTCGATCCCCTTCGTTCTCCCTCAGACCCTCCTTTCTCGTCCGCCTCCGATCCCCTTCTGTCTTCCCTGCGACGGCGCCACGCCCCTCCTCTCTCACTGTTGCTTTTCTATCTCCAACCGGCTGGAACCTGTTAGAAACCGGGTACAGGAAGGTTAGTTTGCAATTTTTTTTTTTTTGGGTTAAGCCCCGCAAAGCATCCGGGTATTTGGGTTAGTTTTGCAAATACCCATATTCTATAAAATATATTATAATTTACGAATCCCGTGTGTTACGCACGGGTACTACGCTAGTACAATACTAAAGCAGAAGCTGCACTGCCACATGTCAGCTTTTGGTTTAATATTTTCCCGCCCTTTTTTAAACCAATCACATTATTCCACATGTCTCTTTTTTGCCACCTATTTTTAATTAATTTATTTAATATTTATTTTGTTAAATATGGTAATTATATATCTTTGTACTGTCATAATATAGATATATTGTCGATTTTGTTGAACCTTAATTAAAGAAATTTGTTTCATATGGTAAGTTATTAAGCATATATATATTATTTTATTTTGAGGGAATTGCACAAGGTAACCCAAAAACCGAAAAACCTTGCAAGGTTAACCCAACCCGGTTTTAAATTAGGTCGGCAAATACCCCTTTTATTTTTTCCGGTTGTGAATTCAAACAAATCTGTTTTATATTATTTTAATTTTTTAACGATGGTGTACATAAAGAAAGACGAGGATTGAATTCAAAGATGCTAAAGTTATATATAGATTCGGATTTTCTCCCATGATATTAAATATTATTTTTAGGTTTAATCAAATTAATTTAATTTTATGTTTTTATCAACTTTTAGATATAAAAATAAGTTTCAAATCATGACCTTTTTATTTTACAACATTTCAATGATTTTTAATTCATTTTATATTATTTTCTAAATATTTTGATTATTTATTTGATCCAATTTATTGCATTTTTGAATAAATATGTAATCAATACTAAAAGTTTAGATTTTATAATATTTATATATAGGTTTATCAAAAATATATAGACAGAGATATATAATTAATTTTAATCTTGAAATGATTGTTGTGGTAGTTTTTTTAATAAGAACCACTTATATATTTTAACCTTTAAATTGCCAAATTAAAAAAATAGATGATTACTTACAAGGTTTTTATAGCTAAGATGATTTTCGAAGGGGTGAGCAATGAGTTATAATGGGTAATGCATGCATAACCATTCCGGAATGGCTCATCGGAAAGGACTTGTGGGTAGTACTCATAGGTTCCCGGTTCGAACTCCGGAATGACCGCTCTTTATTTACCTATTCAAGGTAATGCATGCACAATACAGAGTACTTATGAGCTAAGTCATATATTCAATCGTCCAAGAAGAGTCACGTGTCATACATTGACATTGAGTGTTGGGGGGAAATGTTGTCAAATGGCACAAACTCACGCAAAAATTCGTAAAATTCAATTGCGATGCCTCAATTGATAGACGCAAAGGGCGTGGTATTAAAATTATGGGATAATTAGGTTAATATACTATTTTCAATTTTTTAATGGGTAATTATACCAATGGAAGTTTTGTTTTGTTAATTGAACCTTTTTGGTTTTTTATGACTGATTTGCCCCTAGAGATATCTTCCTTAAATCACGTCTAACTGACTCCTTCCCAAGTTGATTACAAGTAGTGCTAATCGGTCAATACGGTCTTCTTAACAATCGCTCACTACGTTATTCTCAACCATTAATTTATTTTGGTGCTTCAAGATTGAAGGCATGTGGTTATGTTTTTGTGCTATAATTTTTGCTGTATAGTTCATAGTTATTTGAGATTATTACTAGATTGCTATCCGTAATACTACACTGGGTGAAATTTAATTGGACAATTAATCGATTAGCCGTAATCGATAGAAGACCTAGTGTCGTAATCGATAGAAGTTTGAGTCCGATTATGTGAAAATAAGCACTGTTGCCGTCATTGATTACAATAATCATCAACTAATTATTTTGTGTATTTTGGTGCCTGATGAAATCCTAATGCAGAAAATCATATGCTTTTTTGCAAATCTACCTTGGTAGTACGTGCGTGCATCTTGTTGAGAATCTTTTGGAATGTATTTATTGTAACCTATAAAAAAACCTATCAATGAGGTTAGTTACGATATAAACTCGATACAATTAATTAATTACAAGAATAAAATTGCCTACAAGCGCCAACAAATTAGTTACAATATTTATTACAATGACAGGTACAATTAATTGGTTACAATCTATCATACTTATTTAGGTTACAATTATTTAGTTACACTCTGTCGTGTGTATTTATTATAACCTATTACAACCTTAACAATTAGGTTAGTGACGTTGGAAAATAGGTACAAGTAATTAATCGCAAGAATCAACCCACATAAACGAATTAGTTCTAATATTGGGACAATAATTATTACAAGTAGGGTTACAACTAGATACAGTAATTGTAACCAGGGAAAACTAATATCAGTTACAATTATTGTAGTTACAATAGTGGTAAAACGTAGGTTACAATAGATTACAACAAAGATAGGTTACAATAGTGGTAAAACGTAGGCTTCAATAGGTTACAATAGTGGTAAAACGTAGTTTACAATAAAAGATAGGTTACAATAGGTTACAACAAAGATAGGTTATAATAGGTTACAACAAAGATATGTTACAATAAGTTATAACAAAGGTAGGCTACAATAGGTTACAACAAAGGTAGGTTACAATAGGTGACAACAAAGGTAGGTTACAACAAAGTGGTTTACCGTAAAAGTTGAAACCTTACTATTTGATTTACATATGTTACAATAAAAGTGGGCTACAATAAAAGATATATATGTTACATACGGTCAAAATAGCAATACTAGAGATATCGATTAGCACAAGAAAATAGCACAGTACAAGAATAAAAGTGGAGATATCGATGAAAGGTAGAATCGATGAAAGAAAATAGCATAGTAGAGATATCGATGATGTAACGGCCCAGAATTATGATTTCCGGGTTACGTTTCAAGGGATGAAAACCCTTGTTTGGATCTTGCAATCCAGGTACGGGTCGAGGTTTCAAACTCATTTTTATGGTCAGTAATAAAGAGGGATTTCGAACCCTGAAAATATCGTAGGGCCGTTGGGTACCCTTAACCTGTCCTAAGACTATGTCGTGAAATCCAATTCAAATGAAATAAAGCGGAAGCAAGGTTAAGATACAATGACACAACAGAATCGGGTCAAAACCAAATCATAAACAAGTGATTACCATTTGCCAAGTTAGAATATTAGTCAGGTTCTTTGATTCGCCCAAGGGTTTCCCGTCACATAAGCATGGAGCAAACAAGATCTGCAGAAATACCTTTAAAAGAAGAACGGGGAAAGGAGTCAGATCGAGCCACTCATGCGGGACCGGCAGTCCTCGCTGAGGCCACATAGTATGTGCTATACCTAATAAAGATGCTCTAATGCAATACGAAAGTCAAACACACTAGCATGCTCCTAATTCATAATAATGTGCAGAAATACTGTAAAGGGCCCAAGACAATGCCAACGGCATATCCCTCTCCTACCTCCACCCCTTCCGATAGGCGGAGACTGGCCAGCTCGTGAATGCATTCATTCATAATAGGGCGGCACGCATGCCTAACCCGCTCCACAATAAAGCCCGCAGGCATATCATAATATAAGGAAGTTCATGACTCGATTGACTCAGGGTACCCGATGAGGCTGGGCTACCCTATGACCCTAGCAAAGACTCTAGGACTATCACAGATAACGGTCGTTCTGTTTCAAACGCATAAAGTAAACAGATGCTCAATCAATTAGTGCAACCTAAACATGATACTACATGGCATGCTTTTATGCATATGCAACACCTAACATAAAATGCAACAACAGGCATGAATGTCCAACCTGAGTAAACCCCCTAGGGAACTTACCTGAAGATGCAGAACAACAATATAACACAAGCAAGGGCCCAAATGCAAGTCCAAAGCAATCCAAAAGCGATACACACCTATCAGCAAGTCACTTCCGTAAGCTACCAGACCAACATTCACACACACGAAACCCAAGTTCTCAACATCTTTAAAACCACTCGACGATAAAACCATTTTCCAAAGCCTTTCCGACATGATTGACATCAACCAAAACCATTTAATCAAAACCATCGATAAATCTCACGAAAATATTTCTCAACTCTTAAATCCCAAATTAAGTCAACTCATATTCAAAATAACTTATCAAATCATTTTATAGAAATAATTCCGGCATCTTATCTCAAAATCATACTATAATAAAATCCGACATTTAGTCACCACAAAAATTTTGAGTCCGACATTTCATGTCAAAATCAATTTTCCTTAAATTACAAATTAACCCATGTTATAATATATATTAGTAATTTCAGAATTATAATTCCTCAAACAGAATATTATATTAATAATGATATTAACTATAGCTACTAATCATAATATAAAACCATAACATATATCATAAACATCTAACACAAAATAACATTTTTTTAAAACAAACCAAAAGAAAAGGCCCAAATGCCCTCAACCCGAATAGAAAGAGTGACTCGGCCCAAAGGGAGCTGAAGAAAAAGGGAACCCGGCCCAGCAAGGAAATAGGCCCAATCCGAAACAAAACAAGCCCAAAACCCAATCCCATTTCATTTAAAAGTGAACCGGTTTTGCTTTATTTGAACCCCTAAACCGGACCACACAAAAGAAGCAACCAAACCGAACCCAAAGTTACTGTTCATCATCTCCCCCACTCACTGGATTCGACAGAAGAGGAAAAGAGAAGGAGGAGAGGGCTGCCGCCGGTGGCGAAGGCCTGCTCCGACCACCTTACCGACGTCCCAACACCCGACACCCATGGACCCGAAAATTGAACAAAGTGGAGAGAGAGAAGCGCTCACCGAAGGTTCGACTCGCCGGATACGCCGTCGGGGTTCGATTTGGCGTCGGAGATGGTGGAAGGGACTCCGACGGACCTGGGGTGGATAAAGGGAGGTTAAAAGAAGCTCTTTACGCAGCTATTGCGTCGGAAAACAGAGGCGGACGACTCACCGATCGAAATCGAAGAAAACAGGTGAGGAGGAGACCCGGCGGCGCGGCTCCGGGATCCTGGGCGTCGTGCTCAGTTGCGGGTTGCTGCTGCTGTGGCGTCGAGGAGGCTTGAGGCCTGCTGCTTCTGCAGAATCAGGGGAGGGATTGAAAGAGGAAGTGTGGGGTGGCTTGGGATCTCTCGGCAACAGGGGAGGGATTGAAGGCTGCGGTTCTTGGCGGCCACTGGCTCGGACGGCGGCGGTCGGCGATGGTGACCTGGTGGCCGCCACTGGCTCGGACGGCGGCTCAGCGGATGTGGATTGAAGAAAGAGTGGTGTGATGTTGTGTGCTCTCATTAGATCTAGAACCAAAGGAGATGAATGTGAAATGAAAATGTGGGAAATGGGTACTGTGCTCCTGATTGTTTTTGAAGAGGAAGGGATTCACAGTGATGCATTACCAAAATCCGGAGAGAAGGAATGCAATTTGTTGGTTTTTCAAAAGAGGGGAATCAAAGAAAAGAGAGAGGGACATTGAGATAAGATTTTATCTCAATTAGGATAGTTAGAATTGGTCAACAAGGAGACCAAGTCTAGAGATTTGATAAGAATTGGTGATATGAGACGGAAATTGCGGTTTCAAAGGTAAAGTTTAAATACCCGGAATTACATCTCGAAACTCGTTCGCTCGAACCAAAATCCGACTCTATTAAAATACTCTTCAATTTTCAAATTTTCAGCTAAGTAATGCCAGAATTCATTTTAAGAGATTTTAAATAACCCGATTTAAATTCGTTTTAAATTTCTTTTTCCAAGAATTAGGATTTAAAAATCCGGGCCTTTACAGATGAAAGGTAGAATCGATGTCGATCGATCGATGAAAGAAAATAGCATAGTACAAGAATTACCTTCAATCCTAAACGATTCACAAGATTACGAACGGAATAATTGATAGATGAAGTAGAGTCTTCCCTTTTCAAAGCGTAAAACTGATGGGTGAAGTAGCGTCTCCTTTGACAAACCCTACGCAAATCTTATCAATATCTATTTATTCTTTTAATTCTAAACAGAAAAATTATTACTTTAAGGGTATTTAGGTAAAAATCATCCTAAAAGGTATAGATAGTAAAAAGAAACACTAGAGGGTATAACTACCCAAAAAAAACTTGAAAAAAATATATTCTCTCAAATTTTCACTAAAATTATTGCTTTAGATTATGAGGGTCAATGAGTTTTTTTTTGTGTGTGGAGTGGGGTGATAAATGAGCTCAATGGTACCTTGTATGAGACCATGATAGCCCCTACCACCACACTTATATATTTGTGGATTCTGCCAAATTGTGAAATTCATTATCTGGAGAATAAAAGCCCGTTTGAAGAATGTGTTGATTTTATTTTGAAGAAGGTGGTGTTTAAGGCTAAAGATTTTTGAGATTTCATGATTGATTAGGAGTGCAGACGATTTAATTGCATGTTTATAATTTTCTCACTCGAATTAGATTTGTTTCTACTTTCTAAATATTTTTATAGTTCCTCTTTATCTATTAAATTTCTTTTGACTTTGTTAGAAATCTATAATTGTTAATTAATAAGGGAGTTTAATTTCATTTTAAAAATAATCATCGGGTATTATTATTTATTTTATTTTATTAAACTATATACAAATTATAATAAGATTTAGAATGTCATTTTTGTTTGTAGATTAATATAATTTATTTATTTATTTAGTGTTAGTATTTTTTACATTTAAATATAAAAAATATTATAATTTAACACTTCATAATATTTTTATATTAAACTTGTGCAATGCACGGGAAATAGACTAGTAATCATACTAAAACAGTAGAGGAAAGCTTTTGTACAACTAAAAGAAGGAGAAGAATCAACCATAAACTTCAATTGAGTGCAAGGATCTTCAAGAGGTGGAAGAACAACCCTTCATAGTCGATAAAAAAAATTGTTCTAATCTTGGAACTTTAAATCTTATCTTGATCTAATTTTGGCACATAATAGGTTGTTGAACTTTCGAAGACGAGTTCATGGAGAATTATCAAAGAGGAGAGCGTGAGTGAGGAATATTTGTAATTTTGAAGATAATTGGGATCTTGACCATTGAAAATTTGAAATACATTAACAGTGGAGATTATTTAATTAGAACGATATTAGGTAAAAACTTCTTAGGAGAGGATTTGGATCCTGCGCAGTGGAGAGGTCTGAAGAAAAGAAAAGTTTTGTCTGAATTGTGAAACAATTACCCTTTTCTAATCATCCAAGATTGGATTTGAGAAATCACATTTCCTAAACCTAACATCTATATGTCTTTTCTTATCCTTGAAGAGAGATCTGACACGACTGGACCTCACCTCCACCTAAACCTAAAACATCTGGCTTTTTCTTATCCACGAATAGAGCTTCGAGATTGAAAGGACTTGTGGATAATAATCATAAGTCCCCGGTTCGAACCCCGGAATGACCGCTCTTTATTTACCAATTCAAGAATAGAGCTTCGAGATTGAAAGCACCTCCAGCTAAACCCTAAAACATTAGCCTTTTCTTATCCATGAATAGAGACTTGAGACTTGGCTCTTTTGAGAAATAATAATAGTAATGATGATGATGATGATGATGATGATGATGGATTTATGAGTTTGGAGGGAGGATTCTTTAATATTTTGATGAGAATGAAATTAGTCCCAAAATCGGGAATAGATGATTTCCTAGAATCATTCAAATTCCAAGTTTTTATCATAATAAATACTTAAATCGGAAATCATCCATCCTGATTCCTATTTTTTATTCTCGAGAATGCATATAATGCATGGCCTGCTGTCCCATATCTTATATTGTCGTTGTACTGCATTTTCTATTTATTTAGCCCAAACAAGATCTTCTACAACTCTCTGTACAATCCTCCCTACTCCATTTTTTCGGCATTTATTTAATTTTTTAAAAAATAAAAATTATATTTATATTTCTAACATCTATTTTATTATGAAAAATCATGTCTTAAATTTTTAAATAATTGTATTTTGTAAAATATTGCCTTTTTAATTTAAAAATTGTAAAATAGGATTTATCAAAATAAAATTTTATAAATATATAAAAATAGATATTAGGAATACAAATATAATTTTATTAAGATTAAATAAATGTTAAATGATTTTATGATGTAAGGAGAAGAGTAGGAAATAGGGATTCGGATCCTCTCCTAATATAAGGAGTCCTAACTCCTAATAGGTCAATCACCGTCCTCCAAAAAAAAATTAATGGCCAAGATAATGATGTAGGGCGCAGGAGATCTTGACTGTATTTTGTGCTCTCTCATTTATCCTTATGTTTGTCTACATCATTGTAAAGTCGCTGTAAATTGTCTCGTTTGACTTTTTAATACGTATTTTAAGGAGGTAAAAACTATATAAAATATCAATTTTTTTAAAATTATTTTTTTACAACTTAATATTTGTTAGTAATAAGTATTAGATTATAATAAAAAAGAAAAAAAAATTAATATATTATATACTCCCTCCGTTTGAAAATATTTGTTGTTTGACTTTTCAGTACGCTTTTTAAGGAGCTAAAAACTCTATAAAATATAATTTTTTTAATATAATTTTTTTTTCATAATCTTATACTTACTACTTATATTTATGAAATTATATAAAAAAAATTAATCAAAAAAATATATTTTATATAGTTTTTATCTTCTTAAAAAACGTGCACTACAAGACAAACGATAAATATTTTCAAACGGAGGGAGTAGTTTTTAGCTCTTTAAAATACGTGTTAAAAAGTTAAACGACTTTCTTTTTTGATAGGATGGAGTATTTTCTTATCCCCAGTTAACGAAGACAGCTAATTCAAAGGGACAAACGAAAACGGCTACCTATGAATGAATTTTACTTGTGAGTTTTTGAGATGGGTTAAATCCGACTCAGGCTTAACAGAAGATTCGTTTAAGTCGCATGTTTGTCAAATTGAGAAAATGAAATTTCATTCCAACAAACACCTGTCCAGTAGCCCGATTGGGTTTGGGTACACAGAGAGATGATCACCAGAGTCAAACCCAGGTCTGACCTGTGTTCCCTATCATCTGCGCTCGACCAATGCAAATCAGTTCGACAGCTGAAAGCTGCCCATGGCTACATGGTTCGCAATGGTCTAACCCAGTTCACTCCCCTCGTCAGCAAGCTAATCGAGACTTGCTCCCTTAAGATTCCAGGCCAACTTTCTTATGCCCATCGGATCTTCTCAGCAGTCCAGAAAGCAGCAAACTTGTTCACGTGGAACACCCTCATCAGAGGCTACTCCATTGCTGGCGATGACCAGTCCATAACGAAAGCCATCTCCCTGTTTAGGGAGATGCATCTCTCCGGCATTTCATCCAACAGTTACACTCTCGCTTTTGTTCTCAAGGCTTGCTGTAAATTAGGGAGGATTGGAGAGGGGAGAGTGGTTCATGCGTTGATTGTTAAGCTTGGGTCTGAGTGTGAAGTACCAGCTGTGAATGGTCTCCTGAATTTGTATGTTAACTGTGGGTGTTTGGATCTGGGGCGCAAGGTGTTCGATGAAATGCCTGACAGAGACGTTGCTTCTTGGAGCATTGTGATTTCCGGATACTGGCAAGCCGGGAATGCAATTGAGGCACTGGGGTTGTTCAGGGAGATGGTGAAAGATGGGGTTCAGATTGACGGGTTTACACTAGCCACTGTCTTGGGGGCTTGTGGAGATTTGAGTGCATTGGATTTGGGTAGGTGGGTACACTCTTACATCAACAACGAGAGGATCAAAATCGATGTTGTTTTGGGAACTTCATTGGTGAGCATGTACTCAAAATGTGGTAGCATCAATGAAGCCCTCCAGATTTTCAAGAGCATGAGTTTGAAAGATGTAACGGCCTGGTCGACCATGATTAGCGGATATGCCATTCATGGCTATGGCGGAAAGGCTTTAGAATTGTTCAATGACATGAAAAGAGCTAATGTAAGACCCAACTCTGTGACTTTCATTAGTGTCTTGAGTGCTTGTAGCCATGCTGGGTTGGTTGATGAGGGTGTTCGCCAGTTTGATAGCATGTCGAATGACTATAGGATTGATCCTCAAATCGAGCATTATGGTTGCATGGTAGATCTCTTCTGTCGAGCAGGGCTTGTTGACAAAGCATACAGGTTCATTCGCACCATGCCCGCGAAGCCAAATGTTGTTCATTGGAGAGCACTGCTTACAGCCTGTAAGACTCATGGGCGTAAGGATCTCAGGGAAATGGCAAGTAAGGTGATACTTGAGTTAGAGCCTGAAAGTGCTGAAAACTATGTGCTGGTGTCGAATGTGTATGCTTCGTTAGGAAGGTGGTCGAGTGTGAGCCAAATTAGGAGCCTAATGAAGGGCAAGAACATGAAGAAAGCGCATGGTTGGAGCTCGATAGAGGTGAATGGCATGGTGCACCAGTTTGTGATGGGAGATGAATCACACCCAGAAAGCAGGAGTATACATTCCAAGCTAGATGAGATGTCCAGAGAGCTGAAACAAAAGGGACACATGTCCATCACTATTGATGTGTTACATGACATTGATGAGGAGGAAAAGGAGCATGCTTTGGGCGTTCATAGCGAGAGGTTGGCTATCGCGTATGGATTGCTTCACGTGCCAAACGACTTGCCAATTAGGATAGTTAAGAACCTCCGAGTGTGCACAGATTGTCATTCGGTCATAAAGCTTGTATCCGAGATCTATCAAAGAGGCATTATTGTGAGGGATCGAGTTCGGTTTCATCATTTTAGGGAGGGAAAGTGTTCTTGTAATGACTACTGGTGACTATATTCTTAGTGTTTGTTTTCCTTCTCAGGGGTTCATATTATGTTACCCGAAGGATCTGACCAATGTAATGTGATTTTACATAGTATGTAGGTGAAAGGAATTTTACCAGTTTCATCAATTAACACAAGAAAACTGGACTAAATTACAAAGTTCAGAAAATCATTACTAACGAAATTATTGAACTAGACTATGGGTGAAAGGGATTGAGATCCCATTTTATTCCAGTAAAATTGATAGACATCAGTCATTTGACATAATTCATAGATGTTTACAACTGTCGTAACCATATAAATATCTTGCTCCTCAATCTTGCAGGCGCCCATACAACGACAGCATGTCTCTCAATTTAGCTGTTTCATTCTCCAAGGAATCGAAGCTCACAGTTGCTGGTATCCTCCAACTCCAATTTCCAAGCTGTTATAGTAGGATGAAGAGATAATCACAAGTTACAACTTGCAATTTCCATGAACATATACTAGAGGTGAACACTTTCCGTAATTAAAAATAAAAAAGTGCGTGTCAATAATGTTAATATTCCTGGATTTTCGAGAAAGAATCTCCCTTCATGTTATAATTAAGAGTGACATATCCATGTCTAATTTCAATGGCTTTGTGTGAGAATCAAGTTTGCCCAATCTAAATTCACAAATGCCGAGAAGCCTTTGTTAGATAAGCAGCTAACTTTCTGTCAGGTGATCCACACCCTTCATTTATGTTACTGGCAATTTACCTGAGTTGCAGGAGTGTTCATCCGGGCAGAACTTCCGAGTCCAAGAATATCTTGCATAGGTATAATTGTAGTTTTAGCCACTGAAGAGAGTGCCATCTTAATCATCTCCCATGAGATCTCCTTTTTTTCAGTCACTGATATGTACTTCAGCACCTGTATTAATGGTGATTTCTAAGTAAAAAGGCATCCAAATCGTTACACTCAATTGAAATATTAAAGAGAAGTCCAAGAAGCCTCACATGGGATTTGCCTTCTGGATTCAAGGTTTCCCACCAGCCTAGTACCTGTAGTAAAAAATAACAAATGCCAGCTTGAAATCTTACCAACCAAGTGTTCAAATCAGATCAAACTTATAAAGAGCCCTATCGATGAGACAAAAGAAGATGATTTAGAGTTTTACCGTATCATTATCGTGTGTTCCAGTATAAGCAACTTGATTACTCTCATGGTTCTGAAGCAAATGAGGGTTGTCCGAGTCGCTTCCAAAACCTGGGGCAACGTTTGCAGCACTTAATTAACACTTTCAAGAGAGCTGAATGAAATCAGAGGATCCAAGGAACTGGCATAAAGCTACTACCAAATTGGAGAACAGACATCCCAGGTGCTCCAATGGACTTCCTTAGCTCCACAACATCCTCTGTGATTACTCCCTGAACCAGAAAAATAAATAGAACGACAATGACACAGCAAAAATGATTACATGCTGTGAGCAATTAAAAATACTGTGGTAAGAATTTAGTGAGAGTCTAAAAATTACCAAATCTTCTGCTATGATGTCAATCTTTCCTAGAGCTTTGAAAATGGAGTCAAATAGAGATTTGCCTGGTCCAGCCTGTCACCGGGAGAAAATAAATGAGGCCGCTAACACTAATGTAATGCAATTGAAAGATGTATACTAGGGATATCTAACCTTCCATCGGCCATTTAAAGCAATTGAATCACCTGCACATAATGCAAATTAATTCATTAGAATACATATAAACATCACATATGGAGAACAAAAGCACAGTCTCTGCGCTCTCACAAGATGGAACTGCCCAAAATCCAGCAAATCCTCGAAAATGATCAATCCTGAACTCATCATAGAGATTTTGTGCTTGTTGCAATCTGCTTAGCCACCAGGAATATCCGTCTTGCTCCATTGCTTTCCAGTTGTACAGAGGGCTTAAACAGATATAGTGGCATAATGAAGTTAATCATGAAAAAAAAAATGTTGATAAATAATCAGGAATTCAGGACTTTAGGTATTGATGGTGAATCAGTTACTCATAAAAGTGCTTGCATGAATAGAATCACCAACCTGCCCCAAAGCTGTCCAGTCTCACTAAATGCATCAGGAGGCACACCACTCACTAAAATAGGATAGCCCTTTCTATTCTGCATACAAATAGAGATGTTTAAACAATCGCACAAAACAAGATGTTAATGCTTGTGCATATTAAATCTGAAAGTATAATCTACTTAAAAGACTAAGCACCCAAGGAAAGATAATATCATATTTTCTTTAAAGCAAACTAAAACATAGAGCAAAAGAGAGAAGAAAATCAAAACCATTCATTAAAGAGAAGCACCCACCAGTAGAAATTGCTTTCTATTAGCCCAGACGTCTGCACTGTGATATCCCACATAAATGGGCATATCTCCCATTATCTTGACCCCTTTCTTTCTGGCATAGTCTCTGACCTTCTTCCATTGTCTTTGGAATAAAAATTGTTGCGCTATAAAAGTGTTTATCTGTCCAACTGAAAGTGTAAGTAAAGTAAGCTGTAACATTAAAGACAGCACAAATATCTAACAGGAAAAGTTGAGAAGGAAGCCAATACTTACATATTCTTTCTTGCTTTCATAAATTTGCACTAAAGCCGAAAGATGACGATCTTTCAAAGGTTCAGGCCACTGATACCAGCTGAATGAATTTACGGTATCATCAATTGCAGCAAAATAGGCAGCATCTTCCAGCCAGCCTAAAAATGAGATTGTGGTACGAAAATTGTAGAACTGTATGTGTAAATGCAAAGAGTCGCAGAAATCAAATCGATTTTTTTTTAATGAATGTCCATGTATGCTAACACATTTAGAATAAGAGAAAAATTATGAACAAAGATGAGGAAAAACTCACTCATTATATCTGGGTCTCTGCAGAAATCCTCAAATTGCTCTCTAAGTTCCCCTTCACTTGTAATTAGCCTTTCTGCAGCCTAAGAGAAACAACACAATTGTTAGTCTGCAAAATCCTACAATGTAACAAGGATAATCACAAACCAAAATTTTCCTATCATGAAATAAAGTAAATGATGTTTTAAGAGGCAAAGCAAGATAAATAACTCGGAAATTTTGCATGGTAACCTTGTGGTTTTGACTTTTCCATGTGGTGCATATTGTATTTTGCTGCCATGTTTATTTTTATTAAATACTAGAATGGCCTAAAATATAGGGCACCAATTGGATTTCTTTACAAATGTGGATGCCACATGGAAAGTTACAGAGAGACAAAGAAATGCTGAGTGTCAAAGAAAAGTAGATCAAGGTTGGTAAGCAAATCAAAGACAGAAAGGCATCCAACTATCTTCCTAAATATTTCCCAGAAGACCTACATAAGCTGGATGAAGGAGGAAATTAGTAACACATGCTACTCGTCTGAGCTATAAAAAGTTCCAATTTTAGCTTTCATGTGAATGACTGAACCTCTTAAGGAGGTGTAGGCACTCAGGCCAATTCTCTGTAAATGTTTGTGGCAGTGATAATCACCCAAGACATGACAGTATGACACAGGTAATTGAGTGCTTTTAGAATGTGAAAAAGGAAACTATGCTCCTGCGATAATTCCTCGGAATTCTGGTTAGAACCAAATGAACCTCCAGATGCATTGTCCCAGATGGAGTTTTGAATCTTTCATCATGCACTTAGCCTAGAATGATCTAGATTTGTAGTGCTATTATTTACCTTACTTCAGTGTTAAAGTACAATAACTTGGGATATAGCAAATATCAAATCGCTGAAGAAAGCAGGTGACAAGCAATTGTTCAGAATGAAAGCTACTCCCTCCGTTCAACAAAACTTGACGTTTTACTATTCATGCACGCTTTTTTAGGAGCTAAAAACTATATAAAATATCGACTTTTTAAATAATTTTTTTTAACAATTTCGTAGTTATTATTAACAAGTACAAACTTGTTAAAAAAATTTTTTAAAAAAATGAATATTTTATATAGTTTTTATCATTCTAAAAAAGCGTACGTGAATAGTAAACGACAAGTTTTGTTGAACGGAGGGAGTAGTAGAAGCAAAAAGTAATGTAGGAATCTAGCAACCCAACTTGAAGCTAACAATTATGATTTGTGAGCATATTGAATAGTTTTTTTGTTAGTTGATAGCAGGTATGATGTTTAAAAGAGAAAAATGTTTCAGGACTTATTACCTTTGCCACTAAAGGGTCCTTGATATTGGCAACAGATGAGAAATCCACCATCTCAGCTTGTCTGCAAGGAATTATATGAATGAAGTGAGGGGGATTTTTTTTTAAAAAAAAAAACAAAAGAAAGATGGGCAAAAAACTTAATCAAGTGCAACAAACAAAAGTAAGTCTTACATTGGGGCTGGGATCTCACTCTCCAGCAGCAATCCATCCTCCACAAGCTCCTCCAGAGAAATCAGAAGAGTATTTCCACAATTTGCGTCCTATATGAAGCGACCAAGATATAAACTCTTAGAAATGGCAGCGATGCTTAAAAATGCCATCTTGGATACCAATTAATAACCAAAAATAAACTCATGAGAGAGCTGAGAGAGAGCACCTGGCCAGAATATGGTGAACCTTCTTCATTAGCCTTTCTCCCCGGAGGAACAAGCGGAAGAACCTATCCCAATCAGGCAAAACAACCTCCAATCAGGTTACAATAGCCAGGCATAAACAGCTTCGAAAAGATTCAACAAAACGCAGCAAAGAAATCAAGTTGTAACCTGCCAAACGGAGCAACCAGAATCGTGAAGCCAGTCGATAAATCGAAAAGCCTGGTCGCCAAGGTCGCCGATCCCGTGATTGCCTCGCAACGACGTCGGATGGAGGAGGATTCCGGCTCTCCTCCTATCTTTAGCATCACGTTTGGGAAGAAGAGTCTCGTAACCGTCGGGCAAGTCCTCGCCGACAGCGACGCCGGAGAGATCAGCGCAGACGGAAACAGGGCGAGGAGGACGGATGATTGGCCGCGCAGCGGCGGAAGTAAAGGGGAATGTGGCTGAGGAGAGCGGATGAGGAGCGGCGGAGGTGCGGTGGATAGGAGGGAGGAGGTTGGAAGAGGAGAGCTGAGGTGGTGAAAGAAGAGAAAACGCCATGATTGGGCGGTGAGAGAGAGAGGAGGGAGGTAGAAAATGAAGGAATCTGTATCTGAATTCTGATGGAGAGAGTAAAAATGTGATTACTATATATAATTAATAATTTGAATTCTGTTTAGGGGAGATGCGATATTTGTAGTGTCCCTGGAATGGACGATTAAGCATTTTTGTAGATCACATCAAAGCAGGCCTACTAGCCATGGGTAGGGTAAGGACTAGATCCGTTTTAACAAAAAATACAATGGGAACAAAAACCATCTACACCGTCAGTATATTATTATTTTATTTTTTTGTTTCTACAAAATTCATTACTACAGTATACCAAAATCCCCATCACTGATTCACTGACACTGTCCAGTACACCACATACCTGTAACAGCAAAATGTTCCTAAATATGGATGAGCTGAGCTCCCATGCCATGCCATTGATCCTCATTCCTCACCTTTAGATGAACTCTTTGTATACTTACATTTTAAGGATTTCCATCATCTACCTAGCTTCACATTTCACCGAGTATCTTATGTGAAAATCGAATAATAAATTACTTTGTTTATTGCAACCCATTTTGCATTGCCGAGACTCTGAGAGTGAGACTTGCTGAGGTTTGATGGGAAAGCCAGCAAGAAAATCAGAAAACAGGATGATGGAAGAGAAGGAATTTTGAGTCCTTAGTTATATTATATAGTACGTAGATACTACAAGTTAAGAGGAGATAATGGCAAGAAAATCTGGTTAATGAGAGGAAGATAATACAAGTTAAGAGGAGATTTTTCCCAAAAACATGAGCAGACATCAGAGGAAAAGCAAATATTGTTTGGTTTCAACTCTACGCTTTAGAAGGACCGAGATACGGACAATTCTCAAGGCCATGAATTAGTCCCCGCTTGCACAGCCTTTGCACCCACAGTGGATACACTCCACAACTTTCTCTTCTCTCAAATGCTTGGGGACACGGCAAACACAAGTTGTTCCAAAGTTATGGTCTCGTGGTTGAATGCAACCAAGGCAACAGAGGCGCTCATATCCTGGCTGAAATCCAATGATGATTGGTCAGAGTTCTACTCAAATTCACTTATCACAGATAAAACTCAAGTCTAGTGTGGAAATGGAAATAATGCAAGGTAAATGAGGCCACCTACCAAGCCTAGTGAATCATTAATTTAATCCATCTCCACGTGAACTTGATAGTAATCAGGTTTCTGAAGAGAATATTTATCAAGGATCTTTTCCTCAGTTGGATCAGATTTAACAATAATCTAATGAGTAATGGTGTACATTTCCTGGGAATCAAAGTTTAAAGAAAAAAAATGACACTATATGCAAACAAAGTGCTCCATTTCAGGCATCAATTATATTCCAGACATGTAAAGCAAGCACTTCCAGAGGGTGAACAAAGGAGCCATGTCTGAGAGTTAATTCCCATCCCTACTTTCTAATGCCAATGTCAGCCAGACAGTACAGTATGCTCCATATGAAGAAAAAAGCTGTCATTGTGACTTCAAAAGAGAATTTTCAGCATTGACTGTTTTCTCTCCCTTAAAGCAGTCATTTCTGCTTGGAAAGTTCTCTTGGTAGTCAAATGCAACATCAATTCAATTGATAAATAAAGTTTACTCATTGCAATTGTACATGTTTGTGAAGAAGGATAAAGATAAGCAACAAATTCCAAGATTTATTTAGCAGCATCAGCTTTGAATAAATTCCATAAAAATAAAAGAAGAGGAAAGAAACAGGAGTACCAACTGAACTTAGGACCAACACCAAAAATGAAATGAATCACAAACAAAGGGTAATTGCAGTTACCTTCTTCCACTTAGCAATCAGGTTCTTGTCTGCATAGCCTTGGTCCAGGCAAAATTCATACAGTTGTGGAGTTATCTCTTTCCTTGTGTGGTACAAGTCAAAAATGTATCGGCTCTTTTGATGTGAAATTTTGAAAATTGGCCACAGAGCTTCACACTTTCGTTTTCCATCATGTGAATCATTTTGGGCTGCCAAGTAAAAGAGAACAAAGATTATACAGGAATGTGAATCACAAGGCCAGAAGGAGAAAAGGAAAGGAGCTAAACA
Organism: Persicaria tinctoria; assembly: GCA_037127255.1. Taxonomy (NCBI): domain Eukaryota; kingdom Viridiplantae; phylum Streptophyta; class Magnoliopsida; order Caryophyllales; family Polygonaceae; genus Persicaria; species Persicaria tinctoria. Next base: position 329,138 of record JBANSL010000015.1, read on the forward strand.
AAGTAAAATTTGAGTGTACCTTCTCTCATCTTAGATTCAAGCTCTTCAAGCGTAGGCTCTATCAACTCCCACCCATCTGGGTATTTAACTCGATTGGTCTTCACCTTCGGCATTCCTCTCAACTTCAATTCCACAAAATAAAAATAAAAAAGTACAAATCAAACAATTACAAAACCCTAAGAATTTCCTCTGGTTCAAGGTAAGAAACTACTGGCATTGGCATAGCAGATGTTAAACCTCAAAATAGCCAAGGATAGAGATTTTTTGTTCGTAACCCTAAAAAAATCAATCGAGTCAAAATCTAATTAATCAAATACAAACAAGCTGATGAAACACAGATTCAAAATGAGCCAATTCAAGGTCTATTTCAACCTAAGAAAACAGAACTTACGAAATCCGTGAAGGATAGGTCAAGCGCGGGCTGGAGCGGGAACTACGGCGGCAACTGGAAGAGGGCGGGGCCGGAGAAGAGGATGGGGTGAACCTCCGACTTCTCTACTACTTTACAGGCTGGGCCGGAGAAGGGGTTTATAAATCGACAAACCGATGAGAATCCACAGTTGCTTTTATTTTCAAATTACCAGAATATATTGGGCCTTTGTATTGTATCCCTCTCTCTATGTTCATACAGTGGCTCGACCCGACAACCGTATTGTTTTCCTTTGCTTTACCAAAAATTAAAGAAAGGGTCATATTTTATCCATATGTATACATAAAAATGGAGGCTATGTAGTTCTATGTGATTGTTTACAACCGTAGTTTAGCATATCTTGTGTTGGGGACGAAGAGCAAGAGCCCGTTAATTACACTAGCCACAACATTGGTAGAAAAGTAAGTGCTATAATGTACTGTATCTGTATTACTACTCATGAGTCATGACTCGACGAAATTATACTAGCACAACGGTTTGAAGCTGAGTCCATCATTGTTGATAAATTGCTACCGTTTCCCACCTTCTCAACTTGCCGTCTCTTGCTCCGGTTCTTGATCTCTTCTTCCTTCTCGTTCACAAATGAAAGGAATGTAGAGACACGCGAAGAGCGGGAGCTTGATCCTGAGATTCGGTTCTCCTCATCCTCGCGGTGGTGTTTGATGAATTGCTTCACCACCAGAAAGGCATAGATGACAAGGGCCAGCAGGCAGGCTAGCCCACAAATCAGGAACAGTCCCCAGAAGCTTTCCAGCTCTAGCCTGTCAACTGAGAGCTTCGTGTCCTGCGAGCTGCACGCGCTGCTCTTCAGCCACTTGTCGTGGATCTTCTGCAGGTCTCCGTTCTCCGACAACTTCAGCAGTGCAGTTGACATGTCCACTGCTAATTGTGAATTTCGCGGGAACGCCTTCAGGGGAAAACAAGCAAGTTAAATGTGTTACTTTATAGGGCGATTTTGAGAACACTGCATCCAAGAGATATACTTACAAAACCCCATCCATTTTTGGTGAACTCTTGACCAACTATGGTAAACTCACATCTCGTTGAGAGAAAGAGTTCCATGTATGCTCGTTCATCAACGACTGCAGCAACACCGCCATTGTTGGGGCCTCTCTTTAGGAAACTTACATATTCATCCACGGAGTTAAGAGGGATAAGCCGGGACTTAGCAATGCCCATCTCATTTATCAAATAATTGCGTGCAAATGAACCTCTTTGAAACCCAATGGGATCGTTGCTTGCCCTTAAACTATCAATCCCTTTGATAGGAGAAGAAAGTTGTTGCACTGTGAGAATTGAGGTTAGACTTGCAGTGTAACTTGAGTTGATTATCAACACTACAAACAGCCATATGAGTAGAACCATTCGGCCCAATGTGCTCACAGTGCTTTCTCCTGCACAATATAGATCATAAATCGGAAGACAAGATGAGTAAAATATAAAATGAAGAGATAATTTTATGTTATCCGTGAGAAGAAATTGAGGTTAGACCCGACAATCGAGCAAATTCTTACTTACTATGAGCAAAGAACATAGTTGAAAAACTGAACCTGCAATTTGTAATCAAAACCATTAAAGTAGCATCAAGAAATTAAATTTCACAGAGATAATAGTCCTAATAGGCAGAATAAGTTGTTTAGTATACTCACCATAATACTGTGACAACTTGCTGTCGAGGAGGGCCACGAAACTCATCATTTATCCTGTGCTCCAAAATCCAAACAACAGCCCCAACAGTGAGGAAGAACAAAGCTGTGACGCCCCACATCATTGGCGTGAAGGGCTTCAAGAACGCCCAAGCATTAGAGTCCATGTGCTTAATAGGAGCCACAACCACTAGGCCTGATTCGATATACGGCTGTGTGAAATCTGCTAACATTGCTCTTTTAGTAGTGATTGCAAGGTCCCCAACTACAGCATCGAGGTCCTTACAAGGAGTATAAAGGAGAAACTAGATCAGAGTTAGCAATGGATTCTTCCTAATACTGAAACACTATTGCTAGTGACCTGTTTTTGAAAATCACACTGTACTTTTCTGTATGTTTTACGCTTACCCCTGTATTCATACTCATTATAAGGCCAGTGGGCCTTGGGTTCTCACGGCCATCTCCAAATGGAATCAGCTTATAAGGAACAGGATAGGGCAACAGGTTCAAAGCAGCCAAGAACACATCAATGCAGTACCCACTGAATGTATCTGTGCTTGGAGAGTACGAAATGAATTCACGGTAACTAACTCTATTAGGAACCCCGATCCTTAGATGCCTGCCGTTGTTTGGGAAAACCCATCCACGTGGCGTCTCTATAACTTGCCCTGGCCAGATCACACTGGAAAGTTCTTGGGTTGAGCTGGAACGATTGGCTGGTTGAGAGTAGAAATCTTCAGGGGGACGAACTGATAACCCTGAATAGTTGGACCAATATCCTATCCTTGTATATCCAGTGCCAATCACATTGATGATCTCAAATGCAGGGCGGATGAGATCTCTATTGGAATTGAACTTAATGGGACCGGTCAATCCAGTCGTATTGATCTGCATAATGATCTCAAGTAACTGACTCCCACCATCGAAAATGCTCATTGAATCAAGATGCAACCTGCCCCCTTGGAGGCCTTCCAATCTCGAATCAGGAGAGAAAGACAAGTTCCCTCCCTGATCAAAGTATGTTCTGAGTGCTCGAGCAAGCAACCAGACTGTGTCATAAGCATAAAGGCCAAAGGCATTCAATCCAAATGAGATTCCGGCATTTTCCTTATGGGTCAAATTCCTCCACTTAGAAACAAAGTTCCTCTTTAGTTGAGATTCCGGTGTGTGCATTCGCAATGTAAGAACACCTTGGATATGATCAGTGTCAACTGGAGAGAGAGGAGAGTCAGTGTCTAAGATATCCGAAAGCCAATTTGTCGCAATCCAAACATACCCAGCTCCCATCATATCCAAGTACTGTGCCACATCAAGTACTTCTAGGCCATAGCTATTGTAAGTATGAAGAATCAGGACCCTGGATTCTGCCATGGCTACCTTAATGAGCACATTTTTTATGTCATCCCTGCTTAACACAGGGCTCATAGCTGCTTTATATGCTATCCTGCAGCGCTTCTCGGCAAGTTTATCACCCAAAGCAGCAACCCCATTCCTTCCATAATCATCATCCGTGTAGATAGCGACGACTTCTCTCCATCCGAAGTGATCAATCATGTCCGCAATTGCAGCCACCTGGAAGTGATCATTCTGTGTTGTCCTGACGAAGAACGGGTACTCGAGGGAAGACAGTGTAGGGTCTGTAGACGCAAAAGAGAGCAAAGGAACTCGAAGCTCATTCGAAATGTGGGAAACCACGTGAGCTATAACCGAAGATTGAGGACCGATTATGGCCACTGTTTCGTGTTCCATGAAACGCAAGGCTACAAAAAAAAGAAAGGAGACAGGTAAGAATGCAATCAAAGCTCGGTGAGAAAACAATGAATTGGAGGAGAAGATATGACAAATACCTTCAACAATACCAAGGAATCCACTATAACCACTGTCCTTCATTATAATGTTGAGCTTGGTTCCACCAAGAACACCTGGGTTGGAATTCAAATCATCTAAAGCAGCTAACATGGCAACTTTGGCCACTTTACCAATAGTGGAATTGAAAGGGAAAATGGCCCCAACATTTACAACATTGGGTCTCATGGAAACACTTGAATTTGATGATGCCTTGGCTTGTGAAAAACTGTGAGTGGTGAGGAATATCAAAAACCAAAACACCGATCCCATTTGGGGCTCACAGGATACCTTAACCATGGATTCCAATCCTATTTTCCTCCCTGTCCCTGCACAGGAGAAATTGAATTCCCAAATCCCAATTGAGATGGACAAGAAACCCTAAAAGAAAACATAGGAAATAAAGCAAAAGACACAAATTTGGAATTTGGCAAAGGTATAAGGAACTGATTCTGCCTCTCTTACTCTCTCAACTTTGCTTTCTCTTCACATTCCATTTCCAGGGCGGGCATCTATAGAAACCAACTTACTAAACAAACATAGATACGAAAATTCCTTATTGAAAGCAGGAATCTGAACAGCTATACTGAAAAGGCCAGGAAAAGCACGGGACTCTCAGGTGTTAATGTATAAACAATACAAGAAGCCACATGTCCAAAGTGCAAACAACAAGAGCAAATAACAGACGGAGTATTAACAATGGAATACACAAATTTCAAGCGGTTGTTGGCGCTGCAAGTGGATATATCTACTTGAGATTAACTGCGTGTCAGTAAAAGGGGGTAATTCATGGAAGGGAGAAACCAAAGTTCAGTGAATATACGATGGTTTGAAGCTTCTAATTAACAAAGTAAATAAATCCAATTGAGTGCGTTGAGTTCCACAGAGGACAAAAAATAGAAAGAGGGAAGAAGAAACATACCTGGCCACATTCCCCCATTCATTCCCATCTGCGGCTACAATGGAGCCCGTATATAATAAATAAAATAGACAGGGGAGGGTGAGACTGAGGAAGAAGAAAATGCCAAACAAATCACGAGAATGATAACTCTTGGAGATCTCTTCTAATAAACAAAGATTAATCCACAAAGGAGGCCACTACCTGAGGGGTTGTTTGTTGTGAAAGGTATAAAACGCGTTCTGCGCTGATGGCTAGTGGCTCGAGGGCCTCTGGCCCGTCGGGAGACCCTCCGGATAGTTCACGAGGATGGAAAAATGTATTGATGGGCGAACCAAACCAGTTCGGAAGGCCGTTTGACGTAGGGTACGTCGATGACAAGGTTGTTGTTTCGTTCCCAGGCGGGGTGGACAGCGATCCGGTTGTCGATATCCCTCAGGAGATAATGGCTAAGCTCGAATCGGTTTGGCAAACATCGCTTATAATAAAAGTTCTGGGGGGATTCATTCCATATGCTACAATGGAAAGAAAGTTAAGGGAGATGTGGAGGCCGGCAGGACAGATGCTTCTCGCTGATCTTCCGAAAGGATACTATGTTGTGAGATTCGAAACAGAGCATGATTACACGAAGGCTCTTACTGGAGGGCCATGGTCGATATTCGGACACTACCTAATAATCAAGGCCTGGACGTCTTGCTTCGACCCGCTAACGGATGTGATTTCGACATCGCCGGCATGGGTTAGAGTGTCGAATCTGCCGATAGTGTTCTATGAGGAGAACATCCTTCGGAAGATCGCGTCCGGGATAGGCAGACCGATCAAGGTCGACACCCGGACCCTGTTCACGAACAGGGGGAGATATGCCAGGGTGTGCGTGGAAGTGGATCTGGCTAAGCCCCTCAAAGGAACCATAACAATCAATGGATGTGTTTACTTTCTTGAATATGAAGGACTTACCAAAATTTGTTTCAAATGTGGCAGGTTTGGTCATCTGGCGATGCAGTGTAACAATGGAGGAGAGTCAAGGAAGGAACATAGAAAGGAACCAGGGAGCAATGGCGAAACGAAAGATATGGAGATGGATGGCAATCCAGAAGTTGAGAAGGGGGAAGAAAGCACTCCCGGAACAGACACCCGGGACACTACGGACGGGAATAGAGGGTGCTATGGGCCGTGGATGGAAGTCAGTCGCCGGCGCCGGAATCAAAGCAAGAAAGGGAACAAGGCCGGAGAGAACAGCAGGGCCGGTGGAGACGCCGGAGCAGGGGTGGATAACGGTCAGATGGAAGCCGAAAAGGACTCCTCGGGAGCGGTTAGGAGGAATAATGACAACAGCGCGCGAATTGAAGGAGATAGCATTAATGGAGGCGTTGGAATTGATGGAGATAAAGGCAAAAAGAACGGCGCTGAGGAGAACGAGATAAGGAATGTGCAGGTGCAGGCCTCGCATAACCAAGGACAGATTAACTTTGTGATGGGTGAGGCTAGTAGGATAAATAAACCTAGGAGGCCCAAGGAAAAGGGTAAAGGGCCCAAGGTGACGGGCCTGATGACGAGAGAATAGACTGGGCCGCTCAAAAGGCAGAGGACAGAGCCGGTTTCTTATTTCCAAAACCTCAAGGATCTCGTGACTGAAAGTGGGCCGGGCCAGGGAGGTTTAATTCCTATTAGAAAGGTGATTACTAATGCTGATGGTATCCAGGGCAATATCCCTGCCATCACCAGTAAAAACGGCGAGAGGAATGAGGTTTCTCCGGCGGTCAATAGCAAAGTGATTCAGGGTTCGGAGAACACAGAGAACAGAGGAAGGTCAAGTACGGAGGATGACAAGGATCCGAGCATAGCTAGGGCACCTATGGAGGTGACGATGTTGGTCGACGATGGCGTTAATAGGGTATCTGTCTAAGATGTCCTGGTGTGTCCGTCTCCGCTTTTTACTAGTTTTAATGAATTGCCTACTTTGGAATTGCTGTGGTGCCGGTAGCAACGGGTTCCGCAGGGCTATTAGATACATGTTGAAGCATCACAAAGTGAATGTGCTAGCGATTTTCGAACCCAAAATCTCCGGTGTTCGAGCGAAAGAGGTATGTGATCGTATGGATTTTTCTTGCAGGTGTATTGTGGAAGCTAACGGCTTTAAGGGAGGGGTTTGGCTCCTATGGAATGATGATACGGTGAATATCACTATCAGAAGGACTAACGAGAGATTTATCGTCGCTGAGGTGAGTTATGATGGGAAGAAGTTCCATTTGATTGTTGTTTATGGTCATCCGACGGTTCAGGACAGGAGAGGTTTCTGGAGGGATCTTTCGGCAGCGATGGTGAATACTGCTGGTCCCGTGGTGGTTGGCGGGGATTTCAACTGCATCATTAACGACTGGGAACAGAACGAGGATGACGGCAACCTGTCTCCGGACTCGGACTCCTTCAGAAGCTGGATTGACGAGTTTGATATGGTTGATTGGGGCTTTGTTGGACCTACGTTTACCTGGTCGAGAGGTAAGAAGGTGGACACGCTGAAGGAGAGACGTCTTGACCGTGTGATGGGCAATGCGGAGGCTCGTCTGGATTGGCCGGAAGCTATGGTTCGTCACCTTCCGAAGTTCAATTCCGATCACGCTCCTCTGCTGCTCACGATGAATCCGCCATTGCACCTGAACAAGTGCAGAAGGCCGTTTCGCTTCCAGGCTGCTTGGTTAACTCACCCGGAGTTTAATGGTTTGCTGGACAAGGAGTGGAAGGATGACGAGAATGTACCCGAGGCCATGGAGCACCTCAAAGGCTGCTTACTTAAATGGAATCGGGAGGTGTTTGGGGATATTTTTGAAAAGAAAGGGAAGGTGACGGAGGAGCTGCGTAGGGTCCAGGTGGAGATGAACAGATGCCCGACGAATGAGCTGATCGACGAGGAGAGCAGAATTCAAGCCGAATTAAATAAGGTACTGGAGCAGGAGGAACTTCTTTGGTTTCAGAAGTCGAGAGAGAATTGGTTGAAAGCTGGAGACAGAAACACTTCCTATTTCCATCTCTCGACCGTTATCCGGCGCAAGAGAAACAGAATCCAGGTTTTGAAGGACGAAGACGGCTCGGAGATTCTGGACATGAAGGTGATTGAAGGGAAGGTTGTAGACTTCTTCAAGAACCTTTATACTATCCCGGATGCGGAAAGGGTTCCCATTGATATGGAGAGTGGAGCGTTTCCTGTTATTCCTTCAGAGGAATTGGAACAGCTGAACAAGCATATTTCGGATGAGGACATATACATTGCTGTCAAGGATATGGGCGCCTTCAAAGCTCCCGGAATTGACGGATTCCAAGCTATTTTCTTCCAAAAATGTTGGTCGACGGTGGGCTGCACCGTCATCAAGTTTATTAGGGACTTCTTTGCCACTGGTAAGCTTCCTAGGGCTGCGAATGAGACCCTCATCGTCCTCCTAGCTAAGGTGGCGAGGCCTGAGTTGATTTCCCAGTTCCGGCCGATCAGTCTCTGCAACGTCATCTACAAGATCATTACCAAGATTCTGGCGAACCGGATTAAGCCGTTGTTGGGGTCCCTCATTGGACCTATGCAAGGTAGTTTTATTCCGGGGAGGCAGATTACGGACAATATTGTCGTTATGCAAGAGATGGTGCACTCCATGAGAAGAAAGAAAGGCAAAGCAGGTTGGATGATTCTCAAAATCGATCTCGAGAAAGCCTATGATAGGTTGCGTTGGGATTTTATCGCTGATACTCTGGTTGACACGGGTCTGGCCAAGGAGTGGATAGAGTTGATTATGGAATGTATCAGCTCCGTTAACACCCGTGTGCTTGTTAATGGTGAGATTACGGAGGAGTTTGAACCTTCCAGAGGCATCAGGCAAGGGGATCCGATCTCTCCTTATCTGTTCGTGTTGTGCATTGAAAGACTCAGTCACATGGTGGAGAGGGCTGTGCATAGAGGTTGCTGGAAACCGGCGAAAATTACGAGGAGCGGGCCGGAGATCTCACACATTATGTTCGCGGATGACATTGTGTTAGTGGCGGAGGCGTCTGTCTCGCAACTATCAGTTATTCAAGAGGTTCTGGAGAGGTTTTGCAAGGCTTCCGGGCAAAGGGTGAACATCAGCAAGTCGAAGCTCTTTGTTTCCCCCAATGTCTCTGAAGCTGTCGTGGAGGATCTGAAGTCGAGTTGCGGTTTCGAAGTGACTAATAATCTTGGTAGTTACCTCGGGATGCCGATTTTACACACTAGAATTGAGAAAGATACGTTCAGTCCCTTGCTCGACAAGGTGACGAACAGATTGGCGGGGTGGCGGCAAAAGCGGCTGAGCTTGGCGGGTCGGGTGACGCTTGCTAAATCTGTCCTTAATTCGATACCTTTATACACTATGGCCACTGTTTCACTCCCGGCTGCGATATGTGATGCTATCGACAAGGCGGTTCGGGGCTTCATTTGGGGCGATAATGATGCTCAAAGGAAAATTCATTTAGTTGCTTGGGAGGATGTTTGTAAGCCGAAAGCTAGCGGAGGTTTGGGAGTGCGGTCTATGAGGGAGCTGAACATTGCGGTTACAGGTAAATTGGTTTGGAGATTTATTAATAATAGTAAAGGCTCTATGTGGTGCAGGATTTTGCAGGCCAAGTACGTTCGCGACAATGGCACCATAATGGCGGGTTGCTCGGCAATCTGGGCAAGCATGAGGATAAGCCTCAATAGGGTGGTGAATGAGGGCATCAAATGGGTCGTCGGAGACGGAGAATCGATCCTCTTCTGGAGAGATAGATGGCTGGTGGACAAGAGTCTTGAGGAAGTGATTAATAGGAGCTTGACGGAGGAGGAACAGAATAGAACTGTCAGAGATTATTGGTGCGACGGGGAAGGCTGGCGATGGGAGCTGCTTGGAAGCGCGCTGCCGGCAGGGGTGCTCCTGTCGCTTGCAGCAGCCTTGGTGAACGAGGAAGAGGATACCCCGGATTGCTTGAGCTGGAAGGCGACAGACGACGGGAATTACTCCATAAAGTCGGCTTATGATCAACTAATCCTTGCTAATGATTTTGCTAGTGCTGATGGGGTTATTTTCAGGAGGATTTGGAGACTGCAGGTTAACGAGCGTGTTCGAATGTTTACTTGGTTAGTCATCAGAGGGGTGATACTCACCAATGAGGAGAGACGCCGGAGACACATGGCAACTGAACCCTGGTGTTCTAAGTGCAAGGACAAGCCGGAGTCGATGATCCACATATTCAGGGACTGCCCATCCTTTACTAATGTTTGGAACTGTCTTTTGAATGGAAGTGTGGATTCTGAGTTTTTTGATTTGCCTTGTGCAGAATGGTTAAGGGCGAATATCATGTCGAACCGGATTACCGCGGACGGAGTGCAATGGGCTTGCATTTTCGCAAATGCTCTATGGTGGGCTTGGAAGTGGCGGAATGAACGGGTCTTCAACAACGGCGGGGACAGACCAAACAAAGCAAGGTTTATTCTGGATAACACGAAGGAGTACAGCATGGTGTGGAATTTGAGGCCAGACGTTGTCCCGAAAGCCGTCAAACAGAAGGTTGATATCGCATGGACTAAGCCGAATCAGAATTGGATCAAAGCCAACGCGGATGGCGCTGTGTGCAAGGAGGGGAATGCAGCAGCTGGTGGAGTTCTCAGGACGGCGGAAGGCGCTTGGGTGGGAGGTTTTGGACATCGTATTGGCTCGTGTCCGACGGTTATGGCAGAATTATGGGGGATCCTTGGGTGTCTCCGCCTAGCCTGGAGGATGGGTTTCCGTCAAGTCGAGGTGGAAACGGATTCTCGAATGGCTTACTCTATGGTGGTTAATGGTGTGGCGGATTACCATCCGTCTTCGAGCCTGGTTAAGTGTTGCCAAGGCTTTCTGAAAAGGAACTGGTCGATCCAGCTCCGTCATGTCTTCAGGGAAGCGAACAAGGTCGCCGACTCCCTTGCCAAGATGAGCCTGTCGTTGGTTCATGGGTTTCACGAGCTATTGGAGCCACCGGATGATACGAAGAAACTCATTGAGAGTGATTGTATGGGGAAGGCTACTCCCCGGATGGTCGTGATGTAGCTTTTGAACTTTGTAACTCGGGTTGGTTTTCCGCCCCGTGTTGTTTACCAAAAAAAAAAAAAAAGATAGCGAGTAGTGGGTTTTGGTTTACCGCCTATTAAAAATATATGGATATAAGGTTATTTTTACAGGAATTATGATTATGATTATTTTCCGTTTAGTCCTAATTTTCGTTTCTTGGATCTTCTACAGAGTTTTGATACGTTCATACGTGTTTTGAGTGTGAGTCCAAATCAAACCAGAAAAGTCTACGATGTTTCAACTTTCAAGTGATTTGCAATGTATTCAAGTGCACAAATATGAGTCGGCAATTGCTTATCAAATTTTCAATTCAAGAATATCAATTTCTATAGACTGGATTCATTACTAAAATTTTATCATATGCCATCCTTTATATTTATAATAGAGGTTTGCAATCTTTTCCAAGATAGATCTACTTTGAATAAAATGAGAATGTTCAAGTATGAATTGGTATTTACAAGTCTAACTATTAAATTAGCACGAATGTGGGAGACCTCAAGTAGGATTTTGATACTAAAATTTTAGTATCAACGATGAAAGAGGACTTGTAGAAATGACTTGAAAAGAGCACTTGTAGAAATGACGAGTAAGTCAATTAGTAATTTTTAACATATGCAATAATGGTAATGATAATGGCGTGCATTAATAATGACACTAAAGTGGAAAGTGGAACATCCAAAAATCGGAAATACAGTATAAAACAAAGAGAGAAGACAATACTATAACAATTGTCTTTCCCTCGGGTTTACCTTGACAAAAGGAAATAAACAAAAGGAACAAGTTCTTGATGAGCTAGACAGCCTAGACTACACAAAATTACCAATGATTAAGTTAGGGCCCACTATCATACCATGAGCTAGGCCAAGCCCAATATCAGAGACCATAAGGAAATCAAGGCCCATACCAGACCAGCCCAGGACCCACTTCCCAGGCAGGCTAACCCTTTCTCTTCTGTTGGATTGACATTACAAAAGCAAAATCAGTGATTCATTTCTCACAGTGAGAGCCCTGAAAGTTGTTATGGCTGATCTACTAAAGCTTTACACCCTGGCAACACCGCAAAAGCCATGGAAGCTCTCAAAATTTAAAAACCACATAGTTGGGGATGCTCCTCTTTCACATATATGACTGTTTGGCAATTAATATATGCAAACTATCCAACAAATATGGGATAAGACTAATCAAGAATCCAGACACTAATTATTTAAGATGTTAGGATTGTAGAAACATAAATCCAAGTTGGAGAGACTGAGAGCAATGAGGCCATTTGTTCCTCTACAGAATATAAGCACCGAAGTCAACAATCAAAAGGGAATGTATACTGACCAAGTAGCAACTAAAAATATCCTAAAACACTGCTTTCCTCCTTAAAACAACAGAGAATTCATATACCCTTCTTTTTACTCTTTAAGCTTCATCTTGCCCTTCCTGCAAATTTACAGAACAGATATGAATCAGATATATTAATCAATCACTGTAAACTTTGGGTGAACAAATATGAATCAGATAATTTTCTACACACCTCACCACTACCCTCTGCAGCGTCATCGTTGACTTCAGATTTGGACTTGTCAGATTCTTCCTCAGCCTGATATACAAAGAAAATGCAATTCAACAAGGATAGTTGACTGGTAAAAAGTACTCCGTGCTAGCAAACATCACTCAAAACAAACTGCAATTCAACAAATGGAAGTGGCTTTACCGGTTTGTTGTTGTAAGCTTCCATGCTCTTCTCATATTCCTTCTTCTTCTTCTCAGCCTTCTCTACATAAGGAGCTTTATCCTGATAAGTTGAGCAATTTACCATCATCAGTCATCTAAACTTTGAATATAAGGAATACAAACTAATGAGAAGTTTCAACTCACAGTAGGACCCATCGATTTCCACTTTTCACCAGCAGCTTTAGCAACCTGAATCACCCGTTTAACAATCATTATAGAGGATGTACAATTTAAGTTACATTGGAAAAGGAGTTTGACCAGAAACAGAATACAGTAGGTTAAGATAAAACACATACAACACCAACAGATTTGTTGTTGGGATTCATCTCTTTGAATTGCTTCCTGAATTCATCCCTGTTGTATGAATAGACAGCAAGTTAACTTTCAACAGCACAACACACCTAAAACCTTTAATCAACAGGAAATCACAACTGAATTTTGAAATCCAGATTCATTCATCCCTGTTGTGTGAATAGGGAGCAAGTTAACTTTCAACAGTACAACACACCTAAAACCTTTAATCAGCAGGCAATTACAACTGAATTTTGAAATCAAGATTCATTCTAAGTGTGAACTGGTAGGATTCAACCAAATTAACTTTCAAAACTACATTATATTCATTCGCAAATAAAGTTTCAAATCCAGAACCGGAATGGCATCTGATATCACAAATTAACTAGAATTGCTTCTGAAATTCTTCCCCGTTTGGAGAAATAAATCGGAAATTTATTTTCAAACCACGGCGAACCTATAAGTAACCGGGAACATACGACTCAAAATTGAAATCCAGATGCATTCAAAGTAAGAGCGGTAGACTTCAATTAAATTATTCAGATAGAAAACTTACAAGAAAACGAAGTAAGCACTGAGAGGCCTCTTTGGCTTGTTCGGATCCTTGGCAGCCTTTCTACTCTTCTTCACCGCCAGTCTGAAAACCACAAACGCATCGGAAATTTCAGTTTCACTCGTCTAATACGCAAATCAACAATTAGCGCAATTAAACGAACAAGTGTAAATCGAAGCACAAGTGCGGAACGGAAACGCGAACCCTAAGAAATACGACGGATCTCACTTTAAACATAAAAGTTCAAATACAAAAATGATTTACTAACTTGCTGTCAGCGTGTTTGGCACCGGAATTTGACTTTCCGCCTTTCATGACAAATTCCTGAAAGATTCGAACAAAGCGAAACCAAAACCAGTCAGAAAACCGCCATGCAACAATTTCAATCGGTCCACGGCAGACTGCAGACAACGATTAGACAGGAGAGAATAGAAGAAAGCGTTTACCTACGGTTAGGGTTCGACGAAGAGGAGAGATCTGAGACTTCTGTGTGTTTCGCCTTTCGCGTGTGGATGAAGAAGTGAATGTAGAACTGTAGAAGTTACGGAGCGGGTTGTAAGGTTATTGAATGCGGGATAAATGAATAAAAAGAGGGGAAGGTGAAAATTTTGGAGGTTGAATTTGAATTCCGCGCAAAAGAGATGGGGTTTGGCGGGATTTCGAGAATCTTCTGCCATGTCATCGATATGCTTAAGGATCTGTTTGGCACCCCCGTCTTATTGTAAATAAGCTAACGACTTATAAAATACAGTACTGTAAATTTTCAGTCTCCGCCTTACCGAACACATATTGTTCATTTTAATATTAAAAAAATCATACATTATTCCTTATCAATTGCTTATCTATGGAAAAAATTCTTATGAGTGAGCAATAGATTACATCAAATAAATCATATAGATTCTTAATTGATAACAAACATTTCGACCTTAATTTGTACTCCCTTCGTTCGTGAAAACATGTTCAATTATTAATTGTTCTTGTGCTTAGCCACCATAGCCAACTTGTAACCTTGTTTTTTTGTAGTTTAGTGGAAATTGGAACCTGTAATGTTATGTGGTACTTTTCTCTTTCTTGTATGCTTGTTTTTGTTACTTGTAATATTGTGTGTATGTTTGTGACATGTATGTATATGATGATCATACATATTGCATATAAGAAATATATATACTATGTATGGATGCATATATTATTTTATATATACTTGACTGGGTTGTATATATTGAGCTATATGAGCTTGATCCTCAAACGTACAAGTATAAGTATAATATATAGTGTGATAATACATAGATTATATTTGTCATATTATATGCTTAATATGTACGTAGTGTAAGAGAGACATTTAGCCTCTCTTTGGGCTTTAAACCCATGAAAGAGGAAAGGCCCATGATTGCCGGTAGGAGCTTGAGGAGTCCAGAGTTGAGCCTGGATCCCTCTTTAGCTCGTTACTTGGTGGAACGCTGCGTTTTAGATGGAGCTCTCCCTAGTTGACCTAGCTATAAAAGCTCTTTGAGGAGCTTGTTGGTCGGCATACTGTTTTGCGCTCTCTCTCTCTCTCTCTTCATCTTCCAAATGCTCTCTCTTCTAGGGTTTTCTAGGGTTTGGCGTTCCTCTCCCTTGCCTGAGGTTTTCCGAGCGAGGAAGCGAAAACTGATGGCCGACGGTGTCCCTGGAGGTTCTCTGAGATCCGGCGCTCGAAGCTCTGGGTGGCATCTCTCCTCGATCTCCAAGCGATCTAGGATTCGAGATCGAAGACTTCGATCTCTTGGTTCCCACACAGGGGGGTTTTCTTGAGAAAATTGGGTGGAGTATACCCTTTTCAAGTTTTTTTTTTTACTAATTGTACTCCTTGAGTTTTCTTTTAGTTAATTGTACTTTTTTTAGATGGGGATTACCTATATACCCTTACAATCAAATTTTATCATTTTAAAAAGTAAACGGTTAAATTATTATAGAAGATCTAACAAATGAATATATTTTTCTCAATGTGAAATTGATTAGGTTTTTAAGTAACTCTTGAATCTTCAAATTATTTGCTTAGAATCGTTTACTGAAGGTTGTATTTTACAAACCCTAATTCATGTATGTGGTCGATTCTTCTAAGACAATATCATTCTTGTATTAAAATATTATTCATGTAATAGATCGAACAACGTTCTTGTTACAAAATCATGTAATACAATCTCATTCTTATGTTACAATAACATTCATGTAACACAATATTATTCTTGTAATACAACGTTCCTATATTGTTAATCATCATTCAACAATGTGTAATCAACTCACGCAATACAAGATTTCGTGTACTGAGTGCATTCCTGTAATAAGTGAAGTCTTGTACCTATTACTGTACACCCACAATTTAATTGTGGAATTGAGTTACAAGAAATCACCTAAATGAATCGATTATTGTGTAGCGATTATTGTAGCCTACAATTATTGTAGTCATAGATATATAACGATTATTGTAACCTAAAATTATTGTAACCAAATAAGCGCTTCATCAAATCATAGGAAGCGATTACTGTGAATTTGTTCTTAAATGAAATCAAAGAAAAAGTCCTAGTTGAATGAAGCATTGCATCTAATTATGAATTACAACATAAATCACAAGTAATTTATCAATCTTGGTTGAACTCATAACCGATTCATTAAAGACATATTTGCTAGTTTTCAAATTATGGTTTACATAACCTACCATGGAAGTTATACTAGCAACCACTTGAACAAATAACACAGAAGCAACCTTCAATATCATTGCAAGAAATACTCGTGAGTTGCATCTATGGAGTGTCGATTAATTAATGTAGAAGCGTCAATTAATTAGGAATTTGGATATTTGTTGTTACAATGAAACCATGGGCAAATCTGTCAATAACAAAACAAAATCTTCAATGGTATATCTACTAAAACAAAAACCAAAAAAGGGGTAGTTAATTACCCAATTTAACCGGTTTTCTTCTCTCTTACTTTCTGATCTCATGCATGTCTAGATCTAGGAATTTCTTGTATCTCTTTACTTGATCTGTCCCTGTACGAACTCGTTCTAGTGGATTTGGCCAACTTCTGGGGCCCCGTGGATGTAGGCATAGTCGAGCCACGTCAAATATCTGGTGTTCTTTCTTTGCATGTTCGATCTGATTTGTGGTTTCTCTTGCTTGATCTCATACGCTTCCGCATATTTGCCTATCTCATAGTTCGATCTTTAGGTTTTATAGAATCGAATCTCACCTCTTAAGTTCCTGCATAATATTGTTTGTCTGAACTGCGTTGCCAAATCGCATGTTTCTCTCGTTTTGTTATTGGTTTCTGAGTTTTGAAAAAGTGGTATGAGCAAAAACCGAACATCAAGGTGGTTATCAATGGTGGGACGAGCTAGGCAATCACCAAAATCTCATAGGCAAGAGGCAACACTAAAAGTTGTCTAGTATATTGAAGCAAATTAATTGATCCTTGAACCTAGCTAGAAGTGCATATCATCTAGGCTTTTCAATAATTTAGGGAAGCATCATTAACCATGATCATATATACACATGTTTTTTTTTTTTGAAATCAGATGTAGTATATAGATCAAATGAGATCAATTTCCGCAAGATCGATGAGACCTTGTGGAAATCGATCAAGCCAAATATAGGAGGTGCCAGCGTCGGGCAATAGTCTTGCCGCAAAATGTGCGACAGTATTAGCCGATCTACGTACGTGTAAAAAAGATACAGTAGTATGTAATGGAAGTTGTTCGAGGATGTCCTCGCAAATAAGATCTACATAAGAGGTGCTATGCTCTTGACAAATGAGTCGTTGGATGAGGCTGAAGTCATCAGACTCAAGCTGTAATTGATCCCAAGTGAATATATACACATGATTGATCTACCGACATGGATGAATGAAATGGGAAGGCAGGGAATTAGTTAAGTTGCGGGAGAGTTAAGTAGGAGGATCCCAATAGTCAGGGCTCTGGTGTTATGCCATGGTTGTAGTGTAGGAAACGATCTTTCGTCACGCTCAAGTGTGTCGTTTGCAATCATGATCGACTTGAATTCTTTTTCTCATGTGCAGTTGCAAGTTGCATTGTCCTCGAATGCCAAATACAGGGTAAGAGGAAACTGGTCTTTCGAGCCATGTTGCTGGTGAACAATGATCATTGCACCTTAATACTTTGGTTGGGGAGTTATGAATAAGGCAATGCAAGCATGGGAGTTTGAGATTATTGTGGAGTGTTCCAAAGTGCAAGGAGATGAGTAGATCGAGTAAGGAGAAGTTCACTGGTAAGGGTATGCATTAGGAAATTTGAGCCTTGGGTTAGTTCAAATTTTGCATCAATGATTGCTCATTTGTAAACCCTATTATTATATACGAATTAACTCTTTTATAACAATAACATGACAAAAAAAAAAAATGAATGTGCTAACACATGTCGACGTAGATGTTTTCCGGGAGTAATTCTTTTTAGTTCGTCTTGTTTAGGGTTTATTTCTGCTTGTTTTGTTACGTCTGGTTTCTTTTTGCATTGTATGCTTTAATCAGTTTTCGTTTACCGATTCGTCGGCCTCTCAAAAATCAGGCAAGCCTGATCTTGAATTTTTAAAAAAGAAAAGAAAATAAGAAGAATAGGCTAACTACGTACATGTTTTCTATACACCTTAATATCTGTGTACTACGGAGTATAAGATATGAGTGAATGAAACATTTCCAAAGCAGATAATTCTTATATAAATAAATATCCTTAATTTATCAATGTAAAAAGAACTAGTGCTTTTCCCGAACCGTGTTCGGGTTTTTTATAATATTTTTCGTCTTAAACAAAATATTCGACCCTTTAATTTTCTACTAACATATTGTCAATGCTTCTTGTCACGTTGTTCTTCGCAATTTTTGGTTATCATGGTAAATTCTCTTTTACTCAGACAATTGATAATTCAAATTTGAAAAAGAATTGTAAATCATCTGCTTCCAAGCTTCTCCTAGTATCCGTCCTAATCGAAGGTAAAGAAAAGAAACCTTATAGTTTTTTGCTTTAGAAAATTGAGTTTGGGTCATCTATGCTTTGATCTATGACATAGCATGCTACACCTTTTAAATTTGTATAAATTATAAACTAATTCGATAAAGATACCTTAAGTTTAAATGTATAAACCCTATATAGCTAAATAAACCTTAAGAGGCCAAAACATTTTTAAAAAAAAAGGTATACCTCTCAAGTTAATGGATCGAAAAAATTAGTTGGACATTATTTGTGTATTTAGAAAAAAAATTGATCACCCAATTAGGTTTTAAAAGCAAGAAATTGATGGCTTTTTCTTTCATATGTGTTTATTTGTGGTTGTACTCTGTAGTTTGTTGTTTGTTGACGGCTAGCCCGTCTGCCGATTCGTCGGCCTCTCGAGTATCAGGTTTGTCTGAGCTCGAATTTTTTCCTAATAAAAAAAAAGCAAGAAATTGATAGATCGTAAATGATAACTTACCAAAATAACATTCTTATAGTTGAATTGGTGTTTTTTTTATGAAAGATTTGACAAAAGACTCGCACATATAAGGAAATTTTTTTTTCCATCTTTTTTAAAATCATATTGTATTATATTTAATGGTGAAGATGCAAGGCAATCCATTTCACATACTAAACGCCTAGAGATGACACGACGTGATTGAGTCTTCACCTGTTCACAAGCAATCCGGAGGCGAATCACTACTCTAGACCAAAGTACAACACAATCTATTGTTTGCAGCTTGTACACAAAGCTCCCCTACCCCCCTCTTCCTTCTCCTCCTCAGTCCTCACATCTCAATCCATGGAGATGGAGTCATACCTTCTTCCCATCCTCACTGCAATCACCTACATCTTTGTTGTCTTCCTCACGTCGAACCGTCTTCTGAAGAAGAAGAAGAAAATGTCGTTCATGATGCCCATCAACTGGCCCCTTGTGGGTATGATCCCACACCTGGTCCTTAACGTGCACCACATCCAACTCTGGCTCGTCCAACTCCTAACCAATTCAAATGGCCATAAGAGCACTAATAAAATAAAACCACTCTGCACAAACTATAAGAAAATATCTTGTTTAAGATGTAAGATGAATTAACTTACAAATACACATGACCCAAAATAATTATGGTGTGTAACAACAAATCATGACTTTTATTCAGCCCATTTCACAGCAATGCCATGAAAACAGATATGGTCATAAGAACACTAGTCAGATATACCCACTCTATACAAATCACAGTACACAGATGCACAAAGTCTAGCAGTTGAGAAATGCATATCATTCCTTAATATCAAGAACACATCATGCTACAAAATAATTTCTAAATCAAGTTAAATCTGAAGTAGGTGCATGTGTACATGTAAAAGAAAAACACAATAAGATTAACGTGTGCAATAGGATGGGACGGTTTATGCAGCTCAAACTGGTGAAGAAAATAGTACATGTCTTCATGAAGTTTGGCAATGATTTCAGACTTTTATCTTATGAGTGATTTCGGATGTTAGCAATAATCCCTAAAAATAGTCACAAACCAATAAAACTGATGAAACTATATCTAAAATCGATTCAAATCTTGAAAACTAAAAACTCTAAAAAAAACTAAATTGATACACTCTTACATTAAAACCTAAAATTGACATGGATGGTAGGATGAATTACTCTTTCTCAAACCCTAAGACAACTTCCTTTCTCCTTTTTTCGACTTGAAGTGAAGCAACAAAATTAAGGAATCGAGGTTTTAATTGGTTAAATAATTAAAAGGGAAAACTCTTGCGCCGGGAAAAAGACCAATTTGATGATTGATCAAGAATGAAAAATGCAGTAAAAATAGCATTTGCATATTACCTTTTCTTTGAACTACTCCCACATTTGAGTCCATCTAGATTGTTGAAGACTTACAACAACAATTTCAGTCATATCACTTATTTCTCGTGTTGATGGGCACTTCAGCAGTTTCCTTCTATTTGGCTTGCTAGTCGGTCCATCCTTGAAGATTTCATAACCCGTCTTTACAAAATTCGTAACCTTCAAGGATGATGATGAAGACTTTGCTTCCCAACATTGAAAGTCTCTTTAATTTGCTGCAGAAATCATTTCTTTGATATTGGTCAAAACCTATGGAAAAAAAATGAAGAAAAGAAAGATTATGGAATTAGAAAGGATGACACAACTGGTGTTCACAGCACAGATGACACAACTGGTGTTCTTGGAAAGTTGGAAGGGACTTGACAAAGCATGTACGTTATCACCTAGGATAAAGAAGCCAGTACCACCACACCATTTGCATTCATTGTTTCCTTTCGATTTGCAAGTCGAGCATTCAACCGGCATTGGTTGTCGGTTGAATGTTCTCGTCCAGCACGGCCCCGAGTGCCTCTTTCTGCATATACAATCATATGATAGTTAATCAACACCAAAAAAATACCATATGATAGTTAATAACTTCATGGAGATAATGCCAAAAAATAATACATATGTGTGTGTATCATGTTCTATAAAATCCAAGTATTTTAATTTTTCATATTAAATGAAGAATGGATCCAAACACATGAAATACGAAAGTATGAAAGTCATCTGACGTACTTCACTCTTGATACTCTCAATCATCATGTTGAGAAATTTGAGATTAGATATTGTAGAAACACTCAATTAGAACTTACTTCTTTTCTCCCAATCTGGACATAGAAACTCTTAAGTAAGGGCCTCTTTGATTCTTTAACTTGACAGTGAACAACAGCCTTGGGGATAGAGTTCTTCAATGTATCACAAACCATTCCCACATAACCAGATACATTGGAACCTAGATACAAAATAAAATATCACACAGAATGTATTATTTACTTGCACAGGAAAACCATATCCACAGACAGAGACACAAAGATGTAGATAAAGCAGAAGCTTTATAGCGTGTAGTAGGACAACGACAGATCAACACTTTCTCCATTCTCGGGTGACAGTCGGGGATGAACTTGCATAAGACGATGAGGTGGACGTCATCAATGGTAATCGCAACTCCGAGGGGAAGGGGGCTAGGGTTTGAGAAAAGGCAATTTAAGTCCCTAGACTTAAATTGCAAATTAAAAACCCCTAATTCACAACCTAAACCCCCAAATCAAAACCTAAACTATAGTCTAAACACCCAAAACGAAACCCTAATTCTTAGGGAATAACCCTCAACTCAAATGGTAGAAGCTTACCTCTTAAATTTGAATCGTTAATCGATCTTCCTCTTGAAGTACCAGCGTCGAGATATCCACCAATCGTCGTAGAATGTGCCGCCACCCCGAGATATCCACCAATCGCCCTGGTCATGTTTATTAACGTCTATTGAGATTTGGAGAATTGATATAAGGAGAAAGTGGGAACCGTAAGAACTAAGAAGGGGAAGGGAGGAGAACGTGGGAAGGAGAAGGAAAATTAAAAGAAGACGGAGAATAAGAAGAAGACGGAACCTGCATCGGAGGAGGACTTGAACGTTCAACCCCTTCTCCTTGTCTCGACCTCCTCTGTCCGCCACCCAATTGCGCCGCCTCTAGCCCTCTCCGATTGCATCCCCACCCACCAATCGCCCTCCTCGGCTCCTCCAACTATCGATCGATTATGAGGAAGGAGGCTATTAGCAGGAAGAAGGTGATTGTAGGAAAAAGGTAATAGAACGTGGGTGAGAAAACCAATTTCAGGTTTTGGTATTGGGAAGGAAGAGAACGTTGGCAAGGAAGGTGAAAATTGCCCTTCTTAAGTTTGCTAATAGATGGACACGTGGCGCAAATTTTTACAAAGACTCTGCTTCTGAAGTTATAAGTATAAGGGGTGGATATTATACGGAGTGTTTTATAAAACTTAAAAATAAAAAACGTATTTGTCGTAACAAAAGTATTTCAACCGGTAGTGGTAATATCTTACCACAAATTTTCTCACGAGTAAAAAGTTGTGTAACTCGTAATCAACAAAAGTTGTGTAATTTTCAAATTTACAAGGATGGTTATTAAAAGGGTGTATTAAAAGGATAAAACTAATTAAAATACCCTTTAGTAAAAATATATGTTCAACTTTCAAACTTAATAAAAGTATTTTGACCGGTAGTGGTAATATATTATCACGAATTTTCTCACGAGTAAAAAATACTGACAGGACAACCTACGTGGATTTTTTTTACAAGAGTTTTCTTGAACGACTTCCTTAAGAAGAAAATAAATAGTTGGATTGGGTTCATACCCAACGCCTTTTCCTTCCTCATATCTTCTTATGTGGTCACCTCTTGAACTGTCTTCCAGGTCTTCCAGACAGCTCATGATTCTTCTTCAATGTCAGTCTTCCTCCCCATGGTCTTGTATCTTGAGTTGTCTCCCTCATATCTTCTTCCTTTTTTATTCGTTCACAAACTTGACTGAGTAAGTTTTGTTTTTCCCCTGTTGTTGTTGTTGTTGTTGTTGTTGTTGTTGTTGTTGTTGTTGTTGTTGTTGTTGTTGTTGTTGTTGTTGTTGTTGTTGTTGTTGTTTGTTTTGGACGTTGTCGATTTGATGGTAGGAATAGAATAGTTGAAAAGCAAGATCGAGTCTAACAGTTTCGCAAGAACAACAAAGGCATGCAAGATCTAAAAATAGAGAAAGAACACAAGACTTTTTACGAGGTTCGGATCCGCGATCCTACATCCCCGGGGCCTCAAGAGTCAGCCCTAATCCACTGTCAAATAAGGGAGAAAGTACAGATCAGGCAAATCCAAGAGTACAAGTACAAATCTAAGCATAAACGAGACAAACAGACACGAAAACAAGCAAGAAGAAGAAGAACTTCTTCGACGATCTCAGATATGAGGATACAGACTCAGATCCAAGAACTGGAACCCAACACCGAGCTGTTGCCGGCCGCCAAGGGAACTCTGAACACCGGGAAGACGTCGGAGAAGATGAGCTTCACCGATCGGAGGTGGGAGGAGCTTGAATAGCAAACCCTAACTCTTAGCTTGCCTTGCTCTCGCTCTCTCTTTCTTTCTCTGGAGTAAGAGGAACAGTGAAGAAGCTAGCGACGCCAGAAGAAGGTTTTGCCTTTTATAGGCAAACCCTAATGGAAACCCGGAGAGCTCCAGCAAGGCTTTCAGCAACTGGGCTCAAGTGTTGGGCCGTGTCCTATGGTTTGGGCTTCAGGCCCAAGCTTGGCAGCTCCTTCTTGTTGGAGATCAAACCCACAAGGCTCAATCCGATCCATCTAGACTCGAGCTAACTCCCAAGCCTGGTCCAATATCCTTAACCATATTACACCTTGATTTCATGTCACAAATATAATACAAATATTACATACATATAATAATGTAAATATACTTAGGAAAATATACAAGTTCTCAACAATTGCCCCCTATATTTTTCTAAGTCCGCTCCAGGCAGACTATGCCTATGTGTGGATTAGGTAACTGGGTCCGTCCTCATCCCTTATACCTGTAGAACCATCAGCCACCTTCACCTAAGTGAAGGAATTTCCTGCAAAACAAAAATTTATCTCTAGGCACAATTTTAGTACCAAAGTCAGCAGGATTGAGCTTACCATCAATCTTCAAAATATGTATCACATTATCATCAACCTTCTCACGTATAAAATGATATCTAACATCAATATGTTTAGTTCTCTCATGATACATGGGATCTCTACACAGATATAGAGCAGATTGATTGTCAATATGCAGCACAGAAGTATAAGTTTTACCTTCAATCTCACGCAATATACCCTGCAACCAAATGGCTTCCTTGCAAGCCTCAGTTGCAGCAATATACTCAGCCTCAGTTGAAGAGAGAGCAACTATAAGCTGTTGCTGAGATTTCCAAGATATGCAATTTCCAACCCAAGTATAGACATAAGAAGTAATAGATTTTCTAGTGTCTTTATTACTGGCAAAGTCAGAATCCACATAGCCATATAGCTCATTAGAAGATGTATGTTTAGAATAACATAATCTCAACTTAGCAGATCCAAGCAAATATCTTAACAAATACTTCATAGCAAGCCAATGTTTCTCACCAGGTTCAGACATGTATCTACTTAAGGCACTGATAGAGAAAGCAAGATCAGGTCTGGTGCATATCATACAATACATCACAGAACCTACAGCAGCATCATATGGAATATTTTTCATATTTTTAGCTTCAGAAACAGAAAAGGGAGCATGATTCTTAGTTAAATCAAGATGTGAACCCAAAGGAATGTCATTTGGTTTAACATTCTTAATATGAAATCTCTCCAATACCTTCAGGACATAGTCAGTCTGGTCAAGCCAAAGCTTACCTTTCTGTCTGTCTCTCTCTATCTTGATGCCAAGTATTTTCTTGGCAGGGCCAAGATCCTTCATGTCAAAATGCTTTGAGAGTTCCTTCTTAACAGTGACAATATCAGTAGAAGATTTAGAAATCAAGAGAATATCATCAACATAAAGAAGCACATAAAGCACAGAACCAGACTTGGGTTTCTTAAAATATAAGCAAGTATCAAATTTACTTCTTTTAAAACCCAATTGTCTTCTCATACATGTATCAAACTTAATATTCCATTGTCTGGGTGACTGCTTTAAACCATATATAGACTTTTTCAGTAAACAAGCAAAGTCAGGTTTAGATTTATCAATGAAACCTTTTGGTTGTTTCATATATATGGTCTCATTTAAATCCCCATGCAAGAAAGCTGTCTTAACATCCATTTGTTCAAGTTCATAGTTATAAACAGCAGACATGGCAAGTAATAACCTCAGAGTTTTGTATTTTACCACAGGGGCAAAAATCTCATTATAATCCTCACCTTCTCTTTGAGTGAAACCCTTGGCTACAAGCCTAGCTTTGTACCTTGGGGGATCATCTTTAGAGTTACCTTCTTTAAGTTTGTATACCCACTTACTGTCAATAAACCTGGCAGTCTCAGGTTTCTTCACAAGAGTCCAGGTCTTGTTGGCCATCATGAACTCAATTTCTTCAGACATTGCTCTCTGCCAGTCACCAGAATGAGCACATCTAACAGCCTGCTCATAAGTCTCAGGAGTATAGTTGTTCACAACAGTAGAGACAACACAAGCAAACTCAACAATGCTATTGATGAACCTTTTATTTGGAATCTTAGTTCTAGGTGATCTATCTCTGGTTAATTGCCAATTTGTCAAGTCATGCCTGCCAGGAGATGAAGTGCTAGAAGAGCCAGCACCATGCTCATCAGACAAAGACTCATTAGCAGTATCTAAAGACTCAGAATGGGGGGAGGGAGCATTAGAATTAGCAGAGATAGAATCATTACCAACTTCATTCTCATTATCAGTAGGTTCATCAGGAACTTCCCCACCCAATTGGTGAGATTGCACATCATCAGCATTAGTGTCTGAGTAACCCTCTGGAGTACCTTGGGTATCCTCATCAGGATCATTTCCATCCTCATCATCTTCACCATCAGGTACATAGAAGTGGGTTGCAGATGATCTTGTGGGTACCTGCAAAGTTTTCTCAACAGAAGGAGTAAACACATTTTTAAAGTGAAATTCATCCTCAACAAAGACAACATCCCTGCTGATAATAGTTTTATAAGCTCCAAGTTGAATAATAAGAAGTTTATAGCCTTTAACACCTTCATGATATCCTAACAAAACACATTTCTGAGACCTAGGATTGAGTTTACCATCACTCTTATGAGCATAGACAACACATCCAAAAGGTCTAAGATAGTTTAAATCAGGTTTCTTATTATACCACAGTTCATAAGGAGTTTTAAAACCAATGGCAGAGGATGGAGATCTATTTATGAGGTGAGCAGCTGTCATAACAGCTTCACCCCATAAAGAGTGCCTCATGCCTGCAGAAATCAACATGCACCTTGCCTTCTCTAGGAGAGTCCTGTTCATCCTCTCAGCAGTACCATTCTGCTGAGGGGTGCCAGGTATGGTAAGGTGCCTCTTGATTCCAGCATCTTTACAATAAGAGTTAAATCTGGAATTGCAAAATTCCAAACTATTGTCAGTTTTTAAGCATTTAACAAAGAGACCAGTTTCAACATGAACACTTGTTACCCAATGTTTGAAAACATCAAAGGCCTCATCCTTTGTCTTCAACAAGTAAACCCAAACTTTCCTGCTGTAGTGGTCAATCAAGGACATAAAATGCCTTCTGCCCCCAGAAGATTCAACCTGAGAAGGGCCCCAGAGATCTGAATGAACATACTCAAGAGGTTTGTTAGCAATATAAGAAGACTTATTGAAACTCTTCCTAGTTTGTTTACCCATCAAGCAATTATCACACATGTCAATGGTAGCAGGTTTGGAATTTAAAATGCCATGCTTATAAAGATAATGTAAACTCTTATTTCCTATATGTCCTAATCTATTATGCCATGTAACAGATTCAGGTATGGACATACATGCATCAGAGGCAATCAACATAGAGGAGAAATTCATCTCAGGGGTGGCTTGAACCTCATAGAGGCCCTTCCTTTTAATGCACTTGATAAGGATTTTGCCATCCCTTGAGACAGTTCTAATCCCATTGCTGCTGTGTACATCACAGCCTAGGGATTCAAGTGTGCTATCAGACATGAGATTTCTTCTAAGCTGTGGAACCCATCTAACATCCTTAATGACCCTAATAATACCATCATGCATTTTCATAGCAACAGAACCAATACCTTTAATTTTTAGGATAGAATGATCACCAAGCATAACATCACCACCATCAAATAATCTTAAATCAGAAAACCAAGACTTATGATGAGTAGCATGCATAGTACACCCAGAATCAAGAATCCAGCAATCAGAGGCATCATTCACAAGTAAAGCTAAAACTTCATGAGTATAATAGGGGTGGGTTTCACACACAGCAGACACAGCAGGTTGTTTAGCAGCCTTTTCTTCATCTCTTTTCTTTTTGTAGCAATCTTTCTCAAAATGTCCAGTTTTAGAACAATAATGACACTTCAAGTTAGACTTATCAATGCCATTAGTCTTATCAACTCCATTTTCAGACTTAGGTTGCCCCTGCTTATCCTTTTTCTTGTTATTCCTTTTGTTACCCTTACCTCTAGGCTTGGCCATAAGGACTTCATCCTTGGCCTCAGTCTTAGGTTCAGTTTTAACACCAGCAGCAGTTTTAAAAACCTTCAGAGACTCATTCTTTTGGATCAAAGATTCAATGATATCCTTTTTAACCAAAGAAGCATTACCATATTGAATAACATCTTTAAAAGTATCAAACTGACTGGGCAAGGAATTTAACAAGAGCACAAATAGCTGAGTTTCATCCAATTTATCACCACATCTTACCAGATCTTGAGTGATAGTTAAAAAACGATCAAGATTATCAGCTAAAGTACAAGCAGTGTTCATTTTAAAGTTAAACAACTTATTGAACAGATTTACACGAGATGGGAAAGACTTTACCATATACAAACCTTCTAGAGCCTCCCACAATTTTTCAGCAATGGTGTGCTCTAGTACCTGCTTGGCCACTTCATCAGAAAGACGAAGCATAATCTCACTGTGAGCCTGGAGATCAGTCTCCATGATTTTTTCTTTACTAGTTCCTTCTGGGAACTTGTTCGTTATAGCCACATGTCACTTTTCTTTGATAAGTATGGCTCGCATCTTCACCTGCCACATCGCAAAGTCAGTAGTGCCATTGAAAGGTTTTATACGAACAGAGTCAGACATATTGCAGAATAACAGCAAATAACACAAGCAAAGAATGATATATCACAAACATAAAAAACGGAAGCGAAATCTTTCAAGAACAAGCAGTAAATGAAAGACAATAAAGAACAGATCCTGTTGCGTCGCGTAGGGGGGAATGGCACCAGGCGATACACCCTATCTAGGCCCACCCGCTTCCTAAGCCAGTTCCCGCTCTCTGAGATCTATAAAGATTCAGCTAGGTTGGGAAGAGGACACTCAAGCGCTAACAACAGAACACATGCTCTGATACCACATTGAAAAGCAAGATCGAGTCTAACAGTTTCGCAAGAACAACAAAGGCATGCAAGATCTAAAAATAGAGAAAGAACACAAGACTTTTTACGAGGTTCGGATCCGCGATCCTACATCCCCGGGGCCTCAAGAGTCAGCCCTAATCCACTATCAAATAAGGGAGAAAGTACAGATCAGGCAAATCCAAGAGTACAAGTACAAATCTAAGCATAAACGAGACAAACAGACACGAAAACAAGCAAGAAGAAGAAGAACTTCTTCGACGATCTCAGATCTGAGGATACGGACTCAGATCCAAGAACTGGAACCCAACACCAAGCTGTTGCCGGCCGCCAAGGGAACTCTGAACACCGGGAAGACGTCGGAGAAGATGCGCTTCACCGATCGGAGGTGGGAGAAGCTTGAATAGCAAACCCTAACCCTTAGCTCGCCTTGCTCTCGCTCTCTCTTTCTTTCTCTGGAGTAAGAGGAACAGTGAAGAAGCTAGCGACGCCAGAAGAAGGTTTTGCCTTTTATAGGCAAACCCTAATGGAAACCCAGAGAGCTGCAGCAAGGCTTCCAGCAACTGGGCTCAAGTGTTGGGCCGTGTCCTATGGTTTGGGCTTCAGGCCCAAGCTTGGCAGCTCCTTCTTGTTGGAGATCAAACCCACAAGGCTCAATCCGATCCATCTAGACTCGAGCTAACTCCCAAGCCTGGTCCAATATCCTTAACCATATTACACCTTGATTTCATGTCACAAATATAATACAAATATTACATACATATAATAATGTAAATATACTTAGGAAAATATACAAGTTCTCAACAATAGTCATGTTGTGTTAATTTGAGACAATTTTGACCGGATCAGTTGTTTGGTTGAATCAATTTCGTTTTTCAGATTTAATTTTGTTGTCGGTTTATTTTCTTCCTGAGGAAACGGTTAAAGAAACTCAATATTAGTGGTAATTTGTAAAAAGACATCAACGTAGATTGAATTGTCAAAAAAAATCACGCAAGCTGCATTGTCATCATTTTTGACCCGTGATAAAACCCGTTATAATATATTATCACTACCTCAAAAATTGAGATATTTTTATTACATTTTAAAATTGAGAATATATTTTTACCATAGATATTTTAATTAATTTTTTGTATTAAAAGTACATAAAAGAATGGGTAAAAAAGGGTCATATCATTACAACCTAATTTGATGACCGGGTCGTGGAAACCGAGTAAAGCAGAAAACCTAACGACCTTGAAAAATTTGAAACTCCGATCCAATCCAGGATTTTACGTCGTTTTCAACCACGTCCAAATGACCGTACACATGTTAGTATGTTACTACCGGTGGCGGTGGTGCCGATCGTGCCGTGGTGGGGGTTATTAATTATTTTCAAATGGTGACTAATTGAATATGGATTCCACAAGTCTTTTACTGTAATTTGTACCTATATACGGAGTATATGCATATGCAATTTTTTTTTCAAAAAAAACTAGTAGCACCAGTACTTTCGCTTTTAATGCATTTCACTAAGGATGGTCAGACAATAATAAAACCTTTAAAATAGCTGAATATTTTAAGTATAGTTTTTGTTGTTGAAAGTTGTATTGGCAAGGAAATGGTCAGGCTAAACGTGTGTAGAAGAACATAGTTTCATTGGTAGTTACAGGAAATTTTCTGATTGAAATTGTGTTGCAAATATTGGAGGAATGAATTAGCAGATTCATCCACAACAACTAAATGTGAAATCGGAAATCCTTCCATTTTCTTCACTCGTGGCGGCTATTAATAAAGACGTTTCAATTTTTGTATTCATAAAGTCATACGGAGTACTATAGAAAAAGAGTAGATGAGATTTTAAATACTATAAAAGCGAAAATAAATCATAGTCTCTCGTACTAATCATTCCCTCTCTCTCCTTCCTCCTTGGCACAATGGCATCAACCAACCAACTCATAGACTGAGCCCAAGGATCCTCCAAATATGTCAACTTCCAGTGGGCATTACTAAATGATAGAGTTGATACCCCAACCTGAAGAGGAAACATCAAACCATTTCTTCAGATGGGTAACTGTTTTGGGTTATCCTCTTCCTCCGATGATCCCAAATCAAGCGCCATTACACCCTCCTTGACCTCCTCTGGTATGAAATTCCCGCATTTTCGTTTACCTTTTGTGTCAATTTTGTCCTTATTATAATGATTATTAGTAGCCAGGTTCTCTAGATTTTGGCGATTGTCTGTAATTGAGTCTGTACTGAAAGTTCTCGATTCTAGGTTTTTATCATACATGGGGTCGATTTCCGTGTTTCCAAGTTACAATATGTATTGACTAATTTCAGGGGTTTCAGGCCCCAATACGACTAACAGAGGGTTTTCGGAGAGCAGCAGCAGCGCTGGAAACAGTAGGTTTTCTTTAGCAGCTAGCGGAAGCATAGATGAAAGGGATCCAAATGGAGAGATTTTGGAGACACCAAACCTGAGAGTTTTCACTTTCTCAGAGCTGAAAACTGCTGCCAAGGGATTCAAGCTCGACACCGTGTTAGGGGAAGGAGGTTTCGGGAGGGTTCATAAAGGCTGGATCGATGATAAGCTTAAGAGTGGGACTAAAATTGTTGTGGCTATCAAGAAGTTGAATTCCCAGAGTTTTCAAGGGTTTGAGCAATGGCAGGTAACCACAATTGATTATTTTTTTAATAAAGATTTTCTATGTTATTTCATGGTACTGGTTTTCAGTCTGCAGTTCTGATGTGTAAATGTTTCAAAGTAGGAAATGGAATTGGAATTTTTTTGTGGAAGTATCTAACAATCACAATTTGTTACCATGCCAGTTATTCTGGGAAGGAAGTTCTCATAACATGTCCTGTGAATCCTGATAGGCTGATACTGAGAAGTTTAACATCATTTTTGAGCAGTCCTATAGGGTAACAGCTTCTGTTCTCCACAAATATTAGGAATTGCCTGATCTATTCTTGTGTGTTTTATCCTTTCTTCTTACACACCCAAGTTCAAAGGACTACCTTTTGTCGGTTTATTTCTACTTTTTGCAGCATTTTGAATGTTTAAACTCGCGTTCAGAAAGCACCATTTTGCTGAAGAATTTCTGATTGCTTGTGCTTTGCTATGACTTATCTCTCGAAATAGACTAATAGGGGAAGTCTACAAGTGATGTTTTCTTTCAATTCTAATTTATGGCATAATACATCAATACTGTATATGATTAGACTGTTATGACTTTGCTGTAACTAATTGCTGACTGTTTGTCAGCTTAATTAGCTAGTTTATGAATTGATGAATTAAATCAAGTCTGTGTGCTTACAAGGTGGAAGCTGATTTCCCTATTCAAGATTTCAAGTCTCTTCATCATTTAATCATTCTGTTTGTTTCTTCATTCGGGATGTAGTCAGAGATCAATTTCTTGGGCAGCCTCTCCCACCCTCACTTGGTTAAGTTGCTCGGTTATTGCTGGGAGGACAAGGAGCTTCTTCTTGTATACGAGTACATGGCAAAAGGAAGCTTGGAAAATCACCTTTTCAGGAGTAAGCTTTAACATATCAAGGGATGTTTGCAAGCTTAGAGTCATAGATCAGGCTGATTTATTAATTTATTTTTCTCTTGGATCTGCAGGGTCCATTGAGCCGCTTCCCTGGGATAGACGGATAAATATAGCTCTCGGAGCAGCTCGTGGCTTAGCCTTTCTTCACACTTTGGATAATCAAGTCATATACAGGGATTTCAAGGCCTCAAATATCCTTCTTGATGGGGTAAGAATTGCACATTTTTTTATTCATTTGACTATGTTTTTTCAGAGTTGATTAGTCTTGCCTTTCTCGTCCTAAGAAAGCTCGAATATTGGTTGGTACATATGCTGCTGTGTATAACTAACCAACTTATACATGTCATTGAACTTTTAGCATGAAAATGTATCATAGTACTCGCTATTAATTGAACACAAGTAAAAAACGGGGATATGTTCTTACTGTCTCTTTGTTGTTGATTGTAGAATTACAATCCAAAATTGTCGGATTTTGGGCTAGCTAAGTTTGGGCCATCTGGAGACAATTCACACGTGACAACTCGAGTTATGGGCACACTCGGATATGCTGCTCCAGAGTATGTTGCAACAGGTGAATCTTCCATCCTTTTTTTGTGTGTATTTCACTTTGTTATCAAGTTTGAATGAGCAGTATTCTGACATTTCATGTTTTTTCCCTACATGTTTTAGTAATGTTAAAATGAGGTTAGATGTTGAATTATCAGTGATTTTGTGTAATTTACCCACTTAGGCCACTTGTATGTGAAAAGCGATGTGTATGGCTTCGGAGTAGTGCTACTGGAGTTGCTATCAGGTCTGCGAGCAATTGATCAAAACCGTCCAGCTGGACAGCAAAGCCTGGTAGATTGGGCAAGGCCTAAGCTGTCCAAGAAAAAGGTGAAATTCATCATAGACGGGCGACTGGACGGGCAGTACTCGTTCAAAGCAGTGCAGGAGGCTGCTCAGCTTACAGCCAAGTGTCTTCAGCAAGACCCCAGATCCCGGCCATCAATGAAGGAGGTCGTTGAAGCATTACAGCAGATAGAAGCCATGAAGGACATTAGAACCAGCTCTTCCAGGTCGTCTAATCGCGGTTCTGGCAGGATTCCTTCTCATCGAAGCCGCTAGGGATGTGGGTCAGATCTTGATGGCCATAGGTAACCCTAAATGGCTAAAACTGGTATGAAAGGTGTAGAAAAAATGGATGAGATTTGACTGTATAATTTATGAAGCAAGTGCAGTGTTGTGTGATCAGATGGCATTTGAGTAATCCCTAAATTGTTATGTATACACATTAAACTTAATTGGACAGATCTGTGAATTCAGCAGAGTCCAGCCAGGGTGGTGATGAAGTTTTTTATATTATTTTTTTTGCAATTGTATTCTGGGTGTTACTTGAACTTACTTCTGACATACAGCGCCTAGTTACTTCAACATTATTGGTGGATACTGGATTTTAGCTCTTTTTTGTGTGTGCATTTGTAAGAATATTTACTCGTTGAATTGTCAATTTTTTGGCAAAAAGATTGAATTGTTATAAAAAGTAGTAATTTCGTAGGCAAAGGGACAATAAATTATACAAGCCCCCGCCATTGCATTTAATTATACAAATAAATGCCCATCTACATATTGAATTTTTTTTTTTTTTTTTTTTTTTTTTGACGCAGAATAAAAATTAGGTTGGGTCGGCCGTAGCAGGACTCCTTCCTAGCGCATCCTTGCGGATGAGAGCACAGAGCTCTGGATCGTCGTCGTAGCAGGCGTCGGCAGGGGAAGCATGTGCACTGCGCGCGAGATAGTCAGCCACTGCATTCGATTCCCTGAAAATATGACGGATAGCTACATAAGAAAAAGACAAAGTATCTAACAGAATATCAGATTGTAGGAGCTCGATATTCCAGGGGCACTTCCAGTCCCCTAGCAGAGCTTTAATAACCAGAAGGTTATCGCCCTCGATCAGGAGGTTACGAATATTCAGCTGTTTAGCCCGAAGGATTCCCATTTTTAGACCGAGGTTCTCGGCAAAAACAACTGAGACATTGATGCACGAGTTTCGCCCCATGGCAACCACTCGGCCGCACCAGTCCCTAATGACGAAACCGTAAGAAGCCGAAATACCCGCTCTTACAGAACCGTCAAAGTTAAGCTTGTAGCAGTCCATCGATGGTTTATCCCAAAGGCCCGAACGACTTCGACCCTTACCCTTGGCTGCGGTTGACGTAAAGCGACAGCCGGGATGGATTACCTTAGGAGGCAAAGGCGTACCTGAAGATGACTCAGCGTCAAGCAGTTTCGATTGTTTCCAACATTGTGTAAAAGTAGTATGGAAAATTTCCATTTCAGTAATGGATACTTTCGTCGTGTGGTCAAAAGCCAGTTGGTTCCTAAAGAACCAGATAGTCCACCACGCACATGCTAGAGGGCCGAAATGTTCCTTGCCCACCACCCGCCGAACCAGGTTTAGGGGAAAGTTTGAGCCCGAGTTGACGGCTAGGTGGGAAAGGCTCGGACAGCGGATGCGAAGAGTCCTAAGTAGGCTGATAGTAACCGGGCATTGAAGAAACATGTGCTTGTCTGATTCGTTTGTAATATCACAAAAGTGACACCCAGATGGTACAGAAACGTGGGACTTTTGTAGGCGTTCCGAAGTAGGGAGGCCATCCCGGGATATTTTCCAAAGAAAATGACGAACCTTCGGCGGAACATCAAGGTTCCATATCCAACCACAATCATAGTCTTGTAACCCCTTGTTGGCTGACAGCATGTTGTTTGCTGAGCTAGTCGAGAACCACCCATTAGTGCTTGGCCCCCAATACACTCGATCCTTCATAGGATTATTAGGCAGTACGATACCAAGCAGAAGCTTGATGTCATCCTGTGAAATGATGTTTGTTAAGCTAGAGAAAAGCAATTCCCTGTTCCATTGCAAGTTTTGGTTGATGAAGTGGGAAACTTTTATGTTTGAAAGGTCATTTGGTATCGGTTGGAGTACCCTGCAAGCCAGCGGTTCATCGCCGGCCCATTTCTGGGACCAGAAGTCAATGGAATTCCCATCACCAACAGACCAATGAAGAGCGCTTTGGAAATGATGTCGGATAGACATAAGGCGTCTCCACTGCCAAGAAGTGTTGCCTTTCGTTTGATAGGTCAGGATGTCATGTTCTTTGAGATATTTTTGGGAGATTAGGCGAACCCAAATATTGTCCGGTTCGGACATAATTTTCCACAACAGCTTCATCTGTAATGCAATGTTCATTGTTTCCGCTTTGTGAATACCCAAACCTCCTTTCAAAGTGTCAGCACAGATTTTGTCCCAACTAATCAGCGGGGGGGCTTTAGAGCTTTTGTTCCAGAAGAATTGTCTGTAAACCTTGTCGAGTTCTTGGTGAATGTGAGACGGTAGTAAAAAAGCTTGCATTAGGAAAACCGGTTTAGCGCACAGATTAGATTTGATAAGAACCTTACGTCCTTCGGACGATAGACTAGACGCCTTCCATTTGGTGAGTTGTTGTTTAGATTTTAGTACTACATCGTTAAAGGTGTCTTTGTTAGTGCGTCCGTTTACGATTGGGCACCCGAGATATTTGTCGAAGTTGTTTGCTTGGGGGATACCCAGGACCGCTATCGTGGCAGTGATAGCTGCTGGTGATGTGTTTGAGGAGGCTTGGAAGCTATTGAATTGTTTTTAGGTAGCAATATTTATTCTATAATAGAAGAATGTAAACATATTAATGTCAATGCTAATATTGCTATAGTTCCGGCTCTTGCAAGTAAGATGACTAATTTATTATGACACTTAACATCATTGCTTTCCCACCCCCAGGAAATGATGGAGCCCCTTAATTTTATGGTCATACATTGGAATTTTATTCATATGCAATGAAGGGTCGTGGTATCAATATTGTTTTTTCTTTCTTTTCCTATTATTGTAATTCATTAAATAATTATAAATTTATGTAAGGAGTATATATGAACAGCCGTAATTATAGATAACACATTGATAGTTTACAAAATTATAAACTTTGAATAAAATTATGAAAATCTTAAATAAAATATTATATTTTTGAAGCGATAAATATATAGATACGGTGTTTTCTTACAAAAGAACCCGGACCATACAAAAGGTCCCGTGTAAAGGTAACTTATATCTAAAATATCCCTCCCATTACACCTCTATATAAAAGTCCAACTATCCTCTATGCCATTCTAAATTCGATAATTCACCCTATAATTCTCCAACCCAAATTTACTTCCCTCGGTGACTTGCACTCGCACCTTAGGGCGATACGAGACTTACATGACTGATGACTCTATAATACTAGTTGTACACACGAGTGGCTCATGTGGCTTTTGGTTAAATATAACATGGTTTTTAGCGCACCATGTGAAGTAGATCAAAGTGGAGTAGGCTATCCACTTAACCTGACAGTCTTCTGCACCCCCGGGCTCTATGAAATGTTATATTCAATTTCATTAAACTTGCACCTTTAAAGATTAGTTGTTTGTTATCATGGAAAAGACGACGACAACAACAACAGCAACTACCCAGTAAATCCCGCAATAAAGCGGGGTCAGGATGTACGCACTCATACCCCGAGCAGGTCGAGAGAGTGTTTCCGAGAGACCCATAATAACACGACACAGAGACCCCAAGATAACAGCCGGAAAAAGCATAGTTAAAAAGGGAGAAAAGGGAGGCGCGGACAGAAGGACATAACAACAAAGACTAGACAACTAAACATCTGCAACCCGTATACACCTTCGATGGTAAACCCCGAACACGTGACCCAATCGGCAAGAGTCATCGGCCACGTACCAGGTAAACCGATTTGCGCCGACCGGTTTGACCCAGTGGTAGGGAGCAAGGTAAACCTTGGATTTTCACCCAAGGAAAGAGGCCAGGGACGGAACCAGAAATGAAAGTCTGGGTGTGCTAGATTTTCTTATGCCATGAAGAAAAATTCTTATGGAAAAAAATTGAATGAAAATAGAGAAATATAGTAATGAAATTGATAGAATTAAATTTACTATCTCGTATATAATTTAATGGGTACAAAGTAAAAAAAAAAATTGTGAAAATTTTTAAACGAAAATAGAGATATATCGTATATAGTCATAAAGTAGCTGGAAATCCTTGAATTAGAGGTTGATATTACTGATGAAAATGAAATTGAAAGGTGGTTGCATAGGGACGGATTCTAACTTGGCTAAATGGGGGTTAAAGCGCATAGCATATACCATTTGGGCAACTTTTACCTTGTGTTTCATACTTCACCTATATAATACATATTTTGTACAAAAATGGGGTGGTCAGCCCACCCCTCCTTTCGTGCATGAAAGAGGCGGAGGCAATTTA
Organism: Persicaria tinctoria; assembly: GCA_037127255.1. Taxonomy (NCBI): domain Eukaryota; kingdom Viridiplantae; phylum Streptophyta; class Magnoliopsida; order Caryophyllales; family Polygonaceae; genus Persicaria; species Persicaria tinctoria. Next base: position 366,392 of record JBANSL010000015.1, read on the forward strand.
ATATTTATTTTGAAAATGAAATAAATGCAACTTATTTTGATTTTTGATTGGTTGATAATCAATTTCCTTATATAAAATGTTAAAATCTATAACTTTGGAATCAAACTATGCTATGGAATTTTCGCCTTCATGTGGATTTCCAGAGTGCTGAGTAACTATGTTCAGTATAAAAAGGATATACATGAAGTCTCACAAGTAGTAAACGTGTAAGTGGATTGTAGATCAGAAATAACTTACCAAATTGTAAGGTAAACCTTATCCGTGACTTCTAGGGTCAGCAACTTGGTGAACCTTTTTGAATTCAGCGCTGGAATATCGTCCCACAAACACGGGCATGAGGAATTGAAGCTTCGCCACGTGCCAAGGCATCCACATTCTCCATAAAGTACTGTTTCGGGAGCCTGCCAACCACATTTCCTTCCTCGTTTCCATCTTTGTCTAAGAAGGCAAAATGCGGGATTCCTTCTACGCCAAACTCGTCAAGCTCCTGCTCCCACTTTGTGTTGTCAACATTCAGCATAACAAAATTGACCTGGTCCCTGAACAGCACAATAGGTACCATGGAGTAAGACAATCTTTCAAAAGAATAACAGATCATTTCTGAATATGGCTGTAAAAAGTCAAAACATCATTAGAAGGAATAGAACCTGTACTGCTGCTCTACTCGGTAAACATCTGGTGCTAATTCTCTACAGACTTCACACCAATCTGCATAAAATTCCACAACTGTCGGTTTTCCATTGGAAAGAGCCTGTGGAGCCATGAACAAATGGAAAGTCATTAGGAGGAGGCACACAAGCCCATACAAATTATACAATGACACTTCTGATCTGACCAAATAACTCTATCTTCTCAAACTAGAAAAAGATGCATAGCAATCTGGCCAACTACCATGAGCTGAGTTTTTAGTTAATTCCATTCATGTGAGCAACAATGTCATACACCTATGCAATCAGTAATCAATGATTTGATATCTAGCCATTTTGTATACCCTTGGCCATTCATGAAACAGAAGCGAATAAGTCAGTATTATAGAACAATAGGTACTATACTCGAACAACTTCTCATCAGCACGCTCTAAAGATGCCACAATCCTTGTTAAACTATTTTCTTCTGCATATTTACTGTCTATGAAGGCACACGTTATCTTAAAGTTTAAGATAACGTGTGCCTTCATAGACAGTAAATATGCAGATGAAAATAGTTTAACAAGGCCCACGTTATCTTAATCATTAGTTTAAGTTAAATTAATGATAAGAAATTGAGTATCATCAATATCTATTCAAATGCAACTTATGCTTCCTAAAGAGAAAATGGTAACTAGTAAGATAAGCCAAAGCCCGATTATGCTCGATGTAATAGTTTTGATTTTATGTTAATTTAGCTTCCTCCCCTCCTCGAGGGGCTTTCCCACCAAAAAAAAGTAAGATAGCCAAACCTCTTCATATGGTAAAGCAGACGCCGAAAGGTCTTTCAAAGAAACACCAAGATCTAAGCGTGTGGTCACAAAAAGGCCAATTGCGCCAATTGTCGAAAACAAAGCTATCCTCCTGTTGAAATCTTTGTTGGGAAGTTCAGGAATGGTGGCATTATCAGGCGAAGCTGAACCTTGGTCAGCATCATTATTGACTACAACAGGCTCCACCGGCAGCTTTTCCTGAAGCAGGTGCACAGGGTTGAGCAATATAAGCCTTATAAGATTTCATCTCCCAATAGAAATTCAAAAGAAAGATGCAGTAGTATAGTAGATAACATTTTGAAAGAACACATAATTGTCATAAATGAATTGAAAAAAAAGTTCAAACAGCAAAGGTGTCAGTGATGGCAAATCGAAATCTAAGACAATTCCAAAAAAATTATTGTCCTCCGTCAGATTCTCATAAATCAGCAGCTGAGCTAAAGAAGAAACCCCTTGAATCATCAAAGCAAGAATCAACCTCAAATTCAAGCTGAAATGTCATTCAAATCTTAGAAATTGGAATCCATTTCTAGGTAAGAGATCGAACCGAAAACTCACACTAATGAAGATCGCCTTCTGTAGGTTCCTAATGAAGGAGTCCATGATCAGGGGATTCAGGGCCCCGGATATCATCATAACGCAGATAATGCTGAAGTTTGGAGAAGTGCTTGCATCTGCTAAGGTGAATAGGATCAAACCTAACTTCTATTCAAATTTTGATTAAGCATAAATTTCCTAACACCTTAACCTCCCCGATCTCAAACAAGTTCCAGAATTCAACCATATCCTTAGACTGAATAAACAAGCAATTGCATATACACTTGATAATAATTTGCGATTCCAGATCAATCTATAGCAAATTACTAAGCATAAAAGTAAAACAAAAGCAAATGCTTCTTGTAACCATCAGAATCGGAACGAAGAGCAAGAGAGAGAGAGAGAGAGAGATCTTACAAGATTTGGCGAGGTTAAAGCAATTGGCGGCTTTGTCGTACAATTCGGCAGCATCTTCTTGCTTGTTCCTGAAAATACCCCAGCCACTGAGCTTCTTCTTGGCCTTTGTCTCGAATTGTTCACCTCTCGCAAACTGATCGCCCATGGCCGATGAGGCGATGATGACTTTGGTTTCCCAATCTCTCTTTCACTCTCCTTGGAGATTTGACTTAAAGGCAGAGAATGTGGAACTCCGACAGAGGTTGCGGTGGTTTTTTTGAGGCCGAACAGAGTTGAGAGCAAATAGAGAGGAGTTGAAGAAAGTTGCTGGTCTGGATCGGTGCTCAAATTTAATAGAGACTACGGTGGATTTGTCGAAAGGAAGGGGCAGAAGAGACATTTATGAGGGTAAGTCACGTGTTTTTATAATGGTCATTTTTTACATGTCACGTGAGTAGTAGCAAACATGTGGAAAATGTTCAACAACAAGCATGTAAGCCTTAACACTACTCAAGATTCCATCCCTCAAGTACAGTAAGACTCCATTTCTAAGCAATATGAACAACGTGGAAATAAGTAGCATGGATGTTAAAAAGAGTTGAATGAACCAAACCTGTCAGCACCCTTTGAGAGTAGCACAATCCTTCCTTGTTCATTCTCTAAAATAACCGACATTCGTTTCCTTGTGCTGTTAAACTCTATGATGTTCAAAATCTTGTATATCCTGCACAAGTCGAGCTTGAGGCTAAGCATTCTGTAATTGCAAAGATCAAAACATCCGTGGTTCCTATTGGAATAGGTAACAAAGTGGCCTAAGATAGAATATTTTTACCTGTCAACTTTGTTGCCTGAAGGATGATCTAATTCGTGCAAAGAGATCGAATTATGAGTCCTTTTGAAGAACTCGAATCCCATTTCTCGTGCTGCAACAACGAAGGCTGCCTCATCGGGAGATTCAGACTCATAAGTGATCTTCCCCGTCGTTTCATCCACCTCAGGAATGGCAGTGTGGCATATGGCAAGCAGCTGTAAGACCTTCTTGATCACATCGGCGCGAGGCTCATTTCTCCATTTCCCATTCATAATTCTCCCATCCATGAAGTTGAACCCTTTGACGGGAGGAACTGCACTCCTGACCTCCTCGGAGTACTCTTCATCATCATTTTCAACGACATTAGACAGAGGCGTGCCCCTTCTCCTAACCATCGCGCGCTCAACCTCAGTGACACCGCGACCATAAGCCGTCCCAGCCACACAACACTTGATGAATTCCATGGAATTGCATGTCAAAGTGCCTGTCTTATCAGAGAGTATGGTGTCGGCTTGGCCCAGCTCCTCGTTTAAATTGGAAGTCCGGGCATGTGCTGGCTGGTCGGCTTCCTTATATAGTACATCTTAGCATCTTGATTGATGAATTTGCTCTGCAGGACCTTCACAATCTCTGTGGAGACGTATAAAGAAATCGGAATTAGGTAACTGTAGAGCATGAGGGCGGTGAGTAAGTGCAAGAGAGCAGCTAGCTCAGGTCTCTTCGGATCATAGTACACCTTGGTGTCATCCGGCCTGAGGTACCACCTCTTCATAACCCCGTGTTTGAGATCGTGTTTCGGAGTGACTCCAAAATACACAGATCCAACAAATGCCATTAGGAACATGATGAAGAACAAGAGGTAGATAATTCTGTCCATTCTCCTCTCAATCCTGCTCCTCTTCGAAGGCAGATCAGTGGCATTCTGCATAACCTTGGTGTCATTACCTATAAAGACGATGACACCATATACGTAGTCTGTGTTCCTTAGCTTCGAACCCCTGAGGAGAATCTGTTAACGGGTAAGTGGGTGTTGTTGTTCTTCATAGTTCATGCTTCCGACAAAAGTGTACAAATTCGAGTTGGTCTGCATAACCTTTGGAGTCCTCAAGCATATCCAGTGCTTGCTTCAACTTCAAGTTGGTCTCGCCGTCAAGGTTCATAGTCTTGCCGTAGTAGACTGCATCCTCGTAGCTAGACGAAAGCAAGAGCATATCAGCCGGAAATAAATCGTCTTTCTATTATTTACCTCTACATCCTGAAAGGGAAATGATCAAATCAAATCAACCACCATTAATCCATTGATCTTGGCTAAGATTAATCTCATCTCATAACAAGAAAGAAATCAATCAATTCAGAAGATAACATAAATACACACAAGTACATGTTGGATCTATCAATCACAAAACTCGAGTTTGATATCATCAAAACCAGCTAAGAAACAATCCCAACATAACAAAAAAAGTCAATGACAGACATTACATAAGAGAGACATAAAGCATTGACTCAAACAAACAAATCAACAACAGTAGATACATATAAGCAAATTAAGTACCTACTTCATTCGCTGCCAATCCTCGATCACCTCCTTGAGCATACTGACCCTGATAATGAAAGTGAGAGGGAACAAGGCGCTCACCGCGGAGTAGGGTGCCAAGGGAGTCAATGCCAACACTCCGGTGACAAGGAAGTAGAAATTGGCAACTCTCCTAAAATGCTCAAACAGTGATTTGGGAACAAATGTTGCCAAAGTGTACTTTGTAGTCTTAACATAGTTATCTGGGTAATTCCTGATTGAGGAGCTATCTATTTCATTGCAGTAGACCACTCTGGAGAAGCCAGGCCCACCTATCTGAGTGCTCCTCCTCAGGGAAGGATTATTGGTAAATTAGCAATGATTTACCTTGTGCAGTGTCACCTTTAACACCAGGATCAGTATCAACCACACTAAGCTTCACAAAAGTAGGCAGCTCAAAATCAATGGCCTATAGGAGCATTATCAAAAGCAGTTCAAAAATCAACCTAAAACTTTGTGTTCCTCCAAACTTGAGAGGGGAAAAGTGTACACAAGAAATGGAATTATTATTTTTAGATGCGTTACGCCTAGCATTAAATACTCTCAAGACTGTTTTAGATATTTTATAGAATACTTATATGTGATAATCACAAACATGCGAGTATATTCTAGTTAATAACACGAAACAAAGTTATGTAAGCATAAAATAAATAAGCTTCATCTCCCTAAGAAGGTTGGATAAATGCCAATTGAGATTACCTTAACTCCTCAATGTCCATTAGATTTCTCACTCTAGACGAGGCAATTCCCATTCCTGCCAGATATGACTGTCTCACAACATGCTGCCAGTGCTCGTTGTCAGATCTGAAATCTTCGGGTGCACTCTTGCCATATACTCCTACTTGAGAGCTATTCACCCAGTATGGCAGTTTCCCGACCCGAGCAGGCCATTGTTCTGGCCACTTGGACTTATCTCTAACATCTGCTTCACTGAGACGATATTCGTCATGTGATGTCTGCAAACCAGAAATTATTCAATGACCATGGCAATCTTCAAAACCACGCGCTTATAAGCGGCTGTTACATTACAAAGCAAATTACCAAATAAATGAAGGTATAAGTCCCCCCATCCTTGTAGGTGTATTGCTTTGTTTGCTTCATTACGTCAGCTTGAGAAATCTCTAAAAGTTGAGGCTTCTAATTTCCTCCGTTACAAAATTTGAAAGTATTTAAGCTAATCTATTACAGGTTTTGTTTGATAGATGCATAAGTATAGTTCACTGAAAGACAGTGTAGCAGTTACAGAAGAGTATACCGGACTTCCAGCTCAAAAATTTTTATCAACTGTGTTTCTAGTCACATAGTTCGGCATTTTGGTCCTCACAAAAGCAGAGCCCCTTTCCCCGGCTTCACATGAAGAAATTGTACACAGAAATAAAAGGGGGCAATGATAATATGAACAACTTGAGGAGAAAGGAAGCCATAGAGTACACATACTATATTGATTTCAGCGATTTCAACCGATTGCAAGATTACGAGGGCAAATGATATGCAGCAATAGTGAACATCCTCCAAGATTGGACCTAATGCTTTTGTTGTGCCATTGGGGAAGCTACTACACATACTCATAGATGAATGACGGAAAATGATATTAAGGCAAAGTTAGACATGAAGTTTGATCCAACTAACAGATCCAACAAACAGTATATTCATAAGCATTTACCCTTTATTCCTAATTCCGAATGATAAATATGACCCTTCAATACCGTGACTTCTTGATTAAACCTGGTCTTAACCAATCATCTAAAAATGATTTCCTCTCCTTTACTCTTTAGTTAATGTAAAATGATTTCATAGCCAAGGCAACGTAAAGTGAGCTAAAGAGTTTCATCCACGTAGATATGAGTCAAATTATTTCGTATACTACCACTCCCTTTATAGTCTTTTCTTTAAAATGCACCTCAAGCAGTTCAAGCTAGCTGGTTCAGAAAACAAAAGACATTGTAGATTTATGTTTCATGAATCAGCTGGAAAGATTACCTCATACCATCATAACATGAAAAGTTGGATGATTAGTCTGAAGAAGCAAGAATGTAGTAAGCTAGATGCCCTTCTAAAGCATTTCTTAGATCCCGAATCAATAAGCTTATCCACCACTTTCACAGCTGAAGACTGCATATGAGGAGTAAGTGTCTGTTCAATGACAAAGCAGATTTATGTTAGAGTACTTCTGGCCCCCATATAAATCTACAATATCCCTGATCCATATATAGAATAAAAAAGGGAGAACATGTACAGGTAATCTACCTGCCACCAAACGGATTCCATGATACGTGAGAAGATCCAAGATTCAACTTTGGTGAATTATTGTCACTTCTCTTTCCAACTGCGTCCTTGTGTGTCGAAGGGCCATCAGAAGCTGGTAATTGGTGTTCCTCAGAGGCTTCAGTTATAATTGCGCTTAAAACCACACAATTTGATAACCAGAATGTTAACCTGTTATAAGGAAAATGGAACATAAAAAACAATACTACTGTAATAAAACTTTCCAAAATCAAATAATGCAACATGTTATCGTGTTATCGCAGGAGACGGTCTGTGAATTGGGATTTATACAGGTCGTTATCAGATGATCCTGTGTCACACATGATGACTATCCCAGTCTAAAGCCTGAACTTCATGAGAAAGCAAATTACAGGTGAAACCCATCAATCACAGCCATGTGTATATGACAGAATCCAATCATGACTTACATCCCGAAAGGTTATACATTGGAAGAGGTGTGCTGGTGTCTCCGGTTCTAAGGGATGGAGCGACATCAGTTGAGGCATACATCTCGAAAGGGAATTGGTTTAATTACTTTAATCTCTTCAACTACACCAGTGGGATTGGACAATGGAGTACCACTGGGGGAAGTTTTCTTGGGCAATGGAGTCGACATTGAGATGGGAGGCATATTGGGAGGGGATTGGAGCTTTGTTCAGTTTCACACGGAATCTAAGGGAAACAATAGATTGACAATCAAGTCGGATGTTGTGAATGGGGAGTATGCTATATCACAAGGATGGATGATAGAGAAGATTACAGTTTTGGGTTTGAAGAAAGGAACACAAGTCAAGGGCTACAATGTGCAAGGCAGCACAGGACAGGTGAAGATCGCCGCCAATGATGCTGGGACGTCTACAGTGGTGGAGATAACTTGGCTGAAGCTTCTTGTAGGTAAGAACTTCAAGGTAGATGTAGAAACGAAGGTTTTATAGCTAGCTATAAGAGAAGCATACTAATAAAGCTGGACCCATGTATCTACTTATCTAAAAAGGCAAAGCTTATGCCGTTTTGTATCAAACTGAATGAATTCAAGATTCATCATGTGTACCAAAACAAGAGAATGAATGTTAATCATGTAAAACACGGAAACAGAATTGAAAGTTTTCTTTAATATATATCTTATATAGTGGTTTTTAACAATGGTTTGATGGTCCGATGGACAGGAATGATCATTGTTCATCTTCTTCACCGAAAAAAAAAACAGTAAAAATTATGATTTTAAAACCCAAATCTCAACAAACATAGAGATAGAGAACGAGATAGAACTCCATGTCACCAGGGATGATAACTTTTAGAAGCAAAACATAATTACTAATCTAGAACTTGCAAATAAGGTAAAATCTCCCTAATTTCAAAACATAATCAGAGAATCAAAACAGAAAAGAAAGGAGAGGCCTAACCTTGAGTTCGACTTCGAACCCTAAAATTTGAGCACGGCCAATGAGGAAGGAGCTAGATGGTGCGAGACTGAGAACAGCTGGAGAAGAGAAGATAGGGAGAATGGCTGCAGGAGGCAATAGGAAGAATGGTAAATTTCTAATGTCCATTCTAACAGCAAAGCCCACTGAAATCACAAGTCATAGTATGAAAGATCATTTGCAACACACACCAACCAAACTATCAATCTCATTAACTAAAAACATAAACCTATATCGATCCAATCAACCCAAATCTCTCTTAAGCATTTCTACAAACACCTTCAAGGCATAAAAGTAAACAACCACCAAGTTGCAATAGCTAAACCCCAATTTAACGACTCTGCTAACATAAATGCATAACTACTCTCAATCAGCGGCATTCCTAATCTCAATGAAAATCAAATCATTCAACTAAAAATTCAAAGCTAAAAATGTAAACCTATATCCACCCAATCAACTAAAAATCTCTCTTAAGCATTTCTATCGAGCAAGTGAAAATTGAAGATCAAAGAGATTGGTAAATAGGTGTCAGTCACTGTAAAATCAGAACTATAGCCAAGATAAATCTCATCATCTCAAATCATTTCACATTTAAACAAAAAACAAATACAAATCAATCGAAACATAAAGGAGTAGATAAAAAAAATAAGAACAAGCATTGATTAAGAAAATATGTAATCATAAGAGACTTAAATACATAAGAATCATGGAATGGAATTGCCTCCATCATATTGTTCCAGTTTGTTTCTCATCAGATGACCACAAAAATACATAACACCAATCACATACATTAATTAGTAAAAAATGAGTAAACACGGCAACTCAATTTGTTACTAAGATAATAGGAAGTTGTGGTATGAATAAATACCAAATTGATATATCGGTGTAACTATGACATTGAGCTTCATTGGACATTAATCCAAATAGCTACATCAGTTTTATGATTTACAACACTAATCACAAACTAAAGAGGCTACCTAAACGGTTCGACAAAATTTTGTCAACAAATTCAGCAATGTAAATATGTGAAATTGTATTCCATTAAAGCAAAACTCTGAAATTTGTAAAAAAGTGCATACAACTATGAAAACAAATTGAGGAAAAAAGTCTAACTCACTCATAACAAAATTAATCAGAATTTGTAGAACCTAAAAAAAGAGGGTCGAATTTGAGATATAAAATCCTTAATCTGAATAAAACTCATATACATAACCAACTGCATATCCAGTTGGTATACACATAAAAGATGCCAAGTCATGCTGTTTTCTGCGAATGGAAAACGGCCAGATATGACATATGTGAATGAGATTTTAAAGTTTAAACATTCTTAGGGTACTACTATCTTACTTTACATCGCAATTTCACAGCATCTGAAAATAATTTTTCTATATGAGACAACCACACGTAAGGAGACCACAGTAAAAGTCTTTAGCCATTGAGAGTAAGATGTCAAGCAAAAGTTGAAATAGGGAAAGTTTAATGGAGAACCTGAGCAACAGGTGCATTATCATCGATGAATGGAGCTGCAAGGCTGATAAATGAAGCCTCACCTACACCAACCAGCATAGAGATATAAAGGATTCAGATGAATAATCTATTCAATGAGGCTAATGCAAATTCAATCGCACTTTTGTGTTATACTTACATGCGGCAAACTGTAATAAACCAAAAACTATACGAGAAGCCACAACCAATAACAACAACAGTCCAAACTGACAACCCAACTCCAATAAGCCTGAAGGGATCAACACTGCAAACAAATGAAAGGAAAAATACATGTGATCACATATGATACACAGATAAATTAATTAGCATTCAGCAAGTAAATAAGTTATCTAAAAAGAGCAGTTAACTAATACCTCAGACTTCTATAAAGATCTCAAATAATATTGTTCATATTTGATCATAAGAATTCTATATATATAAAAAAAAAAAGCAGAGCCTAGTAGTGAATAAGGAGGCAACGACATTTGTTTTTAGATTTCAAAAGTCCTTTGTTAGGACCAAAGAAACAGTTCTAGGCTCACATTAGGAATATTAGTTTTGGGCCCGTCAGAATAGTAACCCCAATCTGTTATGCGAGAATGACTGCTTTCTTGATTTTGGCAAATGGAGATTACTTTTTTGGTTAAGGGATAGAAATCTCCAAAGGACGCTCATATGCCTGGGTTTTATGGTGATTTGCCTATGTACCTGATTTTGTTCTTAATATCCTTCCATTCATTCATTAACAAAAAGCGAGGCCACCACAACGTTATGAACTTAAGATTACAGCAAACCGTCCAAGTGGATTAACAGCCGCAGTTCCAATAACACCAAAATCAGGACATGAGAAGAAATATTGGATGCAAAATCGATTCCAAAACAGAAAAATCGAATCCCCTAATAAACCTAATCAGATTCATTGAAGCAAGAAACAAATTTTAAACGGGAAAAAAAAATTAGGTCGAATTCGTACCTGAGCCTGAAATCGAGCAGAGAGGACAACGAAGAGAGAGGAGCCGAAGGAACCTGGCTGGTCCTTGCTTCCGAGACTGCAGTGCTCCGACAAGAAGGAAGAACGGAAAGGGACAATACAAAGATGAGCCTGAAATTATCGAACACAATCACCGACAGAAACAGAGATCAGCAAGTCTCGCATACATCAAACAGAAATCGCACAGCTCTATATTGAACCTAATCACCGACCGGAGTAATTACAATCGAATCAAGATCTCAGAAAACCCAACACAGGTGGAACACAACATCAAACAACCGAGATTCGTTCCTGATTTCAACAATAACAGAATCTGAGATCAAACAAGAAAGAAACACAACCGTGTAACACATTTAGAAGCACGAATTGATAATGAGAGGGGGGAAAACCCATAGTTTTCCAATTCAATAAGAAATTGGAGCATCCAACAACAATTTTATGCCAAAAGGAAACCCTTAACCAGAAGCAGGAACAAGGAACTGGGCAGAAAAAGACGAACCCTTAACCAGAAGCAGGAGACGAAGGAGACAGCACACGAACAAGGAACTGGAACTTCAGGAAGACTCCGATGGCATCGGAAGAAGGGGAAGAGGACCTGTCGGGAAGAGGCGGCGCAATGAAGATAAGAAATTGATAGGAAATGCGGATAGAAGAAGAAGAAGAAGGCGGTCTTTAGAGTCGAAGGAGCTCGAAAGGGGAAGGTAGCAGCGGCCACGAGGGAGAGCAATAGATGGAGCAACAGGAGGTGGCCGCTTCGACGGAGGAGCAAAGCAGGAGGTGGGAGAAAGAGGGCAGACGAACAGTCGGTGGAAGCTGAAATCGAATATGAACCGTAGATAATTTTAACTTGAACGGTCCAGATCTAATTCCCTCCACACATTTATAGTAGTATAGATATAGTGCTTTTGTTAATTAACATTCACTAACCGCACCCAGCCCCTTCGACCACTTCTTCTCCTTTTTTTTCCACTTCTGTTCTCTGTAAATCAGTACCCGAGCGACTGCGAAAAGTGAGATTGAGCGACAGCGAACCCTAGCCGCCACCTCCACCTCCCGCCAGCCCTGGCGCCGGCGCACCGCCACCGCACCCAGCCCATCGGCCTCTGCTGTCTCCCTCCCGCACCGGCCACCGCACCCAGCCCCTTCACTTGAATCACTCCTTCAATCTAGACCGGTCAGTTACATTTCCTCTTCCTTTTAATTTGATTATTTTTAAGTCAATTGATTGAAATGTGAATCAATTTAGATTAGACATTGTGGATTTGAGAATCAATTTTGGGAAATTTTGATTAGGGTTTGTGTTAGAATTTGTGGTTTTGATAAATAAATATGTGAATTTGTGCTTTGTCTTTGTAATTGTGGTTTATGGTTTTGAGAAATAAATGAATTTGTGATTTGTAATAGGAATTGTGATTTGTGGATTTGTTTTGTTCTTGACCCATGAAAACCTAGTTTTTGTTTCACAAGTAAAAAACAAATAGACTGATAATCAACTTAAACTGAGGAGATTAAAATTGGGTTATTTCCAGAGTCGAGAAACTATACAATCCAATTGAAAGGGGAAGAGAGGAATGAACGAATATTTCATACAAAATAGGGGATGGGAAAGACAAGGTTGAAAAATTATTTAATTTAATTTATATATCTAAATAAAAAGAAGGAACGATGGAGCTTGTTTCCAAAATCCAAATACAAAGCCATGAGCTAACTATATGTCTAAAACCAAATATATTTTTATTGTTCATCTCAATGAACTCAAAATTTTTGTAATCTCTTTTCCTATTAAATTTTGTATTTTGTATTCTTATAGTTGTGTACTTCTGTAAAGTCTCTTTTCTCGAAAAAAATATTTAGCCCCCCCTAAACAAAATTCTAGATCCGCCACTTTTGCTCGATCAAATGCTTGGTTCTAGCTTGCACTCCTCTTCTGCTCTCGCTGTCTTTATCTGCATCTCCTCCTCCATTTCAAAATCAAATTAGAGCACCAGTTTCTCGGTTTTCTATTATGCGATGATGAATTTCTCTGTTATGTAGCTTGATTCGACGATTCTTTGAACTTCTTTCGCGAAAATTGCACCTTTGGTGTTTCGCAAATGGCCTGTGTACCTCCCAACTCCGTTTCCGTCCATGGTTCGCCGCATTCCGTGTTTCTCGCCCAATTCAACCTCAACTCTCCTCTTCTCCGGTTCCAATCCAGAAGACCGAGGCTTCGAAGCATTGCTTGCCAGAACAACTCCGATTCCTCCGCTACGGTAAAGCCCCTTCATCATCTGTACCTCTCTCTCAGTGCTTTGTTTATTAGAGTTCGTGTGTTAATTTTGTTGTCCTCCGTATTGAAATCGCGAGCTTCATTATTCAGCAAATCAGCTACTCAATTTGAATTTTGTTGTTCTCTAATTAAGAATGAGCATTTCTTCATTATATTATCGCTCTGAAATTTCCGAGTTCGAATAATTTGGGGAAATAAGTTATAAGTTGATCCGACTTGCGCGCTCTTGTGGAATTGTCTTAGATTTCGATTTGCCATCACGGACACCTTTGCTGTTTGAACTTTTTTTTCAATTCATTTCTGACAATTATGTGTTCTTTCAAAATGTTATCTACTATACTACTGCATCTTTCTTTGGAATTTCTATTGGGAGATGAAATCTTATAAGGCTTATATTGCTCAACCCTGTGCACCTGCTTCAGGAAAAGCTGCCGGTGGAGCCTGTTGTAGTCAATAATGATGCTGACCAAGGTTCAGCTTCGCCTGATAATGCCACCATTCCTGAACTTCCCAACAAAGATTTCAATAGGAGGATAGCTTTGTTTTCGACAATTGGCGCAGTTGGCCTTTTTGTGACCACACGCTTAGATCTTGGTGTTTCTTTGAAAGACCTTTCGGCGTCTGCTTTACCATATGAAGAGGTTTGGCTTATCTTACTTTTTTTTTGTGGGAAAGCCCCTCGAGGAGGGGAGGAAGCTAAATTAACATAAAATCAAAACTATTACATCGAGCATAACCGGGCTTTGGCTTATCTTACTAGTTACCATTTTCTCTTTAGGAAGCATAAGTTGCATTTGAATAGATATTGATGATACTCAATTTCTTATCATTAGTTTAACGTAAACTAATGATTAAGATAACGTAGGCCTTGTTAAACTATTTTCTTCTGCATATTTACTGTCTATGAAGGCACACGTTATCTTAATATCTTAAGATAACGTGTGCCTTCATAGACAGTAAATATGCAGAAGAAAATAGTTTAACAAGGATTGTGGCATCTTTAGAGCATGCTGATGAGAAGTTGTTCGAGTATAGTACCTATTGTTCTATAATACTGACTTATTCGCTTCTGTTTCATGAATGGCCAAGGGTATACAAAATGGCTAGATATCAAATCATTGATTACTGATTGCATAGGTGTATGACATTGTTGCTCACATGAATGGAATTAACTAAAAACTCAGCTCATGGTAGTTGGCCAAATTGCTATGCATCTTTTTCTAGTTTGAGAAGATAGAGTTATTTGGTCAGATCAGAAGTGTCATTGTATAATTTGTATGGGCTTGTGTGCCTCCTCCTAATGACTTTCCATTTGTTCATGGCTCCACAGGCTCTTTCCAATGGAAAACCGACAGTTGTGGAATTTTATGCAGATTGGTGTGAAGTCTGTAGAGAATTAGCACCAGATGTTTACCGAGTAGAGCAGCAGTACAGGTTCTATTCCTTCTAATGATGTTTTGACTTTTTACAGCCATATTCAGAAATGATCTGTTATTCTTTTGAAAGATTGTCTTACTCCATGGTACCTATTGTGCTGTTCAGGGACCAGGTCAATTTTGTTATGCTGAATGTTGACAACACAAAGTGGGAGCAGGAGCTTGACGAGTTTGGCGTAGAAGGAATCCCGCATTTTGCCTTCTTAGACAAAGATGGAAACGAGGAAGGAAATGTGGTTGGCAGGCTCCCGAAACAGTACTTTATGGAGAATGTGGATGCCTTGGCACGTGGCGAAGCTTCAATTCCTCATGCCCGTGTTGTGGGACGATATTCCAGCGCTGATTTCAGAAAGGTTCACCAAGTTGCTGACCCTAGAAGTCACGGATAAGGTTTACCTTACAATTTGGTAAGTTATTTCTGTTCTACAATCCACTTACACGTTTACTACTTGTGAGACTTCATGTATATCCTTTTTATACCGAACATAGTTACTCAGCACTCTGAAAATCCACATGAAGGCGAAAATTCCATAGCATAGTTTGATTCCAAAGTTATAGATTTTAACATTTTATCAATGGAATGATTCTTGGTTCATTGATACGATCCCGAGCCTTGTGCTTTCCTGCATGAGGTTGTCTCTTGGTCATCTATCTGCATTCAGCTCACTTTCTTGTTTTCTATTTGTTTCTTTGAGCCTGTTTTTTCTTCCACTTGCCTTTATTCATATTGAACTTCATCCGATAGGGTAGATATATACATCTTGTATGATTTTAGTTTTAACTTTTAAAAGAGTGAATGCTGTGTGAATGGCATATACAACTCTAATTAAGCAATCATCCAAGGATTATTTGCTGTGATATGCTCTTTATATTGCTTGCTTTATAGGGAGCTTATCTGTGGTGATAAAAGAGCTGGTGACGAAATCTTAAGTTTTCAGGTCAGCCTGAAAACATCTTAAACCCTTGAAATTACTTGTAGAGTATCAGCATTACCGCAGATAATGGTAATAAATCCCAGGCCAAAAGGGATTATTTCTGCAGATGGTTAATTACGGAGTAATTTATAATCCAATCATACATTGCCGGGTAAGTGGTAACCAACAGTTCCACATCCCTGTACGTGTTATTCGTGCCGGGCACGTGACCCATCCGGCCGGCAAGAGTCACTCACTAGGTAAACCGGCTTGCGCCGACCGGCTCGACCCACTGATAAGGAGCAAGGCAAACATTGGAGGTAAGGATCGAACCCGAGACCTCCTGACTTTCCCTTGCTCCCTACCAACGAGCCACCCCGACTGGGGGGTCTACTTCTACTTTGCTTTGCCATTGACTGAGGTTTTTTTAGCATATCAGTAAAGGGTTTTTAAGCCACTAGTTTTCTAATCATATCAAAAGAGTGGAAATAATACGAATATATTTGGTCAATAAGATTCGGAATGAAGGACCAAATTACAAATAGGTGGGGAGCAATAAATGGCAATACAAAACAACAAATGAATAGATAATGCAATTATTATAGTACATTCATGCATCTGCTCGCCATAAAGTTATGAAGTAAATATGCAGAAGAAAATAGTTTAACAAGGCCCACGTTATCTTAATCATTAGTTTAAGTTAAACTAATGATAAGAAATTGAGTATCATCAATATCTATTCAAATGCAACTTATGCTTCCTAAAGAGAAAATGGTAACTAGTAAGATAAGCCAAAGCCCGATTATGCTCGATGTAATGGTTTTGATTTTATGTTAATTTAGCTTCCTCCCCTCCTCGAGGGGCTTTCCCACCAAAAAAAAGTAAGATAAGCCAAACCTCTTCATATGGTAAAGCAGACGCCGAAAGGTCTTTCAAAGAAACACCAAGATCTAAGCGTGTGGTCACAAAAAGGCCAACTGCGCCAATTGTCGAAAACAAAGCTATCCTCCTGTTGAAATCTTTGTTGGGAAGTTCAGGAATGGTGGCATTATCAGGCGAAGCTGAACCTTGGTCAGCATCATTATTGACTACAACAGGCTCCACCGACAGCTTTTCCTGAAGCAGGTGCACAGGGTTGAGCAATATAAGCCTTATAAGCACTACTAGAATTCTGTTTATAGACATCACATTATTTACATCACTTAGAAATACGCATAATGTAAATTTATTATGTTACATCAGTTATTAAATTTGTGATGTTAAGGGTCAGTTTGGTAACACGGAGCTGATGGGGTAGCTGAAGGTGATAGGGTAGCTGAAGCTGATGGATTAAGTGTGTTAAATATATGTTAAATTGGAGTTTTCATAAGTTAGTAATGTGTTTGGTAACCCAGCTGATAGAGTAGCTGATCAGATAGGAGAAAATTAATAGAATTCTGAAAAGCTTGCGGTTAGTAGCAGTTGAAAATCCAATTTCAAAAGCTAATTAAATTAAATTCTTATATTTAACTTATTTAAAACTATAAATTATTAAAACCAAAAGCTCCGAAAAGCTACCTGCATTGCCAAATGAACCCTAAAACAAATTTTGACAACAGTTATAGTTATTGACCGTTGTTAAATGATTAGTTCTAAACAAATTTAAAACACGCGGGACATAGGATTCTCAAAATTGAAACGCGTGGGGATGAAAAACTTAGAAAAAATAAGGCGGTGTTTCAAAATTTTTGGAAAATTTAACACTCTCCGTCTCTCCTTCTTGACCCTAAAATATATCTTCCTCTGGTCTCTCAAATCCTCTCCGTTCCCTCTATCCGGTGACTACAGAAGTATGCCTCTCGTATCCTCTCCCTCTTGCTGGCGATCACAGAAGTGCAGAGAAGATGGTCGACACCGACCGCAGAGAACAATTTTGTCATTCACTCCAAGGATTCAAAATGGACACTTAAAATTTATCGCTTCCTACCCCGTTTCCTTGTTCAAGCTTTCAGTTTCGGTAAGTTCTCTAATCTCAAACCATTTCAAATTTTAAGTGTCCATTTTGAATCCTTGGATTGAATGACAGAATTGTTCTCTTTCATTCCCCTTTCCTAAATTTTAAGCCTCCATTTTGCTTATTCCTTAAGCCTTATATGAAAAAACTCAATGCCTCATACATGCTTTATTCCTTAAATGTGTGCTGTTTTCTAAGATCTAACCCATAAGTTTTGCTTATTGCTTATTTATCTATCGCATTGGAAGTAAACATGTAATGGAATAGACGGTTATTAATCTTGTGATTGATTTTAATGGATTTCTAATTATCACTCTTTTGTTTGCTACAACCTGGGCAGGATTCCTCTCTATCAAGAAGGAAGCATGTTGGACAATTTCGCAGGGAATAGGGGCCATATTCAGGTACTTGAGAACATGACCTTGTTGCCCATATTCTGTTGATACTTGACAAAAATTTATCAGTTGGCTTAATATCTTTGAGAGCCCTGCCTTTGTACATTGATACTTGTTTTGACACACAATTTTTTAAGATGAAATTATGCTCCAAATAGAGTATTAAAATCTCTTAACTCCATCTGCTGAGAGTTTTTATGTTGTCACACTGTTAGTGACTGTACTTGTTTTTAAGTTCTCAAGAAGTGGGCTATAAGTTCGCTAATTAATCATATATTTTTTTTAAAAGATGTTTGTTATTAAATATTAGCTTGCCTCACTTCATGAAGTGATTGATACTACTTGCAACTCCTTATGCTGTCTTAGGTCAGTCCTCAACTTGGCAAGATTATAACACGGTTGCTCTACCTTGTAGTTCTGGTTTTGGATTATCAATCTCCTTGATTCTGATTTAGCTGGAGTCTTTAGGGGGATGCTTAAATGCTATGCTTAGACTGTCCTTTCCAGTATCATATCTATATATATTTTTCTCTTGTATGACGCAAAAAAGATATGTGTTAAACTAAAGTTTTATACAGATAATAAAAGTTGAGAGATGTAGTGCGTCTCTCAATTTGGTACATATAGGTAAGTGAATAATAGGGTTTGATGCATGTTCCCTTTTATTACGGTCGAGTCTAGTTAGAATGGTGTTAAATGCACTAAATTTAGTGACATTCTCTTTGCCATTGTGTTATTATGTACTAAACAGGCTCTTATCAAGGCCCAACTTGTGGTTCCTCTTGTGCACCTTCTCCAACTTGCTGAATTTGAAATCAAGGAGGCTGCATGGAAGCTCAAGCAATGAAGTCTGCCCGTAATTCTGCCCAGATGATGGAAGAAGCTTACTCAACTGGAGTCACTATCATTTCTTTCGGTTTGTGTAATACTAAGCAAAAATATATGCATGTAGATGATATGAAAAGATACTAATAGATAGAACATTATTTAATGCTTTGACCTATTTTGATTAATTGAGAATTAGCCTATTAATAGATATAAACACAAAATGAGACATCATTTAATATAATAAAAAGCGATTTTAAAATGTATTGAAACACAACAAAACGACTACTAAAACCGATGTCTTTTATGAAATTATATATTGTTATTCATAAAGAAAATGATGTTGTAATCTTTTTAGACATTATTTCTTTTAAATATACTGATTTAAATATATACATATAACATTGTCTTTATAAATATTGAATGTTGTTTACTATCTTTTAAATGAAATAACAAGACAAAATACAAAGGAAAAGTTAATAAACATAAAATGAATCACCTATAACTTATGTAAATAAGATATATTAACATTGTTTTTGAAAAAGAATATCGGTGTTAATGTGAATCTTTTTATTGCTCTACATATCTTTGGATAGCTAAAAATGCAAAATAATGTTTTAACATTAGGTGAATCAATCAAAATGTAATTATATTCATGCATTTAAGTCGATATTACAAAGAGAAACGATGTTATATATCATTATAGACATCTGTTATAAACCGATGTGGTAAAGTTTGGATTTTTAACACCACCCACTAACACGTTGAATTTTTTTTTTATTAAACATCGGTTTATACCCGATGTCTATGGATAGAATTCTAGTAGTGAAGATTTCATCTCCCAATAGAAATTCAAAAGAAAGATGCAGTAGTATAGTAGATAACATTTTGAAAGAACACATAATTGTCAGAAATGAATTGAAAAAAAAGTTCAAACAGCAAAGGTGTCCGTGATGGCAAATCGAAATCTAAGACAATTCCACAAGAGCGCGCAAGTCGGATCAACTTATAACTTATTTCCCCAAATTATTCGAACTCGGAAATTTCAGAGCGATAATATAATGAAGAAATGCTCATTCTTAATTAGAGAACAACAAAATTCAATTTGAGTAGCTGATTTGCTGAATAATGAAGCTCGCGATTTCAATACGGAGGACAACAAAATTAACACACGAACTCTAATAAACAAAGCACTGAGAGAGAGGTACAGATGATGAAGGGGCTTTACCGTAGCGGAGGAATCGGAGTTGTTCTGGCAAGCAATGCTTCGAAGCCTCGGTCTTCTGGATTGGAACCGGAGAAGAGGAGAGTTGAGGTTGAATTGGGCGAGAAACACGGAATGCGGCGAACCATGGACGGAAACGGAGTTGGGAGGTACACATGCCATTTGCGAAACACCAAAGGTGCAATTTTCGCGAAAGAAGTTCAAAGAATCGTCGAATCAAGCTACATAACAGAGAAATTCATCATCGCATAATAGAAAACCGAGAAACTGGTGCTCTAATTTGATTTTGAAATGGAGGAGGAGATGCAGATAAAGACAGCGAGGGCAGAAGAGGAGTGCAAGCTAGAACTAAGCATTTGATCGAGCAACCAAATCTGCGAAGACGAACCAATAGATTTTTTTTTTTGACAAACTGGTCAACTTCAGTTGTCAAGGTCAAGGCCCAAAGTGGAAGACATGTTGAGCTTATTTATAAATGGGCCGACTATATTAAACAATATTGCAACTGGCCTGCAATGGGCTTGTCTTGGGCCGATGCGTTCCGAGATATACATTTTTATTAACGATTTTCTAACACTTGTAACACCGGTGGGTGGTTGATTATATTTGATGTGAATATGAGATAATGCATTAAAAAAATATTTTTCTAACGAAATTATTCCCTTTTTTTTTAGTTTTCTAATGTCGTTATAAAAAAAATTATTTTATCAAAATCAATTCAATCAAAATCAATTTATACTTCCATTATATGGAATCCGATGCGTAATGTGACGTTGAAATTTAATACCTATAATGCAATAATTTTATCTCTATCTATTCAAATGTTGATTGCATTAGTATTTTACCTAGTTTTTTAAAGAAATTTTCTAATTTATGAAACCAAAAACTCGTATAAATTGATGTAAAGTAATTATAATATAATTATAATGTGTTGGGCTGTAACAAAGTAACAAAGTGGCTAGTATACCTTGACTAATAAGGAAAATATAGTTTTAAAAAGTGGTTAGTGAATGTTAATTAACAAAAGCACTATATATATCTATATGATTGAGGTCCAATGCACCAGTCAATTCTTATCTTTTTTAACAACACGATACAATTTATTAAAGAAAGATAGAGGCCAACTTTATTTTTTAAAAATCTATTTATATTATACGTCTTAGTTCATAAATTTAATATATATATATATATATATATATATATATATATATATATATATATATATATATATATATATATATATATATATATATATATATATATATATATATATATATATATATATATATATATATAGAGGGTGTGTTTCCAGAGTGCACACCCCTTACGGTGTACCTTGTGCACAAATCTGGACCATTAATCTAAAGGAAAGGAATAACCATGATTAAAAACGGATTTCTAATTAATTTTGTTTTATAAATTATGGGACCCACCATACAAAACTAATTAGGCGCATTGCATCCACATGTGGGGCATGATTGAAAAAAAATCTGTTTGCAACATTTTTGAATGTTTTGGGGAAGTGATTTGCGTTTGATTTCAAAAAAAAAAAAAAACTTGCAATGCCATTTTTTTTTAGTGGTGGGGATTGGGACCCACAAAATAAAACCAAATTAATTTTTTTTTTGTCTTTTTTTTTTTAAAATAATGGATAATTGTTTTTTACCTGATTTCATTTGTGTTTAAAATTTAGTAATTCCGCCGAATAATGTACCATAAGCTATCGAATAATGTTATGTTATTTTTTTTTCATCAAGTTCATATAAAAATTTACCGATTTCATTGAATAATTTGTCACATACTACCGAATAATTTTTTTTTATTCTTCAATTTTAGATAAAAGAAACTCACAATCTCTAAACAATACTTCGTCAAACCGAAGACTTCGTATAATGACGAATAATGAATCAGATTTTCCCGAATAATTGACTAACCCATTACCACTATTAACCAAAAATCGACACATACATCTGAATAATTGACGACTAATCAATCAAATTATACATCTCGAAAATCATATATACACTAAATTTCTAAAGAATAATCATTAAAAATTCACCGAATAATGTTAGTATTCCACCGAATAATATTTCATTAGTAACGAATAAAATTAACCATCTCAAATTTCCTTGAAAAAATTAACATTTATCGTGAATAATCTTTACCGATTCACTGAATAAAACTTTACTAATGCTTCTCACAAATTGGCAAGTTCTTTCTCGTGATTGATTTTTCTTCAAAATGTCATAATTGAATCTGGAAACATGAACTTTCAAGTTTTGGGGCAATTCAACCTATCACACAAAAAAATGACCAATTTGCGGTACTCTCAGAAAATCGAATTCAACCTCCTTCCCCAATGCAATTCATCTTATTCACTGCCTAAGCTACCAGATCAAACAATTAAGAAAAAAAACCCTCTGCTCGATTACTATGGGATGAAATTGAAGATGGATGATACATCCCCATCTCCCTCGCTCGCTCGGGGATGCTCGCTCGACTCGCCTGGAAACACCACCACCACACACCACCGCCTGCAACTCGATTTTGGGACTCCACGAAGATGAATAAGCAACTCGATTTTGGGACTCCACCACCGCTCGGAAACACCCCCATCACACACCACATACCCCCACCAATCTCTGTTGCAAATAATCAAACTCCGATTGGTGCCCACCACTGCAGCTCTGCTTCTTTGTAAAGCTCTTCCACAACATCCCCCCCTCTTCGCCGCCATCTCCACCACCCTCCGCCACCACCGACACCGCAACTCCAGGCTCGACTCACCAGGAAAACAGCAGATAGCACCGCCTCGTCGGGCCTCCGCGTCGCCGCCTCAACTACCCTTCGCCACCGATATCAAACAGGAGAGGTAGAATGAACAGGGAGTCGAATTAAAGGAGAGGGAGAATGAACAGGGGAGTCAGAGCCAGCCTCGCCTCCATCGTTCTCCATCGCCACCACTGGCCAGATCTGCCAACATCGTACCTCCGTCGCTGACTCATCTCCATCCTCCATTTGTCGCCAGCATAGATCCATCCTATTCTCCCTCTGGGAGATAAACGACGTCGGCGGCTAGCACCAACCGAAGACAAAAGACCCCAATCGCAACCGCCTGGAGTGGAGTCGCCTTGGCAACAGATCGATTAGCCAGGAAAACAGACACTCCCGTCGATGGTGGAATCGGCTTGTCAATGGCGTATACAAGGATAAAGATGAGACTATTCTGATTTAGGGTTTTATTTAACCACTTTCCCACGCGCTCCAATATGAGTTTTAAGATAGTTTTTCATTTTTATTTTTTTAATAGCTAGAACACGTGTCACAATCTCCCCTATCCATTTTATTTAAATCAAAGGCTCACAACTGTGCACAAAGTACACCCTAAGGGGTGTGCACAATATACCTATTCTATATATATATATAGAAGCGTTAAAATGTAAAACATCCTTAGGGTGTAAAATTGCTTAAGGTGTAAAATTTTATATTTTAATGATATTGGACACGGGCTTGATTAAAAAAAAGAACTAAACCCGCCCCAACTGAAATCAGATCCGTCTCTCCCTCTCTCCACCGCCCTCTCCCATGGCCACCGGATCTTTCGTCGTTCTCTTCCCCGAATGACGCCCTTCCCGCACTCCTGCCGACCGCCACTGCAGTTGCACCACCACCCCGCACTCCTGCCGACCACCAGCCACAACCAGCGCCGCTGTCCAGTACTCACAGCGGCCCCCATCGTCCGATGACGTCCTTCCCGTGGATGACTCCTCCGATGCCTTCCTCTGGGAAGCATTAGTCGCCGCAACCAAAGACGATTCCGAGAGATGTGTGGGCTGGATCCACTTTCAATCTCGTCCTTTACATTACCCAGCCATGTAAGTCCTGCTTTCAATTTCTGCGAGTTTGATTAATGTTATACACATTTACATATGGCTGAAATTTTGAGAAGCGACAGCATCGCCCGCAACTATGTTTAAGCTGTCGATCTCTTGTTCATTGAGTCTATGTGCTGATTGTGGAGTTGTCATCTCCTTGTTTGAACAATTTAGATTGAGATTGAAAACCTAGGGTTTGTTTTAGGAGCGGAATTTGGAGTTTTTTGCCAAAGGCTAAATTGATTGAAATTGATGATATAGCTGTGTTGTTGGGTTGATTTTGAGCTAATTTCATGTTCATATCATTGTCAAATTGTTTATCGATCATGAGCTAATTGAATTTTAGAATTTTATATTGCAATATGCTTTAGAATTTGGGGTTTTTTTTGCCAAAAGTCAAATTGACTGAAATTGATGATATGATTGTGTTGTTGGGTTGATTTGGAGCTAATTTCATGTTCATAACATTGTCAAATTGTTTATGGATCATGATCTAATTGGATTTTAGAATTTTATTGCGATATATTTTATAATTTGGGTTTTTTTTACCAACATCCAAATTGATTGAAATTGATGATATGGTTGGGATGTTGGGTTGATTTGGAGCTAATTTCATGTTCATAGCATTGTCAAATTGTTTGTGAACCATGAGTTAATTGGATTTTAGAATTTTATTGCGATATGCTTTAGGTCGATTAGGTTCTTCTATTTTAGCATGAAAATCATAATTTAGCCTATTAGCTCAATTGGTAGAGCAATGTGCGTTTGCACAAAGATGTGGGTTCAAATCCCACATAGGTTACATAATAGACAAAAGCACAACAATCGCAAATTGTTAATCATGCACATTATAATCTTAGTTATGCACTTTTTAACCTTAATTATGCACATTTTAATCTTATTTATGCACTTTAATTTTAAAAGCATATACGTAAAAAAATCGATTTCAAACTCACATCTATCAACCTAAATTATGCGAGAGGTGAACCCAAACTCTCAAAAGTAAAAAAAATAAATAAATTAAAACATCGATTTCAAAAGCACATCTTTCGTCTTATTCATGCACATTATGATCTTACTTTTGCACAATTGTATTCTAAATCTGCACAATTGTATCTTACTTTTGCACAATTGTAGTTTAAATTTGCACAATTGTATCCTACTTTTGCACATTTGTATTCTAAATGTGCACATTACAATTTTATTTTTTTCACTTTATGTTCTTATATTTGCACTTTAAAGTTGCACAAATGCACTTCACAGTTGCACAAATGCACTTCACAGCTGCACAAATGCACATTATAATTTTATTTTTGCACCTTATACTCTTATTCACGAAGAGAAATATAATAAGAGATACCACATATATAGCCTATACGGGTTTGCACAAATGCACTTCACAGCTGCACAAATGCACTTCACAGCTGCACAAATGCACTTCACTGTTGCACAAATGCACATTATAATTTTATTTTTGCACCTTATACTCTTATTCACGAAGAGAAACATAATAAGAGATACCACATAGATAGCCTATACTGGGTTTGAACCCGCATCTTTGTGCGTAGGCACATTGCTCTCCCATTTTGAGCTAATAGGCTTTAGTGCAAAAC
Source organism: Persicaria tinctoria (assembly GCA_037127255.1). Classification (NCBI taxonomy): domain Eukaryota; kingdom Viridiplantae; phylum Streptophyta; class Magnoliopsida; order Caryophyllales; family Polygonaceae; genus Persicaria; species Persicaria tinctoria. The sequence continues at coordinate 391,875 of JBANSL010000015.1, forward strand.
TTCAAAAGGCTTTAAATCCTTTTGGTATGCGAAATCCTGTACTCAATCTCAATTTCTCTCATAGGCATTTTATCAAACACCTAGAAGGGATGAATTTACCTATCTCAATCTCAATTTCAATAAGAGATACCACATAGATAGCCTATACTGGGTTTGAACCCGCATCTTTGTGCGTAAGCACATTGCTTTCCCATTTTGAGCTAATAGGCTTTAGTGCAAAACTTCAAAAGGCTTTAAATCCTTTTGATATGCGAAATCCTGTACTCAATCTCAATTTCTCTCATAGGCATTTTATCAAACACCTAGAAGGGATGAATTTACCTATCTCAATCTCAATTTCAAATCCACAAAGCTAAATCTCAATCCAATTAAGACAGCAAGACTTACTACTAGTTCAAGCAATCATTTGAAAAAATGATTTAAAAAAAATCAGATTGACTAAATTTTACTCCAATGTCGCATCCCACATAGAGAGACTTTTTAACTGTAAAGTCTGTAAGCCAGTCATTTATAATCTCTTTTTGCAGGTGGCTTTGGTAAACCTTCACTAGTAGAAAAAACGCATTTTAGCCTGGGCCTAAAATTTAATATAGCCTGGATATAGGCAAAATAGGGTCCGGGCATCAGAGTGGTGTGATAATAGGTATAGAGCCCGAACCTAAAAACCACACGCCCGGGTTATTAGAGTCGACTAAATATTTTCTTCAAAATTTTAGCAGACTTTAGAGCCCGGATTTGTTTTATATTCGGGTTATTTTGTACATAATATAGCCCGAATATTATTTAGATCCAGGACTCTGGAAACACACCCTATATATATATATATATATATATATATATATATATATATATATATATATATATATATATATATATATATATATATATATATATATTAAATTTATGAACTAAGACGTATAATATAAATAGATTTTAAAAAAATAAAGTTGGCCTCTATCTTTCTTTAATAAATTGTATCGTGTTGTTAAAAAAGATAAGAATTGACTGGTGCATTGGACCTCAATCATATAGATATATATAGTGCTTTTGTTAATTAACATTCACTAACCACTTTTTAAAACTATATTTTCCTTATTAGTCAAGGTATACTAGCCACTTTGTTACTTTGTTACAGTCCAACACATTATAATTATATTATAATTACTTTACATCAATTTATACGAGTTTTTGGTTTCATAAATTAGAAAATTTCTTTAAAAAACTAGGTAAAATACTAATGCAATCAACATTTGAATAGATAGAGATAAAATTATTGCATTATAGGTATTAAATTTCAACGTCACATTACACATCGGATTCCATATAATGGAAGTATAAATTGATTTTGATTGAATTGATTTTGATAAAATAATTTTTTTTATAACGACATTAGAAAACTAAAAAAAAAGGGAATAATTTCGTTAGAAAAATATTTTTTTAATGCATTATCTCATATTCACATCAAATATAATCAACCACCCACCGGTGTTACAAGTGTTAGAAAATCGTTAATAAAAACGTATATCTCGGAACGCATCGGCCCAAGACAAGCCCATTGCAGGCCAGTTGCAATATTGTTTAATATGGTCGGCCCATTTATAAATAAGCTCAATATGTCTTCCACTTTGGGCCTTGACCTTGACAACTGAAGTTGACCAGTTTGCCGGAAAAAAAAATCTATTGGTTCGTCTTCGCAGATTTGGTTGCTCGATCAAATGCTTGGTTCTAGCTTGCACTCCTCTTCTGCTCTCGCTGTCTTTATCTGCATCTCCTCCTCCATTTCAAAATCAAATTAGAGCACCAGTTTCTCGGTTTTCTATTATGCGATGATGAATTTCTCTGTTATGTAGCTTGATTCGACGATTCTTTGAACTTCTTTCGCGAAAATTGCACCTTTGGTGTTTCGCAAATGGCCTGTGTACCTCCCAACTCCGTTTCCGTCCATGGTTCGCCGCATTCCGTGTTTCTCGCCCAATTCAACCTCAACTCTCCTCTTCTCCAGTTCCAATCCAGAAGACCGAGGCTTCGAAGCATTGCTTGCCAGAACAACTCCGATTCCTCCGCTACGGTAAAGCCCCTTCATCATCTGTACCTCTCTCTCAGTGCTTTGTTTATTAGAGTTCGTGTGTTAATTTTGTTGTCCTCCGTATTGAAATCGCGAGCTTCATTATTCAGCAAATCAGCTACTCAATTTGAATTTTGTTGTTCTCTAATTAAGAATGAGCATTTCTTCATTATATTATCGCTCTGAAATTTCCGAGTTCGAATAATTTGGGGAAATAAGTTATAAGTTGATCCGACTTGCGCGCTCTTGTGGAATTGTCTTAGATTTCGATTTGCCATCACAGACACCTTTGCTGTTTGAACTTTTTTTTCAATTCATTTATGACAATTATGTGTTCTTTCAAAATGTTATCTACTATACTACTGCATCTTTCTTTTGAATTTCTATTGGGAGATGAAATCTTATAAGGCTTATATTGCTCAACCATGTGCACCTGCTTCAGGAAAAGCTGCCGGTGGAGCCTGTTGTAGTCAATAATGATGCTGACCAAGGTTCAGCTTCGCCTGATAATGCCACCATTCCTGAACTTCCCAACAAAGATTTCAATAGGAGGATAGCTTTGTTTTCGACAATTGGCGCAGTTGGCCTTTTTGTGACCACACGCTTAGATCTTGGTGTTTCTTTGAAAGACCTTTCGGCGTCTGCTTTACCATATGAAGAGGTTTGGCTTATCTTACTTTTTTTTTGTGGGAAAGCCCCTCGAGGAGGGGAGGAAGCTAAATTAACATAAAATCAAAACTATTACATCGAGCATAACCGGGCTTTGGCTTATCTTACTAGTTACCATTTTCTCTTTAGGAAGCATAAGTTGCATTTGAATAGATATTGATGATACTCAATTTCTTATCATTAGTTTAACGTAAACTAATGATTAAGATAACGTAGGCCTTGTTAAACTATTTTCTTCTGCATATTTACCGTCTATGAAGGCACACGTTATCTTAAACTTAAGATAACGTGTGCCTTCATAGACAGTAAATATGCAGAAGAAAATAGTTTAACAAGGATTGTGGCATCTTTAGAGCATGCTGATGAGAAGTTGTTCGAGTATAGTACCTATTGTTCTATAATACTGACTTATTCGCTTCTGTTTCATGAATGGCCAAGGGTATACAAAATGGCTAGATATCAAATCATTGATTACTGATTGCATAGGTGTATGACATTGTTGCTCACATGAATGGAATTAACTAAAAACTCAGCTCATGGTAGTTGGCCAAATTGCTATGCATCTTTTTCTAGTTTGAGAAGATAGAGTTATTTGGTCAGATCAGAAGTGTCATTGTATAATTTGTATGGGCTTGTGTGCCTCCTCCTAATGACTTTCCATTTGTTCATGGCTCCACAGGCTCTTTCCAATGGAAAACCGACAGTTGTGGAATTTTATGCAGATTGGTGTGAAGTCTGTAGAGAATTAGCACCAGATGTTTACCGAGTAGAGCAGCAGTACAGGTTCTATTCCTTCTAATGATGTTTTGACTTTTTACAGCCATATTCAGAAATGATCTGTTATTCTTTTGAAAGATTGTCTTACTCCATGGTACCTATTGTGCTGTTCAGGGACCAGGTCAATTTTGTTATGCTGAATGTTGACAACACAAAGTGGGAGCAGGAGCTTGACGAGTTTGGCGTAGAAGGAATCCCGCATTTTGCCTTCTTAGACAAAGATGGAAACGAGGAAGGAAATGTGGTTGGCAGGCTCCCGAAACAGTACTTTATGGAGAATGTGGATGCCTTGGCACGTGGCGAAGCTTCAATTCCTCATGCCCGTGTTGTGGGACGATATTCCAGCGCTGAATTCAGAAAGATTCACCAAGTTGCTGACCCTAGAAGTCACGGATAAGGTTTACCTTATAATTTGGTAAGTTATTTCTGTTCTATAATCCACTTACACGTTTACTACTTGTGAGACTTCATGTATATCCTTTTTATACTGAACATAGTTACTCAGCACTCTGAAAATCCACGTGAAGGCGAAAATTCCACAGCATCGTTGATTACAAAGTTATAGATTTTAACATTTTATATTAACATAAAGAATCAGAATAGTATAAATTATATGCAGAGTATAAAATAGAGAGGAGATGAATCTAGTTGAAATCCGACCAACCCGCTCCTTACAACTAATAAAAGATTCCAAGTCACCAAAATATACATATTTTAAGCTAAAAAGGAAAAATGTTACTAATTTTTTTACCGTTAGCAATCAAATTTGTAGTTAGGGGAGCCTTCGCCCACCATATGACCGTTAGCAATGGCCTCTCCTCTCTTTTATAGGCTCCTCCCTCTTCCCATTCCCAGCAAAAAGACAACTACAGCTTGTCAGCTACTGCTCCTGCAAGCAAACTCTCCCACCAGTTTCATTTTCTTTTTCCTTTTTTTTTTAATTCAACGGACATTTTTTTTACTAGCCGTTGCATTTGCAAATTTGAAGGTGCCCCAATTTGTTGCCTCATTATAGGTAGGTCATCCCACCCCACTATTTCCCATTTCCCCTTCGGTCTTAAACCTGCTTCGGTGTGCCATCAGCTCTCCGGCCACCTTCTTCCGTAGCCGGCAGTGCTCGTGACGTCACTCTCCGGCCACCTTCAACAGGTCGCTTAAAATTCTTTATTTTGTCCGAGATTTCATTTTTAGTCGACTTTGTTTGGGGATCTAGTTGCCTTCATTAAATTCAATTTTATCTGAACTGTCTGAATTTAATTATTTGATGTAGACGGTGATTAAGCTAGATAAGCTGTAAAGTCAGTTAAGCTAGGGTTTTAGTATTTCATAATGTGTACCGGTAGCGATCGATCCTTTAGTTTTGAACTGTGATGTCCATCTCATTAGCATCTTTATCGTTTTGTCTTGTTTTCATTTTTCTGAGTATTGATTGAATCGTCATAGAAGAATTAAAATTGATACTGACCAGATAACATCTTTGTTGTTGTTGTTTTTTACTTTGATTCAGAATTACAATGGCTACTGATGAGAACAATATACCTCTGATCAAACCTACAAACCAGCAAGGTAAACAGAGCTGTAAATTTGAATGGAATTGGATTTCTTGATTTAAATTTCAAAGCAATTGGTGGAAATGAAGATCCACAATCTTACAAATTGAAATCTTTGAAGGTGTAGGAGTGCTCACCCGGAAGTTTGGGCAGGAGAACAGGAGCAATACTAGACGCGCTTTGAGTGCGATTAACCAGAATTTAGGGATAGCTTCTTCTAAATACCCTTGTGTTGCCAACAAGAGAGCCATCACAGAGTAGGTCTTTCATAAAGTCGATCTTCGGAAGCTCTCTCTCTCATTTGCTGATCATGTTACTATTTTGACATTATCAGATACCATAGGCTAATTTTTCACTCTTATCCTTTGGCTGCAGGGAATGTGTTGCTTACGAAGCAAAACTTCCGAATCCAGTAAAAAGACCAATCACAAGGTTGAAACATACATACTGATTGAATGTGTCAAGGCCATAGGCCAATTTTCGCATTCAAAGCTTATATTTTTCTGATTGGGTAGATTCTTCATTTTTTGATTTCAGAAAGTTTGCTGCACAGCATAAGAAACCAACAATTACAAACTCAAATCAAAACGAGGATTGCAAAATCACAGATGTGGAGGAGTATAAACCAGCTTCAGATCTGCCTGTTCCAATGTCACCAGAGCCAACTGGATCATTGCTCAGTGTCAAGAATCAGATGGTAGATTTTGCAATTTTGGTATCACCAAATCTCATGTTACAGTTACACACAATCAGTTATTCACCTTAAGCACAACCTGTTGCAGGAGGAGGTTGAAATGGAAGATATATTTGAAGATCCTGTCATGGATATTGACAGCTGCGACGAAAACAACTCCCTCGCAGTGGTTGACTATGTGAGCGATCTCTATGGTTACTACCGAAGAATGGAGGTTAACAGCTAAATTTCACCTTTCAAAACAGCTATAAGCAAATCTCTAAATTGAAGAATTCACTAAATTGGTGATTTCGTATTGGGTTCATTGTCACAGGCGTGTAGCTGTGTCCCACCAGATTACATGTCTCAGCAATTCGACATCAATGAGAAGATGAGAGCTATACTAATCGACTGGCTGATCGAGGTTCACTACAAGTTTGATCTGAGGGGGGAGACCTTATTCCTGACAGTGAACCTTATAGATAGATTTCTAGCTGGGGAATCAGTGGTGAGAAAGAAGCTCCAACTGGTTGGGTTAATAGCAATGCTTTTGGCTTGCAAATATGAGGAGGTTTCAGTGCCTATTGTGGATGATTTGATTTTCATTTCAGATAAGGCCTACACAAGAAAGGAGTTGCTTGAAATGGTACTTCATTTTTATCAACTCTCAACTCAAATGGACACTTTTGCTATTCATCAGCTCTCTTATCATTGCCTTCTTCGGTGTGTTGGACAGGAAAAGCTGATGCTGAACAAATTGCAGTTCAACATGTCACTGCCAACCCCATATGTATTCTTGAATAGATTCCTCAAGGCTGCAGAATCCGACGAGAAGCTCGAGCTCTTGTCATTTTACTTGATTGAGCTATCACTGGTGGAGATTGAGATGCTCAAGTTCCAGCCATCGCTCCTGGCGGCAGCTGCTGTATATACAGCTCAATGTGCTTTATATGGTCTCAAGCAATGGTCCAGGACTTGTGAGTGGCATTCAACTTACTCCGAAGACCATCTTATGTAAGTTGCTAATTATTTCGTATATTCGAAACCCGCCTTATGGATCCATCCCAAGGATCAAGAGAGAGCTTAATAAGGTAATCTTGTTGATAACTCTATGCAGGGAGTGCTCCAGGCTGATGGTAGGTTTACACCAAAGGGCTGGGACAGGTAAACTCACAGGAGTTTATAGGAAGTACTCCACATCCAAGTTTGGGTATGCAGCAAAGTGTGAACCAGCACTCTTTTTGCTGGAGGAGGAAGCTTCTTCTACAAATCAGATGCAGTGACATGACAAGCCCCACCATTAAAATGCACAGTTCACTGACCAATACATGTGAAAAATCCCAGTGCACACATAGTATCATTTGCTTGATTGCTGTATATATACAGCAACAAAGAGCTGTCGTGGGGCAGCCGGTTGGGGTGTTTTATTTGTTAGTAATAAGGATAGGTAGTTGTGTTTAGTATCTAATTTTACAGTTCAAAATTTCAACCAAGAACAGCAACTACATAGGTTGTGTTACTTTTGTTACCATGTTAATGAGTATAAAAAAAATGCACCATCACAGTGCATTGTTGATAACCTTTCTTCCTTGTTACTGAATGATCAGATTACAAATGGGCCTTGGCCCATAGCCCATGGCATTGGCCCAGAGTGAGTGGAGAGAGAGATGCAAAATGTGAAGTACTAGTTGCAATGTGTAGGAAGTAGTACAAGTGTTTCATATTCTGTATGGCAATGTACTGGCTACTTTGGGAAACTTGTACTATCCCCATTGAGATTATCATAATGTCTAAATTAAAGATCTCCCAAGAAATAGTACAGCTCTTTTATTTCCCTTTTTTGTTCATGTTATCTGGACTGACCTTGTCTTTTTTTAATAGGTGAATCCACTTGTTTTTGAATCTTGACATTTTTAGGTTAGTTGGATACCTTAAGGCTGGCTTCACCTAGCTTTCATGTCATTTTTCCTCACATTCTCTCCCTTCTTCACCAAAGCCATCACCTTAATTATCAACTTTTCCATCCATTAGTTACGATCGATGACGACGTATTACAACATGAAATATAAAATTTCTTTTAAGCGGTAAGCTTAAGACTGAGTTTGTTGATAGGTAATGCGTTATATTTTAGATATATATTTAATATTATCCTTACTACTTATTTTATTCTCTTAATAATTTTAACATTATTTTAATATATGACTTAATAAATCGTCTTCTACTAATGAAAAGTTCATATTTGCCAAAATAAAGGGGGCTCTCCACCATTGCTGCATTGTACGGATTATGTTTTGACTGCCATAGCCCAAAGGTGTCTCATGTCCCTTTCAATGTTCTTCTTCTTCTTAATTCCCATCCCTGCAAATATCAGCTCCTTTTCTTTTCTTGTAGCCTAAAGTTGATGTTCAACATGATATAGACAATTAAAACAACAACACTAGAAAAGGGGGCCGGCAGGCAAATCTCAAGACCAATCTCCCTCTCATCTTTGCCTCTGAATCTTGTGTTTGTAGCATCTTTACACAAAGTATGTCTTCATCGAATCCGGGGGGACACGAAGACGATGAAGAAGACGAAGATGCCGAAAGGCGATTCTCCCTCCATCTTCCTCCTCAAACTCCATCCACAAACTTTTTCTTAGATTCCCCCTCCTTCCTACCAGAAGATTTAGTAGGATACACAGAGGATCTCAGCTTACTGTTTCCTGATGATTATTACACACAATATAATCTTAACCCTTATCCATCACCATTACTGGATAACAGTGCTACTAATATAACCCATCAACAGTTTGAAAACTGCCAGACAACCGAACAAGCAGTGGTACCTGCAGAGCAACAAATTAGCAGCGGAGATGGGGCTGGACATGGAGAAGCAGGCCCATCATCGTCGGCATTGCCATCATCAAGCACAATAATGATGAATTTGAAGAAGAAGAAGATGGATCATAATGCCAAGGAAAGGGTTAGGAGGCTTCAGCTTAATGCCTCTTACCTCACCCTTAGGTCTTTGCTTCCCAATTCTCAGAAACCTAAGGTCAGTTCCATTTCAGTGATTGATTCTCATATCTTGATCATGATCCATTGCATTTTGCACTCATATTATATATACATTGTTGATTTCTTTCTTTCTTTCTTTAGGAATTAGGATAGTATTGCATCCAATCATCCATGGAAGCTAGATATATGTAGGCAGTTGAATCGCGGGGGTTTGAATCTTGCAGGATAAGTGGAGTGCACCATACATAATAGACAGGACACTAGACCACATTCCACAGCTAGAGGGGGAGATAGAGAAGCTCAAGTCCACCAAGGAAGACATGGTATCAGCAGTAGAAAGGGCACATCATCTGAGGCAAGCACAAGACCAGCAAGAGCAAGCTCTCTCAGTCTCCATCAATGAGGTTAGGAAAGGCCAACTCATCATCCAAGTTTGTCACCATAAAAACAAAGAGGATATCTTCTCCGAGCTTCTTCTTAGGCTTGAGAGTCAAGGCATTGAGGTTTTGGATGCCTCTGAATTCGATCCCTGCGAGGATAGATCTTGTTACCATGTTCGCATTCAGGTTAGTTTGGCTCTTGCATATCATTCAATTCATTTTAGTACAAAATCATAACTCTAAGCCCCCGTTTGGTATTGATATCAAGATAGGGATATCAGATATGGGTATCAGATATCGATATCAGGGATATGGATATCAAATCTGATATCCGATATCTAATATCCGTGTTTGGTATTATAAGATATGGGTATCAAACTATCAAACCCTAGCCCCTCTCATGACAACGTCAAATATCTGAACGGCGTCGAATGTCGATCTCCCAGCTCCGGCTATGCCCCGTCGGATGGGCATATCCGGTCCGTTAAGTGGCAAGTTGAAGAACAACAACCACGAAGATGGGGTCGGGAACTGCCCTCTGCCGCCACTCTTCATATCCCCTTCGCCTCTTGATGCCACAGTTCAAATCTGCAACCCCACCGCCTCCTCCTCCCCGGCGAAAATCATACGATTCCGACTCCGGCATACCGATGAAGAAGGGTGAAGATGAAGAAGAAGGGCGATTGGAGAAGAGATGAAGAAGAAGAAGGCGAAGAAGACGATGGAAGAAGAAACCCCTGTCTGCAGAGGAAGGACAAAGATAGAAGATCTCCATATCCCAATTTTTTGGGGTATATGAGATTGGGTAAAATTACAAAGGAATGAGTATATGGGTATATCAACTTGATACCCATATATTTGTATACCAAACAAAGGTATGGATATGAGTGATATCCATACCCATATCTCATATCTTGATATCAATACCAAACAAGGGCTAATATATGCATGACTATATATGTAAAATTATGTGTATTAACTGCAGATGGATGAGAGCTCAACTAGGGATGATTATGTTGCAGAGTTGAAGGAGAAGGTAGTTTCGTGGTTGAGCTAATACGACTTCAATCCAATCATCAAACGACGTCAGATTTGGATACATAATATATACTCCATTAGAGACGGCTTTCAACGTCGACATTTAAGAGCACTTTACATAGAAATTATACAAGTATTCTTTCTAGTCTTTTTTTCATTTTGTTGGTTTGCATTATAATTAATTAAGTCGACTCACTTGTTTTAAAGATGCTAAATTCTTAGGCTCCAACAACTTAAACTCTTGTTTATGGGTAAACAACCCTCTCGGGCCTCCACTCATCTCACATTAGTATATTTTTTGAATAAAAATACAAGTTTTTTTTTTTTTTTTATATGGTGTACGTTGGGCATAACATAAATAATTACATAAGAATTTAATACACAGGGACTCGGCGTTGTCACTACTTGGTAGCGCTTGATGTTCTTAGTCTATGTTGTCCCAGCATGCTAGGGTTATATTCGCTTGGAATTGCGTGTTTGCCATTGTCTATATTGCACCATTTTTATTTTACGTTATACGTTTGACGGTTCGCCGTCTATCGACTCTGTTGGCCTCTTAAGATGTCATTTTTTTTATTAGGTAAGAAATCGAGATCATACATACTTGAATCTCGATGATCGATAAGTCGACATACGGAAAACCGTCAAAACATACAATCGTAAACATAAACGGTGCAAAACAACAAGTGAAAGCTCACCCTACAACAAACGAGGCTAGGCAAAACTAAATCTATCAAGTTGGAGACGTAGACTACGGATGAAGCCAAGCACCGTTAAAAAACAACACCATTTTGGTCAGCGATACATCAAGAAACCTGTGAGTAGTGAAGGCGAACCTTCATGAAGCCCCTTCCCAATCGCGGAGTCGCTCCGTACACACCACCTAAAGATGTTAATTATGTTTCGCCATCGAATTGCTTTTCTAATAAAAAAATAAGAATTTAATAGTTGCAAATTAACTCGAGTGCGGGGGGTATTTTTTTTTTTTAGTTTAACCACCATATTTATATATTTACCAATTCAAGCGGGGTATTTTTATATACCGAGATTGTATAAGAACCGGTATATAAAATAACGGCTCTTTATTTACCTATTATATTATAGGTATAAATAACGGCCCTCCAATGCACATGCTCTAAGAGCATGTGCATTGGAGGGCCTCTAGGCCCTTACAATTACCAACTAAGCAAAAAATATAAAAGGAAAAGCAAAAGGGCTAAGAGCCCCATCCCGGAGGCCCTTATACAAGAGCTCAAAAAGTGAAGCCCTTAGCACGTACAACGACAATATATGTGAATTAACCCTATAAAAAATGATTTTTAGACATTTTCTATAATTATAAAATAAAATAAAAATTATATTCAAGTGTGAATTAATTTTATCTACCCATAGACACCCATTTTGCATATGTTATTTTTTAAAAAGGTAAATAGTAAAATGTAACTTAAGGGCCCGAGAGTGGAGCTCTCTGATGAGGGTGCAAATAGTAAAAAGATGGAATGAGACCCTTAAGCTGATGTGGCAGGGGAAAAGTAAGTTAAGGGCCCGAGACCCGAGCCCTCTACTGTGCATGCTCTTAAGACTCCGTTTTCTACCCGTATTTGACGCCAAAAATACGCTGATTTATTCACGTACAGTTTTCCGTTTCCCCCTGTGTTATTCGGAAATAAAATAAGTACGTTTTTCAAATTCGCGTATATATAGCTCGTTTAAATCGCCAAAAATACGGTGAAAATTCGGTGATCTTTATGTTTAGCCTATTTTTGGGAAAATTAGTAAAATTCAATCTTTTCCCCCGACTTCCCCTCTCTCCTTGACTCCTTCTATCTCTCTCGCCGCCATAGCTGGACGCCTGGACCTTGCTCTTTGTTTGTTTACGGCTCTCGTTTAAGGGTAAAATATCCTGATCTTACTCTTCGTTTACGAGCACCTTGTTAAATGGAAATTTTCACTTCTAGGTCTTCCTGCAAATACATTGGATTGATTTAGGGTTTTGACAGTTTTTTTTCGCAATCACAAAAGGGGAAAATTGATTTGTGATGACGCGGGATTTATCGCGATCTAGGTCGCCTTCATACAGGCGTAGCAGCAGAAGAACTCGCAGAGACAGAAGCAGATCTCCTTACTCTTCTTATTCCCATAGCAGGTGATCCCGTTCATTTCTCTCTCCTTTCTGTCGTTGTCTCCGCTTTCTTCTCGAAATTTCATCCCTTATTATTATTTTTATATCTTGTTGGCTTGGAACTCGATCGTGAGTGCAAACTGTGTTCAATTTTCAAGGCCGAATGTAGAAACCCTAGTTGGAATTGGAATTTGGATTTTGTTTAGTCTTTGATTCATCCGCTGGTACAAATCGTGGTCGAAGACAATTGAGTATGTATCATTAATCCGATGGATTTGACTACAGCTTCCTGCATTATTATCGCGGGTTTAAACAGAAATTCTATGGAATCAGAGTTGCAGGAAACTTCAATTTCAATGCATAATTTTGAAAGTATAATCTTCTAAGAAAGCTATGAACTCAACTATCTGCACAATAATGAGTATGACTTAAGTTGTTTGGGTATGTTGTTACAATTTTTTTTTTTTTTTTTGTTGAGTCAACAGAAGATACAAGAAGCAATTCAATGTAATTTAGTGGATTTGTTAACATAAATTGCAGAATCCATCCGAAATTAGTGTACTATTGGTTATGTTTGTACAACCAATTTTGCAAGATTGACATATTTGTTTTTGTGTCTTCCTCTAATCCTAACGTGCTTCGCTTTCAGTGTTCTTTCAGGAGCTTCTAGGTAACGTAGAGGCAATTGTATGGCTTTTTGAAAGATTTGTGTTCTACTATAACTTGTTTTACTCATTTAAAGGACGTATTTGGCCGGTGTCTTGGTTTGTCTGTTTCATCAAACATGTTTAATATGCTGATGCAACTAGTCATGTTTTAGCTGATCTTCCCAAACTTGCTCAAGTCAAGCTTGTATATAACTCTAGTGGGCAGACCTGGATAGCAGTGCCAGAACTTGTTTGAAGTTGAGGTCTCAAATTCAGCCTGTGCATTGTGCTTCGTTTCCGCCTTTGTGTTGTTATTGTACATTTTATGTTTTTCAGAGGGTTCCTCAATGTTGGTGTGTAACTGGGGTGGATATTGATGATTGTATTGGTTCTCTTATTAGTAATATTTGAGAACCATCTTTTGGCCATGTGATGAACTTTGCGTTTGCAATAATGGGAACATGACGTATGTTAGGATCGAGATTCTGATACCTCTAGTGTTGCCAGAACATTATAAAGTGCATTATGTTGATTTGAAAAAAAGAACCAAGCATGAATCAAGTTCCCTCTGATATCTGCATGGGTATATGCTGATGGATGTACTTTGTTCCTCGAATCTGATTTGCGACATCATGTGATAAAAGTTGGAGCACTGAAAGGTTTTTCTTTTCGATTTTTAATGAGGTAACTGTAAATGTTCCTTTTGTATCTTTGAGCTTCATAGTGCCTGGTAGTGGTAAATGTGTCATTGATTTCCATATGTTGTTCATCGTGGTAGGTTGCTTTTTATTTGTTGACAATTTTTACCCCTTCAATTATCATTACAGACGAAAAAGTCGTTCCATCTCCCCACGACGTCACAAAAGTCATTCACGAACCCCAAGGCGTCGTAGAAGTCGTTCATCTACACCAAAAAGGTATAGAAGAAGACGTAGTGCTAGCACTTCACCATCACCTGTGCACAAATCACCTAGTCCATGTTTGGGCTCAGTGGTGCCTAGAAATGCAAGTGAAAAGTTGAAACAGGATGAAGAAGAGAGGCAAAGGTAAAATAGCAATTATCACATGACAACTTCTTTGCTTTGCATTTCACCGTCTTCCATTTTCATGTCCATTTAAGAAGCATAATTTAAAATCAAGTAGTGCTACATTTCTTTTTCTATGCATATTATATGAGGTAGATAATCTTGATAGTTTTGTAAATTCAGTGTATTACTAGCATTTTGGGATTATTTGGCACAATTTACTTGTGTTTTCAGAATTGTGTTATAATATCCAGGATATGATACCTACAAGGAATAAAGAGCTCCAGGATCTGCTACAAATCTCATATAGAGATGTATCTTAATGTTACAAAGGGTGATATAATTACTCACAGTTGGCATCCGAACCCATTTTTAGGAGCCTAGGTCCAAATTAAACATGGAGTCAATGTAAAATGTAGTTCGCATATTTTGTTTTTAAAAATAAGGATTAATCAGATTGAAACAACTACTTCCTTCAAGCATGTGAATCGGCCATTTTAAACTTTCTACATCTTGAGAGGACTTTTGGTTTCATTGCTTCAGACTAATGGTTCCACTTAGAATCAAGTTATAGTCTTTGAAGTTTATAGTGTCATCATATAGGGGTGACAGGATGCAGTTTACTGGTATATATATGATGGCTTCTGTAATTCTATCACCATTGTCACATATCTTGTATGCACATTGAAGAATAGAATTTTGATATGCTTAAATTCAAGGATGGAAGTATTTTGGTTATAGCTTCAAGAATGCAGCAGTTACGTGGTGCTCTCCTCTACAGGCCTTTCTGACGGAGGATTCTGCTATTGTTCAACTTGTTATGTTTGATAATCCATTGGCTACCTCCTTTATCTACTGTTGACCAAATGACCAGTTTTGAAACCCATTTCTTTGGATCTGGATTCCTTTTTGAGGTATGCCTTATAAGCTTTAGCATAGTGACATTACGAAAGTGAAGGTAGTTTGCCTGTTCATAAATAAAAGTTTGACGAGGGGAAAATAATGATCTTAAGATATTATAGTTTAGTGTAAGCCATGTCTGGTTACTATGAGGGCGTGGCTATGTTCCATCTCCATGTTCCCAGTCATGTTTGTGCTTACATTTCTTTTTTCATTATCAGGCGTCAACGTGAGGCAGAGCTGAAAATAATAGAAGAAGAAACGACTCGGAGAGTGGAGGAAGCAATCCAGAAAAAAGTCGCAGAGAACTTGGACACTGATGATATCAAGCTTGAACTTATAAGGTGCTTGGAGGAAGGCCGAAAGAAACTCCAAGAAGAGGTTAAAGTCCAACTTGAAAAGGAAAAAGAAGCTGCACTTGTTGAAGCACGGGTGAAAGAGGTAAGTGTTATTATTATCTTTGAGCATGATATATGTCAAGGGCTAGGGTTTAAAGTAGTCAGGCATGAAGAATTGAGATGGTAGGAGAGGATTTAAGTGAAACAAATATCTTTAAGCAATCTTTATTATTCTGATTGTCCCTTTGATGGATTTGGCACTCAATATGTCTATTTAGACATCTCAAAAATGTAATCCAATATGAAAACCGGCCTATCTGATTATTATGATCCTATAATTTGGATTAGGGACAAACACTTGTTGACTTGTAAATTATCCCTGTGAGAAATAGCCCGAAATGTGAGATGACCAACAGTTAATTAAAAACTACAAAACCCTTGTGGTTGGAGCAAAACCATTTCAATCCATGAATCGAAAGCAAGATTTATAGATTAACTAATCCAAAGCAGCTTGATGTGTCCACCCGTTTCATGTATAGGTGAGCGTTTAACTGATACTGAAAATTTGCGATGTTCGTATTATGACACAGGAGCAAGCGCAGAAGGAGAGAGAAGAGCTAGAGAGGAAGCTGGAAGAGAACAAGAGGAGGTTGGAGGAGGCCCAAAGGCTAGAAGCTCTGCAGCAACAGCAGAAAGAGGAACAGCGGTATCGGGAACTGGAAGAGATGCAGAGGCAGAAAGAGGAGGCATTGAGAAGGAAGCAACAGCAGGAGGAGGAAGAACGAAAGAAGCAAGCGGTGTTGTTGGGCAAGAACAAATCTCGACCCAAATTGTCATTTGCTATCAATTCCAAATGATTTTATCCAAAGAAGAATGAATGGTTAGGTGTGTAATTCTATTAGATTCTAGCTTCCACCTGTTGTGTAATCACCTCACCTGCTTTGTGATTTTATAAATGTATGGGACATGCTTTTGCTTCTGAAAGGCTTGTTACATTTGTTGTTACCATTCTACGTCGGGTTTCAGATAAAATCAAGCATAAATCATCATTTGAAAAAAATAAATAAAATACAAAATGAGTTGTTATTCAGCTTAGTAATGAACCAAATGAATTTGCTAGTTTGCTACACATTTCAGTAACTGTACTGATACAGAGATCCAATGTACGGGATCCAGATCAGTACGGATGAACTTTCTGAGTGGAGGAAGATGGCCGGCTTTTCAAAGTGGATCTCATGGAGGCAACGGCAGAGCTTGTGGCAGCTCCGATGTACTTGTCAGAGGCGATAGTGGCGGCTTTCTCCATCGAACTCCCAAGCTTGCGAGCGGCGTCACCTTTCTGTACGAGGCCGCTGAGCTCGGTGGCGGAAGTCCTCTCTGTCTGCACCTCGAACCTCCGGAACTCTTCCATGGCCCTCTCCATGGCCGAATCAAGGTAATCTTCGGCTTCGTCGATGGAATTTTGAGCATCCTCTGCCTCCTCCAAGCAGCTGAGCTCCATCGCTGCCCAGGACTTGTAAGCCTCCACCTCAAAGAGGTTCATCAGGCCTTCGATGGAGCTCGGATCGAAGCTCTTGTCGCAAAGAGCCTGATCTGATAAGAAGGTAAATTGTGCGATCAAATCTTCCATTGCCGCGGCGCTCTGTTATCTGAGCTAGGTTTTGCTGCTGCTCCAATTTCTTCTTATGGATCGGTAAAGTGTAGAGAGAGACGTGAGGGAATCAGATGAGTGGATGATATATTATTGGTGGGGGCGTTGTTCCTTTTTGACTTCCATTTCTCAGTGACCGTTGAACCTTCCCGGAAAATGACCGTTATGGTTTAAGTTTCGACAGAAAATGAACCCCCCAAAAAACCCAATATTATGTTTGCCACTTTGCCAGCTATAAACTAGTTCAAAGATTAGTTTCATCTTTAAATCAGTTAAAATGTTGCAAGTGTTTTTGACAGTAACACAAATTTGCAATAAATCAACCCGTTAAGGATGTGTTTGGTAAACATCCCTTATAATCTTCATATCAGTACATGGATAATCGTAATTACAGCACAACTCACATTATCAAACATATCAGCAAACATGTTCCAAGTGATTATGTTAAAATTCAATTTAATAGTTGCTCAACCTTTTGTATCACTTAAGAATAATAGAGCATGCCAAAAATGAAAAACAATGAGATAATCCATGGCAACTAGTTTCTAGCAACAAGGGGAAAAATTCCAACTGAAGTATTCAGATTCCTGTTTAATTTGAGAACCTCCATCCAAATATAAAAGGAAAAAAAATAATCTAGATAAGCTTTTTCTTTCTGAAGTAACGCTTCAAATACAAAATCTGCACTGTAGAAACTCCAATGCAGACCAACAGAGAGAGGATGCTACATAAAGCCACTCTGGTGTTGGTAGTTTCACTCACCGACCTCATCTGTACTTCCCTGCAGGCCAGGTGTACAATTCAGAAATAGACATGTTTACAAGATTTCAAGAATCTGAGGCAGGATATATCTACCGGTTCTTGAGGTATAACAGATTTTCGTGGATAGCTCCTACAGCTGCTTCGAGTTTCTTGAGCTCAAGTTCAACGCCCTGCACGCGATAACAAACGTTACATTTATATTAAAGCGAGCACAAAACTTAACCAAGGATGAATGGATCAGCCAACTTCCATTCCAATTAAATGCTTACTTCAATCTTCTCTTTTTTGGCGACTGAGTCCCAATCCTTGGCAGCGATTCCGGTCTTCCAGTCAAGGTTGATACTCAATTCTTTGGTTGTCCCGTTGGTTCCCTCGGCCCAGAAGCAGGCTAGGTAGTTGCCAGATTCATGGGCTGTGAACGCAAACTGACCCTGTGTCGCGTTCTCCTGTTGGTGAAGAACGTTTCCATATGGTGACGTTACCTGCCAGTGCCAGATGAACATCAACCAATTGATCTTACAAGTAAAAAGATGCTTTACAATTCAAGCTTCATGTTCAATTCCATGTACTATATATATGACCAAGTTTTTCATTGGCCTCATATCGTATCAATTGGCTAATTTGGCTTGCTTGATGAGCCAGAGATATATATATATAGTAAGTTTCCATGGATATATTAGCAAACAGTTTCATCAGTGATCAGTGTTGTCTGGCATTAGCATTTGGATAAGTGCTTACCATCTTCAATCCTACAGCGTTTCAACTACCACTTTGAGCTAACACTATTTCCTGAACCAATTCCAATATGCACGTACGCTCATCGAAAAAGAGATTTGTACTGCATAAAAACTCCACCTTTGGATGAACGATAAAAGAAATGATATTGTATTTGATCATATCCTAAATAATCACGCAATCAAACTCCATAATCGGAACAAAATAGGGCGAATTTAGATTTCAAACAAACGAATTACACAGAGCGATCGATGGAAAGTGCTGATCATACACGTATTGAAACACACTAACAATCAACGTACCCTAGTTAATTTATAAATAAAGATAAATCGACATGGAATTGAAAATTGAGATCGGAGAAGAAAGAAAAAGCAGGTACCTTGACGGCGATGGTGACTTCGGAGAAATCCTCGGAGATGACATAGTAGTCGGCCAAAACGACGACGTTGCCGTGGATTTCTTCGGAGACGCACTTGGATCCGGAGCCCGGGAGGGTTATCCATATCGCCTGGCTCAAACTCCATAAACTGCTCGCCCAAATCAACCAAGCAACAGCCTTTAACACTCTGCACCGCATCTCTGATCTCTGATCTTGCAATGTGGAGAAGACGACCACGATCGGCTCGCTCGATGGATTGATCTTGGGATTCACTCGGTTAGTTTGTTAACACTCTTCTTCAACTTGTATTCCATCTTGTTAATTACCCTTTTAGTAATAAATACATCACCCATAAAAAATAAAAAATAAAAAATAAAAAATAATTAGGATATACTGTTATATAGGAGTTTCTGTAATATTTCCATATATTGTGATTATGATATTTGGTTAGCATTATATACTTTCCTATGTCTTGTTTGATACGGTGTGCGCATTTAATGTTCTGTATGTTTATAACATGGATGTGTATATGATCGATGATCATACATATAACATATAATATATGTTAGGCTATGTATGGATACACTATTAGAGTTAACTTTGACTGAGTTATATTGAGTTGTTTTTGGACTTGATCCTCTAAAAAAAGTTCGCATCTAATAATCTAATAAGTGAAGTTATAATACATAGTTAAAAACTTAAATATATGTATTAATATGTATAAGTATGTGTGAGATTATTTTGAATGGGTTTGGCCCAAATAGAAGCCCAATGATTGAGGAAGGAAGCTTGGTGGTAGCCCAAAGGTGAAGCTCAGATCTCTTCTAAGTCGAAACGCAGCGTTTGAGCTCGTTCGGGTGCTCTTTCTGATCACCTAAATATAAAGGTTGTGTTTGGATTCCATTGCATTTTAATTATAATGCAATTATTCTACTTCGTTTCATGTGTTCGTTTGGTTCTAAAAATATAAATATTATAAAAATCGAGGTAAAACCGTAATTTATTCAAATAATCACATAAATTAAGATAAAATAATTGCATTATAATTAATACATCGCAGAATCCAAAAACATAATAATTTAAACACCTTAAAAATTAAGTCAATCAAACACCACCTTACCATTTTACATTATAAACATAATGCATTTGAAATCCAAACACACCCAAAAGCCCCGAAGCTGCTTATTTCGCTCACTTCTTTACCCTTTGCCTCTTCAGTTCTCTCAAAGCCATGCTATGGCTTTTTAGAATTTGGTGTTTATCTCCTTGTACGGTGATTTCGAGAGAGAGAAGAAGAAGGTGGCTAACTATGTCCCTTGGAAGGGTTGAATTGTGAGCTTCCGTGCCTATGCTTTGGGTGGCTGCTCTTCCTTACAGATCTAGGATTGAAGATCGATATTAGGGTTCCCACATTGGGGGATTTTCTCATTAATACATATATTATACATTTTAATTTTTTTTTTTTAAAAAAAAAATCAAAATCAGACATTTTTAATTTGTAATTAACCTCTAATAGGTAATAAACATTTGTGCACAAGCATTAGGGTGTGCACTGCGAACAAATATTATTATTCGGTGAAATTTAAATCATTATTTAGCTAAATGTGAATATTGTTTAGGGGAATGTGAAATATTATTTGGTGAAATTTGAAATATTTTGTATAAATCGTAAGTATTATTGAGGTAATTGAGATTTCTTTTATTTGAAATGAATGAATAAAAAAATTAAAAATTATTCGATAAAATGTTACAAATTATATATAATATAGCAATACAATACTAAATTATACCTATATGATTGGTATTTGGTACTAATAAAGATCTTTTGAGAAACAAAATTCAACGGAAATGAATTAAGAAGCTAAAGGGTTTGATCGATTTTGTTGTTTAAAAAATGTCCCGGCCCATGTATGGTCACTCATCAATCGGAATATGGGAATTGGGAATGGGAAATGGACAGAATTTGGTGTAATGCCGGAGTATAAACACGTGTGCCTCCAAACTGCAACGTGTCCACCTACTCCGATCGATATATATATATATATATATATATATATATAATATATATCGATTCTGAATTGATAACGTACGCTAGAGATAAGAGATAAGAGATCCACCGCCATATATATATATATAAATATAAATATAAATATAAATATATACTTATACAGCGTTTCCATTTAGGAGGAGATGAGATGATAGGATATATAGGAGGGCGGCAAACGATGAAGATGGTGAAATCCGCAGGGTCATTCCCTGCTGCAAGATCAGCCATCGCCACACCATCTCGTTCGACAGTTAGATTTACAGAGTCGCAGGCAGAAAACAAATTGGATTATGCCAAGGACAAGATAAACAATATGGCCAACAATTCCAATGATGATCAGAAGACCGGCTACAGGTTTGCGATCGGTCACTCAACTTCTTCTTCTTAATTCGATCGTTTTCAATATAAATATGTTCTCCTGCAATTATCATTAACTCATGAATTCACACATACATACACGTATGATATATATATGTATCATGTATGGTGTCTGTGGTGTGGGTGACGAATTGAAATTATATATAGGGATGTGATGTCGGACTCCTTCGGAGAAGGGTACGCCACCAGGTCAGATGATGAAGGCTTTGGTGGTACCTACGGCGCCCCCGCCACCGGGGATTATACACATACACAACAGGGCAGTCAAGTGAAGGGCACAGAAAAACCCCGGAATCAGGAGGGTCGCCCCACCTAATTATTTAAATCCGTTTTAGGCTTTATACAAATTTTTTTTTTTTTAAATCTTAGTCTAATTCGATCGACTCAGTCGCTCTACTTTATACAAATACTAGTATTATGTCTGTAGTTTCATGTCATATATGGTATAGCTAGGGTTATGGATACTGCCTTCTGTTTCTCTTCTCTTTTACTGTATTATATGAATAATAATATATGAAAAATGAAGTTTCAATAGTTTCATATTTAAAATATGTCCTCACGTACATCACATTCATTTTTAGTAAGATTATTTCATTTAAGAAAAAAAATGTTTTTGCAATGTACGAAATTAGATAAACATGTGATAATTTTTGAGGGAAATGTTATTTAATTTTGGTATCGGATCTAAATAGTTGATATATCCTATAGTTGTTTTTTTTTTTTTTAAAGTTGATATATCCTATTGAATGGAATCGTGTATTTTTTTTTATTAGGAAAGAATTTGGGTGGGCTGGCCCTACCCGGCAACATCCTTACGGATGAGGTTAAAGAGACCTAGGTCATTTTCGATATCGACTCATCGGGTAGAATGATAAAGGTGTGCAACCTTATCGACTCCTCAATTTGAATCCTATATAGAATACACAATTTTGAAAGTTAGGTATGTGACGTAAAGATATATAGATTTTTTTTTCAAAATTGCCAAAAATTGAAAAAATATTTTGAGATTAGCCAAAAGATGAAACTATTTTGCGATTTAGCCAAACCGGGGTAAAGTCCCTGTTTCAAACCGCGACTTTACCCCAGATTTAAAAAAAAATTAATATTATAAGTAAGTCGTGTTTAAAACAGCGACTTACCTATTTTTATTTTTTTTTAAATAACTTTTTACCTTTGAAAAGATTAAAACAAAAAAAAAAAAATTTATTGAACAGCGACTCTCCCAATTTACTTTTTTTAAAAAAAAACTAGGGTTGTGTGAGGACCGCTCCATCTCCACACAGACCACCGCCATGTTCTCTTCATCCGCCAAAGACCACCACCGTCATCTTCAGTTTCCTCCTCTCCCCTCCATTAATTTCTCGCTCGACTCTACTCTCCTATGGCTCCCCGCCACCGCCGGCCCGCTTCCCTTTCCATCAATTTCTACTTCACATCACTGCTCTGCAACCTCACGCCATGGCAACAAATCGGTGGAGTCAAGCCCGACATTCGCCGAAGTACAACTACCTCCCGGCCTCAAGTTCAATCCCGACATTCCCCGGCTCCGTCCAAGGGAAATCTATCTCGTTGTCCGGCAAATTGGTCGACTCCTCGGCAAATTGATCACCGGCTCCGTCCGAGGCAAATTGATTCCAGTTGGTGATGGGGACGGCCGACCTTTTCGGTCAGGGGAGTTGGGGTAGATAGCCGCCGGGAAGGAGTGGTAGTGGAGGCGGAAGAGGCGGCGAGGGTGCTGGGTTTGTTGTCAGGGAAGGCAGCGACCTTGATGGCGGGGGCACCGGGTTTCGGATGGTGATTTTGGGGCGGGAGGAGTGGTGGTGAAGGCGGAAGAGGTGGCGGAGGAATTGAGAGTGGAGGAAGAAGGAGAGTCTGATCCCCCAATGGCGAGGTGATTTTGGGCCGTCACCATGGGAGAACGAAGAAGGAGCCTGTGTATGTAACTTGGCGGCGGAGATGGTGATTTCCTCAGACAGCTAGGCGACCGGGAATAAAAATTGGGAGAGTCGCTGTTTGAAACAGCGTCTCTCCCCTATAATTTTTTTTTTGTTTTAATCTTTTCAAAGGTAAAAAGCAATTTTTTTTTTAAAAAAAAAGGTAAGTCGCTGTTTAGAACAACGACTTACTTATAATATTAGTTTTTTAAAAAACCTGGGGTAAAGTCGCGGTTTGAAACAACGACTTTACCCCGGTTTGGCTAAATCGCAAAATAGTTTCATATTTTGGCTAATCTCAAAATATTTTTTCAATTTGTGGCTATTTTGAAAAAAAATTCAGATATATAGGCATTTGTTAGGCGTAGATGGTGAAAGAAAAAGGGTTATAAATGTAAGGCATCCATTCATCATAATACAACATACACACTCAGATGTCCATCTTTCCCTCTCTCTCGACTAACTAACTCTCTTGAGATCTAACAAATTTGGTATCAGAGCTCGTTCGTCCCTCATCAATGGTGGAAAGTACATGTTTCAAAGCTTCAGAAGGTTGAGGTTCAACTTCAGCATCTACAACAGTTCACGGCGTCAACTCATGGCCAGCTATCCGAGTCCATACGTCGTCAGGAGGACCATCAAAAATCGATTGAGGAATTGAAGGCGACAACGGCCAAGATACAATCCAAGATGGAGGCGAAGATGGATCAATTACAGGCCACAACGGAATTGAGTATCGCGAAGATGGCAGAGCAACTTCAAGCGCAGACTGAGCAGAGCTTTGCAAGAATTGTGGAGATCTTCAAGAACCAGATACCGCGGGGATCTCCGGCGACAAACGCCGAGCAGCAAGAGAGATCGCCGGGGATCAATGTAGGTGGAGATCACGAGATTTACAAGATTCCGCCTCTACGAAATGAGAATTATACAGGTGCTTCTTGGACAGGTAATCGAACACCAAAAATTGATTTTCCTTAGTTTGATGGCAGAAAACCAAGAAATTGGGTAAGGAAGTGTGAAAAGTATTTCGCTATTTTTGGAATTCTTGAGAGCTAGAAGATTGAGATTGCAGCCATGTATATATATGCAGGATCGAGCAGACATTTGGATTCAAGGTTATCTGATGCAACGAAAGGGAGTTCGTTGGAGGGAAATGAGTGAGGCCTTGTGCAATCGGTTTAAGGAGAAACAAGGAGTGGACATCGTGGAGGAATTCAATAAGCTATCGCAAGAAGATGGATTGGAGGATTATAATGAGCAATTTGAAGAACTCCGCGCTGGGATGTTGGCATACAATTCCCATCTATCCGAGTCTTACTTCGTGTCGAGTTACATCAGTGGTCTCAAGCCGGAGATTAAGTCCTTGGTGAAGTTGGGAAGGCTGAGGGAACTAGCAGAAGCACTGGAACTAGCAAGATTGCACGGCGATGCAGTCTCGACAATTATGAGGGTGAGCAAGAACTCTTGGAAGAACAACACTGTGAGTTCCAATTGGCAAAGCAACCCAAGATGGGGAACCTTGAATTCTAAGCCCACTGGTGCTCAGAAGGGGGGAGAAACCACATGTAATGAATTCAAACGAACATCGGGTCTGTGCTACTGGTGTGGTGACAAGTACTTTGTGGGTCACAAGTGTAAGGTTCCGTTGGTGAAGTTTATTACAGCCGAGGAAGGAAGCAGTGAGGATACTGAGCAGATGAAGGAGCCAGTGGAACAGGAAGGGATTTTCCCCCCTGCCCCCCTTTCTCCCGTTGAAAGTTCAGGCCGCAGCCACCGGCCAGCCTCTCCGATCGTAGCCCGCCTGCCACTTCCAGCAGCCCGCCGCTCGACACCTCCCCGCCTATTCGCCCTCCCTCTAGGTTCTTCTCTCCTCTCCCCTCTCCCCACCCTCTCCCTCTCCCTCTCCTCTCCTTCATCTCGCAGCCCCCCTCTGACCCTCACTGCTCAGCCCTCCCTCCCTCACCCGACCTTTCCCCACACCCCTGTCGGCGACGTGGCCTACCATTCCCACACCCAATCCCTCAGATCCGCTCCTCCTCCTCCCGAGCCCTAATCGAACCTACCCCCTGCACCTTAGCCGGCCAGAAACCCTAAACTCTAAATCCCATCTTTCCCTCTCCCGTTAACCCATTCCCAACCCCTAGCCCTAGCCATTCCGCCTTCCCCAACCCCTATCTTGGCCGACCCCAACCCAAACCCTTGGTCCATACCCGACTCACAGAGGCATCTAACTGAGTGCGGGCAGCGGCAGCGCACTTTCGGTGCGCGAGTCTCTACAACCCCGTCTTCGGGGCGCGATATCTTCGTTCCCTACCCTTATTGTAGTTGAAAGTGGTTTTCATTTCCGATCCGCTACGTTGTCTAATTATAATACTGCATTAGTATAAGTCTTATCCGTTGCAGTTTGGTGGATTGCTTGATGTTCCATTTAGCTTGTTATTGAGCTCTTCATGTGATTTTCTTGTGAGGATCCCTGCTGCCCTTTGATTTGTGTGTTAGTGTGTTGCACCTTGCTTTAGTGTCTTGTGCAATCGGTGTTATTTGTGCTATTTGCATGCTTCTTTCCCTTTCGAATACTTATATATAGGCTGGTTTATTGCTTGATCTTTAGTTTGGTTGGTTTCGAATCTATCCTTGTGTGATTGTGCCTACTAGTTCAATTCCTAGTTAACTAGGGGTTTTATTGGTTTAGTCTCTACTACCCTATATTGTTGTGTTCTTTTGGTTGGTTGCGTCGTGTTTTGCTTGGTTTGGTGGGGTGACCTTGTATAGCCCGAATGGCCCATCTGGTGGAGTTGTGGGTGGCGGAGGTCAGACGGGTTGCTCGCGACCTAAGGTATCGTCTTTGCAGTTTGGTACGTGGAACGTTGGAACCCTTACGGGTAAGTTGATTGAGCTGGTTAAGATTCTACAAGCCCGTAGGGTAGACATTGCGTGTTTGCAGGAAACCAAGTGGGTGGGGAGTAAGGCCCGTCAGGTGGATAGGTGGATGTTCTGGTACTCAGGTCTTGACCGAAAGAGGAACGAGGTTGGCATTGTGGTTTAAGATCGCTGGAAGGATAAGGTAGTGAGGGTTCAGCGTGTGATTGCTAGACTGATGACAATCAAGTTAGTGTTGGAGAACTCTGTTCTACATGTGATTATTGCCTACGCCCCTCAAGTGGGCCGGGGTGTAGAGGAGAAGAGGAAGTTTTGGGAGGCTTTGGATACTCTGGTGGGGATTATCCCAACTTCTGATCAGTATGTGATTGGAGGTGATTTCAATGCACACATCGGCAAGGAAAGTGACGGTTTTGAAGGGGCTCATGGTGGTTTTGGCTTCGGAGATAGAAATGAAGGTGGGATTGCGCTTTTGGAGTTTTCGGTGGCGTTCGGGAGTGTTATCTGCAATCCTTGGTTCCGGAAGAGAGATGGACACTTGATTACGTTTGACAGCTCAGTCAGTAGAACGCAAATAGACTTCTTTTTGGTCAGAAAGGAAGACAGGCGAAGGTGTAGAGATTGTAAGGTGATCCCCTTTAGTAGTCTCTCAACACCTCACCACCTTCTAGTTCTGGACTTGGAGGTTCAAGGTCGCGTCAGAAAGAGAACCAACACCTGGTCCCCAAAAATCAGGTGGTGGCGTCTCTCTGAGTCGGCTGGACCCTTATTGAAAGA
The DNA here is from genome assembly GCA_037127255.1 of Persicaria tinctoria. NCBI lineage: Eukaryota > Viridiplantae > Streptophyta > Magnoliopsida > Caryophyllales > Polygonaceae > Persicaria > Persicaria tinctoria. The sequence continues at coordinate 418,601 of JBANSL010000015.1, forward strand.
GAAGGTATGGCGAGCGGCAGAGCTAGAGGGGATTGGGGGGAAGCAGGGCGATGCAGCTGCGATGTGGAGTTGCTTGGCTGGGTGTATCCGCATAGTAGAAAGGGAGGTGCTGGGAGTATCGACAGGCGGGTAAGGTCCCAATAAGGGTGTCGCTTGGTAGACCGAGGAGGTGAAGGCAAAGGTGAGGGAGAAACAGTTAGCGTTCCTTAGATGGTTGCACAAAGACATTGGAGAAGATGGAGCGGAGCTCAGGAACAGGTACAACGTGGCCAAGAGGGAGGCCAAACGGGCTATTGCTGAGGCAAAGGATAAAGCCTTTGAGAGCTTGTATAAGGCTTTGGACGAGAAGGGAGGGGAAAGGGTTCTCTTTCGTTTATCTCGACATTGAGAGAGAGAGAGAGAGTGAGCAAAGACATTGACGTCGTCAGGTGTGTCAAAGATGAGAATGGTCAGGTGTTGGTGGATGATGAGCGAATCAAGAGCAGATGGCAAAGATACTTTTCATAATTGCTCAATGAGGATTCAAACTCATCAGATAGGAGTCTCAACACTTCAGAGCACAGTAGTTACGACTTCTACAGACGCATCACCATTGAGGAGGTTAAGGCTGCTGTTTGTTATAAGTCGAAGAACCACAAATCTTCAGGACCAGACGATATCCTTGGTGATGTTTGGAAATGGTTAGGGGCAAAAGGTTTAGTCTGGCTAATTTCCCTTTTCAATGTTATTCTAAGATCAGCTAAGATGCCAGCGAATTGGAGACTCAGTAAATTAGTTCCGGTCTATAAGAACAAGGGGGATGTCCAGTGTTGCAGTAACTATAGAGGAATCAAACTGATGAGTCATACGATCAAGTTGTGGGAGAGAGTTATAGAGAGGAGACTTCGGAGGTTGGTTCAAGTGTATGAGAACCAATTTGGGTTCATGCCAGGCAGACCAGCAGTTAAAGCTATTCACTTGTTGAGACAATTGATCGAGATGCACAGGGATAGGAAGAAGAATCTGTACATGGCCTTCATAGATATCGAAAAGGCCTATGGCAGGGTGTCGAGAGAGCTGTTATGGAGCTGCCTAGCTGAGAAGGGAGTGCCGGGGACGTATATCAGAGTTATCAGAGACATGTACGATGGTTCTCTGACAAGTGTTTAAACACCAAGTGGCGATTCAGAGTACTTTCAGGTTCGAGTGGGGCTTCATCAGGGTTCCGCTCTTAGTCCATTCTTGTTCACTCTAATAATGGATACCCTTTCCAGTCCACTTAAAGAAGAGGTTCCCTGGAGCATGTTGTTTGCTAATGACATTGTGCTAGTGAACAACTCAAGATCTGGTTTAGCGCGAAGGCTTGAAAGTTGGAGAAGGGTGCTGGAGTCAAAGGGTTTCAAACTGAGTAGGATCAAAGACCGAATATGTTCAGTTCAGTTTTGGGGTAGACAGAGATGTTGAGACTTCTGTTTTGTTGGGGGAAGATCTAGTCAATAGAAAAGAGTTTTTCAAGTACTTGGGCTCTTACGTCCAAAGCAATGGGGGTATCGACAGGGATATCGATCATCGAATCCAGGCGGGATGGCTAAGATGGAGAAGAGCTTCGGGAGTGCTTTGTGACAGGAAAGTTCCGACAAAACTGAAAGGGAAATTCTACAAAATGGTTGACCGACTGTTCTGTATGACTCTGAGTGTTGGCCTACAACTAAAGCTCAAGAACATAAGTTGTCTGTAGCTGAGATGAGAATGTTGCGATGGATTTGTGGGCACACGAGACTGGACAAAATCAGAAACATAGACATCAGGAGAAAGGTGGGAGCTACGAGTATAGTAAACAAGCTGCGGGAGTGTAGATTACGTTGGTTTGGACAAGTGCGCAGGAGACCGGACGAGGCTCCGGTTCGTAGGTGTGAGAGCTTGGATCTTGGAGATATCAACAGGGGGAGAGGTAAACCGAAGAAGAGTTGACAGGAGGTCATTCGACACGATCTCAATCTTCTGAATCTGTCGGAAGCTATGACTACGGACAGGGACCACTGGAAGCGGTGCATTCGGGCTGTGGATGTATAGAGTTTTGGGTCCTGATGTTTTGCTCTGTTGTCCTTGCTATTTTCCTGTCTTCTTCCTGCTTCGTTTCTGATATAGTTTTCCCTCTATGAGTAATGCTTTCTTGTAGTTTTGGTATCCTTCTGTTCTGGGTCTATCGGAAACACTCTCTCAACTTGCTCGGGGAAAGAGTGCGTACATCCTGACCCCCCAGACCCTGCTTTTGCGGGATGTACTGGGTTGTTGTTGTTGTTGGGTATGTAGGAAAACATTTGGTCAACATTTTGATTGACAGTGGAAGCACTCACAACTTCGTGGATCCTTAATTGGCCAAGGAAGCTGGATTTAAGCTTCATTAGTCCAATTTAATGGTGGTGGAGGGCATTAATAAGGAGAAGCTCTTTTGTAGACAGGAATGTAGAGGTTTGAAATGGTCTATGCAAGGAGGGGAATATGTGTTCGGCATTAGCTAGAGCTCTAAGGATAGGCGAATTTGAAATGCTTTTGGGAGTCAACTGGATGAAAAAGTATAGTCCTGTGGAGTTTGACTATAATCGGATTCAGATTGCCTTTGTAAAGGATGGGAAGAAGGTGCAATTGCAGGGTAATGTTGACAGTAAGGGAGAAGCTTCAGTGAAGCACATCTCTGCCAAAGAATTGTGTGCTTTGGTGGGATCCCAGAGCCATGACTGTTTGGTACAAGTTGCCCAGATTTTTTAGTTAAAGGCTTCAGTCTTCAGAGGAAGGGCCTGCTCCAGAGATACAAGCTATATTGTCCCAATTTGATGATGTGTTTGTCGTTCCTAAGGAGTTACCTCCGGAGAAAGGTTTTGAACACAATATCCCACTACAACAGGGTGCTCAACCAGTGTGTTCACGCCCTATAGATATCCATTTGGGCAGAAAGATGAGATTAAGAATCAGGTGAAAGAGATCCTGAGTGCTGGGTTGATCAGGCCAAGCCAAAGCCCGTTTGCATCTCCTACATTGCTTGTCAAGACGAAGGACGGGACTTGGAGGTTTTGCATCGATTATAGGCGCCTCAACTACATTACTGTCTAAGACAAGTTTCCAATTTCACAGATTGAAGAGCTCTTGGATGAACTAAGAGGAGCAACTGTGTTCTCTAAACTCGATCTCCGAGTTGGTTATCACCAAGTCAGAGTAAAGGAGGATGATATACATAAGACGACTTTCAGGACTCATAATGGCCATTTCGAATTCAAGGTAATGCGCCACTTGGGTTAAGCTCTTGTTGCCTATGTGACCAAGCCTGTTATGCCAAATTTTAGTCTCAGATAATGTCATGGAATTAGAAACAGTAACAACATTCACTTCAGGTTTATAGAAGAGAGAAGAAAATACAATCTTTTCCTTCTATTAACTTTGACAATCACTGCTCCATTTCTGGAAAAAGTTCTCACACCATCATAAGAATTGATACTACATCCTATTTCTTCTAAAGCAGATTCAGACACTAGACTTCTTCTAAGACTAGGGACCCACTTAATATTTGTGAAAACTCTAACAATGTCATCATGCATGAGTAAAGGAACATCACCTACACCTTTGATATGCAAGCAAGTATGATCACTCAACATGGCATCACCACACACAGACTCATTTAAATTCTTCAAGAAATGCTTATGAGGGGTGACATGCATTGTACAACCTGAATCTAATATCCATGCATCACTGGTGAGCCTTCCAGGGCCATTGAAATTATGAAATATAGCTGGATTTGGGAAAAATCGAGAGATTGAGGCTGAGTTTGAACGAATCTAGGTGATATCGAGAGGAAGGTGTGATTTTTGTGTTGGTCTTATTCAAAGTATAGCCTCCCAACCAAAATCCCCAATATGCAACTGGTCAATCTCCTTCAATTCCCAATTAATTCAGCCCGTTTTTTTCCCCTCATCCCTATCCTGATTTGAGCGTTTCTTAAAATTCCAAATAAGGGTTTGTGGGTCTTTAGGCAGATGAATTTTGTCAATTTCAAAGAAATTTTATTTTGGGTTTGAGAGATTTGGGGAGGATGGAGGTGCAGAGGCAAGAAATGGTGGTAGGTGGGGGTTGTCGATTGTGTTGACCTAGGTGAAATCAAGAAGAAGGTGGGCGCGGCGAAATCGAGAGGTAAAGGATGAAATGTATTATACTTATAATTTAATTCTCCATTTAATATATTTATTTATTTTAATTATAAACATAATACAATGTCTATCCAAACGGACCCGATATCTCTCCGCTCCGCTCCTTATGAGATGGGTTACTCTTGCTATAAAAAAAATGATAAAAAAATAAATAAAAATTATGACATGTCTACATCTTTAATTATTTTATCTTCATTTATTTTTAGCAGTTCACCATAACATTTTTCTCTCTTTTTTTTTCCCTTTCTGCCAGGGTTTTCAATTATTCCAATAAAAAGATTTAAACTAAATATTATTAGTAAGATGTACGACAATAGAAAAAGATAGGAAAAGGGTAGGGCCTTAAATCCAATAAGTATAGTAGGAAACACTTATAGGTTTGACTATATATATTAATATGTAGGCTTGTAGCCATGTTGCATATTTATTTTCCGTAGTGGTTGTAACTTAATTTCTAAAGGTGAAGGAATGCTTTTTTTTTTATTTTTTTTTATTAGGAAAGAATTCGGGCGAGCGAGCTTTACCCGGCAGCATACTTTCGGATGAGGTCAGAGAGACCTGAGTTATTGTAGATATCGACACCCTTGGCAGAGTGGTAAAGGTGTGCAACTTTATCAGCCACTCTATTGCCATTTCGGGGAACATGAAAGAAGATAACTTCTCTCAGGGTCGATAGAAGAGTTTTGATGTCAGATAATATAAGTTCGATTTCCCAAGGGCATTTAATTCGGTTGTTTAGATAATTTATGATGATGTTGGAGTCTCCCTCGATATGAAGTTTGTCTATCCGGAGTCTCAAGGCGTGTTGAACCCCCAATTTTAAGGCAAGCGCTTCAGCTTTGAGGGCGCTCTGCTTTCCTAACTTCTGATAGCATATGGTGATGGGTTTGCCCTCCCAATCACGTAAAATAGCTCCCGCCGAGCTATCCGAATTAGGAAGGGAAGACCCATCGAAATTTAATTTAAGGATGCCAATTGGAGGTTTTCGCCATTGCACACTACGGGTGTTGTGTTTCTTCTTTATTTGCTTTGGTGTCGGTGCCTTCAGCATGGGATCCTCATCAAATTCATTCTCTGTCTGAAAAGTTCTGCCCCAATTGCGTATGTGTGTTTTGATCAGTTGAATAGTAGCCTCCCTACTTGGGATGTGTACTTGTCTGAATATATATTGATTGCGAATGTACCAGGCTGTCCACCATGCAAAACCTAGGTCACACTTAGCCTTCGGGGTGAGGTTGTTTCCAAGAAAAGCTAGGATCGGTTTAATATCCCGAGATTGTTGTATCATACCTTTAATGGTTGCACCAACTCGAGGAGACAACTGGAAAAAAGAGCACACGTACGGACATTCGAACAAGAACTGGGTGTCATCTTCCATGGGCCCATTACATAGGCTGCAGTTGGGAGGGACGGAAACCCCCCGGGAAGCAAGTCTAGAAGTTGTAGGGAGCCCGTCCTGGCATACTTTCCATAAAAAGTTTTTTATCTTAGGTGGAATGTTAATTTTCCATATCCAGTTATTGATGTCGACGTTGGAGTCTATGTGTGGTGTGATTAGCTTATAGGCGCTCGAAGGAATGCTGTTATCTACTGGCTACTGCTACTATTAAGAAACAGAAATATGATGTCAAAATCCAATAAATATAGTAGTAAACTAGTAATTCATATGTGTAATTTCTGAATTTAGTGGGTGTGATTTCTGAATTTAGCTGCTCTTTTTTAGAGTTTGTACTTTTAACTTTTTAAGGCCTCTACATTTCCCCTTTTAAAACTTTATATAGGTAGTATGTGTAATTCAGTAGTACTAACTGCTTTTTTTTTTTTGGAAGCAGGATAAGAATTAGGAGAGACGCCGACGAGCAGACTTCTTTCCCAGAGCGTCCGAGCGGACGAGAACCCGAAGATCCTGATCTGTGGCCAAGCTATCATCGGCAGGGCAGCAGTGAGCCAGACTCACAATCCTGTCAGCCACTGCATTAGATTCCCTGAAAATATGACGAATAGCAACATTAGAGATGGAACGGAGATTTAAAGTCGTATCAGTCATCAACAACTTGATATTCCAAGGGCACGTCCAGTCCCCCAGGAGAGCCTTTATGACGACCAAACGATCTCCCTCTATAAGGAGATTATGAATTCCCAACTCCTTAGCCCTAGACACACCCATGTGTAGGCCCATGGCTTCGGCGAAAACCGACGACGTGTTGTTACACCTACCCGAACCAATAGCAACCAGCTGACCAAGATGGTCCCGAATTGCATAACCATAGGAGGCTTGCCCTGACTGGCGATGGGAGCCGTCAAAATTTAGTTTGTGATAGCCATGTGGGGGTTTGTCCCACCTTTGCATATTAGCCCTTGGAACTCTATAGTTTGTTTCCTCGACAGCACCTCCCTGCGAGGATGTCGTGGTAGTATTAATTTTGCTGGCAACTTGTGTATCAAAACGGTCCTTCCAATTATTGCGACTAGAGTGACAGAAAAGTGCGATTTCCCGATAAGTAGCCGTCGCCGCACGTTGGAAGGTTATTTGGTTACGGAAGAACCAAAGACCCCACCAAGCAAATGCCAAAGAACACATCTTATCCTTGCCTACCTCATTATAGATGGAGGAGAGAATAGTATTGGGTTTCGAGTGGTTGTCTATACCATTAAGTTTCGGAATGGTAATTCGCAGCTCCGCGGTTAGTGCAAGGGCCATGGGGCACGTAACAAAAAGGTGATGGGTAGATTCCGTGGTGCAGGCACAGAAGCAGCAGCCCGAAGGCACTGCGACATGTATCCGCTGTAGTCTTTCAGTAGTACTAACTGCTAACTAACATGGATTGGATTTGGATGCTTCTTTTTCTCCTGTTATTTTCCTTTTTAGTTTTACACCAATTTTGATCACACTTATTCTTTTTTACCCCATTTTCAAATTCAATACCAAAAACTAAAAACTGCATTTTTGTGACATTTTTAATTCTTAATGATCTTATCAAACTTGGTTGGTTCAAGGCATTCCCTTCTCTATCTTAGACCCAGTACTTTGAAAATCACACTTTTGAGAGTAAGTGTTTCTAATAGAAAAGACTAAAGATGCGATTTTATATATATATTGGCTTGAGCCGGTCGGCACAAGCCGGTTTACCTGGCAGGTGGCTCTTGCCGGCTGGGTCACGTGCTCGGGGTTTGCCACCAAAGGTGGGTTCCTCGTAAAAAAAAAAAAAAAAAAAAATTATCAACACTGTACCTTCAACGCTATTTGAGCCCCTTGACCCTACTACATATCATCAATATTTTCTCACCCACATACATCCATTATATATAAACAATTCTCTTATTAAATTATTTTTTTGGTTAGGAATCAGGATCTTAAACAAATTTTAAAGTTGTCTAAATTTGTAGACGTAGGAGCCAATACAGAAATAAAAAGGAATATTTTGAAAAATCCATTTTTATACACAATTGATTTTCAAACCCCACCCCCCCCCCCCCCCCCCCCCCCCCCCCCCCCCCCCCAAAAAAAAAAGTATTTTATACAGTTTAGGTAATTTACTGATGAGAAAATATTCCATAAGTGTGCAACCCCATTAGTGTTAGTGTTAGAAAGAGGTAGCTCCCAGTCCCACTGTAGAGTGTAGGCAATCAGAAAAGTTGAAGTTAACAGATCCCCAGAAGAGTTGGAAGATGTAGCTGCTACTGCTACCCAGGTTTTCATAAAGCTCTAGACAGTACAGATCACAGATCTCCCATGGCGGATTACACTCAATTTATTCCCCCAAAAAAAGAGGAGTTGAATTTTTATATTTTTTGGAGGACATAAAGAAAGGTAGGGAGAGTGACCTCACCTGACCTGGTGCGCCATTTTCACTAGAAAGTGGAAACATGACTAGTGACTACAACACCACCAACAGATTCATCCAACAATTATATTTCCTTTTTTTAAATATTTTTTTTTATTTATTTTTCTCTTTTATAATAAAGACGTTGCTGCTTACTTAATCTTTGACTGTAGCAACCGATCACAACAAACATAATAATGGTTGATGGGTGTGGGGTGACAGATATTATTTAATGATTTTTTGTTTTGCATACTTGGAAGAGAAAATAAATATTGTATGAATATTATTGGAAAAGGACAAAATTGGAGAAACAATTTTTTATTTTTTATTTATATAAAATGCTTTTGTTGATAGGAACTAGATAAATTTTTTTTTTCTTTTTTCTTAGTGTGTACTGTATTAAGCTAAGCCAAGCACTTATTTGGCCAATTGCAGCTTCCCTTTCCTTGTTTCAGATTCTTCTCTACCAATCATTCCTTAGAAGAGTAAAAATAGATTCTAGGGGTTTACCAATTGCATCTCAGAATCTATCTTATTCTTTCCTACCATTGAAGTTGGGCTATAAGGATTTCAATCTCTTGAGATGAAAAAACCTCCATCTCTGATTTGTGTTTCAAGGTCATGATTCACTCTCCCTTGATTTTTTCTGCCGCTTACCTATTTTAATTTCTTCTTCTGACTACTCTGAAATTGCTGATGTAAGTGGTCAGAGTTGAGTTTCAGACCCTTTTTGTCCTTTAATTAAGCCACTAGGTATTTAGCTATCAGGTCAACCAGTTCATAGATGATTTTTGCTGGTCTTACATGATGTGGATTCTGTAATTTTGATTCTAAATCAAACATATTGTAAGAAAATTAGTTACTGATTTCATTCCTTTTTTCAAGCTTAATTGGATTTCAGCTTTTTCCTGCTGTGAAGCATCTGTGTAACAAGGAATGAGTTTCATAGAGTATATGACAACTTTTGTTTTGTTTTGTTTATGATAAGCAGATTAAGAGCCTTAAACAACGATCTGGGTCAGTTATGAAAGGGTCCTGAATTCATAGTCTATGCCATTCATCGCAACGAGAAGAATGGATATATATGATCCACTACATCAGATTAGCTCATGGATAGAGGGCTATAGAGATGATTCCTGCAGTCCTAATATAGCTACACCGGCTCTCTTAGAAGTCGAGGAGAAAATAGAAAATCAGGTCCAGCTGATAACCGGAATCTGTTACTTGTCTTATATATGGTTGTGTGTGTTTCCTAGAATGTGAAGCTGCTTTCTCTTTTGTTCTGACAGTTCCAGTCAGAATACAATTCACATGGAGTACTTTCCCCTTCAAACAACTATGAGCAAGGAACATCTAGATCTTCCGAAAAGGTAAGGTCATAGGTTGTGTAAATGGCAGCGACGCTTCCATTTTTGTGATAGTTTCATGGTTTTTATGTCAATTTGTTAGGTACAAAGACGACTTGCTCAAAATCGGGAGGCTGCTCGTAAAAGCCGTCTACGAAAGAAGGTATACATATAGTTTGAGAAAGATCCGAGTCAGTCCTTGTAACTTCAATTCTTAGTGTATCTAGCTTTAATTAGTGTAGTCCTGAAGCTGATTGGATCTTGCAATAGGCCTATGTGCAGCAACTGGAGTTAAGCCGACTAAAGTTAGTTCAGATGGAGCAAGAGCTTCAGCGAGCAAGGCAACAGGTGCAATCAGGATACCGCTTCAACAATGTGTTTTCTGGATTTTGTTTGACCTTTTGATAGTTATCTGACTGCAGGGTTTGTATGGTGGCATCGGATTAGATCATCTGCCATTATCCAGTAATGCAGATACAGGTTAGGGATTTCACTTTGTACCAACTGATACATGATCATTGTTATATACATGGCCTGTTATGACATAAGCGATCCGGTTTTTGGTGCAGGAATTGCTGCATTTGAGATGGAGTATGAACATTGGCTGGAGGAACAAAAGAAACAGATATGCGAGCTAAGGGCTGCTTTGCAGGAACATAGAAACGAAGTTGAGCTGAGGAGCCTGGTCGAGACCAGCATGAAGCACTATACTGAGCTGTTTCGGATGAAAGCAAAAGCAGCCAGGGCTAATGTGTTCTATCTGATGTCTGGCATGTGGAAGTCAGCGGCTGAGCGTTTCTTTTTGTGGATAGGAGGGTTTCGGCCATCAGAGATACTCAAGGTAATATATGCAGATGCAATAGTGGTCCTAGCTGGCTGGTTCAATATAATGTAGTATTGGTCCTTGATGGAAAACTGTGGTTTCAATATACTGTAAAATTGTAGGTGCTGATTCCGCAGATTGAGCCGTTGACAGAGAAACAACATATGGATGTAAGCAGCCTTCAGCAATCGTGCCAGCAAGCAGAAGACGCGCTTTCACAAGGAATGGAAAGACTTCAGCAGACACTGGCAGAGACAGTGGCGGGTGTGCAGGGAGACCAAGGAAACTACATCCATCAGATGAGCATTGCTGTTGAGAGGTTGGGTGCTTTAGTTAGCTTCATCAACCAGGTAAACGCATCCAAACAACTTCATATACATTACAATGTGCAACTTTTAATTGTCATGTGTATCCAACTGCGAGGTAATTAGGTGTTTGTGCTTTTATATATTCATAGGCGGATCATCTTCGACAGGAAACGCTGCAGCAGATGCAGAGAATCCTGACCATACGACAAGCTGCTCGAGGGCTGCTGGCTCTAGGGGAGTACTTGCAGCGCCTCATAGCACTCAGCTCGCTTTGGGCTAACCGCAGTCGCGAAGCTGCTGCTGCGTAGGGGCCGCTTCGATCCATCTGCACCTTCACAGTGATTTTCCAAGGGAACTCTGCAGGGGCTAACTAAGCTTGAATTTGGAGACTGGACTGGACTGGACTGTACTGTACGTTGAAGTTGTTAATTGCAAAAGGAATTGAAGAAAATAGGGAGGAGGACTGGATGGGAGAATTATAATTAAGCTTTGCTAAGATAACAAGCTTCATCATGCAATTTTTAAATGGGAATCTTAATTGATTTGCTTTGGATCCTGTAACCCGTCCTTACGGTGTAATTTGTGAGGAGAGAAATTATTCGTAGGTTAAATGATTATGGTAAGTTGTACATATATTGTAAGCTGTACAATCATACACATTTAAGTGGTTTCTTTAATTTATACATACATAGTTGCTCAAGCCATTGAACAACGCCATCTTGTGTCATGGAAATCGTCTCTCAGTATCCTACACCTACTAAGACATATATAATTCCATATCCCTTCATATCCGCCATCTTGAATTGAATGTTGTAATGTAATGTGTATACAATATTTCAATTCAAATCGATCTAAGACAATATTTACTTAAATTGCCGTTTCATTTTTACTTTACTTTAAACTTATGAGTTATGTGTTGGGCTTTTAATCTACCTGTATAGAAAGATTCTTTACTCAGGTAGGATTTCAATATTGCGCCTATGAGCATCTCCAAGAGATTTTGTAAAAGATCTTTAAAATGGAGAAGGAAATACTAAAATCATTAAAAAAAATTATGTTCAAACTCCAACAATTCTTTTATTTTAAAGGCACGAGAGCTTGATCCATTTTAATTTAAACATCATTTTATATATCTATATAATACTATATTGATATATATATATATATATATATATATATATATATATATATATACGTGTTTACAACAAAAATATGTATAAAATATTTTTTTATAATTTATAAATTAGTTGGAAAGAGATACAATACAAATTTTGAAAATGATTTAATAAGGTAAAGTAGTAATAATACTCAAACACACCATCTAATATAATTTGAAATAAATATATAATTATTATCATTAGCATAGATCTAAAAAAGTAAAATATAAGCTCCCGTACAAATATTAAAAAATCATAAGCACATGATTGTGTGAATAATTTTGAAGTTAAATATGTAGATGTACATAACTTATTGATTATTTTCATGAGAAAGATGATTAGAAAGATAGAGAAATTAATAGTGAAAATAAAGGTAAGATGGTAAAAAAAAGATCCTTAAAGGTAGAAAAGTGATCTAAGAAGCCTTATTATTTTTTTCGATAGTCATTTAAGATGTCTAAAATAATTAAATTATAAAATAACACTTATTTGGCTCTAATTGATTTTTATAATTAATTTTTGAAATCGAATATTTACAAATTGATTATTACATGTTCGTTGTATGTAGACATTGTGGGGAATATTGCAATCGGTTCAAAATGATAAATCAACAATTTCAATATCCAAGAATAAAATCAGCCAAGAATTGACGAATGTTCAATGTACGTAGACGATTAAAATAGATCACAAATTGACATACAACATATCAAATTAAATAATATTTTAGTATAAAAATAGGAAACAAATATTTACAAATTGATTATTACAAATAGGAAACAAATATTTTAAATTTTCAGCAATAATATTGACCAATAAGAAAATACCATTTGAATAAAAAATTCAAGTTTAATTGTAAGCGTGACACATCAACAATATAACCGAAAAGAGATTGCGATCGGGAAAAAAATGGAAAAATGTCTCAATATTTACGACAATATAACCGAAAATAAACAAATGGAATGGATTCAAATCATATTTAAAATAGGAAACAAATATTTTAAAGTTTCCATAATAATATTGACCAATAAGAAAATCTCATTTGAATAAAAAATTCAACTTTAATTGTGGGTGTGACACGTCAGCAAAATGCTAGCAGAATTAGTAATATTAATAGATTAATAGATAGATATATTGCAATCAGAAAAAAAAAAAAATGGAAACATGTCTCAATATTTACGGCAATATAACCGAAAATAAAAAAAAGAAATGGATTCAAATCATATTTAAAATAGGAAACAAATATTTTAAAGTTTCCATAATAATATTGACCAATAAGAAAATCTCATTTGAATAAAAAATTCAACTTTAATTGTAGGCGTGACACGTCAGCAAAATGCTAGCAGAATTAGTAATATTAATAGATAGATAGATAGATAGATATATTGCAATCGGAAAAAAAAAATGGAAACATGTCTCAATATTTACGGCAATATAACCGGAAAAAAAAAATGGATTCAAATCATATTTAAAATAGGAAACAAATATTTAAAAGTTTCCATAATAATATTGACCAATAAGAAAATCTCATTTGAATAAAAAATTCAACTTTAATTGTGGGCGTGACACGTCAGCAAAATGCTAGCAGAATTAGTAATATTAATAGATAATAGATAGATATTTTAAAATTTCAGCAATAATATTGACCAATAAGAAAATACCATTTGAATAAAAAATTCAAGTTTAATTGTGAGTGTGACACATCAGCAATATAACCGAAAATAGATTGCAATCGAGAAAAAAATGGAAACATGTCTCAATATTTACGACAATATAACCGAAAATAAACAAAATGAATGGATTCAAATCATATTTAAAATAGGAAACAAATATTTTAAAGTTTCCATAATAATATTGACCAATAAGAAAATCTCATTTGAATAAAAAATTCAACTTTAATTGTGGGCGTGACACATCATCAAAATGCTAGCAGAATTAGTAATATTAATAGATAGATATTTATACATTTAATAGATGCTTTAAATATTACTACTTTTATTTATTTAAAATAAATATAAAATATTTTATTTACACTCCTTCATTCTCAAAATTCTTTTCATTCTCAAAATTCTTTGCACTAGACAAGTTGTGATGCTATTCAGGCCATACGTCCACTAAACACCCACCCGAGATATCCAAATAGCCCCGGAATTATACTAATGTGCCTTGCAACAAGAGTTACAGACACGTGTTTGGTATTTTTGGAAAAACGGCACTTGCGTTGGTCCGATCGAAGCATTTGAGCACTCGTTGGAAAGCTAACTTCAAGAGCAATGAATTTACCGAGGATGTTTCTTGATAAATCCTCCTCTAAAATGGCCAAAAAATCTTTTTTCCTAGGTTTTAAATCTGGGCAAATTTTAGATTTTTTCCAAAGGTGGCAGTTCACAAAAAATTCTCAAAATCTCAAAAAATGAAAATAAAAAATCCTTTGCACTAGGCATGGTGTGATGCTAATCAGGTCATACGTCCACAAAACGCCCACCCGAGATGTTCACACAACCCCGTGACTGGAGTAAAGTACCTTACAACAGGAGCTACGGATACGTGCTCGGTATATTTTCCATAGAGGGAGCTGCGTTTGTCCGATCGATGCATGTGAGCAGCCTCTGGAAAGCTAACTTCATGGGTTACGACTTTACTAAGGACATTTCCGGATAAATCCTCCTCTAAGAGGGCCAAAAAAATTGTTTTTCCTGGGCCTGAAATCTGGGCAAATTTTTTACTTTTCCCAAAGGGGTTAGTCCACGAAAAAACCACAAAATCTCAAAAAATGAAAAATTCAAAATCCTTTTCCATGGGCAAGGTGTGATGTTGTTCAGGCCATACATCCACAAAACGTCTACCCGAGATGTCCACACAGCCCCGGGACTGCAGTAAAGTGTCTTACAACAGGAGCTACGGACACGTGATTGGTATATTTGCCATAGAGGGAGTTGCGTTGGTCCGATCGAGGCATATGAGAAGTCTCTGGAAAGCTAACTTCATGGGCTACGAATTTACTAAGGACGTTTCTAGATAAATCTTCCTCTTAAAAGGGCCAAAAAAATTGTTTTTCCTAGGCCTAAAATCTTGGCAAATTTTGGGTTTTTCCAAAAAGGTTAAAGTCCACGAAAAACCCTCAAAATCTCAAAAAATGAAAAATCCAAAATCATTTGCTCTCGTCAAGGTATGATGTTGTTCAGGCTATACGCCCACTAACCCCATGAGGGCCGACCGATTTTCAATCTTGACTATTGAAGAATCAGTGAATGGGGTCGCGGAATCACAAATCGGCGCGGTTGCGTTGGAGTTACATCGGCGGAGATATATGGGTGGAGATCTTCAAGAGACTACCTCTAGTAACCATAGGGCGATGCCGGTGTGTTTGCAAGGAGTGGAGGTCTGTGATCTCATCCCCTTTGTGCGTAGCCGCCCACCACTCGTTCACCGCTGCCTCCATCTCCGCTAATCGGCAGCCCTATCTCCTCTACCTAAGTAATCATCTCTACTCGCGCTTACAATATGTCACCGAAACCGATTTGAGATTCCCTTTCCGGTTCCCAGTAATTGGCCCCAATTTTAAGACGGTCGATGTGATCAATGGCGTAGTGTGTCTTTCCTTGTCCTTGTTGTCTTCCTTTGACACCACCGTTCTCTGGAATCCGGCAATTCGGAGGTATGTTGTTCTTCCCTGGCTCCTCCCGGCGCCGGTGGAGCGGAGGAAGAAGAAGAAGGCCCTAGAGATCGAGATAGATATAGAGGTTGCAAGGACAACGAGTGATCTATTTAAATCAAATGCTATAGGGTTTGGTTACCAGAGTTGGATGTATGATTTCAAGGTTGTGAGAGTTTGGATCCCTCGTTCATCTTCCTCAGGCGCTGTTTGCAAGCGCCCGAGGTTCGAGGTATACTCGTCTCAACAAGGACTCTGGAGGGAGGCAAAGGCGAAGACCAGGGCTTTCACTGGATTCAAATCCTGCGGATTCCTCAGCCATTCCAACTCTTGTTTCTGTAATGGAACGATTCATTGGTTACT
This sequence comes from Persicaria tinctoria, assembly GCA_037127255.1. NCBI lineage: Eukaryota > Viridiplantae > Streptophyta > Magnoliopsida > Caryophyllales > Polygonaceae > Persicaria > Persicaria tinctoria. The sequence continues at coordinate 434,252 of JBANSL010000015.1, forward strand.
TTCAACGGAATATTCCGATCTTGATACTAAAACCGACGCTTGTAATTCGGTGGTGCTGTTGATGTTTGATTGCGAGCGAGAGGATTTCAGGACGATGGAGGTGCCGGAAGAGCTCAGCCTGGCGGTTTTCGAATTCCATAAAACATGGGATTGGATGACGCGACTTTTGAAGTATTCGGGCATGCTCTCAGTGTTCTACTCGAGGAGCAGGAGCAATCCAAGGTTCGATATGTGGGCGATGAAGGAGGAGGATAGCACCTGGAATAAGCTATTTAGTATTAATAATATTGATATTGTGAGTGATTTCAACAGCAAAGTTGCAATAAAGAGAGCGTGTTTTTGGTCCGCCGCCGCCAACCTTCCTTCATCTTTTGCTGGTTGCGTCTTGTCGTCGCCTGGCCTCTAGCCCTCCTCCGGTATTGCTCCCGCCTCTGCGGTTCACCTATTGAACCGAGCCTGGCCTTTCGCCACCATGGTTCACCACCGTCCCTCTTCTTCGCTCCCTTGGTTCACCTCCGATTCGCTCCGACCTCCGCCGCCGCCTCGGTCACCGTCGCCCCGGTCCTCCTCCATGCCCCTGTTGCCATCCACCTTGGCCCATCGTCTTCTCTACACCGCGCACCTTCACCGTTGGTTCCGCCTTCGACCTCGGCGAACCCTAGCCTTGCGCCTCGCCGCCTCTCGCTTACCCTAGCCAAAGGCCGCCCCGGCTCGCCGGCCAACCCACCGCCCCATCCCTGCAGCCCAGCAACCCGATGCTCGATGTTTTGATTTCAACCGCTGCTTCGATGTCTCCGCCCATCTTTTGCGCTCCTGTTTCCCGTGCCTCGAATTTGGTTTCCGCCATGTCCGAGTTTTCTCGATGATCTTGTCGCCGCCCTCCTTGGTGGTGGTCTTCGACCACCCTCTACCGCTTCCGGTTCCTCCTTCCGTCTTCCTCGACTCTAGCCACTTCAGGGCTACTGCGGCTCCGCCCTTCGGCTCATCTGTTGGTCCAGCCCTCTTCGAGTTCTCTCTCGCCTCTGTCCTCGGCTTCGGTCTCTGTCGGTCCTTCTTAGCGGCGCCACCGGCCTTTTTGTTTGTTGTAGTCTGCTCTTTCAGTCGCTTTCTGGTCCATCTCTGCCCGATTTCTCTTCCTTGCCTTGTTTTGTATCGCCTCTTTTAGGCTTATCCTTGTGATAGCCGCCCACGATTTTATTATCGTCCTTGAGGGTTGAGACGAGGTCTTGGGGTTGGATTGTGCTTGGGTGTGGTTTGTGGTTGTATTGCGGGTTAGTGTACTGTGTTATTCTTGTTGTGTTGCAGGCGTCTTGGGAGCGTTGATTGATGTCTCATGTTCGATGACGTCGTGGACGTGCGATTGACATCTGAAGGCTCTTCGAGTCCATAATCTAAGGTGTCCGCTGGTCTCCAGAGTTTGCAGTGTGCGTTGTCCCTTTGGCCGGTCGTTTCGCTCTTCTTTTGCTTGTGTTGCACAGTGTAGGATGGCCCGTTCGTTCCTTATTTTTATTTTCTGTCATTTGCTTATGTTATTTATTTCTGTCATTTGCTTCAGTTATTTGCTTCTGTTGTACATGATGGTTAGTCCATCCACCGGCTTGTCCGGTCTCTCGGTTTCTCTAGGCTTGTCTAGAGAACTGAATTACTTATCTTGCTTCAAAAAAAAAAAACAGCAAAGTTGCAATGTTGAGTGAAGATGGTTATAAAGCTTGGTTGGGGTGGCTGGTTTTGTTGGGTGACCCCAACACCTCATCGATCAATAAGGGTGTGTTTTCTCCAAAATTTCATTTAAGGGATGGAGGAGATCTCCACCCCCTCCACCTCCTCTACCTACCCCCAAGGTAGAAAAAAAGGCCCTACCTCCACCCCCTTCCACCTCCTCCACCTCTTAAAAAGAGGGGGAGGAAAACAGGGCCTAAGAGGTACCGGTTATCAGCCATTGAATAAAGTGAATATTTGAGGGGATATACCTTTTTCAATTTTTCTTTTGGTAACTAATTGTATTTTTTTGGGTGATTTTGGTAGATGACCTTTTTTGAATATTCAATTGGGCACTTAGGCCTTAAATCAATTTAATTAGTTTTGCCCTAGACCCCTTCCCAATAGAGTGGGTTGGTCAATGGTCAACCGTTTGACCATTGACCGGTCAACGGTTGACCGTTGACCAACCCATTGTGATGACAATTTTTTTTTTAAGTGATGCCATATTTTAAGTGATGCCATATTTTACCGTTTTGATGCCAAAATTTTACTATATTTTATTTTCACTTTGATGCCACTTTTCTAATAAAATGATTGGATGACACTTATTTAATGTCACTTTTTTTAAAACCTTGATGACATTTGTTGTTTACAGTAATGTCACATTGATCATTGATGCCATTTTTTTTACTGTTAACGACTGATGCCACTTTTGTTTATGTCAATTTTTTGATGATATTTTTTTACCGTGATGCCATGTTTTTGATGATATTTTTTCAAAGTAGTATTTTGATGACATTTTTTCTTTAATGTGATACAACTTTTTCAAAATGGTGTTTTGATGTCATTTTTATAATGTAATTATTTGATGCCATTTTTTTTAATCAAATCGATTGATGCCACGTGTTTTTAATTTAATCAATTGTATATCGATTTATTTTAATCGATTATACTTTCATTCACTGATGACACGTTTGCGATTACTCTTTATTGGTACAATTTTTTTTTAGTGATGCCGTTTTTTGTGATGCCGTATTTTACCGTTTTGATGCCAAAATTTTATTATATTTTATTTTCACTTTGATGCCACTTTTCTAATGAAATGATTGGATGGCGCATTTTTAATGCCACTTTTTTTAAACCTTGATGACATTTTTTTGTTTAATGTGATGCCACTTTTTTATGACAATTTTTTGATGATATTTTTTTAAAGTAATGTTCTGATGGCATTGTTTCTTTAATGTGATGTCACTTTTTTAAAGTAGTGTTTTGATGTTACTTTTATAATCAAATCGTTTGATGTCACTTTTGTAATTCAGTAAATTGTATATCGATATATTTTCATTCGTTCTACTTTTATTCACTAATGAGTGATGACATTCTTTGTTGACGATATTTTTATACAATTGATGACATATGCGTTTAATACGTAATTACACTTCATTGATGACATCTTTTTTATTGATGACAATTTTATTGATGACTTTTATTCATTGATGACACATTTGTAAGTACAATTAATTGATCTCAATCATTTGTGATGATATTTTTATAAAATTGGTGACATTGAAGTACGAAATGTGGAATCAAAACAGTGTCACCAAACAAAGGCAATACAATCTCTTACAATCAAAAGCTCAGAAGTTAATGATGACAAGAAATTTTTTCTATTTTATTGGCCACTAAAATTTTCATCTCAAAAAGACATAGATTTTATCGCGAAAATAGGTGAAGGATTCAAAAATATATCAACCAAAGACAAGTAAATCAAGGTACGGAATTCTTATCCCTTGATTAAAAAACAACAGGGTTGTCAATTGCACATAATTAATGAAATGATTTACACTATTTTAACACAACATTACAGTATCACTAATCACGATACAACTATCGAAGGACCAAAAATAATTGAAAAAAGGACCTAATTAGAAGGGATCAACCATACTAAACCACATAAAACAATAGAAAACGGCACAAACTGTGAATCCTCTGCTACTCCATGTACAAAAGGCAACTTCGACAAACTCCAGAAACAACAAACTTTTCAAGCACATCCGGTGAAGGTGAAAGGCAACACCTCTGGTCTATCAACATCAAAATCTCATTGCTTTCAAGACGCAGCAATTTGAGTAGACTGAATGATTTCTTTGTATGCTTTTGAATGTTTTAGCAGATCACAAGATGATGACAATTTATATACAGCACCACGCTATATAGTACCAAAACCTGAGGGAGGATCGGCACGATCCTGAAGTCTAAACATCACTTCCACTCAGACTGCTCTAAATCCAAGCAAGAGATCCCCTATCATTCGCTGTTGGGGGTCTCCCAGGCCACTCGAACTTGGTTGATTCCAAAAGCTTTTACTGCATTTTTATATCATATAACGTGCAAACATAAACTAAAAGCTTTTACGTTGAATAAAGAGAAATCAATTGCCTTCACAGTACCTTTAAGGTTGAATCAAACATTAAATGTAGCAGCAACAAGCAATGTATATCATATAACACGTATGATTCCATCCAGATAAGTTGCAACTTCCATCACATTTCATGGTAATATTCAATAGATTTTACAAAAGAGAAACAAATTGTTAGAAGCTTAAATGCAACATATGACATAAATATTTCTAGTAAAAACCTATGATAAGGTTTAGAGGAAAAGAATGGATAATCCATATTGATAAAAATTTCACCTCTCCAATTATAGTACGTAACAAGGAAACTTCTGCAAATCAAAATTGCCACTTAACCATAAAAAGAATGCTCTTATCCTTTTAAAAAGGCACTCTAATCACTTGGCTCTTAGAAGGGGGTATATACGTACTCACATCAATCAATCCATTAATGACCCATGGAAAGGAATTAACTGGAGAAATAAGGGAATCAAAGAGAGCCAGACAAGTGAAGACCTACAAACAGCAATCTTTCATCTTCTTTACCAAACTGGGCTTTGTTTGTTCAGACCAAAGATCTTAACATTCCAGTAGCAAGCAAAGTAAGAGGAAACTAGCATCAATGCTTATTGCATTCAGCCAAACACTAGTACATGTTGCATCTAGAATAATTCAGTAAATCTTCAATTGGTAACTCTTCCCCCTCTCAATCTCTCAACCACATCCTTTTGCTCTCCTCTAAATAATATATATGTTCAGTAAATGCCATCTCGTGGGAGCTTCTAGATTCTAATTGTAAAATATTTGTCCACGTGCTATATAAACCTCAAATGCTAATCTGTTTGATGCTTCTATATATTCAAAATTTCTTCTCATTTATCAATTCAAGTGTTCCCAATCACCATCGCGTAGTAAAAGCATGATATGAACTAAGCATTTGCATTTCCTAATGTCTACTGAGCATATGGCATTAATGGTTGATCTGAGCAATCAATATAGGATCCAAGAAGCAATAGGCAATTATCTATCATGTCAAAGCACAATTTCGACATTTTTGCCCCAAATCAAACCCTAAATCCATCAAATTGTAGATTCTAAACAAAAATCAAAATTGCACACAATAAGATGTGTAATAAACTAAAAACATCATTAAACCTGGAAAAACCGCAATGCCCTGGTCTTTGAGGGCAAGGACAAGGTGGGAGGCCTAGCAGAGGAAGTGAAAAAGCAAGTGAGGATCTACAAAGAAGTCAGTTTTAAGCCCGCCACGCTCCATCTCATGGCTGCTGTGCAAGATTCCACAGCCCCGACGATTTGGTCGCCACCACCACAGACTTGGGTTAAGCTAAACACTGACGGGGTGTCGAAGGGGAACCCGGGTAAGGCCGGGGGAGGAGGCATCATCAGAGGATCAGTAGGGGAGTTTATTCGTGCTTTCACATTCCAATGCGGAGTGTGCTCGGCTTTAACCGCGGAACTCTGGGCGGTTCGTCATGGTTTGGAGTTGGCTAGTCGGTTGGGGTTCCTCCGTGTTATTATCGAGTCTGATTCTGCTTTGGTGTGTGATGCTTTACTTGTGAGATCGTCTAACCCCTGCCCCGATTTCCACTTGATCGAACACTGCCGAAGACTGATGGACAGCTCCAACTGGGAGGTTAAGGTCAGCAGAATTAGGCGCCAAGCCAACGCTTCTGCTGATGACTTAGCCAACTGGTCTCTGCACCTTACTAATGCCTTTGTTGAACATTTTCATTTGCCTAGTTTTATTTCTTGTTCTTCTGTGAATGTACCCGCTACTAGGAATTGGTACACTACTTCTAATAATAATTAAAGGGCAATAGCCTAACTTTTGCACCAAAAAAAATTAAACCTGGAAAAAAAAACACTACATGTTGAATTGTGACAGAAAGAAATCAACTAGACAAATCGGCCGGGAGGCGATAATCTATCAAACAGATATAAATAAAAAGAGCGATTTTGAATCAGAGAGAACTGGAAAGTTGGGCAAATGTTCGACCGACATGAGCGACGACATTTAGGGATTGGAAGCAAGATGGAGGACTTACCTCTTCGAAGGGATACTCGATCGACGGAACTATTGGATGGCTCCATCGTTGGCGTTCGGAGCTTAGCCGCGCAAGCCGTTATTGGAGGAAGCCAGGAAAAATCGATCTGGCTTGGATGACATCATAGAGAGTAGCGATTACTGAATGAGAAGAGGAAAAAAGGAATCGCAAGGATGAAGGAGCAACGGCAGGCGGCTAGGAGGACCAGCAATGGGAGGAAGGGTCGAACACGGCTAAAAAAAATTTAGAGGGGTTTAACACGCCTAAAAAAATAATTAAAGAGCCTAACTACCTAACCAAAGATGCTTTAAGGTCCATTTCAGCAAATTCTCTCTATTTTTTTAGGGTGGAGTTTATCTATATACCCTTTTAAGTAGAATTTTTATTTTTTTAAAAAAATTTTAAAAAAAAAGTAAATGGATATAGATAAGATTGTTTATATTTTAAAAAAAAAGTAAATTTAAAAAAAAAATTATTTTAAGATTTGTTTATATTTTGAGAAGGGAAATTAGGAACTCTATTGATTTAGCCTTGAAATTCTATTGGTCCGGTTAGTTATTCATCTTTTATAATCTAATTTATTTTCCCTACTTTTAGTAGTTAGCCTTGAAATTCGATTGTTTCTGTTAGCCTTGAAACTCGTATTAATTCCTTATTTTCCCTACATAGTTTAATCGCCGCATTTACTATTGATTTAGTCTGATATTTTACCTTTGCTAATTATAATCCTAGATTAGTATAACTTAGATTAATATAATCTATTGAAACCTTAATTTTATTGAAACCTATTGCAACTTATTGTAATCTTACTTTCGTGAAAACTATTGGAATCTAGTGTAATCTATTGAAACCTTAATTACCATATGTGAAAATCTTAATTACAAATTTTAAATATAACCCTAGATTAGTGTAACCTTAATTTGTATTGTAATTAATTTCTTGTAATCGTCCTTAATTATTGTAACTATAATTGTAATCAAGCTAATCACATTATTGTAACTAAATCATTGTAAGTGATTTGATTCTTTTAACTAATACTTGTACCTAAAATTATTATAACGAGCGAATTCTAGTAACCACAATTGTAACTAAATCATTTTAAGTGATTTGATTCTTGTAACTAATACTTGTACCTAAAATTATTGTAACGAGTGAATTCTAGTAACCACGATTGACTATTGAACTTTGAGTTACAAGAACTCGTCCACATGAAGCAATTATTGTAACAACATGTAACGATTTTAATCAAACTTCTAAAATTATTATAACTATCAAATTAGGGTTTATACCACAAAAAAAATCTTCTATTCGGTGATTTAGTAGAGATGTAATATGAACATCGATCTAGTGGCCATTAGTGCCATATTGTTGATGGTATATAAACAGCCTATTTTAATCAAATTCGAACTTGTTAAACTTGGCCTCACCATTTCAGGCAAACAATTTTTGTTAAACGTGGCTTCACGTACTATTCGATCTTAGAGTACGGTTCAACAGTCGATCGATCACACAAAACCCAAAATGAAATAAACAGGAATTGAAAACTATACGCTCATTCAGTAGAATCGATAGAGCAGTTTGTGGTAGAAATCACATGGAAAAAAAAAACACAAAACTAACCTCGAATACGTACCTTCGCAATATAAGTAGTTGAAGGAAGGTGTCAATTGATTGAATGAATAGAAGAAATGAGTGTCAAGTCTATGGAATGAGAGTTGGTGAAAAGGAAAAGATTAATTTTTGTGTTACTATATACGTGATTAAAGGAAATTGTAAAAAATACGGGCAAAATTGTCATTAGAGAAAAAAAAAGTATAATTGATAAAATAAAAACTTGAAGGATATATTTATCAAAATAAAAACTGAAAATGGTACAGTTACCTAATTATCCCTTGAATAAATATGTTTACGAGGGAACATCACGGAGATGACCGTCAATAAGAGGTACCGAGTTTATCAGCCATTGAAAGGCAAAGGCAAAGGAGGAGGCAAGTATTACGCTAAAGGTGAAGTAATTGATATCCAAAAGGTACTCTACCCTCAAATTAACTACGCTTAGTGTCATGTTCACCAATCACCATAGGCTACTGCGCTCGGTATATTTTATTTTTTAGTTATAAGTCCTTATATTTTGGTTTGTTATAACACCCACAACCAATGTGGGATGACTATTTTTTATCCCATGAGATAAATCACCTCTTATTAGTGTGTTGATAAGGTTAACGTTTACTTGATTACTCGTTCGGCTGATGTCAATTCAAATTTATCAATTTTATGTTTATGCATTAGCTAGACCCCCAATATGGTAAATCGTATCATTTGCCACTAGTTGGTTGTAGCCATTCTACCTCACCTTATGTGTGGCCGATTGCTATGGCTACTATGTTGCACTTTGATTGAGACAAGCAAAAATTCTATGGATTAATTGGGCCCTTGTGGCTGAAGACATGGCTAAACCTTTATCGTGGTTAAGCAATTAGTTCGATCTCGTTGTACATATAGCTCAAAAATGATATGATTAGAGAAATAAAAGTTGTGATGTGTGGATGATTGTCCCACCTCGAAAAACACGGAACCCCAAGCCTTGCATATAAGTCGGTGGGTCACTCCTCCTATCGTCAATTGATTTTATGATGAAACTCCGCTAGTCTTGTGTACTCGGCTCGGGTGCGTATATGCGCTATATGGCCCACCGGGATTCATCAAGATGGGAAGAATATCATCTAATTGAGTACGCAGCAACCATATATATTATTATTAGTAGCCTGTAACTAGCAGTCTACCAAACTACAGTACTAAAAAACGCATTACAAATTACAATCCATCCGGAATTGAATTATTGAAGTTGGTACGAATGTACAAACGGGAGGGATGAAGACTAGCTATCCGCCAAGGCGCCAATGTATGTAATGTATCCTGTTTAATTAATTGTTTAATATTTAATTTGTTAATTCATACTATATATACATGTGCAACTTTTATTTATTTATTAATTTGCTGTGTGCAGATTTGCAGGGCTGGCTGGGTTGCTATTATTTATGGACCACCCACAGGCGTTTGGACTGGCCAGTTCATGTGCCCATACTCTGCACTATATACGTGTGGATCTGTTACACCAAACACGCATATAAATTATTCAATATCTCAAAATTTATATATTTATAAATACATATATACATACATACCCAGCCAATTCAAACAAAAACATATACAGATCGATATATATGGAGCGCTCTAACCAAGTCTTCCTCGGCTACAATGGCATCCAAGCTATCTTGGATGCACCGTGGGTCAAGGATAAGGGTGTTATTGCTCTACCAAAGGATGGTTTCATGGGTTTTCTCAAATCTGATAGGGTTGAAGCCTGCGAAGATACTTGCAACGAACCTTTTTTTGTGCTGGATATAGCTAAGGTGGTAGGCCTAATGGAGAGATGGGCTCGAGCAATGCCATGTATCCACCCCTTCTATGCCGTTAAGTGCAACCCCGAGCCGTACCTTGTTAGGGTGATGGCCGCTCTTGGTTCCAATTTCGATTGTGCTAGCAAATCCGAGATTCAATTGGTGTTATCCCTCGGTGTCTCCCCTCATCGCATTGTCTTTGCTAACCCTTGTAAACCCGAGTCTCACATTTTATATGCTAAGTCAGTAGGTGTCAACCTTGTTACTTATGATTCTATTTTCGAAATCCATAAGTTGAAAAGGTAATTTAATTTTACAACTCACACAGTATTTAATTATCATATCGAGATCAGCTTTAATTTTTCCCCTTGCTCGTTATTATTAGGTTGTATCCGGAATGTGGTCTACTTCTTCGGCTCAAGGTTCCGGACGATGGAGCCGAGTGGAAACTCGGCTCTAAATATGGGGCACTCCCTTACGAGATGGAGCCACTCCTCCTGGCAGCCAAATCGGCAGGGCTCCCTGTCCTAGGAATTTCCTTCCACGTTGGCAGTGGCTCCGACAATCCACAATCCTACGAGGGAGGGATAGCCCTAGCCAGGGCAGCCTTCGAAGCAGCGGCTCAGCTCGGCTTGCCCAAACTCCACCTCCTCGACATTGGTGGGGGCTTCACCTCCGGTCCTGCATTTGAAGCCGCAGCTGAGGCCGTAAAGAAGGCTTTGAAGTTTCATTTCCCCAACGAGCTGAACCTGACCGTCATTGCCGAGCCGGGCAGGTACTTCGCTGAGACCGTCATGACTCTGGTGGCTAACATCATCGGTAAACGTGTGAGGGGAGAGCTGAGAGAGTATTGGATTGCTGACGGCTTATATGGCTCCTTCAATTGTATCACTTACGACAACGCGAAGGTGAATCCGAAGCCGGTGGCGGCCACATCGGATCCGGGGAATCCGACGTGCCAAGGGCGAAAGAGGCACAATTCCACGGTGTTCGGGCCCACGTGTTGCGCCCTGGACAAGGTGGTTACGGACTACGCTCTGCCGGAGCTGGAAGTGGGGGACTGGTTAGTGTTTGAGGAGATGGGCGCTTACACAGCGTCGGTCGGCTCGAGCTTTAACGGGTTTGTTACGTCGGATATTCCGACCCGGTTGGTGTATGGCGGGTTGGGGGAAACGGCGTCGTTCGAGGAAAATATGAATATATGATATGATAGAGGGGAAATCCAACGTAACGGTATGATCGATATTGGCGGTTGCTGATTACATTGAAATTGACTGCACTTCCGTTGCTAAAGCTTTAATTTATGTCCGTGAGTGAATTTCAAAGATTTAGTGCCCATCATTTTTTTAATTTCAAATTATCTTGTAATATGCATGGGAGAGACACTATAAACCACGGTGTGCTATATATTTAATTTGCTTATTTATTTTCGACTACACAAAAACCGGATCCGTCTCTTGGCAATGGTCCAAGCTGGCAGCTTTAACTCATAAATTTAAGACGGGGCTTATATGGTCGGTAGGAAATGGAAAATCAATCAAATTCTGGACTGATAATTGGATTACGACATCTTCACTGCTATCTAGAGATAATTGCCCCCAAATCAATAATATGGAAGAAACTGTTAGTGACTACATTATGGGGGGCAGATGGTGGTTGGAAAAGTTACAAAATGCGCTACCTAATTGCATAGTAAATGAAATTCTAGACATCCCGCTGCCCGCTTCTCATTTTGAGGATCGGCTCTACTGGTGGCCTGATCGAGAGGGGTGGTTTTCCACTACAAGCGCATACAAATTAATGACAGCTCAATCATCCTTACACTTAGACAACAACGCCTGGATATGGAAGGTGAACATTCCGCCTAAGGTTAAAAATTTCCTTTGGAAGGTTTCTCAGGATGGGCTCCCAACTGCTTCTAGGCTTTCCTGTAGGGGTGCCTCTATCCCTTCCACGTGTAGTCTATGCAACAGAGTGGTGGAAGATGAGGTCCACCTCCTGCTTCAATGCCCCTACGTACGTTCTATCTACCAATTCCCTTCTCGGGTACAATCAACTATTACAAGCTTGATAGTTCAGTCACGCGACATTAAACCTATCCTGTCGTCAATTGGGAATGATCTCAATTCTCCTGCCAAGGAGATGCTTGCATTTTCTTGGTGGTCGATCTGGTATATTCGGAACAATCACTTGTTTCGACAGGAACCCCTTCCACAGAAGGACACAGTTTTACGCATAATCACATCCCATATTGATAACTGGAGGAACACAACTTGTTTAGAGACTGGCTTTGATGAGGACTTTCCCAAAGCCCCACATAACTCCAACCCCCCGAAAAGGAAAAAGAACCAAAGAAGGATTGAGTGGCGTAAACCACCAAGGGGCACGCTTAAGCTAAATTTTGATGGATCAACGCTAATAAACAATGACAGTACGGCGGGCGCCATAATCCGGGACTGGAAAGGTCAACCAATACGGCTCTGTTATCAACAGCTTGGCAAACAAAACCCTCTCAAAGCGGAAGCTCTTGCTCTTAAAATGGGCGTCCAGCACGTCCTTCAACTACATATTGACAAAATCCACATCGAAGGCGACTCTAGTATAATCATTGACCACTTAAACTGAAAAACTAAATGTCCCTGTGAAATTGAACTAATTTTATCTGATGTACAACTTCTTCTATCGACTTTGAAAGAAGTCTCTTTCTTTCATGTGCCCCGTTTGGGTAATAGAGTGGCTGATAAGGTTGCACACCTTTGCCACTCTGCCCGGGGTGTCGATATTCACAACGACTCAGGTCTTCTTAACCTCATCCGCAAGGATGCTGCCGGGTAGAGCCTCCTCGCCCGAATCCTTTCCTAATAAAAAAAGAAAAAAAAAATTTGCTTATTTATTTTATAATGCAACTAGTATAGTTCTCGCGCTATGACGCGGTTTTTTTAAAATAAATTTTAAAAATAAAATAAAATAATATTATGCAATTCAATAAAATATTAGTTTAATATTTTGAATTAAAATTAAAATTATACAAATAAACTCATACAAGAAATATATAATAAGCACAGTAAAGATGAACTCCATTGTAGCCTTGGAGGTTAATATTAATTTAATATTTTAAAATAAACCCATTTGTTATTTTAAAGATGAAAATCAATTACAAAAAATAAAAAGGGGAAAAAAGACAACAAAATGATTAGTTGAAGGGAAGAGAAGACTGATAAAAGACTAGGAATAAAATATTGGTTGAATAGCTAAAATTAAGGAGAAGGTGATCACACGTAAGCCTAAGTCTTTTGATTTAAAGTATTACTAGTACAATTTCTGCGCCATGGCGTGATTTTTAAATTAAAATATTAATAATATAAAAAAATTATCAAATATTAATAAAGGTTAAGATAAAATTCATCGAAGCAAAGTATTTTAAATTAAAGTAGTATATAGATATAGATATATAGATAGTTATATTAGAATTAGATTGAATTCAATGTTTTGAATTAAACCCAATAGTTAGTAAATATGTTAAGATTAAAAGAAAAAAATATGATTGGTTTAAAGAGATAAATGGAAGAATAAAAAAATTAAAGGAAATAAATAATTAAAAAAGGGAAAAAAACTTAATTGGTGGAAATGAGAGGATTAATGAGAAAATGACATAAAAGCATTAAGTGTTCTAAAAGACCAACTAGTACGATTCCCGCGTCATGGCGTATTTTTTTAAATAAAATATTATATATATAAATATTATAAAATATTATATATATATAAATATTAATTAATGTTAAGAAAAAAATCATAAAAAACTTTTCAACAAATGTATCTTATAATTATCTTAGAAAATTATATTTTAAATTTTTTTATTTAAAATATAATACATAAATATAGATATTTTAAATTACTCACTAATAATAACATCAATATCATTATAACATTGTTTAAATGTGATGTGTCATAATCAATAGTTATATTCAATGTTTTGAATTAAGCCCAATAGTTAGTAAAATTAAAGAAAAAAATAATTAAAGGAAAAAGAAGAAAAAATGGAGAATTAAAGAAAAATAAAAAAAATGGCAAAAAAAAATATGATTGGTCAAGACTCCTAAAATGCCTCTAAGATTGACACATCATCCCACACTCTTCTAAATTAAGAGTTTACTAGTGCAATACCCGCGCCATGGCGCGGTTGCGATGGAAAAGAATCAATAAAACTGATCAGAAGTGGTAAGTAATAGTTATAGTATGTTTTTTTTTTGACAAAAGGCAACATATATGTAAAATACAACAACATTAATCCATAAAAATATAAATCCTGGCATTTGGTTCCGATACTCATACAACCTAGGTAGAACCAAAATTAATGGAGTTGCTGCCTTATGTTCTTCCAAAGTGAGGCTGCAAAACATTAAAAAAAAACAGATTTATTGTATATTCATAAGAACAAACAAAATGGATTAAAGAGATAAATAATATATATAATTAGACATTAGACATCTCCAATAAAAGAAAAACCAGGGCATGTCTACTAAATTTCCACGTTTGAACACACTTTCTATGGGAGGCATTGTAACACAAACATTGAAAAAAAGCAACATTAAAAGTGTAACAAAAAATAAGTATGTTGGTTCAACAGTACCACATTACCTCTTCCAAACTTCTTTTCTTCAAGTTACATCTATTAAAATCAAATAAGGATAGGTTCCTTGATTTGTTCCGAGCGATTGTGCAAACCATAAAATATATCCCTTTGTGCACCTGAAATATTGTCTAAGAAGATACAAAAAAAAATCACAAAAAGTAATAACCTGGTCGATTTAGGATACGAAATGTGTACAAAAAAAATTTCCATCACATCAATATTAGCTTTTGGTCTTTTGTGACCAATTGAAATAGAATTCTGATAAAAAAAAATTCCAGACACAAATACTGAAATCACATAATCTGAAATTATAGAACTAAGAAGAAAAAATAGAAGCTGAAGTCATAAGTCATAACCATACATGACAACAATCGTTGAACAGAAGGTGTAAATATTCAAAAATTGTTGAACATATGTTGTAAAATTAAGAATAGAAGCTGTCAAAATTGAGCTGATGTAAAAATCTGTCTGCTGTAAAAAATTCAGCAGTTGTAGAAAATACAGAAGTATTAAGCTGTAAATACAGAAATGCAGCAACTGTAAAAAATTCAGCAGTTGTAAAAATACATAAATACAGAAATGAAGTTGTAAATTACAGAAAGTTAGAGCTGTAAAATGCAGAAATTTGAAGATGTAAAATATATAAATTTAAGTAGTGTAGCAAAACTGTTTTACTGAATTTTGAAGTAAAATGCAGAAAGTACATTGAACATTATTTGAGTGTTTTGAACCTTATTTTACTTAGTTTTTTGATGAAAAATACAGAAATAAGACCCAACATTTTAAAGATGAAATGTTGGATAGTACCATAAATATTATCATAAATTATGTCTCCTTTTTTCAAAACTATCGAGTTAGAAGATACTACGAACAGCAAGCGATCTAAAGAGTCCAAAATGCATGCCTTTGAAAAATACAGAAATAAGACCCAATAAAGGGAGTATACCCCTAAACTGCAATTTTTTTATACACCAAAATAAGAGGCTAAATCATAATTTCAAATACATGCCTTTGAAGTATGACAACGAACAGCAAGCAATCTAAGATGATAAAGAGATTGTTTTATAAGAGGCTAAATCATAAAAGAAGCATCTACAAAAAATAAAGGGATTGTTTTATAAGCTTTAATTTATCATCTTGAATATACATATAGGAAAACATGGAATGAAAGATAAAGAGTCCAAAATTAATGACAGAACCAAAAATTCTGACCACCCCTTCAGGATCGTTTATAAGTGATAGCAATCTAAGATAACTTTCATTCTAAATGGCATAAATCCATTACAGAACTGAAATCTTTAGATTGAATTTTCTGTATAAATCTTCAACCCACATATTGCCGAATTTACACATTGCTGTAAGTTAAATTCAGAAATATTCTCTCAGTTCTATAAATTTCAAGGTCATTAAGCAACTTGTTAACTGAGCACTTACAGGGTTACATGGAGGCCGAATATGACGATCTTTTTCCCCTGAAATTGAAAGTTGGTTTATTTACCTTGAAGTATTATGTACTCAAACGCCTTGCTAAAAAACTGTCTTTTCTTCGCAGAAATTGCAAATTTGCCAGCAAAATAAATAACTTTAAAAACCCTGAAATTGAACCCTAATTCCTCAAACAACGATATGGGGCAAAATAAATATCAGAATTAAGATCTTGAATTTTAGAAACAGAATTAAGGAAGACAAAGAAAATAGGAACAAACCAAACCTTATTTCTAGGACATTGATGAAGCCAGGACTCAGATAAGTCATTAGCCTCGACGATTTCCATAGCCAAAGCTCAGCGATATCCATAGCCTCGGCGATTTCCAGTAGCTCGATTCGGTGTGCGATTGAACAAAGACGGCAAGCGAAATCAGCG
Organism: Persicaria tinctoria; assembly: GCA_037127255.1. Taxonomy (NCBI): domain Eukaryota; kingdom Viridiplantae; phylum Streptophyta; class Magnoliopsida; order Caryophyllales; family Polygonaceae; genus Persicaria; species Persicaria tinctoria. Next base: position 450,312 of record JBANSL010000015.1, read on the forward strand.
AAAAGGCCAAGAAGAGGAGGGAACCGGCACAGGCAAGGGGATCAAAATTCGATTTAAGAGAAGAGGAGCCGTCTGAGAGAGAGGAGGGAGAAAGAATGGGAGAAGGAGGCGTGTGGGAGAAGGAGGAGGCGTATAACATTAGCCGAGGAACGATGTCGCTGGAACCGGAAGAGGCAAGGGGAGGCAGACGGCAGAGGCGGGCGTGGGAGGAATGAAAACCTAACCATTCATTAGTGCAAATTGTGGGAATAAAAAACGAAAATTAAAAGAAAAAAGATATGATTGGCCGAGGAGGAGAGAAATGTGGGGAGCATGCCACGTCAGCGGAAACTCTTTGCAATTAAGTTGTTATATAGATATATAGGTATAGAAGTTAGTAAAAAATTAAAGTAAACTAGTATGATCCCCGCGCCAGAAATCCGGGCAAATTTTAGACTTTTCCCAAAAGGGTTAGTCCACGAAAAAACCTCAAAATCTCAAAAAATGAAAAATCTAAAATCCTTTGCCCTGGGCAAGGTGTGATGTTATTCAGGTCATACGTCCACAAAACTCCCACCCGAGATGTCCACCCAGCCTCCGGATTGTAGTAAAGTGCCTTACAACATGAGCTACGGACACATGCTTGGTATATTTGCCATGCATTGAGGGAGCTGTGTTGGTCCGATCGAGACATGTGAGTAGTCGCTGGAAAGCTAACTTCATGGGCTATGACTTTACTGCGGACGTTTCAGGATAAATCCTCCTCTAAAAGGGATAGAAAAATCATTTTTCTAGGCCTGAAATCCGGGCAAATTTTAGACTTTTCTCAAAGAGGTTAGTCCACGAAAAAACTTCAAATTAAATCTCAACAAATTAAAAATCCAAAATCCTTTGCCCTGGGCAAGATGTGATGCTATTCAGGCCATACCATGGGCGGCCCCAGGGTAAGGCGCGCGTACGCGGCCGCCCCACCCTTTGCCAGAGACGCACGTAGGGTATTGCCCACTGCATTTTAAAATTAATATAAATAATATAGGTAGTAAAGTGTTTACGTTGCTTTGTTAGCACAATTGGTAAACGATTTTGAAGGGAAGGAGTGAGGGTTGGGATCGAATCTCATTAATGACTCCTAATTTTAAACAGCTTTTGCTTTTAGCCCATTGCTGGCTTGGGTTCTCTTTTTTTTTTTTTTTTTTTGAAACGGAAAAAATTTGACCATAGGACTAGGCCCTATCAGCCAAGAGCATCCTTGCGGATGAGACTACGCAATAGAGAATCATCAGGCATCATAGATCCAGGTGAAGCAGTACTGATATGTGATAAACGATCAGCCACTTGATTTGCTTCTCGAAAAACATGACGAATCTCAACAGAACCAAAGAAGCCCAGTGAGACTAGACTGTCCGAGACAATCATATCAGAGTCTCCAGTAGGCTTCCCCATACCTTTCAGACTTTTTATTATTGTTAAGTTGTCTCCTTCAATGATAAGATTAGTTATTTTCAGTTCTTTTGCAGCCAGAAGTCCCTTCCAGAGACCCAAACTTTCACAGCCACAAACCGAACTAATTGGTGATGGTCCATTGCCAGTGAAAATTGGAGCACCTACAGAATCACGAATGATGAAGCCATAAGTGCCCAAACCATCAGCTGAGAGGGAACCATCAAAATTTAGTTTATGAGTTCCATTTGGCGAGGGTTCCCATTTGGTTCTCTTTCTCTTTGAAATAGATCTTTGTTTGTCAACATTTGTGGATGTTTTTTTGTTGTTTACACAGTAGTCCGGGGAGTTCAAATGTGATGTCTTCCAGATAAATATTTGTTCCTTTATGAAGGATAAGATGCGTCTTCTGTCCGGGTTAATGTTTTCAAAAAGCGTTTTGTTTCTGAAGTACCAAATACCCCACCAAACAAAAGCCAGTTCTTCAAAACATTTTGTTCCAATTGTATTTTTGATGTCCCATAGTGTGTCGTTCAAGTGCTCGTCTTTGCTGAAACAACCATTCATTTTCCGAAATGTACCTGGGTTATTTGCAATCAGGGTTTCCCTCGAAAAAGGACAGTTCCATAATAGATGGTTTATGTCTTCATAGCAAGAGTCGCAGTGGGGGCAATTTGTCGGAATCCCAAAGTGTCGAGAGGCAAGTCTGACAGCAGTGGGCACTCCGTTCTTTAGGATTTTCCACAGGAATGATTTTATTTTCGGGGGGATATCTAGTCCCCAGACCCAGTTTGCGTCTGAAATTTCATGTTTTTTGTGATTGTATATCATATCAATAGCAGACTTCGTGCTGAACCAACCATTTTTGCTCCATTTCCAATAAAGTCTATCAACCTGGATGTGTTGTGGTATTGGTATTGTCTTGATAGTTTCAATTAGATTATTTGGAATGATGTTTTGTAGCTCTTCTTGTAGTTTTTCTTGGTTCCATGTTTTGTTATCTTTGAGGAAATGTTTTATGTTGATTGTTTCGTCTATATGTTGTGTTCCTGAGATAAACGAATTTATAGGTGTTTGGCCTAGCCATTGGTCTTGCAAAAAATTGATAGAGGCGCCGTCCCCTATAGACCAATTAAGGCCTTGTTTAAATAAAGGGATTAGTTTTATTAACTGGGTCCATTGCCAGGATGAGGCACCATGCTTCCGATATGTGAGAATGTTTTGGTTTTTAAGATATTTTTCTTTGATGAGTGTGACCCAGGGGCTAGTTGGTTCCGCTAATAGTTTCCAGAGTAATTTCATCTGAAGGGCTTTGTTCATGTCCTCAGAGCTCCGCAGACCCAATCCTCCATTTTCCTTGGTTTTACAAACCTCATACCAACCGATGAGGGGCTTATGGTTCGGCCCCTTGTTCCATAGGAAGTTCCGGTTGATCCTGTCAAGTTCCGTATGGACGGATTTGGGTAGCATAAAGCATTGCATTATGTGTAAAGGTTTGGCTGCGAGCGTTGTTTTGATTAATGTGCAACGGCCTGCTTGTGAGAGGCAATTAACCTTCCATCTGTGTAGTTGTGACTTGGTGCTTGTTAGAAGTTCTTTGAATTCATCCTTGGTCATTCTTCCTTCTATGAGGGGGCAACCCAAATAGCTTCCCATTTTAGGGGTGTGTGCTATTTCAAGCTCGTTTTTTATTAGATTTTTTTGGGTGGTTGTAACATTTTTGGACGTTTGGAATTGGGATTTGTGCCTATTTACCTTTTGTCCTGACAGATCATAGTATTCTTTCAAAATATTGTTAATTTGGTCACAGCCGGTTTTGGTTGCTGATGCAAAGATGATAATATCATCTGCAAAGGCTATGAACGGAATTTTCGTTCCTCCGCGCGTTAGTTTGATTCCTAGGTGGCTTTGAGGTTTTCCCGATTCTTGTTGTAACCCACGTGCTAGAATTTCTGAAATTATTAAGAATAGATTTGGTGATAGCGGGCATCCCTGGCGTAATCCCCTCTCAGGAAAAAACATTTCAGTGGGTTCATTGTTCACTAGTACCGAGTATGTGTTGCTGGCTTGGGTTCGAATATCTCTTTTTTCATTCATTTTTTGTCTTCTTTCTTTTTAATGTTTTTCTTTTTTTCTTTTTTTTTGGTATTTCTTTTATTGCTAGTTTTTTCATCTCATTTTTTTTTGTCTTTCTTTTTTACTTCTTTCTTTCTTCCTTTTTAGTCTCCCCTTTTTATCTTTCTTTTTACTTCTAATTTCTTTATCACTATCTTTCATAGGTAATTAATTCTAGGGTGATTTTGGTAGATGACCTTTTTTTAATATTCAATTAGGCACTTAGCCCATAAATCAATTTAATTAGTTTTGCCCTAGACCCCTTCCCAATAGGGTGGGTTGGTTAATGGTCAACCGTTTGACCATTGACCGGTCAACGTTGACCAACCCATTTTGATGCCATTTTTTTTTTAGTGATGCCATATTTTACCGTTTTGATGCCAAAATTTTACTATATTTTATTTTCACTTTGATGCCACTTTTCTAATGAAATGATTTGGATGACACTTTTTTAATGTCACTTTTTTTAAACTTTGATGACATTTTTTTGTTTACAGTAATGTCACGTTGATCATTGATGCCATTTTTTTACTGTTAACGTCAGATGCCACTTTTTTTATGTCAATTTTTTGATGATATTTTTTTTTACCGTGATGCCATATTTTTGATGATATTTTTTCAAAGTAGTGTTTTGATGACATTTTTTTCTTTAATGTGATGCAACTTTTTCAAAGTAGTGTTTTGATGCCACTTTTTTAATTAAGCAATTGTATATCATTATATTTTCATCGATTATAATTTTATTCACTGATGACACATTGTGATTACACTTCATTGATGCAATCATTTGTAATAACATCTTATTAATTGTGACTTTTATTCATTGATGACATCTTTTTAATGATGACTTTTATTCATTGATGACATATTTTAAATGATGACTTTTATTCATTGATGACATTTGTAATTCCATCTCATTGATCTCAATCATTTGTGATGACATTGTTTGTAAATGACATTTTTATTGAGGACGCATTTGTGATGATATTTAAGAATCTAATAATATGAAATACCACATAACGTGTGATTACAAGATCGTAGTAAAGGTCCCTTAATTCTAGAGGTGATATACGAGCTCACGAGCTCAAGTACTTGGTGTTCAAGATCGGCTCGTTTGTAAACGAGCCGAGCTCGAGCTCCCTATGAAAACGAGCTCAAGCAAGTACTCGAGCTCAGCTCGCGAGCTGGGGAAAGTGCTCAAGCTCGAGGTTGTTTGCACTCAAGCCGAGCTTGAGCTTGAGCTCGCTTATACTCGAGCTGAGCTCGAGCTCAAGCTCATGAGCTCGTACAAGTGACTTTGTTGGACACGAAAACGTTGTCCAGTAGCATTTGTAACAAAGAAAAAAAAAGCATATTGATATTGAAGAAAAACATATATGCCAATAGAAAAGAACAAGCTTCAAAAATTACCCCACTTACATTCGTAATGACCCCACTTACATTCTTGATCAAGTGATTCAAAATTCCATACACTTTCACCAAGATCATTGATTTCATTCCACCACCTCAGACCAACTAAAATTACCCTACATTCTTAATGACCCAGAAGTCAAGAGTAGAAAGAAGGACAATGACCACAAATATAATGACAAATTTTGATGTAAAGAGGGCTGATATATATAAAAGGCCAACGCTGCAGCCTGCAAGAGGTAAAACAATCAACTAACAGATCCATAAAAATATCAACAACTAAACAGAAAGAAGGACATTTGTAGCAACACTTCTAAATCCAATTGCTCAACAACTAAACATGAATTTCATCGAATTTTGACGGTATTAAAAATGATCAAATCAACCAACTAAACATATCTCAAGCAAGTTCAGTATGTTACCCTTTTGGCAGTAGCAAGCACAGCAACTCGAGGAGGTTGGGTCACACCAATGATGCCACTTGTGCACGATACAAAGCATCCATACAAACTATGTGCATCACGATTCATGGCTTAAGCTTTGATGAACCTACGATTTATGCCAGAAAAATTAGCAATTTCATTCATAAAAAAATTATGACAGAAAAATCAGCAACAAGGTGCCTATCAATTTATGACATAAAAATCAGCAACGGTTGCAGTAGAAAGTACCCCAGAAAAACAGCCAATTTCATGCATAAAAATTCAGCAATAAACCCCTTGTTTTTCTTGACTAAAATCAGCCCCAAACTACAAGAAAGTGGTCGACTGCAGACAGCCCCAAACAGCGTTTAAAAAAACTAACTTGTTTTTAACAGCCACCAAACTAAGCTTAAATCAACCAAGCATCTTCATGAATATCATCAACATGATTTCAACTATCCAAAGTGACCAGCAAGAAATGGTTAATTAACCGATCAAACTAACAATTCTTAGGAGATATTAAGATTGCTAATTGTTAAGCATAGAATTACTAAATCAACCAAATACAAACATCCAGAAAGCTCCAAGAATTCAAACAAATGCATTATTTGTGTGCAACACCAAAGCTAAAGCAAGTCCATAAGCAGCTCCAAGCTTACATTTTGAGCCAATAAAACTGATGCATCCATATAACAATATGTTGAGCAATATATTCAATTTTTGCAGTCTTGAGGACAAAATTTACTTGAAAAGGCTCAATTGCATTGCCGACATGTCCTTTTTTGAGCTTCTCCATGGCCAATTCTCTATTGGCTTCTCTCCTCCTAAACAATCACAACACAAAACTTAATATAGCATCAATGCATTAGTGACACCTCAAACAACTTCATGCCCTCTCAAAAATGGACCATACAATAATAATGCAAGCATAGGTACAAAATCAAAATTGTAGATTCAACCATGTCAAAGCACAATTCCGACATTTTTGCCCCAAATCGAACCCTAAATCCATAAAAAAATTGTAGATTCCAACCAAAAAATCAAAATTGAACACAATAAGATGTATAATAAACTAAAAACATCATTAAATAGGTACAAAATTGAGTTGAGAGGTCCAAAAATTACATATAGGAAGGGATCTACAACAACCATGGTTAGAAGGGGTGGTACCAGAAACCAAGGGGCCTCGGTGTCCATGGATTTCTTTGCCGAATCCATCGTCGTTGTCGCCATATCTGAGAGTCGTCGGTGTCTTTGAATCGGCGGAGCCTTTCATGGATTCAATCGGTAGTGGAGCGGTCACCATTGACGAAGAGAAAGAGAGCTCGAAAGGGAAAGCGAGAGCGAGAGAGAACGAGGGCTAGGGGAGCGGAGGTGGGTACATGCACCTAATTTTGTTTTGGGGAGAGCCGACGCGGCCAATTTAATTTTATTAGGGTCGAACTACTTAATCATATTTCACAAAAGGTATATTTTACCAAATTTCCTCTTAATTCTACTGCTAATTTAAATATAGATAAAAAAAATATTTTAAATTTTTAACTCAATAGGTATAGTGACAATAGAAAAAAAAATCATTTGCAAATCCAACCTACACGTGATTAAAATTATATGCAAATCAAGCTATAATAACCCGCAAGATGGATTTACTTCCACTATTATCAAAGTGAACTTATATTATGTACTATTTAATCTTTCATAAATATTCATTTTAATTGCAGATTGAACATTTGAACTTATTTATAAATTTGTATCATTGAATGTTATTTTGTGGATGAATTGGTGATGTTACTATTTTTGTATTGAGGACTATAAATTTACAAATGCGAAAGTATTGAGGACTATAAATTTACAAATGCGAAAATTCGCCCCACTTTTCAGAGACTTCTGCGGCCGCCATTGGGCCATACGTCCACAAAATGCTCACCTGAGATGTCCACACAACCCTGAGACTGCAGTAAAGTGCCTTACAACATGAGATAAGGACACGTGCTCGATATATTTGTCATAGAGGGAGTTGCATTGGTCCGATCGAGACATGTGAGCAGTCGCTGGAAAGCCAACTTCCTGGGCTACGACTTTACTGGGGACGTTTCCGGATAAATCCTCCTCTAAAAGGGAAAAAAAAATTCATTTTTTCCTTGACTTGAAATCTAGGCAAATTTTAGACTTTTTTCAAAGGGGTTCGTCCACGACAAAATCTCAAAATCTCCAAAAATGAAAAATCCAAAATCTTTTACCTGATCAAAGTGTGATACTATTCAGACCATACATACACAAAATTTATTCATTTGCTGTGTGCAAATTTGCATGCCGGGCTGGCTGGGTTGCTATTGTTTATATATGGACCACTGGCCGGGCTGTTTGGCCAGGTAGTAAAGTTCACGTGCGCAAACTCTACACTATATACGTGTGGATCTGTTGCACCACACAAAACATATACAGATATATAGGAAGATCCAAAGGTACATAAATATATGGAGAGCTCTAACCAACGTACTCTTCCTCGGTTACAATGCCATCCAGGCTATTTTGGATGCACCGTGGGTCAAGGATAAGGATGTTATTGCTCTAAAAATGGATGGTTTCATGGGTTTGCTCAAATCTGATAATACCATAAATTAAATTTGTGTGAATGTGATAAAAAAAAACAATTAAAAAAATCACGAATATTTTTTAAGAATTTGGGTGGATACAATTAATCTTACACGTTCGAATCGAAAACCTTTGGGTAGGACTTGCAAGGCATTTTCAATTGAACCATTGGATTGGTTTCAATTAATCTTACACCACACACACACCAACAACGAGTATATAACTTATTCAATTCTCAAAATATATAAACCCGTCCAAACAAAACATATACAGTTAATTATAAAGGAAGATACATATATATATATATATATATATATATATATATATATATGGGGCTAGGCATGGAGAGCTCTAACCAAGTCTTCCTCCGCTACATTAATGGCATCCAAGCTATCTTGGATGCACCGTGGGTCAAGGATAAGGGTGTTATTGCTCTACCAAAGGATGGTTTCATGGGTTTTCTCAAATCTGATAGGGTTGAAGCCTGCGAAGATACTTGCAACGAACCTTTTTTTGTGCTGGATATAGCTAAGGTGGTAGGCCTAATGGAGAGATGGGCTCGAGCAATGCCATGTATCCACCCCTTCTATGCCGTTAAGTGCAACCCCGAGCCGTACCTTGTTAGGGTGATGGCCGCTCTTGGTTCCAATTTCGATTGTGCTAGCAAATCCGAGATTCAATTGGTGTTATCCCTCGGTGTCTCCCCTCATCGCATTGTCTTTGCTAACCCTTGTAAACCCGAGTCTCACATTTTATATGCTAAGTCAGTAGGTGTCAACCTTGTTACTTATGATTCTATTTTCGAAATCCATAAGTTGAAAAGGTAATTTAATTTTACAACTCACACAGTATTTAATTATCATATCGAGATCAGCTTTAATTTTTCCCCTTGCTCGTTATTATTAGGTTGTATCCGGAATGTGGTCTACTTCTTCGGCTCAAGGTTCCGGACGATGGAGCCGAGTGGAAACTCGGCTCTAAATATGGGGCACTCCCTTACGAGATGGAGCCACTCCTCCTGGCAGCCAAATCGGCAGGGCTCCCTGTCCTAGGAATTTCCTTCCACGTTGGCAGTGGCTCCGACAATCCACAATCCTACGAGGGAGGGATAGCCCTAGCCAGGGCAGCCTTCGAAGCAGCGGCTCAGCTCGGCTTGCCCAAACTCCACCTCCTCGACATTGGTGGGGGCTTCACCTCCGGTCCTGCATTTGAAGCCGCAGCTGAGGCCGTAAAGAAGGCTTTGAAGTTTCATTTCCCCAACGAGCTGAACCTGACCGTCATTGCCGAGCCGGGCAGGTACTTCGCTGAGACCGTCATGACTCTGGTGGCTAACATCATCGGTAAACGTGTGAGGGGAGAGCTGAGAGAGTATTGGATTGCTGACGGCTTATATGGCTCCTTCAATTGTATCACTTACGACAACGCGAAGGTGAATCCGAAGCCGGTGGCGGCCACATCGGATCCGGGGAATCCGACGTGTCAAGGGCGAAGGAGGTACAGTTCCACGGTGTTCGGGCCCACGTGTGACGCCCTGGACACGGTGGCTACGGACTACCCTCTGCCGGAGCTGGAAGTCGGGGACTGGCTGGTGTTTGAGGAGATGGGCGCTTACACAGCTTCAGCCGGGTCCAGCTTTAACGGCTTTGTTACGTCGGATATTCCGACCCGGTTGGTGTATGGCGGGCTGCCAGAAACGGCGTCGTTTGAGGGGAATTCCAACGGTATCATATTGCCGGTTGTTGATCGGATTGAAATTGAATGCACTTTATGAAGACTGCCTATATATATGTTATATGTCTTTATATTCACATTGCCTTTACCATGGTTTATGTCATGTAATTTGTTCCTTTTTCTTGCCTTGATGTAAAGCTTGTAATAAGCCTTTTATGCCATGACTGTGGCACGTGATCAGGTGAGCTCTGTGGTATATAAGCCGAGCTGTCACCTGATGGCACTGTAGGGTTTTGGGATCTTCAATATGCAGCCTTCCTGATGGCCGATTTGGCCATTTCCTTCATTGAATGAAACAGTGCATTTATTTTGTTGTATTCTTGCTCTTTACAGCAAGCTTGTGCAGGGATCTCGAGCTTTGCAACTCTTCACATGGTATCAGAGCGACAGGTGACGTACGATTTGCTGATTTCCATTGTATAAGAAGAAAGTTGAAACAATGTCTACTGAAGGGAACAACTCGGGAAATAATCAGGTTGGAAATTCATGATCAAAGGGTAACAGCCAAGGTAATCTCAGTGACCCATTATACTTGTCTAACTCGGATCATCCGGGTGCTGTCTTAGTAGGAATACCATTTGATGGGAGTAATTACATGAAATGGAGAAGGGGAGTCATGATGGCTTTGAGGGCTAAATGTAAGATGGGGTTTATTACTGGGGATTGTGTGAAACCAGAAGAGGATAATGTTGAGTTACATAGATGGGTGAGAGTTGATTTCATGGTTAGATGCTGGGTTTTGAATTCCATGAGCAAAAGCATAGCAGAGGGGTTTATGTTCATGGATTCAAGCAAGCAGTTGTGGGAAGAGATAGTGGAAAGGTTTGGACAGACAAATGCTCCCTTGATTTTTCAGATTAGAAAGAAACTAAACAACATAAATCAAGGAGGCATGAGTCTGGGAGAAGTGTACAATGCACTTAAGAAGCTCTGGGATGAGCTACAAGTGCTAGAAAGAATGCCTGAATGCTCTTGTGCAGCATCAAAGCAGTGCCCCTGTGATCTAAAGAAGAAAGTAGCTGAGACTGAGTCAAGGACTAAAGTGATGCAGTTGCTGGGTCTTAATGAGAATTATGAAGGAGCCAGGAATCAGATCCTGGCTATGGATCCTTTACCCACAGTAAACAAAGCCTATTTCATCTTGCAATAGGTTGAAAGAGGCTCAAATGCATCAGGTGGGAATCAAGGAAGTACCATGGATGCCAGTGCATTCATAGCTGCAAGGAACTCTTACAGAAGCCAGCAAAGTTCTCCTTTCACCAATTAGAATCAGAATCAGAATCAGAAGAAGGATTGGAAAGATTGGAAAGAACTGAAGAGGCTCAAGTATGAACAGAAATGTACTCATTGCAACTATAGGGGACACACAACTGATCAGTGCTTTAAATTACATGGAGTACCTGATTGGTTTAAGGAGCTGAAAGAGAATCCTAAGGCACCGAGTGGGAGCAGAAGTTCTGCAAATGCAGCAGGGTCAATGAGCAACAGTGTGATGGTGACTCTTGATGAAGTTGATGGAAATGACAGAAATGGGCATGATGGACAGCTGGATAATGCAATGGTGAATGTTGTGTTTCAAGAGGTGATAAAGAGGATGAAAGGCAAAGGCACTGGGGAGAGTGAACATGCCAACTTTCCAGGTAAAGTTTCATCTTCACTTCATGATTTATATTGCAATAATGGATCCGGACTGAAATGGATTGTTGATACAGGAGCAAGTGATCATATGTTGTCCAATGATCACTACTTATATGATAAGATCAGGCTTGATAAGCCAATTCTTATTGGATTGCCAGATGCTTCAGTGAAGACAGTACATGAGATGGGGAAAATGCAATTAACAAAACCTATTTGTCTTGATGAGGTATTGTTGGTGCCTGGATTCAAACATAACCTGTTATCAGTGGGAAAATTGTTAGATGATAATGATGAATTGGTAGCTGTATTTACTCATGCTTCATGTTATGTCCAGGACCCTGGAACTAGAAGAGTGTTGTTGTCATGAAGGAGAAAGCATGGACTATATAAGGTGCTTTCAGATGATCATGCTAAGAGCTGGAGTAGAGGGAAAGAGAAAGAATCTCATCAAGCTGGACTTTTGCTTTCTACAGTTTCATGTAATAAAGTTAGCAGCACTTTAGATATTATTCATGCCAGACTTGGGCATAGTTCAATTTCGAAAATGAAGCATTTGAGTTTTGTGAATGAGACAGACATGAGTAACTTTCATTGTGAGACTTGTGCTTTATCCAAGCATCACAGGTTACCTTTTGCTAGAAGTATGAATGTGGCAGAGAAGCCTTTTGATTTGCTTCATATGGATGTCTGGGGTCCTTATAGGACTTTAACTTATAATGGTTTTAGTTACTTATTGACTGTAGTGGATGATTCTACAAGAGTAACTTGGACCTTTTTGCTTAAAACCAAGGTGCAGGTGTACAAGGCAATTGCTGATTTCATAGCATATGTCAAAACTCTGTTTGATATTGCATCACAAGTCATGAAGCAGTTTTTAAACTCCCATTGGTAAATCCTGCTGATGATACAGATAATGTGAGGAAGCCAGTGGCTTCTATACCACTTATTTCATACTCTCAATCAGCAAATGTGCAAGAAGGGAATGTCAGTGTGCCAGAGATCAATAATGAGTATGTTAGTGACTCACAGATGCGAACTGAATCGAGCAGATCCAACACCATCTCACAAGAGAGGTTAAATGATCATGTGGAATTCCCTCCCCTGAGGAGATCTCATAGACAAACTATGCAGCCTAGGAGGCTTGATGGTTTTGTTTGCCATGGACAGCAAATGAATGCTTCTATGTCTTAGTCATTCCTTGCAACTTGCCTTGATCACACTTTGAATACGGAGCCAGGATTTGTGAACTCTTTTGTTTGTATGGCAGAGGTCTATGAGCCATCTCATTATGGACAAGCTGCTAAGCATGAGCATTGGGTGCAGGCAATGGAACAAGAGCTGAGAGCTCTTGAAGAAAATAATACATGGGAGATAACAGATCTTCCACCAGGAAAGAGGGCCATTGGAAGTAAATGGGTGTACAAGGTGAAGTACAAGCCTGATGGGACAGTGGAGAGATTCAAAGCCAGATTAGTGGCTAAAGGATACAACCAAGTGAAGGGGAAGGACTACTAGAATACATTCTCTCCAGTAGCTAAGTTTAGTACCGTAAGAATTTTGCTTGCCATTGCTACTGCCAAGCAGTGGCCATTACATCAGTTAGATGTGAATAATGCATTCTTGCATGGATATTTAGATGAAGAAGTATATATGATGCCTCCTGAGGGATATAGAAAAGGAATGTCTAATAGAGTTTGTGAACTCAAAAAATCCATCTATGGATTGAAGCAGGCTTCAAGACAGTGGAACTTAGAGCTATGCAGATTTTTGATCAACATGGGATATGAGCAGAGCTTGGAGGATTACTCATTATTTGTGAAACATGTGACATCAGGAATTGTGGTGGCACTTGTTTATGTTGATGATGTGCTACTTACAGGAGATGATGATTATGTGATCAATGAAACCAAGAAGGCTCTTCATGCATTCTTGCATGGATATTTAGATGAATAATGCATTCTTGCATGGATATTTAGATGAAGAAGTATATATGATGCCTCCTGAGGGATATAGAAAAGGAATGTCTAATAGAGTTTGTGAACTCAAAAAATCCATCTATGGATTGAAGCAGGCTTCAAGACAGTGGAACTTAGAGCTATGCAGATTTTTGATCAACATGGGATATGAGCAGAGCTTGGAGGATTACTCATTATTTGTGAAACATGTGACATCAGGAATTGTGGTGGCACTTGTTTATGTTGATGATGTGCTACTTACAGGAGATGATGATTATGTGATCAATGAAACCAAGAAGGCTCTTCATGCTAAGTTCACAATCAAGGACTTAGGCCTAGCAAGATACTTCTTGGGACTTGAAATATTGAGAGATGGATCAGGAACTCACTTGCATCAAAGGAAGTATGTCTTGGACATTATAACAGACTGCAGTATGATGAATTGTAAGTCTGCACCTTTGCCTATGCAGAAAGGATTGAAGCTATCCATTGATAGTGCTGAATTGATGGCTGATGCTGAGGTATACAAAAGGTTAGTGGGTAGGTTATTGTTCTCGAATCTCACCAGACCAGACATTTCACATGATGTACAACATCTTAGCCAGTTTATGTCAGAGCCTAGACAACCACACTATGAGGCTGCTTTACATGTGGTGAGATACTTGAAAGGCACCATTGGTGTGGGACTTTATTATCCTGTGCATTCTGACCTGGCCATATCTGCTTATTGTGATGCAGACTGGGGTACATGCCAGTTTAGTGCTAAATCATTAACTGGGTATTGTGCTTTTATTGGAAACTCACTGGTATCTTGGAAGACAAAAAAGCAGACCACAGTATCCAAGTCCTCAGCAGAGACAGAGTATAGAAGCATGTCAACCACTAAAAGTGAGTTGATTTGGATTAAGGGAGTTCTCACTTTGTTATAACTAGTGGCCTTTGAAACACGTCCAACTTGAGGAGGCCGGGGATATGAAGACTATGCCTATATGTTATATGTCTTTATATTCACATTGCCTTTACTATGGTTTATTTCATGTAATTTGTTCCTTTTTCTTGCCTTGCTGTAATAAGCCTTTTATGGCATGATTGTGGCATGTGATCAGGTGAGCTCTGTGGTATATAAGTCGAGCTGTCACCTGATGGCACTGTAGGGTTTTGGGATCTTCAATATGCAGCCTTCCTGATGGCCGATTTGGCTCTTTCCTTCATTGAATGAAACAATGCATTTATTTTGTTGTATTCTTGCTCTTTACAGCAAGCTTGTGCAGGGATCTGGAGCTTTGCAGCTCTTCACACACTTCCGTTGCTGAAGCTTTAATTTATGTGCGTGAGTGAATTTGAAAGATTTAGTGCCCATCAATTTTTTAATTTCAAATTATATTCTCCATCTTGTAATGAAAAAAGTATAAATCATGATATGCTATATACGTATTTAATTTGCTTCTTTCTTTTATACTGCAAAATGAAAAACTCAATTGATTTAAAAAAAATGAAAAACTTAATTAGTATTTTATTTAGGTTTTTTTTTACAGTAGGCAAAAAGTCGGATGTACTGCCGACATTCATGATCATCTAACATGGTGATGTTCTGGAACTCACAACAAGAACTTAAAATAACATTACAACTCAGTTGAAATTTTGCTAGAAAATCGGCTCCAAAATTCGCCTCTCTATAGCAATGCTGGAATGTGATGATCTCAAAACCTTCGCTAAATGAACGAATTTCTTGAACTATTTGCACCAACTCCCATGGTATGTTGTTCCCTTGATTAATGACATTAATAACGATTGAGCAGTCACTTTCAACTATGGCTCTCCGTATCCCAAGCTCCACTTCTAGTCTTATACCTGCATATACTGCAAACGCTTCAGCTAGGATGGCAGAGCTCATCCTAACATTGCATTTATGTATCCGAATAACCTGACCATAATTATTAATCTGAGGATGACTACCAATCTTGACTGAAGCATCTACATTAATCTTAACGGTATATATTTTGGGGGATATTTTCAAATCATTTTATCAGGGGGTCTATTACGTTTTGGTAATTTGGTTTTCACTTGTTGTTTACTCCAGCATAAAATCTTATCAATAGTATAAGTTAACACATTGATAATACCTTTGCCAGAGTTGTTGCGAAAAATATTTCTATTTCGCAGCTCCCAAATTGAATGTCATAAATGACACATGTTTGTAATATTTATATTAAGAGCTCTAGTATTTAGTATATTTTCTGAGACATCACTTGTTAAATTTGGTATAACATAACATTTTTCCAATTTAACACCCATATTTTGAATGAGGGATCTCGTAATCTGACAATTAAACAATATTCCCTCCGTTCATTAATAAGTGTCGTTTGACTTTTTAACACGTTTTTTAAGGAGCTAAAAACTATATTTAAAATAATTTTAAACTTATAACTAATATGTATAAAATTATACAAAAATCAATTAAAAACTTTATATTTTATATAGTTTTTAACTCCTTAAAAACGCGTCAAAAAGTCAAACATCACTTATTTATGAACGGAGATAGTAAATAATTTGTATCTTCTATACCAGAATTACAAAGAGAACAAGTGGAAGGAACTCTATTTATATATCTACCCATATGCAAGTTTCAGTGCAATAATCAATCAAAGATTCAATGCACTTAAACCTTCATTGGAACATAGTTAGATCTGTCAAAACACAACCCGACCCAGTGATCCGATCCGAACGACCCGAAAAATTTCCGACCCGAACCCGGAAATTGTGACCCGAATATTTTTTTCGACCCGAACCCGAAAAACCCGAAATTTTCCGGGTAATCTAGGTTTCGACCCGGTGACCCGATTGACCCGGTAATTTTGACCTGATTTACCCGATTGACCCGGTGACCCGATTGACCTGGTTGACTTATAATTATATATAATTAATTTTTTTATATATAATTAAAATTTATCACAAAATTATCAAATCATGATTTTTTTAATTTAAAAAAGAAAAAATTGACAAACCCGAAATCGACCCGAAATGACCCGAAACCCGGTCAAACTCGGGTTCGAGTCAACCCGAAAAACCCGGAACTCGTTTTACCCGAGACCCATTTTACCCGAAACCCAAATTGACCCGACCCGAACACGATTCGAATGACCCGTTTAACAGGTCTAAACACAGTATATATAGGTTGTAGTAAAAGATACGAAGTTTTATAAAGAGCAATGCATCTAAAACTGTTGATAAAGCAATGTCTATATGTTTAGTTTTCATCTAATACAAGTTGATAGGATAGTTAGGTATTAATAAAACATTAACGATGAAGCTTATAATTACAAAAAAAAAATTATACTATTGGTATTCATATGTTTTATTCTTACTAATTAATTAGGTCCTTTTATAATTTATAATAATCATGTATGTGCGAGTGCAAAATGTTTGCTTGAAGATGAAATATTTATTCATACATACATATAATATTGTATAGCAGTTAATTAATGACATTTGAAGATGAAATGTTATCGAAAAAAAAAATGACATTTGAGCTTAACATTTTTGTCCGAAAGGGCACTTTTGAATGATGGTTAAGTAAGGTAACACCATCTAAACTTTCCCCTTTTATAAAAGGAAAAATTGCAAAAAATAGCTCAACATTTGGGGTTGTTGCGCTTAATAGCCTGAACTATAAAAAAAAAATGCAGAAAATGGCCTCAAATATTTACTTGGTTGCAGAAAATAGCATCAAACTACATTCCAATTCAAATAATTATATAAAAAAATTAGCGTTAGCCGTTATGTTACCTTTAAATTCAAATTAATTAAAAAACCTCTCCAAAACAATTTTTATTTTAAAAAATCATCACTCCTTAGTTCTTATATAAAAAATAGCCTAAATAATTTTTATTCTCAATATCTACCACTTCTCATAGTTTTTTTTTAATCATTAAGTCATTATTATCTAAATTCATCATTGAATTAATTATAAAAACTACCTTATACCATATAAATTTTGTAAATAAATAATTTTAAAAAAAAGGCTACTAAAAAATATCACACGGTCTTTATTTTTCTTAATAAAAAATTAATTTATCTTCATCCCACAATTTATTCAATGCTCAAATAAAGAAACCATTGTTTGGCTGAATAATGTATGCATACTTTTTTTTTTCTTCAATAGATAATAAACAACACTAATTGTTAGGTTTAAAACAAAATATAATAATGCATGCTTAACTGATTTTCTGTGCTAGTTTTGCTCAAAAGGTCGCCCTAAATCGCTTATTAAATCAATTGCGAGTAGAAACTTAAGTATTTATTCACTTTTAATGATATGTAAATAATCTAATTAATTTTTTAAAATATTAAATTTAAGTTATATTTATATGGGTAGAGATAATTTTTATAATTAATTCAGCTATGAGTTTATATAACAACAATTAATTATAACATTTTTTTATTAGAAGTGATGATTCTTTAAATAAAAATTATTTTGAAGAGATTTTGTAATTAATTTGAATTTAAAGGCAGTCTAAGGTTCTTTTTTGTAATTAATTTGAATTTGAAGGTAATTATTTAAATTTGAATTTAGTTTGAGGCTATTTTCTGAAACCAAGTAAATATTTGAGGCTATTTTCTGCATTTTTTATAGTTCAGACTTTTAAGCGCAATAGCCCCTAAAGGTTATGCTATTTTTTTGCAATTTTCCCTTTATAAAAAGAGAGAATATATATAAAAATGAGATGAATGGAGCCATGGAGGGATATATATGAAGAGTAAACCCGTAGAAATCATATATAAATGAGCTTTAATTAATCTAGATGTATCGAGTTTTTCCCTAATGTTGTATCAAAGCCCAACTTTGTATTCATAAATGGGCACTTTGATCTTCAATATTGGTAAAAATCCTACCAAAAAAAAAGTGATAATATTTCCACCCATAAAATTTACTATATGTATCATATCTGTGTCTTTTGAAAGACTAAAATCATACCCCTACACCCTACTCCTCTTGAGTCACACATCTGTCTCTCAAGAGGCGCGGTGTATTTTATGTAAAATACTATGTGCATCTTGAGTCACACGGATGTGACTCAAGAGGGGCATGGTGTATTTTTTTTAAAAAAAAATATATGTTGTGTATATAGTAAAATCTTGTGGTGTAAAAATCACACCCGATAAATCTCCCCTCACATAACGCTCATTCCAACGCGATAAATTTTTTAATTAATTAGTACACCGTAAATCACCACATTCAAATATGGCTGGAAATGGGACACGGATATTCAATTCACTTGCTCCACTTGCATTATTTTTACGGGTGAAAACCCACAAAAAGTGGGCGACGGACTGACGGTGAAGCAGGTGACGGGTGAAGTGGGTGGCGGGGCGGGTATGGATGATGATTTTTTACCCAATACCCGCCCCATAACCCACTCCATTATCCCGCAATAATAATCACCCAATAAGTATCTAATAACTCAATTAAACATATGATTTTACTTTTCTATCCTTTAACAACCCTAAATTTCTTTGTTTTGATATCACTTTCTCACATTAATTTTATATTGTGCCTTTATATTTGTGTTTATAATGTTAGAAGATTATGTAGTTAATTTGAAAATTAGATTGCGTAGTTAATCTAAAAACGTTTCTACGTTGTGATCTTATTGAGAATATTCCCATTGTTTTTTATTTTATAATTTTTTTTATTTTCCACTAAGTGTTAAAGTAGAACCCGGAATATTTTCTATTTTATTAGTTATGTATTCTTCACGTATTTTTAAATCCGAACTTGATATGTTAGTATGCTTTTTTTAGAAAGAAAAAATTTGTATGATGTTTTAAAATAAAAATAATTAGTTCGTCTTATTAATGTATCTATTAACAGTCACCCACACGGGTCGGATGCGGGTGAAGGATTTGGGGATGATGGGGTGGGGCGGATGAAAATTTATACCCATGGGCGAGTGATGGAATAACGATTTTCATCCGTAATCTTTCATTTTCAGTCCTACATTCAAATCAATGTTTTAAGTGTATTTAGTTTCCGCGCAGAATAAGAATCATCAAATAAGTTGATTTTATTTTGAAAAATTTTGCCAAACAGGCACTTTTTTTTGGACAAATTGGTAAATTATCCACCTTTTTGGACAAATTAGCAAATATTAATGTCCAATATATACTGATTCTCAATTTTATTTTATTTTTAATCTGATAGTCATTGTCTCTCCGATCTCTCTCTCCGCTCCCGATTGAAGGCGATGGATGTCTCGATCTCTCCGGCGCTGGAGCCGGAGCCGTTGTATGGTGGCGAGCGAACGGCGTAGCGAGCGAGGGAGGGAGCAAGCGGCGCGATCGGCGGAGCAAGCGGCCGGTGCAAGGTCGATCAAGCGAGCGCCGGATTCGAGATCTTCTCGAGCAAGCGAGCGAGACTGAGCGAGGAAGCAAGGGAGCGGGAGCATCGCCGAATCTCGCCAGATCTCCTCGTCTCCGCCAGATCTCGGATTTCCTCGTCTCCTCGAAGCGAGCGATGGCCGGAGATCTCCTCTGAGATCGCGAGCGAGCGAGGGAGCGAAGCGAGCGATTGAGCGAGGTTGAGCGAGGCGGACTCCGTCGATTAGCCAGGTCGAGCGAGGCGGACTCCGATCTCTCTTGATATTCGGTCTGTAATTTCATCTCTCATCCCCTTAATCTTTTTATTTGCTTATTTTGATCAATTCGTTTGACTCCCATTGTTTGTTGCATTGTGCAATCTGTAGGTGGTGTATTCTACCTGAAATATGCAAATCCAGATGTAAGTATTCATGAAATTTCTTGTATGGTATGAATTTATGATGCATTTTTGGATTTTCTTGGAGTTGAATATCTTGCTGATTGCCTCTAAGTTCATTAATTTGAATCTGAATTTTATTCCACCGACTGCATTCTGTAAACTTGATTGTTGAGATATATGTTTCACATCTGTTTATTATTGGCTGTTGGGAATTGAATTGACATTTCCTTAGGGTGAGAAGCAGTTGATCTTGGAGGGCTGTTGGTGAGTGGGAGAGAATAAGGGGGGGATTGGTTAAGCAGGTAAGGTTTCATCTCATATTATTTGGTTTGTATACGAGAATATTCAAGTCGATAATTGCTAGTCATATTGTGAAATTGTTGTTTTGTAGCTTGTAAGTGAGTGCAAAGGGCTTCCATGTTAGTATTCGAATTGTTTCATATGCAGATAAAATAATGCTACTGACATATTTGCTTAATCCGTACTTTCGCCTGCTTCTGCTATAGAAGCAGTGTATACTGTCATCTGCTAATTCCTTTGGTGGTGCCTTAAACCGATTTCATTTTTGCAGTCACTTCTATGTGATCCAAACCCAAACTCTCCTGCCAACTTAGAAGCTGCTCTGTTGTTCAGTGAGAACAAGCGTGAATACAATAGAAGGGTGCGTGAGGTTGTTGAGCAGAGCTGGACTGCCGACTAAGATTCATCCATGGAAGAATATGCCTCGCCACAGCAGTCGAGCAATGGCCTGAAAAGACAATTCCTCTCGATCGGCAATAACATTATGGTGTACAAGGGCCTGTCAGTTTGGGGAGAAGAACTCTTTTATGTAAAAAATAGAATATGAAACGGTCGATTTCATGAGCAAAGACAGTATCCCATTGTCACATTCTCCCTGACTTTGCATTTAAGTTTGTTTAAATGTGCACTATGACGTTTTTTTCTCGCTCTTTGCATTCTGAACAATTCTTAAATTTGTTAGATTGATTTTGAGCCAGTATGCAGTCTAATGACATCAAATCTGCCCTTGCACGTTTATAGTCAAGAAAAGGGAACCCCAAAATGTCTGACAATTTACCAACTCATTTCAGGAACTACTCTTTGGTAGTTCTAGGCAAAGTTATTTAAGCGGAAATCACACTTCTTTAGTATATTTTGAAGCATACTGCCAGCAAAACACCAAGTTCATTATAAACAATTCTTTAGCAAAATATACTAAAGAAACACTTTTGTTAGCAATACTCTCAAACATCATAGATCTATTCCCCCTATTCGAGTGCTTAAATTCATTATATTAGACAAGCTAGACAGTCACAGATATTGCAAAAACAAGCATAAACAGTCACATATTCGAATGGATACTTCAAAATTGTATCCGATACATCAAAAATCAAAGAATATATTATTTTTGCACAACATGGAGGATTGGTGGAAATTTGCTCAATATGATCTTATTTTTGCTCAATAATAGCTTATTTTTGCACAACAATTGAGACTTGTGACATTGTTCTCAACATGATTTTATTTTCTCTCAATATGTTTTCATATTTTCTCAATAGATTATTGCACAACATGCTCTTATTTTTGCTCAACAATTCTTTATTTTTGCACAACAATCGAGACTCGTGAAATTGTGTCTCCACATAATCTTATTTTTTGTAAATATAATTTTATACCTTTTTAATAGATTATTGCACAACACGGTCTTATTTTTGCTCATCAATAGAGTAAAATTGCTCAACATGGGGATTGGTGAAATTTTGCTCAACATCATCTTATTTTTGCTCAACAATAGGTTATTTTTTCACAACAATCGAGACTTGTGAAATTGTTCTCAACATGATTTTAAGAGTTGCACGACTTTGTTGTAAGAGTTGCACGACTCTGTTGTAATATTTGCACGACTCTGTTTTAAGAGTTGCACGACTCTTGTTTTAAGAGTTGCACGACTCTTGTTTTAAGAGTTGCACGACTCTTGTTTTAAGAGTTGCACGACTCTGTTGTAAGAGTTCATGTGCCTCTCTACCTTGATAGGTTGCATGAACCAAAGTGAATAGAGGATACAATTCATGAACCAAAGTGAGAAAAAGACTGAATCTTTATTCGAGAGAACTCATTGAATTGAACATAATCAAGTGACAAAGTGGTCATTTTGATTAACCATTTTTTACACATAAGAAAAAAATACATGGATAAATCACCCTCGTATCCCTCTCTCAAGATCAAGCATTTTTCATTTTGTTTACCCAGATCGTCTTGTCTATAAACTAGCGTTGGTGTTGAAATGGAAGAAGTCGAAGGAATCATGGCTGCATTCATTGAGAGCTCAGATTCTCTTGTGTTTCAAAGTTTATAGTCACTCACTCCACAGGATACAAAAACTGTGTATTTTTCAAACAGCTGCAAGAAGACTAGAAGGAAAGTATCATCTATCACAGACAGGTGGTGGATTTTTACCTTGTCTATAACCATATTCTGGATGTATGAGGTACCATAATAGAAAAATTCGTCTCAGTATGCTCTGGCATCCAGGTGTTTGGAAGTAGCTACCGTGTTCGGGATATAAACGTGACAAGTCTTGGTCCAACATTTTTTCCAGTTCAGCATTACGGAAAAAGCAACCCCACATACTGTCTGCATTAATGATTCACAAGATATAAGAAACATATAATACATTCATACAAGTCGACTAAAGATCAATTCACAATCACACAATCCCGTGAGTATTATTACACACTGCATACTTCAAAGTAAACAAAAAGTATTCATCCAATTTAGGGCTGTAGTTGACATACAAATGAGGCTTTTTCAAAAGTACCACATTGCACTTTTCTTTCCTCACCTCACTAAGCCTTAGCTTGTCAATGAAGCCCCTTATCTTACATGTGTTCTTTGACATTTCGCAAGTGGAATATTAGTGTGCAATGGTAGATCGAGCCTTGTGAATTTATTCTCAACATGATCTTATTTTCTCTCAATATAATTTCATATTTTCTCAATAAATTATTGCACAACATGCTCTTATTTTTGCTCATCAATACTTTATTTTTGCACAACTAGTGGTGAAAATTAGTGCTGACACTGATATTAGTTACAATTAGTGTTGTCACTGATATTAGTTATAATTAGTGTTGACACTAATATTAGTTACAATTAGGGGTGAAAATTTGCACGACTCTGTTTTAAGAGTTCCACGACTCTCTTTTAAGAGTTCCACGACTCTGTTGTAAGAGTTGCACGACTGTGTTTTAAGAGTTGCACGACTGTGTTTTAAAAGTTGCACGACTGTGTTTTAAGAGTTGCATGACTCTGTTTAAGAGTTGCACGACTCTATTGTAAGAGTTGCACGACTCTGTTTTAAGAGTTGCACGACTCTGTTGTAAGAGTTGCACGATGTCAGCACATATAAATTTCACATAAAAACGATTTCAACACTAAAAATTCGGTGCTTCAACCAAAGTTTACACAACCAACAACACGATAGCCTATACGGGATTTGATCCCATATCTTTGTGTTTATACACAACGCTCTACCAATTTGAGCTAATAGGCTTCACAAAATAATAAAACAAGATAGGTGGAGATTTATTACCAATATATGCTGACACACCACTGATTCAATTTGCAATAACGAACTCACTCAAAATTAAGAGCTTAAACATAGGAGTTTTTTTCCAAGTTAGGAGTTCAGTATATAACAAGAAAATAAAGAACCAATCAAACAACCAAAGAAAAGACCAAGCATTGACCGGATGTTTTGTGAGTTTTGATGAATATGACAAGGCTTTTCAGGAATGACAAGGAGAAATAAGATGGGTGTACACCTTTGAATACACAGGGAGTGACAACCTCCTAGAATTCCATCCATGTCATCCAATAACATAATTAACCACACCAACCTGCTCAAGACGCTGATGAAAAACATCCATGTGAAGCAAGCCTAAAAACCCACATCTGTATAACATAACAGTTCATGTAAGCAAATCTGACCAAATAATACCTTTGAACATTGATGCTTACAAAACCACATAAGCAATAGCATACCTGAAGCCCAAACCAAGAGCAGTGCTAGATTCTTTGGTAACTGAGACACTGGCATCATTGCATGTGAGTCTCTCTATTGCGTGATTAAGAGCCTCAAATTCCAACCCATCAGTTGGATATAGACCAGAGAACACCATATGTCTGGCTGGTTTAAAACCTGCAATTGCAATCTTGAGGTCAGAAGGAACGACAAGATAAAGGATGCCATGTGAGTTCCAGAATGGACATTGCATGAAGAGAAATAGCAAGTTAAAGGCCTGTTTCCATGGAAATCCACATTTAGATCAAAGGCAACTCTCTTCATATATAAGAAATAGCTTGGTTATGCGAGTTTTCCAGGGACATAGCACATCTCCTAGGAAAGTTTTGCTCAAGGTAAAAAGCAATGGCGTGGTGAACATAGTGTAAATTGTGCAACTTGGACCATCTATAATTCTATTTGTTTTCAAAGGAAAACTTGTACATATTTTTCATACTTGACAAGGATACAAAAATATTTGGGAAAGTCATGCTAACTCATTACTTTATAGGATTAGAACTTGGTTACAAAAGCAGCCTTTGGGTAGGTTTGAGGTAAATGTTCAGTATCAACGTCAAAGTTATAGAAAGCACCTCATATATATGTTCTTTTTTCACCAAACCTAGAGGAAATATGCAGAATTCTAGTATACAGACCATTAGTTTGAGACATTTAAAACAGCAGTCGTGAGTTAACTGATACATTTCCATCATCAGAGATTCTTATGTCACCCCCAGAATTCATTCCTAGAATCACACTTGTTATTTCTTAGCTCTGGTCTCTATATTTAAACATAAAACAGAAAACATATTCACGCATTCATCATATCATTGTTCAATCCCAATTTCTAGTATCAAACAAATCCTTAATTTCCAACTTCAAACTATTCAGACAGTTAAATGTACTTATTAATGCTCTTCAGAAGCATGGCAAAAATAAAGTTCAGACAGTTAAAGGCACTTCAAAGTCTTCTTCCTCGTCTATCCATTCAGTATACAAGGTTACATTTCCGGGTAGATGGTCTAGGTTCAATACAATTTGCTCGGCAGAAGGTATTAGCTCCTGCCAGGAATCATGTTCAGTGTCATTAAAATTTAACAAACCTACTGCTTTATACTCATCTAAGTCTGTGAGCTTTCCTGTAACTTTCAAGATGTGATGCCAGTTAACATCCAAAGATGATACATAACGTCGGTCCAGAGCTGGGCTCTCTCTTATCCATCTCTCAACAAAGTTCTGCCTGCAAAGAGTAAACTTCAATTTAAGACATAAAAGTACTACAATTTTCTCTCCTTGATCAAACCTACTGATAAAGTGTTCCCCGTCTTATCTTATAATAGGTATATCAAATGACATCTTCATTTAAACTATGGAATCAGATAAAAGAGTAGACAAGATGGGGCTTACTGATAACTAGGAGCTATCAACAAATGGCCAGGAAGGTGATGCTAAACCATGGCTTCCACTGGGACTAGCAATGGGCTCCATGAAGTTATGAAATGCTAAATCAAAGGGCGATGGGAGCCGAATTTGATGGCCGGTATGTTCAGTCTTAGATTCACCAACCTCGTGGGGAAGATGTTTGAGCACTGCAAAGGAACACATTTCACTAAGCAATATCAAATCCAAGCAATGAGCAATCAAAGGACAAACAAGATCACCAAGGAAAACATTTCACTAAGCAAAGCACAAACTAGATCACGAAAAACACAATAATGCTGACATCAACCCAATTGTGCAAATTGCAAAGGGACAATGATGATACAACTATGGCTCTGCACTTTTTTCAACTAAACAACCCTACCTTATTGAGCATTAATGCATTCATCTGGGTTGTGCAACTCTAGGCTCGAGTTGTGCAACTCTCTTTGCATGAATAAATTAATCCATCTGACGAGTACGCCCACTAGGCCCTCTAAATAAGCACTCGCATATCTGCCTTTTCTCTTACCAATTTGTTGAATCTGCTGGATTGTTTGTACAACTAACTCAACTGTATTCCCACTGATCAAAGATAGGTTGAGTTGGAGGTTCTCATGGGACAATGTAGAGAGAAACTTGACAGACAAAACTTGCTTCTCTGTGATCTGGGTCATATCTGTCATGCTTTGGACAAGGCCCTGAGGCTGACCATGGATCTTGCAGAGTCTGACAACTAAGACCTGGCCCATGTGTGGTACGAGTTTGATGAGTAGCTTGATGACGGCAACCCCAAGCTGTTCATCCGGATTATTGATGAACTCAACGAGAGTATAGCATGCTTCACTGTCTCTGATTGCAACTACAATGTTAGGCATTGACCACTGCATAAGGCATGAGATGCTTCTTATTAGATTGAGGCTCAACTCGTCAATATTAGAGCTCGTCAGCATGTAGATGATGTTAGAGGCAACATAATCTGAAGCCATAGTGTGACCCTGACTGGTCACTTTTATCTTCTGAATATCTAATCCTGACTCGAGTAGATTTGCTAGTACGTATTTCTGCTGCTTTCTTCAGTGCGTCTGATGATTCAATGTATATATTTCTTGTGAACATCTCTTCTATAATGATCTGAGCAAAGCTACATGAACCAAAAGCAAAGCTACATGAACCAAGTGAAAATGAAGACTTTTGTGTTTTTTCATGGAAAGATGATATATACTGAATACACTCTGATGCAATTAACACCAAAATATGAGAGAAAAAACCCTTCAATACACCAAAGTATTCATTTTGTCTTACAATCCAAAATCGAAGGCCATCATAGACAAAATCGAAGGCCACCAAAGTATTCATTTTAGAATTTTCTCATAAACGTCAATGATTAATGGAATTCGAAGAAAATTTGCACATTCGGCGCAAGTTTGGTAAGGAAAAGTCCAGTATATTCAGAAGCAAAGATGGAACAAGTAAGAAAGCAGAATCGACACTACCAAAAACACAGGAAATAGCCACGGAATTTTAGCCACAGCGTACAGTCGTGCCAAATCCGTGGCTAATAGCCACGACTATAGCTACGACCTGACAAGTCGTAGCTATAATAGCGCCGAATGAAAATATTCGTGGCAAAGCCCGTGGCTAAGGATGAAGAAATAATTTCGTGTCCGAAATTTCGGGGTTTTTAGCCACGAATATAAGTGATGTGGCTGATATCATGGCTATTAGCCACGACTTTGGCCACAGTCACCTTTTCCGTGGCCGATTTCGACGCCATTTTTGACGTGTCTTGCCCGACATGTCAGTGTAGCCACGAATTTAGCCACGAATAATATCCGTTGCTGTACTCATGGTTAAGAATGTGAGATAATTAGCAATATATGACCCGAGTTGGAGGTGAACAGCCACGAATTTAGCCACTGTTGGATTATCCGTGGTTGTATTCGACGCTAACATGGAGACGCCCATTATCACTTTGGTGTATCCGAATTGAGGAAATTCAAAAATTAAAACAAATTAATTTGAAAGAAAAAATCAAATTTTAAGCCCAAAATCTCACCCAAAAAAAAGGTAGGGCCTATATAGATAATCAAACCCAATTTTAGAGAGTTAAAGCCCAAAAAGAGTCAAGCCCATTACTATTAGTCAAAGCCCAATGAATATGTAAGCCCAATTAATAACTCTCGACGTATTAAGAAGCCCAATTAATAGCCACGGTCAAATCTGTTGCTAATGCCGTGGCTATTTACAGTTAACCTCAAATGACACACTTTAATTTCTAATGGGCTTTAATTTATTATGGGCCCAAATACGGCTATAATTTTCGAAAATAGGCCCATTAATGGTATTTGTATTTATATCTAAATAAATATTAGAATATAAACAAAACTAATAATTGTTAAATAAAATGTGTTTTGAGGGGAAAAAATCATATAAGTAACTAATAATCGTTGAATAAAACCTTATATTAACTAATAAATTCATATGAGAATATTATGAGAGTTTATCTTGAGAAACAAATCATATAAGTAGCTAATAATTGTGGAATAGAACTTTATATTATGCAATAAATTCTTATTCGAATAATCTAAGCGAGTGTTTTGAGGGAAAATCGTATAATTAAGGAATAAATGTTTAATAAAACCTTATTTTAACTACTAAATTCTTATTATAATACTATAAGAGTATGTTTTGAGGAAAACTAATATAAGTAACGAATAAATGTTTTTAAAACCTTATTTTGACTACTAAATTCTTATTAGAATACTATAAGAGTAGTTTTTTAAGAAAACTCGTATAACTAATGAACAAATGTTTAATAAAACATTATATTGATTACTAAATTCTTATTAAAATACTATAAGAGTATGTTTTGAGGAAAACTCATTTAAGTAACTAACAAATGTTTAATAAAACCTTGTATTAACTATTATATTCTTATTAGAATACTATAAGAATATGCTTTGAGAAAAACTCGTATAAGTAACTACCAAATGTTTAATAAAACATTATATTAACTACTAAATTCTTAATAGAATACTATAAGAGTATGTTTTGAGGAAAACTCATAAAAGTAATGAATAAATGTTTAATAAAACCTTATTTTAACTACTAAATTCTTATTATAATACTATAAGAGTATGTTTTGAGGAAAACTAATATAAGTAACGAATAAATGTTTAATAAAACCTTATTTTGACTACTAAATTCTTATTAGAATACTATAAGAGTAGTTTTTTTTAAGAAAACTCGTATAACTAATGAACAAATGTTTAATAAAACATTATATTGATTACTAAATTCTTATTAAAATACTATAAGAGTATGTTTTGAGGAAAACTCATTTAAGTAACTAACAAATGTTCAATAAAACCTTGTATTAGCTATTATATTCTTATTAGAATACTATAAGAATATGCTTTGAGAAAAACTCGTATAAGTAACTACCAAATGTTTAATAAAACCTTATATTAACTACTAAATTCTCAATAGAATACTATAAGAGTATGTTTTGAGAAAAACTCATAAAAGTAATGAACAAATGCTTAATATAACCTTATATTAACTAATAAATTCTTATTCGAGTACAATAAGAGTATGTTTTGAGGAAATCTCATATAAGGAATGAACAAATGTTTAATAAAACCTTATTTTGACTACTAAATTCTTATTAGAATACTATAAGAGTAGTTTTTTAAGAAAACTCGTATAACTAATGAACAAATGTTTAATAAAACATTATATTGATTACTAAATTCTTATTAAAATACTATAAGAGTATGTTTTGAGGAAAACTCATTTAAGTAACTAACAAATGTTCAATAAAACCTTGTGTTAAGTATTATATTCTTATTAGAATACTATAAGAATATGCTTTGAGAAAAACTCGTATAAGTAACTACCAAATGTTTAATAAAACCTTATATTAACTACTAAATTCTTAATAGAATACTATAAGAGTATGTTTTGAGGAAAACTCATAAAAGTAATGAACAAATGCTTAATATAACCTTATATTAACTAATAAATTCTTATTCGAGTACAATAAGAGTATGTTTTGAGGAAATCTCATATAAGGAATGAACAAATGTTTAATAAAACCTTATGTTGACTAACAAATTCTTATTATAATACTATATAAGAGTATGTTTTGAGGAAAACTAATATAAGTAACGAATAAATGTTTAATAAAACCTTATTTTGACTACTAAATTCTTATTAGAATACTATAAGAGTAGTTTTTTAAGAAAACTCGTATAACTAATGAACAAATGTTTAATAAAACATTATATTGATTACTAAATTCTTATTAAAATACTATAAGAGTATGTTTTGAGGAAAACTCATTTAAGTAACTAACAAATGTTCAATAAAACCTTGTATTAACTATTATATTCTTATTAGAATACTATAAGAATATTCTTTGAGAAAAACTCGTATAAGTAACTATCAAATGTTTAATAAAACCTTATATTAACTACTAAATTCTTAATAGAATACTATAAGAGTATGTTTTGAGGAAAACTCATAAAAGTAATGAACAAATGCTTAATATAACCTTATATTAACTAATAAATTCTTATTCGAGTACAATAAGAGTATGTTTTGAGGAAATCTCATATAAGGAATGAACAAATGTTTATTAAAACCTTATGTTGACTAATAAGTTCTTATTATAATACTATATAAGAGTATGTTTTGAGGAAAACTAATATAAGTAACGAATAAATGTTTAACAAAACCTTATTTTGACTACTAAATTCTTATTAGAATACTAAAAGAGTAGTTTTTTAAGAAAACTCTTATAACTAATGAACAAATGTTTAATAAAACATTATATTGATTACTAAATTCTTATTAAAATACTATAAGAGTATGTTTTGAGGAAAACTCATTAAAATATATTATATTTTTATTTGTATTGATGATTTTATTTTCTAGATGTAAATTGTGAATGGAAATTAAAAAAGCAATTAATGTGCAGGGTCGAATTTTTTTTTACCGCCCAAATGAATTTTGAGCGGTCAATTTCCCGCACTTTGGAATTCAGAACAACCCTAATTGATTTTGGGCACCGCCTCCTTGCCTTCCTCTTCATTTCAGATCTCCCTTTGGCCGCTCCTTCATTCCAGACTTCTCTCTCCTAAAAATTTCAGATCTCTCGTCCTCCCCGACGACGCCGACAGACCACCACCGGACGGAGCGCCGCCTTCTACCAAATCACCATCGCCGAGCTTTTTCCTCACCAATACTCCCACCACCTCCTCATCCCGCTAGCCCTCTTGCCCTCGCACCAACAAAACCACCATCGCCGACCTTCTTCCTCATCCCGCTAGCCCTCTTGCCCTCGCACCACCTCTCGTCGGCGATAGCCCTCCACCAAATCACCCCACCAATCCTCCCACCGCCTCCTCTGTTGCCCACAGATACCCGTCTCCCCTCTTTCACTGTCGGAACCCTAAGCCTTACCACCGCCTCCTCATCCCTGGTTTCCTCTCCATCACCACTCGCCGTCGTTCACCAAAACCTTTGCTGCTGCTCCCCACTGGTCACGCGGCTCCTCCTCTCGACCTGGCTGCTCCTAACCCCGTTGCGGCTCCTCCACTGGTCGCCAAAATCGGTAAGTGCAGGCCGGTTAAATGTGTTCTCCCTCTCCTATTCTTGGATGCTTAATTGCTGAGTTGCTGTTAACTTGTTTTGGTATGTATTTGGAACAATCCATTGGGGATTAAGCACTAAGGTCGAATGGGGAACTCATCTCTACAAGAGACAGAAAACTCAATTGTTGTTGTTAACTTAATTGTTGATAGTGCTATCCATCGGTGCTGTCCATTGTTGATACCATTGTTGCTATCCACTGTTAACAAATAATTGGTAACTTGTCAACGGTTGTTGTTGTTTTCTTTTTTTTTTACATTTCACATATCTAATAACGTATTCTGCATAATTAATGATGATACACAGGTCTCTAGGATAGACAAAAGACTGCACACAGTTGCAAAGCTTAGGATTGACAAAGTAAGCAGAGTTCTTTATGCTCTTATTTCTAATTGTTCTAGTACCTTGCTAATGCCTTCACAGCTGGGCTTGTTACTGTCTTGGAGTTTTCTTTGGCGACACTGCTTAGAGAATCATGTAGAAGGTTTTCTCTTGATATGCTAATACATATAATTATAAATTTATAATGTTTGAATTTTTTTTAATTCAAAGAAGAGTGAGAGAATTATACTTTTATGCATTACCTATATATGATAAGAGGTGTGTAGTGAAACCTCTTTAATTGTGTGCTTATGCAATTGTGTTTGGCATTCCAAAGTTGGGACCTATATTGAATAATTCAAAGCTCGCTTGTAATAGATCAGATCTATGATCTATCATTCATTCATTTTACTCTTCTAATAGAATAAGTCAACACTTTTACGGTACTATTTTATCACAAAAAGATCTTTAGCTATATGGATATGCTTTGCTATGTTTTTTTTTTTTACATTATCATTGTTGTGTGATATGATTTGAGTTTTTTACACAAAATGTGATGTTTTGGCCTCCATGTAAATGAACCCTTTTGGTTGCGAGTTCTCCTTCCCTCGTGGGAGGCGATTACTCCCCCAAAACCTAAACCTGTTAGGTTGTTACAACTTTAATTTGATGCTGAAATTCAATTTTGTTTTAGAATGTCGATGCGGAAATTGAATTTGATACACTGTTTGATTTGAGACTTGGTTGTAGAAAGAAATCTCAAATCAAACAATGCATTGTTATGTTGTAGAAAGATATTGTTATGTCCCTTGCTAATTATATTGGGATTTTTTTGTGTTGTTTGTAGGGAAGAAGGTGGGGCAGATGGGAAATGTGTTGGCATACTACAAGAAGCTATCATTGTTTTGTTTGTGTTTTGGATAGTCGTATTTATGCTTGTGTTTTGGTTGGTTGAACTCGTGGTTGTCTGTTGGATGTGTTTAGAATGAACAAATTATGTAAATGGTATTTTATCTTGATATATTTATGTGTCCAGCATTATTAAATAATTATATTATATTTAAATGAGATGTGGCAACAACATTAGCCACAGCCTACAGGCAATTAGCCACACAGACAATAGCCACGGCTATAGCTACGGGCATATATTGTAGCCACGATCATACCCACATGCAGGCCACGACATTAGCCACGGGCATAGCCACAACAGTCGCTATGCTTCAATGGAGACTCCCACGTGCGAGGCCACGACATCAGCCACGAGCATATCGTGGCTAATGTCGTGGCTATAGCCACGAATTCCTCGGGTATGACCCGGCCACGGACATAGCCACAGAATTGTCAGATCGTGGCTATTAGCCACGGATATTGTGGTGGTGGCTGTTAGCGTCGAGGCATATAGCCTCGAATGGCGACGAACGTCAAATTCATGGCTATGCCCGTGGCTAAACCGTTTAGCCACGGAAATTCGTGGCCAATTCGTGGCTATTTGACCGTGGCTATTTCCTGTGTTTTTAGTAGTGCGACACTTACCTACAATACAACCAGATCTGAGGTGATGAAGGCCGCTCGCTCGCTCGCTTCGGCTGCTCGACCTCGCTCGCTCAGTGCTCCTCTGCGGCAAGACCAGACGAATCGGTGTAGGTGACGAGCAGATCGATGGGAGAAACTGTAAAATCGTCGGCTCGGAGAGATGATCGACGTTGGAATCACTATGATCGGAGAGAAGAGCGGTAGACGGAGCGCTCAGAGAGAGACGGAGCGCGTAAGAGAGAGAGACAAGGAGTTTATATTTATGACATTTTACAAATTTGTCCCAAAATATGGATATTTCACCAATTAGTCCCTATTTTGTGGCTATTTCGCAAATTGCCCCTTTTATTTACGAGTATAAAAAAAAAAAGGAAAAATGGACAAAAATAATACCAAGTATCAACTTTTAGTCAAAAATAATACGAACTTTGAAATTGACCGTTTCATTTACGAATTATCGCCCTATTAACCGAAAATAATACATATGTGTATTCCGGTGAACTTTCTGACCAAATACGCCACGTGGACGCTGGAAAATACACATGTCATAAATTTTTGTCACGTCACCAAACTTGTAAGTTATGTCATGTCATAAATTTATTTTTTAGTTTTTTTTTTTTAAAAAATGAAACAAATAGGCAAATAGCTACAATACTTTTCAGAACAATGGAATCGAGGGTGGGCGTCTTCACTTTCTTCTCAATGTTATCTGCTCGTTCTCTCTCCCATTGTTTTGAAAAGTATTGTAGCTATTTGCCTATTTGTTTCATTTTTTTAAAAAAAAAACTGAAAAATAAATTTATGATATGGCATAACTTACAAGTTTGGTGACGTGACAAAAATTTATGCCATGTTAATTTTCCGGCGTCCACGTGGTGTATTTGGTCAGAAAGTTCACCGGAATACACATATGTATTATTTTCGGTTAATCGGGAGATAGTTCATATATGAAACGGTCAATTTCAAAGTTCGTATTATTTTTGGTCAAAAGTTGATACTTGGTATTATTTTTGTCAATTTTTTCTAAAAAAAAAATATACAAGTCAAACAAAATTTTTTGGTCTCACACTCACATTGTAAAATCTAGGAAATGTAAAGAAATTGCCATAAATTACAGAATATCCCACACAAGGGAAAGAGAGGAGAGAGAGTATGAAGAAACCCACTTCTATGGAGCCTGTGCGTTCAATCGGAGAAATTCTCTGATCATCCCCGTCCTTTTGATTTCCAGGTATTCAATTTCATTCTCTTCACCAACAGCTAATTTTACCTTTCATCCCCGGAATCGAATCAAATCTGGCCTCTTCTAGTAAATTCAAATTCCGATCCCAATTTCCCCTTTTCCATCGGCAGTACTGTTTCTAAGCGTTTGATAAGGAATTCGCTTAATTCGTTGGAAAAAGGAATTCTCTCTTCAATTGTGAACAACAAACTGTGAAAAGTTGGGAATTTTAGCTTCTGGATAACACGGAATTGCGATAACATGGACGGCTTGCTCTTCGGTTCTATTTATTGGCAAGTTGATTGATTCATCCCATGTTTAGGCCTTTTTTTTAAGGGATTTATGAAAAAATGAAGATCTTTAATGTGTTTTAGGAATGTTCTAATTGAAAGAAGAGAGGATCCGTGGGTTTGCCGATTGATTTTAGTTTCTTCATTGCCAGCGGTTATTCATTTGATCTGAAACTGTTAATTTGTGGTGTTGGTGGAGCTTTTCACTTGCATTGTTTTTGGCTGTTTTGGTGCTGACTGCTGGCTAATGAGCATGTTATGTGGTTGATCTTTCATAAGGTCTTAATTCTCAATTTGAATGATATTGTTTGCTCGTAAAGGAAGTTCCTGGATATTTCTCCTTTGATCTCTAGACACTTGTTCGAATCTTGAGCTTGTTGACGGATCATCTTATTGTCCAGGGTCCTATTTCAGATGCATTATTGACAGGAAAATAGTGTCTCTCCAATTAGATTCTCTCTCCTTTTTCGCCTTGTGTTTTATTTTTGGTGAATTTGACATTGTTAAACTGTGTGATAACTCAACAAGTATTTTTCCACCTATTTGAAGATCATTTTGTTCCAAATCTTTTGCCATTCATAGATATTGAGTACTTCATTCTTTGACTATCTGGATTTGATTTTAGATGTGTTTCTTATCACGATCTTTGCATTCTTGAGAATGGGTGCTCCCAAGCAGAAGTGGACAGCCGAAGAGGAGGCAGCACTTAAAGCTGGTGTGAGTAAGCACGGTGCTGGGAAATGGCAAACAATCCTCAGAGATCCCGAGTACAATAATGTACTACGCTCACGTTCAAATGTGGACCTTAAGGTATGCTTGAGATGCTTTCTGTTGATGGTGTTTTGTTGTTCCATTTGTGGCTCAAAATCAAACTTGGCGATTCATTTGATTGATCATTTGCACACTTTTTTAAAATTATTTTTATTAATACATATGATTTCAATGTTACAAAAGGATAAGTGGAGAAACATCAATGTGACAGCAAGTGGACTGGGATCTAGAGAGAAGGCAAGACTTGCATTAAAAAGGAATCCTCAAACTCCTAAACGTAATGAAAGGCCTGCTTCTTCGAATGATTTAGCTCAAGGTGAAGAAAACACTGCTGAACCAAAGCCTCACTCAATATCTTCATTCAGTGACAAACTACATGGTGCAGAGTCAAAGAGAAATTTTACAAGGTTTTGATCATTTTCCTCCTTCAGTCTCAAATGTTTTGAATCATCCTTTCGTCCTTGTAGAATTTTTCGTTCATGATGTTCATAAACACGAAGGGATGTGTTAATTTAGTCACGCAACAAACTACTGCTCAAGCTAGTTTATATTGTTTGCAACTTGCCATGTTTGGATAGCAGAAAGGGTGAGGTTGAGAATGGGACCTGACTATTTTTTGAAAGCAACAATAACTGATGTCAGGTTCAACTCCTTGCCAATTACTAGGGTCTATGTAGACCAACGTTATAACTATTTTGGGTTTTTCACTTAGAATTCATAAAATGTAGACAGGGCGTCCGTCTGTCGTCGTATATTTTTTTAATGTAAACAATAGCAACTATTATGGAACATCTATGGCTGGAAATGTCAGTATGAGACTATGAGTAGTGAGTACGAGCTCTAAAATGAAGACTGAAGTTCATACATTTGCATTTGCATGCTCATTGTTTTCTCTTGTCCAAAGAACTTTGGCATGGTGAACTTTGCAATAAGATTGGAAGTGAACTTCCAGCTTCACTGGGGATTTATGACTTTAGTCAGTTGGTGGTCTTATTTCAGTAATAATTTAATATTAATTGATTTGTTCTAATGATAATAGGTTGGAGAGTGTTATAGTGGAGGCATTAACCACTTTGAAGGAGCCTAAAGGTTCTGAAAAGAATGCTATTGGAACATATATAGAGGTATCGTCATTTTCTTTAATTTTATACTCAAGAGGATTCATTGCTTGAACACTCATTGTAGTTGTTTGTCATGCTATTGGAGAAGGCCATTCTCCCACTTCCACGTGCTATTATACTGCAGATCTGAAATGGTAACATCTCTGTATAGTCATACATTGTTATTTTGTGTACTAAACCTGAATTTTCTTTTTTTTGTGCTTCAAAGGAGCGATATTGGGAGCCTCCGAATTTCAGAAAACTGTTATCTTCAAAACTCAAGTCTATGACCTTTGATGGAAAGCTGTTGAAGGTAGGTAACAGGATGAAGTCTTCCCCTATTGCCTGTTGGCTGTCATTTTACCAATCTCAGATTTAGGTCAGATCACACATCATGATTTCAGTATATTTTGTCCCCTTTCAGGGGAAGCACAGATACAGACTTGCACCAAGTTCGACACCGTCTGAGTTGAGAACAAGTTCTTCACTGGATGGCAAGCGGAAAGATATCCCTAGGGTGGAGAAAAATGGTGATAGAATCTTTACACAACCAGAAGTGGATGCAGAACTAGAGAAGATGAGAAGCATGTCGGCTCATGAGGCTGCTGCAGCTGCAGCACAAGCAGTTGCGGAGGCAGAAGCTGCCATTGCAGAGGCTGATAAGGCTGCAAGGGAGGCAGAGGCAGCTGAGGCTGAAGCTGAAGCAGCCCGAATTTTCGCTGAAGCAGCAATGTCAGCTTGCCAGAATCTCAGTGTCTAGTAAGAGCCTACCATGGTATTTTGCTTCATTGGATACTTGGTTATATGAATTTTAAAAAATGATTGAAAGAGTTATTAACAAATGCTTATTCAAACAAGTGGGAAATAATCCAAATTGACCCATGTTAAAAGATGTTGATTTGCTCTTTAATTTTACCATGTTTATCAAAGGGATCATAACGCTTCTTACCTCATAGCATATCCTACATAAATCAACATCCAATTATTCAACGAAATAGAGAATCCTACTGTTATATCTTTATGGCTACTTTACTTTTCCTCTTTGTAAGTTCTAATCTTCAGTACAATGCATCTCTCTACCTGCCATGTCGAAATGAAAGAAAACATGTGCATTTTTTCCTTTATCTTCACAGCCTGACCTAAATCTTCTGTTATTCTCAGCTGACAAATCAATCCACTGCTCATGCTTATGCATTCTGATTATCGTGTACACTGATGAATGCTTTGGACACGGATCAAGTATAAGGTCTAGAGACTGCAGTCGGCTGCAAGGATGCATACACACAGCGTAAATACTACCCTAGCATGTAAATTTTGAACCATGAACATCTATAAGCTATGTTTTTTTTTTTCGTTTTTGTTTCCCACAACCTCTTTTTTTTCTTTTCTTTGGTTCAAATTAACTGTATTTTCCTGGTGTCAAGGGAGGAGGGGGTGAAAACTGGAAAAGCGGGAGTAAATGGTGTGTTGTTTTGAGTCCGAACTGCTCAGATCATCAGTGATAATTGAGAAGATTGATAAATGCTTCTTTGGTGTAAAATGTAAATGGTGTAATTTCAGGGGATGGTTTTACAGACTTCTCTGATTATGTGAGAAGTGGTAAATTACATGTATGGATGGATACTTTGAAAAGCACTGTGGAAACCCAAAGCCAAAGCTGGATAGATCAGCTTATGCATCCATGTAAATACATATGCTCACAAGTATAACTGTATAACGCATCAAAATGTCCAATTACTTACCAATTCGACCTGTTTAGCCAATTCGACCTGTGTTAGCCAAAAAAAAGTGTTTGGATCTACTTGAGACTGTTAAGATCAAAAGCAACCACTTTCAGTCTATAATTCAGGAGCAACCTAACAATATAAACAATCTCAGTTCTAAATAATCAAAAGCATTTGCTGCATGACCGTGAATGAAGTGGG
Source organism: Persicaria tinctoria (assembly GCA_037127255.1). Classification (NCBI taxonomy): domain Eukaryota; kingdom Viridiplantae; phylum Streptophyta; class Magnoliopsida; order Caryophyllales; family Polygonaceae; genus Persicaria; species Persicaria tinctoria. The sequence continues at coordinate 488,656 of JBANSL010000015.1, forward strand.
GCTGAAATCTCCTTCAAAGTTTGCTTTTAAAACCTTCTTGACAAGTCTACACAATTCAGGGGAGAGAAACTGCTATATGTGCAAAATGTAATGTTTTGGGAAATTTTAAAGCACAGCTGCTATAGTTGCAAAATTTTATCATGATTTTAATTTTTAAGGGTATTATATAGATGAAAGACAGTTTGTAATAGAGGATGATCTTAACTGACCGACATGAAATCATCAGCTGGACATCTCAATCAGGACTCATAAGAAAAGTAATGTAATGTACAATGAATGATAATGTTCAAACACTAACAAACACCATCAATCACAAGCAATGTGGGTTAAATCACTGTATTTTATCTCAAATCACCCAAGACTTATGCCTGATCAAACTTTTTCAAGGAACACAAAGCCACAATACAAGCAGTGTGGGTTATCATCTCTTTAGCTCTTTGATTTGGAGTGCTTCACGAGCCAGTCGATGACTGCATCAATGTTGGTCGAGTTCTTGCATGAGATCATGAAGCAGCATACTTCTCTGTCTTTAATTGATTTGAGATCCCTGCATTAGGAAAATGATTATAGTCTCATGTGTCAAGATTTCTATCCGAATAATACCGAACCAAAAAGGAATGTTAGTAGGATACTAGGAATCATTCTAGCTTACAATTGATCTGTTAGAGCCTCTTTTGACAGTGATTCGGGCTTGTCAATCTTGTTTCCAAGTACCAATAAAGGAATGCCACTCAGTGAGGGTTTGCTAAGTAGATCATGGAGCTCGCTCTTTGAGATGCTTACGTTATCGTGATCGGCAGCATCAACAACATAACTGCACATCACATGGCATGTACAAAAAGATTAAAGTCCAACAAAAAAAACATGAAGAGATAAATCATCAATTTTGAACCTTTAGGAAATGAGCTAAACAAGCCAAAGTACTTTGAAACAGATAAGCACAGACAATTAATAGATTAATGAGTTGGAGAAAGGTTACATACACGATAGCTGAAACTGCACGACAATATCTCTCCCACATACTACGAAACCTTGGTTGGCCCCCAAGATCCCACAACTTTATTGTGACATTCCCTTTAGTTACCTTCTTCATATTGAATCCAACCTGTAGCACAAATCAAAGTCAGAGGCATATGCAGTATTTCTCTAGGCAAAGGCAAAGGCAAAACCAGAAGGTTGACATATTCTCCATTGCAAGAACAACTTACAGTAGGGATCATGTCTTCGCTGTATCCACCAGTAGCAACAACATTTACAAGGGAGGTCTTGCCCGCATTCTGAAGCCCTATCAGGGAGAGCTCCATCTCTTGCTTAAAAAAGAGGCTGCAAGGATTCACATGAAAAAAGGAGTTCATTTGCTTGGCAGCAAGCAGCTTTGATGTGAAGATGCGAATGAAATGCATCACAACAATCAGGTAAATATTGCGGATAGAATCACTACAATATTATGGATTGATATCGAAGTCCCAAACTTGATCCAATACTTTTCAAATTTGTAATCCTGGAATAGCATCACATATGCCTTGAGTTCCTAACTTCATCTAAAGGGCAACTTCATGAAATAAAACCAAATTGACAGTGATACTACAGATTATTAGCATAAGGATATTGCATTACATAAGGTACAAATTTCTCGGCTGCATTATCCACATTATATGCCTACTACATACACCTGTTGCACTTTCAACATTGAATCAAAAGTTGGAAACATGAGGATATACAGAAGGCCCAACAACCTATTAATACAGGCAGAAACAGCCAAATACAACCACACCAATGTTTAACAATTTACATAGCAAGACTATTATTAACAAGACGTTCTAAAGTTTGGTAAAGTTCAGTTAATCCACTTTACTGTTAAACATGCAGCAAATGTAGCAACTTTGATCAGTTCATAACTTAGAACATCATTGGCTTATGGCCAAAGTAGAACCATTAAAAGAAAACCATTATAGAATAACAAGAAGCTGCTAACAAGAACATTGCCTCCAAGTAACTGCTTGAAAACAACTGTCAAGGTATAGCAAGTAGACACCTTTCACACATTCAAACAAAAATGACTATGATAGACACGAGAAAAAATGTTGTGAAATACAGTAAAACCTAACATAAAATTGGAAAACAAAAACACATATACAAAAGAGAAAGGCAATCAATCAAAGTGTCAGCCTTAATGAGAACCCAATAAAAGAACAACTGAAGTGTGAAGATCTGTCCACCCTGAAACACATATCTTCACCGGCCGTTCAACTCCCACCCAAGTACCCAACTACTGATATCAATCGATTCAATCGACGTTCAACACTAATCTGGTTGGGTCTATTAGACGGACTTCCACAATTAAGATTCTATGAATTTCCGATTTCTGCCTCCCACAAATAAGACTGTGACGATACACGGGATTGGGGGATCTTATGAAAAACAAAATCGCACACAAACTGGACGAAGTTTAAACATTCAAGCACAGACGTTCACATATCCAACTGAACGGAAAATTCCAAATTTCAAACGGATTCAACAAGAAATTGAAAAATGTCATCCAGCATCACACGAACGGAATTGATAACCATACCTTCGAAGCCAATTGAGAAGAGCTTCCCACAAACTCATACTTCCAATCCGAACGTTTCGTCTTGAGAGAGAATGAGAGACAAGGGGGTGAGAGAGCTTTGGAAGGTAGAGAGAGAGATCGATCTATCGAGAACTCGGGGAAGAAATTTCCTGTTCGTTGTTGTGTTATTGCCTTATTGGCTTGGCTGTTTCTTTTCGGTGATTGGACCTCACGCGCAACGAATGCGCGTGGTGTATTTTCCTCCATTCGCTTATCTGGCACCGCCAGGCGCCAGCTAAACGTCGGTTCAGAAGGGCTGTTTTCACGGCCCATTGGGCTTCATGACATCATCTTTACATGGGCCTAAGCCCAATTGTAAAATTCCTTGCATTTCGATCTCTTTTGGAGCTCCATTTTACATATAACATATTAACAATCTACTCTTTCTTGGATTAACCAATTTAGGTTAAACTGTTTTCTGTCTGTAAAAGATTTGGAAAAGGTACATACAATTACAAACAATGTGTAGCAAATTAGACATAAGTCTCTAGATTTAGACAAGAATCTACTAACTTCTTATATAAACTACATCAATATTAGGAATATCCCATATTGGTCCTTATAAGTAAAATTAAAATAAACCAGACATGACTCTCGTTTCTCACGGTCCAACTAGGAGATTCTTGAAGTTTAACATGGTAGGAGATTCCCGGAGTTTAACAACGGGCGCTAAAGGTGTGTGTGAAAGATGAGGAATCACATCAGGTGAATCCAAATTTGATTAAAGATAAAAAGCAGCATTGTTTTGTTGAAACTGAAGATAAAATGGAAGCAGTTGATTTCCATTTCAAGAAGCTGGTTGCAAAATAAATAAACTTAAAAATAAACACAAGAAAAATCTTATACTTTGCCCAAACCCATAACCACAAGCAATGCTTTCCTTACATCACTAACTCAAATCCCATCACTTTCTAACTTCTTCTTTCCCTTTTTCAGCACAAAAGGCTCATATCAATGCTTGTGAGATTTCCTAATTTGTATAGCAAATGCTTTTTCTCCTGTCATGCTCATATCAAATGGGTCAACCACAGCCATGAACTTGGTTGCTGCTCTTGTCTTAATTTCACTGCCTGCCATTTCAGCATCTGCGTCTTCTTCTACTCCTCTTCCTCCTTGTCAAAGGCTTCACAGGCGTGATCCTCTTCACCGCTTCAAGTTCTATGACCAAGGCTATGATATCAGAAACAAGCATTACTGGGCTGTGAGTCACTGCCAAGCTAACTCCTGCATTCGTTGATGGATACTTTTACTTGAAATAATTTGCCTGTGATTTTTAATGTCAAGCTTGATCACTCAACTTTGCAGTCTGTTGCATTCACTGGAGTCCATGGATACGCGATGGCTGGGGCGTGGGTGGCCTGTGGGTTAGGCTTTGGCCTGTTTTTTATCACCAAGAATGCCAATGTAAACACCACCATTCGGAATATTTCAGCGCACTCAGATCCATCATATTATTTCCTATTCATGTTGATTGTCGTATTTACACTCCTGTCCATGTAAGTACAGTTCCTCAGTTTATATCATTGAAACATCTAAAAAAACTGAAATCATACTTAAATCATTATGGCAATGATCTCTAATGCTTTTTTTTTCCTGCATATTTCTTGGGTTCCTATTGAAGAACTGCCACAGGTTTCGTTATGGCCACGAACCAGCAATCCTTGCATGAATTGAAGAGTATGGAAAGAGAGGTCCTAGGAGCAGGAGCAGACGCTCGTAGAGAAATCCATCGAGTCAAAAGAGCGATGAAAGACATACAAGCGTACTTATGTCCATACGATTCCAAGGCTTGCAGCCTTCTGAACACAACCACATACCAACTTGGAAATGAATCACTAGCCATCAAACAATTTGTGCAAAAGAATGGTCATTTCATCGACATGGCAATTTCTTTGGTGTAATTATGCCTACTTCATTTCAGTTTTCTGGGAGTTGATTCAACATGAAAGTCTAGAGCTTTCTTAACACAGACTAATATATTCCATCTTTAAATTTCAGGTACATGACAAACCTTGTAGTTGTGTCGGTGAACTTGGCTTTCCTGGTAGCTGCACTAGGTGAAATGCCTTGCTAATATTCCCTGCAAGTAGAAATAGTGTTAGTATATGCAATAAGACTACTGCACTTTCTGCTCATGAATTGTCTCTGATATTCGATTTGGTTTAAACTAATAAGATGATCATTTATTTTTAACAGTTCTAATCTTGGTGCATTGGAATCTTGGATTTGTAGTGTAAGCTTCTATCAGTTCTATTATATGAGATCAATGAATCTTTCAAGCTCAGTCATCTTCTGATATTCAAAAACTACTTTAACTTGCTTGTGCTTTGCAGTGCTATCTTCTTCTGCTGGATCTTAACCACAGCTTGCTGGGTTCTTACTGGCGTCGATTTCTTCCTTCACAAGTGAGTAACTAAATGATTGGACTTCTGTAATTGATGAGTTCGGGCAACATATACAACCAGCACAAATGGTTGAAATGTTATTGTCTTACTTGTTTCCAAGAAGAGTTCTTGTGTTAATATGCAGTTTTGCAAAAGATACCTGTGCAGCTCTCCAAACCTTCCTGGTTAATCCCCAAAACAGCAGCCTTAACTCCTTGCTACCCTGTGAAAATTTGCTCAAATCAGAACATATCTTGACCGAAATCGGCCAAACTGTCCATGATTCCATAACCGAGGTATCCGAAATCAACCTATACTTCAGTCTTATACACAGATTCATGTATGATTGACCAAGAAAACTATGTCTGTTTCTAATTTTCTTTTCATCCTGGTAATGCCTAGATGAATTCGAGGATCGTTGAGCTGCCAAAAGAACTCGGGCTTTATGGACCATCCAAATACAATGACTTGCTTGGTTCTCCAAAGATCTGTGATCCTTTTTCGGGTTCACCTAACTACAGCTATGTACAAGAGAAATGTCCCAGGAACACCATCCCTATAGGCCAATTACCTCATGTAAGTACAATCAAGCTTCCTTTAATTGAAGACAAATTTATTGGCCAAAATGATCGCAATCCCAAACAGTTTGTCTCTCATATCTTCAGATCCGAAAATCTATAAAATTAGGGCATAAAAATCCAATCTTTGTGAATACTCAATTCATCATGGTGCAGATTCTGGAGAAGTATACCTGCTCCAACAATGGAAGCTCCTCCATCCCCGGATGCCTACCGGAAAGCTACTACTCGATCGCATACGCTTATATCCGTTCGATTCAGGACCTGATCGGAGCCTATCCGGATCTTGACGGGTTGATCCACTGCAACTTCGTGAAGAACAAGCTTTCCGACGCCGAGTTGTACCATTGCAGGCCGTTGAAGAGGTCAACCAGACGGCTCTGGATTTCGATGCTATGCCTCTCCACCGCCATGGCCGCTCTGGTTCTGCTCTGGATTGCAATGGCTCACCGTGACAGCAGAAGATCCTCCTCGATGTCGTCGATCGCCCCAAACCCAGCGCAATTGTAGATAATTATACACAATTGATAGCATACAAGTTGATACACATAAAAATTGTAAGAAATGTAACTGCGTTTCTTCATTCTTTGATTCAAATCCCTTCTCCTGAAATTGCGGGAAGTTGGGACTCTTATTTTATTTGGCGGTCAATCTGACCAAACAAGTGTAAATTACTCCCTCCGTTCGCGAAAATGTCAAAGTAATTATCTACTAAAGTCCGTTGGGACTCGGAATCGGGAGTCGTGTGCAAACGTGCGCTCATACGCTAATAGCTTAGCACATAAGCCGAGCGGGATTCCATCCTAAAACCAATTGACAATAGGAGGAGTAACCCACTAGCTTATATAATATGACTTGATCTTTCATATTTTAGATGTGTGACTCTTTTGGCCTCTTCACATCTTTCATTATATCAACATTATCAAGTGTCTAAAAATAACATAGACTTACCATTGAGATGGTTATTTTAAAGGGGGATTTTGCAAAATAGCCATCAAAATGGGCGTATTTTGCGAAATGTCCGCGTTTTGGGACAATTTTGTAAAATGTCCTAAATATAAACCCCTTCCCTCTCTCTCACACGCCTTTCTCTCTCCTCCGCGCTCTTCCTCTCCGCACGCTCTCTCTCGCACTACTCAGTTCTGTCCGACCGCCATTGAAGACGAAGATTTCTCTCTCCCCGACGCTCTCTCCTCGACGCTCTCTCTCTCCTCCTACGCTCTCTCTACTGCTCAACTGCAATGGGATCTGTTCGACGCTCTCTCTACGCGCTGTTCTGTTCGACGCTTTCTTCGATTTATTGACGTTTCTGAGTAGATTCTGAAGTATATAATCGAATCTAGTAATCAGTGCAATGGAATCAGAGAAAATTTGCGCCTACGGCGCAAATTTTCTTCGATTTTGAAGTCTCAAGGTGTTTGTGTTTATGTTTCTTTGTCAAATTGCACTGTGAAGGCTTTGAAATTGAGCATACATGTTACAGATTTTGGTTTTAATTTGGGATATTTGATTCACTGCACTTCTTTCATTTTTCTGAAATTGTCCTAAAAATGCAGACTTTGTGCCCTCCACCTGTTCGACAAAATGCCAAAGAGACAAACCACAGTTTGCGTGGTGTCCGATTGTTTTACTTATCAATCGATCGAAGATCGATTGATAAGGAAATCAATTTTGTTTGTGATGGCTGCAATTGCTTAATGAAATCTGAAATCTTGTTCTTGTTGTTTTATGTTTGTGATTGATATGTTTTTTTATGTTTTGACAATATAATGAACTCCACATTCCTTATTACACTTTGATTGCTCCATGTCAGCACTGCACTTGAATCATAAAAAATTTGCACCGGAAGTGCAAATTTTGTTGGATTGTGTTTATAACTGGTGTATTTTATTCATATAGTTGATTAGATGATATCCATTCCTCATTGTTGCATCAAATATTGCATTTGACAATATAATGAAGTACACATTCCTTATTACACTTTAATTGCTCATGTCATCACTGCATTTGAATCATAGAAAATTTGCACTAGAGGTGCAAATTTTGTAGGATTGTGTTCATAACTAGTGTATTCTATTTATAGAGTTGATTTAATGATATTCATTCCTCACTGTTGCATCCAATATATATTGCATTTGACAATATAATGAACTCCACATTCCTTATTACACTTTGATTGCTCCATGTCAGCACTGCACTTGAATCATAGAAAATTTGCACCGGAGGTGCAAATTTTGTTGGATTGTGCTTATAAGGAAATCGATCGATCTTTGCTTCTACTGACTTTGCTTCTTTGCTTGCAGGATCGTCGTCGATCAATTTTTATGAGCCGAGGTTTCGATCTTTGCTTCTATTAAGCGATTCTTCAAGCATCGTATTTGCACACTTCAAGGAGATGGGGCACTGCTGAGCAATTTTAAACTTTGCCTGTGGATCCTTCAAGGAGCATGAAAATTTGTGCCTTCGGCAAAAAAAATCTCTTCTTTTATTTGCACACTTCCATCTTGTATTTACATATTCACTATTCTTGTATTTGAACTGTTGATGTTGTCATCACTGTTATTTCCTTCTATATGCAGAGGCAAGTTAATTCTTTTAGTCTTTGAAACTAAAATTCATACTTGATAGCTTAGTAGTATGACTAAAACCCCTATTTTAGTTCATTTCTTTTCTTCATTTGCCTTGATTTCCAATGGTGCAATTGGATTTCTTTTTTGCTCGGCAGAGGGACCGCCTACTGATTTTCAAGAGCATGAAGACCACCCTGCAATAGAAAGATTACAATTCCGTCATCGGTACTATATAAAAGTACTACTAGGAAAGATTATATCTTAGACATTTATATTCCATATTAAACATTAATTCAGTATTATAGAATAATATTTTAGGTTTTATCATGTAATAAGACAAGTTTGTGTATTTTTTTTATATGTAAGCACAATTCTATCATCGGTACTCATCAAATTTTAGATTTTATCATTATTGTTTACTTAAAAAAACAGCATGGTATTCTCACCATGGTATTTCTCAACATGTTGAGCAAATTTTCACCACTAATTGTAACTAATATCAGTGTCAGCACTAATTGTAACTAAAATCAGTGTCAGCACTAATTTTCACCACTAGTTGTGCAAAAATAAAGTATTGATGAGCAAAAATAAGAGCATGGTGTGCAATAATTTATTGAGAAAGTATGAAATTATATTGAGAGAAAATAAGATCATGTTGAGAACAAATTCACAAGTCTCGATTGTTGTGCAAAAATAACCTATAATTGAGTAAAAATAAGATGATGTTGAGCAAAATTTCACCAATCCCACGTGTTGTGAAATTATTGTCTATTGATGAGCAAAAATAAGACCATGTTGTGCAATAATCTATTAAAGAAGTATAAAATTATATTTACAAAAAGTAAGATCATGTTGAGACACAATTTCACAAGTCTCGAATGTTGTGCAAAAATAAAGTATTGATGAGCAAAAATAAGAGCATGTTGTGCAATAATTTATTGAGAAAGTATGAAATTATATTGAGAAAAAATAAGATCATGTTGAAAACAAATTCACAAAGTCTCGATTGTTGTGCAAAAATAACCTATAGTTGAGCAAAAATAAGATGATGATGAGCAAAATTTCACCAATTCCCCATGTTGTGCAATTATTGTCTATTGATGAGCAAAAATAAGACCTTGTTGTGCAATAATCTATTAAAAATTTATAAAATTATACTCCGTATTTACAAAATATAAGATCATGTTGAGACACAATTTCACAAGTCTCGAATGTTGTGCAAAAATAAAGTATTGATGAGCAAAAATAAGAGCATGTTGTGCAATAATTTATTGAGAAAGTATGAAATTATATTGAGAGAAAATAAGATCTGCTGAGCAAAAATAAGATGGCGTTGAGCAAATTTTCACCAATCCCCCATGTTATGCAATTTTACTCTATTGATGAGCAAAAATAAGACCGTGTTGTGCAATAATCTATTAAAAAGTATAAAATTATATTTACAAAAAATAAGATCATGTTGAGACACAATTTCACAAGTCTCGATTGTTGTGCAAAAATAAAGAATTATTGAGCAAAAATAAGAGCATGTTTAGCAAAAATTCCATTAATTCCCCATGTTCTACAATCAGTCTATTGAGCGCAATTTCACAACTCTTCGATTATTGTGCAAATATAATCTATTATTGAACAAAAATAAAACAATGTTGTGCAACATAACACTTCAAAATAGAAAAATACAAGGCTAGTGTCACCACTACTTGTAACTAATATCAATGTTAGCACTACTTTGAGACTTAACCACCTAGTGTCACCACATAAACTTCAATAACATAAAACGTCACCATATACACTTCAATATCAGAAAACACAAGGCTAGTGTCACCACTACTTGTAACTAATACAGTGTCAGCACTACTTTGGGCTTAACCACCTAGTGTCACCACATACACTTCAAAATAAAATAAAAAAGCCAGTGTCACCACTACTTGTAACTAATATCAGTGTCAGCACTACTTTGGGCCTTAACCATCTAGTGTCACCACATACACTTCAAAATCAAAAAACACATTCATCTAGTGTACAAAACCAATTCAAGAAAAAATCACAATTAAAACACTAAAAAATAAAATTCAAACTAAAATTGCACATTTTAATCACAATTCAATTTGCCTACATGGGATTCGAACCCACATCTTTGTGCATAAGCACAATGCTCTCCCATTTGAGCTAATGGGCTAAAAGCATTCGACTAGGAAACTCAATAACTCCACAACCAAATGAATAGCTCCAAACAAAGGCATTCAAAAGGGATGATATAACACTTTGTAATTATGATAGTTCTCATTACACAAGCGAAAACATCAAGTACACAACAGAGATCAAGTGTTTTCCGTAAAATAGATTTCCCAAAATCTATTTTCTGTAAAAACAGATGTCAAAAAATCTGTTTTCTGTAAAAACAGATTTCTGTAAAACAGATTTCAAGAAATCTGTTTTCTGTAAAACTGTTTTCTGTAAAACAGATTTCCAAAAATCTGTTTTCTGTAAAACTGATTTCTGTAAAACAGATTTCCAAAAATCTGTTTTCTGTAAAAACAGATTTCCAGAAATCTGTTTTCTGTAAAACTGATTTCTGTAAAACAGATTTCCAAAAATCTGTCTACTTATGATAACCAGCCCATTTATATGAAAATGTGTTCGTACAAAAATTCCAGCCCCAACCATAGCATAGCAAGTAACAAGCAAATTAAATTGTAGCAACAAGCATAGCTCAAGAGAAGGAGAACTAAGCTCAAGAGAGCTCCACATGTAACCTGAACAATCAGAGCTCAAGAGAAGGAGAAACCTGAACAATCAATTGACTGAGCAAGCAAATCGAGATCAACAGACCAACACAGAGCAAGCAAATCGAAAAACAGAGCAAGCAAATAGAGATCAGAGTTACATATACCATGAATGCTGACAACCCCAAAATCAAACCATGACAGACATCAAAACCTAAACAAACATGGAAACAAGCTGAAATGTTCATTCTGATCAAATTTAATCCTACATCGAGCGACAATGTACAATCAAATGAATTGGAAATTGGAGAGATTACCTAGATGAACTGGTACAGATGCAACATTCAATTCGGTCAGATCGGTGTAATATTGCTCTGTTGCTCCATATTCAAGCTCCAAAAACATTCAAATAACAGTGTATCCCCCGAGAAGGGAGGAATATCTACAGGAGCAACAATAAAACAAACATTGTGAAAGTTTATATATATTGCTTAATTTCAAATAAAGCTCAGCCACACAAAATTTCAGTTGAACAACACTGATGTGAATGCTGGGTGTAAGAAAAATAACACTCTTGGCCTATCATAATTCATTCTTTAAAGTGCTACACATGTATGACAAGCACAAGCTGCACAATTACACAATGAGCAATACAAAGTTGCTAATTCCAAGTACTGACAACATCAACATGAAACCACAAATGATGCATCATTATAGGATATATACAAGTATGAATGATTCATCTCTGTTGCTAGCAATTCACAGCAGAAGCTAAAAGTCACAGTTTTTTTTTTCCTAGGTACTGATGCAGTAACTCTAAGCTCGAGAAGGCATTATTCAGACAAGTGCAAGAAACCTATCAAAGTGCCTATTTTGCAAACTCGAGAAGGCATTATTCAGACAAGTGCAAGTAAAATGAAAAGCCTTCCAACTAAACATGGAAGTTATAAAATAGCTTAATTTCTACAATATTTTACAAATATCAGTGAAAAAACACTGATAATGTTCAAGGAGATGACATATAACATAATAAATACAGTATATAGTACATCAAACCAAATCCTACTGATTTCAACTTACAAACAGTTCGTTGAGCACAAGCCCATGGAAAGGCCTTACACTTTTCCCTTTACCAGAATCATCTTCCTACTCTTAATATATACAGTACATCAAATCAAATCCAAGTAAGCATCTAATTTCTCAATGCTAAACAAGTCAATGTTGGAAACTCTTAATTTAGAAACCAATAAAATCAATTCTCAGCCAGAGAGAAGGACATAGAGACATACAGAGTGCAATGCAAGGAAGGAAGAGGATGACTAAACTCTCTTACACTTGTCTGAATAATGCCTTCTCGATGTACTCTAGTCTATATGAGCAAATCAGATTTGGCGTTGTGTTGGCTCCATTCCTCTCTGGTTTCATCAATTGCCTGAGATGAGCATAAAATTGATTAAATCTCATCTGACCTAAGACCGAAAAGGGAAGATGTTCATAGAAAGTTCGTACCTTCTTAAAATACAGCGGAGAAGGCCAAATCGATCGCCATCGAGAGAGATCTGAGACATGGAGAATGGCAGCGGCGGCGAACCGGAGGAGGGGAGGAAGATGGAGGTCCGGCGAAAAGGAGGAGACTCGCCGCCATCGAAGCCGGATCCGGCGTCGAGAGAGAGAACAGATCGAGAGGGCGAGAGGATTTGGGAGACAGGAAAAACTGTCCGTACAATCCGAGAATAAGAATATATAGTGGCCATTTTGCTAAATTGTCCAAAACGCGACCATTTTGCAAATACGTCCAAATAAAGTGCCTATTTTGCAAAAAATTTCTATTTTAAATGCTTTGATTTTTCGCAACAAATTTGTCAATGCTTCATTAACCCATGTTCAATGTAGAGGATAATAAGTTAACTAACAAAGTTGCACACTTTAACCATGATTTTATCTAGAACGTACCACTCGGTTTTCTTTGATCTTAGTTGAAAATATGCTATTAGTAGATGAAACTATGTAAGATAGAACCCTAGTAACCAAGTGAATTTTTTTCTTTATAAGAAAAAAGTCGAGATGTTGGAAAAGATAGACAATGAAAAACCGTTGCGATTATAAAATGTACCAATATCGAAAAGGTGGTTGATTAACATAACTTCTTTATTGTATTATTATTTTCTTTTGAAATGCGGATGAAGAGAGAGTTAAAACACTGAAAAAGAAAGACGAACTTGTATTAAAATGTTTGAAGACAAGTTTTACAAACGATTCAAACACAAAACAAAGTGAAGAAAAGAAAAACAATTAGCCTCAACCGGGATATCAATCGTCAAGGATAGAACCGAAGGGCAATCAAGCTTCAAATCTCACAAGCTCTCAGAATCTCAATGTTTGGATGTGAAGGGAGCTGTACCTGCGCTCAAGAGTACAAGGGAATCAAAAACCCTAGCAGAGCTCAAGAGATAAGGAAGAGAAAGGCCAGCAGTAGCACTTAGAAGTTTCACTCTCTTAGTCGATGTTTAGTGTTTGTAATTGTAAACCCTTATAAACCCGAGCTAGTAGACGAATTCAAGTACACGGATGGAGCTAGCTGCTTGGGCCAAACTGAGATCTATAACATTGGACCAAATGCCCAAATTGCAATACAATCAGATTAGTACACCCTTATTACATACAAATACAAATACAGACACTAAAATTACATAGGCTAAAATGAGATGAGCCTAACATCTTTTATTAGACGTAACATTGAATGAAAATGTATAAATAAATTCTACCCATATAGTTAAAGCTTAAAACTTAAAATGATGTGAAGTTACTTGAATGTAAATTTGATTAATCAAATTGAAATTGCAAATAGCTAGTTAGCTAGTCGTAAGTCGTAACTTGTAAGATAGGGTTATATTATATGTGTGTCCTTTTTGATCCGTTTTATATGTGCGTCCTTGAAAGAGTAAATTTGTTAATCATAACCATAAGTTGTTTGTGATCACAATCTTCAAAGAGTCGTGCACATAAGTTGCTTTAATAAAATAAAATAAAATAAGAAAGAAGAGGTTTTTATCAAATTATCAGTATAGCAATTGATATTTGGGTGATTTTGCTACATAGGTTCTTTTGAATATTTAATTGGGTACTCCCCCAAGGATTTCACCGACTTCTTTCACAGGTGCACTCGAGGGAGAGAAGATGGAACTGGAACAGGCGCTCAGAACGGGAAAAGGATAGGAGAAAACAGGAGAGGGAGAGAGGCGATTGTGTTCGCTGTGTGTTTCAAAGCAGAACCCTAACCCTCCTTATATATGCTCCGAAATCCTCCTTAGCCCGCAAGCAAAGGAGAGATTCGAGTCTATCAACAGAAGGTTTGAGTTTATCCAAAACGATTTAAAAAGATTTCGGAAAAGATAAAATTTTCAGTGAAAAACAGATATTCGCGGATAAATACTAACAAGTCTATCCGTAATATCTTCGGCCTCAAGAAAAGATATTTTCCGCAAAGCTCCATCTCATCCTTTACCTCTCAATGTAGGTAACGGAAGAGTCTTCTTAAAACCCTTTTAGGATACTCTTGAACATTTCATGTGGGATGGAGAAATTCTAAGAGACACCTTAAAACCACCTACTCTAGGCATTATATCCAACAATCCCCCACAAATGCCGAGAGAAGGGTTTAAAAACTGAGGTTTTGAAAACAAGTTATGAGCGTGTCGAGGTTAATGCTTAAATGCTGATGTCTTGCGACTTGAATTAGCACATAGTGAAACTGGCGATTCCTTCGATAGAGAGAATGGCCAGAGGCCTTGAATTCCTCCATTTAGGGGTAAACCAGCAACACACACTTTCCACGGAGTCCTGTAACGTTCCGCTAAGTCTTATCACATAAGACATCCAAGTTTTGGCACACCTTGGGTGCTCATGAGTATTCTAGTGAGGACTGCCCTAAGTCTCACCTTGGAGGGTTGTCAATCCCTCACACTCACACGTAGGTAACTTCAACATATCTGTCTCAATACAGAATACCCCCACAATGGGTTATGAAGTCATTAAGAGCTCTAAGGCTCAACCTCTCTACTGTCGTTCGGTGATCTATCAAGTCCGTCTCAAAAGGACCACCCAATGCCTGGGCTATAGAATCATTAAGAGCGTTAGCTCAACCTCACTATACACTTGCCATAGGAATGGGAGATGTGTATCTCATATGAGTCTTTCCATGGCTTGCGTTTGACCAAATTAATGGTTTCCGCCACAGATTCCTCAACTCACGGGCTTTAGCCCCATTCTCCTTGACGTGTCAAGGACTAGCCTTCTGCAAAGTCCTTTGGTCAATGGATCCGCAATGTTCCTCTCTGACCGCACATACTCTAAAGAGAGTACCCCATTTCTTATCAACTGTCTCACAGCCTCATGTCAGATGCGTATATGCCTCTTCTAATTTAATTAGTTTTGATAGACCTCATCCAAATAGAATAGAATGGTCAATGGTCAACTGTTTGACCATTGACCGGTCAATGTTGATCGTTGACTGGTTAACGTTGATCGTTGACTGGTCAACGTTGATCAACTCATTTGGAATTTTTTCCCCCCTCTACGTGATGACATTTTTTTGATGCCATTATTTTTACTGTTTTGATGCCATTTTTTTATTACATTTTATTTTTGCTTTGATACCACTTTTCTAATGAATTTTTTTTCATTGGGTAAAAAATTCGGATGCGAATAATCGCTATCCGATAGCATCCTTGCGGATGAGGTCAGCAAGACCTGTATCGGTGTATAGGGAAGGGTTAACGGCAACATGAGCAAGGTGTGCAACCTTATCTGCTACGCAGTTACCATTACGAAGAATGTGAGAGAACAAGACTTCTTTAAACCCTGTAAGAAGTGAACTGATGTCTGACATAATTAGTTCGATTTCCAACGGACATTTGGCACTATTCTTAAGATAGTTGATGATTATAAGGGAGTCCCCCTCAATAATAATTTTGTTAATGTTTAGTTCTATTGCTTTCAATATTCCTGCTCTAAGAGCCAGAGCCTCGGCCATCAATGTTTGATTGGCCCAAAAAATGACTGCTTCGTAAGAGATCTTCATTCACAAAATCAGCCATCTCTTTTCATTGCTGCTACTCTACTAGAAAAACCCCTCGCTTCTAACCCACCTTCGTAGAGCCCCGTTGCCTCTGGTAGTCCTTTATCATTTCTTATTAAATATCCTATTGACCCTTGTCGATGAGTAGGGGCGGACCCATCGAAATTCAATTTCATTTTCCCACTAAGTTTTTTTCTTCCATTTGTCAATTTTTCTATGCCTTACCGTTTTGTTCAGTGGTTTTTTGTGACTATCGAGTTCACCGTCGCTCTTACAATTAAATTTTTCCGCTTTGCTCCATGCATTTCTACATGCTTCAACCTTTCTTAAGAATCCATCAATATTGGGTAGTTTCTGTTGTTGGCAGATCCAATGATTTCAGATTAACCAGATAGTCCACCAATGAAAAGCCATAGCTTCTTTTTCTTGGGAATTTAATTGTCCTGCGATAGTTGCTAGTATTGGCCCAATTTTCCTAGATTTCTTGATACAGTCGCTAATAGTATTTTTGACCTTAGCCGAGAGGCTGGAGAAGAATAATGAATATTTACACTAAAAAAATAGGTGAGTAGCATCCTCTTCATGGTGATTGCAGATTGCACAGTAGGGAGGGACCGCTAAACCCTTTTTTACAAACGAGCCGCAATTGGTAGTCCGTCGTGACAAACTTTCCAAAGGAAGTTTTTAATTTTTTTTGTTTGGGGGGGGGGGGGGGGTGTTTATTAATTTTCCAAATCCATGTATTCTCATCATCTTCATAATCCATATGTTTTGTGTTAAATTTATATACACTAGAAGTTGTAAACCATCCATTTTTATCCGGTCACCAGTACATTCTGTCTTGTATGTTATTTTTAGGTAAGGGTATGTCAGCTATTTGCTTCGCCGTACCCGTAGGCAAAACTAGTTTAAGTTTATCTAAGCTTCATTCTCCATTAATGATGTATTGATCAACCGTTTCTTCTAAATTGTTCATTCCTGGTACTGTACACTGGCTTTGTATGTCATTAACTGGAGCTCATTTGTCTTTCCATAACTTTATGGTTTTTCCATCCCCTACTGACCAGGCTAGACCGTTCTTAAATGGCTTAATTAATTTTCTTAGTTGAGTCCATTGCCAAGAGGCATTTCCTCTCTTCTCAAATTCTAGTAAGTTTGTTGATTTTAGGTACTTATATTTAATAATTTTAACCAACTATTATCAGGTTCTGCAATGATTTTCCACAGAAGCTTCATTTGAAGCGCTTCATTCATGTCCTTGGATTTTCCGAGTCCCATGCCACCTTTAGATTTTGCTCTGCAGACTTTATCCCAGCTTATTAGGGGTTTGTATTGAAGGTCTTTGTCCCAGAAGAAAGTTCTTATCTTGTCTAGGTTTGAGAGTATTGAGACTGGGAGCATAAAGCTTTGCAGGGAGAATAGAGGTTTGGAGGCTAGATTTGAATTGATTAAAACTGACCTTCCATGTTGAGATAGAGCATCAGCTTTCTACTTAGTCAGCTGGTTTGTTGTTTTGCCAATGATTTCCTCAAACGTAGTTTTATTTACTCTTCCATTCACGAAAGAACATCCCAAATATTTATCCAGTTTAATTTGTCTAGAGATGTTTAGGCAACCCTCCAACACAGGTATCCTTGTATCTGGAATACCAGAAGAACCTTGGAAAGCCGATTTATGGTAGTTGACCTTTTGTCCCGAAATTTGACAATAATCATCAATAATAGTCTTCACTTTGCCACGTGCTATTAAATTTCCTTTGGAGAAAATAATAATGCCGTCAGCGAATGCTAGAAAGGGAATTTTAGGACCTGAGTGGCTAAACCGGAATCCAATGCCAGACTGATCCAAATTGGATTCCCAACTTAGCTTTCGAGCTAACACTTCCGCATCGAGGATAAACAAAAACGGAGAGAGAGGATCTCCCTGCCTAATGCCTCTTGTTGGTCTGAACAGCTCTGTCGGGCCATTATTGATTAACACGGAGAAAGACACCGTTGTTACGCATTCCATGATTAAATCAATAAATTTTTTATCGAAGCCAAATTTCTTCAATACAGATTCTATGAAATGCCAATCTACCCTGTCATATGCTTTTTCCATATCTAACTTAATAGCTAGCCAACCTTCCGAGCCCTTGCGAGTTTTGAAAGAGTGAAAAATCTCATGAGCTATGAGGATATTATCTTTAATACCTCTATCTGAAACAAAGGCCCCTTGAAAAGGATGTCTTAGTTTTCCTATGACCTTTTTTAGACGCTCCGTTAGAATCTTCGATATTATCTTATATACTGTTGAGCATAGGCTAATGGGTCTGTAGTCCTTAGTTTTTGCTGGGTTATCACATTTATGAAGTAGGGTGATAAAGGTGTGGTTTACTTGTCGGAGCAATTTCCCCGTATGAAAGAAAGACTTAGTGGTTTTAATAACGTCGCCCCCAATGATGTCCTAGTAAGTTTTATAGAATTCAACCATCATCCCATCGGGGCCAGGGGATTTATTAGCTCCTAAAGACCAAACTGCTTCCTTTATTTCCCCATTAGATGGTTGGTTGCACATGAACCTATTCTCATCCTCGAAAATAGATGGAGAAATAAGCTCAAGGTAGTTATTCAAGATATTTGTATTGGTTGGTTCTTTCGAGAATCTTTTGACAAAATCCTTTCTAATTTCTGATCGAATGTTATGTTCCCCACATATTAGGGTTCCTGAATCGGAAGAAATGCTCCTTATAATTTTTCTATTTCTTCTGCCAAAAGCTACATGATGGAAATAGGCTGTGTTAGAATCAGTTAACTTGAGATGTTTGGATTTGGCTCTTTGACACCAGTATTCCCTTTGAAACTGGAGTAGTTTCTTTTTTTTTTGGAAATTAATTGTTTTTCTTTTGTCACATTCCTAAAATTGCTTATACTTTGCATCTTGACAAGCTATCTCTCCACTTCCTGTACTTGCCTAAAGATGTTACCAAATGTAATTTTGTTCCACTCTTTGGCTTTATCTTTCAAAATTTTGGTTTTACAAACTAGTCTAAACATGGTTGTTCCTCTATGTTCATTTCGCCATACTTGTTTAACAAACTAGTGGAGAGATAGCTTGTTTAACAATATTCCGAAAATCCTTTCTTTAAAGCCACATATTTTCAAATTTGAAAGGAGGTGGTCTAAAAAAATGTTCCGTGTTTAGACTTAAAGAAATTGGGCAGTGGTCGGAGGAAGAAAATGCACCATTTACAACTAAGAGATCAGGGAATTTTTCAAGAAACTCGTGTTGCACGAGGACCCAGTCAAGTTTCTCAAGGATGTTATCATCCCCTTCCACCTTTTCCCTCCACGTAAATTTGTTACCCGAGTACGGAATCTCCGAAAGTGAACATAGGTTCTTGAATTGAGTTAATCTCGAGAATCTATTAATAGCTAGTTATTGCTCCACCCTCCTTTTCATCACTACAGCAAATTTCGTTCATATCCCCCATAACTAAGCATGGAAGGTGCTCCGCATTTATAATTGTTGTAAAACTATTCCAGAAAGCTTCTTTATCCACCGCATGAGGTGGGGCATATACGAAAAAAATGACACCCGTGAAGTTCTTATCTATACATAAATATTTAACTCTAATAACTCTTGGCATTATTATTTCCACCTCGATTGATTCATTTAGCAAGTGAGTCTCATTCCAGAGTAAACCGATACCACCCGATCTGCCATTTCCAATTGACCATATTGATTTATTAAAACCACTCGATTGCCAAACTTCATCTAGTGGTTTTTTAAACATTAATGAAATGGTTTGATGACACTTTTTTAATGTCACTTTTTTTTAAACATTAATGACATTTTTAGTTTACTGTGATGCCATGTTGACCATTGATGCCATTTTTTTTTACTGTTGACTACTGATGACACTTTTTTTATGTCAATTTTTTGATGATATTTTTTTACCGTGATGCCATATTTTTTCAAAGTAGTGTTTTGATGCCATTTTTCTAATGTATTTATTTGATGCCACTTTTTTAATTAATCAATTGTATATCATTATATTTTCATCGATTATAATTTTATTCACCGATGACACATTGTGATTACACTTCATTGATGCAATCATTTGTGATGACATCTTTTTAATGATGACTTTTATTCATTGATGACATTTGTGATGACATCTTTTTAATGATGACTTGTATTCATTGATGACATATTTTAAATGATGACTTTTATTCATTGATGACATTTGTAATTCCACCTCATTGATTTCAATCATTTGTGATGACATTATTTGTAAATGACATTATTATCGAGGACACATTTGTAATGATATTTAAGAATATAATAATATGAAATACCACATAACATGTGATTACAAGATCTCAGTAAATGTCCCTTAATTCTAGAGGTGATATACGAGCTCACGAGCTCGAGTACTTGGTGTTCAAGCTCGGCTCGTTTGTAAACGAGCCAAGCTCAAGCTCCATATGAAAACGAGCTCAAGCAAGTACTCGAGCTCGGCTCGCAACCTGGGGAAAGTGCTCAAGCTCGAGGTCGTTTGCACTCAAGCCGAGCTTGGGCTCGAGCTTGTGAGCTCGCTTATACTCGAGCCGAGCTCGAGCTCAAGCTCACGAGCTCGTACAAGTGACTTTGTTGGACACGAAAACGTTGTCCAGTAGCATTTGTAACAAAGAAAAAAACATATTGATATTGAAGAAAAACATATATGCCAATAGAAAAGAACAAGCTTCAAAAACCGATGCTTCATATGTACAAGTTCAATCATCCTGGAACTGAACCCGATCAAACTAATGTTTTTTTCGCCAAGCCAGAATCATACCATTTAAAGGGTGTTATCATAATTAAGGATTTCATGCTATAAAGAATCAAATTCACCCGACTAAACTCAAATAAAACTCTGGGAACTAACATACAAAGCCTAAATGAAGA
Organism: Persicaria tinctoria; assembly: GCA_037127255.1. Lineage (NCBI taxonomy): Eukaryota > Viridiplantae > Streptophyta > Magnoliopsida > Caryophyllales > Polygonaceae > Persicaria > Persicaria tinctoria. The sequence continues at coordinate 509,534 of JBANSL010000015.1, forward strand.
TCTTAACTTACTAATCATCCATCAGCATCACAAATATATCACCCATGAAAGCTTGCAACCACCATGACAGGTAAGTTGACGAGGAGTGCCATACTGTACAAATGAGAGCATTGAACCATTCGAACTAGACAAACAATGGACGGGAGATGATAGCTCGAAAAAGCTCCTTGTGATTGACTTCAACTTCTGCCCATGCCTAGGTTAGCAGTAGCAACTGAGCACCAAAACTCCCATGAAAAATCAGAAAAGAGAGCTTCAATTAGGGTTTTATCGAGCTTGAAAAATAAATTCCAGCAATCAATTGGAAGTCAAAAGCTCACCTACAAGGAATGACAACGGCAACCAAACCAGCGAATTCGGCTCCAACGACGATGACAAATCTGGGAGTGAGGAAAAGGACTAAACAAAGTAAGCATCGTACAAATTAAATCTTTTAAAGTAAGCAATGAACACTTCAGTAAATAAAGAAATTCAGCAATGGCCTTGCAAGTGAAATTGGAATCTTGTAGCTTATGCTAATGAACTGGAACTTATAGGAAAAACACATTCAAAGTTCATTTCAAGTTTTTTTTGAGCAATTTGAAAATTATATAAAATCAAATTGAATTGCTTTTACAGTAAAGCAAATTGACAATTCTACTGTATGAATTGAATGTAAGTCTGTCAAGGACCTTCAAAAGTTCTACACAATGCTATTTGAGTTTTGGAGTTGTGCCATCAACTTCATTGGGCCCATAAAAACAGTAGCAACTACGTTCTCACCCAAATTGCAATTAAAATAGATGGTTTCAAGTATGTACAATAGAGATTGTCATCAATTTTAACATTTTCACCCAAATTCAAAACCCTAAATCTATCAAAATTGAAGAATCTAATCGAAAACCAAAATTTTGGCATAATAATACACAAATTAACCAGAGACACTATAATATAAGGGCAAATTGAATTGAAAGTTCAAAAGATTACCTGGAGGTCGCGAATCTGGAATGTCCATGTTCAAAATAAAAAAAAAAAACAAGTTTTTTGACAAAGAGAAACCATCGATACCTGGAGAAGGAGGAGGAGGATGTTAGATATGGGGAGGAATTCAACAATGGATAGGCGGATATGGCTGGAGAAAGGCTCCCCAACGTCAGCGAAGACATGGCGAATCCAAGAAGGCGATGCGGCGGACGGAAGGTGAGCACGGTGCCGCTCACCACCAGGATGCTGCGAAATTCTGCCTCTAGCTTCGCCATCGCCGCCTAAATCGCGATCTCCACCCGATCCATGGACGCCTTGCTCGTCTGAAATCGGAGATGCCCTCAATGGTGAGGTTGAGAGGACTGGGAGAAAGCGGAAGTGGAACATAACGGATAGGTTAAAAAGGGGTACATACGCCTAATTAATTTTGCAAGGGGTCTAGGACGACTCATTAATATTTTAAAGGGGCTAAATACCTAATAACATTCTCAAAAAAGATCAATTGCACCAAATTTCCTTTTTTTTGTACAGTAGGCAAGAAATAGGTGATCCTTACCAAAGCAAGGTGCCACCATGATCATCCTCGCGGATGATGTTACACATATCCCTTTTTTTTACGCAAGATAAGAATTAGGTCAGGTTGGCCGCAGCAGAGGCCCTTCTTAGCGCATCCTTCCGAACGAGAACTAGCAGTTCTGGTTCATCCTCACAGCAAATGACGACATGGGATACATGGGCAACACGAGCAAGGTAGTCAGCCACAACATTCGATTCCCTAAAAATATGACGAATAACAACATAAGTAAAGGACGAGATATCAGACAGAATATCAGCTTGTAGCATCTCTATTGTCCAGGGGCATTTCCAATCCCCCGGTAGAGCTTTTATCACTAGTAAGTTATCTCCTTCGATAAGAAGTGTAGGTAGTTGCAACTCCTTTGCTCGTAACAAACCCATTCTGAGTCCGAGATTTTCGGCATAAATCACCGAGATATTTGTGCAAACAGATCTGCCAGCAGAGACAACTAAACCAGCAGAGTCACGAATGACAAAACCATAAGGCGAGTTGCCACTCGGGAGTACCGAACCATCAAAATTGAGCTTATAGCAATTTGGGGGTGGTTTATCCCACTTCCCGGACCGATTCTGAGACCTGGTTGTGTATACTGCTATGAATGCGACGATTGGGGATCAACGGTCCAGTCGGATCGTCGTCTAAAAGCTTTGATTGATTCCAACAATGTGTAGTTGTGTTGTGGAGCAGCAATATTTCATTGATAGTTACCTTGTTAGTATGATCGAAAACGAGTTGATTCCTAAAGAACCACATGGCCCACCAAGCTGAGGCTAGAACGACAAATATGTTGGTCCCAATCGCACATTTTATCGCAGTAAGTGGAATCACATTGCCCATGCCGACATAAGCAGTGATATATCCCGGAATGTGGATGCGTAAAGCTTTCAGCAAATCAGTAGCCATGGGGCATCGAAGAAGAAGGTGATCACCCTATTCATTTGTATTGCCACAAAAAACACAACCAGCAGGTACAACCACGTGCGACTTCTGTAATCTGGTTTTAGTCGGAAGACCATCACGAGAGATTTTCCAGAGAAAGTGTCGAACCTTAGGGGGCACATCGAGACACGCGAAATCTGGCAACCCGGTGTTTTCTGATAAGAAAGAGTTAGCAGAGGCGGTTGAGAACCAGCCATTTTTGCTAGGGCCCCAAAATAGACGATCCGTGATTGGGTTACTTGCAAAGTTAAACCCATGATGTGGTCGATATCATCTTGTTTCAGAACATTTGCTAATGAGTCATTTATAAATGTTTTGTTCCACTGGCGGTTGGTGATGAAGTGAGCCACCGAAACGCCCTTGAGATTATCCGGGATGGGTCTCAGTGTTTTGGAACTCAGCGGCTTCTAGAAGGCCCAGTTATGGGACCAGAAATCAATGGTTTTCCCGTTTCCGACTCTCCACTGTAGAGCTGAAAGGAACTTAGATCTGATAGACATAAGGCGGGACCATTTGCACGAGGTGTTACACAGATCCCTAACAGTAGGGAGAGTACCAAATTTCCTCTTGATTTTTTTTTTTCATATTTTGTTTTCTTAAATGGACGAATTAAAAATGAGAGTCAACTGTCGCAAATAATATATACTACTATTATTATTCACTTAATAACTACTACATTGTCATGACTCACAATTCATGTGAGTATGTGCTGCTAATTGTTTTAAATTATACATGAGTACATTTTCATATTTTATGTCAAAACAAAAAGTCTCAGATGTAAAGATGTTGTAGTTAGTAAACAAAACTTTACACTGTTTTTCTTGTTACTCAAATTTGATCGATCGGTATCAATAATTTTCCATCTAAATTAGTAAATTACGTACTATAAATTTATAATTAAGATTTATGAAGGGGTTCAAACTCACATTCATATTTTCTGTCTAATTTTGTTCGTGGTGGGCGGTGGCCTTATCTTTGTTGATTTGGTTGTATTTCGGTTCTTTCATAACAGTTTATCCATCACCATTCTTTCAGCCTCTTATTTCACTGAACATGTCAGACGAGTCGAATTCTTTCCGGTTCAAAAAAAAAAAAAAGTATTATGTGACCTGTCTAATCCTGTTGGATAACATTAACATGATCTTGAATTAGTTAGCGTTATCAATACACTTTTTTTATTTATTTATTAGGAAAGATTTCAGGTGAGAAGGCTCTACCCGATAGCATCCTTGCGGATGAGGTCCTGAAGACCTGAATCATTTTTAATATCGACTCCTCGGGCAGAGTGGCAAAGGTGTGCAACCTTATCAGCCACTCTATTGCCCATACGAGGAACATGAAAGAAGGAGACTTCTTTCATAGTCGATAGCAGAATTTGTACATCAGAAATTATCATTTCAATTTCCCAAGGGCATTTGGTTTTCCTATTTAAGTGATCAATGATTATCTTAGATTCACCTTCGATTTGAATTTTGTCTATATTGAGTTGGCGAGCGTGTTGGATTCCCATTTTGAGAGCGAGAGCTTCCGCAGTGAGAGGGCGTTGTTTGCCTGGTTTCTTGTGACACACTGATACTAGTTGTCCTTCCCAATCTCTAATAATGGCCCCAGCAGTGCTATCGTTATTTGTAAGTGATGATCCATCGAAATTGAGCTTTAGCATACCCCACGGTGGCTTGCGCCAAGAAATATTTTTTTGTCTTTTATTCTGTTTTGGAGTTTTGGGGATAAAATGACTAAAGTCCTCCTCAAAATCAACCTCAACCACAGATGTCTTGTTCCGATTGTCTATGTGCGATTTAATCAGATGTAATACTTTGTCTTTTTGTGGAACGGCTACCCGCTGAAACAAATATTGATTCCTAATATACCATGTAGACCACCAAGAGAAAGCAAGGCTCTCCGGCGCCGACGAGTTAAGATTCTTCCCAATAACTGACAAAATGGGCTTGATGTCCCGAGACTGGACAATCATGCTAGCAATAGTTGATTGGACTTAGGGGGGGGGGGGGAATTGATGGATCGCTCGTATAAATTGACACTCTAGTAAAAGGTGGACCTCGTCCTCGGGCCCCCCATTACATAAAGAACAGGTGGTCGGGACAGACGTCCCCCGACAGGATAGCCTAGAAGCAGTTGGAAGGCCATCCTGTGATACTTTCCAAAGAAAATTTTTAATCTTCGGGGGAATATTAGCCTTCCATATCCAGGCATTATTGTCAGGGAGAAGTGTTGACTGAGCTATTATCAATTTGTATGCACTAGCAGTGGAAAACCATCCCTCCCTATCGGGCCACCATTATAACCGGTCCTCAAATTGCGAGGCGGGTAGCGGAATGTCTAGAATTTCACGTACCAAGCAGTTAGGTAGTGCGCTCTGGAGTTTTTCCTTCCACCATCTTCCCCCCAAGATGTAATCACTGACATCCTCCTCATGATTATTATATCGAGGGCAATCTTCCATGGACGACAAGGAAGAAGTTGTGATCCAATTATCAGTTCAGAATTTAATTGATTTCCCATTTCCTACAGACCAAATAAGCCCCGACTTAAATTTGTTAATTAGAGTTGTGAGCTTAGACCATTGCCAGGAGGTTGACCCAATTTTTTTTGTATTCGAAAATGCTAGCAGAGCGAAGGTACTTGTGTCTGAACAATGAGACCCATACATTACTAGGCTCAGCCAAAATCTTCCAAAGAAGCTTCATTTGGAGAGCCTCATTCATGTCACTCGATTTCCGAATCCCCAAACCCCCACAATGCTTCGGTTTGCAAATCCTATCCCAGCTAATTAGTGGGCGGTACTGAAGATCCTTGTTCCAAAAGAAAGTGCGGTTTATCTGGTCAAGTTCTTTGTGCATCGTCGCAGGGAGCATGAAATTCTGCATAAAGTGTAGTGGCTTAGCAGAAAGATTGGAGTTGATTAAGATAGCGCGTCCTTGTTGAGAAAGGGCATTGACCCTCCATTTACTCAACCGTTCTTTAAACTTACAAATGATTTATTCGAAAGTATTTTTGGTCACACGCTCATTGATAATAGGGCAATCAAGATATTTCTCTATTGAGTTTTCATTTGTAATATTAAGACAGTTGTACAGTTCTAGGATCCTATGGTTAGGGATGTCTCTCGTAGCTTGGAAACTAGATTTATGGTAATTGACCTTTTGGCCCGAAACCTTACAGTATGAATCTACAATCGACTTCACTTTGCGTCCAACTTCCAAACCACCTTTCGAGAAGATGATGATGTCATCTGCGAAGGAGAGGAACGGAATCCGGGGGGCGTGTTTTCCAATCGGGAAGCCGATGTGGGTTTTTATCCAGTCTTGCCTCAGTTGCGAGCTTCCAGGCCAGAATCTCAACACCTAAAATAAATAGGAATGGGGAAATCGGGTCCTCCTGACGGACACCCTTGGACAGGAAGATCAGGTCAGTAGGACCGTTGTTGACTAACACTGAGAAAGATACCGTCGTGATGCATTCCATGACCCAAGAAATAAATTTATCGTGGAAACCAAATCTCTCAAGTACCCTTTTTATGAAATTCCAGTCGACTCTATTGTATGCTTTTTCCATATCTAGTTTTATTGCTAACCATCCCTCATGAACCATCCGAGATCTGAAGGAGTGAAAAATTTCGTGAGCTATCAGGACATTATCTTGAATAGCCCTGTCAGATACAAAAGCGCCCTGTAGAGGGTGAATAAGTTTCCCAATAATCGTTTTCATTCTATCGGTCAAGATTTTGGATATAATTTTGTATATATTGGAGCATAAGCTGATCTGTCGGTAATGACAGGTGGCAGTCGGATTTTCTCTTTTTGGGAGAAGGGAGATGAATGTGTGATTTATTTGTTTAAGTATTTTTCCGGAATGGAAGAAACCTTTAACTGCTCGGATTACGGATGTACCTACTATATCCCAATATTTTTTATAAAATTCAGCTGTGAAGCCATCAGGACCCGGGGATTTGTTTTCCCCTAAATTGAAAACTGCAGTTTTAATCTCCATGTTAGACGGTAGTTGCACAAGGAAATTGTTTTCCCCCGGTGTAATTGATGGTTGTATTAGCTCCAACAACTCGTTTAGGAGCCTGTCATCTATCGGTTCTTTCTTAAATCTTTTGTCGAAATCCCCTTTAATCTCATTCCGAACATTTTCCTCGCCTACAATCAAAGTTCCAGTGGAAGAAGCGATGTTACGTATTTATTTCCTATGCCTTTGCCCCGACGTCACTCGGTGAAAATATGCTGTGTTGGAATTAGCTTAGGATGTTTGATTTTGGCTTTGTGGTTCCAAAAAGTTTTTTGGAAGATCCATGTAGTATTCTCCCTCTTAGCGTTATCAATACACTGGACTGGAGTATGAATTTTTGTTGTTTTTTTGTCAAAATATAAATGATTTGCCAGTTGCGAGTTGCCAGCCCAACCCCCAACCACACCACCACCACCCCCAAAAAAGAAAAAGGAAAAGAAATAAAGCTCCAGAATTTTCCTTTTTTCTCAAGACAAAGAGATGTCACATGGCAGTGGCAGTGCTGAAAATTCATCCACAAAAACCCTTCAATCACAAGAGAAAGCGAAAGCGAAGGCCCTCCCTCTCCCTCTGGTTGTGTTTTGAAGTCATCGTCACCATCATCAGTCAAGCTTCGTCGCTCTCCTCAGATCCATTTCACCTCTTCCTCTATCCAGCTACCTTTCCTCACCAATCCCTAAGTTCCCTCCTGCTTTTTCCCAGAATTGTCCATTTTCGCCGGTTTCCAGCTGGATTGATTCGCCGCAAAAGGGACTTCAGTTCCCAATTTCAGCTGGAGAATCCTCAAACGGATGTCTGAAGCTTCCAATTCCCTCATCTCTTGGCAGATGCTGATCGGTAAGCTACTTTGACTTTTCGTTCCTATTTGATCAATTGTTTTCGGCTGTTGCTGCTTATTACTCAGATTAGAATTTTGAACGGATAGGTAACGTTTGATTCTCTGGATTTACTTGCATATTTTTGTTTATCACTCGTTCCTTGTTTCTCTTTTGTATTCAAGATTTTACTGTTATAATAAAGTTCCTGTATTTAATGATGATTCACTAATATGTCCCAGATTTTCCGCCTTCTTGTTTACTGTCAGTTGTATTTTATCAAGTCTATATATAGACATGGATTTTTAACTGTTGCTTTTCATTTCCGTCATCATGTATTATATATACTATTTCAGGGTCTTTCAGTTAGACTTTGTTTCAGTACAAGGTGTTTCTTCTTCTCAAATTCTTCAGTGTTCCTGCCAATTTATTGCCTCGAACTTATTTGGAAACTGAATTATGAGTATGTTATGATACATATTCCATAGGGCGGAGTGGAGTGTGGAATCATATCCTTTTTAGTGTTTATTTTGTTTTAGTTGTTGTTCTCATCTTTTAGTGTCTTACTTGGGTCATTTGTAAACGCCCTCTCGATTCATTCGGGGAAAGGATGCACACACTGCAACCACAAGACCACGTGCTGAGTGAGACTTATTGAGTTTGTTTTTATACATATTCCGTAGGGCTTGTATACATTATTGTGGTTATCTTGGTCAATTTTATGCATACATGATGGGTTGTTAACAAGATTCTGCGGCTGCATAGGTTACGTCTTCTTAACTGAAGCAGTATCTTGGAGATGAACATGGAAGATAAATTGAGGATGGTGAGGAACAAATACAGGAAACCGAGCAGTTTGCGTATCTCCAGTATTTCAAGCAGATGTTCGTTACCCGTTTTCATATGGACATTGGTTGGTTGCCTTCTCGTTCTGCATCTTTACTCTCTTCTCTCGTCTAAAGAACCTGTCAGTGGGGAGCTACAAGGGCACACTATAAAACACTACGAGCTTGAAGCAGTGGAAGAGGAGAACATCCAAATTCCCCCACCAAAGGGAAGGCGATCACCTCGGGCTGCTAAGAGGAGGCCGAAGAGGCCTACTACATTGATTGATGAGTTTCTTGACGAGAATTCTCAGCTTCGGCATGTTTTCTTTCCTGATATGGGAACTACTATTGATCCGAGAAAAGAGATGAGCAACAACAGCTTTCACTACTATCCTGGAAGAATTTGGTTAGATGCTGATGGACATCCAATTCAAGCTCACGGTGGTGGGATTTTATATGATAAGAGATCAAGGACTCACTATTGGTACGGAGAATATAAAGATGGACCAACCTACCCATCTCTAAAAGGAGCCGCACGGGTAAGTTCTATCTCTTACAAAAATTGATCATTGTTATGAATACTTATGATATATGTTGAAGCTACTGGTTATGGAAATGAAATAATCTCACCCCCCCCCCCCCCCCCCCCCCCATGAGACTATGACTAATTGCACTGCCATGATTGTTTTTCATTATACTGTTATCTCTATTTGATTAGAAATTAGGCCGTCTAGTTCTTATAAGAAGCTTAGTGGATATGGCTTTGCAACAACCTGACATATACTTTCTAATGAAACGGAAAATCCACACACACCTAGAAAATTTATCTTCATCGAGCATAATCAGTTTTGAGGATTTGATGTTTTTGAGCAAGGTCTGTACTTTATAGCCTCTTAGTTGTTGCCTTTAAAAAAATATTGTCTTGCTCTTCTTTTTATCATAAAGATACGAGCCTTTTAGGTTTTTAAAATGGGAAAAAAAAGGTTCTGTTTCGATCTTGGAGAGCTCTTTTCTGTTAAAATTAAAAGAGAGCAAGTTAAGCTCATATGTTTGTATGATCATAAAAATATGAGCCTTCAGCATATTTTTATTAGATATTAAAGATACGAGCCTTGTAGGTTTTCTGTTTATATTGATTAGAGCATGCAGCATCTGGCCTTGTCTTCCCTTATCAAGATTTGCCTAACGGTACAACTCTGCTTGTGTATGCATATGTAGTGTATTCCTTTGACCAATTGACTGAGTCCCGATTGTTCAGTACTACCTCCGATCCACTATGTATGACGTTTTACACAATTGCACAGTATTCCATTTCATCAGGCTTTTCCTTCGGGCTTATTGACTAACCCCGGCTTTGTGAAGCACCTAGGGTTGATTTTTAATATGAAGGTGCTTTGTTATTTTCCTAACCTTAATGGATGTCATAGGAGATGCATCCTTACAGTAAACAGATCAGATGATTGGGGATTTTTACGTGTTTGTTCCAGGCCAAGCATTGATTTTATGAGGGTGCTTTAGCATGTTCAGCACTGTTCTTATTGTGACATTGTGTGTTTTTATTTAGGTTGATGTCATTGGGGTTGGTTGCTATTCTTCAAAGGACTTGTGGACATGGACAAACGAGGGTATCGTGCTTGCTGGTGAACAAGCAAACGAAACCCACGATCTGCACATATCCAATGTGCTCGAGAGACCAAAAGTGATATACAACGAGAGGACTGGAAAGTACGTTATGTGGATGCACATTGATGATGCTAATTACACCAAGGCCTCAGTGGGTGTTGCTGTCAGTGACTATCCTACTGGTCCATTCGACTACCTCTACAGCAAAAGGCCTCATGGCTTTGAAAGTAGGGATATGACAGTCTTCAAAGACGACGATGGCATTGCATACCTTGTATACTCGTCAGAGGACAATAGCGAGCTTCATATCGGACCTCTCACTGAAGATTACCTTGATGTGAAACGTTTAATGAGACGAATCCTCATCGGGCAGCACCGGGAAGCTCCAGCTTTATTCAAGCACAAGGGAACCTATTACATGATCACATCTGGTTGCACCGGTTGGGCACCAAACGAGGCAATGGTTCACGCAGCAGAGTCGATCTTGGGCCCATGGGAGACCCTGGGGAACCCGTGCATCGGAGCAAACAAGATCTTCAGGCAAACAACATTCTTCTCTCAAAGCACATTTGTCCTCCCAATACCTCACCTCCCTGGCTATTACATATTCATGGCGGATAGGTGGAACCCGGCAGACCTGAGGGACTCGAGATACGTCTGGCTACCCATGTCTATTTCGGGTGCAGCGGACCAGCCTCTTGAGTACGATTTCGGGTTCCCATTATGGTCTCGGGTTTCGATTTATTGGCGCAAGAATTGGACACTTCCCTTAACACATAGCACATAGAAATGGTTGTCCTGGTTACTGTTTTTGTCCTCATAATGTATCATTATGTACAAATGTTACTTTCCACAGCTGATTCTTTTTCTGATGAGTGTTGTATCTTTAGGAATTCATACTGATGTTTATATCAATGCCGAGCTTTCTACATAATGCAGTGTTTATTTCAAATTCTTCATTTTTTATGGCTCAATTTGCAATTTCAAATTAAATACAGGCCCTTGTATGCAAAAAATATAAATACCCTCCCATCCTCAGGGACCTCTTCCTATATATACTTCCTCTTGAAAACCCTAGACTCCCTTCAGGCCGGCGCTTCACAAGAGAGAGAGAGAGAGAGAGAGAGAGAGATTGAGTGAGTGAGGGCGAAGATGAAGTACAATCCTAGGGTTACAAGCTCCCGCCGGAAAAACAGGAAGGCTCACTTCACGGCGCCGTCGAGCGTTCGCCGCGTTCTGATGAGCGCGCCGCTGTCTACAGATCTGCGCAGCAAGTACAACGTCCGATCGGTGCCGGTTCGCAAGGACGACGAGGTGCAGGTCGTCAGGGGAACCTACAAGGGCCGGGAAGGCAAGGTGGTGCAGGTTTACCGCAAGAAGTGGGTGATCCACGTCGAGCGGATCACCAGGGAGAAGGTGAACGGATCCACCGTCAATGTCGGCGTGAATCCATCGAAGGTGGTAATCACTAAGCTGAAGCTCGACAAGGATCGGAAGTCGCTGTTGGATCGCAAGGCGAAGGGCCGCGCAGCCGCTGATAAGGATAAGGGGACGAAGTTCACCGCCGAGGACATTATGCAGAACGTCGATTGAGCGATGTGATTTGGATGCCTCGAATTTTGGAAACGGTACAATTTGATTTCTCAGTTTGTTTTTAGACTGGTGAGGGTTGTTTCTGATGTTATTGACTATCGAAATACGTATTTTGCTTGCTGTTGGATTCCATTTCTTTACCTATCCAATTGAGAAGTTTATTGGAGTGGTCTGAATTCGGAATTTGAAATGGAATTGGTTTTTGCTTGGGATTATATTGCACAAGGACATGGTTAGCACAACTAGGTGCACAAGTTTTTATCATACAGACAAAGACTTACCATCATTACATTGCATAGAAATAGGAAGGAGGAGATGGAATCATGGAGATGCATAGTGAAGTAGTGATGTTGCTGAAAGCCTGAAACTTGTGGTCTTGTATCATCTATAACGTATCTTTAGTAACCTGTATACAAACACAGGTTGTGGTAATAAGTACGTTCCTTGCAATATTTCTCCCCCACCTTCATCCCTTCATTTCCACCTCCCCTACCTCTTAAAATTTGGGGAGGAAAACACACCTTAGAATGAAATGAAATCGTAAGTGCCAAGTTGTGGTGGATATCAGGTTTAACCCCCTGAAGCTCCTTCCTGAAATAAGTGCTCTTTACCAATCACATAGCTGGTCTTTCAAAGTTCAATAACCTAGGCACACTTATGACTTATGAGGGGCCGGGGAGGGAATAGTAGTACCCCTCACTAGATAAACTAGGCAGACTTATGAAGAAATGGCTAGTGGTCATCCGACAAGACCTCAATCGGCTGAGCTTTTGGGCCTGTGAGGTCTAAACTCTAGAGTGATGGGCTAGGGTGTTTTGCCCTTCTGCCTAGGATTGATTGCTTGCTGTCTTCTTCAGCTAATGTTTTGGCTTCTTTCCTGTCTTTTTTTCCCTTTGTGTGGCCGACTAACAAGTGGTTTGTGTCTTATTTTGATGGGTCTATTGGAAACACTCTCCTGACTTGGTCGGGATCCTTACCTCCAGACCCTGCTTTATTGCAGGATATCCTGAGTTGCGGACTAGACTTTGGATAATTTTCTCTAAAATACCAAAAAAGATATTTTCAACCATGAACAGCCAAAACTACGTACTTGACTACTTGTAAGTTGTAACTTATGACATGTGAACGGGGCAAAAGCAAAAGTAGCCGGACGTACATCGCCCGTTGATGTTGATCGAAGTCCAAGGATTTCAGCCAACAAAAGTTACTCTCTCCGTTCCAAAATAGGTGTCACTTATCTTTTCGGCACATTTTTTAAGGTGTTAAAAACTCTATAAAATATTATCTTTTAATTAAATTTTTTATATAATTTCATAGATATTAATAATAAGTATAATATTGTATAAAAAATTTAACTAAAATAATAATATTTTATAGATTTTTTAACTCATTGAAAAACGTGCAACAAACGTCACTTATTTTGGAACAGAGGGGAGTACAGGTTTTCTGTACAAATTGGACCATTTCTTCACTTGACTGTAACAAAACCTTTGAAGGCTGCTGCTTAGAGTTGAAGAAGATGAACCAACTTGTAGATCCAAAAGGTTATTCAAATCACCCATTCAGCCCCCACTCCTTACTTCTTCTATACTTTATTCCATTGATTCTTACTTATTATATGACCTCACCTACTACATTTTCTACCTATTAAACAACATTAAATCACACGTTCACCTCCCATTTAATTATTCCTATTTTCAAACTTTATTTTATACAAGAAAATAGGAAAAATATACCTATTTTTAAATGTTTAAAAATAGGTAAAATGTTCAAAATACTAGTATTAGTTAGTGATTGATTAAGCAATTCATAACCTTTTCTGCATTTTTAATAAAGGTAAAACAAAATTAATTAGTGGTAATTTTTATAATCAAAGCTACGGAGTATTTTTATACAAACAAAACAAATAATGTCAGTAAGTTTTTTTTGTTTTGACATTAATTAATACTCGGTAATTAATAGGCTTGTTTTCTGTGTGCAATTTGTCTGAACAAAAATCAACATGTTGGTTAACCGATATACTACTCCGTATTACTCTTGCACGACGTTCATCATCAGTTCATTGGTGATGATTATTGATTATGGCGACCACTAACTTCTCATTTCCTCAGTTCTCCCCCCCCCCATAAATCCCCCTTTCAAATTCCGATTTCAACGCCCCCTTAATTTTACATTCCTCCCACTATTTTCCGGATCACCTCTCCTTCCCCTCTTTCTTCTTCCTCTGTCCTCCGTCAAAGCCAGAACAATTAACTGACCATCCCATTTGGTATTGGTTCGCCCCCACCTCTTTCTTCTTCCTCTGTCCTCCGTCAAAGCCAGAACAATTAACTGACCATCCCATTTGGTATTGGTTCGCCCCCACCCCTTTCTTCACATAATTTTACATGTTTGGATAAAGTTTTTGGTAAAGTTGCTTGCTTTTTGCAGGAGGAAGCTTCCTTTCTTTGATTCTCTCTCCCGTTCAATTCCCCTCCCCCCCTTTACCGTACGTGTGTTTGTGGCCAATTTTATCTCACTTTCTCGTTTTTTCTGCTTTCACATTTACCTTCAGAGAGCTCAAAATGGTGGAGATTCAACCCCTCATTTGATCTGTTTCAATTAAGGTTGCGTCTTGTAAGGTATATGAATTACGAAACAACACTTCTCCTCATTCAATTTCTTCCCGAAAGGAGCTAGTTTTGATTTTTATGCTTGCTACAGGGAGTTGTAGAAAATGGAGAGCTATTTGCAAGGGAACTTCGATGTCAAGTCCAAGGGATCGCCGGAGGAGGTGCTTCAGCGATGGCGGAATCTCTGCAGCGTCGTCAAAAATCCCAAGCGCCGTTTCCGATTCACTGCCAACCTTTCCAAGCGTTGCGAGGCAGCTGCTATGCGTCGCACCAATCAGGTCCGTTTTTTTCCCCCCGGTGACCTGAATCTCTGTTCGCCGAAAGATTCGGATGATTAATTCTCCGCTCCCACACGGAACTGTCAGTCTATCAAAATTTGAATCCTTGACCTGAATTTAAACCTCCCGTTCATCCTATTCTGTTTGAATTTTCAGAGATCTTGCTTTAAATTAAAATCCAGATAATAATCTAGTGAAGACGAGGACAAACATTCAAAGAAGTTGGTCTCCTCTTGAATACTATCAACTTCATCATCCATGTTGATCAGTTGATGAGCGTCTCTTTGTCGAAGTGATATTGATTATATGTACGGGAGGGCCCTTCTTTTGGATCGTTTTTAGGGTTTGACATAACATTCAGAAAGCAACGTGTTCGGTAGCGAGTAGCGATTAGCGTCAGAAAGAGACTTTTTCATTTCTTATCTCAATTTTCTTTTTGACTATTTGAAATCGATTGCGTTAGCTGCCATTTGCCATAGATGACGAGCAATGATCCAACGGACGTTCCACCATCAAAACAGAGCTTTAAACAGTGACCATGATTTTGCTGACTTTATAATGGTTTATTTAGAAAGTGATTCAGATCTGATCGCTGGTTACATGTAATGCAATACTCCCTCCATTCGCAAATAACTGACTTTTTTTAGATGTAAAACTTAAGCATGATATTATTTTTAAAAAATTAATTAAAAAAAATATTTTGTATAATTTTTATCGTCATTCAAAAAATATGCATGACTTAAAAAAAAAGTCAGTTATTTACAAACGGAGGGAGTAATAACTTCGTTTTAAATGCCTCAACAGTCAACACCCTGTAGTCTTGAAGCGACTGCAGGGAGGCACGGGTTAATCTTGGCAAAGAAGTGTTGGTAACGGTTAATTCAACAAAAATAAATTTCGATTTCATTTCACTGAATCCATGAAATTGAGCTTCTCATTCTAGACCAGTACCTTTTGCTTAACATTGATTTGCACATTATGAAATTCAATTAAGAATTGTGTTTCCAGTTTGCTTATGGAAGTGGTTCTTAATTCACTGTTGAATTCCAGGAGAAGCTGCGAGTTGCTGTTTTGGTTTCGAAAGCTGCATTTCAGTTTATCCAGGGTGAGCTCTTTCACTAACTCGGGCATCTATTTTCAGTTTAGCTTATATCATGTACTGTGTTTAACTCGGTTATCTAATGAATTTGTCAGGTGTATCGAGTGAATACGATGTCCCTGAAGATGTTAAGGCAGCAGGCTTTGACATTTGTGGTGACGAATTGGGCTCCATTGTCGAAGGTCATGACTTGAAAAAGCTCAAGGGTCATGGTGGAGTTAATGGCATTTCAGATAAACTCCAAGCATCACTTACAGAGGGACTCACGTCTGACAGTGATTCTCTCTGCCGGAGACAAGAGATCTATGGGATCAACAAGTTTGCTGAAACTGAATCTCGTAGCTTCTGGGTTTTCGTATGGGAAGCCCTTCAAGATATGACACTCATGATTCTTGCCGTGTGTGCGTTTGTTTCCCTCATTGTCGGCATTGCTATGGAAGGATGGCCAAGCGGTGCGCATGACGGACTTGGGATTGGCGCGAGTATCTTGCTGGTTGTACTTGTAACCGCAACAAGTGACTACCGCCAGTCCTTGCAGTTCAAGGACTTAGACAAGGAAAAGAAGAAGATTTCCATTCAGGTGACGAGAGGCGGATATAGGCAGAAGATGTCTATATATGAGCTGCTCCCTGGCGACATTGTGCATCTATCCATTGGAGATCAGGTCCCTGCAGACGGTCTGTTTGTTTCAGGATTTTCTGTTCTGATTGATGAATCGAGTCTCACAGGAGAAAGCGAACCTGTAATGGTAAGTGCTGAAAACCCGTTTCTTTTATCCGGCACCAAGGTCCAAGATGGGTCATGTAAGATGCTTGTTACCACTGTTGGAATGAGGACTCAATGGGGTAAGTTGATGGCAACTCTTAGTGAAGGCGGAGATGATGAAACACCTTTACAAGTTAAGCTGAATGGTGTGGCAACAATCATTGGGAAGATTGGTCTTTTCTTTGCAGTAGTCACTTTTGCAGTGCTAGCAAACAGCCTTTTGGTGAGCAAATGGAAAGATAGTAGTTTGCTGTCATGGTCCGGAGAGGAAGCGCTTGTGATGTTGGAGTACTTTGCTGTGGCTGTCACAATTGTTGTCGTGGCTGTGCCTGAGGGCCTTCCTTTAGCTGTCACCCTGAGCCTTGCCTTTGCCATGAAGAAGATGATGAACGACAAGGCGCTTGTGCGTCACCTGGCAGCTTGTGAGACGATGGGTTCATCTACTACTATTTGCAGCGACAAGACTGGGACTTTAACGACAAATCGTATGACTGTGGTGAAGTCCTGCATTTGTATGAATGCCAAGGAAGTGAATAGGTCTATTGGGGACGCCAATCTCGATGCTGGAATACCGCAATCTGCTTTGAAGCTTCTCTTGCAGTCGATATTCAACAACACTGGAGGGGAAGTCGTTGAGAACGACAAGGGGAAGCGTGAGATACTGGGAACACCAACTGACACCGCGATCCTGGAGTTTGGGTTGTCACTCGGTGGCGACCCCAATGCAGAAAAACAGGCGGTTAAGCTCGTCAAAGTCGAGCCATTCAACTCTACCAAGAAGCGGATGGGAGCTGTCGTCGAGCTCCCGAGTGGAGGCCTAAGGGCTCATTGCAAGGGTGCTTCGGAAATCATCTTGGCTGCCTGTGATAAGGTGATCAATGCGAACGGTGACGTTGTTCCACTTGATGAGGAATTGACTAGACAACTCAATTCTACGATTCAAGATTTCGCTAACGAAGCTCTCCGCACCCTGTGTCTTGCCTATGTGGAGCTCGAAAGCGGGTTCTCTCCGGATGATCCTATTCCTTCTTCCGGGTACACTTGTATAGGCATTGTGGGCATCAAGGATCCAGTTCGTCCGGGTGTGAGGGAATCTGTTGCGACCTGTCGTGCAGCTGGGATAGTTGTCAGGATGGTCACCGGGGACAACATCAATACCGCCAAGGCTATTGCAAGAGAGTGTGGGATTCTTACTGATGACGGTATAGCAATTGAAGGGCCAGTTTTCAGGGAGAAAAGCATGGCGGAATTGAATGAAATCATTCCGAAACTTCAGGTGTTTATCTAGTCTTTAATTGCTTCAGCTGAATGAGGAGTCTTTTATTCTGTAACACTTGATCTTTGTTTCAATAGGTGATGGCGCGTTCATCTCCATTGGACAAGCATACACTAGTAAAGCACCTTCGGACCACATTTAACGAGGTTGTGGCTGTAACTGGAGATGGAACTAATGATGCTCCAGCGCTTCACGAAGCTGATATCGGACTTGCAATGGGCATTGCTGGGACAGAGGTATGTATGTGTATTGTGTATGCACTTTTGTTTATACACTTTGTGATCTCCATGATCGTCTTGCTTAGTTGATCTTCTCGGTTTCAGGTAGCCAAAGAGAGTGCTGATGTCATTATTCTAGATGACAACTTCTCCACAATAGTGACTGTTGCTAAATGGGGCCGCTCAGTTTACATTAACATCCAAAAGTTTGTGCAGTTTCAGCTTACTGTAAATGTGGTTGCTCTCATTGTAAATTTCTTATCAGCTTGTTTGACAGGTAGGAAATTCGGCATTCTCAAATCCACTCTGATTACGACAGACAAAACCTGTGATTTTCAACTTTTATTGTATATATACCATGTGTTTCAGGGAGTGCTCCTCTTACTGCTGTTCAACTGTTATGGGTGAACATGATCATGGACACTCTCGGGGCTCTTGCTCTCGCAACCGAGCCACCTACCGATGACCTTATGAAGAGGAACCCTGTCGGAAGAAATGGAAATTTTATCAGCAATGTCATGTGGAGGAACATCTTGGGGCATTCATTTTACCAATTGATAGTAATCTGGCTTCTGCAAACAAAGGGTAAAGCATTTCTCGGCCTTGAAGGCTCGGATTCTGATCTGATCCTCAACACCCTCATCTTCAACTCATTCGTTTTCTGCCAGGTAACTCGCTAACGCTACTTAGAACACACGTACTTTTCGACATCTACATTGCAGGGATTAAGAAATGATCCTTTTTTCGTATTGATCCGCAGATCTTCAATGAGATCAACTCCCGGGATATGGAAGAGATAGATGTGTTCAAGGGTATACTGGACAACTACGTCTTTGTGAGTGTGATTGGTTGCACAATCTTCTTCCAGATCATCATTATCGAGTACCTGGGTACGTTTGCCAGCACGACTCCTCTCAGTTCGACTCAGTGGCTCCTGAGCATCTTCATTGGATTCATGGGGATGCCAGTCGCGGTTATCTTGAAGAAAATACCCGTGTGTGCCGGGTGCAGTTACCTGCATCACTCAATTGTAGACTGCATTTACAAGGGCTTGTTGTTGAATGACAATGACAGTTAAAACTGACAATACATTGTATTGTATGTAGCTCATAATCTAGCAGCTAAACACACTGGGAAAATTTCCTTTATACATTTTTACCGCTTCAAACTTACTTGGGGTTAGATTTCAGGGTTTGAGATCAATTAAATCTTTTGGTTTACTTGAGATTTTTTATTAGATTTAGCAAGGACAGGGAGGGGAGTGTTTTTTTCCTCCCAGATTATATTTTGTAACCATTTTTCCATGTTTTTTGTTTCCATTTGCGAATGTATCCAAATTTGATCATTTCAAATTGCAAAATGTTGTGAATCTTCCTTCAAGTATGTGATTGTGAACAAGGCAACACATGTTTTGTTGGGGTTATAGACTCGCTTATTTTGATTTTTCTTTTTGAACTCCCGAAATCTCAAAATATCGAAAATTGGGAGTTCGTTGATCTAAAGACATTAAAATTCATTAGATATAAGAATTGATTTTTTGAGACAATCAATTATAAATTTATAATGCATTTGTTGATTTGAGGTCCAAAAATTGAGTTTTTGGGACAATCAATTATTTTGCACTTATTTCAAATGCTATAAACCACAATTCTAAAAACAAATCTAAAAAACTTAGTAGATACAAGTCATACAACTATTATGATACATTTATTAATGTAAGGCTCATAATAAAAATATGTCAAAGCCTAACAATTTGTGTAACCAATAGCTTCTCGATATTTTGACAATAACTGGAGTTACGTTACTACGTTAGTATGATCGGAACAAATAAGTAGTCATTGGAAAGTAATTTAGGACTACAACTCTATTTGAGAAATCTTTACACAAATCCGCCTCCAAGATTGCCTTAAAAAAATCATTTTCCATAGAGTTTGGATTCTGGATTGATGTTAATATTTAAAAAAAAAAACAGATATCCATTCTTGAAAATTTGAGAGAGATCTTCAAATAGTTGTAGTCAAAGTAGGGCAGAAATGCCCCAGTCGGGGTGGCTCACTGGTGGGGAGCAGGGGATGTCAGGAGGTCTCGGGTTCGATCCCTATCTCTGCCTCTTTCCTTGGATTAAAATTCAAAGTTTGTCTTGCTCTTTCCAGTGGGTCGAGCCGGTCGGCACAAGCCGGTTTACCTAGTGCGTGGCCCTTGCCGGCACAAGCCGATTACCTGGTGCGTGGCCCTTGCCGGCTGGGTCATGTGTCTGGAGTTTGGTGGGGTCGAGCCGATCGGCACAAGCCGATTTACCTGGTGCGTGACCCTTGCCGGCACAAGCCGGTTTACTTGGTTCGTGGCCCTTGCCGACTGAGTCATGTGCCTGGAGTTTGTCACTAAAGGTGGGTTCCTCGTCATCAAAAAAAAAAAAAAAAGTAGGGCAGAAATGCCCCCGTCGGGGTGGCTCACTGGTGGGGAGCAAGGGGATGTCAGGTGGTCTCGGGTTCGATCCCTATCTCCGCCCCTTTCCTTGAGGGGATGTCAGGTGGTCTCGGGTTCGAGCCCTATCTCCGCCCCTTTCCTTGGATTTCAAAGGTTTGTCTTGCTCCTTTCCAGTGGGTCGAGTCGGTCGGCCTAAGCCGGTTTACCTAGTGCGTGGCTCGAGCCGGTAAACATAAGCCGGTTTACCTAGTGCATGGCTCTTGCCGGCTGGGTCACGTGCCCGGGATTTTCCACCAGAGGTAGGTCCTCGTCATCAAAAAAAAAAAAAAAAAAAAGAGTAGGGCAGAAATTAAATGAGAGCAAATAATACTATACAAGGGTCATTATTATGATTCTCAATCTAAGATTGGTGCGTTACAAATGTACAAAGGTTAGCATTTCATAGAGGACTAGAGGAGCCATTGAAGTTGACATTGTCAGATTGGCGTGCCAAACCTGCAAAGAACCATCCACTCCACATTCCACACAAACTACAAACATAAAAGTACACCAAAAGTAAAAGAGCCGGAGAGAGAGAGAGAGAGGTGAATACTGAAGAAGCAGTGGGAATCAGATCATCGCCTCCAGACCATCCATTTTGAAAGCTTAATAACCAAATATTCCGTAGAAGAACAAGCTTTTGGGATTGACATCTTTGGGGTGTACTAGCAAGATTTTCAGAAATGGGTTTTTGTTTAGCTAAAGGTAACCCTTTCTTAAGCTGAAATCATGGTAAATTTGTTTCTTCTGACTTCTGAGGGTTGTAGTTGAATTATGAGGTAGTTTTGTAGGGTGCTCTTGAATCTTGACCATTGAATAAGTGCTTAAAGGAACCACACAACGATTGATTGGTTTTAGGGTCAGTATTAGGATTTTGATTCCAATTCCAATGCTTCGGATTTTCCAAACACAAGAAAAAATCAAGCCTTTTAAAGTTAGAGAATATGTTTGTTGTCTACCCATTTTAAAGGTGCGCTCTTGTTTTTATTGTTGCAGGTTTACATCAATTGGGTTTCAACCTATCAGCAAGCCTGAAATGGAAGAGCAATTAAATCTAGGGTTTTGGGGCTTTGAATAAAGAAGAGTTTTTTTTCCCTTTATTTTTGGCCTGAACATGTGAGCTGCTGAAAATCAGGTAAATAAAGAGCTGGGAAACATAGGGACAGTGGTGTCAGATTGGGATCAAGTGGGTTTCAGTGTGGGATTTGGTTTTAGATTTCTGAGAATCTTTTATTTATATTTTGGGCACTTTTATAGGGATGGGTCTCTTTCCCATTCAAGATAACTGAGAAATTAGTTGGAGTATAGCCCTTGAGAGATAATAAAGTCAGCTCTTGATTGTTATTTCCCCCCTTTGAATTCAGGATTCATAAGTTGGTTTTAAGATTTGAGGTGTTTTATGCTCTTTGAATCATCACTTGCGCGGCCAAGATGAAGTTTATGAAGCTTGGATCCAAGCCTGATGTCTTCCAGACTGAAGGGGATAATATCAGGTGAGTTCTGTTGTACCATTTTGATCTAGTCTTTCAACTACCTGGCATTTGTTTTTGAAGGTTGTTTGCTTTCCAATTCTGAGTTTGGTTTCAAAGTTTCAACCTGTTAGCCATCTCTAAACCAGATGAGATCTGCACCCACCTGTTTCGATCTGATCTGATCAACCTCCTTAGTGGCATTACCTATCTGCCGAGGATCTGTTGGGTTTGCAGTATGTATTCTACCAGGATCTTGCAGAATGTGTACTGAATTCTATAGGGCAACTTAATTAGAGAATTTCAAAGGTTGATAGATGCTTGTGATTCAAGATATAGTTTCGTATTTATATTTATGCTTCTAGATTCTTTTTCTCTGATCTGATGAATTCCTAAATGAGTAACAGCAGTTGGTTGATAGATTTGCTTGACACATTCAGCTGTGATTTAAACTATTTCAGTGTTGGGAATCTCATTCAATTTTCCAATTTTTTTGGTAACTTCTTTGGATTGATTATATCGGTCTAGATATGGTATATGTTTGTTGAATTTTGATGTACATTTTCATCTGCAGGTATGTTGCTTCTGAATTGTCCACTGATCTCATTGTGAATGTTGCAGATGTCAAATTCTATCTACACAAGGTGTGGAAGTTTTCACTCTTTAAGAATGAGCATTGATACATGATACCTATCTTATTCTTATCTAATATATTCTCATGCTACTTAAAAATCAGTGAGCTGTGATGAATTTAGTGCCAACCAAGATCTTGGTTGATCACTGATATCTACAAAATACGGGTTGAAATTGATGTGAAAATTTTGAAGTTTTTTTTTGGTACATTAGTGCTTAAATATTGGTATTTGAACCAATAAATTTGCAGTTTCCATTGCTGTCAAAGAGTGCTAGATTGCAAAAACTCGTTGCCACCGCGAATGAGGAGAGTCAGGATGAAATATACATCCAGGATATACCCGGAGGAGCCGCTGCCTTTGAGATATGCGCAAAGTTCTGCTATGGCATGACAGTCACACTGAATGCGTACAATGTGGTGGCTGCGCGTTGTGCAGCTGAGTATCTGGAGATGTACGAAACAATTGACAAGGGAAATCTGGTCTACAAGATTGATGTATTCCTCAATTCTAGCATCTTCAAGGGCTGGAAAGACTCCATCATAGTTCTTCAGACTACGAAGTCTCTTCTCGAATGGGCTGAGGAGCTCAAACTGGTCAGCCGCTGCCTTGATGCAGTAGCTTCCAAGGCTGCCATTGACACCTGCAAAGTCGAGTGGTCGTACACGTACAACAGAAGAAAGCTGACTTCTGAAAATGGACAGGACCAGCAATGGAATGGGGTCATAAAACAGCAGTCAGTCCCTAAGGACTGGTGGGTTGAAGACTTGTGCGACCTCGATATTGACTTGTACAAGCAGGTCATATCGAACATCCAGTCAAAAACTAAGGTTTCTAGTGATGTCATTTGCGAGGCTTTGAAGGCGTATGCGTTGAGGCAACTGCCTGGGTTCGGCAAAGGTGCTGTTCAAGGTGGGGATCCTATGATAAACCGATTGTTGGTTGAGACCATTGTAGGACTACTACCTGGGGAGAATGGAAGCGCGTCGTGTGGATTCCTGCTTAGATTGCTTAGAGCAGCATTCGTTTTGGGGTGCGGCGAGACAGTAAGAACACAGCTGAAGGGAAGAATTGCTAGGCAATTGGAGGAGGCTTCAGTTGCTGATTTATTGATTCGTGTGTCATCTTCTGAGGAAGATACGATCTATGATGTTGATGTCGTATATGAATTGGTTAAAGAGTTTATTACGCAGGAGCTGAACGAACCGGATGCAATTCTTGCTGAGGATGAGTTCCGGGAAACACAAAACTCAAAGAGCACATCAGACACTTCTAAAGGAATGGTCGCGAAGCTGGTTGATTCCTACCTTGCTGAGATATCAAGAGATCCTAATTTGCAGCTGTCGAGTTTCATGAGCCTCGCGGAACTTGTCTCTGGCTTCCCTAGACCGTCTCATGATGGGCTTTATCGCGCTATTGACATGTACCTCAAGGTAAGCTTTATTGACATCATTTATATCACAAGCATCGTTTAGGTTATCAGCATTTCGAACTAACCAAACATACTTGACGATACGAAAACTCGCTTTTTTCCCTGTAGGAGCATCCTAACATTAGCAAGAGTGAACGAAAGAGATTATGCAAGTTAATGGACTGCAAGAAGTTATCAACAGATGCCTGCACGCACGTAGTACAAAACGAACGGCTCCCTCTGCGTGTAGTCGTACAAGTGCTCTTCTTTGAGCAAGCCAAAGCTTCAAGGACTGCTAGCAAAGGCAGCCGGACCCTGGAACTACCAGGCCAAGCCAGGGGTTTACCCCCTGGCGGGTCCAACACAAGCTCGAGGTCAGCTACAACGAACACTGAGGAGGATTGGGATGGAGTGCCCACCACCGAGGAGATCAAAGCCTTGAAAGGCAAACTGGCTAACCTCGGGATAGGAGGGAGCGAAGGCACGAGCAGCAGCGACAGAAACGATGCTGAGAAAGCAGCTGCTGGGAAAGTGAAGGGACTTATGATGTCGAAGAGGCTGTTCTCGAAGCTTTGGTCGAGCAAGGAACGAGACGGAGAAAATAGCAGCTCCGATACTTCGGAGAGCCCAGTGTCGACTAATGCAGACGAAATGAGATCGACTCCTTCGACCAGCATGAGACGGTGATCGTTTTATATAGTTAATACAAGTTTTGTAATGGGAGCATAAGTGTATAATTCAAGAAAAAGGATGTAACACCAGCTGGGTAGTGTCAAAAGATTTGCTCTTAGGGCAATTTAGCACAGATTAGATAATGTGAACAGTCCAGCAGTTTTGTTTACCCCCAATTTCCATGTGTTTTTGGGAGGTCAAAGTAATTCATTGCAGTGTCAGCACATCCAATGTAGACTTCTAGAAAGGAATGTTTACACATTTCAATATTGCACTACATGTATGAAGCTATTAGCCGTGAGTTGAGTGTCGAATTGACAACTGCAACCACAAACTTGAAATGTTACCTCCTAAATTACCAAAATTTGATATTACATATTTCATATTTCCCTCGACCATTCAAGCACAAAAAACGAGAATACAATCATAAACAAAACTGTGAGCTTGTGAGGAGATACGTCATGTATTCCCAAAAACTAGTAAATCCATTTGAAGAATCTGAAGCCATGGAACTGTCACACTGCTCTTTGCTGATATGCAGGGCACGCTTTCAAGTCACCATCTCAAAAGTGACTTCTTTTTACAGGCCAGGCCGCAGGATCAATCTCAAGAAGCGTTACTACACTAACTCGTTACGTTATCCGGTAAATATCCAGATGGTAAAGGTTTTGCTGTAGAACAATCAATATGTCCACAGGATCAATCTCATTCTGGTCGTCACACTTTTCCATGGTACTGGAAGTTTAACTTGTGGTCATGTCTCAAACTAGCTAAAATGCGTCTGCAAGGACCCTCTGCGTAATAATAGAAGATTTCATAGAGTAAGCTACACCAGAATTTGTCATGTATTATAGGATCATGGATTAAGGGTAGGATTTAGAGATCGTATATATGAAAAGTTGCTGACCTCCAAATTCTGTATGGAGACATTGGAGATTTTGTTCTGAACAAGCATCGATTAATGCGTAAACTCCTGGCTTCATGGCTTCATCTATTTCCCTGTATATCAAGTGTAAGCAAATGATTAATACATTGGGCATGGTGCTACAGCCAACAATTGGAGCAGAAAATTGATATATTAGATTGTAAGATTGTGAATCGTGTACCTTTGGAGGCACTTTCTCAAAGGGCCAAATCCTGAGTAAATTGAAATGTAGCTTGATAAAAAATTTAAACAGTGCTCTTTAAGTAGTCTCTGTTGCCCAATCTGCGTACAGTGTACATAAGTTCAATCAATGAGTAAACACTAGTATAGATGCTGCTGAAATCAATAATGGAGAGTCTAGTTCTGGAAAGAGAGCAGAAAGAAAGAAAGAAAGAAAAAACACTATCAAACAAGCTAGCCAAATAAGAACGCAAAACAGAAAGTTCCTTTTCAATGCAACAAATAGCATATAAAACAGATCCATAAACCAAATTCAAGAATCAATCAGGAAATTTCATCAATAAGAAGTTATATCAACCCCTACTTTGTAACAACAATTTCTGACTATGCTAATGTATATCTTGATGGTATTTGGTGTCCGCTTTCGGCGTGTGAGTCAAATGGAACAGCAGATTCCTTGAGACAGTATCAAACTAGTGAAGCTGTTTAGTTGAATGAGACGAAAAATTGTAGCCATGTTGTATGCAACAATAATACACATTGCAATAAACACACAGTTTGCAGAAAAATAAACAGAATAAACAAGTACAAACAACAGCTGGAAAAAAAAAAACAAGAACCACAAACCTCCTCATAAACTCTTTGAAGATAACAAGCACATTCGACTCCCTCTTCAAGAGTCCAAGTAAAGTAACCATTTCTGTCCGCTGAATCTGTTCCCGCCATTTCCAGACAGTTGAGAAGGCCGTCAACTGAATATTGGAGCAAACCAATTTTCTTCACACACTCACTGAAGATAATAATCAGTAAGTAAACTTAATAAATAAATAATACGGGGATAATTATTCCCCGAGTTCATAAAACAAACATCAAGGCAACAGGGGACAAATACCAAATTAAACAGAAGAGGTGATTCAAGATTTTTTGTTCCGTTAAGACTACTCAAAGAACAAAACTCAGGCATTTAGGCATACAAGTGACAAAAAAACAAGTTCAAGGTCAATATACCAAATTAAGCAGGGGTTCCAGGAGCCTCCAAAATGTCAATTATTCCAAGGTGACAAGCATGGTAATGTTTCTATGAGCCTCACCAATCCCATCCGAATGTAATTGACCCTATGCCTATAGCCAACCTACCCGACCCAATTGACAGGTCTGACCCCATTCCACCACTCACCCTAAATTTGCCTTACTGTGTCAGCATCAGCATCACATGATTACGTTTCCCTTCTTCTAACTTACAGCCCAACAAAATGTCAACATAAAAATCAAATCCCAACCCTGACTCATCCAGACATTGACCAAATCCTTAAACCCAATATCATGCTGCTAACCAGCCACTGATATATCCAACCCTCCCAGCATCTATTTGCACATAGATCATGCAGTCGATAACAATTATTCTTATCTTATATTCTAACAAGATTTTAAAAAAAAAACAGTTGGGGGAGGGAGATTAAGAATGCAGGCAGTAGAACAGAACTTTTTAGGTTGAAATTGTGTTCCTTGGTATAGTTTTGGACCTTTTGGTTATGGCGAAGGAAGATCATTTGCATTATCTTTTGGTTATGTCGAAAGAAGATCATCTGCATTATCTTTGTCCGCTTCCCCTCCAATACAAGGAGGGTTATTAGTAAATCAGCATGCTTATTATTGTTTTCTCCAACAGTTTTTAAATCCTCTCTTGATAATACCATACCGAACAGTCATGGTAGAGTTCATTCCAATCATACATGGGGAGAGCAAAACATATACTAATGAGATAGCATATAGTCATGTGTCTGCCTCTGAAGGTGAAAAAAGTTGCAAATTCCAGGATAACCCTAACTCGCTGAACTCCAAAAGAGATAAACTATATAGTTCTGAAGTCAAATAGCAGAAGATGTGCACAAGTTGTTCCTGGAGAACAATGAAGCAGAGAACATGCAGAAAAAGGAAACAGGGAAAAACACTAATAAAAAGGGACGTCAGCCAACAAAAAACTTATTTCCACTTTACAATAACAAAGAACCACTAGTCTCCAAGAATTATGGTACATCTATGCTATAAGATGCCAAAAATAAGCACCTGGCATGCCAATTCCACAGACATTGGATTAATCAATATATGATGCAATATGCTTCAGAGAAGGAGCTTATTGTAATAAAGGAAATAGAGCATACCTATGGCGATGTTTAACGGCAGTACATAATAATCGACAACATGCGGCATATAGATCCACAGAGAATTGACGGTCCACCAAATGATCAACACTAGCATTTCTAGCGGGAGACAACGCAGTGTTCAGTGCACGAGACAGGTTTTGAACTTGAAGATAACAAAAGTCGTGGAATAAAGCAGCTGGTAACCGCAAAAATTGCCCTACATCAACTTTCTGCATGTTGTTAGACTGATGTCCTGCACCAATTTGAAACAAAGTGTCTTTTCTCGAAACTCTGGTCAACACCTCAACACACATCAGAACGACGGACCCTGGATCAGGATTAATATCTTCTTTACTATGGATGAGATTTCCGTAGAACATAGAAGGACCTTGAAGATGTATAACAATGCTGAATAGAGAAGCAGTTAAACTTTGTAACTTCTCTTTCAGTGGCCGTCGACCTGAAACCCCAAAAGTAAGTCATCGGCTAATAAAATAGTTTCCTGTCAAGTGCATATAGTGTCACAATACTTTTCCTAGTATATGATGCATGGTATACAATGAATCAATAAGTGATATTCAGATTTGGGTCCAAATTATATGAAAAGAACAACTTCTGTTGAAATAAAATGGAGGGAAGAATGCTTTCATTGTGTGAGCCTCGAGAAAGGGATCCCTCATTTTGTTACCCCATGCTCAACATGAGGATTGAAATGGAGGGAAAGGAACAAATTTCCTATTGAAAATGAGTGAAGATAGTTGGGATTAATACTATGATCAGTGAAATAATCTAATGGACTGGATTCATTTCACTTTCACCCAAAGAATGCCTAAGAGAATAATATCTATTACAGTACTATAAAGGAAAATGACATTTTTCTTGTGATAATTTAGAGGCTCATGTCTGACAAAAAGATGTTGAATGAAAGATCATTTCATAAAATTAAGAAGAAATTATCAATTTCACCAGGCTTGAGGTGATACCTTCAACACACTCCAGCATCAAATCCAAACAGTCAATGCTGGCTGCAGTGGTAGGAGAAACTGTTCCTCCATCATCTTCCCCTATACTTATTTCATAGATCATAGTGCACCCTTCCTGTCCACCAACTAATGCTATTTCTAGATCTTGCATAGCACATTCTAGATGACACTCTGATGAATTCTTTATCAATATCTTGAAAGACATCCTCAACCTAGACTTGAGTTCCTCCACAGAATAGACTGCATCGGAACTAGAAAATCCGAACCCTTCCAGTTGAGAGGTTAATGCATTTTTACTTGCCTCCATTTGATGAGAAGCTAATTTTGATGTTTTCCGCTGCAAGGAAATGCATTTTCCAATAGCCTTAAAGTGCAACCTTACCAGTTTGACAAAATCATTGCTAGTAATAGTCAAATAACTCGATGCATATTGGTACCCTAATTCTTCCATGAACCGAAGAGCACCATCTAACACAAGCCAAAACCCTTTTGGCACCTGATCCATGCTTGCAAAACTCAGCAATGTTTCTTGCAAAATACCAAGTAAAAATTTCATCAAACTTGATGACAAGGGAGAACATTTTCTTCGAATACGCAACCTTAGAATAGCAGAATAGGCAATGAATAATTCTCTTAGAGAAAACAAGTAGTCAAGATTTTGACTGCCTAAAAACCCCTGTAGCAAACTCTTGCATATACCTCCTTCACTGACCGAATCAAACTCAGGTAGAGTGAGTATCACTTGTCCTGTCTCTGATGACTCCACCCTAAAGCCTTCAGCATCACATATGCTCTCAATCATCTGACCATCATCAATCAGAAACTTTTTCAAGATATAGTCCATAAAATCTGAGGTTGTTACTATAAATTGATTTATTTTGGAAACGCTCTCCCTTTCACCACCTTCCACAAATAAAATGCAGTTTGCAGCATCTATGTTATTCAAGGCGGTAACCAGGCCCCACAAGAAACCCTGACTGCAGGACAACAGAGCTGACATCTTATTTAGATTAGTCAATCTGACATTAGCTTTCGTACTTTCACCTTTAACAGTATCATTCAACAGATCTCTAAGTAACTCAGCCATCATGTTTATAATTCTGCATGCATTGAAGCCTTCAGGGGAGTTGCTGATTGATGCACTCCCCTTACAACCATTACCAGAATTATGAAATTGAACAGAACAATTATACCAGTACTTCGTTAATGTCATGAACAAACCTGCAGTGTGATCCATCAATGAGAAAATCATACTGTTGGTTTGGACATCGCCGTTGTTAGTATAATTTTTCACTCTCTCAACTATCATAGCTGCAGATTTCGGTAACCATAATACATGGGACAAACTCTCACCAAAAAGCGGGATACCAAAGGATTCACTTCCTTTATTTTTCTCCTCACTGAAAGCAATAATCAAGCATTTCAAGGCCCTACGGCAGGACACCAATAATCTGAGAAGCTCACACTGACCATGCGATTGTGAACTTACATGAGTGCCCATGAAGCTCCTGACTACAACTCTGAAACCATAAACAGTAAAAAATTCTCATCAAGTTAACAGCAAATGCATGATGGAAAAAATAAAATGAGGCAAAGTGGTGGAAATGATTAAAGATGGTCGAAATGAGCAATTAATCATTATTATCAATTAAACACAGGAACAGACAAGACATGAAATAATTTGACCACTCATCATGCAAACTGCCATGGATATGAACCATTACTGTTACATTTTCATTGTTATTTTCTACTGTTTTTTGAACCGGTAGATAAATGGAAGGACTTGATACGAAACTTTAAAAGTTTGAGTATTTTCCAACTAAGATATTACCTTTAAAAAGAAGAAAAAAGACATTCTAGTACACAACATGCCACAGAAAACATGGTCCCGATTGGGTCCATGTTTTAATTGAGAAGTAAATGAGGAATAGAAGGGAAAAAAACAGAACAAAGTGTTCATAAAATGAGAATACAATAACTTGCAACCATTTCTAAAACAACAGAACAGGGGTATTTGCTTAAGGGTGATCATTGGCCTTGGTAGTTGGTAGTAGTCGTCCTTGGATGTAAATGAAATATAAAACCACTTTTTTATGACTATTAAAACAAAACAGGAGATCAATTACCTTTCAAGATTGACCAGAAATCTCGTGCAAAGCAGGAAAGAGTCAGTGCTTAATGATCGTTTGGGCATGTGAATCAAAAGATTAAGCACATTCTGAAAAACTGTGAACTGGAAAGTTGTCAAAGGGAACAATCCTCCACCTTTGAAGAATTCTTCAATCGTGTCATTGTCTGAGAAAGAGACCGTTCCTTTTTCTTCATCAATGTATGAGATTTCAAGTGTACTTAACACCTCCACCCACTCAGGAAATGAATTGAATTTCAGAAGAGCACGAAAAATGTTTGGTGCTAAATACCTGCGTGCAAACTAGGACAGAATACAGATAAGAATATCATTTCAAGCATCATGAAAGAGACCTTAGGACAAAATGAATAAATACATTAGATCAGGGATGGTGGGGGGGGGGGGGGGGGGGGGGGGGGGACAAAGAACTCTTCAGTGAAGTATCTGCTGTTGATGAAACAATTCAGCCATTTCAGAAGCAAGGTATTGGAGGAAAAAAAATTGGCAGAGTCCTATAAATATCAAACCATAAACTTACACTTGTTCTAGAAAATGTTCAGATTATTTGTCATGTTTTAGAAGAGTTCTCACAAACTCATCCTGTATTTATTAGTTGTAGATAAAAAAAAATGAGACTATGCCAAGATAAGTCAGAACTTAACCATCAAAGAGGGGATGGAGAAAGTAGCATCTGAAAGAGCAAAAATTTGAGGAACATGCATAAACAAGACTTTGCTGTAAACTGAAAGAAATCTATTAGCTAAATGCAGTTCAGCATGCAATTGAATGTCAGGGAAGGCATGGTTTCAACTTACGTTCAGCTCATAGAAACTAGCATCTTGAAGGAGGTCTAACGAAATCTGTTGCACAGTGACTTTTTTCACATTGTTGCTGTTCGCAGTCTCTTGTGAAGGGCATCCATAACGAAGAACACTGCGGATTAAAATTGACAGGAACAACTCCAACTCCTTCTCAGTCGCATAGGTCCACCAGACACCAACATTTTGACATATAGTCCACCAAACTGCTGTTGGTAATGTTTTCTTATCTAATGAACAAACACCCATGTCCCAGGAATAGATGGAGGGTTGAAAGGAGGACTCATTTTGAGTATCCTCGCCACTTTTAGCAATACCTAGTTCCTCCCGATCCACAAAGGAAAGTGACTTCATTATAAAGGCATTGAGGCTTGATGCTTCTTCCTCCAATTCTGACATAATCACTTTCCATTTTTTGTCCACCCTTTTTCCTAGAGAGAGACTACTATTTTCTTGCAAAAGGTACTGAACAAAATTTATTTGCCTATTCAGATCAACAATCCTTTGGACAACCATGAGATGCAAAATATAAAGCAGAGGAGAATAATCTGCTGAAGTTGTATGATCAAGATTCTGTCCAACAGACTCAATTAAAGCGAGAAGAGGACTGGAAGACTGGGATATCCACGAGAAATATCCTTCTTTTCTAAAATCGTCACTCTTAATCCAATCTGTACCAGAGTATTTTGTGAAGCCATTCCTGATAACAGAAGACATTTTTGAAGATGATCGTGGAGGCATAAGGCTAATTGCCTGTTGGAATAAGCTTCTGCAAGACACATTTAAACGAAAGAAGAACATTAGGATCCAGTGACATGCATCGAGCATGTTAGCCTGTAAGGTCAATCCCATCGAAGGTATAACAATGCCACAAGTTCTATATTGTGTTGATGCAACAAAACTGCTCATGATAGGCTGCACAACAGTGATAAGCCTATTTAAATCATCTCCAATATTGCTACTATTCCCAGCAGTGAGGGGAATGGAATCAAGGACCAGGCTATATATTTCTGAGAAAACCTTGCCCAAAAGTTCAGTGTACACACTGAACCTGTATGAGTTCCCTTTCCGGGGCTCAGTTTCAGCTAGTGTTGAAAATCCAGCTTTTTGCCAGTCCAAAGACTCTGATACATCTATTATTAATGTATGAAAGCAATCACTTGCTTGCCCTTCAGGTATACTTTTTAATGCTTCATGGATAGTCACTCTAAACTTTTGTGAACGCAGCAACAGTTCTGCTGACTTTGAAATCACTTCACCATGATCTAAAGACACAGACATAATTGCTGAAAATAATTTATCGTCCTTGCTATCGGAGGATGATAGATATCTCAACCCTCTACACA
This sequence comes from Persicaria tinctoria, assembly GCA_037127255.1. Classification (NCBI taxonomy): domain Eukaryota; kingdom Viridiplantae; phylum Streptophyta; class Magnoliopsida; order Caryophyllales; family Polygonaceae; genus Persicaria; species Persicaria tinctoria. The sequence continues at coordinate 542,328 of JBANSL010000015.1, forward strand.
ATCCAAAAATAGCATGGCTTGCCTACAAAATTTAATTATGACAACAGAAACTTAGAAATCACAAATCATGAAATTATGATCATAAATAATACCTGCAAGGCCTTATCATAAAAGATTGCATTAAAGCCTACACCACTTGGAAAGTTACAACATTTTTTTACTACTAAAGACATCCACAAGATACAAATAACCTAGCTTGGATAAAATTGGCTTTGTTAGGTAAAAGCCCCAATGCTAGCTAATGAAGCTATTATTGAGTGCATCTTTTAAAAAGAATAACCATCAATTATTTCTTAAAAACAGCACCTACTAACAACTGGTCCAAACTGAACAACCAGCAAATAAAGTTGCAGTTTTCTAGCCTAAATTTATTTTCCCAGACTTGCCTTGGCCAAGAAAGAAATGGAATATAACCCTATCTAATCTTTTTCCAAGGATTAACATCTTTTTTAAATTTAAATTAACAGTTATATGATGTAAACTGCACTGTTCAACAAAGTTGCAAAATCCAATTCCAAAAATTAGCTCATAACCTACAATACATGACTACATTTCAACCAACTTCTTCGGAAAATAGCTTGCCCCTTGAGAAGCCTGTCTTAAGTCCGGCTCAGCATAGTATTTCAAGAAAAAGGCAGATAAGACATCTAACTACAAAAGGATTAAATTGAAGTCCAGTTGAGCAAGATATTTAATGCATTAATACATCAAGACAAACACATTAATATCTAACAGACTATTCACACAATATAAGAGCATCAAAGAGCAAGTTTTTTTTTATGATATTTATCAAGTACGTTTAAAAGGGAGTGCTTAAAATCAATTGTAGAAAGATTTAAGTTGTTCATTATGTATATGGACGTCAATGATTATAGATAATAACCTCACACTAATAAGAGCACACCATTAAAACATATCGAAAAAGCAAGAAAGTGGTGGTCAAGGCTTAAATACACCCAAAATATGAAAGTAATAAGACAACTCATACGATCAAGACATCATACTTGGAACCTTTTCAAGACATCATATTTGAATTTGAATGAGAATGATACAGCAACAAGAAGAACAATAATTAAGTAATAAGAAACTATTTAAAACCTTGCACAAAAGGCGATGAGTGTATGGTGTTTATAAAGGTTACCACTGACCTCACGAAGCTCCTTGAATAGATTAACAAGTTGGCAACTTAACTCAACTGTCCTCGAGATCAATGGTGAAACTTCTGACTTCTTGTTCAGATACTGCCCTGCTGCCATGAAAGCTAGAATCATGAGCCATAAATCATCCAACCCTTCTCCAATAACCTTGTGTTCAATTTCCAAGAGATAACCAACTGCAGCAACAAGCTCTTCAGCAACTAATGCCGAGATCTCCATCTGCTCCGTCCCATTAGAATCACATGAAGAAAGCAAAAGTCTTATAACTTTGGCTGAACATGATAATACCAAACCATAGATCACCTTAAAGAAATTAATGCAAGCACCTTCAGATATATCTTCTGTTCTTACATACATCTTTTCAGAAATTATACTCGATAACATCTTATTTATTGATCTGATTATGCTCTGAGCAATCAGAGGTGAAGTGTCCACTCCACCATCAGACTGAACGTAGAGTTTCATCTCACGCAACAGTGGATCCACAATTTGCACAAGAAAATCAAAAGCTGACTTCCGCAAAGAAGAGTTCAAATTATTGTTATTTTCCAGGGCTATACCACTTTGCAGAGAAGGTTCAAGTGACGTGCGATTATTAGATTTACCCTCCATGCTCCTTAAACCTTCTACTTTGAGCAACTCCCTTTTCTGGTTCTTCACTTGTTTAACAAACAGCCGAAATAGTTCTCCAGTGCCACCTAATGCCCACTCTTTCTTCTGAGAAACAATATCCAACAGTTTCTCAAATAGATGTCTATGGTAACTTCTTATCTCAGTCTTCAACTCCCTCACTTCTTCCCCAGATGACGAACTGTACTTCCCTAATCCTTGTAAGTTCAAGAATTCATCCATGTGCGATGGATGAAACAAGCCACAGGAAATAATTTCTTCAATCAAATTGGTCAAATTTTGAGTAGTGTTGCTTTTAGGCTGATGATGATGCAATAAACCTAAGAGATGGAAAAGTGGTACGAGAAGACTATCCACAAAATCACGGAATCCATTCTTGCGCCATCTATGGACCATTAAAAATTTGGAGAACGGTTCAAGAATAGCACATGATAAATCAATAAAAAAGGTTCCTGCTTCAGAACTCCCTGTGTTTTCTGTAAAAAGTTTGGTGACAAGCTCAAGCACTGAACCAACAGCAGCCATCCATGAATCCATATTTCCCTTCAAAGCACCATTATGGAGAGAGAACATAGATCTTATGCAGTCATAAAGAGGTCCATACAATTTAAACCCTTCACTTTCCAAACAATCTTTCTGATGTAAGGACACACCATTAAGGAAACGAACTGCATTTCTGGAAGCAAAACTGATGACTCTCAGGAGATTTCCTGATAAAGTTAGCGAAAATCTAAGTTTTGAAGACTCTTGCAAGCAATATCTAAGAATTTCCCAGCATCTACAATCCAAACAGAGTGTTGATCCTTCAGACTGTAATATTTTGTCTTTACCCCTGATTTTGTCTTCTGATGAAATCAACAAAGACTGTATCCAACTACTGAGTCGAACTATTAAACTTGAAAGTGAAACATCCCCCACTTGTCGGGCTTGATCCACATCATATTTTTCTTTAACTTCTACTGAATTCAAATAATTGTGAACTAATTCAACCTTCCTGCAGAAAAAATTAAGAAATATGTCAGTTAAACCGGAAACTTGAACAAAGACTCCTCATAGTTTTTTTTTTACCTATGCCAATGCCTAAATTCTCGTTTTCTTAATCTCTTGGCCGAAGGTAAAGTTGAAGGTTTTTCAGTAATCTGAATAAGAATTCGAATATACAACTAAAACACCAGAAACACATCAAGGCTACAAGTGGTACAGCTGAAATTATAGATTGCTTTTTAAACCAATAGGGAATCTTCATCAAAAAGAAATGCCAGTAGAGGGAGTTTATATTCATACTAACTTTAGAGCACTTAGTTCTTTGCTTTCAATTTTCAAACTCAACTCCAGATTCTGCCATTGAACACCAATTGTATTCCCGGCTTCCTCTCCCACCTCAATGGAGCAAACTCCTCCACGAGTAGCTAACTTGAGAGGCCTAGTAGGTTCATCTTGGTGGGGATTACGTTTTCTCTTCATCTTCTTCTTTGACAGAGCTGGTGAATCCGACGCGGAAATCGAACACTGCTGCCTGAAGATAAACGGAAACAGGGACAAAGATGAACAAACAGTTGGAGGTCATGCGCGAGATGCTAGATGGTTCAGGGAAATTCGGAACTCACCTGGAGAAAACCTTGCCGTCGGCCATGGACGAAGATGATTTGGAACGAATTTGAGTACGGTCGGCGGGTGGCTTGAATAAAATCCTGGAGGTTTTGCTTTTAGGGCTTTTGGACCAAACAGTAAAAAATGGGCTGGTTGAAGACCCTGCCCAGTGCCCACACACAGGGACTACCTGAGTACTTGAGTAAGTGAGTAGTTCCAGAATAGCTAGGGTCCAGCCCAAAATTTATTTGCTTTTTTTTTATATATATATATACAAGACGAGAATTTGGATAGAGTCAGCGACGATTTTACCACTGCTCTAAGTGTCGATGGTCGATCTAAAGGGAACCAACCTCCTCTAGATTGTCAGAAGCTAACCGAATACGATCCGCAACTTAGTCGCCTTCTCTAAAGTTGCGAGAGAAGGTGATTGAATCGAAACACTGGCAAAAGCAAACGAATCTGAATAGATCATCTCAACCTCCCACGGACTCCCAAAGTATTAATGATCATCAGACAGACCCCTTGAAAGTAATTAGATTAAGTTCAATGTTGCATTATAAACAACGTTCCAAATTTTCGTCCCCTATCCTGAATCCTGATGCTCCTGTTAGGGTTGGATACATTCATACGTTGATGCAGTAGATCATGTTTATTTACATGCTTGATCACTCTCGTCTGCAGGCATTGCAGCTACTTTGATTTTGTGGTGGCCAAGGCCTCTCTGACAATTACAATTAGTGGTATCAGATGGTGATTCTACAGGGTGGGAAATAAAGGGCTGGAAAGGGATGACGCCAAATGCAGACGGGGTACACAGCTAGTAGATTGCTCCAGGATATGGTTGATGCCACTTGATTTCGTTTCCAGAAACAGGCAAATTAGTGTGGCTCTTCTTGCAATGTAGACGAGCCAGATGGTGACTCGGGCTATTTGGGAAGGCGAATCCAAGCTTCCCCACTTCACAAAGGAGTTGGCTGAGAAGGCCAGGAAAACCCCAGGGGATCACTGAGAGTCTGCGTCGATCATCAGTCTGCAATGGAGCTCAATGAAGCTTGAATTTGTCGCACCTCCTGGAGCTGCCAAGAAGTCACTGTTCTCCGTTACCTGGCTGACTCCACAAGAATCAAGACAGAGACCAGCTGCTGTGGATAATTCTGACACAGCACAAGGCAAGGAAAGCATGAGTTCTGTTGGGGTTCCGTATGTACAGCAGCCTGTTCCTTGTCTTCCAAATACCCCTGTAAGCGCAGGAAAATTTGATCACTATTACATGTTCAAATCTGTATTTAGCTAGATAGTTCAGATGATTAAAAGTACAAATCGTACAATCATTATAATAAACAAGCCAAACATATACTGGAAAACTAAGCGGGCAGCCAACTATTTATAACACCTAACAATAACAGACCATGAGAGATGAGAAAAGGAGATTACCAGACGACACTTGTAAGACGTCACTCTTACACAAGTTTTTTGCACCAACTAAAGATTCTTAATAGGTTTCCCCTTATAACATTCTTCATACTTTGTTTCCTCTTGTTCGCAATTTCTATATCAAGTGTCCTATATGCAAGAGCAAGTAGATAAACTGCCGGGTGGAGTTTCCTGCAGTTGGAAAATACATTAGAAAGTGCATAAACATGTGTGAATCCAGACGCTCAAAATTAAACAGCACAAATACCCCAAGAGCATAAAAAATGAACAGGTGTCTTCCGTTTTAACCTTTTTTCTTCTTTGTTTGAACTTTTCCCTTTATGTTGGTTCAGAATATTCAGGGAGACCCAACCAGCAATCAAACATTCAGAGCTTCTATGTTTGTCAGTCTTAGTTGAGACACGTTGTGGCAAGATACGTAGATGAACGACACGAGGTAAAAATCTATTATTCGTCCAGAGTAGTAGACATATTAGCCTTGAACAAAACGCTTATGAATAAGAATGGGAAGCCATAATCAACTCACTTTTCAGAATGCAGAGCAGCATCAAAACCATTCCAATATCTTTGGCTTGGTACATTGCGTCTTTTCTTATCCAACCCATAGGTTTCCACATACCAACCACCTATATCATGCATACTACAGCGCGGCTCAAACAGCCAGTATCTGTCAAAAAATAACCCAACCAAACTCCAGAAACACTGCAAATATCATAGAGAATAATCTATACAGCTACAAATCGCTAAATATGTATAAAAAGTTATTAACATAGTCTGGGCTAGGAATAACTTTTTGAATGCCCGGTGGAATGTTAACAAAACGATTACTTACTTGCTCGGTGGCAAACGAGCTCTTGTGCATCTACACTCACATATAGAAACTTCATCCTGTAACTGAAACCAATGCATGTGCTTCACCTATAACATATACCCAGAGTTCACAACATATTCCCAAATACACCAACATTATGGCATCCAATCAATTGCTCAGTCAGTGACTTTCATACAGCTAGCAATAGGCAATAGTATAACACGGATAGAGCAAGGATATCTAAACAGTTGCTTATTTTAAAAAAATCTCTGATAACAACAACAACAACAACCCAGGTAACCCCGCTATATAGAGCAGGGTCTGGGGGTCAGAAACCTAAAATTAATGGATTCTAGTCCCTAGAGAAGGATCAGTCGTCAAAATGTAAAGGAACTATTTGCGAGATCACTAGAACATTGTTCTATGCTACTACAAGAGGTATGAGTCCCATTCAATGACATAATGCTTCCAGGAGTTACAATCAGCCACCTACTACATTTTCTCCTAAGATGGTAACAGTTATTGCAACATGCTGCTGGGATTATTCTTACATATAATTTCTGTATCTATCAATTACTGAAAATCCCCATTTTTAAAACACTGAGACAATATGAAGTGAAATTAACAAGAAAAACAAGCAGAATGGAATTAAGAGAACAAACCAGTAGTGTCCTGTGTTTCAGAATCATATGAGTTTTTGTACCACCATGATCGTATACAAAGCAAGAGCTTTCTTCAGTGTCATTCCCAAGTCCAATTATCGTTCCTAATATAGACTTGGAAACACCCCCATTCAAAGTACCATTCTGACAGAACGTTTTGCCCGAACGCACTGATTCTTCAGATGAACCAGTAAAAACATATATTTTATCTTCATAATCTTCCATTTGTATCCCACTAGATGAGCTTTCAGGTGGAACTCTGGTAGCAGTGGCAACCAACCTTCCAAAGATGTGCAATTCCAAATTCTTGTACGCATCTGAAATGTTATTTGCCACATCCTCCAAACCTATTTGAACATCCTCCTTTTTTCCAAAACAGATATTCGTGCTTACATTTTCAAACGGTGAAAAGGAATCCAAACTTGAAGATTCACCATAAACCAACTTTCTATAATTGACATCAGACAACTCAGGAACCTTATCTGCAATGCGAACGACACCAAAAAAGTCACGCCCAGAAACCAAGTGCAGTACCTCAGGAGTGACAGAAGTAGACCTCTCCTCAGCTTCGAAGCGATCGGGAAGGAGGTCTATCGGCTCAACATCTGGACCATAATATGCTGAATGAATGGCTGAATAAAAATCCCTCTGCAGCACATCAAAATAACCAGATCCCCCAATCACCTTCTTCTCAGACACTATGTCTTTGACAGCTTGTCTGTACCATCTCAGCCACTCAACAACCTCCATTTCCTTTGTGGTGTTCATATATGTTGCATACATATGGTAGCTTGAACTTGAATCTTGCCTAGGATAATTCATTTCTATGTTCCTTTGAGCCAATAAATACTGGTCATATAGGACTCTTTTCTTCGGATCTGATAAAATCTGCCAAATAATCTGGTTTAGTTCATCCATCCCAATGTTCTAATTTACCATTCCCAATCCAAATATATGGTATACAGCTTCATTTTAGTTCGAACTTACAGGCTTACACGCAGTATCAAAAACCTAAACAATCTACAGGCTTTCGCAATAAGAAATCATAGAATTGAATTCAAGAAATGGTCTTCAAGCGTCTAAATCGCCATCCACCTTTACAATCAGACTACAGTAAACGTATATTCAAAACCTAAACAACAGTGGACAATTTAGAATACCTCGTAAGCGGCGAGAATCTGAACAAATCTATTCGAAGCGTCGGAATCCTCCGAAGAAGCGAGGTCCGGGTGAGTCTCTTTGGCCAATTTCCGAAACGAAGCCTTCACTTCATCGAAGGAGCTTGTCTCCGAAACCCCTAAGATCCCGTACGCGCTTTCGCCGGCGAGTTCCGGCGGTGAATCCCATTCGCTGTTGGCGGTGCTGAAACGGCGCCGCTCGGCGTTGTCCCGGAGAAGTAGCAGATGAGAGAGCGCCTGGTGTGGCCATGGTGCTGGATTGAGAATCGGCCAATGGCAGTGGGATCTCCTGGTGAGAAAGAAGTACCCGGCGATCGCCATTTTTCCCCCGACTGGGAAGAACCGAAGCGGAATCTGGTATCCGCCTAATTCAAGGTGGAATTGCAGTTGGACGCGTGTCAAGACCTGGATGGACCCGATTCTCTTACCCAAAATTTGTCTTACCAGGTATTTTTTGGTCATTTTAAAAATATACTAAAAAATAAAAGAAAAATAAGAAAAGATAAATCAGCTTTTTCTTTTTCTCCTCTAGAAAGACTACACTCTAGAGCTAGACTCCCCCTTCTAATTTATTTATTATTTTCTTTTCATGTAAGACCAAGTTATAATTCAACTTTTTTTTTATAATTCTTTATTTTTTAACTTGGTGTAATTAATGAACATAAGTATATTCACGTTTTTTTATAATTATGTTTATTTCACTTATATTATAAAAGTCGGTAATATAATTCGCGTTTTTTAACACAGTGTAAGTTATTTATTTGACCTTTATTTAAACAGGATCGAATTATCGTACAATTTTGAGTTCGCCTAAAAATAATAATTCAAACTGTCGTTAATGGTCCGCTTTTTTATAATAACTAAACTTACTAAAAAGCTTTTTCCACAAATGTATAATATATATTTTTAGTTTTAATACGAAAACATTTTTAAAAAAATAATAATAACAGGCATCGGCTTATATATTTCTTTTAAATAAGAAAACATTTAAGAAACAAACTTGTATTTCTATTTAAAAGATTTTGAGAGTAGTGTGGATGAGAATAAAGCAATAGCACTATCTGGCCCATTGGTATTATTCTCATCCACACTACTCTCAGGTCATGTGTTCGACTTTCAGTTTCGTGAAAAAGAAATTATTTTTTGAACAAATGTATATTATATATTTATTTTTAATACGAAAATAATAGGCAGCGGCCTGCCGATAAGCCTACGGGCAATTATAATGACAGAAAGACATTATTTTCTGAACAAATGTATATTATATATTTATTTTTAATACGAAAATAATAGGCAGCGGCCTGCCGATAAGCCTGCGGGCAATTATAATGACAGAAAGACATTATTTTCTGAACAAATGTATATTATATATTTATTTTTAATACGAAAATAATAGGCAGCGGCCTGCCGATAAGCCTGTGGGCAATTATAATGATAGGCAGTGGTTATAATATGCGGTGGCAATATGACAGTAGCTGAAATATGAGATAACATGTAACGGAAGCAATCTGAAACACAAACAATCTACTGAAGCAACAATACCTCAGAACGTGAGAAACAAACAATCAGAAGCAACAATATGAAGCAAACAGACTCAAAAAGGTCTTGAAATTAAAATGATAGTTGAGAAAAAAAAAGTCATTTGAGGTATATATTCATTATTGATCTATATGACAAAATTATCTATGTTAATCTATCATTTCTCCATGAAAAAACATAAAGTTTAAAATTAGAGAAAGCCTATATGGGATTCGAACCCACATCACGTGTATAATAATGTACACATTGCTCTTCCATTGAGCTAATAGACTTTAAAAGATATTCATAAACCCATAACTCTTCCATTGAACTAAAAGTTGTCATTGTGAACATGTTCCTTTGCTGTCAGAATTGTACCTCTCAATTTTACTTCCCAGTTTCAGTTCTCAATAGCTTCACTTCTCAATGTCTTCAAAGAGCAAAGTTGTTGTACCAATCCACCACCACCTGCGGGGTTTTTTTATGAACACATCCTCCATATAAGGGAAAAGAAAAAAAAACTCAACGAAATTCCAATGCCACTAGTTACAGCACACAAAAGGTGGCTCTAAACAAATGCAAGACCATGTTAATCAAACAAGAACACAAATCCTACAAGCCTGGAAAGCCCAAAAGCTAACTCATGAGGATGGACCAAGTTAGTCAATCTGGAATTCCTAACTAATGCTAGCCTTAGTCCTGCAACACATCTCTTGGATGTATTATTGATACTTAGTGTGTCTAAACTAAGAAAACTATATACAGCTCTTGTACAAATCCACACTCCACATGATTAAGACTTTAATAGTGCTTCTTGCACTTACTCATTTCTCATCTCACATGATGACGAGTCAGGACTCATGGAATAAAAATAGCCATTGGTGAAGAAACACATTGAATCCCTGTATTATTTATGTTTTAATCACCGAGAATCCACTACATGCATTTTCATTTAACACTTCTATACTGGTAGATGGGCTTGAGCCAAGCAACTATAAGGTTTCTAAGTTTACATAAAATATGTCAATACACACCCAAGTAACCGACTAACCAAGTCCCAGGCTAAACATGTTTTGGTCCCATCCATCGTTCTAGCAGTAATCAAACACAATGTGAAAGCATAAAAAGGATACTACAAATCCCCATGAAACTGACAGTTCTCAGTTTAACAAGTAAACTGAGTTAATATAATGAGTTGTGTTGGACAACCACCAATTTGCAAATCAGTATGCAGTAGCAAACTTATAATACTAAGATAAAAACATACATGATCACAAACTAGGATTTGGAATTTAGTTGATAGGGAACTCGGGTTTTTTTATGAACACATCCTCCATATAAGGGAAAAGAAAAAATAAACTCAACAAAAATCCAATGCCACTAGTTACAGCACACAAAAGGTGGCTCTAAATAAATGCAAGACCATGTTCTTGTAAACTGAATCGAACAAGCACACAAATCCTACAAGGCTGAAAAGCCCAGAAGCTAACTCATGAGGATGGACCCAATTAGTCAATGTGGGAATCCTAACTAATGCTAGCCTTAGTCCTGCAACACATCCCTAGCTTGGATGTATTATTGATACTTAGTGTGTCTAAACTAAGAAAACTATATACGGCTATCCACACTCCACAAGATTAAGTCTTTAATAGTGCTTCTTGCACTCACTCATTTCTCATCTCACATGTGCTCAAAAAAAAAATCTCATCTCACATGATGACGAGTTGGGACTCGTTATCAATTTTACCGCCCAATTCTTTTTTTTTTGTGAGAATATAAATTATACCGCCTAATGAATTAATTTCACTTACACTGAGATTGATTATTACAGCTTACTAAAAAGATTGATTATTACACCAAATTATAATTAACTAGTATTCACAGGTCAATAAATTTTAAAAATATATAAATAACATAGTTTCAAGATTGTATGATCTTTTTTTTTTATACCACTTATATATTTAAATATATAAATTTGTTATTTTGTTAAATCGATTATCTAGAAAATTATAACCATATATTCTATAAAATTAGAACCAATATATATTGGTATAAATCTCAATCTCAAATCTCGATCTCAACCTTTAACTCAATCTCAAATCTCAATCGCAAACATCAATCTTAATCTCAATATCAATCTCAATCTTGATATCAAATCACAAATCTGAAATCTCGATATCAATCTCAAATCTCATATATCAAATGTCTATATTGGTCTCAATCTCAAATATCAAATTTAAATCTCAAATATCGTTCTTGATCTTAATCTTGATTTCAATCTCAAACACAAATGAGAAATTCACACTAAACTTATATCACACAAAATCTATACATAACAACAAACATCTAAATCTCAAACAATTTCATAATAGTATCGAACGAAAATTGTTGGTCGGCTCCGGTCAAATTTTCATGTAGAAACTTTGTTCGGATCAGGACGTATTTAGACTTGTTGCAAAGAGAATTCAAAAACCTACAACTTTCGTGTTTATGACTTTTCCAAATTCGGTCACTAGCATGACGAAATCGGGACTTCAATGTGGTAGCTAACAACCAATCATATATTTATAATTATAACTTTATGATCATATTTATATCATATTCATATTCACACAACATAATACTCATATGTTCATATTCATGTAATGTAATATTTGTATGAATATATATGATATAAAGTTTCATTGAGATAAATAAATACAATTACCCAAAAATCAAATTTACCACAAAAACCTAGTTGATCAAATGATAAACACCCTAAAACCTAAACCCTTGACATTAAACCCCAAACCCTTAACCCTATCTACATCGTTGAAAACGGCGCGTTTTAAAGATGTTATTTACAAATTATTTACCTTTTTTAAATAAATTAATAACTACACAAATAGGTTACTAACTAAACAAATAGGTTACTAAAAGCTTTTTTTCACAAAAATAATTCTATCTTCTTGTCTTTTTTTATTAATTTGAGTTTATATAATAAAAATACATATATAATATCAAAATTATTAATTTGAGTGTATAAGTACCAATTGTACAGGTTTGATTCCTTCTTGCTAATAAATGTATTACGTGTAGGGTGCTGATTTGGAATAAAAAGAAAAGTATGGACAAATAGTAAATACTTAGGGTGCTGATTTTAACAAAAACAATAAAGGATGGCTGACTACATAGCAATCAGAAGAGTCATTTTTTTATATAAAAACTATAAAGTACGTTGTCCAGAAACTTTCCGACGTCATTCCGGCGATGCTTCGACGAGGCGTAGCGGCTTCGTTAGTACTCGAAATGACACACGACCGGTGGCTACAACTCCGTGGCAATGAGATGCATCTCCCGATGGTAGATCGTAGCTTCGACCACGACTAATGGTGGCAGACGCGGGCGGCTCCGGCGAGGTTGAATTGGAAATTGGGGGTTTTGAGTTCGGAATGTTTTCGGGAAATTTTTGGGAAGAGGATTATTTATGGAGGTACTTGGAACGTAATGGGATAGTCTAGATGCTTGGTTTTGTTCTCTAATGGATGGATTTTGACAAAAACCGAATCCCTATATTTATAGTCGACGTCAACCGAGGGCGGATTGGATTGAATCGAATCCATATCGATAACTACAAATATTTCGAGAAGCTATCTAGTTGCTTAATTGGATAAAATCTATCCCGAAATGGCCGGTTTTGATAGAACTTTGAAATTGAGGATAAACCCGTTTGACTTCGTTTGGATTCGAAATCACAAATTGGTTGAAGATGTAGATATAATAAAACGTGGGTATCATTTCAGAAACAACAACGTTAAGATTTGAGCGAGATTTAATGAGGTGAAATTTTCACTTGTTCAACCGTATTTTACAGTGCAAAGGAAGAAGATGACGGGTCCAACCCATCCTAGTTCAACATTTTATTTGTTTTTGATGGGTCTGGTTCAGGTGAACCGAAAAGAATTAAAGTCATTGGTTCAATCCCTTTTTCTACTTTAAATATATACTTTTATATACGTGGAAAAAAATACCCCAAAAACTTCCTTGGAAGTTAAAGACAAAAAGAATGAATATAGAAGAATGTAGAAAAAAATAAAATGAATGAAAGAAAGAAAATTAGAGGAAAAAAGGGGGATTTATACCGCTACCGGGATTCGAAATCGGGTTGATGGGGTGCATAGGAGATGTTGTGACCATTGGGGTATGTGTATCCCGTGGTTACTCACCCAACTAAATTTGATGTGTGTGGAGTATCCTTAAATGTGAAAAGATCTTGATCGCCCGTTTACATTGATCTAACGGTCCACATTCGGAATCCACGTGACTACTCTCCACCAATACCAATTTTTGTAGTTTTTTTTTATAAAAAAAAAACATTTTTCAAATTCCAATCTAAGGTTGGCTGATAGTCGGGCGGCCTGCTGCTCCCTTTAATATATACTCCGTACATCCCAATTGGATAGAATAATTGGCAGCGGCTTGCCGATCGGCTTGCAGGCATTGGTCCAAAGCCATAGTAATAGCATTTGAAAAAAAAACTGAAAAATAAGACAATGACACTATCCGGCTTATGGTCATTGGTTCGACTCTCAATTTTTAGAAGATTTAAAAAAAAAAAACTAATAAATCTAAAATTAAGCTCTAATTTAAAACGGTTACTATTCATAAAAAAAAAACTCACTATTCATTTTTTTTAATAACGGTATTTTTTTTTTTTTCAAATTTTAACAACTTTACCAAAATATGCTTTATAAAATAAATCATACGAAATGTTTAATGATTTAATTGATCCCCAATAAATATACTTAATGATGTAGTAAATAAATCCATTTCCCATATACATTCCCAACTTTATATTATATGCATGTAAGTTGGACATAAAGTATATTTTCTTTTGTGTTTTTAAAATTTTAATTTGTTATATTATTAAAATTTTATTCTTAATAACACTGATCGATATTACAATTGTTGATGTAAAATCCAACCCGACATGTTCCATATAAAATTTACGTTAAACATCGAGTTCACATAGTTTGATTTAAGACGTGGTTTATAACATTATTTTATGATATTTAATCTATCATATAAAAGGAAGCATGTATTATTTGTATTATAGGGAATTTCAGATACAGTTAGATTGAATGAAAATTTTCAACTTCGTACAAGTAAATGAGATATACGCATATGATAACGTAAAAAATAAATAGGAAAAGTAAAAGTAACTTGTGAATTAGATTGAATAAAATGTAAATTTGTAATTCAAACCCTTTATAAGAGAAATAAAAGTAAAAACATAATCATTAACCTAGGCTAGAAGTAGGGTACTCATTACTTGCTTTTTAGATTTCATTTTCTTTTTCTTCGTTTCATTTTTTGTGTGAAATTTACATAACTATCCCTGGGTAACCCAAAATTTGGGTAAGGCAAGTATCTTCCGACCTGGATTTGACATCTAAGGCGCGCTTCAGATTAAAACCATCTTTGAGGAATTGGGCCAACTTGGCGACTGGACCACGAATAAGGTTTAACATCCCAGCCCAACAAACTAAACAATCTTATAAATTATAATTAAGGGATGATGAGTTTATAAAATACTCCCTCCGTCCATTAATAGGTGGGTGGATTTTTATAGGTGAGTTTTCATCCGATAATATATGAATTTTTATATTTTCTAAGTGGAAGATTGTATTGATTTGTATATTATTAATTTTTTAGAAGAATTTGATTAATTAAAATGTGTAGTGGGTGTTAAAAAATAATAAAATTTCTTAAAAAATTAGTACAATGATGATATTTTTTAAAGTAAAGTGTTTTTATAAAAATTTGTGCAAATTTTTAAAAGTTCATGTATAATCGAACGGAGTATCATTTTTGAAACAAAATAATACTATAAACTTTCTAAAATAATTTATATACCAACTATTTTCAAATCAATAAAAAAAAAATAAAGATGGTATCTCATCCGATAAGATGCAATTGGCTAAGTAGATTAGTAGATTACCAATTTACGAGCCGAATTATTACTCTAACAAAAAAAATAAAGATTGTATTTTATTTCTTTTTTATTTGGAGGTGAATCATTTTGAATGCGATTTTCTCACCTAATGATTAATTTGAATTTCAGCAACAACTGACGCATAATCCAGAATCCATTCATCATTTATCCACCAACTAAAAAATGTTGCAAGTACATCGGAGCTCTAAACAGAATTACTCCTTTGCTATTTATATACGTATATATTTGATATTTGATTTGGATTTCAAAGTGCATAAACACTTGACAGTCTAACTATGTGAATTGTGAAGTGAACAACAAAGCTTGAAATAATGTAAAACATCTCAACTTCAATGCACAGCATCCGGCTCCGGCCTTCAATCTATCTAACAATCTCTCGATCACGTCGATAGCTTCCTGAGCTTTCCGATGAATCTTCGACAAACAGGACACATCCTATTCTCCTCGTAAAAAATCCTGCAAGAGTATCAAACAAGTAAACTCTTGATACTCAAAGAGTCAGAGATTCATTGTTTGTTTTATCATCGAGTTGTGCATAGATTGAATCATTACCTGAGGGCGCAGCTTTGGCAAGTGGCAGAGTGGCCGCAAGGGACGAAGAAGCAGTCACGCTCTTCGTCATAGCAAATAACACAAATCTTTTTATCGTATTGACTCTGATCATCGGATGAACTACTGCTACTACTAGTACCAGACTCGAGGTCGTGTTCTTGGTGGCATGCCCCATACGAGTATGTTACCGTCTTGTTGGGCAACAAAGGGCTTGTCTCGTTTTGTTCAGCTGCTTCCTCCATCGCGCTTTCATTGCATTCTCCGAGCCACTTGAGGATCAGTGAGATTATGAGCACAATGACTCCTGCACTTGCAAATTTCAGGTAAAGTAAGCGGAAATTATGTAACGAAAACGCAATCTATGTAATCAATTCAAGTAGAACATTACCAAGAAGTACAATGTAACCAACCATCCGGCCTGCAAAGGATAGCGCAAAGCACCAATAGTCGGGACCATCATCGTCCTGTCAAAACCACACCGGATTTATATATGAAAATCGGGTTTATGAGACTAACCGAAAGCTTAATTACCCCATTGGGCCAGATGGATGAAACATTTTGTGCGGTGACAGCGTGGAGCCTGAGTTGTGCCAGAGAGTAACTGGAGTCAACGCACATCTCTCTGAGTTTTTTCAAACCCTATCGTCTTCAAGAAAGGAAGAGCCTTTAGGTCAAAATCACTGAAATTCCTTTCCTGGAGACCGAGAAAATGGATCACCTGCACACAGGAGCTGGCATTTTCAAGCTCTACCGCAAATCAAGAAAGCACGCAATTTCAATTTCTAAAGCAAATCTGACAGTGGGATAGATCGGAATGAAGCCGCATTGCTAATTAAATGAAATCAATGGAACTCGAAAGGGAATTTCTTTCAATGTAGTATAAGAGATTGTGATGGAAGGGGAAAAGGGATACTGAAGTTTGTCAAGTACAAATAGAGCGAATTGAGGGGAAATTAATTACCTAAACTCTGAATCGAACAATTGAACGGAAGGAGGGACTGAACTGGTAGCCGGCCGAAGAAATGGCAATTGAAGTTGCTGGTTTGAAGATGATTACCTGGAAATGGAATGGTTCGATAAATTAAGAATTACAATAAATATATGGAATTAATGCAGAGTCTCCACTCATACTCCACCTAACAGTTCAGGTGAGTCTATAGGTATTTCATATTTGGGCTGGGTGAACACAAACTGAAGATTTAAAAGGGAGAGGGTTTAAAGAAAGCTGTGGTAACTGTTAAAGGGGGAGGAAGGAGAGATAGGAGTAAAAAGATAAGAGACCGGTAGGTAGTTACTAGTTTGTTAAGTTGCAATAGGAGTTTGGCGGGCACCGGAAGCCCCACTCTTCTCTGATTTTGAATGGTAGTTGTTTTCAACGGTTTCATCTTTCAGGGGCCCACCACTCACTTCGGCCCCGCCTTCTTTATTTTTAAATGGAGAAAAATTAATTCATTTTCCACTCTGTAAATATTACGTTATGGACTGGTATTATGGGCTAAAAAACCCATTATGACAAACCCTTAATACAATCAGCCCAAAAGTATGGTATTATAGGAACCCAATCCATCGTTATAAATGATCATAGATCATATATGTCCTGATGTTGTCATCTTTGAAGATGTGGTAAAGTCGGATCTTAGGTGGTTGAGCCAGAAAAGATCTCAGGGTTCATCCGTCATTCACCTTCTAGCCTATGCTATTAATAGAGAGATAGCTCCGAATGATCTTGAAACTCGGTATATATAGCTCTAAAAACAATCGAGGGTTCGAATGCTCTTTATCTAGTGTCTCGCTGAAGAGATTGATTTCCCCTTTTTATTTGTTTAATTGGTTTAGCTAATTAAGCCAATGGAGAGATCATTTTTCCCAACACTCAATATATGAACAATAAGCATATATCAGTCTCAAGTCTCAACTGATCGAGGCAACACTAAGCTGAATCATTGTTCTCAAAACTAGCATGCATAACCATAAATACTACACACTAGTGGGCCGATTCGTCATGGTGAACTATGGTGACTTGGTAGCAATTTGGGTCCATAGAAAGCAGCTCAAACAAACAAGCATCCCCGCCTCGTAATTCATTGGCATAAACAAACTCCTTCCACCCTCCGTTGAAAGCCTCGCGGACACACGATTCTTATCTTCATAGCACTTAACCAACCATGTTCTGTCATTCTGCCCATCCATTCGGAGGATCAATTGGTATACGAAGAAACGCTTGCCAGCCTTTGTCCAACAAAACTCGACCATCGCACTATCGCAGTGATTTAGCTCTACTTTGCACCTTTTTTTTCGCTGACGGTTCGAAGAAAGCATACTTAGACAAGGAGGTTCCATAGATGTTTGCCGGAATTTCCTGTTACAAAAAAAAAATAAAAATAGATTCATCGATATTTACACTAAAATGGGGCAATGATTAGCAATTGATCGATAGATTTACTTACAACAGTTCCATCATAAAGGATTTGAGGAACAATGTTCTTCGCGAATCGTGCAGGTCTCGTTGCTTGAGAACAATTACTTGCTGCTTCCTTGGCCATCTGTGGAGGATTTGATTGCATTAAACGCCAATTCCAGAAAATCCCCGAAATCACAATACAAATTGGTAAGCATATAGATCAATCACCTCTCCAAATTAGATCTCAAAAGAATGAAAAACAGTTGCTTGACTCTTTTCGATCGCTGACAAGGGATTTGAATTCTTTGAAACAAATCGATGGGTTAGGAAATATGGGAGGAGTGATTAGTAACGTTAGCTACGAAGAAGGGTAAGTAAGTTTATATGGTGAATCAGTGGGGGAGAATGTGACCGTTAACTTCTTAAATATTAAGAACCGAATTATCTTCATTGAAATCCTCCTTTACAAGAATCAAATCCCAACTTTCAATAGGAAAATAAAAGAAAAGATAACCAATTATGGAGTACTATTTAATTAAACATCTATTATAACAACTGTCTCCATAAAAAAAATAAAATAATCAAACATCTATAACAACTTAATTAAACAACGTTTTGGTCTTATTTTTAGCTTATGAGCAACTTAATTCAGCCTGAACGGCCCTGAAGAACTTGCTTTGTGATCGATTACAAATCAAGTGTTCTCATTTTCATTGTAAAAAAAAGCTGGCAAATTAAACATCTATAGATCATAGAGAAGGTGCAAGCTTCCAAAAAAAAAATTACATTCGACAGATTAGTGGTCAAATCCCATGTATATTTAGAGTCTAAGATTCAAATCCAATTGATCATTGAGATCTGAAGAAGGAAGATCTGGTTCCCTTTCCACCCTGAAGCTCCCCGGCCAAACCAAATCCACTGGCTCTGCGAGTAGATAAGGGTTCCATGGTATAGCAAGCCCATGGCTCAGCTGAGAGAACCGGGCAGATGCCGCTACTTGACTCTCCTTGCTGTGATTGTGGGCCATTGAGTGCGGTTGTAAGGCCAGGGAGTGGATCGCGTGGAGGTTTACAGGGAAGCCCATCTCGGCTGCTGCCATGATCTGCTGAGATTGCTGGTACCTTTTGGCCACCACACGCTCTCTCTTATGAGCGTTTTGGTGGCCTCCCAATGCCTGTGAGGTCAGGAACTTCTTCATGCAAAACTTGCAAGAAAAGATTCTACTGTTATTGTTGCTCCCTCCAACGGTGGAATCTCCTGAAAAAGTGTGACAGTCTGCCTCGCCATTGAAGCCCAAGCTCAGCCAAGTCCCGAGCTCAGTATTGCCCATTTCTCCCGTCTCAACTTGCCCTCCATCAACCATTATCTTCGTCTCCTCCTCACACTTGAAGAGCACCACATAAAACACTTGCTTCCTTGGAGGATTTCAAAAGAGGGCGAAGCAAAAAGTGCTTTTAAGTAGACAATTTTCTTCTATTGATGCAATGATGGGTGCTTGTTTTCTCAAGGGATGCTCACAACCTTATCTCATGTACCACTGCTTGATTGTCAGGGCTTGATCCCCAAAAACCAGGCTTTCACCCATTTTTGACAATACTTTTTTCCACCTCAACTAGCATTAAAGAACATGATTCCCAGTGGGATCTCTTGCCCATTCTGCAAGAGGAAAAAGATTACTATTAAATAAAAAAGGAACAGTGAAATTTCTTATATTAAATTGTCTCACTGATCACATACCTCTGAAGGCGGGGAGCTAGGATGATTGTTCATGGTTT
Organism: Persicaria tinctoria; assembly: GCA_037127255.1. Lineage (NCBI taxonomy): Eukaryota > Viridiplantae > Streptophyta > Magnoliopsida > Caryophyllales > Polygonaceae > Persicaria > Persicaria tinctoria. The sequence continues at coordinate 562,034 of JBANSL010000015.1, forward strand.
CAGGAGGAAGAGAAAGCAGTTTTAAGCACAAAAAAGACACAGCCAAAAGCAAAACATGGGTCCAACTGTCCAAGGGGGGACTTTTTTATCTGCACTGCAATAGACCATACTGCAACTGTGTGGCCATGTCTGTCATCAACCCAAACAGACCCAAATGATACATCATGGACCACCACCCTCCCCAGTAACCACTGACCAAAATTATTTCCACTTCTTTTCAAGAAACGTGAAGAATTTGTGTGGTTAATTGTCAGTGGTCTTAACTTCACAGCAAGGGAAGAACCACAGCCAAGGGTTCCATGTATGGGCACAAGATCAATGAATTTTTACAGCCAAAGGTATGGTCCCAAAATGGAATCGACAAGGTAGCAACGGTTCACATAGGTTGCAGTAAGCCAGTAAACCATGTTCCAGTTCAATATGCACAGAAGCAGGACTGCAGCAGCTTCAATTTACAGTTCACTTAGGGTCTGAGCAGTGAGCATCCATGCCAAGTGACATGAGCTCAGGGGACTTAAGAAAGCAAGATATGAATTTGCATAGTTGACTTGGTAAATCACATAATCTTCTGAAATGTCAGTTCTCAGTTCTCACAAAGCCTTTAGTTCAACAGAGAATCCTCAATAGCATTTCGAAGATCATGTCTTTTTGACTAATATAGGCTTCTTGCCATGGCAAATAACATGTTCTAGGGCAAAACAATGAAACCAACTCACTACTGTTCTAGAGCGCAGCACCGTGAAAACAATGAAAATATAAATGTGGGTAAGGAAGCAAAAAGAAACCAACTCACTACTCTTTATGTAGGAAGAAAGAAGTTTCAAATACAATGGGAAAAAAGAACTATTGCCACTAAATCAATGTGGTTAAAGTAGACAATAAATGTCAATTCTAAATGTAGCCAAAAGGAGCTTAAATGATTATTTCACCACTGTCGGAACCAATCCAAAATGTTTAACAAAGATGTGAATGAATTAAGACCTAAGCCATTCCACAACACATACATGCCACCATACTCTTCAACACATTGATAACAGCACTTATAGCGCTAATATCTAGCATCCAGGCCAGCTCAAGTACCTAAGCCACGTCAAAAGATAAGCAATTAGACTTCAGGAAACCCGTGAATCATCCGATACTGATAGCAATAAACAGCAACGATAATAGATAAATGGAGACCAGATCATCTTTGATTGTATATTGACCACGAAAACGCATAATCTTCCAGAAGCACCCCATCAGATTAAAAACGCTGGTCAATCGTTGATATCTACTAGAAAAATACTCCCTACGTCTCAAAATTTAAGTTGTTTTATGATTCTACACAAGTTTTAATAAAATACCCACCCCTCAATCAACTTCATCGTTCCACTAATTTTTTTTTATAAATTTTATTGTTTTTTAATACCCACTACATTTTTTAACCAATCAAAATCTTTTAAAAAAATCAACACACAAATCAATACAAATCATTATTATCCTCTACCTAGAAAACCTAAAATGAGATCTATTTTGATACAAGAATAAAGACCTAAAAAGACCTAAATTTCGAGACGGAGAGAGTACTCTTTATTATTACATAGCAAAAGCACTGAATATTTAAAACCACTTTGATCATCATAAGACTATAAGAGAAACAAAACATCAATAGCTCACAAGCTCTAAGTAGGCTACAAAATACAAATTATTATAGATGAGGAATACTAAATGAAGGAACTTGGGATATTCCGCTAAGACCATAACACATATGTGCGTAAACTAAATCAAATCAAATGCAACATTTATTTTAAAGCATACTTTATCCTCCCAAAATATCTGCTACTCACAAATTTAGAGTCAAGTTTGGATTATTCAGAGCTTAAAAGTCAATAGAAATTAGATCTAATTCAAAAGCCTTGAAAGGATGAAGCCTGATGATTCACACTTCTGGTATTGACTTAACTTATAATTTGAGGATCTCTTCCATAGTAAGTAAATACATGGGAATTAAAAGGAATAATCTAGTAGCATTTTTATTAACAAGGTAGCTTATACTCATCCTACATAATACTCCTAAATGCCATTCCATTATTCAAATTCTGCAAATCAAACATCACTTCACCCTCCTAAATGCTATTCCATTTCCACTAAGAGGCAAAAGTAAAACAAATCGCAAAGGCAAGCAAGAGAAATGCAGCAGTAGAACTGAATCCGCGCAAAATTGGTGAATTGATCATGGCGATAGAACATCAAATCAAAGCTGAATAACAAGATCAACATCCAAAGTGACTCACTAATCAATATGACGAACGAATAACGGAGAAAGAGAAAATTAGCGATCTTGACAAGTGCGTCGGAAGGTACCCTGAGAGAGCTCGCAACAAGCGCGCGCGTCGACTAGGACGTAAGAGGTCAGGCGAGAGCTAGCCACCACGCTGTGCAGAGGCAATAGAGAAGAAACGCATCCTAGCTCTCCCAGAGTCCTACAGAGCAACAAATTCGGGACTGAGATAACGGAAAAGCGAGCTTCAATTTCTTGCTCCCGTGAAACTTGGAAGTAGCAATTTACCTGGGATTAGTGAACTGGAGGCGGCGAGAAGGGCGGAGATTGACGCCGGGGATCTGAGATGGTCGGAGACGAGGAGCGACGGAGGCATTGGTGGCGGGGCGGAGGGAAGCAGATCGCGCGCTGTTGAGGAGAGTCCTCGAGAACGATGCACTTCGCCAAGCCATTTTCTTCTTGATCTCTTACGGGTCAGGCTAGGGTTTAACTTGGTGTAAGACTGAAGCTTACTGTACCCGTTAGTTTGGGCCTGCAAATGGGCCACTTTAGGCCCAACATCTTCAAAACGATACTCCGTAATAGATATATTTTGAAGTGGAATTTTATTTTTGTTTTGCAAAATAATATTTATAATCAATCTACTCATGGTATAATTTTTTTTTTCCAAAATTTTGAGAATGTTCGATTCCAGCCATACCATTGGAGTCAAATTTCTCAATAAGACTTATAACCCCACACACTAAAACTAAAATCATAAAATAAATTAAATTAAACTAAAATCAAATCAAATAAAATCAAATCAGTAGTTAAAATATTTATAACTATTAATATGAATAATATTAAGAAAAAGGAGATGAGGGATGAGGAACGAATATACTCTAGAAGACGAAAAAATAATAATAATGCAAGTGATGACTCGTATCAATTTTTTTTAATGAATTAACATGACTCCTATCGTCTTGCTACATCAACTAAATTGATGTTTGCAAACTGCACTATTATTTTTGTTATGGCTATGAACCCCCGTTGTGAATATAATATATGAAAATTGCAACTTTGTAATATATTATTCATTTTAACCAATTTTAACTGACATAATACAATCTTAAAGAATAAAATTTAATTATTTTATTGAGAACATCCAATAAACTAAAACACAATAATTGAATAATATGATAGAACCCCTACCAGTTGAAACTCCTTTTTTTTTTATAATAAAAAAAATAGTAAGATTTTTGTAGGGCTATATGATGATGCTGAAGGATATCTTTTAGAAGCAAACGTGAATCCCACTCAGATAAGTATCTTTCGGAGTCGGATTACCTATTTTGCACACAGTATTAATTATTTGGCAAAATTACAAAAAAACCACTCTTTAAATATGAGTGTTTTCACTTAACCACCCCTTAAATACAAAATTACAGAAAACCACCATTTAAATGGTATTTGTTTACAACTCACCACCCATTCAACTATTTTCTTTAATTTATCACTAAATATCTTATATTTTAATATTTTTAAACTCAAATTTGATTGTAAATATATTCATATTTTGAATTTAAAGGCTCGATCATATTTTAGGGATTATTGTATTTATTTTTAATAAATAATAATAAATATAGCCTAGAATTATTATCTTAATTTATGGTTGAAAATGTTTATAAATTTTAAAACTATTATAGAAATTACTCTTATTTATTTATATTTTAAATAAGAGTAATTTACATAATGTTTTAAAAATTTATAAACATTTTCAAACATAAATTAAGATAATAATTCTAGGCTTTATTGATTATTATTTTTAAAAATAAATACATTGATCCCTAAAATATAATTGGGCCCTTAAATTCCAATTTTGAATATATTTATAATCAAATTTGAGTTTAAAAATATTAAAATATAATATATTTAATGATAAAGTAACAAAAATAGTTGAATGGGTGGTGAGTTGTAAACAAATACCATTTAAAGAGTGGTTTTCTGTAATTTTGAATTTAGGGGGTGGTTAAGTGAAAACACCCATATTTAAAGGGTGGTTTTCATTGTGGAAATAATCTGTTTATTAAATGATTTGAGTTAAGTATGAATATATTTTACATAAATTATATTTTTTCATATTAATTAATATGTCATAAGTAGGTAGACATGCTTTATAAATGGAGTAACTTGAGCTGAACTATATGAACATAGTTTAAATCCTCAAGTTCAAAATAAAACTTTCTTCACACAGTGGATGAAGCGGAAGCGGAAATGTGGGCTTAAATCAGATATATTTCAGCTCAAAGCAAATATAAAATTAATGATTCATTTTTATTACAAGAGTAAACTAGGACGAATCGGAACCAAAATTTAAAATATAGGGCTAAATCCGACCCAACTCAACTCTGGCTCGAAATACATAATACGGACTACGGAGTACTCTATTAAAAAAGTCAGCGGCCATGAAAGTGAAGCATCGAGTTTTGCACAAATATTCGGAAAGCACACTCATCAAATTGGCATTTCACGGGATAAGAATGTAACGTCAACATCACAGCCACCACAATTAATAATTATCAACTCATTCAATCATCTTCCACTTATCGTCTGATCCTTTGCACTGCAGGCATCATCCATGCCCTTTCCCTACGCGACTTTTCCCCCACCAAATATCAGGTTTATCTCTATTTTGACCATAGCCATTATCAGTGAATCACTCCACCAATTCATCAAACATTACGGTTAATTAACCATAGTTAAATCCCCCCTTAACCATAGTACCACACAATACAGATCCTTCCTAATATAAATACCAACCAAACGCGGCCTTCAATCCCCGTCTCTTCGACCGCCTGCCACCGCAAACAACATGGACTCATCCTCTTCCTCTTCGCGGGTGCTCCGCTCCCCTCCCTGTAGCCCTCGCTTCTCCAGACCTATCCCCAGCCAACTCTCTCCTGTTCCTGGGAGACTCCGATGCCGCAGCTCCGACCACCGGATCACCGCCACCGCCACCGCGTCTTCCGCGGCGTGCACCTCCCCCGAGAAGACGCTATCGCCGCTCTCACCAACTACCAATTCGCTCTATGAGGTTCTTGGGATCCCGATTGGAGCCAGTAATGACGAGATCAAGGCGGCGTACCGGCGTCTGGCCAGGATCTGCCACCCGGACGTGGTGTCGCACGACGCCGGCGCCGGCGATGACTTTATCAGGATCCACTCTGCCTATTCTACTCTATCGGATCCTGACAAGCGCGCTGACTACGATCTCAAGCTCAGGCGGCGATCGCGGATCCGTTCGCCGGTATCGTTCAATCCGTCGTCGTTTAGTACATTTCCACGGCGTAATTGGGAGACGGATCAGTGCTGGTAGATCACCGATTCACCGTTTATATTCAGTGGTCAGGTTTCGCCTTTTGTTGTCGATCGAGGGGGATAAAAACCAAAAATCAGAAAGCTAACATTTTTAACACAGACGGGGATGGAGGAGTAGTTGAAGGATGTAAATATGTGTATATATGTATATGAATCCAACTTATAAACATGAAAAAATTACGGAGGTGGATCGATGTAAATATCATCAAGCTAAGTTTTGGTTCAGATTATGTGAATGAATTTTGCTTAATATGTTGCGCATTTTGATTAAAAGCCCTATTCCGAAATCATGTTTTTGAGCCCCTACTCCATGGGAGGAGTTATATAATAAAACAAAACAGAAACAAAAAAGCGGAAGGCTCCTCAGGGATTACATCAACGCGGTATCGATCTCCCTAAGGAATCCTCCCTCGCAATACAGTTCAGTACATCAGGTAAGTCCTCCCAGTATTTTAGCTTGTCTTAATTTCCTCCTGAAATTAATTAAACTACAGAAGCCACTTTAATGGTGAGTGAGATGGAACTTCATTTTCTTCACAATTGTCAATGAAAATGTCAATTGGTTTTATCCGGGGCGGGAAATATTTGTGATATGCAAATTATCCTTCGGATCACCAAGTTAAGCGAGTTGTGCTATTATCCTAATAAAAATATTTTTTTTATTAATATATATTTTTTATTTTTATTTTAGTGATTTAGATTTTAGGAATTTAATTAGATGGACAATACATAATCTATATTTATTCATTTTCTTGTCATCGCACATGTATCTAATTTTATTTTAAACAAGCCGATCGAGAACGTCAAAATTGGACAGCCAGTTTACTACATCACACTTATGGAAGTTTGAAATACAGTATTATATTACATGTATACAAAGTATATATATTGAAATTACATTTATATATATATATAAATAAATTATTTCATCTGGAGGAAAAAAAATGGTATAAAAGGACTAGAGGCCAGGCCACTAATAAAGGGCCAGTCCAATGTGAAAAATGAGGCATCCCAATATCTAAAATGGGCCTGCCCACCAATACGGGTCCGAGTGCTGAAAACGGGGCCGTTTGAATGCGAGACATTCAGCAATCAGTATGGCTTCTCAGGACATGACAAAAAGGGCGTCATCTCCACCTATTTCGTACCAAAGATTGTTACCTACCAAATTTGCTAAGTTTTTAATTCTACTAGATTGATGGGTTGTTTACCCTTAAATGCTAAAGGAACTACTTTATAATTACTATTTATTTGGTGTAATTTCTTTTATGTCATTTGTTGTAGTGCATCTATCTATCGACTTGTTTAGTCTAGTCTCTCGGTTACTGTAGATGTGTTTCATGATTTATTTATTTTTTTAAAAAAAAATTCTCTTAATTTGGAATTGGGCCTTCATCTATACAAAATTCACATTTTTTAAAATTGCATCAATGCAAAAATTTTCTATTTATAGAAGTCTGAAACACCATCTAAATATAAACCTAGAACAAATAAGAGAAAATCACAAAATTACTTCGAAACCATGACATGTAAGGAATAAGGATGATGATATCAACGGTGACATATAATTGCCTATCCAAAATTACAGGAATATTTAAAATAGAAAATGACAGAAACTGGAGAGTAATGCGCAGAACACGTTACAAAGAGAGGCCAATCACTCCTTCCAAATTTCAATCTCAATCTCTCTCTCTCTCTCCTCTATCAAAAATCCATTTCCTTGGCGATCCATTTGCTACGTTCATCCAACGCTTCACCGGCATTGTTTCCCGGCTTCACAGGTACACCCCCAACCCCACATTCTCTCTCTTAATACAGATCTTGTAGCTCTAGGGTTAAGGTTTCGTTGTTTCAAATGCCATACCCTCCCTGCTTTGTCATTGTTAGTTTTCTGTCATTTTCTTCTTGATTCTAGGGTTTCGGTTTATCATGCCTTCTTGCTTGATCAGTTTCCCCCCCGAATTTACAGGTTCTGATGATGTCTAATTGAAAGACGAAGCCTCCGACAATAATACATTGGAAAGGAATTGCATTGTTCCTACTACTGTTCGGCGTTTTTGGCCAGATCTTCTGGTGAAGATCCGCAGGAGAAACTGAAGGGGAAGAAGAAATGAGCGCTTCCAGGTTCATCAAATGCGTCACCGTCGGGGACGGTGCCGTTGGCAAGACATGTTTGTTGATTTCGTATACTAGCAACACATTTCCTACGGTGAGATCTTTTTTCTTCTTCCATTGACACTCTCTCTTTCTCTCTCTGTCGCCACACATTGTTGTTGAATGTAGTTTCATTACATATTCTATGGCTCTAATTTCTGCTTTGTTTGGCAAATTTTAATTGATTAATGAATGTATATGATTTGACTTTTATTATGGGATTCTTATGGCCAAAGTCTCCCCAAACATTTATAAATAAAACTTCTTTGTTTTCCACACGAAAAATGGAATAGAGAATGCACACTGTTTTTAGGGGATTTTGATCTTGTTTATACAATAATTTTTTTTGGTTATCAAATCCTCTGATTTGAAATATTGCATGCAACTTGTGTTGTTTGATTGAAGGAAAATTATCCATCTTATTTAGCTGTATGCAGATTTTTGGATGTGATCATGAAAAAACTGATTATTGTTAAAACTTAACGGTTCTGATTTAAATTTACAGCTGTTTATATACTCCGTGAATGATGGATGGAGTTGTCGTCTTCCTTGTCAATGGTTGCATCTTGTGGCTACATGTTTGAGATTTTGAGACAGCTACATTTTATTTTCCAAAATCTAATGCAATTCTTGAAGTTGAAAATTTTGGATTCGTCATGGAAAGTTCTTCCTTGTCTCTATGTATTTCTGATGACTTGTATGTGAATCGATACCATCATGATGATTTTTACCATCATTACGAATGATTACAACTACCTGTATGATAACCGATGTGTTAGACAGTACGTAACGCTTAACAGAATGATGACAGTCAGCATAAGGTTCCTGATTGGTTTCTTCTTCATATTGCCACAGGATTATGTGCCTACTGTCTTCGATAACTTCAGTGCAAATGTTGTTGTCAATGGAGCTACAGTCAATCTTGGCTTATGGGATACTGCAGGTTTTGCATTCTGTCATGCTATTCATTTGACCATGCACGCTGCTCATTTCGTAACTGGGGATACAAGCCCACTGCCCTTGATTGTGATACCTTATTTGTTGAACAGGACAAGAGGATTACAACAGATTAAGACCTTTGAGTTACCGTGGGGCTGATGTTTTCATTCTTGCTTTCTCTCTGATTAGCAAAGCCAGTTATGAAAACGTTTCCAAGAAGGTATCTTTTGCTTAATATTAGTTTTTTTCTTCTTCAGCTGAACAACCAATATCACTCATGATGTAGCTTTCTTGCTGATTGATGGTTCATTATTTGGCTCGATTTCAGTGGATTCCCGAATTGCAGCATTATGCACCTGGTGTTCCAATTGTTCTTGTCGGAACAAAGATCGGTTAGAGTTTACTTTGCTTTGTTCTGTTCATCGTTATCTTGTTTGTAAGGTTATCATTGTAGTTCTGAAGTGTTAGTTCCATCAAACTTGAATTCAGTTGCAAACATTTCCCTTGTCTGATTGGTATCACTTTTGCTCAAGCAAACAGATATTTCTTGATTTTTATTTTTTTATGTGCATCATTCCAGATCTCCGAGATGACAAGCAATTTTTCATTGACCATCCTGGTGCCGTGCCAATTACAGCAGCTCAGGTAAAAGATTATGAATATTTCATTGTAGCCTGGCTAAATTATTCTAAAATTTACTGGTGATTGTATTGGCATTTGGCTTATGAATATTATCATCTCTAGGGAGAGGAACTGAGGAAGCAAATCGATGCACCTGCATATATTGAGTGCAGTGCAAAATCACAACAGGTAACGCCTATACCTTTCACTTAAGTGGCTGGGATGCCATCCCTACATTTATCTGCTCATTATTGATCAAAGAACCCTTTTGTGTGGACATGTAGAACATCAAGGGAGTTTTTGATGCTGCGATTAAGGTTGTTCTCCAACCGCCCAAGGCGAAGAAAAAGAAGTCGAAGGCACTCTGCTCTATATTGTAATCTAGAAACCATTAAAAGTGAAGAACACACCCTTGGTCTATTCCACACTCGTGTTCCTGCCCTTCGCCTTCCTATTTGTGCTCGAGGAAGCAGGCAAAGCCATAGTATATAATCCTTGAGCAAGTTTTACTAGGTCCGTTTCAGACATCAGGCGGTTTTTTTCTTCTTTCTTTTTTCCTTTTTCTATCTTGGGATCACATTTGTTGTCCACCTTCCTAATTCCTGGTCCTTGGTTTGCTTCTTTTTTTATCTTCTATTGTTTCCGTTTTATGTATTAACATAATATGCTGGACGATCCCGGTTAGGAGGACGAGGTTAATCTGCAGTGAAGTTGATCTTCATTTTGATGCAATTTTGCTTTCAAGGATGATTGCTTGGCTCTTCCTTTGGTGTTTCTGTGCACCTGGAAGCTGAGTATTTATTCAGGACATGTATGGTTTCTTTGTCAGCCTCAAATTCTGAGTCTGCCAATCTTGAAAATTTTGTTACAGATGACTGTCATGAATTCATGTTAGTATCAAAACAATTATTAAATAAATACAAAAAAAGAACTATTTCTGAAACAAAAAATAATACTCCCTCCGTCCGCGAAAACTTGTCGTTTTAGACTTTTGATTTTGTCCAAAAAAACTTGTCACTTTAGAGTTTTTACCCATATATTTCCAAATTTACCCTCATTTGTTTAAATTTTGAATTACTTTGAAAAATACAATTGTACTTTGCTTTGATATAATTATGACAAAAGTAGGGACAATCTAGGTAGTTTACATATTTCTTAAATATTGTGCCGGAAGCTAAAATGACAAGTTTTAGCGGACGGAGGGAGTAATAAAGTGTTTGTGATGGTCTATATATACCTCCCTCGAGTTCGAATCCTGTGATTATAAACCCATAAACCCTAATTCAAGGTGACAGATGAATTTGATATGTAACCGAGAAATCACGAAGCTTGCAGTAGGCCGGGATCCATTGAAGCAGCTAATCAGCTTCAACTGCTTGTTAGCGAAGCTTACCCGCTCAAACCGCCTCGATGAATCTCTCAAATTGTTCAAACGGATCGTCTCAGAGAAAGACCTCAGACCCGATCAATATACACTCTCCACTGTTGTCACGGTTTGCGCCAATGCGTCGAATATCACCGCCGGGAATCAGCTTCACGCTTTCACGGTGGTTACGGGGCTTAAATCCTATTCCCATGTCGCAAACGCCCTCCTTTCTCTCTACGCCAAATCGAATGATTTGAGCTCCGTGAAAGGTGTTTTTGGTGAAATCCAGATCCCGGATGTGTATTCCTGGACCACACTTTTGTCAGCTTGTTCGAAATTGGGAGATTTCGAGTCTGCCTGCAAGGTGATCGACGAAATGCCTAGCCGAGATGTTGCTCTGTGGAATGCGGTGATAACGGGCTGTGCAGGCACTGAGGGCCAAAATGCTGCTATTGATTTGTTTAGAAAGATGAATGCTATCGGCGTGGGGTATGATAGCTACACGTTGGCCAGTGTTCTCAGCTTGTGCTCACCGGAGTTGTTCGATTTCGGGAGGCAGGTGCATGCCCTGATCATCAGGGGTGGGTTCTTGTTTATGACTTCTGTGGTGAATTCTTTGCTGTCTATGTACTTCACTTGCGAAGAGGATGCAGATGCGTATGAGGTTTTCAATGGAGTCGATTACATAGTGCGCGATCAGATTACTTACAATACAATGATCAATGGTCTAGTGAGCTTGGGCAGGGATGAAGAATCCGCGAGGATTTTCAAAGAGATGCTAGAGTTCCGTCTCAGGCCAACGAAATTGACATTTGTGAGTATTATGAGTTCGTGTTTGCGTATGGGTGTTTGCCTTCAGCTTCACGGGCAAGCTATAAAGCTAGGATATGAACTTTGTACTGCTGTGAGTAATGCAGCCATGGCAATGTATATTGGCCGTGAGGAACTAGACGAGGCACGTAGATTGTTTGATGATCTGGAAGAGAGGGATTTAGTTTCATGGAACACAATGGTAATGGGATATGCACAAAATGGTTACTCTCGTTGTGCAGTCTTGACGTATATGCGGATGCAGGGTGATGGGATCGCACCAGACGAATATACTATGGGGAGCCTATTCGGTAGCTGTGATTGCGTAGAGGCTGTTGAAATGCTTCATGCTGTTAGTTTTAAAAATGGACTCAGCTTGGTAAGTGAAGTGGGGAACGCGCTGATTTCTGCACTCTCTAAGCATGGTGATATGAAGCAGGCCTATCAAGTATTCTCTTGCTCGGATACGAAAAATCTCATCTCCTGGAATGCAATGATTTCCGGGTTTTCGTTCAATGGATCTCTGCTTGAGGGTCTGGAACAGTTTTCCGAGTTTCTAAAGTCTAAACTCAAACCAGATGCTTACACTTTAACCATTGTTCTGACAATATGTGCTTCCATCCCAGCTCTGAGACATGGGAAGGAGGTCCATGGTTATATACTGAAGTTTGGTCTTGAAGATCCATCGTTAGGCAATACACTAATTGCGTTTTACGCCAAATGTGGGGTGTTAGATTGGTCTGTGAAGGTTTTCAACAACATGACTGTGAGGAATACGGTCAGCTGGAACGCTATAATTGCAGCATTTGCACAACATGGTGAAGGGAACAAAGCTGTCGAGTTTTTTAGCAAGATGCAAAGTGATACCGATAGTAGCCCTGACCTTGCGACATTCACTGCTGTTCTATCAGCTTGCAGCCACACAGGCCTACTTGAGGACGGCATCTCTATTTTCAATTCCATGGTGAATGATTATGGATTTGAGCCTGGAGAAGATCACTTTTCATGCCTTGTTGATCTTTTAGGCCGAGCTGGGTACCTCAACGAAACCGAGGATCTAATCAAGGAGAAAAACTTTGCCTTAGATTCACATATCTGGTGGACCTTATTCAGTGCATGTGCGACATACGGAAACGTAAGACTTGGGAGAATTGTTGCCGGATACCTCCTGCAAACCGAGCAGACAAACCCGACAGTTTACGTAATGCTGTCCAATATTTACGCTAGTGCTGGACACTGGCAGGAAGCAGCTAAAGTGAGGGAATTGATGAAGGGTGTTGGAGTCCTAAAGCAACCTGGATTTAGCTGGTCATGAATCTGAACCTGCACCTGGTCATACACAATGCTACTGAGTCCTGACTCCTCCATCCAAGTCCAAGGTGACTGAGAAATTCATGCCAGAGTGTGATGATCATGGGAGGAGATGGATTGAGAACAAATGGAAGGAGTTGGTATGGTTTGATCTTGAGCAGCAAGACAAAATGCGGTTAAGAGTTTTGGATGCTGCAAGCAGTGATGCGCAGGAAGCTATGGTACTCCTCCAGCTGCCTCATTTGTACTGAAGATGAAAAATTGCAAGCTTATGTCTTGGCCTCTGGGTTAACTGATTTTTGTGAGTTAGGTTTTGAAAGTCCAAGTTCATTTTGAAATGGTACCTTTGTGCTCAACAATGCCTTCTTGTTTTGGATTTCAAGAAGTTGTAGTAACACATTCATATGTAAAGCCATAAAATGATAAAAGTGGTGATCTATATTTCTTTAGCCTATAATATATGGAAACAGAAACTGGCATTGTGAGTTATATCGATCAAGGTATTATTTCTATGCATCTTTTAACATGGGAGTATCAGTAAATTATGAATAAGGTAAAGCAAAACAATCATTAACAGTTCCTAGAAGGTGCACAACATAGATGAAGTAAGAAGACCTGGAAGAAAAACTGAAGGAAAATGCCGTTATCAGAACTAGATTTCGAATAAAATTCCATGACCCTATATACAGGAAGATGGAAAGAATCAGAAGTGACCAGGCTCGTAAGTCGCAAGACGGCTTACAAAAATTTCAAATCAAAATCTTGGGCGGCACAGTAACATGTTAGAGGTGCTAATGCAGTATTATATCAACCTTGGTTGCTCAACTGTGGTGGTAACAAACAAGATAAATCTCGTCTGTGGAACAATTCATCAACAGACACAGCCATTTTTATTCCCTCCTTGCTCGACTTCCCTAGTGTAAAATCATGAACAATTTCTATCAAGTCTATAAGACTACAACCCACTGACCTTCCTGCAAATGTCTTCCTAATCGTCTCCTTTAATGTGGAAACATCATCCCATCTACCTGCAGCAGCATATATGTTGAAGAGCAGGGCATAACACATTATGTTTTCAGGCTCTAATTGAATCAGGGATTTGGCAACTCGTTCTACAGGTAATACATGGCCTTGAAATCTACACAAACCAAGCAACAAAGCCCAAATCACCGACTCTGATGACAAAACGCTGCTGAACTCATCTACCTTCCTCACAGTTTCCAGTGCCTCTTGTGTACAACCATTGCTCGCAAGAAGGTTCGCGATGCACCAATAGTGTGCAAAGTTTGGCTTAATACAAAACTTATGGACCATTTGGTGAAAATAATCTCTTCCTTCTTCCAACAGGCTTGCACGAGTACACGCACAAAGCACACCAATAAAGGTAACCGCATCAGGGGTGACACCTACTCCTGCATTTTCACCTCTCTTCTCTACCATTTCAGCAAATAACTCTAGACCTTGTTGTGGATTTCCATGAAGGCAATGCCCCAGGATCATTGAGTTCCAACAAACTAAATTCTTTTCTGATAGCCCATCAAAAATCCTTCGTGCAGCCTCTACCTTTCTGCATTTGCTATACATATCAATCATAGCTGTATAGATGATCAAATTCACTTCCCACTTTCTCCTCAGGAGGAAACCATGAATTGACTTTCCCTCTTTCAATCTAGCTGACCTGCCACAAGCTGTTAGCACACTAACTACACTCCTAGCATCATTGACAAAACACGCCTTTTGCATCTGCCTGAAGAGCTTCAAAACAAAGCCAGGCTTGTTATTTTCCAAATACCCAGTCATAGTCACATTCCAAGACACCACATTCTTCACTGGCATTGCATCAAACAGATTGTGTGCATACTGCACATCACCTACTCTGAACAAAGCCCCAATTAATGAATGCCAGGAAACCAAATCTCTATCAGGCATTTCATTGAACACCTGGTTAGCCATATCAATCAGGCCAAAGCAAGCATACATATGAATCAAACAGTTTTGGATCTCAACAACATCATCAAAACCCCTCTTAATGGCTTGGCCATGGCACTTTTGACCAGAAATAGCACATCCCGATCTCGCGCAGCAGCTCAACAATGGCAGGAAGGTAAACGAGTTAGCGAAAAACCCAACCTTTAGCATCTGATAATAGAAGACCACACCCTGGAGCGCCACGGAGCTAGCAGAGTAAGCCCTGATCACAGCGTTTACACAGACCTTGTTCAGGGATTTAATGTTACGAAATACCGCAAGTGTGTAGTTCAAATCCCCCAATTCGGAGGAAAGGTTCAGCAGCTTGGCAGCGAAGAAGGGCTTCTGAATGTATCCAGAAGTAATCAGCAGGGCCTGGATTTGGGACAGATGAGCCAGAGTTGGGCATTTTAGAAGTGATTCCAGAATTCGGTGGGGAAGAGAGCGGGTTTCTGATTGTCGTTGGCGGAATGAAGAAGAAGAAAAGGGAGAGCAAATTGAACAATGAGAGAGAAGAGATGATGAAAATGGGGTTATGCGCCGGAGGATATGGCGCGTGAAGACACTTGCCATTCATCTGCGAGGTTGAATTGATGATTTGAATCCGATTGAGGTTCCGCCATTAACGCTCATAGGTTATACATACATGATACATCACTCGGCCGGCCACCTCCTTTCCTCTTCCTCTTTCTCCCCGTTCCTGAAACGGTGAAACCTAATCGTCCCCAAAAGAAGACCAAACCGAACTCAGTCATGACGACGTCGTTTTGAATAATATATTGGGAAAAAAAAGTTCCGTTGCCGGGAATCGAACCCGGGTCTCCTGGGTGAAAGCCAGATATCCTAACCGCTGGACGACAACGGATTTATTGATTTGTTTCTGCATATTTTAAATATTATAACAGGTTTCAAATGTACACAGCATAAGTAAAAAACACATCATGGGAGGGTCGAAAATGTGATCGAGCTCTTTAAGATCTGTGAAAATCTGATGATCAAAGAGTAGCAAAAAACTGAAGCACAAGCAAGGAGAGAGCCAAAGACCAATGCTTGAAATGGGATTGCTGGTTTCCCATTGTGGTTGGTGCTGCACCCGAATTCTTAGAAATATTTCCATTCGAAGTCGGAAGTTGTCTCGTCTTCGTTTCGAATGCGTAATCACATTTGGATTCCTTCCATCCCAGGACCGACTTCTCGTTGTTAAAGACCATCCGGTATCCACTCATGAAGTTCTCTACATCATTAATGGTTACTCACTAATTACTTGATTTAGTAACTCATGTCAAGTGATATGATTGCATTACCAATTTATTTGTAATTTCATATATACTTACCTCCAATGACATTGACTGTGTCTTCTTTGATGATTGCCAGGCAGTATACACAACTCTGCAAATCGATGAATGGAGCAATTAAACTCTGTAATAGAGCTGCTGCAAGAGCCAACAAATCGTCATGTTGTGAGTATTCCTACTTACCTCTGCACCTGTAATCACCAACAGTAATGGATGAAGAACATTGTATTCAGCTCCGCCTTTCATTGTCAGATTAATTGAGGGAATGCTGACGCTGCTACTACATGAACTGTATCGAATATACCCGAACCAAGATTTGAAGCGAGTAAGCGACTGGTGCAGTGACTTGGTTAGTTAGTTTTTGGCTGAAACTATCTATTCATACCTCATTTCATAGCAAAATTCGAATGGTATACGAGGATCGCCTGCAAATCGTTTCTCTTGCACTTGAGAGTCGAACTGCCAAGGACCCGGAAAAAAACACATTAGATGAGTTATACCGCAAATCTAGATTAAGCAAATGCACGTTCTTATTGACATGCAGGTGAACAATGAAAATTGATTTGCAGTGTATTTAGTTTCCACGTTCTACAATTTGTACAGAAAGGAGATGTTAGATATGTCTTTAGGGGATACTCACTGCTTCAGTGATGATGGTGTAAATCGGGTCAGTGAAGAGTGTGAATGAAGTCCCAGTGTCAAAGACCACGGCAGTTTCTACCTGAGAGGTCTTACCTCCGACAACTACTTGAGTGACACCGACAAAGTAGGACGGAGCCTGGCTGATAAAATGTGACCACACACCAAATTGAAGTTGAGCTAAAGTGCTTTCAAGTTAAGCACATTGTGAGTGTGAGATAAAGATACAAAAACTTACAGTGGTTGGGAAACGAATGGCGTTTCGGCTTGATCTGAGCTGCCCTTGTCTCCAAAGCTTATTCTTCCGACTCCACCACG
Source organism: Persicaria tinctoria (assembly GCA_037127255.1). Lineage (NCBI taxonomy): Eukaryota > Viridiplantae > Streptophyta > Magnoliopsida > Caryophyllales > Polygonaceae > Persicaria > Persicaria tinctoria. The sequence continues at coordinate 579,072 of JBANSL010000015.1, forward strand.
AGCAAAGCACATTGAGAAAGAGTTAGCAGTTACATTCCCCATTGCTAAAGTACTCGGAACCGATATCTGATCCAATCCTAGACCGAGCAAGCCATTGGGCGCCCCGCCTTTTAAGAGCGAGCCAGTCTGCCTCTGGCCACACCTACAATTCAAGATCTTGCCATTGTTGAATGTGGAATCTTTCCTACCAAAATTGAGTATCTATGTACTATGTGAATGATGACCTACCCGAAGGTGATGGTTGCATCTACATTCTTGGAAGGATTGGAGTCAGTAGTGAGATGCAATACGTCCTCAACAAGGTAACCGGAAGTCGACGTGTTAGCAGACATGTACGCGACGTAGTAGGGGCATTGGTTCGGTACTAGACATGACACGGTGTGATCGCACAGAGGGCTCGCGCAGGGCACTTGTCGGCCTGTCGAAGATGCCTTCAACTCATACATGTTGAACTTGATCTGTTCATCAAAATGTCAGGGCTAAGTAATATGATATGATCATATGAGCATGTTCAATGGGACAAAGATGTACAAGGTACCTCGCCCGAGGATGTTTCGATGCTCGTAACGCAGCTGATGCAGTCGCAGGGCAGCCAGAACAGGTTGCTTCCTGTGTCTAGCGCTACTAAAAAATCCACTCCTGGTGTCCCTATGGATACATTTGCAAAATACAAGCTGCATATGAAACCAATAATTTTTTTAATTTTTAATCATCTGAAGGAACCAATTAAAGACGAGTAGAGCTGTTATTCGAGCCAAATGAGTCGATCAACTAAAGGAACCAATTAGTCTTTGGATGATCGTACTATCCGAATTGAGGGTAGCTATAAGTGGTGTTGCCGGCGGCGAATGTGAGGGGAGTGTCGTAGGAGGTTCCGGAGGCGAGGCGGCGGCCGTGGATGCGGTCGCGCTCTGCCATGACGGCAAAGTAGTCAACGGAGCCCTTCTCCGGCAGGATCTCACCGTCGCCGGCGGGGAAGATGGACCGGACGGGGTCCGAGAACCTGTGGTGGATATCGAACCCGAGTGACGACCCGGCCGCGTTGATTGAGGCCCAAAACAGAACCAGGGCGGCCAATAGGAGGCCGACACGTGCCCTGCTATGACCTTGATCAGCACCAGCCGCCATTGCAAAATTCAATTAGCTACACCTTAAAATTGCAGAGATTTGACATATAAGCTTTGAAATTGAGCTTGATTTTAATTGAATTGATCGTGATGAAACACATTGTGAGAGGGTGGGTGGGATGCAAGTATCAATTTTTCTTTTTTAAAAAAGGAAAATTTGTGTTCATCCTCCAGTTTATGGAGCGCATGTTGTATTTCCTTTGAAATTAAAATTTTATTTTATTGATTGTTTTTCTTCATCTATGATCATAACTACTGATTCCAAAAATGTTATTCCTCAAATGAATTAACTTTGTACATCAGTGAGCTTGACTCGATCAATAGAACCCCATTGATATGTGACATATCCATGGAGAGATCGCGGTCAAGGGCCTAAAGATCCCGTCTACACAAGGGGCAAGAACCGTGCCTAAGTAGCCATTTGTCGATGCAAGCGAGATGGAACATGTGACGACAATGTGGCAAACGTCGAACTGCTTCTCCAATCTGGAAGTCCTGGTAACAAACCGAAACATAAAAGGGGTTATTTCGATACTAAATGATACGATAGTCGATACGAGAGATGCGAAATTCGGTACCTGCAAGCACACTGAGCAACAGACTTTATCCCCTGAGGAATCCACAATGTCATCCATTGTGATTTTGATGGTTGGGATTTTGTCAAGCGAGTCACTTGATAGTGCCTTAGCCCCGGTACCAATGTCGAAAATGCTTGTGAGTTCATCAAAGCTTGATTCATCTTCGCCCATCTTGATCATATTAGCACAATTCGACATCAGTTATTGGTCCATCAGACTTTGAACTACGCACTTGCAAATTTCGATTGATTTGTACCTGGCTTTGTACAGCACTTAAAATGGCTGGGCCGATCCGCTCTCGGACGAGTCTCCCGCTCAAGAGGCTGCCAATGACATCAATCTGTGATTTGAAACAAGATCAGATATGATTCAAAGGTTTGAAATTGAAAAGATGAAGATCGAGTTTAAGTGATTACCAAGTAAAGGAGACACCCAATTGTGGATTGTTCGGATCGCCAAAGAGCGACGAACGACTCAAAGACCTCGAGTGCGAACACAGCTCCTGAAATGGCTCCAATGGCGGCCCCTCTCACCAACCCGCTCTCGGTCTCCTGCCCGAGGAACGCCCCGGTCATGAATCCTAACACAGTCCCCACTGCATTCAACAAACTAGCTCGATCAAATCAACAACTCCATCACAGCAATTCGATCAAGTAAGGACAAAAAGGAGATCATGATAGTGACGAACCCAATGCGAAACAGCAGGTAAATGCGACGGAAGAGATGCGACGGAGGAACAAAAAGGCGGCGAAATTGCGGTTCAGGCTGACGACCCACTCTACCAAATCGGACAAGATTGACGACGATATCGCAACAAGTTGTCGTAGTGGGTAGGCGTAGAACTCCATCGATCTTTAATTCTGAGCTAAAAAACTTGAATTGCGTAGATTGATCACCGATGGAGATTGAGCTTGTTGTATATATATGCAGGAGGGCGCCAAGATTCGGAGTTGTTGGAGGGTAAGCTTAGTCGCTAAGAGATTAAACAAAAAGAGAGAGGGGTCCTGAAAGATCAACGATTGACAAAGATGGAGGGAAACCCACAACACTACGTACCAACTCGCATTTATGATTAATTTGTAGCTCTTCTTGACTTCTCCACTAAGACTATCATAATATATTGGAGTATTATATATTTATTCTAGATGTATAATGTATTATGATCTTGTTTTTATTATAAGTATTAATATATCTATGTCTTTGTTGTTTTTTCAAATATTGTCTACTATTTTTTTTTGTAGAAACAAAAATAAAAAATGAGTATGTTTTTCTTGACTCTCACACATTTTATACTCTCTTTTCAGCAATACATTTCCCTTACTTTTTGATTTGTTTAATTTTAAGAGCTAAAAACAGTATAAAATTAATATTAGTTTTTTAATACAAATTCATAAATATTATTAATAAGTAATATAAAACTATGTAAAAAAAAATTAATATTTTATATCATTTTTATCTTCTTGAAAAATGTACTAAAAAATAAAACGAGTCTATTTTTTTTTATGGAGGTAGTATACAGTTAGGATATTATATATATATAATGTAAAGATGAAATTTGAATCAAATGTAATTCTATAAAAATAAGAGTAGTTCAACCCTACACTTATTATTTTATTGTATTTACATTTGCTAAATTAAAGGAAGGTAAGTTTCTATCAAATATATAAATTATAAACTCCTAAAAACAAATTGAGTTGTAGCTAGCTTGTAGCTTTGAGCTAAAAGCCTAAAACTATGCCTTATGTGTAACTACTAACTAGTGTTGAAAATTGTGTGTTCCAACGCTCAAAAGTTATAATCTTTTATAGTTGCAAAGAGGTTCTTGGTCCCTATTTTTAAAAAATTATGGTAATTTGGAAAGATATTTCTCTTCTTTCACTACTGTAGATTGCCACCAAGGAAAGCTATTCAAATCCATAAATTCAAATGACTTAGCCACTTAGGTATACTTCATGTAATTGGATTCAAGTTAAAACCATTCCGGAATGGTTTCCCGGAAAGGACTTGTGGATAGTACACATAGTTTCCTGGTCCGAACCCTGAAATGACCGCTCTTTATTTACCAATTCAAGAATTCAAGTCCATAAATTCAAATCGCTTAGGTATCCTATAAATTTCATGTGATTTGAATATTCAACTACAAATAGCATTTTGGTTCCAAATTCCCTAGAAATTCATTGCAGAGCTCCTCTTAGTAGGATTAAAATATTTTTTTTCCCAACAATATCAAACGAACAACATTAAATATAATATTTGTATTTTTTAATAAAAAATATTTCCCATTTTATTCAAAATATTCAAACATTAGACAAACAAACCTTGCAAAAGAATATCAACAAACAAGATTTTTTTGAACAAACAATTGATCCATCATTATATTATTTTATCTCCAACTTGCGCACGAAAAATATTTTTTATATAATATATATGTCTATCTCATATTATTTGGAATGGCCAATTTATCGTCAAACGCACGACCGTGTAACTGACTGCGACTTCCAAAGTCGGCACTTGGCAAAGAGTCTACCGACTCCTTTGTCGGGGTTGACACCACTCACACCCGAGCACAACACAACACACTGAGTACAACTATTTGTTACCGACACTTTTTGGCCGACAGCACTCCAATATTGTATGGGTCGACAACACTCAACTCGAGCACAACACAACATCGCAAGCACCACAGCTGCCCGTTGCCAACTCAGAGAGTCGGTGTCGGTTGAACCTAGCCATGCATTTGGCGAGATAGCGCCATGCAGATACCAAGCCCGTATGTCTATAGGTATTAGATACATGTTATTTTTAGGGGAAAAAAATTGCACTACATGATCTTGTATTACCTTAATTAATGATACTGTAAATGAGTTAAAATGACACAAATATCTTCAATAAATAAAAGTTTTCCATCCTCAACTAGAGAAACCCTTTTTTTTTTTGTTGGGTCAGCTCAATTAGAAAAACTTTAGATATATATTAACTACAAGTTGGCCTACTAGTTTTAATGCATACTAAGAGATTCTAACCTTAAATCATATTAAAGCCATAGAGTTGAGAAGGGGCAACCATATATATAAACTCTAAATAGCTTTAGGTAAATATTCAGGCATGCATGATAATGTTGGTTAACTAAAAAATTATAAGCTCATACTTAGAATTTTTATTAGTTTATTTAGACTGCTTTTGCAATTCAACTGCCAGTTGATTTCTGTGGGCTTTATCTTCAATACCGCCCACATTATTGGTTACTGCATATACTAACTTAAAACAGTAGTCAGAATTAAGGTTTGGCGTTTTCATTTTAAAACATATTTTGCAAGAAGAAGAGGGTGAGCTACCATCTGAAATCTATAGATCTAACTGGTGCACCTAATGAAATCCAGGAAAATAAAAATACAGCAACTAGGGTCCGTTCGCCGATATATAAGCTCCTTAAAAACATGAATGAATAACCAAACAATGCAAATAAGGTCTTATAAGCAATCAAAACATTGCAGATTTGCAGTTACATATTTCAATGAGTGGACAAAAAAAAAAAAGCAATCATAACTGTCAAAATAATCCTCTAAACAGATGTAAATTATTGGCCATAAAAACAACTGGTTTCCTGAACAATAACACCATTATTTTTCCAAGCTATTCAAGTTCTTGTGCATCCTATCAGACATAATTGTAACGGATGCAGATGGCCAAAAACTGCAAGGGCCATTTCGCAATACAGTCAGTCATTTCTTAATCTCCATGGTCTGTACAGAGCAGATACTTCCGACTTTTGCTACAAACAAATGATACAACAATTGATCTGTGCATCCTGACTTACCGCCATCTCATCTGCCATACAAATACAAGGTTGCAGAATGTAAATAGAATAGCTGAAGCTTATGATCAAATATGAAAACAAATGGAAACACGTGCCTGATAATGACAGTGTACTGATTGGGCGGTGTAGGCCATTTTTCATGCGGCGTATTGTTAAAGTCAGTTAAGTATCAGGGCAAGTTTTAAATCAGCTTTGTCGCAATAAAATAACCAAGATTGTATTGACCTGTTACTGGTTTTATTAGGTAATGTCAATACAATTAGATTATTTGTTGTCTACGTTTAGAATGAAGATGTTATTCAGGCATTGCTTTGTGCTAAGGAATTTGTATCAACCAGTTCCTACGACCTTCTTAGGTTCATAATTAAGATCTATCTATATAGTGTTGATATATACAAGCGATTTTTGAAATTAATGAAACAGTACTTCATACCTCAAACTCTAAATTCGTTGACACGCATCCATTTTGTAGAAGACCACTTGTTTCCTCTGATCACCGGGCAACCAGCTGCAATGGACCAGAAAGAGCTCAGTTAAGAAGTGTAAGCACATATTTGGTCATAAGAGTCGAAAGTAAACACGAAAGTACGGATATTTTCTTCCTTCATTACTGACCATGCAAACTTAGTGGATCTAAATGCCCATCAGGCTTCATACTCCAGAACAGCAAGGCATCCCCCTTCTTGGGCCTAACTGAGAGTCCTCCTTTACCACACTTGGATAACTTATTCCAGTCAGGAACAGTAGTTTCGTTTACTTTGATGTTAGGGAATACAGTCTCACCCCCTTGCTCAACATCTGAACTGTAAAGGACGATAACATCATAAAACGTTACTAAATAAATTCGGTATAAAAAGAGAACCAGAGCATTGGGAAAGCCTCATTGACCTGTATTAGAAATCAATATGAGGAGTATAATAATACATACAGGTACATGAGAACGGTGGCTATCCTTTGGCCACCATTTATGGTGCTGAACTCATCCAAGAAATAGTCGTAGTGAGGCTCATACTTCTGTCCGGCTTCGTAATGAAGAATTTGTAGACCTTCCCCGTGATCTGTAGATGAGAGAGCATGAGACAGAAGTCAATGATACAATACCAAAAAAAATCCTTCAAGCAAAACTTCAATAATATTTAATGTAGATTTCAGGCAGTAATTTTAACACCACATTGCATATCTTTAAAAAATGGCATAGATAAAAAGTGAAAAGAACTAAGACTGAACTGAGAAAATCCTTAAATAACATACCTACTGGAATGAAGGACCAATCTGCGATCCTCTGTTCGATGTCACTAATAACCTTATCTCGCCCCCTAGGAAGAAATGTACCTGAACTTGTACGCACCCTACAAGAAAAGTCAAATAACAGGTCTTGAGACATTAGAATTGACAAAAACTGATAGATGTTAAGGGCATATCGACGTTCAGGGGAAGAAGAGGAAAGTTACATGCCTGCTATCCATACTCTTTCCAGTACCAGTTTCAACAACCTCAGACTTTTGCATGTGGGGTTTAGCAAGCTGAATAAGGTAATCACATTCATCATTTGACTGCCAATATCAAAGGAAATAGTTCATCAGACAAGGTTAGATCTATCCATCTGAAGAAACTCACGGTGTGAGTTTGCCTGATTGTGATCAATAACAATCACAAACATTCAATCTGAATGTCTATCAACTCAGATTGTGATCAATCACAATTACTAGATCTATCCATCTGAAACATGAATGTAGTAAGTAAAACTATCAATATCAACTGAATATGGATCACCAATTTTGCACAAAGGTAGTGACACCATCAAAACGAAACTCGATTCCTAACAGTTACCATATACTTGAAGGCATAGCATCCAGATAGGCCCAACCAAAGTTCATATATCTGTTTCTATATCTGATGCCATCACATTGGAATTTGCCTGATTCCTAGCTACATCAACAAAATAAACCGAATTCCAATACATTTTCAAAGTTCATATTTTTATTCGTTTCCCTAAAAAACCTTGTACAGTAAATCCAATACATTTTCAAATACTTCCTTTCCTACTATTTTCAAGAAGCGAAATTCCAATTGCAGCAGGTAATTATCATGTCAGATTAAGGAGGCTTGATTTCCCAGCGTTGACCTAGACCTCAACTTGGTAGCAAAAGCAGATGAAGGAAACCGCTAAAATTGAATCAAAATAAACCGAATCAGTTTAAAGAGAATTCAATGCGATGAACTCACCAGGAAATTATGGTAAACGAAGGCTCGCGGCTCCCACGACAACAATTCAACCCATTGATTACCTCTATTCTTATTTATCTCACCTCTGCACCAAAAATCACAAACAAATAGACGAATTCAGCAGTAAATTGAGAAAATCAGCGAAGATTGAAACCAATTTGAATTAGTCAACCACCTGTGCGTAGAGGTGTGGACCATGGAGTTGAGATCGTGGCCGGAGTGGGAGTTGCCGGGACCGGTGGTGCTTGGGAGAGAGACGATCCCGAGTCCGAGGAGGATGAGGACAATGAAGGAGAAGGCGAGGAGAAGAGTGAATGCGAGCGTGGAGGGGGACGGATTTCGAAGCGAGTGGCGGGAGTGCCTTCCTATTCTCGCCATTGATGGACAGTTTCGAGCACCTGAGAAATCAAATGGATTTTGAAATTCCGAAGGAAGAAGATGATCGGATGTATGAGATTGTGAAATTTCAAAACCCCTGCTGAGTTTAGAGTTGTAAACGGAAGCTTAAAAATGGTGGAAAGCGGAAACTTGTACATTGCAATGCAAACGGTCCAACGTGTCTGTGAGTGGTAGGCGAGGCCGAGTCAAATATGCGGATAAACTAGATTAATTCAATGGCAAATTTACATAAAACCACCCTTTAAATATCAGTCTTTTCACATAACCACCTCTTAAATTAGAAATTACAACAAACCACCCTTTAAATGGGTTTTGTCTACAAACAACCACCCCTAGTCATATTCTCTTTACGGGGATAGTTAAGTCGATGGAAAATATCATCTTACCCCTTCTTCCTACTTGGTACTTCGGAAGAGAGAGAGAGAGAGAGAGAAGATGTCCACTGGACAATCGATTCCAATTCTTCATAGAATTAAAAAAGGTAGTTTGTCACTTTTTCATAAGGCGATATCCGTGAAAAAGATGGGGTAAAGTGGTCTTTTTATTATCAACTTAACAGCCCATCAGATGGAATGTGAATAGAGGTGGCTGTTTGGTGACGAAACCATTTAAAGGGTGGTTTGCTGTAATTTCTAATTTAAGGGGTGGTTATATAAAAAGACTGATATTTAAGGGGTGATTTTGTGTAAATTTTCCTAATTCAATTTAACCAAACTCAGGTTTTTTTTAAACAGCAAATTGCATAAAACCGTCCATATTTATGGCATTTAGGTTTCCAAAAATTCGCTCATAAGTTACTTCACATGTGTAAAAATATGTTTTGGTGATTTTCTTGTAAGGTTTTATTTATGAATATTTAATATTATCTTAGCGATTTCAATATATAAAAACCAAATTTATATATAAAAAAATCAATTTTATTAATGATTTTCTTAATATCCTAATTCAGAAGTGACTTCATGAAAAGTTTTATATATTTAAGGGTGATTTTATGTAATTTTTCTTTTGAAATAATAATAAAATGGATAGACATAAAAGTATGGAGTTTTTTGTTTTGTTTATGAGTGAGAGGGTTGACTTCTTAAATGGTTCATAAGAGTACTATTTACCTATATATATAATCCAACAAAAATATTTATCTTCTTACCAAAAAAAAACTCATCTATTTATAAAGCGGTTGAGTTCGATCAAACTGAACTAAGATTAAAAAAAAATTACATTTGCTTTTATATTTTATTATTTTGGCATCTATTCACTTATGAGATTAGCTGAGTTTTTTGGAGTTGTCTTTTTTCAATCTAAAGCTTCACAAATGATAGTCGTTAGATAATTGAGATGATAAACAAAAACGAGTCGGTGACAACTATTATCTATGAGTACACAAATCCTTTAGCATTATTTATACAGGATTTAATTTAAACAAGAGTTGAGGATTTCGTGCATGTAGTTGGTAAGCCATCCGAATAGCAAAATTAGCAAGCAGTGCATCAAATAGGAGGTCAATTCTTATCATCTTAATACGGAGTATGTCACCATTTTTGACATCTTACCCGTTCGATTCGATGATAAGAGTTGACGTTTTCTAAGATATTGCAATACTGGGTGATGGGCCGGGCCCAGCCCATCTGACATTGCTATTTGGGCTTTTATGATTTATGTAGATGAGCCCATTTTGAGTGAATCCCCTTCCCGCCTCTTTTTTTTTTTTGATTAGGTAAGAATTCGGATGGGGAACCCTATCCGAAAGCATCCTGTCGGATGAGGTCAAGAAGACCTGTATCTGAATATAGCTCAGGCCCCCTGGTAGAGTAGTAAAGGTGTGCAACCTTATCCGCTACTCGGTTACCAATACGGGGAATATGTGATATACTAACATTCATTATTCCTTTGAGAAGGCTTTGGATATCTGACATAACTATTTCAATTTCCCAAGGACATCCAGCTTGTGATCTTAGGTAGTCCGTGATAATTTTAGAGTCTCCTTCTATTATTAGATTTGTTATGTTTAGTTCTCTTGCTTTTTCTATCCCTAGGCGAAGGGATAAGACTTCCGCTATCAGGGGTGATTGTCCACCAGTTGCTTTTCCGCCAATGTTGATTGGGTTTCCACGCCAGTCTCTGATGATGTATCCAATGGAACTGTTTGTGGTTGACTTAAATGATCCATCAAAGTTTAACTTATATTTGCCCTGTGGAGGTTTCCTCCATCGGTAGGTTATCCTATTGTTCCCAGAGAGCCCTTTTCCTTTACTTCGTTTCTGTATGCCTTCTTCTTCCATGTCATTCCATCTACTAGCTTTCCTCCAATTATCAATATTGTTCGTGATCATTTTCTTGATAGCGTCTGCCGAGGGGATGGTTTCATTTCTAAAGATTGTTTGATTTCTTATAAACCAAATGGCCCACCATCTGATTGCTACATGTTGTTTCTTCTCCCTCGGAAGAGTGGAGCCTAAAATTTGTAAAATTTGATTCATATCTCTGTTTTCTGTAATTAGGTTGTTGATGTCTTGAGATATTTGGCCATGGAATTGTTGTTGGAAATTGTTGATGGGACATTCTATGAATAGGTGGATATCATCTTCCATGAACTGGTTGCACAAGATACATGTGGTCGGTACCGCCACCCCCTTGAGGGCTAGCCTTTATGTTTTATTTTCCAAATAAGGTTCTTAACTTTGGGTGGGACGTCAAGTTTCCAGATCCATGAGAACTCATCCGACGGTCTTTGTGGTGTGGATGAGATTAAGTTATAGGCACTTGTTGTTGTGAACCATCCCTTTTTGGCAGGCCACCAATACAGTCTGTCTGTAAGGGGAGTGATTGGCAGGGGAATTTTCATAATATCCTCTACTATCGGCTTAGGAAGTACTGATTCAAGTTTTTCCTTCCACCATTGTCCTCTTATTATGAAATTACTTACGGAATCATGTGGATTAATGCTATGGTGAGAGTCTATTTTGCCTTTTAGAGGTGTCGTAGCCACCCAGTTATCTTCCCAAAACTTAATTGATTTCCCATCCCCCACCTGCCAGATGAGTCCTGTTTTGAATTTTGGGATTAGATAGCTTAGTTTCGACCATTGCCACGAGGCATTGCCTTTTCTGGAGTAGGTAAGGATGTGGTTTTCTTTCAAATACTTGTGTTGTATGATTTTGACCCAGTTATTTTCCGGTTCCGCCTGAATTTTCCAGAGGAGTTTTAGTTGAAGAGCTTCATTCATATCTTTGGTTTTTCTAATTCCCAGTCCTCCGTCCTTTTTTTATTTACATATTTTGTCCCAACTGATTAATGGACTATGTTGCGCATCTTTGTTCCAGAAAAAGGTTATGTTGATTTGATCTAGTTGTTTGTGGACCGCTACCGGAAGCATGAAGCTTTGCATGTAAACTTCTTTATTATCATATTTCAACAAGTGCAAGGGCAGCTGGGATTCTATTGCGGACTTGGGGGGTATGGTTTTCGTCTTGTGCGATCAAGCAATGAGCCGATGATTGCTGTCTGCGTAAAGGATTTCAAAAGCTGGCAAGGAAAGAAGCTGTGTGTGTGTGTGTCCGATGGGCTTTTCGCCGATGAAAATGAGTACAGTGATCTGTGTGGATGATGGAAGCGCAGCCGTGTTCACCATGACCGACGATTTGATCTATAAGATGCTTTTTGTTAGGTAAAATTCATTGGTGGCCTCTAAATTTCTATAAGATGCTTTGAGAAAGTTATAAAAACATGTCTCTGGAAAAATTCATTTGTGACAGCGAGGGAAGATGGAACCACGGTTTTGCCCATCGCATTGGGGTTTGTCCGGTGATCCACGGTCTTACTCTTTCTGGACGAGAGCGCGAAGTCTTTATGAGGGACTTGCCTCTATTTTTGTAATTTGTTTTCGGCTGTACATGATGCTTAGTCAATCCACCGACTTGTCCGGTCTTTCGGTTTCTAGGCTTGTTGATCTAGAGAATCGAATGTTTTCTTGATATAAAAAAAATTCAAGGAATTTTAAGAATCCAATTGTGATTTTTCTAAAAAGTTTAGGGCTTAAAATATATATATATATATATATTTTTTTTTTTTTGTGATCCATTTATATCTTTTTTTTTTCAAATTTCATAAACAGTTTATTAGACTAACGTACTTCAAGGGTTAAGTGTGTAAATGTACATATTTGTACAAAGTGCTTAAAAATGTGGCGAAACTAAATAAAATAACCCAACCTTTAAGGGGGTGTTAAAAATATATCTCCACCTATCAAGTGTAAGATAAATATCTCGACCTTTATAGGCGGTGTTAAAATAATATCACAATAATTTTTTCTTAAAAAAAAATGATGACATGGCAAAAAATAATAATTTTTAAAATGAAAAACTAATAAAAAAAATTCAGCACTAATAAACCATGGGTTTCTTTGGATTCTTTTTTATAACCAAACCCGGTTTTCTTAAACCCCTAATTCACATCCTTTTTTGCAGCTACCTTTTTATTGAGGGAAAGAAATAAATCATCTTTAACGCATAATCAAACAACTGCTTCCCTCGATATCCTTGAACCCTAGCCAATTCATGCACCTACTTCACTATGATTGATCCCCTTGAACCATAATCTTCATTGCCCTGAATCATATAATTGCTTCTCTATGCCCTCCTCTCTTATAGATTTACTAGTACGTGCTGTTTTGGTCTTCTTCGAGGTCTCATGTTGTCTTTGGCTACCACTGGTACGTTCCTCAATTTTTCCTCTTCACCTATCCTGCTACTAAGGATTCACTTTGAGAAAAATAGCCATGATCAAATCTGTAAAATTGCCAAAGAAAAAACATTATCATGAATTTGTTTATGAACTTGTCTTTGAGAGAGTGAAAAAATAGAGTGAATTAGCAAAAAAGACTTATAAAAGGAGACATTTTTAATGTATCTCAATTGGACAATATAGCAAGTACAAAGACAATGCAATCATCACTCTCTCTTTTCGATACAATACAAATGTAACGACTCATTATTATTGTATTTTTAGCATGCTTTTGTAAGAATACTATGTATTGATGTTATTTTGTTTTGTTGCTCCTTTTTCATGGTTAATTGAAAATTATAATCAATGGATTGGAAGAGATTAGTCAAGAGCACCATTTAGATCATTCCATGGAAGATGTAGTGTACAAGGATGATGAGAATGTTTTGGATAGGGTTGGTAGAGATTACCCAGAGCTATTTGAGGATTTTGAGTAGGAAGAAGATCCAACATATGTTGCTGATGATGATGCCAATAGTTCTGATATTCTAGTGAGAAAGAGAGTAGTATAAGTGGGGGGGAATCAAGTGAAGATGATGAAGAATGGTTTATGAGTAGGCAAAAGATTATAGATCTTGAGAAAAATGAGGTTGAAAATTATGCTCCTCAACAACATTGCTCATTGGACAATGACACTCTTGAACAATATTGCCCAATAGACAGTGATGATGAATATCTTCTAACACTACCTAGAAGTGATGAAGACGATGATAGCTCTAAAAGAGAAAGGGTGGCTTTCAAAGTTGAGAGTGAGAGAAATTTGAAGAAGCTTGTATGGAGGGTTGGAATGAAGTTCTCTGCGCCTGAAATTTTTAAGGAACAAGTGATTAGGTATGGTGCTTATGCAGGATATTGTATTAGATGGACCAAAAATGCAAAGAACGAGAAATTGGCTGCAAGGTGCAAGCAAGGCTGTCCTTGGAAGATATATGCTTCTTGGGATGGAAAACGAGAATCATTTGTTGTGAAGTCAGTGCATTCTACTCACACTTGTGACAGACAAGATTTTGAGAATGTTCAAGTGAGCCCAAGATTTTTAGCAAAGTATTACATGGAGAAATATAAGAAAAATCCTGGCTGGTCAAGAAAATCATTACAAGAAGAAGTATTGTTGAAGTTTGGCAAGAGAATCAAAAGACATGCATGTTATGCTGTGAAGAAATATGCATTTGAGGCTATCTATGGCTCAATCGCAGAGCATTACAAGAAGCTTGGCTCATATATGGCTGAATTGGAAAGAGCTGACAATGACATCCATATTGAATTAGTTACTGAGAAGAGAGGAATTCCAAGGGCACTGGATATTTTTAAGCGAATGTACATCAGTTTTCCTGCACTAAGGGAGGGATTTTTTCTAAAGGATGTCGACCAATCATGTGTCTAGATGGCTGCTTCTTAAAGACCTACTTAGGAGGCATATTGTTATGTGCAGTAGGGAGAGATGGAAACAATCAAATGTTTCCAATTGCATGGGCTGTGGTGGAGGCAGAAAACAATAGCTCATGGAGTTGGTTTTTAGATATCCTAAAAAGGGAGTTACCTGGATTTGGTGGTGGAAATTGCACAGTGTCTTCGGATCAACAAAAGGTATAAATATCCACCCTAATCATGAGAATTCTCTATTGTTTTTTAAACTATAACTTGTCACAAATTAAGAGCATTTGTATGTGTTTTTCTCCACCAAAATGAATATTTATGTGTGTTATGCAGGGGCTTTGCAATGCTGTGAAGGAGCATTTCCCAAATGTGGAGCATAGGAACTGCGCAAGGCATATCTTTGCAAATTGGCATAAAAAAACAAAGGATATGAGCTGAAGATGCATTTTTGGAGGGCTGCAAGAGCTTACACAAAGGCAGACTATGAAGCTGCACTTGTTGAGATGGGGAAGGTGAGCAAGAGTGCTGTAACAGATTTTGTACAGAAGGATCCAAGCCACTTTTGTAGATCACATTTGAAGACCGGAAGCAAGAGTGAGGTAATTGTGAACAACTTGGCAGAGACATTTAATGGTTTCATTCTAGAGGAAAGGGGAAAACCACTAATCGACATGCTAGGTGGCATTATGTTGCGACTTATGGAAAGGTTATGGGATAAAAGCCTTCTGATGAGAAACAACAAAGAGGGTGATTTATGTCCTAAAATTAGAGTGAAGCTAGATAAAGAAAAGATAGATGCAAGAGAGTGTGCAAGCATTCGAGCAAGTGAAGCTGAGTTTCAAGTTACCCATAAAATGGACATGTTTAGTGTGAACATAGTGGACAGGAGTTGTACATGCAGGAAATGGGATCTTACTGGAATTCCATGTTGTCATGCCATATCCTCCCTAAATAGCATTAGGGTGGAACCTGAAAGAGTTGTGCATGAATGGTTCAAGAAGGAGATGTATGAGCAGGCTTACAAGGGGTCAATTAGAACAATTCGTGGGGAGAGACATTGGCCCAAGGTAGCTCAAGATTTGGATCCTCCTACATTTAAGGTTCCAACAGGCAGGCCAAAAAAAAATAGGAGGAAGGATGCATGTGAAAGATTTGATAAAAAGGGCAAATTGTCAAAACATGGCATTCAAATGACATGCACATTATGCCAAGGAAAGAACCATAACAAGAGATCATGCCCCGAAAAGAATAACATATCCTTAACATCAGTTCAAGCTCATCAAGTTGTAAGTTGTACTTGAATTAGTTTTTTTTTAAAATTTAAAAAGCATAATACCAAATGCATTAATTGTTATTGGATGTAGGTGAAGCCAAGGGGAAGACCACGAAAGAATGGTGCTCCTCCTAAGAAGGCAAGTGAGACTTCTCAAGTTGACCCAAACCAACCAAAAAGGAAAAGAGGCAGACCTCAAAAGGTGGTACCAACTAGTGTTCCAAGTGGAAGAGGGGTGTACATTGTTGAAAATGAAAGGAGGACTTATGTTAATGTGAGTATAAAAAATGTACATTCTTCACAATTCATTTTCTTGTCATCGACATTTTTTTTACACTTTTATATACCTACATGCAACCGGGTCAACTAGGTGGTTATGTCTTATCACAATCAGAAGGGGCTCCTGGACCATCTCAACCTTCTAAGTAAGGTATCAAGTATCAATAATGTTTATACTATGAATAATGACTCGTGTGTCAAGAATACTTTATGTCAAATGGAGTGTTCTTAGATAAAATTATGTGTTTTTGATATATTTTGGATGCATTTAGGAAGATGTGAAGTCATTGGATATTTATTTGCTTATATTAATAAGATTCTAGTACAATTTGGAAATATAATGCATAACATGATTCATAAATGAAGACAAGAAATTACTTGGAGGGAAAGGAACAAGCCAACTTTGGTGATTCCAAGCCCGGTAGTTCATTTTTGACACCTATAAAGAATGTGAATATCAGTTAGTTTCGGCATGAATGTTTAACAAAGAAGAATTGCAACTCTCTAATATCAAATATCATCAATACCCATCAACCAAATGCATGTTCATATATGGACAGTAAAACAATATGCACTCAGGCAGCCACCCCATCTGCTTTTCTGCAATTAATCCATGACCACAAAACAAGCTTTATCGTTTTCTACAAAGTACAAACTAATATCAATACAAATGAATCCTTGACATGCAACAGGCTCCTAACCCATCCGTGAATCAGTATAACACTCTGGAAGCAATTCAGTAAGGTATCAGGCTGTCCATATAACTTTCGTGATTCCAATTGAAAGAAGTGTAAAGTTCATCTTTTCATACAGAGAGAAGATGAGAGACACACTTAAATAGATTTAAGTTCATGCAGTAACAAAAAGGAAAAAGGAAACTTCTTTCTGTAAGATTGCAGTTATAATTTAGGGAAAAAAATTACAATTCCAGGAATAAAAAGGTAAGGTTGCCCTTTTCAAACTGTATTTCTGTACATTAAAAATTGTACACCAGTCATTTGCCATTTGGAACACCAAAATACCTACCGGAAAAAACTTAAGAACCATCCAGTTAAAAGAAGAACCAAGAACAAAAACATAATCGTTGAATCACAAACAATGGTAATTCTTGAGTGTGGAGAAGAATATAAGCATGATTACCAGTCTCTGTAGTTAGATTTCCTCTCTTCATCTTGGCCTCCCCGGTAAGTATGGTACTTTTCGTACCTACAAAACACTCTCTTAAATCCAAATTCATCACTAGATATATAAAAATAAACATAAAAAATAATGATGCCAGCAAAGAACCAAAACTTTTAAAAGGAAGAATGTTTATTGACAAATGACCCCTAAATTTTTTTCATGGTCACTCCTAAATCAACGAAGACAAGAAATTACCTAGAGGGAAAGGAGACAGATTGAGAAGCTTCGATTGGGGCATCAAAACCAAGAAAAATTGAACCCTAGCCAAGGCAAATCAACCAAACGACCAAGAAAAATGAAAGATTTTAACGAATTGAGGAACGAGGAGCAACCAAGAACAATGAATACATGCATATATATATATATATATATATATATATATATATATATATATATATATATATATATATATATATATATATATATATATATATATATATATATATTTACAATCTTCATTGATTCCATTGGAAAATAAGCAATTATTAGCCGTGCCTATCGCATAAAAAGCAGCTGATCCCGGGGAAAGGTTTACTGATTCTAACTCTTTGCAATAACTGGACTAATTTTAGGCTACAAACATCCACATCCACTCATGCAACTTACCTCTTGCCAACATCATAAATAGCATCCTTATAAATAGCATGCTCAACCTAGATGTGATACTTAATACGGTCATCTCTCTACTTCAATGGATTTGGAAAGGATAAATGCAAGATAAATTACCTAGAATAGACAAATTCACAATATTCTTAGTTGGAGAGTGCAGACCAATAAGTTCTCTTACATAATTGTGAGCTCAACATGGTCCACAATTAGAACTAGAAGCCGTGATTAACATCACAGTCCTACACTCTTATTTCTTGAGTTGCCTTGTTGGACACAGATATTGCTATTGATGTATGACAGCTTCTACAGGAGAAAAAGACTGGGCTCGTAGTTTTCCCAAACATTGACATACAGCTACATGCTTACATTGGACCCAACAAGCTGCCATTAATGATAACTGCTGAAACTTATTTCGACACTAGACACAGAATGCGTAAGAATATATGCTTCCTTCTAAGGTGTCAGGCAGTAATTTATCCCTTATCTGCTAATGCAAGCAAACCTTTGTGACCTAATTTCAACCACCAATACCAAGTCAACAAAACCTACCAAGCTGATACATTTTTAGCTGATAAACATCAATCCATCACCGTTTATAATTCTTTAAAAGGGATAAAACGCACTTCTTTAATCCGTATTTAGCAACCTTTAGCTAGGCAGGGAAGTGAAAAATGGCCATTTTGGAGAAAGCAAGAAAGGAGTAGAGAAAAAAAAATGGAACAAATTCTTAAACGAAGACCAGAAATTACCTGGGGGAAGAAGACGGGCTGAGAAGCTTCGATTGGGGCTTCGAATTGGAAGAGAAACCCATCCTGGATATGAAATGAGGAAGGAGGAGAAAGAAGAAATTGGATGGAGACTTGGAGTGGGTGTCTGTAACCCCATGAATTGTAGGAGAGAGATTAATTTTCTCTCTGTTTTTTGGGGCGTGAGGGAGACAAATAGACAATTGAAAAGGGGTTTAAGAAAACCGGGTTTGGTTATAAAAAAGAATCCAAGAAACCCATGGTTTATTAGTGTTGAATTTTTTTTTATTAGTTTTTCATTTTAAAAATTATTATTTTTTGCCATGTCATCATTTTTTTTTAAGAAAAAATTATTGTGATATTATTTTAACACCGCCTATAAAGATCGGGATATTTATCTTACACTTGAAAGGTGGAGATATATTTTTAACACCCCCTTAAAGGTTGGGTTATTTTATTTAGTTTCGCCTAAAAATGCACATCATTTTTTGATATTTTACTCAATTGATTAATTGTGTATTTTATACACACTCATCTCTAAATAAATATGATTAAATTAAAAAGAAAAAAAAACTTTAAAACACCCAATAGAAATGGCCATATTTTATTGAAGAGCGATAAAAGTTTTTGCACATGGGGAGTCCGAATCTCTACGACCTCGGTGCACCGCTAAATTATTTCGGATATAATTTAACTTTAATTTTTTTTAAAAAAATATATTCATATTCCACGTACTTGTATTTACATGTTTATAAACTTTCTTTGGGAAAAAATAATGTTTTAAAAAAACATAAAATTTATCTTCTATTATAATTGTTATAAATTTTTTAAGAAAATCATGTTTATAAACTTGCCTAAAATGATACAGTACGAAGTAAATAATTACGGAGTATTTTTGACTGAATATTATGAAAAAAATCGGGGCGTACGACATAGTAGATTGACAATTTACAAAGTTGGTGCTCCAAAGATTCGGTTTCCACCAACAATTCGTGGACATAGTTCTGGAATGTGTAACTACGGTTTCGTTCTCTGTATTAGTTAACAATGGACCCACGGAACCCTTTAAACCAACTAGAGGACTACGTCAAGGCGACCCTCTCTCTCCCTTCCTTTTCCTGCTTGGTGCAGAAGTGTTGGCTCGTAAACTGTCGATAGACGCAGATGGTCCAAATAACAGTATTGGCTTTAAATTTGGGAATTCTGGCCCTAACATCCCATTTTTGGCCTTTGCGGATGACATTATCATTTTCTCAAAAGGAAGCATCTCTGCATGTACAAAAGTAAAAGAAATAATCGAGGACTACTGTAAATTCTCGGGACAGAAAGTAAACTACCACAAGTCATCCTTCCAAATCACGCCAGGAATCCCGAGGACAAGAGCACGAGACCTAGAAGGAGTACTTAATATACCCTTAGAACGAAGTTTGGAGAAATACCTGGGATGCCCAATCGTAAACGGGCGTGTAACGAAGGAAACCTTTGGCAAGATTATTTGTAAATCAAGAGAACAACTTAGTAAATGGCGGGCAAACACCCTATCTCAGCAGGGAAGAGCCACTTTAATTGCATCTAATCTATCATCAAAACCTTTGTATTCTATGCAGAGCTTCTTGCTCCCTGCTTCAATACACAAGCAACTTGATCAAATTAACAGAACTTTTTTTTTGGAACAAAGATGCGCAACACAGTCCACTGATAAGCTGGGACAAAATATGTAAATCCAAAGCAGATGGTGGATTAGGAATACGGAAAGCAAGAAACATGAATGAAGCCCTTCAGCTAAAACTGTTGTGGAAAATTCTAGCAGAACCTGAGAATAACTGGGTTAAGATTATACAACACAAATACCTAAAAGAAAAACACATACTTAATTACACTAGGAGGGGGAATGCCTCGTGGCAATGGTTAAAACTCTGCTCCCTGATTACAAAATTTAAATCAGGGCTTATATGGTCGGTAGGAGACGGAAAATCTATCAATTTTTGGAAAGACAACTGGGTAACAACAGAACCTCTTTTGGGTAAAATTGAACCCCAACCCAATATAGACCAAAACGAAACTGTAAGCGATTATATAATGGGGGGAAAATGGTGGAGAGAAAAGCTTGTTTCCATTCTCCCTGAGGCTATAACAAAAGAAATCATCAAAATCCCGCTACCCGTCAGTCCCCTTGCTGATAGACTATACTGGTGGCCAGACAAAATAGGTTGGTTCACAACGTCATCCGCATATAACCTGATATCATCCAACACACGCATAATATCCGATGAATTCACTTGGATTTGGAAAATTGACGCTCCTCCAAAAGTCCAAAATTTTATGTGGAGAATCAAACAAAAAGGACTACCTACTGCTACGCGATTAGCCCAGAAGGGGGTTGTTGTTCCCACTACATGCACATTGTGTAACCAATCATCGGAAGATGATATTCATATCTTCATAGAATGTCCATTCAACAACTTTCAGCAACAATTTTCCAGAGAAATATCCCAGAAAGTCAACACAATTATATCAGAAAACAGAGATATGGATCAAATTCTTCAGCTTCTGAGCACCACTCTTTCGAAGGATAGCAAACAAAATATAGCTTTTAGATGGTGGACACTTTGGTTTGTGCGGAATCAAATAATCTTTAGGAATGCCAAGATTTCTTCTATAGAGGGTATTAGAAAAATTGTTTTAGAAAATATCAATAATTAGAGAAGAACAATCAAACTGAATCTTGAAGACGACGAGGATACCACAATCCAAAATAGGGTAAAAGTCCACCCTAAAAATGCCAAAAAGTCCACCCGATGGAAAAGGCCACCTATGGGCAAATACAAACTAAATTTTGATGGATCATATATATCAGATTCAAAGAGTTCTATTGGATATATTATACGGAACTGGAATGGTAATCCAATCAGCATGGATGGTGGGGTGATTGGGGAACACTCCCCTATTATGGCAGAAGCATTGGCACTACGACTTGGGGTAAAAAAGGCAAAGGAACTAAATATCGACAACCTAATCATTGAAGGGGATTCAAAAGTAATTACAGATTTCTTAGAAACACACACAAACTGTCCTTGGGAAATAGAATTAGTAATGTCAGGTATTCAGACCATTCTCCGAGGTGTAAGGAACATAGGAATTTCCCACATTTCCCGTATTGGTAACCGGGTAGCGGATAAGGTTGCACACCTTTGCTACTCTACCAGGGGACCTAATTTATACAATCACTCAGGTCTTCTGGACCTCATCCGACAGGATGCTTTCGGGTAGAGTATTCTCACCCGAATTCTTACCTCATCAAAAAAAAAAAAAAAATGAAAAAAAACGGATAATCTCTATCGTTTTTTTTTCTCTTTAAAAAAGTCCTACAGTAAACTCAAAATCTTTCCTTTTAAATTTCGCGATTTTTTCCCCTCGGTTTACGCTCATATAAATTTCAAACGGTGGTGGAGGGCAACTGGGCAAGCAAGGGTTAGGGTAAGTGATCGAGCAACCATGGCAACCCGTCAATGGAGCAATCTCCCTGCCGATGTCTTATCTGTTATAGGTAATCTCCTCAACTCCGATGTCGATATTCTCCGCCTTCGATCCGTGTGCTCCAGTTGGCGATCTTCCCTCCCTCGACCTCAAAATCCAATCTCCTTTCCTCTCAAACTGCCTCTACTTCGATCGCCTGCAAATTTCCCACACTATCCCGAAAGCAGTGGCAACTGCACCCTCAATCTGAGCACTATCTATCGTCTCTCTCCCCCGGCCACAGGTTCCTGCGCCAATGATCCTTCAAATGGCTGGTTGTTCAAGGTTTCTGAGACAAACCCTAACACCTTCTCCCTCCTCGATACACTGATTGCGGAGAAGCTGCTCATCCATCCGTTAACCATACCGAATCGCTTGAATCTTCTCGAGTATCGGATTTCTGAGATTTGCAAGTCGTATTCCCTTGGTTTCCTCGACCCCGATTCTACGCTGAGTGTTTCTATCAGGAAGGTAATGTTAGAGATCAACGCCTACAATCCAGGGCAATTTGGTTGTGATAGTATTTACTTAATTAATCAAAGTAAGTGGAGGATTTGTCTCCACTACTCTCGTCATTTTCTCATATTAGTTAGTTGTATTTTGTATTTAAATATCAACTCAATTAATGAGAAGCATTATCAATCTGTTAAACAAAATCTCTTATCCTTATTCTCTACATGGTATCAGGTTTTGATCCAAATCTGTGAATCTCTCTTCCTCCTACTGTCCTACTCTAGCCTCCTTTCAATGTCTACTCCATCCAACATGCTTGCCAATTCGGCCGAGCCTTCTAAACCCTTCATCATCGTCCACTTCATAAATATCCAAAAATTAAACACAACTAATTACATAACCTGGCGTAAGCAGGTTCAATCCACTCTTGTTGGCCATGGCCTCCTCCCCTATGTTGATGGCTCTTCCCCTGCGCCGTCTCCTAAAATTGATCCATCTGATCAACCCAATCCAGCCTACACCACATGGGTTCGCCAAGACCAGTTACTCTTTGGCTCCCTCGTCGGTACCCTTTCGACGGAAGTGGCCCCTTTGGTTACTCCTGCGGAGACCTCTCGACAGGCATGGAATATCCTGGAGCAAACATTCGCCAAACCCTCTCGAGCCCATATTCATCTCCTCAAGGAGAAAATGAATTCCCGAACTAAAGGTACAAAGTCGATCACCGCCTACATTCATGAGGTCACGGGGGTAGCCGATGTGCTTGCATCCTTAGGCAAACCACAAGATCCCGAGGATGTGATCGATGCTATCCTCAAAGGCCTCGATTCTGCTTATCAGTCTGTTGTGGACAGTATCTATGCCCGCGATACCACCATCACCATTCCTGAACTTCATGAGAAGCTACTCACCAAGGAAAACCTCCTCCGCCGGGCATCGTCCTCTACCTCCACTCCTGATCCAACTACTGCAATGTCAATGCAGTACAGACCTTCCAAACCAAAGCCCAAGTCCTCTGCTCCTCTTCTTCCACTACCGCAGAGCAACCCAACGGCTCCTCCCTCTCAACGCCCTCCGTTCAAACCATTCCAAGGTAAGTGTCAATGGTGCAGGGAACAGGGTCATGTCGTCTCCTACTGTCCGGTCTTCCGCAGTCAGGTACCCTCTATCCGCCCTCCCACCTTCCGCCCTTCGTTTCCATCCCAACATGTCCAGCCGCAAGCTCATGCCTCCACGACGCAAGCCTCCGCTCAACCGTGGCTGGTCGACAGTGGTGCGTCGCATCATGTGACCAATGATTTGTCCAACCTAAGCATCCACTATCCATACGACGGCACTGACGAGCTTGTCATCGGCAATGGTAATGGCCTTCAAATCTCACACATTGGTACAACGACGTTAAACTTGGCAACCAAACATTTTACTCTTAATGATGTTTTGTGTGTTTCAAATATTGCAAGAAATATCCTCTCTGTTTCTAAATTCACCTCCCAAAATAATGTTTCTATTGAATTCTTACCTACTTGCTTCTTCGTGAAGGATCTCCTCTCGGGCAACATCCTGCTTAAAGGCCCCCTGGCCGATGGCGTCTACTGTTGGCCGCCCACTGCGTGTCTAGCTTCCTTTTCAGCTTCCCGAGCTTCTTCAAGTGCAGATATGCACCACCGTTTAGGGCATCCCTCGGCATCCATCTTTAAATTGTTGCAATCTTTTTTCCCTTCTGGACCTGCTACCTCTAGTCCAGATCATTGTGCTGCTTGCTCAATTAACAAATCTCATAAACTTCCATTTTTTACTTCCTCTATTACTTCCTCGTCCCCTTTAGAAGTTGTATTTTCAGATGTTTGGACATGTCCCGTTCTGTCTTTTGATGGGTTTAAGTACTATGTTATTTTTGTTGACCACTTCACCAAATATATATGGTTTTTTCCCCTCAAACACAAATCGGACACGCATCAAACTTTTGTCAAGTTTAAAGCTTTGGTCGAAAATCACTTTAATACAAAAATCAAAACATTCTTTTCAGATAATGGTGGGGAATTCATTTCCCTCAAATCATTCCTCTCCACAAATGGTATCACTCATCTCACCTCTCCTCCTCATACACCCCAGCACAATGGCTTTGCCGAAAGACGACATCGCCACATTGTCGAAACTGGATTAGCTCTAATGTCACACTCGGCTTTGCCTCACAAGTTTTGGCCCCTAGCTTTCCAAACTGCGGTGTACCTAATAAATCGCCTCCCTACCCCTACTCTTCAAAATAAATCTCCCTATCTTGCTCTTTTTCAAACAACGCCTAACTATTTAAAGTTACGATGCTTTGGTTGCTTATGTTTTCCGTGGCTTCGCCCATACGCTTCTACCAAAATGGATCCGAAATCCATAACTTGTGTGTTTGTAGGCTATTCCCTTAGCCAAAGTGCCTACCTATGCCTTGATCCCCAATCAAACAAATTATATGTCTCTCGCCATGTGATGTTTCAAGAATCCACCTACCCTTTTAAATCCCCCAATATTTCTACACCCAACCCCACAAACCCCATTGATGACTTCACTGCCCCAATTCCCTCATTTTCAACCCAACTCCTTTATTCCACCCCTCCCACACAACCGGCTACCCAGCCCACTTTGGAGCCCAATCCACCTCACCAATCAACGTCCCCCATCTCCCCTAATACGTTGACTTTATCCTCCCCTACAAATACTGCTTCCCCAATTCCTAGTCCAACAACCCCTCTTTCCCCTTTATCGACGACTTCATCGCCCACCACATCCCCTCCTGCTTCTGCATCTATTATTGCTCCGTCTCCCCACCTCTCCCCTCTTACCCCTCCCTCTCGTCAAATTATCACAAGATCCAAAAGTAATATTTCTAAACCTATCTCCAAACTAAACCTTCATGTTACTCTCTCACCCCTCAAAGAACCACAAAACATAACCCAAGCCCTAAAGGACCCGGATTGGCGGAAGGCTATGCAGATGGAATTTGATGCCCTCATCGCCAATGGGACATGGGAGTTAGTGCCCAAACTCCCAAGCATGAATGTTGTTGGTTGTAAATGGGTGTTTCGGACTAAACTCCTTCCCGACGGCTCCCTGGACAAGTACAAAGCCCGTCTCGTCGCCAAGG
Organism: Persicaria tinctoria; assembly: GCA_037127255.1. Taxonomy (NCBI): domain Eukaryota; kingdom Viridiplantae; phylum Streptophyta; class Magnoliopsida; order Caryophyllales; family Polygonaceae; genus Persicaria; species Persicaria tinctoria. The sequence continues at coordinate 604,566 of JBANSL010000015.1, forward strand.
GTTTTCACCAACGCCCCGGCTGTGATTTTACCGAGACGTTTAGTCCCGTCGTCAAGCCTGTCACTGTCCGGTCAGTGCTTGCTCTTGCGGTTCAGGCAGGCTGGCCTCTTCGTCAACTCGACGTCAACAATGCATTCTTGCAAGGAACTTTACAAGAACAGGTATTCATGGACCAACCTCCCGGCTTTCATGACAAATCTCAGCCTGACTTCGTGTGCAGCCTCAAGAAGGCCATCTATGGCCTTAAGCAAGCACCGCGTGCGTGGTACACCGAGCTCCGTCAATTCCTCTTATCGCTTGGATTCGTCAACTCGGTTGCAGATGCTTCTTTATTTATTCTTCGCAACTCCACAGGGATCTTCTACCTTCTTGTGTACGTTGATGATATCATCATCACCGGAAGTCACATGCCTACGGTAACCTCTATCATCCGTACCCTCTCCAGTCGCTTCTCCTTGAAGGACATGGGCCACCTGTCTTACTTTCTTGGCGTAGAGGTTCAACCACACCCCCATGGGTTCTTCCTAAATCAGCGCAAGTACATTTCCGATATCCTGTCCAAGATGAATATGCAGGATTGCAATTCCATCTCCACACCTATGGATACAACCACCGCCCTCACTAAAACCACAGGTACCCTCTTACCAAACCCCACGGAATTCAGGACGGTTCTCGGAAGTCTTCAATACCTCTCTCTCACCAGGCCCGACGTCAGCTATTCTGTCAATAAGTTGTCTCAATTTATGCAACAGCCTACGTCATCTCATTGGAGTGCTCTGAAACGCATCCTTCGATATCTGCAAGGCACCATCGACAAAGGTATTATCATCCATCGTCATCCCTCTCATGTCCTCCATGGTTTTTCGGATTCAGATTGGGCTGGCAACAAGGATGATTATACCTCCACCACCGGGTACGTCTTCTTCCTTGGCCGCACCCCCATTTCATGGAGCTCGAGAAAACAGAAGACTGTTGCTCGCTCCTCTACCGAGTCTGAATATCGTGCCCTTGCCGACGCTTGTTCGGAACTCATATGGATTCAAACCCTTCTCAACGAATTGGGGGTCCAACAACCGACGCAGCCGGTCATCTACTGCGATAATTTGGGGGCCATACACTTGAGTTCTAATCCTGTATTTCACTCGAGGATGAAGCATGTTGCACTAGCATTCCATTTCGTCCGCCAACAGGTGCAGGGCCAACGACTTCGAGTGTCCTACGTTCCAACAGATGATCAGATAGCGGACATCCTAACAAAACCTCTTTGTCGCCCCAAGTTCAATACTCTGCTATCCAAGTTCGGTCTCGCCTAATCGGCGGCCCTTCTTGCGGGGGTATGTTAGAGATCAACGCCTACAATCCAGGGCAATTTGGTTGTGATAGTATTTACTTAATTAATCAAAGTAAGTGGAGGATTTGTCTCCACTACTCTCGTCATTTTCTCATATTAGTTAGTTGTATTTTGTATTTAAATATCAACTCAATTAATGAGAAGCATTATCAATCTGTTAAACAAAATCTCTTATCCTTATTCTCTACAGGTAATCGGTCTCTCGAATTATGTTTCCAATTGCAAGTTTGCTGCTCTGGTTTTGTGATTGGATGGAAGCTTGACTTGTTGGAAGTTTGGGGAGTATAACTGGACTCCCGTTGATACCAAAGGCTATAAACTTCAAGATGTGATCATGTGTAACGGAAGGTGCTATGCTATTGACAGATCCGGTGCGCTCGTTTCCTTCGATTCTGATTTTAATCTGACAGTGGCTGCTCCAGCTAGAGCTGATGAAAATTTTGTTTTGAAGCATTTCTTGGTGGAGTGCGAGTCGGATCTGTACATGGTTTCCAGGATCTGTTCGCCAGATATTGTGTTTTGCTTCGCAGATATGAACATAGAGCCCATTGATATAAATCATATAATTGCGGAGGCTATGATACTGAAGCTGTTCAAATTCAATAAGCGCAGTGGAAAGTGGAGAAAAGTTGTAGATTTGGGGGATAGGGTTTTTGTCTTGGGTGCTGATGCAGCATTTGGTGTTTCTGCAAGGGATTTCAAGGGCTGCAAAGGGAAGAGTATATATCTGAATGATGTACATTTCGTGGTTGATGGCGATTATGGTGATAACAATATGAGAGGTGTATATCATTTGGATGACAAAAGAGCATTTCCGTTCATGGTGGCTAAAGATGTTGGTAAAATCTTTTATCCTGGTCGCTGGCTTTACGTTTAGTACTTTAGTGCAAGTTCTTCCAAGTAGTAATCTGTTATCTTTTGTGTGTCATATGCTTTTGTGTTCTGAATTTCGATGTCTTGCTTTGAATCTGGATGTTTTCCTTCGTGTTTAATAGTATGGAGTTTGTTGTTGTTCTCTTACCCTCAATATGTTGTTCGTTGATATATATAGGCATATAGATATAGCCATGTTGAATGGAATGTGTGCTTATTGCTTATTAGATTACAAAGTTTGAATCACCTCAATCATACAGATTTTATTGAAGCATTAAGTTCCTTTAGGATGATAAGCTAGTTGAATAGTCAAGGTCTAGCTTGTTATTCTGTCCTATAAACTGCATTGTGTAAGAATCTATCGACCACCCACCGTAGATGTGCTCGATATTCGATTATCTGGTTTGAGTGAGTCTGCTGATCTGAGAGGTGTTTGTCACTTGGATGAATGAAGATAGGGTCAAACTTAGCCAAACATGAACTATCTTCATTCATCCTAGTGACAGACCTCTCACACTCACTTGAAGAAAACGGCTTATCAAACCTTCTGTTTCTCCAATCTTAATAATTATACTCGGTATTAATACATTGGAGTTATTATTATACTAAATAAATATGAGTAAACTTTTGTTGGGATGTCTATCGGCAAGATAGTTTTCGTCTATTTACAAGATGAATGGCATTATATGATAATGTAGTCTTTTGCATTTTTAAAATGCAATTACGGTTTTAGCCTTAGAGAAGCCGCATAAACTGAAATCATGAAAACATCATCAATTTCGTTGAAATGTACCGAGAAGTAATATTTGGGGTTTATTTTCGATTTTTTTTTCTTTGAGTTTGGTTGTTTTCAACAACTTACTTGGGTTTTTAATGTCGTGAATAATCGATGATAAACTTGTTAAACATACTCGAGGCTACAACATAAGCTTGACAATGTTCTACGAGACTATAACATAAACTCGGCGAACATCACCGAGTCTTTCTATTCTGCTCAGCCCAATCAATTGAGCCTAAACGTTTTTCGACTTCAACACCCCGACTCTTCTCAAATCTCACAATTGCAACTTGCAAGTCACATTCACACCATTCCTTGCAAATACAACACTCATGTCACAAGAATAACAATAAAACACAACAAAATCCACTCAAACCAACCGAAAATCAATTGAGATTTGAAAATCTTGCATTGTTGCCATTTTTTTGTTAAGAATCCAATTGCGATTTTTCTCAAAAGTTTAGGACTTAAAATAAATATTATTCGTGATCCATTTATATTTTTTTCTTTTCAAATTTCATAAATAGTTTATTAAACTAACGTACTTCAATGGTTAAGTGTGTAAATGTACATATTTGCACACAGTGTTCAAAATGCACATCACTTTTTGATATTTTACTTCATTGTTTAAATGTGTATTTTATACACACTTATCTCTAAATAAATATGATTAAATTAAAAAGGAAAAAAGAAAAGCTTTAAAACAACCAATAGAAATGATCATACTTTATTGAAGAGTGATAAAAGTTTTTGCACATGGAGAAGTCCGGATCCTCTACAACCCCCGGTGCACCATTAAATTATTTTGGATATAATTTTACTTAAAAAAAATTAAAAATATATTTACATTCCACGTACTTGTTTTTTTTTTCTGGCCCGATTTACTGATTTAGTGCTGAATCTGGATAATGACCGGCTATTATCCTTGCCTCAGTGGCAGATCTGTATTATGACCGACTTACTTTACGAGCCAAGAGATGAGATCCTATGTCCTAGCAGAGCTTTACAAATTCACATCTATTATCAGTCTGTAAGCTTTTGACCGCTATATGGTGTTTATTCTGTAATCCTTAATGCTATGTGATATTTGGCTTTCAATCTATGATGATGCATGCCCTCTTCTCATGATCCTTTTTCATTTGCTTTCATGACATACACCATTCTGCAATTGCACAAGCTTGTGGTGTTCATCCCTTGGCGTGACATGATAGCTCCTTTCATCAACACCTAAGATCAGTCATGCTTAATTCTATCATTGACTTGCATCCAATTCTTGATGTACATAGAAGTGGATTGAGTACTCATGTCTGTAATTCCGTTCTTCTGATCTTTTTTGGACGACCTTGCTTTACTTTTGTCATGACTTTCAACTTATCTAAATCACTTTCCTTTGTTTTTTTTACAGTAGGCAAGAAGTAGATCTATTACGTATGCAATCTTGAAACGAATCCAAATGATGGTTTGATAAACCCTACGCAGAGGGTCGCCAATAAAAACAAAGATTACAAATTTTAAGGTTAAAATAAAATATCCCTAAAATGAAATTTTATGATAGAGTGACATGCAAGAGTTGCAAGTATATGTGAAGCTTTAATCTTCAGAACTTCATCGGGTGGAGGAGAGGCGGCGGCGGCTCTCGGGAGGAGGATCAAGGAGGCGGATTCGGTGGAACTCCGCAAGCGGAAGCACAACACCAAATCGGGACCCTCCCGAAGAAGCGCGCACTTGGTGGGGCAGGTGCGGAACATGTGTTGTTGTCGTTGCTGGCAGCAAGAACCATGGTCTCAATGGCGGCGACGACCGAGTGCATGTTGTCAGAGAAGAATTTTGAGAAGATTTGAGGTTAAATTTTTGTGGGAGAATTAGGGGTAAGATTTGTATGCAATTTGTGACAATTTAAGGTTTGGGATTTTGGTTTTGATTTTGTGGGTAATTGAGGAAGGTTGCATGCTGGATAAGAGGGGGTATGAGGGGTTAGGGGAGAGGTTGCTAATCAAATCTAAAAAACTAGGGATTGTTCATCAGATCTGAAAAATTTAAGGGGGGATGGGTAAGAGGGGTTGAGGGAGGGGTTGTGATCAGATCTGAAAAACTGGGGGTTATGGAGAGAGATAGTTGGGAGTGGAGGCGCCGAGGCGGCATCAGCCGCCACGCGGTGGAGGAGTGGGTCGACGGCGAAAGGGATGGTGTAATAGAGGAGGGGGAGGAAGGTGGCCAGCGGAAGAGGTGGTGAAACCGTCGACTAGGAGGCCGAGGGAGGGCACCGCGCCAGTGAAGCTCGAACCCACCACGGCCAGATCCGAGGAGAGAGCCAGACCGGGAACCGCCATAGGGTCGGAGTGAGGATCCAGATCTCCATGGAGCCCGCTGGAGAAGGACGTCGGAAGAGGCCCTAGGGGTGGCAGCGACCTGCAAAAACAAGAAACTGTTAAAAAGAAAGGGTTGGGTATTTCATGGGTTGTGGTGAGGGGTGGTGGTAGAGTTGGGGTTGTGGGTTGAGACCGGCCGGGAAGCCAGCAAGAGGTGGAGGCTCACATGGAGGTATAGGTGGCGGGTAGGGTTTTTTCAAATCACTTTCCTCTGTTATTTTCTATAATACATTCTTTGTCAACATCTAACCTATAAATCCTATTTTTTTTTAATTTTTTTTATAGTTTTTTCCTTGATCAAAAAAATAAATAAAAATAAATCCTATTTTTTTCCTTGGGACATTGTGGGTACGGGAATCATTAGAGCCATCAAAGCCTTCTTCCACACTGGTAGTATTCTAAAACAGATCAACCACACCTTCATATCACTTATCCCAAAAAATGAGAATCCGTCTATGACTACTCATTATCGACCGATTAGCCTCTGTTCGACCATCTACAAAATTATTTCCAAGATTATCACCGAAAGACTCAAAGGGATCTTGGGTAAGATTGTCCACCCACTTCAAGGAGCCTTCGTCTCGGACAGAGCGATCCAGGATAATATCCTCATTGCACACGAAATATTCCACTCCTTCAGATCAAGAAAAGGTGCCAAGGGTTGGACTGCGATCAAACTTGATATGGAAAAAGCGTACGATAGAGTAGACTGGCAATTTACACGATCGATTCTTCAAAAATTCGGATTTCATGAAAAGTTCGTGAATATAATTATGGAATGCGTAACCACAGTCTCCTTCTCGGTCTTAGTCAACAACGGGCCAACAGAACCCTTCAAACCTACTAGAGGAATACGCCAGGGAGATCCTCTACCCCCTTTTCTATTCCTTCTTGGAGCAGAAGTTCTTGCTCGGAAAATCTCAGAGGATGCTGAATCAATCCAGAACAATGTTGGCTTCAAATTTGGACACTCGGGTCCCAGTATTCCCTTTCTCGCTTTTGCTGATGATATAATCATATTTGCTAAAGGAAGTAGCTCTGCCTGCCTAAAAGTAAAAGAAATTATCGAGGAATACTGTAAATTCTCGGGGCAAAAAGTTAACTACCATAAATCTTCCTTCCAAACAACAAAAGGGATCACGAGAGCACGAGCTTGAGAACTAGAAGGAATCCTTAACATCCCAATGGAAAAGAATTTAGAAAAATACATGGGATGCCCAATTATTAATGGGAGGGTAACAAAGGATACATTTGGGGAATTAGTCTGTAAATCGAAGGACCAACTGGGCAAATGGCGTGCCAACTCACTTTCGCAACAAGGAAGAGCAACCCTAATCACAACAAATCTATCATCAAAACCTCTATATACTATGCAAAGCTTCATGCTTCCGGCTTCAATACACAATCAACTCGATCAAATAAACAGAACCTTTTTCTGGAATAAAGATGCACAACATATCCCGCTTATTAGTTGGGATAAAATATGTAAATCAAAAGCAGCCGGGGGACTAGGAATACGTAAAGCTAGAAACATGAATGAAGCCCTACAGCTAAAACTTCTATGGAAAATCCTTGCAGAACCACAAAACTATTGGGTCAGAATCATTCAGTACAAATACCTAAAAGAAAATCACATCCTAACATACAACAGAAAAGGAAATGCCTCATGGCAATGGGCGAAACTTAGGACTTTGATCCCAAAATTCAAATCAGGAATCGTCTGGTCAGTGGGGGACGGAAAATCAATCAACTTCTGGACAGACAACTGGGTATCTACGACACCCCTGATAGAGAAGATCGACACTCAACAGAACATAAATACTTCTGAGTCTGTAAGTGAATACATTGAAGGAGGACAATGGTGGAAGGAGAAGCTTCTGTCAACTCTCCCGAAAAACGTGACAGAGGACATCATTAAAATACCCTTACCAATTACTCCCATTACAGATAGACTGTACTGGTGGCCGGATAAAAAGGGTTGGTTTACAACATCGAGCGCCTACAATCTTATAACTAGTAGCCAGACTACAAACTCGGAGGACTACAACTGGATTTGGAAACTCGATGCCCCACCCAAAGTTAAAAATTTCTTAGGGAAAATCAAACAACACGGACTACCCACAACCTCACGCTTATCCCTTAAGGGTGTGGCGGTACCCACAACATGCGTGTTCTGCAATCACCATACGGAAGATGATATCCACCTATTTTTAGAATGTCCCATCAACTACTTCCAACTACAATTCTCTAGGGAAATTTCCGACAAAATTAACATGATAATATCTCAAACCAGATGTATGAACCAAGTATTACACTTACTTGGGACGTCTCTATCAAAGGAAAATAAACAAAACATAATATTTAGATGGTGGACCCTATGGTTTATCAGAAACCAAGTAATTTTCAGAAATGCCAGTACTCCGTCCAATGAGGGTTTAAAGAAACTAATTAGGGATAATATCGACAACTGGAAAAGAGCATGCTCAATGGACACAACAATCTTAGGGGTGGGCGAGTCGTTTTCCCCTAAAAAGGAGAAAAGGCAGACAAGAAATAATAAACAAAGTACCACTCGATGGAAGAAGCCCCCATGGGGAAAGTACAAGTTAAATTTTGATGGATCTTTCATATCAACTAAAAAATGCTCGATAGGATACATTATTCGAGATTGGTTGGGCAACCCAGTTAGTATAGGAGGAAAAGAGATTGGTGGCCAGTCCCCACTAATGGCGGAAGCACTTGCCCTTAGATTGGGGGTGGAAAAGGCAAGAGAGCAACAGATCAACAACCTCATCATCGAAGGCGACTCTAAGATAATCATAGATTTCTTACGCACACAGACTAACTGCCCTTGGGAAATAGAACTTATAATGTCCGACATACAATCCATTATTACGGGACTAACAATTTTCGGAATTTTCCACATTCCCCTCATTGGTAACCAGGTAGCAGATAGGGTTGCACACCTTAGCTACTCTACCAGGGGAGCAAACTTATACAACGATACAGGTCTATTAGACCTCATCCGTCAGGATGCCTCCGGATAGAGTTTAACTCATCCGAATCTTTACCTAATCAAAAAAAAAAAAAATCTATTCTGCGCACCTCTAATTTTGTTTTAAAATTAATTTATATAAAAGAATGACTTCGGTCCCTCTTGACTAATGGTCGACTGCGGATGCCCTTACAATCAATATCAAATCTACCATTCTTACCTACTCTAATCAATCTTTATTTATTTATTTTATTCATTCCTCTATACTTTCATATTTTCCCTTATGATATTCTTTCATAACTGTAATTTACCTCACCATATAACATATTTTTTTTAAATCTCTCCATTTGACTTGCTTAATTTTAAATCTTATACTGACATTAGTCTCATTGCTTTCATTAATGAGGCCGATGACCTTCACTTTTAGTTGGAGTAACTGATTTGCCTTCCTTATGTAAGTTGCACATTTGATTCATTATTCAACTTTTTATATTTACCATTTAGTTTATATTTCATTTATTATTAACCTATAAATAATATATATCCATCATACAAATTCATCCCTTTGTATTAATCAATATTTTCTTAATCATAGACTATCTAAATAAGAAATCCAATTGTCCTTGGAAGATTGAACTTATTCTCTCTGACACTCAAGTTCTGTTATCGACTATAAAAGAGGTAGGATACGCTCACGTACCTCGTATGAGCAATATAGTGACTGATAAGGTTGCACACCTTTGCCACTCCGCCCGAGGTAGTGATATTTACAACAACCCAGGTCTTAATGATCTCATCCGCAAGGATGCTGCCGGGTAGGGCTAACCCACCCGAATTTTTTCCTAATCAAAAAAAAAAATCAATATTTTCTTCTTCTTCAGGATTTGCATAGACGAAGCCTATAACACCAACTATGTGCCTTTTTTGAAAATCTATGTCATTCAATAACAATATTGTTGTGTTAGGTTTTCCAAACATTTATTTATATTTTACTTGATCATTCATTATAATTTATATTCTCATTTATTTATTTTTTTCCCTCGCAACCGCGACATGGTGTGAGCATTCCGCTATTATAATTGATCTCTTAACTTTAATTTTTTTTTATAAAAAAATCATGTTTATAAACTTGCCTCAAATGATAAATAATTACGGAGTATTTTTGAATGAATATTATGAAAAAAATCGGATAATCTCTATCGTTTTTATTTTCCTTGAAAATCTTTCCTTTTAAATTTCGCGAATTTTTTTGCTTTTGGTTTACGCTCATATAAATTTCAAACGGTGGTGGAGGGCAAGCAAAGGTTAGGGTAAGTGATCGAGCAACATGACAACCCGTCAATGGAGCAATCTCCCTGCCGATGTCTTATCTGTTATAGGTAATCTCCTCAACTCCGATGTCGATATTCTCCGCCTCCGATCCGTGTGCTCCAGTTGGCGATCTTCCCTCCCTCGACCTCAAAATCCAGTCTCCTTTCCTCTCAAACTGCCCCTACTTCGATCGCCTGCAAATTTCCCACACTTTCCCGAAAGCAGTGGCAACTGCACCCTCAATCTGAGCACTATCTATCGTCTCTCTCCCCCGGCCACAGGTTCCTGCGCCAATGATCCTTCAAATGGCTGGTTATTAAAGGTTTCTGAGACAAACCCTAACACCTTCTCCCTCCTCGATACACTGATTCCGGAGAAACTGCTCATCCCTCCGTTAACCATACCGAATCGCTTGAATCTTCTCGAGTATCGGATTTCTGAGATTTGCAAGTCGTATTCCCTTGGTTTCCTCGACCCCGATTCTACGCTGAGTGTTTCCATCAGGAAGGTAATCGGTCTCTCGAATTATGTTTCCAATTGCAAGTTTGCTGCTCTGGTTTTGCGATTGGATGGAAGCTTGACTTGTTGGAAGTTTGGGGAGGATGACTGGACTCCCGTTGATAACAAAGGCTATGAACTTCAAGATGTGATCATGTGTAACGGAAGGTGCTATGCTCTTGACAGATCCGGTGCGCTCGTTTCCTTCAATTCTGATTTGAATGTGACAGTGGCTGCCCCAGCTAGAGCTGATAATCAATCTGTTTTGAAGAATTTCTTGGTGGAGTGCGAGTCGGATCTGTACATGGTTTCCAGGATCTGTTCGCCAGAGATTGAGTATAGCTTCGCAAGGGTAAACATAGAGCTCAATGATATAATTGCGGGATTTGCGGAGGCTATGATACTGAAGCTGTTCAAATTCAATAAGCGCAGTGGAAAGTGGAGAAAAGTTGTAGATTTGGGGGATAGGGTTTTTGTCTTGGGTGCTGATGCAGCATTTGGTGTTTCTGCAAGGGATTTCAAGGGCAGCAAAGGGGAGAGTATATATCTGAATGATGTACATTTCGTGGTTGATGGCGATTATGGTGATAACAATATGAGAGGTGTCTATCATTTGGATGACAAAAGAGCATTTCCATTCATGGCGGCTAAAGATGTTGGTAAAATCTTTTATCCTGGTCGCTGGCTTTACGTTTAGTACTTTAGTGCAAGTTCTTCCAAGTAGTAATCTGTTATCTTTTGTGTGTCATATGCTTTTGTGTTCTGAATTTCGATGTCTTGTTTTGAATCTGGATGTTTTCCTTCATGTTTAATAGTATGGAGTTTGCTCTTGTTCTTTTAACTCAATATGTTGTTCCTTGATATATATAGCCGTGTTGAATGGAATGTATGCTTATTGCTTATTAGATTACAAAGTTTGAATCACCTCATACAGAATTTTTTGAAGCATTAAGTTCCATTAGGATGGTAAGCTAGTTGAATAGTCAAGACCTAGCTTGTTATTCTGTCCTATAAACTGCATTGTGCAAGAACCTATCGACCACCTACCGTAGATGTGTTCGATATTAGATTATCTGGTTTGAGTGAGTCTGCTGATCTGAGAGGTGTCTGTCACTTGGATGAATGAAGATAACTCTGAGACTCACTCAAACCAGAGAAAGAGTGGAAGAAAACGGGGGTATCAAAACCTTCTGATTCTCCAATCTTAAATTATACTCAATATTGTATATTACAGTTTACAGAGAAAGAGTGGAAGACAAGCAAGCAATCCATCATTGGCGCCTGTGCGGTGGAGCAACCTTCCTGCTGACGTCTTATCGTCCATATTCACCCTCCTCAACTCCGATGCCGATCTCCTCCGCCTCTTCTCCGTTTGTCTTTCCTGGCGATCTTCCCTTCCTCCTCACAAGCCAATTTCCATCCCTCTCAAATTGCCCCCCTCTAACTGCCCCTCTTGAATCGCCCCTCCATCCCGGAATTCTTTGAGAACTCACTCTCGACCAGATCACTTTCTACCGCCTCTGGCCACCGGACCCTACTCCGGCGATCCATCGAGTGGCCGGCTGATCAAGGTTTCAGAGACGAAAGCTAACACCTTTTCCCTCGTAAGCACATTGACCACTGAAAAGATGGTCGGAACCATCCCAAATCGCTTGAATATCCTCGATTATCGGATTTTGGAGATCTAAAAGTCCTATGCCGTTGATTTCGACCAGGGGTGTTACAGCAAGAGGGTGATCAGTCTTTGGCATTATGTCGTTGGTTTTGCCTACGGATAACAAATCATGCATTTGTACATCTCTGAGAACAATTGAAGATGATGGAAATTTTGGCTACAGATAACGTGCTGGTAGATATTGCAATTGCTGTATCCTTCAATTCGTTGAGTAGTTTCCGAATTAATGCATTATTTCTGTTCAGTTGTTACATAAAAATTCCATGGAACGTGAAATGTGACGACCCTCATCACGTCTAGTCCCGCGCCCACCCTTAGGATTTAGTCCATGCAATATGTGATTCTTGACTTTTACCGAACAAAAAAGATTGGTGATCTAGAATTACTTCTTCGTTGTGGAAGACTCGTGCATTTTGTCATCTCCATGTACACCACAGTGCAGCTATGGCAAAAAGAGTGGCCCAATAATGGCCATGAACGGTGAACCATCAAATAGAGGTTGTCAAATTGAACTTGAACCATTCATGAAGTCCAGGATTGGAAAAAGATGGCGATAGAGATGCATGCACAATACAGTATCAAACCGGCCTCGGTCATGAAAGAGCAGTCGGATTATGAAGTGGAGACTCAACGAATTTACACCAGCAAAACTCATTGTGGAAGGTGATTCTGTCAATCTTTATAAATCATCTCAACAACGTTACCAAATGTCATGGGAAATTGAGTTATTAATTTTCGATATCAATTTTCAACTGCTCATGTTCCACGTTCTGGCAACAGAGCGGCTCTCATGTTCTACGTTTTGGCAACAGAGCAGCTGATAAGATTGCACACCTTTCCGCTTTGCCAGGGGATCAGATCTTTACAACAACATTGGTCTTCGTGACCTCATCCGTCATATTTTTTTTTAGAAGTAGGATAAGAATTAGGAAAGCCGCCGACAAGTAAACTTCTTTCCTAGAGCGTCCGAGCGGACGAAGTTCTGGATCAGTAGTCAAGACATATCGGTAGGGATGCAGTAAGCCAGATGAGCAATTCTTTAAGCAATCGCATTAGAATCCCTAAAAATACGACGATTAGCAACATTAGATATGAATTTAAGATTTAATTAAAGTCGTAACGGCCATCAGCAGCTCGATATTCTAAGGGCACGACCAGTCTGAAATACCCCAAATTATTTTTGGGATATTTCTTTAAATAATATTATACTAAACTATGTGAATTTGGGAAACCAATAAATTCACATAAGATATATAATATAAATTAGAATAATTATATTATTCTAAACATTCTTTCTATTTAATTTATAAAGTTAAATTAAATAATATTTCTTTCCACTAATATATATATACACATACATATGTATATATATATATATAGATCCATATATATGTATAATATACAGTCAAACGCATACTTCATTTTAGAAAACCCAATAGAAAAGACCCATTCTCAACCCAAATTCGGGTATAAAGAATCCAGCCCAAAAGTTGGGCCACTTTGGATAGCCACGGTAAAAACAAAAAGAAAGGATGGAAATTCCCCCTTTTTTTTTTCTTTTACCTTTTTCTTCTTCTGGTGTTCCTTCTGAACGATAAACACAAGGGGGGTTATCCCAATCTCACCCAACTAGTCCGAGATCTCCTCCAAGCTCAACTGATCGATCCTATTCATCTCTATCCCTATGCAGTTCAACCTTATAAATAGAGGGGAGGGCCTTGCTGATCTCCACATCTCACAAGCAATTCATCTCCTCCTCTCCTAATTACTCCCGTGAGCCATCACCGACGGACTGTCCGAGCACCACCATCGCCGCATCTCGCTCGCAGTCCACCGCCGGCCACCATTGCCACTGTCCTCGCCGCCGAGCAACTGCAGCACCACCTGGACGGAGTACAGAGAGTCGAGGCCGCCCGAGTCGCGCCGATTTGTTGCTGCACTCGCGCATCGACGCCGGAGGAAGAGCACCGCCTTCGATCCTTTTCCGAGGGCCGCTGCTGTCCCGTTACCATCACCACGGCTGCCCTTCGTCATCACCGTCGCCAATCGCCGCGCCGAGCCATCGTCGTTGCCGCTTTCAATCACCGCCGAGGAGCTTTGGCAGACCGGCTTTGTTCTTCGTAAGTGAATTGAAGAAGAAAGCAAGCGGGACATTTTAATCTCTTTTGTAAATATTACAAAAACTTCCCTATTATTTAGTCTATTCTCGTTTTTTGTCCTAAATTAATTACTTATTAAGTTAAGTGGCCAATATTTCTAAATTGTTCAATCCTTGCCCATTTCAGCGACATCAAGAAATCTCGAAGCACTCACGCCGGATCCCGCTCCCCGAGGAATTCATATTGGTATATAATATTTAACTTTATAGAATTAATTCAATTTCAAATTGGGTTAAGTAAAGTTAATTTCATAAAATATCAATATTAATATTCCTTTTTCCGTTGGATTCGATAGGTGCTAAATTCTCGTCTAGTCGTCATCAGCTGATCATCGAAAGTCAAGGCAAGTGATTTCGTTCATCGCCCTTTTGCGTGTTTCGTGATTCTTTTGATGTGCCTTTTAAATTCTTCTGTGTCGAATGCGGCCTTGTGGCCAATTTCCTTGTCAATTTCGATAAATTGCATACCCGTCTGCTTGATGTAATTTATCTTTTTAATCATAAATTGGCATGAGTTAAATTAATGGGCAATTATTATTAAAGTAATTATAGTGTTATAGTATTAAATGTGATTTGTTTGGTTATAACTCGAGATAAGTAAAGGTTGCCCATTTTCTTCTTCATAAAGTGCATGATATTCTGCTTGTTCTTTCATGCAAACTATAGACATGTGATAGTAAGACCCTTTGAATTATCCATGCTTGTCCCTGTTTGATTTAATGTCGTTATTATGATCACCTAGTATAAATTGTTTATATATGATAAGATGGCACCTGATGCTTAGTTGTGATATGTTAAAATGCGCACCAGGTGATGCGAGTGGCTTTATGCCTTTGGCAAGTTATACAGTAGACTGACTTGCAGGTTGTGGTTCGTTAAGCCACCGCCTTACAAGGTTTCATGAAACACCATCCCGGAATGCATTCTCTGCGGGGTGATAAAACAACGATCTGATGTAGGTCGTGGTCCTTGTTAAAGGCCCGACCGGTACCACGTAGTATTATTATTATTACCATTATCATTATTGTGATTATTATTATCGACTGTTAAATAGGTGATCATTTCAGTTACTATACTTATCTGTATCGAGTATAATTCCTTTTCTTACCTTATAATCGATCGTTATGATCATCCGAGTCATGTCGTGAATGTTTACCCTTTTTATTCAGTTTCCTCTATTAAATATTCGTGTCTTTCCCTTAACCTATGACATACCGTTTTATGGTCACTGTAAGGTTAAAGTCTGAACATTTTCCCTATTATTTGCTAGTCTTAATTGTACTAACCATCCTATTTATTGGATGGCTGGTGTCCTTCGTTCTCACGAAACACCAGACCATATTCTACAGGTTTAGTACGAGCAGTGGAGCAGGAGAGAGCTGAAGAAAGGACTATCACCCATGGATTTTTAAACGACGGTTTTCTTTAAACCTTTGAAGTTTTCGCAATGCTTCATCAGTTTTAGCTATTTTTGAAATTATTTATATTTTATGATTATGTTATGGTGATCAGATATTTCAAACTATGATATTTATTGGACTTTCGCATATTTTATTTAACTTCTTAAAGTACTGTCTTGTTTATAGGAGCATGGTTGCATGTCCCTATAAGCCTCAGGTGAATTCAAAGACATTAAATTCTGCGGATTCACTAGCGCTGTAACGCTCCCTTGAGATTTAAAAAGGGGTGTTACACGGTTTCCCAGGAGAGCCTTTATGACGACCAAATAGTCTCCCTCTATCATAAGTTTTTGAATGCCCAGACATATTGCCCTAGCAACACCCATATGAAGCCCCAAGGCTTCTCCGAATACCGCCGATGTGTTATTACAAGTGCCCGATCATAGGGAGTATATTTGACCTAGGTGTCGCGAATTACAAAGTCAAAGGAACCGGCCCCCCAACTGGCAGTAAGAGTCGTCGAAATTGAGTTTGTGATATCCAGGTGGTGGCTTGTCCCAGCATTGAGGGTGGTTCTTGTTTTCCTGGTGACAGTAGATCCGTTGTTTTTTCCCCCCGCAAGGGGACGTTCGAGGTCGTAGTCTTTGTGTCGTTTGTATCAAAACGTGTCGCCCAAGTTCTGGACCTCATCCGTCAGAATGATCTCAAGTGACCAGCTCCGTTGAATTCTTACCCAATCAAAAAAATAAAAAATAAAAGTAAGTAGCAAGTACTGGACGAAAGGTTAGGATGCTCTCGGATAGCGTCTTAGACGCACCCAAATTCTTACCTAGGGTCAGTTTGGTAAAACGGAGCTGATGAGGTAGCTGAAGCTGGTAGGGTAGCTGAAAGCCTGAAACTGGTGGATCAAGTGTGTTAAATATATGTTAAACTAGTGTAGCCCCCGTCCCGTGTACGGGGAATATATTAATATAATATTATAAATAATTTAGATAGATTTCAATATATATATATATATATATATATATATATATATATATATATATTAAATTTTCACCAAAAATTAATATAGATATAAATAAAATTAGTTCGACATATTCTAAAAATCCAAATATATCTTTTATATAGATTCTCTCAAAATATAAATAAAATTCACATTTATAAGGTAATTTTTTTTCTACTCTACAATTAATTGAATCTCATTTAATTTAATAGATACATGTTTTTTTTTTTATAAATATTGCAATATTGTTTTTTATATTAAATATATAGTACGTTAGTTTACTGAAACATCTCTACACATATGGATTATAGCTACATATTATGGCTATATAATATCTTAATTATTTATTTTGGCCTCAAATATAATATAGATAGAAATAAAATAACAATTATTAAATGATTGGTTTTGATATAAATAATTATTTCCACCAAAAAATAATCTAGATATAAATAAAATAGCACCTAACAAATATAACATATTTATCTATTAATATTTTTGGTAAGTATGACCATGAAATATATATATTTTTATCTATATTTTTGTAAATTAACTAAAATATATATATATAGATTGGGACTTATACAACTTTCTATAAACTATGATAACATATTATTTTATTAATTTTTCCCTAGAATCAACAACAACACACCACATAAAATGCTATACATCGATTTTAGTATATGTATATAGAATAGAATAAAAAATATAGATATAGATTACAGAGTGTTTCTAAAACTCCATTAGACACTCAAACCTTGAATCTAACAACCGTCAAAATGATAGCTTAATTAGTTTTATTATTACTACTAATACGTTTAATTATATTGAAATAGAGTAATTAAAGACATACAATCTGTTTAATTATATCTAATTAGTTTTATTATTACTACTAATACGATTTTTTGGTGGGAGATATTATTATTATTATTAGTACATTTAATTATATTGATTGTACTATATTGATATAATTTTTTCCTTATAAGATATTTCATATCTATCCAATTATAAGAGTTAATGGTAAAATAAAATAATTATTTTTATTAGATTTCCTTTTTGACGGGGGAAAGTTTTGTGAGACGCACTCACGCGCCGCCACGTAGGCAGATTCACTCACACACCGCCACGCAGGACGCTATGCATCGGTTTTAGTATATGTACTAGCGCAGTACCCGTGCGTAACGCACGGGATTTGTAAAATACATTATATTTTTTAGAAGATGTTATCATAATTTATTTACATTAGATATTAGATATATTATAATAATATGAAAACGATATAGCCAAATAATATAAATTTGGATAAAAAAAATAATCCTTATATTATATCAATATATAATATGGGGCAAAATGTTAATGTCTCACCTTCATACTTTCCTAGAGGCAGAGACCTGTTTTGCCTCCCCTCAAGCTTGACCTTGCTTTTTAGATGGAAATAATTATATATATAATTGTAGAGTGTTTTAAATTATTATTTTTAGCATTCTAAGTTTTTTTAGTAAGTTGATTGGCTACTTTGAGTATTAAACAAATATTTGTTGTGGTGCTGAGTTGGAAAGTAAGACCAAATAATTTGGTAGTTCCGATACATATTACACAAACTCTAGGTGAATAGAGTTTTAAGAACTTTTGAATCGAGATCACATAAAAATGTCGGAGAATAAATGTTCTTGTAATAAACTTAAAAGTAAAAAAATTGCAATTTGGATAAAAATGTAGGTCCTTTTATTTTCTTGGCATGTTTTTTAAGAAGCAATTTGGATAAAAATGAAAATAAAGGAAAAATAAAGTATAATTAATTTTAAAAAAAAACCCGTTTATTTATTAATGGAAGTGAATGAAAAAAGTTTCTGGAATTTTCAAATAGATCAAGTTTATCCCATTTAACAACTCATAGTTTATCTCGTGAAAATCCTTTCATCAATTAATTTAAATAATTGAAAACACTCAAACTTGATTTATTAGAAATTTCAGGCACAAGTTTATCGAGTTTCATCGTTTAATAATTAAAGAAAAATTCAAAAAAAGCCATTTCACTTATTTAAAGAACAATTTAAAAATCACAAAATTTATATATGAATTGATTAATTAATAAAATGCCCACATGGGACCTCGATCAATACGCAATTAAGACGACATGTGGTGTAAGAGACTTTTTTTTTATTGTAAGTATCGATATGATATAATCAAATTATGCTATTTAATATCAAATCTTTTATATAATTGTATGCTTGTATATATACTTATTTTTGGATATAACAATCAATAGATCTTTTTAAAGGAAGGGTTAAAGTACCTGAAACTTGAAATCAACATATAATACGGAGTATATCTTTCACACAAAGAATTGATTTACCAAAAAAATTATTTCAAAATTAGTGGGTTACTGTTAAGAATAATTAAAGAGGCTTGTTTGAGAAGATTCAAATAGAATAAATTGATTTTTTTATTAAAAAAATTATTGGTTGCAATTAATGAATGTGTAACAAAATCCGTTAAAAAAAATTAAAATCTCAAATACAGAGTAATTTATTAGATGTATGTAACAACATGATAATTAAGATTCATAAATACATCAATTATTTATTTATTTAAATTTAATTTTTTTTAAACCTACAATTTGACACCTAGAATTGTTGAAATAATATGATGTCACATAGGACCTAAATTAGCGATGAAGAAGACACGTGTCACCATCAACTTTTTCAACATATAATATATCTTTTACGTAAAAATTGAATAATAAATATTTTTAATTTTTATAAATTTATATATTTGGAATATATTATTTACATACTCATAAAATAAATTGTTATTGATTTCATAACTTGTATGTTTACCATTTGTCCTTTTCTATGGTTAAATTAGTAATTCTATTATTTAAAAAAAAATCATAGAAATATGTGCATACTGATGAGTATGTAAAAGAATTACTAAATAAATAAATAAACTAATTTTTGGGTAAAATGTGGTAACTACAAAATATAATGAGTTTTAATTCAAAATAAATGAGAAAAAATAAATTAAAGTTATCATAGAAAAATAATTATTTGGTATTTAAAAAAAATTAAATCATTTTAATTCGGGAAAAAAAAATATGAGATTTATTTTAATTAATAATTGAGTAAATTGAATTAATTATTTAGATGGGGCCACATTAAAGGAGAACTTGACACGTAAGCTTAGTTTAAGGATGTGCTGCCATGTGACATCTTTTAGCATCTGTTTTAGTATTATATTAGATATAGATTAGAGTTTTCGTAAGCTAAGGTGTTTGGTCTTATACAAACTAGCTAATGACGTAGAAGAAAATTAATAGAACTTTGAAAAACTTAAGATGAGTAGCTGTTGAAAATCCAATTTTAAAAAGTAATTAAATTAAAATATTATATTTAACTTATTTAAAATTATAAAATATTAAAAATATAAGCTCTGAAAAGCTAATTGCATTGTCAAAAGGACCCCTAATAAAATAAATAAATAAATAAATAAAATGGACGAAAGGTTGATACCTCATAGTCATCGGCATCCGGGTGTGCCGGTTTGAGAAGCCGACACCGGCACCGTGCGTCTGGCGAGATGACCACCGTGCAATTAGCAGGACCGTTACTTGACTACCTCTCCATGGCGAAGTGGAGTGATCTCAACTCCGATGTCCTATCAACCGTATCGAAAATCCTCAACTCCGATGTCGATCTCCTCCGTCTCCGTTCTGTTTGTAAATCTTGGCGATCTTCTCTCCCGCCTCCTCAGAAGCAACGTTCCTTTCCTATCACAGTGCCTCCCCTTTTATCCCATCGCTTTGCTGGCCGTTACACCGACCCTTTTTTCAAATTCAAATTCCTTACTCTGCCTACAAGTGGCCAATTTTCACTAAACTACAGCACTCTTTATCGTCTCTCACCGCCTGAACACGGGCCTCTCACAGGTGATCCTTCCGATGGCTGGCTGCTTAGGGTTTCCGAGGTAAAACCTAACGTTTTCTCTCTCCTCACCCCACTGCTTCACAAAAAGATCGAATTCCCTCCTGGGATGGTGCTCAAGTCCTTTTATCCTCTCGATTATCGGATTTCTGAGCTTAGCAGGTGCTATAATCTTAGTGTTGTCAATGATTGTGGGGTGGTCGAGTCATTGATGGGCTAAAACTGAAAGTCAGTGAAAAATTGGAATTTTTTTTCAAAATATTCATGAAAAAATAAATAATTACAAAAATATTCACAGTTTTAACCTATTTACAAAAATATTCATTTTTTGCAGGTCTGACAGAAAAACGCGGTTTGAGACCGCGTTTTATTCATAGGTTAAAAAATTTGAAATTGGAGAAAAATATGACAAAAAAAACCCCGAAAGAAACGCGATTTTAAACCGCGTTTTTATTTTTAATTTTATTTCCAGATGAATTATGGAGAGGAATAATTTTTTTAATTTAGAAGTCGCGTCTTTTTTTTTTTTAAGAAAAGGAAAAACAGGGAGAGGGAGAGTCCGATCGTACTATTGGAGGAGGAAGGAGGAGAGGCCAGAGCCCGAGCCTGCGTCTCTGGAGGAGGAAGGAAGGAGGAGAGACCGGTAGACTCATCTCCGGAGCTCTCGTTAATGGCGGAAGCCTCGACGCCGGAAACCCCCGAATCTTCAAGCCTCGGCGCCTTCCTCCCTTATTGGCGTTAATTTTTGATGCACGGGGAGGGAAAGCTTGTGGGAGCGGCGATTGGAAGCGAGCTCCGATTGGAGACGGCCTTGCCTTCCTATTTGATATGAGATGAGCCTTCCTCTTTGATCCGAGACGGGCTTCGAAGATGAGCTTCGATCTGAGAAGGGGAAATTTGGGGTTGCCGGTGTCTCCTCCTTCCTCCTCCGGCCTTCGGCAGCTACTTCTGCCTCTCCTCCTCCTTCCTTCCTCCTCCTGCGACGCGACCTCGGCTCCGACCTCTGCTTCTGCTTCCCACCGACTCTCCCTCTCCCGCTGTTCACTTTCCTTTAAAAAAAATTAAAAAAAAAATGAGAGATGCAGTTTGAAACCGCGTCTCTAAGTTAAAAAATAACATAATTCGTTTATAAATAATATTAACATAGAAACCGCGTTTCTTTTGTTTTTTTTTGTCATATTTTTCTCCAATTTCAAGTTTTTTACCATATGAATAAAACGCGGTTGTCAGACCTGCAAAAAATTCGAAAAACTGACGATAAGATGTGAGACTCTTCCTTATCTTAAAAGCATCTTCTTCGCGCCCTCAAAATTACC
This sequence comes from Persicaria tinctoria, assembly GCA_037127255.1. Classification (NCBI taxonomy): domain Eukaryota; kingdom Viridiplantae; phylum Streptophyta; class Magnoliopsida; order Caryophyllales; family Polygonaceae; genus Persicaria; species Persicaria tinctoria. Next base: position 626,213 of record JBANSL010000015.1, read on the forward strand.
CCAAAAGGAAGTCGGTAGATTGATACTCCGTAATGTTCATACTAAGAAAGGCAAAAATATCAAAAACATGCTGTATTTGGTAAGGTAAGGCCTGCCTGTTACTCTGTTAGAGTGTTAGGTTGTCTACCTTTCCAACCTACCAGTACCAGTCGTTTGTATGCCTTATTACTCCGTATTTACTGTATTAACCATTAAGTCCTGTAAATTGTAATCAGGGTCTCGATCTATACCTGATTACCTCTAGATCTCCATGGCGAATTGGAGTGATCTCAACTCCGATTTCCTATCAACCCTATCGAAAACTCTCAACTCCGATGGCTATCTCTTCTCCGATAACTCTCTCCGTTCTGTTTGTAAATCCTGGCAATCTTCTCTCCCGCTTCCTCAGAATCAACTTTCCTTTCCTATCACAGTGCCCCCCCTTTTATCCCATCCCTTAGCTCGCCCTGACTCCGACTCTTTCTCCAAATTCCAATACCCTACTCTGCCTACAGGTGGCCAATTTTCACTAAACTACAGCACTCTTTATCGTTTCTCACTGCGCGCAGGTGATCCTTCCGATGGTTGGCTGGTTAGGATTTCCGAGGTAAAACCTAATGTTTTCTCTCTCCTCACCCCACTGCTTCACAAAAAGATCGAATTCCCTCCTGGAATGGGGGTCAAGTCCATTTATCCTCGCGATCGCGATTATCGGATTTCTGAGCTTACCAGGTGCTATAATCTTAGTTTTGTCAATGATTGTGGGGTGGTCAAGTCATTGATGGGCTATATCCGGAAGGTAATCCTTCTTCCGAATTTTGTGGTTGGTTGTGATCTTGTTGTCATGGTTTTGGTTTCGTACACGGACTTGAGGTACTGGAAGGTTGGGGATAGTGAATGGACTAGCATTAAGATCCCCGATGATTTTATTGATGATGTGATTTTCTTTGATGGCAAATGTTATGCTCTTGGTATAAAGGCGCTTCTTTCTTTTGATTCCAACTTCAACCTAAAGGAGGTTAGTGAATTCCCTGTTGAACTTTTTTGCGGTTATAAAAATTTTGTGGTATACAATTCGGATTTGTATGTGGTGTCGAAATTCTACAATCCAGAACCTGAGTTCATGAGTGATTATGAGGAGGATGTGGATGAGGAAGTGGGTGAAATTTTCCTGAGGTTGAAGATTGCCAAGCTGATGGGTAATGCTAAATGGTCTGTTTGTAAGTGTCTTAAAGACAATGAGATATTCCTCTCGAGTGATGATGTATCGATCTGTGTTTCCTCGGAGGATTTCAAAGACTGCAAGGGAAATTGTGTTTATGTGGCACATACGAGTTTCTCTGCTGATGATATGGGTATTGAGTCTGGTGATCACCACGCTGTCTGTGATTTGGATAAAGGTAGAGCTAGAAGCTTACTCTTGGAAAGGGCTCCAGATCGTGCGAAAATATACAAGCCTCCTCCAGATTGGCTTATATGCAAGAACAATGATAAGGTTACCCCTTTCATCTTTTTATTTTCATTAAGAACACCTCGTATATTTTTCTTTAAATTAATTTAAATTTTTTCTACTTCTTCTTTAGAGGTTTCCTTGCAACCATAGAGTTACCATGTTCCTCACTTTTTCTACCTCATTATTTTTATTTATAAACAAAATTAATAAGGGTTTGATATTAATATTGAACTTTATTTAATTTTCATTTGTTATGTTGCTGATTTTTATCTTGTAAAGTGCACTAATTGGCCTTAATGCATATCAGCATATGGTAGTCGGGAAGTCATGATTTAGGTTATTATTTTCTCTTGCAAGTGCATTATTCAAAAATGCATAGTTGTCCTCTGTTGGTGCCTTATGCCTTGTTCAGGTTCTTCGAGCACTGATTTTTATCCTGTTATTATTTTCCCTTTAAAGTGCACTAATCAACCTTAATACATAGCCATAAGGTAGTCAGGTTGTTATGATTTAGGTTATTATTTTCTCTTGTAAAGTGCATTATGCAAAAATGCATAGGTGTACGTCCTCATCTATCGGTGGCTTATGTCTTGTTCAGGTTCTTGGAGGTTATGATTGCAGGTTCCTAATGGCTTATGCTCTGTTTTTTTAAGATTTGCATTGAATTGTCACCTATTTACTCTTAAATTGAATCTAAAATTTCTTCGGTTGAAATTTTACCTTTATTTCTCATCGCGTTTATCTTATAAGACTATAAGTTCCTTAATGTATCATGGTGTTGTCGAATAGTCAAGGTGTAGTTATGTCTTGCAAATTGCATTATGCAAAAATAGTTTGGCTCTGTGCTAGTTTGCATTGAAATGTTTTTTTTTTTGTTCATATTGTTGGCAATAGGATAATACAGAATACTTCACCAAACATGTAAATCATGGACTTTGTAGTAATGTTTCGTCTTCTCGTGCAGGTGGGGGCGCAGCGCAGGCGCAGTCAGCGCAGACGGGCTTTACCGTATCTGCGACATGATAAGGCTTAAATTTGCTCAAATTCTGTTGCCTTGTATCTTCAGCTTAGATTGTCCTTTGAGCACTTTATCCCAAACCTTAAATCAGCTACTTTTATTCTACACTGCAGTGACAGCTTGGTTTCTTGACATTTATGTTACCAGCTCCATTTTGTTATGAATACGAAGTTGGTGAATTTTATCTGGATGAAGTTTATGAATGTGGATGCATTGATTACTGTTTTATACGGAGTATTATAAAGTGTCACTCTACACTCTATCACAATTTCTTGAACCCATCTTAACAGCAAATGCTAGTAGCTTTATGGCGGAATTGATGGCGCCTTCACTCTCAACCCCAGCACTTTCTATCGGATCGCCCCCGTGGGTGATCCTTCAAGTGGCTGGCTATTGAAGACGTTGGAAACAAACACTAGCACCTCTGTCTACACGTTTCTGAACTGAAAAGTGGGCTACCCTCCTTGAACCCTGTCATGTCAATATGTTGTTCTCTTACCTCAATATGTTGTTCGTTTATACGGAGTACTCCGTATTATTGAGTGTTGCACCATGAGGAGATCATGAGTCCTGACCCCTAGCTAGAATGACTTTTCGGCTTCCACTTTCCAACTACAAATACAGTACGGAGTATTCATTTTCAAGAATGACTTTCCAGCTTCCAATTTTCAACTACAAATATCCACACAGCATGAAACTCTGGAAAAAAAAGTCATATATGTGAAGTGAGCTTCCATGGCAACCCAACAATGGAGCAATCTCCCTTCAGATATCCTATCCGTCATCCTAAAAGCCCTCAACACCGATATCGATACCCTTCGTCTCCGTTCAGTCTGCTCAGCTTGGCGATCTTCTACCCCAAAGCTTCAAAAGCCATTATCCTTCCCTCTCAAATTGCCTATACTAATCCCCCCTGATCTCGATATTTTATGGCCCCGCCCTACTAGGGACTACTCATGCACTCTCCATGAGAGCACTGTGTATCGTCTATCGCCCCCCGCCATTGCTGGTGATCCTTCCAATGGCTGGCTGTTTAGGGTTTCCCAGACCCAAAACCCTAACACTTTCTCCCTTCTTGACATACTAGCGGTTGTACAGCCCTCTTCGTACTGCGCCAAAGCAATTGAACCTTCTTGATTATCGAATTTCTGAGGTTTGTATGAGATTTCGAGAATCCCGGTCGGGTCGTATCAAATCGGGAGTCGTGTCGGGTTTGTTTTGTTTTTGGTTTATAAGGTTGGGATCCACCACTTTACACAAAAGCTTAAGCCAATGTGTAGGGGCTTCTCCCAACCTTATATTTTGGTTTGTTATACCACCCACAATCAATGTGGGATGACTATTTATCCCAACAGTTTGCAAGTCCTATTCCCTTACTTATTCTCCATTGATCATGTGGCGTGTCAGGAAGGTGATTCCTCTTTGGAACTATCTTCCAGATTGCGATTTTGCTGCTTTGGCTCTGTGGCATAGTGGAGGATTGTGTTATTGGAGATTTGGGGATGATGATTGGACTCCGATCGATACCAATGGCTATCATTTCCACGATATGATTGTGTGGGAGGGAATTTGTTATGCTGTTGACAGTGAAGGCGTTCTTGTTTCTTTCGATTCCCAGCTCAACCAGACAGCGATCTCTACGCCTTTGCGGTACCCCGTAATAAAGGAGAGTTTTCTGGTGGTATGCAACTCAGAATTGTGCCTCGTTTCGAAGGTTGAACCGCCTGATCAGGTTGACGATGCGGATGCCGTCCAATTTGAACTTCTCCTTGGTAAATTCAGTAAGCAAAACGGTTGCTGGGAGCCTTTAGGAGGTTTGCGGGACAGGGTTTTCATCTTGGGCTTCGGCGCATCAGTGTGTTTCTCTGCCGAGGATTTCTCAGGCTGCAAAGGCGGTACAGTTTATCTTACTGATTATGATTTTGTTGATCAGAGTGAGTGGCCGGCGTTTGCCGGTGTCTATCACCTGGATGAGCGAAGGGCATTTGTATTGGCAAAGGCTGAAGATGTTGGCAAAATATTTTTGCCCCCTGCTCGGTTAGCTTAATGTTTATTGCACGACTTCTCCCAATCCCAACTAGTCATTATGTTACTGATCTTTTTATCATTTTATGTGTGCTCTTAGAGTCTTAGTTCTGAATTCGCGTTGGGAAAACATTAGTGGCTCGTTAATGAAATCGTAATTTTCATATTGAAGAGTGCCTATGTGCTACTGTGCAATTTTTTTAGATTTTTTTTTTATCTTTTAAGCAATTTTTTCTATAAAGAGTAATCCATACCCTTAGCACGTGATCCAGCCAGCAAGAACTATGTATCGAGTAAACCGACTTGCACCGATTGCCTCGGCCCAATAGTAGGGAGCATGGCAAGAACCATGTGCCGAGTAAACTGACTCGCACCGATTGCTTCGATCCAATAGTAGGGAGCAAGACAAACCTTGGATGAAAGGGGCGGAGACATGGATCAAATCTAGGATCTCCATACCACCTCTTCTCCACACCACTAGGCCACTCTGACTAGGGCCAAACAATATCCTTTTAATTGAGATATGTGAGGGGAGGGGATGACACAAACCTTATTATGAATCAAAATGGAACAGCCAGGCTCGAACCGACCCTTGTCGGCGAACGATCCTCCTCGTTCTTCTCCTCCCACGGCTTGAGCCTCTCCTGATTGGTGACAATCTCCAACACTGATAGGCGTTCCTCTGAGATTGTCAACCTTGAATCAATCCTCATCAATCTTCTCTTCCCATGGCTTATGATTGTGAGGGATTTGGAGAGCAAATCGTGGGAGATAGAACGTGGGTGTGAGTAGGGAAGGAGATAATGGAAGGAAAAAAAACTGAGAAACTCATCTAGACGTAACACTTGACGCATTCTTTTGCAAAGAGAATACTAAAGCTTTAATAGTGTAGGTGATTATCATGTCATAAAATGAAATTGTTATAATATATACGCATATATTTCTTCAATTTTTAAAAACTTAAATAATTTTTATATTAATATGCATTCAAATTTAGGATTCTAAAAATTATTTAATTTAAACAATTTGATTTTTTATAATATACTACGTATATCCCGAATCGCTTGGATTTCCGAGATATACAAGTCCTATGGTGATAAATTTTGATAAAATCTTTTTTGAAAAATAATATATCGCAAAAAAAAAAATTCATTATACTACAGTTATTCAGATTCTCCAATCTTAAATTACACTCCTTACTGTAAAAATTACACAGTTTACAGAGACAGCGGAAGACAATCAAGCAATCCATCCATGGCGCCTGTGCGCTGGAGCAACCTTCCTTCTGAGATCTTATTGTCCATATTCAACCTCCTCAACTCCGATGTCGATCGCCTCCGTCTCCGTTCCATTTGTCCTTCCTGGCGATCTTCCCTTCCTCCTCACAAGCCAATTTCCTTCCCTCTCAAATTGCCACCCCTCCCCATCCCTCCCGACTCTCCCTTCGAACCCGGAATTCTTCTTGAAGTCACCCTCCACCAGATCACTTTCTACCGCCTCCGGCCTCCGGGCCCCGCGCCGGCGATTCATCGAGTGGCTGGTTGTTCAAAGTTTTGGAGACGAAAGCTAACACCTTTTCCCTCCTAACCACATTGACCACTCAAAAGATGCCCGGAACCATCCCAAATCGCTTGAATCTCCTCGATTATCGGATTTCCGAGATCTACAAGTCTTATGCCATTGATGCCATTGATTTCAATCTGGAGCCTCACATCAGGAGGGTGATCGGGCTTTGGAATTACATGCCGGAGTGCGAATTTGCCGCTTTGGTTTTGCGAGACGACGGGAGATTAAGTTACTGGAAGCTCGGCGCAAGCGATTGGACTCCCATCGATACCAATGGCTATGAATTCGATGACGTGATACTCTGTGACGGAAAGTGTTACGCGATAGATGAGAAAGGAATCCTCGTCTCCTTCGATTCGAAGATGAACCCGACGGTTGTCGTTGCTACAAAGTTGAATCTTTCTGGGATAACGCAGAATTGCAATTACTTGGTGGAGAGCGAGTCGGATTTGTTCGTGGTGTCGGAGATCAATCCAGATACTCTCCATTTCAATTACGAATATATAGGGAAACGAGCAATTGACCTTAAGACCCTAATCGGAGTAGACTACTTCGGACTGTTGGTGAACAAACTCGACAAGTGCAATGGCAAGTGGTGTCAGGTCAGAGGGTTGGGGGATAAGGCTTTCCTCTTGTGCGAAGATACATCACTTAGTATTCGTGCCAAGGATTTCGGATGCACGAAAAACTGCGTTTATCTTTCCGATTGGTGTTTCGTCGATGATAGATGTCTTGGTGAGAAGGTTTGGTTCTATCGGATGGGTGGCCGGAGGGAAGTTATTTTGACAAGGGTAAAAAATTGCTATGAAATTTGTTTGCCTCCTCCTAGTTGGGTTTATGATTAGTGCAAGTAATTTGCCTCCTTGTTGCTTCTTATGTTTTGTTCAAATTTCCCAAGTGGGTCAGTGGCTTATGGAATGTATGTATGTGTTATGAATCCTTTTCGAGTGTTCAAGAGATCGCGTTTTGGCTTATTTCTTTATACTACTGCACGGGATGAGTGAATGAGTCGGTTGATCACGCTTGACAGAGGAATGTATGAATTATGAATCCTTTTCAATATGTTCCATTTTTGTTTATGTTATTGCTTAGACATTAGAATTTGATTATCCGAAATGTCGATGCAGGTTGTTTGGATGAATTTTCTTAAAAACCAATGCCAATCAAGGTCTGTGTTCATATTTTTTGGAATCTTAGAATCTCATTGCTTCAATCTCTAATAACCATAAATCAGTTTAAAATCTTGCAATGTCCAATAATAAAATTTTAATTTGTGGATTAAAACGACACGTATTGGCATATTTTCTATTGAAACTGGGCGTCTCGTCTCTGTTAACACTCTCTTGTCGTCCCATCCAGCCTGTTCCCCCTTCCTCCATATCTTTGCACTTTCTCTCTCCACTCATCTCTCTCTATCCCTCCTCTGTAAATACAGATTGGCTGCAAAGAGGCAAAAATTCCAAACACTATCTAACCATCATTCTCCCATGGCTGTCTTCGTCAAATAACTCCGCTGAGTTTACCTTTTTCCAGACATTCTACATCTTCGTAATAAATAGCGCCATAAAGAGGTATTGGTTGCGTAGAACAAGTCAATCTCCTCCCGATCCTCCGCTCTCTTTTTGCTACATTGTGTCCATTTGTACGCCTCTCACTCCAATTCGGCATCGTGCACTCCCGGTGAGCCACATTATTCGATCTGTTTATGCGCTTCTGGTTTTTGTCCATCGTTTGATCCAAAACCCTAGGTTTCGGTGGAATTTCCTGTTCTTAACTTTGATTCCATTTCGTGCCTGTTCTTACTTGTTTGGATTCTCGAATGTCTGTGGATCATGAAATGGTGATTGTTTAGCTTGTATTTGATCTTCAGCTGATAACAAACAATTATTTTTCTCTCTATATTGGATTCTGCAAATCGTCATGTTATGAATTTAGGTTAGTGTATCTGCGGTTAGTTGCTATCACGCCTTTGAATCTTTGATGATGTACATTGGTTTAATCAAATGATATCTAGGAATGCCGTGTTCATATTTTGAACTTGATGAGTTTTATAGCAGAAGAAGATTATAAAGAACGTTTTTACCCCTTGATCACATTCTCAAATGCACTGCAATGTCAGCATCAATGTTTCATGGTGAACAATTGGGATTCCTTCTACTCCCCTTTGTAAGTAGTCAATTTATTTGCAAATTGTGGCTTTGATAGACAAGTTACTTGACTTGGTTATAGCATTTCTACTCTCAAGCTATGGAAAGAAACACCGCTTTCTTGTCAAATTTTGGTTGCATTATTTGCTGTGACTTGAGTAAATTTTTGTTCATCTTTAGAAACAAAACAATGGCATGTGGTTTTGCGTTATATTATGGTGTTTTACTTTCTAATATTGTGTTTTTTGTGACCCAAGCTCCCTTAGTCTATTAGTTTTTGTTACATTATTGGATACATTTCCCCAGTTTTGTAGTTAATTTGATGTCTTATGGTGAAGGAATCGGGTCCACCAAAAGGTTATGGCAAATGAAAAGGGGTCCAATGTCAGAAACATCCAGACAGGGAAGAGCACATTGCTCCCTCCTAAAATTCCATTTCCTGGTTCTTCTACAGCATATTCGGATTACAGCAACAATCCTTTGTCGGGATCAAACGTGGTCCTGAGATCTAAGGATTTTAATGCTTATCACCAACGAGCTTCATCAGAAAACCTTCTCATGGAGGAGCAACCATCCTGGTTAGACGACCTTCTAAATGAGCCAGAGACACCGGTGCAAAGAAGCCATCGTCGATCATCTAGTGACTCTTTTGCTTACATGGATGTGGCCGGTGGTCCTTACATGGATTATGCATCGAATTTACACAATGAAAGCAGATGTACAAATGCAGGTTTGGTCCAATTATGGGGATCTCAGAACATGGATCATTTTAAAGATATTCAGCCAGGGTCCATTTATGCTAATTCGTACTCTGCTGGAAAACCAAGGAATAGAATATGGGAGTGGCCATTGACTTCAGCTACACGTCCTGGAACCCTTCCTTCCTTGAGAGATAACATCATTTTCCAAAGTGTAGGACCATCATCAGCTCCTCAGAAAACTGACTCGGTTCCTCTTGCAATTGAGAAGCAGGGCAATGGTGAATCTGGTCTTCCTGATGCCAAACCTTTTCTGGAAAATTATGATGGTTCCCAGACCAAGATCATGGAGAGTGATACAAAACGTGCTAAACAGTTAAGTTGGATCTCAGTTTTCTTCTGTTTCTTGAATGCACCCCCTTTACAAAATGATTATATCCTGATTGTTAATGGCCTACAGGCAATTCGCTCAACGCTCCAGAGTTCGCAAACTTCAATACATATCCGAGCTTGAAAGAAATGTGCAGGCAATACAGGCAAGCATCAACCTTAGTGCTAATAAAGCAGAAACCAGAAGTTTCTCATTGAAAACCTTTGTTGACATGTTTTATCCCTAATCCATAACTTGCACAGGCAGAAGGGTCTGAAGTATCGGCCGAGCTAGACTTTCTTAACCAACAAAATCTAATCTTGAGCATGGAGAACAAAGCCTTGAAACAAAGACTGGAGAGCTTGGCTCAGGAGCAGCTCATTAAGCATTGTAAGTCTCTTGATAATTTTGTTGATTTGATTTACTATGTTTTAGTTATCAGAACATTAGCAATACACTGATGCTAAATTTATTTCAGTGGAGCATGAAATGTTGGAGAGAGAGATTGCCCGTTTAAGAGCAGTATACCAACAACAGCTGCAGCCACCACCGCTACAGCAACAAAACAACAAGCAGCTGAATCTGCGGCAAACTTCCTCTACCCACAAAAGGGCCAACAGCAAAGACCTCGATTCTCAGTTTGCAAACCTCAGCTTGAAGCACAAAGATGCTAGTTCCAGTACTGATGCTGTTCACATATAACCTTCTCGACTGCTGGAGAGTTTCTTGTGCCTTGGTCTCCCAGTACCGCATATAGTGAATTTACCGATAACCCATTGTTGAAGGATCAAGAAGCCCTCTTTTGTTTCGGGCTCTTCTTCAGTTTACACGGCTCTTCCTTTCCCTGGTCACGCAATGCCACGTCTGCTTAATTCTGATTGTTGGTTTCAGGCTCTTCTTCAGCTTCCTTTGCCCCCATTCGATTCTTTCGCATCCCTTGCATTCTTAAATCTCTGTGCACCTGGTAGTCATTACGGAGAAAAGACATCCTTTTCCAATCAAGACGACTTTCCGGAGGTGGTTATCGAAATCAGGTTAGTCCTTTCCTTCAAATTCACCATGTAGCAATCCTAAAATCAATCATGTCCATTCATTGACATCTGATGAACTGTTGTAGCAATAGAAATAAAAATTTAAAATAAAATTTAAAATCTGGGCAATGCATGTTCAGCATCAGAACTTAGATTCGTGATATGCCCTGAATCAAGCACGTTTCTGCAGTGACATTGTTTGTACACTCATTTGTAATGGTTCTTGTTGTTTTGCTTGAAGCCGGACACACACCTATACCTATATCTTTTGTCAAGTGTAAATTTTACTGATTGTTTGAAAAGACAAAGAGCTCGGTTTTTTTACCGGCATCCCCAGCTGTAAGTTCTTCCAACCTCGGATTTCTACCATTCGTCGATCAGGAAAAGAAACTATAATCATTCGAAATTTAGTGTTAAAGGGTTTGTTTAACGCGATTAATGTATAAGTTCTTTATTAATATTGTGCATTGTAGTCATTTTCTCAACACATTGTGTTCATCTAACATGTATAACATTTACATGTATGAACAAAATACATTACTAAAAAAAAATACCAACTGATATCTTACTTACAAAATGATGCATAAACAAGAGTAGTTAGGAAACCCATTTAGAAAGCACACGAATTGTAGGTAGTGGTTAGCTAACTATTTTTATCAAACAAGTAACATTGAAATTCATAAACAAAAACACTATTCCGTATTTAAAAACTAATTAAAACTTTTTTTTTTAAGAAAAACAAAGTTGTGTTTCCTTGCAATTGCAACATTCCTCTATGGCTGTACCTACTTTGCCCATTAAAACATCACTATTTGTTAGAATTACAAATAGTCAAACACAATAATCCAATGACTCGGCTGAACTCAGTCAGCAGGACGAGTTAACTCGGCCTTGTCCGTATCACATCACCGTTACATCGTCCAACAACTCTTTCAGCATCTTCCTCCTTGGCGCTACAACAAGATCGGCTCCAGCGACGGTGTCGTTTGCAGACGTGGCAGCACACCGTTTTACCGCGGTTCTCCCCTTCTCTTTCCTCAACACCACCATCGCTCTGAGGAACTTACTCCACGTCGGAAACCGCGGTCTTTCGATCACTACGCAGCTGTTTTCCAACTCCGCCGTAACGGCGTCCATCGACGGCCGTTCTCCGTCAATCGGCGAAACGCATTTGGCGGCCACTGTTAACAAACGCCTCACCGTGCTCTTCATATACCACGGCAGCACGGAGGTTGTGTTATCGCACACGAGCTTCTCCGGCTTTATCTGATCCTGGCCGCTCATCAGCTGCAGCGCCCAATCGGCGATCGAAGAAGGTGATCGAGACACGTCGATCGCCTTCCGGCAGCATAGGATCTCCAGTAGAACGACGCCGAAACTGAAGACGTCGTTTTTGGTGCTCAGCATACGCGGCTCCGTGTAGCTCGGGTCGAGGTATCCCATCGTTCCGGCGGGTTGACTCACCGATTCGACTCTGTGATTGCTCTCCTCCGTCATCGTCACCGCTAGCCCGAAGTCCGCTAGCTTCGCGTTCCACTCCGAGTCGAACAGCACGTTCGCCGACTTCACGTCTCTGTGGATCACCGCCGGCGATGCGCCGTGCAGGAATTTCACGGCGCGTGCTATTTGCGTCGCGATCTGCACGCGCTCCCCCATTGGCGCGACTCGGTTGCCAACGCCGTTTAAATGCAACAGGTCGTGAAGCGAGCCGTTAGGCATGAACTCCATGACCATAATCACCGAGCTTTCGTCGCTTTTATCCTTACCGTTTCCATTTTCGGTTGCTCGGCCGAGAAGATTGACCACGTTAGGGTGAATTTCCGGCAAAGAGGAAAAGATTTTGATTTCGTTTTGGAGCTTGGAGTTGTCCTGTAGGGCTTGAAGTCCGGAGGAAGGTCGCTTGACGGCGACGACACGGCCAGTTTGGAGCTGAGCTTTGTAGATGCAGCCATGGCTTCCTTTTCCGATGATTCGGGACGGGGAGAAGTCATCGGTGGCTCGCCGGAGCTCGTCGTAGTCGAATTCCGGCACCGAGAGCCCCATTTCAGGTAGCTAGATAGCTAGGAGTACTTTTGATATGATTTGATGTCCTCTTCTTCTTCTTTTATCGAGCGATTTAAAGTGAAATTGAAAAGCTGAATTGATTCCAATAATGGAGGAGTGAAAGGAGAAAGGAGAATCGATTATGCTTTTAGTTTGCTTGCTTTTTAGCTTTTACCTTTGTGTTTCAAAATTGGGAGGGATTTGAAGATGAAGATGAAGATGAAGATGAAGATGGAAGTTGGGAGGTAAGAGTTAAAGAGAGGGGTGCTTTTGAGGGGGACACATTGGGGATTAATATAAAGAGGTGGGTATTTTGAGGACATTGAAATTAGGACAAGGAATATTGGAGGATTAGGATTTTGTAAAGAGGGCAAAATAAAAGAGGTGTGGACTGACCGGAGAAAAGCCTGAATTAGGGAATCTTTCAAAGTAAAGACCCACCCATTAAGCTTTTTGAGGCCATTAATCATGCATCATAGTTGATACATTCTTTCAAAAAAAAAAAAAAAAGTTGATACATTCATACTCTTTATTTTATTTTACTTTTTGAAGCAAGAAAAGTAATTAGGCTTGAAGCAGCCACCCGGATGGCCGGATGAGTGACTTCAGCCTATAGTGTTTTCCGAACGAGAATCGGCAATTCTGAATCGTTATTCACACTTTCGTCGGCATAACTACTGTAAATAAGTAGCAGTATTAATTTCCCTAAAAATATGACGAATAATTCAGGCTCTCTATTTTTTTCAACCTTTTGTGTGTGTTTCTTTGAAATTTTAAAGTCTTCCAAGGAAAATATCTACTAATTCAACTTTTCTGAAATTTGCTTTGGTAGTTCAACTACTACATAAGTTGATGATTTGTGTTTGAATCTGAGTTACCTTACCTGGTTTCATTTTTGTTTATAAATTCCTCACAAACATAGCTCAATTGGAACTGAGGCCTACTGACAGTGGGATTCACAAGTTTTGTATGAACAAGGAGTAATGACTAATAAGCTTCACAAGAGGTAAATAAATGCAGTGAATGGAAGGATGTGAAAGAAAAGAATCTAGTTTGGATTGGGAGTGGCAGCTTTGTAATTAAAGGGAGGTGTGGGGCATGACTCATGAGTGAAAGGGAGATGAGCCATGTCCATCTAGGTTGGAAAGACTAATGTTAATGGTGCTTGTTGCCCCTCCACTTTATGATATCTTTTTTTTTTAATACATATTGATATTGTGACATATTATATGATATGGTTGATTGCTGTTATAATTATATTGAACACTCAAAGCTTAATCCCCCTCCCATGAAGCCATAAAGGTGATTCTCTTCCATCATATACATGAAATAAAAGGTATTCACTCCTTATACGTGAGGCATTATCTTCCACAAACCAAGATTTGTTTATATTACATTATATGAATTTTTGTAATATAATATAATATTATGCATTATAAGTTATATGGCGTGGCGATTCAAACATATTTTAAATAGTGGTCGTAAATAAAAAAAAGGTTGAGGGCTTCGAGCAGTGTATGGAGATTCAATACAACCAAACATGTTCGGATATATCGAGAAATTTAACATGTCGGTAAATACATACTATCATAAAAAAAACCAAAAAAAGTTAGAAAACATAAAGAAAAAACAACAAAAGGTGAAGATAGAGAAATTAATAGATAAAAACAAATAAGTGTTATTTGCGAAACTAATAATCCCTCTATCTCAAAATATATAGTCTGATTTTTCAAAAAAACTCTATAAAATATCAATTTTTAATTAATTTTGAAGTAAAATGCTATGCTATAAACAAAGTTTTATTTGGTTCATGAACCGAGAATATGTATTGCTTTCAATAAAGGTTCCACCTTAGACAGTTGGTCTTTATCTATTAATTTCTTTATCTTCACCTTAGACAGTTGGTCTTCATCTACATTTTGCAAGTAGTTTTGGTAGCAAATGACATGCCTTCAATTAATATATAATATAATATATCATGAATTGATTGAGATAATAGCAAAGGTGATGAAAACTTGCTCAAGGTGTCTCTGCATTTTTCTTCTTCTCATTTTGAAAAAGTACAATTCTGAATTCCATCTTTTTCCATTTTCTAGTTGAAGGATGAGCATGGGCAGCTCCTCGATGTTGATTCTTCTAAACTTTTGATTGCTAATCTAGGCAATGATTTACCGGTGTGTTTGATTGTCGTTCTCAACTTATTTGCTGATCTATGATTTAACTTTCAACTTTTCAAGTGATGCTCACACCTTTGATGGTCACTTCATTGACATGCAATATTTGTAGGTAGTTGATCTGTCCATAGACCGTATCTTTCTCTCTACTCATTGGTTCAGGGAGTAGATTTTTGCAAGAGAAACTACCCATGTATTTCATATAATGTTTCATGTCGTGTGCTTCTCTCTTTTACATATCTCACCTTTGGTGATCCAAGTCTGTGTTAGTATGGAATATATTTCTAGGCATACCCTATAATTTGCATTTTATCTTTCCCTTTGTGAACACCTATGTCGTTCAAGAACAATATCATTGTATTAGACTTTTTAAACGTTTGTTTAGATTGTTATTTTATAATCAATATTTTATATTCTATTTAACTCTTTTTTTCCTCAAAACCACACCGAATTTCATGGTGCGGTTGTTATTTTGTATTAGACTTTTATATTTTATTTGTTTATATTGTTATTTTGTTATTCCTTATAATAAATATTTTATATTCTATTTTTTTCCTCGAAAACGCGCCTTGACGCGAAAATTACACTAGTTTTTTAATTAATTTTGAAGTAAAATGCTATGCTATAAACCAAGTTTTATTTGGTTCATGAACCGAGAATATGTATTGATGAGATAAAATGGGCCGTGAGCCAGGGTAGATTCAGCCCAATCCAAAAACTATAGATGAAAATGGCCCAAAAACAGGCCCATAAAACAAGCCCGTGAACAGTATTATTTTTTGAAACACTGTAAACCAGCTCCTGACGACGATGATGATGATCTCAAATTCTCAATTTCCCCTTTACAGCTCCTTTATAATTCATGTTTCATTGAATTTCAAACAATTACTTAACATTCACAGCGCGGTTTATTTAACCAGGGAGACATGCCTTTCGGAAGAAGCAGCTGCTCGGATTCGAAGCTTCGAATGAACATTTTCATGGGGACCGAAACAATGAAACCGAAAAGCTGCCTTCTAATGCACCCGCTCCCCTTCAGCTCGGCTCCATATTCTTCGATAAATATGGAATGAAGAAGAATTCGACGCCCAAGCTTTTTGATTCACACAGCTTACTGAGTCTGTCTTGTCACGCCATTTTTCAACGAATCTTGCCTTCTGAGGGGTATGCTTTCAGGGTCCTCAAAACCATTCTCTTCTATGTTCTTGAAGAGTTTCATCGACAAAGATGTAGTCAAGCCTGTGCAAGCCATTCCAGGGCTCTCAATCAATTCTATCATGTGTATCATAATTGAGAGAGTACAAGTAGAAGGAAGCGTACCGTCAGGCATGTCCTTGGTTTTGTGAAGAAGAAAAGTTCCCGAGAGTATGGTAACAAAACCACACATTTCAGTCAGAATCTGCGTTGGGTTCTGTCGATCCCAATCCTAGCAGTGACAACAATTATCAAGTGAAAATCACAATCCATGCCATAGTTGCAGTATAAATGCAGAAAAATGTATTATACCTTGAACATAATTACACTAGCCACAATTGTGAAGGACGTGAACATCACGTAATATATTGGGGATACAACTGCAGTATTGAAAGTGTCGAGGGCCTGCACCATATAGAAGCAGTCCTTAGGGTCATAAAATCTAAAACAATCACGGTGTTCCCTTCTAATTTAGATGCAGCATCTAAGATGTAAGAACTCCTATCATCTTCAGGAAAATGGGAAATTAAGGAAATAGTCCAACATCAAACAAATGAGTAGATTACCTTGTTCAAGTAATTCATTTGAGTAACTACACAAGCAGCTACAATCAAACAGAAGGCCCATGTCTGGGGAAACAATAGCTGATTCATCCCTGATAGTGTCAGTTTCAAAGCAATCCCGAGTGCTTTAACACTCATGACCTGCCAATAGAAACAATCTAGATACATTACTAAATGAATTAGATGAAAACAATGCCAATATTGGCTGAAACTCATATCATATATATGGGTTAACACGCACCGACATAGACCCTACAAGAGAGCAAATGCCAATGTACACCAAAATATGTGTCTGCCCATATTGAGGAGTAAATTGAAATATGAGAATGAACACAGTTGTTATGACCACAGCAGCATAGAAAAGAAATCCTGCAGAAACAATCAAAGATTACCGGGATAAATTGAAATGAACCAAATGATTTAATGTGGCAACAGCGTAAACATACACAGTTAAGAAGATAAATTACCAGGATCGGTAGCAAGGTTCCACACTTCAATAACGGATTCAATCTCACGTTCTGGAGGAGCATGAAGAACAATTGTTGTTGAGCCAACAACACACAACAAACAACCAACGACTCCAAATATATGCAGCCTCTCCTTCAGAATAATCTGTGCAAGCACAGCGCTATTAAAAAAATTAAGACGTGTCAGCAGTCGGCGTACCACTCAAACTCATTACAGCAACTGATGCAAACAACTAAAAGGAAAAAGAAAAGAGAAACAAAATGATGCTGGCATACCTGATGATGATGCTGAGAGCACCAAGAGGAGTGACCAAAATAGCAGGTGCAAATGCATATGCGGCAAAATTAGCAATTTCTCCAACGATCACTGAAATAATGCAAGTGAGTTTCAGAATCGAAAAATGCAAAATGAAAACAAAAGAATATTATACTGGCAGGGCTATCGGTGTACAAAAGTTAAAGCGGCATGAAGGAGTATAATGCAGCAACCTTAACAGTTGACAAGGCCACAAAACATTTTATTGACATCTTCCCTCTTTTGTTTCTTCCAAAATCTTACTGAGGTTGAAAACATTTAGAATGGCAAAACGAAAACAGTACACTATACAAGCATAACTGAAACTGCACCTGATGTTAAAATTACAAACTACTCACTCGTAATCATTCCTATCCACCATAGTGGCTCATACAGATAAGAGTAGCCTCCCACGCCTGCCAAAAGAACAGCAAATATAAGTTTCAGATAGATTGACCATGGCTATCACTATCAGATAGAAAATTACAAAACTGCATCAATAGACCCAGCAAAGAAACTCAATTGCTGCCAATTTACAATAATAAGTGTGATCATTACACAATAAAACCTAATTCCACAAATTGACTCATCAAATTGGAAATGTCTGGTGAGCAATTTGACAATCGACACAACTCAAATGGAAAAAACTATAAAAAAGTTATTGCTATAGCCCCCAAATTCACACTCAATTTACAAGGATGCTGTCATACTCAAGTGGAAAGTACAAACCCTAACCCCATTAGAAGTAAAGGAAACCCTTAGCCCACAAAATTTACATCTTACATAACGAGATGAAGCAATTTCACAGCTGATCAAGCAGGACCAGCACGGAAAGAGCACCCGATTGAACAATCACTCGCAATAAATACACTGATTAGCTACCTACCTGCCCTAACACCAGAAGCACCGGCCTTTTTTAGCCCCTTTTTCTTAACAATGAAGCTGGCGCCAATGAAAATGCTTGACGATAAAGCAAGAGCCAAACCCTTGATGTTGTCAGACGACATGCCCTTGTAAGAAGTAGTAGTGTCTTCGGATGCCGCCATTGTGAGCTTCTTCAGCCTCTTTCAAGAATTGATTTTTTTACATGAGCGGTCGTAGATCTTTCAATTGCGTGTGAAATCAGGAGACAGAAAAGGAAAATTGTGTTCTCAGCGCCGCAGATAGGAAGAGTGTTTTGAGATCTTGAAGACTCAGTCAGAGAGATCAGAGGAAAGAGAAAAAGATGAGGCTTTGATATGGGGAAGACGTAAAGCTAAGGATTAAAAACCTCGCCTTTTTCTATGGAGAATTGGAGATGGAGTAACTTGCTCTCTGCCTGCTTTATTTGTACCTTGTTGAAGGCGAAGTTTCATAGACTTGTGTGTATTTTTTTGTTTAAATGTTCCAGTTGTCTACTTTTAATTGTTTATTACTATATTCTATGGTTGTGAATGTCCAATTGATTCCACTTAATGGCAATATACATGCTGATTAGACTACAATTTGTAAGAGCTACAGGCTAGAGCCACAACCTCTTTCTGGTGAATTGAATGTGGAATTGTAGATTCAATGGATTGGACTGTACCTACAAGTATTTGACTAGGTCATGACTCACTTTGGGATCAAGCTGTGTAATTTTATCCAACCACTCAATACTATCAATTTGAAGGTGAAATAAATATACAAGAAAATGACATGTTTTAAGGTGGTCAATTTAAGCCTTACTTGTGACAACTGACAACTGCCAATTTACCCGACCGTTAAATAGAGCAAAAAACACACTACTTTAGAAAGGGAATGGATTTTTGTTGTTGTTGTTGTAAATTGTAATTGATAGATAGTCCATGATCATAATTTCCGGAAAAGCATATGCCATGATCATATTCCCATACAATTCCTAAACTGTTGTTGGGTAGGGTTTTCTAAGGGCTCTCCTGTTCCACTTCAGATTGAGCAAAAGAATCGCCCTTGAGTGCCGAAAATGTGGAGAAGATACTGAATGAAGTGAGGCCATATTTCATCCCCGATGGAGGTAATGTGGCATTGCATGAATTTGGGGATTGGGTGACGTCTGGTGGGGATGATTCCTGAAATATTTGCTGTCGGAGGCTCTCGGAGCAAATAGCAGATGAAGAAACTGGCATTGAGCTAAATGAAGGAAACACTGAAAAAGTATGTATTTGTCTGGCAAATTGTTGTGCAATTGACAGAATTATCTGGAAACTTCACAACCGTGCGGATCAGCAAAAACAATTAGAAGTAAAATGAAATATTCCAAATGTGCCGTAGACATCAATTATTCCTTGAACCTATTGCCCCGATTACAAAACTTTGTATAGGGCCGCATTCATACATTAAAATAGTCTGATTTTCCTGCCTCTATAGCTATGATACATGGGGTTCCACTTGAGTAGTTTAAAGACAAAACTAAACAAAATGTTGTTACCTGTTGCGCCAACTAACAAGACTACTCTTTGCCTCCGTGATTCAGTGAAAATGGTTCTTCAGGATAATCCCAGATTCCCAGGCCAAGCTTAACGCTTGTCTGTCTATTACAGGCCGAGTTTAGTGAGCAATTCCCTCCATCTCGGAGTTTCCTCGTCAAATATGTAGGTCAGAGGGGAGACGAGAACTCCACTACCACCAATCTGTACCCACACAATATTTGATGAATGAAAGATGTGTCAGGTCACTAGATAAAATCTTGAATATAAACTTCATCAACACTGGAAGCAGCTGAATTTTTGCACAGTAGCCTCTTTGTTACAACAGTTACAGCTAAGGTGAAAGTTTCAGTGTATGCGTCTTCACTTCCATAGGATTGATATAAAAATAAAGAAACAAATAAATAAACACATTTGTATGATAAAGTGATAAACTGAAGTTTTGGTGCACATCTCCACATGTACATCATATAGTAGCAAGCAACTTCAAGCCATTACTTGCTATATACTCCGTACTTGTTATACAGTGGGCATTCAAATAACATAAATGCACTGTGTTAAGGTTGTTTAAAGGTAGAATTCTTACCGCTCTCAGCTGCCGAACAGACTTATAAAGGGATTTTTTAGGAACACAAATAACAATTGCATAGTAGCCGGGACTAATCTCTCCATTTTCTTTGCAAAAGACAGGACTAATAGTGGGACCCTGCACAGAGGGCACAAATAATTGTCAAGGTACAGCAAAAGGTCATCACTGATGAAGAAAGTATGTGTTAAGATTTGCCGATTTAATAAGTTAGCAACAATGTAAGCACAGGGTTAAATATTTTTGGTCCAGTCCAGGAATTAAACACCTGCAATCCAGATAAATCTGTTTGGTTTAATATTTGCTCAGCTACTTCCTCAGCGCTACTTCCTCGCATGTTTGCTACCACCTGCCACCAAATAGAAACCCCAAAAATTAATTAAACACAATTCAACCATGCCATGTCCAGATAAAAAAAAAAAGGAGCTATATTCGCACCATGAACTGACCACTAGCCCTCAAATGTGCCTCCAATCTTTCTAGTATCTCATGAGTTGCATCTAGGACACCTTTGCGTTGTGTCAATGATTTCTTACTTGCAACTAGTACCGCCTGAGGATAACTCAATGTTCAACTAAAATTCTGAAACTGACCATTGAACTGTATAACATTTCAAAATATGTTTTCATGTAGGTCAATGTCGGCAACAGCTGATCAAAAGGAACTCTACCTGGCTCTGCAGTACAACACCTCCTTCAATTTCTTTCAAGTTATTCTCTCTTAGCGTTGTTCCACTGCTTACAAGGTCCAAAATTGCATCAGCTATCCCCATCTAAGAAACAGAAGCCGATATATCTCACAATAGAATAAAACCAAGAGGTGTGTGTACACCAAGCAAAAGACTTTTATATGCACTTGACAAATACTTAAAGGAGACAACTAGAGCCCTTCTGGTGACAATCTTTATACAGATTGGTCAGTAACTAAAAACCCCAACATAAATTTATTCTTACAGCAGGAGCTGCCTCTAGAGCACCATCGGCAGTTGAAAAGGTAACATGGTTAAGTCCGTTCTCTTTCATGAATTTTGGGCCCAGCTGCACAAACATAAAGACAAGAGTAATCACCATTGAAGCTCGCATTTTTCTCAGTCTGAGACAATGGAAAGGTATATCACAAAAACAACTACCGTACATAAGTAAAACCAGTGGCAACTCGAAGAGGTTTCTCAGCTGTCCATTGAGGCATTTCAGCAAGCTCCTTTACAGAATTTATATTCTCAAATATACCATACTTGGGTATCTGAAAAATCCAAACAAGAATTGTCGACACTTAGATGTGATAAATGATACAAGTCTGCCCTCAAGTTTGTTAAAATGCAACAGATACTTACTGCTAGTGATAACCTGCAGTCCCCGTACTCCAAAGCATCGTGAACAATGATGAAATCTTCACTCCCCTAGAAAGCACGTTAAGAGAATAAGAGTTCAGCTCTGTGCCACACATCTTTCTCATGGAATTTGTGTTTCATCGTATGCAGGTAGGGAATATGAAATATAGCACTTAAAGGTTCGCCATTAAAAGGGAAATCAACAAATTTAATATCACATCCCAGTCTATAAAACAATCACCTGTCCATACTCACTGATTGTATCAAGACCCACAATACCAAGATCCAAGTCTCCTGAAAGCAACTTCCGCACAATATCTTTGGGTCGCTGAAACCAAACTTCCAAGTTTGGAAGCTGCAACAGTTACAAATACAACCGAATTTAGCAGCTTGGCTGATGTTGAACAAATAATAGAATAAAGGTAAAATGTATAGAGGAAATAAGCCATTAAAACCCATTATTATAGAATTCTGATAACTGCAAAGATAAACTATCAGTTAAAATTCATATATAATTGACATCTGATCTACTATATGAGTTTTCAATTAAGATGACTAGCTTCTCAGTTCACTTGCTAGATTAAAGATTGCATTTTTAGTTGAAACCCTCGATTTATGCTTACTGCTTAGTGATAAATCCAAACAGCTTAGAAACAGTTCAACTTCAAACTGTGGGCCAGTAAAGTATCAATCTATGGGGCCAACCCCTCACAGGAAAATCAAGTCAAATTCTGCGAAAATTCAGAAAATTTTCACCAAATGATTCGATTCAAGCTCAAAACTGACCCGCTGAACACCTCAATTAACCAAACAACGGAAACAAACCTGTGGGATTTGAGCAACGTATTGGCGAGGGTTCACTTGCTTGACCGACAATTGGCAGTCCTAATTCACAAATCGAAACCAAAATCAGAAAACTGAAAACAAAGCATCAAACTTTAAGAGATTACGCAAGAGAAGTGATAAGCCAGAACCTTGAGAAGCTCAAGCGTGTCGCTGGCCATGCGGCCCTTACTAGGCAGGCCGAATCTGATTTCTGAGCGGTCGGGGACGCGCTGGTCGACGTTCCCGTTCACGACTGTGATGGGAGATGGCGACTGAGCACATGATCGAACACTGAACTTCGGGGAGAAATCGAGAGAGGAAGTAGACGAGAGAGAGAAGATGGAGGAGGAAAGAGAGCGGGCAAAGGCGAGAGGTGAGCGTTGGTGGAGAGATGGTTGAAACTGCAAAGCCGCCATTGCCGACGATGTGAAATGAGGAGATGATGTTTTCTGTGTTCTATCACGACATGGATTGAATTACTTCAACCCAAAATTCCTTTGATTTTCCCTTTGATACGTCACTCAATTTATGCGGGAAATTGCCAAAAATAACTCATTTTTTGAGAATTTTCACTTCATAGTCTGAAGTTTTGAAATTACATGAAATAGCCTAAACTCTACACCAAGAGTCCAAGATAGCCTCAGGGCCCTCAATGGCTCAATCTCTGTATTTTTTTTCCCCTGATACATGTAAAAAATTGGAAGTAGCTAGGCCGATAGACCACCAACTAATGACATCCTTGCAGATGAAAATATTAAGTTATTTGTCTTCAACCAGTATTGACGTAACAATTATATGAAAGAGTTCAACAACACGATCAACACACCTATTGACTTCCCTATAGACGTGGTAGATCTCTGCCACCTCGAACTACCGAAGGATGAGAAGAATATCAGTAATTAGGATTTTATTCTCTCGATAATAAGATGAGAAACCTTTTAGGACGTTGATGATTGTAAGGTTTCTGTATTCTGAATCAACGTGGAGTTATTGTGGTCAGAGATCTTTCTATTCATGTTTGTCCACATGCATCACCAAGTAGTTACTAATGTTTTTCGGGGTTTCCTCGTCCTGGTCACACGGTTTACAACTTGTATGTATTGCTACATCTTTGTTTGTCAATCTTATTTTGGTAGGGGTTCATTCAGATACAGTTTCCATATGAAAATTTTAATTTTTGGATTACCTCTCCTCCGGCGTATTGCCTCGATTTCTGGGTTGGCAACCGGGATCTCAAACTGGTATAGAAAAAGGCCCGATTAACGGTGGGTGTTTACCCATATATATCATACGGTAGTATCTCCATGGTGGTGGGTGATCTACTGGAAAAAGGAAAAAAAAGGCAGTGTATGTAGACTTCCAAGTTGCAACTACAAATCGTCGTCCGGGGTTTGTTTCCGGCGCCGCCTTGCATAGTGTTTGGTCCTCCTTGCGTCTTTGTTTGGCACTGATTAACCCTTGGCGTGCAAGGATCAATTTTCCCCTTGCACGCCAAGTATCAAATTAAAAAAAAAAAAAAAAAAAATAAATTTTTTTATATATATAAACATTGTTTATATATATAATTATATTTTTATATATAAACAAAAATAATTCCCGCAAGGGGTCCGAGCTTGTTGGATTGCCTAATGTCGGGCAGTGCTTTGGGTCCAAGGGTATGCCTTGGGCCCCGGGCAGCCTGATTTGATTGTTAAAAATAAAATAAAATAACTCGTGTAAATAAATTCCGGAATTTTCTTGCGCCCTTCGTCCTCTCGCGGTCTTGCTTCACTTTCTCGGGTTGGTTGGAGTTCTGTCTGTTGGATCCGTGGTTAGTTTCGGTTGAGGAGCAGTTCTGCGGCCCTGGTTGATCAAAGTGATCGTGTTGGTGGTGTTCGTGGTCTCCAAAGATCCTTCATCTAGGTGGAGGGAACGTCGTGTGATCCACACTTCCCCAGGTGTCATCTTTGCCATTCGTGGATTTCTGCTTCCGTCTTTCCGGCGGTGAGACATCGTGTCAGCTTTGCTGTCCCATGCGCTCGCTATCCATTTCTCCATGCCGGGCCTCCCTCTTCTCGCTGCTGTGTCCGCTGGTGTGCTTAGGGTCTGGGGTTTTCCGGGTTTATTTTGTGTAGTTATTTTGTTGTATTAGGTGACTGTTTTCTATTTCCATGTTGTATTTTCTTTTGCTATGTTGTATGTTTAGACGGTTTGCCGTCTGCCGACTTTGTCGGCCTCTCGAGGTCCGGGCCTGTCCGGTCTCGAATTATTTCCTAATCAAAAAAAAAAAAAAAATTATCCAGAAAAAGTTGTTCAATTAGTTACAAAAATTATGTTATAAATATTGATGTGTTTTGAGTAAAAAATATCCATTCAACACTTTAGTACTTACTTTTCACTTTGCACTGTATTTTTATGTCATCAACCATGAACAATTGTGTCACTAAATATGTTGTATTTATGTTTTTTATGATTTATCAAACATTTTGTATTAGTAACTATATTTGAATCCGTCCAATTTTGTACAATATCATTATATATAAAAAAATTATAGAGACTTTTTATTTACTCCAACTCATACAAATCAAATGAATAATATGGAGTATTAATAATTTAATAATTTGTTTATATATGCTATTTTCAATAGTTTAAGTTAATTTAAGATTTACTTTACATAAAATAATTTCACATGATTTTTGAATGACTAAAAAAACAAATCTCATGTTGATGTTCCATGTAAAATTATAAAAAAAAAATGTTTTTTTTCAACAGATCATTCAAACCACATTAAATGGACCAGTGGAGTATGATCGATATCAGGTGAATCTTGCTCGAGTTCATCATTTGAAATGTTCACAATTGTTTCCTACGAGTTTTTATGAGTTTTCTAATTAACATTTTGTACAGTTTTGGATTTAATTACTTCCATCGCTACGGCCCTATACATGTGAGTTGTGACATGATCTTTATTTTATTCATTTTTATTTGTTCATATGCTATAATGCTATATAATAGTTTGTCTATTTATTAGCATGTCTAACCTCACTATTTCTCCAAGTTTATATGAAGATCCAAATCACTCTCTTAAATTATAAATAATTTCATTTATATAAAGAATAAAAAATGCTAGACCATATGCTTCAATTAGTATTTAATCAGAACTCCAATTACTACACAGGCTTAATCTAAACAAAAAAAATACAGACAAGGGTAAAGGAATCTGTCTACAACGTACTCTCATCTTCCCAAGAAGATACAGTTGTTGATTATCTGTATGTCTTGATCTGATCTATAACTGCATGTGCATTGACCTTCTTTAACCACAAACTTAACTACATCTTATTCATTTTCCCTTTTTAACTAATTAGGGTTATTACATTTTCCCCCAAAGTTGTCGGTTAAGTGAATCAAGTCAAGATCACTAACGATCTCTAAATGTACTGTTTTGACATTTTCAAATGCATTAAGATGACTACTGAAGTCCGTTGGGATTCGGGATCGGGGGTCGTGTGCACACGTGCGCCCTTGCGCTAATAGCCTAGCACATAAGACGAGCGGGGTTCCATCCTAAAACCAATTGGCTATAGGAGGGAGTAACCCACTAGGGTCGTCTTTCGCCTCTAGTTGAGGCTTGGACATCGGGTCTAGCATCTCATTCTCTTTTTAGAGAGTCCAGGATCGAGAGTCGGGCCCGTTTTGGCTTTTCCGCTCTGATACCACGTGCGCCCTTGCGTTAATAGCCTAGCACATAAGACGAGCAGGGTTCCATCCTAAAACCAATTGGCTATATATTATGACTTCTTTATTTGTATAATCAATGTGGGACTCTTTGTCTCTTCACATTCTCAACAATGACTCTTATGCTGATCTGCATATAATTACTTGCAAACAAAAATAATGGACACATAATACGTGACAAGATTATTGGAAGATCAAATTAAGTTGAAATTAAAATCTTAAAATACCATTGTTTTAATATAGTATCCAATATTAAAAAAAAAAAGGAGATTGAGATAGGGATATAGATGAGATGGAGGCAAGCATCTGTCTTGTTGCAAGACCAAGTTCCAATCACACATGTAATTTTCTATCCTGTCACTTCCATGCCAGCCATTTTCACTCACAATGCCTGACAATTTCAAGCCATATATACCCCATTGATCACTAAAAACCTACACATCAAACAAAAACAGCAAACAGCTCCAATGTGTGGGTATTCAAAGATCCAAGATAACACCACCACCACTACCACCACCACCAACATTGACAATAGAAATCCCAAATCAGCCACTGATCCCTCATCAGATCCTAACAAGGTGCCTGATCAGCCAACCCAAAAAGAGGGAATGAAGGAACAAGAACAGCTTGAAGAAAAAGAAGTTACCCTCAAGAAGATACCCTCCTTGGAGGAGGAGGATGAGGAAGATGGGAAAGGTAAGCTGAGGAGGAATTTTTCGACTGCGTCTCGCAGGTTCATGAGGTTAGAAAGGCAGAACAGCAGCAGCATTGTTAGCAGCAAGGCTCTCCAAGGTGCTCTTAGAAGGGCTTTCTCTGTCAGATCTTCGGCATCTGAGAAGTATTCTAGGATCTATAGCGATGGCCCTGTCGATTTAGCTTCTCCATTTGAAGAAGATGATGAGGAAGATGGATCTGCCAAGGCGAGATCCGGTAAGAAGGATGGCAAGGAGAAGAAGCACAAGACTGCCAGAATCCTTAGAGCATGTAAGCGCATATTCGGCCTCTGAGCTTCTTCTTTGTAGCCCGGATGCTTAATTCTATATATCACTTCTGTTAGATCAAACCTAATAGTTTCTTGAATACATCAAAGTTTCAACTTGCACTACACAGTCTACACTGATATGTTTGTGATTGGGAAATTTTCATGATGGATGAATTTGTTGGCCATCTGTTTGCTCTTAATTTGTTGTCCATCTGTTTGCCACAAGTTGATAGCAATATGCATCTGCTATGTTAGTTATGCTTTCAGTGAGTTCTGATAGTGTGACAGTTCGTCGCAATGACTTTGTCGGTTCCATAAAAGTGAATTGCTTAAGCTAAGACAAGAAGAACTAGACAAAAGTTGAAATCAAGGTAAGGTTAGGGTTCATAAAGTTAGAGGAAATCTTCCAAACTGGACCAAAAAGGGAAAATAGTGACAGCAAATTTTCACAATCATCATCACAATTTCTTAAGACCAAAACAAAATGCACCATCAGTATCATACCACCAAAATCACAGCAATGCGAATCGTCTGGTCCAGACACGCAAAGTAATCACACTAGTGGAGTCGATATCACATTATCATAAACAGAAACATTGAAGCCGGAGTGCGGATTGCGCAGCATTGTTCCATAATTTTCATCCCCGAGGGGATGGAGATCGAAAATCGGGTTGTAGAATCCACCATCACCATTGCAACAGAACAGACCAGCAATAACAGCTGATTCATTGGTGAAGTTCTCACCAGGAAAGGGACACTCAAGACAGAAGCTTTCACCTTCCCCAACTGGTCTATAAGCCCACCAGCTGGAGCCCCTCTTCACACTCAAATCCACACCTGAAAACCGCAGGCCTAACTTCTTAGCAGATGCCACAGCCTCAGTGTAAGAAACTTGGTTCCATGGAAGATCTGCAGGACATCCAAAGGTGCGATTTGCAGCCTCTGGTGCAATTGGGGCGAAGTAAACCAGACGGGTTAGCCCGGAGACTTCGATTTTGCCGAGCTTAGAAATCGCAAGAGCGTAAGGGATGGGCACCTCGAAAGGGTCAGGAACCCTAGGTTTCATCCCCAATCGGCAGAGGAATCGGTGGTCTGTACAATTGACGTATCGGAGCTTCAAGTGAGTCATGACGGCCACTCCATTGGCTAGTTGGTTGGCGATTCGATTCGCGGAAGTTGAGTTAAGATTTCCGGAACGAAGAATCTGACGGCGAATTACCTGATGGAGCGTCAAGAACGCGGCGTTGCGATACGCCGCGAAGTCGATCTCGACGAGGGTCGCGATCGTAGAAGACTCCGAGTATACCCTCCCGTTTCAATTCGAGTGCGAATTGGGCCACTGGATCGTCAATGGGTGGCTCGTCTTTTCCGATCATCGGAGAATCACATGGGTCCGGTGTTACGGTGTGGTCGTTTCCAGTCGACATGGTTATCGGACGTCGCCTTCGAGGGACGATTCCATTTATTTAGGGAAATTTACAGAAAACAACCCTTCAATTAGAGATTTTTCCAGAAAACCACTCTTAAAATTAAGTAATTATATGAAATCACCCACAAATTAGATTTTCTTTTAAAAAAACTTTGCAAAAACCATTTTATGTTTAAAAATTATAACTTTATTTATTAAAGTCAATGTTACTATAAAATTAATTAACTAAAATATTCAATTTGATTAAAGGGTACCTATTTTATAAACCTAAATTCATGGCATCTTATAATTTAAAGTGAATGATATCTTAATCGATGTATCCATCTTCCTATATCTCGATTTTATTATCAAAGTAAAGGATATATGTGAAAGGCTCGAGATTTAATTACAAAAGTGGAGAGTATATTGTTTTTGGGTCTTTTTGGGAAATATGTTGCAGGGAGAACAAAATGGAGAGATGGCCAGATAGGAACCATCACATATATAGAGCCTGTAAATTTATCCCAAAGAAAACCCGACGAATAAACCCCATTACCAAATTCCACCCAACCGATCGAGAACTCCATAGGTATCTATTCAATTTGCACTCCCTCGGTGATGTCAATTTTCTTATGCAGGAAATTGTTCATGATTAATTTCTTTTGATGATGCGCATTGCCTGTGTCGTGGTTGCCGCCTGTGATCAGGCAATTTTAAAATCTACACAATCTAATTTGCTGGTTAGGGATGCGATTCCCATTGCTTGAGGAATTGAATCGTACGAATTTTGATATGTTTCTTTTCTTTTGATTCATTTGACTTGCAATTTGGAATTCATTTGTAATTTCATCCATGTTGTTGACGAAATTTGACCCCTTTCTTCCTGATTTTTCACGATTTGTCATCTTTTGTGCATTACGTTTGTGCTTGAAATGCTGATGATCGAACCCTAAAGTGGCTCATTGGAAAATGTTGTTATTTGTTTGATTAAACTCCGCATTCATCATTCAAGTATTCGAGCTGTATCCTTCGTATTCATCTTCATCTGATCATCATTTTTGGTTGTGTTTTGGAAGGCATATTCTGGAAATATGTTGGGTGGATGAAACTCATTCGATAGAAATCCCTATTTTTCTCTGGAATCGCATTTTGTGCACATTGATGAAGCGAGTAAGAAAGGATTTTGGATTATTTATTCGCCTAATCGTTCCTACTCCGTGATTATGACATTCAAATCCTTCCAACACCAAGCTAAAGTGCTGGTAAACAAATATTTGTTGGGGGATTCATTCGTTCCATACACTTCAATCCTCGGTGGCATATTAGCCTGCAAAGTGGTATGCCTTTGTTCTTAATTTCTAATTTCGATCATCCCATGGAAAATGCTGCTTTTTTTTTTTTTTTTTGCAGCTTCTGGTGCAGTGATTTGTTTGTTGATGTTTAGTTTCTTCAAATCTGTCACAGATCTATGATTTAACGCAGCTGTTTACCACCCTTTACTTCAGGAGTTATGAGAGTTTTACTAATATACAGAGGGTGGAGTGGAACAACCGGTTGGTTTCCTCTTAAGCCCTTGATTTCTCTGATTTCATCTGCTTCCAAAGCCCCCTTTTTGCAGTTCTAATTTAGATTTTACGTGCAGCGGTATGTCTACAGTCCATGCTGTTTTTATAGCAGCTATGTCTTTGTACTTCGTCTTCTGGTCAGATCTTTATGACGATGATCGGTCCACTGACCTTATTACAGTCCGTAGTTCAGTACTTTCGACTTTTTCATTAGGCGTAAGTATTACTTTTCTTCCTTGGTGTTGTTTAATTCTGTTTGGATAATAAATAGCTGAAAACTATGTAGGTTTCACCTTTTGTTTTAATCTGTAACACAAGACATTATTCTTGGGAGATAAAGGTTCAAACATAGTAATTTAAGCATTGTTAAATAGATCCTGCATCCATCATCGTGTAATGAACAAAGAGGAAGCGCAAATCACAATGAACTGTGAAGTTTAGAATCCAATGCTTAATTGCTATCTGATTCACAGTAAAGCTTCTGTTAAAGTACAAAAAACTTGCGATATTTTCTGTTTGCATCCTGGAACGGATGAACTACTAGAGGATGGTTTAGAAGATAGAACTACTGCTTATACAAATGAACACCAACATTTATGCCACTGATTGAGTGTTACTTATTATGCTTCCTTGGATCTTTAATTTGACAGGTTTCTGTGGGATACTTTGTTGCAGACTTTGTATTGCTTTTGTGGTTTTTTCCTTCCTTGGGAGGAAAAGAGTTTGTAAGCTTACTATCTCTCTTTCATTTTCTGTGCACCTGTTTTGACAATTTTTACATTTATGGGCATTGGTTTGTGTCTACTTGTTTTTGAAAGAATGTGCTGTTGAGCAAGGGGGGTATTTTCATGTTCTTTGATTAGCAATTTATTACATTGTAGTTATATTCATAAATTTTAGTTTATGAAATTATTTTGATCGGGGCTTCATCTACCATTGAAAGTTATATCTTCCCCCTTTCTTCACCGTCTTAACAAGGATCGGTGTTGATGTGAAAACGAAATCCCAGCCAATCTCTGAAGCACTGGTCTTCCTAGTTTCTAGATCCCCTAGAACCTCAACAAAACATCATACCTTTTGATCTGCAAAGTCCTTAATACTTTACCAACAACGATGTTGATTATATGGTTGGTGATTTCTTAGGTCTTACTAGGTGGATGTGTTTACTTCAGGTGCTACATCATGCTTTATCAGGAGTAGCAGTCGCTTATTCTATGATTTCCAAGGAAGGGCAGCTTTATACATTCATGATCCTTATATCCGAGGTGACTACACCAGTAATCAACATGCGTTGGTAAGTCATGTACACGCTGTATACCCATATCCATTCTTGTGGTCCTTTTTCATAATTTCATCATTGATATCAAGTACTTTGGTTATGTGCATTGCAGGTTTCTCGATACAGCTGGATTGAAGAAGTCCGGTGCCTATGTCATCAATGGTGTATTGATATTTTGGGCCTGGCTGGTGAGTAGAAGTCATATTTCATACTCCCTCCGTTCCACAATAGATGTCCTTTTAGTTTTGGGCACGTTTTTTAATGAGCGAAAAACTCTATAAAATATTATTTTTTTAATTAATTTTTTTATATAATTTGATATTTATTAGTAACAAGTATCAAATTATATAAAAAAATTAATTGAAAAATTAATATTTTATAGAGTTTTTCGCTCCTTAAAAAACGTGCAGAAAAGTAAAAGGACATGTATTATGGAACGGAGGGAGTATGTTACTGTTGGAACCTTGTAGATGACAAGTGCTGACGAGATAGACCGGTTTACTAAGGAATAACGTAAACCGGGTCTTCTAAAGCAATTTTCTTGTATGTTAATACAACTTTCGAATGCAGGTTGCTCGAATACTGCTGTTTGTATACATGGGTTATCATGTTTACTTGCACTTCGACCAGGTACTAAATTTTCTTCATGTTCTCTTTTTCTTGGTACTGAAGAATCTTTTCCCTTGAATTAGAACCACTTTTATGCTTAAAAGGGCGAAATCTAGGGAAGGTTTCGAGATGAATGGTGGCTTGTGATCCCAAATAACCAGACTGTACTCAAGTGAAAAGGAATAGTTCATGTCAACATAGAGATGTTTGAGTGCTACAAATGCACGTCCTTGGATCTTAAGAGGGTTAGAACTAGTTATCTTTGGGGAGAAAATGCCATTACCCGAGGAGAAAGGCGAACTGAGACATGTTTTTGTTGCAAAAGCTGAATTTCTTTGCAAATCTTATTTGATCTGGTTTTGATTCATACATTCAGTTAAACATTCATTCACGATTGCAGGTTATTCAGATGCACCCATTTGGATTCGTTTTGGTATTTTTCATGCCATCAATCTTGACTGTGCTGAACTTGATGTGGTTTGGAAGGATCGTCAAGGGGTTGATAAAGACTTTGAGGGCGAATCAATGACAGAGATCTATTGTAACCAAATTCCTTCTCATTTATTTTGCAACAAAATGTGCAGATCCTCTTTTTTGTAATGTATAGGAAGGTAAACAAAACCCCAAAGCAAAAACCTGAACTGATGTTCAGAGATTGTTTAATTTTCTAGTTGATTCGAAGATGCATAACTCATTGTAAATGCACATACCAATACCAATTTAACTTCCCTTGAACTGGGAAACCATACATTTCATCATTTCAGATGCATTTGTTCATCCAAAAACCAGTTTTCTTGCTGATTTACTAACTTGCTTTTACAGATTCTGTGCTTCATTTCCTTGCCTGTTTAAAGTGACCTGATTAGACAACCTAATTTGTTCGATTAATTTTTTTAAGAGTTAGGGTATGATCCTACAGCAATCTTGGTATTACTAACAGCAAAAATCATGAACTGAACTCAATCTTGCTCCTATTTGATTGACTGTAACGAAAGTTGGAGCTTCTAAATTCCACAAATTGAGCCAGATAATCACCCTCGGAAATTTGTACCAAAATCAACTACAGTTCAACAATTTCCCCTAATTTACCGCTTCTAAAATGCAGACACTGACAGGAATCACCATAGAGTAACTGCACGGAAATATGATAGGAAAATAATTAACAATAACACATGCCTGATGCCTCATATCACCATAAAGTTGGAGCTTCTAAATTCCACAAATTGAGATTCAGTATCTTCTTCGTCCATCTGGCGCAGGAGGCGCATGCCTGATGCCTCATATGGAAATGACTAAATCCCCGTTACAAAACATCATTTGAAAGAACAACAACAACAAAAAAAATACAAAAGGATATAAAACTGACAGGTTTGTAGGATTCAATGCAAATTTCAGAAAGCTTAAAAAAACACAGTTCTCGTGGATGATGCAAAAGCCTTGTATTAAATACTAGTGTATAGGACGATGGGATAATTCTTTCACAATTTACCCGTCAAAAGCGCCCTTCTTGTTCTCGAATTCTTTCATCATCTTGTAGTTCAATCTCAGTACCAAGTTGTCTGTTCCTTGAATCTTTAACATGTGCTTCTTAACTTGGTTACACAGGCAACTCACTGGTTGGTTCAGAAGTTGCATAGAACACTTCTTCAACAATGGAAACTTATCACCACCATAGTTTTCCCACAATTGAACTGTGACACGATTAGAGATTTATAGTCACTTTTATGTTGATCAAGAAGTGAAATTATAACAAAATGAACAAATTAAGCTTGCATCTTCATGAACTCCAACTTTAATTACCAAGTATATGATAGTTTAGCTAGTACACTTACTGGGATCAGCTCCGGATTCAGAAGACGAAATGTTTGCAAGTGGATTGTTGGATTTGATACTGTAAACCTCCAGCTCTGCATCAAGTGCTTCTCGTTCTTCTTTGTCAACAAGCCTTTTCAAGGCATCCTTCCCTGCAACACTGAGATTGAGGTTCCCTTCTGCTTTGGTCGAAATATAAGCATGACTCAAATAGGAAGGAACATGCTTGGTTTCTTGAGAAGTCAAGTCCCCGAAACAATCTTGAAAACATATCCAAATCCTTTTATATTTCAGATTCGCCTTCTCATAGAAACTCTTGAGGCTATCATTTGCCTTTCTTATTTTCGCATGTATGTAGCCCGCAGTCGGATCTAAACAGTCCACAAATTTATAGACCTCCATAAGAGGGGTTAGAGCCTCTTTTAGGTCTCGCCCGTCACTCCAAAACGTAGCGTCTTTAATAATTGGTATTATATCCACGCCACTATCCAAGATAGTCGTCCTCTCAGGACCTGTAATATGCTATTCCCAATCTTCGAGTTCGTATTTGAGATCCATAATTGCTATGAGGCGTGTCATAGGACTTGTATCTATACCGTCTCCAATTGTTTGGAGTTTTTTTCGAATTGATTTCCTGACAGGAGACTGACTCAACAACATCATGTATTTGTATAAGATCTTTGACCTTTTGATAAGGGTATGAACCCATGCTTCCTTGCAAATATCCTTGTAAAACCTTCGGATTCTATCCTGGACACACCACCTTGATTGATCACATTGATTTATATGAAATCCATCCGATGTTTGATAGTGACACTCGCTTGTAGTCTTAGCCATTGGATGTTTGATACATTGTATCTTATCATTCTCGAGCAACCATCCTTTAGTAAAGTAGAATCCTTTTGGAGAATAGATGGCAGTAACAATCTGTTCCTGATGCGTTGAATCAATTTGATTCTCTATGCTTAGGTTGTAGTGCATATATGTACACCCCATCGTCTCTCCAGAACTCGCAACGTCGTTGATATTTCTAGTGACCACGGCCTCAAACTTCAATCTCAGCATTTCTTTGAGTTTTTACTCAGAATCAAACATATTTGCAGCAGAAGGACCACATGAAGCTAGACTTTCCAAAACACCCTTAAAACATGGGTCCATGACAGTTTCAGTTGGAATATTTTTATTTAGGATGAACTCCATAAGCATTTCACAACCGTCATCAAACACGTTTGGGACGGAAGAAACTTGAAAGGGTGCTGCCTGAAAAGGATTATGCAGCACCGGAACAGCATAATCCAGGTCGACAGGTGCTGCTGCCAATGCAATGGATGCACTAGTATTGTTTGCAATACCTGAGGTTGCACCAGGCATACTAATACTGTAATTGACAGGATCCCGGTTGGAATTGAAGAAATCAGGTAGTCCGTGAAAACTAGGGGCAGCTGGATGAACTGGGTCCGCAGGGGCTGCTAAGGATGAGGTAGTATTATTTGCAATAGCTGAAGTTTCACCTGCAGCCATATTAATATTGCAATATAAATGATCCCCGCTGAGATCGAAAAAATCTGCTGCTAGTGAATGTGATTGAAGGTTGCGGTCAGCTGGATGAACTGGGTAGATAGGTGCTACCAATGATGGGATGATCTTGTTTGCAATGCCCGAAGTTTCACCAGGCATGTTAATTTTGGAAATGAAAGGATCCCCGCTGAGATCAGCTGCTACTGCTAGTGATTGAAGGTTGTGGTCACCTGGGTCTGCAGCTGGGTTTGCACCAATGTTAATATCATTGTCATTGGGCTCCCTTCTCTCACCAACATTGACCATAGAAGAAGAAACTTGGACGGGTGCTGCAGCAGGCTTAGCCTTCCATCTTCTATTCAGAAGATCGGCTCTTTCCATTCTTGCCCTCTCTCTAATTTTTGGATCCACTTTGTCCACAACTGGACAGGGTTTAATATCATTTCCTTCACCAGCTAAGTGATTTCTGATCCCCTGGGCTGACCCCTGATACTCTTCTCCACAGTGATTACATTTCCACATAGATTTAGAAGCGCCATCTACAATTTTGGCATTATCCCAGCAAAATTGGTCTTTACGTCTGCCCATAATCGAGCTAGTAAAACTGATCGATCAACTGATCAAGTAACAATCTCTAAATCCTGCATGTTTTTTTCCAAATAAAACTGCAATCAATTCGACACTATACATACATACATACATACATACATACATACATATATACATATATATATAATATGATATATCTTCAACCAATGAAATCCTAAACCATCAAACAAGCGAAAAGCATAACTCAGAGACAGGAAATAAGGCGGGGAGAAGAAAAACCAGAAATTAGATTCACCAAGAGAGTCAAACTGTACCTGAAATACAGCACGTACAATATGTATGATCGAGAAGGAAATTCTGACTTTTGAGATTAAGATGGAATGATATTAGAATCTGCAAAAATGAATTATGATTAAGCTTAAATTTAAAAACCCGATAGCGGTGGTTGTTGGGGAGGAAACACTCTTAAAAACACAAGAACCAGATAAAAAGGGGAGAATAGACCAGACAGGGATGGAAATGGTCCGGTACGTGGTAAACGCGGAGAGGGAGGGAGGTGTTGAAGTATTAGTTTTAGAATTATTTAAGTACGCAATGAATTAATTTTTTTTTAGTGCAAATGAATTAGTCATACTAGCTGCAAAAAAAAATGAAACCCTCCACAGGCCGCCACCCACCGGCCTCCTCCGGCCCGCCGTGAACGCTGCAGGTCACTCCGCCGTCTTCTCTACCCCCTTTGGCCCCCAGGGGTCCGCCCTCCTAATAGCCAATTGCTTCTATCCTCCTTGTTGAACCACAGTCCTCTCCGACCCAACACCACCTTCAGCGCTGAATCCGTTTGCCTCCGGAAAACCGCCTCGGCTTGCCGTCCCCATAGTCACTCCACTACACCCACCCACCGGTGCTGACCTCCGCCACCCAACATACCTTGGCCAGCCGCATGTTGGTGTGCTTGTACAGTTGTACGCCTCCATCCCAGCCAATCAGCCAATAGATGGTCCTATGACTCGGCCTCGGTGCACCCTCAGGGTCACCTCTCTCTGGCGGCCTTATGGGTTTGTTTTCTAACCGTTCTTCTATCTCTATGCATATTCATTGTTGTCCATTTTCTCTTTTCAGTCCTATATTATCCGCCTCTGTTTTGACTTATACTTGTGGTAGCTTGCTCACGATCTTGTTATCATCCTTGAGGGTTTGAATGGGAAATGGTATGGCTAGGATTTGGGCTTGCAGGTTGGTTGTTGTGGTGCAGGCTTCATGGGAATGGTGGTTCATTTGCCATGCTCGTAGACGTCGTGGAAATACAATCGACATCTGATGACTCTGTTGGAGTCCATAATCTGAGGTGTCACGTTAGTGATCTCTAGAGTTCTCTATGTGCGTCTTCCTTTTGGTCGGTCATTTCTTTGTTTTGCTAGCTTGTAGTTTACATTGTAGGATGACTTGTACGTTTACCTTTGCAATTTTTTTATGTCGCTTGCTTCATGTTGTTGCAGGAGGATGGTCAAGTATGAAATAAATATAAAATCAAGTTCAGACTGACTTCCCTGTCTCAGCAAATAAATACAAGACTTCCTCCCGTTGTAGTAAGAGAATAGTCAGGATCGAATCCACGAGGAAGCACGTCAGCAGTTCTCAGGTAGCTGTAAATTCTCACAGACAGAGCAGCAGAAAAGACAGAAACACAGAAACAACGAAAGAAACAGAAATAAAAGCAGAAGCAAAGAACAAAGCAAAACAGAAAAGACAAAGCAAAGCAAAAACTAAACACAAAGGCAGAGGCTCGTCGATCTCGACAAGAGTCAACTCGAGATCGACCACAACAGTGAACAACAGAAACTCAGAAAGTGAAAATCGACGCAAACAGAAGAAAACCAACTCGACCTAGACAAGTCCTACTCGAGATCGACAAAGGTTGTACTCGATCTCGACAAGGCTTACTCTATGTCGACAAGAAACAGAAACTTTAAAATTGCAAATTCGAAACTAAAACTCAGATTTCTTGCAGAAATAAATCAATATAATAAAAGACTTCCAAAGCCAGGGTATCAACACCACAACGATAACCATGCAAAGTAATAATACATAAAGGCATAAAAGATCATGCTTTCCATCAAATAACTTTCGTCATTAACAAATAGGCATATAGAGGCTTTCGCATAAACCCTAATTGTTACTAACCCTTTTTCACATAATTAATCCAAGTTGCATTAAGATCACTTTCGCTTCAATAACACAAACAAGGATCACCTTCAACTCTCGCAAAAGAATCATGCTCATAGGGATAGAAGATGAATTGCACAAAAAGATCTGACCTTTATCGCATCGCCTCACATGGCCACCGTCGGGCTCACCCCAGCCCCAGAAGTGGGTGGACTACTCACGCCTCATTGCAATAACAGACATTGATTGATGAAAAGAACTAAATTGCATTAAAACTAAATTCAAAAGCCTTTACAATCTTGGCAATCAACTTTCGCAGAAAGCCAAAACCCTAAAAACCTTAGAACTCCTAAACCTCTCTGCGGAACTAACTAATTGTCTCTGAAACTGAATGCCTAAAACTGAGCCCCCTGAGCTTTATTTATAGCCTTCTAATCCTTGCTAATCAAAGATAGAATATCTATATCTATATCTAAAATGCTTAAGGATAAATAAAAGCGATAAAGGAATTAAATCTAAATATATCTAAATTGTTTTAAGTGGATAAAACTCTCTTCTTCATGATAGATGTGGATAAATCGGATAGACTTTGCTTCTCCTCGGCTCCAAGGAATCCCAAGTCTACTCGGACAGGTCTTCGTCGACGCGTTTCTGGATACTGGCCTACTCGACCTCGACAAGGGCTCGTCGACCTCGAGTAGGGTGGATCGTCGACTGGACTTCCTGGCTAGCTCTGCTCGATGTGGCTCAGTCTTGGCTCCTGGTGCTCGTCGACCTCGACAAGGCTTAGTCGACCTCGACAAGGGTCTTCCCTTCCGCTTCCGCGAGTTGCTTCTTCCGCTGCAGCGGGAGCGTTGATCCGCGGGTGCGAGAACCCATTTCCGCTGGAGCGAGTTGGCGAGCTCCGTCGTCTTGGTGCATCCCGCTGGCAGCGAGATTTTCCGCAACAGCGAGACGTCCGCTGCAGCGAGTGGAGTCGCTGGCAGCGAGTGCCTTCATGTCGGCCTCGGCTTGTCGACTCTCCAGGGGTGGCTTGTCGATCTCGACAAGGGTTCGTCGAGATCGAGTAAAGGTGTGCTCGGCTTCTCGTCCTCGGCTTCTCAGTCAGCTTCTCTCCTCGACTCCGGGTGTGGTGTCTGGGCTTTCGTCGATCTCGACTAGGGCTTGTCGAGATCGAGTAGACTTCCGGAGCTCGGGTTGGTCTGGCTCTCGATCAGGCTTTGTTGACAAGGTTGTGCTCGGACATGCTTGTCTATGTCGAGTAGGGCCCACTCGAGATCGAGTAGCCTTGCCTTTCAGCTTGGTCCCGCTGCTTTGACCTTGGACTTCTGTAGTGGTTTTTCGAGCTTTTCTGACCTTCTGTAGAATTGCTGTAAAATGCCTCGATTTCTGCGAATTAAACAGAAACTGGTGTAGATTCCATAATTTGGCAAATAAACATAAACTACATAGGTTCTGTACTATCTAAGCCCAAATGAATGCAATGTATGCTGAAATCGATATAAAAGTTACTGTAAAACATGGCAGATTCAGCTCACAACACTTCATATATTTTTCTTTATATTATTTGTTGCTTTTGTAATTTGCTTTCGGTTGTACATGATAATTAGTTCACTCCTCCTCCCCTCCTTTTCCGAGCAGCCACTGACCTCAAAACCTAGCTACCCCCACCCCATCCACCAGCCTGAGTCAAAATCCAACATAGATGCTCCAATATGTTGCAGTTGTGTGTTTACTTCGACTAATCAATCATTTCCAAAGGAGGTTGTAACTAGAATATTGAAGAGTAGAAGAGCAGTGAGGCCTTATGAGATTCAGGTCGAAGCGTGGAAGTGTATGGCCGTAAAGGGAATATAGGGGCTCACACAACTTTTCAACATTATTCTCAGAACTGCGAAGATACTAGAGGAATGGAGACTCAACAAGTTAGTTCCACTATACAAGAACATGTTGGAATTTGCAATTCCGAGCTATGGAGAAACAGATATGGAGGTTGTAACAAACTGGAGAACAAATGAGA
The DNA here is from genome assembly GCA_037127255.1 of Persicaria tinctoria. Classification (NCBI taxonomy): domain Eukaryota; kingdom Viridiplantae; phylum Streptophyta; class Magnoliopsida; order Caryophyllales; family Polygonaceae; genus Persicaria; species Persicaria tinctoria. The sequence goes on from JBANSL010000015.1 coordinate 666,025, forward strand.
GGGAAAATTCGGATTCATTGAATGTGTAAACTGTTGTTGTACAAAGAAGATGAAGACTCTATTTATACACAAAGGCACACGTGATAAGCACGTGACTTGTCTAGCTCAGTAACAAGAAAAATGACGCCATACGTCAGGGCCATTGATTAAAACCAAAATGAAGGCGGGAACTTTGTCTCCAATAGAACAAGGGTACTGTACAATAATACAACAACTATAGAGGTATTAAACTCATAAGCCACACAATGAAAATATGGGAGAGAGTTATTGAACGGTTGATTGAGAAGACTGGTTAGCGTATCTGAGAATCAATTTGGTTTTATGCCAAGAAGGTCAACTACAAAGACTATTCATTTGATGAGGTGTTTGGTGGAGAAATACAGGGAATGTAAGAAAAATCTGCATGTGGTTTTCATTGATTTGGAGAAAGCATATGATAGAGTGCCAAGAGATCTTATGTGTGAATGCTTGGGAGCTAAAGGGGTACCAGAAAGTTATATGAAGGTTTTCAAGGATATGTATGACGATGCACAAACTAGTGTTTACTCATCAGGTGGGGAGTCTGAATATTTTACGGCATGGGTAGGCTTGCACCAAGGCTCGACTTTGTGCCCGTTCATCTTCATAGTAGTAATGGATGTAGTTTCGGGAAATATTCAAGGTGAGATCCCATGGTGCATGCTCTTTGTACATGATGTTGCTCTTGTGGACTAGACTAGAGAAGGGGTTACTAGCAAGTTAGATCTATGGAGGGATACACTTCAGTGGAAGGGCTTCCAATTGAGTAGGATGGAGACAGAATATGTGAAATTTAGTTTGGATGAGAAGGAAGAGGGTGAAAAGGGCGTGTTGTTGGGTGGGGACATCGTTACAAAGACAAGCAGTTTCAAGTATCTAAAATGGCGGCTCCCGTCACAGAAGGCACGACGCCCATTGTGAGTGATCCAGAAGATAAAACCGAATCTGCGATTTATTCTAACTTTTTGGCAAGCACTTATCTAGTTGTTTGACGATTTATTAGAACTTTTGTAGTGAACATAGTTGAGTAAATCTCCAAGGAGGAACTTGATTGTGTAGAGAGATGTCAGATTGGTTAAATATCAATTCTTAAGATGTTGGGGTTGATGAGATGACAATTATTGATGGATACAAGTTTCTTAGGGAGGTTGGTACTGCCATTCTGCCAAGTATATTGGGAATTTATGTTGTTTTTATTTTAAATCTTACAGAGACAAGGTTGCATAGGAATGTAAGGGGTTGTTAGATTCATAAAGGTTAGCAATCTATATAAACCAATATCGGAATAATCAAATAATTAGAAGGAGAGTCGATGAGCGAGTAAGCCAACCAATATTGCAAATTCGTAGATGAAACCACTTTTCTTCTATCTTTTATTAACTCTTGTTAATATTTTTTTATTGTTTATTTGCATTCATATCTCATCCTTCCTTTCTTATTGATAAATACACATTGCAATTGAAATACTTTGTTCTCTGTGGGTTCAACCCCTTACTTGCATACTGTACTAGTTTGTTTGTTTGAGAATCATTCTTTGACAAGGTGAACCAACGACTTTCCCTCTGTCAGGTTTATGTGTTGTTGATTTATCTTACTTGACTAATAGGATATATTTGCATCATGCTAAAGTTATAGCTTCGTTCCGCTATTGCAATTTGCGAGCCTTAATCCATTATATATAGTAGTAGCCAGCACATCTTGTAGGAGTGGTTCGGGAATCTTGATGTTATAGGAGAATTGACAGGTAAAGATTACCTCTTTTAGTGGAAACGATGCTTTTGTTGACAACCAGACGCGAAGTCGACGAGACGGGAGAGATAATGTTTATTTGCTAGGTGTTAGGGACTTATTGCTACTCCCCCTCCCCCACCCCCCATGTTAGAGTTTAGAGATCTAGATGGTGTTATCAGCAAGTTCGGCCTATCTATTTATGTGCTTAAGCCTACCCTAGAGTAGTCTACATAACCAATTGCATTCATTATAATAGCGGCCCAATGATAATGGAATTACATACCATTATTGTGAATGTGAATGAAACTATATATTCATCATTATTGTTATGTATCTATCAACCACAACCAGTTTAGTTTATTACTTGGTTTCATATTGTTTTACTACTTTGTTACCTTGCTTGCAATCACATTTAGAAAGTTGCACGCACTCTCTGTGAGATCGACCTTACTTACTCCTAATATTGTGCACAAATCGACCCTAGAGTAATCAACATAACCAATTTGCATAAGAATAACAGTCCAAGGATCATGAAATCATCATTGTTGGGAATGTGAGTGAAACTATACTTCATTACTATTTATTTTCTACAACCAATCATTGCTACCTTTATTGCTTTTGTTGCTTTCATACCATTTCTTTGTTACTTGCTTACTTTGCAATCACATTTATAAAGTCGCACATACTCCATGTGAGATCGACCTCTACTCACCACTAATACTAGTTGTTTGAGTTTGAGATATTTACTTTTGGGGATTGAACCACAACATTCACATCCACCACCCAGCCTCTTCACCACTTCTCACTTCTTCACCATCCTCGGGTACTCCTTGAAGAGTCTATAAGGCGATGAATAATAAGCTAGAGGGGGGGGGGATGAATAGAGTATGGACGATTTTCGCAACAATAGAAGTTTAGTGCAACTTGTCAAGACCTTGATACAGGCTATCAGGACTTGACGAGGTAAAATCGAATATGATAATGTAAATGCAAAATATAAAAGATGAACACACGAATTGTTAACGAGGTTCGTCACCAACTTGGCCTACGTCCCCGCCTAGAGTTATCCAACCCGTAGGATTCAAACACTTCTTATTTCACTTCACTTGAGTCTAGAACTTCCTAGAGAAACTACCCTTTCTCTATACAAAGCCTCACCGCTTCTATTATAGCTCTCAACCTTACAAGTGAAATAAAAGCTCACACCACACACCAAGTGTGCTTTGATCGAGTATGAAATACTCTAAGTGTAAAATGAATGACTTGTACAATAAGTGCTAGTGTTTCTCTCAACTCTTAAACAATGATCAACACTTAGGCTTTTAGAGAATGTAAGAGAAGCTTGAGATGACGAATGCTTTTAGGATGCTATGATTGCTTGATTGCTTGCTTAGTTAGTTCTCATCCTTCTTGGCCTTCGTCTTTATATAGTCGGAACACTTGTAGAGATTCTTGGAGGGAGAACCGTTTGAATTTCAAATTCTTTCCAAGACATTTGAATTCTTTCCAAAAGTGATCCTTTGTGTGCCTTCCAAGATTGTTCCTTCAATTTTTCTTCATGATCACGTATGATCAAATATGGATCGGTTCTTTCCTAGTATGACAAATGAAATCCTAAAAGAACATACATAATGTATCTAGCACATAAAATGGATTAGATGAGAAACACACACACACACACACACACACACACACACACACACACACACACACACACACACACACACACACACACACACACACACATATCGATTAAGACCAAATCACATCTCATAGCCCAATATAAAGCCCATTATAATTTAGGCCCAACAAGGTTGGCCTCGGATTCTTTCCTATGAGAGAACAATTAAAATAGAGAAAATGCATAAGTTATATTCCAAAACATTTTTAGTCTAGGTTTCAAGACCTTGAAACCCAGCCTTTTGTCTTTCATCATCCTTTAGATCACTTGCACGTTAGGTCTCAAGATCTTACAATCAAGGTGGAGTCTTCAATCTCTCCCTTGATGGAAGACAAAACCTGTTTCAATATTCATAATATAGTTACAGCAATCATTATAAGGATATAAGCATATTATATAATATGAGCATAAAATGTTTGGATCATCTAAGTTTTAAAACATCAAAGCACTTAAACAACTAGTGCCAAAACGTAGCAACCAAAACATTCTCCCCCTTTTTGTCTTCCAACAAAAGGGTAGAGAGGTGAAAATGTCTGAAAACATCAACCAAACACCAGAAGTTATAAAAGACGAGCAGCAAAATAAGAGTTTTTAGAAAGTAGAGCAAAGAGGGTGGGAGATCAAGGCCTTGAGTCAGAATCCCCATCTGCAGCATTCTTCTTCTTGCTCCTTTGAGCCTTCTTGCCTTTCTTAGCAGAGGATGGCTCAGCAGCAGAGGATGTGCCAGGGGCGCCAGGAGCAGTGGGGTCTTCAGGAGGAGTGATGCTAGCGCCTTCCTCAACCCATTCGCCAAAGGTGGGGTACTGCTTGTTGGGTGGAGGTACTTCCTTCTGGCCTCATCTCTGCACCTCTTCCTCCACCTATCAAGGGTGTCTTTGGTGACCTTGTCTCTCTCCATTTCCGCAAGTTGTCTCTGACACTCCACATTCCTGTACTTCTTGACCACACCATATTGCTTGACTGTGAGGATGGTGGGTTCATGGTGAGTGGGGCGTAGAATGGGACGTTTCTTCACTTGATTTTCACAGTTAAGGATGACATTCCTTGTCTTCTCACGCACATGATCGAAAGTTTCTTGCTCAATTGGCATGATAGAGCTTGTAGCACTGTAGGTTAGAGCATTGAGAAGCATCATCTGATCCAGCTTGCAGTTGACCATAGAGAGTAGCTCATGAGTCTGGTCCTGGCGAATCACCACATCCGACCACATTCTGCTTAGAAACCATTGCCCCCTCAGGTTTTTGACAATACCCAATCTCTCAAGACATCCTTCATCAATGATCTCACTATAGGTTTGCTTTTCTTCTCCTGATGTGTCGATGTCAAAGGCTTCAAAGATTTTGGGCAAGAGGTTTGCATAGGGTAATGGCATAGGCCGAGAGGAGGTAGAAACATGGGTCATGTAGTCGAGAATGAGTTTGGGCAAATCAGGCTCATATCCGTTCATGATTAGGAAAAGGATCTCGAGAAGATTCTCGGTCAGCAATTCCCTGGAATGGATGCGTGGGAAGATACAGCGAGCCAGAATAGTGAAGATGAGCTTGGCTTGAAGGTTTAGGGCAGTGTGAGTGGGTTTGAGGGACGATGAAGATCCAGGGCCTTGAGATTTTAGGAAGAATTCATCTCGTGCTCGTGAGAGACACTCGAATCGGCTTGGGAATTCTTTTGTGGGAATTTCAGTTGGAAGATCAAGGATAAGAGCAAGGCTTTCAGGAGAGAGGCGGATTCGGGTATTCTTGACCTTGGATACTAGGGTTAGGGTTCCATTTACTCGATGAACAGTGAGATTAGCATAAAAGAGTCGGGTAAGCTGGGGATAGGCAAAATTGCCAGGGTTGAGCAAAGTCCAGAAACATGTAGATTTGAGGAGGAAAATGCAAGGCAAGGGCATGGATTGAAGAAGGGTGAAGTCGACAGCATTACAGAAGCATAATCTTCGGTTGCAAAAGTCCTGTTTCCAGGACTCTTCAACCTCTTTAGAGCAAAACCAATTGGGGGAAATGCCAGAAGATACCTGGGGAGGACGAGCAGGAGCAGAAGTGGCTGGAGCTTTGCCTTTGGATTTCCTGATCAGAGGTGGTTGAGATGGTGAGTTCTCGCTGGAATCCTCGGAATGATCTTCAGATTCTTCCATAATCTGCTTGCCCTTGTTGGCCGGCATTTTGTACCTCTTAGCAGAAGGAGCAGGAGACGGGGAGGCTGAAGAGCGCTTTGATCCATTTTTGGTTTCAGAAACAGGGAGGGTTTTTGGAACTCGAAGAGAGAGAGAGAGAGAGAGAGAGAGAAAGAGAGAGAGAGAGAATGAACACAGAGAGAGTGAGAGTGGAGTGGATTAGACCGAGAGAAAGGGGGGATTAAAAAGCATAAAATCTGGAAACTAAATCATTTCTTTATTTTTTCAAATTGGCAAGTACACTTGTACAGATTCATTAACTCACATGAATAGTAAGTAACGATGATCTGGTTTTTCTAAACCCAAAGTGTCAAATCCAGTTGCAAAAATTAAAGAGATTGGAATAATTTTAAAATGGGAACCAAAATATGTGAAAACCGATATTTGAAAGAGATAAATAAAATCAAAGAAACTATTGTTGAATATCCATAAGACACTAACAGAGTTTGATCCAATATAATTTTATTCGGATGATCATCTCGGATCCTTATGAAGTCAAGGCCTTGAGATGTCATTTGAATTCTGAACTTTCATATAGGGAGTAATTACTCCCCCTAAGAAAGTGCTTCCTTATTAAGCATACCCAACTCCAATCTAATAAAGTTGAAACGATCTTCAGGGAGTGGTTTAGTAAAAATATCAGCTAACTGAAAATTAGTAGATATGAAGGATATTGATACATCACCTTTCTCCACATGATCTCTTATGAAATGATGTCTCACATCAATGTGCTTGGTTCTCGAGTACTGCACTGGATTTTTAGTGATGGAAATAGCACTAGTATTATTACACAATATAGGGATACCTTTAAGATCAATTCCAAGGTCTCTGAGCTGTTGTGCTATCCAAAGGATCTGAGAGCAACATGCACCAGCAGCAATGTACTCGGCTTCTGCAGTTGATAAGGCTACTGAATTTTGTTTCTTAGAGTGCCAATTTATCAAGGAAGATCCTAGGAGTTGACAGCAACCAGAAGTGCTTTTTCTATCGACCTTGTAGCCTGCAAAATCTGCATCTGAGTAGCCTGTTAAATGAAAGTTACTCTGTTTGGGATACCAGAGCCCAAGGTCTTGAGATCCATTTAGGTATCTGAAGATTCTTTTCACAGCAATAAGGTGAGACTATTTGGGGTCACTTTGGAATCGAGCACACATACAGACACTGAACATTATATCAGGTCTAATAGCAGTAAGGTATAGGAGTGAACCAATCATACCTCTGTACTATTTTTGATTCACATTCTTACCATTCTTATCTTGATCAAGGGAGAGAGTGGAGCTCATAGGGGTCTTTGCTACCTTTGATTGTTCCATTTTGTATTTCTTTAGTAGATCCCTGGTGTATTTCCCTTGATTCAGAAAGATACCCTTACTTGTTTGAAGAACTTGTAAACCGAGGAAGAAGTTCAATTCTCCCATGAGACTCATTTCAAATTCTCTGCACATAATCTCAGAAAACTCCTTGCAGAGGGAATTGTTAGTAGCACCAAATAATATATCATCTACATATATTTGAACAATCAAAAGATCATTTCCACGAGTCTTGATGAAGAGAGTTTTATCAATCAATCCTCTTTGCAAAACCATTTTCAAGAAGGTATTTGGACAATCTTTCATACCAAGCTCTTGGGGCTTGTTTGAGACCATAGAGAGCTTTGTCCACATTATACACATGATTAGGAAATTCTTTTCTTTCAAATCCTGGTGGTTGAGCAACATAAACCTCTTCTTCTAAGAACCCATTTAGAAATGCACATTTGACATCCATTTGAAATAGCTTGATGCCCATGAAAGATGCAAAAGCAAGTAATATTCGTATAGCTTCTAACCTTGCTACGGGAGCAATTGTCTCCTCGTAGTCTATACCTTCTTCTGGATTGTATCCTTGAGCAACTAGCCTTGCTTTGTTTCGAATGATTTTGCCTGCTTCATCCAATTTATTCCGGAACACCCCTCTAGTTCCTATGACTGATTGGTGCTTTGGTCTAGGTTGAAGAGTCCATACCTTGTTCCTTTCAAACTCATTTAGCTCATTTTGCATGGCAGTGATCCAATCCGAGTCCTTGAGTGCTTCAGCTGGGGTTTTTGGTTCTACAAGAGAAACAAAGGCATAGAAGGCACAAAGATTTTTTAATCTAGATCGAGTTTGTACCCCAGATGATGGATCTGAAATGATGTCTTGAGCTGAGTGTGAAGAGGCATGTTTGAACTTTCGTAGCTTTGGACCCTGATCGTTTGAAATAGTAGCAGGCCTTTCTTCAAGGTCTTGAGGGGCAATTTTAGAGTTGGATTCTTCAATGACTGAACCCTGATTCTGTAGTTCCTTCTCAAGGTCTTGAGATAGCTCGTTGGTATCTTGAATTTGTTCTTGCATGTTTCTTTCTTGGTCCTACTTATTTTCAGCCTTGTCCTCTTCTTCTCCATCCGAATCATGATGATTTAGATTGAGATCTGCAAAACCTTCACTTAACACACCATTATTGCTTTCGTCGAATACCACATGGATACTCTCCTCAACAATTTTGGTGCGCTTGTTATAAACTCTATAGGCTTTGCTAATAGTAGAATAACCAAGGAAGATACCTTCATCACTACGTGCATCAAATTTTCCAAGATTATCTTTGCCATTGTTATGAACAAAGCAAGTACATCCAAAAGGTTTGAAGTAGGAAATGTTAGGCTTTTTTCCTTTAAAAAGTTCATAAGGAGTCTTTTTCAAAATAGGGCGAATCAAACATCAATTTAAGATGTAATTGGCCGTATTAACAGCCTCAGCCCAGTAGAACTTTGGCAAACCATTTTCCAAAAGCATTGTCCTAGACATATCCTCCAAAGTGCGGTTCTTTCGTTCCACAACTCCGTTTTGTTGAGGAGTTCTAGGAGCTGAAAAGTTGTGTGAAATTCCATATTTAGCACAAAACAAGTCGAATTTAGGTTGATCAAATTCTCTACCATGACCACTCCTAATGGAGACAATAGGTAAGTTTTTCAAGGTCTGCAACTCCTTACAAAGTTTGGAAAACTCGAACAAAGCCTCTGATTTTTCTCTTAAAAAGGAGATCCATGTAAAGCGAGAGAAATCATCAATAATAACTAGGATGTATTATTTACCCTTTGGAGATTTGACATGCATAGGTCCGCACAAGTCCATATGTAACAACTCAAGAGGGCGAGAGGAAATTACAACCTTTTTAGGTTTAAAGGAACTGCGTGTCTGTTTGCCTCTTGTGCATGCATTGCATAGATCTTCTTTCTTGAAGTTCAGATCAGGCAATCCTCTAACAAGATCTCTTGTTTTAAGTTTATTGAGGGTGTGCATGCTTACATGACCTAGTCTTCTATGCCATAGGCTGGGGTCTTTTGTCAAGACCTTGAGACACTTGAGTTTTGTACCTGTAATATGGTTAGCATTTACGGCATAAGTGTTGTTGTGCCTGTGAGCAGTGAGGATTAGATCATTAGTCTCTTCATTTCTGACTTCACACTTGTGTCTTTCAAAGCCAACTTTGTTTCCTTTGTCACACAACTAAGAGACACTTAAGATGTTATACTTTAATCCATCAACAAGATAAACATCCTTAATGCAACTTTCTGAATTACCAATATTACCAATACCAATAATGTTGCATTTCCCTTTATCACAAAGAGTAATTGTTCCAGTGGTTTGTTCCTTAAGATCTTGAAATAGAGATTTCTTTCCACTCATGTGTCGTGAGCATCCACTGTCCATTATCCATTTTGGCTCTTTGCTCTTGATGATATCCTGCCATACAAACATCAACCTTTCCGGCTAGACCAATACATAGTTTTAGATTCATAATGAGGATAGACCATGTTGGGTAGTCTTGTCCCCTTAGGAACCCAAACTTGTTTTATCTGCTCATTAAGTCGAACTGGAAATGTATTTCTAATGATGTAAGGATCTTTTCGCCTATATGGAAAAGTTTCCTTAACATGCCCTTTTTTACAGCAGTGGAAGCAAGTAGGTGAACGCCAATAGCCTTTAGCTTTAACAAAAGTGGTACTAGGTTTCTTTGGAAAGTTCTTGTTGTATCCAATACCACTTCTATTAATAGAGAGTTGTTGTTCACCCAACATCTTATCAAGATTGGCTTTAGATCTGGTGAATTGAATGAGTGAAGTCTGCTGGTCTTGACACTTATCGGTTAGCTTTGCCTTCTCTTTCTCTAAATCCTCATTACGATTCTTTAGAGAGGAGAGGCTTTGCCTGAGATCAGAATTTTCTGAGCTCAAGGTCTTGACTTTAATGTCAAGGGCCGACCGAGATGCTTCAAGATTTTTTATTTCCAGCGACATATCACTAATACATTTCTGTTGATCTATCAGCTTTTCCTTTAAGGTGTTGATTTCACTGTTGTAAGCATCTTCATTAAAAATCATATTTCTTAGGACTTCAGAAAGAACATTGGGGGGGCTAGACATTAAGTTTCTTACCACTTGTTCAAGGTTTTGAGTCTATGATCCTTCGTGATCAGTCATAAGACAGAAATTTGTCTGTTCTTTTTCAGTGTCTGAGTCACATGATGAATCTGAGTCACTCCAGGTTGCAAGCATAGCCTTTTTCTTTTGTTCATATTTCTTGAACTTATTTCTTTTCTTCATAGGACACTCATTTACGATATGATCTGTCCCGCCACACTCAAAACATGTTAGCACTTTTGGCACTACTAAAAACGCAAGAAATAACTACGAACAATAGCAATGGATTTAGCCACGAATGTCCGTTGCTAACCGGTTTAGCCATAGAATCAGCCACGGGTGGGTCATCCCTTGCTATATGCCTCGCAGCTAAATAGTGACGGGCGTTAGCCACGGATTTTAGCAACAAATATTTTATTGTTGTGGCTACGTCCGTGGCTAATATTGGATGACATATGACGTGGCTGTGGCTACGAACCCGGTTTGTAAACAGCCTCGAAAATTGAAGTTGTTGCTAAGTTCGTTGCTGGGTTCGTGGCTACAAATTGGTGATGAACCTGGCTTGGTTCGTTGCTGATCCGTTGCTGAGGCCGTTGCTAAAGTTGATGTCAAGGTCGTTACTAATGTCGTTAGTGGGGTCGTTGCTAAAGTGGTTTCCAGGGTCGTTGCTAATGTTGTTGCTAAGGTTGTGGGTAGCGCCAATTATCTTGCCGTTGCTATTTTGGAGGCTAATTTCGTGTAGCATATTTCTTAGCCTGATGTATATATATGATACGAAAAATATTCATAAAAGTCATAATGTTACTACAGTACGGCAAACGAAACAGTCATCCAATACAACAACAATAACAAAAGTCTAGACCAAAGTAGTTCGACAGCAAACGATACAAATTGAGCCGGTCATAGTTTTCGACATGCCAGAAGAGAAATATCCAAATCCAAACAGTTATAAGACACAAGCAAAACAAAAAAAGTCTTAACCACTACATCGCACTGATCGAAGCCTGCTTACTTTGATTTTGATGGGCGTTTGCCCTTGTAGAAATCCCTCATGGTGCTAATAAGCGTCTCCTGCATTCGATCGCCAAAGGATGTCATCTCTTCCCTGAGATTTGTGGCCACCTATGTCTGCACTTGATCCCCCAACTCCACCATTTCTTTTCTCAAGTCTTCCTTGATTGTTGAGAGTTCAGACATCATGCATTCCTTCAAATTGCTAGAACCAGCTGCAGAATGGTGGTGACCAGTGCGTGGATAATTGCCTGACTGCAAGATGGGTTGCGACTCCGATCCCATGTCGTGAACCCGGCCTTTCTTCGCACCACCTGTTGCCTTGAGCCAAATCTGATTCGTGTCAACCGAATGGGATCCATTATCAAAGACTGCATCATCATCCAATGTTTCTTCTTCAAGCAGCTGGTCATACTTGTCCTATAAAAGGAATGTAAATGAAATAAACAACCAAACCAAGGCAGTATCTTATAACATAAATACTTGATTTCATCATCTGAGTAGATTGTAATGCAATTGACAGCACAAAAGATCCCAACATTATATCCAAGTATAAAACACATGCACAACCAGTAGAAGTAGCATCACATTATATCCAAGTATAAAACACATGCACAACCAACTGGTCAGACTTGGCGCTTTCTAACTTACCACAAACCAGTGGAAGTAGCATCACATGAATTAACCTATAGCCAAGTATAAAACACATGCACAACAACAACAAAGAGATGAAAGCTCCAGTTTCTGATGACCCAACATTTGGATTTGGAAGAGACAACAACAGTAGCAGTTCACATGCAGTAACACCCTCCCCCAGTTCAGAAATAAAACAACAATACAGTAGCTAAGTAAATCAAAGAGGAAAATACCAAAAACCAGTTTTAGCCAAACATGAAAGACGTGTACAACAAGAAAACAGGACAACACCAATGATACATCATTTGGGTTTGTAACAGACAACAACATTACGATATGAAATGCAATAACAACAAGGCCCGTTTAGATTGTGGACATCAAACAACAAAAAACATTAAGAAAATAAAGGGCCAGTTAAAAATGAAGTTACCACAGTTTCTTGGCATTGAGCGCCCGCCCAAGTACCATCTCTTTTTTTGTGACACCTTTCAAAGGTCTGCTTTGGTGTGGGGTCCTTTCCAAGCTCCTTCTTCTGTGAAAACAGAAAATTGGTTTAGATGACTAGGTAGATAAAATGCATAGACAGTAAAAGGGAAAACAAGAGGAGGACATAGGACATATAGTGCATACAAGCCGATCCTTGATTACGGTTGTGGAAACCGAACCGCCACTGAAAATTGGGCTGCCTCTCTCTGCTGCTATAGCTCTGTTCTTCTTGTTCACTTCAGATTGGTGTAGAAACTTGTCCTCCTTTCTCCATGCCTCCCACATTTTCACCCATATACGTTGCTTTACCCACATAGGCTTTTTTTTGTTCTTCCAGTGCGTGCCTTCCCGAAAACGTTCCTTAGGTGGTCCCCTCCCCTAGTGTTGAAAGCCTTGCAAACGACTGAATCTGGGTATATGTTTTCATCCCATGTACACCGATGCTGAACATATTGAGAAATAATGAGCTGGTATATATATATATTATGTATTCAGTCAAATAAAAGTAATAAAAGTATCAAGTTATGTAATTGTTTTATACCTTGAACATCTCCCACCATAGCTCCACTATTGGTTCAGGAACATCACTCCAACGTATGTATGGACCATCAAAATGTGAATGAATAATCTGCGTCAGGACTCCAAATGCAGGATTGGTTGCATCGAATCTTCATCAAGTCATACAGAGAAAATAAGAGATGTACGTATTAGCATTGGTCACTTGCTCAACACATATAATAAATGGCTAATCATATGAATCCAATCATGCAAGTATTTATACTAGCATCAGTTGATTGAACACATAACACACTAACACATGAAAACCAAACCTAAATAACAACATAAGCACCCTAGCACTTGAAAACCAACCCAAACCAAACCAAAGCAACAAATGAAAACCAAACCAAACAAAAGTAAATGAAATAATAACAGAGGTTGAAATAACAACAAATGAAAACCAAACCAAATCAACAGAGGTTAACTACATAAGCACCTTAACACATAAGCAACAGGGATTACTTGATCATTCAACACATGAAAACCAAACTCACATAGAAACACAGAAGCCCTAATAAGAAGCACATGACAACAAACAAATACAGACAACAACAGATGAACACTTTAAACTTCAACTCTTATAAATACAAATAGACAAGCAACACCAACTATAATCCCTAATCAGTAGACATAACCCTTGATCAGAAGCACCCTAACACATGAAACACATAAGCACCCTAACAATGATCATTCAACAAACATTGATCATAAGCAACAGACATTGAACTTTTAATTGGAAATTCAGAAACCGCATAACAAAGGTAAGAAGAGAAACTTCCATCCCACTTACGTTCCATTAACAAGCTGAATTGAAACTTTTCTGTTCCACCTGGAAGATTCCTCACTTCCGGCGGCAGCTGAGTCGTCCTTGTTTTCAGAAGCTTGTTTATCTGTCCCTGAGGATGACTCATCTTCATTGTTGTCTGACACCAGCGCGGGTTGAGATTGGGAGGTCGACAGAGTTGCCGCCGAGGATGTGGATGCCCCATGTTGAGAGGCAGTGGGTTGGGCGAGCGCAGAAGGTTCGAAGCTCACCATTGGGGAAGGGGACGTCACCGGTGGGGAGGGGGGAGGGGGTCTTTTCCTTGGGTTGGTATTTTTCAGTGGGAGTTGAGACGGCGTGAGGGCAGGAGATGTCACCGGTGGGGAGGGGGCAGTAGGTCTTTTCCTTGGGTTGGTATTGTCCAATGGGGGTTGAGACGGCGTAACGGGAGGAGATGTCACCGGTGGTGATGCTGTGGTAGGGGGCAGTGGGTTGACCGGTGGAGTTGGCTCATGGGTTAGCTGTGGAGAGGGGGCAGTGGGTTGAAGTTTTCGGGGCGACGATCTAATAGGAGGGCATACCGGCGGTTTGGCCGCAGTGGGAGGGTTAACCAATGGAGAGGGTGCAGCTGGTTGATGTCTCCGAGGTGAAGCCCTGGTAGGAGAGGCGACCATTGGAGCGGTTGTCCCTGGAGAGGAAGCAGCTGGTGGAGAGGTCGGTCGTACTGGCTTCATCGGTGCACTGGTCGGGGCCAGTGGTGGTCTGGAGACTGCATTGTTGCGAGAAGACCTCCGGGTTGCACCTCCTCGCATGATTGAGAGAGAAGAGAGCGATTGAGAGAGAAGAGAGTTAGGGTTTCTCAATTTCGGAGGATGGAGAGGGCGCTTGAGAGAGGAGAGAGTTAGGGTTTCTGAAATGTGGACAACGATTGAGAGAGGTGAGAGAGTTAGGCTTTTTCTGAATTGGGCCGGCCTATCCGAAATTTGGATTTTGGACTTCCCTCCCAATTTTTCACTTTCCCTCCCAAATTTTCACTTTCAGAAATTTGTACACGAGTCATTATATATACAAATCACAATTGAACACAACAAGCCATTAAATGAATACTTTAGGTTATTTTCATAATTACATAAGAAGCATTTGTAATGTAAAATTGATTATCCCAACTACATATATATATATATATATCAATTAAATTCCTAAAGTTTTTTCAAAAGAAAGGTTTGAAAAGTTACTTTAGGTTTTATATTAATTAAGTATAAAACCTTATACATTTGATCGAGATTCCACGATCGAAACAAAGTATCTTGATCTCTACATTAATTGAATACTCAACACTCCACCTATATATGTACGTTGATCGAAACTACCTCGACCAAATGAACTATCTCGGTGAATGGAGAACAAATGTAAACTCTAAACAATTCAACTCACATTTTGTGAGAACAGAAAAAACTATCTCGATCACAACACCAAATATAAGAAATGTGCATGAAAAACGCTTTTATTTATTTCAACCCTATAAGAAGCGCATATTTTATGCATAACAAAACAAACTAGCTTGATCACGATCACGTTTGAGGAATGTGTATGAAATGTAAGAATTACGATAACTCGGAAAGAAATGTAAGAATCATATTTACCACTAGAGGTTGAAGGACGAACTATACCACTCGATCGATCTATATATTAAGTGATATATCTTCATCTAACCCTAAACCCTAAAACCTAAACCCTAAACCCTAAACCCTAAATCGGAAAACACGGCACATGGACGTCGGAAAACACACGTGGCGTCCATTTTTTCCGCCTTATAATTACAAATAGACAAGTAACACCAACTATATTGATCACCACTCAATCTATTGAGTGATCTACATTGATCTAAAACCTAACCCTAAACCCTAAACCATAACCCTAACCCTAAACCCTAACACTAACCCTAAACCCTGATTTTTTTTCCAATTGCACCTACTGTACGTTGGAGAAATTACCATTTTGCCATGTCATAATTTTTTTTTCAATTTTTTTTTACAGAGGAAAATGAAAGAACGAAGAGGAGCCGGAGAGAAATGTGTAGAGACGAACTAAGCTTGGCCGGAGAGATCTAGCAGTTACAGAAGAGAAGAGTCGACGACGGAGGGTTGGGGACGTACAACACAGGGCAAAGGCTTTCTAAGGATGACGGAGGGTTGGGGACAACAAACCTCATCCATGAAATCAAATGCTCGGAGAAGAGTCGACGACGAAGCTTCAATTGAAAGATGCAAGCATGGCTTCCCTGCGAGATTGCAAACTTGCAAATACACTAGAAATTCGGGAAGGCAATTTTATGTTTGTCCATTATGGAAGGTATGATTCCAATATTTCGTTTATCTCCCAAGTTCGATCGAATTTGAATTTTGGCTTTTCGAATTGGGGAAAATGTTAGGGTTTTCGAATTGGATTTCAATTTTAGGGATTCCACTGTGGATATCAAACTGGAATTTTGAATTCGTCTTGAGTTTGTACATGTTTTCGAAATTTATTTGAATTGGGGAATTTGTGAGGGGTTTCGAATATGATTTCCACTGTGGATATCAAGCTCGTGTATGCATACGTACCGTGGTTGTGATTTTGTGTCAGATTTCATGAATTGGAGAATGAAAGTACTGGTGTATGCATAATATGGTTGTAGAATGAGTTTTCTGTCAGTTTGATATCGCACTGGTGTATGCATAAAATGGTTGTGTAGTGCTGTCATAAGAGAATTGCTTCATATTTGCTTCATATATGCATGTTCATATTTGCTTCATATTTGGTAGAATGTCAGAAGATAATTGCTTCATACTTGCTTCATATTTGATCTGGCTGGAAAATGCTTATTTGTAGTGCTGTTGGTTTCATAAGAAAATGCTTATTTGTAGACTGTTGTAGACTGTAGTGCTGTCATAAGAGAATCTGGCTGGAGCTGATGTTGTCATTGTTCTCTTATAACAGAAAGAAGGCTATGTACAACAACATCCGTGTGTGCTCCTTCCTCTATAAATACATCTCTCCATGTATCATTCCAATTTGTTTTACAAAGAATAAAAATTTTGTATGTTTGAGAGCATGAAGATTATTCCCTTTCTATTCAATCTGAGTGGTCTTCAGAGTTTGATGATGTTGATTCATAGCTTAGTAGAATAATAATCTGGGTGGAAAATGATTTCATAATCTGCAAGAAAATTGCCTTCGTCATGCTCTCATCAGATTGTTGATTTGATATTTTGTTTTACTTCTTTGTAGGAAGATGAAAAATGCACCTACTTTAGATGGTTGGATGCTCATGACACTAACAAGAGCATGAAGATTCAAAGAGAGAGTTATGGTGTTGCTATCACAAATGAAGATCATGGACCCTTAGAATTTTTTAAGATGAGCACTGATTTTGCGAATATTCAAAGGGAGAATGTAGTGCTGAAAATCGTAGTAGGTGTCATGTTGGTTATCTTGTTCATTGTGTTGGTGAAAATTTGAAGACATGTAATAGCATTATGTCTTAGGGAATTGTGTTGGTGTAAAATTGAAAATATTAGTAGCTTCCATGTTGTCATTAGTAGAATGAAGCTTTTATCTATATATGTAAAACTCAGACAGCAGCCAAATAAAGATGGAAGATTTACTCATGGTATTTCTGATTGCGCGCGCATTCTACACATTTCTGATGGTCTCATGGCATTTTTAGCTAAGTAATCATCAAGCATCTAGCAGATTTTTTGTTACACAAAATGAAATCTGATGCAGTTTGACGAAGTCAATAAAACAAACAGCTAGCAGATTGTCAATCAGAGCAATCTTCATAGCTTGTTGTGGCCTCAAAGTCGTCCTCTTCTTGTTGAACATGAAACTCCTCCTCGATGTGGTCAAGCCCCACATCGTCGGTGTCCTCACAGACTTCGGTTGCACCTGAAGGATCTCGCAAGGTTGTCAACGAGTTGTCCACTTCTATGTTGATGGACAATTCCGGGGTGATGACTTCATCCGACTGGTAAGCATCTACAGCGGCTTGGCCCTCGGCATTCCATCGTTGTTCAATCCGGTTGCGAGGCCTTGTCTTTCACACATGCCACCATTCCATACGCTCCCGTGTGGCTCCTGGATATTGAAGATAATAAACCTGAAGTGCTTGTTGTGCGAGGACAAAAGGCTTATACCTTCTATATAGTTTCTTCTGATTGATTTCGACAAACTGGTAGATTGGATGAACTTGTGTCCCATGTGTCGTTGGATCAAACCATCGACACCTGAACAGGACAACATTCAGCGGATGATCAAGTGCACTAGGGTACTCAAGCGGGATGATTTCTTCTAGGAGACCAAAGAAATCCGATTTAGGACTCGCGTAGTTGGACCCTCGAACACAAACCCCGCTATTCATTGTAGATTTCTCAGCACCATGTTGCAGAGTGTGGAACTTATACCCATTGGAGAAGTATGCTGGCCAAGAAATCGCTTTCACGTTAGGACCCCATGCCAAACTCCACAGCAGCTCTCCATGACCAATTCCATTTCCTCCATCTAAGGCCTACAGAACACATTTATACACATTTGTTAAGCTTAAACATATAAACAAATTAATGTAAGCATTTAGGTAGTTTAAAAAAACTTACATAATTCTTAAACCAGTTCGCGAATTCATTTTCAATGAGGTCATCTCCAACACTATCCCCCATG
The DNA here is from genome assembly GCA_037127255.1 of Persicaria tinctoria. Taxonomy (NCBI): domain Eukaryota; kingdom Viridiplantae; phylum Streptophyta; class Magnoliopsida; order Caryophyllales; family Polygonaceae; genus Persicaria; species Persicaria tinctoria. The sequence continues at coordinate 684,219 of JBANSL010000015.1, forward strand.
GCAGTCTCAAAGATCCTACCGTAATAAAGTTGAGCAAGATAAATATATATATATATATATATATATATATATATATATATATATATATATATATACATGCATACTTATATATATAAGCATAAATAAAATATGTGTTTTTCCTTACTGAATGTATGGTTGCACCTCCGGACAGTTGAGCAACACGTATGTGTGTGCGGCCCTCCACTCGTCTTCTTCCGTCAGGCACCGTATTTGCTGCTTCTCACTACCCTTGTCGGGATAATTGAAAATAGAGAAAGCACAATCGTCGCCGTCAACGATGTCGTTTCTCGCTGGTCTCCTCAACCTTGATGGAACGTGTGAAGGGAAGTAGTGCACGGAGAAGTAAGCTATCTCTTCCCGTAAGTATGCCATCACGATCGACCCTTCCACATTACTCTTTTGAACGATCTTTCGTTTCAACTGGAATAGATGTCTCTCGAACGGATACATCCATCGATAATGAACTGGGCCACCTATCAGGGCCTCATACGGCAAATGGACAATGAGATGCTCCATTGAGTCAAAAAATGATGGCGGGAAGATACGCTCCAACTTACAGACCAACAGAGGAATCATCAATATGAGCTGCTCCATGACAGACACTGATAATGTCGACGAACAAATTGTTTCGAAGAAGATACTTAACTTAGTTAAAGGACCCCATACAGATGGATGCAATAACTCTTTGAAAGCAATTGGCAGGAGTCTCTCCATAAACACGTGACAGTCATGGCTCTTCATCCCTCCGAGGCTACAGTCGTCACTCTGAACACATCTTCTTATATTAGAAGCATAACCATCAGGAAATTTAACGGTCCTCAACCATTGACCCACCTTTCTCTTCGCCTCTCTTGCCAATGTATATATTGCTTTCGGTTTTACACCCTTGTAGTCATCATCTACCTCCAACTCGGGTCGATCACAATATAGGCGAAGGTCCTTCTGAGCATTCAAGTTATCCTTTGTCTTCCCAGGGATATCCATGACAGTGTTGAAAACAGTGTCAAACACATTTTTCTCAATGTGCATAACATCTAGATTGTGTCGGATTAGAAGATCCTTCCAATATGGAAGTCTCCAGAAGATGCTTTGTTTTGTCCACTTATGGGAAACCCCATACTCATCACACTGGAAGGAAGGATCCTCCATGACCGTTGGCAAATCACGGACCCGCTCCCAAATCTGCTCCCCCGATAACAATGGTGGTGGCAATGCTGTTTCCACATGTCCTTTGTAGAAGTCCTTCTTATTTCTACGGAATGGATGAGAAAGATCTAAGAATTTTCGATGACAATCGAACCAACAAGCCTTCGGTCCATGTTGGAGCCGAAAAGCATCAGATCCTGCTTCCATACAAATCGGACAAACCAACTGACCAGCAGTGCTCCATCCGGACAACATAGCATATGCAGGGAAATCACTGATGGTCCAAAGTAAAGCTTCACGCATAACAAAGTTCTCTCTCCTCGAGGCATCATATGTGATGACACCAACATCCCACAATTGTATCAACTCATCAATAAGAGGTTGGAGGCAAATGTCAATCAACTTCTTTGGGTTTCGAGGACCTGGCACTATCAACGACAGAAACATGTGCTCGGTTCTCATGCACAAATGCGGTGGAAGATTGTAAGGAGTGACAATCACGGGCCAACATGAATAATTCTGACCAGAGTTGTTAAATGTAGCAAAACCGTCTGTGCATAAGCTCAAACGAATATTACGAGGCTCGTAGGCAAAATCAGGATGCTTTGTGTCTAACCTCTTCCATGCTGCTCCATCTGAAGGATGACACATCATTCCCTCCTCTGTTACGTGTTCTGCATGCCAAGTCATCTGGCTGATTGTCACCTCAAAAGCATATAGTCTCTGTAGCCTCGGAGTTAAAGGCAAGTAGAATAAAACCTTCTGTTCCCGACGCTTCCCTGTAGCATTAACAACATATCTTGCATGACCACAACACTTACATGATTCTTCATTCGCGTCACTCTTCCAATACAACATACAACCATTGGGACACATTCCTATTCTTTCCACCGGTAGCCCCAAATTTCGAACTATCTTCTCAGTTTCATAGTAACTGGTGGGAATCTTGTGGTCTTGAGGTAGCACTTCATCGTACAATTGCACAAAACCATTGAACAGACTTTGAGGAACATTATGTTCGCACTTCAAGCTCATAAGTCGGCTCACAAAAGACAATTGTGTATGTGACGTACACCCAGAAAACACCGGTTCATCAGCTGCTCTCAACACATCTGCAAACCGTGTGGACAACAGATTAGCCTCCTCGGTTTCTACCGGATCTTCCCTCATTTCATCGACCTCATTAACTTCTTCTTCAGCTGGTTGGAATTCAAAACCATCTCCATTATTCGGAACATCGTCGACATTAATATATGGGCTAAACCATGACGGAGGAACAAAGCTTGGCCCTACAACATCAAATATCATCCTCTGTTCTGCAGTTAACTGATCATACATAGCCCATTGGTTGCCCCCTACCATTTGCTCATGGTATGGAGGTGCAATAGTTTCACCATGTGCTGTCCAACGATGATAACCGAACATAAACCCACGATTATATAAATGCGCCTTCACATCATCTACTTTCTCGAATTTGCAATTCACACATTCCCGACATGGACACTTTATCTTACCTTCATCGACGTAATGCACTTGACTACAAGCAAAATTTATAAACTGATCAACCCCTGCATAGTATTCAGGCTTCAATCCTCCACGATCCGACAAGTACATGTCATACATCCATGTACGATCATCATCCATTTTATCAAATTCTCAATCAACCTGTACGGTACATATGTCCACATTACAAATTAATTGAACATTCCTAAATTTCCAATTCATTATAAGTACACATATGTCACAAATTCAACATTCCCTAAATTTCCAATGCAACCGTACGTACATATATATAGAAACATTTACAAAAACCCACTTTCAAATAACTACCTATATAATATTCAATAAAATTGTAAATTGATATCATAAAAATGCAATTTCCATCAAAATTTTATATTACATTACATATATATATATATATATATATATATATATATATATATATATATATATATATATATATATATATATATATATATATATATATAAACATTTTTAATTCTTTCCAATATATTAAACTCAAAACCCATATATATAATTTTCTACGTTTAATTTGAATATATATATATATATATATATATATATATATATATATATATATATATATATATATACATATATATATATATATATATATATATATATATATATATATATATATATTAATTACCCATACAATATATAGAACGTACCAATATATATATATATATATATATATATATACTCTCCTGAAATTAAGTTCAAAAAGAATAATATAGTGTAATATGTAAGTTAATTAAGACAAAAATTATAAACTTACCTCGTACTGTCGAGTATGCAGGTTCAAGTTGAAGAGAAGCAATGTGTGTGTGTCCTTCTCTTTGAATTGCAAATGGCAATGTTCAATTCACCCAAGCTAGAAGACAAACACGTGGGTCGGCCCCAATTAATGCACCCAACTACTAGAAGATAGGTGAAGGACAATGCGCATTAAAGTCGACCTCATCCATAATAGCAACGGATTTGGCCACGGATAAAGTCATTGCTATATCCACATTTCTTCCTACGGGCTAATAAGGTAATTGGGCTCATCATTTCTAATGGGCTATTGATCCATGCCGAGCCCATAACAATTTGTTATTTTCGTTGGCCACGGATTCAGCTACAATTCAAGCCCACTCACCCCATGTCCGACCCGCCCAATAACCGATCCAAGCCCACTCACCCCGTCTCCATTCCATCGTCGGATTTCTGAAGCTGAATAGCCACAGATTTAGCCACGAGATTGATGTTGTTGCCAAATCAGCATCGAATACAGCCACGGAATCAGCGTTCGTAGCAAATGTCGTGGCTAATCACTACTATCACCCACTTACTCAGCCACCAAATAAGCCACATGCATTGCGTTCGTTGCTATTAGCAACGAACTTGATGACGTGGCATTATTGGGTGACCACCAGTCACGACATTAGCCACGGTCAAGTACAATTGTGGCCAATGTCATTGCTATTAGCAACCAAAACAGCGGCGGCTGAAATTCATCGCTAAGAATCCGTAGCTATTTCCTGTTTTTTTAGTAGTGTGGCTTCTTTGACATGTCGGGAGACGTGCTTTTGAATCTAGATGAATCAGTATTTTCACGGTTGGAAAATTGTTTTTTCATCTTCAGAATTTGAGCTAATCCCCGTGTGATGAGAGCAAAGGGATCATCTTCGTCGTCTGATTCATCACTCTCAGATTGTGAGTGATCTTTCTTAGCTTTGAGAGCAAGGTTGTTTGCAGTTGAGGGTAATTCTCCATCTTCCTCGTTTAGTATCATCTCATGAGTAATAAGTTTTCCGAGAAGATCATCTAATGGTAGTGTAGAGAGATCTTGAGCTTCCTCAATTGCAGTAACCTTGGGACCCCACTTGATTTTTGGGAGGCTCCTTAGAACCTTCCGAACCTTTTCTGGGTTGGAGAAGGTTTTTCCAAGTGAGTCGAGGTTGTTTACAATCTGAGTGAATCTTGTAAACATCTCTTTTACTGTCTCATCAGGATTCATCTTGAATAACTCGTATTGCCTGAGAAAGATATTAATCTTACTCTCTTTGACTTGACTGGTGCCCTCATAAGTAACTATAAGCTTGTCCCAAATTTCCTTGGCACTTTTGCAAGCTGAGACACGGTTAAACTCATTAGCATCGAGAGCACAGTACAGTAGATTCATAGCTTTGTAGTTCTTACCAATGTTTTCAAGATCAGTCTGATCGTAATCAGATTCAGTTTTATCAACTTGCTTTCCATCAACAGTCTTTTTTGGAACGTGTGGTCCATTCTTGACTAGGCCCCATAGCTCAAGGTCTTGATCAATGATGAACATTTGCATCAGTGATCTCCAGTGGACAAAGTTATTGCCACAAAAAAGTGGAGGTCTATTGGTTGACCTTCCTTGAGCAAAACCTCCATCACCTATGGTAGACATGCTGAAAACTCACAAGATTGTTAAATCAAAATAGTGAGCCGAGCTCTGATACCAATTGAAGAGTCTATAAGGCGATGAATAATACTCTAGAAGGGGGGGGGGGATGAATAGAGTATGGACGATTTTCGCAACAATAGAAGTTTAGTGCAACTTGTCAAGACTTTGATACAGGCTATCACGACTTGACGAGGTAAAATCGAATATGATAATGTAAATGCGAAATATAAAAGATGAACACACGAATTGTTAACGAGGTTCGGCACCAACTTGGCCTACGTCTCCGCCTAGGGTTATCCAACCCGTAGGATTCAAACACTTCTTATTTTACTTCACTTGAGTCTAGAACTTCCTAGAGAAACTACCCTTTCTCTATACAAAGCCTCACCGCTTCTATTATAGCTCTCAACCTTACAAGTGAAATAAAAGCTCACACCACACACCAAGTGTGCTTTGATCGAGTATGAAATACTCTAAGTGTAAAATGAATGACTTGTACAATAAGTGCTAGTGTTTCTCTCAACTCTTAAACAATGATCAACACTTAGGCTTTTAGAGAATGTAAGAGAAACTTGAGATGACGAATGCTTTTAGGATGCTATGATTGCTTGAGTGCTTGCTTAGTTAGTTCTCATCCTTCTTGGCCTTCGTCTTTATATAGTCGGAACACTTGTAGAGCTTCTTGGAGGGAGAACCGTTTGAATTTCAAATTCTTTCCAAGACATTTGAATTCTTTCCAAAAGTGATCCTTTGTGTGCCTTCCAAGATTGTTCCTTCAATTTTTCTTCATGATCACGTATGATCAAATATGGATCGGTTCTTTCCTTGTATGACAAATGAAATCCTAAAAGAACATACATAATGTATCTAGCACATAAAATGGATTAGATGAGAAACATATATATATATAAATCGATTAAGACCAAATCACATCTCATAGCCCAATATAAAGCCCATTATAATTTAGGCCCAACAAGGTTGGCCTCAGATTCTTTCCTTTGAGAGAACAATTTAAATAGAGAAAATGCATAAGTTATATTCCAAAACATTTTTAGTCTAGGTTTCAAGACCTTGAAACCCAACCTTTTGTCTTTCATCATCCTTTATATCACCTGCACGTTAGGTCTCAAGATCTTACAATCAAGGTGGAGTCTTCACTTCTTACCCTATTGCCAACTATATCAGCTCTCACTTGTTTAGTGCTAATCATGCTAGGTTTGTTGTCGTTGTCTCCGTTGAGCATGAACCATCCTCCTTTTTTGAGGCAATTAAGCATGAGCACTGACGTCTTACTATGTGCTCGGAACTAGATGCCCTGCGTCGAAACGGAACTTCAGAGTTGGAGCCTCTTCCTTATAATAAGAAGCCAATTGGTTGCAAATGGGTCTTCTGGATTAAATATAAATCGGATGGCTCGATTGAGAGATACAAGGTTCATTTTTTTATCCTCGTAAATAAGCAGGTCGAAGGTATTGATTACACAGAGACATTTGCCCCTATGGCCAAGATGTTTGCCATTCGTGTTTTATTATCTGTTGGAGCTATTAAAGGTTGACCACTACATCATATGGATGTTCATAATGTATTTATGCATGGTGACCTGGCTGAGGAGGTCTACGTGTGTCTTCCACCAGGGGTTGTGGTTCCTTCTGGCTGAGACTTTAAACTCCACAAGTCTCTATATGGCCTTCGACAAGCTGGCTCCTCGGAACTGGTTTGCTAAGCTTGCTTCCGTTTTAATCAGTTTTGGCTTCACTCATTCATATGCAGGTTGTTCTCTATTTTCTTTTACCCGTCACGGGAAGGAGCTTCATGTTCTTGTCTATGTCGATGACCTCATTATTGTAGAAAATAATCCAATGGAAATTAATCGGCTCAAAGCTTGTCTGAATACATGCTTTCATATGAAGGATTTGGGTACCCTTAAATACTTTCTTGGTATTGAGATTGCTCATGGTCCTGATGGATTATTCACGTGTCAAAGTAAGTATGCTCTTGGCTGGCCTTCTAGCTAGGTGTTAAACCTGTCGAATTTCTAATGCCCCATAATCACGATTTAGCAACCACCTCCGGCCCTCTGCATGTAACTCGATCCCGATCAATATCGTCGTTTAGTTGGTTGTTTGATCTATCTTACTATCACTAGACCCAAACTGAGTTATGCTATTCATACTCCGGTACACCAAGGGCTATCCAAGTCCAGGCCTATTCTTATCTAGGGGGAGCTCTCTTTGATTGTCGGCCTACTGTGACTTTGATTGGGCGACATGTCCTATCACCCACCGCTTTGTCACTAGCTACTACGTCTTCCTTGGTGAAGATCCTATCTATTTGGAAGAATAATTAAGAAGCAATCCATTATTTCATGATCTTCTGCCGAAGCATAATACAGAGCCATGGCTTCTGCGTGCTGTGAGCTTCTGTGGCTCAAATCCCTGCTACGCTCTTTTGGGTTTGTTCATACTACTATGAAATTATATTATGGTAGCCATTCTGCACTTCAGCTTGCAGCAAACCTTGTGTACAAACTAAGCATATTGAAATTGATTGTCACTATGTTCGAGATCTCTTCACCACTGGCGTCGTTGAGGCATCACATATCCTCCTCCCAGTCCTAGAGAGAAATCATCATAACAACCATTAGGTCGGGGATTTAAATCTTATCTTATTTGTCCATCTGGCCGGTGCAAGAGGGTGCATGCCTCCCATTGCAAGAGGTGATCTTCCAATAATCTTGTCACATATTATGTCCTTTATTTTTGTTTGCAAGTAATTTATATATCTGCATATCAACACAAGTCATCTTAATGCATTTGAAAATGTCAAACCACTATGCCAAAATACATCTCAGGCAACGGACCCAGTTCGTCGCCTGAGAGGGGTTTTTCGTCTCTTGATCACGGATGTTTCGTCGCCTAACCCATGGTCGGCTCGACGCCGTCCCTAGAGTATTCAGGCGACGGGTGTCATGTTGCCCATCGCTTGAGTAACCTCAGGCAACCGAAAACATGTTCGTCGCCTGAATACATTCCCGAGCTGAGCCGACTATACTTCAGGCGACGAATTTACCCTCTTATGTTCGTCGCCCCAATTGGGTTTAGAATTTTATCATACAAAACGTGACTCAGACAACCATCCTATTAGCTACGTCCGTCGCCTGAATATGAATTAGTTTTTTGTAAAGAAAAATTAAGCGACGAGTTATGTCAATGTTCGTCGCCTGAGTATGGTTTGATATTTTTTTTTAAAAAAAAGATCATCAGAGAAGGCAGAAGGACCCTTCATGGACTCGCTTATATAAACAACGGCTAAAGTTGCAAAAATAAGAGCATCTATCACAAAATTTATATTTAACAACCTATATATATCTCGATCTCAATCTTGATCTCAAACGGAAATTAGATAGCCATATAAAATATATAAATATAACATATGGTTTTATACAAATATAGAAATAGTATGGTTTTATAGAAATATAACTATATAACATTATAAGTTATGATTTTATAGCATTATTATTATAACATTATAAATTTATTGATTATAACATATTTGTATGTTTATAACTTGTGAGTTATTTCTAATAACTCATATTGTATTCATAACATATATGAACATAATATTAACAAATACAAAAACTCGTATAAAAACATTATAAATATAGATCTAGTTAAGTGATTTAGTATTATTTTATTAAAATATTATGAATATCACCTAATGAATATGGTTTTATATAAAAAAATATAAATATAATAAGATTATAAATTATATTACTTAATTAATTAATATGATACATAGTTAATATGGTTGTATACAATATTACCTTATTAAAGTAAATTTATGGTTTTAACATTATAAAAACATTACATAATTAATTTAAAATTTATAACATTGTAAATTATGATTTTAAAACATTATAAATATAACTTATAAGATTAAAATTAAATAATTAATTTTAAAAATATAATTTTTTTTAATTTTTAAGATTTATAACAAAAAAGATTTTTTTTTTGTCAAAAAATGGGTCTAATGGGGTCACTCATTCAGACGACCAACATTAAAAAATATGTCGTCACCTGAATAATTGCTATTATTTTGTCACTCATTCAGGCGACCAACATTGACCACACATGTAATCTCTATCGCCTGAATTTACTCAAGCGGCGAACATTCAAAATTATGTCGTTACCTGAATGATTGACCCACTTTTGTCATTCATTCAGACGACCAACATTAACTACACATGTAATCTCTATCACTTGAATTTAATCAAGCGACGAACATTGCCTTATGTCCGTCTCTTGAATACTTGGTCAATTTCAACAACAAATAGAATTTCATAAATGTTACTCAGGCGATGAATTAATATGTTTACTTCGTCTCCTGAATGGTAGTTCTAACAGAAGTGATTGGGCTCTTTGTTCGAGCGATCATTTTTCTTTCTTTGTCTGTAGCCTAAATATGTCCGTCGGCTAAAGTTGATTCAAGCGACGAACTTTATGTAAGATTGGTCACCAAAATGTAATTTGGGTTGGGTACCAAGCCTTGAACATTCGGGAGACGAACTAAGAGTTCGTCGCCTGAAGTGTACTCAGGCGACAAAAGCTCATGGGTCTGTTGCCTGAGATGTAATTTGGCATAGTGACCAGTACGTTTAGAGATCGATAGTCATCTTTATAGAATGATATAATTGATGTAAAGTCCTCCTTGAGGGTTTCCATTCATTGATATAACATATATATAGGTTACAAATGTATTAGGCCTTAATGGGCTTTTAGCCCACTATACAATATTAAGAGGACATTGTTGAGGTGTAGTGGGTGGGTTGAGGTCTGTAATTTGGCGTGGCCAATTCTCGAAGTAGCAAGACGACCACCATTTCCGACGATAATAGAGTGGGCAGGGCCCTTAAAAGAAATAGATGAGAGGTTACCTGAGGAGTTCGTCATGTGGGAGGTGGCACCAGTGTCCATGTACCAAGAAGAGTCTGAAGATGTCGGTTGCGTAGAGGAGAAGGCGTGATGCAGAGCTGACGGAACATAGCCTGGGTCAGGCGATGTCAGAGAGGCCTGAGGACCGGCATGTCGAGGGGTAGGATATCCAGAGTATCGGTGCATTTTTTTTTTATATTGGCCCTTAACTTAATAAGGAACTAACATAGGGCCAGAACCGTAATTAGGAAAAACAGGAGGGTGAGGTCGGCGGCTAGATTTTTAAATTGCAATAGGGCAATTTCTTCAATTTTTTTTTTTTTTTTGATTAGGAAAGATTTCGGGTGAGAAAGACTCTACCCGGCAGCATTCTTGCGGATGAGGTCCAAAAGACCTAAATCATTTGTAATATCGACTCCTCGGACAGAGTGGCAAAGGTGTGCAACCTTATCAGCCACTCTATTGCCCATACGAGGAACATAAAAGAAGGAGACTTCTTTCACAGTCGATAGCAGAATTTGTACATCAGAAAGGATCATTTCAATTTTCCAAGGGCATTTGGTTTTCCTATTTAAGTGATCAATGATTATCTTAGAGTCACCTTCAATTTGAATTTTGTCTATATTAAGTTGGCGAGCGTGTTGGATTCCCACTTTGAGAGCGAGAGCTTCCGCAGTGAGAGGACGTTGTTTGCCTAGTTTCTTGTGACACACTGATACTAGTTGTCCCTCCCAATCTCTGATAATGGCCCCAGCAGTGCTCTCGTTATTTGTAAGTGATGATCTATCGAAATTGAGCTTTAGCGTACCCCACGGTGGCTTGCGCCAAGAAACATTTTTGTGTTTTTTACTCTGATTTGGAGTTTTGGGGATAAAATGACTAACCTCTTCCTCAAAATCAGCCTCAACCACATATGTCTTTTTCCAGTTATCTATGTGTGATTTAATCAGACGTAATACTTTGTCTTTTTGCGGAATGGCCACCCGCTGAAACAAATATTGATTTCTAATATACCAAGTAGACCACCAAGAGAAAGCAAGAATTTCCAAGGCCGACGAGTTAAGATTCTTCCCAATAAACGACAAAATGGGCTTGATGTCCCGAGACTGGACAATCATGCAAGCAATAGTTAATTGGATTTGGGGGCAATTTCTTCAATTAATTCAAAAGGGCGTCGAATTGCTAATTAATTAGCAATCGCCAATTAATCCGAGGAGAGGTGTCGTTGTGGTGGCCGGACTGGAGGTCGGAGGAGAGAAGAGGAGAGGTGAGGCGGGAGGATCAAATTAGGGTTCCGTAAAAAAGAAAAGGTTGTGATACCATATGGAATGATATAATTGATGTAAAGTCCTCGTTGAGGGTTTCCATTCATTGATATAACATATATATATATATATATATATATATATATATATATATATATGTTACAAAGGTATTGGGCCTTAACGAACTTTTAGCCCACTATACAATATTAAGACCTATATAATCTATCAATCTTAGTATAAATACGACTGAACCTTGACTTGATTCACTTAACCGGCAACTTTGGCCGGGCAAAATATAATACACCTAGTTAGTTAAAAAAAAAAAGGAAAATGAATAAGATATATGGTTAAAGAAGGTCAATGCATAATTTAATTACATAGATCAGATCAAAGATGTAGATCGATAATCAACGACTGTAGCTTCTTGGGAAGATGAGACTTGTAGATCGGAGTTCTAATTAAATACTCCGTACTAATTGAAGCATATGGTGTAGCATTTTTTTTATTCTCTATATAAATGAAACTATTAATAATTGATCCAAACAAGCTATATTCTGCTAGTCCCTTTTTTTTAAGAGAGTGATTTGGATCTTCATATAAACTTGGAGAAATAGTGAAGTTAGACATGCTAACAAAATAGCCAAATCCGTTTGGAAAAATATTAGCTGATTAATAAGTTAATATGATGTTTAACCGCGTATAGTTGATGGAAAGTTGTGAATAGAAAATCATAAGCTCTGAAAAGCTTCGGTGAATAATTGTTGAAACACTCTCATTTCAAAAACTAATTCAACTAAAATTTTATATTTATTTTAACATATAATATCAAAATCAAAATGTCCAATAAGCTAGCTGTTTTTTTTTTTTTGCATGGTTTGGATTAATTTTAGTAGAACACTAGTCCATTCCCTGTGCTTTGCACGGGAATTTAATGAAAAAAATATTTCGGGGTGTCAAATTATAATATTTTTTCATAACTAAATAAAGTATATTCATCTATAAACAAAAATGATAGTCTATCTTATAATAATCTTAAGGGAAAACTAATTAAAATACCCCCACCTTTGGGGGCATGGTAAAAATATATCATCAGATTTCAAATGTAATAAAAATATCCCAACCTTTGAGGGTAGTGGTAGTATATTACCACGAGTATTCTCACGAGTAAAAAATGCCGACAAAGCGGCCTACGTGGAAGCATTTTTACAAATTAGCACTAAAATTGAGTTTTCTTGAACGATTTCCTTAGAACAAAAAATAAACCGACAACAAAATTAAACCCGAAAAGGCGAAATTGGCTCAACCAATGAACTAATTCTGTCAAAATTGCCTCAAATTAACACACCACGACTATTCCTAACAACCTCTTTATTTATTTATAGGGAGTCGTTAAAGAAAACTCTTGGGCAAAAAAATCCACGTAGGCGGTCTTATCAGCATTTTTTACTCGTGAAAAAACTCGTGGTAATATATTACCACTACCCTAAAAGGTCAGGATATTGTTATTACATTTGAAAGTTGAGGATATACTTTTACCATACTCTCAAAGGTGAGAGTATTTTAATTAGTTTTACCTAATTTTAATTACTACACCTTTTGTGTTTATCAATTGAGGCATCACAATTTTTATGAATTTTTTCTTGGGTTTTTTACCATTTGACAACATTCCCCACCCCCATGCCCCAACATTCAACGACAATGTATGACACGAGACAACCTTTGGACGATGTATGCATGACCCATTATAGCTCATGGTTCACCCCTTCTAATTAATCGTCTTAGCTAGAAAAACCATTAACTAATCCTCTGTTTTTTTTAATTTGACACTAAATTACAATCTATAAGAAGTTCTTACAAAAAAAACAACTACCACAATACCCATTTCAAGATTAAAATTAATTATATATCTCTATGTATAAAATATTTTTTGATAAACCTATATATAAAATATTAGAAGAATTCTAATAATGATTACATATTTATTCACGGATGTAGTAAATTGGATCAAATAAAGCATCAAATTATTTAGAAAATAATATATAATGAATCAAAAATGATTGAAATATTGTAAAATAAAAAGTCTTGATTTAAAACTTGTTTTTATATTTAAAAGTTCATTAACACATAAAATTTAACTCAATTAAGCCACCAAAGACGTACTTAATTTGCAATACCAAAAGAAAAAAACAAAGGAGTTAACAAATATTATTCATATTATGATATAATTTGTTTTCAGGTGTAGGATATAATGAACCTTGTCAGAATAAAAAAATTAATCATCTATTTTAAATTATATAAATATAAAATTAATTGATTTATACCATAAAAATATATCATTCTATTTTTAAAATTGACGGTATCAATTATAATTTTTTTATATGCTATAATACGTGTCGAATATGACGGTATAAATTATAAATATAAAAAAAAATATAATACGTGTCAAAATGTTAATAAAAAAATTGTATAGGATTTACTAACCATTCAATAGTTATTAGTAAGAACTAAGAAGTATTAAATTGTAAAAAAATTAACAAAAAACTTAATATTTTATCTAGTTTTTAGCTCATTAAAACACTTGTCGAAAAGTAAAAAATCTTATATTCTAAATCGGATGGAGTACAAAGTATTGGCTTATTTGAGTAGAGAAATTTCTTAGCAAGAGTTCAACATTTAGTAAATCAACTTCTATTTTAGTATTTTATGAAATTGATAATTTAATTAAATAAAAAATTGTAAAAAATGATTAAAAACTAAAATTATTAACCAATACACACACAATAAAATACGGAGTACGTATTTAACCAAGTAGGTAACCAATCTGATCACTTGTCAAATCAAAATATATGACCATATCCTTCTAAAAATAATAAGTACATCAACTTTTGATATAAATGCTAGGTTTTCTTATTAACATATTTATAATTAATTATGTGGCATTGTAGAATAAATGTGACACAATATTTATTGGTTGACATTTTAAGCGGGAACATTTTTTACCAGAAGTTGCCATATGGAAAAAACAACTTCTGTTTTAATATTGTTTTAAAAAAGGTCTGAATTTTAATTGAAATTAATTTTTGGTATGGCTAGTAAAATAGAAATGAGGAAAAATAACGTTTTAGAAGAAAATGAGACTAATATAATTACTTGAAATTTAACCACAAACGAAAGCTGTAATTATTTTAGGTGTTTATATTAACAAAAAACATTCATATCGATAAACCAAATGAAAATGAAAACAGTCGTATTGATTTTTTTTTAAATCTCATCGATATATTATATACATTTGATATGATATATTTCTTTGAATTTTAATTTGATGTATTCCATATTCTTTATTCTCCATATTCTATATTCTGATGGAGAATGATCAAGCAATTGGATGCCTACATAGATGTAGATTTTTAGCTTCCTTTTTAAACAATATATTCACACAATTATTTTCAAAACAATCAATATGATTAAGTTATTGAATTGCCAAAAATAAATATTTACTATCCAAATATTAATAATTATATAGACATGCATGTTTCTTAAAAAAATATCAATATATAGGTGGCATAAAAGATGCAATATGGCATGACATTATTGGCCAAAAAAATTGGAGGAATTTTTTTTAACCAGAGATCGACATGTGGCAGAATCAGCTTCTGCTTTAGTATTGTTTATGATGATGATGAAGGGAAATTGAACCATAGAGGGCCGTGAGGCTATCTTGGTACGTGTATAGTTTACTAGTTTAGGCTATTTCATGTAATTTCAAAACTTCAGACTATCAAGTGAAAATTCTCAAAAAAAAAAAAAAGTTATTTTTGGCAATTCCCCACATAAATTGAGTCAAGTATCAAAGGGAAAAGAAACGGGCCCTTAAATCCCCGTTACAGAAGACAAAAGAGCAACAACCTACTATAGGAATTGTTAGCCCAACCCCGAGAGGAGAATCAGGCCTAACGGACCAGATACAGGCAGCCCTTCCCCACTTAGGTGAAAGATTGATTCCATATGGATCCAAGAATGTTATTGCCCGGAGAGTTTAAATCCCGGCCATTTCAAAAGATCAGAGAAACTAGGACCCGATCTCTTTGAAAGAACCGAAAAAAAAAAAACACAATGACGTTTGTAGGATTCATTGCAAATTTCTAACAGCTTAAAAAAACAACTCTGGTGGATCATGCGAGAGCCTAGTCTTAAATACTATTAGATTTCGTAAAAAAACTTATGCAAATTATATTTAAACCTCCTCTTGTTCTTGAATTCTGTCATCATCTTGTAGTTCAATCTCAGTATCAAGTTGTCTGTTCCTTGAATGTCGGTCATTTGCTTCTTAACTTTGTTGCACAGGCAACTCACTGGTTGGTTCAGAAGCTTCATGGCACACTTCTTCAACAATGGAAACTGATCTTTGCCATATCTTTGCCATAATTTAACTGTGACACGATCAAAAATTGAAAGTCATTTTGTATGTCAAGAAAGTAAAATTTGAACAAAATGAACACATTAAGCTAGCATCTTCATCAACTTAACCTTTAATTACCACTCCTCCGTCTCACAAAACTTGTTTTTTGACTTTTTGACACGTTTTGTAAAAAGCTAAAAACTCTA
This sequence comes from Persicaria tinctoria, assembly GCA_037127255.1. NCBI lineage: Eukaryota > Viridiplantae > Streptophyta > Magnoliopsida > Caryophyllales > Polygonaceae > Persicaria > Persicaria tinctoria. Next base: position 700,127 of record JBANSL010000015.1, read on the forward strand.
TAAAATATCAATTTTTAAATAATCTCATAGATAATTGCATTAAGTATCTATGAAATTATTTTTGTACATTAATATAATCATTGATATTTTATACTATAGTTTTATCGTTATTAAAAAACATGTCAAAAGTAAAACATCAACTATTTTGCGGCAGCGGGAGTACTATATAGTTTGGCCGGTACACTTACTGTCATCATCAACATAATATGGACGCACTACACGTGGATTGATGGATCTGTTAGTGTAAGCCTTCCGCTCTGCATCAAGTGAGTAGAACGTAAAATTTGAACAAAATGAACACATTAAGCTAGCATCTTCATGAACTTAATATTTAATTACTACTATATAGTTTGGCTGGCACACTTACTGGAATAATTTTTTCTGAACCGATATGGAATTTTTGCAAGCGGATTGGTGGATCTGTTATTGTAAGCCTCCAGCTCTGCATCAAGTGCTTCGTGTTCTTCTCTTCTAACCATCCTTTGTAAGACATCCTTCACTGCATTAGTGAGATTGAGGTCCCCTTCTGGTTTGGCTGAAATACAAGCAGGGCTTAAATAGGTAAAAGCTGATTCCTGTTCGCTAGTTAGGTTTCCGAAATATTCCTCGAAACATTCCCAAAACATTTGATACTCTGAAAGCACTGGGTGAAAGGCGGACTTGATGTTCCCTTTTTCTCTGGTTATTATGCTATGCAAGTAGCCAGCAGTTAGAGATAAGTTGTCCGCAATATCATAAATCTTTATAAGAGATGTTCCAACGCCTTGTAGTTTTCCACCTACAAACCAAAACTCATTGGAGTCGATAATTGATATTATCTCATTATTACGATCATCACACTCCAATGTCTTCCTTTCGTCTGGTGTAAGATCTGATAACCAGCTTTTGAGCTTATCTTTGAGACTCATAATTGTTACGAGAAGTGTAAATGAACTCCCGAGTATGATAAGATGTTGATGATTTTTTATCAAATCACTTGACGATGAACCCAACATCATGAATGTGTATATTTTCTTTGATTTGTCTATCAAATCCTTTGCCCAATTGGTCTTGCAAATATCCCTACAAAATCTTTGAATTCTATCGTGGACACACCACATAGAAGGACCCTCTTTGTAACAAGTCAAATCAAATGATTGATAGTGACACTTACTCATAACACGATGGCTAATATATTGTGTTGCACCACCCAGCCCACACTCATGACTGAGATTATCAAAGTCGCTTTCTTGAGTAAAGAAGAATCCTTTTGGAGAAAACCAGCCAACAACAAAATTTTCTTCGCCAAGAGTAGCTGAAACCTTTTGTCCCTCTTCATTCAAGTTGTAGAAAATATATGTGCACCCAGTTTCCTTCCAAGATTCCTTAGCCTCCCGGATATAAGCCTCGGTCATACGCTCAAAAAACCCATACAGCAACTTTTGTATGACATTAGGATCATCTAAGCACAATGGAACTCTATCTTGTTGAGCTGTCATTTTCAAGAAACCCCTAAAATGCGAGTCCATGATAGTATCAACAGAAACATTTCTATGTAGCAAGAACTCCACGAGTGTATCAAGCACAATTTCTTCCCCCTCCTCATTCATACTTGTAGAAACTTGTGAGAACCGTGCTTTTTTTCGTGGGCGTCGATTCAGCGCTTTAATCCTAATTAGTGTAGGCACATTTTCACAGGGTGAAATATCATTTCCTTCACCGGATAAGTGATTTCTGATTCCCTCAGGGGCTGTCCCCGAAAACTCACTCCTGCAATGTTTACATCTCCATCTAGGAAGTTCACCCGGTAACTTTTCAACATTATCCCAGCAAAAATCGGACAAATCAGCTTTACCCAAAGCTTTACCGGGCGTATTTATATTTATATTGCATTCGGAGCCATAATCTGCTAGTAACTGAAGGCTATCATAGTCAATCATATAATCCGGGTTGCCAAGTGCCTCCATGGATGGGATATCACTGTTTGCAATACCACAAGTATCATCACGATTTGCACCAACTTTGACCATAGAAGAAGAAGCTTGGACGGGTGCTGCAGCAGAATAAGGAAGCTTGGCTCTTTCCATTATTGCCAACTCTCTACTATGTGGATCCACTTTTGGACAGGATGCAATACCAGTTCCTTGACCGGCCAAGTGATTTCTGATCATCTCGGCTGAACCCGAATACTCCTCCCCGCAGTGATTACATCTCCACCTAGGATTAGAGCTAGAAGAACCCTCTTCGATTTTGACATTATCCCACCAAACTTGGTCTTTAGTTGTACCCACACTACTCATAATCGATTCAAACTGATTGTTCAAGTAACAATCTCTAAATCCGGCCTGCATGTTGTATCAACATGAAACTGAAATCAATTTGAAACTATATAATATCTAAAACCTATGAAATCCTAAACCATCAAACAAGCACAAAGCATACCTCATTCCTACACAGAGGAAATTAATAAAATTAGTAAGATAGGGAAAAGAAAAAACAGAAATTAGATCCACCAAGAAATTAAAGTGCAAAATTGTACCTGAAGTGCAGATCGAGAAGGAGCTTCTGATTTTTTAGATTACAAAACGATATTGATGGTTGTTTGGAGATTAGAGGGAGAGAGATGGGGGTCAGGGAGTTGCAAGTGGTCCGGAGCGCGCATGAGCAATTAGTCAGCGCATACACAAAATTATAAATCTTTTTTTTTCCTAAATTTTAATAGCTTTTCTACTTATGGAATTTATCTAAAATATATAGAGTTTTCTCTAACCTTAGCAAATTGTCTCTGAATTTTTTTTTCTCATTTTTTATTTTAAATAATGTAATGTGAATGAATCTTATTATTTTTCAAAAAATCTAGAATATGTTGGGGTGCTCTATACGCGAAGAGAGAGAGAGAGAGGTGGTGCCTAGATTAAAGAGAGAGTCGGTGAAGGAAGGTCGGTCACGATATTATTGGGAAATATTCCTTATAAAAAAAATGGATATTTTATATGGGTTTTATCGTCCTAAAGAAACGTGTGTAAATAGTAAATAACATGTTTTGCGAACGGATACCATATAATTTTTAGCTCTTTAAAATACGTGTTGAAAAGTCAAACGTTCTGTATTTTGGGTCGGAGAGAATATTATAATTCTTAATAATAAGTATAACATTATTTTAAAATTTTAATAAAAATATTAATATTTTATAGAGTTTTTGACTCCGCTGAAAAATCAAACGAATTATATAATAGATGATAAATATTAAGGAAAATATGAAAATAGAAATAAAAAATTTAAAGCTAATAACCCAATTAAAAGGTTAAAAAAGGAAAATTTTGGTGAATAGATAAATGTCCATTTTTATTTGATAATTAAGTAAGGGCCCGTTTGGAAAGAGTATATAGATATAGGATATAGACTATGTACGTATATGAGATATAGATATCAAGCTGTGGGTATTGGATATGGGTATATGATTGATATATATATCTTATATCTCGTGTTTGGAAATAGTATATCGGGAAATTCCGTTTGGTGCCCCTGAGTTTTTGACAATTCCGGCTGGTGTCCCACACTTTTTTTTTGTCCGGATGGTACCTCTGAGTTTTGTCAAAAGTCCGGCCCATGCCCAGAACTTATAGTTTCTTCTTTTTTAATGAATAAAACCACCCTTTATTTTTATTTTTTCATAAATTTGCCCATTTACTTTTAACATTGAACAAAACTACTTATTATTTAACAAAATTCAACACAAAAGTGACAAAATCAACTTTATTTTTTAAAATTTTACAAAATCACATATTATTTCCAAAATTTTTATTCCAAAATCACTCTTGTTTTCAAAAAATAGAACAAAATCCCTATGATTTTTAAAATTGTACAAAAGATCTATTATTTTTCTATACTTTGCAAAAACGAAAAACACTCATTATTTGCAAAAACATTATAAAAAATTCTAAAATTCTTATATATTTTTCGGTTTTCAAAGGCATAACATATATAAATTTATGTAATTTTTTTTATATAATTTTACGTTTTTTCTTATATATATACATTGAACACATTATACATGTAATTACACACAATATATATAAAAAAAAATTGATCAACAATGTATACAAAATATATATACACACTGTAAGTGTTCAATGTAAAAATTGATCAACACTATACACACACGTTTTACAGTGTATATATACGCGCGTACAATATATATACCTTCCTTACAAAAAAACAGTGTATATATACACTGTAAAAGTGTATCATAGTGTATATAATATATATTAAACATATAATATATATTAAATATAATATAATATAATAAATATATGAGGGACGGGACGGGATTTGCGGGATGAGGAATCCTTGTCCGGCGTCCCGTCCGGTAAAATCTTTGCGGGACGGGACCGGAAGAGGATTCACTATTCTTTTTTCAAATCCCACCGGCATCGGGACGGGCCTGAGATTTGCGGAATTTGTGCCCACCCCTATTATGTACATGCAAAGTTTGACAAATAATGAGATTTACTTTTTACAAAATATGAAAAATATATAACAAATCTTTTGTTTAATGTTAAAAATGAGTATTTTTTGCTAAAACTTTGGCAATAATGTGTGATTTTGTTCATTTTAAAAAATAAAGGTGGTTTTTTCAATTTTGTGTTGAATTTAGTTAAATAATAAGTAGTTTTGTTCAATGTTTAAAATAAATGGGCATATTTATGAAAAAATAAAAATAAAGGGTGGTTTTAATCATTAAAAAGGAAGAAACTATAAGTTTTGGGCATGGGCCGGACTTTTGACAAAACTCTGGGGTACTATCCGGACAAAAAAAAGTGTGGGACACCAACCGGAATTGTCAAAAACTCAGGGGCACCAAACGGAATTTCCCTAGTATATCAAAGCTTGATATTGGGTATGGATATAGGATTCAAAGTTAGAATAAATGAATGAATAAATAACCAAAGCAAGGTCTGTAGAAAAATCCTAAAGCAATGGGCACCGGTTAAGTTTCAAAATAAAAGTTATACCACCCAAAAAAGCTCATTGAAAAAACCCTAGCCGTCATACCACCCAAATCTCATCTTCCTCCTTCGGTTCCGGCACCATCTCAGCGGTTCAGTCCGCTGATGTCGGTCCCGGCACCGCCCCCGCCCCCGCTGCCGTCCAAACACCTAAAAAACCCAACCCCCAAACCCACCCTAAACACAAACCCTAGGCTCAGCCGCCGCCGCGCCTCGTCTTGCTCTTGGTCCGCCATCACCGTCACCTCTAAACGCTCCCGTGAAGCAGAGCCTTGAGCCAACTTCCATGGCCAACCACCACCACCAGCGACCCTTAGTCACGAGCCCCCTCCGCAGATCTCCACCGCCTGGCCACCACTGTTCTTCGCCCCTGCTGATCGGACCACCGCACCTTCACCTTCCTCTTCTCCCTCGAATCGTCTCGTGAGCCGCCCCTGACCACCGTCACCACTCCTTGTTATCAATCGCTGCCCAAGCCTCTGCCGTTGCCGCCAACGACCCACGCCTCCGATCCTCCTCCATAGAGTCGATTGCTGTCGCCGTCCCTCCCTCCGGCGGCCTGGTGCGACTACCCCTCCACCCCGAGGTATCAACCTTCCGGCCAACCCTCTATTTACTCTTCCCCCTCTCCTCAGCCTGTAGCCATGAAAAATAACCCCAAATTGAAGTTCTGACCAGATCCCCAATTACCCACAAAAAATTAAACCAAAATTCCAAACTTTGTGTCTCAAATTGCTTACAAATCTAACCCCTAATTTTCCCACAAAATTTACCCCAAATTTCTTCTTTCAACATGTTTTCTAACCCCTAATTTTCCCACAAAATTTACCCCAAATTTCTTCTTTCAACATGTTTGCAAGCAGGCGAAAGCCAATTTCTTCTTTCAACATGTATGCAAGCAGGCGAAAGCCGTGAGTAACCCTCTCCAGATCTGATTTTCCCCTAATCTAAAGATTTGGGTTACCCAAATCTGATTTACCCAAATCGCATACCCAAATCTGATAAAACCACCAAAAAATGGAAAACCCATAAATTCGAAAAGCTTTGATCTACGACCTTGGGTCTAGATCCGACGCAATCACCACCTAAAGTCATCTCAACAGCCATCCAGAATCAAAAAAAAAAAAAAAAAAAAAAAAAAAAAAAAAACCTAAGAACACAGATGACAACGACCAGAAAGCAGAGGGAGCAATTTCGAACAGACCAGTCCATCCCTCGCTGATGCTTCTTCATCAGGCTAGTCCATCCCTCAATTTTTTGTGAAGGATGTAAGGAATTTCTGGTCAGATGCAAATTTCGAACGGCATGAAAAATTCGAACAGAAGTTTTCACACAGATGCAAGTGATGAACAACAATTTCGTGAAGAATCGAGAAGATGCAACTTTGAACAGATGCAATGGCGAGCAGATCTATAGAGAAGGAGAAGAAATCGTTCCTGCTCAATCACCCGTCCCTCTTTTTCTATAGCCCCAATTTTGAGAGGTCTAAAAAGGAAGAAAAATATGAGATATAGGATTGATATCTATATACTAATTTAGATAAACATACCAAACAAGGTATATAGATATTGGACTTTCTATACCCATAGCTTATATTTATATACTCATTCCAAACAAGTCCTAAAAGTGTCCAAAATAATTTCATAATACCCTAAATACCCCTCTTTTAATTTTCTCCCCTTCAACCCTGTTTTCATCTTTCCCATCTTCTTTCAACACCAAACTGTTTGCAAAGATAGAGGCCTTGGTGGCAACACGATCGAGGTCGAAGGCCGAAGCTGCTAGTCTGCTACTGCTATCCTCCTACCTTGCCCCTTGTTTTTTTAATTTAAAACAAAGACTTAATTCCAAATTTCCAACGGTTGTTTGGCAAATCTGCATCTTGGACTTGGACTAGCTTCAACCTTATCAAATTCTATAGGGAAAATTCCTCTATAGTCTCCTAAACTTTAAGGATTAGCCACTGTTAGTTGATAACCTTTTTAATGTTAATTTTATCCATAACCTTTTACATATTGCTACTATTTGATCCTCGCATCCCACTAAATGCCAACCTTTTATTAAAGGAAAGATGGATAAAAATAATACCAAGTATCAACTTTTGACTAAATATAATACGAACTTTGAAATTGGCCGTTTCATATACGAACTATTGCCCTATTAACCGAAAATAATACATATGTGTATTCTAGTGAACTTTCCGACCAAATACGCCTCGTGGACGCCGGAAAACACACATGGCATAAATTTTTGCCACGTCACTAAACTTGTAAGTTATGCCATATCATAAATTTATTTTTCATTTTTTTTTTAAAAAAAAAATTAAATAAATAGGCAAATAGCTAAAGTACCTATCGAAACAATGGAGGAGAGAACGAGCCGATAACATTTAGAAGAATGTGAAGACGCCCACCCTCGATTCAAGCTGATTGGTCAAGTAGCAATCTCTAAATCCCGCCGCCTGCATCCATGTTGTATCAACATGAGACTGAAATCAATTTGAAACTATATAATGTCTAAAACCTATGAAATCCTAAACTATCAAACAAGCACAAAGCATACCTCATTCATAGACACGTACAGGAAATAAGATAGGGAAAAGGAAAAACAGAAATTAGATCCACCACGAAATTAAAGAGCAAAATTGTACCCGAAGTGAAAATCGAGAAGGAGCGTCTGATTTTTAAGATTACAAAACGATATTGGTGGTTGTTGGGGATTAGAGGGAGAGAAAGACCAGAGAGAGATGGGAGTCAAGGGGGATGCAACTATGCAAGTTGTCCGGTGGTGTAAACGCGGAGGGAGAGGGAGGTGGGGCCTAGTTTAGAGTGAGGGTGGTCCGGATATTTATAGTATTATATATACTCCCTTGACTTTTTTAACACACTTTTAAAAAAGTTAAAAATCTAAAAAAAAAAAATTTATTTTTAATTAATTTTTTAAAATAATATTATATATTTAAACATAACTTTAAGATTTTAATGTAAAAATATTAATATTTTATAGATTTTTTTTAATACAAAATGTGCTAAAATCAAATAACTTGCACCATTGATGATAAATACGGAGTATTAAGCAAAATTGCATAAAATCGCCCTTTAATTAATTTTTTAAAATTATAGTCACCCATTTTTGGGAAAATTATATAAAATCGCCCTTTATATAAGTTATTTTGCACAAAATCATCTATTAAAATAAAATTTGCAAAAAAAACACCCTTTAAATATGTTTTTTTTTTATAAGATAAAAATTCGGGTGGTGGTTATCCTATCCGCGAGCATCCCGAAGGATGAGATCACGAAAATCTGAAAGAAATACAATCTCAGAATACAAAAAAAGAACCACTCAAAGCAAGCCCAAAAAAAAAAACTCAAACCCTAAGCATACAAGCGGTCACAACATCGAGAGGAAGGAAGCCCAACGAGGTGAAGTGGATGGTGAGCGCATGGGAAAGATCATGCTGACACGATGTCTCGCCGCACTCTTTAAATATATTGTGCTAACAATGTACCACCCTTTACCCATTTTCCGTCTCAAGATTGTTAAAAGGTGATTGTCTTACGGTTATGAACGTGATCAATAGGACCTGGAAGCCCCCTTGGGAGGTTAAGACTCTGACTTCGGACGCTCTCCTTCTTCTCAGTTCCTTTGATAGGGCCTCCGTTACTCACATCTTTAGGGAGGTCATCAAGGCGATTGATCGACTTTCACACCTGGCTTTGGATTTCGCCTCGTCCTCTTGGAGGACCCACTTAGAGTTTCAAACTCTCGTTCATAAGGACGCTCTTGAGTGGTTATATAATTAAGGTTGACACACCCCAAATTCTCGCCTTGTATAACAAGACAAAACAAAAAAATATTGCAAGCTTGTTAAAAGTTGGTGGTTCAATATAGAGCTGACGATGGACGTAAGTTATTGGTTCAGTATAGAGTTGGCGATGGACGTTAAAGGAAGACAAGCTTTAGTCCTTCCTCATGTGTACTCGGTCCACACTCATGACTGAGAAAGAATTGAGTGTAAGAGGAATAAAGAAGAGAATGACGCAGAAAAAATCGAAGGAGATGATGAATTAAGGTGAAGAAGACTACATCGCAGAAGTTGAAGACATCACATCTTTTAAGCCTGTCAATAAAACACCTGATGTTAATTAAATTAATTTTACGTCAATTATTAAATTTGTGATGTTGAAAAACATTTAGACATCTGTCAATTTTTTTTACAAATGTAAAATTTTTCATTCTTAAAAAATCGCACCCGGGTTTGAATTTTCTAAGATAAATGAGCGGGACTTTATTACAATTATTATTCGATCACTACCAACTCCCTAAACTCTTGCATGTGGTTCTAGAAGCATTGGGTCCCTAGTATCCGTAGTAGGGGTGGGCATGGGACGGGACGGGACGGGATTGGGGTAATCCCGCGTCCCGTCCCTCGTATTTTTTGCGGGACGGGATCGGGACGGGACGGGATTTGTCCCTCATAAAAAAAAGATTAAAATACAATATAAAAAAAACAGTAAGTCTTTAAAAAAAATTAAATTCATACATAATTCTTAAATTCATGCATAGTTAATTCATGCAGATTAAAATGCAATCCGAGAGGTGCAAGCCTAAGTGCAGTAAGTCCTTTTTTTCAAAAGGCCATTAGGCCAACAGTATGTAAGTCACTAAAACCAAACGGTGTATTTTATACGTACGGAGTATATTTTTAACGTTTTTATTATTATTTTAAAATTTGGATTTAAATAAATGTTAAGGTATAATGTAAATATATTCTTATATATTTTAATTAATTATATAAAAATATATTTAATTTTATATATATGCGGGACGGGACGGGATTTGCGGGATTCGAACACTCTGTCCCGCGTCCCGTCCCGCGTGATTTTTACGGGACGGGATCGGGACGGGATTGAATTTTTTTTTCTAAATCCCACCGGGATCGGGACGGGATGCGGGACGGGACGGGATTTGCGGGATTTGTGCCCACCCCTAATCCGTAGCACGTAGATCAGCATCTTTCCCACATCGTCGACTTGTGTGGTTGTCAACCCAACTTCGCTTCCTCTAAGAGATGATTCTCACATGTCGATTTCTTACACAATCCAGGCTCCCAACCTGTTCATTAGGACGGGTTTGCTACTATATATAGAGGTTCGACCCGCAAGAGCAGAGGTAGTCGAAACCCTTAGCTAGATGCAACTCAGTCAAGGTGAACAATCAAGACAAAATAACAACGTAATAACAATATAAACGCAAAGGAAACGAAATAATTATAAGATTGAAGAACCTGAATTAATAACCCTTAGCTAGGTGCATTTGTATGTTTTTAACTGCAATCTAATGAATGTCATTACATTTAAAATCTCTTCTTTTTCTTTTCTCAAACATTAGGTTTGAAATCCCTAAAATCTATATTTAAATCCTTATATATTATATTAAATCTATAGCTAATATTAGTTTATAAGAATTTAAGATGATGCGTCATCTATATCTATTATTAATATATAAGTCTTTATGATGCTTTGTCATAACCCGTTTTTTAAGAATCCCTTAACCAACTTATTTTTATGTGTTTTAATCAATAATTAAGCTTCAATTACAATTATATTTTAAAAAGTCATTAAGATATTCTACATTTTTTTTAAACCAATGAGTTTAATTCAATACATTGAATTAATAAATAATCTTATCTATATGTAAATATGTATATGTTATATTAAGTCAAAGCATTTTTAATGTTTATTCTCTCTTTGGATTTATATAAAATTATATATTTAGTTAAATCTTTTAAATAAGATTACCATCACTATATTAATAATGTAAAAAATTAATATAACAAAATTTTCTAACAACCTTAAAAGGATATATATATATATATATATATATATATATATATATATATATATATATATATATATATATATATATATATATATAGAGAGAGAGAGAGAGAGAGAGAGAGAGAGAGAGAGAGAGGGGTTGGTTCTTGTGTACTCAGACTTTAACGTGTATCATGTGAACACATCTGGGCCGTTGATTAAATGAAATGGAATGCTGAGATTAATAGGCAATTTTAGCTTTTTTTTTTAAATTAAAAAACAGTGAGACCCACGTCTTTTTTTTTTTTGCACACTTGCTGAATGGGGGCGGGTGTGGTGCACTCTCTTCAAATGATTCGACGGTATATCCGGATTATTCGATCGTATCGTCTGATTATGCAATGGTATCGACAAATTATGGGATGGTATATATATATATATATTGTTAATCTTTATAAATGGTTGATTATTCGGTCGCCTACGAATGATTATTCGGTGATATATAGATGATTATTCACTCGTATATGAGTGATTATTGCTTGATTATTCGATGGTATCGATCGGTTATTTGATGGTATCGATAGATTATTCAATGGTATCGATCTAAACGAATTGATGGATGTGATTAAATGTGATTTTTTAATTTTTTTGTTTTAAAATTAGTGGGACCCGGTTGAAATTTCAACTTACCTTCTCCATCCATGCGCGTGTAGTGCATTTGCAGTGGGGCCACTCTAACAACTCAAACCCACGTCTGTTGTGAGCTGAATCTGCCATGTTTTATAGTAACTTTTATACCGTTTTCTGCATACATTTCATGCATTTGGGCTAAGATAGTACAGAATCTATGTAGTTTATGTTTATTTGCCAAATTATGGAATCTACACCAGTTTCTGTTTAATTTCGCAGAATTCGAGGCAAATTACAGCAGTTCTGAGAAAGGTCGGAAAAGCTCGGAAATCAACTACAGAAGTCCAAGGTCAAGATGCAGCGGAACCAGTCGAATCGAGCTAGGAGCCCATGATTACTCGATCTAGAGTACACTCTACTCGATCTCGACGAATGTGTCCGAGCACATACCTTGTCGACTAGGCACTGATCGGGAGACTGAGTCAGAGACAACCCGACTCCGGAAATCCTACTCGATCTCGAGTTTCCTTGTCGAGATCGACAACACCTAGACACCATGTCCGGAGTCGACGAAGCTTTGCCAAGTCAAGAAGCTGAAGACGGAGAAGCCGAGCACTAACCATTACTCGATCTCGAGGAGCCTTGTCGAGATCGAGGACCACCATGGCGCCAGTCCGAGCCATGACGAGCACCAGCTCCTCGACAACATCAGGCCAACCATCCTCGATGCACACCCAACTCAATCTCGAGTTGTTTACTTGATCTTGAGGAGCCAGGAGCCAAGATCCGAGCTTGATCGAGCAGCTGCTACCCGAGACATCCAAGCCAGCCATAGTCGACGTCAATCCTACTCGATCTCGAGCACAGTTTGTCGAGATCGAGGAGAGCCGTGTCCGAAACCGCATTACGCGCTTTGGCTGTCCGTGTCGAGCTGGGAATCCTTGGAGCCGAAGGAAGCCAAGTCAATCCGATATCTATCAAATTCTATCTATGGAGAAGATTTACCACACACATGAAGAGACTTACCTATTTAGATTTATTTTCCCCTTTTAGATTTAATTCCTAAATTAGATTTATTTATCTTTTAAGCTTTTTAGATAAAGATAGATATATTCTATCCTTGAATAGCAAGGAATAGAAGGCTATAAATAAAGCCTTAGGGGCTGAGCATTAAGCATCTTATTCCAATTGAATTTCCATTCAAGTAAGTAAGAGAGAGAGAGAAAGTTTGTGGCGAGCAAGGTGGAAAGGCGAAAGCGGATTTGTCTTGTTTGGTTGTAAGCTTTCTTTATTTAATTCAATGCAAGTTAGTTTCTTTTGTTATTTAATATCTTTCTTGATAATGAAGAGCGAGTAGTCCACCCACTTCTGGGACTAGGGTGAGCCCGACGGTGGCCATGTAAGGTGACGCAGTAAAGGTTTGATCTTTCTATGCGATTCTTCTTCTATCCCTATGAGCATGATTCTTTTGCGAGAGTTGAAGGTGATCCTTGTTTGTGTTATTGAAGCGAAAGTGATCTTAATGCAACTTGGGTTAATTATGTGAAAAGGGTTAGTAACAAATTAGGGTTTATGCGAAAGCCTCTATATGCCTATTTGTTAATAACGAAAGTTATTTTGATGGAAAGCATGATCTTTTATGCCTTTATGTGTTACTTTACATGATTATCGTTGTGGCGTTGATACCCTGGCTTTGGAAGTTCTTTATATATTGAGTTTATTTCTTCCGAAATCTGAAATATGTGTTCGAAATCTGCAATTTACAGTTTCTGTGTTTTAGTCGATCTGGAGGAAAAGTTGTCAATCTCGAGTAGGCTGTTGTCGAGATCGAGTTACTGTTGGTCTAGATCGAGTTGTCTGTTGTCGATTCTGAAATTTCTGTTTCTACTGTTTTTACTCTATCTCGAGTAGCTTTTGTCGAGATCGAGTAGATTCTGTCTTTGCCTTTATTTCTGCTTTTGTTTGTTATTTCTGTCTTGGTTTCTTTGTTTCTGTCTTCTGTTTGCTTTTTTGTGAGATTTACAGCTACCTAGGATACGCTGACACGCTTCCTCGTGGATCGATCCTAACTTCCTACTACTGCATAGGGAGGAGGTCTTGTAATTATTTGCTGGGGCACGAATCTGGTTTGATCTATTTTATTATATTTCATACTCGATTTCCTCTCACAACAACGTTCTACACTTCTACCACCTCCCATCGTTTTTTCTTGGTTTGCTTTTTTTAAAAAAAAAAAAAATGTCTTTATGGGTTAGTGAAAAAATCTATAGGACCTACCTGATTTCGTTTTAAAATTTTGACAATTTCACTGAATAATGTTTTGTATTCTACCGAATAATATTATGTTATGTTTTTCTATCTAGCTCAAATCAAAATTTAACAATTCTACTGAATAATTTGTCACATGCTAGTTTTGTATTCTACCAATTTATACGAATAATGATTCATATTTCACCGAATAATGTTTTACATTTCACCGAATAATGTTTTACATTTCACTGAATAATGTTTATTATTCGGTGCGATGAAGGTTTTTATGTTGTTTGTCAACCCGAAAACGGCCTATACTAGTGAATAATGAATCAGATTTCACCGAATAATGGATCAAACTCGTTGCCACTAGTATCTAAAATTCGACATTAATAATTCATAACAAACTCAATTAGAAATCGCAGATTTCAAAACTGAAAGTCAAAATAGAATAGGAATTAGAAACATCAAAGACCCTTCACCCTACCCATGGCAGATCCGACCGCCACCGTACCATCAGAAGCAGCTAACCAGTGGATCAGTGTCGCCTCTCCCAATCGCCACCGTCGCTCCGCCCAAATCGCGTAGGAGGTCCGTCCAGCAACAAGAGCGGCTACATCGCTGCCTGCCTCCGCTCAGCGTCGTCGAATTCACCGTCGCTTCCACTAAACTCTTCATCATCGGCAGCGGCCCAGCAGATGAAGAAGGCGCCGATGTCGACACCCAAATTTGAGAACCGCCATCGCCGGCCTCCCGGATCTGAGGCTCTTCGGCTCCACCGGAATTGGGGCTCCACGAAGATGAAGAAGGCGCCGATTTATGGAGGAGAACGAAGGGAACCCGTCGATTTCGATTCGCCTCCGCTAAGCCTCCGATTCACCTCCGCCTTCGCTTGATGTGCGAGATCTGAGATTTCGTCCCTCCTTCCATGAGTCGCGCTCGCCCCCACCTCCGCTTCGATTCGCCTCCGGCTACCAGATCTGAGGGGAAGAAGGAAGAAAACCCATCTCCGGCCAAATCTAGTTGGGATTGGACCAGAAATAGCCACCGTCGCAACACCATCCTTTTCGCTCTTCACCGTCACCTAGGGTTGCGCCTCTGCCTCGCTTTGGCTCCATGGGCCCACATCGATGAAGAAGAAGACCGTAAGGACTCGATTCCGGCTTGCCTGGGCTCGCCTCCGCTTTGCCTCCCCGGTGATGTCCGCTTTGCCGAAATCGCCGCCGTTCTCGCCCTTATTGCCTCCGCTTCGCCTTCCTCGTTTCACATGTAGATGATGATTAGGGATTAGGTTTTTATTTCCCAGCATTCACGTGCCTACGCTCCTGGAACGAGGGATAGATATCCTTTTTTATTTTTTATTTTTTTTAAAAGGGGCACGTGTAAACATCTCACCCATCTATTTAATTGAGATCAAGGGTTCATATTTGTGCACAAAGTACACCCTAAGGGGTGTGCACAATATACCTACTCCCCCCCCCTCTCTCTCTCTCTCTCTCTCTCTCTCTCTCTCTCTATATATATATATATATATATATATATATATATATATATATAGGATGGTTATGGTGTAAACAACTCTTAGGGTGCAATTTGTGAACACATCTAGCCATCTAGGCCTTCCATTTGGGAGAAATCAACAGCCGAGAATAATCTGATTTTTTAATAAAAAAAATTAATTAAAAGCCACCCAAATTGGCTTTAACAGGCGCGTGTAGGCCACTAATGAAAATAATCCCACTGATCAAGAGAAAAAATAAATAAAAATAAAGAGAAACAAATCCACACAACTCCACCATCGCCGGGCTACTGGTAGTTTTTTTTTTTTTTTTTTTGAAACAGAAAGAATTTGACCATAGAGCTAAGCTCTATCAGCGAAGAGCATCCTTGCGGATGAGACTATGCAACAGAGAATCATCAGGAGTCATAGATCCGTTAGAAGCAAAGACAATACGTGACAAGCGGCCAGCCACCAGATTTGCCTCACGGAAGACATGACGAATCTCAACAGAACCAAAGAAGTCCAGCGAAACTAGACTGTCCGAGACAATCATTTCAGAGTCTCCAGTAGGCTTCCCCATACCTTTTAGACTTTTGATAATCGTTAAGTTATCTCCTTCAATGATAAGGTTCATAATTTTCAGTTCTTTTGTGGCTTGCAGGCCCTTCCAAAGGCCCATGCTTTCACAACCACAAACCGAGGTGATTGGTGAGGTTCTTGAGCCACTGAAAAAAGCTAGATCTTCAAAACATTTTTCCCCACCAAACAAAGGCTAGATCTTCAAAACATTTTTCCCCAATTGTATTTTTGATATCCCAGATTGTGTCGTTAAGGTGTTCCTCTTTGTTGAAACAACCCAGGATTTTCCTAAAGGCACCCAGGTTATTTGCAATAAGGGTTTTCCTAGAAACAAGACAGTCCCATAGTAGATGGTTAAGGTCTTCATAGCAGGAGTCACAGTGTGGGCAATTCGTCGGAATACCAAGACGGCGAGATGCCAGTTTAACCGTAGTGGGTATTCCGTTCTTAAGGATTTTCCAAAGGAAAGATTTTATTTTAGGAGGAATCTTTAGCCCCCAAACCCAGTTTATATCCGAAATTTCATGGTTTTTGTGTCTATGTATCATGTCAATTGCAGACTTTGTGCTGAACCAGCCATTTTTGCTCCATTTCCAATATAGTCTATCAACATGGATGTGTTGTGGTATTGGGGTTGTTTTGATTGCTTCTATTATGTCATTTGGAATAACGTTTTGTAGATTTTCTTGTAATTTATCTTGGTCCCATGTTTTATTCTGTTTTAGGAAATAATTTATGTTGATTGTTTCATCATTTTGTTGTGTTCCTGAGATTAGTGAATTCAGTGGCGAAGAGACTAGCCACATGTCCCGCCAAAAATTAATGGATGAGCCATTCCCAATAGACCATTTTAGACCTTGCTTGAATAAAGGTAATAATTTAATTAAATGCGTCCATTGCCAGGAAGAGGTCCCATGCTTCTGATAATTCAGAATGTTTTGATCTTTGAGATATTTTTCTTTGATTAATGTAACCCAGGGGCTAGATGGTTCTGCTAATAGTTTCCAAAGTAATTTCATCTGAAGGGCTTTATTCATGTCCTCAGAGCTACGAAGACTAAGTCCTCCATTTTCCTTGGTTTTACAAACCTCAAACCAGCTGATGAGGGGTTTGTGATTCGGGCCCTTGTTCCAAAGGAAGTTTCGGTTGATTTTGTCAAGTTCTGTGTGAACAGATTTGGGTAGCATAAAGCATTGCATTATATGTAAAGGTTTAGCTGCTAGCGTCGTTTTGATCAAGGTGCAACAACCCGCTTGTGAGAGGCAATTCGCCTTCCATCTGTGTAGCTGTGACTTAGTTTTTGTTAATAAGTCTTTAAATTCGTCCTTTGTCACTCGTCCTTCAATGATCGGACATCCCAAATAGCTCCCCAATTTGGGGGTGTGTGCTATTTCAAGCTCATTTCGAATGAGATTTTTTTGTGTGGTTGAAACGTTTCCGGATGTTTGGAATTGAGATTTGTGCCTATTCACTCGTTGTCCTGACAAAGATGAGTATTCTTGTAGTACTTTGTTAATTTTCTCACAACCGGTTTTGGTTGTTGATGCAAAGATGACAATATCGTCAGCAAAGGCTAAGAAGGGGATTTTCGTACCACCGCGTGTTAGTTTGATTCCTAGATGGCTTTGCGGCCTTTCTGACTCATGTTGTAGCCCTCGAGCTAGAATTTCTGATATTATTAAAAATAGGTATGGTGAGAGCGGGTATCCCTGGCGTAATCCCCGCTTGGGGAAAAACATATCCGTGGGTTCATTGTTTACTAGTACTGAGTATGTTACAGTTGTAATACATTCTTTGATCCATTCCATGAATTTGGGTGAGAAACCAAGTTTAAGCATGGTGGAGAGTAAGAAGTTCCAGTCGACCATATCAAAAGCTTTTTCCATGTCTAGCTTGACTGTCATCCAACCTGAATTTCCTTTTTTTTTGAAAAAGAGTGGAATATTTCATTTGCAATTAAGATGTTATCCTGTATTGATCTGCCAGAAGAGAAGGCACTTTGAAGTGGGTTTGTTATTTTGGGGATAATCCTTTTTAGTCTTGATGCTAGTATTTTGGATATAATTTTGTATGTTGTTGAGCATAGGCTAATAGGCCTATAGTGAGATGTTGTGGTCGGGTTGTCTATCTTCGGTATTAATGCTATGAACGTGTGGTTTGCCTGTTTTAGAATTCTTCCACTCAGAAAGAAGCTCTTGACCGCCTTTATGACGGATGGTTCAACTATGTGCCAGTATTTTTTGAAGAATCCGGCAGGAAACCCATCAGGTTCTGGGGATTTATCATTGGCAAGACTGAAAACCGCATTCTTTATTTCAGAATTTGTGATTTGGCGAGTCAGCCAGTCATTATCTTCGTTCGAGATTTTATTTCCTACATGATGTAGTAAATTGCTTGGTATTTGTTGTCGGGGTTGTTGTGAAAATCTCTGGCTGAAGTCCTGCTTGATTAGCTCTCTGATGTCTTTTTCACTGCTGAGTGATACACCAGCGGTGGTTTGAAGGTGCTTTATTGTGTTTCTGTTTTGTCTTCCAGTTGCAATTTTATGAAAGTATTTTGTGTTAGCGTCAATTGATTTTACGTGTATTCTTTTGGCCCTTTGCCCCCAATATTTTTGTTGGAAGGAAAGGAGAGAGGCATGCTTTGTTGTGAGCCTTTTGATTTTGTTATCCAGGTTTTGGTTATAAGCATTGCAAAGACTTTTCTGTAATTCAGTAATTCTGTTTCTACTTGTTTAATTTGGCGAAAGACGTTTCCAAACGTTACTTTGCTCCATAGCTTGCTTTTCCTTTTGACCTCTTGCAATTTCTTTGTTAATTTGAACATTTGAGAGCCGGGAGAGTCAAGCCTCCAAGCAGAGCGCACAACTACTTCATATTCTGGTTTCGTTGTCCATGCCATTTCAAACTTGAAAGGCTGTAATTTTGGTTTCAGGTTATCCATGAGGTCCAGTGTAATCTGTGCATGGTCTGATTTTAAGAAGGCGTGGTTTTTGGTGCATAGGTTAGGGAATTGTTTTAGGATAGAGTGGCTAATCACAGCGCGGTCTAGTTTTTCAAATATATTGTCATTACCATGTTCGTGTTTTCTCCAAGTGTAATTGTTTCCACATGTAGGGGAGTCTACCAAGTTGTAAGTACTGATAATATCATGTAGTCTTGTGAATCTATTTGCAGATGGAAACTTTCCACCCTTTTTGTCGTTCGGTTCTAATATTTCATTTAGGTCCCCTAATATAATAAGATCGCCCTTTGCATTGCGTATATAGTTTGAGAGTGAGGCCCAGAAAGAGTTTTTTTCATTTGCATAAGGTGTTGCATAAATAAATAAAATTTCGATGTTAATATTAAGAGTTGTGTTCGTGTAGTGTGCCTGGATGATACGGTCTGTAGAGTTTCTAATAGTAAAAGTTTCATTATGGAAAAGGGATTCCTTCCAAAGAAGGCATAAACCTCCTGCCAATCCTTTTGACGGACAGAAGAACATTTTATCAAAACCCGGTTTCCTCCAGCACTTATCCGGAGGGGGATTTGTTAATTTTGTTTCGACTAGCATTAAGATTTTTATGTGTTTTGCTTTAGTGGTAGATTCAATGTGAGTCCAAACGTTCTTTCTACTTAGGCCCCTTACATTCCAGAAGCTAAACTTCATTATAACCAATTTTTGGAGAAATGGTACTTAGAAAGGTTAGAATCTTACTTAAAAAAGTAAAGACTCGCCAGTTAATGTGCATTTTGATTGATTTCGGGTCATTGTTATAGGTTTCCTGATGGAATTTGAACATAAGTTCAGTGAGACAGTAGTAAACACCAACCATGGCGTGGTAAAACCCAAAGGTTCGCTGGGCTACTGGTAGTTGAAACGGTGGATCCCAAACCATCCGAAGCCAAATCCGCGATTTCAGGCGAGAGTCGAGTATTCATCCACAATTCGAAGCCAATTGAAGGACTATAAGGGCGGCCGAGGGGGGCCGAAGGAGATAGATGCAAGTTTTAATTTAGTGGATGTCCAAAAAAATGGACATAATTAAGAAAATGTCAACTTTTTCAAAAAATTAGATAAATGTCCATATTTGACACTTTTACCCTTCTTTCCCATCCTTTATCTTTCCCTTCCCCCTTTGACCCTTACCCTCCCCTAGACCTGGGCAAACGCGGGTCGGCCCGCCCGGCCCGTTCCGCCCGCCCGCTATTATGGGTGGGCATGGACAAGGGAAAAAGCCCATGCGGGCTGCTAAGCTCGGCCCGCGCCCGCAGCGGGTACGGGATTGGGAAGACTAATGTACCCGTTGCAGGCCGCTAAGCCCGTAACGGGTACCCGCTATTTTTTTAATTAAAATTAAAAAAAAAATTATATATTATATATACTGTTTTTTTGAAAGTATAGTGTGTATAAATATATTACCACTTGTAAATATATTACAGTATATATATACATTAATAGTAGTATACAAATATATACTACGTATATAGATAGGGGTGTGGTTATATACAGTTATACACCACAAATCACAAGGTTAAAATTGCACGTCCTTAAGGACGTGCAAGCCTTGTGTCTAATTAATATTTAAAAAAATAAATTAACTTCTTTTAATGATGCACGTCCTTAATAACGTGCATGATTTGGGGTGTATATAGCCGAACCGATAGATAGTGTATAAACTATACAGTGTATGTACGTGTATATATTTACATTTTACAGTGTATATATACACATCCCTCTCGGCTCTCTATTTCGAATTTGGCGACTTGGGCAAATTGGCTAAAGAATGATCGACTTTATATATACACATATATATTACAGTGTATACAAACTCATATATACTTATAAATATTTTACAGTTTATAAATATATTACAGTACGTGTATATATACATACTCCCTCCGTCCTAAAATACATTGTCTTTTAGCACTTTGCACAAGTTTTAATAAAACACTTTATTTTAAAAAAAACATCATCATTACACTAACTTTTACATAAATTTTATTATTTTTTAACACCCACTACACATTTTAACCAATCAAATTATTTTAAAAAGTCAACAGCACACAAACCAATACAAATCATTATAACTTTCTACCTAGAAAACATAAAACACCATCTATTGTTGGACAAAATTTTACCTCTAAAAGTCCATGTATTTTTGGACGGATGGAGTATATTATTGCGGGTACCCGCGGGTAGCCCGCGCCCGCAATTCCGGACGGGCTTGGACACGACATCCAACCCGTTAAGCGGGCTTAGCCCGGCCCGCGCCCGCGACACTGGGACAAAATTTTGGGTAAAACCCGGCCCAAACCTGGCCCGCGCCAACATTTGCCCAGGTCTACCCTCCCCTCCCCCTTTGACTATTTTTAATTTTGATATTGACTAGTCAACATTGACCAATTAAGTCAATGCCTAGATTTGATGACAATTACTGACAGCGGTTTCTGATAAAAAATTTTGGCGACAATCATTTTTTTTGTGATATTTTTTTTTCTGGTGACAATTTTGGAGTAAATTTTTTCTGATGACAATTGATTTTTTTTTTCTTGGTGACAATTGTTGGTGACAATTTTTTGGTGACAGTTGAGTATATTTTTCTGCTGACAGTTAATTGTGACAATTATTTTGGTGACAATTGATTTTTTGTGACATTTTATTTTTTCCGGTGACAGTTAAGGGAAAATCTTTTCTAGTGACAATTGATTTTATTTTTTTCTTGTGATAATTGTTGGTGACAAAAATTAAACCTTGCGGCCGAGGGGGGTCGAAGGAGATAGATGCAAGGTTTATTTTCCCGATGACAATTGTTGGTGACAACTATTAATGACGAGGTTGATGACAATATATTGTCACCATGATATTGTAACCTTAAAAAAATTGTCACCATAACATTATACATCACCAAGACATTGTCACCAACTACAGAACACTGTTTTGATATTGTTTAATCAACTGTATTGTCACCAACTTATAAAAAACATTGTCACCAACCTCTTTTCAATAATCTATTGACACCAACAATAAAACAGTGTAACCAACCTATTTTCATCAAGCTTTGGTCATAATCTATTGTCACCAATTACAAAACTTTGTCACCAATCTAGTGTCAACCGCCTATTTTTAGAAATTAATTGTCACCAACGACAAAACAGTGTCACTAACCAATTGTCACCAACTACAAAACACTTTCATCAAACTAAAATGTTTACAATGCTAATGTTATCACATTTGTCATCTAATAGTAACACATTTTCGTTACAAAACTGAAACCCTAGACAAGGGGATCATAGACCCAAGAGGGGCTAAACCTGAGCAGACGAAAATTTGATGTACAATATAGTTTAGGGTTTAGGGTTTGGCCCTAAACCCTAAATCCTGAACCCTAAACCCTAAAATGTGTGTACAGTACCAATGTTATCAGATTTGTCATCTAATATTAACGCATTTTTGTTACGAAACTGAAAACCTAGAACTAGGAGAGCATAGACCCTAGAGGGGCTAAACTTGAGCAAACGAATAATTCGATGTACAATACTATAATGACATCACATTTGTCATCTAATATTAACGCATTTTTGTTACAATAATAACCCTAAGTAGATGAAATTTGATGTACAGTTTAACTTTGTAATACTTAATTGTCAGACTACATCAACTTGCAAAAATATCAAAACAAAGGGAACAATTGAGACATTCATACTTAACATCCAAAATAGCAAGACCCTCTATAGATATCCTCTCTCTATACGCATCCATATACTTGTATGAAATAGCTTCAATACCACCATGAAATGCAAGACCCTCAATATATTTGATGGTATACATACCACGACTTCAACTACAATTGAACATAATGATAACGAAAATTACATTATAGCTAAATGAGATATAAATTTCATTTGTCACCAAAACAGAATATATAACTCTACCAATTGTCACCAATCTAAAAAAACAACAAAATAACAACATAAATTCCATTTGTCACCAAAATAGAATATATAACTCTACCAATTGTCACCAATCTAAAAATAACAACAAAATAACAACAAAAATTCCATTTGTCACCAAAACAGAATATATAACTCTACCAATTGTCATCAATCTAAAAATAACAACATAAATTCCATTTGTCACCAAAACAAGCACATAAGCAAATAAACTCAAACTCCACCGTCATCAATTTCAATCTGTTTGGTCAAAGATCCATCTTTGCATATATATATGAGAACATAAGCAAATAAACTCAAACTCTACCGTCATCAATTTCAATCTGTTTGGTCAAAGATCCATCTTTGCATATATATATATATATATATATATATATATATATATATATATATATATATATATATATATGAGAACCAGGTCTCCATCTCAATCTCACAGCAAATAGATTTAAGTAGAAACCAATTAAATCAAATAGAAACTGAAATTAACAAACAGAAATTGAAATTGAAAGGAAATGAAGAAGAAATCAGACATCTCAACCGACAATCAAGTACTCATCGCCGCTTCATCTCTCTCAGAGTACCACCGACCCCATCCCAAGTGCGACGCCTCTAACTCACCATAGGTCGATGCCCTCACCGCTCCCGTCTCACCGCCTCCTCTAGGTTCCTCCTCCTCCTCCTCCTCTCTCCTTCCCGTCGGCGAATTCGCTCCCAATCTAGCGTCGTCGCTGCTGCCGCTCCATCTCGATCCGGAAGAAGTCATTTCCAGAGCAGCGGAGGAGATCAAGGATCGAATGCTCGGTGTGTGTGAAGCCATGTCTAGGGCTCCTGTTTATGCCGACGTCAATGTTCGCCTCCCCAGGGAGTACTAGGATTATGAATCGCTCGCTGTTCAGTGGGGGTAATGAAATTCGATTCGCGATTTCTTGAATTCCCTACACTAGGTGCCTTTTGATTTCTCCTTGCATCTCTAAGACGGTGACTTTGCCAGAGACAGTGGCGACCGCGGACGAATTCGGCGAAGAATGGTAGGATCTTTCGATGTCGAGGCTGACGATGTGCTTGATCTGGCGATCAGCGGAGATGAAGGAGAGGAAATCGGAGAGGGGGGAGAGCAGATCAGATTCGGTGGTGATGACGGCGGCGATCGTGGCAGTGGTAGCAGATGGAATGTAGGAAGAAGAAGGGGGGAGACGGGGTTGTGATTCGGAGGCGGTGAGGAAGCCATGAACTGAAGGAAGAAAAGTGTTAAATTAAAATAGGGATAGTTTAGGTATTAAGATAAAATTATGGACATTTACTTAATTGCTAAATAAAAATGGACATTTACTTAATTACAAATCCTAAATGGATATATATATATATATATATATATATATATAAAGTTAAAACATCATTTAAAGTAGTTTGTGGACAACCCTTTAAACATAATATTATCATTTGAAGAAAACAAAATTGTTGACGTGTAATACTGCTTTGATGATTAGGCTAGTTTGGGTACATATTTGTATTATTCTGACCTTAACAATCTAAAAATTGAGAGGAAAAATTCATTAAAATATCACACTAATGTTACTATATGATCCTTATAAAAGAAAGAAATTTCAAAGGCAAAGGTGGAGAAGGCTTGGAACAAAGAAGAACTAAAAGAATGGAACATAAGCGCATAGCTAGGAAGCTTCCCACAAAGGGGAATTATTTGATCAAAAGAAAACTGAAAAATAAACGCACATGAGGAAGAGTAGGGATGGCAATGGCGGCGGGTTCGGGGGAGTACCCTCTCCGTATCCGTCCCCGTCCCCGTTCGGATATTAAAAATGCCCCCCGTCTCCATCAGAGAATTCCCGTCCCTGCTAAATTTTCCCCGTTTGCATTCCCCGCGGGTTTTCCTGTCGGATTCCCTATTTAAAACTCATGGTTTCCCCCTATTTAATAGAAAACTATAAGATATTATTAAAGTTATATAAAAAAATATGACATATAATATCTCATAAATGTAATTTATAAGATAAAAGTTTAAAAATAATAATAATAAATTATTAAAACTTAGGTAAGATATATACAACAACGGAGATTTCATACTCCCCATCAGGGATCCCTGCGGGGGTCCCCAATAGGGACGGGGTGGGGACTACTATCCTCGTCCCCGCACGGGGAATAACTTTGCCCCCATCCCCGTTTAAAATCTCCGTTCCCATCACGGGAATTCCCCGCGGAGAACGGGGAGTCCCCACTCTATTGCCATCCCTAGACATAGTAAGCTGGCAGTGAGTAGGGGACCATAATGCATTATCCATGAGGAGGCGCGATATGTTCCTACTCCTTAATAAGATGCACCTATTTGGATTCGTTTTGGTATTTTTCGTGCCATCAATCTTGACCGTGCTGAACTTGATGTGGTTTGGAAGGATCGTCAAGGGGTTGATAAAGACTTTGAGGGCGAATCAATGACAGAGATCTATTGTAACCATATTCCTTCTCATTTATTTTGCAACAAAATGTGCAGATCCTCTTTTTTGTAATGTATAGGAAGGTAAACAAAACCTGTTGTGCCGAGAAGCAAGGGGACGTCAGACACACCCCTTTAACACACACGAATCGGGATGGACAAGAACTGTAAACCAGAGAGCCAAACTCAAGCAACCCAAACCAACAATCAGACACAAACAGAAGATAAAATAACCAAGCACAAAGAACACCAGATTTACGTGGAAACCCCAAAACGGGGAAAAAACCACGGGAGACAGAAACTTCCACTATCAACAATAACAAGTGGGTACAATCTTCCCTAGACAAAGCTAGAGGCATACAACATCATCAAGCATCAACAAGCTTGGACAAATCTCCAATTTCATCACCCAATTGGTGGAAATCAACAACAACCCAAGAAAGAACACAAGCAAAGGGGATCTGAGATTGGAGGCTCAAAACGACGATCCAACCGTACAAAATGAAGCCTATGATGAGGTGAACAACATACCAGAAAATCGTCCCAATCGGAGGTCGTTTGGTTGTCGATCGGGGCACTTCAAAATGGGCTGAACAAGGGCATACGGGATTCCTCTCCAAGCTCTCTCTTTTCTCCCTTTCTCACTCTTTGTTTTCTCTCTCTTACTTTCCCAAATGGAAAAGGCATCCCCTTTTTTAAAGGATGTAGGGTAAAACTTCACATGGTAAAAACCATATAGTAAATAGTCCATTGGACTCTTCCCCCATATAGGAGGGAAACACAACATAGCTCCCCCTCAATCCTATATGGGGGGCTCGAGCAAGCCCGCCTTTGAGCGGCACTTGATGAGCTTCTCCTTTGACAAAGTCTTCGTCAGCATATCTGATCCGTTTTCATTTGTGTGGATCTTCATGAGCTCAAAATCTTCATCTTCTACTCTTTCTCGAAGCCAATGATACCTTCTTCGTATGTGCTTGGTTCGAGAATGGTAGGCGGCATTCTTGGCAAGGTGGATGGCACTCTGATTGTCACAATAGAGTGGGTAGCTAGCTTGCTCCACTCCCAACTCCTCTAGGAAGTCTCTCATCCATATCAGCTCCTTACCAGCTTCAACTGCAGCCATATACTCTGCTTCTGTCGTTGACAAAGCAACACACTTCTGCAGTCTCGATTGCCATGAGACTGCTCCCCCTGCGAATGTAATCAGATATCCAGATGTGGATCGGCTCGTGTCAATATCACCTGACATGTCTGCATCTGTAAAACCATCAAGCATAGGTTTTCCAGGACCAAAGCACAAACACACTCTCGAAGTGCCTCTGAGATACTTGAGAATCCATTTCACTGCAGCCCAATGCTCCTTTCCAGGATTACTCATGAACCTGCTGATAACCCCAACTCCATAGGCGATGTCTGGCCTAGTGCAAACCATGGCATACATCAGACTACCAACGGCTGAAGCATAAGGCACCTTCTTCATCTCCTGTTTCTCTTTCTCACTTGTAGGACACTGATCAGAACTCAGCTTCATGTTCACTGCAAGGGGAGAACTCACGGGTTTAGCCTTGTCCATGTTGAATCTTTGCAGCACCTTCTCAATGTATCTTTCTTGTGATATCCACAACTTCTGATTCTTTCTGTCACGGGTAATCTGCATACCCAAAATATTTCTTGCAGGGCCAAGGTCCTTCATAGCAAAGGACTTCTTCAACGCAGTTTTCAAACTAGCAATCTTGTTGGTATCCCGACCAACAATAAGCATATCATCCACATAAAGCAAGAGAATCAGAAAGTCACCTTCGGCGTAATTCTTCACAAACACGCAGTGGTCGGCATGTGTCTTGTGAAATTTGTGGTCGATCATAAAAGACTCGAACTTCTTGTACCATTGCCGAGGCGCTTGTTTCAAACCATACAAGCTCTTTTTGAGACGACAAACCATCTTCTCTTTTCCCTTGACTTCAAAACCTTCAGGTTGCTCCATGTAGATTTCTTCTTCCAAATCACCATGAAGGAAGGCGGTTTTCACATCAAGCTGCTCGACCTCTAGGTCCATGCTAGCAGCCATGCCTAGAACAACCCGGATGGATGACATCTTCACAACTGGAGAGAAAATTTCATCGAAATCTACACCCTTTTTCTGCTCAAAACCCTTCACCACAACTCTGACTTTGAACCTGGGAGGTGTACCATCTTCTCCAGACTTCAAACGAAAAACCCATTTGTTCTTGAGAGCTTTCTTGCCCTTAGGCAATTTCACCAAGTCATAGGTGTGGTTCTCATGCAAGGAACTCATCTCATCCTGCATGGCATTGTGCCACTCCTTCTGATGCACATCTGACATAGCTTCCTCGTAGCATTCAGGCTCTCCTGAGTCAGTCAACAACACATAATCGTTGGTTGAGTATCGGGAGGAAGTCTGTCTCTCTCTGGTGGATCTTCTCAACTCAACTTCAGGTTGGATAGGGGGCTCCTCTTGTTGAGGTTGTGGAACTTCTGGTGGATCAACATCACCATCATCATGCTCATCTTCCTGCTGATTCTGAACTGAACTTCTCTGCACAACTTGAGGAAAAACGGGATCAAAGGTGACTGGAGCAGGAGAGGAAGACGACGGTCGCTGGAGCTTCCAGTCATCAATAGTCTTGTCTTCCATGAACACAACATCTCTGCTTCTGACCACTTTCTTGTCTGTAAGATCCCACAATCTGTACCCAAATTCATCCTCTGAGTACCCTAGGAAGATGCATGGCTTTGTCTTGCTATCAAGCTTGGATCTCTGATCTCTAGCAACATGAACATATGCTAGGCATCCAAAGACTCTCAGATGCTGGAAGGAAACATCTCTCCCAGTCCAAACCCTCTGTGGAACATCACCATCAAGAGGAACTGAAGGCGAGCGGTTGATGAGATACACAGCAGTCAACATTGCCTCCGCCCAATAGGACTTTGGCAGCTTTGCAGTCGACAACATACTTCTGACTCTTTCTGCTATGGTTCTGTTCATCCTCTCTGCAAGCCCATTCAGTTGTGGCGTCTTCGGAACTGTTTTCTCAAGCCTGATGCCCTGACTCTTGCAGTACTGCTCAAACGAACCCCTGTATTCTCCACCATTATCTGATCTGACACACTTTAACTTCAAACCAGTCTCTCGTTCAACTCTGGCTTAGAACTCCTTAAAAACTGTCAGAACCTGATCTTTGCTTTTCAACACAAAAGCCCACAATTTTCTAGAATAGTCATCAATAAAAGTGACAAAATATTGTGCACCACCAAGTGACTTGCAATCCATAGAGCACACATCAGTATGAACAAGATCTAATGCATGCTTTCTTCTAGATGGAGGTCGAGTATGAAAGGCTACTCGATGTTGCTTTCCAGCTAGGCAATCAACACAAGGTTTGAGAGTCCTTCTTGGCAAGCATTTGCAAACCCCTCTCGCTCATGTGTCCAAGCCGCTTGTGCCATAGCTCTCCGGCACCATCATCAATCACATTTGCTTCTTCTCTGCAAATCTTGGCTTGCATCACATACATGGTATTTTGCTTCTTTGCCCGGGCTACAATCAAGTTTCCCTTGGAGCACTTCCAAACACCGCCTTGTGCATTTTGAGCATACCCATCATCATCAAGTATCCCAGAAGATATCAAATTCAATCTGATATCAGGAACATGGCGAACATTTCTCAAAATCAAACTGCAACCAGTGGATGTCAACAAACAAACTGTGCCCATGCCAACAACATTGGACACGCCATCATTTCCCATCCTCACACGGCCAAAATCTCCACAAGTGTAAGACGAGAAGTACTCCTTATGTGGAGTAATGTGATATGAAGCAGCTGAATCAACAATCCAAGTGCACTCACCACTTGCAAGATTCAAGGAACCTTCATCAGCCGCCACAAACAACTCCACTATGTCATCACTGATTGTAAGAGCGGCAGTGTCTTTATCTTCTTGATTTCTCGAAGTCTCTGACTTCTCAGGTTCTTTGCCTTTGTCCCTCTTGAACTTTCGGCAATACTTTTGAATGTGACCCGGCTTCTCACAATAATAGCAAATGTACTTGCTTCTAGACTTCGATCTCCCTTTGGACTTGTCTCTGTTCTGCTGTTGTCGTTGCTTACTCCTTCCTCTATTGTTACCAGAACCCTGCGTCACATTAGCTTCTGACTGTGAGGAGACACCCATCTCCTTCCTTCTAGTCTCTTCGTTCAAAAGACTGGCTTTCACACATTCCATAGTCAGCTTGCCTTCCGGAGCGGAATTACTAAGTGACACGACAAGTGTGCCCCAACTATCTGGCAATGAGGAGAGAAGTAGTAGAGCCTGCAACTCATCATCTAACGACATTTTCGCAGAAGCTAACTGATTCACAAATCCCTGAAATGTGCTCAAATGCACAACAATGCTCTCACCATCTTTGTACTCCAATTTCACAAGCTTTCTCATCAATGACGCCTTGTTGAGGGCATTCTTCCTCTCATACATCCCTTCAAGCTTATACCATAACTCATAAGCATTCGTGTCATTGGCAATATGCTGGAGCACACTCACATCAACAAATTGTCTGATCGTAGCTACCGCTTTTCGATTCAGAATTTTCCATTCAACATCAATGACACCCGTTGGAATCTCTTTGTGCACAATCGGCTCATACAAATCTTTCACATACAAAAGATCTTCCATCTTTATCTTCCAATCTGAGTAGTTGCCCGAATTCAACACAATCATTCCCTGAAAACTGTTCTTTTCCTCCATCCTAAACCTGGCTCTGATACCAGTCTGTTGTGCCGGGAAGCAAGGGGACGTCAGACACACCCCTTTAACACACACGAATCGGGATGGACAAGAACTGTAAACCAGAGAGCCAAACTCAAGCAACCCAAACCAACAATCAGACACAAACAGAAGATAAAATAACCAAGCACAAAGAATACCAGATTTACGTGGAAACCCCAAAACGGGGAAAAAACCACGGGAGACAGAAACTTCCACTATCAACAATAACAAGTGGGTACAATCTTCCCTAGACAAAGCTAGAGGCATACAACATCATCAAGCATCAACAAGCTTGGACAAATCTCCAATTTCATCACCCAATTGGTGGAAATCAACAACAACCCAAGAAAGAACACAAGCAAAGGGGATCTGAGATTGGAGGCTCAAAACGACGATCCAACCGTACAAAATGAAGCCTATGATGAGGTGAACAACATACCAGAAAATCGTCCCAATCGGAGGTCGTTTGGTCGTCGATCGGGGCACTTCAAAATGGGCTGAACAAGGGCATACGGGATTCCTCTCCAAGCTCTCTCTTTTCTCCCTTTCTCACTCTTTGTTTTCTCTCTCTTACTTTCCCAAATGGAAAAGGCATTCCCTTTTTTAAAGGAGGTAGGGTAAAACTTCACATGGTAAAAACCATATAGTAAATAGTCCATTGGACTCTTCCCCCATATAGGAGGGAAACACAACAAAACCCCAAAGCAAAAACCTGAACTGATGTTCAGAGATTGTTTAATTTTCTAGTTGATTCGAAGATGCATAACTCATTGTAAATGCAACACACCAATACCAATCTAACTTCCCTTGATCTGGGAAACCACACATTTCATCATTTCAGATGCCTTTCTTGATCCGCAAACCTGTTTTCTTCTGATATATTTCCTTGCTTTAACAGATTATGTGCTTCACTTCCTTGCCTGTTTGAAGTGACCCGATTAGACAACCTAATTTCTTCAATTAATTTTTTTTAAGAGTCAGGGTATGATCCGAAAGCAATCTTGTTATTACTAACAGTGAAAATCATGAACTGAACTCAATCTTGCTCCTATTTGATTGACTGTAACGAAAGTTAGAGCTTCTAAATTCCACAAATTGAGCCAGATAATTACTCAATCATCTACAATTCAACAATTTCCCCTAATTTACCGCTTCTAAAATGCAGAAACTGTCAGGAATCACCATACAGTAACTGCACGGAAGTATCATAGGAAAATAACTAACAATAACATTAACACATGCCTATTAACTCCTTCAAACTTGCTAACATTTGTAGGAAAATAGGTTGGAGACCTCACCTGGGGGTTTCAAATCTGAGCTTCTGTATCTTCTTTGTCCATCTGGCGCAGGAGGCACTGATGCCTCATATGGAAATGATTAAATCCCCATTACAAAAGATCACTCGAGAAACTAAAGGAGGATCCGGTCTCTTTGAAGGAACAAAAACAAAAAAACAAGAGGATATAAAACTGATGGGTTTGTAGGATTCAATGCAAATTTCAAAAGGCTTAAAAAACACGTACAGTTCTAGTGGATGACGAAAAAGCCTTGTCTTAAATACTATGTACAAGACGACGGGATAATTCTTTCACAATTTACCCGTCAAAAGCGCCCTTCTTGTTCTCGAATTCTTTCATCATCTTGTAGTTCAGTCTGAGTAACAAGTTGTCTGTTCCTTGAATCTTTAACATGTGCTTCTTAACTTGGTTACACATGCAACTCATTGGTTGGTTCAGAAGATTCACAGTACACTTCTTCAACAATGGAAACTTATTGCCGCCATAGTTTTCCCATAATTGAACTGTGACACGATTAGAGATTTAAAGTCACTTTTTTCTGTTGATCAAGAAGTGAAATTACAACAAAATGAACAAATTAAGCTTGCATCTCATGAACTCCAGCGTTATGATAGTTTAGATGGTACCCTTACCGGGATCAGCTGCGGATTCAGAAGATGAAATGTTTGCAAGTGGATTGGTGGATTTGATACTGTAATCCTCCAGCTCTGCATCAAGTGCGTTGCATTCTTCTATGCCAACAATCCTTTTCAAGGCATCCTTCCCTCCATCACTGAGATTCAGGTTCTCTCCTGCTTTGGTCGAAATATAAGCAGGGCTCAAAAAAGAAGCAACATGCTCGGTCACTCGAGAAGTCAAGTCTCCGAAACAATCTTGAAAACATATCCAAATCCTTTTATATTTCAGATTCGCCTTCTCATAGCAACTCTTGAGTACATGATTTGCCTTTTTTATTTCCGCATGCATTTTGCCGGCAGTTGGATCTAAGGTGTCCACAAATTTATAGACCTCCGTAAGAGGCGTTAGAGCCCCTTTTAGTTCTAGCCCGTCACACCAAAACGTAGCGTCTTTAATAATTGGTATTATATCTATACCACTCTCCAAGATAGCCACCCTTTCATGCTCTGGAATTTGTTGTTCCCAATCTTCGAGTTCGTATTTGAGATCCATAATTGCTATGAGGCGTGTCACAGGACTTGCATCTGTACCATCTCCAATTGTTTGGAGTTTTTTTCGAATCGATTTCCTGACCGGAGACTGACTCAACAACATCATGTATTTGTATAATATCTTTGACCTCTTGACAAGGGTATGAACCCACACTTCCTTGCAAATATCCTTGTAAAACCGTCTGATCCTATCCTGGACACACCACC
Source organism: Persicaria tinctoria (assembly GCA_037127255.1). Classification (NCBI taxonomy): domain Eukaryota; kingdom Viridiplantae; phylum Streptophyta; class Magnoliopsida; order Caryophyllales; family Polygonaceae; genus Persicaria; species Persicaria tinctoria. The sequence continues at coordinate 732,742 of JBANSL010000015.1, forward strand.
CTGATTGATCAAATTTATTACTTTGAGTTACCTCCCAGGTTTGATAGTGACACTCGCTTGTAGTCTTAGCAATTGGATGATTGATATATTGTATCTTATCAGTGACGGGCCCAGATCCTTCAGTAAAGTAGAATCCTTTTGGAGAATAGATGCCAGTAACAAGCTGATCGTCCCTTGAACCGATTTGACTCACTACACTTAGGTTGTAGTGAATACATGTACACCCCATCGTCTTTCCAGAACTCGCAACCTTCTTCGTATATCTAGTGACCACAGCCTCAAACTTCAGCCTCAGCCTTTCTTTGAGTGTTCGCTCAGAATCAAACATATTTGCAGCAGAAGGACCACATGAAACTAGACTTTCCAAAACACCCTTAAAACATGGGTCCATGACAGTTTCGATTGGAATATTTTTATTTAGGATGGACTCCATAAGCAATTCACAACCATCATCAAACACATTTGGGACGGAAGAAACTTGAAAGGGTACTCTCTGAAGAGAAGGCAGCACCCAAAGATCATAATCCAGGTCGATAGGTGCTGCTGCAAATGCCATGGATGCACTAGTATTGTTTGCAATACCTGAGGTTTCACCAGGCATATTAGTACTGTAATTGACAGAGTAATCTGCTGCTGGTGCTGCCAAGGATGTGGTAGGATTATTTGCAATAGCTGAAGTTTCACTAATATTGCAATATAAAGGCTCCCTGCTGAGATCGAAAAAATCTGCTGCTGGTGATTGAAGGTTGCAGTTAGCTGGATGAACTGTGTAGGTAGGTGCTACCAATGATGGGATGGTATTGTTTCCAATACCCGAAGTTTCACCAGGCATATTAATTTTGCAAATCGAAGGATCCCCACTGAGATTGTAGAGATCAGCTGCTAAGTTGTGGTCAGCTGGGTTGGCAGCTGGATTCGCACCATCATTGCCATTGGGCTCCCTTCTCTCACCAACATTGACCAAAGAAGAAGAAGCTTGGACAGGTACTGCAGCAGGCTCAGCCATTTGTCGGCGGCTTTGTGCAGGCTCCCTCCCTCCTGTATTCAGTAGATCGGCTCTTTTCATTCTTGCTATCTCTCTAACGTTTGGATTCACAACTGGACAGGGTCTAATATCATTTCCTTCACCAGCTAAGTGATTTCTGATCCTCTGGGCTGACCCCTGATACTCCACTTCACAGTGATTACATTTCCACATAGGTTTAGAAGCGCCCTCTACAATTTTGGCATTATCCCAGCAAAATTGGTCTTTACGCCTACCCATATTCGACTCAATTTAACTGATTAAGTAACAATCTCTACATCCTGATTCCTGCATCATGTTTTTTTCCAAATGAAACTGATATCAATTTGGCACTATATAATATCTTCAACCTATGAAATCCTAACCCATCAAACAAGCACAAAGCATAACTCATTCATAGACAGAGGAAATAAGGTGGGGAGAAGAAAAAACAGAAATTAGATCCAGCAATAGAGTCAAATTGTACCTGAAATACACCACGTACATATATGATCGAGAAAGAAATTCTGACTTTTGAGGTTAAGATCGAATGATCTTTTAGAATCTGCAAAAATGAATTGTGGTTAAGGTTAAATATATAAAACCAATAGCGGTGGTTGCTGGGGGGAGGAAACACTTGAAAACACAAGAACCAGATAAAAAAAGGGAGAGAGACCAGAGAGGGGGTGGTGGGAAGGAATGGAAATGGTCCGGGGGTAAACGCGGAGAGAGAGGGAGGTGGGGCCCTACGGGTGCAAAGGGCTAGAGTCTAGAGAGTATGTGCTGTTGAATTTGAATATTTTATTACCACGGCGCATTTTTTTTTAAATAAATTATATTTTCTTATATGGAGTAATTATATTAAAATTACCTTTTTATTAAATTTTATATAAAGATTAAAATAGTTTATTTTAAAATTTTAATAAAAAAAATTAAACAATTATAAAAATAATAGGTCTCGTAATGATTTAATATATACTAATATTGTGAATTAATATAAATATTTTGATGGTAAGATTTTATTGTTTAATAGATAATTAATTAATAATTTAATCTTATCATTTTTTTGATAAAGTGAAAATTCAAGATAAAACTTGTTTGATCTCGAATTTTCAAGCAATCATAAAAATAATAGATTTTCCATCTGTTGGTTGGTGTTACAGATTGAGAAATGATGAAATCTTATCCTTCTCGCTTCAGACAGGTTTGCCAGTGTATGGCGCCTTCTCCCTCGCTCGAGCGTTCTCTCTTCGCTCTCTGTATCGCGTCAGCCTTTCTTTCTTTCTTTTTTATTTCATTTGCAAACTAACGGGATTCAGCGAAAATTGTTAAAGTTAACCGGGAAGGGTACAAGACGAAATGAGTTAAAACCTCAGGGGCACCACGCGAAATTTGTAAAAAAGTTGTATACCTCGCAAAAATTGCAATATCCCAGGGGTACCTGACGAAATTTCCGTTTTTTTTTAAATTAAGGTTGTGTGTGTAGGAGTAATCGGAGTTCTAATTAAATACTTCGTACTAATTGAAGCATATGGTGTAACATTTTTTTAATTCTATATATAAATGAAACTATTTATAATCGGTTGGGATCACCTAGTCCGCTATTATGGTTCATTATATAATCCATATCGCTTGATTGTATGCGCTGAATTATTTTATTATTTTTCTTAATAAATAGAGTAGTTTTATAATTATTTTCAATCAATAAAACAATACGGACTATAAAAGAGACCATATTGACGGACTAGAGGATCCTCACCGATTTATAATTGATCCAAACAAGCTATATTATGCTAGTCCCTTTTTTTTAAGAGAGTGATGCTTCCGCCTGCGCCTTCCCTCGATCCCCCTCCTTTCTCGCCCGCCTCCGATCCCTTTCTAGTCGTCTGCGCCTCGTCTCGAGGGAGATGCCTCCGCCTGTCCCCGTCTCCGATCCCCTTCCTTCTCTCTTCCCTTTCTCTCCTTTGCAACGGGCTACCGGGTACACAAGTTACCAAATATCCGGTTTGACCTAATTTAAAACCGGGTTGGGTTAACCCTGCAACACTTTTCGTTTTTTGGGTTAGTATGTGCAATTCCCTCATATATAACTCTACCAATTGTCACCAATCTAAAAATAACAACATAAATTCCATTTGTCACCAAAACAAAATATATAACTCTACCAATTGTCAACATATAAAAATAACAACATAAATTTCATTTGTCACCAAAACAGAATATATAACTCTAAAAACTGTCACCAATCTAAAAAAACAACAAAATAACAACATAAATTCCATTTGTCACCAAACAATGAAGTAAACCTCTGATAGTCTCATTTAAATTGATGATATAGAATCAAGATAAATACTAATTGTCACCAAACAAGCAATTGTCACCAAAACAAACAAGAAATGATAAACACTTGAAATAGAACAACATATAAAGTAAGAACGAATTAGATTCATCAACAAGAACACTAACCTGGATTATCCATTTGAAGTAGATAGAAACACACAAACCCTAAAAAAATATAAACAAATTATCATCGGAGCACTGTATTCACACAAAAATCCGCACCTGTTGTCCCAAATCATAAAATTAACATCTCGAAATGATCAGATTTAACAAATTGTCACTAATATTAAACAAATTGAGATATTTTGCAAGTTTAACAAATTGTCACCAAAAATGCTAGGGTTTGTTTTCTCAAATCCGAATCCAATCGAGTAGGTGAAGTCTATTAAATCGATTTGCTTTTCTTCTGTCCACAAATTGTATAGGTTCAAGGGAAACACACTAAAAACTCACATCTAGAGCATAAGCAATCCCAATCGAATTTAGGGCTAGCAACGAAATTCCTCAAATCAAAAGGGGAAGTGAATCGAAAAGAGGGGGGAATAGATTGAGAACGACGGGAAGGAGAAAAGGAAGCTTACTAGTAGCGGCGACACAAGTAGGAGCAACGCCGGCGAAGGAACGAGGAGTGGGAAGGAACAAGATGCGGGAAGGAGCGAGCGGTAAGAAGGTCTACAACTATATTTCACGGTCTACAGCTAAGACTGACGACAACGAATGCGACCAGCGATGGCAAATGGTGAGTCCTGCGACGACGAGTGCGACCAGCGACGGAGCAGGGCAACACGAGTCGGGACTGTTGATGGAGTATCGCCTCTGTAGGTTAATGGAGGCCGGACGTGTGAGGGAAGGGATGAGAATTGGGTATTTTAATAGTAGGGGTAGAGTTGGAATTACATTAAAATTGTGGACACTTCCTTCATATCCCTTTAAACATGAACATTTACTTAAATGGGGTTTCTAAAAGGATATTCCACCAAGTTTTTCCTTTTCAAAACGGTAAAACTTCCATTAAAATAGTCATTTTTAAACTATATGCCCCTAAAAATAAAGATAAATGATAAATCAATCAAATCATTTGGACCTTGGTAATCAGCATACAATACGCCCCCTTAAGTATCCTGTATGAAATACTCCCTCCTTAATTTATGTGCTCAGCCTTAAAATGATAATTAATTTAAAACGGAGGGAGTAAGGACACATCTTCCCCCGTAAGCCATAATGGTCAGGGAAATAGCCTACCAAAAGAGAATATTCTATATAATATTCTCTTTTGGTCTATTTTACGATTTTGTCGTTCCCCCCGTAGTCCAATTTTGGTAGGTTAATTTTCCTATAAATACTAAAGTAATTATGAACTTTCACATCTCATTTCCATCCCTCGATCCTATCTTTATTTTTTATTATAATTTTGATGAATCTATAATTAAAAAAAAATTAATGTTATTTTCTAAAAATATTATTTATACAATGATAATTCAAATATGTGAAATATTATAGTCATATTGAATAACTCTTGAATATCTTTAGAGTACCACAACTTTTATTTTAATTAAAAATCATAATTATATAATATTTAGATTTATGATTGTATTATTTATAGATTTATATAAATATTAAACAATTAAAAATAAATCAATGAATAAAAGATATGATTTGGCCTTCCAAAAGAGTAAGCCAAATTTGGCATTTCTTTTGGAAATAGGCCAAAAACAAAAATAAAGATAGGAGCAAAATTAGACCAAAATCTAATTTTTAGCCTACCATGGGAGATGGCCTAATAAACAAGATTTAGGTGGACGATGCTAGTTTAATTTGTTCATTCAATAATAAATTTCACTTCTTAACATACAAATGACTTGTTTTTTTTTTTTTTGGGTACGTGCAAACATCAAGTGAAGTTGAACTTTGTAATCGTGTCACATGCAGTTGAGTTGTGGGAAAAGTATGGTGGTTATGAGTTCTGATTATTGAAGATGTGTGCTATTAAGCTCAATTATGAGCAAACCAATAAGTTGCATGTGTGATCAAGTTAAGAAGCACATGTCCGAGATTCATGAAACAGACAACTTTATACTGAGACTGAACTACAAGAGACTTCGAAAATATGGGAGACATACATCCTCTGGCACGATCGTAGCTAGCAAGTAGTCATATTGTTGTTGGATCATTTACAACAACGAGGTGCCGGTACACAGCAGTTTCCTGCATGCTGCATTGCTGCAAGATCCAGAGCGGTGCCGGTACACAACAGTTTCCATGCGTGCAGGGCCGGCCCAGGGACAAGGGCAGGCTGGGCTCCTGCCCATGGTCCAAAATTTCATGGGGCCCTTTTTTTTTTTTTTGGTATATATACTTATGTATGATAGTAACTGAATTAAGACATTAAGACAACCAACCTAGTAACCTACCACGTATAAATTAAAGGCCCAAATGTTCAAGCCCAATGCAATTCTTAAAGGCAAACTAGTATTAATTGAAAAGAAAAAAATCATTGAAAGAATGGAAATTGCAGATGCGTGCAGCCGTGCTCTTGATTTCTTAAAGGCCATGGGAGTTGCAGACGTAGAGTTGGGAGATTGGGGATTCAAAGAATCGTCGGAAGAGACGTTCTTCAACATCGAAGTCCTCGTCTAGCATTCAAGGAGGAGAGATGAGGTCTTTTCAATTTCAAGGCTCTCGGTTTTATAACACCACCATCACCACCGGATCTACTTCCAGCGGCACTACCAGATAAACCTCTTACCTCTGTCATCAATTCCTCCATTTACGGTTCATTTGATTCCTTTGAGTTCGAATGCATACTATTTTGGGGGCTCTTCTTCTACCGGTAACATTCTTTTCTCCAAATTTGTATTTATAAACTTGATTCATTCAATAAGACATTCAGACCATGAAACTAATTCAATTTGATTTTGGGAAATTGATTAAATTGATTTGGAGAATTTGATTCAATTTGTATTACCTGCTCTTATTTTGAGCCCTCTTTTTTATATGGAGTGTAACAACCAACATTGATTTGTCTTTGGAATTCATCAATGAGATTTTAAGTGTTTGCTTCGAATTGCTTACGACTGGTGTCTATTATCAATTGCTCATTAGTTCATCAATGAGATTTTATATGCTATGTTTTCCTTGCTTATGAAGGATCTGCTCGCCTGCTACTGAAGTGTTCTATTCTTTTTTCTATCATTATTTGAGCCCTATTAGTATTGTAAACATTGAGCCTGCTCAACCAAGATACCATGGTATATGGTCAATTAGGTGCTGTTCTGCGAGGGATTCAGCAAGATATGGGTGAATTTGTACAATGCAGGAGGTCATATGCTCACCGAGAGGCGAACAGGGCAGCCCATCTACTTGTTAGGATGAAGTCGGAATCGAGTTTTGTTAACGAATGCTATTATACATTTACCTGCTGGTTTAGGAATTTACTGTATGAACTATGAAGATTTGATCTAATGAAAATACAGTTGGTTCTAAAAAAAATCAATTTACTAGGGCCCTTAGTTTTTATTCGCCCCGGACCTCTATTATACTAGGATCGGCCCTGCATGCGTGAGGAATCTGAGATGGATCTAGATATATATATTGGAGAAGACCGTGGAAGGTGTTTTACTTAATGTGGGTTATTCCTTTTGACTAAAAGGACAAAAAAACTGTTTTCTTCCTTGTTCTTGTTCTTGAAATTTATTGTATATCTCCGAGTGTTTGGTTTTGTTTTTGGCAACCTTCACACCTACATGGTGAATGTAGTATGAAACTACAAATGGTCGCTTGAATCCTCAGGAGACGAACATGTTGTCGCTTGAATGTGGTCACCTTATCACCGTCCATTGAATATGCATGAGAGCATACTACAAACTACAAACAACAATGATGTTACAAACTTTGTACCATACACTTTATAGTTTATATATCTATATACCAAGTATTTTTTTTTTTTTTTTTTTTTTTTTTTTTTTTTTTTTGATAAGGAAATAATTCGAGACCGGACAGGCCCGGACCTCGAGAGGCCGACAAAGTCGGCAGACGGCAGGCCGTCTAAACATACAACAAAGCAAAAAACAATAAGGAAACAGAATATAGAAACCTAATACAACAAAATAACTACGCAAAAAAACCCGGAGAACCCCAGACCCTAAGCGCATAAGCGGACACTGGAGCGAGAAGAAGGAGACCCGGCATGGAGAAGTGGATAGCGAGCGCATGGGACAGCAACGCTGACACGATGTCTCGCCGCCGGAAAGACGGAAAGCAATAATCCACGTAGGGCAAAGACGACTCCTGGGGAAGTGTGGATCACACGACGTTCCCTCCACCTAGATGAAGGATCTTCGGAGACCACGAACACCACCAACACGATCACTTCGATCAACCAGGGCCGCAGAACTGCTCCTCAACCGAAACTAACCACGAATCCAACAGACAGAACTCCAGCCAACCCGAGAAAGTGAAGCACGACCGCAAACGGACGAAGAGCGCAGAAAACTCCGGAAAATATTTACGCAAGTTATAAATTGTTTTAATTATAATTTATTTACTTCAATTAAATATATTTTCCTTCCGAACGGGCCAACCTTCGGGCCCAAGGACAAGCCTTGGGCCCAAAGCATTAGAACTCGGGTCATAACGGGCCTAAAGCGAGAAACATCGGGCACTGGAAGGGAAGGTCCGAACCGAAGCTGTCGAGCGAACCCCAGCCACAGAGTGAGCAAACGGCAAGACAGCAAGGCCGGAGTTCCCAGGCGACCAGGAAAACAGACCCATCAACCCACAAAGGAAGAAGATGAGGAGGAGGGGCGAGGCGGTGAGATGTACAGAACCCCGAAGGGGATCCCGACTAGGCGAGAGCGCCGGAGGAGCCCGATCCACCCAGCCCAACACGAAAAACGAAGGTCTCCGTGAAGGGGAAGAGGAAAAGGCGGCGCCGGGGAGGAATCCCGAAGAGCCAACGGAGAGTGGTCAAGCACCACCCAGGATGTGCAAGTGGATCGTCGAGCCGAGACCAACCGACGGGGAGCAAGGAATCAGCCCCGACGACAGCCCGAACCGCGAAAAGCCCGATGAAGAAGAGGCCAAAATCGAGGCAATTTGATCGAAATTGGGTGAATTCGAACCGAGAATCGAGCACCACACCCCACGAACAGTCAAAGCCCCAAAGAATTGAGCGCTTTGAACGACACAGGAGGGTGCGGACGCGAGTCAAAATGACCTCTGTGACATAGGATTGGGCGCCGGCCCGGAGCCGAGGAGGGAGACCTACGGGAGGCCGGAGCAGAGGAGGGGGACTGGACGGAGCCACGAAGGGGAAGGAGGTGTAGCCACGAAGGGGATGGGCAAGCCCGAGACTCGACCGACGGTTTTGGGCCTCCGAAGAGGATGTATTGGGCCTCCGAAGAGGATGTATTAAATGCTTACCTCCGGAGAGGTGGTCGGCGGTGGACGGGGGAAGCAAAGCGCCGTCAACCTTTGGTTAGTGCAGCAACTTGATGTGTATATTTTATAGTGGCAGCGGCAGGTGAAATTGTTTATATTAGAGTTATTTTTTAGGCATGTATTATAAAAATAAAAATTTATTAGCGTATGGGTAGAATGAAGTTTTTTTTTTAATTTTATAAAAAAAAAACTATAAAATTTGATTTAAATATATCATTTTTAATAGAAAAAATTGATGAGAATGAAAATTATTACAAAAAGGTAAAATTTTGAGTTTGAACTCATAACCTTTTCACCATCTACCAATTAAGCTAAACACTCATTGTATATTCTATTCACCTTTTTTTTTTTTAACTTGAGTCGAAAGAATTTCAAAATTGCACATAAAAATCAAAATTTTATGCACAGATTTTATCTGCTCAGCGGTAACTTGGAGGCTTTGGTGTGGGCATCTCAGAGTAGCTTTGAGCAAAAGAGGGGTCGAGTTCCACAGAGATATTGCAAGGTACATGCCTGAGTTGGATATGAAGGATTTGGAGCAAAGTGGTGGTAGTGGCAAAGCTCGAAAATAGGCCCGTCGATCACATTTCTGCATAAACTTCCGGCGTCGTTTTGGACGTCTTTCCGGCGAGCTGCTGCATTAGGACTTGCATGGTGGTCACTTGGGTATTGAAGAAGCCCTGTGGTGGTGGTCGTTTGCCTTGGTGTCGCTAGAATGGTGGTCGAGGGTGATCGGAGCAAGTTTCGTGTTGTGGTTTTCAGTGGGTGTTCGTGTGCTTGGAGAAGAGGATTGAGAGAGACTTATAGTGAACGTGATAAGGAAACTAGAAACCTGCAATGATACCTCTCATCTCACTTAATTAGATCCTTCAAAAAGGGTATTTTTTGTTGGTAGATTTGGTCAAAAAGAGAGATCAACTGAAAGATAAGACCGGATTCTGGGGAAAAACGACTCCCGTGCGCATGCTTGTTGGGCTGAGTCGGGGTGGGCCGCGACGTGAAGGGGAAATGGGCTGAAATACACTGGCGGCCTCATAAGCCAAATCATTATGAGAAAAAGGAGTTAAAGAAGAGAGGGATAGATTTTGTACAAATTGTAGGATGAATGATCATCAAATGCGTTGAAAGTTGCTTCGAACTACATGGAATCCCGAAATGGTACAAGAATACTAAGGATGGCAAGGCACCAACTAGAACCAATAATGTGAATGGTAGCTAGCATGGAGTGCTTGGAGAATCCTTTGGAGTTTAGTGACCAAGGGCGTCTTTGTGATGGGAAATTTTTTATGAGGCATAGATACTTTTTAGAGGTAGAAGGGATGAAGATACTTTTTGGGGTAGATGGGATGAAGATTATTCGTGGAAAATAATCCCTGATGTGTTTGGTTGATCGAAGATGGATTTATTTATGAAATAAAGGGAAAAGATAAAAAAGCCCTTGCCTTTCCCCTTACCCCCAAACTGTTCATCTTCTTCTTCTTCAATAAATTGAAATTGAACTGTTGCCCAATCTCAGCCACTCCCGCTCCCCCCTTCGTTAGATGGTGATCGTCGGAGCAGCTCCAACCCTAAACGCCATCTGCACCACCTCCCCCCTCTGTCATTGCCGCCGCTCATCTTCCCCCACTCGGTCTCCCCCTACATCTCCCGCCGCAAGTCTGACATCGGGGACGACGATGCCGAATTCGCCGACGACCACTGCAAGCAACGGTTTTTCAGCACGCCGCAAGTAACTGCCGCTGGAAACAAAAAGAAGAGCAAATTCAACGTGTTCTCAAATCTCTTCAGATCCGGATCTTCAAAATCGTGCCACTCATCGGATCCGTTCTCATATCCCACCTTTTCCGTCCCCAATCACATCGAATTCGTTGTTATTTTGGTGTTCGGGCGACCATGGAAAGTGAATTCTGCCATGGAAGAAAGAGGTTGGTTGGGTGATCGAGGACGGTGAAGGAGGAGGGTGGTCAAGTACGGCGGGTTGAAGAAGGAGGGTGATCGAGGACGGAACACGATGAAGGAGGATGCCTGACGGTTGGAAAGCTCGGGGGGAGGCTCATCCGGGGGTGGAATAATTTCTCCACCCCGTCCATCTTGAAAACAAAGATACTAGAATCGGGTGTTTTCCCACCCCCACCACCCCACCTCCACCGCCCCCTCCCAAGCCCGCATGCACCAATCCCGAAAAAAAAAATCACTCATCCTCCCCATCCTTTCCACCCCGTGCCAAAATACCCTAAGATCAAGCTAGTAGCAATAAGATAGATCCAACTTTTTGTGAATTCAATTTGTCAGGAGGTGATCAAAGCTATTCAGGGTCAATCTTAGGCACATTAATTATTAAGCTTCTACCAGCATTGCATGTATGCAATTACTTTAAATACCAATATAGAAAGTTTGCATGCAGGAGACACATGCCTCATATGGAAATGAATAAATCCCCATTATAAAAGAAAACTTGAGAAACTAAAGGATGATCCGGTGACTGCCAAGCTAGGAACCAAAGAAAAACAAAAACAAGAGGATATAAAAGTAGTAAACTGATCCTTGAATCTCAGACATGTGCTTGAATTCTACAAGAAGACGGGAGAAAACTTTCACAAAGTAACCCCGATTTTGTTTTTGAATTATGTCATCATCTTGTAGATCAAGCTCGGTACCAAGTTGTCTATTCCATCCTTCAATCTCGGATATATGCTTCTTAACTTGGTTACACGGACAACTTATTGGTTGGTGATCAAAGCTATTCAGGGTCAATCTTAGGCACATTAATTATTAAGCTTCTACCAGCATTGCATGTATGCAATTACTTTAAATACCAATATAGAAAACTTGAATGCAGGAGACACATGCCTCATATGGAAATGAATAAATCCCCATTATAAAAGAAAACTTGAGAAACTAAAGGATGATCCGGTGTCGGCCAAGCTAGGAACCAAAGAAAAACAAAAACAAGAGGATATTAAAGTAGTAAACTGATCCTTGAATCTCAGACATGTGCTTGAATTCTACAAGAGACGGGAGAAAACTTTCACAAAGTAACCCCGATTTTGTTTTTGAATTATGTCATCATCTTGTAGATCAAGCTTGGTACCAAGTTGTCTATTCCGTCCTTCAATCTCGGATATATGCTTCTTAACTTGGTTACACGGGCAACTTATTGGTTGGTTCAGAAGCTTCATAGCACACTTCTTCAATGATGGAAACTATCTCTGCCACAGCGTATAACACCCCCATCCCACATCGGATATAATAAGAATGTACGGAGTGATTTATAAGTAATTCAAGCTCAACCCATGTCACAAGAGCTCTTCCTTTTCAGGCTCCAAGTGAGGACAACGGACATGAGAGGGCTAGGTTGCATGGGGTGGCGCCTCTTAAGACCCCGGGTCTTACACAGCGTTCCCATAAATGAATTGTGACACGATTAGAAATTGAAAGTCACTTATGTCAACAAGTTAAAATTGAATACATTAATTAAGCTATCATTTAATACTTTATCTAATTTGGCTGGTACACTTACTGGGATCAGTTCTGGATTTATAATATGGAATTCTTGCACGCGGGTTGGTGGATCTGTTATTATAAGCCTCTAGCTCTGCATCAAGTGTTTCACGTTATTCTTTTCTAACCATCCATTGCAAGGCATCCTTCCTTGCATTACTAAGATTGACCTTCTCTTATGTTTTGGTTGAAATATAAGCAGAGCTCAAATAGGAAGGAACGCGCTTGTTTTCTTGAGAAGTTAAGTCTTCGAAACACTCCTTAAAACATCTCCAGATCTATTCATATTTCTCTCCCGCTTGATCATATAAAATTTAGAGCACATGTTCTGCCTTGTCTATTTTCGCATGTATGTAGCCGACAACTGGAACTAAGGTTTCCATAAATGTGTATGCCTCTATAAGAGGGGGTTAGAGCCTCTTTTAGTTGTAACCCGCCAGACCAAAACCCATGAGTGTGTAATAATTGATACGGAGTATTATACTTGCTCCAAACTCCAATATAGTCACCCTTTCAGGCTTAGTAATACACTTTTTCCATTTTGTGAGTTAATATTTGAAATCCATAATTGCCTTGAAGGGGTGTAATAGGAATCGTGTTTGCACAAACTTCATTTGTTATGAGTTTTTCTCGAATTGATTGCCTAATTGGAGACTGATTCAACCGAATTATGTACTTATATAATATCTTTGACCTCTTGAACAGGGTATGAACCCATGCATCCTTGCAAATATCCTTTTAAAATCGTCGAATTCTATGTTGGACACAACAACTAGAATCAAATTGATCACGCGAACGACCATGGGTTGAATCCCATGTTTGATAATGACATTGGGTTACAGTCTTAGCAATTGGATTAGCAATTGGATGGTTGATGGAGTGTATGTTGGCTTTATTGGGCAACCTATATCCTTCAGTAAAGCACAATCCTTTTGGAGAATACCATCCAGTAACAAGCGGCTCTTGCTCATAACATAGTCTTTTAAAGATTTGATTATATGCATCTGCATTTAGGTTGTTGAGCATAATTGTCAATCCGTTGTATTCCCATATTTCTCAACCTCCGGGATATACGTAGAAACTACATCCTTAAACTTGGATCTCAACCCTCTGTTCAATTGTATGCCTAAATCGAACAAATTTGGAGCAGCATGGCCACACACCTCTAAACTTTGCAAAACAACCATAAAATACAGTCCTTGATAGTCTCAATTGGAATATTGTTTTTTAGGATGCATTTAGACCTCTGTCAGACGTATTTAACATAGAATAAGAAAGTTGTACGAAGTAACCAGAGTAAAAATATTGGAATAATGCTTTTGGTATTTTTTTTATAGAAACTTACAAATAATAAAATTGATATTTTTTTTATAGAAACTTACAAATAATAAAATTGACCGGAGTAAAAATATTGTCTTAGTAAGGGATTAGAAAAAAAAAGGTCAATATGTGCGACTCCACACTATAAAAATTTCACTTTGATAGGATAAATATTGATGATGATAAAGTTGAACATTAATATTGAAATGATGGAATCAATAATCGAAATGAGACTAAAGATACAATTTTATCCAAAATCATAACTACTAGATTATTAACCATAATTATAAATTAGTGGCATGTCCAAGCTGACAAAGTTAATTATTTACATTGATAAAATTAATATCCATGGTGACAAGACTAGACATTTACATTGACAAGATTGAAACAATAATCAGGGAGAGATTGACTAAAGATACGGTTTTATCCTAAATCATATTTAATTGATTGTTAACTACTACCTCCGTTCAGAAATAATTGACATTTGACACGTTTTTGAAGGAGTTAAAAACTATATAAAATATGAAGTTTTTAATTGATTTTTTTTTATAATTTTATACATATTAGTTATAAGTTTAAAATTATTTAAAAAAATTATTTAAAAAGTTCATATTTTATATAGTTTTTAGCTCCTTAAAAAACGTGTCAGAAAGTCAAACAACACTTATTAATGAACGAATGGAGTATAATTAGAAAAGGACTGTCAACATGTGTGCCTATACACCATAACATTATTAAATTTACAAGATAAATATGAATGTTGACAAAGCCAATTATTAACATTGATAGGATGTGCAATGAGTCAATGACACTAGAAGCTTAGGGCAATGACTCGGAGTGGGAGGGTGAGGGCGATCATCGACCGGCGGGTGAGGCCGATTGTGCCGACGTATGAGGGCGATGGCCTCGGAGTGTGTGGGCAATGAGTCGGAGGCTTAGTGCGGGCTGGGGTTGCGCGAAGGGTCGGGTGCAGCGTGTGCTACTAGGTATTGGGGGTTGTACTGATTTTTTTTTTTGTGCATTTTTAGATTTTAATTCTTTCCATTGTAGCTTGATCGGAAAAGTGCTAAGTTCCTCAAAATATAATTATGTTACGGAAATTCGCAAACTATTATAAATAAGGCAGCCCGCTCTCAATCTATTACTCCGATCTCCGCCTAGATTGATGCCTACGGTAATTGCATCTGAATTCGTCCGATCTCCGCCTACGGTAATTGCATCTGAATTTTGTGCTTTATTTGTTTGAGCTGACCTATAAATCTTTTCTTGCCTACAGTTTGCCATTTTTCTTTATCAAAACTCAATGAATTCTTGCTTTTTATATGAAGTAAGATAGAATAATTGGGTCGAAGAAATATATGAATGAAGATGTTGTAAATCGAGTGCCACATCATATCGATGTCTAGTGAATTCTTTTCCAGTAGTGCTTGAATCAAAAGAGGATCGTTCAACTTTCCCATCGTTCAAATTCTATCTTTGAGTCCAAAAATAAATTATACAATATTATTTAGTTTTAGAGATAAAACTTGTTTTGATAACTTTTACAGTATCTATTTTGTTAAGATTTTAGGTAGATTATCACTGATTCTCAAATTTTATTTTATTTATGAAATGATTCTCAATTATCAATTCAACTATAGTTATTAATTAATTATTATATTGAAAACATTAGAAAATATTACTATATCTATAATAAATATAAAATATAATTCTATCGTCAACCCCAAAACCCTTTTAACTCGTACTCAATCTGTTAGGAGTGTATATTACTAATTGATGTGTTGAGAGAAAAGACAAGTTAATTGCATCTAAATTCGTCGTGCCAATCTTCCTGCATACTGTTGCCCTCTTTCTTTATCAAAACACGATTAATTAACATACTATTGCTTTCATTAGGATAACTATGAATTAAAATCTTATGAATTTTTGTTTTGGTCACATATGTTGCGTTATCTAGTTTTGGTGTTATTGTTCGTTATTTTTCCAGCATGTATTGAAAGTCGACGTTTTTATCCTATCCCACTTCTTTCTGGGGCGACGTTTTTATAATAGGGTTTTACTGTTTGATGATAGATTTTTTTTTATATATAGATATAGTAAAATCTTCTAATATTATAAAGAGAAATTTGCGAATTATTCGTCAATGCATCTATTCATCATCTAATGTAAGCAATATAGACTCATGAACTTTCCATTGTAGCTTGATCAGAAAAGTGTTAACTTCCTCTTATTTTTCGATTGCAGCAGCAGCGAAGATAAAAGACGCAAGTATAAACTGTGAGTCTGTGACAGAACCTGTTATGCAGGTTGCTCGAATTCTGATGTTTGTGTACATGGATTATCATGCTTACTTGCACTTTGGCCAGGTACTGCTTTCTCCTCATATTCTCTTTTTGTTGGAACTACATAATCTTTTGGCTTGTGATCCCCAATAACCCAACTGTACTAAAAACGAAAAGGAATCACTCATGTCAGCATTGAGAAGTTTGAGTGCTAAAAATGCACCTTGGATCTCAAGAGGGTTAGAAAGTAATCCTTGGGGAGAAACTGTTGTCACCCGAGGGGAAAGGCGAACCATTAAAACATGCTTTGATAGCAAAAGCTGAACTTCGGTTCATATATTCAGCTAACATGAGGTTATTCAGATGCACCCAATTGGATTCGTTTTGGTATTTGTCGTGCCATCAATCTTGCCGTGCTGAACTTCAATCTTGCCGTGCTGAACTTGATGTGGTTCGGAAGAATCGTCAAGGGATTGATAAAGACTTCTGAGGGCTAAGCAATGACAGAGATCTATTGTAACCTAATTCCTTCTCATTTGTTTAGCCACAAAATGTGCAGATCCTCTCTTTTTAATGTATATGAAGGGTAAACATAACCCCAAATCAAAAGCCAGAACTGATGTTCAGAGATTATGTTCATTGTAAATGCAACATACCAATACCAATCTAACTTCCCTTGAACAGGGAAACCATACATTTCATCATATCAGATGCCTTTCTTCATCCAAAGCAATCTACATCTACATTGTTCTTACATCAAAAATATGTGTTGATCCATTATCATCTACTGCAATCACTGTGCAAAGGAATTTACAGCTTCTAAATTCCAGAAATTGCCCCCCAAAACATCGATCTACAGTTCAAAGGTTTCCCTGAATTTACAGGTTCTAAAATCCACAAACTGACAGAAATCGCCCCGAAATGTACCAATACCATCTACAATCGAAGGAAAATGTGAAAATTCCATCAAGGAATAGCCGCCAGAAACGTGTAGATGATCACATTACCGATTCCCAGGACGATCGGAAACCTGTAACTGGAGGAGAAACCATGGCCAGATCTTCTTGAACCTGAAACGCTGATTCCCCCCGGAAAGAACTGGAAACCAAAATCGGCATTTCCCTTGCGATACGGTGGTGGACGGCGAACGAAACTCGGAGACGGCGGAGGCGGCATTACAGGACGGTTTACGGAGGGGGCAACGCCACCGCCACGGAGAGTCCCAAACCGTTTGTAGTCGAACACCTCCCCAATGCCTTGGACTGAAACGCCGCCGTTCAAGTAGAGGTCGGGGTGAGTGATTGGAGAATCGTTGACGGTGAAGTTAACGAAAGAGTTGTTGGTGATGAGGAGGGAGTTTCCCGGCAACAGAGTGGGGAGGCGGGAGCCGACGGGGAGAGCGAGGAGGTCGGTGAAGGAGAGGCGGCGGGGGACGGCGTGGTAGGCGAAGAGGAACGGATCGAAGTCTTGCTGGTTAGGGTACGGGTGGGGGTTCTTGGGCTGGGGCAAAGCGACGTCGTCTGGGATGAAGAGCGTAGCACTGACAGAGGAGTTTCCGGCAGCGGACATTAGGAGGTTGATCCAGTTCCCGAAGTCGCCGGAGCCGATCATCGCGTCGATAATGTTGTTTATTGGTTGGTCCGGCGAGGCGATCACGCGAGTCGGTGTCGGCGCCGGCACTGCCGGATTCGGTTGAGGTTTCCATGCTGGTGCGTGGTATCTATGCATCGGCGGCCTTGCCTGTGGTGTAGGCGCCGGCAGTTTCGGTTGGGGTTCCAATGCTGGGGCGTGGTATCTATACATCGGCGGCCTTGCCGGTGGCGTTGGCGCCGGCAGATTCGGTTGGGGTTTCGATGCAGGTGCGTGGTATCTTTGCGACGGCAGCCTTGCCGGTGGGGTCGGCGCCGGCAGATTCGGTTGGGGTTGCGATGCTGGTGCGTGGTATCTGTGCATCGGCGGACTTGCTGGTGGTGTCGGCGCCGGCAGTTTCAGTTGGGGTTCCGATGTTGGTGCGTGGTATCTTTGCGACGGCGGCCTTGCCAGCTGTGGTGTCGATTGAGGCTTCGATGCTGGTGCGTGGTTCCTTTGCGACTGCGACGGCAATCTTGCCGGTTTTGTCGGCGCCGCCGGAGTCGGTTGGGGTTTCGATGCTGGTGCGTGGTATCTGCGCAACGGCGGCCTTGCCGGTGATGATCTTCGTGGAGAGACCGACGGCCGCGGGCTTGGCGTTAAAGCGGTGGAGAGGGAGAGAGGGAGAAAGACGAGGAGGGAAAGGAAGAGGAGAGAGCGTGTGGAAGCCATTGATGGGAGCAAGAAACGAAACAGAGTGCAGTTGAAGTTCTTGCTGCTGGTAACTCTGTAACAACTTTACCATTTTATTATGAGAAATAAATAAAACCTGAATTATCAGCAAGAAATTAAATTCATTATTATGAATACACACAGACAAAAAAAACATTTATCAATAATTTTCATCTGAATAAATCAAGAACTGCTAATGTTTGTATGATGCAAAAAAAAAAAAAAAAACTTAAATCTGGCTTCCCGCCCTGTTCTTGAACTCTGCCATCATCTTGTAGTTCAATCTCAAAATCAAGTTGTCAGATCCTTGAATCTGCGACATGTGCTTCTTAACTTGATTACACATACAACTCATTGGTTGACTCAGAAGCTTCATAGCACATCTCTTCAACAATGGAAACATATCGCCACCAGTACACATGTCCCATAGCTCAACTGTGACATCATATCAATTCCAAATTCAAGCTCATTCACTTTCATGTTAAATAAATAAAAACTCGTTTGAATTGGTACACTTACTTCGATCTGTATACTTGTAAGTCGTGTATTCATGTTCGGTAAGGCTTGCAAACGGGTTGGTGGATCCGACACTGTAAGCCTCAAGCTCTGCATCA
This sequence comes from Persicaria tinctoria, assembly GCA_037127255.1. Lineage (NCBI taxonomy): Eukaryota > Viridiplantae > Streptophyta > Magnoliopsida > Caryophyllales > Polygonaceae > Persicaria > Persicaria tinctoria. The sequence continues at coordinate 751,542 of JBANSL010000015.1, forward strand.
AGTGCTTCGTGTTCTTCAGGTTTAACGAACCGTTTCAAGGCGAGCTTCCCTTGATCACTGAGTTTGAGTTTCGCTTCGTTGCTCCTGATATAAGCAGGGTTCAAATACGCAGAAGCCTCTTCCTTTTCATTCTCCAAGTCTCCGAAATACTCATCAAAACACTCCCAAATAGTGTCATACTTGCAATCCAAAGCCTGGAGATTGCATTTCGCTTCATTTATTCTCGCAAATAAGGTTCCGGCGGTTGGATCTAGCCTGTCCACGATGTAGTAAGCGCTCAAAAGAGGAGATAGAGCCGAATGTAGTTCCTTCCCGTCGCTCCAAAACTCATCGTCGTCGATAATGAACTGCATTTCTTCACTCCACGGCGCTTGCTCCTCTAGGAGTGCGATTGTCTGCCACTGTTCGAGTTCGTCTTTGAGTTGCATAATTGTTAGTAAGTGTGTAAATGAACTCTCGTAGGCACAATACTTGAATCTATCAAAATGTTCTTGCATCCAATTCCTAGACGGAGATGCACTGAACATCCTCATGTACTCGTATATTTGCTTCGATCTCTCCATCAAGCCATTTACCCAATCCGATTTCTTGCAAATGTCGTTACAGAACAGTTGGATTCTGTTCTCGACACACCACACGGAACGAACCCCGCTGCCACCATAGTAGTCAGTCAGATCCCATGCTTGGTAGTGGCACAGCCTCATATCCCGCGGATGGTGGATATACTGCACTGCATCACACATAGACAAGCTCAGCATAAGGTCCGTCTCCTTCCGAGGCTTGTCGTAGAGTTTAGCAAAGCGACGCCCTTCAGTAAAGAAGAATCCTTTCGGAGAATACCAGCCAATAACGAGATTGTCTTGGTCATGAGTGTTTGAACTCACCTTATCTTCTTGTAGCACATTCAAGTTGTAGAACATGTATGTGAAACCGGTGGTCTTCCAAGATTCCTTAACCTCGCGGATATGCTCATTGACCACGTCCTCGTAGCTCAATAGCGACCTCCTTATGGCGACGGAATCATCATGGAGTAACCATGAAGGAACCGAACCATGTTGAGCTACCATTGTCAAAAAGGCCCTAAAACGCGAGTCGTTGATAGTACTAACCGAAACATTCTTACTTATCAAGAACTCTACAAGCGTGTCAGCGATCATTTCTTCGCTACACTTGGAAGAAGACGACGATTGTTTGTTGTTTGCAACACCTACATTGATGTCATCTCCAATGGGTGAGGATCGCGCTCTTTTCATTGGGGATTCGTTGATAGCTTCGTCTTGAATTTCTCCAGGAACTGCCTCACAGGATTGAGTATGATCATCTCCTTCACCGGTTAATTGATTTCTGATACTCGAAGATGCTCCCGGTAATTTTTCGACATTATCCATAATCGAGCTTAACTACTAGGTGACAATCGATGCTGTATTTTATCAAAATTTCCCCCAAAATGAAACGGAAATCAATTTGAAGCCATAACATCTATACTCCATCGATCTATATATTTTAGACAGGAAATTAATGACAATTGACAATGCGAGAGTATAAAACAAAAATAAGATCACCCAAGAAAGAGGAACGAATTAAGTACCTGAAATCGCCAACACCTACAATAAGAAGGAGTGATTTTGAGATTTTTGGTGATTAAAGGGTTGTTTGCCATTTGAGATGAACAGGCCGGGTCCTAATGTAAGAGGATGAAGAGATGCTAAGTCAACTCCAACTTGTTTATATATGTATTCCAAGTGTCTATATTTTTAAATAAAATTGTGTAAGATGTGACCCACGATTTGCAATGTACCAGAGTTGTGGATACTCTAATTTAAACTACCTAATTCTACTACTTTTTTAAATAGTTAAAAATACAACCATAAACACCCTAAGGGATCTATCAAAGTTTATTTTAATCATTCGTGTTTTTTTCCCATTTGATTTGCAATGTTTTCTTATAAACTAGAAAAAGAACAACAAATATGTATAGAAAGTTCAGCAAAAATTATTCTTGCTTTTGTAGAAGTTTATTACGTTATTTTTTGCTTACAAAATTTATTTGAAAATATTTTATTATATTAATCAAATTTACTTTGATAATTAAAATGATAATTGAACATTTTCCTAATATTTTTATATTTTATTTGGTTTGGGGTCGAAATAGAATAAGGCTATATTTGGCAAATAATTCATCAATTTCCGTTATTTTATCGGCTATCATTTTACGTTTAGAGAAAAAAAAGCACCAAAAATTCATAGGTGATTTTTTTTCCACAATTCCCGTAATTAAAGGTGATTTTCACTAATTTACGTACCCTGTAGAGAGTAGAAATGATAATGGGTCGGGTGGTGGGTAGATGAACCCTCATTTCACCCGATCCACCATGTGGGGACTATCGCCCTACCCTACCTACTATCCATATCCATTCCACCCGCCCATCGGGTGAGTGGGTGACATGGTGAAATATGGGTGGGTTTTCACCCATGATTTTGTTTATTTCCATCTAATCTGAAAGATATATTGTCATATATATACAACATAAAACTATAATAAAAAAAATTGTTATAAAAAATACAAGTCTTAAATAACATTGTCTTTTAACATACATAAAAAGTCAATATTATAAGATACTTAATGTATCTTTAAACATTATAAACATAATGACTCGAAGAACATTATAATTATTCTTTCACTCGAGTTTCGACGCTGATTCATATATAATATTAAAGATTTAGCGTTAGAAAAGGAAATTTTTTTTTTTTTATATAGTTTTATTCATAAATCACAATAATAAAATAAAAATATACTCTTAATGGGTGATGTATGATCAATCGAGTGGTGGGTCAGGTGGAGTGGGTGGAAAAATTATCACCCATATCCAACCCGATCCACCCTCCCAGCCATCCTACTCTTTTCACCCGTTTTTTTTCGGATTTTCACCGACTCCTTTGGATTTTCATCAACTTTTTTGAGTCGGGGGATGCTGATGAAATTGCCATACTGTACGGACTACGAAGTATCCTAGGTGGCAAATTGCTTTCCCATCGGCTTGATTAGTGGAATTCCCCTCCCAGTCTCCCACCCTTGAAAATTGCTTCGTAAACCCTCAGAAAACTGAACACCTTCAATTCGCCAAGCTTCCAATTCGCATTGTAGATCCTTCAAATGGGCAGCGAATAGTACTTCTCTCTCTACTTCTCTGTCGTTTCTCTCTTTTTATGCAACTTCCAGTTCTAACAATAGCGATTTCCCCTCCTGTTTTTTTCCTCTCTTGTTGTTTCCTACTAGCGACTATTTGTTCAAGCTGTTACTAATTGGCGACTCGTCGGTCGGGAAATCGTGTCTGCTTCTCCGATTTGCTGTGCGTTCGTTCATATATTGTTTTATTCGTGCTTCGATTTTTGTAATTGATCGTTGTATTTCGCCGAAGATATGGTTTCATTCTGTTTGTTCATGAATTTTTCATTAGGATGATTCATATGTGGATAGCTACATTAGCACCATTGGAGTTGACTTCGTAAGTTTTCTGCTTGTTCTGGTTTTGCTTTGCTTGAAAAGCTATGGTATTCTGGTGATGATATTGGATTATTTTTTCCGCTGTTTAGAAAATTAGGACTATTGAGCAAGATGGGAAGACAACCAAGCTTCAGATTGTGAGTCCAAACAATCTTTTAATTTTAAATGATTGCCTAGTCCTGAATTGATGAAGCAAGAAATAAGTTTTCTGTTAAAAAGATTCATATCTTAATCTGTCTGTTCAGTGGGATACTGCTGGGCAGGAACGATTCCGAACTATTACAAGCAGCTACTACCGCGGAGCACATGGAATTATTGTAAGAAATTCTTTTGAATTGTTTTTCCATTTGGATGCTGTTCAATTTCAAGCGTTTGTGAATGATGTTCTTGGTATCATCTTGCCCTAAAAGAGAGGAACATCTGAGGCAATGTATACTATCCCATGAGAATGTTGGGAAAACTTGTGAATCATAGAATTAGTTACTCCTAGAAAGTTGGTGCCATGAAAATCGGAAATTGTAATAAGCTTACTTTATTTGAATGTGGTGCCACAGATTGTGTATGATGTTACTGAGATGGAGAGCTTCAACAATGTAAAGCAGTGGTTGAATGAGATCGATAGGTATTCAAATGACTCTGTATGCAAGCTGCTTGTTGGAAACAAGTGCGATCTAGTGGAGAACAAGGTTGTGGACACTCAAACAGCGAAGGTATATAGTAAATGCCCTTCATTCTATCTGATCTCTATAATGATTGTTTTATCTAATAATATTAGAAGAGGATTTATCCGTTCATAATGCTTAACGGGATTTGAAAGCTGGTTTGATGTAGGATTTTCAATTATTGTGGTCCAATTCTAGACCGTCTATATGTAAAATATTTGCTAGCAAATATTACAAGACCTAATGCTTTTGTGGTCACCTTGCTGCTGTTCCATCATTGATATAGCATGCAATTTTCGTCCCTACATGCCTTAGGTGGATATTTCTGATCCACATCTTGTGAAATATTGTCACTACTCACTAGTGTTTCTTTTCGTTTTGTCTATATGCTCCATAATTGTTCATGGACATATCAATCCTGTCGGAAATCAGGCTGGCTTCTCTTGAAGTAGATAAGAAACCGAAGAGCTGGAGTTCGCCAATTATGCTGATTTACTAAGATTTTTATATGGTCTAATTCTATAGTGATGTTTATTGTGGAAACAAATTTCTAGTGTTGAATATGTGGACAGAACATCACCGTAGGTTAATATCCGCCTGTCTAGTTCCTAATTTGCTGCATCTTGAACCCATCAGCTCATGACATTTCATATGTATCCATGTTGTGTTTATTGTTAATGATAACTGTCCCTTCAGTAATTTCAAAACTTCTGTGAATGTTATCTCTAAGGTAAGTTGGTTAGTGGTTAGTGAATCATTTTTTTGCTCTTAGTCAGAAGCCATTCTTCAAACTTTTTGCTTTATTATCAATTCATCATTAGTAAAGACTACTTGTAAGATTATCCATCCCTTCTGCTCGCTGTTGACGAGTAAACGAGGGCATAACTGCTATATAAGCTCTGTTTATACTTTAACCAGGCATTTGCGGATGAGCTTGGGATTCCTTTCCTTGAGACTAGTGCAAAGGATGCAATTAATGTAGAGCAGGCCTTTTTGACAATGGCCAGTGAAATTAAGAAGAAGTAAGTCATCTTCTATTCGTTGTTTGTTCTTAACTACCTGAATCTTGCTCTGATTTCGGATTTTTGAAGGAGGCATGGAATCAATACTAAGCATAGTCTGTCATAATCTACCTCCATTTCTAGGAAGATGAGTAGTAAGATGAGGGAGTGGCTATGATGTTAGTCAAGAAATCAAGGGCTGAATTGGTGATGAATATGATGCATCATTGTAGTTTCTTTATAAAATTTCACATCTTCCTTGATTCTTTACCAAATTTGTTAATTGTTTTAGCCTGTGAACCATTACTTGATATGCATTCCCTTATCATTATGTAAGCGTGGTGTCTTACAAGTTGAGGTTTGCAGGATGGGGGAACATCCCACGGGGAACAAGAAATCCCAAGGCAATGTTCAGATTAAGGGGCAGCCAATTCAGAACTCGAGCACTTGTTGTAGTTAGTGGTATTTTACCTGACATGTTGCAAACTCCTGTATTGCAATGCTGATCCAGGCAATACATAACTCTTCTCCTTGCTGGACTAGGTACTATGCAACTGTTGGTAACTCCTTATGAATGTCGACGAGTTGATCAGTGTGCATCTAGTTCTACTGCAGTTTAGTTGTATCCAAATCTTTATGCTATATGAGCTTTTATGTTGCAACCTGATGAAACCCTTGTGGTTTGTGGCAGCTTCTTCAAGTTTTTCGTTGCCTTTGTCCCAGTAAATAAAGCAAACAAGCCCACATAAGCTTAAACCAGGCACCAAAGTTAATCCAAATAATCTCTTCCCCCTCCCAATCTTATGGTCTGAAGAGGTAAATCAATAGAAGGTAAACATAGTTGCAAAAAGACAAGGCCAAATGGGCCCGCCGCAAAATTGGCTGTCATCTATGACACTACCTGAACAGCCGGTATAACTCTCAAAAGTAAGACTATCTACGAACTCTACAGCACCAATCCTCCCCGCCTCCTCACCAATCTTATGGTTCATTTGAAGGTGAATCATTCAAATGTTCGAACTCGTTATGAGGTGTTTCTGCCTAGTGTCTGTTGCGGACAGTTCCCCCAAGCTGAAAAACTATATGGTCACAAACTCGCAATTGCGCTATTTGGAGTGGTGTTTTATCTAGCGGTTTACAATTCTTTAAGGAAACCACTTCAAGTTTGGCATGTTTGATAACAAGCATTTTATTTAGTGGTTTATTATTTCTAAAGAAATTGTTTGTCATTATATGGTTGATGTTTTTTTTATTTTTTTTAACAAGGTAAGAATTCGAAATACCATGAAAACCTTTACATGATAAATCGAGAGGCCGAAGAAATTGACTAACGGACTAATCGTCGTGATACATCAACCCACACACAAAAAAAAAGCAAAGGAAGATGATCCAGACACAAATGCTCTCAGCACATTAGACCGAAGGAGTGGTTGATGGTTAATAATGTTTTTTTTAAAAAAAAAAACTCAAAATTCACCTTTTTTTTAGTAGAAAAAATTTCCCCTAAATTTAATCTACTTTAGATTTTCATAAAAAAAACTATCTAGATTATAATATTAAACTAGATGATACTATTAAATTAGATTAAATTATGGGCATATCAAACACGTCCATTGTCGGTTTAATAGTCCATAACGTGTTAAAAAACACTTACCATTTTACCTAAATTTCATATAGATTAAATAGTGGACATGCCAAACTAGCCTTAATACGACAATTATTATTATCATTTTAATTTTAATGCTTCACAAAAAATTTAGTCTCGTTTGGTTAATCAGTTAAAAACCCAGGAAGTTTAAAAAGTTAGGAAGTATGATATATTCATGTGTTTGGTTGACAGAAAGAGATAAGAATTCAACGTCCAAGGGAACTAGGTAAATTCAACTTCCACCCTTTTAACGTAATTTTTTTTATTTTCATATTTATATTTCTAAAAACCAAAATTTAGCCAAATAATTTTTTTCAATTCATGTGAAGTTTTTTTTTTTATTTTCATATTTATATTTCTAAAAACCAAAATTCAGCCAAATAACTTTTTCCAATTCATGTGAAGTACATTTTACGAGAATTCAATTCATGAAAAGGAAGTTTCGAGAATTGTACCTTCCGCACAAACGAACCCTTAATCGCTGAGAATTTAGACGAACAATAAAATACCAAGGATTATTTTCTTCTCCTGGAAAATACGGACATTTTAATAATATTCGCACGCTCTTTACAATTCCCCCCACCCCTCTCTCTTTCTCTCTCTGTCTCTTTCTACGTTAGGGCACGGAAAAATTGCACAGGGATCAAGTCGCAAATCAATCGCTGTGCGTATCGAGGATTTAGGGTTCTTAAGATTTGAAGATAGAATTTCAATCTTTTCTCATCGTCGAAGCCTTATCATCCCGTATCCCCTTCTACAATCTGCAACTATGTGATCTCCCTCGAGGTTCTTTCGCTTTCTACTTTCTTTTCCTACCAATCGGGTTTCTCGGAAGGAGTTTCTAGGGTTTAACTGAATCCCGGACCAGCGAGCACTCATGAAGGGGTCAACGGACCGCACCAAAGTTGTTCTCCGGCATCTTCCGCCGTCGATTTCCCAGGCCATGCTCATCGATCAACTTGACCCCAAATTTTCGGGTCGTTACAATTGGATTTCTTTCTTCCCTGGCAATTCCAGGTTACGAATTCCTGCCTTCTCTTATATTTTCATTGTTTATTTTTGGATTGTGGTATTAGAGTTGTCTGGATTTTTTGTTGTTGCTAAAAATCATTAGAATTGGTGTTTCTGATAGGTTCATATAAATTCGAATTGGAAACAAGAAGTAGAATAATGTACTTTAGTGTAGTCCGTTACTGCTTGTGCAAGGAGAGATGGCTGGTAGATGTGTACACCTTAGGAGGCGTATGGCCTCCCATTTCTTGTAACGTTTTCAACATCTGATAGCTCAAATTGATTTATTAATTTGAAGGCCTGCTTTGTAGCACTTTAATTCCACTCATTGGGGGTTTTACCTTCTGGCAAGTTAAGAGCTGTTATCTTGAGCGATCACTGATTATTTAGGTTCACTTTAAAAGGCTGTATGTTTTTGCGTCTTGTTATGCCTTTTACCCTGACAGCATTTCAATGTGGAAGACTGACTGACTGAGCATTTGATGTGCCCTGAAATTGGGATTATATCATGGCCTTACTGAATTCCTTGTCTATGTTTGCAGTAAGAAGCATGTTGTGCACTCTAGGGCTTATATCAACTTTAACAAGGCTGAGGACGTTATTGAGTTTGCTGAGTTCTTCAATGGGCATGTTTTTGTGAATGAAAAGGGTGAGTCCTTGTTAGTGTGACTCTAGAGCTTAGAAATGGATTTGTTTATAGTTCAAGGATTCAAGTTGTCCTGTTGTAATTGTTACAGGACAATTGAAATTTGGATTTTTTAACTGATTACAGGTCATAATATACATGTTTTAGGGTGTTGTTTAGGAGCATTATATACTTTCTTGAAACCTTTAGTCAATTCTTTTTAAATTTCATTTATAGGTGCACAATATAAGGCTGTCGTCGAGTATGCTCCTTCACAAAATGTTCCAAAGAAGTCTTCAAAGAAAGATGGCCGTGAAGGGACAATATTAAAAGGTACCTGACTTGGACACAAAATAGCGCATGGATGTGGCTGCACTATCTGTTGAATATTTACAATTTTGTCTGTTAACATTAGATCCTGCATATGTGGAGTTCCTTGAATTTATTGGAAAGCCTGTCGAGCATCTTCCAAGTGCAGAGATACAACTGGAGAGAAGAGAAGCAGAGCAAGCAGGTAGCAGGCTTCAATTCAACTCTATAATCCTAGCTATCCCATAACTGCAAAAATAGATTGATGCTTTCTGTTTTCTGAGTTTCTGTTGGTTTGTGTGTTTGAAGCTGCTGGCAAGGAGGCATTAATAATCACACCTCTTATGCAGTATATTCGTCAAAAGAGAGCTGCAAACAGTGGATCTCGGGTATTGCTCTCATTTATATGTCATACTAGGATGTACATGCATGAACGGATGAACCTTATTTCGGGCTATTTGATTTGATCATAAAAGTATATGTTGTTATTAAACTGCTGCTAATCTTCTCTTCACAAGCTATCCCAAAATGGCAAAGTGAGTTATTTTGCACATGATGAAGTGATTTCTAAATTCAGTTGAAATAATTGTTCTTGCTTCTAAAACATATTACTTTCCCCCCTCTGGACTCTGGTGAAACATTTGGTGTTTAGAGTTGGTACGATAACTAGAATAATTATGTCCTTGAGAACCTGCATTGATCCCATAATTGAATATAATTTCAAATGTGGTTTCAAGTGCAGTGATAATTTTAGTTTCATTTTCATTTGTATAGACTTTAGAGTTCTGGCCCACCCTCTGTATAATTCTCTCTTTGCTTGGGATATCTTGCAAAGGAAAATTCACTTGATTTATCTGCATTACGTATACTTTATATGGGGCTCTCCCTTGGTTTGATTGCTCAAGATTTAGATGGGAGCAGGAGTAAGGAAGGCAAGTGATTAAGTAGATGGCATTAGCAATGTACTTCCATTGAACCTGTATGATTTATGTAGAACCTAATGAGGACATTTCTAAATCTTTTGAATGTAATTTTATTTGCTTCTTTTCCTCTCCTCAATCTGATATTATATCAATCTTGAGAGAGAATTTATGTTTATGATGGCAGAGGTCATTGACTAATGGGAAATCAGTGAGAAGAAATGGCAGACGAACATGTGAGAGTCCTCGCTCTGGTTCATCAAAGCAATCTGAGAGAAGAAGAGTCACTTCAAGCATGGTATATGCTACTTTTAGCATTTTGAAACATAACATAATTGTGAAGTTTATCTGATACTGCCAGTGTTTTGTTTCTTTTAATTGTCATTCTCTGACTAAAAGTTGCTTTTTCCCCTTGTACCGCCTTCTTTCTTTTTTTGCTTTCAATGAATTTTCATGTGTAGTAATTGTTAGGTGGAATGATGTTCATGACAGTGTTGTATGATTGCTCATGAAGTTAACACAGAATTCTGTTACGACAGTGAAAAGTACATCAATTATGAAGTTGTTAGTGGAAATCTATTGCAGCCTAGACAGATTAAAATTGAAAAGAGTAATGTTAAGAGCTTAATTTTCGATGCACTTCGGCTGGCTGGATGAACTTTATGAAGAACTTCAATCAAAATATTTTTTTGTATGTTCAGATAAGTTTTTTGGTGATTGTGTATCTGTTGTACAGAATTTATTAGTCTCTTAGAAATTATTGAAGACTAGTTCTAGTTCAACTAGTTAGAAGCTGAAACCAATTAAACCCTTAGCTTGGTTGCCTTTTCCTACTAATTACCCAACCCTACCCAACAACGCCTGTAAAATCTAAATCTTACTAATTTTCTCTGTTACCCCTGCCTTCCTTTGTAATGAAATGAATGATTACTTATTTGCTCTGTTACCCCTGCCTTCCTATGTAATGCAATGAATGAGCTCTTCTATGAGTTTGTGGTTTGCCAGTAGAAAAGTACATCATTTCCAAATCTACTTTTCTGTGATAAACTAATGACATTTTTCCTTTTCTCCAATGGCTGTCAACTTAAATGTTAGCAATCACTTATATATTATTGTCTGAAGCGGTAAATATATAGATTAGTAACGAAGTTAGAAAAAGGGGAGTAAGCCCCGAAGGGCTTACCATAAAACAAATTATACAAACATTATATTTTACATCAACAATATTGAATTATTTTTTCAGTAAGATGGTTCTAATGCTGCAACTTGCTGAATGATTGATGACATATAAGTAAATGTTTTATATTTGATGGTGATGGTTGACTCATGATTCTTGTGTTGGCAGTATGTTGTGAGGGATACCACAAAAGGTTCCAAGGGCAAAGACAAGTCAGCTGATCCTTTGATATCCAAAAGGGAGGATCAGCAGTGTTCTGATAAAACTGTTCTTTCAGGAGGTTCATATGGTGATGATGTTTCCATATATGGAACTGGTATGTACAAGCATGTAAACGTTTACCATGCAGTTTTATTTTTAGGTTAGCTGGTTTTGTTAACATGCATTTGGACATATGATATTGTAACGCCTGAAATTTGTTGATAACATTACTGGAAAAAAAGAGCAAATGACTCTGCTTTGGGTTTATTATGTATACTTCATCTTAGAGAATTTCTAGACTGAATAAGAAAATCACCTTGATTTAGCCCCCAATAGAATAATACTAAAGAAAGGTAGGTCCTCAAGAATTCTGTGGTGGCTAGCTTCTATTATTCCAGAGCTTTAATTCCTTGGAAATAAGTATTTCACTTTATTTATTTTTATCTTTTGCAGTATTAAATTTTCTTTCAGTTTAAGTATTTTTGGACCGATGCCCTTGTGGTTCATGATTGCAGGAACGGCTGATGTTGGAAAGAAAAAGATTCTGCTTCTGAAGGGGAAGGAAAGGGATTTAGCACATGTAAGCGATTATACTCAATGCTCAAATTGATATTTATGGAGTCACTAAGTAGCAATGTTTGTTTATTGTCTTATTGATGGTGTGTGTCACTTTTTTCAGGTTGAACTTTCTTCTGCTGGTAGCCTGAGACCAAATCCACGAAGAGAAACTAGTGGAAAGATAATGAAAAGTATACTCCAGCCTGATAGACTAACACAATCATCAAAAGTGGAGAGGGATAGACAATCACAATCATCAAACATACGTATATTATCAAAAAGTAGAAATGGAGTTTTGGATGGTAAGGTCTCAGGTAGTGATTTGCAAGTTGCTGAGAAAATCGAAAGGCGAACTAGAAACAAGGACAGGCCTGATCGTGGTGTTTGGACCCCACTTCGGCAGTCAGATGGTTTGCATGGCAGTGATGGGTCATCATCCTCTGCCTCTCAATCCGTGAAGATACCTCCACCTCCGTTGGACGGTGCAGCTCTTTAACCTTGAAGAGCTTTTTGTGTTTAGCTTCAAGGAAATAATTGATATATTTGTAAATGTAATTCTATTTTGTGTTTATTCCAGGATATCATGGGGTACAAAAGGTTGATAATTCTTCTGCAAGAAGTGAGGTGAAAGTCTTGGGTATTGCACGAAACCCCCATTCCGCTATTGATAATGGTAATTGTTATGCTTAAATGTAATGAAGTTGTACCCATATTAATTAGTTCACCCCCGCTGAAAATCTCCCTATATTCATCCTTTCACCATGCATACACACTAATATTCCTGAATGCTATATAGCTAAAATAAGAAATTGAAAGGATTGATGTTAAAATCCTTACTAGTTCAAGTGTAGCAAGTAAATATTCTAGGATGTGATATGAACTTACTAATGCACGCTTAGAGTATTTGATTATTATTTCTATTTGTATATGTTTCTGTTGCCCGTGTTGCTCTTATATATTTTGTTGAGAGAGTGCATTAATGTAGGGCACTAATTTTTTTCCGCTAAATTTCTACTGAAGTTAGAATAGTGCTGTTTTCTGGATGGAACAATCAATAATTGCTAATAGTTGCCCTGCTGATGATGTAGGCTCACCTATACAAGTCAGTAGAAGAAAACTGACACAAGGTAGGAAGGATACTGATGTCAGTGTACACGAGGGAAAGTCTGCCAGACGTGGAACTTACTCCCAGGAGGTATACTTCGAAAAATAAAAAACATTTTATTGTGGGAATTATTAAACCCTCATCATGCCCCCTCCCCCTGATTTTAATGTGTTCTGGTATATGACTTGACTCGTTTGATTTTGGTTTTCAGAAGCAAGTATGGGTTCAGAAGTCTAGTGGAAGTTCTTAGTGATACAGGTAATGGCCTTTCTCTTTTGAGGTTGGGTTGTTATATGATTGACTTGTGCAATATATTTGGTACATAATATCATGGGGACTAACTGGTAGAAATACTCATCTTCACATTTTTATCTGTATCCGTGAGTACTTGCAACAAGACTGTCCATTAACTTTTGAGTTTCAGTGATGCTCAGGGTCTTCGATATATGTAATGTTTGTTCTTTTTCTTGTATACACAAGTAAATACAATATTTAAACAGGAGTATTTTTCCTGCCACATTGAAACCAAATAATCACGTTTATTTGTGTTATATTTTGCTTTATGGATTGCACATGCCTCTAGTCTTTGCGCTGGAGTTAACTAGATGACTGATACCCCTTGCAGCATTTTTATCCATCATGGTGTGAAGATATGCACTGGATCTGATTGGCTGTAGCTGCTTTAGATAGATGAGGTGACTCGTCGATGTGAAAGTAAAATATTGGTCTCCTTATTATGATACCTCGAGGAATTGCAATTCTGAAGTATGACAGCAACGCATTCGGATAATGTTTTGGCGTTCTGAAGTATGACAGCAATGCATTCAAAAGCAATACGTCTTTCTACTCTTGAGGCGGTAGCTTATTGAAAAATCAAAGGAAGATATCACAGAGGACTTAGCAGTGATCTGTCTATACTCCTATGTGACACGACAACCTTTTATCAAGGTGTTCCACAAAGTGGTGCAGGTCTCCGGAGACATGAGCCTTATTCTCACCATGTTCCCAACTGCTTGGTAAAAGATTCTGACCATATGCAAAGCTTTAATAGGACACTACTCTTTGAGACCATCCAACAAACATTCTTCACTGATTGCATAGTTCACCAGTAAAGTTGACGTGTGATAAGTGAAAAGGATAGGTGTGGCTTTTTGTTGTGGTTATTTTGTTATTTTGTGAACTGAGTGGTCATGGGCGTGAACATTTGGTATTTGGCTGGTTTATCGTACACAGATAAGCGTGTTTTTTGAATACCTAGTGCTGTTTGCAGTAAATATATGAAAGCTTTTATACTGCACCTTGAAGTGTATTTGTTGTCACATTTTATGTCTGATCAAGTTGTAATGTTTTTGTACTACCAAAGCTGTGGCAGCTGTAATGCTGCTCGGCCAGTCCATTTCATGTGTTGCAGTGTGCGACTTTTCTACCATCATACTGTGCGGGAAATCTGTAATTGCAACGACCTGATTGACGAAGGAGATGATCCCGGCGGTAAACAAGCTAATGTGTAGTTCTTGTGAAGGGAACTGTAACAGTGTTTCAACGCGTTACATTGTTTTACAAAGATTTGAGAGCATCAAATCATTCCTTTCAACAAACTGATTTTTTACTTTCATCATTTAACATCATAATTGCCAATCCCTTTTGACAAAATTACACGAACCTTTCTATCAAGATTAACGGAAAAGTTGATATGCACTGTACTCAAATGGTCATTTCCAGAGGTAAATCGATGATATCCCAATTTTCTTATAGTGAATTTTACCCAAAAACATCCATGATTTTAGTCTTTTAGTTCTATCAATTTACAATCAATTCTAATAACCAAAAGTAGCATCCTAGATGTTTCTTCCAAAAAAAGCTCATTATTTAGATATTGGAATCAAGTAAAACTCAGAACGGGGTCATATTCTTCAGTCTTCACAAAGTAAATCCTCCTTTCTAAATCACTTTTCAAAAGGTATGAATGTATGATAGAAAGTGTAAAAAGTATTCCTGATAGCTAAAAGTGTTTAGGGACCAACTATGTCAATCACAAAGACCAGGCAGGAAGTTACTTATTAACCTTCATGTGAGCAAAAAATGTCATTCACTGTTCACGCACACTTTTTTTTTTAGAGAATAAAAGCCGTATAAAATGTTAATTTTTTTATAATTTTTTTTAACAATTTTGTAGTTACTATTAATAAGTACGAAATTATTAAAAGAATTAAAGAAAAATGAATATTTTATATAGTTTTCATTATCCTAAAAAAACGTGGGTGAATAATGAACGGTATGTGTTATCGAACGGAGGGATTTTGTAATTAAATTGACAAATCTAGAAATCATACCAAGTTGAAGACAATATGATGCCATTCATGAAAAAAGTAGACCATGAAATATCATCAAATAATTTTAATGAACATGCAACCCACTGCAGCTCTCCTACCCCAAAACAATGAAAGTACAAATCAAACACTTTCCTATACCCTACAAATTAAACCCTCTTGATCACAAATTAAACCATTGCAATCTTATGTGTAAAACACAAACATGAGAAACCTCCACTTCCTATTGTTCCTCCCATTCCTAATCTCATATTTCTTGATCACTCTTCCATTAGGGCAATCCCAATCCTTGTGGCCCAACCAAGCAACGCCCTACGAAGGCGCGCCTAGCCTAGTAGACCTCGAGTACCACATGGGTCCGGTTCTAGCAGCCACCCCCACCAACCTTTATGTGATATGGTATGGCCATTGGAACCCTAATGACCAATCCATCCTTAGGGACTTCCTACACTCCCTCTCCTCCACAGCTTCACCTCGGCCATCAGTCTACGACTGGTGGCAGACTGTGAGGCTCTACACTGACCAAACCGGCTCCAACATAACCGGAGAGTTGGTACTCGCGGGTGAGGCTTATGATTGGGAGTACTCGCAAGGACGGTACCTAAGCCGCGAAGCAATGCAGCATGTGATAAGAGGTGCAGTTTCAAAGGGCAAGGATGGGTTGCCCCTTGATCCTCATAGTGGGGTTTATTTGGTGCTAACCTCCCAAGAAGTCCAAGTCCAGGACTTTTGTAGGGCAGTTTGTGGGTTTCACTACTTTACCTTCCCTTATGTGGTTGGGGTCACAGTGCCTTATGCTTGGGTTGGTCATAGTGGAGCTCAGTGCCCTGGTTTCTGTGCTTACCCTTTTTCCTGGCCTTCCTATGCAGGTAAATCACTACCAAAATAAATAAATAAATGTCAAACATATTATTGCTAAATCTTCTGTTATGGGTACCAAATAAGAATATTGTCTCTTTGTGTTGTTTTCTAATGTTAAATTTCCAATCTTTTCTATAGGTTTAGTTTATTAGAATGTGAAAAATTAAGTTTAGGGGTAAAAAGTAAGTTGGTAGATATTTTGCATAAATTGCATATACATTATTTTTCATTTTAATGTTAGAGAACTTTGTTTGGTCATATATAGTGCATCATTTTTTTGAAAAATGTGTGCATCATCCTCGTATCATCACCATAGTATCTAACATCACTTAATATTTATATGTATACAAAAACTCAAAACTCCTAACACTAAAATGATCAAGTAGGAGTGGATTGAATATTTGTTTTTGCATATTTTGGAAGATATAGAAACATGGATGTTTGTTATATATAGATCATTTTACAGTGTAATTTATAAACAAATCTGAAACATTGAATTAAGAAGATCAACAGTTGAGATTTAAAGGAAAATTTAAAAAACAAAATTATTCATCTGAAACAGCCTGATTATTCGAACATAACTCATACGAATAATTATGTTAGTTATCTACGAATAATCACCTTATTCACAATTTACCCCGTAAAAGGGGTTTATAGTGGAACCATCCTCTCTCCACACACACTACAAACAAACATGAAACGTTGAAATTAAGATACATTGTTTGCACATTCAGGCAGGGGATACGGTTTGCTCCACGCACCGAACCGCAACCCCGGGATGGACGGAATGGTGAGCGTGCTGGCGCACGAGCTGGCGGAGGTATCGAGCAACCCTCTGGGGAATGCATGGTACGCGGGCGATGATCCGATTGCACCCACGGAGATAGCGGATTTGTGTATGGGAGTGTACGGATCAGGAGCCGGTGGAGGCTACGTGGGAAGTGTGTATAAGGACTCGTGGGGAAATGCATTCAATCTACATGGGGTAAGGGGTAGAAAGTTCTTGGTGCAATGGGTTTGGAACCCTATCCTCAACCAATGCTTTGGCCCCAATTCCATCTAAGATTTAATTCAAATATATGTTCTTTTTTTAGTGAACATATATGGTTTGTTTGGTGTGGTGCTTAATTAGCTTATATTACATTTAATCGGCACATATAAGAACCTTGTTTAAGTTTTTGTTATTAAAGAAAAAACCTAAATTGAATATATACATCCTAATCCGATCAATTTTTATTTTTTTTAGGAGCTATAAAAAGGAAACTTGGCTGGGCCAATACAGATGTTCTCAATATTTTCAACGTGGGACAACATATTTCAAATTAGTATATTAAATAGATAAAAAAGTAAAAATATGAAATGAATATATCAAATGATATCGATGCTGAATTATATTCCTAATAAAAAAAAAAAACTGAATTATACGGAGTACTAAATGTACACTTAGAAATCATTTATCATGTATCAACTTGGATATATGATATTCCAAATTGGGCTCTGGGTGAATATTTTTTGGGCCTTAGGCAATCTCTTAAAAGAGTTCAGATAGCCCAATAAAAGTTTGGGCTACCCAAACCATCAGTCCCGTTCAAGTGAGTTATGAATTTGTAATTGATTACATCCAAATAAATAAACAATTGATGTTTCCAACCTATACATTTATAAGGCTAAAAAATCTAAATGCAGAAACTATTTCTTTAAAATTGAAAAATATAAATTCACAATCAATTTTAAATAACGTTAAACAAATTTTTTTATATGAAAAAAAAACAATAATTTTAAAGATAAACAAGATGAGACGCAGTCGCACGAGGGGGAGACAACCATGGAACATAAGAAGAGTCAAATACGGCGCCGCAATTGCATGTGCGCCACGTGTTACCAAGATCCAACTCTTCTTCGCCCACGAACCACCTCCCTCCATACCCTTTCAATTTTGTGAATTCATATTATTCAACGTTTTTTTTTATTATAGATATTGTCGATTGGTTTTACATGTATCCACACAGACACACTACCTTATAATAAAACACTTGTATTGAGAAGAGAAACCAAATAATATTATATGTGCGATTTGATTCACTAACCTCATTATAATTATATGTTATAGTTTTATTCTTTCGTCAATCGAATTCAATTATTGTAGATTTAATTAAATATTATATACTTGAATACTCAGAGATAAGAAGAGAGAGCAAATTAGATTGGATAGTCGAAAGTAGAGTAAATGTATTTTTGTACGTACGAGGAGTTGACTAACAAATAGTTTAAACGGGGTGTAGGTACGTGTAATCAAATGGGGATGATTACCTAATTCATGAGATGAGACATAATATCTACGACACACACAGTCACACAGACACTACCCATACCATAACACAGCTGTAATATTTGTAAAGTAGTGACGTACAAACTGCACGTACGTACTTCCCTTAAGCTTTCACCAATTTAATGGCTTTATATTTTATGAGCTGTACAGGATTGGGATCACCCTTAATCGTACAACCCCCTACCTACGTACGCGTTTTGGGCTCGAAGGCCCATGGGCCGAGCCCACATATATATCTGACACGCACGTGCCATTCGTATCTCAGAAATATCCTCTCCATGTCTCAACTCTCAAGTACGTGTCGGCACGGCCGTTTCTTCACCTGCTCCTCCGTTTCGCCGCCCCTTCTCCTCTCTCTGAGTTATCGGGTGAGTCGGGTCCAATTTGACCCCAACTTATTCCAATCTTTAATAGCTTGGGACTATATTTGGTAAATAAAAGTATCCAATAAATAAACAAATAATACATTATAAGTTAATAAGTCAGTAGGGTGTTTAAGGAATCTAATTGTATAATTATATGGTAGTTGATGAAAACTTGTAAATAAAAATACAAAAACTTCGAAAAGCTTGTATATGATGAAAACACTATGATTTCAAAAGAGAATTAAACAAAAATCTTATATTTATTTCATTTAAAAGTATATAATATCAAAACTGTCAGCTCCAAAAAGCTACTTCTTTTGCCAAACAAAACCTTGGTCATTTTGATTGGGTTAGGTTGGGTTGAATAGTATCAGATTCGGTTTAGATTTATTTATGATTATGTAATCTAACTTTTTGTTTCTTCTAACATTGACGATCACACGTCCAAACGCACCATACGTTAACCAAGTCGAGCAAAACCGATGAGGTTTCATTCTAAAATTAATTGTCATTAAGAGGAATAACTCACCGACTGACCGATTTATATGAAAGGTTTGAATTCTTTATATAATTAATGGGAGATGTTTATGTCACATCTTCCATAGTTTCGAATGATTCAAGTTTTGAGTATAGTTCGAGTTTTGGCAACTCTATCGCCCGCCTCTCACTACATTATCTTTCAAATGAATTTGATTTTTGCCTTTTTCCCATTTTGCTTTTGGGTTTGAAATTAAA
The DNA here is from genome assembly GCA_037127255.1 of Persicaria tinctoria. Lineage (NCBI taxonomy): Eukaryota > Viridiplantae > Streptophyta > Magnoliopsida > Caryophyllales > Polygonaceae > Persicaria > Persicaria tinctoria. The sequence continues at coordinate 770,884 of JBANSL010000015.1, forward strand.
TGGAATTAGTGGGAAAACTGATCTCCTCCCGTTGTTTTTTAAACTTGAAATTAGAAAGTTTGATATTATAAAATGAAGTTTGAATCAAAAGGGGAAAAAATGAAGTTTTGAAAGCATGTTTTTGCATTTTTAAGTTTGAATCAAAAGGGCGAAAAACACAATGATCGAGTACAACTTTAACTTACACACATAGAGAATAAGAAAGACAAAAAGAGAGGGTAGGTAGTTTTCAATTTTTTGGGTAAGGATTTGTATAATTAAATAATTAATACCCTTTTTTTTTTTTTTTTTTTTGTAATATTTCATTATGAGATGCTAAAGCCGTTAGTTGAAGATTTATAAATTAAGTAAATAAAAAGCATTTGTTGCATTTGATCACTAATTGAACCTTCATGTTCCCGCGTGAGGTGTGCTTTCTCTCTAGTGATAATTATTTATAATCATGTTTAATCTAATCTAGTTAATACTATAGTTTTTGTATTTGGCTTTATAAAAAGCCTATCTTTTTTATATATATATATATTTAATGAATTAAACATTTAAATCTATTGGATATTATGATGCTAATGGTGGACAAAAAGCATGCCGAAAAGGGAAGACAAGACAAAGCCAATTGATGGATAAGAACTAATTATGATTAATTTAACTAACCATGTTTGTCTTCGGGATTATTCACTAATTAAATACCATTAGGTTATTGACCAATTAATCTCTAAGATCAAGTACTAAACTCAAATTCGATCAAAAGCACTCTAATTACGTATGGGTACTTAATTGTTTTATTTTTAAAATCTCATGAGATTCAATGATGTCAATATTACTCTTAAATCATCTCTAGCAATTTCTGCATTGGTTTTTTTTCTACTTTGTTATTTGCTTTTGTCTTTAATTAGCATGTTTGTCGGTTTATCTATCGCCGATTTTTCGGCTTATCAACCCACCAGGTCTGTCTAGTACATCGAATTTTTACTTAATTAAAAAAAAAGTCTTTCCATTCTAAAGATATTGATAATTGTTTAGTTTTAGAGAATGTGGCATATTGAAGAAAGTTTCTGTATTTTGTTTATTTCTCAATTTTGAGAATAAGATAGAAAATATGCTAAACTTAAAAAATTGCTTAAAATTCTCTAAAATTTTAAAATCACCAAAATTAAATAGTTGTTGAGAAGCTCTTGTAACAACTAAGGTCTCGTTTGATTAGTCAGTTAAAAATACAGAAAGTTTAAAAATTCAAGAAGTAGGATATATTCATGTGTTTGGTTGACAGAAAGACACAGGAACTCAACTTCACAGGAATTTCAATTCCTCCAAATTGTAGGAAGTTCACTTACCTTGGGGGGCAGGCAGGGCCGGTCCGTTGCTTATTAAGGCCTTGTGCAAACTTATATGTTGAGGCCTTTTTTATTACTAATTGAATGGTAAAAACGATTAGAAAGTGGAAAAAAACATTCATTGGCTAGTGTCAATTGAGCTAACAAATTATTTATAACTTCTTTCTCTCTTTTGAATATATATATATAGAGTATGGATCATATGTACTCAGCCCTTAACGTGTATCATGTACACAAATCTGGGTCATTGAATTAAGAAGATCAACGGATGAGATTAAAAGTAACTTCTGATTATTCGATGGTATTGAGAGATTATTCAGTAGAATTAAATTATTCAGTGGTATTGGGCGATTATTCGGTAGAATAAAATTTACATTTTTTACAGATGAATAATTACGCAAAAACAGATGAATAATCATGAACAAATAGATGAATAATTTCTGAGTACATGATACACATTAAGGGCTGAGTACACCGGAACCAACCCCTATATATATGCTTTAAAAAAATTTAAGGCCCCAAAAAATTTGAGGCCCTGTGCACTTGCACAATTTGCCAAGGCAATGGGCCGCCCCTGGGGCAGGTAAGTTCAACTTCCCCCATTTTTTAATATATTTTTCTTTATTTTCCTATTTATATTTGTAAAAATAAAAACAAAACAAATTTTTTCAATTCATGGGAAGTACATTTCACGGGAATTCAATTTATGGGAAGTAAGTTCCCGAGAATTGTACTTCCCGCATTCAACCAAACGAGCCCTAATAACACTAATTTGAAAATGTTTTTTTAAAATGCTAATTAAAAAAATCTTGGAAAAATTTCTAATGGGTTAATAACTAAAGTCACACCCATTTTTTATTTATTGGTTTTGCGAATAAGTAATCATTACTCAAAAGTGTATCGAATTTTGAATGTGCAACTATTAAATTGCATGATTTTTTTTATACAAGCCGATGATTTGGGGATGGTCAATCGCAGTTGACCCATTGTTCAAGAGCATTCAGACGGACGACGTCAGCAACCTCGGCAGGAACGCGCTCAGCGATAAATGACGAAGAGAGGCCAATATGCGTCAGTCTATCAGCAATCCGGTTCTCCTCGCGGAAGGTGTGTAAAAAAGAAACCCTCTTAAAAGCGCGACTGAAGCTAAGGGCATCCGTACCATCATCTCGATCTTCCAAGGACACCGCCAAATCCCCTTCATGGCGTTGATCAGCGTCAAGTAGTCGCCTTCCACTTCGAGCCGAGAAAACCCCCTCTTCGTAGCTTCCTGGAGTCCAAACAAAAGACCGAGACACTCCGCTTGCACCGTGGAAAACCTATCGTGGCCTCGGGCACCACAAGAGAGAACTGACCCATGACTATCACAAATAACGAATCCAGAGGCAGCAATGCTCGAACTAACCATAGCACCGTCAAAATTGAGTTTGACAAAGTCGTCGGCGAGCTTTTTCCATTTTACAATTTTTGGTTTTTTTTGTTCTGTTTTGGGCGTGTCATCTTCTTATATATTCCTCTGATTGTTCTTTTCTCCAACTTATCCTATATTGTTTTTTTTATCCATTCTTCTTGATTCCTAATGTCATTGTTGTCGAATAGAATTCTATTTCCAATTGACCAAATGCCCCAAAGGGAAAAGGTAAGGATCGATTTCCGTTCTGTCGAGATATTTGCAAAAATGTTAGTGATTTTATATTCTTGTAGGGTTTGTCTACTTTGTTCGTTTTCTGGATTATTTGCTCGATTTGTCTATCCGTTCTTTCAATAAAGGCTAAAGACGTTTGACATTCGGTAAAGATGTGGGTAGCATCTTCACCATTGTACGGAGTTATAAAGAGGGCACTCTAGTGGGACATGAATTCCTTTACTTTGTAGTCTGACTTTTATTGGGATCCCATTTAGTAGGTTTTTCCATATATTTTTTTTTAATTTTGGCGGACAATCAATTTTCCAAATCCAACCGAGTGGATCAGGGTTGGTTCTTCTAGTTCTCATGACATGGTCTAGATCACTCGCGGTTGAAAACCATCTATTTCTACTTGGTTTCCAATATAGTCTATCATCGATTTCATTTGTGAGGATATGAACTTCCAGGATTCTTTCGATGATGTCCACAGGGAGAAAGCCTTTTAATTTATCCACATTCCAAGTTTTGTCTTGTTTGTGTTGAATAAATTCTGGAATCAACCTCACAAAACTAAGGCTTTTGATCAACCAAAATACCAAGCAATCTCTCAAACAAGTTCCTCTGTGATACAGAAGGGAACCAGAACTCGGATGCTTTCTTAAACCACAACTTCCACACACTTCAATTGATAGAAACTGTCTACAAATTACACCCTTAAACTCACACAACTGAACTTGAAAACTACCCACTACACACCCCACTAACATGACTCTAAACTGCAGCTTAACTGCATACATAACGCTAACTGTTTTCATAACATAAAATGCATAAACCAAGCTGCAAGTTAGCTAACTAACTCAGCTCTAATACAATTCAAATTACATTTCAACACCACCCCTTAATTTGAATTCTTTCATGCCCATTTTCTCCATGAAATAGAAGTGCTTTGCACTACTGAGGGCCTTTGTGCATATGTCTGCATCCTGGCTGTTAGTTCCACAAAACTTGAGAGTGATCTTGCCTTCTGCCACCAGCCTTCGAATGAAATGATGTTGAACATCTATGTGCTTTGTCCTGGCATGAAAGGCTGGGTTCTTTGTCATTGAAATTGCCGATTTGTTGTCACACCACAACTCAATTGCCTCCTTATGATCACAACTCAGATCAAGCATAATCTTCTTCAACCATAAAGCTTGCTTGGCAGCTGCTCCAGCTGCAACATACTCTGCCTCTGATGAAGACAGAGCTACTGTATCTTGCTTCCTTGCACTCCATGTGATTGCTCCAGGCACAAGCCCAAACACAGACCCAGAAGTACTCCTTCTATCATCAATGTAGCCTGCCCAATCACTGTATGTGTATCCTCTCAGCTTGAAGTCTTCAACATGTTCATACCACATGCCATACTCAATTGTGCCAGCAATGTACCTTAGAATTCTTTTAGCTGCTGCTTTGTAGGATTGTGCAGGTACCTTGAAACTACACTCACACTATAGGCAATGTCAGGCCTAGTATGTGTGAGATAGTTTAAGCCACCAACCAGGCTTCTGTACAACCTTTCATCAGCCATAGGAGTACCATCCTCTCTTCTCAGTTTCTCATTCATGTTCATTGGCGTCTGAGCAGCATCACAGTTTTCCATTCCAAATTTCTTCAGCATGTCTCTGGCATACTTCACTTGGCACACAAAAATGCCTTCTTTGCTTTGCTTCACTTCCAATCCGAGAAAGTACTGCAACAGATTCAAATCTGTCATCTCAAACCTGCTCATCATAACATGTTTGAAATTCTTGAGCAACTCTGGTGAAGAACTGAAGTAGATTATGTCATCCACATATAAGCACACCACAATGAACTCCTCACTCTTCTTCCTCTTCACATACAGTGTAGGTTCATTTTCACTTCTTTCAAATCCATTCTTCAGAAAGAATGAATCAATCTTACTATACCAGGCCCTTGGAGCTTGCTTCAGGCCATATAAAGCCTTGTGTAACTTGTACACTTTGTGCTCTTCCTTCTTCTTCACAAAACCTTTTGGTTGCTCAACATACCCTTCCTCTTGCAATTCTCCATTTAAGAAGACTGACTTCACATCTAATTGATAGACTTGCAACTGCCACTGAGCTGCCAAGGCTAATACAACTCTCACTGTCTCCATCCTTGCTACATGAGAGAAAGTTTCTTCAAAATCTATGCCCTCTTGCTGTGCATATCCCTTTGCCACTAGCCTGGCCTTGTGCTTCTGAACACTGCCATCAGTATTGAATTTGGTTATGAAAACCCATTTCAAACCAATGACATTTTTATCTTGTGGCAGCTCCACCAAGTCCCATGTCGCATTTTTCTGTATGGACTTCAATTCTTCTTTCATAGCCTTTTGCCTATTCTCATTGCTCTCAGCATCTTCAAAGTACTCAGGATCTGATGCTACTAAAGCCATCTCACAACTTGCATATATATATATATATATATATATATATATATATATATATATATATATATATATATATATATATATATATATATATATATATATATATATATATATATATATATATATATATATATATATATATATATATATATATATATATATATATATATATATATATATATATATATATATATATATATATATATATATATATATATCAGACAAGGACCTGAATTTCCTTGGTGGTGACTCACTTGATGACCTTGATGATGATACACTCTGACTGCTTGAAGAGCTTGAGCTTTGCTGCTGTACTGGTGTTGCAGGAGGAGTATCTCCATGATCATCATCATCACTATCCTCTTCTTCTGTTGAGCTGCTGATGGGAATTACAGGGATCACTTCATCCTCCATGGATTGAGCATGCTTATTCTCCCAATCCCACTCAACTCCTTCATTGAACACCACACTTCTGCTCACTATTGTTCTCTTGCTCACTGGATTGTAAAGCTTATAGGCCTTTGATTATGCTGCATAACCTATGAACACACACTTCTCTGCCTTGTCCTCTAGTTTCTTTCTCAAATTTACTAGAGCATAAGCCACACATCCAAACACCTTGAGATGACTAACTGAAGGTTTCTTTCCTCTCCATACTTCAAATGGAGTCTTGTCAGTCACTGCTCTTGTTGGAGAGATGTTGAGTACATACACTGCTGTAGCCACAGCCTCACACCAGAACTCATTTGGAACCTTCCTGGCTTTGAGCATACTCCTAGCCATCTCTATGACAGTCCTGTTCTTCCTCTCAGCCACACCATTTTGCTCAGGTGTGTAGGGAGCTGTCAATTCTTTCCTTATTCCATTTTCTTCACAGAAGTTCATAAACTCATAAGACATAAACTCTCCTCCTCTATCAGTTCTCAATGCCTTGATCATCTTCCCTGATTGCTTTTCAACAAGAGCTTTAAATATCTTAAAGCTTTCAAATGCTTCAGACTTGAATCTAAGAAAATAGACCCAACTGAATCTACTGCAGTCATCTGTGATCAAGAAGAAATACTTGCTACCACCTAGTGACTCAATTTGCATAGGGCCACACAAATCAGCATGTAGGAGCTCTAAATACTCACTAGCTCTCCATGGTTCATCATTTGAAAAAGAACCGCTTACTTGCTTTCCATAAACACAACCCTCACATAGCTCTAATTCACCTATCTTAGGCACACCAGCAACTATCTCTTTTGTACTCAGAAGCTTCAAGCTTTGAGCATTGAGATGACCATATCTCATATGCCATAGCATGGTTTCTTCATCACCTTTTACTACCATAGCCTTTCCCACGTCTGCTGCTAAATTGAGTGGAAACATCCTATTCTTACACATAGGAGCACTCACAACCACACAACCTGATCTTTTCTCCTTTATCACACATTTATCATCTTCAAATAGCAAAGAGTAACCTGTCCCTTGCAACTGACCAACACTGAGCAAATTATGAGCTAATTCAGGCACCCACTGAACATCATCAAGCAATCTCACATCACCTTGTACACACTTGATTGCCACAGTGCCTCTCTCTTCCACTTTCAGCACCTTGTTGTCACCAAGTCTCACATTTCCTTTCTTAGATTCATCTAGTTCCTTAAATATGCTTCTTGAACTAGATATGTGGTTAAAGCAACCACTATCTAAGAACCACAACTCACTTGCTCCCTCTGCTACAGATGACAATGCCATAAACAACCTATCATCTTTGTCAACTTTCTCTGAATAGTTGCCCCCTTTCTGCTCATTCTCTTGCTTCTCCCAGCAATAGGCTTCCTTATGCCCAAATTTCTTACAATAATAGCACTTAATTCCACTTCATTGCTGCCTAGAATCAGTGCCTTGACTTCTGTTGAACTCTTTCCACTGATCATCTCCATTTCCTCTCCCACCAGATTGGTTTCTTCCATGGCCTCTTCCTCGGCCTCTGTAGCTCCCTCTTGAGCCACCTCTACCTCTGTGACCTCCTCTATAGCCACCCCTACTTGAAGAACCCTCTGACTTGATCTTGGAGGAATCATCTTTAACCTGAAAAACTTTTTCTTCCTTCACTTCAGTGGATCTGCTAAGCCTTTCCTCATGGGCCTGCAGTGAGCTTGTTAACTCTTCAAACTTATATGTTGACAAGTCCTTTGACTCTTCAATGGCAGCAACAACGTGATCATACTTCTTGGTGAGACTCCTTAACACTTTACTCACCACAGTCTCAGCACACACACTCTCTCCATATGACTTCATATGGTTAACTATGCTTGAGACCCTTGAGAGGAACACTTGAACTGATTCCTTCTCTTGCATCATTAGAGTTTCAAACTCTCTTCTCAATGATTGCAACTTGACCGTGATCACCTTTTTATCTCCCATGTATTCCTGCCTCAAAACTTCCCAGGCTTCATGAGATGTTGTAGCTGCTGAGATTCTTGGAAAAATCTCATCATCCAAAGCACTTTGAATCATGAACAAAGCCTTTGAATCCTTCTTTCTTTTCTCTCTCAGTGGATGATCAGGCTCTCCTTCCACATTGTCTACAAATCCTTGATCTACAAGATTCCAGACTTCTTGTGACTTGAAGAGGGTGGACATCTTCAAGCTCCAGAAATGGTAGTTGATTCCTTTGAAGATTGGCAACTGAGGGTTGCCTGAACCTCCATTGTTGTTGTTCTGCATTTTTCAGAACTTCAATTTCTCTATGTGTTTCCCTTGTGTTTGGTTCTCACAATCACTCAAACCCGAATCAAACCCAGCAACACAGATGTGTGTTTGCTCTGATACCAAATGTTGAATAAATTCTGGAATCAACCTCACAAAACTAAGGCTTTTGATCAACCAAATGCCAAGCAATCTCTCAAACAAGTTCCTCTGTGATACAGAAGGGAACCAGAACTCGGATGCTTTCTTAAACCACAACTTCCACACACTTCAATTGATAGAAACTGTCTACAAATTACACCCTTAAACTCACACAACTGAACTTGAAAACTACCCACTACACACCCCACTAACATGACTCTAAACTGCAGCTTAACTGCATACATAACACTAACTGTTTTCATAACATAAAATGCATAAACCAAGCTGCAAGTTAGCTAACTAACTCAGCTCTAAGACAATTCAAATTACATTTCAACAGTTTGAAGAATTGATCGATCGTTTTTTGTTCTTCACTTATCTATGGCATAGATACTGTTTTGTCGGATGTTTTTGTCATAGTTTAGCCAATTTTCCTTCCGATTTCAACTGCATGAATAATCTTTGGTATTAAACTAATTAAGTTTAATTTGATTTGAGTTTTTTTCCCCTACCAACGATCACTTTCAAATTGTTTCAATTAAGGTCCGTGAATTAGATTAGGCAAGTTGAGCTGGGTCCACTCTTAATTTCTTGTTCAACTTGAAGTTATATATATAATATATTGATTTGATCGAGTTTTGTTCATTCATTCTAGATTTAATTATTTTGGAGTTATGTTTAGTTGATCATGTCAAAGCAAGTAGGTCAATTGGTTATTTAAGTCCTAACTTGTTTTGGATTTTGTGTTCGAAATTTTATGATTAGACATCTATCTATCTATTAAAGTATGATTGTGTAGAATTGTAGAATTGATGTAAAGTCGACTGGGGTGGCGACGGGATTACAGTTGACCATCTTAGCCCGAGCAACAATCTCAGCAGCATACTTACTCTGTGAGAGAAAGAGACCAGACGCATGCCGCTGAACGGCAACCCCCAAGAAGTAAGACAGCGGACCCAGATCAGACATGGCGAATTCCGCACTCAACTTCGAGACGATGGACGTTCGAAGAGCATCAGAAGAGGTGGTGAGAATGATGTCGTCGACATAGAGCAGCAGGAAAGCCAAGTCCGAGCCTCTGCGATAGATAAACAGAGACGTATCCGATCGGCTGCCAGTGAAACCCAAGCGGAGCAGATGAGAAGCAAACCGCTGGAACCATGCCCGTGGAGCCTGTTTCAGACCATACAGAGAGCGCTTGAGGAGACAGACATGCTGTGGACGCTCAGCATCAGCAAACCCCGGAGGCTGAAACATGTAAACCGTCTCATTCAGATGACCATGCAGAAAGGCGTTCTTGACATCCAGCTGATGGATGCCCCAGTTGCGCGACAGAGCCAGACTCAGGACCACTCGGATAGTGGCAGGCTTGACCACAGGGCTGAAGGTCTCATCACAATCAATACCGGCCTGTTGAGATCTACCGTTAACCACCAGACGGGCCTTGTAGCGCTCCAATGTCCCATCAGAGCGGAACTTGTGACGGAAGAGCCACATACAGCGAATGACGTTCGCCTCAGGAGGGCGAGGCACAAGAACCCAAGTACCATTCTTCGTAAGGGCCCTGTATTCGTCGAGCATAGCCGCCTGCCAATTCGGGTCTAGGAGGGCTGTTTTGTGGGAGGTGGGAACGGGGGAGAGGGAGGTCTGGGTGGAGGTAGAGGGTGAAAGGGAGTCGGGAAAGATGGGGGCAGGAGAGGCTAAGGACGCGGGCGCGCCAGCACGGTACGCGGGCGCGCCAGCTCGGGACGCGGGCGCGCCAACTTGGGGCGCGGGCACGCGTAGGGGAGGCGTGGATGTTGGTGGAGGGGATGTGGGGTGTATAGCGGGGTGATGGTCGGTGGTCATGGAGACGATCTGTCGGGGTCTGAAGACACCGGAGACGCTGCGGGTGTGAGGTCTGGTGATGGATGGTGGCGGGGGGGGGGGTGGGGGAGGGGGAGACACAGGAGCACCGGGAGAGCTCTGGGGAAGAATGAAGTGAGGAAATGGTGACTCAGACTCTGTGGACGACACAGGGGGTGTGGGAGACGCGAAGGGAAATCGCGACTCATCAAAGGTGACATGGCGAGAGAGAATGATCTTGTGAGTCTTGATATCGAGGCAAATGTAACCGCGATGATCAGACGGGTAGCCAAGAAAGACACAAGGGGTGGAACGCGGGTGAAGCTTGTGCGGGGCTGTGGAGGACTGGTTTGGGAAACACAAGCAACCAAAGGTGCGAAGGTGATCATACCTAGGCTCGGCGTAATAAAGTGTCTGAGCTGGCGAGCGATGGTGTAGGGTAGTGGAAGGGAGAATGTTTAGGAGATAACATGTGGTGGATAAGGCGTGAGGCCAATAGGGAAGGGGAATAGATGCGTGGAAGAGGAGAGAACGCATCATGTTGGTAATGGTTCTGATGATTCTTTCTGCCTTGCCATTCTGCTGAGAAGTATAGGGGCAAGACAAGCGATAAGAGATCCCATTTGCGGCAAAGAAGGAGTGAAAGTCTTTGTTATCAAATTCACGACCATTGTCACATTGGAAACATTTGATGGACATGTGAAACTGTGTTTTGATGTAGGTATGGAATCTGGCAAAGACAGGAAACACTTGGGACTTGAAATGCAACGGGAAGACCCATAAGTAATGAGTGTAATCATCAAGAAACAAGAGGTAGTACTTGTGACCCTCCTTGCTAGGCACGGGAGAGGTCCAAATGTCGCTGTGAATGATATCAAAGGGAGCAAGGGTAGAGGTCAAAGACCGTTGGAACGGCAGTCTGGCATGTTTGCCTAGTTGGCAGGAAGAGCATAAACCAGAGTGTGGGTCTTTAGTACAGGTGACAAGGTTCTGGGAACGGAGGACATCTAGAACGGCAGCGCTGGGATGGCCCAGGCGTGCATGCCACAGGCTGGACGATGATGCCGAGAGGGCGACCGGACACGACTGACTGGACGCAGGAGGTGGTGTGACAGGGTAGAGCTCCCCGGTGCTGTTACATCTCATGCGAGTAACCCCCGTAGTAAGATCGTTCACAGAGAAACCAAAGGGATCAAACGTAAGGGAAACGTTGTTGTCAGTAGTGAACCGACGCACAGAGATAAGGTTTTTGACAATCTTTGGGGCAATCAGGACATTGTTGAGGTGTAGTGGGTGGTTTGGGGTCTGTAATTTGGTGTGGCCAATTCCCGAAGTAGCAAGACGACCACCATTTCCGACGATAATAGAGTGGGCAGGGCCCTTAAAAGAAATAGATGAGAGGTTACCTGAGGAGTTCGTCATGTGGGAGGTGGCACCAGTGTCCATGTACCAAGAAGAGTCTGAAGATGTCGGCTGCGTAGAGGAGAAGGCGTGATGCAGAGCTGGCGGAACATAGCCTGGGTCAGGCGATGTCAGAGAGGCCTGAGGACCGGCATGTCGAGGGGTAGGATATCTAGAGTATCCAGAGAAGGCGTGATGTTGGTGATCGTAGAGAGCCATGGTAAGAGATTTTTTTTTTTTTTTTTTTTTTTTGATGTAAACGGGAGGCCGGTGAGGAGGGGGAAAGAGAGAGAGAGGCGACGAGGAGACGACGCCGGCGACGGGAAGAGGAGGTGGGGCGGGAGGATCAAACTAGGGTTCCGTGAGGAAGAAAAGGCTGTGATACCATGTAGAATTGTAGAATTGATGTAAAGTCCTCCTTGAGGGTTTCCATTCATTGATATAACATATATATATAGGTTACACAGGTATTGGGCCTTAACGGGCTTTTAGCCCACTATACAATATGAAACCTATGTAATCTATCAGATTGGACAATAAAATTTCATCTCAAAATTAATTGAGGATGAAAACAATCTACCTACATCCAGTTTATTCAACTCTTCCTGGTCGAATTCTAAGCTTATTCATGATATAATTATGACCATACGGAGTATATATATAGTCAGTCTTCATCGATCAAAATAACACCCTTTTCTCCAATAAGCTAGAAATTCAATTTGATGCACCCCTTCGAGGTGGTTTTAATTGCTGGGTTTATGACCATACGGAGTATATATATAGTCAGTCTTCATCGATCAAATCCAGTTAATGACATTTTGCTACTATAACTTCAGTCTTCAGGTGTTGATTTCGTTTGTCTAGCCATTTTGCTTTCATCTTTTCGCTTTTATTGTATATTCATTTAGTTATATTTGAAGAATTAGGGCTCGTTTAGTACTAATATACTAATATCAGATATCAGTATCATGGGTACGTATAAGTATCAAATTAAATATGATATCTGATATCTGATATCTTGTTTGTTATGTTTATGAGAATATGAGTTTCAGATATCAATTAAAAGGTCTCTCTAACCTCGCTCACTCCTCGACACCCACCCAGCCCCAGCATGACCCCTGCGTGAACCTCCAGTGACGGCTGTGACGCCCACCTACGGCCGAGCCCACACCCATGTCACTCGACCCCCTCTCGATTGAACTCTCAAGGCCCCACCTACGTCGCTCGATATGCTACCCCAATCCCAATCCCCACACCCCCCGCGATTGCCTACCCAGAAGACTAAACCTAATCGACCTCAGCCCGGCCTGCCCCTAGTTCCCTAGCGTCGGGGTGCATTTTGTTATAGGTGGGCAACCACTAACCCCCATCAACATGGTGTGTTCTTGTTGTGACAACACTGTAATGCAACAGTGAAATCGAAGGTGTGCACAAGTTGCTCGATCTGGGTCGGTCTGGGAGTGGAGGGCGGCAGCGAAATCAAAGATTGGGATTGAGTTGGGATTGGTGGCAGCGATATTGAAAGAGGAGCAAGAGGAGAGGGAGACAGAGAAGCGATGAGAAGGAAAGAAGAGAATGTGTGTTTTGATATCACTAGTTAAAAGGGTATATGGAATTGGGAAAAAATAAAAAGGAAGAAAATATGGGTATTATATTTCAGTACCAAACGGGCCCTTAGTTATATTGTTGCTCATCTTATAACTATCAGAAATCCTTTATATTATATACTATATAGGTATATATTTATCATAATTCATTATACTCAGCATTTTTAAAAAACTTGATGCATATGGTATACTATAAGTCTATAACTAGTCATAGTTCACAGGTTTAATGTGAGAAATTAGTAAATAAATAGGTTATATATGTGTGTGTGTGAATATTAAAACTATATGGTAGTCTGTATTATCATTTGTTCCCTCACCAACTACCGCGTATTCTGTTTGATTTGTTTTTGCTAAGTCACTATCGATATCATATATAGCCTTTTAATTAAACCATATATCTTTAATCCAAAAAGAATGAACGTTTGACTTTTTAACACGTATTTTAAGGAGCTAAAAACTATATAAAATGTCAACTTTTTTTAAATTATTTTTTTACAACTTAGTATTTGTTGGTAATAAGTATTAGATTATAAAAAATAATAATAAAAAAGTTAATATATCATATAGTTTTTAACTCCTTAAAATACGTGTTAAAAAGTCAAATGACAACCTTTTTGGATCGGAGGTAGTATATCTTTAACAAATGAATCATCTACTAATTAATGCTTTCAATCTTGTCCGTTAACTCAACATTATACACTACATTCAATTCCCAGCCAATTAAAATTTAAAAATGATAACATTATCATGCACTTTCACATTCATTAAATAAAATCATAAAAATCGAATTTAGTTAGAAACGTACAATAATAATATATCAAGTTAGAATGTTGATTGTGTTTTAATAATGTAACCTGCATTGATCATCATGAACAAATGTTTATTAATTAAATTATTAAATTGAATAAATTGCCAACAAGTTTCCTAGCATGGCACGAAGATCACGCCTTGTGCCAAATATATACCTTGTTGGACGGTTGGGTTTAAATCACATCCATTTTTTTTTTTAAAAAAAAGAAGTTATTGGTTAATTATTTTGCATTGAATACATTAACAAGACCGATGTTTTTCTTATATTTTTAATTCTTTTATATCTGAATCACACAAACTATAACCATTTCGAAATGGTTCAAGCGAAAAGAACTTACGAGTAGTACTCAAAGATCATCGATTCGAATCCCCGGATGACCGCTCTTTATTTACAAATTCAAAAATCACACATACTATATATCTATTTTCAATAAATCGGTATAAAATAAGTACGTACGTGAACCCTAATCACATTGAGTTATATTTACTCAATCGGATGCACTTATCTAAAAGCCGTAGTAAATTAATTAGAGACGTAAGTTAGAAAATGTACCGTTATGATATCTTTAGTTATTCATTAAGCGAATCTTTGAAGAGGCAAAGTAACCTTTTCTTAATATGATCGAATATAAACAATAAAAACTACTAATAATTACTCCTCCATAATAATCTTAAAGTAACCAAAGTAGCTCACTCACTATCAAATATAACTTGTTCGTATCTCAGGAATTAATTAAGAAAATTAATTAATTTGATCGTATATATACTTGATTAAATTAATGGCACACATAGATACCTAGGTTTGATATATAATTATAGTTTTTTTTTTTGTTTTTTCTAAAAACAACATTCACATTTCCTAACAAAATTATATATATATATATTAATTAGAAAAGATTTCGGGTGAGCATTCTCTACCCGAAGGCATCCTTTCGGATGAGGTCAAGAAGACCAGGATATTTTACAATATTAATCCCCTTAACATAGTGGCAAAGATGTGCAACCTTGTCAACCACTTTATTGCCTATACGGAGAATATGAAGGAAAGTCACACTTTCCAGATTTGTTAGCATAAGTTTGATATCAGAAATAATGAGTTCAATTTCCCATGGACATATCGTCCCTTTAACAAAATTATATATTGGTGGACCGGTGGTATAGTAGGTAGCTAGGCATGGAAATATATACTCCGTATATCATCTTTAAAAAAAATAACTAAATTCGTTTTTAAATTTAAATTAATTATTCAAATGAATAGGTAATAAAGAGTTTCTAAATTTTAATGAAATCTTGAATTCCTGATATGTAATGGGAAAGACATGAAGGGTCCACCATGGGACAAGGGTGATTAATGTAAATAATTAATAAAGAAATTAATTAATTAATGAGGAAATCAAATATCATCTCAATTCTCAAATCTTGTCGGTTGAAAGAGAATTTTAGTATGAGGCCATGGCGGCTCCTGCCTTTGGAGCTACCGGATTGTCGGCTCATCCAAATAAGCTAGCCATGGCGTATTAATTTATTATCCCTTTTTTATCTCATGTTTAAGGGTATATGATAATAGTACTCATTTAAAATTATATTTTAAATTTTAATTATTCTTTTATTTAGATTTATAGGGTTTTATTATTTTCTTATCATAGAATTTTTTTAATTTAGGTAATATTCTAGGATATAGGATAGAAACACCGATTTCTTCTTATTATTATTAAAAAATTGTAATTCTATATATATGTATCCAACAATTGATTATTTTTATTATTATTTGTAGGGCAAATTGCATAAAATAGCACAAACTCTAGGCATAGTTACACTCAGTGGCACGAGCTTCAAAAAATACAAAAATAATCACCAATTTTGGGGTTTAGTTGCGATCAGTGACACATATCTCTTATCTCGCTATTGTGGACTAGTGGGGGTGCTTACATTGAATTTTTTTAATTAAAAAAACATATAGCGAGATATGGAATAGTGGGAATGCTTACATGAATTATTTTTTTAAAATTAAAAGACATAAAAGATGTGCTCGAATTATGAAACTAGCTAGGTTCCAATTTTATTTTTATTTCATGCAATTCCAAATCAAAGATAATTGTGACAAATATAACATTTGGAAATTAAAATTTGATACTAGTTATTTTAATTTGCAAATGTTATATTTATAACAATTATCTTTGATTTGGAATTACATGAAATAAAAAATAAAATTGGAACCTAGCTAGTTTCATAATTTGGGCACATTTTTTATGCCTTATATATTTTTTTTAAAAAATCTATGTAAGCATTCTTACTAATCCATATCTCGCTTTATGACTTTTTAATTAATTAAAAAAAATTCCATGTAAGCACCCCCACTAGTCAACATTAGCGAGACAGGGGGTATGTGCCACTGACCACAACTAAACCCCAAAGCTGGTGATTATTTTTGTATTTTTTTTAAAGTTTGTGCAACAATCCCTAAAGTTCGTGCTATTTTATGCAATTTGCCCTTATTTGTAGGATAAGGAAACAAATATACGTCGATTCTTCTAATGGAAAAACTATGTCATTGAATAGAATAAGGTAAGTTTTCAGCGCCGATTGACTGTAGCAATAGATAACTATATTATGGTGAAAGAGTTAGGACACTAATCAATCAGTGGAGGAACTAACAATTAATGCACACTCGTGCATATCAGATCTGGAATCGTCTTTCAAACCCCAAATATATTAAACTACGTACTAATGATCGAATATATAACACACATGGCTTACCATTGACCAAATCTAGCTCCTCTACGTGTTCAATTGTGTAGATAGTATCCATTGGAAAGTTGTGAATTAATTTGGAGGTAAAATAAAAATAAGAAAAAGAAACAAAGAAACGTGAACATAAATGAGGGGAGAAGAGGAAGGGAGGGCAGTGGTTATAAGTTTGGTGCCAACACCAAGGAATGGAGGTGCAGCTATGTCCAAGTACAAATTGGGGCCATCTGTACCTGTGTTATTAATGCCTCCCAACTACTTTCATGCATATGTATAAATTATAAATTACGGAGTACTCCGTATAATGTATTCCCATTTTTTATCACCTAAATCAACACATGTCATTTTAGCTTCTTTTTTTTTTACATACGGGGTAGATTATAAGAAAATTAACAAATACTTACCCTCATTTATTATACTATTTTTTATTTTATTTTATCGAAAACTACAATTAACAATCAACTAATCATTATAAGTGCATTTTTATAAAGTAAAGATTAAAATACCTATAATGACATGTTTTACCAAACGGAAAGAGTACTATAATAGTATAATACGTATTTTTATCGTCGAAATATATTACTTCATCTCAAAATAAAATATAGATCATTTTTTAAAAAGTTAAAAATCATTATAAAGTATTAATTTTTTATAGAAAACGTGTTAAAAAATAAAATGATCTATATTTTAAGACAGCGATAGTATAATTTAATATTCATGTACATTTCTTTAGGTTGATAAAAATCATAAAAAAAGTATCAAACTTTTATAAATATTTTTTAAACAATTTTATACTTATTAAGAACAGAAATGGTAAAAAGTATACCGTACTATTATATGTATAAATTTGAAAAAAAAAAAAAGAAATATAATGGGAATATATGTAATTAATTGGTACGTACAGGAGAGTGTCCTTTTGGAGGAGGTGAAGTTAGTTATTGCACGAAAAAAGAAGGGCAGGTTTGAAGCTTCACAGTGGCGGTGGTCGATGTCGATCCCATTTTTATATAACATTTCACATTGTAATTATTATCATCTTTGGTCCTTTTTCCGGTAAAATTCTCTCAATTAAATATCTTCACACAGTAGATGCTTTGCAATTTGCACCTTTTACAATTAGCTATACCTATAACCTATCTATCATATGTACTATGTACATATTTCATACATATATATACCAATGGAGGAATTGGTCAAAGATCGTCGAATTAAATGGTTTTTGAGCTTTGTCGTAGTATTAATTACAAGTTTTTGTTTTATTTTTTGGTGCATATATAGTTAGTAAATAGGTAATTACCTCTACATATATTGACGTAGTGACAATGAATATATGTTACTCATACATACCTGAAAATGTATGGATTCCTCTTAGAATTCCACACAAAACTCCATGGAAGATCAAGGAAGAAGAAGAGAGGAAGAAGAATCTATTTTTGGTTATGAAAATCTGTTACAACTGACAGAGGGAGTTGTGGCTTATATAGCCGAGCTACCTTACAACCAATTACCAAAATACCCCTTTTACATCATCAATTCTACATACATCTATATACTTCTATATCCCCCCTTCAAGTTGGACTAGGAATGGACACTAGTCCTGACTTGGAAGCAAGATAATTGTGTTGAACTTCACCTAATGGCTTGGTGAACAAGTCTGCCAACTGATGCTGTGAACGCACATAAACAGGAGTAAGAAATCCTGCCTTCAATTGCTCCCTAACATAGTGACAATCAAGCTTAAGGTGCTTTGTTCTTTCATGAAAAACGGGATTCTCAGCAATGTGGATTGCAGCCTTATTATCACAGTGTAAGGCAATTGGTTTGGGGATCTCACATTGCAAATCTGAAGCCAAATGAGTCCAACCAAACCAGCTCACTAGATGTCTTAGACATGCTCCTATACTCAGCCTCTGCAGATGACTTAGAGATGGCTGCTTGTTTCTTTGTCTTCCAAGAGATCAATGCATTGCCCAAAAACACACAGAATCCAGTTACAGATCTACCACTGAAGACACAATTGCCCCAATCTGCATCACAAAATGCAGCGTATGATATCTCATTATGCAATGGATACAACAATCCCAGATCAGAGGACCCATGAAGATATCTCACAACATGGAGAGCTGCATTCCAATGAGGGACATAAGGAGATGCCATGTATTGACTCAACTGTTGGACAACAAAGGAGATATCTGGTCTAGTCATGTTTAGGAACAGCAATCTACCAACCAATCTCCTATACTTCTCAGCATCTTGTAGCTCATCACCCTCATCAATTGACAGCTTTAGACCCATTTGCATAGGAAAGGAGGCACTCTTACAGTTAACCATTTGAGTATCCTCAAGTATGTCTTGCACATACTTTCTCTGGTTGAGCAGTGTGTCATGGGCAGATCTTGAGATTTCCAATCCTAGAAAGTACCTGGTCTCACCCAGGTCCTTAATTGTATATGCTTTATGTAGTGCAAGCTTAAGAGCTTCAATCTCTGTCACACTATCCCCTGTAACCAACAGGTCATCAACATATACTAAGACTACAAGTAGCCCTTCAGAAATAGATTTGGTGAATAGACTGTAATCATAAGAGCTTTGAACAAATCCCAACTCCTGTAAGAATCTGCAAAGTTCAGTGTTCCATTCTCTAGATGCTTGTTTCAATCCATACAAGGATCTTTTAAGTCTACAAACCTGAGAAGAAGATCCCTTATCATACCCCTCGGGAATCTTCATGTAGACTTCTTTATTCAAAAAACCATGTAAAAAAGCATTATTTACATCTAATTGATGCACTGACCATGCTTTTAAAGTAGCATATGCAAACAACAGACGAACTGTGGTGAATTTTGCAAATGGAGAGAAGGTATGATGATAATCCTTACCCTTCACTTGGTTGTATCCCTTGGCAACAAGGCGGGCTTTGTATCTCTCTACTGCCCCATCAGGTCTGAATTTGACCTTATACACTCATCTGCAACCAATAGCCACATGACCAGGAGGCAATGTGGTGAGTTCCCAAGTGTTATTAGTGTCAAGAGCATCAAGATCCTTTCCCATAGCTTCTACCCATAAAGGATCAACAACAGCTTGCTTGTAAGTCTGAGGTTCAGAAGTAGCCATGACATGTGCTAAAGAGGCAAGGTAAGCAGTGGAATAGAATCCCTGATCAGATAGCTGTGTGGCTACAAAGGACTGAGACTGAGATGAATTTGTATGTAGTTGTGGACCAATAAAATCCACAAACTTAGCAGGCAACTGATGATGCCTATTAGATCTTCTAAGAGCAACACTGGGAATTGGCATCTGAGATTGGGATTCAGGCATCTCAACTGGCTGTCCTGGAGACTGAGAAACAGTTGGCTCATCTGGCTGGACTGGAGACTGAGAGCCTGATGTATTGGGAGCATTATCAAAATTCTGATATGTGCTTTCTGGAATATCAAAAAACACTTGAGGAATCTCACAATCTGTAGCAGGATTAACTAATGGCAGGGTTGGGGAGATGCAATTCTCTTTCACTATCCTTTTATCTGCTACTTGAAAGGGAAAAATATTCTCTTTGAATATCACATCCCTACTGATAATCACTTTGTGATTTACCAAGTCATACAACCTGTATGCCTTTTGCCCAACTGGATATCCTAGTAAGATGCATTTGTGAGCCTTAGCACCAAACTTATCTTTAGGAATATCCCTAGCCAAAGCATAAGCTAGACATCCAATAACTCTCAGATGATCATAGGCTGCAGGTTTACCATACAACCTCTCAAAGGGTGTCTCCCATCTCAAAATAGTAGCAGGAAGAAGATTGATTACATGAGTTGCTGCTAATACACAATCCCCCCAGAACTTTAGAGGCAAATTTGCATGAAGTCTAAGAGCTCTAGCAGTCTCTATGAGATGTCTATGCTTTCTCTCAACTCTACCATTTTGTTGAGGTACATAAGGAGCAGAAAGCTGATGAACTATACCCTTTTCTTCAAAAAATGTCTGACAATTGAAGAACTTTGTCCCATTGTCACTCCTGGCTTTCTTAACCTTAGTGTTGAAATGGTTTTCAACCATCAACACAAAGGTTCTTATAGCAGAGCTAGCTTGCCCTTTGCTGTTGATCAACTGTGTCCAAACAGCCCTACTATGATCATCAAGAAAGGTAACAAAGTACCTAGCTCCAGTTCTACAAGGTACATTGTAAGGTCCCCATAGATCAACATGCAACAATTCAAAACAAGTATTGGCCATTGAATTACTTGAATCAAAAGGTAAGGCATGATGTTTAGCCAAAATACATGACTCACAACTGAAATCACCAACAATGGTGCCTTTACAACCAGGGACATGAACCATCTTAGCTACTGAAGCATGTCCCAACCTAGCATGCAACACTGACTTACTAGGTATGGATACAACATTATTTGAAGATGATTCATTATTTGATCTATACACAATTCCCTGGGCTTCACAGTTGCTTACCAATCCTTTGTGAACTTCAACTGCAACATCTATAGGTTCAAGAGTGGCTCTGAACAATCTGCTATGGATTCTCTCCCCAGTGAGAACTGCATGACCCTTCCTAAGGTCCTGTGAAACCCAAGTTTTCTTGTGAAAATTGACATCTACTCCAGAGTCATCAATCAATTTCCCAACAGACAGCAAGTTGATCTTGAATTCAGGAATAGAAAACACATCATACAACACCAATCCTGATGCCAAATGTATATCCCCAACCTCTGTAACCAACTTAACAAATCCATCAGGTAAGGAAACTTTGATAGGCAACATCAATTTCCTCTTAAATTGCAACAATTGATCATCAAAGACCGTGTGATCTGTGGCCCCACTATCTATAATCCATACATTCCTATTCTCACAATGCTTTCTAGCAATACTTAGAGCAAAAGCATTACTAAAAGTACTGAAGGTTAGAGGTTTACCAGCAAAATGTGCTTCTGATCCTGCAACTCCCTTTCCTTTCATTGCTTTGATCACTTGTTGGACCACTGAACTGATGAAATCTTCATTATCATCCATGTTGTTGCAATTCCCATCTTCTGATATAGGAGACTCATCTATCTCCATGTCTGTTGCATTTGCCTTGGCACCAGTCTTTCCTTTTGGAGCTTTGAACCATTCTGGATATCCAATTATCTTGAAGCATTCATTCTTGAGATGACCTGTCATCCCACAGTGAGAACACTTCTTGTTTGCCTTTTCTGCAACTCTCTCTTTCTTGTAATCTCTCTTGACGTCAGTTGGTTTGTTGGCAAAGAAGGCCTTTGAATCATTACTGCTTTCTCCAATAGCCCATGTACCTTTCTTGTCCACTTGTTGAACAAGATACAAGGCTCTATTGAGTGTTGGCGATGGATTCATAGCAAGAATCTGATTCCTGGTACTCTCATATCCTCCATCCAATCCCATAAGAAACTGGATCAGTTTATCCCTATCCTCCTTTTCAGCTACCTTCTTAGTCAGATTACATGTGCAATTCTTATATGCACCACACGAACACTGCAATTTTCCATCCAAACTGAAAATCTCTTCCCACAGTTTCTTCAATTGGCCGAAGTAATCACCTACACTCATGTTTCCCTGATCTAAATTGCTTAAGCTTTTCTTTAATTGATACAGTAAGGGACCATTCGAAGGAGCATACCTCTCAACAATCTCGTCCCGGAGTTGCTTTGTTGTTTCAGCATACATGAAGCTTTCAGATACATTTGGCGCCATGGAATTCACGATCCAGCATCGGACCATGTAATCGCACCTGTTCCACTTCTGCAAATCTGTCGGACTTAGATTGTCTTGCCGAGTGCTCCCATCGATAAAGCCAAGCTTGAGTTTGGCTCCCAACGCCTTTTTAATTCCTCGACTCCAGCTCAAGAAATTCTTTCCATTGAACGTGCTTGCCACCAGCTGTGCTCCTGGATGATCGGAGCCTGACAAACTCAATGGATCGTTCAAATTGTTGTTGATGCCTCCGATTTCCCACCGAATCGCTGCACTCAGTTCTTCCATCTTTCTTCACCAATTCCTTCAGATCTCGTCTCCACAGAGCTTTAATCGATCGGATCGGCTCCCTGTCGCTCTGATACCATGAAAATGTATGGATTCCTCTTAGAATTTCACACAAAACTCCATGGAAGATCAAGGAAGAAGAAGAGAGGAAGAAGAATCTGTTTTTGGTTATGAAAATCTGTTACAACTGACAGAGGGAGTTGTGGCTTATATAGCCGAGCTACCTTACAACCAATTACCAAAATACCCCTTTTACATCATCAATTCTACATACATCTATATACTTCTATAATACCTCTACATATATTGAGTCGATATAACAAATAATAATAATAAAAAGAAAAAGAGAAGGTATATATGCACAATCGTTTCTATAATATAAATAAGGTGAGGTTTAATATGGAGTAGATGAGAAGATGTATACATGTTTCAAAGTGCATCACTTGAATTTCTTAGGGCACTTTTAACGGGGTAAAAACAAGTAGGAATGCTAGGGGTAATAATATTAAAAAATGTGAATAGTGGTGTATAGGATGCTTGAGGGATTGGAGGGAAGCATCGGTACCTTGGGTATTCACGTGGGCCACAAACCGGAAGTGGAGAAGCACGCTGCAGACTTTCAGCAAAAAGGGTGCCACGTGTCAACCTGTGAGTGGCGCGGCAGAGAGGTGAAGCAGATGGCGACACGTGGCGGCTCCGGATTGGTGCGTCAGCGCGGCGCGGCAGAGCGCGACATGTGTCCGCATGATGGAGGGTCCAGATCTGTTCTTTGGGGGGGATATTTTATACCATTAAATCATAAATTCGGGCATGAAAATGTAAAAAAAAAAAAAATTACCACAATACTAGATTCATTTTTATCTACATGTAGACACCAATTTTAAATATGTTTGACTATATTTATTTTTTAATAATTTCTCTTTGATTATAAATATGCATAATATAATCCGAAAAATTGAATTAAAAATATGGAAAATTTTGAAATAAGAAATAATGCAAGAAATGATATACATAATTATATATAAAAAAATTGTCAATAAGAGGAAGTTGATATGAGTAGTTTTGCCTATAAATACATACATTTACCAACACCTAACACACACTACTTCTCCATCTTTACCATCTGAAAATCCCAAAATCCTTGACCATCTCACTACCATGGATCCATCCCAAAATCCTTCTGAAAATGTCTTCTTTTCTAGCTTGGGTAATATGTCAGTTTCTTCTGAATATGATCTGGCATACTACTCTCAAGTTCTCTCTTCAAACACAGAAAATTTGACCCCAATCACCTCTAGAATTGAATATTCACAACACTCCTAGTCCATCCCAACATATAGCACCCAACCTAGTGTTGGTGCCCCCCCAACAGGTGCTAGTGGCGGTTCTCGTGGCCGAGGTCGTTCTCGTGGTGGAGGCTGTGGTGGTGCTCGTAGTCGTGGTGAAGCTGTGGAAGGTGTTGATGAAGTTCGTGGTCCTCACGCCTACTGGCGGGTGGAAGACGACAACCTTCTGGTTAGCGGCTTCATTAACATCTCCACTGACGCGATCACCAACACAGACCAAGACTCACAAGCATTTTGGGCTAGAATTGGAGCTTTCTATGAGGAGTACAGGAAACCCCATCAAGTGAAAAGAGAAATATCCAAATGTAAGGCAAGGTGGCAAAAACTCAACTCTAATGTCTCTAAGTTTGCTGGTTGTTTTCAGGAGTCAACTCGTATGCGAGCATCTGGTGAGTCGGATAAGGATGTCCTCATGAGAGCACATCAACTCTATTCCTCTAAGAATGATGGGAAGAATTTCAAAGAAGAACATGCATGTCAAGTGTTGCGTGATGAGCCTAAGTGGAGTGTCGATTACTTGGAAAAAATCAATCGATGCAATGCAAGTAGTGGGAGCTCCAAAAGATCTCGCTCATCTGGTGGAGGGGATACCCCAAGTTCAGATACTCCCACAAGTGTGTTCACTGTCAATCCTATAGAGCGTCCAATGGGAATCAAGAAGTCTAAAAGAAAGGGAAAGGAAGTTATGTCTTCCGATCAAGCAAATGTCCAATGGGAATAAGTGGTGAACCAGTCCCGGCAGACAACTCCACATGGACGTGGTCGACCTTGACACCGGAGGCTATGCGCGAGTATATCAAGAGGAGGCGTGCACTTCGCGATAATGGTACACACCGTCGACTGAGGGAAGACTTGAAGGAACATATTTGGCAAAAATTTGGGACCAATCGTGGAGGCAATTAGTATTTTCCACTATCCGAATTATGTTATGTTATTAAAAAAATTCTCAAGTTTATGCATTGTGTTTGTTGTAACTTCCTTTCGTTTATTTAATTAATGTCGTTTTTTTTGTTATATATATAGTTCGCACTATGTCATTTATAAATAATATTCATTTAATATTACTATTTTAATAATAATAAATGAATATGATAATATAATCGAGAATGGAAATAATTATTGAAGAGGGGTATATTTGTAAATTGAGTGGGTATGAAAAGATTGATTTTGGGATACTAGGGATGTTATTGATAAAGTGGGAAAAATGAGAATGAGATGCTGGAATGATGTGGCGGAGAGAGAAGAATAAAATATTAGTATTCCTAGTATCCTGAGTATCCATTGATAAACATGGCCTTAGTGCCCGAAATTAATTAACAAGATACAGTAAAAGTCAGATTTACTGCTCTCGCTTTGCTTTTGGACAAAGCTTTTTTTTTTTACACTATAGGGAGATTAATAGCCATAATTACTCCAAACACGAAAAGGAAATCAAGTTTTCACCTGCCTTTATCATCCCAAACATGCCTGTTAATCGGTCCTTGTTTTCTAGTAATTGAAATTAAAATGGACCCCGGATACATAATTGAACTCTTGCTCTTTCGTTTTAATTGAATTTAAAATCATTATTTTTTTCTAATCAATGGATTCAATGTGTAAATACGTAATGTTATTAACAAGAATTGTATAAGCTAAATCTCTCTAGTAGTATAAGCCTGTGAACTTGTATAAGCCAGAGAATCTGTGCCCCACAGCAAAAATCTCTCTAGTTGAAAGAGCCTGCAAGACGCACATGTGCTTATAGAACATGAAAATAAATCCACTGTCATCGAGAAGCTTGGATACAGACAACAGATTATGCTGAAACTGTGGCATGAACATTCGCACTGAACTTCTTCTTAGGGTCCCTAGACACTAAAGGATTCTGTTCATCAGAAACATCATGTACATTCCCAGCAAATTTCTGATCAGGCTTGCTCTTAGGGTTAGTATACCAGTCAAGAAACCCAACTAACTTGAAGCAAGCCTCCTTCAAATGCCCCTTTTCTTTGCAATAATTGCAGAACCTCTCCATTTTAGCTTTTTTAAAATCACGTTTCTGATCAGAAAAATTTATTCTGCCCAGAAGTGACATTGCCAGATGAATTCCCTCCATTAGAGGTAGGTCTAGACATAGAACCATTGGAAGATCCGTCAGATGAATTGCCTCCATGGAAACTGGAAGATCTCCCGACAGCCAACACTTCATGATTCTGTACCACTGGTAATGCCCTTCTGTCGCTCAATCTGAAGAGTCATATGAAAAGCCCTATTAACCAAAGGTAACAAATCCATGGCGAGAATGTTGCTCCTAATAGTCTCAAAAGCATCCGACAATCCCATAAGGGATTGCATAAGGTGAGTAGTTGCATCTCGTTCAACAAGCTGTTTCAGAATACCATATGAACAAGCCTTCAAACCTCCACACTTACACACCAGAATCCATTCGAGCTCCAGTAACTCATCCTAGGCTTTCTTCAATCTTCCATAATATTCAGCTACTGAAGAATTATCCTGTTTGATTTCACTAATACGCCTCTTGATCTGATAAACAAGCGGCGCATTAGATTCATAAAACTGTTCCTAAATCTCGTCCCAAAGTTGCTTGGCAGATGTGACATACATAAAGCTCTCTCCGATCTCAGGCTTCATCGAGTTAATCAACCAACTCATAAGCATTTAGTCACAACGAAGCCACCTGTCATAGTCTTCGTGAATCTCATAAGGTTTCTCACAACTTCCATTAATGAAGGCAAGCTTCATTTTAACTCCCAAAGCCATGCGAACTCCTCTTTTCCAGCTATGAAAGTTCGGAACTGAGATGCTACCAGCTGCATCCCAGGGTGATCACTGTTGGATATGAAAAGAGGATCCACATGATTTGCACCAAAATTCCGGCGATTAGTTTGACTAGTAGGAGAATTGACCTCACGATTCTCATCATTCACTTCATCAAGCATACTTCAAGAAGACAGAAAAACCAGATCGGAGAAGCAATAGAAGCAGATCAAATCGAAACACCAGATCTCAGCAAAACCAGCAACTAGCGCAATCAACCAGATCAACACACCAGATCTCAACGAAACTAGAACAACAGAATCGGAAACTAGAACAAGAGATTAAACCTCTAATGTCAAACAATCAAACAAAGGAAATGAACAACAACGAGCCAAAGCGATCAACCAGATCGATGTTGCTCTGATACCATAACAAGAATTAGAAATGACTTCCAAATTCTAGATTGAGACTACAATCAAAGATAAACACCAGTGAAAGGGAATAACCTCTACTTACCTCGCCATAAATGGAGGAAGAGAGTTTTTGAGAGATTTTCTGATGTTCATTGCACTGGAAAATTGTCTACAAAATTTGTTACAACTAACTGCCTTCTAACCCCTATATATACTACTCCTTACTAACAAAATTGAATGGCTAACCCAACCTATGGGTTAGCCTAACTACATATAAGTAACCTCAATAGTTATGTAGTTATATCGCTGGCGGAGGACAAAATCAAGTTATATTGCAATAGATTTGTCCATGAAACATCCTAACGTCCTAGTTCAAAATTAGTGTGAGACTTTGGATTTGGGGATTTCCATCGTAACATTGGTTGTCTTTAATTTGTACGCTTTCATCTTTTTTTCTACGAGTCTATATTGTTAAAGTCGGTTGGGCTCGGTAAGGTCAAGACAAGCTGGACGGAGGTCGTGTGTGCGGGCCCATATACGGGAGACTCGAACAACACATAAACTCAAACGGGGTTTCATCTCAAAACCAATTGACAATGAAAGGAGTAACTCTTCAACCTTATATGTTGTTCAAGTATTCTCAATATAATCGATGTGGGACAACTACATTCCAACATATATATATATATATATTCTATTGCTTGATAACTAAAAGAATAGATCTCGTCTCACTACTTGCTAGTTTATAGATGTGTACACCGGTCTAGCTTAAATCTTCACAAGTTTCATTAAACGGGTGTTGTTGTTTTTGTTGTGTTCTTTTGATACCTTTTTGATTTTATAGCTTAATTTAACAATAAATCCATAAGACACAACATTCTCTTACTATTTTCAAAAATCCAACACTAAAATAAACATATTGGCATCAAATAATTAATGATGCAATAGATACTAAAATACATATAAGACTATATACATAAGTAGTTGCACACTTGCAAGCTAGGTTCACATTTTGAGCTACACACACAAACTTTACTCGCCATCAGACACTACCTGAAAAAATAAACCCATATTTATTTCTTCACACGGATCACACCATCACTCGGCGTACATGGTCGATTATGACCTCAGCCTCCATTAATACCGCCTAGAATTTTAAATTAAAATAAAATAAAAGTAAATAAAGAAGGCTAAAATGGTAAAAATGTACAACTTAAAAAAACTTAACGGCCGTCAGTAACGGCCTTCCGTGGACTGTTAACGTTGCTCCTCCCGCCGGCAACAAGCCGTTGCGCAAAGCTCTCGATTCGCTGCCCGTTGGTCTCCGTCAACAACCGCTTCCCGCCAAACGGCAGCGTTTCGACCCCGTTCTCCTTCAGCACCTCCTCTTCCGTTGCTCCTTCCAGTCCGTAAGCCTGTACATAGATAACCCCAAACGACGTCGTAATTAGCTAACAGTTCCAATTTTTATTTTCTTTTGCTTTTATTTTTTTCTGTTAATTAATTACCTGAATGCGAACGTAATCGGTGCGATTCCAGCAAAATGCGTTGCCTAAGAGCTGATCGACGGTCTCGGAGACGCCGTCAAGGGCGATGTCGACGACGGTGGCGGTGGAGCACGGGCCTTTTTTGCTCTTGCCGTTGCAGGTGCCGTTACCTAACGACAAGACGATGAGATCCTCGACGCCGTTAACTGACGGGAAGTCAATCTTGTTGTGGATGACGTGGGTGACAGCGCCGGCGGTGGGGTTGTTCATCACCAGCCCACCGTCCACCGCCAAGCACCCGGTTTTGCCGTCGACGGACGTCAGCTCGAAGGGCTTGAACATGGACGGCGTCGCCGAGGTGGCGCGGCACACCTTCCAGAGTTCGAAGTCGAGGCTGGGGGACTCCGAGGCGCCCGCGCGGGAGAACACGAACGGGGCCGAGGTGTTGAGGTCAAAGCAAGGCACGAGCAGAGGCTTACACGTGTCCCTTAAAGTCAACACCTTTCCGTCAGTTTCTCTCTTAAATGCCGTTTTGAGTACCATATCGAGGCTCTTCCCCGAGAATCTCTTACGGCGGGGGAAGACGCCGGCGACCTTCCCAAGCTTGAACATTTCGGCGTGGTGGCGTCGGAGGAAGGCGACTGCATCGCGAGCGGAGTAGAGAGGGCGGCCGGAGCCATCGTCGGCAACAAGCATCGTGGCGTAGACGGCGCCGATCCCGGTGCCGGCAACAATGTCGAAGAAATCGGCAATGCGGGCGTCGGGGTCGGCGGTTTGGGACTGGATTTTGTCCTCCAGGGCGACGATCGCGGCGCCGGACACGGCGGCGGAGGTTCCACCGCCGTCGATTGAGAGGATTCGGGCCTTTCGGGAGACGGCGGGGGCGTCGTAGTGGTAGAGCCACTTGTGCTCCAATTTGGTGAAGATCTCGAGAGTCATTTTGCTGAGCTCCTGCTCCATTGAATTCGAGCTTCGAATTAAATGCGATTAGGCGAAGTGTCGGCAGTAGAAGAAGATCAGAGAACTCAGACGGGAAGAAGTAAATTGGGGGTGTGAAGAGGAAGGAAGGGGAGGAGGACTGGTTTTATACGCGGGTTTTTTCCGCCCCTTACTGGTGGGTCCCACCCTCTACAGAGGTAATTTATGAAAAAACGGATATTTTGGTTTTTCTATTAATTCACTGAGTACTTTTTAAAATTTCAGTCATTTAATTTAACGTGGAGGAGGAGCACGTATAGGCTTTATAGGGGTAGTTACTGACGTGGGGCCGACCGGCGTATCCCTGAGGCGTTCGGCTTCACGGCGCGGCGGCATCGGCTCAGCAGCCGATAGAGGTTGTGACTTGTGACAGTAGGGCCGTACAATTGCCACCTGTCATCCCGAATTTTTCTTCTATATATTTCCGTGATGTTTAAAAATGGAAGAGGGCACGTGATGAGGCAGGCACTCACGTGACGCGCTAATACAACTACAGCAAGTGAGCAACTGTGTCTGTGTCAAACTCAAGCCCTTGGTTTATGTAGGGATGGTAAATTGGTAATGGTATGCATAAATAAATGTCTTGCTTTGGCATCACCTTCCAAAGTACTACCAAGATTTGAACTATTATCCATGCTATTGTCATCTCAGCTAGCGGATTGATTGAAGCAGTGTTCGTATACAATTAGGTAGTGAATACTCCCTCCGTTTCCTTTTAATTGACTTTTTACTATTCATGCACGTTTTTTAAGGTGTGAAAAACTATATGAAATAATAATTTTTTTAAATATTTTTTTCGACAATCTCATACTTATTGATGATAAGTATAATATTATTAAAAAAATATTTTTAAAATATTAATATTTAATATAGTTTTTATCGTTATAAAACTACGTGCATGACTTGAAAAAGTCATTTAAAAGGAAACGGAGGGAGTATAAACTAGAAGAGTCGTCGCCGATTTACCATATTTGAATTTGAAAAGAGAATGGCTTTGAAGTGAATGACCATACAATTTCACTTTCATTCAAAACACACACATAAAAGTTGAACCAAAAACAAAAAAGAAGATGAAGAAAACAATTAATTAAATTAAAGTATGGAAGGACAAAGGAAGGAGGGAAAGGGACACCTCTTATCTAAAATGGAAAACTATAAGACAGTTAATTTGGTATTTACAGTAGTAATTGTCTAAAAATATCAAAAAATAAGATGGCACCGGCACCGCCAAATATTTCACCTCCTTTCGCTATCAATTAAATCCAACTGTACCCATTAACCGACATTTCCTGATTTCCCTAAGATTTTCTCCCATCAATTTCATGTCGCTCTCATCTCAATTGGAATTTTAATATACTTACTCAGTATTTGTTTAATTATATAAGTTGTGTAGAGTAGCTAATTAATTAAGCCTATCAAAGTGAATTTATAGAGAGTTTATGTGATCAGAAATAGCTTAAGAAAGGCCCACTAATAAAATTCATAATTTATCTGCCATTCAGGTTATGGCCCATTTTTATAATGGTGTTTATTACTGTACTGTATAATTTTGGGTTTTAATTTTAATTTATTATTTATTAAAAAGTGGTGCTTTGCAACCGACAAGTTGAAAATGGATGTAATGGTGAATGATATATCGTCTCTTTGATACTTTTTTCTCAAATCAGGCATACGAGTGTTTAAGTAGGCAGTCACCACTCACCATTCACAACAACAACATTTAACATTGGAGTAATATTTCAAACCATATTTTACAATAATAATAACAATAATGTTTTAAGAAATAGTCATTTCCATTACCACTTGCACTATTTATCCAAACGCCCCCTTAATAAGTTAAAAAGAAAAGAGAGATATTATATAGAAGCACAAACTTATCCAAATTGAGTGAATGGGCCAGCCCAATAAGAAATAGGTTCACATATAAGGCCCAATTCCCAACAAAGCAGCATAATTAGGGGAAGTAAGCCCAACAACGTGGTTGCAATTGCATGGATTAATCCAGTTTTCATGCTGCAGTTTAATTTGAGAGTGGCAGGCAGCTTAGGGTTATTACTTATTACTAGTTATTAGGCAGTTTGGGATTAGTTAAAAGGGTAGCTAATGAGGTAGCCGGATCTAACTGGATAGCTGATATTGGTAGATTATTTGTGTTAAATATATGTGTATAAGTTAGTATATATGATGTTTGGTAACTGAGCTGTTAGAGTAGCTGATGGAAACTTGTAAATAGAAAACCAAAAGCCTCAACAACTTGGATGAGTAGTTAATTAAACTAAAATCTTATATTTATTTCATTTAAAACTATATAATATTAAAACCAAAAGTTTCGAAAATCTAGACGATAGTACCAGACATAGCCTATGTATCATGCCTATGTACTAGTTAACTTGTAGGCCTGTGAGCATAGCAGGCCGGATCGAATATCCGAAAAGTTAACACGAATCCCATTCCCCTGGTTTTGTAAAACTAGTTTGTTTGCAGACAAATTGTACACACTAGCTTCTTGCCAATTTGTTCGATTGCTGCAATATGCAGTTATGCAGTGGGCTCTCATGAGTCATGACACTTGTAGATCCTGTGAAGTGTGAAGATTGTCGAATGTCTTAAATATGTCATGTTGTATTGTATGACAGTTATGCTTCTTCTGCAGTTGGTGTAACTAGGAAGAGGCGTATAGATCGTACCAAATAAAAAAATGCTGACAAAAAGAAATGTTGTTCCTTGTTTGGAGGGAGATAGCAGCAAGCAATATTCGTCTATGACAGGTGAGATTCATTTATATACAGTATGTTTTTATAATTCAAATATATCCTCCCTTTCAGAACCATTTGCAATTAGGAAACAAACTACTGTAATTAAAATGTTTAAAGAAATAACAACAAATTAAACTTGCTGAATTCTAAGTAAGCTGATCGATTTGTCAATGTGTTTGATTTGGCAAAATAGTTTTATGGACGCGACTGGCTAGTTTCACTCTGCTTACTCGGATGCACTATTAAGAGGAGATGGTAGTAATCGATATCTTATTACATCGCGATCTCCAGTGCAATATATCTATCTATCTATTAATATTACTAATTCTGCTAATATTTTGCTGACGTGTCACGTCCACAATTAAAGTTGAATTTTTTATTCAAATTGTATTTTCTTATTGGTCAATATTATTGTTGAAATTTTAAAATATTTGTTTCCAATTTTAAATATATTTATTTCCTATTTTAAATATATTTGTTTAGCCTTTTTTTCCTTTGTTACCCCTCTTTTGTTCGTTTGCCTTTGAATTGAAGAAGGAAATCTGGATTAATGTTTATTAATATAGTTTGATAATTTGGTTTATGAAATAATAATAAAATGAATATATATTACATGTGTGTCTATGATTTCTTATATATTATTTTATTTCTTTTGTATAATTACCCACTCTTTACCTCACTATCTCATACATATTTCATTTATAATATATTATAATTTATGATATCTTAAAATTTTTTTAATACAAAACATTTGTATGAAAAAATATATACTTTATTAAAAAAATTATTTACCATAATTATATGACAGCTTATATTTTCTTTTTTTTAGTTTTATCCTAATCATGATAATAATTATATATGTATTTCAAATTATATTAGGTGGTGTGTTTGAGTTTTATTACTACTTTACCTTATTAAATTATTTTAAAAATTTGTATTGTATCTCTTTGCAACTAATTTATAAATTAAAAAAAAATACATTATACTTATTTTGTTGTAAGAAAGTATATTACTCATTGATCCAAAAAACGGCCTGGGCGGCCGCCTAGACCCCACCTAGGCGTTGGGCGGTCCTTGACCTTCGAGCCAAGGAGCTTGGCGGGCTTGGCTTGACGGAGAGCTAGCTTGGCAGGTTTCTAGGTGGGTCTAGGCGGTCTTTGGCGGGTCTGGGCGGTCTAGGCGGTTTAGTTTATAAAAAAAAGCAAATTCAAAGGTTTTAATCCAAATGAATACATAAAAGTCTAGAAGATTAATGTGCAACCATAATTATATTTTAAAATTTAAGCTTTATTATACAACACTTCTAGGTTATTTTAGACTTTGATTATATTTTATATTATTGATTTTATCCCGGTTGAACGGGAAGCGTTATAGTTTATGCTTATTGGCTTCGGAAAAGGTTGAACAATATGGACTATGAAGATTATGAATGTTTATTAATTTATATAGCCTTTATCAGGTCTTTGACATGGCTTACAAGTAAAAAATACACGTTAAAATAAAAAGTCCGCGTGGACCCCGCCTACTCCGCCTAGACTCTTGACCCCACCTCTTTGTCGAGCATTCGCCAAGCGTTTTTTAGAACATTGATATTACTATAATATTAAATAGATATATAGAATAATTTTCAAATTGAAATGGATCGAAGTCCCGTGCCTTGAAGGCACGAGCACTACACTAGTAAGATAGCAATATTATAACACACCCTATAGTTTCCTCTGCTTACTCGGCTGCACTAGAGGATGAAGCGAAGATAAAAACGGTTCCGGATGAAATGGGTCTCGGATAGACACGGGTTAACTCGAACTTGGATTTAATCCGGTTTATGGTCAAATCGGGTAAATTTCGGGTTTGTCAATTTTTTTAATAAAAAATTGTATTTTGAGTATTTTGCGATAATTTTTAAATGCTAAAGTTAACATTGTGGTTGCTACGTACATTGTTCTTTTTGGGCCCTATACTTAATTTATTAAATCTTGTTTTTTAATGAGTTAAAAAACTATATAAAATATTAATTTTTTAAACAGTATTTTTTAAATAATATCACACTTTATATTATATTAAAAAATTACAAAAAAATTGATATTTTATATAGTTTTTAGCTTCTTAAAAAAGTGAAAAAAAGCCAAAACGACATCTATTTTTGAACGGAGGTACTACTTTTTTTTTTTTTTTTTTTTTTTACAGTAGGCAAACATTAGGAGCTGCTACTAAAACAGTAGCGTAACTCCAGGATCATCCTGAAGGATGATGTTACAAAAGTCCCTATGGTAGGGGATGGATTGTAAATTACAGATAATAACTTTCCTAGCTATATAATCAGCCGACATATTGCACTCTCTGTAGACATGGTGGATTTCTGCCATTGCAAATTCCGATAGAAGCTTGGTAATGTCTTCGATTTGTCTCATAACTTCCCATCTTGGTTGTTGCTGATGCTTTAAAGTCTTAGTCAGAACTTGGTTGTCACTTTCTAGAATGATCTTCGTAATGCCCTTTTCCTTAGCTCGTTGTAACCCAAGCAGGATTGCTGAAGCTTTCGTTTGAATGACTGAACCTTCACTAACTTTCTTGTAAAAAATATCAATAATATGGACATCGGAATTCCTAATGATCCCTCCGATCTGGCACTTGCCAGAAAGGTTGATAGAACCATCTACATTAATTTTGTAGATAGTTTTGGGTGGTCTACTCCACTTGGCAGTAGCCCTTATATTTTTAACTCTATTGGCCTTAAGAGGACGATCAATTCCTTCGTCCCAATCATGAAGAACCTGTCTAATTCTCAGAATAATTTGGGCTATATCATTGGGTTACTTTTGCCTAAAAATAAGCTCATTTCTAATTTCCCATATAATTTGCCAATTACAGACAAAATCTTCGAATTTGTGATTTGTCTTTTTAATGCGATCTAGATTAATATGGAGCGGATCTGTACTATTTAGATCAGGAAAAAATGTACCAGTTTGTTGCTCATATTGGGCTAATATTGCATTTTGTGAAGAGATGCATGGGTTGCATCCTCCTCAGCTTGATTGCAAAGTGAGCACTGGCTTGGAACCCTGTTGACATACCTATTAAGATGAGCAGCTGTCGGAAGCCCATCTATCCTTAATTTCCATAGGAAGTTTTTAAATTTTTTTTTTTGGGGGGGGGGGGGGGGAGGTAGTTTTAACTTCCATATACAAGTGTGTGCATCTGGTTCGTTTGATGGTGGTGCTAGTATGTTCCTTGCTGATTTGGTGGTGAAGTTCCCTGCTGCATCAGGCTTCCAAATCATCTTGTCCTGGACCTGGCTAGCCGAAATTCTAATGGCTTGAATCTTTTGAACTACTTCTAGAGGAAATAGTTGTCTTAGAAGATCTTCATTCCATCGTTTTCTATCAGCGATAAGAGCTTTAACCTTCATAGATGGATCACTAGGACCCATGTAATTTTTTAGCCCGAGTGTCGGAATCCAAGGGTCATTCCAAACATTTATTTTTGAGCCGTCTCCCACTAGATAGAGAATACCATCTTCAAATTTCTGTCTAAGTGAGAGAAGCCTACCAAATTGCCATGAGGTTTCTTTTTTGCTATAGCTACTTATATCCTCCTGATTAAGATTTTTTTCTTTAATTATTCTCGCCCAAATACTATCCTCATTGTTATATATTTTCCACAAGAGCTTCATCTGCAAACAAATATTAAGATCTTTTGCTTTTCTAAGTCCCAGGCTACCCTGAGATTTTCGTTTACAGATTTGATCCCAACTGATGAGAGGGATGTATATGTCAGATTGAGATTTGTTCCAGAAGAAGTTCCTATTGATCTGATCAATTTGATTGAGAATACCTTTCGGGAGCAAAATTTTTTGCATGAGTTAGTTTGTCCTGGAGCTAAGATTTGACTGAATGAGAACTGCTCTTCCAGCTTGGGAGAGACTGAAAGCTTTCCATTTGGCTAGTTGTTTTCTTAAGTTTTTCACCGCCTCATTAAAGACACAATTCTTAACTATTCCATTTACAAGAGGGATACCAAGGTATTTTTCTAAAGTTTTGGAAATTGGAACCCCCATATGGACAGAAAGATCTCTCACCAGGTTTGGATTGACATTCCTAGAGCATCGGATGGAGCTTTTATTATAGTTGATTGTAAGACCAGACATGTTTGAGAAGCTAGTTATTTATGATATTTTGGATCGTATTTAGGCTAGTATGAGCCGCCTTTGATCGAGAAGATAATGGTGTCATCTGCAAAAGTTAAGAAGGGGATAAGAGTGCCATTCTTTTTCATCTTAATGCCAATCAAAGCATCTTCCAATAAAGCTTCTTTGTGAAGTTCTCTTGACAAACCTTCCATAACAAGGACAAAGAGGTAAGGTGCAAGGGGGTCACCTTATCTAATACCTCTGTTGGGTTTAAAGACAGGGCCAGGGGTATTATTGACTAAAATAGAGAATGAAGTAGTAGTGACACATTTCATAACCCAGTTAATCCAAGTCGGATGAAAACCAAATTTCTCAAGAACAACTTTAATATAAGACCAATTGATTTTATCATATTTTTTTTCCATATCCAATTTTAGAGTCATCCATCCTTACTTGCCTTTTTGTTTATGAAAAGAATGGAAAATTTCATGAGCTATAAGAGTATTATCTTGAATAGATCTTCCTTCCACAAAAGCAATTTTTGAAATTACTTTATAAACAGTATTATAGAGACTAATAGGTCTGTAGTGATTTATTGTTGTGGGATTTTCAGTTTTTGGGATGAGGGCGATAAAGGTTTGATTTATTTCCGAGAGGAGTTGACCAGAGTGAAAGAAAGCTTTTACTGCCTTACAGAAAGAAGTTCCTATAATGTTTCAGTAATGGTTATAAAACTTAGGGGGATAGCCATCCGGACCCGGAGTTTTATCCATGCTAAGTATAGTTTTCTTGCTTTCTGTGTCAGAGGGGAGGGGTATAAGATTGCTATTTTCATATTGAGAAATTTGAGATTAATTGGATGTTCCAAACTTCATCTAAAGAAACATCTTTTTTATTATGTCCAATGAATCTCTCGGCCATCTCATTTGAGATATGTTCTGAGATACGAGCTTGGTCTGTTAAGATCATGTATTTTTTGGTTATGAACGGAGGTACTACTTGTTTCTAAGAGGAACTTGAGTTCATCTTCCCTTTTCTTCTTTTAGCATGCGTGCTTTTAGCTTTCTGTCCAATTTAGTTGTTCCCTGTTTAAGACCAGAACCACTCAAGTTAAAGGCTAAGCTTTGTGTGAGAAGAATATTTGACCTTATCGATTTTATTGCTGATATATTTGATATTACTGGCCAAATTAAAGGAGATTAACTTCCATGTATTCATGTTGTGAATAATGGTCGGTTTGTTAAATTTGGTAGCGGAGTCCATTTGCATTTAAACACTCCTAGATTATGTTTGCATCTGATACATTATATTCTTCTCCTTTTAGTAAGCAGTCTGCCTCCAATTCGACATTGATAGATTATGTTTGTATTTTTATACTCCCTTCGTCTCAAAATACATGTCTTTTTAGCTCATACTCCATCCGTTTACAATTACTTGACGTTTTAGTATGTTTTTTTGTTTTGATAAATAGTTGTCGTTGGAAAGGTGTCATTCAATTTCAATGTACGACTTGCACAATTAATTAGATGTGGTTCAATTAATTAGATGAGGTTCTTTGAAAAAGAATGAAATTAGCAGAGTCATTGTGTACTACTTGCACAAAGCCAATTAATTAGATGAAGTTCAATTAATTAGATGGGGTTCATTGGAAAAAAAAAAGAGGAATTTACAGAGTCATTGTGTACCAACTAAGTCAAAAAAACCATTTCTTAATTTGTGTGTCAACTGCCCAGAATGAAAAATATTTGTAAACCGAGGGAGTATAATTTTGTCAAAAATACATATTTTTTTAAATTTAATCATTACACTTAATCCTACTTTTAATATCTAATCATTACTCTCATTTTTACAACATTCATACTCTCTTCCTTACAAATTAAAAAAAAGAAACAAATATTCTAATAACAAAGTCTAATCATTACACTTAACCTATTTTTACCTACTTCTTAATTCCCGTGCATAATTTGTAAGGATAGTCAATATTATGGTATAAATACCATATCTCATGTAATTGTGGAGGATTATCCAAATATTGAATAATCAAGTCTATCTTATGTAATTGTAGAGGATTATCCAAATATTGAGTAATCAAGTCTATCTTCTTCTATCTCTCTCTCGTCTGTTCCCATTCTCTTTCCCCCTTCTGACAGTCTACTCTATCTCTCTCAACCCCTCTCCTTTCATCCTCACCAAAAATCCAACCCTAACCACCTCGGATCGATCCCGATCCTGACATAGTTCTAACAAGACATGTATTTTGAGACGGAGGGGGTATGAATTTTCATTGTCTCCTTCCAAGTATTTGCGGGATTATCATTAATTGTCTCCTCTACCCCACTAATTATTTTTTGACATTTATTTAATTTTAATAAATTTCAAAAATTATATTTATATTCATCACATCTAATTTTATAAATTTATAACATTTTATTTTGAAAAATAATGTTTTAAATTTTTTAATAATAGTATTTTATAAAATATTGCCTTTTTAATTTTGACAAATTGTAAACCATGATTTTTCAAAATAAAATTTTATAAATATAAAAAAATAGATCTTGCTAATATAAATATAATTTTTTAAACATTAAATAAAGGAAAAATGACTCAAAATAATACTACCAACTATGAGATATGAACAAAAAATAATTCAAACTAAAAAAGGTCTCAAAATAATACAAACTATCTACCTATAAACCAAAAATAATACAAAGTTAAGGAAAAATGATTCATAGTTTGTATTATTTTTAGTTGATTTTAAAATTTGGATTATTTTTGGTTTATAGGTAGATAGTAATTTGTATTATTTTGAGACTTTTTTTAGTTCGTATTATTTTTAGTTTTCCTCATAGTTGATATTATTTTGAGTAATTTTTCCTTAAATAAATGTTAAAATATTTTTGTAACTTAAGGAGGGGAGGTGGAGTAGGAGATCTTATATATAGAGGTTAGGTCTTGTGTTTATAGCTCTTATGGTGTTAAGTGTTAACAATTATAAACCATTGGATCATTAGAAATGGAGGGCCTAGATTCATTTCCGAAATTAGATTTTTTAAATTGGAAAATTAAAAATCTCCCCCTTTCCTCCTCCAAAGCGCGTGACATCCCACCTAAAATATCTTCTTTTTGTGGATTAGGATCTTTATCATCGAGATCATCGGGAACCTCCCGCACGAATGAACCTCTCAAAAGCTCTCTCCTGGTAGAGGGCAAAACCGGCAGAACTGCAACTCTGAGCGCACCCACACCTCGCCGACATCTGAAGTGGAAGGAGGCACGCCGTCTTCGCCACCACGTCTCTTCCGGCAACCGAGGGGGAGCCACCGCATCTCTTCCGGTGTTCAGAGAGTTGCTGCAGAAGCGTTTGTATGTGTTCGAATAAACAAAATCAACATCGAGACCATATGAGCAGCGCCTGAAACCTTTCTCTTCGCTTGTTATCATAGTGTGAATCCGGCAAAATCAGACCATATGAGCGGCGCACCACTTCCTTCCGGCAACTGCAGGTATGCGGCTTGACGGGATACCCTGTGTGGTGAAGCGTCTCTTTCTACAATTGAAGGAGGAGCAAAATCAAAGCCGGAATAGTTGTTTAGGGAGGTTCTGCAACAACTTTAGAGGCGGTCGAAGTAGCCCTTTTGATGAATATTGGTGGAATTTGGTGATAACTGGTATGGTTGATGAGTATGTGTTTAATTTTGGTTGAAAATTGTAGCGTGATTTTTGGAATTTCAAATGTGTTATTCGATTGTGATGAATAATTGGAATGTGTTGTTGAATATTTGATAATAATTGACATGTTTCATGAGGATGCGTTTACTAGAGGTTGAAAATGTTGGATTTGTTGTTCGATTTTCACATGTATTTAATGAAATATAAGTATTATTCCATTAACAAGAAGAATTATTCATCTATACGTGGGATCCTTTCAAAAAAGGAAATTTGCAACCGAATAATTGCCTAGTTACCGCCGAATATTTGCACAATTC
The DNA here is from genome assembly GCA_037127255.1 of Persicaria tinctoria. Classification (NCBI taxonomy): domain Eukaryota; kingdom Viridiplantae; phylum Streptophyta; class Magnoliopsida; order Caryophyllales; family Polygonaceae; genus Persicaria; species Persicaria tinctoria. Next base: position 811,392 of record JBANSL010000015.1, read on the forward strand.
AAAAAGAGTAATTATTCATCTTGATGAATAGTTGTGGAATTATTCAATTAAAAAGAGTAAATATTCATGTGTATGTGGTTCTGGATTTGTTGTTGGATTCTAATGGACATTTATTCAATGAAATATAGGTATTATTCGATTAAAAAGAGTAATTATTCATGTGTATGTAGGATTGTTCGAAAAAGGGTATATATAGTTACAACCGAATAATTGCATAGTTACAACCGAATAATTGCTACCAACCAATGAACATAAAAACTGGTAATGGTATTTTCTACACATATACCCGAATCCATCGATTACAGTCCTCAATCAGTCGTGTATGTTGATCGTTTACCTTCATCTCCTGTTTCAACAGCAATGATTTTGAAAGATCTCAAATAACAACCAGATTGACTATGATCTCTATTTGGTGGGCAAAAAATATTTTATAATAGGAAAATTCAATAAAATGGAAAAATAAAACCATTAAAAAATTTCTAGGGCCTACCATTACCATTTGATTTGGGCAGTTACGGAAAAGCACTCCACCAATTGTGAGACTCACGCACTGGGCATGGAGAGTGGGAGATTTTGACGATGGGACCCACAATTTTTTAATTAATAAATTCCAAAATTCAAGATTTAATCTAAGCCATCAATCTTTCCTCAATCAAGGGCTGAGATTTGTTAACACAAAACACTATAAGACTTGTTAACATTTGATCCATACTCTCTCTCTCTTTCTATATATATATAGTATAGATCATATGTGTAAGAGGGAAAATATCGAGATCACGATGCAGGGGCGGTTCCGTCTTTTATCGATTACCGCTTATTCTATTGTGATGACCCACATAAATGCCTCGACCGTTTCTCATACTTAATGCCTCGGTCGACATCAATACGGTAACGGTTTCTTTATTAAATATATCAAAACCGTTTGAATTCCTTGAATAATGCATTGACCGTTTCATTTATCCTCGACTAATATAAATACGAGAAGAAATCTCTTTCTAGAAAAGGGGAACTGACTTGAGCGTCGGAGGGTACTACGGGGGAGACAAGTCCCGCCCCGACCTCGTTTGTTCTTGTTTGCAGGCTATGAGGGCATGATCAAGATCGATCAACTATGATGCAGATTTTATGCATTACAATTGGCGCCGTCTGTGGGAATCGATCGAAAAGCTACAAGATCGGATCTCCCAAGAGAAAAAACAAAAAAAAAGAAAAAGAAAAAAAAATCCATCGGTGTGCACTGTGCATCCTCTTCCCTTTGACACCATCTCCGCTCGGAGCAATCTTCACGATCGAAGTCGGATGCCTCGACACCGCCGATCATCATCGGCGCTGCCGCGTCCCCCTCTCCGGAGAAGCCAAAGATCGTTGTCGAAGCGGAGCAGCTTTCCCCCACCCGGTGCCAGCGTCGCATCCTCCGACGCCTGTCGCGAGGCGGATCCAGATCTTGGCGTCGCCTCCGCCGATCATCATTGGCGCTGCCGCGTCCCCCTCTCCGGAGAAGCCAAAGACCGTTGTCGAAGCGGAGCAGCTTTCCCACACCCGGTGCCGGCGTCGCATCCTCCGACGCCTGTCGCAAGGCGGATCCAGATCTTGGCGTCGTCGACTTCGCAACCCTCCGGGGAAGTCAATTTGAGTGATGTTGTTGAGCAATTCAAGACTTCAAGGAGGAGCTCATTAACGAAATTGAAGTCATCGATCGACCTCGATCCGGCTTCTCAACTGGGCAGTCCCTGACCTCGACTCCATCTCTGTTCAGGTAAGTGCAGGTTTGTGCCTTCTCATGTGATTTTCATTATCAGGAGTGGCAATGGATTATGCTGTGCTGCGAGCCTCACAGTTGCCGGATCTGGGTCAGTGGTGACCTGCGGCGGGTGGTCGGAGAAGAGAGAGGCGAGAGGCGGCTGGTGGTGACTAGGTGGCCGGATCTGAGGAGACGAAGGCAGCGAGAGAGCTTAGGTCGAGAGAGATAGCGACCGAGCCGAGGATGACGCTTTGAATTCCCGTGTCGCCGACTCGCCGCTGCCCTCGGTAAACCGACGAAGAAGATGCACAGGTTCATTCTTTCCGTAACTGTTGTTGATTATGCATTTAGTCCATTTACCATAATTAAGTTTGGCCCAATTAATGCTGAATTCATGGTTCATTTACCATAGTTAATTAATTTCCGTAACTGTCCTTCATTCTTTCCGTAACTGTGTGTGAAATTATAATTTGCCTTTTAATTTTGGTCTAATTATTGTTGAATTTGGTTTATTTTGTGCTAACGGCTGATTTGGTCAAGTATGCCTCTTCATTTCGGCCTTCATGATGGAATCAATGTTGCTTAGAACTGTTAGACTAATTGAAGACACATTTTCTTCAATTGTGATATATCAATTACCTTTTAATTGGCAATGGTAATATGTGCTTATTGTATTTTAATTATTTAAACCTTTGCTATTAGACTTCATGAATTAAAATTGAGATTCTACACGGTTGGTTGACACTGGATTGTTTAAAAACATTGGTTGAGACATTAGTGATAACATGCACATGAGACCCGGTGTTACGAACGACACTGGGGCAATAGAGATCGCCACGAATGGCCACCGGAAATCGCCACTTACGGCCCCCGGAATTCGCCACGAATGGCACCCGGAAATCGCCACTTACGACCCCCGGAATTCGCCATGAATGGCACCCGGAAATCGCCACTTACGGCCACCGGAAATAGAGATCGCCACGAATGGCCACCGGAAATCGCCACTTACGGCCACCGGAAATAGAGATCGCCACGAATGGCCACCGGAAATCGCCACTTACGGCCCCCGGAATTCGCCACGAATGGCACCCGGAAATCGCCACTTACGGCCACCGGAAATAGAGATCGCCACGAATGGCCACCGGAAATCGCCACTTACGACCACCGGAAATAGAGATCGCCACGAATGGCCACCGGAAATCGCCACTTACGGCCCCCGGAATTCGCCACGAATGGCACCCGGAAATCGCCACTTACGGCCACCGGAAATAGAGATCGCCACGAATGGCCACCGGAAATCGCCACTTACGGCCACCGGAATTTGCCACGAATGACCACCAGAAATCGCCACTTACGGCCACCGGAAATCGCCACTTACGGCCCCCGGAATTCGCCACGAATGGCACCCGGAAATCGCCACTTACGGCCACCGGAAATAGAGATCGCCACGAATGGCCACCGGAAATCGCCACTTACGGCCAATTAATCGCCATTTACGGTCAATAGCCACTTACGACCAACGACAGCCACTCAAGGCCAAAACAACCGCTCAAGGCCAATAAGTCGCCATTTACGCCCAATGAATCACCGATTTTTCGGGCTTCCTTCATCATTTGAGACATGATGAGGAAACCCGAGGGGCAATTGTAAGAAGGAAAATATCGAGATCACGATGCAGGGGCGGTTCCGTCTTTTATCGATTACCGCTTATTCTATTGTGATGACCCACATAAATGCCTCGACCGTTTCTCATACTTAATGCCTCGGTCGACATCAATACGGTAACAGTTTCTTTATTAAATATATCAAAACCGTTTGAATTCCTTGAATTAAATGCATTGACCGTTTCATTTATCCTCGACTAATATAAATACGAGAAGAAATCTCTTTCTAGAAAAGGGGAACTGACTTGAGCGTCGGAGGGTCCTACGGGGGAGACAAGCCCCGCCCCGACCTCGTTTGTTCTTGTTTGCAGGCTATGAGGGCATGATCAAGATCGATCAACTATGATGCAGATTTTATGCATTACAATATGTAATCAAGGCTTATTGTGTAACATGTGAACACATCATGACCATTGATTTAGAGGTATTGGATGGCTGAGATTAATCCGAAATAATTGTTAATTAAAAATAAAAATGGAAAAAACATCCCACCAATTCCTATAAATAGCACGTGTATACACACCCAATCTCAACCCTAAAATGGCACAAACCGTATAAAATCACAAGGTCGGCTTCTCCCCGATCTACAGGTGAAGGCGATCGGAGGTGCGACGATCCACCTCCTTTCTTTCTCCCCGATCTACAGATCTCGTCCTAGACTATGAGAGGTGCAGCGAAGGGCGCCTGTACGAAAGGTGGCCGACGACGGTTGCAAAGGGGCAGATTTGGGCGAAAGGCGGCGGCGGTTGCGAAGCCGGAGCCATAAGGTGTAGATCTGGGCTAAAGTCGGAGGTTGCGAAGGTGGCCGGCGATTGCGAAGGGCACCTAGACGCGCAATTGGCAGATCGAAGAAGATGGCGACAGAGACGAGGCTGTTTCCAACAGTCGAAGGCGGAGGGCGTAGGCCAGAGCATTTTGCACCGACGCCCGCCGACGAGAGTGGGGCCGCGTCATCGTCTCTTGTACTCCGACGAGGCCTCTACTCAAGTCGCCCTGAGTGCGTTGGATGGCCGCCCCTTTTCTGCCTTCGGCGTCCGGGTTCTGCACATCCGTTACTCCCTTCATCGCCCGCCATCTCCGATTCTGTTTTTTTTCTCTGATGTTCTATCGATTTAGAATTGGGTGCTCGGTGTTCTGACGAATTAGGGTTTTGGGATTTCAGTTGAATGATTTGGTTTTGACTCTTGAGAAGTTCATTGATTTGGTTCTATGATGTGTAAGTGAATGTGAATATATGATTTTCGATTTATTTTCAATTGATTGGTGTTGAATTGATTTTGGATTATTCAATTGGAGATTTGTTTGCCCTGATTTGATCGAAATTGTGTCCTTGAATAATTTTTAGTTATTTGTTACAATGACTTTAACCATTGAATAATGAAGCGATATAATCGAATAATCAAGCGATACCATCGAATAATCAAACGATACCATCGAATAATTTTTGGTAAATAGTTTATGGCGTTTTCATGTTGCTAGCCGATCAGAATAATCCATCGATACTATTGCATAATCCATTAATACGATCGAATAATCCAGTGATATTATCGAATAATTCGAAGAAAAAAATAACCACCCATCATGTGGCAAGTGGATACGATCGCATAATCCGTCGATACGATCGAATAATCCAGATATAAGATCGAATAATTTCAAGAGAGTGCATCACACACGCTCCCAATTCAGCAAGTGGCCTAGAAAAAAACGTGGGCCCCATTGATTTTTACTAAAAAAAAGGTAAAATTGTCTTTTAATCTCATCCATCCATTTCATCTAATCAACGACCCAGATGTGTTCACATGTTACACAATAAGCCTTGATTACCCCTAAATCATCATATATATATATATATATATATATATATATAGGGAGTGGTTCCCTTGTGCACACCCCTTGGGGTGTATCTAGTGCACAAATCCTGACCATTGATGGAGAGTAAATGAAAGGTCGGGATTAAAAGAGTGTTTCTTTTTTTTTTAAAATAAAAAAATTGGTGGGACCCACCTAAAAAGGTCTGATGCGCTTTTTTTTTTCCGGATCTGATTTCGCTGTTGTGAAAAAACTGCTCATTCCACCGAATAATGTTTCAGAGTCAACCGAATAATGTTATATTTTATTTTTTCATCCATTTTAGATCAAATTTTACTGTTTCAACTGAATAATTTGTCACATACTACCGAATAATGTTTAATTTTTTGTCAATCAATTTTAGTTTTCATTCCGAGTTAATTTTTATGCATTCAGTTTTGAAATATTATTCGGTAGAATAGTTATATTTTTTGGTAAATAAAAACAAATAGGAATTATTATTCGGTCGTATACGAGAAGTTTTATATTATTTGTCCATCAGAAACCTCCATATATCGATGAATAATGATCTAAATTTCAACGAATAATTAACAAAACATTAACACTAACAACCAAAATTCGACATATTCATCTGAATAATTAACAATATTGAATAGAATGGATTCGAACCGACCACCCCCTCCTCCCACCACCCTCCAGGGCCTCCACCCTCCACCCTCCACCCCAACCCCACCCTCACCCTCACCCTCACCCTCCCCCCTCACCACCCTCCACCCTCACCACCCACCCAACCACCGCCGCCACCCACCCCAGTACCCCACCCCACAAAAAAAAAAAAAAAAAGCATATCACCGGCAATAGCCCGGAACCGAATCGGTACGAAGCACCGGAGAACGGAGGCGGTTGAAGGATGACAGAGTCGAATCGGTACGAAGCACCGGAGAACGGAGGCGGTTGAAGGATGTCGACCACCGACAATAGCCCGGAACCACCCGGATCTGAGCGAGAGGGGAGGAGGAGGCCCGGATCTGAGCGAGAGGGCTTGGATCCGGCAAAGGGCGATAGGGCGAGGAGGTCTGAGATGGTCGCCGACCCTCTGAATCCGACGGTGATGTGCATCGACGCCGCGCCGGGAGGAGTTTCACCCCTCAACTGCCATCGTCCCTCCCAATCTCGCCTGCATCATCCTGGATTCCGTCAAGGAGGATGGTCGGAGAAGCGACCGGAGGAAGGATCTCGCCACAACTGCCCAGATCTGTCGATGTCGACCATCTCTGTCGTCCTTGGCCTCAATCTCCCGGCGACGGCTGCCTTTATCCGCCCTCAATGGCTTCGCTGGGCCGACCACATGCTCGACTCGCCTGGAAAGCCGGACCAAGCATCGCCTCCGTGCGCCGCCGCCTAGCCTCCGCTCGTCTCCTCCTCGACTTGCCGCCTTCAACTCGCCTTTGCGGCTCCAGTGCTCCACGAAGAAGAAAGCATTATCTAGGGTTTTATGCAATTCCTTTACACGCGCTACACCCCCGTTAAATTGAGTTTGGGCTTCTTTTTCACTTTTTTTTTAAAACCACCCAATTGACGTGGCATCATCTTAGCCTTTTATTTTTTTTAAATCAACGGTCCTCAATTGTGCACAAAGTACACCCTAAGGGTGTGCACTTTATACCCATTTTATATATATATATATATATATATATATATATATATATATATATATATATATATATATACATATATATATATATATATATATATATATATATATGCACGTGCTAGGCTAAATAATGTATTCAGTACGTGCCCATGCCATTGATATGGTAATGTGAATCCACCACCGGCCATGTCCATGTGCTTCTGTCAAATGACAGTGACACCCATGGGCTGTTTGGTGTTGACTGACAGAAATTGGAGTCCATCTTTCTGCTTCATTCACACCACAAACAATCTCTCTCCATCCGTTTGAATCTCCCCCTCACGCACAAGTGAAATCTCTGCTTATAATCTGCAATCTCCCTTAATCGATCGTTGGTAAGTTTTCTTCTTCTTTCTTCCTCTCTCCTTTGTTGATTTGTTCTTCTTCTGTTTCTTCTAGCGATATGATGAAGTCAATGTTCTTAGTTTGGGGAAAGATGGCTGCCGGTATAAACACGATTCGATTGAACTCAACTCTCACGGAGTTCGCAGTGAGGAGGGGTGATCCAGAGCTAGTGCGACCATCCTGCCCTACTCCAAACAAACTCTTTCTCCTCTCCGATGTCGATAAGCTAGATGGGTGGCGGGTTCAAGCGCCACTCATCATGTTTTATCCGGCGGCGTCCAACATGAAACACAAACAAGATCCCGCCAAGGTGATCAAGAATGCACTGACGGACGCATTGGTGTATTACTATCCATGGGCGGGTAGATTGCGTGACCGACCATCACCCGCCCAAAAGTTGGCAGTGGATTGTACCGCTGAGGGAGTGGTTTTTGTGGAGGCGGATGCCGATGTTAGTCTCGAACAACTTGGAGTGCAACCTTTGGTGCCACCCTTCCCTTGCTTTGAGAAACTCTTTGATTGCAGTGTACTGGGAGTGGTTGGCTGTCCTATGCTCACTATGCAGGTGCTTATCTATTAAATTTGGATTTTGGAAAATATTCTATTAGATTAATTAACCTATTTAGTCAATTTGGGTGTGTTGGTCGATCGATCAGGTCACTCGGTTGTCGTGTGGAGGATTCGTACTTGCTTCGAGATGGAACCACGTAATGAGCGACGGAACTGGGATGATCCAATTCTTAACCGTCGCAGAGTTTGCACGCGGCTCCTCCACGCCGTCGATCCTCCCCGTCTGGCAACGCCACCTTCTCAATGTTAACTCACGTGACCCTTTACATGAAGAGATAACAAACGCACTCAACCACCCTGGAGACATGATTAATATGACAGTCCCCAACGACTTGGTTCGTCGCACCATGATCTTCAGCCCCAGAGACATTGCCACCCTCCGTGGTTGGATCCCAGAACACCTCCGAGGCTCCACAACCAGCTTTGAGGTAATCGCGGCCGCCTTCTGGCGCTGCCGAACCATCGCTCTTGAGTTCGGACCTGAAGAAGAAGTACGCTTTTCATTCATCGTCAATGCCCGGCATGTGTTGAGGCCTCCGCTTCCGGTGGGCTACTACGGAAACGCAGTCACTGTAGCAACGGCCACCTCCCAGGCTGGCAAAATCGGTTGCTGCAGTTACACTTACGCTGTGGAGCAAGTGAAGAAAGCCAAAGGTATCGCGACGGAGGAGTACAAGAAGTCATCAATTGCTCCGGGGATTTCAAGGTCGCTTCGCCTCCCCATTGACACACATACGTGCTCCATCACCGACACATCGCGCTTTGGGTTTATGAATCTAGATTTCGGGTGGGGAAACCCTACTTTTGGATGTACATTCATTGAGAATATTCCTCATATTTTGGGATGCCTCTCAATGTTTAAGAATGAAAAGGGGGAAGAAGTGAGGGTGTTGCCGGTGTACTTATCCAAGGATGCCGTCGATAGGTTCGACAAGGCGTTTCACAACTTACTCAAACACTAGCTAATAGCTGCATGCACTCTTCGGATTTATAATATTTATCTACTCAATAACGTCCAATTCGACGTTAAATTAACGTTAAATTAACAACATCCAAAAGGACATATAGTCTCCCCGTTTCACATTGGGTGATAAAATTTTGAAAAAATAATATATGATCAGAATATTTTGTATCAAAGAATAAATATGTTGTTTTAATGAAATTTTAATTTGTATTTTTTTTTTTTGATTAGGAAAAGATTCGGGTGGGCGAGCCCTACCCGGCAGCATCCTTGCGGATGAGGTCATTAAGACCTGAGTTGTTGTAAATATCACTACCTCGGGCAGAGCGGCAAAGGTGTGCAACCTTATCAGCCGCTCTATTGCCCATACGAGGTACATGAGCGTATCCCACTTCTTTTATAGTTGATAACGAGACCTGTATGTCAGCTAGGATGAGTTCAATCTCCCAAGGGCATTTGGTTTTTTTATTTAGATAGTCTATTATTATTTTGCAGTCCCCTTCAATCTGTATTTTGTCTATGCGAAGTTGTAATACTCTCTGGATCCCTAATTTGAGAGCAAGGGCTTCGGCTTTGATGAGCTGTTGTTTTCCTAAGAATTTGTTTTCAATGGCAACAGGTCGCCCATTCCAGTCCCTAACAATGATACCTGCCGTACTATCGCCGTTTGCTAAAGAAGAGCCATCGAAATTGAGTTTAAACCAGCCAAACCGTGGTTTGCGCCATTTAATTAGCCGATGTTTATCGGTCTTCCTGGCACGAGTCTTTAAAGGTGGGTTGATTATTCCGTCACCTTCTTCTTCCGCCATAGATGTTCTTTTCCAATTATCTATATGTGATCTGACAAGGTGAATAACTTGTTGGCGTTCGGGAATTGTTGCTTGTTGAAATAGGTGTTGATTCCTGATGTACCAAGTAGTCCACCACGCAAATGCTAGATCAGTCAAAGCAGCCGCTTTTAGGCTATTTCCTAGGCTAGCTAAAATGGGTCTAAAATCTCGGGATAGTTTGATCAAATGGTCAATTGTTGTCAGTTCTCGGCTTGGGAGTTGGTAGAATTTTTTGATGAAAGAACATTCCAAAAACAGGTGGGCCTTGTCTTCAGGGGCCATATCGCATAGTGTGCAAGTAGTTGGAACCGCCGCCCCCCTACAGGATAGGCGGACCGCAGTAGGGAGGCCGTTCTGAGCAATCTTCCATAAGAAGTTCTTTACTTTTGGAGGAGCATCAATCTTCCAAATCCAAGCATTTCGGTCGGGCATAGGTTCGGATTGAGCAGTTATCAGTTTGTACGCACTTGCCGTAGTAAACCATCCTTCTCTATCCGGCCACCAGTAAAGACGGTCATGTAAGTTTGTAGCTGGTAGAGGAATGTCTAAAATTTCTTTGACGATGTTGTTTAGTAGAGCGTTTTGCAGCTTTTCTGTCCACCACTTCCCTCCCATAATGTAGTCACTAACGGTCTCATTCTGATCGTGCCCTTGGAGGCTACCTGTCCGGGACAGTAAGGATGCGGTAGATATCCAATTGTCCGTCCAGAATTTTATTGAGCGTCCATCTCCTACCGACCAAATAAGGCCTGCTTTGAATTTGTCAATTAAGCTTGCTAGTTTAGACCACTGCCATGAGGCAGATTTCGGTCGTTTGTAGTCAAAAATACTAACAGAGCGCAAGTATTTATGTCTGATTAGGGTGACCCAAATATTATTTGGCTCAGCCAGTATTTTCCATAGTAGTTTCATTTGAAGCGCGATATTCATTTCTCCCGATTTACGGATTCCCAACCCGCCAAACTGCTTTGGTTTACATATCCTATCCCAACTAATTAGGGGCCGATATTGTAAATCTTTGTTCCAAAAGAAAGATCGATTTAATTGGTCCAGTTCTTTATGTAACGCAGCGGGGAGCATAAAGTTCTGCATTACATGCAAAGGCTTGGCCGATAGGTTAGAGTTAATTAGTGTCGCACGACCCTGTTGGGACAGCGCATTCGCCCTCCACTTTGACAGTTGCTGTTTGGATTTGCAAATGATATCTTCGAATGTACTTCCAGTGAATCTACCATTAATAATAGGACACCCCAGGTATTTCTCTAGTGAGTCTTCGTTTGTGATGTTGAGGCAGTTACGTAATTCAAGAATCCTATGGTCCGGAATTCCTGATGACGGCTGGAAGCTAGATTTATGGTAGTTGACCTTCTGACCTGACACTCTACAGTACGAGTCGATTATCGATTTCACTTTGCAACTCGCATCCACACTCCCTTTGGAGAAGATGATTATGTCATCTGCGAAGGAGAGAAAGGGAATACGGGGGCCGTTTTGTCCAATTGGAAACCCAATGAGGGAGCGTTCCATGTTGGCTTCCGCAGTAAGCTTTCTGGCCAGAACCTCTGCACTTAAGAGGAATAAGAATGGGGAAAGAGGGTCTCCCTGACGGATTCCCCGTGACGGAAGGAACATTTCTGTAGGGCCATTGTTTACCAGAACAGAGAATGAAACAGTTGTGATACACTCCATAATCCATGAAGTAAATGTATCATGAAAACCAAATCTGAGAAGGACATTTTTGAGGAAGTGCCAATCAACCCTGTCGTATGCCTTTTCCATGTCTAACTTTATTGCCAGCCAACCTTCGCGACCTCTACAACTTCTGTAGGAGTGGAAGATTTCATGGGCTATTAGAATATTGTCCTGAATCGCCCTGTCCGCCACAAAAGCCCCTTGTAACGGATGTATGAGTTTTCCGATGACCTTTTTTAGTCTTTCAGTCAATATTTTTGAGATTATTTTGTAAATGTTAGAGCAGAGACTGATGGGTCTGTAATGATAAGTGGATGTTGGATTGTCCGTTTTCGGGAGCATTGAGATAAAGGTATGATTTATTTGGCGGAGAATTCTCCCAGAGTGGAAGAATCCCTTGACCGCACAGATCACTGATTTCCCTACTAAGTCCCAATATTTAGTATAGAATTCTGCTGTAAAACCATCCGGACCTGGGGACTTGTTTCTTCCTAAGCTGAATGCCGCCGTTTTAATCTCCAAGTTCGATGGTAGCGCAGTAAGGACGTTATTTTCTTCTGTCGAAATGGCCGGTTGTATTAGGTTTAAAAGTTCCGACATAATCCCTTCGTCTATAGCTTGTTTTTTAAACCTATTTTCAAACTCTCTTTTTATCTCATTTCTAACGTTCTCTTCTCCCACGATCAATGTTCCGGTTGAGGAGGTTATGTTTCGAATTTGTTTCCTGTGGCGCCGTCCCGAGGCTACTCGGTGAAAGTAACCCGTGTTCGAGTCCGAGAGTTTGAGGTGTTTCGTCTTTGCCCTTTGGCTCCAGTATGATTTCTGGAAAAGAAGAAGCTTTTCTCGCTTCAAAATCAGGCGTTTTTCCCTTGCTTGGTATGCTTGGAAATTTGTTTGTGATGCCGTAGATTGGACAAGGAGGAGCTCCGATTCCACCTCTTTTAATTTGTATTTGATTGAACTAGGAACATGTTGTTTTAATGAAATTTTAATTTGTATTTGATTGACCTAGGAACATGGAGATGCATGCAACTTAATTCTGGGCTCCTAATGACTGAAGTCGTGCTTCATCAACATTAATTAACATCTATAGAGATTAACTGATGTGTAATGGCAGATCTAAGGGTGGGCGACACTGGATTCGAAGGGTATCTACTGAAGTCCGTTGGGACTCGGGATCGAGGGTATATATATATATATATATATATATATATATATATATATATATATATATATATATATATATAGGGTTGCGCTTCGGTGAAAACCAAAATTGCGATAGAAACCCGTGAGGACCGGCTTTTTAGCCCGGTTAACTTGCTTTATAGCCCGGTTTTGAATAGAACCGATCTATAAAGGCATAAATTCTAGCCCGGTTTTGAATAAAATCGAGCTATAAAGTCACTATGTAATTTTAAAACATTAGCTTTTTAGCACGATTTTTCGGTTTGACCGAACTATAAAGTCATATGTTATTTTAAAACTGGAGTTTTTAGCACGGTTTTTAGTTTGAACTGAGTTGTAAAGTCACCGTGTGATTGAGGTTTTTAGCACGGGTTTCAAAAAAACCGAGATATAAAGTAGTCCTCACGGGTTTTTACCACAATTTGAGGTTTTCACCGGAGTCAATCCCTATATATATATATATATATATATATATATATATATATATATATATATATATATATATATATATATATATATATATATATATATTTGGAACATCTAGCTAGTCAACACTACCGTAGTGATCAATTCAGAACAATAGGATCACCACAATCACCCAGTAAAGTTTTTACTCTTAAATACATAGTTTATCTATTATACTTTGATATGACAAAAAAAAAATACATATATAGTTTATTATGATACGTAGTTTCGTATAACTCATTATGATACGTAGTTTCGTACATATAACCCTAAAATACGTAGTTTATCTATATTATAATTTGTTATAATCACTGTGAAGGTAAAATACGTAGTTTATCTATTCAATATAACCTTAACCGTACTAAAAATAGTTTATCTATTCAATATAATCCTAAAGTGGTTGGGATTAGTTATAACTTATATTTTATCCTTTTTAGATGAGATTGAATATATTGGTATAAATATTCAACATATATCTTAATTAGTTAGAAAACTTATCTTTTAAAAATAAATAATTTATCTAATATCAGGTTCATTGTTAACATTCAACCTTATATCTAAATTAGCTAGAAAACCTATCTATGATGGTATATAAAATATATATGTAATGGATATATATCTCATAAGATTTTATGTTGAATAGATAATTAATTAAGTGTTTAAGATAGAATATTGTAGTTCCTATATACATAGAGAGGGTATCTACAAGGTATCTCAAACACCAAACCTCCATTATCATTATTAGCCTCTTCATTCATGGTTATAAATATTTGCCGCAACTCATTGATCAATTTGATCATCATTAGCAAAGTTGCAATTTGCAATTGAGGTATAGTAGTTTTGACAATTTATTCATCATATATAAATCCTACTACGTGTGTGTGTGTATATATATATATATATATATATATATATATATATATATATATATATATATCGTTTTTTACCCAGTTGTTACAATGACGAATGTATACAATAAGGTTAATGAAATCAACTCAGACAGAAGTGATTGGTCCATTAAAACTCGCGTGATACGATAGTATTTTATTAAAGTATAAATTTTATATTTAAATATAATAAAATGACCATCTTAATTTGATGACCAAACATATTACATTCGCACAAGATTTTACAATCATTAAAACCTACTCCGTAATATATAGTAGAAATTTAATGTATTATATAATTTTGACGGTAATATATTATTAATTATGTCATGCCAATGTATGCGAATTTGGGAGTAGAGTTTTTTCACCATCGACAATAACTCAAATAAATAGTTTAAATTAATAATCATTTTATATTCAATAATATAAATTTCATATCATAATATTTAAAGCATAATCGTACTTAATCTCATAAACTTAGATTTAGAATTAAAATAAATATTATTATAAGGAAAACTACATAATAATTTTACAAATATATGTTGACATTATTCTATGATTTTGTGTACTTTTTATTTTTATCTTAAAAAATTTCCAAGGTTTTGATTTATTTATTTAAGAAAATTTAAAGTATTAATTTCAATCAAACATAATTTATTATTATATATATATGTGTGTGTGTGTATATATGTTGGTTTATTGATTGTTCAATTTAATATGTTGTATATTGATATGAACTAAACATACTCTTAATTTAGTTTATTATTAAAGAAAATATAAATTAATCAACATTTTATTAATTATTAGGTAAAAAAAAATTATTTTTTTAGATACATAATCTATCCAGTATAACCTTATATTTATAATATTCTGGATTAAAATGGTGTTATCTTTTTAAGCCACGTCAGTTAATAAACCAATATAGTTAGGCAAATTTTTTTATCTTTTTAGATCAAATAATCTATCTAATACAACATTATATCTTCATTAGGATTTTTTTTTAGATCAATTTTTTTTTCATAATACATGACCAAAGAAATATATATATATATATATATCTATATAACATACTAAAACAGAGGCCGCTGGAGCGATCTCATGGCCACGGAATTTTCTGGATTAAAGCGGGATTATTTTTGCTTACATGACATTTTCTGAATTAAAGTGGTATTAAATTTCTGGCAGACACTAATTAATAAACGAATATATTTAGCTAAAATTTTATCTTTTTACATAATATATTCAATATAACCTTATAGCTTATATTTTACTTTGTTATAATTTGAATTTGAAATTACCTTAAAGTGGTTTATTTTGAAAATATTTTATCCCCGGGTAAAACTTGACTAAATTTTTTTATTAGTTAAATAAACCATATGGATGCGGGGATAGAATTGATATTTAAAAAATCACACATTTAGTTCGTTTTTTTAATATTCTAAATTTTATTAGCGATATAGTGCACAATCTCATATTTATGAAAACTTGAAATAAAAATATTGGAGTTACTTTTCCTTTACATGCAACTTTATTTTATCCTATAGTGCTAAATCTACAGTTATCAAGCCATATTTATGTATTAAATATTTAATATATCAGTTATGTATATTTTATCTATTCCATAATTTCCATATAACCTCAATCGTACGTACTAAAAACTTATCTAATAACCTCAATATATAGTACGTACTAAAAACTTATCTAAAAATTATAATTTACCTAAACTGGTTGGGATTAGTTATAACTTATATTTTATCCTTTTTAGATGAAATTGAATATATTTGTATAAATATTCAACCTAAATTTTAATTAGTTAGAAAATTTATCTTTTTAAAATAAATAATATATCTAATATCTGGTTCATTATTAACATTCAACCTTATATCTAAATTAGGTAAAAAACATATCTATGATGATATATAAATTATATATATGTATGGATATATATCTCATAAGATTTATATTGAATAGATAATTAATTAAGTGTTTAAGATAGAGTATTGTAGTTCGTATATATATAGAGAGGTTATCTACGAGGTATCCCCAACCACCAAACCTCCATTATCATCGTTAGCCGCTTCATTCGTTAGAAATGTTGCCGGAACCTTCAATCTCATCATTAGCAAAGTTGCAATCGAGGTATAGTAGTTTTGACAATTTATTCATCATATATAAATCCTACTACGTGTTTGTATCCCTAAAATAGCTTTATATTCATATATTTATCGTTTTTTTTCAGTTGTTACAATGTATAATGTATACAATAAGGTTAATGAAATTAACCTAGACAGAAAGAAGATATATGAATGGTTCTCTTCGATGAAGAGGTAAGTCCTTATATTAATTACGTCTTATTTTAATTTAAGGTAATTGATGCACTTTTGATTAAAGTGTTAATTTTTCCTTATTTGAATTTTACATGCAAGATTCCATGATAGAAGATATGGTTTTATTTTTTATCTCAAATAAAATTTCTCCGATTTTAAAGGAATATCCAATTTATAAACTTTCAAATTTCACTATACCGAAGAAAACAATGATGATTTTGAATTAAATTGGTATTATATTTTTTGGCCACATCCAATCTAACTGATTATAACCTTACAATTTATATTTTAATTAGAGTATAAACGATTTTGTTGAAAACATATCCAATCTAACTAATTAATCAAATATAATAATAACTTATTGTTGAAAGTATATAATAAGGATAAAACTATTTACTTATGTACGTGTGCACCCGTATTTATACAGCTTTATAAATATATCTTAGTTTTTAGTACGTACTACTTCGTTTTGGACTTTATTTTGTACTTAATCTCATAAATATTGATATTGGATCCACTTTTTAATTAGTCAATTAGTTTTGGTCTTTATCTTCGTTTTGTAATGATTTGTTTTGTTGATTCAATATCATATTTGCTTGATTATCTAATCCTTCAATTCATATACTTTTGTACTATTCAAGTAAAAACGAGAGAATATTATACTTTCGGCATTCTGGCAGGAGTGATTTTGATCATCTATTCTAATTAATACTTCAATTTAGAAAACTTATCTTTTTAGATCAAATAATATATCTCATATTTGTTTCTGGAACTAAACTTTTTTATTTTTTATTTTTAAAGAAACAAATGTTCAATTTTTAATAGGTTCGCGGCCACGAAATTTTCTGGATTAAACGGGATTATTTTTGCTGATGTGTCATTTTCTGGATTAAAGTTATATTATATTTCTGGGCCACATCAATTAATAAGTCAATATAGTTGGGTAAAAAACTTATCTTTTTATATCAATAATTTATCCTATATAACCTTATTGAAGAAAATCCCGATTTTAAATATAATTTACGGAAAATCAATTTTAAAACCTCCATAGTTTATTGTAATAATATAATAATATTTTCGGTTTAAATATAAGAAATTTGCAATACTTTAACAATACTACCTTCATAGTTTTTATTTGTAGAATTGTTATAAAATATGTACGGAGCATTTGTTTGTTTTTTAATAGTATTAAAATGAATGCAATGGGTATATTTTATTATAACTTTGGGTTTTTCACTAAATATGTATTCAGTTAAAAAAATCTTATCCGAATTATGTATACCCCGGTAGGATTAGAAGAAGCATTGTTAATAGACATTATAAAATTAATTTTCCGTTTTGAAATTCTAAGACTAGATTATATAATACGTGAATACGAAGTTAGTAAAATACTAGTGTAATACCCGTGCCTTGAAGGCACGGGAGTTTGATCCATTTTAATTTGAACATTATTTTATATATCTATATCTATAATATATACTATATTAATATATACTTGTTTATAACAAAAATATGTACGTATGAAGTTTTTTTTGTAGTTTATAAATTAGTTAGAAAGAGATACAGTACAAAATTTTAAAATGATTTAATAAGGTAAAGTAGTAATAATACTCAAACACACCATCTAATATAATTGAAATAAATTTATAATTATTGCCATAAGCACTGCGAATACTTTTGAACTTATGTAGATATACATAACTTATTCATTATTTTCATATATTAGAAAGATGGCTAGAAATAGAGGGAAATTAATAATGAAAATAAAGGTAAGATGGTAAAAATAAAAAGATCCTAAAAGGTAGAAAAATTATCTAAGAAGCCTCATCTAAGATGTAAAATAAGCATTATTAATGCTTGTAAGTTTCATATTTTAAACATATTTAATAAGGTAAATGAGTTTGAATTAAATATATTTCCATTTTTAATATGACTGATAAATATAATATTGGAAACAAATATTTAAACTTCCCTTAATAATATCAATTAATAAGAAAAGAAACTTTTGATTAGTATGGAAATAGGAAACAAATATGTTTAAAATATGAAACATGTATTTTAAAATTTCAGCAATAATATTGACCAATAAGAAAATACCATTAGTATATTACTATTTATTATTTATTATTAATTATTAATTATTATTAATAGATTTTTATTTTGACATTTGAATTAATTGTCTAGACATTTTTAATACGATTGTGATGAATATAATATAGGAAACAAATATTTAAACTTCCCTTAATAACATCGATTAATAAAAAAGGAAACTTTTTATTAAAAAAATTCAACTTTAATTTACAGAGCGTCACATCAGCAAAATGCTAGCAGAATTAGTAATATTTATAGAAGATTATTATTAATTATTAATTATTATTATTATTAATAGATTTTTATTTTGACATTTGAATTAATTGTCTAGGCATTTTTAATACGATTGTGATGAATATAATATAGGAAACAAATATTTAAACTTCCCTTAATAACATCGATTAATAAGAAAGGAAACTTTTGATTAAAAAATTCAACTTTAATTTACAGAGCGACACGTCAGCAAAATGCTAGCAGAATTAGTAATATTAATAGATGTAAACATTTCAATTACTTGGAGTCTATAGAAGTGATTATTTGTTTTCAAAATTTCACAGCTTTTGAAAATGATCAAATAATGATAAAATTTGATAAAAGAAATCTATCTTATAATAAGTTGATTAAGGGAAGGGCATTGGACAATCTGGAGTTTATGCAGTGGATGAAGAAATTAATACTTCTGATTCTGTCAATGGCGCCAGAGCAAAACAAAGACTGACACGGACAAAGATTTCATATAGGAATACTTGGTTCACAGATTAAAGCTAATAAGAAAGTTAGGATTATATAAATCCTCGGACTTTTCATTGTCCTAAATATGATTCCATATTACATGGATATTTCATATTTGTATTTTAAAGCATGGATTGATTCACATATTCAAGCAAATTAGCATAGGGGGTGCGGTGTTGGATTTGTGGCAAGAGATAGGAATGGGGATACTTGCTTGGTGGGAGCTACGACGGTGCAGCCATCCACGGACGTTTTGTTGATAGAGGTCGAAGCTATCTTATGGGCGCTTGAGGTATGTCTAGATGCTGAGATGTCCCGTGCTATAATAGAATCCGACTGCGAGGCAGTAATCAAGAAGCTGCGGGAAGGGATTCATATTAAGGGATCCATGGGGATGATGATGAGTCGAATCCGCAACTTGGCAAATCAGATGGAGGATGTCTAATGGATGTTTGTGAGGCGCAATGGAAATAAAGCAGCTCATTATATGGCTCAAATTAGACCAGTAGAAAGGTTTGTATGTAGTATTGAATCTCAATTTGCTGATGGACTGTTGGATGTACTCTTGAAGGATTTAGATTAATTGAATGGGAGCTGGTTTTCAAAAAAAAAACTAATGTTTTAGAAATACAAAGACAATGTTGGATTTGTAAGTACTGTGAACTGTGTGCGCTTAAATTAAAGTTGAAGGTAATTATATTCTAGAAGTGTGAGTTCAAAACATAATTCTTTTTTAATTTAAGAATCAAGAGATGCTTGTATCAATTATATTTAAATATATATATATATATATATATATATATTAATTTATTAAAAAAAATACAAAATAACCGAATAAGATTTAGATAAAAAAAAAATTATTAGAATTTTGGTTATATTAATTTATTATATGTAATGATAAGATTTTATAATTAAATAATCTGTATCTATCTATATAAATAAATCTATATTGTCTTATTTTAAAACAAGACTTTTTTTACTTTAACAATTTAATAATAAAAAATTAAACATGGATAATTGATATAATAAAATATAATTTATTAAACAACTTACTACGTATTTTGGAACTTATTAGGGGTTAACATGGGTACATACAACATAATTTATCATAGTATTAAATTATATATTAATATTTGAAAATAAGACCGTAGTTAGGTAATTGCAAGATTAATTAAAGTATATATTCAAGACACCGTAGATAGGTTTTCTATCATTAAAATAAAAAAAATAACAAACGAGAATATAATAGTAAAAAAATGAACATACCGTGCAAGAGCACGGGTAATATATACTAGTATAATACTAAAACAGAGGCGTGGAAATTCTATGTGGCGAGCTCTGATCGAATTCGCTTATGTGTTGTACTCTGGTGCAATCCGATCCGATTTTTTTGACACGTCAATTAATGAATGTCCAATGTATTTAAGTGATGTCATAATGAGCATTATCCTTTATCCCCCTCATTTAACATATCACAATTAATTTATTAATAAATTATGATCATACGTTAGTTAGTTATATTTGATAACATTTTGCACTTATATTTGAATAAATAAAAATGTTGGTATATCTTTTATCCTTTTTGAAGCATTTTATTTATTAATTAGTTCTTATAATGTAATTATTTTTCACAACAAATAAATATACCTTATTTGCAGTTAGTTACTTTTACGTATATTTAAATTACCCTTTTGATGCCGACCAAAAAAAAATTACTTTTTCGACTTCTTTAAAAAAAAAAACGTACATTTAAATTAGAAAATTTTTGAAAATAGGCACTTTATTTAGACGTTTTTGCATAATGCCCGCATTTTTGGACAATTTAATAAAATGTCCACAATATATACCGTCCTCACGCGCTTTCTCTCTCCTCAGACTCTCCCTCGGCACGCGCTCTCTCTCCGGACCTCTTTTCTCTCGCCCTCTCGATCTGTTCTCTCTCGACGCCGGAATCCGCCTCCTATGACGGTGAGATCGAGCGACCTCCTCCTGTTCGCCGTCGCCGCTCCTCCTTCCTCTTGCTCTTCAATCGCGTCGGATCTCAGATCTGCTTTTCCGACTCGTCTTCCCTCCCTCTCAGATGTCGGCCGCCTCTTCATCCCGATCTACTTCCCGTCTCTCCGGCTTTCGAAGGCGCCACCGAGCGGAGCTGAGGGGGTTGTACCAGTGGTGGCAGGCCAAGCATATCAAATTCAGATCTTCTTCCGGTGCCGATGAGCCAGATTTCTCCTTCCTCCAATCCCCTTGTCTAACTAACCCTACCGCCGGAGCTCGGACGCTGATTAGCAACGCCAAGCAGGTACCTTCGCTTAGATTGCTCGTTTGTTTTGATTTAGATGCTCAATTCGACAAAAGGAAGCTATAAATAAGAAGTTATAAATACACCAAGCCTAATTCCACAAAAGCATTGATTTGCTCACTATGTCTATAGTATTGTTGAACAAATTACAAAGATAGAATGTCTCCATAGAGTAATTGATGTACATCTTTATACCCATGGATTTTGGTAGCCTTCCTGTTTGAGTTGATATTTTGTTTGAGCTAAATAATATGGAGTATGTAAAAGTATGCTGCTATTGCGTTGAAATTTGATTTTAGCTTGATTGATATGACTGATGAGCCTAGAGTACCTTTTCTCCAGCAATATATACTCTTTTCCCCTACTTCAGCTGCTAAATGCAAATGTTATTTCCTGATTGTAATTGAAGGACAAAGAGCCATTACTTTAAAGCAGTTTCCCGTTTTCTTTAATGTGATGATACGTAGCAGCCAATCTTGCAGGTGGAATTTGCGTAGGCTAAATGAACTGTTGGTGACTTTCTTAACCTGCAGGTGAAGATAGCTTCCTTGAATGGATAGAGTATCCCTTTTATCCCAATACAACATTGTCTTGGAACATAGTCCATGGTAAATTCATTAGCCGTATCAAACAGGCGATTCGGGTTTTCTCTCAATTTTAGTCAGAATCAATTTCTCGTGACTTGTATTATCAACCATGACAGGAAGTGGTAGGATTGAGCAGGAGATCACAGACTCTGATACCTACTACATAGAAGTCGGCAACTTGAATCCTGAGGCTTTGGAGGTGGATGAACTGCATGTTTCTCCTTCCTAGTTGTCAATAAATGAAATTGTGACTGTAAAATGAATTTTTTTTATCAGTTTTGCGCACTACAGATGAAGATGCCTCCACTTTTCTGCCGACTTACACCCAATGGTTTATAATTTTAAATTTCCCATCAGGTTGAATTGAATTTAACAGTAAAGGCTCTCCGCTATAACACCACTCAAGCCCATTTCAGATGCTCGCTGTACAACAATCTTTGCAGCTTCTCATTTATGCTTCTCAAGAAAAATGTTGTAATCCTTGCTTCCCCCGGTCCTGAACAGGTAAAAAATGAGATTACTAATGTTTACTCCTTCAGCCTTCTATGTCAGTTTAAAGCTCAAGAAGTTGCACCATATGAACGGCTTGTATATGTACATTACTACTCGTTTGTAACGAAGATGCTTTGCTTTGTCAAACCTTTTGATCATTTATCAACAAAATATGTGCCATTGCCATCCAGTTTTCTCTAATATGAGATGCGATGCAAATTCATATGCTTTTTTTTATTCATGCAGGTTAAGAACGATGATGGTTGGTATGTCACACTCTCTTACGGCCCCAGATGGTCCACATTCATTTTGGGCTTAGGTTATTTTTATGACTTTTTTCAATCTATTTTATTCTTGTACATTCTTGTCTTTACTTCACGGAAGGCCATCTTTCACAGGTATCCTGACCATAGTAGCACTATTAGGATTCCGATTCAGGAACATGTACCAACGACGCTATGGAGATGGCATTGGAACACAATCAGGAACAGATGATGATAATCAAGAACCCTTGCTTTCCCCCAAAGATGATGATAACTCTAGCTTGGGCTCCTCTTATAACTCTACCACCTCAGCTGTCAAGTATCTCCGAATCACCAATGGGATCAATGAGGAGGACACGTCCAGGGCCTCTCGTGTATGAATGGTAAGACTACTTGCTTGCTCCATCAAGCTGTGAAACTACACCGAATAGGTGCCTTATTTGCATTTTCGGTTGGTTATGTCCAACAGATTATCAAGTTACTGGAGAACGAATCGATTTAAGTGGACCGAGGATGAGAATACAGGTTTGATCCTGGTGACCTTGGAGGAGATCAATCCTACGCGTCTGAGGTTCGTGCAGAGTAGCGCTTGAGGCAACTTGAAAGCCAATGGCTACTGCTATACTAGTGAGACTGAATGACATTGTTTATTAACGAACTTGTAAATTATATCTCCCTTTTGCCTTATTTTTGTTTATTATTTACTAAGGCTTGCAAAGGACTGCAAGATTGATGAATACTATAGACTTATAGACCAAGATCATATGCATTGGGAATCAATAATGTAACTATATAGACATCAGTTTTGAGTATATATGAATTCGTTTATAGCTTCAGTAGAATCAATTGGTCAAGATCTCTATCTTTATTTTTTTGTTTCAAACGGGTTGTACTAAGGATTAACACACACAGAGAAATGTATTCACTACTTCTACATATTTCCTTATATGAAGACTTCCAGCTGAAGAAGCCCTGGAACTGTCTCGTGAGTGTGTCAGTCAGAGAACAAAAACTCCTTTATCGCCACAACAAATGCAACCTAATTTAGCGTATTAGAATGCGGAGTTCCAGTTATTGACGAGCATAGTTTGTCACCGTAACAATTATAACTATTAGATCAACTAGAATGCAAACGGGTTGTACTAAGAATATAAGGTGCAAGAATAATATTATAATGTGCCCAAATTAGATTTTTAGTTTAAGAAGAATCAAATTAGATTTTAGTTTGTATGAATAAAACTATAAATTTCATGAATAACACTATGAAATTTTAGAGTTGCACGACTCTATTGGAAGAGGTGCACGACTCTGTTTTAAGAGTTGCACGACTCTGTTGTAAGAGTTGGACGACTCTTGTTTTAAGAGTTGCACGACTCTCTTGTAAGAGTTGCACGACTATGTTTTAAGAGTTGCACGACTATGTTGTAAGAGTTGCACGACTCTTGTTTTAAGAGTTGCACGACTCTCTTGTTAGAATTGCACGACTTTGTTTTAAGAGTTGCACGACTCTGTTTTAAGAGTTGCACGACTTTGTGTTAAGAGTTGCACGACTCTTGTTGTAAGAGTTGCACGAATCTGTTTTAAGAGTTGCACGACTCTGTTTTAAGAGTTGCACGACTCTGTTTTAAGAGTTGCACGACTCTTGTTTTAAGAGTTGACTGAGTTTTTGGATAAGCTTAAGATGATGCAGGGTGGCGTTTCTGTCGATTTTAGTAGGGTTAACATCGACAAATCCGTTGTTAGATACTTGGTAGGTTATTTTTGCACAACAATCGAGACTTTGTGAAATTGTTCTCAACATGATCTTATTTTCTTTCAATATAATTTCATACTTTCTCAATAAATTATTGCACAACATGCTCTTATTTTTGCTCAACAATTCTTTATTTTTGCACAATAATCGAGACTTGTGAAATTGTGTCTCCTCATAATCTTATTTTTTATAAATATAATTTTATACTTATTTAATAGATTATTACACAACACGGTCTTATTTTTGCTCATCAATAGAGTAAAATTGCACAACATGGGGGATTGATGGAAATGTGCTCAACATTATCTTTAAGAGTTGCACGACTCTGTTTAAGAGTTGCACGGATCTGTTTAAGAGTTGCACGGCTCTGTTGTAAGAGTTGCACGGCTCTGTTTTAAGAGTTGCACGGCTCTATTTTAAGAGTTGCACGACTCTGTTGTAAGAGTTGCACGACTCTGTTGTAAGAGTTGCTCATCAATAGACAATAATTGCACAACATGGGGGATTGGTGAAATTTTGTTCAACATCATCTTATTTTTGCACAACAATCGAGACTTGTGAATTTATACTCAACATGATCTTATTTTATCTCAATATATTTTCATACTTTCTCAAATTTACCTGTAAGTTCTGCAAATATGATCCAAGTCTAGTTTTTGTAAACATTTTTTTTTACATTTTGTCATGCAAATATAAGAGTACTTTGTGCAAATATAAGATTACTTTGTGCAAATATAAGAGTACTTTGTACAAATATAACCGCAAATTGTGCAAATATGATCCAAGTCTAGTTTAGAGTTGCACTTTTTTTCGTTTCAACACTTTTTGTTGAAATTTTTAAAAAAATATTTAACATTTTGTCGTGCAAATATAAGAGTATGATAAGCAAATATAACCGTATGTTGAGCAAATATGACCCAAGTCTAGTTTTTTTATTTTTTATTTTTTATTTTTTTAACATTTTTTCATGCAAAATATAAGAGTACATTGTGCAAATATAACCGTAAGTAGTGCAAATATGTCCAAAGTGTAGTTTTTTTTTAATTTTTAATTTAATTTAATTTAATTTTACTTAACATTTTGTCGTGCAAATATAAGACTACGTCGTGCAAATTTAACCGTAAGTTGTGCAAATGTGACCCAAGTTTTTTTTTTCTTTTTTCGCATCGGTATATTTTGGCGTGCAAATATAACCGTATGTTATGCTTGTGCAAATATAACATTTTGTTGTGCAAAAATAAAAATAAAAATATAATAGATTATGGATCACATAATAAAATATAGATAATTTTTTTAATTTCTAATATTCATAGGGTGATTTTTGTAATTTAACATAAAATTCATCTCCTTCCTTCGGACCTTCACGCCGCTCGCCAGATCTGAAGGACCTTCACGCCGATCTCCCTCGCACCCTCTTGCTCGCTCGCGCCGCCTCGCTCGCTCGACCTTCAGTCCGGATCTCCACGTCGTCGTCGCTCCCTCGCTCGCTCGCGCTCCCTCGCCCTCTGCTTCGCATCGATAGCCGACACCAACGGTTCTCCCTCGCGCTGCTCGTCGTATCTGAAAGTCCAAAACGCCGATCTCCAGCCGCTCGACCTCGCTCCAGGCCGGTCTGAGCAATCGCTCCCTCGCGCCGCCTCGCTCGACCTCCAGTCCGGATCTGGACGTCGTCGTTCGCTCCCTCGCCATCTGCTTCGCATCGCTAGCCGAACTGCCGAAGCCACCGGTTCTCCCTCGCTCTCTGATTCGCATCGATAGCCGACGCCATTGATACCCAGGATCATCGGAGAATCTTCAATTGAAAGGAAATCTGTGAAATTCGCACATCGAGCGACGGCGAGGACGAGAGAGCGAGAGGGCGAGAGAGCGAGAGAGGTCCAGGGAGAGAGGGGAGAGAATCAGGACGGGAGAGAGAAAAATTAGGACAGGAGAGAGAAAAAGGTTTATATAGGGGCTATTTCACTAAATTGTCCAAAAATGCGGCTATTTTATAAAATAAGACGGATTTCGTGGCCATTTCGCAAAATGCCCCTTTAAATTAAGTATATCTACCCTTTTTACTTCTTTAACAAAATTGTTTTTAAAAAATAAAACGGGACATTTAGCATTTTTCACAAAAATAAAAATAAATTCTTTATAATTAGTTTCTTTTACATTTATCAAAGAGACGTGAAAATCCTATGTGGAGGGCTCTGATTAAATTCGTTTACGTGTCGTTCTATGGTAAAATCTGGACTGAGTTTTTTTGTCACGCCAATTGGTGATGATCCAATGAATATAAGCGACGTTAGATGATATTAACCCCATCTATTTATACATGTGTCATCCTATGTGTCCATTTTAATTAATGATTAAATTAATTTTATGTGTCATCCTATGTGTCCATTTTAATTAATGATTAAATTAATTTTTATTATAAATATTCAACCTCATATCTTACAAATCTTATTATTTTACCTTAAGTTATTTTATAAATATTGTACCTAGAAAAATGTACATAATCTAAGATTAGATTAATTTATATAATCTATTAGTACTATTTAACATAATCTAATACGGAGTATATGATAAGCATATATTATCTAATCTAAATTAATTATATAATCATGTACATATTTGTACACGTATATCCTTTATATGAAATAAATCCTTACTTGTTGGAGTATTACTTATAGGATTGCATCAGTTGAACGATATATGTTGGTTTAGTTACATTTTAATTCAACAAATAAAAGAGAGATGTGAAAATCCTACGTAGCGGGCTTTGGTGTGATTCACTTACAATGGTTTTTTCTGGTGCAATCTAATCCGAGTTTTTTTTTGACACATCAATTAATGAGTACCCAATAAATTTAAGCCAAGTCAATTAATGATTTCCTTTATCCACCTAACATCTTATGTGTCCACCTTAATTAATAATTACAATTAAACAATTTTAATAATAAAAAATTAAAATATAGTCATATCTTGATTAATATTTACCTAAAAGGTGTATATCAAATCTTTTAGCATATAACATTATTAATATATCAAATTGATAAATTTCATATGTAATTTCAAACTTATTATTTATATTTTTATTAACTTCAAATTTATTAATATGATGAAGTTTTACAAAATCATATCTAATAAAAATGTAAATAATGCATGAGAGAAATTTTGTTATCTTATTCATGTTATTAATATATCAAATTGATAAAAATGTGTGCTTTAAAAACAATATAAAATATCAAAAAAATTACAATCTCATATTTATTAGTAATAACTATGATTAAAAAATAAAAAATATATAATTTATTAATTAAGAAACCGCGAAACTCACGGATAATAATACTAGTAATATATTAAAGTTTGTCTTTCTCATAAAATAAATATAATGAGATTTATTAAAAGAGAAAAAGAAAAAGGAAAAGAAAATAGAAGAAGAAGAGAACGGTTATCTTCTTCTTTTATTTGTACGGTTTCTTCTTTCTCTCCCGTGTCTGTAACGTCCCAAGAAGTGAAAAGAGAAAGGCAGTAGAGGTCTCTTCCATCAGAGACAAAGTAAAGAGAAGGCTTCGGGGCGAGAAGCCGATTCACGGTTCCGATCCGCTACGAAGACGCTAATGGACCAAGGTTAGTCTTCAGTACAAAATTAGGGTTTGAATTGTATGAAATCTAGAACCTGGTTTGATTGATTTCATGATCGAAATCGAATAGAAATCTTATAATTGGTATCAGAGCGGGTTTAGATTTCTACAATTCACCATTAAATTGATGCATTCGGGTGATCGGAGTATAGTATTTGCCGATTTGATAGGACCGACTGCGAAAAGTTCATATGAAATTAACCGATCGAATTAATGAAAGTAACCGCAATTTGAATTCGATTTAAAGTGCCGTATATTGTTGACTTGATTTGCAAATCTCATGTAATATTGAATTTGCTTACAGTTGCGGCACATGATTGGTTTTGTCAATTACATTGACTCATGAAAGTTGCAATCGATTTGCGGTTAATCAAATTCAACATTGTAATTAGTACTAGTTGGTTTATATTACTGGTTAAGTTTAAATCGATAGCATTATAGATGTAAATTGCATTTACCGTTTTCAGCATGATTGAATTTGTGTTCGATTACATAAGTGGTAATTGATAATTGGTACTCGGCCTAATTAGATAGGCATAAAAGATTTAACCTATTTTTGTATAACATAAGAGTTATATGCGTTATAAGGTTTAATCGCATTAGAATGGATAAACGTTTATACTTTAAAGTAGGTTAAATTCATTGTCTAAATTTTAAAAGACTTGTTAGTCACCAAAATGACCTGGTTGTAAGGAAATTTAGACTTTGATTTATGGTTGTCAATTGTTCATGATTTAAGGATGCTAAATGTCATAAAGGTTTGATTGAACAATTGATTTTATTGACTATAATTATTGGAGATCACCCAAAGGTGGATCATTGAATATAGTTGATAATATTAAAGGGGTGATTTTCCACAACTACGATGGGTAGTATGTATATCCAAAGATAACATGCTTATTTGTCTAATGTGTGTGTGGTGATTGTCTATTAAAATTTATATATTTAGCATCGATGATTGTATGTGTGTTTGAGTATTGCTCAAAGGTTGCTTGAATACATGTTTTAAGGTTTATTTTCTGAATCTGTATTAAAGTTTCAAAGCACTAATAGGTAAGCATGTATAATTGTTTGCAGCTTCATCAAATATTTTTGCATCTGCAAACTCTGTCGTGAAGTTCAATGGGCTCAACTATGATGATTGGTCCGAACAGATCCAATTCACATTGGGTATTATGGTCCTGGACCTTGCAATCATTACAGAAGTACCGCCCGCTACCATTACAGAGGCTAGCTCCGACACAGAAAAGTCATTTTATGAGTCGTGGGAGCGGTCTAACCGGCTGGGTTTGAGCCTTATGAGGATGAAAGTGGTAGAAAGCCAGAAAATCTTAAGCCATCTCTTCCTAAGACAGAGAGTGCAAGGGAATTCTTATTTGCAATGAAAGAGTATTCAAAGTCAGATCTGGCTGACAAGTCAATTGTAAGCAGCATTATGTCTGAGCTGACTACGAAGAGATTTGACTGGTCTCAGCCTATCCACGATCATGTGATGCATATGTCCAATTTGGCAGCAAAGTTGTCGACCATGGGGATTAACGTAAATGAGACATTCCTTGTCCAGTTCGTCATCAACTCTCTACCTCATGAGTTTGATCAGTTCCAGGTGAATTGCAACACCATTAAGGAAAAATGGAACATTAAAGAGTTAAAGACCATGCTCGTACAGGAGGAAAGGAGATTAAAGCAAAATATGACAGAACAATCAGTTCATCTCATGGGTCATAATGGTGCTAGCAGCAGTAAAGGAAAGCCAAGTAGGAAGGACAAGAAGGACAAGGCTTCGCTGAAAGTAAGTGATGGTCATGTTCAGAAAGAAGTGAAGTGTTTCTTTTGCAAGAAATTGGGACACTTCAAGAAGGATTGTCCGAAAAGAAAGGCATGGTTCGAAAAGAAAGGTATTCATTATTGTTCTGTTTGCTTTGAATCAAACCTTATGGAAGTGCCTACTAATAATTGGTGGATAGATTCAGGTGCTACTACTCATGTTTCTCATATTGAACAGGGATTCAGTACGATCCAACCCATAAAAGGAAGTGAACAGTACTTGTTCGTGGGGAACAGGATGAAGGCACGCATTGAAGGCATTGGGACGTACAAATTGATCATGGACACTGGTTGTCACATAGATCTGAAGGGTCGTCTCTATGTACCTGATTGTGCCAGAAATCTTGTTTCTATTAGTAGACTGGACGATTTAGGTTTTGATGTTAAGTTTGGACATATTTATTTGTATTTTGGACAAAAAAAAAATAAGAATGGGGTGAAACTAATTGAATGGTTGAGGGCCATGAATTTTTGGTATAACTGATTGCATCGAATGAGCATGTGATGAAACTGCAATGTTGATATAGCGTCTCCGCATTATCTGGGATCTCTTGGGTTCAATGCGCCCACTCGATCGAAGGAGGAGGCAAATAGGGATTTAGGGTTGTGATTCCGCACCACAACACGCGCCCACGCACTAATGAGAGAGTAGTAGATTATTATTTTTTTAAAAAAACTAATAGGCCACGTGGCGAAATCGAATTCATCCATTTCATTTCGATTAAAGGTCCATATTTGTGCACAAGGTACACCGTAAGACCTATATATATATATATATATATATATATATATATATATATATATATATATATATATATATATATATATATATATAGGGAATAGGTAACTTGTGGACACCCTTTAGGGTGTACTTTGTGCACGGTTGTGGACCGTTGATCTGAAGGAAATAGAAGGCTAGGATGATGCCACATCAATTGGGTGGTTTTAAAAAAAAAGAAAAAGAAGCCCAAACTCAAAATCAAATGGGTGTAGCGAATGTAAAATGAATCAAATAAAAACCCTAGCAAATTTTTCTTCATCTTCGTGGAGCACTGGAGCCCCAAAGGCGAGTTGAAGGCGGTGTACGAAGATTCGAGTTGCTGGGCGGTGGTAGCGCGGTGGCAGCGGGGTGATGGCGACGTCGGTACTCGGTGCCCCTTCCCTCTTCTCAGATCCGGCGGTGCTAGAGGAAGGAGGAGACAATTAGGGGCGGTTTCTTTCAAATCTGCAAAGAGAAGCGAAAAGGGGCTGCGGGGGCTCGGTGGGCTGTTGATGTCGTCTCAAGGGCGTGGATCTGGCGTTGCTGGGTGGTCGGTGGCCGGAATGGGTGCTGTCGGCGCCAGAGAATAGGTGCGGTGGTGTGTGGGTGCGAATGGAGGGGGCTGAGAGGAGGACAAAGAAGAACCGAGTTGCTGGGCGGTGGCACCGCGGTGGTGGCGACATCGGCGCCTTCTTCATCTTCGTGGAGCCCCAATTACGGTGGAGCCGAAGAGCCTCAGATCCGGGAGGTAGGCGATGGCGGTTCTCAAATCCGGGTGGCGACTGGCGACGTCGGTGCCTTCTTCATCTGCTGGGCCGCTGCCGATGATGCAGAGTTTAGTGGAAGCGGCGGTGAATTCGACGACGCTGAGCGGAGGCAGACAGCGATGTAGCCGCTCCTGTTGCTGGGCGGACCTCCTAGGCGATTTGGGCGGAGCGACGGTGGCGATTGGGAGAGGCGACACTGATCCACTGGTTAGCTGCTTCCGATTGTACGGTGGCGATCGGATCTGCCATGGCTAGGGTGAATGGTCTTTGATGTTTCTAATTCCTATTCTAATTTGACTTTCAGTTTTGAAATCTCCGATTTCTACTTGAGTTTGGTATGAATCATTAACCTGCGATTTCTAATTCCTATTCTAATTGAGTTTGATCAACGGTGAAATCTCTGATTCATTATTCATTAGTATAGGTCGTTTTCGGTTTGACAAACAACATAAAAACCTTCATCGCACGACTATATCTATCCAACTAAACATTATTCGGTGAAATGTCAAACATTATTCGGTGAAATATGAATCATTATTCGTATAAATTGTAAGAACTGTTTTTGGATGTGAGGTTTAAGTGAAATGTGAAACATTATTTGATGAACTACGAAACATTATTCATGTAAATCGTAAATATTGTTTAGGGATTTAAGGTTTCTTTTATTTTAAATTGATGAACGGAAAACAAAATATTATCCAGTAGCATGTGACAAATTATTCAGTGAAATTGTTAAATTTTGATTTGAACTAGATGGAAAAAATAACATAATATTATTCGGTAGAATACAAAACGTAGCATGTGACAAATTATTCAGTGGAATTGTTAAATTTTGATTTGAACTAGATGGAAAAAGATAATATAATATTATTCGGTAGAAGACAAAACATTATTCAGTGGAATTGTCAAAATTTTAAAACGAAATCAGGTAGGTCCCACCGATTTTTTCACAAACCCGTAAAGTTATTTATTTAAAAAAAAAGCAAACCAGGAAAAAAAGCTGGAAGTTGGTAGAAGTGTAGAACGTGGGTTTGAGTTGTTAGAGTGGCCCCACTTCAAATGCACTACACGCGCATGGATGGAGAAGGTAAGTTGAAATTTCAACCGGGTCCCATTAATTTTAAAACAAAAAAAATTAAAAAACCACATTTAATCACAGCCATCAATTCCTTTAGATCAATGGTCAAAATTTGTGCACAAGATACACTCTAAGGGGTGTGCACAAGGGAACCACTCCCTATATATATATATATATATATATATATATATATATATATATATATATATATATATATATATATATATATATATATATATGGAGTGGTTTGCTTGTGCACACCCCTTAGGGTATATCTAGTGCACAAATCATGGCCATTGATGGAGAGGAAATGGAAGGCAAAGACTAAAAAGAATTTTTGTATTTTTCTTTTTAATGTAGTGGGACCCACTTGCCAAAAAAAAACCACTTCATTCTTTTGTGCGTGTAATCCATCCCCACTCCATTCTTTTGCATTTTTTTTGGAGAGTTTTGTTTTTTTTAAATGAAAAAATGGTGGGACCCAACTTCAAAAGACTGACACGTTTTTTTATTTTTCCGGATGTGAATTCACTGTTTTGAAAAATTAGCCAATTCTACCGAATAATGTTTCATATTCTACTGAATAATATTATGCTATCTTTTTCTATCCAGCTCAGATCAAAATTTATCAATTCTATTGAATAATTTGTCGTATTCTACCGAATAATGTTTTTTTTCCATCTATTTCAACTAAAATAAACCTGAAATCCCTAAACAAAATTTACAATTTATATGAATAATGTTTCATATTTCACCGAATATTGTTTGATATTTCACCGAATAATGTAGCCGCGTAATTATACTTGAGCGATGAATGTTTTTTATGTTGTTCGTCAACCCGACAACTCATATACCAGCGAATAATGACTCGGATTTCACCGAATAATTGACCAACTAAAAATTAATACATTCGTCTGAATAATTTGTAAATTTCACCGATTCCACTAGATAATTAATCACATGCTATCGAATAATATTTTTTTTTATTAAAAATAATATTTCATATTTCACCGAATAATTCATCAAAAATCACCGAATAATGTTTCATATTATATAAACCACAAATTCATTAAAAAAAACTCATATTTCTACGAATAATTGTTCAATATCACTGAATAATATTCGGTATCTCACCGAATAACCCTTCAAACAGGAAGGGAAGCATTGAAGATTGTCGTCTAACCGCCTTCCCTAGGCGGTGATGTCGGAGCAGAAGATGTCGTCTAACCGCCTTCCTCCACCACCACCAACACCGCATCTCCCGGCTCGATTCGACTACCAGAAGATGGCGGCGGTGATGTCGGAGCAGAAGATGGCGGTTTGGAGAAAGATGGCTGCTGATTCGACTACCAGGGGCTTCCTCCGCCTCGCCTGGGCTCGCACCTCCGCCTCCCCTGGGTCCACATCGATGAAGAAGAAGACCATCGGGGCAGGGCTGCGCAAGTGGTCGGCCTACACCTTCTCTTTCGCCATTGGAACTCCGGCTCGATTAGCCAAGCCAACACCGGCTTGATTCGCTCTCTCGTTCGCACAGTCGACCGGTCGCCTCGCCTTGCTTCATCTCCTGCCCGATTCGACTCGGCTCGACAACCTTCTCGTCTGGATTCGATTGCCCTTCGCCGCTGCTGATAGGCCAAAGTCGTCGAAGATCCAGGTGAAGAACACTGCCCTTCGACAACCTTTTCATCTGGATTCGATTCCGCCGATGTCGTCGATAGCGCTTTCGCCAGCCTGCCGCCGATTGTGCACGAATTGCCTTATTCCACCAGTCGCCGTTTGCTCTCCTTGAATCCACACGATGAAGAAGCATTGAGGATTTAAGGTTTTTTATCTCCCACCACAATGTATTGCACGCGCAGCAGGTTGAGATTTATATTAGTTTTTTTTAAAATTTATGAAACACGTGTCACTATCTCATCTGTCTATTTTATAAAGATCAAGGGTCCAAATCTGTGCACAAAGTACACGCTAAGGCGTGTGCAATATATATATATATATAAAGGATTCAAACACACTCACAAAAAATAGAGTAGCTAGCTAGCTAGTGCGAATACCTCGAAAAAGTTTGGACATCGTTGAGTAGGCGACCGCCGGTGCTCACCTCATTTGACAGATTGGGCGCCACAAGATTAAGGGTTGCAAGAGGAATTGGTCCGAAACCAAAAGATACTATTCCGTTTTCCATGTAATCCTCGAATGTTGGCATTGCTTTATTCCTCAACATCTCTGAAAATACGACATACTAATACAACGAAATACAGAGATATATATAGTTACTGGATCGATTTCAAACGTGCGTGATGTTATGTAAAAGTTTGCACTTGAGTTAATGATGATGAGTGCACATATTTGCAATCAAAATTGGGGAAAAAAATGCATTCGAAATAATGAAAGATTTGGATTTAGCAGTGGAAACTAGGCCTAAAACATTTAAATCATACGAGTCGATTACTAATGATTCTTAGCAATTTGATCATCCATAAAGATTTTAATGTCATCAATCAACGCCGAGGCTTCAGACACAGGGAAGACATGGAAGCCATGACAAACATTCGGATACTCCACCAGCTTCATCTCCTTCCCGCTCTCTTTAAGCCACTCGGCGTACTTCCTCTGCACGTCCTTTAGCGGGTCAAACCCGGCCAATGCCACCATCGTCGCGGGCAGATCCAAACCCGAGAGATCATTCGCGTTGGGCCCACTCACATTACTGGCCCAATGGTCCCGGCCCAGCCCGTCAGGAAAAAAGGCCTTCCACATCCAATCGGTTCGGGCCTTGGAAATGAACGGGTCACCTTTTGGCCGGAGCTCCGACTCCGATAGCTCCTCGCCGTCGAAGAACGGCTGGACGGTGATTGTGCCGAGTAATCTCAGCTCCGACAGCCGCTCCTCGGAAGCTCTGACGGAGGTGTGGTGCGCGATGTTGCCGCCGGCACTGTCGCCGGCGACGAAGCACCGGCCGATGTCTGCATTCTCCGGCCAGTGGACGAGGGCTTTCCGGCGGGAGGAGTCGTCGAGGAAGCGGAGGGCGTCGAAGGCGTCTTCGTACTGTGCGGGGAACTTGTGCTCGGGAGCGAGGCGGTAGTTGACGGAGACGAAGACGGCGCCGAGGCGGTGGGCGAGGCTGCGACAGAGGGAGTCGTAGACGGAGGATGCCGGGCTAACCATCACGAAGCCTCCGCCGTGGTAGAAGAAAATGACGCGAGCGGAGGAGGCGGGTCGGGACGAAGAGGCGGATCCAGAGGTCGCGGGAAGGGTCAAGGGTGAGGTCATGGGTGGAGACGCCGTGGCGGTCGGGGGTGGTCCTGGCGGGGGATTTGAAGTCGATGAAGTTGAGGAGGCGGCGGTTGAGGGTGTAGTCGGGGCGGCAGGCGAAGTCGAAGAGGAGGGCGTGGAGAGAGAGTTGGAGACGGGCTTTGAGAGGCATGGAGAGCTTGGGGTTCGAGTTGGACTCCATTGCTGAGTAGCTCTGAGTTCAAGCAAACGTAAAAGCCCCAATTCAAATTTATGCCGTGCAATGCAGTGTGAAAGAGGAAATCAACAAGTAATAGAAACAAATCTAAAAACAGCCACCCACACACTCTTTCAATTAAATTTCATGTGCCCCCACGTGGCCAATGCATTATGCATCTCCAATCTCCATCAATTAAAAAGCACGGGTTAAAATAGAGGATTCGGACTGAAAAACAGAGGTTTTTTCTTTTTATATATACTACTACTAGTGTGAGGCACGCGGCTCGCGTACAATTTATTATAAATTCAATTTGTATAATTTATAACAATAATTATTTGTAATATTGACAATACAATAGATGTTAGTTAAAATAATCTAAAAAATAAATGGAAAAGATTGAAGATAAAAAAAAAACTACAGAAATTTCGCGAGGTAATCCTGAGATTTTGCATCATTCGCGTGCTAAACAAGAGTTTATGAGACCATCACTTGTCGTTGGTCCCATCGAGCTGCTCCCAGTGGCTAAGCCAGCAGAGCATGAAGGGGTGGTCGAGATTCAAAGAACCTAAAAACATAAATTCATTTATAAATTTTCCAAAAGCAAAATCATTGGAAAAAGTGTTTATATGCTCAGTTTACAAACATTGAACTAACAATTAATCATCTTCTTCAAGATCACCAATTAACATCTCCAATTAATCACTGCAATTAAAATTCGAGCTCGAACGCGCTCATGAACTCGAGCTCAGTTCGAGAGAAACGAGCCACACGAGCTCAAGCTCAAGCTTGTTCAA
Source organism: Persicaria tinctoria (assembly GCA_037127255.1). Classification (NCBI taxonomy): domain Eukaryota; kingdom Viridiplantae; phylum Streptophyta; class Magnoliopsida; order Caryophyllales; family Polygonaceae; genus Persicaria; species Persicaria tinctoria. The sequence continues at coordinate 848,087 of JBANSL010000015.1, forward strand.
AAGATCGCGAGCCGAGTTCGAACACACTTCTAAGCTCGATTAAAATTCGAGCTCGAGCTCGGCTCGGTTATAAACTAGCTGAATCTGAGCAGTCCTCTACTCGGCTCGTTCGACTCGAATAACACCCCTACCTGGTATATTTTTGTAATCCGCTTATCTTTATTGGTAAAAAAAACTATGAAAAGGTAATCTAATTTGCTAAAATCATAATAAAATATATCATTTCAACCAATAAAGATGAGTAGACCACAAAACGGACTGTAGTTGAAAACTAAATGATCTCCTCTCACAAATGAAATAGGCTTGTAATATTTGTATTGTGTACCAATGCAATCCAGATCCTCTACTTCACTCCCACTGGTACAAAATTGGCCGTTAATATCGGTTTTTTATTACCGGTGTTAATTAAGAACGGATACCGGTTATTTTGAAAAGCGGTCTTAATACCTTTGGATTTCTTTTTTCATAACCGGTAATTTTACAAAAACCGGTACTCCACAAATCAGATACAAACCCTACCTTCTCTCGCTCAATCTGTCTAGAGGCGCCGATCCTTTCCGTCTCTGCTCTATCCTTCCCTTCGATGATAATCCACCGCCACCTCTTCTCCCACCCCCAAATCAGTTGCAATGGCACCTCTTTCACCTAGTCGTCGCCTATTGACCTAGCTCCCTCTCTTAGTCTCTTCGTTGAACCACCTACAGTCATTTGTCTCTGGTTTCATAGATCTACATAGATATTCATGTAATTTGGATCCCCGCACCACCTACCGTCGTTTCCCTGCCCTTCAATCGAAGAACTATCCATCCGCCAACACTCTTCGCCTTCTTTGGACCTTCGGCACTACTTCTCTGGCTTTCGAAGAGTCGGCTTCTCCACTAGTCACCAGACGCCTCATCGACAACGGCGAGAGCTCAGAGATGGTAAGGATCGGCGCCTCTAGATATTTGATAAAGGTATTTGGTTCCTCAACGAGAATTTTATATTTTGTTCATGAATTCTATTCCCCCCCCCCCCCCCCCCCCCCCCCCCCCCAAAGTTTATACGTTTTTGTTGTTTTCCAAATCGGATTGGACATTTGATAAAGGTATCCGGTTTCTCAGAGAGCACAGACTCAAGGGAGGAGTGAGGAATTCCTTGGCTGTTGATTAAAGATCAAAAGGTTGCCAAAGACCTAATCATATTGACCACCAAGGTCTCAATTTCATTGCTTTGCACATTCTGTGTTGTTAACTATAAGTTTGAGTTACTTAAATCACAGTTTGAGATGGGAGTTTGTAAGATGTCTAAGCTGGCAAGTAGGAATTTTGTTCATTTATTTACTCATTTATGGTTTTCTTCATATTTTCGGTGAATTGGACTAGTCTCGACTAGTTGATTTCAGTCTTCTTCATATTTTCACTTACTCATATGCATAATTGATATCCTGTTTTCTTCATATCTATAGCCCTTAAGATATGAATACTTTATATATTGTTCAACCATAATGCTATTTTAGTTCCTCCATTCCTCTTATATGTCTACTTTTTTTGAGTTGTGTTTCATAAATAATGTTATATATACAAGCAAAATACATGTACTATGTCTGGTGGTGTGGACTTAGATTTCATGGTTCTTGATCTTTCATTCAGATATTCATTTGGTTCGTTTACATTAACATAATGTACATTAGTGAATGTGATTATCACAAAGTCTGTGTGTTTCTTATCTCCGTTAGTTCATTAATGTATACTTTGTCACCTTCTTCCAGGCTTCCATTTTGACACAGAAGATGCTCAAAGGGTCCTTCCTGGGTTCCTTGATTCGATAATTGGAATTCAAGCAAGAGAAACAAAATTCTTCCCACTCCATGGTGAATAATTCGTTGTAAGTGGTGTGAATGCTCAATTCATTGTAAGTGAATAATTTACTAAACTACTCCCCTTGAATATTTCAATACTTCCATGTGATAAATTTCCTTATTTTCACATAGTTTGTAATGTTAAATAAATATTGCTATTATCCTATTGTAAACTGGCTTTCCATATTATATGCAAATGCACAGTAGTTTGCATTATTGCATGCATTTTATTCTTAGACTTAAATGAGACCATTAAAATTTGGTCTTTTAAACTCATGGAGATTTGAGGTTTGTTCATTTCTAGGTAGAGTGTAAAGATCTATTTTACAGAGAACTAGAATGGAATGACTCAATTGCCACGAAGCTTCTTCCAGGATGTTCAACATTGGAGTAGGTAAAACATTTGATATCCATGTAAGCTGTGGTTGTTGTTTAGGATTTTTTTTTATTTCCATGTTCTAGATTATTTTAATGCTTCTATGACCAGCTTCAACTGACATTAAAAAAAAGGACATAAAGGTTGAATAACGAACTCGTCTGTTTGTTGTCTTGTTGAGTATATTTTGAGACACGATGTCAAACTGTTACTTGAATTGATATTTGCACTTGCTCCAATTTTTTCAGATGGTTGAAATCGATATATCCCTCGCTTCTGTTTGAGGAACAAGGTCGGCAGCTACATGGGGGCAAAAGCTTCTGCAAACATAGGTTGGTTTAAGATTTTTTTTTTCTTTTTAATCTTAATTGCGCGAATCAGATGTGAGACTTAATGGAGTTACACTGTAGTGGAGAGGAATGTAACACATTTGTGAGTCCTACATTTGGATTTGGATATGTATTCGGAATATTACCTAATTTGTTTTTTGTTTGTTCCTATTGCTATTTATTGGATGATTATAATGTGTTTAGGACATATATTAAAGCTTAAAAAAAAAACAGTTTGAAACTAGTTATTTCTATATAACCAGTTTCAAAATAATTTTTTTTTTAAAAAAAAAGTTTGGAAATTAACATCGGTTATTTTGAATAACCGATTTTAAATTGAATTTGGTTTCAAGATTAACCCCGGTTATTTTAAATAACCGGTATCCGAGAAAATTAATACCGGTTTCCCAGAAAAAGGTATTAACCAAGTTAATACCGTCGTCGTTAATACCGACCCAATAACCGGTATCCAGTTACATAAATAACCGTATTAACGGGCAATTCTGTACTAGTGTCCCTACCCTACAAAATTATTTTAACTAAAAATATATCTTTAAAAAAAATTAAAAATTTTGCACCAAAAAAAAAAAAATTTATAAATTTGTTTACATTTTAAATACTATATTTATATGTTTATAAACTTTTATATTGAAAAATTTTAAAAATAGATTTTGCAAAAATATATCTTTTTAATTTAAAAAAATTATAAAACATAATTTTTTAAAATAAATTTTTTTTTTTGGTAATTTTTAAAATAAAAATTTATAAATATATAACTATAGTTGTTTAAAATGTGAATATAATTTTCAGTTTTTTAAGTGTCGTAGTAGTGGATCTTTGTCGGTACTAATGTAGGTGTACTTTCCAAATGGGCTGAATGATACTCCGTATATGATCATTTTGAGTCCACTAAAAATTGTGGGAATTTCAAGACTATCATGTTGAATCATAGATCCCGACAAGCAGTCAAAGGTAGGGCTGGTTTCTAGCTTGGACCAGAAATTTCGGTCCAATCCAAGACCAGCACACTGGAATCTCCAAGAACTTTGACTGGGGATCGTCCCAGGGCCGGTTCTACTATTATATAGGCTCGAGGCAAATAAATTTTTTAGACCCTAATAATTTAAAATTGAATTAATTATAAAAAAAACTAGTACAATTTCCGCGTCATGACGCGATTTTTTAAAACTAAAATATTAATAATATATATAAATATATGATAAAATACTAATAAAAGTTAAGATAAAAAAAACTTTACCATAAATGTATCTTATAATTCTGAAATAAATTTTTTTTTTATATCTCGTCTAAAGTATAATACATAAATGTAGATATTTTAAATCACCCAGTAATAATAATATCAATATCATTGTAACTTTTTTAGAAATTTTGAAATCTGAATCATGTATTTAAATGTGATGTGTCACATTTAAATACATGATTCAGATTTCAAATGGGATGAAATGGGATGAGGTGTTAATGGAATTAGAATTAATTAGAGATTCTATGATTAGGTGTTACAATCAAATCAAGGGCAAATCTGTCATAACAAAAACAAAATCTTCAATGGTACATTTGCTGACATGTGTCAAACTATTGCTAAAGGCGCAAATCTTGAATATGTTAGACTAAAAGCTTTTTGCTGGTCTCTTGCAGGGGTAGCATTGAAGTGGCTCGTAGGACAGACCCCACGATCTCTCACAACAGGGGTAGCAACAGGGGTAGCTTTTGTGTCTGCATCGGGGCACCTAACTCCCGTTGTTGAATTAGACTTTTCTAATTAGAGTTTACTATACCATGGAAGTTACAATGACAATCACATAAACAAATTTACCAAGCTTTAATGTCTTCGCAATCATCGTGCTTCAAGGAAGATACAATGGGATGAGCGTCACTTAATTAAAGAGAGGAATGGAAAAGAACGAGCGTTGATGGAATGGGATGAGCGTCAATGGAATTAGAATTAATTAGAGATTCTACGATTAGTTGTTATAATAAAATCAAGGGTGAATCTGCCATAACAAAAACAAAATCTTCAATGATACATTTACCAAAAAAAACTTGAAAAAGGTATAACTACCCAATTTCGCCAAAAAAGTATGGAATTATATGTAAGTGGGATTAGGTAATAGAATCTTATTTGTAATTTTACAGGGCTCTCGGCAAACCAATTATTCTACATCTATCGACCGATCTACATGAAGTGCGGAATAGGCAGATAAAAGGCAAACAGATACTCTAGATGGGGAAAGAATAGAGTATGACAATTTTTCTCAAATGGAGGAAACTGTAAGATCTTACCAGCCAGAGGTAAGACCTTATCTGAAAAACAGTAACAAGTTAAGAACGAAATAGAAATACAATAAGCACGAAATAAATAAACAATAAAGATAAAGAGCGGAAAGTAAAGGACACGATACTTGTTAACGAGGTTTGACACAACCGCCTACGTCCCCACCTAGGGTTATCCAACCCGTAGGATTCAACAACTTTATTTCACTTTATCTTATGAGCCCTAGATACAACCTCTAGAAGACCTTCCCTCTTCTAGACTACTTCCTATCTAGCAACCCAAACACACCAGTGAAACAAAGTCCTACCGATACCGAAGTATCTATACGTTTGGGTAGAGATGTACTCTTAGTATAACCCTAAATGAATTGTACGATAAAGGTCAATGTAAACCTCACAAACTCTCAAACAAATAAAACAATTAAACCAATGGAGAGACATGAGATCGGTGTTGTAGGAGACCAAGGATTGCAGGAGAACTTGTATGTGCAGGGGGTGAAGCTTCTCTCTACTGCAATCTTCTTCTTCTCTTTATAAAGGCCGCCCGTCCGAGTAGAAAGAATTTGAACATTTGAATGTTTGCTTCACGTTTGCTGAGAACGCTCCACCAAATCCGGCTGGGAGAATATTTAGCCTTTTGAAATAAATTCCAGAAGCTTCATGTGGATACGCTTTGGAAATTGAGCTATTTGAATCTTTGGCGTTGAAGACCCATTCAAACAAATCCCCTACAAATCTCAACAAACACGTTGAAGCAAATCTATATAATTAGAAAGATAGACTTTAAACATATAACCCAATATTAAAGGCACAATATTAGTACGTAATTGAACTTCAATGTTGACCCATTAATTAAAACCTAGGCCCAATAATATATTGGCCCTTAGAATCAGAATTTGAGCTCAAGTAAAATTAGGCCCATTAAAAACAAGCTTATTAAAGTTGAGCCCATTCGTGCACAACTTGAGCCACTGTTGGTAAGGTCTTCCCAGTGCCGGTAAGGCCTTACCAAAACCTGAAAAACCATGGTTTTGGCTTTCAGCTCAAACAGTAAGGTCTTGAAATTGTGTTTGGTCCTAATGGTTTGTTTTAAAACGTTAAAAGCAACTTAGAGATTGGTTCAACCAGATCTCTTGAAGATCTCAACAAACCAACAACCTTTCGAATTTGAAGATTGCTCCACAAGATCTTCAAAGAAGCTTCTAGAAAGTCAATCCCATGATCTTCAATAACCAAATCATGTACACATTAATCTCCATCGACTAATTAAATATTAATCCCAATAAATAATCTAATTGATATTTGCATAAAATAAATACTATATTTCTTTGTCTTCCATCATATTAACAAACATATAATATAACATCAAGATAGAGTCAACAATCTCCCCCTTGATGGAAGACAAAACAAATATCAATTATATATAAATAAATAGCATCGCAGAGCATCATAAGTAGCATAACATCATATAACATCATATAGAATAAGCAACTAGCATCGCGGAGCATCATAAGTAGCATAACATCATATAGCATAAGCAACTAATTTCTCCCCCTTTTTGTTTTCCAACAAGGAAGGGAAGAAATCAGATTTCCACCATTCCAGCAGCTTGTCAAGACCTTGAAGCTGCTCTAAAGACGTTGAGATGTTAGTAGACAACATTACTCCCCCTACGATAATGCTTCCCTGTTCAACATACCAATTAAGCTCCAAAAACAATGTTAAACATAGAGAATCATTAGTAGCACATAACATTTATATAAAAAGAATTATCCTTTATCACCAAGAGCGATTGTTCCAATCCATTTTAGCTCTTTGATCTTGGTGATATCCTGCAAAACGAACAAACATCAACCTTTCCGGCTAGACCAATGTACAAATTCAGATTCATAATTAGGACAGACCATGTTTGGTGGTCTTGTTCCTTTAGGAACCCAAATTCGTCATATCCGTTCATTTAAACGTACAGGAAAGGTATTTCTAATGATGTAAGGGTCCTTTCTCCTATAAGGACAAGTTTCCTTTACATGACCCTTTTTGCAACAAAAAAAACAAGTAGGAGAACGCGAACTTCCTTTTGCCTTAACAAACGTGGTAGTAGGTTTTACAAGAAAATTCCTGTTGTATCCTATACCACATCGGTTCAAGGAAAGTTGTTGTTCTCCAAGCATCTTGTCGAGAGTGGCTTTGGATCTAGTGAATCGCACCAGGGTTGTTTGTTGATCTTGACATTTTTAAGATAATTTCATTTTTTCAATCTCAAGGTCATTGTTATGAGCCTTAAGAGAAGAGAGGTTTGCCTTAAGTTCGGAATTTTCCGATCGTAAGGTCTTACCCTCAGTGATAAGATCTGAATTTTGACTGTCAAGATCTTGCAGTTTCTGCGACAGCTTCCTTATGCATACTTCTTGATCCTTTACCTTCTCTTTCAAGGTGCTGATTTCTTTGCTGCAATTTTCCTCATTAGAAATCATATTTTTCAAAAATTCCGAGAGAACATCAATAAGACTAGAGATAAGATTTCTTACAATACCATCTAGATGTTGATCGTGGTTTCCATCAGTCTTTGCCATCAAGCAAAGATTTACTGGATCATTTTTTTCAAATCTGATTCACTTGTAGAATCCAAATCATCTTTCTTTCGATCATTCTTCTTTTGCTTGCTCTTCTTCTTCTTTTGAGGACACTCATTCATCAAATGATCTGTTTCACCACATTCATAGCATGTTAGAATTTTTATCCTTTTATTAGGGTTAGAAGACTTACCTTTATGCTTTGATGATCTCGCATATTCTCGGTTTGAGAATTGATTCTTCATCTTTAGAATCCGAGCAAGTCCCCTTGTGATCAAGTCGAATGGATCTTCCTCATCATCATCACTTTCGTCGTCCTCTGATGGCACATCCTCCTTCATTTTGAGCGCCAGATTCTTTATACTGGAGGATGGTTGACCAACCTCTTCGTTGAAGACCATCTCATGCGCAATAAGCTTTCCAAGAAGGTCATCCAATGCTAGTGTTGTAAGGTCTTGCGCTTCTTCTATGGCAGTCACCTTGGGACCCCATTTAGATTTGGGAAGGCATCGGAGTATCTTTCTAACTTTCTCTTCATTTTGGAAAGTTTTTCCCAATGAGTCAAGGTTATTAATGATCTCCGTAAAACGGGTGAACAATGCTTTCACTGATTGTTCTTGGTTCATCTTAAACAATTCATATTGTCTAAGATAAATACTGATTTTGGTCTCTTTGACCTGGCTAGTCCCTTCATAAGTGACTACCAACTTATCCCAAATCTCTTTTGCAGTCTTGCAAGAGGAGATGCGGTTGAATTCGTCGGTACTCAGCCCACAATACAATGCGTGGATGGCTTTGAAATTCTTAGCCGTGCTTTCCAGATCCGTCCGATTGTATTCTTCTTCCGTCTTCTTCACTTTCGTCCCATTGGGTCCATTCTTCTTGGGTATATTAGGCCCTCGCGTAATAATACGCCAGAGCTCTAGATCCTGATCAATGATAAACATTTGCATCAAGGATTTCCAATGCATGAAGCTGTCCTCAACAAAGAGTGGAGGACGGATGGCTGATCTTCCTTGACCGAAGCCGCCTTGACCTTCGCCTGCCATGGTTAGACTCACAGATAGTAATATCTAAGGTACGTGAGTTAGGCTCTTATACCAATTGAAGTGCGGAATAGGCAGATAAAAGGCAAACAAATACTCTAGATGGGGAAAGAATAAAGTATGACAATTTTTCTCAAATGCAGGAAACTGTAAGACCTTACCGGCCATATGTAAGACCTTATTTGAAAAACAGTAACAAGTGAAGAACAAAATAGAAATACAATAAGCACGAAATAAATAAACAATAAAGATAAAGAGCGGAAAGTAAAGGACACGATACATGTTAACGAGGTTCAACACAACCGCCTACGTCCCCGCCTAGGGTTATCCAACCCGTAGGATTCAACAACTTTATTTCACTTTATCTTATGAGCCCTAGATACAACCTCAAGAAGACATTCCCTCTTCTAGACTACTTCTTATCTAGCAACCCAAACACACCAGTGAAACAAAGTCCTACCGATACCGAAGTATCTATACGTTTGGGTAGAGATGTACCCTTAGTATAACCCTAAATGAATTGTACGATAAAGCTCAATGTAAACCTCACAAACTCTCAAACAAATAAAACAATTAAACCAATGGAGAGACGTGAGATCGGTGTTGTAGGAGACCAAGGATTGCAGGAGAACTTGTATGCGCAGGGGGTGAAGCTTCTCTCTACTGCAATCTTCTTCTTCTCTTTATGAAGGCCGCCCGCCCGAGTAGAAAGAATTTGAACGTTTGAATGTTTGCTTCACGTTTGCTGAGAACGCTCCACCAAATCCAGCTGGGAGAATATTTAGCCTTTTGAAATAAATTCCAGAAGCTTCATGTGGATACGCTCTGAAAATTGAGTTATTTGAATCTTTGGCGTTAAAGACCCATTCAAACAAATCCCCTACAAATCTCAACAAACACGTTAAAGCAAATCTATATAATTAGAAAGATGGACTTTAAACATATAACCCAATATTAAAGCCACAATATTAGTACGTAATTGAACTTCAATGTTGACCCATTACTTAAAACCTAGGCGCAATAATATATTGGCCCTTAGAATCAGAATTTGAGCTCAAGTAAACTTAGGCCCGTTAAAAACAAGCTCATTAAAGTTGAGCCCATTCGTGTACAACTTGAGCCACTGTTGGTAAGGTCTTACTAGTGCTGGTAAGACCTTACCAAAACCTGGAAACCATGGTTTTGGCTTTCAGCTCAAACAGTAAGGTCTTGAAACTGTATTTGGTCCTGATGATTTGTTTTAAAATGTTAAAAGCAACTTAGAGATTGGTTCAACCAAATCTCTTGAAGATCTCAACAAACCAACAACATTTCGAATTTGAAGATTGCTCCACAAGGTCTTCAAAGAAGCTTCTAGAAAGTCAATCCCATGATCTTCAATAACCAAATCATGTACACATTAATCTCCATCGACTAATTAAATATTAATCCCAATAAATAATCTAATTGATATTTGCATAAAATAAATACTATATTTCTTTGTCTTCCATCATATTAACAAACATATAATATAACATCAAGATAGAGTCAACACTACACATTATACATGCGGGAAATTATTTAAATGAGAAAGGCGTCATATCTCGACCAGAGCTATGTCGGTATAGGTAGCATACAATTATGTCCTGGCTGTGGCGATTCAGCATATATGGGTTGGCTGCAAATTCACATTCCCCATCAAGCATATTTTGATGCACAGAGGGCAGCTGGTGGATACTCATTATTTAATTAAGGGGAAAAATTGTTTAGTATTTTAATAACGGATAAGGAATGGAGAGGTTTCAGGGATCGGTGTTTGCATCTGTAATGTTCAACTGTTGCAATCAAGCATATCTTGACGCACTGAGGGCAGCTGGTGGATATTAATTAATTACTATTAAGGGATAATTTAAAAAAATACTCCACGTCATCTATAAATTGAAGCTCGACCGATATAGATCCAACAAGTCCTTCCTTCACTTAACTTGTAATTGCGTGAGACTCACGATTACCTCCGGCAATCATGCATTGATGCATTTTATGAAGTGATTAACTGATAAACTTATAAATTAAATTGATTTTTTTACCTATGAACAAAATAATATTTTTTCTAACATATGCGTCGAACAAATTAACGAGGGCTACATAAAATTATGGGCATATTTGGTAAGGATATGGTTTGTTAAGAATAAGAGGGTGTTTGATGGGGTGAAAATTAAGCTGGGAAGATTAGTCGAGGAGGATGAGACGACTTCAAGAGAGCTCCGACCGAATGAAAAACACAATACGTAGGAAGGGGAGAGGGAGGAAGAATGAGAGTGTGCATGCACGGTGGTGACTGCCTGATGGGGAATCCGTAAAGATAAATTGTGATGGATCCGCTTCGACATCGAAAGGTTGTGGAGTGGAGTGGGGTTGATTGCGCGAGATTTTACTGGTGGATTGTGTTGGATGTTACAAAGGTGTGACACAGCAGGGATCAGTGCACTGATAACGGAATGTGAGGCAATGGTCTAGGCATTAACTTTATCTCGCATGAAGGGACTTCGAAAGGTGGTTGTGTAGATCGATTGTAAGCAACTGGTTCAATAGCTCCAGGGGCCGGTCTTGATGAAAGGAACGGAAGGTGTACTCTTGTGCAGGGCTTGAGGTCTACCAATGAATGGAATGCAATTTGCCGAACAGGGACTCAAGCAACTCACTTCCTTTCATAGCTTCAACCCTATATTCTGTATTTCATTTTTCTAGAATCTGATTTGCCTGAACTTTTATTTGACTTGTTTTGCAGGCCTTATGATTTCGGAATAAGATGGGATGATATTTCATCAAAAAAAATTGATTTGAAAAGGTTCGTTTTTTTTAAGTAAACCTAAATTAAAGGATAGAAATGCGCGCCGATAAAGTGTGTCACATGAATTTCCACATCTCATATATTTGGAGAAAAAGCATCTGTATCATTGATCTTAGGCTCACATGGATCATACCTACTTCAACACAAATCTTTTCTCAAATTTTAAACTTCATATTATCATATATATATATATATATATATATATATACGAAAATATTCTTGAACAAGCGCATCTATAATGTAATCGATTTCGATCTCTTTCTTTTCCCCTCATAATGTTGTCCCGAATTTTGGGGTGGAGCTACCTGTTTTTCCCACTTGAGATATATCCTATGGAGTTATTACTCCATGTAAAATTGGTTAATCTTAATCATTCAATTCTAAATAAATGGTTTCGATTTAAATTAGTTTAGCTATTCTTTAATTTAATTTTCAGGGTCGATAAATTTTTATAGGATAATCCTTTGAATCCATAGAGTTCAACTCCGCGGGATCCACTGGTCCTTTTTTTAATAAAACTTTGGGTGAGTTCAACTCCAATCACATCTTTTTTTTTAATTAGGTAAAAATTCGACGCATCGGACAAACCCGGTGGATCGATAGGCAGAATAAATCGGCGATGGACAAATCGTTAATACAAGAAAACTGCAAAGCAACAATGGTGGCGTTCGAACGGATGATGTATAATCGTTGTTGGCGCTCAGTTCCACCAAAAGTAAATATCCTAACTCAATGCTTAACCAAAAGATTAGTACAATATAGAGAACAAATATGCAAATCATACTTAAAACATGCATTTAAGCTTCTTTGATCAATTGGACTTCCTCATCTTAATGCATCATCAACCCATGTCTCCTCGGATCCACCATTACCTAAAATAATCAATAAAAGCGTGTAGATTCCGACTCCAACAATATAGAGAACAAATATGCAAATCATACTTAAAACATGCATGATATGCATATTCGTGTATATTTCTATTGATGATTTCTTAAGATAATTGCAAATAGGTTGTAGCAAACTAATGAAATAGCAAGATAAACTAATTAAATAGAATAACGATTGCAAAGTATTGATAATAATATGATAGAAAAGCGCTTCACTTGTAATTAATTCTTGACAATGGCTGGGGTTCATGATCCATGAGTTGATTTCAATATTATTTATAAGGTTATGTCGACTTACCTAAGGTCGATTGTTCCGCAAAGATATAATCACTTATTCAATGTGGCACCACTAAAGAATAGCATTAACGAATCGAGTACTTAAGACCAATTGACACATCATTTAAATGCAATTAGGAATTAAAAGGAACAACTCAATAATTTCATCTACTCGACATATATCAATTGTTATCATCAACTACAAAGACAATAGAAACATCACTGAATCAATGACCTTGTTTGCTATCGAGAAACCAACAACGGATTCATAGCATAGATTTGTTAACCAATTTAATATTTTTCTATATTTAAATATGATAACTCCCTCCCTTGATGAAAATCGGAATAAGTTTCAAAGGCCTTGACAGTATGTCTATGTCAAAGGTCTTGGAGCTTTAACAGTGTTGATGAAATACAAAACCTGTTCTATATGTTATTATGTTCGAATATTATTTAATATTATTATATACTTCCATTATATTATTATATACTTAACTAACCTTTCAGGAAGTATTTTCGAATTATTTCCTTCCTTGTGATGCGTTTTGAGAAGATTCAAATCGGAAAGATTGTGGCCTTCGAAGTTTCCAAAGATAGAAGATTCAGCTCAAGCCATGATCTTGTCTAGCCGTTGGAGAAGATCCTTGGCGCCGATTTGTCTCAATATAAAGAGAAGGAAGATGAAGACAGAAGACACACATTCATTGAACACGAGCTTTCATACCTCCAATCTTTCAAGAGAAATCCGTCTTCGTGTGCTCTCTGCTTGTCCTAAGAGTCTGTTATTTCATTTCAAAGCATTTGAGAGTTAGACAGTGAGCTTATAGGATATATTCAGTTATAGTTTTATACTCGAGAGTTTGTAACTCGTGAAGTGAACACTAGGCGATTGATTCACTAAATGTAAGAGGATTGTACTAGATATCATAGAGAGGTGGGGCTCTTCTAGATTGGTCTAGGACTCCAAGGGAACGTGAGTTGACTAGATTGCAATTGTATAGGAGAGAGGCTTCTCGGGGAACTACTACGATCCTAAGTCTTGTGAATCAATAAAAGCCGGTTGAATCCTAGGGTTGTGGAAGAACCCTAGGCGGGGACGTAGGTCAAGTTCGTGCCGAACCTCGTAAACAACTCATCGAGTCCTTTACTTTATTTATTTACCTTATTTCCACACTTGGTTCGAATTGTTTAACTTTGTGATTCAAGTTTTCAGAGAAAAGACTAAGTCTAATCTCAAAGGGTTTTGCACGAGCTTCAAAAGTCTTGAGACTATCTGCGAAAAAACGGCATACTCTATTCAACCCCCCTTCTAGAGTATCTTTACATTACTTTGTTTTACTTTATCGAACCTTCAATTGGTATCAGAGCTTTACTCACTGCTTTTGATCTAACAATCTTGTGAGTTTTCGATCATGTCTGGTGAAGCAAGCGGAGGATTTGCACAGGGAAGGTCCACGAGCAGACCACCACTCTTTGTAGGAAACAACTTTGTCCACTGGAGATACTTGATGAAGATGTTCATTATAGATCAAGATCTGGAACTTTGGAACATTAGAGAGAATGGTCCGAAAATTCCAGAGAAAGACGGACCAAATGGAACCAAAGTTGCAAAGAAGGAGTCTGAATACATCCAAGCGGATCTTGAACTCGTCTCCAAAAACTACAGGGCTATTAAATTACTTTATTGTGGTCTTAGCACTGATGAGTTTAACCGTATTTCATCTTGTAGGTCAACTAAAGAGATTTGGGACAAACTGGTTGTCACCTATGAAGGAACGAGCCAAGTGAAAGACACCAAGATCAGCATCTTCCGTCGAAAGTATGAGCTTTTCAAAATGAAGTCTGATGAGTCAATCAAGGCCATGTTCACACGATTCACAGAAATCACTAACAACCTTGACTCTCTCGGCAAGAGCTTTACAAATGTTGAGAAAGTGAGGAAGATACTGAGGTGCCTCCCAAAAGAAAAATGGGGTCCAAAAGTAACAGCTATAGAGGAAGCACAAGACCTCACCACTCTACCCCTTGATGACCTACTTGGGAAGCTGATCACGCATGAGATGATCCTTAATGAAGACGATGGAGAACTTCCAGCTAGCACTAAGTACTTGACACTCAAGTCTAAGAAGAATGAGCCTAAAGATGGATCTGATTCCGAAGATGAGGATGGCGATGAGGATGATCCTTTTGCTCTTATCACAAGAGGCCTTGCTCGAATTCTCAAAATGAAGAAACAATTCAACAACAAGGATGGATCAGAGTCTTCTAAATTTCGAGGTAAGCCTCAATACAACATGTATGATAAGAAAACTAAACCTTTATCTTGTTTTGAATGTGGTGAAACAAATCATCTTGTGAAGGATTGCCCTCAAAAGACAAAGAGTTAGTCCAAGAAGGGTGACAAATGGAAGAAGAAAGCCATGGTGGCAACTTGGAGCGATTCTGACTCTGACTCCGATGATGAGAAGGCCAATATTTGTCTTATGGCCTCAGAAGATGAATCCCACGATGAAAAGCTTGAAGCTACTATAAGAGAACTTATGGCAAGTCCAAAAGAGGTATTATCGGAATTCCTTTCTAATATGATTGCCAACGAAGAGAAACTTATTGCCCAGACTAACATTCTTATTAAGAGAACTGTGGACCAGGAAAGAACTATTGAGGATCTGTCTATGAGGGTTAAAAGTCTTGAAGCTTCTTATTCAGGTCTTGACATTAAAGTCAAGACGCTTGACTCAGAGAAATATGAAATCAAGCAAGATCTCTCCTCTCTAAGAAATGAGCATAATGACTTAGAGAACGAGAAGATCTCCCTGAATAATAAGATTCAAGATCAACAGACAACCCTAATAAGTTTTACCAAATCCAAAGGCACTCTTGATAGGATGTTGGGTGAGCAACAAAGTTCTCTAAACAAAAGTGGTATTGGTTACAATCCAAGGTTTTTAAAGAAGCAGCACATTACCACCTTTGTAAAGGCAAAAGGAAGCAGAACCTCTCCTATATGTCACCACTGTGCTAGAAAGGGACATGTAAAAGAGACCTGCCCCTATAGAAGAAAGGATCCATATATCATTCGCAATACATTTCCTGTTCATTTGAGAAAAGAACGGATAACACAAGTTTGGGTTCCAAAAGACACTATTTGACCAAATATGGTTTACCCCAACAATGGATCCAAATTTGCTTATTGGTCTAGCCACAAAGGTTGATGTTTGTCTTGCAGGAGATCACCAAGGTGAAGGAACATAAATGGATCATTGATAGTGGATGCTCGAGGCATATTAGTGGAAAGAGTTCTCTCTTTCTTGATCTAAAGGAGCAATCCACGAGAACAATCACTCTTGGTGACAAAGGAAAATGTGACATCGTTGGTATTGGTAGTGTTGGAAGTGATTCCAACCATAGTATTAAAAATGTCTATCTTGTTAATGGTTTAAAGTATAATTTGCTTAGTGTCTCTCAATTATGTGATAGTGGCAACAATGTCAGATTTAACAAGAAAAGATGTCTAGTGTGCAGAGAAGATACAGGTGAAGTTATATTGACTGCATATCGTTACAACAATATATATGCTGTAAATGCTGATCAAGTGGCACAAGGAAGCTTAACCTGTCTAAAGGCTTTGACGGACGATCCAAAGCTCTGGCATAGGAGACTCGGTCATGTGAGCCCACATACACTACAGAAGCTTGTGTCCAAAGGGCTTGTAAGAGGGTTACCTGAGATGGACTTCAAAGGTATTGACATGTGCAATGCATGCACACGAGGTAAACAAACACGTAGCCCTTTCAAACCCAAAAAGGTTGTAAGTTCTTCTAGACCCCTTGAACTTTTACATATGGATTTATGTGGTCCTATGCGAGTCAAATCTCCCAATGATAAAAAGTACATGCTAGTTGTTGTTGATGATTTTTCTAGATATACTTGAGTTGCATTTTTAAAAGAAAAACCAGAGCCCTTATTTGAGTTTTCAAAACTATGTAAGGAGTTGCAAACTTTAAGAAATGAGTCCATAGTGTCAATTCGGAGTGATCATGATAGGGAGTTTGATCAACTTCAGTTTGATTTGTTTTGTGCTAAATATGACATCTCCCATAACTTTTCTGCTCCTAGGACACCTCAACAAAACGGGGTGGTGGAACGAAAGAACCGCACATTAGAGGATATGGCCACAAACCTATTGGGCTGAAGCTGTTAACACAGCTAACTATATTTTGAATCGTTGTCTTATTCGTTCCATATTAAAGAAAACTCCTTATGAGCTTTTCAAAGGCCGCAAACCACTTATATCTTATTTTAAACCCTTTGGCTGTACTTGTTTTGTTCATAACAATGGAAAAGATAACCTTGGGAAATTTGATGCGCGTAGTGATGAAGGTATATTTCGTGGCTACTCCACTAGTAGCAAAGCTTATAGAATCTTCAATAAAAGGACCCAGTTAGTTGAAGAAAGTATACATGTTATATTTGATGAATGCAATGATGGTTCTTTGAGTGAAAGTGTTGCAGATATAGATCTTAACATCCATGCAGAGAACGAGGAAGGTGATGATGCTGCCATCAAGAACACAAAGAAGAGGAACATGCTGTAAACTTGGCCCAAGGTGTTGAAGATTCTTCCAAAGCCCTTGGTGTCCAATCCAACGGTGTTGAAGCGTCAAAAACTGCTGTAACTGAACCCAACGGGACCACGGAGTCAGATGTACCACAAGTCAATCCTACCGGTGTGACGAATCAAGGAGCTGAGACTAGCAAAAGGAAATTCAAATACTCCTCATCACACTCATTAAAGGATATCATTTCTGACCCTACCTCTAGTGTTCAAACTCGTTCTAAACTCAAAGATCTTTGTGCTTTTCACGCGTTTGTTTCTCTTATTGAACCAAAGAAGGTAGATGAGGCCCTTCAAGATCCAGATTGGATCATTGCTATACAAAGTGAGCTTAACGAATTTGAAAGGAATAAAGTCTGGACCTTGAAGCCTAGGTCAAAGCATCAATCAGTCATTGGCACACGATGGGTATTTCGAAACAAGCTAGATGAGAATGGTAAGATTGTGAGGAACAAGGCAAGGCTTGTTGCTCAAGGCTACAATCAAGAGGAAGGTATTGACTACGAGGAGACCTTTGCTCCCGTAGCCAGGCTTGAAGCCATTCACATTTTATTAGCATTTGCATCTTTTATGAGTATAAAGTTATATCAAATGGATGTCAAGTGTGCTTTTCTTAATGGTTTCTTAGAGGAAGAAGTATATGTGGCTCAACCCCCAGGATTTGAAAGTTTGGAATTTCCCAATCATGTTTATAAACTTGACAAAGCGCTTTATGGTTTGAAACAAGCCCCAAGAGCTTGGTATGAGCGCTTGTCAAAATATCTTTTAGAAAATGATTTTAAAAGGGGGTTGATCGACAAGACTCTTTTTATCAAGACCAAAGGAAAGGACATTTTGGTTATTCAAATTTATGTAGATGATATATTATTTGGTGCTACTAACACTTCTTTGTGTAAGGAATTTTCTTACATCATGTGCAGTGAATTTGAGATGAGCTTGATGGGTGAACTCAACTTCTTTTTGGGATTACAAGTCCACCAATCCAAGAAAGGGATCTTTGTCAACCAAAGCAAGTACACTAAGGATCTCTTGAAGAAGTTCAAAATGGATCAATCCAAAGCAGCCAAGACTCCCATGAGCTCAACATTATCTCTAGATCAAGACAAGACTAGGAAAAGTGTCAATCAAAAGGAGTATTGAGGAATGATTGGATCTTTATTATATCTCACGGCTAGTAGACCTGACATCATGTTTAGTGTTTGCACGTGTGCTAGGTTTCAAGCTGATCCTAAAGAATCTCACCTCGTGGCTGTGAAGAGGATCTTTCGATATCTCAATGGCACTAAGGAGCTTGGACTATGGTACCCAAAGCAAAAGGATTTCACATTAATTGGATATTCTGATGCAGATTTTGCAGGCTATAATCTTTGATCAGTTGGCACTCAAAGAAACAAAACTCAGTTGCTCTATCCACTACATAAGCCGAATACATTGCAGCTGGAGCCTGTTGCTCCCAAATCCTTTGGATAGCTCAACAAATGCGAGATCTTGGCATCAACCTCAAAGGCATTCCTATTAAATGTGACAATACAAGTGCCATCTCCATTACTAAGAATCCTGTTC
Source organism: Persicaria tinctoria (assembly GCA_037127255.1). Lineage (NCBI taxonomy): Eukaryota > Viridiplantae > Streptophyta > Magnoliopsida > Caryophyllales > Polygonaceae > Persicaria > Persicaria tinctoria. The sequence continues at coordinate 866,714 of JBANSL010000015.1, forward strand.
AGCATTCAAGGACCAAACATATTGATGTGATGCATCATTTCATTAGAGACCATGTTGAAAAAGGTGATGTGTCCATTTCATTTATTTAAACTGATTATCAATGGGCTGACATTTTTACTAAGCCTTTGGCAGAGGACAGGTTCACCTTCATTCGACGAGAGATTGGGATGCTTAATAGGGATGCACTTTCGTAGGGGGAGCTTTCCCTTTACGAAAGATAAAATCTACTTAGTGTCAAGACCTTTGAGAATTATGTCAAGGTTTGTAAACTAAATGATAGATCACATATATCGGATCACATATATTTGGTTAATATCTTTCTAGATATTTAATCAATTATATTTTTATCGAATTTCAAAATTTCCATTTTATTTTATATTTTTATTCCGTTGAGATATGTTATTTTTGGAACAAAATATTTCGGTTATTCCCTCATATTTTAATGGATTTATTTGAATTTTGAATTGGAAATATTTTCAAAATTGGCAATGATATTATTACCCTCCCTTGGAACTCTAAACCCGTCCCATCACTCCATCATCATCTCTCTCTACTTAAACCAATTCTATACCCGATTTCCATCACACTCTTAGACTTATCCAAAACCTCTCCAACTTCTCCTTCTTCAACCTCTCAAGCTGTTCTAAAAACCCTAGCCGATTTCCTCCATGGCTCCCAAATCAAAGAAAGCTTCCACACCCAAAAGACTTGGCGCCACCCCCAAGGGATGTCAGGCCACTGCCACCTCTCCTACACCTGAACCCCCTCCTCAAGCCATTGTCCCTGCTGTTGTCCAGAGCACCATCGCTGAGGGCACGACCACTGTTACCAAGGGCTCTAAAAAACGCTCTGCAAAGAAGCCCCTCAGTGAAAAACAAAAGGGGAAAAAGAAAGTCATCGCTGAGGAGGTGGACGAGGAAGAGGAGGAAGAGGATCTCGATACCATTCTGGAAAGAGATGCTGCCAAGGAAGCCGAAGAGGAGGCCTTGAAGAAGAAGAAGGTTGAGGAGGAGGCCGAGCTTGCAAAGAAACTTGCCGAGGAGGAAGCTGAGAGGATTCAGAAGGAAGCCGAAGCCGAGGAGGTTCCATCTGAAGAGGAGCCTGAGGAAGAGGACGAAGAACAAGACGAATCTGGAGAAGACGAGGAAGCTGAAGGAGATGACGCGGGGTCCGGTGAGGATTCGGGGTCTGAGGATGAGGAGGAAGAGGAGCCAGAACCTGTTGCCTCTCCTTCCCCTTCTCCTCCTCCCCCGTCTCCGAAGAAGCGGAAAGCCCCAAGTGCTGTCAAGCCTCCATCTCCCAAGCGCACAAGGAAGGGCACCCTCAGAAGCTTTGAGGCGCCTGCCAAGAGAGCTGCTCCAACAATTGCTCGCAGGAAGAATGCCGATCGACCCGCCTACATCCAGGTAAACCAATCCTTACCCGCTTCTTGGTTTGAAAATGCTGAAACGGTTGGTAAGTGTTGTGAGCTGAATCTGCCATGTTTTACAGTAACTTTTATATCGATTTCAGCATACATTGCATTCATTTGGGCTTAGATAGTACAGAACCTATGTAGTTTATGTTTATTTGCCAAATTATGGAATCTACACCAGTTTCTGTTTAATTCGCAGAAATCGAGGCATTTTACAGCAATTCTACAGAAAGTCAGAAAAGCTCAGAAAACCACTACAGAAGTCCAAGGTCAAAGCAGCGGGACTAAGCTGAAAGGCAAGGCTACTCGATCTCGAGTGGGCCCTACTCGACATAGACAAGCATGTCCGAGCACAGCCTTGTCGACAAAGCCTGATCGAGAGCCAGACCAACCCGAGCTCCGGAAGTCTACTCGATCTCGACAAGCCCTAGTCGAGATCGACGAAAGCCCAGACACCACACCCGGAGTCGAGGAGAGAAGCTGACCGAGAAGCCGAGCACACCTTTACTCGATCTCGACGAACCCTTGTCGAGATCGACAAGCCACCCCCGGAGAGTCGACAAGCCGAGGCCGACATGGAGGCACTCGCTGCCAGTGACTCCACTCGCTGCAGCGGACGTCTCGCTGCCGCGGAAAATCTCGCTGCCAGCGGGATGCACCAAGACGACGGAGCTCGCCAACTCGCTCCAGCGGAAATGGGTTCTCGCACCCGCGGATCAACGCTCCCGCTGCAGCGGAAGAAGCAACTCGCGGAAGCAGAAGGGAAGACCCTTGTCGAGGTTGACTAAGCCTTGTCGAGGTCGACGAGCACCAGGAGCCAAGACTGAGCCACATCGAGCAGAGCTAGCCAGGAAGTCCAGTCGACGATCCACCCTACTCGAGGTCGACGAGCCCTTGTCGAGGTCGAGTAGGCCAGTGTCCAGAAACGCGTCGACGAAGACCTGTCCGAGTAGACTTGGGATTCCTTGGAGCCGAGGAGAAGCAAAGTCTATCCGATTTATCCACATCTATCATAAAGAAGAGAGTTTTATCCACTTAAAACAATTTAGATATATTTAGATTTAATTCCTTTATCGCTTTTATTTATCTTTAAGCATTTTAGATATAGATATAGATATTCTATCTTTGATTAGCAAGGATTAGAAGGCTATAAATAAAGCCCAGGGGGCTCAGTTTTAGGCAATTCAGTTTCAGAGACAATTAGTTAGTTCCGCAGAGAGGTTTAGGAGTTCTAAGGTTTTTAGGGTTTTGGCTTTCTGCGAAAGTTGATTGCCAGGATTGTAAAGGCTTTTGAATTTAGTTTTAATGCAATTTAGTTCTTTTCATCAATCAATGTCTGCGATTGCAATGAGGCGTGAGTAGTCCACCCACTTCTGGGGCTGGGGTGAGCCCGACGGTGGCCATGTGAGGCGATGCGATAAAGGTCAGATCTTTTTGTGCAATTCATCTTCTATCCCTATGAGCATGATTCTTTTGCGAGAGTTGAAGGTGATCCTTGTTTGTGTTATTGAAGCGAAAGTGATCTTAATACAACTTGGATTAATTATGTGAAAAAGGGTTAGTAACAGTTAGGGTTTATGCGAGAGCCTCTATATGCCTATTTGTTAATGACGAAAGTTATTTGATGGAAAGCATGATCTTTTATGCCTTTATGTATTACTTTGCATGGTTATCGTTGTGGTGTTGATACCCTGGCTTTGGAAGTCTTTTATTATATTGATTTATTTCTGCAAGAAATCTGAGTTTTAGTTTCGAATTTGCAATTTTAAAGTTTCTGTTTCTTGTCGACATAGCGTAAGCCTTGTCGAGATCGAGTACAACCTTTGTCGATCTCGAGTAGGACTTGTCTAGGTCGAGTTGGTTTTCTTCTGTTTTCGTCGATTTTCACTTTCTGAGTTTCTGTTGTTCACTGCTGTGGTCGATCTCGAGTTGACTCTTGTCGAGATCGACGAGCCTCTGCCTTTGCGTTTAGTTTTTGCTTTGCTTTGTCTTTTCTGTTTTGCTTTGTTCTTTTCTTCTGCTTTTATTTCTGTTTCTTTCGTTGTTTCTGTGTTTCTGTCTTTTCTGCTGCTCTGTCTGTGAGAATTTACAGCTACCTGAGAACTGCTGACGTGCTTCCTCGTGGATTCGATCCTGACTATTCTCTTACTACAACGGGAGGAAGTCTTGTATTTATTTGCTGAGACAGGGAAGTCAGTCTGAACTTGATTTTATATTTATTTCATACTTGACCATCCTCCTGCAACAACAGTAAGTGGGTAGATGAGTTTCGAACTCGTAGGATAAGCTGTTCTGATTTTTTGGATCTTGAGTTCTTTGAAGCTTTGAAATTGCCCTGCATTGCTCTTCTAAAAAAATCCCCAGCCTGGACCCTTCTTAATCTTGAAACTGTCTACTATCCCCAGCTAACCCGCCTGTTGTACATAAACCTAAAACCCAAAGACGATGTTGATGGTTGGTCTTTGGAGTCCATTGTCAAAGGGGTTAGAATCTCTGGCTGGACCTGCACTGAAGTGGCTTGAAGGGCTGAAACCAAGATCACTGACAACATGGGCCCAAGTAAAGCAAGAGTTTCTAAACAAATTCTTCCCACCTGCCAAAACAGCACATCTCCGCCAGAGAATCACCGCCTTCAAACAGAAGCAAGGGGAACCGCTGGCAAAGGCATGGGAGCGCTACAAGGAACTTCTGCGATCTTGCCCTACTCATGGACAGCCACCCTACGTCATTCAGGAGATCTTCTTCAATTCTCTTGATCAAGTCACTAAGGACAGAATCAACCACTATACTCGCTATGAGTATCTGACAATGTCGCCAAGTGACGCATGGGGTGTACTAGAGAAGCTCACTAACTACGACAACAAGTATGGGTCTACTGCAACCTATGAAGAGAACCCATATGCCAGGCCAGCACCATCCATGCCCCTCTATGAGCCACCTAAGGAGATTGATCCTGATGTTAGGGAGCAGTACTACAGAGACCAGAATAAGAAGCTCATCAAGCAAGTAAAGTATCTTTCTGTCAACTAGCCTTGCATTGAATGCGGATCGCAGCGGCACACCACTCCTGAGTGCCCACACACAGAGCAAGTCAGGATGGCAGAACACCACGAGGAGGTAGCTTACGCAGGGGGTCCCAATCGCTACATAGGGGACCAAAGGTTTCAGCAACCACAATGGAACCAGGGTGTCCCTAGGAACCCCCCGCCCTATAGAGCTCCAGGACATCCGGAAAGAGAACAGAAAAAGGATGATATACAGACAGTCCTGGAGGAAATACGGAGGAATCACTCAGAAACTAGGCATTCCTTCAACTCCGTCTACACTCAGATGCAAGGGGTCAACTCTAGGCTTGGGGAGATTGATATATGGCGAAAATCAATTGATACACAGATTGGTCAGCTAGCAGCAGGAATCCCCAGACAGTCAGAGTCACTTCCAGGATCTTCAGAACCAAATCCTAAGGGAAAGACTGGACACATCGCTGCTATAAAACTCAGAAGCGGCCACCAACTGCAAGAGTCAGAGGTCGGAAAGCAGCAGAACGACGAGGAACAGCAAGTCGACCTCGACAAACCTATGGTCGATCTCGACGAAGGCCTCGTCGATCTTGAGAAGAATCTGCAAAAATCTTCGTCTGCACCACACAGCAGTTCGACTACGCCCAATTTGGTCGATGTCGACAAGACCCTAGTCGATGTCGAGGAGTCCCTGGTCGACATAGAGCAGCCTGCAGCACTTCCGACGTCTGTTCTGGCTCCGAATCAGAAAAAGAAGCTGCCTTTCCCCACAAAATCTCTAAAAGACCCGGCAGAAAAGAAATTTCAGCGCTTCATCAAGATGCTTCAGAAACTCAACGTCACTATCCCCTTCACAGAAGCTCTCAATGAAATGCCATCTTATGTCAAGTTCCTGAAGGAGATTCTAAGCAAAAAGCGACCGATGGCTGAAATCACAGAGGAGTGCAGCCATCTGGACATATTGGAGAAGAGGCCGGATCCAGGTAAGTTTGCTATAACTATTGGATTTGGTCCATACAAAATTAATGCCCTATGTGATCTTGGAGCTAGTGTGAGTATAATGCCTTTAACAATTTGGTCCAAGATTAAGATAGGTGCCCTGGAGCCTGTGGATGCTAGACTATACATTGTCAACAACACGGTGGTCATTCCAACATGCATGGTGGATAATGTGTCAGTACAAGTAGGTAAATTCTTTGTCCCTGCTGATTTTCTAGTTGTTGATATGCAAGAAGATCCTGCTTGTCCAATTATTTTAGGAAGACCATTCTTGGCGACGGTGGATGCCAACATAAGCGTTAGGAAAGGAGTGCTCACCTTCAACATCAGCGATGAGGTAATTGAGTATTCCTTTAATAAAACTGAAAGGCATACAGGTCCAATGGAAGAGGTCAAATCTATCTCAGCTGGCTACATCACCTGCGGGGAACCCAAGGTCAGAAATATGACCCCTGAGGAGATAGAAAAGAGGGACATGGAGGCCCAGGTGGAGGAGATCATGGCAATCCTCAAGGAGAACACAGAAAATCCAATCGACACAAAACAAGGTACGCCGTTGTGGATTAATTATTTTTCGGATGCCTTGACAGGAACTAAGTATGGGGTCAAGATCGACCAGGGCTCCTCGACCTCGAGTAGAACCCTAGTCGATCTCGACCAGACCAAGGAGACTCCACCAGAGCCAGCTTCGTCGAGCAGCAAACCAGAGGAGCCACCCTACTCGATCTCGAGTAGACTACTCGAGATCGACCAGCAGTGCCCTAACTCGACTCCATCCTCCTCGACACAGAAGCCGCCTGACGAACCAGCCTCGTCGATCTCGACTAAGCTTGTCGAGATCGACCACCACCCGGCTCCACCAGAGCCGCCTTCGTCGATGAGCAAACCACTAGGAGCGGAGTCCTTGTCGAGGTCGACCAGGCTTGTCGAGATCGACAAGCCATGCTCTTCGTCGACTTCTGGCTCTTCGACCAGACCACCACCAGAACCTGCAATCTTGTCGAGATCGACTAACCCTAGTCGAGATCGACCAAATACAGTGGTCCCCGATTCCGTCTCTGCGAAGGTAAGCCAAGGTATGGATCTTTCTTCTCCTATTTCCATTAAAGATTTATCTATACATGGGAGAGGTCTGCCTTGGTATGTGCGATTGTGCAGGATTTCCAATGATGAGCCTAAGGAGTATGAAGTTGGAGACAAGCTCTATGTCTCTAAATCAAAGGATCATTGGTTTCCCAACAAATTCAACAAGAAGCGGATGGGACCTTTCGTGGTGAACAAGATCCATTCTGGAGGATTACAGCTGATGGACAAGAATGGAGTCTTATTTGAGGCCCAAGCTACATGGGCCCTGCAGATGCCACCTTGAGCATAAATGGAAAGTCGGCCTAGCGACTATAAAATCTAGAGCTTGTACATAGACTTTTTAGGACTTTTTGAGACTTTGTTTTTGGTTTGAAACACTTTTAGTTTTGCTATTAGGGGTAAATGTCTTCTACACTTTTCAGGTCCATGGATAGAGGCAAGCTATATCAACATTCATACTCAGCCTAGGAGGTGCTCCAGTCGAAATTTTGAGGCTCTGCACATCTGTCTTGTGAGTTTCTTTCTTTACCCTTACCTTGTTTTTTTACAGTGAGGACACTGTAATGTTTAAGTATGGGGTGGGGGAAGGGCTTACTTTGTGCATATTTGATCATATTTGACATTTCTTGTGCATTATTTCTTAGAATTACTACATGGCTATTTTGGAATGCATTATCTATTTATGTGCTTATATGCATGTTTTTCCAAAATTTTGAGAAAAAAATAACCCCCATTGAAATTTTGAATTAATGTCATGGAAGCTTATATTGAACTCGACGATGCAAAATTAGATTCATTAGAGATATAGCATGAAATTGCCTAGTAAAGGGAAGTCATAATGAAATGCATTATTTTGTGAAAACCATAGAAGGAGGTAAAATTTGAAGTTGCTTTTGACATGTTGCATGATAAGATGATGGAGGACTTTATATTTCCATATAACGCTCATTACTTGAATCCTAGCCTTACCTATGCTTATGCATCACAAAAGCCATAATATGCCTTATTTCAATTATTGCTCCACATGACCTAAATATTTGCCATCCTTTACCTTATCCGGGGATTATGTTGAGAATGATGTTACATTATGGAGATTGTCATATGGTGTTTGTGTTGTGATTATTATCATATTTGGAGTTTGGAAGGAAAATATTTGAAATATATGGAAAAGTTAATGAGTGAAAGAAAATCCAATCACCTCAGGAGATAAAGGTGGATTGACCCTGCTCTCTAAGATAATAGTTTGGAGAGATGGGACACATTGTGAGGAGTCCAAAGCACTAAGTATCTGGGGCCATTCATGACACCCATGTTTGCGACTCGCGAGAAGGCAGTGCTGAGGTTAGAGAGGTAAAAGCATTATTATTGAGAAAAGCATTATGAAAGGTAATGAATCAAATGGAAGAAGGAATATGGAAATTCAAGTTTGGAAATACTCCATTTCCCCGGATCATTAGCACCACATTGCCAGAAATTGCCCACCTTTTAGCCTTTTACCAAATCTACTCCTTATTTGAGCTTAAATTGAAGTCCTCTTGATTGTCAATGCTTTGTCACTTATGAATGTTTTTGCTTAACCCTCCTTCTGTGAGTAGATGTTGCTTTTACATATTTGCACATGCATGAATTTGTGACACTAGTACCTTTTCGAGGATGGTAATTGATTGCAGGGTTATATAAGAATGAATCTGATATGTTGAGAGTTTTGAATTCTTCCCCTGAATGACAAATAAAAGTATTGCTTGAGGACAAGCAAGCTTAAGTATGGGGTGCTTGTTGTGAGCTGAATCTGCCATGTTTTACAGTAACTTTTATATCGATTTCAGCATACATTGCATTCATTTGGGCTTAGATAGTACAGAACCTATGTAATTTATGTTTATTTGCCAAATTATGGAATCTACACCAGTTTCTGTTTAATTCGCAGAAATCGAGGCATTTTACAGCAATTCTACAGAAAGTCAGAAAAGCTCAGAAAACCACTACAGAAGTCCAAGGTCAAAGCAGCGGGACCAAGCTGAAAGGCAAGGCTACTCGATCTCGAGTGGGCCCTACTCGACATAGACAAGCATGTCCGAGCACAGCCTTGTCGACAAAGCCTGATCGAGAGCCAGACCAACCCGAGCTCCGGAAGTCTACTCGATCTCGACAAGCCCTAGTCGAGATCGACGAAAGCCCAGACACCACACCCGGAGTCGAGGAGAGAAGCTGACCGAGAAGCCGAGGACGAGAAGCCGAGCACACCTTTACTCGATCTCGACGAACCCTTGTCGAGATCGACAAGCCACCCCCGGAGAGTCGACAAGCCGAGGCCGACATGGAGGCAATCGCTACCAGCGACTCCACTCGCTGCAGCGGACGTCTCGCTGCCGCGGAAAATCTCGCTGCCAGCGGGATGCACCAAGACGACGGAGCTCGCCAACTCGCTCCAGCGGAAATGGGTTCTCGCACCCGCGGATCAACGCTCCCGCTGCAGCGGAAGAAGCAACTCGCGGAAGCAGAAGGGAAGACCCTTGTCGAGGTCGACTAAGCCTTGTCGAGGTCGACGAGCACCAGGAGCCAAGACTGAGCCACATCGAGCAGAGCTAGCCAGGAAGTCCAGTCGATGATCCACCCTACTCGAGGTCGACAAGCCCTTGTCGAGGTCGAGTAGGCCAGTGTCCAGAAACGCGTCGACGAAGACCTGTCCGAGTAGACTTGGGATTCCTTGGAGCCAAGGAGAAGCAAAGTCTATCCGATTTATCCACATCTATCATAAAGAAGAGAGTTTTATCCACTTAAAACAATTTAGATATATTTAGATTTAATTCCTTTATCGCTTTTATTTATCCTTAAGCATTTTAGATATAGATATAGATATTCTATCTTTGATTAGCAAGGATTAGAAGGCTATAAATAAAGCCCAGGGGGCTCAGTTTTAGGCAATTCAGTTTCAGAGACAATTAGTTAGTTCCGCAGAGAGGTTTAGGAGTTCTAAGGTTTTTAGGGTTTTGGCTTTCTGCGAAAGTTGATTGCCAGGATTGTAAAGGCTTTTGAATTTAGTTTTAATGCAATTTAGTTCTTTTCATCAATCAATGTCTGCGATTGCAATGAGGCGTGAGTAGTCCACCCACTTCTGGGGCTGGGGTGAGCCCGACGGTGGCCATGTGAGGCGATGCGATAAAGGTCAGATCTTTTTGTGCAATTCATCTTCTATCCCTATGAGCATGATTCTTTTGCGAGAGTTGAAGGTGATCCTTGTTTGTGTTATTGAAGCGAAAGTGATCTTAATACAACTTGGATTAATTATGTGAAAAAGGGCTAGTAACAGTTAGGGTTTATGCGAGAGCCTCTATATGCCTATTTGTTAATGACGAAAGTTATTTGATGGAAAGCATGATCTTTTATGCCTTTATGTATTACTTTGCATGGTTATCGTTGTGGTGTTGATACCCTGGCTTTGGAAGTCTTTTATTATATTGATTTATTTCTGCAAGAAATCTGAGTTTTAGTTTCGAATTTGCAATTTTAAAGTTTCTGTTTCTTGTCGACATAGCGTAAGCCTTGTCGAGATCGAGTACAACCTTTGTCGATCTCGAGTAGGACTTGTCTAGGTCGAGTTGGTTTTCTTCTGTTTTCGTCGATTTTCACTTTCTGAGTTTCTATTGTTCACTGCTGTGGTCGATCTCGAGTTGACTCTTGTCGAGATCGACGAGCCTCTGCCTTTGCGTTTAGTTTTTGCTTTGCTTTGTCTTTTCTGTTTTGCTTTGTTCTTTGCTTCTGCTTTTATTTCTGTTTCTTTCGTTGTTTCTGTGTTTCTGTCTTTTCTGCTGCTCTGTCTGTGAGAATTTACAGCTACCTGAGAACTGCTGACGTGCTTCCTCGTGGATTCGATCCTGACTATTCTCTTACTACAACGGGAGGAAGTCTTGTATTTATTTGCTGAGACAGGGAAGTCAGTCTGAACTTGATTTTATATTTATTTCATACTTGACCATCCTCCTGCAACAACAGTAAGTGGGTAGATGAGTTTCGAACTCGTAGGATAAGCTGTTCTGATTTTTTGGATCTTGAGTTCTTTGAAGCTTTGAAATTGCCCTGCATTGCTCTTCTAAAAAAATCCCCAGCCTGGACCCTTCTTAATCTTGAAACTGTCTACTATCCCCAGCTAACCCGCCTGTTGTACATAAACCTAAAACCCAAAGACGATGTTGATGGTTGGTCTTTGGAGTCCATTGTCAAAGGGGTTAGAATCTCTTTCAACTCCAATGACTTTGCTGATTTCCTTGGTCTACCTAAACCTTGTCCACCCTCTCCCGAGAACCCCACAAAAGAACAGTGACTAGCCCTTGCTCGATCCAAATATCTCCTACCCGAAGCATCCACCAGCACCTCAAAGCAGCTCACCCACTCATCCCTTACCCTAGAGGCAAAAATTATTTTCAACATCATTGTTCGATGCCTCTTAACCCGTCTTAACTCTGGCTCACTCCTTACTCATAATGCCATGGTCCTACTTTAACGAATCCTAAATGTCCTTGACCTTGATCTGGCCAACACTATCCTTGGAACCATGGCTCATGCTAGAAAAGCCAGAAAAGGCTCTCCCCTCCCTTTTGACCCATCTCTTCAAAGCTTCTGGAACTAATTTCAAAAATGAAGAACATCAGCGTCATATGGGTAAGTTCGACTCCAAGAGCCTTGAAAAGATTGGCATCACTCGGTCTCCCCAAGGGACCTTGAGTCTTGCCACTCCTTCAAAAGCTCTTCCCACTGCCTCAACTGTTGATGAACGCATGGACAACATGGAGTTGGGCCTGGAGGAAGTTCGCCTGGATCTCAAGGAGTTGCACAAGGAAGTTATGACGGAGATGAGCGGGATAACCAAGTTGCTGCAAGGTCTGTGGACGAGGCTCACTGACGATGCTCCGGACGACGAAGCTTAACCTAATCCTATCCTATCCTATCCTATCCCTATCCCAAACTTGATACATTGCTGGTTATTGGAAACTGTTTTAAAACTTTTGGTGACTGTTTTACCTCCTCCCTTTGTTGAAAGACAAAAAGGGGGAGATGATCTGTGGTTGTTTAGACTTGAAAACCTTTTGATGTGAAGGTCTTGGAAGACCTTGGTTTTTGATTTTTGGTTTTCGGTTGCATGACTTTTCATGCTTTAAAAAATTTTGATCCAACATTTGTCTAACCCATGCAGGTACTTAGTCCGATTTCACTTATATTATTTATGCTTGACTAAGTTGTAAGGATGCACAAGTTTTGTCTTTCATCAAGGGGGAGATTGATAACTCCCTCCCTTGATGAAAATCGGAATGAGTTTCAAAGGCCTTGACAGTATGTCTGTGTCAAAGGTCTTGGAGCTTTAACAGTGTTGATGAAATACAAAACATGTTCTATATGTTATTATGTTTGAATATTATTTAATATTATTATATACTTCCATTATATTATTATATACTTAACTAACCTTTCAGGAAGTATTTTCGAATTATTTTCTTCCTTGTGATGCGTTTTGAGAAGATTCAAATCGGAAATATTGTGGCCTTCGAAGTTTTCAAAGATAGAAGATTCAGCTCAAGCCATGATCTTGTCTATCCGTTGGAGAAGATCCTTGGCGCCGATTTGTCTCAATATAAAGAGAAGGAAGATGAAGACAGAAGACACACATTCATTGAACACGAGCTTTCATACCTCCAAGCTTTCAAGAGAAATCTATCTTCGTGTGCTCTCTGCTTGTCCCAAGAGTCTGTTATTTCATTTCAAAGCATTTGAGAGTTAGACAGTGAGCTTATAGGATATATTCAGTTATAGTGTTATACTCGAGAGTTTGTAACTCGGGAAGTGAACACTAGGCGATTGATTCACTAAGTGTAAGAGGATTGTACTAGATAACATAGAGAGGTGGGGCTCTTCTAGATTGGTCTAGGACTCCAAGGGAACGTGAGTGGACTAGATTGCAATTGTATAGGAGAGAGGCTTCTCGGGGAGCTACTAGGATCCTAAGCTTGTGAATCAATAAAAGTCGGTTGAATCCTAGGGTTGTGGAAGAACCCTAGGCGGGGACGTAGGCCAAGTTCGTGCCGAACCTCGTAAACAACTCATCGGTCCTTTACTTTATTGCTTTACCTTATTTCCGCACTTGGTTCGAATTGTTTAACTTTGTGATTCAGGTTTTCAGAGAAAAGACTAAGTCTAATTTCAAAGGGTTTTGCACGAGCTTCAAAAGTCTTGAGACTATCTGCGAAAAACCGGCATACTCTATTCAACCCCCCTTTTAGAGTATCATTACAATATTTTGTTTTACTTTATCGAACCTTCAAAATAAATTATTATTTATTATAAATCAAATTACTTCTTTAATTACTTCTTTTTTTTCTAAATCTTAATCGATTGATTTTTCTTTTTAAATTATTTTTTCAATAAAAATATATAATCTTTTGTAGTTTTGATTCATGAGATAATATATAAATAAAGATTAGATCTATTTAAAAAATTACTTTGTTATAATTCGATTATATATTTATTTTAATTAATTATTATCATTTCAATGATAACAATGAAGGTTATGGGTGTGTAGTATAATCTATTGTAAGGTAATAATAAGTCAGAAAAATAAATTACTTTATTACATTTATGAATACAAATAATTAGTTTTTTAGTTTAGTTGCGAAAGATAATAGATTTTGGAATTTGTAATATATTATTGAATTAATGCAACTATAGTATAAGAAAATCATGAGTTGAATGAGTGTTAATATGAAATTTATTTAAATTTTAAAATAAATTTAGATAAAGTGATAAGGATCCTTTGATAATTGTATTTTAACTTATATAAATGTTTTACAAATGTATAAAATTATTATATAAAAAGCATTCGCACAACTGTGCAGGTACTAATCTAGTATGGCACGTAAAAGACTGTACATGCATGGCACGTCAAACAAAATGTTTAGAGCATATTTTATTGAGAAAATTTGCCGAACGGGCCCATTTTTGGGCCTCTATTTGGATAGTGTCTCCCACCCTTGTAAAATTAGAGTTTTGTCCACATAAATTTTTCGAGACAAAATTACCCCCCTAATTTCATATATCCATCGCCGTTTCAGCACCACAAATCCATGGACGAAATAACCTCTTCGATGTTTCAGATCTCGCTCCTCCGTCGTTCTCCATCGCTCCTCCGTCGTTCTCCATCGCTCTTCCGTTCTCGCTCACTTGCTCTGCCTCCTTCTTCCCAGACGCTCCTCGGAGATCACCGCCTCCCATCGGCATCTTCGCTCGTACCTCTCTCTCGCCGTCTCCCTTAAGCCCGGATTCCGCATCGGATCCAGACGGTCGCCGATTGAAGCTCTCGAGCCGCTGCCTCCGACCTTTCCTACGACCTTGCTTTCTTCCTCCGTTACCTACGTCGACGTCGTCGATGGCCATGGAAGCCCCTGCCTGCGACCTTGCCTCCGCTTGTTGAGATTGTTCTAGATCTGGCTGGATCTTCAACAGCGCCTCGTTCCAGATCCGGTGACCAGCGGCGACCTCGACGACGACCTGCGACTTGTTCCCCTACCTCGAGGGCAACCTGCGGCCTCTCGCTCGAGATTCCAGCTCTGAACGAAGGCCAGGATCTGAACGAAGGCGATCGTTCCAGCAGATTGAGGATCTGCAAAGGCGAGGATCTGCGACCTCGAGGGCGATCGTTCCAGATCTGAACGAAGGCGAGGATCCTTATGAAATCTCGATCGGGATTCCAGAAGATTGAGATCAATCGACGACGGCTCCCTCTTGCTCTCGCTATCCCCTAGATCCTGCTGAAATCTCGATCGAATGCGAGGATCCTGCTGAAATCAATCGACGCTGTTCAAACTGTGAGTGAGATCGAGGTTCCAGCATATCAGATTTCAGTCGGTGATGGCGAGGAGCGATCAAGATTCCGGCAGATCGAGATCAATCGACGACGCCTCCCTCTCGCTCTCGCTATCCCCTGGATCCTGCTGAAATCTCGATCGAAGGCGAGGATTCTGCCGAGATTGTCCATTGCGAAGGATCCACACTTCTGATGGTTGTTGCTGCTGGTAAGTGCTATTGCAGTTGGTGTCCGCACTTCGTTGTCTTCTTTTTTCTCTCCTCTTCCACTCACAGAGACTTGCTCTTCTCCGGCATGTCATTCAATTCATTCGCCAATGTGTTGATATGATCCAGCTTGCAGATTTCTTTCTCCCAACTCCATCAGTCTTGAATTAATTTCAATAACCAAATGAAACAGATGCCGTATGCATGTTTTTCTGCTTTTGCTAAATTCTTAATGTCAAATCACAAATGTATTTGTGTTGCTTTGTTCTTTTTTTTTCATATGCATTCTTGATTTAGAGATTTATAAGCTTCTTTCTCTGGCCATCAAATTATATAGTTGCATACATGACTCGTTCCATTTGAAGCAATAGGAAATACTAGACTTGATCCCTTTTCGGTGCTCTAGTAAATAATTGGTACTTTTGTGAATGTGTGTTTGTTAGTTTTGTGATTATATATTTGCTGAAATGACTCATATGTATGGTTTATCTCTGGCTCTCTTCTTGTAGTGTATTGTAAGTACATTGTTTGGATTTTAGTGGTAGTTGTATACCATCTTCCTAGTTTCAGCAATTGTTGAAATGCGGATTGTAGTTTTAGCAATCGCTGAAATGCGGACTGCAATGAATTTTGATGTTCATTGATTTAAATATCTTTTAAAAGCCTCTTAGCTCAATGGTAGAGCGATGTGCTATGCGCAAATACGTGGGTTCGAATCTCGCATAGGCTAAATTTTATATCCCGAAACACGGTTTCAACAACAATTTCAGCATCAACAACATTGTTCTAATCGGGGTTTCAACATCAACAACGTTGCTGAAACCGTGGGCTTAGCATCAACAATTAACGTTGCAGAAACCGGGGTTTCAGCATCAACAATAGTGCTGAAATCGGGATTTCGGCATCAACAACAGTGCTGAAAAAAAGCAAAAAAAAAACTGTTTCAGCAACTCTGGAAACGCGGAAAAAAAAAACGAAAAAAACTGCTAAAACAGAGGGTGAAACAAGGGTTTCAGCAACTCTGGAAATGCGAAAAGAAAAAAAAAGACGAAAAAAAAGTGAAAAAAAAAACTGCTGAAATAGATGTTAACACAGGAGTTTCAACAACTTTATTTTAGGGGGGGACATTTTGCTAATATGGAGAGGATGGAGGACAATTTCCTAATATAGGCAAAAAAATATGGTATGTACAGTAACTGCCCCTATTTTATTTTGGGTAATTTAGACATACCTTTCGTAATTGGGAGATCGGCCTTCTCCATACCCTAATTAAAGTCGATAAATGCGTGATTGAACCGGTGGTTGGCGTCCCACTAAAATACATGAAAGAATATACACCAAATCCTACCAAATCAAGATTTTAATCTCAACAAATCTCAATAGTTGGCGTCCCACTAAACCAAATTGTTTTATCCTCTACGCATCTTCGTCCGTGCTATGAAGGAACGTGCTTGGTTTTCAAATTGAATTCTATATATTTTTTTCATGGATATTTAATGTCGATTTATTTGTAATTTTACAGGGCTCTCGGCAAACCAATAATTCTACATATATCGATCGATCTACACAATATACATGTTGGAAATTATTTAAATTAGAAATTAAGGCTTCACCAGAGATATGTCGGTATAGGTAGGAAATTAAAAATTATAAAAGGGGGCAGTTGAATGAATCTCGACGAGCTGTCAAGAGGCGTTTCAGCATGGGTTGGCTCCAAATTCACATTTCCTAGCAAGCATATTTTGATGCACAGAGGGCAGCTGGTGGACACTCATTAGTAAATTAAGGGCAAAAAATTGTTTAGCATTTTAATTACGGATAAGGGATGTAGAGGTTTCAGGGATCGGTGTTTGCATCTGTAATGTTCAACGGTTGCAATCTGATATCTTGTAGCAAGCATAAATTTTGATGGATATCCGCTTCGACACCGAAAGGGTGTGGAGTGAGCCGGGGTTGATTGCGTGAGATTCTACGGGTGTGGTCAGGCACGGAACCAGGATTAAAATCTTGGGTAGGCTAGATTTGCATATAATTTTAGAAAAATTCCCTATTTATCACTAAATTTATTGAGTGAAAAATTAAAACTAATCATTTATCTATATTTAAATTAAATTAGTAATAAAAAAATGAAGAGTAAAATGAAAGAAAAAAAAAAGGAAAAAATTATGAGTAAGAAGAAAGACCAAGAAGAAAGACAAAAAAAAAACAGAGAATGATGGCACTCGAACAAAGACAAAAGACAAAAAAAAAAAAAAAGATAAGTCTTACTCTGTAACTGTTAGAAAGAAAGAAAAAAAATAGGAGAAAAGAACTGTGTGTGCAGGCGAGATTCGAACCAGCATCTCCATTCCCCTTTCTAAGGCTCCCGACCAATTGTGCTAATCCAACAATCTGATTAGTAGTACTTCGATATTACCTATATTAATTTTGAAATGGGGTGGGCTGTAGCATATACCAGCCCACCCCTGGGTCCGTCTCTGGGTGTGGTGGATTGTGTTGGATGCTACAAAGGTGGCACAACAGGGATCAATGCACTGATAACTGAATGTGAGGCAGTGGTCTGGGGATTAACTTTAGTTCGCAGACTTCGAAAGGTGGTTGTGGAGACTGATTGTAAACAATTGGTTCAGCAGCTCCAGGGGCTGATCTTAATGAAAGGAACGGAAGGTGTACTCTTGTGCAGGGCTAAGCCCTTAGCCAAAGAGCTTGAGGTCTACCAATGGAATGCAATTTGCGGGGAATCAAGCAACTCACTTCCTTTCTAGCCTTATGATTACCGAATAAGATAGGATGGTATTTCATCAAAATAAAAAATAAAAAAAATTGATTTGAACAAGTTCGCTTTTTTTTTTTAAAGTATGGAATCTATTTCCATTCATTAAAGTTTTAAACCTAAAAGATAGAAATGCCGATAAATTAAATATAAACATACTGTATATTGTGTAACATGAAGTTCCACATCTGATATCTTTGGAGGAAAAGTATCTGTATAATTGATATTAGGGTCACATGGATCATACCTACTTCAACACAAATCTTTTCTCAAATTTTAAACTTCATATTATCACATATCCACGGAAATACTCTTGAACGTACAAGCACATCTATAATGTAATCGATTTAAATCTCTTTCTTTTCCCCTCATAATGTTGCCCCGAATTTTGGGGTGGAGTTACCCTTTTTTACAATAAAACTTTAGGTGCATGAGTTCAACTCCAATCACCTCTTTTTTTTTAATTAGATAAAAATTCGACGCATTGGACAGACCAGGTGGATCGATAGGACGAATAAATCGGTGATGGACAAACCGTCAATACAAGAAAATTGCAAAGCAGAACCAAACCAGATAAAACCAAATTACAAGAGTGCAGTTACAGACACAACTGGCTAGTACTACCAAAGAAAGAACATAAGTAAAGTGCGACAACTCATTTGTCAGTTGGTAGAGGCGACGTAGAGAATCCCTGGGGAACTAAATGGAAACCTATGATTTGGAATCTACCGACGAGCCTTTAGGTTTTGATCACGTCCACGACCTCTCGCACGTCTACAATTGAGAAGAGCACCGCTCTTAAACTGCTAACCTCAAAGCCAAATAACAATACAACCAAGCAACTCAACAAACCTAACAAATCCACAAGGCTTTTTCCCCAACGGGTCGCTTTGGCCTTGAGTCCAAAGGAAAGCTGGCGTGCCTAAACAGGCTGCTTTGGACCCAAGGCAAAACCTTGGACCCAAAGGAAGGCAATCGGGCCCTGGCTAGAAAGTCAAACCCAAGCTAGCAACCAGTGATCACCAACAGCCAACGCCGAACAAGCGGATAGCCAACCATCAACGATCACGTTTCTTCTTCGCTTGGCTTGGCTTTCTTTTTCGACAAAATCTTCCCACTTCTGGTGTGAATGGTTGCGATATGATGAATGCACGATTTGCGGATATTGACATATGGAGGAAGAGCGTTGACCACTTGTCTTGGAATTTGAGCCACCAAATAACCTGATTGGCTCTCAACGTTCTTCCTCCATATGTCAATATCCCCCAATCGTGCATTCATCCCCCTCAGTTGAGTATTAATCAACACATGTATATGCTTAGCATTTGCCTTGGCCTCCCCTTAGATCCTCCAAAATTGCCTTTATGTCATCACGAGGTGGGTCACGTTTTGGATGACCCGGGAGCCTATAAGGTGGCCTTTTCTCTTGTTGAGGATGGTAGGCACCCCAATTGGGGTATCCATCATTCCTTTGTTGGTAATTGCCTTGGCCCCTATAAGGACCTCTCATATAATTCACCTCTTCACCACTTCCTTGACATGTGGGAGAGTGGTAGTGATATGGCTTGATGAACCACACTCTATTCAAGGTTGATTAGCTGATAAAGACCTCACTTTCTTCTTCAACTTCCTATTCTTATCCTCTATCAGTTGTTGTCGCACATCAGGATCTATCTCATTGGAGGGTTGATAAAATGCCATGGATGGTGTGAGGGCCTCGTGTCAAGATTCACGGGGGTCCCATATGTAGTATTAAACTCAGTGAGCTTGTCTAGTGCTTCCCATGCTTGTTGAGGAGTCATCTCAATGTATCGATGATGAACGATTTTTAGTCGCGTAAACCGTATCACAATAAAACTCAAACCTACAAACTAGTATAACAAGCAAGTAAGAGGTCGACCCCACGGAGAATCAAGTATTTCTCAACAATGTGTATTTACCAATTAGTTGAAAGGGGGGTTTTTGGGTGATTGAAATAAGAAAGAAAACAAAATAAACTATAAACAGATTGATGCAAAACAATTCAGAGAAGATCGATCTACCTACAACTATCCACTTTATTTGGTTGAATTGATGTTGTAACTTCCTCTTGCCCTTTTAGGTTTCCTATGAGTGCATTGTCCCAACATAATATAGTTACTAGTCCAATCAGTCCTAGAAACTCTTATCAATCGAACATTCCCTAAAGAAGGATTTAACCCAACTAATAGCTTTAAGTTCAGAGATTAATCAAGGTATTTGCAGTCCCTAAAGAGGGATTTAACAACACATCCAACTTCCTACTTATCCAATTAGTTAAACCAGCCCTAAAGGGACAAGTTTGCTACTTGGGTTAAGGTTCACAATCAGGAATCTACAAAACCCTAGCAATTGAATTGATCTAACAAGTTGGCTAGACAAGAAAGAACAAAACAATCAATCAATAAGCGCAAAGAAGTTGAATCATTCAAATATAGGAAACAAGGAACAAGAATTAGAAACTCACAATCAATCCAAATAAAGCTTCTGAAGACTCCACCTTGATTGTAAGATCTTGAGACCTAACGTACAGGTGATCTAAAGGATGATGAAAGACAAAAGGCTGGGTTTCAAGGTCTTGAAACCTAGACTAAAATGTTTTGGAATATCACGTATATATTTCTATTTGAATTGTTCTCTCACAGGAAAGAATCCGAGGCCAACCTTGTTGGGCCTAAATTATCATGGGTTGTTTATTGGGCTATGAGATGGGATTTGGTCTTTATAGATTTATATATGTGTTTCTCATCTAACCCACTTTATGTACTAGATACATTATGGATGTTCTTTTAGGATTTCATTTTTCATACAAGGAAAGAACCGATCCTTAGTTGATCATACTTGATCATGAAGAAAGTCGAAGGAACAATCTTGGAAGGCACACAAAAGATCATTTTTGGAAGGAATTCAAATGTCTTGGAAAGAATTTGAAATTCAAACGGTTCTCCCTTCAAGAAACTCTACAAGTGTTCCGACTATAAAAAGACGAAGGCTGAGAAGGATGGAGACTAACTAAGCAAGCACTGAAGAAAATATAAGCATCCTAAAGCATTCGTCAAGTTTCTCTTACATTCTCAAAAAGCCTAGTTGTTGATCATTATTTAAGAGTTGAGAGAAACACTAGCACTTATTGTACAAGTCATTCATTTTACAGTTAGAGTTTTCATACTCGATCAAAGCACACTTGGTGTGTGGTGAGAGCTTTTATTTCACTTGTAAGGTTGAGAGCTAGAATAGAAGCGGTGAGGCTTTGTATAGAGAAAGGGAAGTTTCTCTAGGAAGTTCTAGGCTCAAGTGAAGTGAAATAAGAAGTGTTTGAATCCTACGGGTTGGATAACCCTAGGCGGGGACGTAGGCCTGCTGGTGCCGAACCTCGTTAACAATTCGTGTGTTTATCTTTTATATTCCGCATTTACATTATCATATTCGATTTTACTTTGTCAAGTCCTGATAGCCTATATCAAGGTCTTGACAAGTTGCACTAAATTTCTATTGTTTCGAAAATCGTCCATACTCTATTCATGTGTTCACCAGGTTTTGAAAGTGAAGAATTTCCTAATCATGTGTATAAATTGGACAAAGCTCTCTATGGTCTCAAACAAGCCCCAAGAGCTTGGTATGAAAGATTGTCCAAATACCTTCTTGAAAATGGTTTTCAAAGAGGATTGATTGATAAAACTCTCTTCATCAAGACTCGTGGAAATGATCTTTTGATTGTTCAAATATATGTAGATGATATATTATTTGGTGCTACTAACAATTCCCTCTGCAAGGAGTTTTTTGAAATTATGTGCAGAGAATTTGAAATGAGTCTCATGGGAGAATTAAACTTCTTCCTCGGCTTACAAGTTCTTCAAACAAGTAAGGGTATCTTACTGAATCAAGGGAAATATACCAGGGATCTACTAAAGAAATACAAAATGGAACAATCAAAGGTAGCAAAGACCCCTATGAGCTCCACTCTCTCCCTTGATCAAGATAAGAAGGGTAAGAATGTGAACCAAAAAGAGTACAGAGGTATGATTGGTTCTCTCCTATACCTTACTGCTAGTAGACCTGATATAATGTTCAGTGTCTGTATGTGTGCTCGATTCCAAAGTGACCCCAAAGAGTCTCACCTTATTGATGTGAAAAGAACCTTCAGATATCTAAATGGATCTCAAGACCTTGGGCTCTGGTATCCCAAACAGAGTAACTTTCATTTAACATGCTACTCAGATGCAGATTTTGCAGGATACAAGGTTGATAGAAAAAGCACTTCTGGTTGTTGGCAACTCCTAGGATCCTCCTTGATAAGCTGGCACTCTAAGAAACAAAATTCACTAGCCTTATCAACTGCAGAAGTTGAGTGCATTGCTGCTGGTGCATGTTGCTCTCAGATTCTTTGGATAACACAACAGCTCAGAGACCTTAGAATTGATCTTAGAGGTATTCCTATATTATGTGATAATACTAGTGCTATTTCCATCACTAAAAATCCAGTGCAACACTCGAGAACCAAGCACATTGATGTGAGACATCATTTTATAAGAGATCATGTGGAGAAAGGTGATGTATCAATATCCTTTATATCCACTGATTTTCAGTTAGCTGATATTTTTACTAAACCACTCCCTGAAGACCGTTTCAATTTTATTAGACTGGAGTTGGGTATGCTTAATAGGGAAGCACTTTCTTAGGGGGAGTAATTACTCCCTATATGAAAGTTCAGAATTCAAATGACATCTCAAGGCCTTGACTCTATAAGGATCTGAGATGATCATACGAATAAAATTATATTGGATCAAAACTCTGTTATTATCCTATGGATATTCAACAAAAGTGTATTTTGATTTTATTTATCCCTTTCAAATATTGGTTTCCGCATATTTTAGTTCCCATTTTTAAAATATTCCAAATCTCTTTAATTTTTGCAAATGGATTTGACACGTTGGGTTTAGAAAAATCAGATCATCATTGCTTACTATTCAAGTGAGTTAATGAATCTGTACTTGCCAATTTGAAAAAGTAGAGAGACGATTCTGTTTCTAGATTTTTTGCTTTTTAATCCCTCCCTCCTCTCGGTCTAATCTACTCCACTCTCACTCTCTCTGTGTTCATTCTCTCTATCACCGAGTTCCAAAAACCCTCTCTGTTTCTGAAATCAAAATGGTGGGATCAAAGGGCTCTTCAGCATCTCCGTCTCCAGCACCTTCTACTAAGAGGTACAAGATGCCGGCCAACAAGGGGAAGCAAATCATGGAGGAATCTGAAGAACATTCCGAGGATTCCAGCGAGAACTCACCATCACCACCACCTCTGATAAGGAAATCCAAAGGCAAAGCTCCAGCCACTTCTGCTCCTGCTCGGCCTCCCCAGGTATCTTCTGGCATTTCCCCCAATTGGTTTTGCTCTAAAGAGGTTGAGGACTCCTGGAAACAGGACTTTTGCAACTGTCGATTATGCTTCTGTGATGCTGTCGATTTCAACCTTCTCCAATCCATGCCCTTGCCCTGCATTTCCCTCCTCAAATCTACCTGTTTCTGGACCTTGCTCAACCCTGTCAATTTTTCCTATCCCCAACTTACCCGACTCTTTTATGCTAACCTTACTGTTCATCGGGTAAATGGAACCCTCACCCTAGTATCCAAGGTCAAGAACACCCGAATCTGCCTCTCTCCTGAAAGCCTTTCTCTCATCCTTGATCTTCCAACTGAGATTCCCACAAAAGAATTCCCAAGCCGATTTGAGTGTCTCTCACGAGCACGAGATGAATTCTTCCTAAAATCTCAAGGCCCTGGATCTTCATCCACCCTCAAACCCACTCACACTGCCCTAAACCTTCAAGCCAAGCTCATCTTCACCATTCTGGCTCGCTGTATCTTCCCACGCATCCATTCCAGGGAATTGGTGACCGAGAATCTTCTCGAGATCCTCTTCCTAATCATGAACGGATACGAGCCTGACTTGCCCAAACTCATTCTCGACTACATGACCCATGTCTCTACCTCCTCTCGGCCTATGCCTTTACCCTATGAAAACCTCTTGCCCAAAATCTTTGAAGCCTTTGACATTGACACATCAGGAGAAGAAAAGCAAACCTACAGTGGGATTGTTGATGAGGGTTGTCTAAATAGATTGGGCATTGCCAAAAACCTGAGGGGGCAATGGTTTCTGAGGAAGGATTCGAAGGGAAAACATGTTGTTGAACCTAATATGAACGAGGATAGATTGGTTGCTGTGGAGACTGAGATTCAAGACCTTAGGTTTGATCTGAGCAGAATGTGGTCGGATGTGGTGATTCGCCAGGACCAGACTCATGAGCTACTCTCTATGGTCAACTGCAAGCTTGATCAGATGATGCTTCTCAATGCTCTCACCTGCACTGCTACAGGCTCTATCATGCCAATGGAGCAAGAAACTTTTGATCATGTGCGTGAGAAGACAGGGAATGTCATCCTCAACTGTGAAAATCAAGTGAAGAAACGTCCCATTCTGCGCCCCACTCATCATGAACCCACCATTCTCACAATCGAGCAATATGGTGTGGTCAAGAAATACATGGATGTGGAGCGTTAGAGACAACTTGCAGAAATGGAGAGAGACAAGATCTCCAGAGACGCCCTTGATAGGTGGAGGAAGAAGTGTAGAGATGAGGTAAGAAGGAAGTACCTTCCACGCAACAAGAAGTACCCCACCTTCAGCGAATGGGTTGAGAAAGGCGCTGGCATAGCACCTCCTGAAGATCCTAATGCTCCTGGCGCCCCTGGTACATCTTCTGCTGCTGGGCCATCCTCTGCTAAGAAAGGCAAGAAGGCTCTAAGGAGCAAGAAGAAGAAGGCTGCAGATGGGGATTCTGACTCAAGGCCTTGATCTTCCACCCTCTTTGCTATACTTTCTAAAAACTCGTCTTTTGCTGCTCGTCTTTTAAAACTCCTGGTCTTTTGGTTGTTTTTTTTTTGGTTGATGTTTCAGACATTTTCACCTCTCTGCCCTTTTGTTGGAAGACAAAAAGGGGGAGAATGTTTTGGTTGCTGCGTTTTGGCACTAGTTGGTTAAATGCTTGATGTTTTTAAAACTTAGATGATCCAAACATTTTCTGCTCATATAATATAATATGCTTATTTCCTTATAATGATTGCTGGAAATATGTTATGAATATGGAAACAGGTTTTGTCTTCCATCAAGGGTGAGATTGAAGACTCCACCTTGATTGTAAGATCTTGAGACCTAACGTGCAGGTGATCTAAAGGATGATGAAAGACAAAAGGCTGGGTTTCAAGGTCTTGAAACCTAGACTAAAATGTTTTTGGAATATCACGTATATATTTCTATTTGAATTGTTCTCTCACATGAAAGAATCCGAGGCCAACCTTGTTGGGCCTAAATTATCATGGGTTGTTTATTGGGCTATGAGATGGGATTTGGTCTTTATCGATTTATATATGTGTTTCTCATCTAACCCACTTTATGTACTAGATACATTATGGATGTTCTTTTAGGATTTCATTTTTCATACAAGGAAAGAACCGATCCTTAGTTGATCATACTTGATCACGGAGAAAGTCGAAGGAACAATCTTGGAAGGCACACAAAGGATCATTTTTCGAAGGAATTCAAATGTCTTGGAAATAATTTGAAACTCAAACGGTTCTCCCTCCAAGAAACTCTACAAGTGTTCCGACTATAAAAAGACGAAGGCTAAGAAGGATGGAGTCTAACTAAGCAAGCACTGAAGAAAATATAAGCATCCTAAAGCATTCGTCAAGTTTCTCTTACATTCTCAAAAAGCCTAGTTGTTGATCATTGTTTAAGAGTTGAGAGAAACACTAGCACTTATTGTACAAGTCATTCATTTTACACTTAGAGTTTTCATACTCGATCAAAGCACACTTGGTGTGTGGTGAGAGCTTTTATTTCATTTGTAAGGTTGAGAGCTAGAATAGAAGCGGCGAGGCTTTGTATAGAGAAAGGGAAGTTTCTCTAGGAAGTTCTAGGCTCATGTGAAGTAAAATAAGAAGTGTTTGAATCCTATGGGTTGGATAACCCTAGGCGGGGACGTAGGCCAGTTGGTGCCGAACCTCGTTAACAATTCGTGTGTTCATCTTTTATATTCCGCATTTACATTATCATATTCGATTTTACTTTATCAAGTCCTGATAGCCTATATCAATGTATTGACAAGTTGCACTAAATTTCTATTGTTGCGAAAATCGTCCATACTCTATTCATCCCCCCCCCCTTCTAGAGTATTATTTGTCGCCTTATAGACTCTTCAGCTTCAAATTGCAAATAGAATGAAGAGAGTTTAGCCTCCCATGGCGAACATCGCTCTCAATTAATCTCCAACTAAAATCGTCTTGAATCAGAACCTAATGAATGAATGGAAACCTAGGGCTAAGCCCTCTCTCAATTTTGTCCCCTTCGTGTCCAAGTCGGCCTCCAAAAGACCAAGATAGGTAAATAGGGTTTACATATGTAAAACCATCGCTGAACTCCGAAACGCGTCGCTCTGGGCAAATGCGGCGGCCGCGGTAAATTGCTGCGCCCGCGGCATATTGCGGCGCCCACTGCAATGGTCTTTTACGAAAAATATTCTTTGAATCAGTTCTCGACATCAACAGAAAAGTTGTAGCTCTCTGAAAGAGCTTGCCAACGCATGATCATAATAGTCAATCGGACAATCGAGGCCTCTAAAAAGTGCAAAACAGGTTCGGCATGTCTGGCGACAACTTCTGCAGACTTGTTCTTCGTTTAGGCTCGCTTTCTCTTCTCAGGACCTCTTTAGATCTTCATTTAAGTTTCTTCGATCAAATAGACTTACTCATCTTAATGCATCATCAACCCATGTCTCCTCCTCGGATCAACAATTACCTAAAATAATCAATAAAAACGTGTAAATTCCGACTCCAACAACATAGAGAACAAATATGCAAATCATACTTAAAACATGCATGATATGCATCATAACTAAGCTAAATGCAACCTATTATGACCATCTAAATGCATGTCATCAAATTCCCCCACACTTAAGCTTTTGTTTGTCATCAAGCAATGAAAAACAAACATAGAATTGATCATCCCACAAATAAGATCTTCATGCTATAGTTTTAGAAATGCAACATCAAGCAATAGGAGCCATGAATAAGAGAACAAATATCCTAGTAAATATATGAGCGATCCAATAGTAAAGGCAAATTTAATCCAACCTGACCGGGATAATGTGTTTCACTCAAGCTCTCATGTGTTTAGGCTTTAAAGTCCAACTCTCAACTCAATCCAAAATGCTCTATACACCGTGAAAGTCATCACTTGCAAACAACATGAGGACTTTTATAGGGTTGTAATGGGGCTTTGGTAGGAACATAAGGCATGGGAAATATTTAGGCTTGTGGTGCTAAACATCCGGGCAAAAAGGAACAACAACCAACCAGAACAACACCAAAACTTCCATACTTCGCAAACCATTCCAATAATATAAACTCCAATAGACAACAATGAGCACTCTTCGATTTCAATAGCCATACACCTCATGCAATTTTTCCATTTGGATGATGACTTCGTTTCTTTTCTTTTATGCTTACTTTTGCCCCTAGGTGAATTTTATCCTGCCTAGGTCCAAGCTTACTGGACTTTTACTCCTAAGTGAATTTTATCATCCTCAGACCCCTAGTAATAAGTCATCTCTATTATGCAAGAAGGGTTACCTTATTTCGGCTATGCCTCTCGCAATGCACTAGCATACATACATCATCTCTACTCAAAAGCAGCTCCAACATAAAGATATATTTTTCACCAATTCTCCTCGTAATTCCCGGATAGGGTCAAGCTAATCATTGGCTATGATATTTTTTTTTGGAGCTATAAAAAAAAGGCTTTACGGATCAGACGGGTTTCAAGCAAAGGATAATGCAAAGGGTAGATGATAGAGCATATTTAGTAGTGCATAATAGATTGCATTTAGCATAATTTAAGTGTGAATATTGCATATATTTAGTTGAATTTACATAATTACTTGTTGAGTTGGAAGAGGCGGAATCTACATGATTTTATGGTTTATTTCAGGTAAAGTAGATTGGAGGTGAAATGAATTTGAAAAGAACGAAAATAAGCTAAGAAAGATACATAGGAGCTGCGAAGACAAGGGAGAAGCAGCTCGGAAGAATCGCTGGCCACCCCGCGGCTCGAAGAGAATACCGAAGGAGTTCGCTGATCGCCGGTCGCCCCGCGGCCTGGCTTGGCTGCCCCGCGGCCCGTGCAGAAACTGAACATTCAGCCCGGATTTTAATTAGGGTTTTGGTCTAAGTTATTTGGCCGACTTTCTAAAGACTATTTAAGGCTTTTCTAGTTAATATTTTCATTGACCTTATGCACATTATTCCATTGTTGAGAGCGCCGTTGAGCATGAGCAACTAAACTCTCGAGGTTTCGCCTACAGTTTGGATCTTTGATTGTTGAATTGTGAGTTTCTTAATCTAGTTCTTATTCCTATTGCAATGTTTTGACTTCTTTGTGCTTAATTGCTTGAATGTGTTTTATTCTCTTTGGCCTGGCCGACTAGTTAGAGTAGATTCATTCAATTTCTATGGTTTTGTAGATTCCTCGTAGCGAACCTTAACCCAAGTGTCAATCATATCCCTTCAGGACTCGTAGGACTAATTGGATGTGTAGGAAGTTGAATATATGTTAAATATCGACTCGTAGCTTGATATTGCATGTACCTTGGTTAATTCATATTCTTAATGCTATCTCTAGGTTAAATCTTAACCGTGTTAGGGTTATTTAGAGATAAGGGTTGCTAGGACTCGTAGGACTAGTAATTTACATAAGATCTGGACAAGGACATTGATAGGAAAAGACAAGAACTAGAGGCTGAAACAAGGATCGAATTCATCAATCGAAGTGATAAATTGTAGGTGAACCTATTTCTCTCCACTGCATTCTACAATATATTTACTTTGTTTTCTTACTCCTACTTTGATAAAAGGCAGACCGTTTACACACCAAAAACCCCCATATTCTCTATTAGCGATTAGAATTATACTTGAATTGAATAAATTTCTCTGTGGATCGACCTCTTGCTTACACACTATACTAGTTGTGAGTTTGAGTATTCTTTGGCAAGAACAACGACAGGTTTTCCTCTTGTTAGTAGATAAGGTATATATAATATAGCTAAAGAAAACATGCCTCATTCATTTGAAATTCACAAGCAACAAACATGTGCAATACGGTATTGAAATAAGAAGCATATGGAGAGTATAATCACACAATAAAAGCAAAAGGGAATAATATGTAAAATCCCCTATAAGGCCAAAACAAACTCACAAAGGTTATATTTTTTGAGATTTCAACTAAACCTCAACTATGAACCATATTTGCTCAATTATATTATCAAATCATGCTCCAAAAATCATTTTCAAGCAATTCAATCAAATCATGGGATTTATGCAATAAGATCATAAAAATAAATTAGAGGACAAACTAAACCAAGATGGGTATATTTAATAACACCTAAATGCAATGCATGCTATTTTTTTTTCAAATATGATATATGAGTAAAAATAAATATAAAGACATAAATAAACATGATATGCAAACTCTATCTATATGCAATGCAATCCCTCCCCCACACTTAAACCTTTCATTATCCTCAATGAAACATAAAAGACAACAAAAAATAGAAAGAAGAAATTGCACTAAATAGACCAAAATTTGGGCCTATTTGCACAAATAGCCAAGAGGGTGAAAAATTGGCTTAAAATAGCCTGGCCATATCTTGCAAATATAACAGCCGGTTTTTTGGAACTGTTCACAACCGGGATTAGCAGGTGACCATCTCCCTCCTCCTTTCGTTTCACTCTGCCAATCTCAAGGCCGCTTCCGACCACCGTCTCTCTCTTTCTTGCTTCGGCGCCACCACCACCTCGCCCGCTCCGACACGCCACCGTCGCCGCCCCATCTTACATTGATTTCAAAAAGGAGGAACAACCTTTCGCCATTTTCGCAGATCTTGAGCGGGCTCACCTCCGAGGTCGCAAACATGGCGGTTCCAGCCGAAGAAGCCATCGCCGCCCTCTCTACATTCCTCTCTCGCTCCCCTTCCCTCCCTCTCTCCTCCCTCCTTCCATCGCCGCTGCCAGCGTCGGAGATCCTCGGCCCCTCGCCGTCTCGGCTTCGTTCAAACCCCTAATCTTTGACTGCGACAACATCATATGGAGTCAGAGCACTTGCATCGCCAGGCTTTCAACCACGCCTTCAATTTCTTCAGCGTCCGCTGCCCTTCCTCCCACTCCTCCTCTTCCTTGCCTTCTCCAGCTATCGGTGGTTCTTCGTCTCCCCAATACGGCCAGCTTCCCTAATTGTACTGCTTTTGTTTGATTGCAAGTTCTGTTGCCAATTTGAGATGAAATTGGGGTTTTGTTGTTGATTGTTGACAATGTTCTGGATTTATGTACAAAGATATGATCTTTCTAATTGCAAGAGTTAACACACAGCAACTATAGAACCCTAGATTTGCAGTGACAGTCATCAATGGGATGCATCAAATTAATCAAATTTAACTCAAAGCTGATTGATGGTATTTTCATTGCATGCATCAAATTAATCAAATTTAACTCAACTATCTAGATCTTCAGTGTTACACAGACTATTGCCTACGAACATTATGTCGCAGTCTTCATGTGGGCTGATGCTGAATCTATTGATTGTTTAGTCATTTTCCTCTAATAGTTATTAATGAGAGCAAAGATCTTTTCCTCTAATGCTTATTAATGTAGCAAAGATCTTTTCCTCTAATGGTTATTAGCAAAGATCTTTTCATTCCTGCAGGTGGTTAAATACTTTAATATTATGGCTTATTGGGTTGAAATCGTATTTATAGTGCCAAACATCATAATTTTTTTCTCAACACAGTGGGTTTTGCTTAAATATTTTGACAAAACTTGGCCTATGACTCTTATCTTAAGCTGGCAGCAAAGGAAATGTCTTATTTCAGGATTGTTATTTCTTGATATCTTCAGGGTTTAGGAGTGATTAATGGGTGTGCTGATTGAAGAGCCCTAGCATTTTTTTTCACTTGTAACTAATGGATAAGTACCTCATTCTTTGTGTCTTTCTGAGCATAGCATGTTCATAGGGAGAAGTTAGTAAGGTCGATGTTGGACAGCTAAGAATGTAATTGATGTACTTCCATGCATTTTCTTTATAGACATTGTGTGCAACCAACTAAAATTATTGAGTTTGATTGATTGGGACTGTTTTGGGTTTTTTCGAGGTCATAGATGGAGATTTATGACAATGTTCTGTATTTAGCAAGTACAATTAGCTATACCTGATTAGTGATTTTCTAGAACTTCACCACGCTTTTCTTTTCATTGATGTGTACATTAATAGCTGTAGACTCAATTGAATTTAGGTACATGGATTTCACCTTTGGTTGACAATTGTTTTTGACAGAGATATATCCATTTACTTTGTTTTTATTTGGGTTCTAATTTAGGATGCAGTATCCATGGATGTCACCTGTGTGATGAAGATTCTTATGCTAGATTTAACTTGCCTACTACTTTATCTTATAGTGTAAGATGTTGGGGACAAATGTTGCAAATACACATGGGCTGCTGCAGAAACCAACTCTTTGTGCTTCAAGAAGTGAATGGGTTGTTCTTGTCCAATGCAAGAGCTCCTCCACTAACAAAATCAAGGTGTTGCAGTGTCCTGATTCCGGGAGCCGGAGGCTTACTGCCTGCAGGAGGCTGATCAGCTCACAAGTTGTTGTGGATCACGTCGAGGCTTTCTGTTTCTCTTTTATTCTCTGTTTGATATTGTTTTAGGATGCAACATATAGTGTGCAGTTCATACTTGTAGTCAGTCTTTTGAAGGATTAATTACTATTACTTGTTAAAATAGAATTGTAAATATCCTTACTCCTAACTCTAATGGTTTATCTCAACAGGTACCAAGAACTGGCTAATAGGGTGGATGAAGCATTAGGATTCTCGGCTGCTTCTAGACTTACGGTTGATCATCCCATAATGACCACCACTGAATTCTGGACATCACATGAGTGCTTTCTTTTGCTGTATGAAGAGGCACTGACCAGACTGGATTCAATTTCAAAACCAGAGAGTCAATTATTGTTCATAAGATACTCAGGTCAATTTCAAAACCTAATATTTCCTAAATCCCTCAATTAATATTTCCTAAATCCCTCAATTGAATGTGTTCACTGATCTTAATATGCATTCATAATGAAGATGGATGGAAAATAGCCTATAAGCTCAATTGGTAGAGCGTTGTGTTTGCACACAAAGATGTGAGTTCAACTCTCACATAGGCTAATACGGAGTATGCGTTCATATCTCTATGGACTTATACGATTGAATATGGTAGGAAACATATACACTAATGGCAGGACAAATTTATGAATCTGGTACGACAAATTTATGAATTATGAATATCTCTGAACTTATAAAATTATGAACTTGGTAGGAAATATATAGACTAGTGGTAGGACAAATTTGTAAATCTGGTAGGATAAATATACGATATTGGTATGATAAAAATGTAATCACCGAAATTCCTAAGTGTATAACTTGACACTAATGGTAGGATAGATGTACACGAATGGTAAGATATATTTGTACTGTTGGCAATGAAGTAGAATTAATATTGATCAATCCACATATCCCAGACTAGTAATCATTGAGGCGTGAATTGACCCTAATCTCAATCTCAATTACCAATCCATAAATCTCAATCTCAACCCAATTTCTATCAATCAAATTCATGAATCCAATCTAATTCACTGCTAGAACGGCCGAATTACAGCCTCTACTCTTGGATATAATGTTACTTATGTTTCCTTCATCTTCTGTTGTAGACTAGAAGCCCTCTACCCTTGGTTGTTTTTCTGAAATTTGTGGAACATAATTTGCTACGGTTTCTAGCTTGATTTTCCTTGAAAGCTATTTAAATTGGTATGATAGATGCACAAAAATGGTAGAATAGATGCAAACTAATGGTAGTAGAAAACAACGATATCGGTAGGACCAGAATGGTAGGATTGATGGAAACTAATGGTAGGAGAAAACAACGATATTGGTAGGATCATAATGGAAACCCAGTAATTCCTGTATAACTTGACACTAATGGTAAGATAGATGCACACTAATGGTACGATATATTTTTACGATTGGAAAAATGTAAATGCATAATTGACTTTACGAAAAAAATTTACTTCCACATGAATCTCAGAAAAGCAAAAGGAGAAGGCAGGCTCCACCGGCAGAGACTGATGTTATATGAACCACAGATGCAAAAGTTATACATGGATATATCATGTGTGATGAGGAATCTCAAGCTATGGTCCCTATCCTGGATAAAGTTAGTGCTGCACTGAAAGATAAGATCCAAGTAGTGAATATTGACACTCAAAAGTACCCAGTCATCGCTGACAAGTTCATGATCATCACAGATTTGTCCTATCACCAATGTATATATTTCCTGTCATGTTTATAATCGTATAAGTTCAGAGAGATTTATGAATTTATCCTAACATGTTCGTAAATGTGTCCTACCATTAGTATATATTTTCTGCCAGGTTCATAATTGTATAAGTTTAGAGAGATTCATGAACACACATACTCCTTATTAGCCTATGTGAGAGTCGAACTCACATATTTGTGTGCAAACACAACGCTCTACCAATTGAGCTAATAGACTATTTTCAATGGGTCCTTATGATAGTCTAGGCATCAAAAAATGATAATTTCGCAGGAAGCAAAAATAGCGCTTGAATTTGTAATCTTAATTTGCAAGTTATGCAATTGATCAAAAAGAGAGTATAAATTACGAACTCTCTGCAACTCGTCTCATAAAACCGTCACATTGGGGTAGTTTTGTTATAAGAAAAAAGAACAACTACAAAGGATAGGTAAAAGATCACTTACCCATCGCTGCCACTGTCATCGGACAAACTTCTTGCACTTTTTCAAGTATGAAAGGAAAGTTGTACACTATTGGTAGGACGGAAATATTCTATTGGTAGGATGGGGACTGTATCATTTCCTGGAATGAACGGGTAACTTTTTCCCCGTCATTTCCGCTTCTCTCATATTTTGCCTCACTTTTTGTAGAGCATGTTATGGTGTTTCAGATCCCCCTCTCAAACTTATATATGTTCTCGGGGGACACACATCAATGCAATCATTGCTTTTTCCCCTCATAAATGCTCCCCCCTTTCCTCAAAGGAGGAACCCTGTTTTGGCGCCAAAACTACACTGACAGCCCGCCAAATCAGCTACAGTGAATCTTTCCAAAATATCTCCAGGTATGGAAAGACAGGTTTAGCCTATTGGTAGGACAAATTAATTCTATTGGTAAGATGGACAGTCTACAGTTTTCTGAAATGAACAGAGAATGCCTTTTGGTGCCACATGTCACTGACAGCTACAGTGTAGCTACAGTGTCCCCCACCTTCACCTGCAACTTTCTCTCCCGGTTGCTATTTTTATTTGCAAAAAATGGTCACTTTCTACCCCATGCAAATAATAAAGGCACATGGCTAGTTGTGTAAAGTTTTTTTTTTTTTGGTCTAGTTATGCAAAATGGCCAAATAAAAACATAGAGGAAAAGATGAATGAAATACTCACAATGTGGTGGACGAATAGGCTCATGAACATATACCAATCCATTGGTTCGAGTGGGGCTTGCGGTGGCCTCTACCTACCCGCTTCAGCTGATTCCGACGACTTTTCCTGAAAAGTTTCTCTATCCAAAAACTAAAAGCGACTATCTAATGCCTAATGGGAAACCTAATTTATTGAAAAGAAAACTAGCTAACTATGAATTGAAATAACTAAATTAGAAAGTTTACCTCAGGTTGCCTCCCGAGAAGCGCCGTTCTTTAATGTCATTGGCCTGACTTATTCTCAATCTCAAGATCTTATCTATCAGACATCGTCAATGCCATCAGTAGCCTATCATATTCCTGTGCACACATCTTACAAAAGACATCATAGCACGATAAATTGAAAGTATAAAATATAAAATTCAAAAACCCTTTCAATTTATCAAAGAGTCTAGCATGACTCTCTCTTGAAGGAATATGATACCACCAAAACAGTTCCGCTGGTGGATTATCAAAATAGCAATCAAAAGGATCAACATAATCACCATTACCTTCCAAATTGAAAAAGTTTACCTCTATTACCTCTTGAGCCTCAGCTGATGGTTCTGGACCTGGTTCATTAATGGACGAGCACAGAATGGATGATGCAGATGGAGTAGGAGACACATCACATGTAACCTCATGCGTCGACTCATGAGATTCCAATTCAGGAAGCACTAGAACCTTTTCTCCATCATCGAAGAAACTATCGTTGTCATCAAATAATTCCTCCTCCTTTTGAACATCCTTATTATGTTGAAACCACCTAGAAGGGAATGAATGCAACACAATGATTTCGATAGGATCCCACACCCTTTTCTCCTTCAATTCTTCAATGGGCGGTGGGATGAGTTTCTCAAAATCAAGAGAAGAAGACGTTGCGGGCTCCTCAGTAGCACTGCGGCGGTCGCCGCCTGGCTGCGGCGGTCGCTGCTCCTCAGATCTTTCACCCTCAGTTACGACTTCATCTCCTCCTTCTTCTAAGCCCCTTTCTTCCTTACCTTGGGGACCAACAATTAGTTTTCCAATTTGGCTCATTAGTTCCTCCAAGGTCTAGTTTTGCTGAGCCATATGATTTTCCAAATTCCTATTGCGCTCATGTAGCTTCTGCACTAATTGTGTAAGGCTCTGGAATGGATCCTCTATGTGTGCGATAGAGTCCTCCATTGGTGGAGAAAATGTGGCAAGCAATTCTTCCTGTGCAGCATGGTAATCCATATAAAAGAAAAAATCCCATAACCCCGACAATCCTCCTAACCACTCCAGGCCTCCGTTACTCATGTACTCAGCAAGCGCTCGCGTCTCAACAATCATCCCATCAATTATGCACATAATCATATCTCGGATGCTGAATTGATAACCCCATGAACAATGGTCGTCAACATACTCATGCAATCTAGTGAAGTATTGGTGAAAGTTCTCACCTTCAAACTGCGCTAACCTCAACATCTTGAAAAAGTTAGTAGCAAAGGCGTCGTGAACCGTAAGATAGGCTCACAACGGGTTAGATATATGCACCAAAATCAATAAACACACAAAACAAAGAAATAAAGTTGTTTCCCGGCAACGACGCCAATTTGACGAACGATTTTTAGTCGCGTAAACCGTGTCAAAATAAAACTCAAACCTACAAACTAGTATAGCAAGCAAGTAAGAGGTCGATCCCACAGAGAATCAAGTACTTCTCATCAATGTGTATTTACCAATTAGTTGAAAGAGTGGTTTTTGGGTGATTGAAATAAGAAAGAAAACAAAATAAACTATAAACAGATTGATGCAAAACAATTTAGAGAAGATCGATCTATCTACAACTATCCACTTTATTTGGTTGAATTGATGTTGTAACTTCCTCATGCTCTTTTAGGTTTCCCATGAGTTCCCTTGTCCCGACCTAATATAGTTACTAGTCCAATCAGTCCTAGAAACCCTTTTCAATCAAACAGTCCCTAAAGAAGGATTTAACCCAACTAATAGCTTTAAGTTCAGAGATTAACCAAGGTATTTGCAGTCCCTAAAGAGGGATTTAACAACACATCCAACTTTCTACTTATCCAATTAGTTCAATCAGCCATAAAGGGACAAGTTTGCTACTTGGGTTAATGTTCGCAATTAGGAATCTACAAAACCCTAACAATTGAATTGATTTAACAAGTTGACCAGACAAGAAAGAACAAAACAATCAATGAATAAGCGCAAAGAAGTTGAAGCATTCAAATATATGAAATAAGGAACAAGAATTAGAAACTCACAATCAATCCAAATAAAGCTTCAAATTGCAAATAGAACGAAGAGAGTATAGCCGCCCATGACGAACATCGCTCTCAATCTCCAACTAAAATCGTCTTGAATCCTAACCTAATGAATGAATGGAAACCTAGGGCTAAGCCCTGTCTCAATTTCGTCCTCTTCGTGTCCAAGTCGGCCTCCAAAAGACCAAGATGGGTAAATAGAGTTTACATAGATAAAACCGTCGCTGAACTACGAAACGCGTCGCTTTGGGAAAATGCGGCGGCCGCGGTAAATTGCTGCACCCGCAGCATATTGCGGTGCCCACTGCAATGGTCTTTTACGAAAAATAAACTTTGATTTAGCTCTTGACGTCAACAGGAAAGTTTTGGCTCTCTGAAAGAGTTTTCTAACGCATGGTCATAATAGTCAATCGGACAACCGAGGCCTCCAGAAAGTGCAAAACAAGTTCAGCATGTCTGGCGACAACTTCTGCAGACTTGTTCTTCATTTAGGCTCGCTTCTTCTTCTCATGACCTCTTTAGATCTTCATTAAGCTTCTTCTATCAAATAGACTTCCTCACCTTAATGCATCATCAACCCATGTCTCCTCCTCGGATCAACAATTACCTAAAATAATCAATAAAAGCGCGTAGATTCTGACTCCAACAACATAGAGAACAAATATGCAGATCATACTTAAAACATGCATGATATGCATCATAACTAAGCTAAATGCAACCTATTATGACCATCTAAATGCATGCCATCAATCGACAAGTAGTGTATACATTGATTTGATCCTTAATTGCCGAATCAATCCCGCTGAAGAAGATCTTTTGCAAAACATATGTCGGCTGCCCATAAGTATGGCAGTGACAAATCAATTCCTTGAACCTCTCCCAAGTCTAGGCAAGAGTTTCATTCATCAATTGCTTGAAAGATGTGATTTTTTTTTGTAGCTCCGTCG
Organism: Persicaria tinctoria; assembly: GCA_037127255.1. Classification (NCBI taxonomy): domain Eukaryota; kingdom Viridiplantae; phylum Streptophyta; class Magnoliopsida; order Caryophyllales; family Polygonaceae; genus Persicaria; species Persicaria tinctoria. The sequence continues at coordinate 903,929 of JBANSL010000015.1, forward strand.
TCTTCATTGGTGGGAAGAACTTGTTCATAAATAAATCATGAAGTTCATCCCAAGTGTTGATGGATCGCGACGGCAAACTTTCAAGTCAATGAAGAGCCTTCTTTCTCACTAAGGACCAGTGGAAAGCTATCAACTGAAAACACTCCAAATTAGCTCCATCTCTATAGTGTCACACATCTCATTTTACTCCTTCATGTGCTTCATAGGGCACTCGTTGGTTTTTCCTTCAAATTGTGACCTCTTGACCATAGAAAGGAAGCTAGTTTTGATCTCGAAGTTGATGTTGGAGAGGAAAATAACTAGTTTTGGTACCTGCAGCATGGGATGCATATATTGACGTGCATTCGTTGGAATCCTCTCTATTTCCTCCTAAAGTGCTTCAGTCTCTTCTTTTGCTTCCCTAGCTGCATCGGCCTCTCTTTGGCGTGCAAGATCGGCTGTGATTTCCTTTTGTGAAGTGATGAGGGTTTCCAGTGGCCTTAGTCCTATCAAATGTATCCGACTAACCTAACTAATGTAGTTTGGTAAGTACGGGTCCATCCCACAGAGAGTCCATGATTCGTATGCAAATCAAAGTGTGTCAACAAGAACAAGAAAAAAAGAGGGGGGGTTTTGATGGTTTAAACTAACTAATTAAGAAACATAAGTAAACAAAAGTAGCAGGATAAAATAGATTGAGTGAATGAAAATGAGAGAATAGCTTAGGACAATCAATCTCAGCAATCAGGTTTCATTCATTGATCATTGAAATCAAATAAATAATTTCCTCTTAAATACTTTGTTGTGGAAAGACTAAGTCTTTTAAATCCAATTCCTTATCAACTCTAGTTAAAAGGACAAACAGACTCTGAAAACCCTAGTTATCAAAAAATCCTGAAACTATCAAGATTCAATTCAATAATTAATGAAAACTAAAGGAATTCAACAAAGACAATCGACACGTACAACCAGATATTGCATCAATTGCAAATCAATTCTTTATATAAATCACTAAATAAACCAGTTTAAGAGATTTATACTTTGCTACTCAAGAACATAGATAACTCAATTAGTAATTACCTATATCTAGCTATAGATTATCATGAAAAAACATCAGTTGATCAGGCTAATGGAAATTCACGAAAACCCTAAACATTCGGCGCAAAGAATTGATAATATTCAAATAAGAGTATTAAGAAATAGAAATCTCACAATGCAATAGAAAACCTGAAGCTTCGATTAATTTTTCCAAGAAAAGAATTTTAGTTCTTCATGCTTGAGGTGAAAATCAACAACCTCTCCATTTACCTCTCATCAATGTCTCACGAATCTCCCCAGAAAACAACAAAAACTAAAACTAAAAAACTCCCGACTATCCGTTTCTCTTTGATGATAATAATAATTCTCACGGTGAAAAGTCAAAACAAGTTACAAACTAACATCCAAAAGCCCAAACATGTGGCCCACCTCGTCAAAGCCCAAACCAAGTGACCGTCGTTGTTGCTGATGCTACAAAACTCGGGCACGGCAAAGAACTCGGTCGAGTTTTCTTACTCCACCCGAGTTCCTCCTGGATCCCCTAGCTCGGTTTGCTTCAAATGACTCGGTCGAGTTGTCTTGTTATCTTGGATCGAGTTTTTGAGGGTTCCTCCCTTTACATATGTTTGGCTCCTCTCTTCGGCTCCATTGCTCAAGGTTCCGGTTTCCGTCTTATCTTCTAACATTTACACAAGCTTAGATCCACCCCTCCACAATCACCTGAAATCATGCACACAACTCGTAGATTCCGACTCTAATTGAAATATAATCAAAACTTGAAAACTACTCTACCTCATGCATTTTACCATACCTGAACCCATCTAAATGCTTATATTAATAATACATAAATGTGCTTGATCAAACTCCCCCACACTTGAACCTTTCTTGTCCTCAAGAAAACAAAACCAATCCAATCAAACATCCCACAAATACACTCTTCATGCATTCACCTCGTCAAAATACAATCCAAAACCAAGTAGGAAGCACAAGATAATAATCAACATCATCACATGTATTTGAGCAACTCAAAGGCATAGGCACATTTCAATCAAACCTCACCGGGTACATAAAGTGTTTCACTCATCACTCTTGTGTTTAGGCTAATTCAATTCCGCTCAAACTCAATCCAATGCAACTAAGCTACATAAAAATTGAAATCCACATCACAATCTCCATCGTGGGTGACATTACAGGCAATAATCATCATGAGGTCTTGTAAGGGTACAAGCGGAGGTGGTGTTGGCTCCAGATTTGCTGCACTTTAAGGTTATACCTCTGCTGAGATTAATTCTGAGACAGTGAAGGATCCACTTGGTCAGTTTAATTAGCAAAAAAGTGAGGGTAGCACTCACAAAGTTGGTTCTCATGAATAAGGTAAAAATAGCGGTGTGGAATATAGAGGGCTTAAAGGACCCGATAAAAAATAATATTATTAATTCGTTTTGTTTTGACAATGATATTGGGATGATTGGGCTTTTGGAGACTAGGGTTCTTTTCAAGAATATTGATGAAATTAAAAATAGGCTCATGAAGGGCTGGTCGTGCTGTATGAATGGAGATGTAGCAGTCAAGGGGAGGATTTGGGTGACCTGGAACCCAGAATTGTTTGTTGTCTTTGTGCTAAGAATTAGAGAGAAACTTATTCATTGTGTAGTTGAGATTAAGGATAAGAAATACAGGTTCGCATCTTCGTTTATTTATGACTGCAATACCAAAAAAAAGAGGATTCCTTTGTGGGAGGAATTGCAACAGATAGCTGCTCAAACTGATATTCCATGGAATGCACTTGGGGACTTGAATTGTATCATGAGCTTGAAGGAGAAGTGGCCCTAGAACATAGCTAGATATGATGAATTTGTTGAATTACGCATTGCGATGGATCAGTGTAGACTAGCTGATTTGCGGTTTACTGGAGCTCAACTCACCTAAACGGGTTGGAGATGAAAAAATTGAAAGGAAACTTGACCGTATTATGGTTAATGAAAAGTGGATGGAGCTGTTTGAGAACACCAGAGATGTCTTTGGGACACCTATCTTCTCAGACCACTCCCCGGGGGTGGCTTTGATTAAAAATGAAGTATCAAGGAGACGCTACCCGTTCAAGTACAAGAACTTTTGGGGAAGTAAAGCGGAATTTGATGCTTTTGTCAAGGCGGCTTGGACTGATTTTGAAAGTGGCTCCAAGCAATTCAAACTGGTCAAGAAACTTAAGAGTATCAAGGAAGCCCTTAAACCTTGGGATAAGCCTAGATTCATGAAGCTTCAGACTCATATTCAGCTCGATAAAGGCATTATGAACGAGCTACAAATTAGAAGTCGTGCGGAGAAGGATAATGCACGACTGGATGAACAGATAGCTGGGGCAAAAAAAGCGCTAAGGAGAAATGTGGCTCATCTGATTAGCCTGACCTCACAAAAAGAAAAGTTGCATTGGCTCACAATGGGGGAGGAAACCTCCTCGATTTTTTTTACAGAAATGTAAAAGAAAAACAAGCGAGGAATGCAATTCTGGTAATGAGAAATTCATAAGATATTTTGATAGAGGATGAGGATGAAATTAGAGGGCACATACTGTGATTCTTCTCTAATTTGCTCTCTACTGCTGATCCAGTTGATGCATTCCCAGAGGAGTTACATAGTGAGGTGATGGCAGGAGATAGAGGGATGGAACTAATTCAATTGCCTAGCTATGATGAGATTAGGAAATGCTTGTGGAGTATTGGCATAAATAAGTCCCTGGGTCCGGACGATTTTGGAAGAAATTTTTTTAGAGATGCATGGAGTGTGGTGGGGCATGACACTTGTGAAGCTATCCTGGAAATATTCAAAAATGGCAAGGTGCTCAGACAACTAAATAGTACCTTCATCTCTCTTATTGCAAAAGTGTCCAACCCCACCTATGTTAGAGACCTTAGACCGATATCATGTTGCAACACAGTCATGAAGGTTGTCACAAAACTCATTGCAAGAAGGATCAAAGGGGACTTCAGTGGGCTGATTTTAGAGTGTCAAGGTGCGTTTATTCATGGATGTTTTAAAGCTCACAAATGTGTTGTTGCTCTCAAAATTTGCAATGGCTACAAAACTAAACGAGTATCACAAAGGTGTACGATCAATGTTGACTGGAAGAAGGCCTATGATTACCTGAGTTCGGAATTCATAAAGAGCACTCTCTTATACTTCCAATTCCCGACGAGGCTGGTTGAGCTTATTATGGACTGTATTTCCTCTTCTTTTTACTCGATTTTGATAAATGGAGCGCCGGAAGGATTCTTCCCAAGGAAGAGAGGGATGAGGGAAGGAGATCCGTTATCATCTTACATTTTTGTGCTATGTATGGAAATCTTGAGTCGAATGCTGAAGAAAGCAACTGAAAATCAGAATTTTAAGTTCCATCCGAGATGTAAGGCCTTGAAGCTCACACATCTAGCGTTCGCAGATGATCTTCTATTCTTCTGTCATGCCGACTATGAGTCTGTTAGAATCATTAAAAACTGCTTGGATTCCTTCTTTGCTATTTTCGGGTTGCGAGCTAACAAGGAAAAGAGTTCCGTTTTCCTGGCTGGAGTGTCAGATGAAGTGAGGAATCAGATTGTCTAGCAGCTGGATTTTTGTTAGTTGCTTGCCCGTTAGATATAATGGCATGCCTCTACACTCCAAGAAGATAGATGTAGCCAAATATGATGCGCTATACAACAAAATAGCGGTAAAAATCTTCATATGCTGGGCGATTAAAACTTATGAAAGCTGTCTGTGGTGGGATCACCTCTTTCTGGTGCCAAGTTGTTGTTCTTCCGAAAGGGGTTATGCACCGTATAGAAAGTATGTGCAAGCGCTTCTTGTGGAATGGAAACTTAGAAGGGAGAAAGTGTCTTGTTAAGTGGAAAAATGTTACTAAACCTTTCATGAAAGGAGGGTTAGATATTCGGGAGCTCCTCTCGTGGAACAAAAGTATACAAGCTAAGCTAGTTGGGGACCTTGTACTGGTCAAGCCTAGTGTGTGGACAAGCTGCTGTTCAAGTAACCATTTGAGGGGAGAGACAATTTGGGAAGTAGAGAGGAAAGTTAATGACACATGGCTATGGAAGAGCCTACTAGAGACCCGTGATGACATGAAAGGGCCACTGAACGTGAATTCTAAACAGGTGCCTGATCTTGGGGTATACTTGGGGCCGAATGGAAGTGTTTCCAACTCCAAACTCTACCACATGACACGGGACATAAATGAGGAGGTTAGCTGGGGCATTATGATCTGGGGAAGGTTGTAGTGTCGGAAATGGGCTTATGTAGTGTGGCTCGCAGCGAACAGCAAGCTCAGCACATGTAGAAAGGTAAAGCACTGGAAGGGTGAGGAAGCAGCGGAGTGTATGATTTGCAAATCTGCAAAATAATTAGAGGAGCATTTGTGGTTTCAATGCTCGGGCATCCAAGAGGTGGTGAACCTTGTTTCAAGGTAGATTGGCATTGGGTGTCGACATACCAACGTTCGAGAGTGGCTGGAATGGTTTGCTGCAGAGCCCATGAAGATTCAGAAGTTGCCACTATTCCAAGCTAAGCTCTTAGTTTTTGAAGCAATTATCTATTTTACATGGTGGTATAGAAACAAGTTAGTCTTTAGTGGGGAACCCTTTTACCCCAAGATTTGTGCAACACATTTTTGAACAGCTGTCGATCTCGCTTTTTAGCTAAGTGAAAGTGCAACTCGCTAGTTAAAAGGCTGGATCGAAAGCTAAGTTGGGAACACTAGTCTTTATGTATAGCTTGGTGGATGTGATTAGCGGAGGGGAAGTAGTGGTATACGTAGCCGAGTTTGGATGTTTTTTGGGATATCACTAAGGAGTCCTTTTGTTGTTGATTCTTGGGTTCTTACATGAGACCCGTAGTATGGTCTTATACTTTTATCATTAGATATGTCCCCTATATCCATATAAAAAAAATTATTTTAATCTAAAGGGTATAAGGCTTACTTCTCATCTTCTCACCCAAATGTCACTTCTCATTAGATATCTCCCATATATATATATATATATATATATATATATATATATATATATATATATATATATATATATATATATATATATATATAGATAGATAGAGAGAGAGAGAGAGAGAGATGGTTGGTTTCGATGTACTCAAGTCTTAACGTGTATCATGTACACAAATTACGGTCGTTAATTGATCGAAATGGGTGGTTGAGACTAAAAGACAATTTTACAAATTTTTAAATTAAAAAAATGGTGTGCCCCAACAATTTCTCAGCCCTACTTGCCTCATAGGATCGAGGTGCGTGCATTGGATTTGGGGTTGTTTCATTGTTTGTGATTTGAGGTTGTTTCATTATTCGATTGTATTGATATATTATGCGATGGTATCGATAGATTATTCGATAGTATCATATGATGATCGTATCGATATATTATTTGATGGTGTCAAATGATTATTCGATCGTATCGATATATTGTTCGATGGTTTCGCTGGATTATTCGCTCATATCGATAGATTATTCGATGCTTTCGTTGGATTATTCGATTGTATCACATGATCATTCAATGGTATAAATGCATTTTTTTATTCATATGACTGCCAACATAAAAAAAAATCATCTCATGAAGCACAAAAACCGATCATACATATGAATAATTCAGGCTTTCCCCGAATAAATATTAAATCTCATGCAAAATCGACCCACGTCGATTCAAAACAACCTTAAAATGTCGATTCAAAACCAAAAAATATCAAAAAAGGAGAAATCGAATCCAACGAGAAGCAAGCTAATTTTACCTGTAGCAAATTCGAAGGCCCCATGCGAATTTGCTTAACCTATGGATAAAAATCAATGAAATCACAAAGCAAATCAATGAAATCACAAAGCAATTGGTTCGGTTTTAGGAACAGACCAAGACGAAAACCTGAATGAAGGTAGAAAGTCAGGGCTTACCGGAGAAAGTCGGGGCTGGTCGCCACCACCCCGGTGGACACATTCAAACGCCGGCGAGGTGAGTTCGGATTGGAAAGGCGAAGGCTTGGATAGATTTAAACGCCGCCGCCGGAGAGGTGAGTTCGAATTGGATAGATTCAAATGCCGGCCGGTCACCACCATCCCGGGGTTGATCGCCACCATTTGGTGGACAGATCTCAGTGAACAGATTCAAACGCTGGCAAGGTGATTTCGGAAAGACGAAGGCGCCGCCGCCGCCGAAGTCCCAAGCGTTTGGTTGAACCTTGTTTCGTGTTAGCGGGAAAACCAAGTATGAAATATAAATTCCAAATTCGATTCCATGTTCTCCTCAAATTAATTCCAAGACTTCCTCCCGCTATAGTAGAAGGTAGTCAGGATTGATCCACGAGGAAGCATGTCAGCGCCCGCCTTTTCAGTTCCAGATCTCAGCACCAAATCGACCAGGAGAGCGCTCGATATCGACCTTACCACTCGATATCAACCACACTGTCGACAGAAACTGTAAAACGCATAAATAAGCAGAAACAGACAAAAAAATCAAACTGGTCGATATCGACCTACCTACTCGATATCGACCAAAAATCTCGACCAACGGTTGCTCGAATTTGATCAACACAGAAACTAAAGTTCGAAGCTTTTCGCAAGACAGAACTTAAAACTGATGAAATAAATCAATAAACTAAAGACTTCCAAGATCAGAGTTTCAACACCACAACGATAACCATGTAAAATAACACATAAAGGCATAAAAGATCATGCTTTTCATCAAATAACTTTCGTTATTAACAAATAGGAAGATAAAAGCTTTCGCATAAACCCTAATTATCACTAACCCTTTTCACATAATTATTCCAAGTTGTATTAAGATCACTTTCGCTTCAATAACACAAACAAGGATTACCTTCAACTTTCGCAAAAGAATCATGCTCGCAGAGATAGAAGATGAAATCGCATCACAAGATTGTACCTTTACCGCATCACCTAACATGGCTACCATCGGGCTCACCCCGACCCTAGAAGTTGGGTGACTACTCGCTCTTCATCATCAATAAAGACATCAATAATAAAAAGGAACTAAATATTATTAATAAAATCAAAGTAAAACTTACAACCGAACAAAGCCAAAATCCCTCTCGACAATCTCCACCTTACTTGGCCGCAAGCTTCTCTCTCTACTCGCTATCCCTCTATGTATGTATTTGTAACTGAAATTGAATGAATAAAACTCAGCCCATAAGGCTTTATTTATAGGCTTCATTCCCTAGCTAATCTAGGAAAAAAACATCTATCTGTATCTAAATTTATCTATCTAAAGACTTAAAGATTAAATTTGGAAATAAAACAAATATATCTAAAAGGAAACTAAGATTAGTGTGGATAGATCCTTCTTCCCTTGATAGAACTTGATAAATCTCTTCTTGAGTTGATAGAATATCTCTTGCTTCATGTGGAAGAAAGCCAGCTCAGCACTCGGACTCAGACTCGCTCGAAATCGGCCTTTGGGGACTGGTCGATATCGACCAAGTTTGGTCGAATTCGAGCTACCTTCTTCGATTCAGCTTTTGACACTCGATATTGGCTCCTAGGAGAAATGTCGACCATTTTGACTCGATATCGACCAGATGTGGTCGATATTGAGTTGTCCTGTTTTGCTTGAATTCTCTGGTCGATTTTCTGGCATCTCGGCTCGATTTGCTTCACTCAATATCGACCAAGTCTAGTCGATATCGACCTCTTTGTGGTTTTCCTTCCTCTCTCCGGATTGCTGCAAAACGCCTTGATTTATGCGAAATTAAACAGAAACTTGTGTAGATTGCATAATTTGGCAAATAAGCATAAACCACATAGAATATGTACTATTCTAGCCCAAATGTATGAAATGCATGAAGAAATCGATATAAAAGATAGTATAAAACATGGCGGTTTAGGCTTACAATAAACACCCCATACTTAAGCTTGCTTGTCCTCAAACAATACTTTTAATGGTCATACAGGGGAAGAATTCAAACTCTCAACATTATAGATTCATTCTTATATAACCCTACAATCAATTACCATCATCGAAAAGGTACTTCTGTCACAAATTCGTGCATGTGCAAATTTAAAAAGCAACATCTGCTCACAAAAGGAGGGTTATGCAAACACATTCATTCGTGACAAAGCATTAATAATCAAGAGGTCTTTAATTTAAGCTCAATAAGGATTAGATTGGTAAAAGGCTAAGGATGAGTAATTTTTGGCCATGTGGTGCTAATAATCCGGGGAAATGGAGTATTTTCCAAACTTTCATACCACATTCCTTCTTCTTTTGATTTCTCACATTTCGCTCATTCGCTCAATGCTTTTTTCAATATTATGCTTTTACCTCTCTAACCTCAGCACTGCCTTCTCGCGAGTCGCAAACATGGGTGTCATGAATGGCCCCGGATACTTAGTGCTTCAGATTCCTCACCTTGATGTCCCATCCTGCGGAACTATTATCTCAATGCAGGCAGGGTCGATCTACCTTTATCTCTTGAGGTGACCGGATTTTCTTTCACTCTTTAAATTTTCCATATATTTTTCAATTTCCTGCAAAAACTCCAATAATGATAGTAACAACACAAACGCCATATAATAATCTCCATAATGTAGCTTTCATTCTCAAAAAAATCCCCGGATGGAAATAAGGTAAAGAATGAGCAATATTTAGATCATGGGGAGCATAATATGAAATAAGGCTCAATATGGCTTTTGTGATGCATAAGCATAGGTAAAGGCTAGGATATAACAATATGAGCATATATGGAAAATATAAAGTCCTCCGTCCTCTCATCATGCAACATGTCAAAAGCAATTTCAAATTTTACCTCCTTTCATGGTTTTCAATAAAAATATGCACTTCGTTGTGACTTCTCTTTACTAGGCAATTTCATGCTATATCTCTAATGAATCCAATTTTTCATCGTCGAGTTCAATATTAAACTTCCATGACACTAATCAAAATTTTCAATGGGGGTGGTTTTAATAAACTTTGGAAAAAAATGCATATAGGCACATAAATAAAATATGAAATCCAAAGTAGCCATGTATAAGCAATTCAAGAAATAAAATTTAAATATGCACACATATGTCAAATAAAATCAAACATGCATAAAATAAGCCATTCCCCCACCCCATACTTACACATTATAGTGTCCTCACTGTATAAAAAACAAGGGTAAAGAAAGAAACTCACTTGACAGGTGTGCTAATCATCAGAATCGAGTGCATTGCTTCTGTAGGACTGGTCGATTTCGAGTTAACTAGTCAATATCGACCTATCTTGCTCGAAATCGAATGAGCTGCTACTTCCTTTGTTCCTGCAAAAATTGTTAGAAGAGAAATACCCACAATAGAAAATTTTAAAAATAATGTCCAAAACCAAAAAACAAAAAAAAAAAAAAACAATGTCCAAAAAATCCCGATTTCATTGTTACTGTTAACTATATAATACTCCCTCCGTTCTAAAATATAAGACTTTTACTATTTACGCACGCTTTCTTATGATGATAAAAACTATATAAAATATTAATTTTTAACATCTTAAGAAAACGTGCGTGAATAGTAAAAGTCTTATATTTTAGAACGGAGGGAGTAATTAACAATGTTTAGATGTAAGGGGTATTTAGATTTTAAAGTTTAATTACATAAATTTTTTATACATTTTTGTAATATTAAATGTATTAATTTTAAAAAATAAACCGCACAATAGTGCGGGTACTAAACTAGTTGGCACATAAGCGAACTGCACTAGAAGATATATATATATATATATATATATATATATATATATATATATATATATATATATATATATATATATATATATATATATATATATATATATATATATATATAGTTTGGTTCCGGTGTACTCAGCCCTTAACATGTATCATGTACACAAATCTGAGCCGTTGATTAAATGAAATTGATGGCTGAGATTAAAAGACAATTTTGTTTTTTTTTAATTAAAAATCATTGGGACTCACGTTTTTTCTTGCCAACTTGCTGAATTGGGGGCGTGTGTGATGCACTCTCTTGACATTATTCGATGGTATATTTGGATTATTCGATCGTATCAACGGATTATGCGATGGTATATCTGGATTATTCGATCGTATCGACGGATTATGTGATTGCATATCTTGATTATTCGATCGTATCGACGGATTATACGATGGTATCGATGAATTATTCTAATTGACTACCACCTTGAAAACGCCCTAAACTTTTAACTAATAATTATTCGATGATATCGCTTGATTATTCAATGATATCGCTTGATTATTCGATGATGTTACAGTATTATTCAGTTGTCATTTTAACAAATAACTAAATATTATTCGATGTTATTGCTGGATTATTCAATGGTATCACATGATTATTCGATAGTATATGCATTTTTCATTCATACGAATGCCAACCTAAAAAAAACTCATATCCTTAAACACCAAATCGGTTCATACACCTGAATAATCCGCTCCATACACCTGAATAATTCGGCTTTTCTACCGAATACCTCTAACATTGAATAAATTGCAAGCAACTTTAACATTTAAAATTCAACATTCAGCCTTCAAAAATAAAATTGCAGGCAACAATAAGGTTTTCAAAGTGATACACAATAAGGTTTTCAAAGTGACCCAAGAGTGTTGAAGTGATCCCAAGCCTCCAACATAGCGGGAAAAAATTGCAACAATAATCAGTCTAAAGACATAATCAGTCTCAAAAATTCAGTCAAATATGGAGGAGCATATAAGCACAAGAAATATGAATATATTGAGAAACATAGACAACTTTAATTGAAAGAAAATGCAACCTATTGGGTGTGAACAAACAAAATTTGATCCTGAAAACTACCTCCAAGTAAAATATATGTGAAATTTCCCTTTCTGAATATTTATTTCAGACCACAGTGTTGGTAAAAAAAAATCACAGATGCGAAATTCATGAATAATTTCGTTCAAAAACACAAATTCCAAATTCATCACTATAAACATTTAACAAACAATCCCAAATATTCAATAAAATTGGGGCTTACCCATCAAGCACTCGGAATCGTACCCGGAATCGCACAAGAACGCCCTCACCACCACCGGAGTTGAACAACCACTCGAAATCGCACATCGGAGAAGAGGAGTCCTCGCTGTCCTCCTCCGCCTCGCCGATGCTGCTCAGGTGCAACCCTCGCCTCCACCGCCGCCTTCGCTAGCCGACATCGCCATCTCCTTCGCCATCCTCCATCGCCATCCGCCATCACCATCTCCATCTGCCTTGCCGATGCTTACCGAGTTGCCATCCTCCATCGTCATCCTCCATCACCATCTCAGCCGCTATCCTCCATGGGAAGGATTTGAGGAAAGGAATCCAGATCTGGGCATCAAATTCGTCGATCCGCCACCTGCAGGTCCTCGTTCTCTTCCTCGGTGAATTCGGCGGCCGTCTCTTTCATAGCCTGGGCGGCGCTTACCGGAGAGAGGTCGGGGCTTATCGCCATCGCCATCCGCCATCCGCCATCACCATCTCATCCGCTATCCTCCATGGGAGCAAGAAGGAGGCAGCTTTATTTTAATTTGGGAACCAGTTAGAGATTTAGGTTTTTCTTGATTATTCCCACGCGCTTCAGGTTTTTGTTGGGTGAAATTGGGTGAAATTTTCCACCTTTTTAAAAAAAAGCTATCAATACACGTGGCACTATCTTATCCTTCCATTTTCAATAGATCAACGGCCCAGATTTGTGTACATGATACACAATAAGGGCTGAGTACATATGATCCATACTATATATATATATATATATAGAGGGTGGGTCATGTACTCATGTGTAAACATCTCTTATTGTGTTTTGTGTTAACAAATATAGACCATTGATTAAAAGAAATGGGTGGTTGAGATTATTTGACAATTTTGGCTTTTTCTTTAATTAAAAATCAATGGGACCCACCTCTCTACTTGCCAACTTGCTGAATTACGTGCGCGTGTGTTGTACTCTTTTTTTGTGGTGTAACGTTGTTTTTTTTTGTGGTGCACTATTTGAACTATTCGATAAGGTGATATTAATTATTCGCTAACTTATAGTTATTGTTCGTGTGTAAAGATGACTTATCATTTAGATAATAGCAAAAGATTTGGTCAATTTTTCAACTATTCGATGGGTTAATAGTAATTATTCGCTAAATTGATAGTTATTATTCGTCTGTAAAGAGGAATTATCATTTAGATAATAGCAAAAGGGTTGGCCAAATTTTCAAATATTCGCTAGGTTGATAGTAATTATTCGCTAAGTTGATAGTAATTATTCGCTAGGTTGGAAGAGTGTGTAAATGTAATTCTTGATTTGTCACATCTAATTAATCAATTACAAATGAATAATTCCTTATTATCAACGAATAGAAACTCTGAACTTGCCGAATACTGACTCTCAACATGAAATTAATATAACAAAACTAGAAAAATACGACTAGAAAAATATAGTTGCACCAAACCCAAAATCAATTTAATGAATAATCACCATAAAAGTATCGAATATTCGCTTTATACATATCCAAAATTGACGCCATACAAAAGAAAAAAATATAACCATTATCCACATCAGTAAACCAATTCAAAATCTCCCACGTCCAATTGATCGCCGGATTCATCATCTTCTTGAGGGCAACACAAACAATTGACAATAACCCAATAAACGCTATTAATAACTAAATGCACAAGTAGTAGGAAGGAATAAGGAATTACAATTAATAGGTGGGGGCTAGCTTTTTCTTAGATCCGATAAGCAAAATGGTTGAGGGCACATCGCCACCATTGGATGCTCGAAACGAAGACAACAAGGAAGACAAACAGATGGACATCACTGCCATCGCCTCCGCCATCTCGTGAAACTCTGCCTCCGCCGAGTTCTTCCTCTACAATCGTCAATCGCCTCATCCATGGCTTCTAGATCCCGAACTGCCATCGCCAATCGCCTCCCCCTGGACTCGAGATGTTCTTCGTCCCTGGCCTCCCCAATCGCCACCGCCATCCCGAACCGTCCCTCGTCTCTAGGCTCGAGATGTTCTTCCTCTACAATCGCCTCCACCTCCGCAAATCGCCATCGCCACCAATCTTCCTCTGAACATGGTCGACAAAACGGGGCTTTAGGTTAGGGTTATATTGTAGACGGTAGTCACGCGCTAAAGGGTGGGTGGGTTTTTTTTTATTTTCCATTTAAATTAATATATTAGAATAATCTGGGCCATCTATCTTTTCTCAATCAAGAGTCCATATTTGTTAACACAAAACACAATAAGGCTTGTTAACATTTTATTCATACTCTCTCTCTATATATATATAATTAGTTATTTATAACATAAATATAATTTTTTGAAATTGTTTTAATCATAAAAATATATACTAATTAATTTATTATTACATCTAGATAAGGATCTACCCGAGGTTGTTGGAGTGTAGCTGCTTGGAGATAGATCATCGGGTCTTATCTCCTATATTACTCCGTTTGTTTAAACATGAATCGTAATGCGTACACAGTCACACTCTCTTGTGCGGAGTACGTAATAGAATTTTTTTCTAAAAAATAAAAATTAAAGCACATGAGGAAACTGGGACTTGACTAATTATATAAATAAGGGGTAGCATATTCAGCAGCTTTCACACATCCATCTCAACTCTCAACTCTCAACTCTCAACTCTCAACTCTCAAAGAGCAAGAATGGCGATGTTAAAGACTATTGGGGTGGTTCTCTCTTGTGCAGGGTCGGTGGAGGGTGGTTCGCCTCAGACTCAGAGAAACCGTCCCAATACGACCTTTCACCCAAGCATATGGGGAGACTACTTCCTCAACTATGTCCCCTGTGATGAGGTATACCCTACCTTCATTTACTTGGCCTGTTATTATTATTAGTATTATTTTTCTGCAATATAGAGGTTCCGACGTTGTCGACTTATTCCCACGGCCCTGAATCCTAGCTGCAAAGGACTCGAACCATAAGCTAGATGACAAGGGATCAGCCAGGCTTACCCAAGTCAATAAAGTGTTATTACTAGAAAAGAGGTCATTGATTTGGCTGTTATACACTACTAAAAACGCATGAAATAACTACAGCAAATAGCAATGGATTCATTAAACGTAATTAATAAAATTGGGTTAAATTTTATCTTATATTGGTATGTAATTAATGATATTAGATAAAATATTATCTTAACTGTCTTTATGATTAATTAATATTTTTATATTATCTTATACTAGTCTATTCCAATCAAGCTAAATTGTCTTTATGATTAATTAATATTTTTATATTATTTTACTCCTAAAATTAAAAAATAGGTTATTGTTCTTCTCATTTTTTGTTGTGTGCTAGCTAGCTAGATTATATATATATATATATATATATATATATATCACAACTTTATTCTTTATTCACTTATACAAGTGACGATAATGTGGGTGCATTGCATTAGTTTTAGAAGCTAAAAACTATATAAAATCTTTTTTTATTTTTTTTTTCACAATTTAATACTTATTACTAAGATTTTATATAATCTTTTAGCTTCTAAAACTACGTACATAAAATTCAAACATCGTTTATTTCCGATCGGAGGAAGTATTATATTTGATGCTTTGTAGGTGACTAAAGCCAACAAGGAAGAAGAGGTGAAGGAGGTTGAAAGGGTGGTAAAAAAGGAGATGAAGTTGCAAGCAATGGCTGGGAAGCCATTAGAGCTGCTCAATTTCATCGATGTCATTGAACGCCTTGGAGTCAGTTACCGTCTTGAGGAAGAAATTGACCAAGTGTTGGAAGCAGTTATTGATGCGAAAGATGAAGTTGATGAATATGATCTCTATCATACTTCTCTTTGGTTTCGTCTTGGTAGGCAACATGGGTTTCATGTTTCTTGTGGTACGTTCGTATTATACAATTAGTTCATGCCATTGTCTCTCTAATCTTGATCGAATATCAACTCAACGCTAAGTAAAGTCTATTATGTGTTGATATCAGACGTGTTCAACAAATTCATGGGCGAAAATGGAAGGTTCAAGGATTCATTTGCGAGTGATGTGAAGGGAATACTAGGATTGTATGAAGCCTCACATGTCAGCATCCACAACGATTACATCCTCGATGACGCCCTAGCATTTAGTATTGTGCATCTAAAAGATGTGGCGACCAACCACCCAAACCATCCATTGGCGTCACAAGTGATTCATGCCTTAAATCAACCCTGCCACAAGGGCATGCCGAGACTGGAGTCTAGACATTTCATCATGTTTTATGAGCAAGATCCTTTACACAATGCAACTCTATTGAAATTCGGAATATTGGATTTCAACCGGGTGCTAGCATTGCACAAAGAGGAGCTTAGAGATCTCAACCGGTAACATACAGCTTTATGATCAATGTGATATTGATACATATATTAAAAACGATTCATAACGTCGTACATGCCATATTGTGATTGATTTTAACAAAAAAAAATCCATGCAAAAATAAAATAATTTATAGAAAGTTATTATAATTTATAGAAAGTTATCATAACCCACAATCTATGTGTGTATAGTTTTTTTTGTGGAAAGAATTATTTATATCATATCAAAATTATTTACATGATTGTTGTTATTTTATTTGTATATTAATTTTTGCTAGAATGAATTATTTCTATTAGATTAAATTTTATTTTGTAGTTTTCATACACTTTGATCCTTACTAGTTTAATTTTCATATTGTAGATTCACATTTATTGTTTAGATCATATTTTCTATATGTGATTTTTTATAGGTAACACATGTAATTTTAAAATATTGTATTAACATACTGCTTTTCATGGAACGGAACACACGACCTTAACTTTATATATATATTTATTTGGAGAGTTATATTAATTTTATGACTTATTGAATTCAGGTGGTGGAAAGACCTAGATTTGAATGGGAAGATGCCCTTTTCAAGTAGAGATAGAGTTCCGGAAGCTTACTTTTGGACAATGGGACCCTTTTATGAACCACAATATGCTCTTGGTAGAAAAATATTCTCACACGTGTTCAAAGTAATTTCTGTTGTAGATGATATATACGATGCCCATGGAACTATTGACGAGCTTACCATTTTTACTAAAGCCATTGAAAGGTACTCCAAGATATATATGAAAATTCAGTGTTTCTTTTAGTGCAGATAATCGATCAATGAGCGTTTTGATTGACAAACTTTCCTTGATTATTTCAGATGGGATCATAGAGCCATGGAAGAACTTCCAAGCTATATGAAAGTGTCCTATAAATCTCTTCTTGATACCTTTGAGGAATTTGAACAAGACTTGGCTCCTGAAGGAAGGTCTTGGTGTGTCGAATATGCAAGGCATGAAGTATGTTCAACTAAATGTTTTTAGGACTCAACAAAAGATTAACAATATATGTTATTTTGTCCATGTTAGTATATTTATCCTATATTGGATAAAAAAAAGTATATTTATCCTATAATTCATATATCACTTTGCTCTTGCACAGGTTAAAGATATGTGTCGAATGTACTTTCAAGAAGCGAAATGGTGCCATGAAAAATACTCTCCAACTTGCGATGAATATCTAGAGAAGGCTGCCATTGTAAGCTTTGGCTACGACTTGGGAACAATAGTGTGTTTCCTTGGTATGGGAAAATTTGCAACCAAAGAAGCTTTCGAATGGGTTCGAGGAAATCCGAAGGCCATAAGAGCTGCGGGCATCATTGGAAGACTCATGGATGACATGGCTAGTCACAACGCACAAAATTTATTATGTTATATATATGCATGAAATTGAAGTAATCCTTATCAACCAAAAAGTAAAATGATTTGTTATTGACGTCAATTTTTTTGTTTCCTTTTGTTAACAAGTTTGAGCAAGGTAGAAATCATGTTCCTTCGGCAGTCGAATGCTATATGAGACAACATGGTGTCAAAGAAGATGTGGCCCGAGAAGAATTCAAAAGGCGTGTGGATAATTGCTGGAAGGACATAAACGAGTCGATGTTGAAACCTTATGTGATGCCGAAGCCTCTTTTGACTCGGATCCTTAACGAATGTCGCATAGTGGATGTAATCTACAAGGGAGAAGATGGTTACACATTCTCCAACAATAGCATGAAGAACAACATTTCTCTCATACTCACTGATCCTATTCCTACATAGACCTACGTACACCGAACATGTGTGTATTCGTCCCTAATATCTTATGGTTTTCCGTTAAAAGAAGATGAAAGTACAATATATGAGCATATATGATGTTGTGCTCACTATTGCTTTCATGAAATAATTGTTACAAATAAAAAATTTGCATTGTACATTGAACAAATGTTATTATCAAGAACATTCGTTTAATGAAATTTTCTTATTATGTCCTTTAATTTTTTTTCTGAGTGCTAGTTGTTTTTTTAAAGAGTCAAAGGTACTTGTGATTTTCAACAAATTAATTTTTCTTTCTCTGAAAAATTGTAAGGTTCCTTTTTTCTTTTAAAAAAACACGATGGATTAGATCCGTTCGTTACTTTTCTAATGTGACACGTATTTAATGTTGGACACGTGTCAAGTCGGGGATTAAACGAATTTAAGAGTTGTTTGTGTTGAGTGTATATTAACACTTGTACTCGGTGCATATAGCCTTTTTGAAAATGATCTATTACATATTGTTTCATTTTAGCTGTAGAAGTTCCATTGATTTTCATAGATATTTCCAACTAACTTGTGTCCCATTTAATATATACTACGTTTCTTCTTTTTTGAGAAAAATACATGAATATCTTTTCGAGATAAATTTATCCTTTGTATCTTTTAAAAAGGGTGGTAAGTTGTGCACTTGCAAATGCACCTTACGCGTGCTTTATCAATCGATTTGTTGCCCCTTTATGCGCGCGACCTTATGTGTGAATAAAAACTAGTTGTTGCTGTAACAATTACTTTATACTCACTTAGGGTGTGGAAGTGAATGGTAAGTAGACCTGTCAAACGGGTTATTCGGGTCGGATCACTTCAGATTTCGGGTAAAACGGGTTTCGGATTTTTCAGGTTGACTCGAACTCGGGTTTGACCGGGTTTCGGGTCGATTTCGGATTTGTCAATTTTTTCTTTTTTTAAATTAAAAAAATCATCATTTGATAATTTTGTGATAAATTTTAATTATATATAAAAAAATTTAATTATAAATCAACCGGGTCAATCGGGTCACTGGGTCGAAACCCAGATTATCCGGAAAATTTCGGGTTTTTCGGGTTCGGATAGAAAAAAAAAAATTCGGGTCAAAATTTCCGGGTTCGGAATGGAAATTTTTCGAGTCGGTCGGGTCGGATCACCGGGTCGGATTGTGTTTTGACAGGTCTAATTGTAAGGCACATAGTGAAGTGGGGCAATTGAAACTGCATTTTATTAAGGTAGGTAAATGGTAATCATAAGGTACAAGTGTGAACTTAATTGCCCGGTAGCTACACAAAAGAATAAAGAACCCCTCCACTGAGTGTAATTTAGCTTACTTGTTGCTTCTACTATCCTAGCCATGCAAGGTCTCTCCAGAGGGTGAGCCTGTTGCTGCATGCTTTCACCACACCAATCTGGTATCTTCCATTCATCTGATATTGCTCTGTCCTGTTCCCATCGTTCCCACAGTGGGAACGGTGCTTCCTCCAATTCCAATAGATCTGTTGCTCCTAGAGCTCGTGTCCTCTTCATCCTTTAAAACCACACACTTCTTTTGAAAATAGCACTTGTGCAGCGATCTGATCGATGAGGCAGATTCCCCAGCCTTTGTTTCATGCACTGAGGTACAAATCTGTTCAACCATTTAAATCCCTGAACATGAATATGTGACAAGAGGAAAATTTGTCGTTATTCCTACCAAAAAATACTCAAACTTAAAACTAGTATAGTGTGTAAGCAAGAGGTCGATCCACAGGGAAATCTACTCAATTCAAGTGCAAGTCTAATCGCTATGTAAGAATATGGGTGGTTTTTATGAGAAAAAGATTCACCTTTTATCAAAGCGGAAACTAGCAAACAAAGTAAATTGTGTTTAGAATGCAGTAGAGAGAATTAGGTACACCTACAATTTATTACTTCGATTGATGAATTCGATCCCTTTTTAAGCCTCTAGTTCTTGTCTTTTCCTATCAATGTCCTTGTCCATATCTTAGGTAGATTACTAGTCTTACGAGTCCTAGCAACCCTTATCTCTAAATAACCCTAACACGGTTAAGATTCAACCTAGAGATAGCACTAAGAGTATGAATTAACCAATGCACATATAATATCAAGCTACGAGTCGATATTCAACATGTATTCAACTTCCTACACATCAAATTAGTCCTACGAGTCCTAAAGGGATATGTTCGCCACTTGGGTTAAGGTTCGCTACGAGGAATTTACAAAACTCTAGCAATTGAATGAATCTACTCTAAGTAGTTAATCAGGCCAGAGAGAATTAATAAGACACATTCAAGGAATTAAGCGCAAAGAAATCAAAACATTCGAATAGGAATAAGAACTAGATTAAGAAACTCACAATTCAACAATCAAAGATCCAAACTGTAGGCGAAACATTGAGAGTTTAATTGCTCATGCTTAACGACGCTCTCTCAATAATCTCTAAAGTGCATAAGGTGAATGATAGAATAACCTAGAAACATCTTTTAAATGCCTCCAAAGATTCGGCCTAACATAAAAACCCTAATTAAATTTCGGTTTCTGAATCGGCGTTTCTGCAAGGGCCGCAGGGCGGGCGGCGATTCTGCGAAATCCTTCGACGGGTCTTCGAACCGTGGGGCGGCCATCGATTCTTCAGCTTCTTTCACGTTGCATCTTCTGCTACTCAGCCTTCCACTTTAGCTTCTTTTTGCTCTCCTCCAATTCATTTCACCTTGAATCTCTAATACCTTAAATAAACCATATATTGTGTAGATTCCGCCTCTTCCAACTCAAGAAGTGATTATATAAATGTAACTAAAATATGCAATATTCACAACTAAACTATGTTAAATGTAATCTATAATGCAATACTAATCATGCTCTATCAAATTCCCCCACACTTGAACATTTGCTTGTCATCAAGCAATAGAAAACTCAACTTTGTAGCCCCACAGATTAGCAATTCATGTATCCCCCTCAATAATCTTTAAGTGCATATAAAACTAGGAAACTAAATAGATTAACAACATCATAGCACATAATTGCAGTAATCCATGAAACCAGGCAACCATATCCATTCTATACCTCACAAGGAATATGTGTTTCACTCTCGCTCAAGTGTTTATGGTTAAATGTTTATGCTCAAAACTCAATCTTCAAAAGCTTAGCTACAATAGTCTTGCACCAATGTTCTAGCTCTCCACCGCTGGTGACTCTACACACAACAAAAATCATGAAGTCTTTCAATTGGGTTGTAATGGGCCAAGGTAAAAAGCATAAGGTATGGAACAATTTAGGCCATGTGGTGCTCATAACCAGGGAAAAATCTTCACCAACCATTCCTAATTCTCGGATGGGGTCAGGCTATAATTGACTATGGAAAAATCTTGTGAAGCTACAAAAGAATAGACAATTAGGCTCAAATTGGCTTCAAGTAGAGGGTAATATGTAAGGTGGAAATAGAGTCAAATAGGGCTAATAAAGGTGTCTCAATCATGTTTAAGTCATGTGCAGAAATCATAATATGCAGCATTGAAAAAAAAATATCTAAATGCAAGCCAAAGAGGAAGCAATCAAAGAGAGTACACTCAACAAGCAAGAGGACGAAATCAATTGCAGTCATGAATAAGCCAAAATAAGCTCATCAGGTCATGTCTAGAACTTCAAGATCACCTAAAATTCCAAGATCTTATGTGCTCAATCATTAACCAATCATGCTCACCAAATAGTATAGAAAACATATATCGAAAGTTTCAACAATCCTAGCACATCATGGGGCATAAATTTCAATAGATAGAATAGAGGACAAATGACATTCATATGGGGAAATAAGACATAATCCTAACAATGCAAGAAATAAACAACATTTTTTTTATAAAGACTAAAAACAAACATGCAATCTATATTCGTCATGCAATGCAAACTTAAAAGCAAAATACAAACTGAACATGACATGCAAGTCTTCTCCCTCACACTTAATTCTGACATTGTCCTCAATGACAAGAAAGAGAACGAAAAACATCAAAATAAAAGGAAAAAGGGAAAAGAAAAGAAAAAACTAACATGCTCACTTCTAGGGTGGTGGCGGGGGCGGGTAAGGTGGGAACTGAGGATAGGCAAACTGATAGAACTCCTCCTGTCTCTGCCACATCTGCTCCTGCATCCGTCGAATCTCTGCCTGGCTCTCATAGACATCCGCCAAGCTAGAAGTCAAGCCACGAACATCCTGATGGATGTCTCCAATGTCCACATACAGTTGTTGCTGGTGATCCCATATAGCATTCTAGCGGCGAGACATCTACTGCTGATGCTCCCACATGGTATCCTGACGATGAGACATCATCTGCTGATGCTCCCCCATGGTATCCTGCAAGAGATACATCTCTGACATCGTCTGATCTAGCTCATAGTAGCCTATACAAGCACCTCCTCCAGATGTGCCAGAAGGTCCAGTGCCACTACATCCTACATCCGACGGAACACCATGATCATCACCATCATCCTCCTGATCGGCATCATCAACACCCCCATCCACATCATCATCGTCATCCTCATCATCCTCCTCCATCTAACACCCATAAAGAAATCAGTAGTAGGACGAAAAGGAAGTGGTCGGGGAAATCGCAAATGAATCCTCCCAAGATGGCCTGTCCTCCAGACCCACATCGACGACTTCCCCTCCAAGTGGTCAGCCTTCCTCAACTGGGCTTCATCATACAGAAACGAACCATGCAGAACATCAGGGACAACGTGCAGATCGATACACTCTCGCATGGGCAAAGAACATATCCACCCGACCTGGAATAATTGGGCTCTCTGGCGTCAAACACCACAAAAAGGACATGTCCCTAAGTGAGATCTTGTTGACCTCGGCCTGGGCAAAGAATGTGTTCGTCAGAACCTTGTGGATCAATTGTAGTGCAGAGTGACGAATACTCGAGTTATACTGGCCCTTTTTGGCCTCAAAAGGCACTCTAATAGACGCAATCCAAAAAGCCATAGGACCCTTTCCCTTAGACACATCGACCCAACCAGCAGTATGTGCAGCAGTAACCCCATAAACCTGTCCCACTCGCTCCTTCGTCAAATCCCTCCCAAGCAATCGGAACTCAATAGAAGTTGACCTCATACTCAAATTCGTTAGAAACTCCTTACATAAGCTCGAATATGTAGGAGCATTCATCCCTAAGAAATTTCCTAAGCCTCCATGCTCCAACAACTGCCTAGTACACGCATCCATCTCTAACAATCGAAGCGTAGGCTCATGAAAATATTTGATTACAAAGAAATTACGAGTATTTAGTGCATTCCACTTCTTCTTCTGACTTCTACTCATTCCATAGGGTGTAGACATTCTCAATTCAAGCGAAGAAATTCACCCAACAAGAACGAAATTGAAGAATATTCACGGAATTTGAGGTTATGCAGTGGTCGCAGGGCAGCCGAGGGGGGCGGCTGGCGACAGGGTTGGCTGCGGGGCGGCTAGGCTGGGGATGGGGCGGCTTAGAAAACGCTGGATCTAACTCCTTCGGCATCAGATCTGCTCTCCGGCGACGTGACCAACCTCTCTCTATGGTGGATCCGAAGAAATACCTTGAATATGTGAGGGTTGGGGGTGATGTGTCGTGTAGATCTTTATGGGATATGAGAATGGGGTATATTATTGTGAAGGATAAAGGGGAATAATGAAAGATTTTTGGAAAAAAAAATGGGTGATTTTGGTGAAGGTTGAAGGCTTGGAAGGTGGGCTTTAATGGAGGTTTTGGAAAGAGGATGAAGAAGGTCATGAAGAAGACGACAAGAGGAAGGTTTGGTTGTGGGGGCGGCTGATAGATATAGGGAAAGAGAAAAGAAGTGGATAGGGTTAAAGGATGGTAGCAAGTAGGGTTGGGCGGTGGTAGGAAAATTACCATACCAACCGATTACCAACCGTACTAACCGGACATTGGTACCAAGAAGTCAGTAACCGACTGAATCGGTAACCGAAATCTCGGTGTCAAGGCTAGTCGGTACGGTACACAGTATGGGCAACTCAAATACCGTGGTACCGTTGGTACCGAATATTTATTTATTTATTTTAAAAAATAAATAAATATTGTGTAGGGTTGTAGACTACATTCGGTACCGTAATTACCGTTGGTACCGTGGTACCGAATATATATTTATTTTAAAAAATATTAAATATCGGTACCATCGGTACCGATAGTACCACAATGTATTAAATGCAAATTTAGGCATGAAAATAGTGTCTTCGGTTACCACGTTACCGACATTCGGTAACCGATAGTTTCGGTAACCGAAACTAGTCGGTTGGTACGTAGTACAGAAAATCCGATACCGAGTGGTATCGGTACGATACGTGGTAATCGAAAATTTAGCATGGTACCGTACCGTGTCAGCCCTAGTAGCAAGTGGGCCCCTAAAATTTTTTCCATCCGTAAAGGGCCGCAGAGCGGCTAGGTTGGGCGACGGAGCCCCGGCGAATCTTGAAGAGATTTCCCTCAACTAGAAAGGACTTACATTCGAACCTTGGATGACCGGTCTTTAATTTATTTACCAAATTCAGGTAACAATGCACAAATCACAAAATTTTCGTTAATGATATGGTCGACTGGTCATAATTGTTAGAATTGGAAGTATATGTGAGAAAGTAAATAAATTAATTAACATGTGAATCGCGCGAGCTCCGAACTAATTATATAGTAATTTAATTTTTTCCTTTTTTGGGAGGGCATGTGGAGGTGCGGTGTGTTGTCTTCCCTATATATAGTAAATTGGAAATATATACTCTGTACGTGATAGTAGATTAATGAATATTCTAATCTTTGGATAAAAAAAAAAAGAATATTCTAATCTGCATAATAAATTGAAACCCTATCATAGAAATAATCTACCGAATTAACAATATAAAATAAGCACAAGAGTAATAAAATAACATGTGAGCCGAACTAATTATATATAGTAAATTTTTCCTCCTTTTGGGAGGGCGTGTGGAGTGGCATTGGGTGCGGGTGCAGGTGCAGGTGCAATGTAATTTTGACCCGAATTTTTTTTTGACCAAAACCCAAAAAATTGGAAATTTTTCGGATAATCTGGGTTTCGACTCAGTGACCCGATTGAGCCGATAATTTTGACCCGATTTACCCGATTAACCCAGTGACCCGATTAACCCGGTTGATTTATAATTATATATAATTAATATATATATAATTAATTTATATATATATAATTAAAATTTATAGCAATATTATCAAAACATAATGAATTAAAACCTAAGCGTAGAAATAATCTATTCTGCATAATGAATTAAAACCCTAGCATAGAAATAATCATAAGTGAAAATATGATCACGTACAGGCTGTACGTGATAGTAAATTAATTAACATTCTAATCGGCATAATGAATTAAAACCCTAGCATAGAAATAATCTACGAATTAACAGTAAATAAACACAAGAATAATGAAATAATATATGGAATAACATAGAAACCAAAGCTTTACAATTCAACCAATCATATATTTTAATTATAGGCAAAATAATGAGTTTAGTTGCTCATACCTTGAGAAAACTCGAAATTTCACTCCTAAAGTGCGTTCTTAGGAAGGAAGTCGTCTAAAAACAACATAAATATTACTGAAATTCGGCCTTAGAAAACCCTAGCCTAGAAAGTTTGAATAATTATGGCCTAAATTAAATGTTCGGAAAGATCTCGGAAATCTACTGAAACTGTAAAATCGACGGGGGCCCCTTTTTCTGTGTTCCATTTTCTTCCCTTGTCTTTGTTCTTCATCTTCTTAGCTCCTCTTTAGTCTCTCCTATCCTCTTCTCTAGATCCATTTAAGCCTCTTCTTAGCTCCCATCATCAGTCTTTAGCTTCTTTTCAAGCTTGGACTGTAAATCTGCATATAATAAGCACAAAATTGCGTAAATTCCGAACTCTAAATATGCCCTAATGAACAACAATGCAAATTATCTATTAAACATGCAATATGCTCAAGTATAATAAATCAAGTTATCCTTTTTTTTTTAACCGGAAAAACTTTGATTGTTGGCAGAGCCAACTAGCCAAGAGCATCCTTACGGATGATACTGCTCAAGACAGCATCAGGGGGCAAGGCCGAGTTGGAGAACCCAAAATCGATCTAGATGAGATAGTCTGTTAGCAGCTTGATTGCCATCCCTAAATACACGAGAAACCTCAAATTCTGGAATCATATTTAGAGTGCATAGAGTGTCGGATAGAAGCATCTCTATATCGCCACAGCAAGACACACTTGCCTTGAGGCTTTTGATAATACTAAGATTATCACCTTCAATGCAGATACGCGGAATTTTTAATTCAATTGCTTTGAGTACACCTCTCCAAAGGCCAAAGTATTCAGACCCAATGGCAGAAGCGAGTGGGGAGAAGTCAGATTCAACATACCGAGAACAGCCCAGGCAATCCCTGATTAAGAACCCATAAGTTCCTAGTTTGTCAGAGGAGAAGGCTCCATCAAAATTTAGTTTGTACCAGTTATCTCTGGGTTTTTTCCACTTTGTGATCCTTTTCCTAGTCTTTGCTGGTTTGATCATTTTGTTATCTGTGTCCTTATTTGTGCTTAAGTCATCCATTTTTGTTTTTTCCCTATTGGTTAATTGTTCTTTTATGAATGATGCTATAGTTTTTGGGTTGGATTTGATTTTATCGAAAAGAGCTTTGTTCCTGAAATACCATAAACACCACCACGCAGTGGTATGAAATGAGAATTCTGATTTACTTAAAGAAGCATGGAGTGCACATAGTAATTCGGTTATGTTTTGAGTGGTGTTATATACTCTTTGGAGAGTGTTGTAAATTTTTGGGGACAGATGTTGTAGTGTGATTGATGTTGATGGGCAATGGAATAATAAGTACCTGATCAGTATCCTTTTGAAACAAGTGCCATGAACATGACTCATGATTCAGATATACTCAAGTATACTATTTAGAATAGGATTGGTCGATGAGTCACGGAGGAGTAAGCACTAATTGGTTTTACTAGCTTAGTTGGTAAAATGGTAAGGATGATACGTAGTAACCCGTAGGTCATGAGTTGGAATCCCCCTCCCCGTATTGAAATAGGTCTAACACCTACCAATGAAAAAAAAACCTAAGCACAAATTGGAAATATACGTGACTAAATTAATGAACATGCTAATCGTGCGGAATTAATTAACATGATAGTGATCCGACTTGAATTACCCGTTTGACAGGTCTACTACGTACTCATTGGAATTGGAAGTATATGTGAGAAAATAAATTACTACTTAATTACATAAGAATTGCGCGAGCTCCGAAATAATTAATACTACCTCCGATCCAAAAAGATTGTCGTTTGACTTTTTAACACGTATTTTAAAGAGCTAAAAATTATATATTATATTAATTTTATTATTATTATTATTATTTTATAATATAATACTTATTACCAACAAATATTAAGTTGTAAAAAAATAATTTAAAAAAAATTGATATTTTATACAGTTTTTAGCTCCCTTAAAATACGCAGGGCCGGCCCTAGGGGCAGTCGAAATAGGCCGTCGCCTAGGGCCCCCTACCGAGTAGGGCCCCGTGAAAAAATTATGTTATATATATAATTAAGGTATTGTGTATTATTATATTTACATGTAATAAAATACTTATGTAAATTTATACGTCAAAAAAACTAATTTGTGATGTGACTTTAGATATTTCGGGGGTCAACGATAAAGAGTTGTAAGATCTCCGTCTTTCAATTATTGTTATAAATGCAAAAACGGGTAGTTTTTAAATAACAACTTATGCTACTTTAATAAATTTATTTAAATGATTATAGTATTTTATTTGGAAAATTTTGCAAAGTAATAATCTGTTTTAAAGTGTTTAACTATACTGTTTTACATTCCTGGAAAAAAAATATAATTTTAAAAAATATTTTTTTTACTTTTATTTCTCACTAAAAAGTTCATATTTTTTAATAGGACTTGTAAAGAAATATAATAAAAATTAGCAAACATGTATATTGGTAAATCTATAATAGTATTTTGTTATGTTATGCCGAGAGATTGTATTACTGAGAGTCCGTAAATTTTTCTATTAGTGATAAAAATAAAATCTAAAATTTATAGTAGTTAAATAAATAAATAAATTGCATTGTTTAATATTTTTTCTAAAAACATATGAATATATTTATTGATCAAAATATTTTTTTACATCACCTCGGGTCCCAAAAATCTCAGGACCGACCCTAAAAATACGTATTAAAAAATCAAATGACAATTTTTTTGATCGGATGGAGTATAATTTTTCCCTCTTTTTGGGAGTGCATGTGGAGTGTCCTGTCAATGGCATATTGGCATATGGGGTGCAGTTGGCGTTGTCTTCATTACTATATCACTAAACACAAAATTAAAATTGAAGGATTTAAAATGTAAAAATATTCCAAAAACAAAAAAAGAAGAAGCTATTTTAAGTAATTCAGAGCACGTGTCACCTAATTTGTTTCACTAGACAATAAAACAAAGGCGAAAATACATAAAACCACGTACTATTCATTGTTGTTTGCAAATAATCACCCCTTATTCAAAAATTATCAAATAACCATCAATTATACATTGTTGTTTGCAAATAATCACCCCTTATTAAAAAATTGTCAAATAACCACCTATTAAATATAGGTTGTTTGCAACTAACCACCCATATCCCTTTTCTTGTTAAATCTCACTTAATTTAATATGAAAAGACAATTATACCCGAAAATCCGGAAATTTTCCGAGTAATCTGGTTTTCGACCTGTTGACCCGATTGACCCGGTAATTTTGACCCGATTTACCCGATTAACCCGGTTGATTTGTAATTATATATGATTAATTTTTTTTATGGAGATTCCAATTTATTACATTTTATAATTACAATCACTTGATCTTTTATTAATTTTCAAAGCAATTTTAATATTTATTTGTATTGTGTAATACTCCGTCAGATCGATAGTAGTTTATTTTTTATTTTTCAACACATTTTTTAAGAAGATAAAAGTTCTAAAAAAATATTAAAATAATTCTATGCTTATTACTAATTACATGAAATTATTTTAAAAAAAATATTTAAAAATTTGATATTTTATATATTATTACATTTTGTTAAAAATTACGTGATATAATAAAAATCAAATGTTTTTAATAAGATGTAATAATATATAAAATATCATTTTTTTAAAAAAAAATTATTTAAAATTTTGATATTTATATATTATTATATTTTATTAAAAATTACGAGAAATAATAAAAATAAATATTTTAGACCAGATATAGTATATAATTACAAGCACTAGAATTTATGAACAACGTCTTTAATTGTGGAATTTTAAAATTATCCAAAATTATCAAATCATGATTTTTTTTTAATTTAAAAAAGAAAAAAATTGACAAACCAAAAATCGAACCAAAATGACCCGAAACTCGGTCAAACCCGGGTTCGAGACAACCTGGATGTACCCGGAACCCGTTTTACTCGAGACTCGAAGTGACCCATTTGACGGGTCTAATTGTAATACCTGAAAAATCAAGCAATAGAGAGAAGTATAATTGTCTTTTTACTAAAAATTAAACATTAAAGAATAGGGGTATAATTCTCTTTTCATATTAAATTAAATGAGGTTTAACAAAAAAAGGGGTATGGGTGGTTAGTTGCAAACAACCTATATTTAATGGGTGGTTATTTGACAATTTTTTAATAAGGGGTGGTTATTTGCAGAAAACAATGTATAGTAGGTGGTTATTTGATAATTTTTTTTATAAGGGGTGGTTATTTGCAAACAACAATGAATAGTGGGTGGTTTTATGCATTTTCGCCCTTTTTATATCATAAAATTTAATAATTAAATACTGATTATGAATAGTGGGTGGTTTTTGCAAAAAAGTTAAGATTATACTGATTATGATCGCATTCCGATAGAGATTTCGTCGAGATGGCAATTGGCAAGTATCGAGGAACCAATAATTAAATACTGTATAAATGATACTCCGTATATGTTGGGTATGATATTGGGATAATATATAAATGATCTATGATTAACAAAGAATATCATATTATCAAATTTGTTTTATTACATCGAGGAACCAATAATTAAATACTCCTTTCTTAAGGAAATAATTGACCGGAAATAATTTACCTTTTGGATTATTTTCCTTGTAACAAATTAGCTGTCTCTTTTAGTGATCGAATCTTTTCATTTTTACACTAAAATTAAATAAATTGTATAGGTAAATGGTGAAGAGTTATTAAATATTAAAATTTTAAAACTTCTAATAAAGTTAAGAGAGAATTTTGTCCACTATACCCTTTTCACAATCTCATTAGGTGTTTGTGCCCTTTAAATTTAACGAGTCGTGTGGTATCATTCCAAAAATTAATTAGCCCCTTGTCCATTTTCCTATCGTTCTCTCCATCAAGCCATCTTCCATCCGTCCATGGCGATTCTTAATCTCCTCCATCTCGCCCAGGAGATTTGGCTCCCCTCAAGTACTGTACGCAGTATACTCTTTTCACAATTTCATTAGGTGTTTGTGCCCTTTAAATTTAATGAGTCGCGTGATATCATTCTAAAAATTAATTAGCCCCTTGTCCCTTTCCCTTTCGTTCTCTCAATCAAACCCTCTTCCATCCATCCATGGCGATTCTTAATCTCTTCTATCTTGTCCAGGGGATTTGGCTCCCCTCAAGTATTGTACGCACTACTACAATTCCGATCTTTAGCGGCGGTAAAAACCCGCTGCCTAAGGCCCTATAACCGCGGTCTAAACTCTTTGGCGGCGGTTTACCGACCGCACCATCTGCTCCCGTTGCTATAGATCTATGGCAGCGGTTTCAGAAGCCTACGACGGTGGATCTTGTAAGACGGTTAGACCGCTGCCAAAAAGTGCCTAAAACCGCTGCCACAAAGTCTATGGGGACATTTATATGTTAGAACAATGGAAGTGGTTTGATTCGGTATTGGCAGCGTTTTAAACTACATTATAGAAGCGATTAATCTCCATGCCAGCAGTTTGACATCTATGGAAGCGGTTTTTCTTATTTATGGCAGCGGTTAGACAACATTAGGCAACGGTAGGTTTTAAGAATATTTGGCAGCGATTTCACATAAAGGGATATATAGCAGTTTCCCCATTTTATAGAAGCGGGTAACCTATGCTAGGGTAGTGGTTATTTTATCTGTGGTAGCGGTTATCACACTTTTGGTAGCAATTTTGTTTATCTGTAGCAATATTATGTTATTTTGTGGCAACGATATAAAAAACATAAGGCAACGGTTTTGTAAAGCTAAGAAATAGATGATTCAACATTGGTTCATTCACAACCCACCTGTTATTATAACTGCAGATATTTATATATATTGAAATCATAAATTAAAATTAATTACAAAATATATGAATTCAAAATATTACACTTACAGTTACATTGGATTATAACATTCATTACAAAAGTTTCATTACAAATATATACATCATGAGTTTCCACTACTCTTGCCAATTTCGCAGCGGTCTCAACTCGTCCATTCCATGAGCAAACTTGCAATGATAATGTAGGGGACAAACCTGGTAGGAAGAGACAAAGCATGGCTTTAAACATAGAACATGCCTTTTTTTTTAATGTATATCCTTCTTATTGCCTTGGACACATTGTTAGCCGAATACACACTAACTGCAAGATCAATACATATTTTATCTACCAAAAGGAACTAATTATATATAATTACATCGTTTGAAGAGTTAAAGACTTTGTTATCAAAGTAAAAAACAGAAAGCATATGTAATTAAGTGAAAATATGATTATGTTGATTAAAAAAAAAAGACAAAACCAATATTTTAAAAGAGCATTCAAGGTCTTTAAGAAATCATATAATCTTATTAAGGTATATCTAAAAACTAATTAAACTTGTTGTAATTTAAGCAAAGAGCCCATATAAAGAAAATACAATTCAAAGACAACCTAAACTATGCACATTTAGAACCTTGACTAAAGTTTTTGTAAAGCCTATCTTAATATGAGTATAATCCCGCGTAAGATATAGTCGGAAGGCAGATACTATACAATTACATATTTGATATTTAAGGAAACACTTAAGGTAATATTTATATTAAGTATTCGAAGTATTAATCCGGAAACATAGGGTTCTAGGTCATATACTCATACTATATATAAATATAAGCTAAGTGTTACACTAAATATCCCAACTATACAATAGACCTTATATTTTATGTATATGTTATATTGTCTGTTGGTATTGTTGTTTGTTGGCCCATTTCTAAAAGGCCCAAGGCCCAGCTTACCGAAGCCCAGTGACGCCAAACCTGAAGACCCACTTGCTTCTAGGGTTTTCCAGCTAGCGCGCTCTATAAAAGGAGCTCACCTCTCCAGGGTTCCTCCATTCGGTCATTTGCAACTGGTAAGCCTCCAACAGAAACAAAGAGTGAGAAGAGAGCGAGAGCTAGGGTTTCCTCTCCGGTGCCCTTTCCGACTCCGATTGACGACAAAGAACTTAGATCTAGGGCGTATAAACTTGCTGGACCCCGGATCTGAGTATTGCAAAGAAGAAGAAGCTCTACATCTTCCTTGGCGGTGAGTTTCTGGCTCGTACAAGCTTCTCCGGCGACGATCTGCGCTTTTGAGGCCAGATCTGAGAGAGTTCTTCTTTCTACTTCTAGTCTTCTCTTGTACATGCTTTCTTGGCTATTTTCTGGTTGGATCTGTGTATACTTGTGTAGAAACTGCAACCCTATATCTTGTAATCGATAAAACGAACATAGTGAACTTGGGCCTGATTCTCCCCGAACCTGAGACTCCGCGGATGTAGGATTTGATCCGAACCGCGTAAACACGCCTTTGTGTCCTTTGTCTGGTTTTTAAGTTTCTGCACTAATCGCCGTTTCGAGATCTTGGATCCTATTCTAAGGGTCCTAGATCTACAGTTTTATCTACTAAATCAACAACTATCAGCAACCAACAACGATCACTATCAATTAGACACAATCAATCATCCACTCCATTTTATCAAATCACCAACCATTCAAAATATTTTAAGAAAAAAAATTTAAAACCAACCAACAAGAAAAAAAAAGTGTACTTACTTTCCATAAGTCCTCTCAAAAGGGAATTCGACATCAAAGGATTGTGCATTAGTCTTGATTGGACCTACAATTGTGATATAGAGGGGAAAAATTAACCTATACAGAAAAATATAGCCTAGTAAACTCTATAATCAAGGATTGCTTGTGTTGCTTGAACTAAGGAATTAGTCTAAAAAGAAGAAGAGAATTATACAAAATGTATCTAGGAAATAATAGATTATTAATTTACATAGATCTTCTCATGTTTCTCTACCAACCACTACAAGAAAAACTGCTTATCGCAACGGCAAAATTTGTTGCAATACAGGGATTGTCGTTGCAATAGACACATTTGGCAACGACAATTGTCGTTGCAGGGTCGTTGCCGGTCAAGGCGTAGCTAAAGCGTACTGCAACGACATTGGTCGTTGCAAAAAATAAACCTATTGCAATAACATTTTGTCGTTGCAATACATTTATCGTTGCTAAAGACTTGTATCTTGTAAAATATTAGCACATTTAAGCAACAAAAAATGTCGTCGCGATTGACATCATTCTTTTGCAACGACTATTATCGTTGCTATAGAACTAGCCTTTGGTAACAACTACTAGTGTTGCTATAAATGTCACCTTTTGCAACAAAAAAAGTCGTTGCAAAAGAGTGCATTATGATTAATAAAAAAAATTGCAACGACAAATGTCGTTGCAATAGACTCTATATTGCGATAAATAAAATCTTTCGCAACAAAAATAATCGTTGTGAAAGATAAAGGTTATATTTGGCAATAATTTTTTGTTGCAAAGAGATGAGGTTCTTGCAATTCCCTCTTTCAATGCACGCAAGTCCCGTAGGTTCCTTACACATTCATTTGTACCATTGTATACAAATACACATGAGTTTCTTCAAATCAACCATACACATAGATTATGGATGAAACCATACAAAATGTACATGTTCCAAACTAAACAGCAAAATATATATATTTCCAAATCCTTTTCTAAGACATGCTACATATATCAAAGTTCTTATCTAAGGCAAAATTTATATACAAATTCTTCCTTATGCAAACTAACCCACAAAAAGACCAAAAGTTTACATCCACCATCCTTGCTAATTTTCCAAATCCTGCAAAAAAGACCAAAAATATACTTAATAATCAAAGCTAAAAAATTCTAAATCTTGAAGGCATTGTACGAAGCTTTGACAAAGCTCAGGAACCGATCTCCAATGACCGTAGTTGAACCTTGTTGGGAGTTGTGACAAAGTTTCCAGAAAATGCTCAATTTGTAGCAATAAATAACAATAGACATGAGCAAAAAAACTCAATCCATGTACACCGGCAATGAACAGCAATATACAGCAGAGAAACCAGCAAAATACAGTAGAAAAAACAGCCAAAAAAAGCAATAAACAACACAAAACTCAGCAAGAAATAACAAAGGAACTGCTTGGTACAGTTCTAGCATATCAGCAACATTCCCTGCAACATTTCCCTTTTTTAAGGACAACATCATTTTATCACAATTAACATATCATCAGGTAGTACAACAGAACCAAACAGAATATTAGAAGTATATTTGGCTGCAGACTTTGAAAGGGGGAAGAATGAATAATTTCATTAGAAAAGTGTTTATCCCTCTCAATGTCTATATTCTGATGGTCATTCAAATAGCAGCATCTTTTAGAACACAAAAAGAAAGATGGACATATAAAGAGGAATTCCCTGTATTGCAGGAAGGGTTGTTTTTCCGGCTCCTATAAAAAGCAAATTGCAGAGGGAAAAAAAGAAGGAAAAAAAAATATAGCACAACATGATGTGTCATCAAATCAAGTTATTGGTGACCTAGCCAAATGCAAGGATCTGTTTTTTTTAAAGAAAGGCAACAATTTTAGAAAAAACAACGACAATATGCATTCATAAGACAATTATTATGTAGACTGCAGACCATACTAAACAAGACTGGCCTACGGAGATGAGTGTTTAACCTAGAGATGGGAGAAGGTTGTGCTTGAATAAAGGTCAGAGAACCAAGTGTTTCAGCAATTGAGATCATGGTGTATCGGGATAACCACCAATACATTTACAAGTTAGAAAAAATAGTTATGCAATCTCAAAAGAATGAAATTTAACGAAATCCGAAAAAAAAATATAGAGATTTCAAAAGAGAAAGTGACACCTTGATATGATGGATCTTCTGCCTAGAAACATCCAGGATAATATCCAGGAAACTCTTCTAAGAAATTATGGCTTTGTGCTGCTCTAATTGAGGGTACTTTTTGATGAAATACTGCGCATATCAAGGAAACTCTTCTAAGAAATTCATCATGGTTTATGATCACTGACCAATATCTTGAAACATTTGAAAGTAATCACTTTTAAATTTTACACCTAAGTAATTACAAAAATGAAGGATGTCTTCATGACCACCTCTAACTAGAGGAATGTAATCAACATCACAGTTTAGCATCCTACCAGAAGCGGCCATATCTAATATGAGAAACTAAGTACCTCCATAAAAAAAATGAAACACGAAAAAGTGGATGTTCAATCACAATAGTAAGAAAACATGAAAAAATGATACTACACTACGCACTAAGTAGACAAACTGGAAATCAAGATGTTGCAATACCCTAAAATGAAGTTCAGACAGATTCATTAAAAGGCACCATGAAGACACAATTTAGCAGGGAAGACATGTATGACAGTAGGCAATTCAGGTGCATCTAATAAGTTAGCTCTTGAAAAAAAATAGCGGAGTATGTGCAGCGCCTTTCCATCACGAGTATGACAAAAAAAGCAAGAGAAAGCGCTCAAAAACAAGATTACAGAGTATGTGCAGCACCTTTCCATCACGAATGATGAGGATGGCATGCTCCCCAATGACGTGTAGCGGAAAAAAAAAAGCAGAACAGGCCCTAGGAATGCAGGCTGTGTGCACCAAACCATAAGCAAGATGGATACAAACCCAAAAAAGCAAGTAAATGAGAATTGAGAGGGAGGTTCTACAGTGAAAATGATCACCACTCCAAGGGAAAGATGATTGCTAATTTTGTTGGAGTAAAGGGTAAGAATCAGCAGTTGACAGACCCAAATAGCTGGAAAGTTCCACCCATTTCTTTTTACTTATAGTAGAGTTCAGTTTTCCTTATTTACTCTATTTCTGAAAAAACTTAACTAGTGTAAATAAGCAACTTTCTAGTACTAAGATTCCAATATAGATCACACTTTCACATACTGAAATAAAATAAAGATGGGAATTCAAGAGTTTGGACAGTGATTATGATACATTTCAAGGTGCTATTAAAATCAAGAACAAATTATACAATGTGAGGACTTGAATTACATGATAATAAGTGCAGAAGGCAAGGTCACATTAGGTTTCAACTGTTTGTAGAAATGTCTATTAGAAATCACAAACCAACACATAAGAATATGTCAACACATAACCTCTGAATTGGAATAGATTCAAATTACCATATAACGTCTCATTTGCAAAGAACAATTTGAGGCCAAAATCAGACCAAGAAAAACTATAAAACTAGGAAAACACAGTAACTAGCAAAATAAATTCTACTTCCATTCTTCATTAAGAAGTACAATAGCATTTGACCTAGGCTATATTGGAGAAAAGAAGAACATTAATCACATTCAGCATCCTCCGCATCAGAATTTTTTTTACCCACATTGGTAAACCACGTTACACTATTTATAAAAGAATCAAGAACCTCTCCTCTCTATATTAGATATACTTATTAGGATCTTACAAATTGTTTCTGCTAACCTGGTCCCGATCTTCCCCAAGTCCCAAATCAATGTCCAACTTCAATTCAACTGTATCCTTTGATTCAAAATCATTTATTGTCCTACTCCTATCAGCCAATAATATGGATTTGGTTTGAAGAACAAATTTCACCTAAAATGTATAATCATCATTCCACCTAATATCATTACATTCAGGCATCAATCACCACCTAAATTGAACCCAATATCCAAAAAATTCCAATGAGATACTAATATTAAAAAGGAAAAATAGATATCAGATCAGACACAGACTCATTGAGCTACTATATTGTAAGAACCTGCCAAAAAAAATTATTAATATTTATAATAGCATACCGATGAAAAATCAAAGTTTTTAGATATGCTAGTCTTAGCCAAGATTTTATCTATTTTCTTTTTGAGATTGTTGTTCATTGTCTTGAATAAATCCTGCACTGAAGGTAAAGAAAATTAGAATTACATGCAAAATGTGATAGATGAAATCCTACGAGGCATCTGCCACAATTTTACCTCAAAGAGCATAGAGATCAACTGGCCAGAGAGCTCAAAGCGCTTGTTCTCAACATAGTCCTAACCAAAGAAAACAACTTACTAAGACTTTATACTTGAACTACCAACTTTGTAGCATAGGTGCAAAAGGCAAAACAACTCAAAAAATAATTTATCTGATTGGCTGAAGTAGAAACCCAAACTAATTACTAAGCTTTCTTATTGAATCAAGGCAATAAATGCAACAAAGAGTGAAAATGTGGTCATAGAATCGAGATAATAAAAAATAAAGGGAATACACGAATGTAAAGAACAACAAATATATATTAAAGAATGAAGAGTGTAAGAATTAGCAATAGAACTAGAAACCCTATTCAAATTAGAAGGCTTAATGCTTAGTAAAGGGAAAAAAACTGGTCAGGGATGATCTACCGAACCTGCCCCCGTATGAGAGAAGGTTAAGCAAGAAGATGAGAAAGCAAACAAACTGGCTGCCTATTATTCAGCAATACATACTTCCCATCAGATAATCATATTCAACAATACATATTATTGAAAGTGACTGCCTTACGGGAAGAAACCTACTTCCCATCATATTGGATAGATTCTACGTAGATTTTCTATCATAAACTATATTACCCATTTGAATAAAAAGTAACAACTTTCTTCAAAAATAAACATAATATATAAAAATATCTAATTCATATTTGATTAATAAGGTGAAAAGAATCATATATATGAGTTTTTCTGATGTAGAGATAGACAAACATAATGACAATCATTTTATGTGACCCTAAATTCATTTATCAGAAGACATTCATGAACAAGAAAAACTAGTTAAAATCATACCAGATTCACAATGGTCAATTGATAAACAATTAGAACCTTGTGACTAAAAAACAAGGATAATTTTTTTAATGATTCAAGCATTAAAACTCCATTAAAGTTACCCCTTAAACTAACCCATACCCACCCCAGCGTTACCCGTCCCCCCACCCCCATATATCCACCACCGGATCCAAACCCTCCATCCCACCCTCCCCGTATCCACCTACCAACTCTGAGCCATCCACCCACCCACCCACCCCTTCCAGTGTTACCCCTACCTCATCCCCACCCACCACCGGATCCGAACCCCCCCCCCCCCCCTTTTACAAGAAAAGCCACTCGGAATTAAAACCCTAAACTAAATAACGCAAAATCCTCTTTCGTAAAATCGACACCAAATACTCATAATCCAGGTTTGAGATTAAGCAAGGAATATGTGCACAAAGGTCCGAAATTGAGAGAGAGAGAGAGAGAGAGAGAGAGAGAGAGAGAGAGAGAGAGAGACCTCATAGATGTCGATTCTGCACCCACGTCTTAGGAGTAGCAAGAGAAGCCAAACGATTGTCGAAGATCGGATTGAAGATTGGAAAGAGACAACCGAAGATTCATAGGCCCTCCATGGATGGAGAGCAATACAGAGCTTCACCGTCACCCTTTGAAGACAAAGGGAAACAAATGGGTAAACGAGGGTTTCATACTTGCATTTGGGGCCAGATTTGGGTGTTTCCTCTTTTTCTTTTCTTTTTTAAGTTGGTAATTTGATAAGTACTTTAATTTTTTTTATATAAAATTTTGTTTATCTATAGCAACAACCTTCTCTTGCTATATTTTTATTTGAGTTTTAACAATGAAAATTTTCGTTGCCAAAAATAATTAATGTATAGCAACGATAAAACTTATCGTTGCGTTACTCATGAAAGCCATATTGAAACGACAATGTCGTTGCAAAACATATAACTCAAATTTCATTCCACTCGCCAAAATCGAGGGAGGTGGAAAAATTGAATTTTATCCTATTGCAACAACATTTAACAACGAGAATTTATAGTCATTGCTAAACAATATCTTTTGCAACGACAATAATTATGTCGTTGCAAAAAGTCGTTGCGATAAACAGTTTTTCTTGTAGTGAACAGACCATAGTGCTAGAAACAATAACACTAAGAAAATTCACGCAAACTAAAATCTACACATTTTTATTTCACATTTGATCGAAACATGTACCCAAGTTATATCTATGCCACCCGGCCTGTCACAAAAGCAAAAAGTTACCGTGAGCTTAAGTTTGTTAATCATTCATGAGCATGTTTGAGAAACCCCGAAGATATTAAGCAAAAGATAAAATAAGAACATATAGATACTAAGATAAGCTATCAATGTTATGGAAGACCATTAAGATCAAAGTAATTACTTTGAAGCCAAATAACATCAGTTTTATTACCTTGTCTAATCTCTTTGCGGCAAAAGCATTATATTGTTCAAATGCCTCATCCTTAAGATCTAGAATACTAATTAATATTAGCATGAGGCTACTTAGCCGCAACAAAATGCTAGCATAACAAAAAATATGGAGCTTGTATTCAACATGGATCCTTATATAGTGAAGGTTCGATAAAGTAAAACAAAGTAATATGTAAATACTCTAAAAGGGGGGTTGAATAGAGTATGCCGGTTTTCGCAGATAGTCTCAAGACTTTTGAAGCTCGTGCAAAACCCTTTGAGATTAGACTTAGTCTTTTCTCTGAAAACCTGAATCACAAAGTTAAACAATCGAACCAAGTGCGGAAATAAGGTAAAGCAGTAAGTAAAGGACGCAACGAATTTTTAACGAGGTTCGGCACGAACTTGGCCTACGTCCCCGCCTAGGGTTCTTCCACAACCCTAGGATTCAACAGACTTTATTGATTCACAAAGCTTAGGATCCTAATAGCTCACCGAGAAGCCTCTCTCCTATACAATTCTAATCTAGTCAACTCACGTTCCCTTGGAGTCCTAGACCAATCTAGAAGAGCCCCATCTCTCTCAGCTATCTAGTACAATCCTCTTACTCTCGAGAATCAATAGCCTAGTGCCCACTTCCTGAGTTATAAACTCTCGAGTATAACACTCTCTCGGAATATATCCTATAAGCTCACTGTGTAACTCTCAAATGATTTGAAACAAAAAATAAGACTCTTAAGAACAAGCAGAGAGAACACGTTGAAGAGAGATCGTAAACTTGAGGGCTAATTGTGCAATGATATTCGTGAATGTACGTCAGTCCTCTCTCTCTTCTTCATCTCCTTTATATAGTGAAGATCATCAGCACCACTTAACGAAGGAATCTTCTACAACGCTTGGCTGATCATGGCTATCTACACAATCTTCTATTCATGGAAACTCTGAAGCCATGATCTCCGATTTTATTCTCCACGTTATTCAGCTCAAGGAAGGAAATATTATTCAAAAAGCTTCCTGAAATGTTAGTGCATATATAATAATATATTGGAAGCATATAATAACATATAATAATATTCGAGCATAATAACATAGAGAACAGGTTTTGTGTTTCATCAACACAGTTGTAGCTTCAAGACCTTTGACACAAACTGTCTGTCAAAGCCTTTGAAACTGATTCCGATTTTCATCAATAGGAGTGGAGTTATCATATAGGACCAAGAATTCTTATTGGATTTAATTTTCTAATGTGTGCTTGTGGACACACATTAGAAAATTCCTTCAAATAATCCACAAGTTATTGTTTCTCCAACAATTTATAACCCACCCAAGAAAACTAACCATATGTACTAATATCATTTTAAGTTTAACATGAGGTCCAATAAAACCTTAAAAAGCACAAAAGTGCAATCCATTAATTTTAATTTAACCCAATTCAGGATCTTATGATGTTATATAGTATTTACTACTAAAAGCAAGCAAGCTTTTGAAATTGGATCATACTAGAGTGCTGAGATTTGAAGTAAAACAGGATTGCAGTATTTCAACCTCATATTAGATAAATCTGAACATAAAGCTTAACAACAAAATAGTAGTGCCAAAGTTCTTAAACATTAATAGATGTTAAAGTACAATGTAGGAAAAAAAAATACAGCAAAGCTGTTGGTGTATGTGTGTGTGTTGAATTGAGTCCATTGCTATGAGAATAAGCTCTAAGGTGTTCAATTCAGTCCACTACTAGCCAAAACAAATACAGCAAAGTTGTTGGTGCAATAAATATGACATCAGGTTAGCAGTAGGGGCTCAAAAAATCACAAAAGTGGAGCTATTCACATGAAAGCTCTAAAGGTGGAGTAGCAAAGCTCTAAGGTCTTCAAGTCATCAAAAAAAAAAAAGGGTTTAAATCACATAGGAACATAAATGCAAAGTACCTATTAGCATTTAATTCAAAGAAGGAATGGAAACTCTAAATTGAAACTCAAACGAGGCAGTGCTCATTAGTCATAGAACCCCTAGAAAAAATATACAAAGTACCTACTAGCATTTCATTCAAAGAAGCATCTGTCAAAGAAAGCAAACTCAAAAGAGACACGCTTGAGATGGATTGTTCTCATCACCATCAAACTGGCTGTTTGAATAAGGTATTTGAAA
The DNA here is from genome assembly GCA_037127255.1 of Persicaria tinctoria. NCBI lineage: Eukaryota > Viridiplantae > Streptophyta > Magnoliopsida > Caryophyllales > Polygonaceae > Persicaria > Persicaria tinctoria. The sequence continues at coordinate 945,861 of JBANSL010000015.1, forward strand.
ACTGAGAGAGAATAGACCAGATTTATTAAGATATATATATTGTTTAAGGGTTTAACTCATCATATTGCTCTTCTTTCATTTAAACGAGGCGGGAAATATAGAAAAATGCATATGCAACAATCATACAAGAGTCAAAGCCCCCCCCCCCCCCCCTTTGTTTGATATGGCATTTAAGATGGTTAGAGAAGCAACTATACATAATAGCGTGCAAGATCATATCGAGTTTAAGATGATATATATCGGAAAACATGTAAATATATATATTTTGTTCAAAAACTTCTACTTTCTACTTGAATAAAGTAGCCAAATATTTTCAGCTAGAGTTAAAGCCAAGAAGATTAATGATACGTCATTGGCTTCCACAAATAAGCGGTGCAGTATATTTATTAATCAAAGGAGAAAATGTGAAAGAAAACACAATAGATGGAGTTACTGAGATGCATACCTATTAAATCATGTACATTTTAATGTTGGCAGGATGTGCTTGATGGATCCGGTCATTAATGGACTCCGAATTATGACAATACTCAGGATTATCCCTCGTCAAAGGGCGCTTGATGGATCCGGCCATTTTCCGTTTTTTTTGCGCTCGGATTGGCTCCAAGGTTAACTCTCTTTCTCTTCACTTCACGTGATTTTTTACTTTGTGGGAGAGGAGCAGGACTCGCTGTAGATTCTGAGTCAACGTCTATTGGAGTTCTCGTTTGTGATGAGCTAACCTCCTCATGCTCGTAACCCACAAGGGGAAACGACCTTTTCAACATCACGCGCCTCACGCACCTCTCGAAAAGGCGTTGAAAAGACATCCCCCCCCCTAAAGAATGACAGTTAAGAGACGTCTTTTCGTCTCCTCCGTAAAGTTTCTCGATCTTCGAGAAATCACTTCTGGAAAAACAAAAAGAGGGAGACAAAAAGTTTCATCCGCCCATCACCGTCGGAGGGTTCCCAAAAAACCCAAGAACAGTACTACCCCGCCCCAACACCATCACGATATCACCGAATAATTTAGATTCCTCCATGAAAATCGACCATAACTAAAAGAACAAAGAAGGAAAGAGGGAATGGGACACCAGGGCGTACCCCAGTCTCCACCCCATGACCTCCATACGCCTCATCGGAGGAGGGCGGTTCCACCACCAAGGGTTTTTTCCCTTTGCCCTAAAAAAAAAGCTTAAGAAACAAGTGCAAACCTAGAAATTGGATTGGACATAAGGAAGTCTGAAAAACACTTACTTGAGAAGACTGGAATAGAAACGCCGGCAAAGCTTGGAAAACTGGATAATAGACCACCACCTAACTCTGATCTCGTCTCTCTGGGAACAAAAGAAACCCTTAGACTCTCTCTCTCTTTCCTCTGTGTATTCGGAAATGTGAAATGAAGGGACTAAGACAAAAACCCCACTTTTAGGTCTCTGTGGGGTCACACCATCAAATGGGCCAAAAACACGTTAGTCCCAATCAAGGCCCATCCAATGAGACGGCTTTTTGGCGGGAAGCATCGTATTTGTCGGAACCTAATCGCGAATGACATATCGCTCGGGATCCGATTACGAGGAGATATGACGATGACATAAAAAAATAGGCCTATTAATTAACATGGGTATGGCGTCATAAATAGGCCACCCAACGCAAAAGACATTTGGCCCCACTACAAGATTCATCGCGAGTAGAGGACTCAGTCAAGCCCTGGTTAAACTTAACACCCTCAAAATCCGCGGTCCGTATTTCCTCGCGACTAAGATCTTGGCATAAGCCCGCATAAAAACAAGGACAGGCCCAACAAGTACCTCATGGCTCTTCAGAGTCCTAGCAAGCAGCTCGCTGGTTCAAGCACCTCTCCTCTAATAGCGTCACATGTATTGCCTAGTTCTCTAGCGTGAGGGCATGCATTACACGTGTCCTATGTTAATCCACGAGGTCGCCAACCAGCTGCTCGCTTGGCCTCCCTATAAATACCCCCCTCCGACCCCAAAGACAGGGATCCGATTCAAGAGAGAAAGTAGAAGAGCTTTGATTATCTCCCAGACCTAAAGCCCCCGGAGTTGAGTTTTTAAGGTCTTTGATCGGAGAAGAACGTTCTTGGAATAAGAATATCGCCTTACTTCCTCTCAAGCCGACGACTGAACAACTCAAATCCTCGCGAGCAAAATATACCACCTCCATCGCTTGGACTAATAAACGCATAATCTGATCATCACCCCTCAAGGTTAAGGCTTGCAAGTATTTTAAGACATTTTGTCGTCATAATGAGGTAATAAGTACAGGTAAAATTCCATGATCGTGTCAGACGACACATTATAATAGGTGGTTTTATGTATGCAACCAATATTGACGCTACATTTTTCAAAAGATCTTGTGTTTTTATATATGCAATAAGATAACAATATTTTGATTCCACATTTTTTTCTTCCATGTCATAAATTTTATAGAAATATCATCGCAAATGATTGAAATTAATGAAGCACAATCACAAACGTGTCATCAATAAATAAGAGGCATCAATACAATTGCCATCAATTAAAAATGTCTTCAATGAAGTGTAATTACATTTTAAGCTCGATCATATGTTATTGTATAAAAATGTCATCAAAAAAATATCATCACAAATTATTGAGATTAATGAAGTGTAATGTGTCATTAATGAATAAAAGTGGAATCAAAACGTAACATCAATATATTACTATTATAATTGTAAAAATATGTCATCATATTTTTTTACTAAAAAAGTGTCATTGATATATAATCAACTAGATTAAACCACTTATAAAAAGTGGCATCAACCCACTTAGAAAAGTGGCAAAGTAACCCCAAAAATGTCATCAATGTTTAAAAAAAAGTGTCATGAAAATAAACTGCTATAAAAAAATTGCATCAAAACACTAATTTGAAAAAAATGGCATGACATCAAAAAAGTGGCATCATGGTCAACGATTAAAAAATGACATCAAATAAGTTCATCATTAAAAAAAAAATCCAAACAAGTTGGTCAACGTTGACCGGTCAAACAGTTGACCATTGACCATTGGATGTGGTACATCTCCACCTGATTTTATTTTGGAGAGGATTAATTACCTAATTAGATTTCTAAAAGGTATATTTAGCAAAATCACCTTTAAGTTAATGCAATGGAAAAAAATCAAAAAAAAATTCTCTCTTCCACTTGGGAGTCCAAATTAAAATGGGCTAATTGAAGCTATAAAATAACGTAAAATATTCATTACAGTATTTAATAAAGAGGAAGATAATGATTATATTTAATGTTAGATTTTTTTTTTCTCTCTTTTTTTTTTTGCTCTGTTTCTTCTTTTTTTTCTTCCAAATTTTAGGTCTTTTAAAAAGTGTAAAAATGGTCAAAAAGACTAACTATTTCGTTATGGAGGGAGTATATATCAACAATTTGAGAGGTATTTATGGGTTGGAGACTTGGAGTCTTCGGAAGCATGGGAGCTTAGTTTGCCTTTGTACACACGGGGGATTAATGAGCTTAGTTTGACTCATTTGGTAAAAGGTAGATTTAACTGAACCAAGTTTGGTAAGAGCTTAGTTTGCCCTTGTACCGTCCTTCTTGACACCTCTTGTGAAAATACCTTGTTAAAATTTCCAATCTCGTATAATAAAACCAGTCAAGCTATCTTTATTATTTGCGAGTGTTGATCCATCAAAATTGAGTCTAAACGTACTCTAGGTTTTTTTTGTACATCTACTAAGTTTTTGTCGTGATCTTTCAGTTCCTTATTCCTTTGGTTAGTCACTTTGGGTTGATTTAGATCTTCATTAACCCGTCGTTCGTAAGTCGAGGCCTTCTTCCAGTTGCCTTCTTCCAGTTTTCCATGTGCATGGAATTAATTTGTTTGACAGCATCCTGAGACGGGGTGAATCCTATGTAACTATAAATTGATTTATGATATATCATGTAGTCGACTAGCTAGATGAATGATAAATTTTCCTTTTCAATTTTCTTCAGTTTGTTACCCAGCAACACTAATATAAAGGTTTTATTTCTCTTAAATTTGAAATCATGTTGATGATATATGGTTTGACGGGTATTTGTGGTCAATGATGGTTGGATATTAATATTGTCATTCAAAGAATAGATGTGTATCATCTTGCACATCGTGATTACAAAGAATACATTTTGTTGGGACTGAAACGCATTTTTGAATGAGCCGTGTTGATGTTGGGAGGTTCTTATGGCATATAGGAAATTTTTAACCTTAAGGGGTATCGATTTTCCAAATCCCCAACTCATTTTTTATGGAATCTCTTTTGACGTCAAACCAACGATCTAAACCTATTCAGTTCCCGCTCCTCTCTCTCACTCAACCTCTTTCCTTTATCACACTGATTTTACCATCCCCGACTGAGTTGTCTCCCCCGACTCGACCTCCTATGCCCGCCACCCAATTGTGCCACGTCTCTACCCGATTGTTGCTTCCAGCCTTCGCCGACTCTGTCACTGCTCACCAATCGCCCTCTTCCACCCGCTGATCGAGTGTGCCCCGCATCCACAACGGCAAGTGACAACCACCAATCAATGTATCATTTCCTAGGAAGAAGTTAGCTATTATATGGAAGAAGAAGATTGTAAGGAAGAAGGTAATAGAACTGTTAACGTGCCTTGAATCATCGTTGATAAGCGACGTATTTGGGGGGGGGGGGGGGGGGGGGGGTCCGGGCGACGCGCCCCTGCCCCCGCCTTTACGGTATGCGATGTTTATTGTAAACAGGCATATCGTCTGTGTGTTTTGGGCCTTTAGTCCATTGTTTGTTTTGGGTTTTATGAGTGTCTTCATATACTCATGAAACGCCGACCCCATGTAACCCTAATCTATTTTCGTCTCCTCTAATACAAAACCGGTTCTCTGCTCGTGGACGTAGGTAACACACAGTTGTCGAACCACGTAAATCTCTGTGTCTTTATTCGCTTTTACCATTCTCGCTATAACAAGAACATGGGTGAGAAAACCAATTTCAGCTTTTGGTATTAGCAGGCGAGAGAACGTGGGTGAGAGGTGAAAATTGTGCTTCTTAAGTTTGCTCAGAAATGGACACGTGTGGTGCAAATTTTAACAAAGACGTTGCTTTTAATTTAATAAGGATTGGTGGGATTTTTTACAACTTTTTTTTAATATAGAAAAAAAAATTCAGATTAATTTTTACAGCGTTCTGTTTTTTACAACTTATTTTTTTTGGGGAAAACTAATTAAAATACCCCATCTTTGAAAATATGGTAAAAATATATCCCCAACTTTTAAATGTAATAAAAATATCCCGACCTTTGATGGTAGTGGTAATATATTACCACGGGTTTTTTCATGGGTCAAAAATGCTGACTAGGCAGCCTACGTGGATTTTGTTTTTGACAAGACAGCTTACGTGGAAACATTTTTACAAATTAGCACTAAAATCGGGGTTTCTTTAGACGGTTTTCTTAGGGAAAAAAGGCACCGACAAAAAAATTAAACCCGAAAAAACGAAATTGATTCAACCAAGCAACTTATCCGGTCAAAATTGCCTCAAATTTACACAACACGAATATTCCTAACATCAAATCGACAACAAAACTAAACTGAAAACAACAGCAACAACAAAGAGGGAAAAAAGACTTATTCAGCTAAGTCCGTGAAGAAATAAAAAAAAAAGAAGAGGTTTTGGAGGCATGAGAGAGAATCTAGTGAGAGGAACTGTCTTTTGAGAGTCCTAGGTTTTCTCTTGGATATGCCCAAACCTTCACCCATGTTCTCCAAAAAATCTTTTGAGAGTCCTGGGTGTTTGTTATCATTGCTGAGCAATGATTAATTGAGAGTTGTGGATCTGTTGAAACGGTGACTGTGCTATCCTCGTATGGGTGCGTCTCCTTCAAGGGTGGCTGGCCGGTGACCAGATCTGGTCTTGTTTGTTGGGTTTCCCGTCGGATTCGGGCCGGATCTTCTTCGCCTTCCTCCATATCTCGATACAGGGCAATTTGCTAGGTTTTAGGGGTGTCCAAACCTGGTTCGTTTATATTATTTTTGCTTTAGTTAATCCGATTTATACTCTCCTATATAAGGTTGTATTTGTAGTTGCAGATTTTAACAATTGAAAATATCTCCTTCTTCCTACTCTCTTCCTCTCTAATATTTGTACTGAGATCTCAGATCTCATTCCCACTTGACATCACTTGCTCGATTGGGGATTTCTGTTACACATCCACCAATCCTCGAGTCCTCTTTCGGACTCCCGAGGTCCCTGATTGGCTTTATCCATCTTCGACCGACATCATTGGTATCAGAGCTTGCGATTCTCCGACCATCAATCATGTCCGATGATCAGAAGAAATCTCAGATGTTCCTGGAGATTTAAGGCGATGCTTCAGTCGCTGATGGATCACTTCAGTCCTTCAATCCACCAAGAGCAAGAGGGTGGTTCATCTCTTTCACCTACGGGACAGGAAGCACAATCAGTTCAAATTGAAGAGAAACCAAAATTTGATGGGGTTGTGAAGCAAAGTGAAGAGCTCGAACAGATTGAGACACAAGGGGATCTGATTATTGCAAGGGAACACCGAAACCCTGACGCTCACAAAGTGCTCGACGAAATGCCACCGTGGATGAATAGTAAGGGAATTACGTTTTTGGATGATTTCCCAAGGACAACTGATGAGAGCATTCAAATGAAAGGCTCCCTGGAAGGTAACTCCCCCATTCACCTAGTCACACTTCTTACTAATGATTTAGAAAATGTTAATGTTATGATGGGTGATTGGGATAACATGTTGTCTTTCGATCCTAGTGGGGAGTTGATTACACTTGAAATTGAAGTAGTGCGCCACCTACTGGTACTAGATGAGTTGAATACGGGTAGTACTCTCTCCATCCCTACAACCAAGCATTGTACATATAACTTTGTGCCTGAGATGATGCCGAAAGGAGTTATCAATGGATTCTCTTCAAAAATTTCTGAAGTAATTGTGAACCGAAAGTATGCAGTGTGTGGTCATCTGCTTGATAAAACTGATGAATTAGCAGCCTATTTGGGTGAAGTCTTTGTTGTCATTGGAGTGTACACACATGCTGATAACAGGGAAGTTGAGATCAATGATAAACTAAGTGAAGATCTCGATGTCGACGTCGCACAAGTTGAGCAAGGATGGCGAATTGATTATAATTGGGATCAATAGGGAGCACCTGCAGCGGGTGAGCATAAGAGTAAGTTGATTTACTCTATTAATTTTCAGTTTGCTTTTGAGCCTGGGATCATATATAAGGAGTTGGGGTATCGTGGAGATGTTCTTCTTAACTTGAAATCTGATCGAGAATCGCTGAGGTTTTGTAAGGTTCTGAGTGATGTGCTAAACTTGTGGCAAACTTACTTATCTTGTGTTAATGTGATTCAACACGTTCCTGATGCTTCCGAATGTGATCGAGCTGGGGCAAATTTTCTAATGGAGAAGCTGGTGATACATAAAGTCCTGGCTGATGATGTTATAAGACTTAATATGGCTCTTCCTCTAGTGAGATTAATTGAGAGGGAATCAAGTGGGGATATTGGGGCTGCTGCAATCTTTTATATGGGAGCAGCACTCGACATGATTCAAGCTTATGGGTTTGGTACTACTTTCTCTCCCATGGTCAAGCAGCAGTATTTATATGTGAGTAAAGCCCTTCAATCATCCATTGCTACTTCTGATTTTAGTGCTCCACGTCTGGCTGCATATTCGAAAGATGATAGACATTATATCTTTGTGCATCATCTTGTTGAATTGCCTTTGAACGACTCATCTGTGGGGGCTCCTGCTGAAGACCAAAGTCCCAAGATTACTACAATGTTACTAGGCTGCAGAAGGTGTTACCTATCAGCTAGAGAGACTTCAACCTCCACTTGTGCTGCTTTATGATGATAAGGAACAGCTTATAAGGGTTGCAACTAAGCTGAGAGATGGCCTCGTTCTGAATCAGTTTAGGATTAAAATATTTGATCTTGGGGAAAGCCTAGCTGAGTTGGGCTCTTACTACTGCTGGGATTTGATCACCAACCCAATTAATGCAATTCTTGATGTCCCTTTTCCACAATCAATTGAATTTGGTGTGACAAATTTATTGAGACAAAAGCTGCTGTCTATGGACTATTTGCCGCAGTGGATGTTTTTGTTTTCTTTAGGGGATTACTCGCAACACTGTCTTCAAGCTTTTACTGCAGTTGAAACGGAACGCAGCCTTGTTGTACAATCCCTCGACTTTGCTTGGATAGGCACTATAGGAGCTACTTTCTTTGTTTTTGATGTGCTGATATTTGATCCCGGAGGTGGAGAATTTTATGCAGCTTGCTACCCAAAGCCCATTAGCTCACTCACCCTTCTCCTGAATTTGCTACTGATGCTCTGCCATGAGGTGCTCATCAAGTGCGAGGAGGGTGCTACTTCCTTTGTTTTCGATCCCGGAGGACAAGGCTCCATGTCCACATACGAAGCTCATATAGATTGCTGGTGTTCGCAGACCATATTAAGCTGATCATTGAGGACAATGATCTTCGAAGGGTGGAGTACTGATACAGGTGGTTCGTTTATATTATTTTTGCTTTAGTTAAACCGATTTATACTCTCCTATATAAGGTTGTATTTGCAGTTGCAGATTTTAACAAATGAAAATATCTCCTTTTTCCTACTCTCTTCCTCTCTAATATCTGTACTGAGATCTCAGATCTCATTCCCACTTGACATCACTTGCTCGATTGGGGATTTCTGTTACACATCCACCGATCCTCGAGTGTTGTTCGCCTCTTTCGGACTCCCGAGGTCCCTGATTGGCTTTATCCATCTTCGACCGGCATCATATCTCCTCTAGTGGTTGCGCCGTCATCTTCTCTTCTAGTCACGGCGGTTTCTTTTTCGGTTTCCCTGTAGATATGGGCTGTACTCGAGTGCGGTTCATCTTCTCCCAGATCTGGAGTGGGTATCTTTGTCCTGGCCGCGTTTGGGGGCTTCATCGGCGGCGTTGCCTGTTGGACCCACGGGACGGTGGCCATGGCGGGTGTGTGTCCAGATCTGGCCGCGTTTTCGGCCGGAGCTCTCCTGTGGGTCTAGATCTGATCACCCTGGACGTGTGGGGGAGCTCGATGGCGGATCTGGGCACATTTCTTGGTCGTTGCTCCTTTTTCGCTTGGGTTCGGGTGTGCTGGGAAGGATTCTCTGTCCATTCGGTTCCGGCGTCGGTTGTCTTCACGGTGTCAAGTCCTGGTGTTCAAGGGCTAGTGTGATGCGACTCGCCGGAGTTGGACTGTCGGGCTTAGATTTGGTGGATTTATTCGGTGGGTCGTCCGTCGCGGCTGAGTCTGGGTCTGTTCTTCTTCTCGTGGCTGATGGTTAGACTGTCTTCACATAGTAGGTAAGTCGGCGGGGTTACATTGTTTTTGTTTTTGGGTAGACTCGGGTTAGTCTCCCCCTGGCCAGCTTTGTTATTCACCTTTGATGTTCTACTCTATTTTGCGTTGTCGTCATACTGTTGGATCGCTGCTCTTCTTGAGTTCTATTCGGATTTTCTCTTTGGATCGCTGCTCTTCTTGACTTCTATTCAGATTTGCTCTTTGTGCTAGACCAGTCTATGCATATTATTGTTTTTTTGGTGCCTAATTTGGAGAAATAGTTAGTGCACTGTGGGGTGAGTTGCTATTGCGTGGCATTGGTCTCCTCTGAGAGGTTTGTGCTTGAGGAGGGTGTGGCATTCCTGTTTTGGTTGGGCGCTGATAGTGTGGGATGTCGGGTGGTCTCTTTGGCTTGTCATGGGAGCTGGTTGTCCGTCCTTGCAGGAGGGGGATGGGGTGCCCTTCAGTTTGATGGATTTGCTATTGTTCCCATATCGGCTTGCTATTATAGGGATGGGCTTCATGATTACGGCGGCCCAGGTGTAGAACGGGATGATGGCGTGTCTTTTGATTCGTTTCGGTGTTTGTACTGCTTCTTCTGCCGGGTGGTGTTGTGCCCGCCTAGGGCGATTTTTGCTTATGCCGAGAGTGGTTTGACGTGCTTCTTGTTTACATTGGGTAAGGCTGGTGTGTTAGGTTGAAGTGTGGTGTCATTATACTCCCACATCGGTTAACTACTATAGAATCTGCACTTCATGCTCATGGTTGTCCCTGGTGTGGATTGGGGTATGGCGGTGCCTTGTGTTTGATCTTGCGCTTTCTCCTTTATGTAATGTGGCTTGAAGCTTTGTCGCCTGGTGCGTTGGTGAGTGAAGGGCGGTGTTGAGTTGGTGGCATGTGGGGCTGGCAGTTGGTGGAGGTTTGGGAGTGCAACTGCAGTTTGTTTCCTTAATTTGCTTTCTTGTTCTTAAGAAGTTCAACTAGACTTGGAGGTCAAGCTTCTGGCTGGACCTATGGTTGTCTTACCTTGTTGGTGCCCTTTCTGCCTTTGGATCGTTCAACCTCGCATATGTGATATGGTTCCCTTAGCTTAGGGTGTAATTGGGTGCCTTTGAGAGGTTGAGAGTTAGAGTATTCTGGATGTGGGTGTGGGGTTGGCGTTATGCCACCTTTGTCTCGTTTTTACGTTAGACCCTTTGCATGGTCTTTTTTTTTTGTAACTACTTGGTCTTTTGGCCACCTATCTATCTATTTACCAATTCAGATAAAAAAGGAAGAACATGTGAGAGAGATAGCTCAAGATAGGTGACCACGAGGGAGGAAGAATGTCATTGAAGATAAACTATGAGCTGTCTGGAGACCGGAAGATAGTTCAAGGGGCGACCATGAAAGAAGATAGGAGGAAGGAAAATGCGTTGCGTATGAACCCGATCCAACTCTTTATTTTTTTCCCAAGAAAACTCTTGTAAAAAATCAACGTAGGATGTCTTGTCAGCATTTTTGACATGTGAGAAAACCTGTGGTAATATATTACCACTACTATTAAAGGTCGGGATATTTTTATTACTTTTGAAAGTTGAGAATATATTTTTACCATACCCCCAAAGGTGGAGATATTTTAATTAGTTTTACCTTTTGTTTTATAGCAGAAAAGAAAAATAGATTGAAATTGGATTTGATTAACTTGCAGAGCACATATTTCTTGGATTGGGCATCATGTAAAATGAAGGAGTGCCTGGCCCTAAATTATTAGGAATAAATTGGCGTCACATGCCATTTTTTCGGACTAAATTGAAAAATTGTCCACAAATTTATTTTATTGGTAAAAAGTCAATCTCCAAACCTAAAACCCCTCCCCGTTCCTCAAATCTGAAATTCGTCGCTCACCGAGCAACCATGGACGCCGCACAACACCACTTTTTTTCCCTCCCTTAACCACGCCGCCGCCAAACATCTCCGGCCACCACCACCTACAACTAGGGGTGATATTCGAGCCGAACGAGCCGAGCTTGACATGTTCAAGCTTGGCTCGAACGGGAAACGAGCCGAGCCGAGCTCGAGCCTAAAAATTATTCGAGCTTTTTTTGACGTTCAAGCTCGGCTCGCGAGCCCAAGGGAAAACTCGAGCTCGGCTTGTGAAGGCTCGAACAAGCCGAATGAACGAGCCTAGGCTCGTTCAAGCTCGTCAGTTGGGCTCGTTCGAGCTCGTTCAAACTGGGTTCGTAGATGAAAGCATAAATCCAAATTGCATATTTACAGTAGCTGTACAACAATCAATAAAGGGATGTTTGAAATTGTTTCAATACAATCGGTAAAGTGCTATTACATATTACAGATTCACATTCAAATTGTTTCGTAAATGCAAATTACAAATTACAGCTTCATATTCAACAGTTGTTTCAATACATCCCGTATTTTCAATGTGTTTCAATACAATTGATATCTAAAATCAAAACCCCTAATTTCATAGCCCTCATCCCCTAATTGTTTCAACACAATCTTTTTGATGCGCTGTTTCAACACAATCAGTAAACAATAGATCGAGGGAGGAAGTTCACCGCTAAATTGGAGTTTTCCCTCAGAGGGGAAGAGTGTGAAGATCTGCTGAATTGGAGTTCGCCATCGGAGGGTTTGCTACTCAGCGAAGTCGAAGTCGCCGCCGCCGCTCGCCGCCTAAACATACGAAGTCGAAGTTAGGAGGTAGGAGGAGTCGAAGCACGAAAACTGAAAGAGGGGGAGGCAGGAGTGAAAGAGGGAGCCGCAGAAGAACAAAAGGAATACTGTCATACCTACAAATGATGAAGGTTCGAAGAACCCTAGGCGGAGCTGACTTTCAGTTGACGAAGTCTGGCTTGGGATCTGCTTGACTCGAGAGATGAGAGACGGATCTCGATTCTCGGGTAGATCAAGCGGCTAACTCGGAGACGCTGACGGGGATGAGCCGCAGAGAGAGAGAATCGGACGGAAGGATGGAGCGTGTACGATAAAGATGAGAGACGGATCTGCTTTTCTTTATTTTGAAATGAAAGAGTGAAGGATGGAGGCGGAGCAACAAGAGAGCTCATTATATGCCCTAGGGGCATTTTTGGAAAAAATGAGCTTTCGAGCTCGGGCTTGGCTCGAGCTCGGTTCGAGCTTAAAAACTTGTTCAAGCTCGGCTCGTTTATGCAATTGAACGAGCTCGAGTCGAGCTTTTTTCGAGCCGATCCCGAGCCGAGCTCGAGCTGTTCAGCGCATGTAACAACCCTACCTACAATGCATCATCTCCCATCTCGAGCAGCCCCTGTCGAGCTCAGCAGCACCCTGAATGAGCCACGTTCGAGCCACCCTCGAGCCCACTTATTGCAAATTGATTTTTCGCAAGTTTTGATTCGTTTCCAACCCAAATCCTGTTCTGTTTCTTCCATTCTTCAAGTTCCTAGTATGATTTCTCTCCCTTTACCTATTTCTTTCAATTTATTTGATTGATGTGTTGATTTTGGGTAACGATTGAAAACCTAGGGTTTTAGTTTACAATTGAGAATTGTGGCGTTTTGCCAAAAGCCAAATTGGGTGAAATGGATGATATTGTTGTATTGTTGGGTTGATTTTGAGCACTTTCATATTTATTGCATTGTCAAATTCTTGATGGATTGTGTGCGAATTGGAATTATAGAATTTCATTGCGATTCATTTAGGCTTTCGATTCAGAATTGATTTTTATGTTTTAGGTTGATTCGTTTAGGCTTTCCTTTTGTATTTGTAAAAGCCTCTTAGCTCAATGGTAGAGCGATGTGTTTATGCGCAAATACGTGGGTTCGAATCCCGCATAGGCTAAAGTTTATAATAATTCTAGTAATTTGCAAAATTTTAAACCGTGTCAGCAAATTAGTAGGTGGCATTTATAACAATCCCGAATAGGCTAAAGTTTTGGAGCGATGCTGCTAAAATCTCTAAAATTGCTGAAAATTTTGTTATAATTGCTGAAATTGGTGTTGAAATTGGGCAAACTCCGGTTTCAGCAATACGGTGGACATTTAGCTAATATGGATAGGTTGGTGGACAAAATGTTAATAAAGGCGGAAAATATGGACATTGACTCCACTTATTATTGATAGAACTAGTTCGAGACCCCAACAGACAAGGTCGTGATCGGGATCATGAGTTCATGGATACAAACGCTCCATAAAGCTAAAGAAAACAAGATACAAGCCACAATTAACACCGTACCGTTGAGACAACCGGTGCGCGCCCAAACATCAAAAGTATCTTATGCATTTATTCATTTGCATATACGTTTCGGATGTTGCTCAAAGAGCTAGGGTTACTTACTACAACAACAAGTGGGATCCTCCTCCTTGTTGTCATACCTGGGCCTTCCTGCATTCCCAATTTCTCCCTCTCCACTCCATGTGGAAGTGCCCAGTTGAATTGCAATATCAGATTCGCCATCTCAAGCTCCAAATTTGCGATTGCGAAAGAAATCCCTGGACAACCCCTTCTGCCCGATCCAAACGGGATCATCCCAAACTCGTGACGGCGCGCTTTGGACTCCGTTGTCGAAGAATCCAAGAACCTCTCGGGACGGAAAATCTCGGGTTCGTCCCAATACCTAGGGTCTCGCCCTATCGCCCAACCGTTGCTGAAGACCAGGGTTCCGGCTGCAACGTCGTAGCCATTGATCTGCACATCTTTGATGCATTCGCGAGGAGAGAGCGGGGCCGCAGGGTGCATCCTAAGGGTCTCTTGGATCACTGCTTTTAGGTATACCATCTCCTTCAAATCATCCTCTTTTATGACGTTTTTGCCCTTTGATGCTTCCTTAACCTCTTGTTGTAGTTTCTCTAACACTCTGGGGTTTAATAAAATCTCTGACAGCATCCACTCTAGTGTAGTTGCAGTTGTTTCTGTTCCTGCTGCAAACATATCCTACATATATATATATATATATATATTTATATTTATATTTATATTTATATAGGACAATATATATACACATATATAGTTATCATTCATTGGACCAAAACTAAGGATATGTAATATGAGTTTCAAGTTTCAACTACCTAATAATATTGTCACCGGTAAAAGGATAAGTGCCCCACATTGGAAAGATACATAGTGAAACATTGAAATTCAATCCTAATTATATCAGATTGGTGAGCTATTAATTACTGCTACAATTTATCAGATTTAAAATGAAATCTCACCAGACTTAATAATTAAATATTGGCATTCTAATGCACACGATCTCAGTTGTCACGAGTCCCACCAGACTTTCAAATATACATGCTACATACATAATACCTTGATATGAATATATATATATATATATATCAAAGAGTAAATTATATAATGTATATGCATAATATATACTTACAAGTAAGAGGGCCTTGATGCTTTCTCTATCAATGGCCATACGCCCGCTTGAATCAGCACCGTTCTGAAGATGGAGTAAAACGTCAACAAAGTCTTTTGGTGCACGTCCACTTTCCTCCTTTCCTTTACCCTTATCTGTGGAATGTTTTGCAAGTACGCCTTCTAGGAACTCATCAAGGGTCTTGATAAGCTTGTCCACTTTAGCAGCATTTCCAGTAAATCTATCAATCCAAGCCAACCATGGTACAAAATCTCCAACCGAAAACCGAGCCGTCAAGATTACCATATCCGTCATCAGCTCCTCGACACCGATATCGAATCCCTGATCCATGTGATCGTTACTACGACGAGTACCTCTTTTATTCCGCATCCCCATCGCCACCATGGATATCAAGTCACTGGTCTGAGATACAAACATCTCTCTCATATTGATAGCAACCGATGAAGTCGAAGAGGACGATATCATCCCTTTGATGTTGTCCACCATACGGGCCACCTCTTCTTCCCTAACCTTGCTCAAGGAATGAACCCTTTGATTACTGAGGAGCTGATGGACGCAAATGGACCTCATATGCCTCCAATAGTCTCCATAAGGCGCCGAGACAATGCCCTTGCCATTGTAAAAGATCCTGGTGAAGTTGCTCCACCTGGGCTTGGAGCAAAAGGCAAGATCGTGAGTCTTCATGACTTGGCAAGCCGCCTCCGCGGAAGACACAACCAAGGTAGGCCTAGAGCCCAAGTGAAGCAACATCACATCCCCGTATTTTTGAGAGAGGGATCGGAGGCCTTGGTGGGGTAACCGCCCTAGCTGGTGGAGGTTTCCGATTATCGGAACCCTTGGGGGCGAAGGCGGTAAGTTCTTCTTCTTCCTCGTCGTCGAGAGAGATAGTGATTGGTATCCATGGAAGACGAGGAGGAGGAACAAAGGGAGTAGGACTGGAATTGCATATTGCAAAATTAGGAGGATACCATCAAAACTTGGCATTGTGGTAGACTGTCCACATTCAAGAAAGTAAGAGATAGATATATATATAATATATGGATACGAAAATTTGCGTAATATATATTATTTTCATCAATTTTGAAGTTTGTATTAGTTATACTCACGAATAATATTTTATATTATTTTTGGAGATTTTTTATATTTTTAAACTATTTTTTTGTTGGAAGATATTTAACATTGGATCGATGAGTCACCGATAGTATACTAAGAACTAATTGGAAATATACGTGATATTAAATTAATTAACATGTGAATCGCGCGAGGTCGGAACTAATATAATTTTTTTCCTTTTTGGGAGGGATTGCATGTGGAGTGGTACGGGGCACTTTAGATCCATGCAGTTATTAAAATATATAGTTGGTTAAATCTTTACCACTCAATTCTAAATAAAGGATTTAGATTTAAATTAGTTTAATCGTTTTTTCATTTATTTTCTAGGGTCGATAGATTCTTATGGAATAATTTTACCAACTCCACGGAGTTCAACCTTGAGGTTGTATGGGGTGCAGAACGGTGGGTGTTGTCTTCACTAATTGGAAATATATACGTGATAGTAAATCAACGGACATGCTAATCGCACGGGCTTGGAAATTATATGTAATTCCTTAATTAAGTTAACTAGTTGTTTTTCCGAACCTTGTTTAGGTTTTGTTATAATATTTTTGATCGAGTTTGACATATTAAATAAAATATATTCGACACGTCAATTTTCTATTAACATATTGTTCATGCTTCTTGTGATGTTGTTCTTTGAAATTTACTTTTCTTAAGGTGACAAAGAATAGTAAATCAGTCGTTTTCACACTTCTCCTAGCATATGTCCTAATTGTCGCATTCACACTTCTCCTATCATATGTCCTAATTGAAGGCAAATAAAAGAAACTTAATTTATAGTTTTTGTCTTAAGAAAATTGAGTTTGGACCCTTTATGATAATTGATCTATTACACATCATGTTACAACTTTTAAATTAATTGGTCTAAATTATAAATGAGTGATTACTAGGATGTCCAAAATTTTGAACTTTTTAGGAAATTGTCTCCCAAGTGCTCCAAATTAGTAAAATGTACACCGCCCCATGTGCCCCCCCCCCCCCTCTGGTTGCGGCGTTTTTTTTTTTTTTTTTTTTTTGGCGTTGCTGAAACGGAATTGCTGAAACAGGAGTTTCAGCACATACGGTTTCATCAACCCCTGTTTCAGTTTTTTTTTTCCAATTTTTTTTTTCGCGTTGCTTAAACGGAATCGCTGAAACTCATGTTTTAGCACATACGGTTTCAACAACCCCTGTTTCAGTTTTTTTTTACTGCGTTGCTGAAACAAGTGTTTCAGCACATTCGGTTTCAGCAACCCTTGTTTTAACTTTTTTTTTTCTTTTTTCCGCGTCACCACTTCGACACCGGATTTGCTGAAATCGGAATTGCTGAAACCGAAGTTGCTGAAATTGTTGTTGTAATTGCTGAAATTAGTTTTTTTTCATCAGTGCTTCGACACCGGAGTTGCTGAAACCAAAGTTGCTGAAATTGTTGCTGTAATTGCTGAAATTAGTTTTTTTTTCTCGTCAACGCTTCGATATCGGAATTGTTGAAACTGTGTTGATGAATCCAGAATTGCTTTTTTTTTTCTTTTTTTTTCCGCGTCAGCACTTCGACACTGGGGTTGATATATGAAACCATGTTGCTGAAACAGAAGTTTTTTTTTTCGCGTTAGCTTTTCGACGCCGACGTTGCTGAAACCGGCCACACTAATTTCAGCAGATACAACAACCATTTCAGCAATAATATAAACATTAGCCTATGCGGGATTCAAACTCACATCGCTCTACCATTGAGCTAAAAGGCTTTTAAAGGAGATTTTAATCAAAGAACATCAAAATTTATTGCAGTCCGCATTTCAGCAAGGCAAAAAAATTGCTGAAAAACTACAGTCCGAATTTTAGCAAGGTAAAAAAAATTGCTGAAAAAGTACAGTCTGCATTTCAGCAAAGCAAAAAATATTGCTGAAATTTTCAATATCCAAACCCTCACCATATAAGCCATTAGACAATTAAAATCAAGATAATCCATTAATTTTGTGTAATTTGATAGTAATTCAAAAATAAAATATTTGTGAGAGCTTTTTAATGAAATGCATTATTCAAATGTGCAATTCACTGACTTTTCTAAAGCTTCTTTTCTTTTTAGTTGCTTTATATATATATATATATATATATATATATATATATATATATATATATATATATATATATATATATATATATATATATATATATATATATGTCCAGTAGAGATTCATATTTTATATTCTAAATACATGGACGCACAAAATGGCAGTTCCATGGGAAGGAAAACTCTATATCATCACCAATTCATAAAATGCACAGATCAAATTGCTACCAAACATACAAATGCAAAGAAAATAAAAAAAATCTCTTTACCATTTTTCTCCAAAATATCATTTACCGATTACCTCCGGCAATCATGCATTGACGCATTTTATGAAGTGTTTAACTGATAAATTTATAAATTAAATTGATTTTTTTACCTATTTTTCTAACATATGCGTCGAACAAACACTACAGGAAAACAGTGTCAATTTCGTGTGCACGTGTGCGCCCCTAGCGCTAATAGCCTAGCACATAAGCCGAGCGGGGTTCCATCCTAAAACCATTTGGCTCTATAGGAGGAGTAACCCACTAGCTTATATACTATGACTTCTTTGTTTATATAATCAATGTGGGACTCTTTGTCTCTTCACATTCTCAACAATTTGATTGAATGGATGAGATTTATCTATTAGGTAATTATTAGGTAATTTTGATTAGGAGAGGATCCTGGTCCAATATGGGGTGGAGCTACCTTTTTTTCCCACTTGAGATCCCATGGAGTTGTTTTTTTTTTACAGTAGGCAAACAGTAGGATGCCTTTACACAAGATCATCCTGACGGATGATGGTACAAAGATCCCTGTTCAAAGGGAGAGTAGAGATATTACATTCATGACTACTTTTAGCTATGTAATCAGCTGCACTATTGGCTTCTAGGAAACAATGTCGTACGTGTGCTGTCGAGATCTCCATCTTCAATCTCTTGATTCGCTCTATGACTCCAATTGCCTCCCACGGGGGAGCTTGTAGATCCTGAGCTGCTTTAACTACATTCATATTATCACATTCAACTATAATATTAGTCCACCCTCTAGTTCGAGCTAATTCTAGCCCTTTACATACCGCTAGGGATTCTGTTACAAATACAGTTCCCTTAGAAACTTCACTATGAATAATATCAACAACCTGGCCAAGCCAGTTTCGAGCAATAATCCCAATATGGCAAACACCAGATTGTTTGACCGATCCATCTACATTAATTTTGTATGTGTCTAGCGGAGGTTTATTCCATTTGGAATGTTTGCGTCTTCTTTTTTGGTGTATTGTTTCATCCTTTACCCATGATTTCGCCCAATCATCTATTGCCTTGATTGCTTTGATAGTTACAGTGTCTATGCTCTCCAACTTTGTGTTTCTGAAAATACTATTGTTTCTGGCCTCCCAAATGGCATACAAGATGAAACAAAGTTTTCCAAAATGCGTGTTGCTTCTGTTCATAGCATCCAAGTTCTTAGTGGATGCCATGGGTGTTTCAATACCAATGAAACAGTTCCCTGTTTCAGTCTCATATTTGTTTATAATTGCTCTGGTATATGGACATTGCAGGAACAGGTGATCATTGTCTTCTTCCGTAGTGTCACATAAGCAACACCGAGAGGGAACCCTATTAAAGAATCTATTTAATCTTTCCTTAGTTGTCAGCCCATCAATACTTATTTTCCAGATGAATTGTTGAATTCGTGGAGGGATTTGGAGCTTCCAAATCCAGGAATTGCCGTTTCCGGTTGACATCTGTGTAATTGCATTTTTTACTGCATGTTTGGTAGTAAAAGCCCCGTCTCTACTAAATTTCCAAATAAGTCTATCAAGGGTATCCCATTCCGGCAGCTTTAATTCAATAATTTGTTGAGAAATCTGTGTAGGAAATAGTTGGTTAATTAGATTTATGTTCCATTGATGCTCTTGTGTTAATAGTTCAGACACCTTCATGTCAATGCTATGACCACCTCTATAACTTCCTAAGGTTCCTTCTAATAACCAAGGATCTGTCCAGACATTGACTCTTTCCCCATTTCCTATTATCCATAGGAGGCCTTCTTGAAATTGTTCTTTAAGTTTCAGGAGACGTCCGAATTGCCAAGAAGTATTGTGAATGTTGAGGTCATTGATATTATTATTCCTAAGGTATTTTTCGTTGATAACTTTTACCCAAATGTTGTCTAGTTGGGTATAGAGTTTCCAGAGGAGTTTCATCTGAAGAGAGATATTCTGCTCCTCGGCCTTTCGGATACCCAAGCCACCTAAATCTTTGGGAGCACAGATTTTGTCCCAACTAACCAGCGGGGTGTACCTTTCATTATTAGTTTTATTCCAAAAGAAGTTTTTATTTATTTGGTCAATTTTTTTGAGGACTCCCTTTGGGAGAAGGAAACTTTGCATAAGGTAATTAGTTTTGGAGCTAAGGTTGGCTTTTATTAGGGTTGTTCTTCCCGCCTGTGACAAGGACGAGGCTTTCCATTTAGGTAGTTGTTTTTGAAAGTTCTGTATGGCCTCATCAAAGACACAGTTCTTGACCCTACCATTTATTATTGGGATCCCCAGATATTTTTCCATACCCCTAGCAATCGAGATATTCATCTGATTTGCCAAGCTTCTGGCTAAGCATGGATCCACATTTTTGGAGAACTGGATAGAGCTTTTTTGGAAGTTTATAGTTAGCCCTGACTTATTTGAGAAATCATTAATAATGTTCTTGATGGTGTCTAGACTTTTATGAGATGCTTCCGCAAAAATCAGGGTGTCATCTGCAAATGTAAGGAAGGGGATAGAGTGACCATTCGAGGTGAGCTTGATTCCTACAAGAGCATCCTCGTGAGCAGATTCTACTTGCAGTTCTCTAGCTAAGCTTTCCATGACGATGACGAATAGATAAGGAGCAAGGGGGTCTCTCTGTCTAATGCCTCGTTGAGGTTTGAACTGTTTTCCCGGAATATTGTTAACCAAGACTGATAGAGTGGGTGTGGTTATACATTTCATAACCCATTGAATCCACTGAGGATGAAAACCAAATTTTTTTAAAGATGCTTCAATAAATTTCCAGCTGATTTTATCGTATGCCTTCTCCATATCCAATTTTAGAGCCATCCATCCCTTCCGGCCCCTTCTCTTATAGAAGGAATGGAAAATTTCATGGGCTATTAGTGTGTTATCCTGGATTGATCTTCCTTCTACAAAGGCCCCTTGAAAGGGATTTATAATTTTAGGAAGAATTGTTTTTAGTCTATTTGCTATAAGTTTAGTGATAATTTTATAAATAGTATTACAAAGGCTAATAGGTCTAAAATGATGGATATTGGTAGGATTATTAGTTTTAGGTATAAGATCTATAAAAGTTTGATTTATTTCTGAGAGAAACGTCCCCGAGTGAAAGAACGCTTTGATTGTTTTGCAGACAGAGTCTCCCACTATATCCCAGTACTTGGAATAGAATTCGGGAGGGAAGCCATCCGGACCCGGAGATTTATCTTCAGCCATACTAAGAACAGTATTCTTAATTTCTATCACTGTTGGTTCTTTTATTAGATTAACGTTTTGGTCATTCGAGATTTCATTTGTTATATGTTTGATATCCTTAGGATCAATGTTGGTCATGCGTTGAGAGATATACCTCTCGGACAATTCAGCAGTGATCTGTTCTCTAATCCTTTCTTCGTCTGTTATTAGTTCCCCAAACTTGGAGGTGAAACTAACAGTAGCGTTTTTGTTGCTTCTGATCTTGGCCATGGCTTGGTAGTACTTGGTATTTTTATCTGCTTGCTGTAGAAATCTACTTCTCGCCCTCTGTTTCCAGAACTTGTGGCTGAATTTCATGATTTGTATTCTTTTGTTTCCAGATCCCATGGAGTTGTTAAAATAACTCCATGTAAAGTTGGTTAATCTTAACCACTCAATTCTAAATAAATAACAGGCCTTTTTTCAATAAAACTTTGGGTGAGTTCAACTCCAATCACATCTTTTTTTTTAATTATGTAAAAATTCGACGCATCAGACAGACCCGGTGGATCGATATGCAGAATAAATCGGCGATGGACAAATCGTCAATACAAGAAAATTGCAAAGCAGCAATGTTGGCGTCCGAATGGATGATGTATAATCGTTGTTGGCGCTTAGTTCCACCAAAAGTAAATATCCTAACTCAATGCTTAACCAAAAGATTAGTACAACATAGAGAACAAATATGCAAATCATACTTAAAACATGCATTTAAGCTTCTTCGATCAACTGGACTTCCTCATCTTAATGCATCATCAACCCATATCTCCTCCTCGGATCCACCATTACCTAAAATAATCAATAAAAGCGTGTAGATTCCGACTCCAACAATATAGAGAACAAATATGCAAATCATACTTAAAACATGCATGATATGCATATTCGTGTATATTTCTATTGATGATTTCATAAGATAATAGCAAATAGGTTGTAGCAGACTAATGAAATAGCAAGATAAACTAATTAAATAGAATAACGATTGCAAAGTATTGATAATAATATGATAGAAAAGCGCTTCACTTGTAATTAATTCTTGACAATGGTTGGGGTTCATGATCCATGAGTTGATTTCAATATTATTTATAAGGCTATGTCGACTTACCTAAGGTCGATTGTTCCGCAAAGATATAATCACTTATTCAATGTGGCACCACTAAAGAATAGCATTAACGAATCGAGTACTTAAGACCAAGTGACACATATCATTTAAATGCAATTAGGAATGAAAAGGAACAACTCAATAATTTCATCTACTCGACATATATCAATTGTTATCATCCACTACAAAGGCAATAGAAACATCAATGAATCAATGACCTTGTTTGCTATCGAGAAACCAACAACGGATTAATTAATAGCATAGATTTGCTAACCAATTTAATATTTTTCTATATTTAAATAAATTATTATTTATTATAAATCAAATTACTTCTTTAATTACTTCTTTTTTTTTCTAAATCTTAACCGATTGATTTTTCTTTTTAAATTATTTTTTCAATACAAATATATAATCTTTTGTAGTTTTGATTCATGAGATAATATATAAATAACGATTAGATCTATTTAAAAAATTACTTTGTTATAATTCAATTATATATTTACTTTAATTAATTATTATTATTTCAATGATAACAATGAAGGTTATTGGTGTGTAGCTAGTATAATCTATAGTCAGGTAATAATAAGTCAGAAAAATAAATTACTTTATTACATTTATGAATACAAATAATTAGTTTATTTTAGTTTAGTTGTGAAAGATAATAGCTTTTGGAATTTGTAATATATTATTGAATTAATACAACTATAGTACATGGCATGTCAAACATAAGGTTTAGAGCATACTAGTGTAATACCCGTGCCTTGAAGGCACGGGAGCTTAATCCATTTTAATTTGAACATCATTTTATATATATCTATATAATACTATATTGATTCAACTTTAATTGTGGGCGTGACACGTCAGCAAAATGCTAGCATAATTAGTAATATCAATAGATAGATAGATAGATAGATTATAGATATATTGCAATCGGAAAAAAAATGGAACCATGTCTCAATATTTACGGCAATATAACCGAAAAAAAAAACAAAAAGATTGGATTCAAATCATATTTAAAATAGGAAACAAATATTTTAAAGTTTCCATAATAATATTGACCAATAAGAAAATCTCATTTGAATAAAAAATTCAACTTTAATTGTGGGCGTGACACGTTAACAAAATGCTAGCAGAATTAGTAATATTAATAGATAGATAGATAGATAGATAGATAGATAGATAGATAGATAGATAGATTATAGATATATTGCAATCGGAAAAAAAAATAGAAACATGTCTCAATATTTACGGCAATATAACCGAAAATAAAAAAAAAGGAATGGATTCAAATCATATTTAAAATAGTAAACAAATATTTTAAAGTTTCCATAATAATATTGACCAATAAGAAAATCTCATTTGAATAAAAAATTTAGCTTTAATTGTGGGCGTGACACGTTAGCAAAATGCTAGCAGAATTAGTAATATTAATAGATTAATAGATAGATAGATAGATTGTAGATATATTGCAATCGGAAAAAAAAAATGGAACCATGTCTCAATATTTACGGCAATATAACCGGAAAAAAAGGAATGGATTCAAATCATATTTAAAATAGGAAACAAATATTTTAAAGTTTCCATAATAATATTGACCAATAAGAAAATCTCATTTGAATAAAAAATTCAACTTTAATTGTGGGCGTGACACATCAGCAAAATGCTAGCAGAATTAGTAATATTAATAGATAGATAGATAATAGATTAATAGATATATTGCAATCGGAAAAAAAATGGAAACATGTCTCAATATTTACGGCAATATAACCAAAAATAAAAAAAAGGAATGGATTCAAATCATATTTAAAATAGAAAACAAATATTTTAAAGTTTCCATAATAATATTGACCAATAAGAAAATCTCATTTGAATAAAAAATTCAACTTTAATTGTGGGCGTGACAAGTTAGCAAAATGCTAGCAGAATTAGTAATATTAATAGATAGATAGATAGATAGATAGATTATAGATATATTGCAATCGGAAAAAAAAAATGGAACCATGTCTCAATATTTACAACAATATAACCGAAAATAAAAAAAAGGAATGGATTCAAATCATATTTAAAATAGGAAACAAATATTTTAAAGTTTCCATAATAATATTGACCAATAAGAAAATCTCATTTGAATAAAAAATTCAACTTTAATTGTGGGCGTGACACGTCAGCAAAATGCTAGCAGAATTAGTAATATTAATAGATTTTATTTTGGGTCATTTAGACTCGTAAGTGGGGGATCGGCGCGCCTTCTCCAGACCCTAAATAAAGTCGACAAATGCGTGATTGAACCGGTGGTTGGCGTCCCACTAAACCAAGTTGTTCTTGCCTGGGTTCACCTGCTCGAGCATATATATATATATATATATATATATATATATATATATATATATATATATATATATATATATAAAAGATTATCCTGTAAGAATCTTCGTCCGTGCTTGGTTTTCAAATTGAATTCTATATATTTTTTTCATGGATATTTAATGTCGATTTATTTGTAATTTTACAGGGCTCTCGGCAAACCAATAATTCTACATATATCGATCGATCTACACAATATACATGTTGGAAATTATTTAAATTAGAAATTAAGGCTTCACCAGAGATATGTCGGTATAGGTAGGAAATTAAAAATTATAAAAGGGGGCAGTTGAATGAATCTCGACGAGCTGTCAAGAGGCGTTTCAGCATGGGTTGGCTCCAAATTCACATTTCCTAGCAAGCATATTTTGATGCACAGAGGGCAGCTGGTGGACACTCATTAGTAAATTAAGGGCAAAAAATTGTTTAGCATTTTAATTACGGATAAGGGATGTAGAGGTTTCAGGGATCGGTGTTTGCATCTGTAATGTTCAACGGTTGCAATCTGATATCTTGTAGCAAGCATAAATTTTGATGGATATCCGCTTCGACACCGAAAGGGTGTGGAGTGAGCCGGGGTTGATTGCGTGAGATTCTACTGGTGGATTGTGTTGGATATGATGCTACAAAGGTGGCACAGCAGGGATCAATGCACTGATAACGGAATGTGAGGCAGTGGTCTGGGGATTAACTTTAGTTCGCAGACTTCGAAAGGTGGTTGTGGAGACTGATTGTAAACAACTGCAGTAGGCCAGTTTGACGTTCTAGACACGGGCAAATTTCGTCTCATGAAGAGGGTTTTGGACGCCTCATAACTCTAGGCACGAACATCCGTCTCCTGAGGTTTGTCCCTTGTGCAGCGCACCTAGAGCACTTAAAACACGGACCTATTGCACCTCCGTCCCTTGATTGACATCCAATTCACCGGCCCACGAGGACATTGTCAGAGATTTTATGGTTCAGGCGACCACTAAAGTTTGTGTCTTGATAACGGAGGGGACGAACATAAGGTGAACTAATGTTGTGTCTTGATGAACATTTGGTTAGTCATGTTGTCTTGATGGACATCGTTTGTGGTGCCCTGAGAGTTTTGGAGATATACTTTTGGTACAAAATGTTTGTGGCTTCAGTTAATAGAACCTAGTTGTTTTAAGTTTGTGGCTTGAGTTTAATTAAAATTAACAGCATATACGCTGCATTTTGGGATGCTCCCTGTCCAAAACCAAATGTATAACCCAAAAGAAACAATAATGCATTCAACATTAGAGTGCACCAGCACCCATTTCATACATAAAAACAACATTGTTCATACATTAAACCTGCAATACCATGCTTGTTCATCAACCAACCCATACAAACACCCATGTCAGCAAAACAACCTACAAATGTACTAGAGTTGAAACACTAACGGACATAAAGTTTAGAAACACCATGTTCAAACACATACTGCGCTTAGAAGTCTAGAATTGTGACCCAAAAGTTGCACAAACTAACCCAAAAGCTGCAACCAAGTTCTTGTTAATCGTCACCTACCTAGATCACCAAGTGCTCAAACCTGCACTTCGGTAGGGAAGTGCACAACCATCAGCCTCTCAAAGTGCTCCATTTTGTCCTTCATCTTATCATATTTTTCATTGGCTAGCTTGGCGGAGTCCTCGGCCTTCTTTGCTCGCTCATTAGCCTCTCTGGCTTGGTCTTCCCGCTCACGCCTTTTTGCCGGGCCTAAAGTGGACCAATCAGCCCCTCGCTTCCTTGGAGGCTTCTTGACAGCCGCGCCCATCCCTAAATGAAGGCAAAGAAAGTGAAAATTACAAAGATATAAAAGGTAAAAAAATAAGATTGATAACATGAAAATGACAGTATGACATTTGTTCCTAAAATATGATGATAAAGTTCCTAAAATCAAATGGATTTCATGCTCTTATATAATTGAACTCATTTTGAAGCCTTATATAGTTTTATATATAACTGATAGTAATGATAATATATATAATCATCAAGTTATATATATAACTGATCAATTATTAAACTTATTTTAAAGCCTTATCCTAACTTTGTTTACCTCGTACAGAAGTGCCCCTCCTCTCTCCAAAGGCCTTGACGATTATCTCACACTGAGTAGCTACTGGTAGGACATCATTGTCTTCTTTCTCTGGTCGCGAACTCACATAGTCGTCAATCGCTTGTTGCATAATTTCCTGGGAACACAAAGAAAACATTAGAATCCTACACAATAAAATCATCCAATGAACTCGGCAATGACATCCTACAAGTCAGAGATAGCTAAACTGTTAGTACACACTCACCACAGTGGATTCGTCTTCATCGTCCTGGAGGTATTCGTCTATTGAAGCTTTCACATAAGGAGCCAAGTGTCCGTCCTTGTACAGCTGCTCTGCCTGGTAGCACACAGGTCTAGGCCCTGAGTGGTGCTTCATGTATTTGGGATTCTTAGTTCTGTTGAGCTTGTTGCGGTTGCTTATTTTCTCCAAAGACACAAGAACATATAAACATCAGAGAACAACAGTAATGCAATGGAAACAGTTGAATGAAAAATACACAAAAAAGCTAACCAGTTTGTCGGGGGCGGTGAACTCCTTCTGCACAAGGTAGCGCCATTACTCAGGACGGAGTTTGAACTCAAAAGGTATGGGTGGACCATGCTTCAAGAAGTGGCAATGACACTTGTACTTCCAACTGCGATATCTTGATGCTGTCTGAGTCTCAATATACGTCTTTAATTTTTCATCATCAGGAGATACAACGTACATAGTCTACATAAATAAGAATGCAATTATATATATCAATTACCAGTGAAAAACACAGAACAGGAGAGATGGGCAAAGCAAAGTGAAAATGAACAGATGCAAGTGAAGAAAACAATTTGTTGCATTCAGAACACATAATAGGTTATTGCATTCAGTGAAAATGAAATTATCATATCATTATCAAACCATGAGAATGCAAGTTAAACTCCTAAAAGCAAATACAAAACTAAAAGCTACTATGAATCTCCTAAAACTAAGATCAATCTCATAATGAAGAACATAAAATTAAGAAAATTAAAGAGCAAATATATAACAACATTATACAATCCATAACACATTATAAAATCCAGCAAAATTCACCAAATACCAATCTCATAACACATTATACATAACACATTATACACAGCTAACTATCATTGAGTGAACAACTATCATTCATTACCAGCAAAGTGAACACATAATAACTAAGTATGAGATTGCATGTGAACAACTAACTTCCATTCAGTGAGAATGCAAATGAAGAAAGCAAAGGGTATTTAACTCCTAAGAAATTGACAACTAACTAACAACAAATACGAAACTAAAAGCTAATATGAACACAGAACAACTAAGTATGAGAATGCAAGTGAACTGAATGAATTGACAGTGGAGAGAAACATTCAAGATCAATCTCACAATGAAGAACATAAATTTAAGAAAATTAAAGAGCAAATATATAACACATTATACAATCCAACAGACAAAATAAGCACATTGTTTTCTTCACTAAAAGCTAATATGAATCTCCTAAAACTAACAACAACTAAAAGCTAATATGAATATCCTAAAACTAACAACAACTTGTAAACCAACAGACAAAATAGGCACATTATACAATTTATTGACAACAACTTGCAAATTAGACACATTATACAATCCAGTACAAGGGAAGAGAACACTTGCTTACATCCAGGTAAGCGGCAAGCGTATCCTTGTGCTTCTTCTCAAGCTGCTCGAAGGAGGAGGCCAGCATTGGCACATGTGTCTTCACAGCAGTCCCTTTATCCCTTATCAGCAAGCTGTATTGGTTGAGCTCGGGGTTTCCATGGAACTCCGACCACAGAATTTTTATCTTTCCAGTGACCCTCACTATCTACATAGTCTTGCTACTCACCACAGTTCTTACTTTCCCTACAAATGATGAAGACAACTATTAGATAAGCAAAGACTCATACAAAGCCTAAAATTGGGGGAATCAGAAAACCCTAAAACAAAGATAAACCCTAAATCACAAAATCTCTCTGAAATCATCAAACAACGATAAACCCTATAAAAATTGGAGAATCAAATAACCCTAAACCCTCTAAAATTATAAAAAAAACCAACCTCTGATTGGTATATAGACTTCCTGCAGGGGTTCTTCTTCAGCTTCAGCCTCTTCTCCACCGACGGACAGAGGAGGGGGTGGAGGGGTGGTCGACGTTACCCGTGAGGCACTGACTGAGTGAGAAGAGGCCGAAGGGGTGGTTGACCCAGCCTGTGCGCCACCCACAAACGGAGAAGAGTCCAGAGGGGGGATGGTCTCATCTTCCGCTACAGCCACT
Organism: Persicaria tinctoria; assembly: GCA_037127255.1. Lineage (NCBI taxonomy): Eukaryota > Viridiplantae > Streptophyta > Magnoliopsida > Caryophyllales > Polygonaceae > Persicaria > Persicaria tinctoria. The sequence continues at coordinate 975,026 of JBANSL010000015.1, forward strand.
GAAAGAGGGAGAGACGTCTGTTGGGTGGTACCCGTCGAGGAAGAGTCGCCCCGTACTAGTCGTCTCTTCGGGGGTGGTGGCTTCCAAGGAGCTTGTGGCTTCCGAGGGCTCCTCCGAAGTGGTGGTGACGCGGGTTGAGTTGGCCTCGGAGGTGGTGGTGGCGCGGGCTGAGTTGGCCTCGGAGGTGGTGGTGGCGCGGGCTGAGTTGGCCTCGGAGAAGGTGGTGACGCGGGTTGAGTTGGGCTGGGATGTGGTGGTGACGGGGGCTGAGTTGGCACCCGAGCTCGAGTTGACCTCCGAGGAGTGGTGGCCGGTTGTGGAGCGATGGCCGGTTGTGGAGCGGTGTCCGGTTGTGGAGTGGTGGCCGGGCTCGGCGGTGGTGGAGTAACCCTTGGGCGAATGTGGATCTTCTTTCCTTTTTTTGGTGGCATGATGGAGGTCGGGCTGAGTGGTGGTGAGGGTTTGAAGAGGAGTCGGCGGAGAGAGAGAGAAATTGGAAATGAGGAGGCGGGAGAGAGACGGGAATTGGTGGTGAGGGTTTGAAGAGGCGTCGGCGGAGAGAGAGAGATCGAGAGAGGAGGGTTTGGATGTGTGGTTTAGGGTTGAGTTGTCTTGAGAAATGACTGAGAGACATTGAGTGGGCATCCGAAAGACACGTCCTCAAAATGTACAGTGAAAATATTGGGGGGGGGGGGGGGGGGAATCCCGCCTAATTGAAAATCAATCAAGACACGAATGGAGGTTATGTTTGTCCCTTGAAAATACTCTAGATATAAAAAAATTCACTGAAAATTTGGGCCGAATATTATCCCGCCAAATACATCAATTTATTTATTTATGTGTATATGATATTTATATGTTTGTAACTTTGTAGGTGTTGATAATAACTTTTATAAAGGTTAAATAAAAAAAATATAACTTTTTTAAACATAACATTAGGTATTAAAAAAATATGAACTCGTATAAATATAAATTCATATATTTAATATTTGCAAGATATTTTTTTTAGTTTGTATAGGGTTTAGGGTTTAGGGTTTAGGGTTTAATATAATTTCATATATTTAATATTCACAATCTTAGTCTCGGTCTCAATCTCAATTTGAATCTCGGTCTCGGTCTCAATTCCAATCTTGATTTGATCTTAATGGCAATCACAATCTTGATCCTAATCTCAAATGAAAGTTTGATCTTGATCGATAACATCTATATATCACAAAATCTATATTTAGTAACGAAAATCTCATTCTCGATCTCAATCTCGAACGAAAGATTGAAACTCATACATATAACATCTATCACAATCTTAGTCTCGATCTCAATCTCAATTCGAATCTCGGTCTCGGTCTCAATCTCGATCTCAATCTCAATTCCAATCTCGATCTCGGTCTCAATTCCAATCTTGATTTGATCTTAATGGATCTCAAACCGATATGATTTGATCTTAATGTATCTTGATCGATCTCAAACCGATATGATACAAAACTTACTTTACTTGATGCTAAGTTCAACAAACCGATATCCGAAATGTTATGTTCAAGAAACCGGCATAGTAGCTACAATACGATACAAAAGCCTTAAGTTTGAACAGTCTAGTTGCCTTGTTACCAAATCCGACTACGAGAACGAAAACATTACATGAATTAAGACACGATTACATAAGGTGGAGGCCATGCCTACTTCTTCGCAAATGAAAGGACGAGTTCTCCCAACTGACAGTTGCGTTCGATTAGAGCCCGGTTGCGCTCAGTTAGCTCCCGGTTGCTCTCCGTTAGACACCGGTTGCGTTCTTCCACTTCATGGAGCTGCTGAATTAAATTCTGGTTGCGCTCGGTTAGATCCTTGTTGATTTCTACCATCTGACGGAGCAATGGGTTCTCGCTACTGGTTGCATCATCCTCCTCAGCAGCCGTGACATGATTCTTCTCCTCTTTGCCCCTCGACACTTCCTTCATCTCTTCGCTATAAGGAGTCCACTACGAATCATGACATTATATTAATAAGCATGGCATTATTCATACAATGTATCATGATGATTTAAAGGCAAATAAGTTCATTTTAAGAGTCATATGCACCAAAGGAACAAATCAACATCCATGTTTTAGAAAATGAATATTCCTATGAACAAAACAACATTCAATCTAGAAATACAATGCACCAAAATCAGTCATGAATGAATTACATTCATCTCCACCAATGCACCAAAACAACATTCGATCTAGAAATACAATCCACCAAAACAACATTCGATCTAGAAATACAATGCACCAAAATCAGTCATGAGGGAACAAAGAAGCTAAGGCCAAAAAATTCTTCTCCAACAACATCAATCATGAATGAATTCCATTCATCTCCACCAAAATCAGTTCTTGCCTTCATTACAAAGTAAATTAAAAGCAATTTGTTTACCTGACATTCGTATGGCTCATCCCCTCCAATCCATGGGTACTTTTCTGGAAAGTCGCTCGGCCAACTACCGGAAGTGTCTGACATGCCTATGGACGGAACAACATGGAGTATAAGAAACACCATACAATTGGACATCCCATCCCATGACTGACAGTTGGAAAAGACCTGATTTCTCAATATATATATATATATATATATATATATATATATATATATATATATATATATATATATATATATATATATATATATATATATATATATATATATATATATATATATATATATATATATATATATATATACCTACCAAAGTGTCTAACGGCTTCTCAAATTTTCTTATCACTAGGATAAACAAAATGCAACAAAAACCAGCAGCATACAACCAGCAAGGATTTGAGCCCAGAACCGAAAAAACCAGCAGCTTCTCAAATTTTCTTATCACTAGGGCACATGGCATCAACAAAATGTCTAACAACTTCTCAAATTTTCTTATCACTAGGATAAACAAAATGCAACAAAAACCAGCAGCATACAACCAGCAAGGATTTGAGCCCAGAACCGAAAAAAACAGCAGCTTCTCAAATTTTCTTATCACTAGGGCACATGGCATCAAAATTTGAGCCCAGAACCGAAAAAAGTGAAAGTTGAGCAACAAAAACCAGCAGCATACAACGAGCAAGGAGTGTTAACTCATCAATATACAACCAGCTGAGATTCACATTTGAGATTCGCATGAAATTTAATGAGTAATAGGCATATGGTTACTCCAATTACCTAAACAAGAAAGCTCAATTGAAGAAATCACTGCCCCGAAATGCTATTGTCATTCAAGGAGATGTTACATGATAAAAACAGTAAAAAGTATAATGGATGCCATGCATAAGAGGCCAAATGAATAGATTATCACTTTGTCATTGTATTAGCAGATTGATTATAAACAAAATCCTCAATGGAAGCCACCCAAGCCAAGGAGAATCCTCAATGCAAGGAAGGAGATGAGTGAGGTCGAATTGAGCAATGATGAAATTGGGGATGAAATTGGGGTTTTTTTTCGTTCTCCTACAACTACAGGTTTTAATAGGTCGAATTGAACAATGGAAGCCACCCAAAGCCAAGGAGAAGTAGGAGCTAGCTCAAAGGAAATAGATCTGGATGAAACCAATGAAGGCTAGGCCGATTTGGGTTTCGGATCTGGAATAACAGATCTGGAATTCAAGCCGGACCAAAACAAGAACCAATTAATAAAACAGATCAATTGAAAGGAAGGAGAAGACTCACCTGATCGAGCGCGAGGGCAAGTGAAGAACAATGCAAGGACGTCGAGGAAGAGATGCCAAATACCCCGGCCCTCACTGTCTGGAATAGAGGATGCAAAATAACCCCACTGTCCGGAGAAGACGATATATGCCAAACATGTACGGAGTCACATGTTTTTTTTAAAGTATAGTGGAATCAAGGGACGAACATATATGTGTTCGTCCCTTGAATGATGATGGTACGACTGCACCTAACAATCCTGGTTGATTCACCATGTTTATCGATGGTCAACGGCTTGGTCAACCTCCACTTAGTATTCAGGCGACGAACTTAGTAATTGTTCGTCTCCTGAAAGGCTCCTTTGGATGGGTGTACATCCGGTCCTATTATAAGTGACGACCCAGGCTTTGTTCGTCCCTTGAAGTGCATTCAGGAGACGACAAAAAAGCCGTTTGTGTCTAGAACGTCAATCTGGCCTAGTGCTGGTTCAGCAGCTCCAGGGGCCGGTCTTAATGAAAGGAACGGAAGGTGTACTCTTGTGCAGGGCTAAGCCCTTAGCCAAAGAGCTTGAGGTCTACCAATGGAATGCAATTTGCGGGGAATCAAGCAACTCACTTCCTTTCCTAGCCTTATGATTACCGAATAAGATAGGATGGTATTTCGTCAAAATAAAAAATAAAAAAAATTGATTTGAACAAGTTCGCTTTTTTTTTTTAAAGTATGGAATCTATTTCCATTCATTAAAGTTTTAAACCTAAAAGATAGAAATGCCGATAAATTAAATATAAACATACTGTATATTGTGCAAATCATACTTAAAACATGCATGATATGCATCATAACTAAGCTAAATGCAACCTATTATGACCACCTAAATGCATGCCATCAAACTCCCCCACACTTAAGCTTTTGCTTGTCATCAAGCAATGAAAAACAAATATAGAATTGATCATCCCACAAATAAGATCTTCATGCTATAGTTTTAGAAATGCAACATCAAGCAATATGAGCCATGAATAAGAGACCAAATATCCTAGCAAATATATGAGCGATCCAATAGTAAAGGCAAATTTAATCCAACCTGACCGGGATAATGTGTTTCACTCAAGCTCTCATGTGTTTAGGCTTTAAAGTCCAACACACAACTCAATCCAAAATGCTCTATACACCGTGAAAGTCATCACTTGCAAACAACATGAGGACTTTTATAGGGTTGTAATGGGGCTTTGGTAGGAACATAAGGCATGGGAAATATTTAGGCTTGTGGTGCTAAAAATCCGGGCAAAAAGGAACAACAACCAACAGAACAACACCAAAACTTCCATACTTCGCAAACCATTCCAATAATATAAACTCCAATTGACAACAATGAGCACTCTTCGATTTCAATAGCCATACACCTCATGCAATTTTTCCATTTGGATGATGACTTCGTTTCTTTTCTTTTATGCTTACTTTTGCCCCTAGGTGAATTTTATCCTCCCTAGGTCCAAGCTTACTGGACTTTTACTCCTAAGTGAATTTTATCATCCTCATACCCCTAGTAATAAGTCATCTCTATTATGCAAGAAGGGTTACCTTATTTCGGCTATGCCTCTCGCAATGCACTACCATACATACATCATCTCCACTCAAAGTAATTCCAACATAAAGATATATTTTTCACCAATTCTCCTCGTAATTTCTAGATTGTAGGGGAGGGTTGCATGGATTAAACAGTAGATTTACTTGGTCTAGCTGTTAAGTCAGTTCTTCTTTTCCTGTTCAAATTAATAAAACTTAGCAAAAAAACATTGAATGAAAGGGCTATGAGCCTATGCCTGTTTAATGCATCTTATCGCTCTCTTTTTTTTTTTTGCTTTATAAGTGGTGTTAAACTGCATGATACATTTTAGATAGAAAAATGGCATTTTGCTTTCATGAAGTGTGTGTCTTGCCCAGTGGCGAAGTCAGACCGTTACATAGGGGTGGACGAAATTTAGGCTAAAAATTAAGTAATAATGAAACGAGTTTTGCTAAACTTTAAATAAATTTAATTGTGAAGGGTTATGTAAAAAAAAATTCAAAGATTTATCCATATTATTAGAAGTGATCGAATAAAATTTATAATTAGTTAAAAAAAATTCAAGGAAACCCCCAATGAATGACTAAAATAGAATTCAAACAATACTAATTGAAATTAATTATTCTCAATTAAAAAGATATTTGAACTTATATATAAAAAGATAGTTAAAGATAAGTGAAGAAAATGTAAAAAGTGGGAATTGAACCTTGGGCTCTAGATAAAGAGGAAAAAGTTCCTCATTTATACTTTACCAACTAGGCAAGGTAAACTTTATGATTCATTTTCACTTCTAAATTAATTTAGACCTTTTTATTTTTTATTTTTTAGTTTTTATATATTTAACCTTTCGTATTTTTTTCCGGGATTGGGGTGGGCTCGCGCTCATACGAACCCACCCCTAAATCCGCCAGTGGTCTTGCCTTATGCCACGTGATAGATCCATTTGCCCCTTGCGCTTTTCTCTTCGCTACTAAATGATGCTTTTGGAGGTTTTGTGAGATCATTGCTCCTAGATGGTTGCCAGTTCATGGCCTCAAATTATTATTCACCTGCCTAGCTTGTGGAGAAATGTTAGTTGTGTTTCTCAACGATCGGAGAGTGCACTGAGAGTGGAGTCGCGCTGTCTGGAAGCGAAAATTGTCAAAGAGTAACGTGATCGAGAGCAGCGAGATGCGGCAGCAGAGGTTTATCGGCATTCTCAATACTCTTGACATCGTGGCGTTTTTGGCGACCGATCGGTGCTTGGAGGATCAGGAGAAGGCGATGCAGACTCCGGTTTCGGAGATTGTTGTACCTGAATCTGGATGTATGCTTGTGTAACTATCAATTCATCGCATGTTCCAAATCTGGATTAATATCATCTCGATTAGCTTCATGTTTTTAAAATGAATTGATTTTTCTTTTATTCAGCCCACAACTTTGTTTATTGCGGTTGATTAAGTTCAATTGAGACATGCTGATGTTGCTGCATTTTTTAGTTGCCTTTGGAGCTATTTTATTTGCCTTTGGAGCGACTGATTCCACGTTTTAAGATTCTCTGTCATCAATTATATAAAAATGTCACCAGAAACAATTACGATTGTCATCAATGTATAAAAGTTGTCAATAAAATATGTAAAAATAACATTTCATGCTCCTATATCATCAATTGTATAAAAAAATGTGATAAAAATGTCATCAACAAAAGATGTCATCATAAATGATTGAGATAAATAAAGTGTAATTACAAATATTATCAATGAATAAAAATGTAATAAACATGTCACCACAAGTGATTGCACCAATGAAGTGGCATTGATAGAGTCTATTTTAGTCATGTTTTAATTATAGATTTGCATAGTAATTTAGAGCATTTTTACCTATTTTATAGCTTATTTAGTATTATTTAGTTTTCGAAGTCTACACTAGTGTTCTTATTGATTTCAGGTATTTTCGAGCGATTTCGGAATAAATTACGTTGGACAACTTATACGAGGGAAACAGTTTCCGCCTACATAAACTACGTGAGCCAGTGAATTGGATGCGGGTCGGCTATGGGCTACTATATATGCTTCCATACGGCATAAGGGCGAGACCGACTAACTTTGGAACCCAAAAAAACCCTAATTGTCTTTTGCTTTATTTTTATGGAGACCTAAACTCTCCCATTTCGTCTACAATTTGAAGCTTTGTTTGATTGATTGTGAGTTTCTGAATCTTGTTCCTTATTTCCTATATTGAATGTTTCGACTTCTTTGTGCTTGAATGTTGATTGTTTTATTCTGTCTTGTCTGATCAACTTGGTAGAATTAATTCAATTGCTAAGGTTTTGTAGATTCCTGGTTGTGAACCTTAACCTAAGTGGCAAACTTGTTCCTTTAGGGCTGGTTGAACTAATTGAATGAGTAGGAAGTTGGATGTGTTGTTAAATCCCTCTTTAGGGACTGCAAATACCTTGGTTAATCTCTGAACTTAAAGCTACCAATTGGGTTAAATCCTTCTTTAGGTACTGTTCGATTGATAAGGGTTTCTAGGACTGGTTGGACTAGTAACTATATTAGGTCGAGACAAGGGCATTCATAGGAAGATTAAAAGGGCAAGAAGAAGTTACAATATCAATTCAACCAATTAAAGTGGATAATTGTAGGTGAAACTATTTTATTAATCGGTATCTTCATTAATTTGTTTATAGTTTATTTTATATTCTTTCTTATTTTCACCACTCAAAAACCCCCTGTTTCATACTAATTGGTAAATAAACTTAACTTAGGAATAACTTGATTCTTTGTGGGATCGACTCGTGCTTACCACACTACATTAGTTAGGTAGGTTCGAATTATTTTGAACCTACCGTTTCATACTAATTGGTAAATAAACCCCCCGTTTCATACTAATTGGTAAATAAGCCCCCCGTCTCCCTCTTCCTCTCCTCTCTGCCCATTCCGGCTTGAGCGCCGCCCACCGCCGTCCTCCTCTGTTTCGCTCACCAGAACCCCTCACCCGCCGCTGCATCGCTTTTCCGAGGCCATCCTCGTCGCCTGCGTCGTGTCAAACGCCGCCCAAATCAACCCATCTCCTCTCTCTATCGCCGCCACGCCTCCAGATCCCCACTTTCTCTCCTTTCCTCGCCTTCGCCGTCAATAAGCCACCACTGCGCCGCCTCTCGCTCTCTCACCATTCCACCGTCCTCCTCACCTGGATTAATCTTGTTTCATCTGCTGTCCCCCATTCCGGCGACTCCCTCTCCGGATCGCTGGATTTCCCCCTCGCCCGATCCTTCTGTCATCTCACCGCCGGTGACTTCCCAGTATCGCTGAAATTCCTCGCGTTTCGCTGCTAGTCACCAGATTGGTCCCGCCTCCCACACCAAGGCCACCAGCAAAACTACTTTCCCCACCTCCAGTCCATCGTTGTCTCACCGCAATTCCCTGATATCGCCGTTCGCAATCAACAATCCGCCATCGCCGCTGTTGCTCCTTGTGGCTGTGATTCCTCTCGACCTGACTCTGACTCGAGTGCGACTTGGACTTCACTATCGGCAGGTGAGTGAAGGTATACTTGAATTTCCACTTCGAGATTTCTGGACTGGGTTGTATTATTGTCTTGGCTTGGATTTGATCGGTTACGACTTACGACTGTGATTATGCTTGCTTATTAGTTGAATTGGTGCTCAAGATTGGCAGTGCAAGTAAATTGCTTAAATTTGACATTTCGATCCTGATGTGTTGATTCTAGACTGTTGATTTTTGTTGCGGTTGAATTTTTTATGGTTTTGTTGGAATTCGAAGGGAAGTTATTTTCATATGCTAAATTTTGTATGGTATGTTAAGCTCCTACACTCCCTGTAGTTGGTTGACTTCTTCTAGCTATATTTGAATTAGCTGAGTATTTTTAATCAGTCTCGAGTGCTATTGTTATCAAAACAAGCCTAACTTTGAGGTGGTGCCCATTTTAGCTAGGTTGCTCCCTGAAATCACTTGAATTGCATGTTTCTAAATTGTCATAAGTGATTGAGCATCTATTGATAAGCTGATTTTTTTTATATACTGGGTTGTGTTATTTCTTTCCCTTGGATGATATCATTATGTTGGAAAGTTGGATTGCTTTGTCCCGTGTATTTTCTTTGCTTTTAGTTTTGGCCAGGACCAATTGCAAAGGGATATGTCATACCGTTCCGACTCCAAGAAGGTTCACAAATGCGTATTGCATCCAGTAGGGAGTGGCGGGCGAATTTCGTGCTTCGAATCTCCGTCCGATTACTATGAGAGTTGCTGATTTTTTGGGTCTATTCGGAGGCTACACCACTACCTCTTTTTGAGCTGAGAGCTTGTCTTTGAATGCCTGATTACATTGTGAGTTTCCTATACCTCTTCCATTCTATTTCATTACTTTGAGGACAAAGTACGATTTTAAGCACGGGGTGGGGAATTCAAGTGTAGCTACGTCTTTATATTTATGTTAGTTTTCTGTTTTTTTTTTTCAATTTTTATTATGCATTTCATTGCATTTAGGTGTTATTAACGATACCCATCTTGGTTTAGTTTGTCCTCTAATTCATTTTTATGATCTTAATTGCATAAATCTCATGAATTGATTGAATTGCTTGAAAATGATTTTGGAGCATGATTTGTGAATATAATTGAGCAAGTATGGTTCATAGTTGAGGTAAATTGAAATCTAAAGAAATATAACCCTTTGTGAGATTTTGGCCTTATAGGGACTTTACATATTATTCCCTTTTGCTCTTATTGTGTGATTATACTCTTCATATGCTTCTTATTTCAATACCGTATTGCACATGGTTGTTTCTTGTAAATTTCAAATGATTGAGGCATGTTTTCTTTAGCCATATTATACCCTATCCACCTTACATATTATCCTCTGCTTGAAGCCCATATGAGCCTTAAAGCCTATTCTTTTTTATAGCTCCACAAAAATATATCATAGTCAATGATTAGCCTGACCCCATTCGGGAATTAGGAGGAGAATTGGTGAAAAATCTTTATGTTGGAGTTGCTTTGAGTGGAGATGATGTATGTATGGTTGTGCATTGCGAGAGGCATAGCCAAAATAAGGTAACCCTTCTTGCATAATAGAGATGACTTATTACTAGGGGCCTAAGGAGGATAAAATTCACTTAGGAGTAAAAGTCTAGTAAGCTTGGACCTAGGGAGGATAAAATTCACCTAGGGGCAAAAGTAAGCGTAAAAGAAAGAAAAGAAAATAAGTCATCATAATGAAAAAAAAATGCATGAGTTGTATGGCTATTGAAATCGAAGAGTTTATTGTTATGTAATGGAGTGTATGTTATTGGGATGGTTTACAAAGTATGGAAGTTTTGGTGTTGTTCTGGTTGATTGTTGTTCCTTTTTCCCGGATTTTTAGCACCACAAGCCTAAATATTTCTCGTGCCTTATGCTCCTACCAAAGCCACATTACAACCTTATAAAAGTCCTCATTATGTTTTTTTGCAAGTAATGACTTTCATGGTGTATAAAGCATTTTGGATTGAGTTGAGAGTTAAACTTTAAAGCCTAAACACATGAGAGCTTGAGTGAAACACATTATCTCGGTGAGGTTGGATTAAATTTGCCTTTACTATTGGATCGCTCATATACTTGTTAGGATGTTTGTTCTCTTGTTCATGGCTCCTACTACCTGATGTTGCTTTTCTAAATTATAGCATGAATATCTTATTTGTGGGATAATTAATTCTATATTTGTTTTTCATTGCTTAAGGACAAGCAAAAGTCTAATCATGGGGTAGTTTGATAAAGTCTTGTTTAGTCATGTTTTAATTATAGATTTGCATAGTAGTTTAGAGCATTTTTACCTATTTTATAGCTTATTTAGTATTATTTAGTTTTCGAAGTCTACACTAGTGTTCTTATTGATTTCAGGTATTTTGGAGCGATTTCGGAAAAAATTACGTTGGACAACTTATACGAGGGAAACAGTTGCCGGCTACATAAACTACGTGAGCCGGTGAATTGGATGCGGGTCGGCTATGGGCTACTAGTGCTGCTGCTATTAATACTCCATATTATATATATATATATATATATATATATATATATATACAGGGGAGGGTTCAAGTGAGAAGAATCTGGTCCGGTAAGAATGAAAGAAGTGATATGATTGGTTAAATTAAAAGAGTCCTCACGCGCTTCCTTTATCCCCTAATATCTGTGTGTCTCTCTTCCTTCCTTATCAAAGCGTTTCTGAGCAACCGAAGAACGTCGGCTTCTTGTCTCTCCATCACCTCCGAATCGGATCTCCCTCTCTCTTTTCTATTCATCCACAATCGGTAGATCTAAACGTTCCCTTTGTCCTCCTCTTCGTTCTCTCTTCTCTTCTGATTCTCAGATCTAAACGGTTGCAGTGGCCGCCACCGCCTTCTCCTTCATCGCCGCCCAGCACGAATCGTTGAGCATCGATCCGAACAAGGATGCGTGCCTTCTGCTTCCGCCATGGCCACCGCGCCCGAGATCCGATGGCAACAATCAGATCCGACATGAAAGTTTTCGTTTTGGAAAGAGGAAAGCGATGACGGGCGCTATCACCATCGCCGACCGCTGCTTTCTCCGGCGGCTAGCTCCTCTCGTTGAGGTTCTCGCTGGAAACCGACCGCTGCAACGTGTCATCGGCCTCCTCCAGTTGGAAACCTAGGCAATTCGACGAGGAAGAAGAAACCATGGCCACCGTTGCAACACGATGGGACGTTGCACCTTGAATAGAGATCCCGGCCGGTTTGCTATACTTGAATTGGGATGTACTTGAATTGAGATCCCGGCCGGTTTGCTGCACCTTGAATTTGACGATTTGTTGTACTTGAATTGGGATGAACAATAATGGGTTATTATTGTATTAATATTTGATCCTCATTGTTCATGTGTAGTGGTAAATTTTTTTGTTAGTAAATCTCAATGCAAAAGTTTGTTAAAGAATTATCAAATTTTAATACACCAAGTGGTTCAGCATTTTTACACTAAGTGGTTCAGAGTGTTAAACCAAGTGGTTCATGGGTTTATATCAAATTGTTCAGGTTTTTTTATATTAAGTGGTTCAAAGTTTTTATACCTATTGGTTCATCAAATAAAAAGAGTAGAGTGGGTCGTCAAATAAATAGTATTGGTTAATAAAATAAATAATATTGGTTCATGAATCATTTTATTTTAAAAATAAACAATTAAATAATTAAAAATAAACATTACAAGAAAATAAAAAAAGAGTGAAAATTTTACAATTATTAAATAGTAGTGGTTTATCAAATAAAGAGTAGTGGTTTATCAAATAAATAGTATGGATTCATGAACCATTTTATTTTAAAAACAAACAAACAAATAAATAATTAAAAAATAAATAGAGGTTGAAGTTATACCAAGTGGCAAGTGGTTAGGTTTTAATACCAAGTGGTTCAGGGGGTTTATACCAAGTGGTTCAGAGTTTTATACCAAGTGGTTCAGTGACCGAATAGAGGTTGATTTAGTGTCTAAATAGGTTGGTTCAGTGACTAAACAACGGTTGGTTCAGTGACTAAACAACGGTTGGTTCAGTGACTAAATAGAGGTTGGTTCAGTGACTAAATTGGTTGGTTCAGTGCCTAAATAGAGGTTGGTTCAGTGACTAAATAGAGGTTGGTTCAGTGACTAAAATAGAGATTGGGTTAGTGACTAAATAGTGGTTGGTTCAGTGTCTAAATAGGTTGGTTCAGTGTCTAAATAGAGGTTGGTTCAGTGACTAAAAAAGTTGGTTCAGTGTCTAAATAGAGATTGGTTCAGTGACTAAATAGAGTTTGGTTCAGTGACTAAATAAGTTGGTTCAGTGACTTAATAGAGGTTGGTTCAGTGACTAAATAGATGTTGGTTTGGTGACTAAATAGAGGTTGGTTCAGTGACTTAATAGAGGTTGGTTCAGTGACTAAATAGATGTTGGTTCGGTTCTAAATAGAGGTTGGTTCAGTGACTAAATAGGGGTTGGTTCAGTGACTAAATAGGGGTTGGTTCAGTGAGTAAATAGATGTTGGTTCGGTGCCTAAATAGAGGTTGGTTCAGTGACTAAATAGGGGTTGGTTCAGTGAGTAAATAGATGTTGGTTCGTCAAATAGAGAGTAGTGGTTCGTCAAATAAAGAGTAGTGGTTCATGAACCATTTTATTTTAAATAAAATTAATTAATTAATTAAAAATAAACATTAAAAGAAAATAAAAGAAGAATGAAAATTTTATAATTATTAAATAGTAGTGGTTCATGAAATAAATTTTAGTGGTTCATCAAATAAAGAGTAGTGGTTCATTAACCATTTTATTTTAATATAAATATATATTAATATATTTATTATCATTTTTATTTTAATATTTATTTTGATTTTGATGATAATATTAATTATTATTTTTTAGAGCGAAATATATATTAATATATTAATTAATGTGTAATTAACATATTTAAGTGAAAACATATTAATTATAATTAAAGTGGTGGCTTTAACTCAAAAAGTACTAGTTTTAATTGATGTCTTTAATAACAAAGAAGTATTGGGTGGTGCAATGGTTGAAGTAGTGGGGGTTGTGTAAAGAGGCCCGGGTTCTACAGCCAGCGCGTGTGGTGGACGCGCGGAGAGGGAAGGGTGTGCGAGTGGGCCTCGCATTTCCGAACTGGGCAGGTGCGGGCAACGATTTTTTTGCCCGGATTTTTTAAATGACATGGACCAATCAAAACATTTCTTGACATTTCTTGGACCAATCAAATTGCTTCTTTCCTTCTCACTTTTGGAGTTGTGTGTACCCGAACCCAACCCTATATATATATATATATATATATATATATATATATATATATATATATATATATATAATGTTAGGTACTCCGTGGATTCATACTCCGAATGATATATTTATGTTAGGATATCTAAATTAGATAGATTAGGATAGTTAGATACTATATATGCTTTCATACGGCATAAGGGCGATACCGACTAACTTTGGAAACCAAAAAAACCCTAATTGTCTTTTGGTTTATTTTTATGGAGACCTAAACTCTCCCGCTTCGTCTACAATTTGAAGCTTTGTTTGATTGATTGTGAGTTTCTGAATCTTGTTCCTTATTTCATATATTGAATGTTTCGACTTCTTTGTACTTGAATGTTGATTGTTTTATTCTGTCTTGTCTGATCAACTTGGTAGAATTAATTCAATTGCTAAGGTTTTGTTGATTCCTGGTTGTGAACCTTAACCTAAGTGGCAAACGTGTTCCTTTAGGGCTGGTTGAACTAATTGAATGAGTAGGAAGTTGGATGTGTTGTTAAATCCCTCTTTAGGGACTGCAAATACCTTGGTTAATCTCTGAACTTAAAGCTGTCAATTGGGTTAAATCCTTCTTTAGGGACTGTTCGATTGATAAGGGTTTCTAGGACTGGTTGGACTAGTAACTATATTAGGTCGAGACAAGGGCATTCATAGGAAGATTAAAAGGGCAAGAGGAAGTTACAATATCAATTCAACCAATTAAAGTGGATAATTGTAGGTGAAACTATTTTATTAATCGGTATCTTCATTAATTTGTTTATAGTTTATTTTATATTCTTTCTTATTTTCACCACTCAAAAACCCCCCGTTTCATACTAATTGGTAAATAAACTTAACTTATGAATAACTTGATTCTCTGTGGGTTCGACTCGTGCTTACCACACTACATTTAGTTAGGTAGGTTCGAATTATTTTGATACGGTTAACGCGACTAAAAACCGTCCATCAGGCATCAAACGATTTGATTAAAAAAAGTGAGATCAAATAATTACATTAGAAAAATGGTATCAAAACACTATTTTGAAAAATTGCATCACATTAAAGAAAAACAATGTCATCAAAATACTACTTTGAAAAAATATGTCATCATGGTAAAAAAACATATCATCAAAACATTGACATAAAAAAGTGTCATCATTAGTCAATAGTAAAAAAAAAGGCATCAATGGTCCACATTACATCACAGTAAAAAAATGTCATCAAAATACTACTTTGAAAAAATATGTCATCATGGTAAAAAAACATATAATCAAAACATTGACATAAAAAAGTGTCATCAGTAGTCAATAGTAAAAAAAAAGGCATCAATGGTCCACATGACATCACAGTAAAAAAAATGTCATCAAAATACTACTTTGAAAAAATATGGCATCATCGTAAAAAAACATTTCATCAAAACATTGACATAAAAAGTGTCATCAGTAGTCAATAGTAAAAAAAAGGCATCAATGGTCCACATGAAATAACAGTAAACAAAAAATGTCATCAAAGTTTGAAAAAAGTGTCATCACACAATATCAAAAACACTACTTTAATTGAATAAAAAAAACACTACTTTAAAAAGTGGCATCACATTAAAGAAAAAAAATGTAATTAAAAATTTGGCATCAACACAATATGAAAAATGACATCAAAAAAGTGGCATCAGTTGGTTAAAAAAAAAAAACCGAAAGAGTCGGTCAACGTTGACCAAGGGAAGGTGCTAGCCTACCTAATAAAATTAATTTGGGTGTTAATTATCTAATTAAAGTTCAAAATAAGCTATTTAGCAAAAACACCCAATAAAAAAAAAAGAATGATTTAACTAATAATGACATGTTCGAGTTTTGAGTATCAGAATCGCGGCAAGAGATCAAATATGATCTCATTAAGGTCAAACGCAATTAGTTTAATCGCCTCGATTTCATGAGTTGGAACGAATATATAATAAATTTGAATAAACAAAGATAAAATCCACCACCGGCCAAATCGGCCATGTGCTTCTTGTCTCATGACAGCCAAGTTTCGATGAGAGTTGAAAGAAATTTTCGTAGAAAATTAAAGCTTCTTTCATCTGTATAAATATGGGTGGGCAGTACCATGAATGAATTGAAGATGATATCAATTAAGTTTTAACTGAGAATCGATATATCTTCGATAATATACAAGACAATATGTTGTTATCCCGATCCCGCAATCTAATCATCAACGGATGGTTGACAAGAGGTAAACACTGCGACAAGATTAAAAGTATAAACTAAATTGCGCGCATTGTTAAACTTATAGATTCATATCTTATATATATTGATCATCAATCTAAATTTATATATGCATATAGGGAACTTTTTGACGGGCTACAATGAAGAAATTGTTTGGGGAAAGAGGGCTGCAAGTATAAACAAGATTCGATTCAACTCAACTCTCCCGGAGTTCGATGTGAGGAGGAGTGATCCAGAGCTAGTGCGACCATCCTGCCCTACTCCAAACAAACTCTTACTCCTCTCCGATCTCGATAAGCCAGATGCAATGCGGCATCAAATGCCACTCATCTTGTTTTTTCCGTCAATGTTCAACATGAAAGACAAAGAAGACCCCGCCAAGGTGATAAAGAAAGCATTGGCGGATGCATTGGTGTATTACTATCCATGGGCGGGTAGATTGCGTGACCGACCATCACCCGCCCAAAAGTTGGCAGTGGATTGCACTGCCGAGGGAGTAATTTTTGTGGAGGCGGATGCCGATGTTTGTCTCGGACAACTTGGAGAGCAATCTTTGGTGCCACCCTTCCCTTACCTTGACAAACTCCTTTATGGTGACTTTGGTTACGCTGTGGAAGTGATTGGGTGTCCTATGATCACTATGCAGGTACTTATCTAATTTCTAAACTATAGATTAAATTAAAAATGTCGATATGGATTTGGAAAATATTCTATTTGATTATCCTATTTAGTCAATTGTTAAACATTTTGTTTATAATTCACTCATTTTCTTTTAGGATTTTATTTCATAATTTGGGTGTGTTGGTCGATCAGGTCACTCGATTTTTGTGTGGAGGATTCACACTTGCTTTGAAATTCACTCACGTAATGAGCGACGCAGCTGGCATAATTCAATTCTTAACCGCCATTACAGAGTTTGCGCGCGGCTCCTCCGTGCCGTCGATCCTCCCCGTCTGGCAACGCGACCTTCTCAGCGTTAACTCATGTGACCCTTTACATGAAGAGATAACAAAAGGATACAACCACCCTGTCGACGCCTATAATATTACAGTTCCTTACGACTTGGTTTGTCGCACCATGATCTTCAATTCTAGAGACATGGCCACCCTCCGTGGCAACATCCCAGAACACCTCCGAGGCTCGACAACCAGCTTCGAGCTAATTGTGGCCGCCCTCTGGCGCTGTCGAACCATTGCCCTTGAGTTCGGACCCAAAGAAGAAGTACACTTGGCATTCACATTCAATGCTCGGAATGTGTTCAACCCTCCGCTTCCCGCAGGCTACTACGGAAATGCAATCACTCTAGCAATGGCCACCTCCCAGGCTGGCAAAATCGTCTCCGACAACCCCCTCGGTTGCGGTTACACTTACACTGTGGAGCAAGTGAAGAAGGCCAAAGGTACCACGAGGGAGGAGTACAAGAAGTCATCAATTGCTCCGGGGCTTTCAAGGTTGCTTCACGCCGTCTTTGAGACAAATATGTGCGTGATAAGCGACGTATCACGCCTTGGGTTATTGAATTTGGATTTCGGGTGGGGAAACCCCACATATGGCGGTCCAGTCGTCCACACTATTATGCCTCATATTCTCAGTTGTATGACCATGTTTAGGAATGAAAAGGGGGAGGAAGTGAGGGTGTTGCCGGTATACTTGCCCAAGGATGCCGTCGATAGGTTCGACAAGGCCTTTCACAACTTACTCAACAAACACTAATAGCTGCATCTATATGCACTCTTTCATCATATTTATGGATCGGATTTGTATTGATTCAACTTAATTGTTAAATTCCAAATCAAATAATTTGCCTTTTTAAGCCATTTGCTAAACCAAAACAATGATATATTAATCTTTCGTAAAACATTGAAAATTTTTGCCAAATAGGCACTTTTTGGACAAATTGGTAAAATGTCCACCTTTTTGACAAATTAGCAAAATGTCCGCTATATAACCCGTTCCCTTCCTTCTATCCCCATTCCCTTTCTCCTTCCTTCAGATTTGTATCACGCCGCTCATCCTCCTCTCCTTCTACGCCGCCGGACGCCGCTCCTCCTCCTCTCCTCCTACTCTTCGCTCCTCCTCCTCCTCGCCAGACGCCGGACGCCGCTTTCTTCAATTGATCTCGCTTTGTCTTGCTCTCTCCCTCTCCGGCGAGATCGAGCGAGCGGCGATTGTCACTACTACATTTCCAAGCTTAATGTAACATTTTTTGTGTAACATTTTTGTAAATTGTTACCATAAGTATCTATTGTAACATATTTTAACTTTCATTAACAAATTGTTACATTAGCACAAATTGTGTTACATTGGATGTAACATTATTTACACTAATGTAACACTTTTGCAAATGCAACATATTTTCGGTTCTATTGTAACACATTCTAATAAAAATAAAATAAACATAAAAATAAAAGAGGATCCTAAATAGTGAGATTTAATTTTAGTTAGGAAGATTAATTATTCTTAATGTCAATTTTACTACTTCTGGACACTCCAATTCATGCAATAGATATGACACGGACAATTTATTTCATATTTTATAAAATATTTATTTATTTTACTATTCCATTCAAGGGTTTTTTTTCCTAGTATTTTAGCATTTATAGTTTTCATATTGGATTGTTCATTTTATTTATGGATCTAATCTATTATATTTATTAGTAACAACAAATTTTATATTCTAAAAGAAATATTTTTCCACAATTTTTATCTATTTTTTTTTATTTTCCACTAATATATTTAAATCTCAAATTTAATAAATTTGATAAAACCATTATGGTGTAAAACTTAAAAACAATTTGGTTGCATATTGTTTCATCTATTTGTTTATTGAATAAAAGTCATAATATTATTAATTTTTTAAAATTTAAAAGAAATATATTTTTATCCATATTTTTTAATGTTACCACTGTTATATTGAATTTAAAATTTAATAACATTTTATAGGTAATAAATGTTCCAAATAAATTTTATCATATATTATTTCAATATAAATTTTTAAGCAATAAATAACTAATAAAATTTAATGCAATTAATTCCCTTAATAAAAACCTTTTTTTACTAGTAGGTTAGTTTACATTTATTTTAAATATAACAGATTCAAAACTATTGTATTTTTAGCATATTAAAATGGTTTTGGAAATGTTACGATGTTTTTAATATTAAATAAATTTGTTGAATTGACTTTTATAAAAATAAAATTGCCTTTTATAAATTGAAAAAGAAGAAGATAGGATTTTAGGAGGGAATTTAAGGACAAAATAAAAATTTAGGAGGGAGTTCAAAATGAAAGAGGGATGTGAGAAACCCTAGCCAAACCTCACGCGTTCAGATCTGAGCCTCCAGCTCTCCTCTCTCTCTCTCTCTCTCTCTCTCGTTCTCAACTCTGAGGAAGAGCTTTGAACGCTTGAAGCTTTCATGGCTTCCTTTGTCCTCACCCCCTCCCGTTCTCCGCTGTGGTTGAGGCTCGCAGCCATGGCGATGGCGTCCTCAAGTCGGAGCAGCACCGCTTCTCGCCCAGAACCCGGATCCAGGCCGCCGCCACCATCTCCGTTCTCCCCGAAGACCTCGAGCTTCTCCCTCAGATGTCGGCAACCTTCCTTAAAGCCCCGACACCCTCGCTCTCCTTTAGCTCTCTTCTCTTCAATACCGATTGCTCGAGGCGCCGATGAAGCTCCGATCCTCATCTCTGCTTCCTCGTCCTGGCGCTGAGCCTAGTCAAAGAGGGAAACCGAAGCCACCTTCTCATCTCCGCTCCCTCGTCCTGGCGCTGAGCCCCGGTCAAAGAGGGAACCGAAGCCACCTCCTCCTCTAATTAAAAGTGATGCAGCTCCTACGCCCCTGAGTCGTGGGTCCGAATTATCAAAATCTAGGGTATAAAATCTGGCTCTTACCTTGTTATTGGCTTTAATGGTGTTTAATTGAGTTCTAATTTGGTTTTAGTATTTACCTATGAGGTAAGACCTTATCTGAAAAACAGTAACAAGTTAATACAAAGAACGAATAGCAAACCAAGCAAACGAAAACAATAAGGATAAAGCGCAAAAAGTAAAGCACACGATACTTGTTAACGAGGTTCGGCACAACCGCCTACGTCCCCGCCTAGGGTTATCCAACCAGTAGGATTCAACAACTTTATTTCACTTTATCTTATGAGCCCTAGATACAACCTCTAGAAGACTTACCCACTTCTAGACTACCTTACTATCTAGCAACCCAAACACTCCAGTGAAACAAAGTCCTACCGATACCGAAGTATCTATACGTTTGGGTAGAGATGTACCCTTAGTATAACCTAGAATGAATTGTACGATAAAGCTCAATGTAAACCTCACAAACTCTCAAAGCAATAAAACAATTAAACCAATGGAGAGATGTGAGATCGAATGCTTCGCAGGAGACTTGATTGCCGTAGGATGTTGAGCGCTGTCGAGTTGTGTTGTTCGGCAATCTTCCTCTTCTCCTTATAAAGGTCGTCCGTCCGACTAGAAGAATTTGAACGTTTGAATATTTGTTGAACGGCGTTGCAAAAGATCCGCTTGAGAGGAGCGTAAAAGTGTTTGAAAAATATTCTAGAACCTTCACTTGGATTTTGATCAAAGACACGTTGAAAGGTTTGAAGAATTGTTCCATCAAAATCCCTGGAAAATCTCAACAAACAAAGCTAGAAAATATGGGTTAAGATAAGATAGAATTTAAAAACACTAATCCAATATTAAAGCCACGTACAATTGAGTTTGAATTTAGAAACAAATTTAGGCCCAATCTTGAATCAATATTAGGCCCATTAAATATTGTTCCTTAGAATCAAATTTGAGCTCAAGTAAAATTAGACCCATTAAAAACAAGCCCATTAAGGTTGAGCCCATTCGTGTAAAACATGAGCCACTGTCGGTAAGGTCTTACCCGTGCCGGTAAGGTCTTACCAAAACCTGGAAACCAAGGTTTTGGCTTTGGTTTGTTTTAAAACGTTGAATGCAATCAAAGATTGGTTTAACCAAATCTCTTGAAGATCTCAACAAACCAACAACCTTTTGAGTTTGAAGATTGCTCCACAAAATCCTCAAAGAGGCTTTTAGAAAGTCAACCCCAAATCTTCAATAACCGTATCAAATTAATCCTGCACAAGATCTCCAACAAATGATTAAATATAAATCCCAATAAATAATCTAATTGATATTTGTATAAAATAAATACTACCTTTCTTTGTCTTCCATCGTACAATATAAAATCAAAATGAACTCAACAACCTAATTAAGTGATTTGAACAAGGTTTGGTCTGATTATGTTGTGAAACCAGTGGACCTACCCTTAATAGTGTTTAATTGAGTTCTAATTTGATTACTCCCTCCGTTCCATAATACATGTCCTTTTCTTTTTTGACACGTTTTTTAATGAGCGAAAAACTCTATAAAATATTATTTTTTTAATTAATTTTTTTATATAATATGATACTCATTAGTAATAAGTATCATATCTTATAAAAAAATCAATTAAAAAAATTATATTTTATAGAGTTTTCCGCTTATTAAAAAGCGTGCCTAAAAGGAAAGGGACATGTATTATGGAACGGAGGGAGTATCTTATATGTGAAACCAGTGGACCTACCCTTACCCTGGCATCGAAAAATGTGCTTTCAGGGCCTCCAGTTCATTGTCGAGCCAAACAATTCAACTCAAGCCCCCAAGGGCAAGAGAACCCATTGGGTCATCCACGAGTACCATAGCACCCTCCAGGAGATTGATGGCACTCACCCAAGCCAGGTTTTATTCATATGCTTGTTTCTTTGTGGAATTGTCCATCATGTGTGTGTTTGTATGTGTTCATGTTGTGCCTGAATTAGACATTTAATTGAATGAAATGATGATATGAGCTTTAACCTGCATAATAATATGATTTTAGATTATGGATACTTTAGTTTCTTCTGCATGATTGTTGTAATGTTTTCCAGTGTAGCTTTCTGAGATGTTAAAGTAACTTATTGCTATACCCGATTCATTTTTTGAGCTTTTGCATATTTTAACTGCTTGCTTATGGCAGAAACTTTAAAATTCATTTCTCTTATACTCGGAGTATGTAATATTAGCAGTCTTAAGTTAATTGACCCTTGCATTTTGAAAATCTTTTGGGCTTATTTTCATGATCACCTTTGTAGTAACTCAGTTTCTTTTTTATAGGTGATGGAGTTGGATTAGATTACCCTGTTACAAAAGTAGACATTGGATTAAATTATCAACCTCTTTCTTTTGAACTCTAAACTGCATTGATAACCTCCTTTTATATGTTTTTCAGACTAAAGGATAGTTGATGGTTAATATTAGCAATTATTGGGAATTTCTTCTGGATTTGATTTATGGTGCTCAATTAGGTGATGCTCTCAACCTGATGTTTATGTAAGCTCTATAAAAAGCAAGAACGCAGGTAACCATGCTTGTCAGAAAGCAGAAGACATACCAAGTTTTGGATGTTGATGAAATGTTCATTACATACCGAAACCTTCCACTACCACAACTATTGAACCGAGCAAAGGGTGCTTGCATAAAATAAAACTCTAGAACAATTACAAAAATTACAGGGTGAAGCTTGGATAATGTTTGGAAGAGTGTAAGGTATAGATCAGATTCTATACACAAATAGTTTTCGCAAAACTGATCAACATAGTAAGTGTTAAAGCTTCTCTATTGATTAATGATTATCTGATCTTGTTTTTCAGGTTCTTGAGAGATTTCTTAGCGAAAGCAGGACACTGAAAAGCTAGAAGATTTGGTGGAGAGCTTGAGATGTGGCAATGGATAAATTCATCCTTCTCATAGGCAACAAACTGAGCTCAAGGGTTATTTGGATTTCCTATTGGACGAATAGCTAAGAACGCAATGTAATGAACTGCTGACCTTTCAGAGGCAACCTGACATGTACGATTCTGCAAGCAATTCAGAGTACAATAATGGATCCACTAATGCAAGTGAGCAAATGGAACAAACTCAACTAGAGGTGTACACGTTGCATGAAAATGCTAAAGGAGGGCTGCAAGCAATCGAGGCAAACGATGAAAATACGCATTGTACTTCAGACATCAAGATTCTTGCCAGGGAAACCACCAATCAAGGTTATTTCAATTTCTATATTTTTGCAGGTGGAATTGATTATTCAGGGCAAATAATAACGTCAACATGTTGTGAGCAGCATCCTGTATTGAAATCCTTCTCATGTGGGAATGGAGTCCTTGGTAGAGGTCAAGCATATGGTACCTCGCGGAAAAATATCCCGCTCTTGAAGATTGCCAAAAGTTGATGCTCAAAGTAGAGTTATAAATCCTACATCGCCTAAGTTCGATACAAGTCGGAAGTATGCACGGCCTGCTTACCTAGTATATAATTATGCACATACATGCTCAATAAACTCTCTTGGATATTTTTTTTAATGGAACTTTGATTTTGGATAATGTATGTTAGTGTTATTATTATTAAATATTTTAGATTATTCTTATATATATATATATATATATATATATATATATATATATATATATGATATGTGATATATATTATATATTGTATATTATATAATTTTAATATAATAAATTGAGAAATTTCTATTAAAATAAATTTAATTGAATAATGTAATACTTGGAATTAAAAGTAACATTTTTCTTCAAATGTAACATTGTTCTTTATATGTAACATATTTGGTTGAATGTAACACCCTATATAAGGTAACATTTATTTGAAAATGTAACATTAAATTCAAATGTAACCGTTTTAGAATCAAATGTAACATATAGATTCATCAATGAAACAATGTGACACTAGGGAATAGAAACTGTTACATTAGGTCAAATGTAATGGGCGCAAATATAATCCTTAAAAAGTGTTACCTTTTTCCCTAATGTAACATATTTAAGGTATAATGTAACAAATATTGGTGATACATTAGGTCCGAATCCGTCTCCTCCGTCCATCAGATCCACGTCGAGCGAGCGGCAGCGGCCAGTTGTCCTCAAATATGTGGGAGGTTGTCCGGTGGAGATTCCAGATCTGTGCGATTCCAGATCGGTAGTCCGGTGGAGATTCCAGATCTGTGAGATCTGTGCGAGGCGGAGGCCGAGGCCGAGCGAGCGAGTGAGCGAGCGAGGGAGTTTTCAGATCTGAGATCTGAAAGTGAGCAGGGCGAGCCGGCGAGAGTTTTCAGAGTTGAACTAGGGCGGACATGCTTTGTTATACACAGGTTAGGTTTTTTTTTAATACACGCTTTTTTTGCCACGGAAACTTTGCCGTTGCTACCCATGGTAGCTAATTTTTTTTTTTTCCACCCAATGGCCACGGCAAATCTCTCCCGTTGCTACCAAGGGTGGTAAATGTTTTTTCCCACCTAGTGGCCACGACAAATCTCTACCGTTGCTACCAAGGATGGCAAATATGTTTTTTTTTGTAGTGCACAACAAGTCGTTGAATCCCTCTCTTCCGAGCTTCCACCTGTCCGAGCTGCAATGCAAGCACCTTAGCTTGTAATGCCAATGCATTCCCGCATCATTTGGCATCGTAAGCGATCAATCTTCCTTCATCATCTCGTATCACGAAACTTATAGAAGCGCAACCAGAAGATATTTTAGCACCATCAAAATTGAGCTTGAAACTACCTTCCACAGGTTTACGCCATCTGATGATGTTTCTTTGGCGAGGGTTATTCTTTGGTTTGATTGTTTTTGTGATTACCTCTTCTTCATATAGGCTATCTTGTTTGAATTTTTTCCAATTTTTCATGCGATGATGAAGTGTTTCAATCACTTCGTCTATTATTCTTATGCTTTGGTTTTCAAATATGATCTTGTTTCTCTTAGTCAAAATACTCCACCAAGACACAAGGAGAATGTCTTTTTGTTCAGAGCTAAGTTGTCGGAAAAGTTCGTTGGTGACAGTCTTTATACTTTTATTGCTTTTTTCGGTATTTTAATTAGTCGCTCAATATTCTTGTTCAAAGAGCCTATTATTTGTAATGTTATCAGACACTCCATCAGAAGGTGGATAGCGTCTTCATCCATAGAGTTACAAAGGACACAGTCGATGGGAGTGTGTATTATATATATATATAACATTTTAATATAATTGTTACAGGGGATCCTCACTGTGCCCCAGGATACCGTCAGGCGCTTAACAACTTACTCAGACACTAATAGCTGCATCTAGAGGTGGCAATCAGGCGAGTCGGGTCGGTTTTGGGTCGGGTTATTCGGTTTCGGGTCATATCGGACTCGGGTTGGTATCGAGTGTGATGACAATTCAGGTCTGATCGGGTTCGGGTCGGGTTTATTCGGGCATTGGTTTATCGGATACAATCGGCTTTTCGGGACCTATTCGGTTCGGGCGAATCGGGTTTCGGTCTAAACGAGTTTGGGTTAATCGGGTGTCGGTCTAAACGGGTTCGGGTGAATCGGGTTTCAGTCTAAGCGGATTTGGGTGAATCGGGTTTTGGTCACAACGGTTTTGATTGAATTGAGTTCAGTCAAATCGAACCCACAAGAATCATATTGGATAAAACAAATCAATTTTTTCTTACCTATGAGATATGTATCATTCTATATAGATTAAGCTAATGTTTATCAATTCTTAATCAATACTACATTCCTTAAAAAAATGTAAGTCTTCCCACTTTTTATAATATTTTTAAAAAAAGTCAAAATTATATAAAATATTATTTTTTAATATTAATTTCATACTTATTATTCATAACTGCGAAATTATAAAAATAACAAAAAAATTGATATTTATATAGTTTGGGCGTCTTAAAAAATGCTAAAAAGTTACTTTTTTAATGGAGGGAGTACAAAATTATATTTAATTATACTATATGCATGATAATATTACCATTCATTATTAAATAATCAAATACTTAGGTTGTTTTGAGTATTTTAGGGAAAATGCTAAGATTTTTGTTGATTTCGGATATAATCGGGTTTGGGTTATTTCGGGTGTCGGGTATAATCGGGTTTGAGTTATTTCGGGTGTCGGGTATAATCGGGTTCGGGTAATTTCGGGTTTCGGATATGCTCGGGTCGGGCAATTTTGGGTTTCGGGTCGGTCCATTCGGATATAATCGGGTTCGGGTTCTTACTGGGTTCAGATTGCTTTCGGGTTCGGGCTTAACTTGAATCGGATCGGTCGGTCTCGGATCAAATTTTTTTTTCCAATTATTCGGATGTCGGACGGGTTCGGGACGGATCAATCGGATTGGTTTTCTCGGGTCGGGTATTGCCAGCTCTAGCTGCATCTATATATCCCAAAGCAGCATTTGAGGAACAAGAGGAATCACTACCACAATTGATCCTAATGATATATGTTGAAACCCAGACTCCTGGTGCATCTTTTGTTTGGGCCATATTGGGCCTCTTGTTAGTGGGCTTCAGCCCATTCACGTTTTGCGTTGGGTTTGATTTCCCGTTGCACCATCTCCTACCTCGGAACAACATATATGTAATCACGCAGCTTTGGTAATCATCAATCGGAAATGAAAACCAATTTTCCAATCTCAAATCGATCTTTGATCTATCAAACTCATCTCCTGGCCATCTTCGAATCAAGCCTTCCATTTCCGTGGTTGATTTCTAGACCCAAGGTGCATAGAACTGGGAGTTAACCTATCATATTTGCTACTTCTCGCTTTAATGGTGTTGATGGACCGAATTTCCGTCTCAGAAAAGTACCTAGAAAATCTGCTACAAGGCTCTTTCGGTAGCTTTAATGGTGTCAATTGAATGGGGCTTTGTCTCTATGAATGGTCCTACCAAGACTCTACCGGAATAGTTGGGGTTCTCATTTAATTTGGGCCTTCAATCAATATAACTGCTGTTCCTTGTTCTGATTTATTCGATCATCCATCTGCATCTCGAATGAAATTTCCTAGAAATACCATGTTCAAATTTCCTACCAATGTTTTTTGAATTGAGGTGAAATTTCATTTTTTTGTTTTAATAGAGTAAACCGTATAAAACCACCCATAAAATATGACACACTTTCGCTACCAAACAACCCCCAATCCAAAGTTCAGTCCAAATTTACCTTTGTGTTAATACTCTCTATATTAAAAAAATAGATATCATTTACCAATCACAAGTTGGTGCAATTCCATGTCAACTTCGAATCTCCTTGAAAATATGGAGTTACTTGTGAGTGGGATGAACCCTGAAATAACCGCTCTTTATTTACCAATACAAGAGATGGACAGAACTAAGATCAAAAAAAATATATATCATTTAAATTTTTTAAAAAGCTAATAAACTATATAAAATATTAATTTTTAAAAATAAACAAAACTTTTTTTTTTCATTTTGTACGGACCTTTTATATTATTTTGTTTTATGTGTTGTCGATTTATTTCAAACAACCCAACAATAAATTTGGGTTCCACGTACAATAGTTGAATACTTAAGCCATCATAAAAACATACTCCCTCCGATCGAAAATAAATAATGTTAAACTTTTGTGTACGTATTTTTAGGAGTTAAAAATTATATAAAATCTTATTTATTTATTTTAATTAATTAATTTTATTCATAGTTCAATATTTATTAGTAATAACTAATAATCAAAATATGGAAAAAAATAAGATTTTATATAGTTTGTAACTCCTGAAATTACGTGCACAAAAGTCAAATATCGTAAAAGTCAAATATCGTTTATTTCCGATCGGAGGAGTATAGCTTTGTATATTTAGTTGAACAACCATTACTTATATGACTAATTAAGCAAAATATATACATATACATGTAGTGTTGTGTATTGTGTGTTGTGTGTGTAAAGTATACGGCAACCGTTTAGATTGGATCTAATTTGCTGGTAAGAGAAGCTAAAGGGCAAGTATCATAACTTGTCAAGGGGGTTTTATGTACCAATTCGATCAAAGTATTCATCTCGTTACTCTTTTATTTAGCTACATTTAAAAATCGGAGGTCCTATATGGATCGAACACATGTAAAGTTAAGGTGTGGAATTGAGTATATATATTCGACATGGCTTCAATTGTGATCAACCTCCAATCCATGCATTGTTGTTCAGCTTTCACTTTCACCGGTTGAAACTAACAATGTCATGAATTAGTCTTCAAAATTTTGTATCCTCTTATTTAGAGATGGAATTAACCCGCAGATACTCAATCTATCCATTAATCCACCCTAAATATATTGATGAGAATCCGAATAAATGAATATATATAAGTGGATATATGATAGATTAATGGATGAAGGGGTGTCCAATCCACCACCCGATCCATCTCCCGATTCATCACCCGATCCACTAAAATTGTTTATTGGATGAAATTTGATCACTCGATCCACCCAATAACCTGCGGATGATGAATGGATCGGATATGGATGCAAGAGTTAGTGGATGATGTATGGATCAGGTGGAGGAAATTTTTTAACGGATCGGATGATGGAATATATATATCCACCCATAACCCAAAACATTTCCATCCCTACCCTTATTGTACATTTCATGATATAGGATGTTAAAGACGCATGCATTTGCTTAAACCGTATTTTATTATTATTATTATTATTATTATTATTATTATTATTATTATTATTATTAAAGAGTTTACGGCGAATTAGTGGGGAGTGGTGAAAATATGAGCATCATTTCGATCCCCAATATCCTGAGTTTGAGAAAATTAATTTCTGGATCACCTTTAGAAGGGCTATGGCATCTGACTCGAGTTCCCTCAATGTAAAAAAAGAGAAGGGTAAGAAACCATAACCAATGGCTTTGCACTTCGCTTGATACTTGACCTGCTTACGACGAGCCGCCTCAGTCACCACATAACATAATCAGTCTGCATTCCAGATTGCGTCAAAGGGGATGACCGTGTCAGGTAAACACAAACATCCAACCTTTCATTCCACGCATAAAGAAGCATGTATGCTGGTCAGAGAGATTTCCCATCTACCCCACACATGCCAATATCAACCTCTTTACCAACTGAGATCCCAGAACGACAGCAGACATATATTCACCAAAAAGTGTCACGAACAACATTATGTCGATGTTTAATCCCCACAATGCCTACACAAAACACTGCATGATCTCCAAAAATGTCTCCCTCAAATACCCTGGAGCAAGCGGAGCAAGGCTCCGAAATGGAAAACAAATGAATGCTTAATCAATAGCGTGCACAACACATAGGCCTGTCCACGTACGGGTCATGGGTCAACCTGTGACCCGACGGGTTTGGTGGGTCATGGACCCGGCAGGTCCAGGTCAAACGGGTCAAGGGTCATGGCGGGTCACGGGTTAGGGTCGAGGGTTTTGTGAAAATGACCCGCCGAGTCGTCAAATTATTTTTTGAAACACGCTGTTTTTTGGGTAAAATTTAAAAAAAAAAAAAGATTTTTAATTTTAAAAACCGATCGACTCGTGACCCACCAGGTCACCGGGACCCGTCGACCTGCCTCCCCACGGGCCCGGGTGCGGGTCATGAGTTCCTGACCCGTGACCCGTCGGGTATCTTTCTGCACTGCATGATGTCCCCTTTTTAGTACACCATAAAACTATTTTTGTGGCTCATCTAGTGGGTTTATTCAATGGTAAGGAGTGGGACGGATAATGAAAGATCTGAGTTCGATCTAAACCCTACCAAAGGTGGGTTATCCTCCTTATAATATATATATATATATATATATATATATATATATATATATATATATATATATATATATATATATATATATATATATACCCTACCAAAGGTGGGTTATCCTCCTTATAATATATATATATATATATATATATATATATATATATATATATATATATATATATATATATATATATATAGGGGATGGTTCAAGTGTACTCATTGCTTATTGTGTATCATGAGAACACATCTGGGCCGTTGATTGGATGAAATGGATGGTCGAGATTAAAAGGCAATTTTAGCCTTTTTTAAAATTAAAAATAAGTGGGACCCACAATTTTTCATGCCCACTTGCTGAATTGGGGGAGTGTGTGGTGCACTCTCTTGAAATTATTCGATGGTATATTTGGATTATTTGATGATATATCTTGGATTATTCGATAGTATCGATGGATTATTCTAAGAGGCTACCACCTTAAAACGTCCTGAACTTTTAACTAATAATTATTCGATAATATCGCTTGATTATTTGATGATATCGCTTGATTATTCGATGGTATAGCTTAATTATTCGATGGTGTTACAATATTATTCAATTACTTATGTCATTTTAACAAATAACTAATATTATTCGATGGTATCCCTGGATTATTCGGTAGTATCACATGCTTATTCAATAGTATAGATGCATTTTTCCTTTATATGACCGCACATTTAAAAAAAACTCATCCCCGTAAACACAAAATCGGTTCATACACGTGAATAATTCGGTTCATACCCTTGAATAATTCGGTTTTTCTCCCGAATACCTCTGAGATTGAATAATGAACCGACAATTTAGGAAATCGCAGGCAACAATGAAATTGAAATTGCAGGCAAGATGCATTTGAATTTGAACATTCAACCTTTAAAAATGAAATTGCAGATCTGGGCATCAAACCGCCGATGTCACCATGGGCATCGAATAATCCGATCGTCGCTTCGGCCATGGGAGTCCGAAGGAGATCATCTACAATCCGAACAAGATAACATATCGATTCAATGAATCCTAAATATCACTAACATTTATAATTCATGTACAAATTCTAATGAAGAGAGTGCGATGGGAAAAAAAATGCAAATAGAAACCTACGTACAAATTCTAAGAAATGCAGATCTAGTGAAATATCCAATAGGGAGATCGATCTGCACAGGTTCCCTCCCTCATCGGATCTCTCTTGTGCATAGAATGCATAGATTAGGGCTAATTAACTTGCTTTAAAAAAAACAATCGAAAGGTGGAGCAAATGAGTGCCGAACACTGGTTCTTCAATATGGCAACTCTAGAGCACGAGGGAACAATAGCATTGATTCGTTTCTCTTTCCGATGCAGCAAAGCGGAGACGAGGTGATACAGATGAGCCAGAGAGATCGAGATCTGAGGGGAAGAGGGAGGGTAGTGAAGCGTTAACCTGCGCAATTCTTTGGCGACGACAGATGAGAGAAGTGAAGCACCATGTGCGATGAGTTCTTCGCCGCCCTCCACTCAGCTTTTCGCCCTCCGCCTTCGACTGCCAAAAACAGCCTCGTCTCCGTCGCTGTCGTCTTCGATCTACCAATCGCGCATCCAGGCTCCGTTCGCAACCACCGAAATCGCCATCGATTCGCCCAGATCTGCACCTCTGGCTCCGGCTTCATCGTCTGCCTTCGCCGCACCTCTCAGAACTAACCCTAATTCGCGTTTTGCTAGGAGCCGCCGAGCCGCCCACCTTGGATCTCTCCTTTAGGGTTGAGCGTTATGCTGGGAATGGGAGTACGGTCGACGGTTTTTAATGAAGATGAGGGATTGTTACACGCGCGACTAATGAGAAGGAAAATCCATTTTTTAATTAAAATAATAACTTATCTAGGAATAATCACAACCCTCCATTTTTCATCCATCAAAGGCCTAGATATGTTCTCATGTTACTCAATAAGGCTTGTTCTCATATGATCTATACTATATATATATAAAAAAAATTTATAAAACAATGTTAAAAAATATATTTAATGTTGGAAGAGAAGAGCGTTTCAATTCAACCTCTCAATTCTATTGATCTGATAAACAAACTTACAATTTATAGAAATCTTAATTAACCCTCGAACTGAACGGTTGAGGCACTTTCATCCCCACTAATTAACCCACTAATCTAATAACTAATTAAACCTAAAAATATCTCTAACCACTAACCCTAAAATCTAACCGTGTCAAATCTCTAACCACCTAATTAGATATCTCCTAGTTAAATTAATTGATTTTGAATCATATATTCCAACATTTCCCCTTGATTCAAAATTCCCAAAAAACAATTTTTTTTCCAAACCCACGTTCATCTTCTTCTATCAACTTCTTCCAGAGGCAGACGCACTTCATCATCTATCTCGATCGCTTCATATCTCGATCGATCTTGATGCACTTCTTGCCCTCTTTGAATCATGATGCACTTTCTCTTCGTCTTCAATCTTGATCGATTGATGCACATCTGGTCTTCTTCAAATTCATGGAGCAATTTAGGATCTCAATATCTGCGTCGTCGTCGCCCTCCTTCGACCAGACTCTTCATCGGAGCCCTCTTCTTCAACAACTAACTTCCTTCTTCGGAAGGACTCTCCCCATCGGAGCCTACTTCTTCAACTTCAACATTCATCGGAGTCGGCGACTGGACTCTATTCCGCCGCCTTCGACTGTACTCACATCGTAGCCCTTTGACAACCGCCTTCTTCTTCGGGGCGTTCCATTCCTCCGGACTTTCCTTCTCCGGACACCTCTACATGCTCTTTGACTCCGGGCTCATCATCTCCGGATCGACACATCTTGGTCTTCTCTTTGGCCTCAATCTTCAATTTCCGCCTTCTCTTCTTACAGGCGACGCCACCCTCCTTTGGCAGTCTCTTGTCCAGACTCTTTCTTCTCGGACATTACTTCATGGCATTCATCTTTGGCCTCTCTTTCCTGCCATGGAAAGATTCAACACTTTGGAGCCATCTCTTGGCTTTCTCACAAACATGGAGAACCATCTCGTAACTAGGCCTCCTCCTTCACGATTCCTTGGAACCGTCTTCAACACAAACACACGAACATATGATGGAGCACTATCTCTCCATTATGATCGAACCCAGAATAGGATCTCGAACCTAAGCTCTGATACCATGTTGGAAGAGATGAATGTTTCAATTCAACCCCTCAATTCTATTGATCTGATAAACAAACTTACAATTTATAGAAATCCTAATTAACCCTCAAACTGAACGGTTGATGCTTTTTCATCCCCACTAATTAACCCACTAATCTAATAACTAATTAAATCTAAAAATATCTCTAACCACTAACCCTAAAATCTAACCGTATCAAATCTCTAACCACCTAATTAGATATCTCCTAGTTAAATTAATTAATTTTAAATCATATATTCTAACATTTAACTTATATACATACACTTATAATTATAAAATTTTATATAAAAAAATCATGTTCTAGAAAAATAGAAAAACTATTTTCTAAAATAACTCATATTCTCATTATCTAGATTACGGTGAAAGATATTAGTACTTGTGTTTGAATGAGACTAAAAATCTCTGGAATTGTGATATCTGAGTTTTAATATATGCATTTAAATAAGAAAATAATATTTTTTTTATAAAAAAAAAAATCATGTTCTAGAAAAATAGAAAAACTATTTTCTAAAATAACTCATATTCTCATTATCTAGATTACGGTGAAAGATATTAGTACTTGTTTGAATGAGACTAAAAATCTCTGGAATTGTAATATCTGAGTTTTAATATATGCATTTAAATAAGAAAATAATATTTTTTTAAAAGTCCAAAAGTTACCTTCATAAGATTTTTACTTCCTCCAAACTTCCTCATAGCTATAACGAAGTAGGTAAGATTTTTTCCACCCACAACATTGTAAAGTATCATATATCTATAACCCACTTCTCAATACAGGAAGCGCATTATACGTACACCTACTCTCTCTATATAAAGTATCATATATAGAGCTGGCAAGTCGGTCGTTCGGGTCGGGTTCGGGTCATGCTTGCTTGGGTTGGGTCAATTCGGGTAAAATTTATAGTCGGGTATTAGTCGGGTTGGGTATTAGTCGGGTCGGGTTCGGTCATAATGAATTTTAGATTAGTCGGGTTTCGGGTTAAGTCGGGTCATGCCCATTCGGGTTCGGGTCAAAGCGGGTCGGTCTCGTTCGGATTTCGGGTCAAGAGGCGGGTCGGTTTCATTTGAGTTTCGAATCAAAGTGGGTATAGCGGTATAGTTGATTTGAGTTTTCGACCCGTTTGGATAATTAGGTTTATTTTGACTCGGTTGAATACTTAAATATGTAATTTACTTAAAATAAATGATTTTGACTCGGTTGAATACTTGAATATGTAATTTTGACTGGGTTGAATACACTTATTGTTATTGACTCATCGGTTGTCGACCGATTTTCAAAAAAGTCATAATCGGAAATTCGATATTCGGCAACATCGTCCTTTTTTAAACATTTAAACCAATTGATCGGTTCTATAATTAAATCAAATTAATTGTACATTTAGGTTTTAACCTTATTTTAACTAGCAAGTTGCGAATAGGCTTATTTGTGGTTTGACTATATCATTGGTCCGTATCATTTTCAATGCCCATTTCATTTTTAGCTTTTGGCCCATTAGTTTTTTTTTTCATTTTTAGATATTATTATTAGTTTTTTTTCAACTCGGGTCGGGTCAGGTTGAGAGTCGGGTCGGGTTCATAGTCGGGTCGGGTTTGGGTCGGGTCGGGTTTATCTGTGTTCGGATGTGTTTCGGGTCGGGTCAGGTTCGGGTCGGGTTCGAGTTGTGAATGACTCCGGATTTTCGGTCGAGTTCGGGTTCGGGTGGGTCGGATCGGGTTTTCTGATCGGGTCAGATTTTGCCAGCTCTAAATTCATATATCTCTATTAGCTTTTCTCATTAATCCCAAGAGACCATTAATTCCATTATCATCGAGCTGAGTAACTTAATTGCAAGACTCTTTGTTGTGATGTGTGGATGATTGTCCCACATCGAAAAACATGGAACTTCGGGTCTTGCATATAAATAAGTGGGTTACTCCTCCTATTGTCAATTGGTTTTAGGATGGAACCCCGCTGGTCTTGTGTACTCGGCTTGGATGCGCATAATGCGCTCGGATGTGTGGACCCCCACGGTTATATGGCCCACCAGAATTTAACACTCTTGAGACTTTTTTTTCGAATTAGCCAAAAAACGGAAAAATATTTGGAGAATAGCCAAATTCCCAAAGTATTTAGCGATTTAGTCAAAGTAAGGTAAAGTCGCTGTTTGAAACAACGACTTTACCCCGGGTTTAAAAAATATATATATAATATGTAATTCGCTGTTTGTAACAACGACTTACCTCTATTTTGTATTTTTTTTTTAATTTTAGGTTAAAAATAATAATTTTATCTAAAAACTTAAAAAAAAAAGATATTGGGAGAGTCTCCTTTTTTTTTTTTTTTTCCAAAACGTTGAAGCGTCCCAGAGAGAGGAAAGAGAACCGAAGAGGTGAAGCAGCGGGGGGAGGAAGTGTAACACCCCCTTTTATATCCAAGGAAATGCTACAGCGCCGGTAAATACGCAGACTTTAATGTCTTTATATTCACCTTAGGCTTATAGGGACATGTACTCATGCTCCCATAGACAAGATGATAATAAGATAAATACAAAATAATATTTAGCGGAAGACTTGATAATGTCATAATTGAAAATAAACTGTTAAAAGTATCTCATAAACACCTAAAATAATCCCTAAATTCCAACTTAGAAATATAAGAGTGAACAAAGTTTTAAAATGCAACCAAGTTTTTATTAGCGATAGTCCGTCTCCTTATCCAGCTCCAGCTCCTCTGCTCTTACTAGACCTGTGAAATATGGTCTGGTGTTTCGTGATTACGAAGGACACCAATCATCCAATATATAGGATGGTTAGCACATTAAATACTAGCAAGCGATAAGAAAAATGTTCAACTTTAACTACAACCAGTGACCCTGAAACGGTATGATAATAGTTAAGGGAAAATTAAGAGTATTTAATGTGGAAATCGGAGAATAGAATAAAATAAAAATGACACATGACTCGGATGATCACGGAGATCGATTAAGAATACGATATAGGAATTATACTCGAATAGCAGGAAGTATAATATGCGCAGAATTGATCACCTTACATAACACAATATACTATAACGATAATAGCGATAATAATAATAATATAACACGTGGTACCGGTCGGGCCTCTATAAGAGAGGACTGCGACCTACAACACTATGGAAGTTTACCATCCCGCGATGAATGCATTCCGGAATGGGTCGTTTCATGAAACCTTTATAGGGTAAGGCTTAACGAACCTCAACCTGCAAGTTAGTCTTACTAAAGAAAACTCGCATTGACTAGAAGTCAACTCACACTACAAAGTACGCATATTCAATTATATCATAATTTAATCGCTTTAATTTACACTAGCTAGGTGATCATGTACACGGTATTAACCACAAAAGACAAACATGGATATTTCAAAGGTCTTAATATCACATGTTAACAATTTGCATGAAAGAACCGAACAGAAATTCATGCACTTAGGAATATGGGCTTATTACTCTAACTCATAAATTATACAAATACACGTTATATTTATAATTGCCCATTTATGTACTCATGCCAATTTAGAATGAAAATGATAAATCACATCAAGCAGGCAGATATGTAATCTATCAAACTGGCATGGAAATTGGCCACAGAGCCGCATTCGACACGATAGAAATGAAAGGCACCACAAAAGTCACGAAACATTGCAAAGGGCAATATGAACGAAATCACTTGCCTCGGGATTGAATGCACTAGTGTGAACAACAACGAAATCTGATCAACCGATGATCGAGTGGACCTGTGATATAAGCGGAATAAATGCTTATTCAATAAATTAACTAATTGGTTAGTTAACCGAATATGTGCAAGCACACAGTACGCAACACTCACCCGTACAACAGAGTAAGCCGAAAGCGGAAGCTACACACTTTGCCGTATGCACAAGCCACACCAGTCCTACATGATGGTAAGCACATTCAGCAGCAATTCATGACAACCTCGAGTCACTGAATTGAATTTCTCTCAACTTACCAAATGTAGTCGGCAGTGCACAGATTAGCTTGGTCACAATCACAACTGGAATCGACCCTTAACAGCTGCAGAAAACATACCCAAAAGTTACTTGACAGTACCCTTACCATGTCCAAGTATGTATGTTTGTCCTTAATTCGATGTAAGTTCGACTTACCAAAACAAGTTTGGATCAACTTACCGATTGAATTTGGGAAGAATATGAGCAGGTTGATCCCTTGTTCGGTCTGCAATGGCCCCTCAAAACTGCAGAAACGCATCCGCAAAATAGCTAGTTAGCACATCTAGATTCTTAACCCAACATCCTTTAAGAATCAATATAAATGGATGTGCAAACATTTGCGAACCTGTGAGTTGCAGAAGGGTTGTGCTTTGAACACTGGGGATGTACAAGGGCTGATGATGGAGTCGAAAGCGTCCGACGGCTGTTTTAGACACGCACAATTGATCGAATGTATAAGAGATATAAGGCGAGAATGAATCGGATGAATAAGGAGGTTTAATAATTGAGAATTATCATCAATTACCGCGGCCTGGACTCGTTGCGTGTTCCTCCGAGGTCTACTGGCGGCGCTGGCTCTTCTCCGTGAGGTGACGGTGGCTGAATTCCTTCGATTGAGTGTTGCACCCTTCGAAAGAGAAGCAGAGTAGGCAGAGCGACGGTGAGCGGACTTCTAACGTGGTGAGGGAGGGAGAGATTAGGCGTTTGATATAACGGGGGGTTTCGCAAGGACTTCGGAACGGTGGAGATATGATCAAGCCGTTATGAAGATTCGTTGACCGAAAGAAACCGCGTGACACAGATACGAGGTTATCTGAACTCCTTCTTCATTAAGTTAATTACTAACTTAATTCTTTTCTTCAATTCTTCTTAGCTGGGCCGAGAAGGGTGGCACCACCTGGAATGGCATGGCTCCATTTCCCGTTACGGCAGCCCACGATGTATGAAAATATGTACTTATAATATATATTGCATATATATATTATTTATTTAATCACACCAAACTAAAAGACAAGGGTACTTACAATTTGCACTTAACTAAATAAATTCCGTTCACTACATTTTAGAATAATACTATTATTCTAATCTTATATTATACGCATAAATAGGTTGCTACTATTTTTCCTATAATATAATATATAATGTGACTAGAATTTATTTATTTATATAAAATGAAATATCCAAAGAATACTTTGGGGTATTTCAGGAAGTCGAGCGGTAATGAAACGACCATCAACCACCATCGATCAATTCGATGAAATCGTGGCGGTCGAGGTCGAATTCCTCCGAACAAGCCTCTCTGGCTTCTTTCTCGACCTGTTCTAGGGTTTGGAAAAGGTCGAATTGAGATTCAATTTGGATCTCAACCGGTAATGATACCTGTGCTCCTGAACCGTCTCTGGATGCGGCTTTCCACGGTGGAAGGGTTGGACTGAGACGATTTGGGGGTGGTAGTGATTGACATTCACTTCGACGAAGCTCTGTGGGACCTTGAAGATGGAGTAGGAGCAGCGGCCAGCACCTCAAACCCTAGGCTGGATCGTCATCTTCGGCGGCAAAATTCAATTCGCCGACCCCGCTCTCCCCTGACCACAAATCCACCTCGCAAGATCCGAAATTCCGGCCAAATTCAATTCGACGCCCCTGCTCTCCCCTGACCACAAAGCCACCTCGAAAGATCCGGGAATTCCGGTCAAATTCGGATGTTCCTTGGGCTCGGCGCGGACCAGGAAGCCTCTCATCGGATTCATTAGAGTTTCTCTCCGATTCAGAACAGGAAGAGGATGAAGAAATCGGGAAAACGCCTCTAATCGGATTCAACAGGAAGAGAAAACCGGCGAGGGGAGCGCATCAGAGGGTGAGTAGGAAACCGGCGGCAAGGGGAGACTCCTGTAACACTGTCTCTGGTAGGTTTGAAACAAAATAAAAAAGGGGAGAGTCCCAATATCTATTTTTTTTTACGTTTTCAGAAAAAAATAGTTTTTTTAACCTAAAATTAAAAAAAATACGAAATAGAGGTAAGTCGTTGTTTGTTATAAACAGCGACTTACCTATTAATTTTATTTTTTAAACCCGGGGTAACTACTTTGGCTAAATCGCTAAATATTTTGGAATTCTGGCTATTTTCCAAATATTTTTCCCTTTTTTTTTTGGCTATTTAGAAAAAAAATTCCACTCTTGAAGAGATAACTTGCAAGTCTTAGTAAGTACGTAGTAATTTAATTAATTGATTTAAATAGAAAGAAAAAATATTACTTCAATTCCCCAAAGCAAGGGATAAACGAGTGATCATAAGACGTAATCTGACAAGAATGAGATGTAAAGACACCCCAGAGGCCGATCCTCATCCTGTAGTACAGCAGGAGGAGGATGAAGTAGCGCCGTCGACGAAGAAGAAATATTCGTATTCAGCAGAGTATATAGAACATGATGAGGATGGTGGGATCAGAGAGCGAGTGGAGAAAGTTAAAGAGATGTTAGGATCGATGAACGACGGGGAGATATCGGTGTCACCCTACGACACCGCGTGGGTGGCGTTGGTGGAGGCGATCGACGGGAGCAGGAAGCCGCAGTTCCCAGAGAGCCTGGAGTGGATAGGGAGCAACCAGATGGAGGAAGGCTCATGGGGCGACCGTTACTTCTTTCAAGCTCATGACAGACTGCTCAACACATTGGCCTGCGTTGCTGCTCTCACTCGCTGGGATCTTCATCCTCACAAATGCTATAAAGGTAGTTAAAATATTTTTTTTTTGGTGGGCAAACGATGTAGATTACACTCGATCCCCAATTGAAATAAACAACTAACACAGCTAACAGCAAGAGGTCCAACAAAACAAAAGACAAAACAAATGTTTTTTTTTTAAATATGTTTATATGCATTTTTTTTAGGGGGCGCGATTTTTTTTTTTTTGGTATGTATGAAAAGAATGTTTTTGTTCAAATATATTGGAGAAGACCTTAACAAGATTATTATTATTATTATTATTATTATTATTATTATTATTATAAAAACAGATTACAAGAAATTAGTGAGTAAGGAGATAATGCATAAAAAGGACCCTCCACACTTAACAAGATTATACATACAGGATACCCAAGGAGATAATGCATAAAAAGCCAACAACATTACTGTTTAGCCTAGAAGGAGTGGACTTTCAAGGTTTGGATTGGGATCAGCTTTTGAAATTACAAAGCAAAGATGGATCCTTTTTGTTCTCCCCTTCCTCCACTGCCTTTGCTTTCATTCATACAAAGGACCTCAATTGCTTCGCCTACCTACACTCTCTTGTTCGCCAATTCAATGGAGGAGGTAATTATATATTAGTAAATATATCTACCAATTTCTTCGATTTATCGATGTATTTGATCATTAACTGTGGCTGTTTCTGCAAGTAGTTCCCTTTTGTTACCCCGTCGACATGTTCGAGCGCATTTGGGCCGTTGATAGACTTCAACGACTTGGAATCAGTCGATTTTTCGAGGCCGAGATTACAACTTGCTTGGATTATGTTTATAGGTATTTCATTTATATATCTGACCCCATGCCCTGCTTTATCGCGGGATATACTGGGTTGTTGTTGTTGTTGTTTTTTATCATTTATAATTGGATGATTATTTACTACAATAATAAGTAATACTACGTAATTCATTGACATCAGGTATTGGACTGAAAGTGGAATATTTGCGGCAAGGGAATCGGAGGTGCCAGACCTTGATGACACTTGCATGGGCTTTAGGCTACTTAGGTTGCACGGCTATCGTGTTTCCCCTGGTAATTAATCGATCTTCACAGATTTTCTATTGCCAATTGGTTTTAGGATGAATCCTCACTTGCTTATAACATGGTGGAATTGGAAACAGACGTGTTGAAACATTTTAAGAAAGATGGAAAATTCTTCTGCTTTGTTGGGCAATCAACAGAGGGAGCAACTGTTATGCTCAACCTCTATAGAGCTTCTCAGGTGCTATTCCCTGGCGAAACCATTTTGGAGGAAGCTAAGGATTTTTCTTCAAACTACTTGCGAGACAAACAAGCTTCGAACCAAATCTTTCACAAGTGGGTCATTCCTAAGGACCTTTCTGGTGAGGTATGTGTAAGAAGACATCTAGCTATATGTAAGTCATAAAATTGATTGTCCCTATTCACATTGATTGATAGGTGGCTTATGCATTGGACTTGCCCTGGTATGCTAGCTTACCTCGTATTGAATCAAGGTTTTACATTGAACAATATGGCGGTGAAGACGATGTTTGGATTGGAAAAAATCTTTACATGTCATTTTTTTACTATACATTAATAATATTGGAACTGAGTTCAATTCATGTTTTCTCAATCAATGGCATCTCACTGTACATACATATACAATATAGGATGCCGAATGTAAGCAACAACACATACCTTGAGCTTGCGAAACTAGACTACAATGCTTGCCGGTCAATTCACTTGCAAGATTGGAGAAATGTTAAAAGGTGGTATACAGATTATAATGTAGGGGAGTTTGGCTTAAGACGAACCGAACTACTCCAAATATACTTTGTAGCAGCTGCAAGCATCTTCGAGCCAGAGAGATCGAACGAGAGGTTAGCATGGGCCAAGACTTGGGCCATATCCGCCATCACAACGTATTTTAGAAGGCAAAGCTGGGATTCCTATGAGCAGAGGAGAGTCTTTGTAGATCAATTTCTGTACTCCAACAATAGTTGTGGCGACTTCTCCAACATCAAATGGTAATACATATGTATATACAAGGTCACAAGTTTAACGACGTTTCATATGAAATCCGTATTGATGTTTCATGTTCGGTGAAATACAGGACAGGGCAGGGGCGGCTGGTGGATCTGCTTCGGTGCACCCTGAACCAACTCTCCCTTGAAGCATTGAAGGCACACGGTGTTGACATATCGGATCATCTTCACCAAGCTGTGAGTTACATTTTATCTTGTACTTTCGTGTACATTATCCAAAATTAACGTACTAATTAAGAAAATGTTGGATGTGTATAGTGGGAGAAATGGATGGTCAAATGGGCAGAGGAAGGGGACGAGTACCTAGGAGCAGCCTAGCTTGTAGCTCGAACCATCGGGGCTTTCTCCTCCGAGAGTTATCGAGTACATTTCGAATCCGCGAATTACAATCTCTTGTTAGAAGTTGTCAATAACATCTGTCACCACCTTAGCCCTCTCATTCTAAAAAATAAACAGGTAGAGTTTCACCATCCCTTATATTTATTAATTTCATTTTCAGAAAAAGACTAATTAATATAAGCTGAAGTGCAACGTTTGATTGATTCAGGAGGTGGATGAACAAGCCAAAGGGAGTAGTAATGGAAAGAGCGAAACAATTCCTATTGAGGTGAACGCCAAAATGCAAAGATTGGTAGAGATGGTGTTTGATTCACATGATCACAACTGCACTAGTGCTGGGAATATTGATTCCAGCGGGATGAAACGCAGCGTTTTGGCCATCGTGAGGGGTTACTACTACTCTGCGTATTGCTCACCCGAAACCATCAATTCCCACCTCTCTAAAGTCCTCTTTCAAGCACTTGAATGATACATATTCAAAGTATGAAAAACAGGTGGATCGAGGGAATCAGATTTCGCTTATTTCAGATTATATTGATAAATTTGGAAGTGTTGGTTTTTGGATACTTTAGGTTTCGGTTGTTTTGGGCTCAAGTCTTAAGATATTCGGGTTCCATATATTTCGAACCTCGGTAAATTAAGTTATTTTGATTAAAAAAATTGTTATTTTTAGATCGAGGTGTGGTGTGTTTTGGGCCGGTTTTGGTTGTTTCAAGTTCGATCATGAATTGGATTGATTCTATTTTGGGTTTTAGACTACTCTGGTTTGGCTTGTATTGGAACAAGCTAAGGAGCAACGGAGCACGGAATCGAGGTCTAAGAGCGAAAACAAGGGCAAGTCGCAAAAGTTGTATGTCTGGCGAGCTGAACTTGTAACGCACTTTCCAGAGGTACGTTTCAGTTGTCCGATCGATGCATATGAGTTTGCGTTTGAAAGCACTTTCCAAGATCTACGTGATGAGCTCTTCTGGAAATTATCTGTCAGTGAATGCCCATCCGTTGAAGCAGAGCGACATCGTTTCTGAGCAAATGCCTGAGCGGAACTCACTGCCAGTGAGTGAAGTCACCCTGAGAGCCAGTAAGTGGATCCGCAACATCCGATGCAACAAGTGACTCGCGGCCGCTGAATATTTTCGCTACTAGCGGATTCCAAATAGAGACCTTTGACAAAGACTTGCCCCCAAGGCATGACGACTTGCGCCAACAAATATTTTCGCTGCCAGCAAGAATCCAACAAAGAGTTTGACGAGCACTCATTGCCAACGAGTGACATTCGCTCTCAGCGAGTTCTTCGCCGTATTTAAATTGAAAAATCTATCTTCTATCTTGTTGTGGATTAGGAAATTTCTATCCAGCTAGTTTATCTTTTATCTTATTTATTTAGATTTTAGGGTTATAAATAAGATGTTTTAGGGCTGATTTTATAGTCATTCTTTAAATACATTCAAAAGAGAAGCAATCACCTTTGAAGATAAGAAAGTTTAGGTAAGACATGTTTGACTAATTTTTTAGTTTTTTGCCTACATTTTCAAGACTTGGTTGGTGGTTAGTGAGTTTTAAATTTAAGTTATTTTTCCTATATTAATTCTTTCAACTTCTTTTTGCGATATTGCTTATTTTGTTGGTGTTATCTTGATTAAATACCTTGATAATATTGATTTCTTGCTAGGATTTAATACTTTCGTATTTGTGTTATTTTCCTAGTAGCACGTATAAAATTGGGGATTCCATGTTTGAAGCGTGATTATGTAAAAAGTTGACATATATCTTAAACATTGATTTACCGTGTTTAATTGATGTTATTTATATGCTCGTGTTCTTGGGACTATTTGCTATCTCTTTATTAAGTCTTAACGTGTTAGGGTTACATAGAGGTGCAAGGTATTAATTGAACTCGTAGGACTTTTAATCTATTTAAATCATTTGCGGGATGAATTCTTATGAAACGATAATAACTTGAAAAAGATCCAATAACCAATATAAACAACCAAAGTTGAGAAATTGTAGGTAGAAACGCTTTTCTTCTATCAATTTATTTGCTTTTCTTAATATTAGTTTCTTTTATTTTTATTCATAAAAATTGGTGCTTTTATATTGATAAATACACAAGATATCGAAA
The DNA here is from genome assembly GCA_037127255.1 of Persicaria tinctoria. Classification (NCBI taxonomy): domain Eukaryota; kingdom Viridiplantae; phylum Streptophyta; class Magnoliopsida; order Caryophyllales; family Polygonaceae; genus Persicaria; species Persicaria tinctoria. The sequence goes on from JBANSL010000015.1 coordinate 1,019,232, forward strand.
TACTTGATTCTCTAGGGTTCGACCTCTTACTTGCATATTATACTAGTTTGTTTGTTTGGGAATTATTTTGACGATGTAAATCAACGACTTCTCCCACATCAACGATGCTCATGCTCGCCCGCATCAACTGGATTTGTCCGCTTCTGTGGTGGAACCGTCATCATCGATCGCTCCAGAGCGCTCAATTTTCTGCTTCGAATTGGTTCCTTGAGCTCGACTCCTTTTTTGTCCGCTTTTTTTGTCCGCTCTTTTGTCCGCTCTTTTGCCTTCGACTCCTTAATTTTTTGTCCGCTCTTTTGCCTTCAACGGAGTCAAAGGTGTTCGCTCCTAGTCTCCTTCTTTGTCCACTTCTTCTGCGCCTCGCGTATCTTCTCGCCTCTTCATATGCACTGGTAATGCCGTAGCCAATGTCCGTCTCGATCTTCGTCACCATTGAAGCAAGTTTGGGGGGTGAGATCGAGACTGAGATTTGCCCTAACACTTGGTGTTGGAGAATAAAATTTCATGATTTTTTTTTATTTCATGATTTTAAATCATCACATGAATGTAAAAAAAAAGTGATGAATATTTTTTAAATTAAGCACAAAGCTTACTATTTTAGAATTGGGCCCTTAATAATTACACCAAGTCCACATTCAATCAGCCCAACACTAGTAAAGGCTGAATTCGAAGCTAAGTGCAGTTATCTGTTGCTCTATTTGCACTTGGTTTGTAGTAAAGCACTATAATTACCTAAATTATTCAAATTAATCCTATTATATCATTAATATTTTACACATCAATCAAAGGCACATATTCCTTCATGCCTTCCTCTGAAAGCCAATGCTCTGACAAAGATGCACAATGTTGTCTACAAACATATTCATCATTACAAAAGACGATATGGACATTGTTACAAGCTGTAATTGAGAGCAAAATGAGAGAAATGTGTTATGTGTTTATTGAAATTGAAGAAGTTATTACAATGTATGTATTGTTCTTTATTTATAGACAACCATTACTCATCTATTGATCCACATAGAAGTGGTAAAACAATCAACCAAATCTGTAACTAAAACTGTAACAGAAATTCGAACAGAATCTTGAACCACAACTGAATTTGGCGCCAACTCAAGCTGTCTTCTTCAGCTTGTGTTTCTCAATAGGAGGTGTATCCAACAGGCCCCCGCAAGTTGGAGGGTGAAACAATCCGAGCTTGGATAATAGTTGGTTCTGTTGGACTGAAGGTATGATCTTGGTAAAAACATCTGCAAGTTGAGCAATAGTGGGGATATAGGATAATTCCAGAAGGCCCTCAATGATCTTATCCCTAGTGAAGTGACAATCGACTTCAATGTGCTTCGTCCTTTCATGGAAAACTGGGTTCTTGGCAATTTGGAGAGCAGAAATGTTGTCACAATGGAGAGTGACAGGATTGAGAGATTGAATGCCCATGTCTGAAAGCAAACGGACTAGCCAAGTGGTCTCTGCAGCTGCCTGAGCCATGGCTCTATACTCAGCCTCAACAGAGCTTCTAGAGACGACATATTGCTTCTTTGATTTCCAGCTGATGGGAGAAGCACCCAACATGAGAATGTAGCTTGTGACTGAGCGCCTGGTGAAAGGACAGGATGCCCAATCTGAGTCTGAATAGACACTGAGCTTGGGATGGTCAGATCCATTGAGAAGGATGCCATTGCCTGCAGTGCCTTGGACATACCGAAGAGTGTGGAGAAGAGCATCATAATGTGACTGGCAAGGAGAAGCCATGAACTGACTGAGAGACTGTACAGCAAAGCTCAAGTATGGACGGGTATGTGTGAGAAAATTAAGCTTGCCCACTAATTTTCTGTAAATGGTTGGATCTGCTAGATGAGCATCCATCTCAGGTGAGAGCTTGCAATGAAGAGGAAGAGGTGTGCATACAGGTTTAAGGCTTGAGAGATCAACATCCTTGATGAGATCCTAAGTAAACTTCAGTTGAGTGAGAGCAATGCCATTAGGAAGGTAGGAAGCTTCCAACCCCAAGAAGTAGTGGAGCAAACCAAGATCTTTAATGCTGAATTCACTATCAAGGAATGCTTTTAGCTGAGAAATAGCATTATGATCTGAGCCTGTAATCAAGAGATCATCAACATAAATGGCAATAAGAGTGAGGTGGCCACCAGAAGACTTTGTGAAGAGAGAGTAGTCATTCTTTGATTGGACAAATCCCAGGGATTCAAGAGCAATAGTCAGTCTCTGAAACCACTGGTGTGAGGCCTGCTTTAAGCCATAGAGGGACTTCTTTAGCTTGCATACAAGGTTGTCTGGATCGGGAATGCCTTCGGGCATCCTCATGTATACATCTTCATGAAGGAATCCATGCAAAAAAGCATTGTTCACATCAAGTTGGTGGATGGACCATTTTCTGGAAGCAGCAACAGAAATCAAGCTTCTCACAGTTTCCATTTTTACCACTGGAGAGAAGGTTTCATGGTAGTCAATACCATGCTTTTGAGTGAAACCTTTAGCCACTAGTCTAGCTTTGTATCTCTCCAAAGAACCATCATATTTGAGCTTGACTTTGTAGACCCATTTGCATCCAATGGGTTTCTTTCCTGGTGGAAGAGCAACTAAATCCCAAGTGCCATTAGAAAGTAAAGCATCTATCTCTTTTTTCATTGCAAAAATCCAGTTTGGATCAGAGGAAGCTTGGGAATAAGAGCTAGGTTCTTTATAAGAAGAGACATTGGAGAGAAAAGAAAAATGAGAAGAAGGTAGAGTAGAGGAAGTTACCAAGTTGACTAATGCAGAAGACGAGGGAATGTATGTGCAAGAGTAGTCACCAAGGTAAGGAGGTGGTTTATGAAGCATGTTGGATCTTCTTTGTGGAATGGCAGGTGCAGGAGGTATGATGGGAGGGGGTGAAGGGGAGGGTGCAGTATTGTCAAGGTTGCTGTCATGATTTGAAGGGGTAGCTGGTGGTGTAAGAAGTTGGGGAGAAGCTTCAGGTAAAGGAGTGATGATTGGGCAAAAAATGTGATCAGGGTAATCATCAATGAGAACTGGTAGGGTATTGTTGCTGGCAGTGTGTTTCATGTAATGAAAAGGGAAGTGTTGCTCATGAAAAACCATGTCTCTTGAATGGAACACTTTCTTTGTTTGAAGATCCAAGGCCATGTAGGATTTCTTGCCATGAGAGTAGCCTATGAACACACAGGGACTGGCACGAGGTTGTAGCTTGTCTCTTGATCTTTTAAGTGTACAGACAAATGCTAAGAGCCAAAGGCTTTGAGAAATGAGTAATCTGGCTGTTTGTGGAAGAGTAATTCAAAAGGAGTTTTGTGTTTTAGAGATGGTAAGGGAGTTCTGGTGATCAAGTATGTGGCTGCAAGGACACAATGACCCCAGTATTCAGGAGGTAAATTTGACTGAAAGAGCAAGGAACAAGCAACCTTTAAGAGGTGTTTGTGTTTTCTCTCAACCCTTCCATTTTGCTGTGGGGAATCCACACAAGATGTTTGATGGGAAATACCATGAGAGGTGTAGAAATGTTGTGCAGTAGCATCAGCAAATTAAAGAGCATTATCAGATCGAATAGATTTGATGGAAGTATTGAACCGTGTAAGAATAGAAGCATGAAAAGATTTTATTATGCTTAAAGCATTACTTTTGTGAGCCATGAGAAAAAGCCAAGTACATCGAGTGAAATCATCAACAATGGTTAGAAAGTATCTAAAACCATTATAGGTGGTGGTCTTATATGGACCCCAAGTGTCAATGTGCACAAGCTCAAAAGGAGATGAAGCAATACTGTTTGATCTAAAAAAGGGCTTTCTATGCTGCTTAGCCAAAGGACAAACTTTACAAATGTATTGAGACTTGGAAGGAAAAGATAAAGCTGGAATGTGCCTGAGTTGTTCATAGGCTACATGGCCAAGCCTGCAGTACGTGCCAGAGATCATGGCTGGTCGAGAAGGAAGTAAGGGCAGTAGAAGATCCAACAATTGAAGGAGATGTGGTCATGACAGACTTGTCAAGCACATACAGCCCTCTGTCCTCTTTACCAATCAAAATTGGCTTCTTCCTCAAAGGGCCCTGCAAGTAGCAAGCATTAGGTGTGAAGAGGACATTTGACTCTAATTCTTTGGTGAGTTTGGATATAGAAAGCAAATTGAAACAAAAATCAGAGACATGAAGAACATTTGTGATTGAAAATTTATCAGTAAAGGAAATGTCACCAGTGTTGGACACTGAAGCTTTGTGACCATTAGGCATAGTGATATTTACAGATTTAGAGATAGGATGAGAGGTAGAGAGGAATGGTGAGGTGTGATGTGGTCTGTAGCTCCACTGTCGATGATCCAAGAAGGAGAATTGCAAGAAGAAAGAAGACAAGAGGCTTTACCTGCAAGGAAGGCACAGGAATCAGAGGCATCAGGCGACTTCTTACCAAGGAGAGTCATCAACTGACAGTATTGATCAGTTGTAAGGGAGAAAGGTGCAGAGGAGGGAGCTCTTTGTGTGGCATCTGATTGTGAGGATGTGACGTTGGCAGCGGAAGAACCTCCTCGAGATTGCTGTGAAGGAGGGTAGCCATGAAGCTTCCAACACCGGTCAATGGTGTGGTTTGACTGTTTGCAGTGATCGCAGAAAAGTTGATTTCTCTTCCCAAAGCCTTTGTTTGTGGCAGGTTTGTCAGGATTCTTGGATCCAGTGTTTGGAGAAGGCTTTGAACCTGAATTCTTAGATGAATTTGCAGCCAAAGCAGTAGAGTCAGAGGTGAGGGATCCTGGATTCGATCGAATAGATCGTTGATCCTCATCTTGAAAAACCATCTGAAAAATCTCATCCAGAGATGGAGGTGGAATTACAAGCAAGATGTTCCCACGAACAGTGGAGTAAGACTCGTTTAATCCCATCAAGAACTGGATAACTTGTTGATCAGTCAAGATTTTTGTGGCAAGAGCAGAAGAACCACAAGCACAAACTTGATCTTCGACAAGCATCAAGTACTCATCCCAAAGAGCTTTACTACGAGTAAAATAGTCGGTAATAGAGATGGAACCTTGAGAAAGAGAGGTTAGATCTCGCTGAACCTGAAAGATGCGTGTGCAACTGGGCTTGCCAAATCGAGCTATGAGATCTCTCCAGATCTGCGAGGTTGATCGGCAGTAAGTGATCGATTCAGCAATGGTTTTATTGACGGAGTGGATGAGCCAGAACATCACCATGTTGTTGCATCTCTCCCATTGCATCAATAGAAGTTGATTGTCTGCAGGAGGACGGCAAGAACCAGTGACGAACCCCATTTTGTTCTTCGCTCGCAGAGAAACTTCAACTGATCGTCGCCAATGGTGAAAATTGCGACCATCAAGCAAATTCGTTGAGAGAATATAGCTTGGATGATCAGAGTTGTTGAGGAAGAGTTCACTGAGAGGATCGATTGGATTGGGAGGAGGAAATCGAGGATCTGGAGCTGGCTCAAATGGCGGAGGATCGGCCATGGAAGAACATTTGTGTGGGAAGAGAAATCAAAAATTCCCGGCTGATACCATGTTACAAGCTGTAATTGAGAGCAAAATGAGAGAAATGTGTTCTGTGTTTATTGAAATTGAAGAAGTTATTACAATGTATGTATTGTTCTTTATTTATAGACAACCATTACTCATCTATTGATCAACATACAAGTGGTAAAACAATCAACCAAATCTGTATCTAAAACTGTAACAGAAATTCGAACAGAATCTTGAACCACAACTGAATTTGGCGCCAACTCAAGCTGTCTTCTTCAGCTTGTGTTTCTCAATAGGAGGTGTATCCAACAGACATTATATATAATTTAATTCTAACTAATAATCTCCTAATACCAATGAATAATTAAAATGTATTTTTAATCTCATTCGTTGATTTTTTTTAATTCAATGTCCCAGATTTGTTAACCTAATATATTAAAAGATTACACAATGAATTGATTGTAATCTCTGTTGATCTCCCCAACAAGAGATACATTATATTTATAATAGAGGTTACAAAGTATAATCATATACAAAAGATATGGAAAGAAAGATAAAAACAAATCTTTTACAATTCCTTTCCTAATACCCCCCCCCCCCCCCCCGGCAAGCTCATGGAGGGGCAACGACATGAAGCTTGGAGCGTAACAACTCAAAACGGCGATTGCTGAGAGCCTTAGTGAAGATGTCAGCAGTTTGATCATGAGTCCCAATGTGACGAACCACAAGTTCACCAGCATCAACCTTTTCCCGGACGAAGTGAAAGTCGACAGGAATATGCTTGGAGCGACTAGAGAGAACTGGATTCCTGGCCATGAAAGTGGCACTTAGGCTGTCACATAGGACGACAGGGATGGACGGAAGTCGTTGACGAAGATCCCGAAACAGTTGAGCAATCCAGCTGAGTTCAGCAACAGTCTCAGCGATGGCTCTGTACTCCGCTTCCGTACTAGAACGGGCAACGACACGTTGCTTCTTGGACGTCCAACTGATAAGGGAATCACCAAGATAAATAGCAAAGCCATACTACGAGTGGCAGTCATCCGAATCTGACACCCAGCCGGCATCAGTAAAGGCGGTGATGGAGAAGCGAGAGCACGGGCGAATCTGAAAGGTGTAGGACAAAGTGCCTTTCAGATAGCGAAGTATGCGTTTGACTGCCGACCAATGATCCTCTGTCGGGGACTGCATATACTGACAGACACGATTGACCGCATAAGCAATCTCAGGACGAGTGATGACCACATACTGAAGCGCACCGACGATGCTCCTGTAAAGAGACGGGTCAGCCATTGGATCGCCAGTCTGGTGAAGCCGCGAGTGAGGCTCAGCGGGGCTGCAGATGGGCTTAGCCTCGTCCATCTTGGAGCGAAGGAGCAGCGATCGGATGTACTGTTGCTGGGACAAGAGAAGTCGAGTGGGGGAGCGAGTGACCTCAACGCCCAGGAAGTAGTGCAGGGGACCTAGGTCCTTGAGCGAGAACATCTCGTTGAGTCTGCCGATGAAGCGACTGATCGCAGGAGAGGAACTGCCAGTGATGATGATGTCATCCACATACACCAGAATGTAGATCACATCGGAGGAGGAAGAGAACACAAATAGAGAGCAATCCGACTGACAAGCCTGAAACCCCGACTGAAGCAGAAAGGACTTGAGTTTACCAAACCACGCCTTAGGATCTTGCTTGAGACCGTAGAGAGCCTTACGGAGATGACAAACAAACGAAGGACGGGAGGAATTAACAAAACCTGGTGGTTGATCCATGTAAACATCCTCAGACAAGTCCCCATTAAGAAAGGCATTATTGATGTCAAGTTGCCGAATAGGCCACCCCTTAGTCAGAGCAATGCATAAGACAAGACGGATGGTGGTAGGGCGGACGACTGGGCTGAAAGTTTCGAAATAGTCAACCCCTTCCTCTTGATTGTAACCTTTCGCAACTAGTCTGGCTTTGTAGCGATCAACAGAGCCATCAGCTTTCCGTTTAATCCGAAAGACCCACTTGCAGCCGACAACATTCATAGATGACTGGCGAGGAACCAGAGTCCACGTACCTGATCTGGATAGGGCATCAAACTCAGACCGCATGGCAGAGACCCAATGAGGGCGTCTCTCGGCCTGACGGTAGGTTTTGGGTTCAGTTTCAGGGAGAGGGGATGGGGGTAACGGGTGACGAGATGTAGTGAGGGCTCGAGGTTTGAGATGGCCTTTCTGAGCACGGGTGGTCATAGGATGCACTGAGGTGTCGGAGGGACGAAGGTGAGGCAGATGAGATGGGGGAGATGGGAGGGTGGTGGTGACGGGACTGTCGGGTGAGGCCGGGGCTGTTGGGGATGGGGAGTTGGCAAGAAGGGAATTGGCGAGAGCTGGGAAGAGGAAGATGTTGCCGGCTCACTAATAGAGGAGGCTACTGGAGGAAGACTAGGGGTGTGTGGACAAGAAACCCGATGAAGAATACTCTGTGTTTGTAAGAAAGATGAGACATTGCGATATTCGCCACCCCAATCGGTTTGTAAGGCTTTGATGTGTTTCCCAAATTGAGTCTTTACCATTGATTGAAAGAGTTTGAAGTAATGAAAGACTTGAGATTTGTGAGACATAAAGTAGATCCATGTGAAACGGGTATAGTCATCCACAAATAGAACAAAATAACGACATCCATTTATTGATAACGAAGGGGCGGGCCCCCAGACATCGGAATAAACAAGTTCAAAAGGAACAGACTTTGACACATGCGTAGAAATAATAGGTAATCTATGACTCTTTCCCAAGGAGCAGGACTGACACTGGGGCAATGACGTGTTGCCAAGGACAGGAAGCTGAAATTGACTGCAAAGATGACGAAAAACTTGATGACTTGGATGACATAGACGATGATGCCAGAGACTCAGACTTGTGCGTTCACCAACGAAAGCCCGGGGATGGATGGATAGCGGCAAGCGGTAGAGCCCATTGTCAACGATTCCTTTGAGCAGCACCCTTCCCTGCAAGTTCTTCAACACACAATGTGAGGGATGTAATTCAAGATAGCCATTAATGTCTTTTGTTAAACGAGATATGCTGATAAGATTTTTCTGCATAGAGGGGACAACTAGAACGTGGTTGAGGGTGACAGGATTGGGTGATTGATTGACAGTATGGCCAATGTGAGAGATAGGAAGGGTGTTACCGTTGCCGAGAGACAGTTGATCACCTCCGCCATACGGTGAGTCTAAGGACACCTTGCTGAGATCACCGGTGATGTGATCCGTGGCACTAGAATCAAAGTACCAATTTTGATCCGTGATTGTCGATGGAGAGACCATGTAAGCCGACGGATTGGATGACGATGGACGTTGCAGACGTTCAGGAGGATGTCGGGATGGAAAAGACTGAGTGTCAAGTCGGCGGAAGCAGTCCGTTGCAGCATGACCAGTGCGATCACAAATTTGACAGGGGACCTTCGAGCGAGAGCGGGTTCCCTGATTGGAGGTGTCGGAGCGATCCGAGGAGTCAGAGGAGCCAGACTGCCGAGGCTGAGATGACCGTTCAGAAGGACGATCGGAGGAGGAGCGTTGCTGGGATGACGGCGGCGGGCGGGATTGGCCATAATTGGCCGACGGCTGCTCAACACTAGATCCACGATTCTCATCGGCAAGTCGCTGCTCCTCTCGCAGAAGATGGCCGAGCAGAGCAGTGGGTGTAACAGGCTCGGAGCGCATATTCATAGCAGCCCGGAAGGGACCGTATGATGAATCAAGGCCTTGGAGCATACAACCAGCAAATTCGTCGTCTGAAACCGGTTAGAGACAGTCGGCGAGAGCATCAGTCATGGCCTGCTTCTTCTCGTAGTACTCGAGCATGGAGGATCCGGCCTTGGTGACACTGTGCAGCTGATGTTTGAGAAACATGGCTCGAGCACGAGCCTGATGTTGAAACATGTCATTGAGGGCGACCCAAGCCTGACGGGAAGTCGTCGTCTTGACTAGGTAGCAGACAAGGGTGGTAGAGACGGTGGTTCGAAGCCATATGAGGATGAACTTGTCCTTCCTCCGCCAAGCGACGAAGTCGGGATTAGGAGCCGTGGTGGCAGGAGCGGTATCGGTGGCGACAACCGAGACTGTTGAAGACGGAGCCGAGTCGGTGAGGATGAAATCCTTCAGATCGAAGGCATCAAGGGCGTCGAGGACGTTTGCACGCCAAACAGAGAAGTTGGAACGATCCAACTTGACAGAAAATTGAGGAAATTGCAGGCCGAAATTGGGATTGGAACCGATTGCAGCGGAGAGGAGGTTGGCGGAATTGTTGGTTGTGTTTGGGGTGGGAGTACCAGTGCCGTCACCGGTGCCGTCAGGACTGGTGGAGGAGGCGGAAGTCGACATGGTGGAGAAGAAAGGGAGGCGGCGGTGGTGATGAAAAAAAAAATTTAGGGTTCGAAACCTGCTCTGGATACCATAAAAGATTACACAATGAATTGATTGTAATCTCTGGGCAAATCTTTTACAATTACTTTCCTAATATATATTAAAATGCTAGGCTATCTTATGTATCACGGCATACAATTAACGTTATCGATCAATTAAGTTTAATTAAGAATCGATCTTCGTCAATTGATTCCTAAGTTCCAATATTATAATGTCAATATTCCACCACCGACCATGTGCTTCTGTCAATTGATTCCTAAGTTTCGATCGAAGAGATCGAGTTGGAGTTTGGGAAAGGAATTTTCGTGGAAAATCTTCTTTCAGCTGTATAAATAGAGGGCAGTACCCATGAATGACATATCGATCAATTAATTTTAATTGAGAATCGATCTTCGATAATATATAAGACAATATGTTCTTATCCCGATCCCGCAATCTAATCATCAAGTTATGGTTGACAAGAGGCAAACAGTACTGCAACAAGATCAAAGGTATAAAGTAATAAAATTGCGCGCATTGTTAAACTTATAGATTCATTATATATCGTATATGTGTTTATATGTACGCTATTGATCATCAATCCTAAGGGCTAAATTTATATATGTATATATACAGGGAATCGTTTGATGGGCTACAATGAAATTGTTTGGGGAAAGAGGGTTGCAGGTATAAACAGGATTCGATTTAACTCAACTCTCGCGGAGTTCGCTGTGAGGAGGAGTGATCCAGAGCTAGTGCGACCATCCTGCCCTACTCCAAACAAACTCATGCTCCTCTCCGATCTCGATAAGCTAGATATGCAGCGACATCAATTGTCACTCATCTTGTTTTATCCGGCAGTGTCCAACTTGAAAGACAAAGAAGATCCCGCCAAGGTGATCAAGAATGCATTGGAGGAGGCATTGGTGTATTACTATCCATGGGCGGGTAGATTGCGTGAGCAACCATCACCCGGCCAAAAGTTGGCAGTGGATTGCACAGCCGAGGGAGTGATTTTTGTGGAGGCGGATGCCGATGTTAATCTCAGGCAACTTGGAAAGCAACCATTGGTGCCACCCTTCCCTTACCTTGACAAACTCCTTTATGGTGACATTGATTGCAGTGTGGGATTGGTTGGGTGTCCTATGCTCACTATGCAGGTACCTTACCTAATTTCTAACCTATAGGGGAGCATCACAGATTTTGCGCGCGGCTCCTCCACGCCGTCGATCCTCCCCGTCTGGCAACGCCACCTTCTTAACGTTAACGAGGTTCGGCACAATTTCAGAAATGGTAAGACCTTACTAATTAGAGATAAGACCTTATCAGAAACACAGAGACAAATAATGAATAAAACAACGATTATTAAGCAGGACAAATATAAACTGTAAAGATAAATAGCAAAAGAATAAAAGGACACACGATATGTTAACGAGGTTCGGCACAACTTAGCCTACATCCCCGTCTAGGGTTATTCAACTCGTAGGATTCAAACCAACTTTATTTCACTCCTTCCTATGACTTCTAGATACAACCTTTAGAAGACCTTCCCTCTTCTAAACTCAGAAGCCTCACACTTCCTTTCTAGCAACTCAAACACATCAGGGAAACAAAGTCCTACCGATACCAAAATATCTATACGTTTGGCTAGAAATGTACCCTTAGTATAACCCTAATGAATTGTACTATAAAGCTCAATGAAAACCTCACACACTCAAAGAATAAAAGCGCTCAAACAAAGAGAGATGTGAGATCAGAGTTGTAGGAGACAAAGGATTGCAGGAGAACTTGTATGTGCAGAGATGAAGCTTGTTACAATTGCCATCCTCTTGATCTCCTTATAAAGGTCAGCCCGTCCAAGTCTGAGTCGAACGCTTGAACTAGGGCTTCCATTGTTGTTGAGAGACGTTGCTAAAGATACGGGGAGAACAACCGGCAATTCAAATTGCGTTCCAAAAGCTACGCCTGGATACGCCTGGGATTTGGTTGATTTCAACGTTGAAGGCTGCTCTTGTTCAACCAAAACCCTTGAAGATCTCAACAAACAAACTATCATAGATTTGGTTAGATAAGATAGGACTTAAAATAATTAACCCAAATCTATATGCCGAAGCCTGAGATCAAAACTGGCACATAAAATAAATCTAGGCCCAATAACATATTGGTCCAGATAAGGTCGAAATTATAAGCCCATCGAAACAGAGCTCGTGTAAAACTTGAGCCAGTGCTGGTAATTAGGCCTTACTAAAACCTGGAAATCATGGTTTTGACTTTCATCAATCAGTAAGGTCTTATTATCAACTAATAAGCTCCTATCATAAAGGTGAAGTCAAAACTCCTCATTCGATATGCCCTGATCCTGGTGGTGATGTCGGTAAGTAAATAGACAATGTGGTCACTTTCCCTTGCACTACCTCTCTACGCCCATCAATATAATTAAGGTTCATCGAATCACTCTTGGTGCATACATGATTCAAATATATACAAAAAAGTAGAGTAGCTAGCTAGCGCGAATACCTCGAAACTTTGGACATTGTTGAGTAGTCGACTTCAGTATCTAGCTCTCTAAGGGATCTGAGTTGACTAGATAGAAGCGGGTGAGGCTTCGAGTGTTTAGAAGAATGAAAGATATTCTCGGTTGTATCTAGGATCCATAAAAAGTGAAATAATAGTGTTTTTGAATCCTACGGGTTGGATAACCCTAGGCGGAGACGTTGGTTGGTTATAGCCGAACTTCGTTAACAATTCACGTGTCCATTATATTTTAATTTCCGCATTTTATTTTAATGTTTTATTTTCGTATAGCTGAACAGGTTTCTGGAATCATTTCAAAACCTTGACATCTGGTTCCAGACCTTGAAATTCATTCCAAAACCTTGAAGTTTTTTCTGTAGAAAGTTTACGAAAAGTTTCCACACTCTGTATATCCATCCCCTTCTAGAGTATTTCTATTTATATCACCTATTCTCTTCAAGCTTATTTCAGATAATATTGATAAATTTGGCAGGGTTGGGTTTTGGATACTTCAGGTTTTGGTTGTTTGTGCTTAATTTAGATATTCAGGTTCCATATATATTTCGAACCTCGGTTAATTAAGTTATTTTGATTTAAAAATTTGTTATTTCAGATCGAGGTGTGGTGTGTTTTGGATTTTGGTTTTTTCAAGTTAGATCATGATTTGGATAGATTCTATTTCGGGTTTTAACTAGACTACTCTGGTTCGGCTCGTATTAGATTTCGGATAGTGCATTCTAATGACCTTTCGGGTTTGGAGTGTACGTTATTTAGATTCAAAACAGGCTGTGTGTCGAGTTTAATATTTTGTGATTACCACATACCTGATTTCACATTTAATATTTTCATCCAAAATTGTATCAGTTTTAGTGTTTTACCACTTTAGCTTGAATGTTTTGGGGCAGATGAGTGGATTGATTTATGTTGTAAAGAAAGAAGATCATGAAGCAATCAAAAGATCCATTTGAAGCAGCATTTGCATTGAGGAACAAGATAAATCACTACCAGAATTTCTAATTGATCCTAATGATCGATGTTGATTGTTGAAACCTAGACTCCTGCTGCATCTTTTGCTTTAAACCAAGAAGGCAGTGATGGACAGGAATTGATTGCTCATCAAGATAGGTCACTGGTTTTGCTAGGATGGGATTGTCAGACAATATGAAGAAGGAAAATGATGAGGAAATTCACTACAGGAAAAGCATGCCATTTTCAACGCTTTTAAAGACCATTCTCGACGCTATAAAGCGTCGAAAAAATCAATTTCGACGATTTTAAAAAGCGTCGGTATTTTTGGCGTCACGAATGACAATCTGCCATTTTCGACGTGAAATTACGTCGGGGCCCATTTCGACGCCTAAAAGCGTCGAGATTGGCATGCCATTTTCGACACCCTAGAGCGTCGAAAATGGCTGATCTTGTTATCACTATCAACCATTTTCGACGCCCTAGGGTGTCGAAAATGGCTCATTTAATTTCTATTCTCAGCCAATCTTGACACTTTAGGGTATCGAAAATGGCTGACCCCCCTTTTTAGGCTGTCGAAATTAGCATATATATATATATTAATATTTTTCTTTCTTCACTTTTCTAAATTAATTGGCACATATATGTAAGGTTGTAGCACAAGCCATAAGAGATAAAATATACATAATAGGTATAATGCATCATTTACATTCACACAACCACAATTGTATCATTTAAGTTCACATACGCTACCATTGTCTCCTCTTGGGTACAATTTAGTACTTCAAAATAACCCTTAAGTTCTCACTTTAAGTCGCAAAAAAACACATCCAAAAGATCATTGTAGATGAGCTATTTGTCTCCTGTTGCCTAACACATTTCCTGCTCACCTGCACAAGAAGGAATAAAAGCCTAACACATTTCAATATACCAAAAGTAAAAAGAGAAATCAGAAGGAAAAACAGTAGAAACTTGATGATTACCAATTTCCACCTATTGCCCATAATTTAAGACATTGGAAGTCCCTGATTACCAATTGCCTCAGTGACACTAAAGTGCAGAATGTCACTCATTTACGTACACAATGTGAACCAAAGTAATGATGCTAAAAAAAAGATTCACTATTGTCCGAAAAAGAATTATCTCTTTGAGGCAATCAGCATACAGAATAGGGTAAACTTTGCAAGATAGGAGAAACCATTGACAAAAAAATAAAAATAAATACATAAATAAAAACTAGTTAATTTGATCTTGATCCTAAGCAGCTTAAATTGACAGGGTACAATAAAAAAGCCTTATAAAGTCAATGAAAGTGAAGGATAGGTAGATCTGAAATGGTGAACTGATCCAAAACAATTAGAAATTTTTACAGTCAGAATCGGCAAGAGGGATAATTCAACTTTCCTACTGATCCATGACAGGGTTTGATCCATTGAAATTTTAGAGGAACACCGGTTCCAGGTTGCTGGCATGACACCATTGCCAACTGTATCAAATATAGGTCAACTGAGATTGCAGAACAAATTGTTAAAAAAATAAGCTGAGTCCCTTAATAAACTAACAACTAATAATCCATCTGTGACCCTTTGAGCTTGGGAGGTCAATGGATCAGACAGTAAGGTCTTGTTTATATCAGTTTCCTGGTACACAATTTGTCATTTTTACCCAAAATAGAATTCCAATTTGTTACAGAAAATATAATTCTGTTTCTCTCAATCAAAATGAACATAAGCAAAATTCAGCTTAAAGTCTATCATGGCAGCTGTCATGCATCGCCTTAATATCAGAAAAGAGTATCAATAGCCTTAACGGGCAATGGGTACCAAAAAAAGGTATAACTAGAATATTATAGTTGATTTTCATCCTCTTTGTATGGCAGTTTAAAGTAACAGTACAAGTCTATCATGGCAGCTGTCATCCTCTTTATAGGATAATGAAGGTGTATCTTCAGCACTGAAATTAACAGTACAAGTTACTAGAGAATTATTCCAAGAAACAGGCAGGCATTTGATCAAAAAAATAAAAATAATTAAATTGATATATCTTCATTATCCTATAAAAACTACAGGCAAAGGTGAGTTCCTTCTGTAATTCATTAGACTTGACAACCTTTGAGATCTACCAATCCAGAGCTTAAATTTGATATTGAAATATGCAGGAAAAGGGAGTGACAGATTCAAAGTTGTTCTAATTGTCGCTGTTGTAACAGTTACAACTTTACTATTGATCATCTTAATCTGTTGCGTATTGAGACAAAGAAAAAAGAGATTGAATAAGGTTAGTGAGGAGTCAGTTCATGAAGATGAGATCAGTACTATCGAGTCCTTGCAGCTCAGTTTTCAAAGAATCAAATCTGCCACTGCGAACTTTTCAGAGGCTAACAAACTAGGCAGAGGTGGTTTCGGCGTAGTGTACAAGGTATGTAATCAATGCTCTCTTTGGTTCTGGGCATACCATTTAGCTATAAACCTAAAAACTTACTAGATTCATTCAACAGGGAGTGCTAGGCAATGGAAAAGAAATAGCAGTGAAGAGGCTGGATAAGGACTCCAGCCAAGGTGAGTTCATAACAAAGAATAAGTCAAAGATGACTCACTTCTTCTTAATTTCACTAGTCATCGTTAAGAAAGCTTGTTCCACATTGATTGCATCCTTTGCACTAGTTTTCAGGAAGGGGATCCCAAGCTAATCTGCAAATGCCTGAAATATATATTTCAGCATGATTAGCAGGAGTGAGTTATGCAATAAGTATGCAATCTAATGATCACTCATCAAGGATAACTAGCTAAAGGGAAAAAGAGCGAGAAATAAACATAAGACACAACAAGGAGAGGAACATCTTATGACCAATCTTGGCCCTAGAAGCATGAGTGATGACTAAGTGAATGATAGTGATCTACCTATAAACAGTTAAATAACAAGCTTAAGCAAAGAGAATTTAACAAGCTTAAGCAAAGAGAGCATAGCAAGGAGCGACAGAAGCACTAAAGTGCAGAATGTCACTCATTTACGTACACTAAAGTGCAGAATGTCACTCATTTACGTACACAATGTGAACCAAAGTAATGATGCTAAAAAAAAGATTCACTATTGTCCGAAAAATAATTATCTCTTTGAGGCAATCAGCATACAGATAGGTTTTCCTTTATGGAGTTAGGGATAACACTCATGGGGATAGATAGGTTACCATGACTGATGGAAGGGGATAGATAGGTTCACTCAGTGAGCTGAATTCGCAGAGGGTATCTTTTTTTTTGCATCTGGAATATGTTACTCTTTAACATAATGATTATAAAGTGACTTGTATATTGCTTACCTGATTGGATTCCTGATGTGAACTAAATGACATCTCCGGGCAGGTTAGATCCAATAACTGAACAAGAATTTAAATCTGAAACAGGTTGAACCAAGGAAGTTTGGGATGCTTGCAAAATGGCAACGGGATTACACAATGGAAGACATCCTGACACAGCTGAGAAAAGAAATGGCTTCCCCTCACAACCGAAAGCTCGTCCAGCCTCCGGAAGGGACCTATTTCTAGCCACTCTGTCATTTGTTGTGATTGTATCCAATTTCAAAATTCTCAAAACAAAAAGAAAAAACAAGCATATGACTGGAAACTTGTGGTATGTTTTGGTACATAGCTATGCCTGATGATGACCATGCAAGTTGTGGAAGGGTTATTTATATAATGACTGCTGGCTTTGTTCCTTAAGCCTGTTGGATTGAATGGGATTTCTTATTTTAACATGTCATTATAAATATGATTAAGAAGGCTTTTGACCAGCCAAGTATATGATTGAGGCCTTCTTTGACTTGGTTTCTACTTCTAGACGATGCTATTGACAACTGACTCTCGACTTTCCACTAGGCCAAAAAAGCCATTTTACATCGGGTGAAAACGGACATTTACATCGGTTTTGAACCGATGTACGGATCGGTGTAGTAACAAGTTTTTTTGGGCAGAACCGATGTATAAAGTATTATACACCGGTTATCACCCGGTGTATAACGTTGATTATAACCGGTGTATAAGGCTTTGCCGGTCACGTGCGAGATTTTATACATCGGTCAATACCCGGTGTATAAAACAATTTTATTAATTAAAAAAATAAAATAATTTATACCCATTAAAATGGGTATAAATTTAAACGATGACTTTTTATTTAAAAAATCAAATACATATTACACTATCATTTTATTTAATGATTTCATCAACCACATTAGGATCATACATAGTAATAAAATGGGAGGAATAATAACTACACAATTCTTTAGCATATACATCGGTGCTCTTCAATATACAAGACTAAGGCCTCGTTTGGTTAGTCAATTAAAAACACAGGAAGTTAAAAAACCCAGGAAGTAGGATATATTCTTGTGTTTGGTTGACAGAATGATACAGGAATTCAACTTCCCAGGAATTTCAATTCCTACAAATCGTAGGAAGTTCACTTACCTAGGAGGGACTAGGTAAGTTCAACTTCCCCCATTTTTTAACATGAATTTATTTATTTCCCTCTTTATATCACTAAAAACCAAAATTCAACCAAACAACTTTGTTTAATTCATGGGAAGTGCATTTCACGGGAATTCAATTCATGGGAAGTAAGTTCCCGGGAATTGTACTTCCCGCATTCAACCAAACGAACCCTAAATGTTAAAACTAAGGACAGAGCAGAGAGCTCTAAGATATGAATATTTCATCACAAACAAAAAATAAGCTCGCACAAAACAAGAATAGATAACATTCACTCTGTTATGTTGCATCTTCGGTTGAACCTCATTTGAAAGATGAAGGATAGGAGATTCCAAGTTTCCAACCTTCTAGTAGCTAGATATAAGGAACTCGAAAGAGACCCTACAAGACAAGTGTCGGTTTAAAAAATGTCATATGACTCATGCTAATACGAGCAACTTAGCCAACAATAAACATAATCAAATATAACTAATTATAGAGTTCCTCTTGAAGATGGTAATATAAATGCTAAGGATCTTAGAGAAAAAGAAGAAGATCGATACATCCATTTCCTCCCAATAATATCTTTCTTTATTTCTCTTCATCCAAATTTTCCAAATCAAGTTTGGGAGCAACCAACACTTGGAACATTATAACAGAATTGAGTTTCCTTTGTAATCACTACTTGTTCTTGTGCATTATCACTATAGCCAAACATCATCGAAGAGTAAAACCATCAATGAAATGGAATGGCCATGCGCGCAATATATAAAATATTATAGGCCGATTTGCTAAACTAGACTAAAAAAGGGGCCTAATTGCTAAACTAGACATGTACCTAAAAAATTGGCTAGGGGTAGAAAGTGGTGTATTTTTGCAAATGCAAAAATACCACCGGCAGTGGAGGTAGCAGGTGAAGGGGAGTTGAGCACTGTAGCTCCATCATTTGAAAAAACAGAAATCAGGAGGGGGAGGTGCTGGGCATGGTGTGTGGCTAAAATAAAGTAGGAAAATAGGGGGGCATTTATGAGGGGAAATTTCAATTATTGAATTAAGGGTGTCAATCAACCCTTAGAAAATCTTGATTGATGGGTGTCATTCCTTATTAAATGCTCTGCAAAAAAGGGAGCCAACATAGGAGACGAGTGGAAAGTTGAGGGCAAAGCATCACCTTCATTTTTGGAAACTGGAAACGGTTGGCTTACCAATAGAGGACAAATATCTTACCAATAGCCGACAGGTGTCTTACCGATAGGACAAACTTATCCTACCATACATTGAAATTTTGGAGATAATATGGAGGGGAATGTCCATAGCGTTTTTGGCGGGATGTCCGTGTAATTTTGGCGCCAAAACAGGGTTCTTCATTGGGGGAAGAGGGAGAGCATCTGTCTGACCAATATGGTACAGTTATCTAACCAATAGCATATAATTATCCTACCAATAGGCTTAAAATGTCTTACCATACCTGAAAATTTGGAGAAATTTGGAACGGATTGACCGTAGCTGTTTTGGCGGGTTGTCAGTGTAATTTTGGCGGCAAAACGGGGTTCTTCATTGGGGGAAGGGGGGCATTTATGAGGGGAAAATGCAATCATTGCATTGATGAGTATTCCCCAAGCACATATATAAGCTTGAGAGGAGGATCTCAAACACCCCAACATGCCCTGCAAAAAGTGAGGCAGAGCAGGAGAGAAGCGGAAAGGACGGGGGAAAAGACACACGTGCATCCGAGGAAACGATACAGTTATCATCCTACCAATAGTACAGTTCTAGTCTGCCAATAGTGTTCAACTGTCTTTCCATTCTAGGAAAAGTGCAATAAGTTTGGTGGTGGAAAATCAAAATTAACTTGTATACTAAATTTGACAGCCTAGTTCAATGATAATACAACAAACAGTTCTCCAATAGCCATAGGCATCCTCAACCAACCAGAGTCCAGTAAATTGAGCATAAATAAACAGGTTATAGATGAACATACCTATGAGACAAACAGAGAGGGAAACTCGTTTATCATCTCTGCTTCGTTGCAATCAATTAGGTCTATAACCTGTGACAGTAAATTAAGCATAAATAAAGCATGGAGATGGAGAACTTGATCAATAGCGTTCAGTCAGGGATGGAGGGAGAGAGGAACATACCTATGAGACAGCTTGAGAAGGGAAGCCGTCGACTATGTAACACGTATTGAATCAACGAAACCCTTCAATTCGGAAAGAAGCAGCACCAGTTCCCCAAATCACACAAACATTAAGCTACAAACAAGCAAAACGCAAGACGATCTGAACAACAAAATCGATTAATCAAACTTAAGAAAAGGCGTCTAACACCATCGGCAGTCGCAACCGAGAATCAATAGGTGAAGGTAAAACTCACAGAAAAGCAGAAATCGACTGGAGCAGAAACGCAGATCAGGTCGGAAATGGGGTGGAGATTGGAGCGAGGGAGACGAAGACGGAGAGGAGGCAGGGGAAGGTGCTCAGAGTGGAGAGATCGACTGCCGATGGGAGAGAAGAACAAGAAAGGAGAGACAAACCTGCTCAGACTTCAGGTGGCCGTCTCCGGTGGGCGGTGGGAGGCCGTCTCCGGTGGGCGCAATTAGGGTTCTTCGAAGGTGTGAAGCAGAGAGAGAGGGGCACGGGAGTCGGGGAGAGTGAATCGCGAGTGAAGGGCTGTGAAGGTCGTCTCCTCTCTGTTAGGTTAAATTTTTTAGTGAAGCCATTCTCGACGATTTAGGACGTCGAGATTTTTGTTAATTTCGACGCCTATATCTGTCCAAAAAAAAATCGACAGCTCAGAACGTCGAAAATTTTCGACGCTTTTAAAATGCGTCGAAACTAAAGCGTCGATAATTACACACTTTTCCCGTAGTGATAATTTATACAAATAAATGTAAAAAAAAGTTAATTTTAAATAGTTTTAATATCATCCTAAAAAAACGTGTATGAATAGTAAATGACATGTTTAATTTTGTTAATAGAGGGAGTAATTAATAATTGATGATGTGTTCAGAGATGTGAATGAGACGAAAAAATTTCTCTTATTGAAAGTTAAGCATAACAAGCTTTGGTATATAAGCGTGTGGTCGGGCTACTTCTTCTACTGTCAATGGGTTTTAGGATAAAACACTATTCAACTTATTTTAGCTTTTAATATACCATAGCGCTAAATGCAATGCTAAGTTTTAGCCAGGTTATGTGGCCAATTTTTGCGACTACTGTTATAACAATATACATATACTAAAATCGATGCATATCGTCCTATATGTGGCAACACACACACACACACATATATATATATATATTATATATTTATATATATATACACTAAAACTGATGCATAACGTCATATGTGGCGCGTTATGGTTGATTCTAGAATAAAAATTCATATGTGGCGCGTTGTGGTTGATTCTATGATAAAAATTAATAAAAATAATATGTTGTCATAATTTATAGAAAGTTATATAAGCCACAATCTATCTATCTATATATTTTAGTTGATTGGAAAAAATATAAATAAAAAATATGTAGTATTTGATAAGTCTTGTATTATTTAGATCTAGATTATTTTTTGGTGAAAAAAAATATTTATATAAAAAATAATTATTTTATAATTGTTATTTTATTTATATCTATATTATTTTTTTTATTTATATCTATATTATTTTTTGAGCCAAAAATGATTTATAAAAATATTATGTAGCCACAATTCATCCGTGGATAGAAATTTTAGTAAGATAACATAATAAATCTATCATATATATTTAATAAAAAAAATAAATATTTTTAAAATTCAGTTGTCTATTAAACTACATGAGATTCAATTAATGTTAGATTAGAAGAAAAAAAACCTTTTTCCTTATAAAGGTGAATTTTGTTTATCTTTAGAGAGAATCTAAATAAAAGATATTTATATTATATATTATCTATAACTAATTTTATTTATATCTATATTTTTTTGGCGAAAAAATTGTATATATTTATATTATTATTTTATTTATTTATTGGAATCCATCTAAATTATTTATAATATTGTATTAATGTATTCCCCGTGCACGGGACGGGACCTACCCTAATTATTAATCCATATACTAAAACCGATGCATTGTTTTCCACGTGGCGGCGGGTGAGTGCATCTGCATACATGGCGGCGCGTGAGTGAATCTCGCAAAACTTTCTCCCGTCAAAAAGAAAATCTAATAAAAATAATTAAATAGTTCTAATCTATATAATAAAAAATGATTAAATAATTATTTTATTTTACCATTAACTCATATAATTGGATAGAATCTTATAAAAGTGTAAATATTATATAAGAAAAAAACTGTATCAATATAACACAATCTATCTGTGCATAAATATTTTAGTAAACTAACGTAATAAATATATGCTACATACAGTATTTAAAAAAAATATTAAAATATTTTTAAAAATCAACTATCTATTTAATTACGTGAGATTTAATTAACGATATACTAGGGGAAAAAAACCTTTTTACCGTATAAATATGAATTTTATTTACATTTCGAGAGAATACAAATAAAAGATAATAAGATTATATATCATTTGTGGAAATAATTTTATTTATTTCTATATTATTTTTTGGTGGAAAACATAATTTATATTTAGATTATTATTTTTATTTATTGAAATTTATCTAGATTATTTGTAATATTGCATGTCCGTGCACGGAACGGGACCGACACTAGTATTTTAATATATGTGACAAAAGTGATGGCTAATTACCGCCATGATTTTAGTTGTGGCCAAAGTTTCCGTAGCTATTATTTGTAGTCGTTACAATATTATAATGTCAATCCACCACCGGCCATGTGCTTCTTAATTGTCTAATGACACCCAAGCTAGTTTCGATCGAAGACAGTTGAAAGTTTGGGAAATAAATTTTCGTGGAGAAGCTTCTTAATTTAATCTGTATAAATATGGGTGGGCAGCACCATAAATGATTTAAGTTTAATCAAGGATCGATCGATCTTCGATAATATCTAAGACTGAGACAATGTTCTTAACCCGATCCCGCAATCTAATCATTTGGGGGAAAAGGGCAGCTTTAAACACGATTCGGTTCAACTCAACTCTCGCGCAGTTTGTTGAGTGACACAGAGCGCGGAAAAATTGGTTAGAGCTGTGTGTGTGCTCTGCAGTTGTAACTGAATTGAGAATGAATTGGAGCTGTGCCTCCTCTATAAATACATATTGGTTCCACTTCTGTAAAGCAATTTTTTCAATCAATAAGAAACACTTTCCAGTTCTTCCATTTTCTCTCTTTCATTTTCATTGCTTCCGCTTTCCACTTTGTAACATGGTATCAGCTAGAGTTCCGATTCCTTGAGCTCTTGGTGATCTCCCATGGCGTTTCAACCGGCTCCAAATCCCCGGTTTCCTGCTCCTTCCGCCGTCGATCCTCTCAGCGAACTGTTCCTTCACAATTCTGATCATCCTAATTTCGTTCTCGCTACGAATTTATTGGATGATAGGAATTTCAACCATTGGAAGCGCGCTGCTGAGGTCTCTCTGATCGCTAAAAACAAGCTTGGATTTGTTACTGGCACCTGTCGTCCTCCTCCAGATGATCCTGCGCTCCTGATGCAGTGGGATAGATGCAATCATATGGTGCTTTCTTGGATATTTCACTCCGTCAGCAAAGAGATTGCGGAATCGATTGTCTATTGTCGATCTGCTTCTCAGGCATGGAGAGATCTTGCAAAAAGGTTTGGTAAACCGAATCGCACTCGCGTTTATCAGGTTCAACGAGATTTGAGTTCTCTTTCTCAAGGATCTTTGTCGATCACTGGTTATTTTACTAAATGTAAGAAACTCTGGGATGAGTATCTACAACTTCTTAATGCAAAAGTCTGTGCCTGTGGATCTTCTGCGATTGTGCTCGAAATCTTGCGCGATCAACAGGTTATTCAATTCCTCATGGGATTGAACGCCGCCTATTCGGTTACTCGGGGGAACATCTTGCTTATCAATCCCCCTCCATCACTGGATGATGTCAACCAGATGCTTCTCCAAGATGAAGAGCAACGTTCGATTAATGGTGTAGATGCTCCTGTTGACCAAGATTCAACTCCTTTAGCTGCCCAGTCCAAGCAATCTACTTCGTCGAAGCCTGCTTCATCTTCCAAACCTGCTTCTGGAAAAGGTTCTGGCAAGAAAAACCAGTTTTTCTGTGAGCATTGTAAACAGACCAACCACACCATTGAGCGTTGCTGGAAGCTCCATGGTTATCCCTCTCAGCAATCTAAAGGGGGTCACAGTGCTGCCAATGCTTTTCATCTACAGCTTCTACAGATCAAGTTGTTGCTCCTGTTTCTCTGACTACTGAACAATACAATCAGTTGATTTCTCTTCTTGGTAAGGTGTCCACAGAAACCAATGATTCTTGTGCTTTTCTAGCAGGTATTGCATCTTCTTGCCTTCTTTCTTCATGTGCTAATCCCTCTTGGATCATTGACATTGGGGCTACTGATCATATAACTCCACAACTTTCTTTACTGTCTTCTTATAATCCAGTGTCCAAACCAACTACTATAACTATGCCTAATGGTCACAGGTCCAGTGTTGAGCATGTTGGCTCTGCACAATTTCGTGACACATTGTCCATTTCAGATGTCTTACATGTTCCAGATTTTTGCTTCAATTTGCTTTCCATTAGCAAGCTTACCAAGTCATTGAAATCTAATGTCCTTTTCACCTCTGATGCTTGTTATATTCAGGACCCTTTGAGGAAGAAGCTACAGTTGATTGGTAAAGAAGAAAAAGGTTTATATGTGCTCGACAAGTCTGTCATGGCCACTCCATCTTCATTAGACAATGGATCTCCAACTGTGCTTGCTTCCTTCACCAATAGCCCTGATCTCTGGCATTGTAGGCTTGGTCACGCTGCTTATGACCAATTGAAGTACATCCCTGATTTTACTTTCTCTAAATCTCCCTTCATTTGTAAAATCTGTCCACAGGCTAAGCAACATAGAAAGCCCTTTATTGTCTCTCATTCTCGAGCTTCAGTTCCTTTTGAGCTTGTCCATATAGATACTTGGGGTCCCTATAAGACCACCACCTACAATGGTTTCAGATTTTTTCTTACCATTGTGGATGATTACTCACGATGTACTTGGTTGTTTCTCATGTCAAATAAAAGTAATGCCTTGTCTGTTCTCAAGACATTTTCCTCTCTTGTTGATAATCAATTCAATACTTCTATTAAGAACATTCGTTCAGATAATGCTCCAGAATTTTCTGATCCTTCTGCTCGACAGTTTTACTCTGAGAAAGGGATTTGCCATCAAACATCTTGTGTTGATTCTCCTCAACAAAATGGGCGAGTTGAGAGAAAACATAAACACCTTCTTGAGGTAGCTCGTGCCTTGCTTTTTCAGTCCAACCTTCCACAAAAATATTGGGGTCATTGTGTCTTAACTGCCACCTATTTGATAAACAGAACTCCTTTGTCTTCCCTTGACCACAAATCTCCTTATGAGTTACTGTTTCATAAGCCCCCTGATTACTCCTTTCTCAGATCCTTTGGTTGCTTGGTGTTTGCCTGTACTTCCAAACGTTTGAGAGACAAGTTGCAGCCTCGTGCCCATCCCTGTGTTTTCCTTGGGTACTCTTTTGGCAAAAAGTCCTACATTGCTTTAGACCTTACCACACAAAAAGTCTTTCACACCAGGGATTTGGTTTTTCATGAGAAACATTTCCCCTTTCAGTATATGAAACACATCACTGATAACACTTTACCAGCCCTCATTTTTGACTATCCTGACCACATTTTTTACCCTACAAACACTGGAATTACACCTCCTGCAACCCCTTCTAGTCATGACAGCAACCTTCATTTGGATGGGACTCCCCCTCTTTTGGTCCCCACTGTGGATAATCCTCCTCCCCCTTTGGTCCCCACCAATCCTACCCCATCTGTCCCTCTCCGGAGATCCACTAGGATCACAAAACAGCCCTCTTATCTGAGTGATTACTCTTGCACATATAAGCCTTCTTCCTCTGCATCAGTCAACATGGTAACTTCCTCTCTCTTACCTTCATCTCACTTTACTTTTGTCTCTACTGTCTCCTCTTACTTTGAACCTTCAACTTATCATCAAGCTGCTTCTGATCCAAATTGGATTTTAGCCATGAAGAAAGAAATTGATGCACTGCATTCTAATGGCACTTGGGATCTGGTTCCCTTACCTATTGGGAAGAAGCCTATTGGATGCAAGTGGGTATTCAAAGTAAAATTGAAAGCTGATGGTTCTCTTGAAAGGTACAAGGCCCGTTTGGTGGCTAAGGGTTTTAATCAAAAGCATGGCATAGACTACCATGAAACCTTCTCTCCAGTGGTAAAACTGCCCACCATCAGAAGTCTCATTTCAGTTGCTTCCTCTAAGCATTGGCCAATACATCAGTTAGATGTAAACAATGCCTTTTTACATGGCAATCTTTTTGAGGATGTGTACATGAAGATGCCAGATGGTATTCCTAATCCTGACAATCTGGTTTGTAAGCTCAGGAAATCCTTATATGGCTTGAAACAAGCTTCAAGGCAGTGGTTTCATCATCTGTCTGTTGCTCTTGACACTCTTGGCTTCGTGCAATCTAAGAATGATTATTCTCTCTTCACTTTGTCTACAAGTGGTCATCTTACATTGGTAGCCATCTATGTCGATGACCTGCTCATCACAGGCTCGGATACTACTACAATCACTCGCCTCAAGCAGTTCCTGGATAGTGAGTTTAGCATTAAGGATCTCGGCTTGTTGAATTACTTTCTAGGTATTGAGGCATCTTACCTTGACAAAGGCATCGCCCTCACACAGCAGAAGTTTACACAGGAGCTCCTTAAGGATATTGATCTCTCAGGCCTTACTTCAGTTTGCACACCTCTACCCCTTCATTGCAAACTTGCTCCTGAAATGGATGCTCCTTTCAGTGATCCTTCCCGTTACAGGCAGCTGGTTGGGAAGCTCAATTTTTTAACTCACACAAGGCCTGACTTGAGTTATGCAGTACAAACTCTAAGTCAGTTCATGGCTGCTCCTTGTGTCTCTCATTATCAGGCTCTGCTTCATGTTCTTAGATATGTTCAAGGAACTGTTGGCAATGGAATTTTGTTAAATGGTGTTGATTGCCCAGTTCTCTCTGCATACTCCGACTCAGATTGGGCATCCTGTCCTTTTACTCGAAGGTCTGTTACTGGCTATGTACTGATGCTTGGATCTTCTCCCATTAGTTGGAAATCCAAAAAGCAATCAGTGGTTTCTCGCAGCTCTGCTGAAGCCGAATATCGAGCTATGTCTCAAGCTGCTGCAGAGACAACTTGGCTTGTTCGCTTGCTTTCAGATATGGGAATCTCTTCTCTCCAACCTGTCACCCTTCATTGCGACAACAGCTCCGCCCTTCAAATTGCCAAGAACCCGGTGTTTCATGAGAGAACAAAACACATCGAGGTTGATTGCCACTTCACCAGAGACAGTTATGGAGGGTCTCCTTCAGCTTTCCTACATTCCTACCACAGGGCAATTAGCAGACGTTTTCACCAAGGTTCTGCCTTCGGCACAGCAAAATCGATTACTTTCCAAGCTGGGTTTCTTTCGCCCTCCAGCTTGCGGGGGGGTGTTTAGTGACACAGAGCGCGGAAAAATTGGTTAGAGCTGTGTGTGTGTGCTCTGCAGTTGTAACTGAATTGAGAATGAATTGGAGCTGTGCCTCCTCTATAAATACATATTGGTTCCACTTCTGTAAAGCAATTTTTTCAATCAATAAGAAACACTTTCCAGTTCTTCCATTTTCTCTCTTTCATTTTCATTGCTTCCGCTTTCCACTTTGTAACACAGTTTGATGTGAGGAGGAGTGATCCAGAGCTAGTGTGACCATCCTGCCCTACTCCAAACGAACTCCTGCTCCTCTCTGATATCGATAAGCTAGATTCGTTGCGGCTTCAAATGCCACTCATCATGTTTTATCCGACAGTGTCCAACATGAAAGACAAACAAGATCCCGTCAAGGTGATCAAGAATGCGTTGGCGGAGTCATTGGTGTATTACTATCCATGGGCGGGTAGATTGTGTGACCGACCAACACCCGACCAAAAGTTGGCAGTGGATTGCACGGCCGAGGGAGTGATTTTTGTGGAGGCATGATTGCTACTATGGATTAACGTTCGCTACGAGGAATCTACAAAATCCTGGCAATAATCTCAACTAGTTGTAAAGACTAGAAAAAATCAACAATATTCGCAAAAGAATCAATACGAATCAATAGGAATAGAACAAGAATAGAAATCTCACAACTTTATTAAACCAAAGCTTCAATCCATACATGAAACGGAAGAGTTTAGCACTCCACGTGTCATGACAGATTATTAGCTCATCCTAGAGGTATTAGTTACCCTCCTTCAAATTAGGGAATAGAAGGGTAACAAATTTGTATGAAAAATGGGAGAAGAGGGGGAATGATTAGAATAGTGATCAATGAATCTTAACTTCAATATTGACTATATTCATAAGGGTAATCATTACCTTTCCCTACCAAAAAAACAAACGGAGGGTTCATATTTTCATCCAAAATTGTATCAGTTTTACCACTTTGGCTTGAATGTTTTGGGGTAGATGAGTGGATTTATTTATGTTGTAAAGAAAGAAGATCATGAAGCAATCAAAAGATTCATTTGAGGCAGCATTTGAATTGAGGAACAAGAGAAATCACCACCAGAATTTCTAATTGATCCTAATGATGTTGATTGTTGAAACCTAGACTCCTGCTGCATCTTTTGCTTTAAACCAAGAAGGCAGTGATGGACAGGAATTGATTGCTCAACAAGATATGTCACTGGTTTTGCTAGGATGGGATTGTTAGACAATATGAAGAAGGAAAATGAGGAAGAAAACATGGATATGGAGCTCAAGTGACCATCTGGTGGTGATCCTGATAAAATTCAACAGATGCAGCAAGTCCTCATGCAATCTTCGATTTCCATGATTTTGATATTTACAGATCATTTAGTCTTGTGCTTGTATGCTCTACCTTTGCTATTTTAAGTTTTTAAGCTTCTTAGCTTTATCCTGTTATCTGTTGTACACTACTACACTTTAATTAGTAGAGGAAGTAATTAATAATGTATAATTTTATTTTTATTTTTTTTTTTGATTAGGTAAAAATTCGAGGTCAGACATATCTGAACCTCGATAGGCCGACAAGTCGACAGACGGATAACCGTCTGAACAAGCATAAAATACATATACGGTGCAAAAACAAGCAAGAACACTCTACAAAGCGAAACTAAACACAACTAAACCAAACGAGATGAGGACGTAGACTACGGACGAAGCCAAGCACTACTCTGAAGTAGCACCGCAGGCCAGCGGTACATCAGGAGTCACATGTGGGCAGTGAAGACGAACCTCCAAGGAAATAGCTTTCCCGAAATATGGAGACGCCTCGATACACACTACCACGACCCCAGCATGTCCCGACTCCAATCGGCCAGAACCCCATCAATCGGAGAAGAAAGCTCAGTCACACCAAACGCAAAGTCTCACACCGCCTGAAAATAGCACCAGGAACCCTATCGGGATTTTAGCCAACCCTAACGGGATTTAATACATGCCCTATCGAGCGGGATTTAACGCCATGAGATTTTAAACTCAATTAATATATATAAAATTATAAACAAAGCTATAACAAAATATATATTAATCGATTTTTTTTCTTTCTATTGGGCCCAAAGCACAATTTGAGCCCAGCCCATGGGCCAAAGGAAAGGAGAAAGACACCGACATCAACAAAGGATAGGTGACGCCTTATCTCAAGCCGCCGCCGCCGACCAACACCGGGAGATGATGGAGGGCAAGCGAGCGAGGTTGTCAGAGGCGCCGTGACCCGGCCAAAACAAAATGAGAGGCGACGAATGGTGGGTCGACCGGGACTGAATAACAGGATCAACCGAGAACCAACGGAGGAGAAATCCAAGGCGATCGACAGCCCGAATTCCGACCCCACGAAGTTCAGCAAAGGGGGGCGATTCAAGCCAAACCCAGAGAAGGAAAGATGAGGTCTGGGAACCCGAAGAGAGAGGGTCGTGATATCAACACCCTAGACCGAAATCAAGGCAAGGTGAGTCGAATTGGTTGAGACCGAATCTAGATTCGATATTACCCACCCCTAATCCGCAAAAGCCCCAAGAAAAAAGGACTATCCGAGGAGTAGGAAGTCGGAGACGACTATGGCGAGGTTAATCCCAAATGAAAGGGGGTCCGAGGGAGGAGGCGGAAGGAGATCTGAGATCGGCAGCGACCGTCGTGAAAGGGTACAAGACTCGGGTATGAGACTGATTTTTTGACCTCCGAAGAGGTAGTTTCATCCTCCGAAGAGGTATTGACCTCTGAAGAGATTGATTTTATCCTCCGAAGAGGTGGATTTCATCCTCCGAAGAGGCGGTTCTCTGCCTCCGAGGAGGTGGGTGAGCGTGGTGGCTCCGAAGAGAAACACCAAGGGTGGGAGAAGGGTGGTATAGTGATGGTGTTTAGAACCTGCTCAGCAGGATTTGGAGCCCCAAACGGGGGGTTTCCGACGGAGAGGTGGCCGGAGGCGGGCTGGCCGCCCTTGGATTTTCTCTCTCTACTTCTCTTAGAGAGAAGTCAGAGCGTTTCTGCCCACTGGTGTTTGTTCACCCTGTCAACGGGCAATTAATAATGTATAAAAACAAATGTAAAAAAAAAATTGATATTTATATAGTTTTATCATTTTAAAAAAAACGTGTATAAATAGTAAATGACGTGTTTTAGTTATAATAGATAGAGTAATCAATAATTGACTATGTGTTCAGAGATGTGAATGAGACGAAAAAATTTCTCATATTGAAAGTTAAGCATAACAAGCTTTGGTATATAAGCGTGTGACCAGGCTGAAAGTTCAGTTTTAGCCATGTTGTATATGTGGCCAATTTTCGCGGCCGCTGTTATAACAATATACATATACTAAAAGCGATGCATATCATCTTATATGTGTCACATTGTGGTTGATTCTAGGATAAATCTATATATATATATATATATAATGGGTATAAAGTGCACACCCCTTAGGATGTACTTTGTGCATAATTCTAGACCCTTGATCTAAATGGAATGAAGGGACCAGATGCGGAGGTAGGCGAGCGCGGAGGCGAATCGGGGCAGCCGGAGGCGAATCGGAGCGGAGTAGGTGAGAGAGAGGAGTCCAATCTCCGGCGAGCTCGCGACTCATGGAAAGAGGGAGGAAATTTCAGATCTGGCGCAGCAGGTGGAGGCAAATCGGAGGCGAGGCAGAGGCGAATCGAAGGCAAATCTGGGGCACCAGGCGGAGAGGCAAATCGACTGGTTCGCAACGTCTCTTCTCGTCTCCCCTTTCTCTTTGCTGTCGGCGCTTCGATTTCTTTTTGCTGGTGGTTCCAAGCGGTGCGAAGCAGTGCTGGAGGTCGGACGAGGGCGGACGAAGGCGAAGCAGTGCGGTGCTTCAATTTCTCTTTGTTGGAGGTCCCGAGCAGTGCGAAGCAGTGCTGTAGGGCGGACGATGGTCGAACGAGGCCGGACAAGGGCGAGATCCAACACTGGTTCGCTACATCCGATGGGGGCGCCTATGGCGGCGAGATCCAACACCGGCAGGCGATCTTGAAGGAGGTGGGGGCGGCGAGATCCAGGAGTAGGACGATGGTGTTCAGACGTGGAATCGACGGGGGCGCCTATGGCGGTTCCGCTTTTGCCTCACAGGAGAGGATGTGGACTTGGTGGTTGGTCGCGATCCCCGGAAGCCCCCTCCACTACACAAATTTGGTGGCTTCCTACTTGCTACTGGTATTTCGTAGTTTTTGATATTATTTGGGGAAAAACGATAAATTATTCAGAACAAATGTATTGATTTTTGGTCGAATTAAGTCCTAATTTGATTGAGTATTTATCAATTGTTCAAACGAATATGTGGAATTTTTGTGACTAGTGTTAATGAGTTGGTCAATTATTCGGTGAAATCCGAGTTATTATTCGTCGGTATATGAGTTTTTGGGTTGACGAACAAAAAAAAAACATTCATCGCACAAGTATAATTACACGGCTATATTATTCGGTGAAATATTAAACAATATTCGGTGAAATATGAAACATTATTCATATAAATTGTAAATATTGTTTAGGGATTTCGGGTTTATTTTATTTGAAATTGATGAACAAAAAAACATTATTCGGTAGCATGCGACAAATTATTCAGTAGAATTGATAACATTTGATCTGAGCTGAATAGAAAAAGATAACATAACATTATTCGGTAGAATTTGAAACATTATTCTATGGAATTGGCCACTTTTTCAAAACAGCGAAATCATGTCCGAAAAAATAAAAATAAAAAGCGAAATTATATCCGAAAAAGTTAAAAAAAAATGGTCAGCCTTTTGAAGGTGGGTCCCACCATTTTTGTATTAAAAAAAACTCTCCAAAAAAAAGCAAGAATGGGGGTGGGGTGAGTTACACGCACAAAATAAAGAAGTTGGATTTTTTTTGGACAAGTGGGTCCCACTACATTAAAAAGAAAAATACAAAAATTCATTTTAATCCTGGCCTTCCATTTTCTCTCCATCAATGGCTAGGATTTGTGCACTAGATATACTTTAAGGGGTGTGCACAAGAGAACCACTCCCTATATATATATATATATATATATATATATATATATATATATATATATATATATATATATATATATATATATATATATATATATATATATATTTAATAATTATTATTTTATTTATATCTATATTATTTTTTTAGCCTAAAATGATTTATAAAAATATTTCGTAGCCACAATCCATCAGTGTATAGCTATTTTAGTAAACTAACATAATAAATCTATAATATATATTTAATAAAAAATTAAATATTTTTAAAAATCAGTTACCTATTAAATTACATGAGATTCAATTGATGTTATATTAGAAAAAAAACATTTTACCTTATAAAGGTGAGTTTTGTTTATATTTTGAGATAATCTAAATAAAACATATTTAGATTATATATAATCTATAACTAATTTTATTTATATCTATATTATTTTTTTGGTGAAATTTATATTATTATTTTTTATTTATTTATTAAAATCTATCTAAATTATTTATAATGTTGTAATAATGTATTCTCCGTGCGGGGACAAAAGTGATGCCTAAACAGCCATGATTAAGAGCAACCCTAACAGGTGTGTGCTAAAATAGAGAAAATAAGGATTTTAGAGGAAAAAAAACTCTTTTTTCACCCCAACGGATTTTGTAAAGACATCTGCAAAATAGAGAAAGTGATGAAAAGTGAACAAAAATCTGTAAATTTAGGGGAAGAAATTTCTTCTCTAAAATTGAATGTGTGCACTTCTCCCCATGGTTAATTTAATGCCGCCATTTCTTCTTGTCTACTGTAGGGGTTGTTTCCAGAGGTGCGATTTCTGGTGATTGCTTTGTTCCTGTTCGATTGTGATTTGGATTTGATTGCGATTTCTGGTGCGATTAATGGTAATTGCTTTGTTGCTGTTCGATTTCTATTGATTGTTTTGTTGCTGTTCGATTTCTGGTGATTGCTTTTTAGGGCTTGCTTTGTTTATGGTGTGATTTCGATTTGATCTGATTTCGTTTTTACTTTTTAGGGATGTTGAATATATCTGATTGCTTTGTTTGTATTGTCTCAAAATTTCCGTAGCATTATTTGTATGGTAGTGGTATTCAGTGCGCGCCCATCCATGTATCACGGCGCATACAAATAGTCGTTACAATATTATAATGTCAATCCACCACCGGCCATGTGCTTCTTAATTGTCTATAGCTAGTTTCGATCCAAGACAGTTCAGAGTTTGGGAAATAAATTTTCGTGGATAATCTTCTTAATTTAATCTGTATGTATAAATATGGGTGGCATGGGCAGCACCCCCATAAATGATTTAAGTTTAATCAAGGATCGATCGATCTTCGATAATATCTAAGACTAAGACAATGTTCTTAACCCGATCCCGCAATCTAATCATTTGGGGAAAGAGGGCAGCTTTAAACACGATTCGATTCAACTCAACTCTCGCGCAGTTTGATGTGAGGAGGAGTGATCCAGAGCTAGTGCGACCATCCTGCCCTACTCCAAACAAACTCCTGCTCCTCTCCGATGTCGATAAGCTACATGGGGTGCGCCTTCAATTGCCACTCATCATGTTTTATCCGGCGGTGTCCAACATGAAAGACAAACAACATCCCGCCAAGGTGATCAAGAATGCATTAGCGGAGGCATTGGTGTATTACTAT
This sequence comes from Persicaria tinctoria, assembly GCA_037127255.1. Taxonomy (NCBI): domain Eukaryota; kingdom Viridiplantae; phylum Streptophyta; class Magnoliopsida; order Caryophyllales; family Polygonaceae; genus Persicaria; species Persicaria tinctoria. Next base: position 1,053,350 of record JBANSL010000015.1, read on the forward strand.
CCATGGGCGGGTAGGATGCGCGACCTACCATCACCCGCCCAAAAGTTGGCAGTGGATTGCACCGCCGAGGGGGTGCTTTTTGTGGAGGCGGATGCCGATGTTAGTCTCGGACAACTTGGAGAGCAACCTTTGTTGCCACCCTTCCCTTACCTTGACAAACTCCTTTATGGTGACCTCGATTGCAGTGTGGGAGTGATTGGGTGTCCTATGTTCACTATGCAGGTACTTACCTAAATTTCTAACCTAGCTATAGGTTAAAATTCGCTCATTTTCTTTTGGGGTTTTCTTTCCTAATTTGAGTGTGTTGATGGATCAGGTCACTCGGTTGTCGTGTGGAGGATTCATACTTGCTTTGAAATTCAACCACGTAATGAGCGACGCAGCGGGCATAATCCAATTCTTAACCGCCATCACAGAGTTTGCGCGCGGCTCCTCCACGCCGTCGATCCTCCCCGTGTGGCAACGCGACCTTCTCAACGTTAACTCACGCGACCCTTTACATGAAGAGATAAAAAACGCACTCAACCACCCTAGAGGCCCCATTACAGTCCCCAGCGACTTGGTTCCTCGCACCATGGTCTTCAACACCAGAGACATAGCCACCCTCCGTGGCCGCATCCCAGAGCACCTCCGAGGCTCGACAACCAGCTTCGAGCTAATTGCTGCCGCTCTCTGGCACTGCCGAACCATCGCCCTTGAGTTCGGACCCGAAGAACAATTACTCTTGGCATTCATGCTCAATGCTCGACCTGTGTTCAGGCCTCCGCTTCCCGCAGGCTACTACGGAAACGCATCCACTATAGCAACGGCCGCCTCCCAGGCTGGCAAAATAGCCTCTGACGACCCCCTCGGTTGCGGTTACACTTATACTGTGGAGCAAGTGAAGAAGGCCAAAGGTACCGCGAGGGAGGATTACGAGAAGTCATCAATTGCTCCGGGGATTTCAAGGATCCTTCGCCTCAAACTTGAGACACATACGTGCTTGATCAGCGACGTATCGCGCAGTGGGTTCTTGAATCTGGATTTTGGTTGGGGAAACCCCACCTATGGCGGTCCAGCTGTCAATACTATACTGCCTCATATTTTTGGATGTATAACCTTGTTTAGGAATGAGAAGGGTGAGGAAGTGAAGCTGTTGTCGATGAACTTGCCCAAGGATGCTGTCGATAGGTTCGACAAGGCGCTTCACAACTTACTCAAACACTAATAGCTGCATCTATATGCACTCTTTCATCATATTCGATTCAACTTAATTGTTAGTTTTCAAATCAAATAATTTGCCTTTTTGAGCCATTTGCTAAACCAAACCTAAAAAAGCTCGAGAGGCCGACGAATTAAAGATACAATGTTTTATACTCATCATGTTTGTTTAGTTTACTAAGGTCTATTAATCAGAGTAAGATTGTGAACACTTCAAATGAATGTAAAGATTTCTGTTTGAATAGATATCAGATGGATACAAATGGAGATGGAATTCTCCATTGCAATAAATAAAACTCATTGATGTCAAAAATACCTATTCCATTTACATCACTCAAAAGAGACTGATTGAGTAGAAATAACAAAATGCAAGTATATAATCTCTCTTCCTTCATCTGAATGCAGGGAGGATGATGATGCCAAGGACGACTTCCGAGTTAAGAAGGACAAAGAATGAATCAGTAAGTTAAAGTGTCTCTTTATTCATAGAGTGAATGTTGTGTTGTGTTGTTGAGTCAGAAAAATTTCATCATGTACAAGATAAAGAAGGTCCTCTAAGAGCGAGAACTCGTTTCCGTGTAAGTGTCAGTAGTAATCAGTACACACTCGAACCACATCTGCTATCTGAGCCCAGCAAATTGGACATTTCCCGCTACTCCACTGCAATTCGGATCCACACTCGAAACAAGTGCACATGTGCCCGCATCTGCAACATTCATGCATATTTTTAGAGGTCTGATCCCAAAAAAATTGCATCTTTTATCAGCACCAACAATGCCAAAAAACACTTCAGAAGTTCCTTTATGAATCTTTACCTGTACAAAACTGAGTCAGCCTTCTTTTCGCGGCAAATGCAGCATGATCCCTTCCTCGCCTTCCTTTTCAATTCATTCCCTTCTGAGTTTTCAGAACCTGTGCAACCAAGAAACCAACTTATTACCTTCATGAAAACTCTGATGTCTTGATTAAGGTCAACTGGTTAAAATCTGGTAGAGGGTTTATTTACTTAGATGGCTTATAGCTGCTGAAACCTCTTCTCTTATAGCTGCTGAAACCTCTTCTCTAATAGAGCTTTGCAATTTCGACTGTATCTCCACACAGCTGCTTACTGCTTTACGCAGCTCTGACATCTCGCGGTACATTTGCTGCATATGTGCTCTTATATCATAAATTAATTCCATTTCCTGTGAAGAATCAACAACCATACAGTTAAAAGGCTGAAGTTTTCATCAATTTGCAGTTGGAAATTTCCTATATGATCTTACCGTTATAGATCCGTTTGTGATGGAAGCGCCTACTTGACTGCCATGATCATAGGAGTTAGTGATGAATGATTCTTGATGATGAGTTGCTGACTCCATTGGCTCAAAATCATCGGTATCTTCTTCTTGATCTTGATAGCTACTCCAAGGAAGCTCCAACGATGGAGTTTGTTCACGGTAGTAGCTCAAGCTTTGTTCATCGTCGTCTTCCTCTATGTTGTCTTCATTTTCATCTGTGACTTCCTCTCTAATAGCTTCTTCTTGTATGGGTTCGATGTCTCTACTCTCCTGACCATACATTACTGGCTGTTCCTCTATAGAGCGGTGTTCATCATCGTCTTGATTTTGTTCTTCCTCTTCTTCTGAGCTACCACTCAATGATTGCTTTTGGTCTTCATCTTCACGAGATTTCGGATGCATTTGTAATTGCACCCTAGACATCATCAGCTTATCCATTCTATCCCGAAAATCGCTTGTAACAATAGGGTGGTATTCATGGCCTTGATTTTGTTCTTCCTCTTCTTCCAAGCTGTCTCTCAACGACTGCTTTTGGCTGTGTAAGACAGCCACCATAGTCCGGTCTTCATCTTCATGAGATATCGGATGCATTTGTAACTGCACGCTAGATATCATCAGTTGATCCATTCTATCCCGAAAATCACTTGTAAGAACAGCTGACACACTTCCTCTGCATACATGAATAATGGCCCCAACATTAGTCATTCAATGAGTGATAACTGAACAGATACAATTGTACATTCAAGATTCTATGAATGCTTACCTCTCAATGAGTTGTCGGATTTCATTATTAGGTGAGCTCTCAAGTATCTCTTCGTACCTGCCCCGCCTTTTACTTTCCCAGTAACCACGAGGCCTCGAGATGTCATGGATCCAATCAGGATTGGATTCGAAGAAATCATCTTCATAGTACTCCTCCCACTCGTTGTTGGATAATGTATCCGCCCTTCCGTGTGAACCATATTCAATAGCCTCCTCATCACTGCCATTTTCTCGTGGAAGATCTTCGGTCTCTTCTTGCAATGCCGTACCCTGCAGCACCACTTCTGTTGATTCAGCACTGCTGCTTTCTGTCTCCAAGTTTCCTTTCTCTTCATCCTGGTGTTTATCACTCTCTGATCTCGCTGTTGCTTTGAGGAGCTCTACTTCTTCCTGTTCATTGTTTCTAGTCTCTTTCGTTCCTGTCGTGCTGAGCTGCTCTACACCATTCTCCTCCTGATGGTTAGGCTCAGATGTTTCGTCCTTAATCGGGCCTAAACTCAACTCCTCTTGACAGTTGTCACTCCTTCCTTCTGCTACGTCCAGTGGCGGATTTGAGGTGGATGCCTTCTCATCGTTGATCCGGCCTAAATCGTTGTCATTGCTTGCTTCTGCTATGTCGGATTGCGGATTTGAGGTAGAAGCCTTCTCCACAGCCAAATTGCTGCTTGGATCCTCCATTTTACTCTTTGCTTTGTTACCAGAATCATTCTGCTCAGCTGCTGCTGTGTTAAATCTCCTCCTAATATCGAACCGATCATTCATTCAGTGCATTCTATTCAATCCAATGACACTTGATGAAATCAAATTGAATGAACAGACATTTTGAAGACACAAAATTCACCTCAAGCTTTTCACAGAAGAGACCCTTTGTCGGGTGGATTTGCTCGATTCGTATACTCTAGGCTCTTGATATTGCCGGTAGTTATACGCCGAAGCCTCGCGTGTCAAGAGCCTCATCTTCTGCAATGACTGCAAAATGACAGACAAAAACATGAGATTTGAGATTTCTAACATCCAAATACTTCCACACAGTCAGTTTATTCACCTGAATTCGGCCGCGTTTGGGGAATTTGGACACAGTGTGAAGCTCAGCGAGCGCCTCAACCTCGCCATAACGGTCTCGAGCCATCCTGGCGAACAAATCTGCCACGGCCTGCCGGCCTCGGATCCGGGGAGAGAAGAGAGCAGGCCCCTCCCCACACTCAAGAACCCCAGCCTTTAATGGCAGCTTCCTGATAATGTCAACCACTCGGATCTTCTCCTTGTCTCCGCTTGGCGGAGCTTGATCGGATTCCCAATCGCTCGTCGAATCATTGTCGGAGCCTTGCGAATTACTCCTGCTAGCAATGGCAACATCGGTGGTGGTTGCATTGGGAAGAAGCTGCTTAGGATCAGAATCAGGTGTCTCTAATCCTCTCCATTTCTGAACAAGGCCGGAAATTGAGGAATCGGAGGGGGCTGGGGAGGGGTCTCTGCTGAAATTGAGGGGTTTCGAGGAACCGGAGTTGGGATTAATCAACTCGGCCTTGTGATCCTGCCGCTTGTTCTGCCACCGGACCTTTGGCAATGACGGCCTGGCTTTGGAGGGAGGTTGGTTGGAATTGGAGTTCTCATTGGAGGGAGAGATGGAGGAGCGGAGGTGCTCTCTGACAAGCTCCTTGAGGGTTTTCTGCAGATTCGGTTGACATTTGGAGGCGGCAGGTGGGGCGGCTGATGGCCGGCGATCGCGAAGGTTGTGGTCTTTGAGTACACAGCCGAAAGGCGAAGAAGAAGACGGAGCCACTTCTACCTCTGAAGACGCCATTTGACACCAGCTTGGATTGCTTTAGATGTCAAGAAAGGTTGTTGGTGGTGGATTCAGTTGAAACTGATTGAATCAAAGAATCCAAAGTCAGATGATCCTCTGAGAAGGCGATACCAAAAGGCCATTGATTCAATCAAGTCAGGAACCCTAACCCCCAATTAAGGAGGAAGAAAAACAGGGGAGAGAAGGGCGGAACTGTTTGAATCGTCAATTGATGATCCTTTGACGGGTTTACCGCCAATTAACGACTGTTTCGTTTGATTGTGATAAATGGCAATTAACTGGGGGGTTTAATTTATAGTGCCAAAAAAGAGGAACAAAAACCCTAACAAGATGGAAAAGGACCAAACACAAAAATGGAAATCCCAGAAACCGAAAGCAGATAGATTTAACAGAGGAAGATAATCAGAAAGGACAAAGATGAGAGAATAAAAGAGTGAAATGAGGAATGAGAGCGAAAGAGACGTTGGGGGATGTAGCCGTTAAGGGAGGGTGGGTCCCACCCGCAAAGCCAGGTTTAGCGGCTAAGCAAATGGAATTTGGGGGAGCGTGTGCCGTGCGCCCCGTTGGCTCGCAACCCTAGCGCCCGTGCCCCGCTACATTTTCATCGGCAGGTAAAATCATATTTTCACTCTTTCATTTTTTTTATTGGATTAATTTACAAACTACGATTGTTAGTTAGGTTACAAATTATATTCTGAAAACAAATCATACTTTCGGTGGGGCAAGTTTCAGGATAATATTTTTTCAGTCTAGTGATTTTTTTTAAAAATAAAAATTTAATAATGTAATGAGGGAACTATTTCAGACAGTGTTTTTTTAATAATAAAAATTAAAAATATATCGTGTCTACCAAAATGTGAAATACTTGGTAAATAATATAATATGCAAATAACGTGATAACCACAATATATATAAACCTATGGATCTTGAAAGGAAAAGTAATATGCTTAATACGTGGTGTTGAGAGAGACAAGATAAACTTTATTAATTGCATTAAATTAATGTTTTAAGTCATTATCTTACTCTCCTCTTTAAATATTTTATCCTGCAATTAACTTGTTGACATCTATGAAATCCAAATCGATGTTTTGAGTTGACTAATTAATTAGCTCTTTATTTAAAACGAACTGTGATATTTCATTTAATTAATACTATGGTATGTATATATACTGACGATTTTAAAAAATATCATGCTGATTTCATATAATTGATGGAGTGCCCATAACCTGTTGTGGACGAGGCTGCAATGCAAAAAGTGGGTTTTTATAGTTTGGCTAGCAAATAGAAATCGTCTGCAAACAGGTAGAAAAGTGAAGCATTGGAAGGGGATGGATGCAGTACAGTGTGCGTTGTGTGCAAGGGAAGAAGAGAGTGAGTCACATCTCTGGTTCGGCAGCCCAGCGGTTATTGAAGTGCGGAATCTGGTAATGAGATGGGTGGGAATTGGATGCAGGTTCCCCAACATTACCGCATGGTTAGGATGGTTTGCTAGCGAGCCAGTCGCTAGACAGAGATCCCCTGTGTTCCAAGCGAAGCTTCTAGCTTTTGAAGCCATTGTGTACTTCACTTGGATGGCTAGAAACAAGGTAATCTTTTGTAATGAGAACTTTAATTCTAGAGTATGTGCCCAACTCATTATTGAAAGTTGTAAGTCTAGAATATCCGCGAAGTGGAAGTGCAAGTCACTCGCGGATACCGGCTGGAAAAGGAGAATACTAGTTAGCTCCTAGAGATTTAGAGGATAGTTAGGAGGAGATGGTGTAAGTAGAGCAAGTAGGTTTTTGAGTTTGTTGGAGGGCATAGAGGGGTTATTTTGGGTATACGGTTCCCTTTCATATGAGACCCTCTGTTTGGTCCCATCTTTTGTATTCCGGTGTTCTCACCATATCTATATATTTACCTTTTCAAAAGTTAGGTTTGGTTTTGGCTCAATAAATGTTCGATTCGATATCATTTATTTGCTAAATGAATGATCTCGAATCGATTCAAGTTTGAAAATTTTGAATTTTGTGGAAATTATAAAAAAAAAATTAAATTACTATGTAATCATCAAGTGAGATAGCTAGATAATGAAGAAAAAAAAACTCGTTCAAACTTGTTCATTTACTAAATAAATCAAGTATGAGTTCAATTTTAAGGTTGGTTCGAGCTCAACTCATTTTCTAAACGGGCTATAAACAAGCTATACTCGCTCGTCAAAAATCCTTTTGTTTATGTTAGGGCAAGATTGTATATTGGAAATTGATATATATCGGAATTGTTGTTGTTGTCCTGTATACTCGGTTATGCAAATTGTCAAGAGCATGTACGTATTGTATAAGCCCTTTCGACAATGGTCGATCGATCTCAGGTAATATATGTGTTTGTTTCTCGATGTACGTTTCTAACAATGGTCGATGTGTGCATCTTCAAGAACTACCAATCTTGCCAAAATGGACTCCGAAAGCACACCTCATGGTTCCGCGAGAACTAGCTAGTTCCGTGCAAAAGAATTGACTATGCGCGATTACCTAAGTTTACACCGATGAGTTGCGATGCAGAGGTCCGTCTACAGACCGAACAACAACCTGTTGTTGATTGTGATTGTCGTCGAGTGGCATATACTGTGACATGATCGCCATGATCTCCGAGTCCATGTAAGACTGCAAGTGCAAAAAACAATCGACAGAACTTACTACATTGTAGCCATTAACCACTACTCTTCTTGTAACAATGGTCATGAAAACCTACCCGGAGCCTGTGCTTGTAGAACAAGGAACCGGCCACTGCAATAGCCGAAACGACAGCTAGGAGCACGAGACCGACGAGCCATGAAAACTTGGACGTAGAGTTCCCTGAAAAAAGAAACGCGACGAACCTTTCTTGAGCTCCTTGCAACATCATAGAACAAAAATAGGCCTTGTAAGCCTACCTATGCAGGGGTCGTGTTGCTCTATATATAGGCGGTTGCCTCGACATTTGCAGTCGTATCCACCCCATGTGTTCTTGCAGCTGCACTCGCTATAACGAACATTGTCGATAAACCAACAAGGAACCGAAGAGAAAAATCACTATATGCGTACTTTGCAAGCAGTAACATGCATTAGCCTTTATGTCCTGCCAGCAACCGCCATTGTTCTCTATACACTCGTTAGTCTCGAGATCTGATCGACGCCACACAGGTCAGACACATCAGCTTATAACTAAGACATGATAGCAAAAGTTAGTTCACCAACCGGAACTCAAGCAGACCGGAGGATCAGTTGTCGCTTTGAATCCGGCACATATAGCCTTCACTACCTCTCAAGCTTGCCTTCACAAGCACAGCATGAATTGGATTACAGATTCAATTCAATGCTAAAATGAAGCTTCTTGTTTGAATTTGTTCAGTAAAACAGACCTCTGTATTGGACTTCATTGATGACTAAAGTGGGCAAGATTGTAACATCACCGCGGGTTCCATGGCCAACCTGCAAGTCTTGTTCGTTTTTCATTACTTTGTTTTCCATGTCGGCTTCAGGATCTCCGATGCATTGCTTGATCTTGTCAATAGGTAGATCTGCAGACAATCAATCCATTAGAGCTTATCCTTAGACACATCAGACTGGTCTAAAACAAGGACTCTTACTGAGGGAATTCAACACATCCTCAGCACATGTTTGGCTGTACTTGTTCGCCTTCATGGAGCACCTGACATGGAAATCTGTCACATAGTCCCACCACAACCATGATGATATCTATTTTCCGATTTGGAGACTCTATGGACGCAAAGCTGTCTAAGGTTCTCCAAGACGACGTCCTTCCCACGATAGCCCTCCCGGAAGTCTCCATCAGGATCAGGTGCACAGTATCTGCCATGGTTTATGCACTGTGAATCATGCTGCTTGGTGGGTATGAAAACCTTTGCACAATACCAAGTCATGTAGTGAGGAATAAACTCGGTATAACCGCCCTTCTCAAGGATCTGCGCGTGGCCCTTGAAGTTCTTGATGAACTTCATCTGATCATCACATTTGGCCCCACACTCATCGTTGATATTAGTCCAAAGCTCGTACTCGACTCTTCCATCTGGATTAGGCATCGACTCGGACCAGTCTAGCTTTACCAATACCTCGGTTTCATCACTCAATGCCTTCTTCAAAGTTTCACCAAATGACTTCTTTATCAAGGCTGATGGGATGTTGATTTTGTCGACATATCCATCCGCGTCACTGCTCGTCTCTGGCGAGTCCATTTTTATTAGAGGCTCGTCTATGTTATCGACAACCAACACAGCAGCCGCTCCAGTCTGCTGAGCATGCCACACTTTCTTTGCAAAGGGGCATTCTGATGATACTCAACAACAACAAATAAATGTTTGTTCATTACTAAAGTCTGTATCTGTACGCGCTAGTAGCATAACACATAAGCACGGTGAGGTTTCATTACTAAAGGGATAATTTTGTCTTTTGACATCTCAACATTCCTGAATCATGACAGATCAATTTTATTTTTTCAATTTTACGATTTTCATAAAAACAAAATGTTTGTTCATGTTAGCTCATTGATCATCAAATGTTTGTTCATAAATTGCTTGTGCTCAAAATCGACATAAATAAATCAAAAGTTGGCAAGGAAAACAGGAAAGTACCGCTACGATCAACGATGAGAACGGTGGGATGAGAGGTTTTGGATTTGAAGGGCTTATCGCCTTTGAAAGGATTGCAGGCATTGGCGCCCTTGGAGGGATACCTTACAGAGCCAACCATGGATCCTCCATACTCCGGCACCCCAAAGTTCCCAATGGCCCCATCATTGCTTGATTTAAAATCCTCTGGAGCTATAACTGATATGCTGTTTTTCTCCACCACAAACTTAGCATGAACACCACTGCGATTGATCAGAAACAGTGCTATCCAGAAGAAAGATTGAATCTTTACAAGAGAATCAACCATGGCATGTGATTTTGGAGAGTTTCTTTTGCCTTCCGTTGGGTTGGTTTATGTAATGTGATGGTGTGAAGCTGAAGAGTAGTTTGATTTCTACTAACTTTGAGTTGAAAAAAGTGCAGTTGAAAACTAGCTTTACTTATGACGAACGCCACAAGTGGTGGTGGAAAAGGGGATCACTAAAGCTACCATGGATTGGGACCTCATAGGGTTTTGCAGTGAGAGATTTGGTAGGCTGGGTAGCACATTTGATTTGGGGATTTGGATTTGATTTCCTATTTTTTAGATCAGAGAATCACCCTTATGACCTATCTTGCAGTTGAATTGAATTTTTCCGAAATCAAGTACTCCAAAAAGAAGGACACATACATGAATTTGTCTGCCAAATTCAGATTCCAATCGAAACGAAGCTCAGACAACATAAATCTTATATAAAATCTTGATTCAGATAATCAGATAGTCAAATGTGAAGAACAATGCAAATCCCATATCATACAAGCATACAAGGTTGTATAATGCATAACCAGACCGACCTCTTGGCGTTGTTTCTCATGGTCCTTTCAAGCTCAAGTGCATTATAGTTGCTACAATATTGACAGAAGAAACCATGTTGTGAAAATCAACTCGGAATGTTTAGCATCTCAAGGCTTGAGGGAGCCGGCTTCATGCAGAAGCGGATTCTGAGTATGGTTCTGCAGAAACGATGGCCTCAGCGACAAGTTAACTATGAAAGGTTGCAAGCTTAAAACACTGGAGTAGAATTCTACCTGACCATGGTGATTGTGGAGCGGCATGTACCGCGACAGGATAGCTATGTTATCGGAGTCCATGTCAGACTGCAAGTGCAGAAAATTTGATTGAATAAAGATGTTGGAAATATGACAAGTCACCCAAGTAGTTGTAGCATCAACTTCATCATAAAAACATACCCGAAGCCTGTACTTGTAGAATGAGGAACCGGCTAGAGCAGCACCCGCCATGATTGCTAGGACTAGGAGTGGTAGGAGCCATGAAATTTTTGATGCAGTCTCTGAACAAGAATCAGATCACAAATTGCTTCATACATCAAACATGATTCAACTGGAAGCGAAAGGTAATACTGAAATGTATTTTGCGTACCTAAAGATGTATCGTTTTTCTCCATGTACAGGTGGTTCCCTCCACATTTGCATTCGTATCCTCCCAGCGTATTCTTGCAGCTGCATTCGCTGCTCTTGCAACCGCTGCCTTCCTTGCAATCATCAATGTCTGGTGAACAGAGAAACAGCGGTTAGTTATGTGATCTAAAAACGCCATGCCAACAACATCAGTTTGTGCTAAATCCGACTGCAAGAGCTAAGGATCGATGGAGAATAACAGACCAACCTGAAGTCGAGCAAGCAGGAGGATAAGTTGTCTCCTTGAATACAGCGCATATCGCCTGCAACACAGCAGACCTCGCAAGCTTGCCTTCACATGTAAATAATAATATTATGGACAATAACAAAAGCCAGACATTCATCTGCTTGACTGACATGGAAATGGTAGCACTAAAACTGAAATTTTATAAATGAATTTCCAAATCAGAAGAAAAGTTTCTCTTTCTCCATATCATAGAGGAGATCAGATACTTGGATGTATAAACAAACCTCTATATTGAATATCATTGATTATTAAAGTGGGCAAGATAGTGACATCACCACGGCCTCCATGACCAACCTGTGTATCAGAGATTGAAAATTCAATTGTCAACCAAATTAAGCATGATATTAGCTAGTTCGAAGGGCCAACACCGAGGCAGGAAGATGTTATACCTGCATTTCTAGCTCATTTTTCAGAACTTCATTCTCCATATCAGCATCAGGATCTCCCATGCATTTTTCTATCTTGTCAACGGGTAGATCTGCAGTTCAGAAATTGTAAACTGGATTGTATTCTCAAACACAGTAGAACTTGTTTAAAATCAGTACTTACTGAGAGCCATCATAACATTGTCAGCACAGGTTTTGCTGTAATTATTCTCCTTCAAGGAGCAACTGATATGGAAATCAGTCACATAGTCCCACCAAACCCAAGATCTATATTCTGCTTTCGCGACTCTGTGGACACAAAGCTGTCTAAGGTTCTCAATGACCACATCTCTCCCTTGATAGCTATCCCCAAAGTCCCCTACAGGATCAAGTGCACAGTATCTCCCATGGTTTATGCACCTCAAACTGCATTGTGCATCATCAATGTAAGGCAGCGGACAATGCCAAGTTATATAGTGAGGGGTGAATTGGGTATAACCGCCCATCTCGAGCATCTGTGCTTGACCCTTGAAACTCTTGATGAAGTTCATCTGATCGTCACAATTGGCACCACACTCATGAATGATGTTAGTCCAAAGCTCATACTCAACTCTTCTGCCTGGATTTGGCATTGACTCTGGCCACTCTGATTTTATGACTACCTCCTTTTCAGACTCCAAAGCCTTTTTCATAAATTCACCAAAAGCCCTCTTTATCATGGCAGATGGAATATTGATTTTGTCGACATATTTATCATCTTCGGGTTTCTCCGGTGAATTGCTTCGTATTGGTAGAGGTTCATCTATGTAATCAGCAATCAACACAGCAGAAGCTCCGGCCTGTTGCGCGTGCCATACTTTCTTCGCAAAGTAACACTCTAACAATACAGCAATGAAGATTCACCAACAATAGTGCTAATATTCAGAATCATATAGAAGATAATCACATGAACTATTCATTTGCAAAATAAAATAGAATAAACAGGTAAATTAAATGGATAATCTAATGAAATAGGTCCCTGAACAAATCATTTTCAGGCTTCAGCATATCATATGCTTCCCAGTAGGAGACAATGTTTCTGAAAGTGTATAAAAGATTACAGACACCATTGAATTGCAATATCTGTTGATCTTTTCAACAAGAGAACTGAGATTGAACTGGAAGGGCTTATCACCTATTGCACACCAACTGTATGATAAAATGCTTGTAAGAAAAAAAAAACCTGAGAAATACCTCCGCGATCAACGAGGACAATGGTGGGAAGAGAGGTGTTGGATTTGAAGATCTTATCACCGTCATAAGGAATACACGCATCGGTTCCCTGGGAAGGATAAGCCACTGAGCCAACAATGGAGCCGGGATGATCGGGCACCCCAAAGCTCGCAATCGAAGCATCATGGAGTGAAATCAAATCATCAGGAACTATAACTGAGACGCTGTTCCTCGCCAACACATACTTCCCGTGAACAATACAGGCACCGCCAGAGTTCAACGCGAACAACGCTATCCAGAAGAAAGTAAGAAGCTTTCGAAGAGAATCCGCCATGGTTTGTGCAATCGACTATGAATTTTCGTTTGATTTCCATTTCGAAGAAAAACTGTAACCTTGATGATTCGCTCTAGCCTCTACGTAAGAGCATGACGGACGCTATGAATGGACTTATTCAGCAAAGCTACCATGGATTGGGACTTCCGATGCCTCCATTGGTGCTTGCAGAGTCATCAGAGAAAAACACACACTTTGACAATTTCAAATTTTGTTTTAACAAATTGAATTATGGGAATTTGGAAATACAAATATCTCAATTCAAAATTTCAAATTGTAGATAACAAATATTTAATTTTGAAATTTATTGTATGAGATTTAAAGGCCAAAAGTCATATAGTAGCTCTTACAATGATACATATGCAACAGGCCTACAAGCACAATTGCCTTCGAACCCGATGATCAAATTCTCCGAGATTAGACATGTTCTACAATGTCTTCTACGACTACCAAGGATCGTTACACAGCGATTATCAAGGATTCGAGAAGCTCGGGTGCTACTGGGACTCACCAAAGACAGTAAAATCATCCGATTTCAGCAGCTCTTGAACAGAGACGAGGTCCGGAAGCACGGGTGCCCCAGCCTTCCTCCAGTTGGCTGCATCGGGTGTGTTAAACCTGTCCAGCAGTAGAGCATGCATACCTATGCTTTTCGCGGGCACATAATCTTTGCGCATGCTGTCGCCAATGTGGAGAGCTTCTCCAGGCGCGATGTTGCCAGCTCTTTCCAGCGCGATCTGGTATATCTGAGGATTTGGCTTCTCGAAGCCCTCAAGGCCGGAGAATACTCCGAAATCCCATTCAGACCCCTGAAAGCCAGTAGAACAACTTAAAATGGCGATCATTGGATTTTGAGTTAGATGGTTGGGAGATTATGATGGCTTACCTGGTTTATGTCTAGTGCAGGAAGGATTACATCCCTGTAACGGTACTCTGCGTTGCTAACAAGCCCGACAGTGACGCCTCTCTCCCGAGCCCATCTAAGGAAAGGAATTGCATCTGGGAAGACGGTGTAAGGTGCGGACGAACCAAAGGACGCGTATATGCGTCTGAATATCTTCTCAAAAGTCTCCTCATCGTAATCATATCCTGCCTATTGCAAGCAAATTGTATGTATAATTTAGCAGAAAGGATATCCCGAAAGCAAGCAAATTATCTGCCTTGGCAAATTTTTCTTCCAAGAAAGATAAGTTGTGCTATCAACTTCGTACGAATGGAACTCTCAAGAATCTGAGATTCCGTCTAATTGCTGATTTCGTTAGCTACTTGCGTCTTTCAGAGTCGAGAGTTACACAGAAAGCATCAGGAGAGACTAATGAAAGCAGCTAAAATCCTTACCCTCTGGAAGGAGTCTCTAACGCAAGTTTTCCACCAAACAACATTAGGCATCTTGGCTGCGTGTCCAAAACAAGGATAGTTCTTTGCCATTTCTGTATATGCAAGTTTGAAACCTTCATGAACGCGCGTATAGTCTGGGCATGGTAGTCCTACAGACTTGGCTGCCATACAATAATAATCCCCAAGCTGCCCCTTGTAAGCTATAAGGGTTCCAGTGACATCAACAGTGATACAGCGCAGTTTTGATAGAATCGACATCTTTTTGAAGTTCCTAGAGGCCAAAATATCAGCTAGATCAACAACGCCAATAAGAGAACCTTCTTAAACTTGTAGGACCTTTGAATTCGGATCAAACGGGCAATCCTCAATGCATTCGAAAGGCTGAATCCTTCTGCAAAAGACAAAGCCATAGTCTCCCATAGATGAGTTACTCTAGCCATAAAATGCAGTTGGAACAGCTGAATCCTTCTGGAATGGATGTGGCAACTAAGAGTTGGAACGTAAAATGCAGTTCAATAACTTGACATAATCCGCAAAAGAAACAACAAAAAGATAAAGGCTGTGAGTCTATACTGTCTTCATACTTGAAGCAAGTTAATTTTACCAACCTAATCTATAGTTCAAAGCTAACTAAAATTACTGGTTCTGTAATTGGAAGATAGAAATGAGTCACAAAATAAAGGTCCCCTAGAGATAAATCGCTAAGCACACGGTATCATTAAGAATGCACAATATGGCGCTTGCCACGCAATTCCATTGTTATGTGGTTTATAAATAATCCTCGCTTTTTATATCCAAGCTCGATATATAGTGAAACCTAATTTTTGCTTGGCACAAAATAAAGGTCCCCTAGAGATAAATCAAAGCAAAGGGCACAAACTATGCCCTGAACAATAAACAGGAACAATTATCAAGCATTTGAACCCAATCTATAGAGCTAGTCTAAGATGTGGATGGATCAATGCATTAAAAGATGGTTTCAAACCTCATCTAAGGCAACTCGGACAAGAGTCACATGATTTCAACAAATATGTATCTCGCAGTCAAAAACCAATTGATGAACCTAATGGATAACATTATCTGATATACCACAACCTCTACTTTATCAACTCCATACTCTCATTTCACAGGATTGATTCGCAGGTAACAACATATACTAAAATGCGACACAATTTGAAGATCTCAAGAGGTGAAAAACATCATAATTGAAAATTAGAAGCATCAATTTCAAACACCGTCTGAAAATGACTTGCATCATCTACAACTAACAAACCCAGGTACTCAAATGAAGAAATTGATTCAAAACCAAGGTAAATAACACACGGAATCAGAAGAATCCAGTAAATCTCAACCAAATCACTTGATCGACCAACGAAATCAGCCAAGAACACCAGGAATCAGACGAACCCCATAAAAAAGGAGCATCAAAGTGAGCTTTTTTACACATACCCAGATGCTGCAATGAGGACTGCTTCGATTCGAGAGGTCCGCCTCTACACCTTGAGCTGAATTGGAGCTGCTGCCCTAGGCATTTGAAGATCCCCAAAATCCCCAATTGCAGTAAAGGATTATATTTTCCAGGATCGGAAAGGGCTTGGGATGAGATACCCAATTAGGAACGGAGTGAGATTCAGTCTTCAGATGAAGCCGCAGTTTTTTGGGTTTTCAGCAGTACACAGAATTCAGACTAGAGAGTCAATAAACAACCTTTTTTTTTTATTTCCTTGTTTTAAAGAGAAACCACGGGCTCCGTTTATTTCTCCGGATTACCGTCCTTGTTGAAAACCTTTTATATCACCCTCTATCAAGATACTAATACCGATATGGATATCTTGATATCGGTACCAAACGGGTTTGTAGACATTACTTGAAAACGTGACAAAGAGAGATACAAACCTTTTTTATTCTTTGTCACATAGCCGGATTGCTTTATGCCGATTTCCTCGGTAGTTCAGCAAGGAATTTCATCAGCGGACATCCTCCTTTTGATCTTGTGGTGCAGCTTCTTCAAGGATCGGTGTTGATAGCTTGTTTGTACTTTGAAATGTAAAAATTGAGCGTATCAAACAACATGACACAACTCATAGGATATCACATAGTCACAAAAACTGGTGTACTGTACTTCCAATCCAAGTCCCAAAAATGGTGTTGCAAGTATGAACAAATTACATGGGGAAAGGGAAAGGAAAAAAAAAGAGCTAATCCTACAGTTCTGCAAAACATAGCTCCATCAAATGGTAACACCCACACCCAGCAAACACTGAGCAACGAGCATCATATGCTATAAGCCTATACTATCCAAGCATACTGCATTGCTAAGGTCAACAGCAATCACAGATGCACATCTCAAGCCACTCGCTATGCAAGCTTAAGATGCTCTTTTGATGCTTCGTATCAAATCAGCAACTTGAATTGGCATTTTGTCGATTTGACGATTTGAGTACTGCAATACTGCTCACAGAGGAAACACCCTGCAGCATAACATAAAAATTCAGGCCTAACAAGACACACAAAATGAGATGAAGGTTCACTGATCACAGAGGAAAGGAGTAGAAAATGTCCGGAATGTAATGTCAACACTGGTCTCAGAAACCTCTATCCTAAAGCCAGTCAGATAACGGATTTATGTGGTATCAATGTATCATTAAGAAGAATAAATGACGAATATCTGAACAACTACGCAGTTACTGTCAAGACTGAACAATAGATGTTGAAATTTCTGTGAAAGCATTCAAGAGAATATCACAAAACTACAACTCCAAGAACAAAAGGAAATATACCTTGCGTCCAAAACTTCCAGAGCGCCCAATTTGATTAATGCAATGTTATCAATTGTCAGGTAAGGTAAGTCATAATTAGGAAAAAATGCAGATGTCAATATCCAAGAAAGGAAAAAGCAGAGGCATAGAAATAATAAGAATCAACACAAATAGGCAAAATGCCATATATAACAATTGAAAGACCAGCATCAACTCAAGTTTTGAAGCAGAAAAATAAAGGTGGAGACATTAAAAGTTTAGAAAGTAAGTTTAAAATGGTTCAAATAAAAATTTGAAAAAAGATCCTCAAACAAACAAAAGTTAACTTTGAATTCACACATTCACAAGTCATAATGCCTGCACAACAAATATTCGAAGAAACTTGTGAACTGAACACAAATAGATAAGAAAAAGGCACCTGTTGTACTACATCAATCCCTCGAGCCCATACATCAGTAGCGATAACAACACAGGTTTCAACAGACTTGAACTCTTCCATTACTCTTTTTGCGCCATATCTCAATGCATAAAATTAAGACTGCACATCTTCCCTATTAACCAATCAACTGCTAGAATGCCAGTAATGTGTGTTGTTGGTTTTTTTTTGTTTTTTTTTTTTTGGGGGGGGGGGACCCTGCAACTAAGAACATATGATAAACCCTCGTATTCGAGCAATATAAAACTGGCACAAGTGCCAAAAAAATCCACATGTTCATCTCAATAAATATATGCACCGACTAATATTATAGCTTCCACTTTGTGTTGCAGAATTGACAGCTTGAGTGTGACTGTGAGTGTATCGTAAATATCACACGCCGTATCAAACTTCCAGTCTTCTCTTTCAAATGCAACAAAAAATTGTTTGATGCCCTCACATCATACAAAAACACAGAGAAATCAATTTGCTGTCTAGCTTGTAAGCCTCTCAAAGTGGAAAGAGAAGGGAAATAACTTGCTTCCAAAGTATGTTTTACAAGGATTCGAACAAGATCTGTCATAAATTTGTAGCAACTCTGACATAAAATGAAAACAACAAGAACCTATGCTCCAAACATAATCCTTTGATAGCCCAATCTGAAATATTTCTCAGACAAAGAGATGTCAATGAAGGTCAAGAACAAAACTGGAGGCCTCTACATCAAACAAACAATTCTGAGAACAATCCATTGTCATTTCGCAATGACGTGGGAGCAAAATTAACCCATACATGCAAGGGAGATATCCTAAGAATGAAAACATAGCTGAAACCATTTCAGACCAATGACCTTTGTGATTGGTTCAACAAAGTGGAAAAGAGAGGGAGAGGGTGCTAAAAGGAGACAATATAGTGATACCTGGAATTCTGGGGGAACATCATAAATCTGATCCTTAAAACCTCTGCTAAGCATCTCATCAGATTCATCCTATCCAAAAATAAAAGGAAATATCATAAATCCAAGATGACAGGATCAACTTCTTGAATTGGTAAATATATAGACATGTGATCAAAAGATCATGGGTACAAAAAAGTTAGGCAGCCGGCCTAACTACAAAAGCCAAAGTGGTCATATACCACCCTGTACAAGATTTGTAGTTACGCTGTGGTATGTGAGCTCGGTTAACTTCCCCCATGGATAAGATCAAACTACATCCATTTCAATGCCTTATTACTAATTTGAGATGATACTCTTTTGTTAGATGATTAATATGCATTTGCAATACTCTTATGGGGTAGCATTTTTGGTGACTTGTACAGTATTCGACATATGTATGAGGTAGCCTGTAGAATTCATGATGATTCATAGACAAACCCTTTTTTCATCTTCTTTGAACTGATTCATAGAAAATTAAAATGAAAGCCACAAGCTTGTGAAACATGAAGATGTCAATATATTAAAAACACAGAACATGTGTTGCAGACTAAAGAGAAGTTAAATTTATATTAATTGTATGCTTCATATAGATGAGATGAGAGTTACAAGATGTAATAACAAATTCAACCTTGGATTGGGATCTATTCAAACTAATCTCCATTTTAGAAGTGTCAGAGGAACAACAATCAACCCAAGTTGTTGATGAAAATTGAAAAGCAACAAATTAGGGATATGAAAGAAATAAACCAGAATAAATTAAATTAAATTAAATTTGAAAACATTAGCAGCTAATTGAATTCTATGCTCCAAAGTTGGACAGGGGACCCGGGCTCAGGAGAGGGAAAGAAAACCACGAGCAGGAGCTCGGAGAGAGACTAAACCCATCTTCTGTCGATTTCCTCTGCAGGTATTCACCAGCAGTCGGATCCAATGGCATAGCCGCCGATGAAGGAACAGTTGTTACGAAATTGGTGGGGTGGCTGACGAGCTGAATGGGAGGGGGAGGGGCACTTTGGATCCGCTGAGACGGAGGCTGAGGCTGAGGCTGAGACGTGCCGGTGGTGAGCCTCTGAACGAGCTCCCGGAAATGGATGGGCTTGACGTTGTAAACCCTAGGCTTGGTCGAAGCGGCAGCGGAAGAGGGCGGTTTCTTGGACGGCGGCTTCTGCACCGAAAGGAATTGATGCTGCTGGTTGATGGGGGGTTGCTGGTGGTGGTTACCGTAAGACACCATTGTTAGTTTCAAGTTGAAGGTGGGAAATGGAAAGTGGAGAAATTGCACGACATGGTGGTGACTGGTGAGGGGGTGTATATATAGTGGGCCGGGCCGTCGGCCGTGGAGGAGGGAGGAAGCTCACACCCAAACGGATTTTGACTAGTCGTAGTCTCGTAGAAAGCCGTCGTGGACGACGGGTCGGCTGCGACTGCGAGTTCGTAGTCAAAACACTAGGCTTTGATTTCTACTCTCGTTTTTTTTTTTTTGAAATTTCGCCACTTGGGTATTGCAAATTTGGCGGGTATATAACTTTTTAACATATTTCGCGTGGTACCCTGGGATTTTAACTCATTTCGCCTCGTGTCCTTCTCGATTAACTTTAACCTTTTTCAGTAAATTCCGTTAGTTTGCTCAAAAAAGAAAAAAATTAGAAATGAAAGAAACGAAGCATCAGACAGAGCGACGCGAAGACAGAGAGCGAGGAGAGACGCGAAGACAGAGAGCGACGCGAAGAGAGCGAGGAGACCTGCTGGCTCGGCTCGGCTCGGACCTTTTGCACTCGGACCTGCTGTGCTCGGACCTGCTCGGACTCGGACCTGTTGCTGCACCCAGCGAGACAGGTTAGAGTTTTGGTGTTCTTATAACTAGGGTTTGGTACTTTGGTGTTCTTGTTTTGGTTGAATTTGATGCATTTGGGGGGTTTTGTGATGTCAAATTTAGGGTTTAGGTTGAAATTGATAGATTTTGAATTCGAAATTTCGATTTAGGGTTTTTGTAGAGGTTCATCTCACTTCACTATGAAATCAGATTTATTAAACTAGGACCTCTGCTCGGATTTTTGGTCTTAATCGAATGGTGATGAAATCAGATTGTAGTGCTCAATTCGCTATGAAATTGGAGGTTTATTGAATCTGTTGGTGGATCTAGAAACCTTTCTTCTGATTTGTAATAGTTATTTGCATTTTTTAAAACTTATAACTGATTTAGTTGTAGTAGAATTTAGATTTTGTTCCTGATTCCTAATTGTTGACATTCATGATTGCTTCTTCATTTGGGTTCTATCTTGTAAACCCTGAAGGGATTGCTTGCACTGGATAGTGAAGATGTTGAATTAGGCTCGTGACAAACTGTTATATTGGTGTAATCTTAATCTCTGTATGAGTGGCCCCATATTATGCATTGTTTGGCAATAAAAGATGATAGTTCCAATAATCTTCTCATCTGAGAAGTGTAAAGTCTTGTCTAGAAGCTCTGATATATATTTTTGTTTGGCAATAAAAGATGATAGTTCCAAAATACAGCTGAAAAAATCGGATTAAATTTCCATGGAAAGAATGGAAATAAACTTCAGTTCTTCAATATCTACAAATCACCCACCTATTGAACTATACAGTATATATCTAACCACCTATTGAACTATTGAAGGGAAGCTTTCTACTTCAAAACCCTAATTTGGCTAATAAATTATCTTCCATAACACCAGCTTTAAGAGTTTCACCCCCCCTATTTCTGATTTAGTAATAATACTAAAACTTGCATTGTTAAATAACCAGAAAGGTTGAGAAATACTCTCCAACATTCACGACTTACCCAATATTTCGAAAATTGGAATTTTAGCTAGTGACTTTATGGAGTTTAATGACTTATTCCTTACATTCTTGCTGGACGAACTTGCACTATTGCACTTTATCCCTTTTCCTTCCTTTCTTGTTTAACTCATTTCCCGTGATATTGATTTCATGATTTTGGTAACAACAAATGACCCTTCTTGCAGTTCATTTCAGTGTGCTATGTTCTAATTTTAGTGTAAATCGAGTTCAGTTCAGTATTTAAATGATACTCGATTATTAATATGCTATGTTTAGTTTGACTTTTAAACCGAAGATTCATGTTCTGTTTTGAGTCCGCGTTGAGCTATTGTAAATTTTGCTTTGAAGCCTATTAGCTCAAACGGGAGAGCATGTGCTTATGCACAAGATGTGGGTTCAACTCCCACATAGGCTAATATAAATCAAAACGTAGCAAAAAAAAATGTCAAAGCTGAATTCATAACAAATTCAGCTTAATGACAACTGAACATAATATCACAAAGACACAAACCACTATCTTCTTGATCGAAACTGCTACAAGCAATTCTAGTTGCATGTGCCTATTATCTTATTCATAACAAATTTAGCTTGCATTTATTCACCCAGTTTTTCAGCTTGCATTTGAATTATTACAAGTTATAGCTTGCATATGACAGTAGAGCATAATCTGAATTTATAAGCTTTTTACAGTACAGAAAAGAGTTCAACAATTCTTTCAAGCACAAACATGCTCTCTGTTATTGCAAAATTCAGCAGAGATTCAATAGCATTTCTTTAATAAGGGTCAATATTAGATACAAAGTTCAGCAAAATTTAGCCAAGTGGTACTTTTCATCCTTTAAATTTGGAGTCTATGTGGGAGTTGAACCCACATCATGTGTAATCACACATTGCTCTACCTTGAGCTAATAGACTAATTGAAAACAAGGCAAAAGTGATGCCAGAGTCAAGAGTTAAGAAGGAAAAAATTGAGAAAGTTACAAAGGGAAGAGAAGGAAACAAAGGCGCACCGTAATAACCAACTGTTGTTGCACTGACAAGGACAGAAGACCGAACATTAGGTTGAAGTTGAATTGCATCTTTCCACTCTAACTCCTCTGCAAGTATAATTCCTTGAAAATCCTTTGCTAAAATTCCAAATGTAAAAAAAGGACTAGTTAATGTCAAATCAATTTCTAAGACAAGCATTCATATGCCTTTTTGGAGTTTGATTTTGCAAAATGAAGATGAAACCATTCAAGTCATCAATTTAAGTAGAAGCATAAGATCTTTCTTTCTACAGTATAAAACTTGAAGATACATGATAGTGGAATGACAGTTCACAAATAGAAAACCAAACATTTCATTACCTTCTTACCCGGAAATATTAGCTGAGCTTTTGCTCTAGAACGTGTTAAGATACGAACTGCATGATTATCTACAATCAAAACCAAGTTACAGTTAGACTTAACATACAGAATAGGATAAATGACATGATTTCATCCAAAATGCACTGTAAAGACAGCCAAGTGTGAAAATAACCTGCACTTAACCTTTGGACCAATCTTTTCCCAATGAATCCTGTAGCTCTAGTTATTGACACAACCATCTGTTTTGCATTCATAAAAAATTGCACAATATTTAGCATCTTCACTAATAGGATTGGGAGGTTTTAGTTGACCCATGTTCTTGATAACTTTTTTTTTTGGCAATTTCTATCAACATATTTCATTATTACATAATATGGGATTTACCACGTTATAATGCAATATTGTGCAGTATAATCCATAATATGGGGCCACTCATACAGAGATTAAGATTACACCAATATAACAGTTTGTCACGAGCCTAATTCAACATCTTCACTATCCAATGCAAGCAATCCCTTCAGAGTTTACAAGATAGAACCCAAATGAAGAAGCAATCGTGAATGTCAACAATTAGGAATCAGGAACAAAATCTAAATTCTACTACAACTAAATCAGTTATAAGTTTTAAAAATTCAAATAACTATTACAAATCAGAAGAAAGGTTTCTAGATCCACCAACAGATTAAATAAACCTCCAATTTCATAGCGAATTGAGCGCTACAATCTGATTTCATCACCATTCGATTAAGACCAAAAATCCGAGCAGAGGTCCTACTTTAATAAATCTGATTTCATAGTAAAGTGAGATGAATCTTTACAAAAACCTTAAATCGAAATTTCGAATTCGAAATCTATCAATTTCAACCTAAACCCTAAATTTGACATCACAAAACCCCCCAAATGCATCAAATTCAACCAAAACAAGAACACCAAAGTACCAAACCCTAGTTATAAGAACACCAAAACTCTAACCTGTCTCGCTGGGTGCAGCAACAGGTCCGAGTCCGAGCAGGTCCGAGCGCAGAAGGTCCGAGCCGAGCCCAGCCAGCAGGTCTCCTCGCTCTCTTCGCGTCGCTCCTCGCTCTCTGTCTTCGCGTCGCTCTGTCTGATGCTTCGTTTCTTTCATTTCTATTTCTTTTTTTTTTTAGCAAACTAACGGAATTTACTGAAAAAGGTTAAAGTTAACCGAGAAGGGCACGAGGCGAAATGGGTTAAAACTTCAAGGGTACCACGCGAAATTTGCAATACCCCAGGGGTACCTGGCGAAATTTCCGTTTTTTTTTTATGAACTAGAAAGTTATTTCTACTCACGAGGCATGTCTGGTGAGACGAGAGGTCGAAAGAACAGCAACGGACTAAACGTTATGAAAAACCGAAAATACAGACAAATCAACAAAGACAAATGAACCACGAACAAAGTAGAGAACGAAGATCGAAACTAGCGAAGGCGAACGAAGTTGGAACCGGGACAATGTGAGTTGTCTCTTTTGACAGTTGGTAGAGGCAAAACAGGGCATCCCTGAGGAACAAAAGTGAAAACCTCGTATTTGGACTCGGTCGACAGCGAGTCATCAGATCTCGATCACGTCAACGGCCTCTCGCACGGCAGCAAAAGAAAGACCATAGAGCTCAAAGAAATATCACCGCTAGAATCAAACCAACAAACACTCTAGAAAAAATCGGGGTAAAAATCTTTGTGACGGGATATGAAGGTAAACCGTAAGTGATGCAGTAGAGATGGAGTATATATTAAAACTTCGTCATCCAGATTGTTAGAAGTTATTTTCTTTTCCTTTTTACGGCTGAAGCTTGGCGTACGCGTGTAAGGAGTATTGCAAAACAAACCCACACACGCAACACAGAGCAGCGGGAGTCGAGAACGGGCTTAGCAAGACTCGACCAAGCCGAAGAGAAAGAGATGGTTAGGGTGGAAGATCTGATCAGAAAAGGCCCACCGACGAAGCCCGCGGGAACCCATTCAATCATCAATTTGGGAAGAGGAGGAGGGCGACTTGGCCATAGTGAAAGCCAGAGGTCGGAGTAGGAGAGACGGAGGCCGGAGGGGTCACTGACGAAGACGGAGGTGCCTGAGTGGGATAGGGAGGAGATGAAAGTGACGAAGCCGAGGAGATGAAGGGGATGACAAAGGCGGCGTCCGGGTTGCTGGCAGTTGAAGTTTTGGGTTCTCAAATTGGAGGTACAGCCCTACAATTAAGGGGCGAGGAAGATGAAATCCCAAATTGATTTGGGGGTTAGTTAGTATTTAGCCTAGGGAACAAAAACTTGCTTTGGACAGAGATTGAAATAAGATTTAGGGTGAATTTTGTAAATCTAGATTTTGGGCGGCGGGTCTTAGGGCTTTTGTTGGGGTTGAGCGTGGGTGGAGAGGCGGATATACCGTCGGCGGTGGCGTGTTAGACTAGTGAGAGAGGAGGTGGTGGTGTCGGACTCAAAGGTGGGGAAGAGGATCGACAATCACTTGGTAGTCGGACGGGGTTTCCCTTACTGCTTAATCAGGGGGTATTCCTTTCTAATTGGTGGTGATTGTTATTTCTAAGGGGTTATATGAGATGGAGATTATTGCATGGGTTGTGGGGATTGAAGAGGTTGAGATTTTTTTTTTATAAATAACCCGGTATACTGTTTGGTGGGTATAAGATTATTTTAGGGTTATTTGTTACAAAAAAGACAAAATTGCCCCCTCATCTTCTACGTTCTTCTCCATCCCCATTCCAAATTCCAGATTCTCCTTGTTAGGGGTGGGCACAAATCCCGCAAATCTCGGTCTCATCCCGATCCCGGTGGGATTTCGAAAAAAAATAGTGAATCCCGTCCCGCAAAAATTATACGGGACGGGACGCGGGACGACCCGTCTCATTGTCTCAATCCCGCAAATCTCGTCCCGTCCCGGTGGGATTGCTTTACACAATGTATACATTAGTGTATACAGTGTGTATATATTTACATACACTAATGTATACATTGTGTAAAGCAAGCTAGAGAAGGGGAAGATTAGCCCAACGACACTGGATAGTCTGCATCTTTGAAAATATACACTATAGTACACACACTGTAATACATATACACTGTATATTATATGTGTAATGTGTATGTACGTATTATATATACAGGGTAACCCGGAAAATATAAGAAAATTATCGATCTAAATGTGTTACGTCTTTAAAAAGCGCAAAATATATATAATTTTTTCTTATATTTTTATAATCATTTTTATTTGAGGGACAAGGCCCGTCCCGTCCCGTGAGGGACAAGGCCCGCGCGGGATTGAAAAAAAAAAAAAAAAATCCCGTCTCGGTCCCGTCCCGCAAAAATTACGCGGGATGGGACGCGGGACGACCTCTGTTCCGTCCCGTCCCGCGCCCACCCCTACTCCTTGCCCTGAAATCCGTAGCCCCCAATTGCTGAAATTTCCTTTTTGTGGTTTCCATGGATCCGAATTTCATCTCAGTGTACTCGAAGCTCCCATGCCCACTTTATTACTCAGTCCTGACCGAAAATGGGGAGCGAAAGCACATCGATTTGTGCCCGAGATGTATCACTCGTCGATGACGATCGCCCTTTGGGAGACTCGTTCGAAGATCTTCGAGGAAATGCTCCACCAGGCGTCGACGAGCTCCCATGGCACCGGCTTCGAGCTCCCATGGCCAAGAAGAAGCACTAGCCTCGGATCTCCCTCTGACGCCATTACTTCCATGTTCGAAGCTGGGCAAGGGCAAGATAGTCAGACAAGGGATTGTTGGATTCGACAACCCCGACAACTTTGCTGGACAAGGGTTGGATTATAGCCAAAAATAACCCCGATTAATCCCCACCTCCTAAAAAGTTAATCCCGAACAATCTCTTGCCAAACACCAGCCCCGGAGTTGTTTTTTTTTTTTAAAAAAAAAAAACCCAACAATCCCTTGCAATCCCCCGCCGAGCACGCCCTAGGTTATAGATTTCCCCATCAAGGGGTTTGGGGTCGACATTGAAATATACTCTCATTTAATTTGGTACGTAAAAACAGTCAATTTATCCTACATTTTTTTCTTTTGGTAAAATGTATAAAGGACATTTGAAGGGGTAAAATGGAATTTTTTTTCAAAATATTCAAAGAATCAAAATTTGCAAAAAAAAAATCACAACTTAAAAATACTTACTAAAATATTCAGAGAAATACGGTCTCACAAGAAGTAGAATTTGAAAGTGGAGAAAAAATAAACGAAAGAAATATGGTTTTAAATCGTGTTTTATAATTAATTTTGGTAAAACGTGATTTGAAATCATGTTATTCCAATTTATATTTTAAAATTAAAAAATAAAGAAAAAGAATTATTGAAACACATTTGAAGCTGCGTTTTATTTGTAACACTGGATTTGGAATTATTTTTCAAAATATTCATTGAAAAATAAATAATTACACATTTATTCACTACTTTAAACTATTTACGAAAATATTCATTTTTTGTAGGAATGTCAGAAAAACGCGGTCTAAGACCGGACGGGCAGGGATGAGGCTGGCGGCAGGAGCACTTCGACACCTGCTGACCTGCAACTTTATCTTCCCCCCCCCCCCCCCCCCCCCCCGCTCCACCTTTCTTCCGCCTACAACTCCACCGCCATCGCCCCAGCGCCTCGCCTGCAACTCCTCCTTCCTCCAGCGACCTCCGACCTCCTCTCTCCGGCATCCGCGTCGTCCCTGCCCGAAATCGGGACTTCGGCCTCTTCCCTCCTTCCGACGAGCAACCGGTGTCCCTTTTCATCTTCCCTGAACAAGAAAAAAAAAGAGACATGACTTGAAGCCGCATCTTTAGGGTAAAATTAAAAACAACATTTGTAAAATTCATTTGGAAATAAATTAACAAAGAATTCTTTTTGTTAATTTTTTTCACCCATTACTTCAATTTTAGAATTTTCCCTTTGTTAAACCCATTGATTAGTAAATGTGTTAAAAATAATAGAAAAAAATACACTTGGGTTAAAGAGATAAAGAGAAAAATAAATAATAAATAGTGAAAGATAAAAGTTTTGAATTAATCCCATTGGTTAAAAAATGTAGCATCAAATAATATTGGGTAATTAATATTAGAATATTTTTCAAAACAAATAATATTAGAAAAATATAGTTACCATAATAAAATGATATTATGTAAATACTAGTATTTTCACAAATAACTTTGAACATGGAGAGGACATGTGACATAAATTAATATAGTATATAGATATAGATAGTTAGTAAATGAATTTGAGTTAAGTCCAATAGTTATATTATATTGAATTCAATGTTTTGAATTAAGCCCAATAGTTAGTAAGATTAAAGAAAAAAAAATTAAAAGAAAAAGAAGAAAAAAAAGAGAATTAAAAAAAAGAGGATTAAAGAGAAAAAAAGAAAATTATAATTGGTCAAAACCCCTAAAATCACTCTAATGCTGACACATCAGCTTAAACTCTTCTAAATTAAGAGTTTATAGTTAGTAAGATTAAAGAAAAAAAATTAAAAGAAAAAGAAGAAAAAAAGGAGAATTAAAAAAAAAGAGGATTAAAGAGAAAAAAAGAAAATTATAATTGGTCAAAACCCCTAAAATCACTCTAATGCTGACACATCAGCTTAAACTCTTCTAAATTAAGAGTTTATATAGATATAGAAGTTAGTAAGATTAAAGAAAAAAAAAGAATTAAAAGAAAAAAGGAGAATTAAAAAAAAAGATTAAAGAGAAAAAAAGAAAATTATAATTGGTCAAAACCCCTAAAATCACACTAATGCTGACACCTCAACATAAACTCTTCTAAATTAAGAGTTTATATAGATAGTTAGTAAGATTAAAGAAAAAAAATTAAAAGAAAATGAAGAAAAAAAGGAGAATTAAAAAAAAAGAGGATTAAAGAGAAAAAAAGAAAATTATAATTGGTCAAAACCCCTAAAATCACTCTAATGCTGACACATCAGCTTAAACTCTTCTAAATTAAGAGTTTATATAGATATAGATATAGAAGTTAGTAAGATTAAAGAAAAAAAAAGAATTAAAAGAAAAAAGGAGAATTAAAAAAAAAGATTAAAGAGAAAAAAAGAAAATTATAATTGGTCAAAACCACTAAAATCACTCTAATGCTGACACCTCAACATAAACTCTTCTAAATTAAGAGTTTATATAGATATGGATTGAATGACTAATAGGTCTAATAGTAGCAATTTCATGAGATGTGTTGTCCCCCCCCCCTCACATGGCATCAGGTCACCTTCTCAAAGCTCATGGCGGTGTGTTGGATCGCAGCAATGAGGTTATGCAGAGCCCCCTTTCCGATCTCCCCTTGCTTCAATTTGCTCATCAACGGTAGACAATCGGACTCGATCAGGATGTGTTGCATACCTCGCTCCTTCGCAAGCTGGAGCGCCCACCTCACCGCCTCAACCTCTGCCTCCTCCACGCACCCGGTGCTCTGGATCTCCTTCTGCCCCCCGAACTGTAGCTCTCCCAGGTGGTTCCTGCACACCACACCCATCGTCGTCGGACCCTCCTGGATTTGCCTCATCTCTTTTTCCTCAAACACCTTGAATGTGTTCCTTTTATTTTATTTTATTTTATTTTGAATTAAAAAATACAAATTGAAATAAATGCGGTTTCAAACCACGTTTTACCCAAAATTAAAAATAAAAAGCAATTCGAAATCGCTTTTTTTCATTTGTTTTCTCAACTTCCAGATCTTACTTCTTTTGAATGAAATGTGGTCTGAAACCACGTTTCTCTGACATTCCTGCAAATTTTGAATATTTTGTAAATATTCTTAAGTTGTGGTTTTTTTTGTAAATTTTAATTTTCTTTGAGTATCTTGAGAAAAAAATCGAGATACAAAATAATATCGTTTAGTTGAACTTATAGTCTCCATGCAATTGAGCGTTTTTTAAAATAAAATATTAATAACATAAAAATCACTAGTAGTAATTTTTTATTTATAATAGTAATGTTATGTTATTAATAATTTATTTAATTTATAATAATAAATTTTTATTAATACTTAGTTAATTTATAATAGGAAGTGATAAACGATTTAGAGGTCAAATGAAGTAGTGGATTAACAAAAAAGCAAATACAACAAAACAAAAGGCAAAATTAGATATAGAAACTTAAAGGTGTTTCATCAAATGAGGTAGTGGATTAACAACAACAAAAATAGATAGAGAAAGTTAAAGTGGCTAAGGTTTGAGATGATGGCTTAGTGGTGGTTACTAGTAGTTCTAAATTTTCTTACTATTAAAAACTCATAGACCATCTAAATTTTATATTGTTATGCAATCATTTAAGTCAATTATATAGAATTTCAAATTCATGGCATTGCTCTCCCATTGGATTTTTATAACTCCGGTTATTAAAAAAACAGATTTTTCGTGAGGTAATCCTGTGGTATGGCTTAATTTTGGTGGTAAATAAAGGTTTTAAAGTTTTCGCATGGTAACCCTGTAGTTTCAAATTTTTTACCTTGTGCCTAAAACTTGTGTTTTGGTTCAAAATATGAGTTTCAACTTTAAAAGGGCTATATTATGTAATATTGGAAAAATATTGGGTTTTTTTTCAAAATAAAACACACTTTCTTCTAATGTTGGACATCGACAATTCGACACACACAAGAAATGGGCGAACAGAGGTGAAGAAGATGGTGTGGTTGCCAACGGCGACGAGAGCGGCGATAACTCCAGACCTGGCGGCGGCGGAAAACAATAACTGGCCCCATTTCATATCCTATGTCTTCGAAATCGTAGTCGAAACCGGTCAAGTCTTCTTCCTTGCTACCGTGAAAACCTAGCTTGACAATGTCCACAACCGCCTAGGTTGACATCAAATGATGGTTTTAATCTTCTTCTTTCTGTTCTTCCCGCTCTCTCCTAATTGGTAATTGTCTGTTTAATTTAGTTCTAAACCTAATTGATTTGTTTTTTTTTATCGAAGCGTTGTTTGTGAAAATTTGTTGAATTTCTGCTGCCTTTGTTGAAGCTTTTTTTTTGTCTCAACTCATCAAGTTTGGTCTTGTTCTTGCTGCGAGAGTCGGTGGTTGGCACGGCCCGCCTGGGCAAGAACACGCCGGTTTCGACGCTCTCCCTTTTGGAAGGAGGTGCGGCGAAAGATGAGGATCTGAGGCTTGGGTCGGAGAGATTATAAGGTGGAGCGCGTTATATCGGTGGCCAAACGGTTGGGGAAAGGCCGAGGGGGCACATTTTATTCTTTACTACAACCCCGTTCAGAAACAAATATCGTTCGACTTTTTGTCACATTTGTTAAGGGCTAAAATCTGTATAAAATATCAAGTATTTAACTCTTTAAAAAAAACGTGTAAAATCAAAGGAAAGTTAATTCCAAACGGAGGAATAATGTTTTTGTTGTCTTATTACTCCGTATTTTATTTTTGTGGATTGTAGTAATGACTGTCATTTTCGATTTTTCGATCCGTTGTCTAATACGTAAAATTTATTTCCTTCACACAAATGGTGCTAAAAGAAAATAAATTCATTTCCCGGTGATGGGGACTTCCCGTCGGTGACCTACCATCGGAAATAAATAATTATTTTTCCTTTTCAAAATTCATGCACATTTTTTGTACTCCACGTTTTACCCAGTCAACGGTTCACGTCCCCACCGACCTCCGACGTCCATAGCTTCTCTTCATCGCTTCCTCCCCCAAAAATCCCTCTTTCTCCTCTGCACTTCACCTTCATCTCTCTCTCCAGATCTCTCTCCTCCCTCCCGAATCTCAGCAATCCGCCATGGATCTGCAACCAGAGGAGCTCCAATTCCTCTCCCTTACCGACATAGTCAGGGAATCGGTCACTATCCCCAAGCTCTCCCCCAAAACCTTCTACCTCATAACCCTAACCCTAATTTTCCCCCTCTCCTTCGCAATTCTCGCTCACTCTCTCTTCACTCACCCGATCCTCTCCCGCCTTCAAGATCCAGATCTTCCTTTAAGCGCCCAGTCGCATGAATGGATCCTCCTCCTCCTGTTCCAGTTCATCTACCTGATATTTCTCTTCGTCTTCTCTCTCCTCTCCACCGCCGCCGTCGTCTTCACCGTCGCATCCATCTACTCCGGGAAGCCCGTGTCTTTCCCCTCCGTCCTATCGGCCATCCCCTCTGTCTTCCGCCGCCTCTTCTACACCTTCCTCTGGGTCTCCCTCCTCATGCTCATTTACAACCTCGCCTTCATCCTCCTCCTCGTCCTCATTATCGTCGCCATCGACAGCCACTCGCAGTTTCTCCTCGCGATTTCGATCATCCTCTCTTTCGCTCTCTTCCTCTTCGCTCACGTGTACATCACCGCTCTCTGGCACCTTGCCTCCGTGATATCCGTCCTTGAGCCGATCTACGGCCTGGCCGCAATGAGGAAGAGCTACGAGCTTCTCAAGGGCAAGGTTTTGACGGCTGGCGTGTTTGTGTTTGGGTACTTGGTTGTTTGCGGGATGATCAATGGGGTTTTCGCGGTGTTTGTGGTTAGCGGGGAGTCGCAGTCCGTGTTTGGGAGGATCGTGGTGGGAGGATTCCTTGTTGGCGTCCTGGTGATTGTGAATCTGGTGGGATTGCTTGTTCAGAGTGTGTTTTATTACGTCTGTAAGAGCTTTCATCACCAAATCATTGACAAAACCGCCTTGCACGATCATCTGGGTGGGTATCTTGGAGAGTATGTGCCTCTTAAGAGTAGCATTCAAATGGAGGACCTTGATATGTGAAAGGGGATTTGTGGGAGTGGAAGATGAGGATTCAAAGGGAAAATGCAGGAGAGGATAAAAAAGAGATTGGAAAATGGAAATAGAAGGAAAGCATGTCAGGTTCTTCCTCTATTGCGCATGTATCTTTCTGTCTAAAATCTAGTTGTATGGATACTTGTGTTGATATTACTTGTTGCTGTTGTAATAAATTCAAGGAACTCCAAAGTCTTTTTGTTACCTTGTTGGTTTACTGAGATACCTTTGTTGGGCATTGAGTACATAATTGATGCTTGATATGTTGAAAATTAAATTGGTGTCATTTGAGATGTTAAATTTTTTTATTCGTCAATATCTATTGATCGTGAGATCAAGGTTTGGAATAGACACAGCAACACAGGGATCGGTATATACAGAAAGATACAACTAAGACTCCGGCATCATTTACCATGTCAGTTTGTTAAGTCGTATCCTATGGAGATAACCAAGAGAACATATGAGAATTTGCTGTAGGTAACCTTTGGCTGAAGTAGTCATGTAATAGCACAAACTTTGCTGGGTTCATTTGCAGCTTTCCATTTGGTAAGTGGCAAGTGTTGGGAAAGGAAACTTACCTTCCCTGGATTTAGCTTCATTTTTGTTTAATAAATCCTACCTCATGTTTTCTGATGTGTGTACTAAAATTGACCTGTGACATTCTCCAACCGGTGAACTGAAGATTGGTTTCCTGTCGGGTGGATTAACAAGTAAGTGTCTTAATTGATGCACAGCATTTGTGCGACACTATTAATGGGGCCTGCTGTGGTAGCCGTTTCATCAGCTTTCTCAGCGGTTGTAGTGAATGGGTTTTCGGAGAACGGCGAAGTGGGTGACAATTGCAGCCAGGTGACGAGAATGGTGAATGCGGAAGAGGATGCCTTGGATGGCTGCAACATAAATCAGTTCAGATTTCCCTGTGATATCTATGTTTTAGATTTAAATATATTTAAATGTTATTTCATAAAAAACCATTGCACAGAAGACTTTGAATATTCTTTGATCGTGGACTCTCTGCAGAAACCTAATCCGTGGAGAAATTGATGTAAAATTAGGTATATTGTGACTTATGAGTATGAATCCAAATATCTTTGTAAAATGGACAAGGAAGATTTGACCAAATTACGCACTCGTTTAGTCGATTACCTGCCATGGATCACAAAACTCTCCAGCAAGGAGAGGATCTCGATCTCCAAAACCAAGTGATTGCTCAAATTGGAGTTCTTAACTCCACCTTTTCCTGGACAGAAACCGATCGTTCTGCCGCCAGGCGCGCCGCTGTCGTACTCACGGAGCTCGCTAAAAACGGTGCGTCTCGCCATTGAATCTCTGCGTCGACTTCCAATTAACGAGATTTTGGTTATTTTTCGATTTAACAGTTTCTTTTTTGTGTGCGCGCGCGCAGAGGAGCATGTGAATTTGATGGTGGAGTGCGGAGCAGTGCCCGCTCTAGTGAGGCATCTGCAGGCGCCGCCGGAGGACGGTGGAGCAAAGCCGCTAGAGCACGAGGTGGAGGAAGGAAGCGCTTATGCGCTTGGGCTTCTTGCGGTTCAGGTGATTGATTTTTTTACTGATTCATCCTTCCTTGTTTCCATTAGCTTAGTTCTCAAATTGAAAAGTTTGTTGGTGCATATTGAATTTGTGTAGAGCCTTTAATTTTGGATCTATGTGGCTTAGTTGAGCCATAAACAATCATAATCTACAAAATCAATCCATTGCTCATAGTTCTTAGCTTTCGTGTTCAAATTAAACACAATATGTTATTGTTATTTAGTTTTCATATGTTTGCGGTTTGCCTAGCAATATTTGGCGGTTGAATGCTTAAACTACCGCTTTTACCTGTGTATTTATAGCCAGAGAATCAGCGACTTAACTACAATATTCTCCTCAGGCAATCAACCATGTTTGCATCAGAACATGCCCTTTGGTCTTTGTCTGTGCCAGCATGTGAAATCTTCAAATCTTTTTACAAGAACTCTTTGAAACCATTATGATACATCAAGAGTATAATATGTTTGCCTAGCAAAATTTGACGGTTGAATGCTTAACTACCATTTTTACCTGTTTATGTTGACAGCCAGAGCATCAGCAACTTATAGTTGATGCTGGGGCTCTTCCCTGTCTTGTGGACCTCTTGGAAAGGAACAGCAGCGGATGTAATTCACGATCTCTTAATCGTGCCACTAGAAGAGCAGCTGATGCAATAACTAGCCTAGCTCATCAGAATAGCAGTATAAAATCACGTGTCAGGTTTGCTAGCATACCTGTTTCTTTCTGTCTGTGTGAGCAACTGAACGTCTGAACATGTGTGAGTTGCTGTTCATGCATCATATTAACTTCTTGATTGTTGTTTCAACTCAGACTTGATGGTGGCATCCCACCACTTGTCCAATTGCTAGAGTCCAAGGATGCTAAAGTTCAGCAAGCTGCTGCAGGAACATTACGAACTCTTGCATTTAAAAACGATGAGAACAAAAAACAGGTAGCAGATCATCCTCCTGCCAACAATAGTATCAGTTTATCAGGATAAAGAATGCAGTTGCTGATTGATTTCTAAATTCCCAGATTGTGGAATGCAATGCTTTACCAACCCTTATTCTAATGCTTCAGTCTAATGATTCTGTCATACATTACGAGGCGGTAAGTCTTTACTCAGAACTTATATCATTAGTTGCTTTTATGATTTTACAATCTATGCTTAAAACTTTCATGATTGCTTGTTTTTAAGGTTGGTGTAATTGGGAATCTTGT
The DNA here is from genome assembly GCA_037127255.1 of Persicaria tinctoria. Taxonomy (NCBI): domain Eukaryota; kingdom Viridiplantae; phylum Streptophyta; class Magnoliopsida; order Caryophyllales; family Polygonaceae; genus Persicaria; species Persicaria tinctoria. Next base: position 1,088,702 of record JBANSL010000015.1, read on the forward strand.
GCATTCTTCTCCCAACATAAAGGAAGAGGTCCTTGTTGCTGGTGCTTTGCAACCCGTCATTGGCTTGCTCAGGTTTGTCAGTTGCAAATCTAATGAAAACAGATACTTTTCTGATTGCTCTAACTATGTTTGGTTGCAGTTCCTCCTGTCCTGACAGCCGAAGAGAAGCTGCTTTACTTATTGGGCAATTTGCCGCTGCTGATTCCGATTGCAATGTTTGTCAAGCCTGTTTATGGGATTAAACTTGCTTTCATAATTTCATAGTAGATGTTTATGTAAGAAAAGGGTGCATTCAACTTCTATGAACACACTCTTGCAGGCTCAGATCGGTTCACAAGGTGCTATCCCACCTTTGATTGAAATGCTTCAATATAATGACGATGCACAACTCCAAGAAATGTCTGCTTTTGCACTCGGTCGATTGGCACAGGTAACCATCTTCAGGGAATCCACATATTTCTTATCTGCAACCTCATCCTAAGATTGCCCCTTTTCTTGTTAGCAGGATCCACAAAACCAACCTAAAATTGTTCAGAACGGCGGGTTGATGCAACTATTACAGCTCCTTGAATCCAGAAACGCATATATGCAGCACAATGCTGCTTTTGCACTATATTGTCTCGCCAACAGCGAGGTTCAGATTATATATCTTGATGTTGTTTGATGAATGTCAATATGTCTTATTGTTTACATCTTTTCATTCTCCGTTGCAGGATAGTGTTGCGGAATTTGTTAGAGTCGGAGGTGTACAGAAACTCCAAGAAGGGGACTTCATCCTTCATGTCTGGACTTTATTCCATTTCTGTTTCTGTTGTTTCCTTCAGTGTCTTGATTATTGACGTATATTCTATAATTGTTTGCCCTGCTTGCAGGCAACCAAGGATATAGTGTCAAAAACACTGGCGAGATTAGGGGAAAGAGGAAAGGGCAGTATGTTAACATTACACTGATCACAGGCGAGACTCTAAAAGAGGTGAATTTGTAATAAATCCAACAAGCTCCTAAGTTTCTTTGTTGCCTTGTTGGTTCACTGTGCTACCTTTTCGGCGAATTGAGTGCATAGTTGCTACTTGATATAGTGGCAATGGCAAGTAGATTAGAGTTGTTTGATACGATGGTAAATTCCTCAGCTGTGTTCATCTATTGTTTTTGTTACTTCACTATCAAGTGAGCATTTAGCTTCATTTTTTGCTGAATTAAGGGTTAAGTGTTTAACTATTATATTTTCTGATGTTCTGTTCATCGATTTTTTTTTCCCCATTTTTTTGCTCCAAATGAGGCTAGTTACTTGGTCTTTATGGATTGTTTAGTTACCATAAATCCTTCAATGTTTAAGACCTGAAAATTATCATGGATATCTATTAAGATTAGATATAAGTATGGCGATGTATGTAGCGATTTAAGGCCTAAGATTTATGTTTTTTTTTTTATAAAAGATTTATGTTTTTTAGATGGTCGCTTATTTTGAAAATTTTCAAGAGAAAATTGGGTAGAGTATACCCTTTTAAAGTTTTTTTTACTAACTATAATACTCCTTGAGTTTTCTTTTAGGTAATTGTACTATTTTTTAGAAGGATATTACTTTTATACCCTTACAATTAAATTTTATCATTTTAATAAGTAAAAACAAATTTTTTAAAAAACAAATTCTATCCTTTTAAAAAGTAAACAGTTAAATCATTGGAAGATTTGGTAGATGAAGATATTTTTCTCAACGTGGAATTAAATTATTTGGTTAGAATTGTTTATTGACAGTTGTATTTTACAAACTCTAATTCATGTATGGGGTCGATTCTTGTAAGGCAATATCATTCTTGTATTACAATATTATTTATGTAATAGAATAATGTTCTTGTTACAAAATCATGTAATACAATCTCATTCTTGTGTTACAATAACATTCCTCTAATACAAAATTATTCTTATATTACAAAAGCGTTCATGTAATACAAGATTGTAACCACGTTCATGTATTGTTAATCATCAATCAACCTTGCGTAATCAAACTCATGTAATACAAGATTTCGTGTACTGAGTGAATTCCTATAATGAGCGGAGTCTTATAGCTATTACTGTATCCGTAATTGAATTGTGGAGTTGAGTTACAAGAAATCACCTAAATGAATCGATTATTGTAACAATAGATAGCGATTATTGTAACCTACAATTATTGTAGTCATAGATAACGATTATTGTAGCCTAAAATTATTGTAACCAAATAAGTGCTTCATCAAATCACAATAAGCGATTATTGTGAATCTGTTCTAAAATGAAATCATAAAAAAATTCCTAGTCGAAGGAAGTGTTGCATCTAATTATGAATCACGACATAAATCACAAGCAATTCATCAACCTTGGTTGACCTCATAACCGATTCGTTAAAGACAAATTTGGTGAGTTTTCAAATTATAGTAACCGGTGGAAGTCATATTAGCAATCACTTGAATAAATAACACAAAACCATCCTTCAATATCTTCACAAGCAATACCCGTGCTTGAAGGGAGGTGCGTCTACGAACCTTTCTTGAAAAAGAAGCGTCAATTTATAGAAGAAGCGTCAATGGAATAAGAATTAATTAGAGATTTGAATATTTATTGTTACAATCAAATCATGGGCAAATCTGTCATTAATAAAACAAAATCTTGAAAGGTATATTTACTAGAACAAAAATTGAAAAAAGGATAGTTACTCAATTTAACCAATTTTCAAAGACCTCAAAATTGACACATCCGACGCCATATCGCGACGGATCCAACCTGTGGTGCGTGCTCAGACCAAGCCGAGACCCTCAATCACTTGTTCAGGCATTGCTGCAAGATTGACGGGTTGTGGCTGGCTTTTGGTAGGCCGATGAGCAGTCGGACTTTCCTTGAGAGTCCATTTGCTGCCTGGATTAGGGAGCAGCTGCTTGTGACGCAGGTTTATGTTGGCGAAGTCGAGGGGGGTTGTGTCTTCGCGACAACGCTTTGGTGGATTTAGAGGTGGCGGAATGACCGTGTGTTTAACGGTAAGGAATGTGTGGTCGATAGAGTGCAGTTCATCAAGGCAAAAGCACTAGAGTACGCCGCTGCTTGGCAGCGCCTTGGTGTCAGGGTAGCCGATGGCTCTGTTGCATCTGATGGGAGTGCTGGTGCAGGCGGGGTTATGCGGGATGCTTATGAGCGTTGGCTGGCCGGTTGTGCTCGACGCATTGGGTGTTGTACGGTGCCGGTGGCCGAGCTTTGGGGCCTGTTGGATGGGATCCGATTGGCGTGGGAGGCAGGTTATAAGCAGGTGATTGTCGAGTCGGATTCCAGGACGGCAATCAGTTTGCTTCAGAAGGGTGTGGGGAGTCATCACCCCCTTTCTAGCCTGGTACATCAGTGTTGGAGCTTACTTAGTCGAGACTGGGAGATCTAGTTGAGGCATGTCTTCAGGGAAGCGAACTCCGTCGCTGACTCCCTCGCGGCTCTAGCCTATACTTTTCCTATTGGTGTACATAGTATTTCAATTCCGTCTTTAGAGATTGAACTAATTGTTGATGATAACGCTAGGGGAAGGACTACTCCCCATTTGATACCTGTGTAGTCCGTTTGTTATTGATAGATGAGAGCCTGCCTCTCACGTTTTCCTACCAAAAAAAAAATGATAAATGTAGTGATTTAAGGTCAAAAATTGGATTTTTGAGATTATTGCTTATTTTGTTTTTGGGAAATTTCGCCTGGTAGCCACGAGTTTTGACTTTTTTCGTATGGTGTCCAAACTTTTTAAGAATTTCGCATGGTAACCACGAGGTTTTGACTAATTTTGTGTGGTGGCTACGAGGTTTGGACAAATTTCTTATGATAATCAAATTGGTTAAAAATATTTTAGAATAGGTAAAGGCAAAAGATAATCATAATTTTTTTTTCACACAACAACCCAATTTTGGGTTTTTAATTTTAAAAAGTTAATTAACTACAACCATTTAAATATTTATAGTGCTACACATTAATTGCATGATAAATGAGTAAATTATACAAAAAAAATAATAATAGTAGTTTTTTTTTCAAAAAATAAACTTAAAAATTTGGAAAAAGTATACATAATTAACCAATGTAGTTGATTCTTTTGAAAGAGTCATTATAGTAACCTTTCTAATGTTTTAAAAAGATTACTTAATAGATGTATAATACAAAGTATATTTTAGAACAAATATGAATGAATGGTAATTTAAAATATGTACTTAATTTTTGGATTTGAAAATAAATTAAGTACATATTTTAAATAATTTACTCATTCATTATGTACTTAGAGTTCGTTTGGTTGGCAACCTAAAAACCGAGGAAGTAGGAGAAATTCCTGCGTTTGATTGGTGTTTTTGAAATTAAAAAACACAAGAATTCAACTTCCCGGGAAGTTAAATTCCCCCAAAATGGAGGAAGTTCACTTACCTAGTCTCCCCTAGGTAAGTTCAACTTCCCCCATTTTTAACTTGGAAATTTCCATTTCCTGCATTTAATCTCCTAGAATAAAAAATCAACCAAACATATTTTTAGAATTCCCGTCAATTGGATTTCCCGGGAATTCAATTCCAATGAAGTAACTTCCCGGGAATTTCAATTCCCACATTGAACCAAACGAACCCTTATTATTATTTTTTAGGTGGTTTTTTTTATAATTTTCTCATTATTTATGTAAATAATTTAGTCTTTTTAAATATTAAAAGGGTTTTTGATGGTTTTTTAAAAGTAAAAAACTAAAATTGAGTGATTATGTGAATGAATTATAATATACTAGTCTTAGTACCCGCGATCTTCGCGGCTTTTTCATACCTTTTAATTATATAAAATTACTTTTAATTACTTTAAATAATTTTGAAAATATATAATTTTCACACATGTTTTTTTTAGCACCCTCACACATGTTTATTTGTGCATATATATACATATTATATATATAACATTTTTATAATTAAGGTATTTCAATTAATTATCTTATAAGGCTATAAAATAATTAAGATTAGGCTAAATTTTTAATAGATAGATTGTAAAGCCTCCTTATTTTAATTAAATATTTAGTTGTACACATTATCAAACACTCGTATACAGGTGAAAGAAAAGAAAATACTGTATTTTGTTTATATTCAAACAAAACATAGTTACATAAAATTAATTATTAATATACAAAAATTGAAGCTATAATCATATTCATTGTCAAGAGTGTTATAAACGTTGGCTTTTATATTCATGCAATTTGCAATTAAATATACTTTATTATTATTTGTTTAAACCTTGTATTGGTAAATAAAGAGCGGCCATTCCGGGGTTCGAGCCGGGGACCTATGGGTACTACCCACAAGTCCTTTCCGGTGAGCCATTCCGGAATGGTTAAACCTTATTTAGGATTGTTACGCAACAATATCCTTATCTTTATTAATCTCTCTTTTTACTATTTTCACATCTTAAAGTTTGTTTACTATTTTAATCATGTGAATTTTTTTTTTCTAGCAATTTATTAGAAATTGGATTTCCATGTTATGACTCAATTCAATTTGAGAATATAGATCGGACCGTGAATAATCAATTTACCACCACACAAAGTGCAAACCCGTTCATTGGATGATTTCACACATTTTTTACTCTCTCCGGGTTAGATAGATTTGTTATAGGTTTATTTTTTCATCAAATAATCCTTTTAATATTTTTATAAATAATATCAATGTATCTATTTTTATTTTTAAAGATATTATCTAATCTAGATTTTTTCTAGATAAAATATTTATAAAATAACTTAAGGTAAAATGATAAGATTTGTAAGATATGAGGTTGAATATTTATACTAAAAATTAATTTAATCATTTCTTAATTAATAAATTATATTTTTTTTACAGGAGTTCCTCGCGTTTTGCATTTTGTTATTTATAGGAGTTACAATAATGTATCCAAAACTCATCTTGAATTATCTAATGAACAATCAAAACCTTCTCATCAATAGATATATATTGATATATAAGCTTAGGGTAAATTATCATAACGAAATGTATTTTTTCAATTAAATAAATTAACAAAATCGGTAAAATACTTAGTTGTTATTATTTTATTCAATTCTCTCTCAATCAATGTAGATTAGTTTAATGATATATATAACCTTTATCAATTTGATATATTAATAAGCTAAAAAATAAATCTTTTAGGTAAATATATTAATCAAGATATAACTATATTTTAATTATTTTTATTAAAATTATTTAATTGTAATTATCAATGTACACATAAGATGATAGGTGGTTAAAAAAATCATTAATTGACGTGGCTTAAATTTATTGGATACTCATTAATTGACGTGTCAAAAACCTCCGGACCAGATTGCACCAGAGAACGACACGTAAGCGAATCGCACCAGAACCCGCCACATAGGATTCTCACGCCTCTGTTTTAGTATTATATATTGATGATTGATTTGTTATTTTATATAATTTCTATATGATTTTTAATAAGTTTGGTTATCAAACGAAATTCATCGAAACCTCGTGGTTATCATGCGAAATTCGTGAAAAGTTTGGACACCATGCAAAAAAAGATCAACCCTCGTGACTATCAGGTGAAATTTCCCTTTGTTTTTTTTTTCCAAATGGTATAAACCAAAAAAATTGCTCGAAATCTCAAAATTTCTAAGATTGATATCCATTGGTCCAAAAATATTGAAACTTGTTTGATAATTACATGATGTATGTGATGATATGGATCATTTTTTTGAAAGGCTATATGCAACAAAAATCACTTGAAACTAAAAAGATATTAAAAACGGATATTCGTTACTTCGCAAATATTGAAACTTTGGATAGATATAAGTTACACACGATGACACAATGTTTGTCCCCTTGTGGTGATTTAAGGCCTAAATATTGGGGTTTTGAGATAGTCACTTATTTTGAATTACTTTGAAAAGGATATTGACGAAAAAAATCAGTATCAAAATTCTGAAAATGGCATATTCATTGCTTAAAAAACATTAAAACTTGCTAAATACAATTAGCATGATAAATGTATAATTGAATTTTAGCTATTTTTCAAAGGCAGTAGATAATAAATCCAATTTTGTGCGATTTTAATTGTAGATAGTATTGAGATTATACTTTCTAAAAAAAAAGTATTGAGATTATGCATCATGTTATTAAATCCTACTAATAGGATTTTACATAAAATCAAGATCATTCTTTTTAACAACAACAACAACTCAGTATATCCCGTAAAAGCATGGTCTGAAGGAGGTCAGAATGTACACACTCTTTCTCCGAGCAAGTCGAGAGAGTATTTCCGATAGACCCAGAACAATAGATTACCAGAACTACAAGAAAACAATACTCATAGAGGGGAAACAATATCAGAACCGAAGCAGGAAAAATACAGGAACGATCTTTCATTTTCAATTCATAACATTTTAGAATCAACATTTAAGGAAAAAAATTGGCATATAAATACACCACTAATTTTTACTAGTAAATACTAAATATCCACAATTTATTATGGACCTTATACCTTGTCAAAGACGTAAAAAGTTCGAAGGAAAAAAATTAAATTGTGCCTTTATTTTTATTTCTTCAAAAGGCTCCATGTATGTTGCTTGGTTGACACATTACGCAAATAGTTGCATATCGTGTTTTTTTTTAAATAGATGAAAATTTCGCAACTATTAAATTTTTTTATCTTGATATTTTAGCACATCTGATAATAATTTTATATTAATTCAGAATAAAATATAAAATTTAACGGTATATCAAGTAAAAATTAGTGATTTATTTATCGGCTCCTACAAAATCGTATAATCAGGTCGGGATTTAAACCATGGTCACATACGCACAAGTCACAACCCTAATAATGACGAGAAGGCTCCAACCCACCGGTAAGGCGGTAACCAACCCATTCTCACCCGTACTTTCTCAAATTTTAATCCAAATAAAAATTGAAAAGGAGATTATTTTACCAAACTACCCCTCCAATTCCTCATCCTCCTCTTCATCTCCCTCCCTCCCTCCCTCCCATTCCCCCCACCACCTCTCTCCCTCTCTCTCCAGTACATCCGCCCATCGCCATGGATCGCGGCGAGCGCAGATCGGCGCGCGCGCGGAGGAGCTTGAAGCGTAAGCTCGAGGAAAACTTCGGCGATACTCACAAAAAACTCGATCTCCCACTCCAGGAAGGCAAGAATCAGGACCTCCTCGACCAAATAGTTGCTCAGATTGACGTCCTTTCCTCCTCCTCCTCCTGGACCGAATCCGATCGGTCCGCTGCCAAGCGCGCCACTGACGTACTCACCGAATTCGCGCAAAACGGTCTGTCTCACGATCTCTCTTTGTTTCGACTTTTAATTGTTGAAATTTTGGTTCATTTACGAGTGAATTGAGTTGAATTTCGCGGTTCGTTTCAGTTGGTGTGATTCTAGGCTGTGTTTTATAGTATTTGTGAGATCTGTGTTTTTCATGTTTTTATTTTTACGCAGAGGAGCTTGTGAACCTGATTGTGGACCGTGGAGGAGTGCCTGCTTTAGTGAGGCATCTCCAGGCGCCGCCGGAGGATGGTGGGGCAAAGCCGCTGGAGTATGAGGTGGAGAGGGGAAGTGCTTTTGCGCTTGGACTTCTTGCGGCTAAGGTTATTGATTTTACTGATTGATTCTCATTATTTTCCAAATTTGGTACTAGAGATGTGGCCTGTTGAGCTTTCGAGGCTCAATTTTGTTTGCTTTTACTGACTAATTCTTACTTTTCCACCAATTTGATGGAAGAGTTGAAGTTGCCTTTTGAGTTTTCTTAGATTGGATTTTGTTATGCTTTAGATAACTATTGAGTGTGCATCCAGGTTAATGTTAGAGCTACATGAGCAATTGATCCAATACTTTGGTTATTTATCTTCTATTTCTGGCTCGCTCTGTCACATTAACTTTCATGTTCAACATAATTTTTAATCCCTCTTTGAAAAATACCTGGTAAGGTAAGGGTCTCTATGTTTAGAGAACAAAAACTGCCATGTAGGTAATCAATCTTTACATGATTACAATTAAGATCTGAATAAACAAGCTGATGTGGAACTTTTGATAAGTTTATGGCCAAGTGAAAATTACGCACTCGGAAAGTATGCCATGAAGGATTAATGTGTTAAGATTATTAAAAAGTTGGGTGATGAGCTAACATGGTAACACCATGATTTCTAATGGGGAAACAAACTCCATAACTAGTTCTCATGAAATCAATAAGATGCTTTATGTTCTAAAAGTTCAATGATCTAAAACCTAGGTTGCACGGACACGGGAAACGGAAACGGGAAACGGCAATTCTAAAAATCAAGAAACGGCGAGGAAACGACAATATGAAATTAAATCAAACAAATATCATTCAAAGGATTGAAGAAGAAGACTAGAAGAATCAAAAAATGAAATCAAACAAAAAAATAGGGCAACTGAGGATTGAGGAGTGAGGATTGACGAAGAAGACTAGAAGAATCAAACAATGCCGTTTCCCTGCCGCTTCCCCGTTTCCCCGTGTCGGAAACGTGCAAAAATAAAAAAATGGCGTTTCCGTGCTTCCTAGTCTAAAACTATACATATTTTGTTGCTATCTTGTTCTGGAAGTTTGCAACATTAGATGTTTATGTGTATTATTTCCTTTTGTATGATAGTTTACTCCTACATTGCTAAAACCTGCTATATGATTTATTTAAACGAGATTCCGAAGCTAAATCTTTGGAAAGCTTCATGAAATCAATTTGACTTAATTTCTGTTTCTTTTTTCTTTTTCTTCGTAGTCATTACATGGATAAACTGATTGCGATCACCACTGTTTTGTTGATAAATCATGAGATGCTTTTTTTTTCCTGGTACTTGGTCAAACTCTTTTGAAGTATCAGTTGACGGTACTTGGACGCATACAGTCTTTAGTAAAAAAATGTTGGAAGTATTGTTTTTTAAGGTAAGAAGAACATGCAGTACTTCTCACTCAGTCCTGTTCGGTACATTAACATATTGGTCTTTAGGGATCATCTTTGACCATTAATGCTTCAGAACAATATTTCCTCAGGCGATCATCCATGTCATGTTTGCATCGGAACATGGATGATTCATCAAGAGCATAATATGTTTGCCTAGCAATATTTGACGGTTGAATGCTTAACTACTTTTTTACCTGTTTACGTTGACAGCCAGAGCATCAGCAACTTATAGTTGATGCTGGGGCTCTTCCCTGTCTTGTGGACCTCTTGGAAAGGAACAACAATGGATGTAATTCACGATCTCTTAATGGGGCCATTAGAAGAGCAGCTGATGCAATAACTAGCCTAGCTCATGAGAATAGCAGTATAAAATCACGTGTCAGGTTTGCTAGCATGCCTGATTCTTTCTGTCTTGTGAGCAACTGAACATGTGTGAGTTGCTGTTCATGAATCATATTAACTTCTTGATTGTTGTTTCGACTCAGACTTGATGGAGGCATCCCTCCACTTGTCCAATTGCTAGAGTCCAAGGATGCTAAAGTTCAGCGAGCTGCTGCAGGAACATTACGAACTCTTGCATTTAAAAATGACGAGAACAAAAAACAGGTAGAAGAGCATCCCCTCCCAAAAATATTATTTGTTTATCAGCATAAATAATGCGGTCGCTGATGGATTTGTAAATCTCCAGATTGTAAAATGCAGTGCTTTACCAACCCTTATTCTAATGCTCCAGTCTAATGATTCTGCCATACATTACGAGGCGGTAAGTATTTACTCGAACTTATATCAGACTATCAGTAATTTCTTGTTAAATTTTATGATCTATGATTGACCTTACATGATTGCTTGTTTTCAAGGTTGGTGTAATTGGTAATCTTGTGCATTCTTCTCCCAACATAAAGAAAGAGGTCCTTGGTGCTGGGGCTTTGCAACCCGTGATTGGATTGCTCAGGTTTGTTGATTGCAAGTCTGGTGCAATTGAAACTTCTATCCCATCAAAATATAATGAAAACAGATATGGGTGAATTCTCATAGTTTTTCTGCTTCATATGATACAGAAACATAAAGAATCATACTTATTCGATTGCTCTAACTATGTGTGGTTGCAGTTCCCGCTGTCCTGAAAGTCAAAGAGAGGCTGCTTTACTTCTTGGGCAATTTGCCGCTGCTGATTCTGATTGCAAGGTTTGTCAAACATGCTTATATGTGACTAAATTGCTTTCATAACTTCATAGTAGATGTTTATGTAAGAAAAAGGATATTCAACTTCTATGAATGCACTCTTGCAGGTTCACATTGTTCAGCGAGGTGCTGTCCCACCTTTGATTGAGATGCTTCAGTATGATGATGCACAGCTTCAAGAAATGTCTGCTTTTGCGCTCGGTCGCTTGGCACAGGTAACCCTCTTTGGGGAACTTGTTTATGAAGTTATGGAATTTCTTATTTGCAATCTTATCCTAAGAGGTCCTCTCTTAGCACAACACTTTGCTGGAATTTATGATGGTGCCTTGGATTTTGCTGTAGTATGGCAGGATTCGAGAGTTCTTTTTCAGCAATGAATGGCTATTGTATCTTGATTTGTTAGACCTTCATCAGCATCTGTATATGAACTTATTTTCATATTTCCGGTTCCATTGGTTTTTTTCCTTACTCCTTTGAATGCCTTGTTACCTCTTTTTATTGTCAGGATTCACATAACCAAGCAGGAATTGTTCAGTCGGGTGGGATGATACCACTGTTAAGGCTCCTTCAATCCAAAAATGCATCACTGCAGCATAATGCTGCTTTTGCACTATATGGTCTTGCTGACAATGAGGTTTAAATTGTTCATTTTGATGTTGTTTCATGAGTATAGATCTTTTGATTTGTTCTGAGTAGCATCTTGTTGTTTGCATCTTTCATTTATGTCTTGCAGGACAACGTTGCAGAACTTATCAGAACTGGAGGTGTTCAGAAACTTCAAGAAGGGGACTTCATTGTTCAGGTGTGGACTTTATTTTATTGAAGTTTGCCCATGTTTTTTCAAGGGTGGGTGTTTTTGTTTATTATAAAAACCACTAGTTCTATTCCTTTTTTTTTTTTTCCTTTCTTTCTTTTTTTTTCTGTTTCCTTCTTGGTCTTGATAATTGGCTTATTTTATAACTGTTTTCTCTGCTTGCAGCCAACCAAGGATTGTGTGTCAAAGACTTTAAAGAGATTAGAGGAGAAGATCCATGGGCGTGTATGTTAACATGACATTATTGTTCCCTCGTTGATTATACATCATTTCCAACATACTGATTTTTTTTTTCCAGTTTGATATGCTTCATGTTGCATTTGATTTGCACTTGTGATCTCCCTGCTTATGTTTATCACGTGATTTTTAACAGGTGCTGAACCATTTGTTGTACTTATTACATGTGGCTGACAAGTTTGTTCAGAGACGAGTAGTTTTGGCTTTTGCTCATCTATGTTCTCCCGAACATCAAAGAAGGATTTTCATTGACAGCAATGGTGGGTAGTGTTTAGGCTATTTCTTCTTTCCAGATATTGGTTTGATGTAGCCCCGTCATTTATATTGGTGTTTGATTGTTTTTTAATGCAGGTTTAGAGTTGCTCTTGGAACTTCTAGGGTCTTCATGTACAAAGCAGCAAGAAGATGCTTCAATTGCTTTATATAAGATGGCCATCAAGGCTACTTTAATATCACCAGTTGATGCGGCTCCTTTGTCTCCAAGTCCACAGGTAAGTGTTAACTATATGCCAGTGCATTCCATTTCCTTTCAAAATTGAATATTTGGCAACTCAATGTTCTCCTAAGATCAAAATATACTTATAATGGACAACGAATAGTGTCAATTTGTTCTGGTTGACTATCTGTCATATTTTGGGCATTCAAGAAAACGCAGTCTAGAGTGCTCATTGTTCATCTTGAGTTATACTTTTTGTATCATGCTGAGAAAAAGGATGCCCATTGACTACTATATTCATTCTTGCTGCAGGTGTATCTGGGTGAGCAATATGTAAATAACTCTACATTGTCCGACGTTACCTTTCTAGTTGAAGGTTGTCTATTCAGTTTTTGCATCTAAAGTTCTTCAAATACACTAGCTAGTAAATTTAGAGTTTCTGATAGTGTCTTTGCTGCTTCTGGTTATCTAGGGAAGCGATTCTTTGCTCATCGAATCTGCTTGCTTGCTTCGTCTGATGCATTCCGAGCTATGTTTGATGGTGGTTACAGGGTAAGCAACGGTTTTTACTCTGATGATAGCTTCCTCAGTCTTGTACACTGTAGCCGTGACCCTAGAAGTTTGAATTCTTATGATTTCACATCTGATTTGACATTCTGTACTTGTATGACACTGCTAAAGAAAATATATAACATGTCACAGGAAAGAGATGCCAAAGATGTGGAGATTCCTAATATTCGATGGGATATTTTTGAATTGATGATGAGGTAATTATGAAAATTTTGCACATTTTGGTTGACAAATTATCTGTACATTCTTGACAATTTCTTCTTCAACCTGCAGATTCATTTACACTGGGACCATTAATGTTAGTATAGACATTGCTCAGGATCTGCTTAGAGCAGCTGATCAGTACCTTTTAGACGGCCTCAAACGACATTGTGAGTATGCAATTGCACAGGTGAGAAACATGTCCGTTACAGCCACCTCATGCAATTAGCATATTGCATGTTCTAATCATACCGTGCTCTCCAAAACAATCTACTGTTTTAGGATATATCCGTGGACAACATTACTATGATGTACGAGCTATCAGAGGCATACAATGCCTTGTCACTTAGGCATGCTTGCATACTTTTCATTTTGGAACAATTCGATAAAGTGAATACAAAACCATGGTAAGACATCTATTCGTGCTTACTCTATATCTAAATCGATGCTTTTGTTGTCATGCTTTCTACATTCATCAAAGCTATATTTTCCATTCAAATATTGCGAAGCAAGGATGTTATCGAGGAAGCTTTTGCTTTTTCCATAGGAAGATCAGAAAGTTTTATAACTAACGATGCTATCCTTTGGTGATATATGCAGGTACGCTCGCTTGATCCAACGGATCATACCTGAAATCCGCGCTTTCTTTCACAAGGCACTGACTAAACCTGGCCTGGTTGAAGTAGCGCCAATCATAGATCGCTAATGTTTCTTACGAACATCATTTGAGGAACTCACCATCGAAATGGAAGGAATTTGTACAGGAAAGGCAGTAATCTTTCTTTCTATTGAGTCATTAGTTGAGCGGCTAGTTTGTGAATTTTTCTCAGTTTTGGCCCAATGCAAGCGCCAAATATTAGTTGCTACCTTGATAGTTGATACATGATTTTAGCTTCAAATAGTTAAAGAGTGCTTCAAAAATCTTCATATTGATAGAATACCAAACCAATATTTTAGTTTTTGACTCTCTTGGAACAAAACATTTTGATCAAATCAGACATGAAATGTTGTTGAGCCAAAAATGGGTAGGCAAATTCGCACTGTCCAAAATTTGTTGCTGCTGAGTACACCATGAAATCAGAAAACCTTCACAACTTTGAGTAACCAAAGTGATTATGTTTTTTGTTGCTGAAACATCCATTTCATGCAGTTTGATGCAGCAACTAAAATGGGTGGGACAGAGACAGTTCACCCTTTTGTTCAGGTTTGTTGCTATAAAGAAAGAGGACAGAGGAGACCATTTGAAGAAAGCAAGAGACAAACATTTCTCAGATTAAAGAGTTGCCAACTTCTATTTTCATGTCCTTCAAATAATTGTTGGTTCTCCACATTCTCTATGTTGTGCTTAAAATTGATCAAACGTATTTTGATTCACGCAACTCGAAAATTTGATTTCTTTGACCTGAAAATGAAAATAGTAGGATTAGGGTGTGTTTGGATTCAAATTGTATTAGGATTATAATGCAAAATTTAAAAATGGTGTTTGGTTAGCACGATTTACAATGTATTTAAGTTAAGATGAATTTAAAATAAAATAAATTATAATGCGTGCACACCAAACAACATAAATTATCCTTATAATTGTACGTATTATAAACACAATGCAATGGAGTCCAAACACACCAATAATGTTTAGCAATATCCAGCTTACAACCTTGAATTAGTAAAGTCGTACATGGAAGCTACGCTTAAAAGAGAAAAACAAACGCTCGACTTGAAACAATGTACAATCGAAAGCACAAACAAAAAAAAAATATAAAAAAGCCCCAATCGGGATGACCTATTGGTGTGGAGCAAGGGGGATGGGAAGATTAATTACAATTGAAAGCACAATAACAATAACATGTGTTTAGTTCAATAAAAGTTTTATTTCATTTCGTCTAAAAACCATACTTATTAGTCGGAATGTTTAAGACTAATATTGGTATGTACATCTTGTATTGTTATTGGTCAAATACTTTAACGTGTTCGCTATATACACCCCAAATCATGCACGTCCTGTTCTGACTAATTAGCGTTTTAAAAAAATTAATTAACCCCTTTTAATCATGCACGTCGTTAAGGGTTGCACGTCGTTAATGACGTGCATTTTTAACATTTGGATTTGCGGTGTATCTATCAACACCCTACTTTAATTTGGAGATGTATACTTTTACTTCTAGAATGTATATAACTACAATAACATTTTTATTTATTACAAGAGTATTCACAACCACAAGTATATTATACTATTTCGATAATGTGTATTAGCTTTTTTTGTTTGAATTTTCTAGTTTTAAAAAAGCGACGAATGAATTATGAATAAATCACTTTAGAGCGCAATGTCTAATTTAGACAAAAACTAGTGTAATACCCGTGCCTTCAAGGCACGGGAGCTTGATCCATTTTAATTTGAACATCATTTTATATATCTATATATATATATATATATATAGAGAGAGAGAGAGAGAGAGAGAGAGAGAGAGAGAGTGAGAGGTTGGATCCTGTGTTAACATCCCTTATGGTGTTAAATGTTAACAGATCTGGGCCTTTGATTGATTAGAAATAGATGGATGAGATTAATTGAGATTTTTTCTTTTTATTTAAATAAAAAAGAGTAGGTCCCACCACTTTTATAGCCAACTTGCTGTAGAGGAAGCGCGTGCGTTGAATTTTTTTTAGGTAACATTTTTTTTTGGGATGAGGAGATTTTGCTTCCACTGTATGCTCGATGAAAATATTTGCTAGGATAATAGTAATTATTCGCTAAATTGATTGTTATTATTCATCTATAAATAGAAGATATCAATAATAGCAAAAAGTTTGTCAAATTTTCAACTATTCAATAGGCAGGTTTGTCAAATTTTCAACTATTCAATAGGCTGATAGTAATTATTCGTCAAGTTGACGGTAATTATTCGCTAGTTATTCGTCAAGTTGACGGTAATTATTCGCTAGGTTAAAAGAGTTTATAAATATAATTCTTGATTTTCACCTCTAATTAACCACATACATATGAATAATTCCTTACTATCACCGAATAATTCCTTATTATTACCGAATAGGAACTATGAACTTGTCTAATAGTGACTCTGAACATGAAATTAATAGAACAATCATATGAATTCCACCGAATAATTGTTTATTATCACTGAATAGAAACTATAAAGTTTTCGAATACAGAGACAAAAATGTTGATTCAACACAAAAAAAAGAACCCGAATGTTGATTCAACAAAAAAAAAGGAAAAAAAGAAAAGAACAGATAGATGACTTGAAGATAGAGGAAGACATCAACCATTGCAGCGGCGCCGAAGACGGGGTGGGGCGGCGGAGCCATTGCAGCGGAGTCGAAGACGGATCCATTGCAGGGCGAACGAAGCTTGAAGAAAGAGGAGAACGGAGAAGGAGACAGGCACGACAAGGCCAGGAGAGGGATGCGAGGCAAGGCAGTTGCGAACTTGCGAGAGCGGGGAGAGAGAGACATACCGTGAACAGTCGAGCACCGCCAACCGCCAACAGCGAGAGATTACAATCAGCAACAGGAGATAAAGGGCTCGGTCGCCGGAAAACGCCTAGGAGGGGCTGCCACTAGACTCTATCGCCGGATCTCAGTCTCAAGTCTCAATCGTGGGACACCTCTTCGCATCGATCTTCGCCGCCCTTCACCTTTTGCCTCACCGCCGGCCTTCACCTCGTAGCCTCCTCACCGCCGCTGGCCTATCAATCGCCGCCGACCTTCAACTTCGCGAGGAGAATTCCTAATTAGAGGGATGTGGAGGAAGATTGGTTTAGGTTTTTTTTATACACGCGCTTAGGATGGAGTGGGGTGAGTTTATTTTCTAATTAATTTACAATTAAATTAATATAGGCAATTAATCTCCACCTTTCATTTTTGCTCAATCAAGGGTCCAAAATTGTTAACACAAAACACAATAAGACTTGTTAACATTTGATCCATCCTCTATATATATATATACGTGTTTACAACAAAAATATGTATAAAATATTTTTTTATAATTTATAAATTAGTTGGAAAGAGATACGATACAAATTTTGAAAATGATTTAATAAGGTTAAGTAGTAATAATACTCAAACACACCATCTTGTAGATGTACATAACTTATTGATTATTTTCATGAGAAAGATGGTTAGAAAGATAGAGAAATTAATAGTGAAAATAAAGGTAAGATGGTAAAAAAAAAGATCCTTAAAGGTAGAAAAGTGATCTAAGAAGCCTCATCCAAGATGTAAAATAAGCATTAGTAATGCTTGTGAGTCTTAAAATATTATTTATTTTTCGATAGTCATTTAAAATGTATAAAATAATTAAATTATAAAATAACACTTATTTGGCTCTAATTGATTTTTATAATTAATTTTTGAAATCGAATATTTACAAATTGATTATTACATGTTCGTTGTATGTAGACATTGTGGGGAATATTGCAATCGGTTAAAAATGATAAATCAACAATTTCAATATCCAAGAATAAAATCAGCCAAGAATTGACGAATGTTCAATGTACAAATATGTTTAAAATAGGAAACAGATATTTTAAAATTTTAGCAATAATATTGACCAATAAGAAAATACCATTTGAATAAAAAAATCAAGTTTAATTGTGAGCGTGACACATCAGCAATATAACCGAAAAGAGATTGCAATCGGGAAAAAAATGGAAACATGTCTCAATATTTATGACAATATAACCGAAAATAAAAAAATGGAATGGATTCAAATCATATTTCAAATAGGAAACAAATATTTTAAAGTTTCCATAATAATATTGACCAATAAGAAAATCTCATTTGAATAAAAAATTCAACTTTAATTGTGGGCGTGACACGTCAGCAAAATGCTAGCAGAATTAGTAATATTAATAGATATCATTTCATTGGATGGTGGGTATCCAAATTGGTTTTGCCCAATTGAAATCAGCCGAAAATAAATAAAGGGAAATTCCGTTTGGTGCCCCTGAGGTTTTGACAATTCCGCTTGGTGTCCCAAGGTTTTTTTTTGTCCGGATGGTGCCCCTAAGTTTTGTCAAAAGTTCGCCTCATGCCCAAAACTCATATTTTCACTTTTTAAAATGAATAAAACGGCCCATTATTTTTTCTTATTTCACAAGACCACCTTTATTTTTAACAATGAATAAAATTAACTATTATTTAACTAAATCCAAAATAAAAGTGAAAAAAAAACACCTTATATATATTTTTTCAATAAAATCACACATAATTTCCAAAATTTTAGCAAAAACTCACCCATTGTTACAAATTTTTTTTTGAAGAAAATCAACATTTATTTTTAACATGACATAAAAGATTCATTATTTTAATATTTTGCAAAAAAAAAAAACTCATTATTTTCCAAACATTGTACATACATAACATACCACTTATTATTTATAAAAAATTTGCATCAATTCCCCCTTATATTTTTTGGAAAAAAAATACCACTTACTGTATTATTTATAAAAGATTCATTATTTTAATTTAGAGGCCAATTTTGTTTTTCAAAAAATTGGCCTATAAATTACAAAAAGAAAAAGAAAAATCATAAAACCATACTTTGGATAAAAAAATCTTCTTTATTCTAATTGAGTATTGGGAAAAAAAATCAACCCTTTATTTTTTACATTACTTTTTCTTTTTCAATAAAATTCTAATCAAGTATTGGGTTAGATTGATCAATTAGGATGGTTCATGGTGGGCCAATTCGATTCGATCCGACATTTTTAGGTCAGGTCAAACCCGAAGACCGAATATTAAAAGAAAACGATAGTTGTAATGTATTTCTTTCTTGTACAATGAACTATTGTGGCTAAATATTAAATTACAAAAAAATAAGTCCGAGTTTACGCATCGACCCGAAAAAAAAATATACTACCAAAATATTAAGCCACCATATGAGCAGCCGCATTTACAATTGTTAAAATTTAGTGAGTTATAGGTAAAATATTATTTTGGAAAATAATAGGTGTTAAATATTTTTTTGGAAAAAATAACAAGCGTTTTTATTTTATTTTTTCAAAGTATGGAAATTGGAAACTAATATGTCTTTTGTATAATATTCACAACCCCATAATTTTGTTTTAAATTTTTTTGGAAGAAGGGTGATTTTGTGATAAAAAGTTTTGGAAATAATATGTGATTTTGTTAAATTTTAGAAATAAAGGTGGTTTTTCAATTTTATCTTGAACTTAGTTAAATAATAGGTAATTTTGTTCATTGTTAAAAAGTAAAAGAGGTTTTGTGAAATAAGGAAAAATAATGGGCCGTTTTATTCATTTTAAAAAGTGAAAATATGAGTTTTGGGCATGAGGCGGACTTTTGACAAAACTCAGGGGTACCATCCGGACAAAAAAAAACCTTGGAGCACCAAGCGGAATTGCCAAAACCTCAGGGGCACCAAACGGAATTTCCCATAAATAAATTAGGTTTTAGACATGGTGAAGATCAGAAGAATCTGAACCAGCAGATGTGTGTATCATTTTTAGCCTTTTAGGTATCATCCCTCTGTCCCCGTTTATCTTTCTCCAGCTTCTCAAAATTTCTTCAGCTCCTCCCTCGTCAACCCAATTCAATACCTCTCGAAATCCCCTTTTCTCCTTTGCCCTTTCCTTCCGGTGTTTCGCCCTCAATTTCAATCTGATGTCGAAGAGGTAAATTTTCTGTTTTCCCTACCTGAAATCTGTAATTTGATTCATCTTGTACCTTTGGATTGTTGATCGAAGTTTCATGTTGATTGTGGAGATTATCTGTGCTATCTCGGCACCTTTTGCTTGTTTTGACTCTTCATTAGCTGATGATTGATTGTTTGTTCATTGATTTTGGTTGCATTCTTATGGTAATTTAGGGTTCTTTGCAAGTTTTTTGCTCATGGAGCATGCCTTAAGGGGGAATATTGCGAATTTGCTCATGATTGGAAGGCACCCCCAAATAATGTAACCATTTTTTACTCCTTGATTTAGGGTTCTTTGTAGAGTTTTCGATTTTCATCTGCTGTTCTTGTGGTTTTTGATTTCAGATATGCACATACTATCAAAAAGGCGGTTGTGCTTATGGTGATAGATGCAGATATGATCATGTAAAAGTACCTCGTTCGGAGTCAGTTGTGTCGATTTCGTCTAGCTCTTCTGGACCTCATGGTTTAGATGTGGCTTCGGGCTATGCACCCGAGTTTGTTACGATTCAGGCAATATCAGACCCTTGTGCTCCTGGAGACCTTTTAGCTGCAAGCAAATCTTTCATTTCGTCCAGTGAACCAGCATGGAATCAAAGGATTGGACGTTTTGATGTTGTGGATGATAGTGATGTTGTTGAATCAACTTGTGTTAATCCAGCTGATCGAGCGTTATGTTCGTTCGCTGCTGCTGGTAGTTGCCCACGTGGAGGGAAATGTCCTCACATTCATGGGGACTTGTGCTACACTTGTGGGAAACATTGCTTGCATCCTTTTAGGCCTAATGAAAATGAGGAACATAAGATATCTTGTGAAAAAAGACAGAATCATCTTAATGCATTGAAACAAAGTCAGGATATAGAGTGCAGTGTTTGTCTAGAACGCGTTCTTTCAAAGCCTACTGCAGCTGAGAGGAAGTTTGGGCTGTTGTCGGAATGTGATCATCCATTTTGTATTGGCTGTATCAGGAATTGGCGAAGCAGTTCTCCGTCCTCTGGTATGGACGTCAATAGTGCACTAAGATCTTGCCCAATATGCCGTAGGCTTTCGTATTTTGTTATTCCAAGCGTTATTTGGTACTTCTCGAATGAAGAGAAGCAAGAAATTGTTGACAACTACAAATCCAAACTAAAGTGAGTACATTTCTTTATTTTCTTATCTATACTATTATACTTGTCTTGGTAGTTGCATTTTCTTTCTTTCTAATAGCAGGGTTTGATCTTGCTTTGGTTAATTTTCATATGTTCATATTGGCATATAATTATGTGGTTGTAGGGTTTATTATATGAACTAGTTTGTAATTACTGAACTTGATCTTCATCTTGTGAGGCTGCATAAACTTGAAAAATGCTTTTATATGCACTTTTGTGCATTTGTGTATTTTTCCCTTTTGCCAGCTGAATTTCTTTCTAATATGTTATGAATAAAAGAATTAGCTTCTTTTGAATGTTTGGCTGTATCATTTGATGCTGAAGGATAACATCTTTCGTGCTGCAGGTCCATTGATTGCAAGTATTTTGACTTTGGAAGTGGCTCATGCCCGTTCGGGAGTAGTTGCTTTTACAAGGTAGAAACATTGAAAAAAGGTTCTCTGTTTTTTAATTTTAATTTTTATTGTCTTCAAGAGGAATTCGAGTTTTTCCATATGTTCCTCTATTTTAGTGGTGTCGTATCTTGATCACATTTTGTTGGAAAATTTCCCTCTGATTCTGTTACTATTGTTAATGGCCTACTAGAATGACTTCCATATTGGACTAAATGTATTCTTTGATGTATGTTATACCTGCAGCATGCATACCGTGATGGACGTCTTGAGGAGGTGGTTTTACGTCACCTTGGAGCTGCAGACGGGGACACTGTAATAGCTAAAGATATCAGGTTTCTGTTCGACCCTTGTCTTCTCAATGTTCAGCTACCTTAATCCCCTTTTTTTGCTTTGTCCTACCAATATCCTACTTGAACTGTTTGGTTCCAGGCTGTCTGATTTCCTTAGTGGCTTGCATATACAATGAACTCTTTTGATGGCAGCTGTCAATGTAAGCATTCAACTATTCTATTTTCCAACCTTATCAAAAGCGCGTTTGTTTGTGTTGCTTACTTAATTGTTTGGGTTCTTTGCATTATAGTCTCTAGTAAACGGTGCACATGATACAAAATCATGCTTATGGGTGTTTGTAGGCATATACATATATATATCTATATATCAACAAGGAGGGAATAAAGTGAATCAAGGGAAGATCTGATGAGTGATGATTGCCCTACTTCAGGTTCGATCCAAGGTGAAATACTGAAATGAACTTCCCATTACATGTTTTCAATCTGCCTGATTGGCAACACAAGTGTTCCATCTATGAAAGTTGGCTCTAGGATCTATATATTTATTTTGCTATTTTTCGATAATGCAGGTTTAGTGTGCATGGTTGGATCCAAAACTTAATTGAGGGCCGAGGCAATTTCAAGAATAAACTGCGCTCGGTTTACTGAGCAATAGACAAATATGAACAGGTTCATTTTGTGTTGTATTATCTTGTTGAGTGGTACAAAATTTTCAAGTATTGACTGTATTGGTGGTCTCGTCTAAATGTGAAATTTGAAATGACCATGGGGTTTACATATAGTGAAAGGTTTGTCTGCCTACCCATGGTCTATGGTTTCGGAATATGCCCAAGCAACTCTTGTATTCTGGATGGACTCTGTTTGAGAATATACCAACTTTCTGATGAAGACGAAATCTAATGTCTGTTATTATCAATTATGACCGTATCATACAGGAGGATTATGAATACAACCAAGATCTTCATCAGGATCAGACCATCTGATGTCCGTAATGTCTACATGATCACCCATGAATCCAGTGGTACGTATTTTAACTCTAAGGGAAAACGCGAATGTAGTAATTACAGGGATTTGGTTTCCTATGGATGATCATGGCTTTATTGTATATACCATACACAATAAGAATGAAGGTGAAAAATGAATGAGAACCTCAGTGTGAATTAAACTGACGACGATGGATCTCAGGCTGTGTGACATGTACGGATTGCTGGCTGGTTAGTAGCTCCATTCCTTCGGTAAAAATATTTCCGGGGAAGAGTCACTGTGATCATTTTGACTGATCTTATTTGCGCTTGCGAATTGATCTGTAACGTCTGAATTTTCGATGTTATTGTCCTTTTTATTGTTCTCCCTTGGATTGTCATCTGACTGATTTTTTTGTTTAGTTTTTTCATCTGCATAAAGAGTACTGTAAGTTTTTCCCCATCAGCATGTTCAAATGAACTAAGAAAAGAAAATCAAAATGGAGATGGTGTGTTTGCAATATTCAAATGAATTAGGATTTGTGATTGTGAAAAATGTTTTAGCTACAGCTTACAGTAAAACCAGTATAACCTACTAAATTATTTAAATCTATACCTACCAAACCTGACCTACTTGATTTGATTAGATCGAGTTTCTTGATCAAAGTACATAAAACAGTGTCTTATAGTAACTTGAGTCTTGACAGTTGTAGTAAGATCCAAGGAAATTGAAATGTAACAAAATTAAAACAATTATTTTCCTTACCTTTTTTTGGACTGATCTGTAATCCCAAAGCTTGCAAGTTGAGATTTAAAGCTTGTACCACACGAGATGGGAGTAAAACTGGGGAGCAAGCTGCCAACAGTTGACAAATTTATCAACATTAAACATTAGCATATCATATTAAGAAAATAGATTAATCTTGTTGCATCCTTTTATAGTAGTAAAAATCAAACCTGTTTAAACTAAAATTAAATTAAACTTGCTAATAAAAAGTACAGTAGTTAGTTACCTGGCTTTTGCCTTGGCTGGAAGTCAGAACCTGCTCTTCTTGGGAGGAAAACTCCGGTGCCGCTGCTTGATTTTTGGCTGGAACCAAGAAAGATGGCTTGCATTCCAGGTCCACCGGATGCTCGGTTGTTGCTATACCTCGGTCTGTGGCTCGGTTTCGATCTCATCGGCGATGATTCTCCGTGCTGAAAAGCCATGGTTGTATGCATCACACGTCAGGTAAAAAACTGATGTGCAGATTCTCCAATGTTAGTTATATATTCTCGTATTCACAATCTTCGCCCTCAATCAGAAGGATCGAATATCAGTAAAGAAAAGGGAATATGAATCCATGTGGCATATATTGTAGGAATCTCAAACATTGTAACTTAATGGTAAGGGCTTTATGGAGATGCCATATACCCTCTTGCCTCTCGACACTCTAATAGAACTATTCACTTATTCAGATTCCGATGCATATACACCAAGATATTGTTCGTGTCATGGTGTTGATCTCTAGTTTCTTTTTCAATAAAACGAGGATTCCATTTAGTTAATGGATATGCAATCCTACATGAAGGTGGTTCTAATAGGGCCAATTAATGACAGATTAAATTTTGTAGACTAGGTAGAACTTGTAAATGCCTACTGTTTTGGTGAAAAGAGAAATGGAGTTGATTTTTATACAAAGTGTACGTACTGGATGAGAGAGTGGATCTCCAATTAATTTGACATGGCGATGATGATGATTTTGCAGGTTAAGCGGTGCACGTTTCTCTAATTTCTCCTGTTAAACACCAAATTGATAATAATTAATACAAAAAAAAGAGATTAATTTAATCCTCTGTAATTCGCCGGAGAATTAAAATGATTCCGATTAGCACTGAAGGTACGTGTAACCTATATAGCTAATTCACATCCGAATTCAATCAGTACACTCATTTCCGATCAAAAAATGCTTCTTTCCCTCCCAAATCAACCACAAAACATAGATTTCAAGCAGCGGAAACCAAAACCTAACTAAGATACAGATCGTTCATTCTAATCTACTATCGAACCGCCAAAAGATCGGCGGCTAATTGAGTGCGAAGTGTTTTGATGAATTCGCAGTCAGTAAACAACCGCCGATGGAGCTGATCGTAGTACTGAATTCGAGAATCAATGTCGAGATGATAACGCAATCAACGATGAGCGAAACGCAGAGAATCGTACCTTGGAGGAGTAGTAATCGCCGAAACCACAGGCTTCGTGGAGAACATGAGCAGGTAACCAAGACATTCCATCTTCGAATCCGACGATCTCAGCTCCGTCCTTCGCCATTGATGAAGCTGGTTACTGATCTCGGAGGTTGGAGAGGGGAGGAAGTTGAGAGGATTCAATTGGATTTGTTGAGTTGGAGGAAGAGAGGAGGCCAAATCTCCAACTTGTAACCTGCTTCTGAACTACTTTATATAGTGACGTCGAGCTTCCCTTTCCTCCTCTTTTGTTCAAAAAATATATAAATATAAATTAAATTATACACTTGTAATTTGGTAGTTCTGCTTTGTAGTTTTTTTTTTTTGTGCGTGTGTTTTTGCTTGTTTTAACTGGTTGTCTGTCGCCGATTTTTTCAATCTATCGATCCATCGGGCTTGTCGGGTACGTCGAATTTTTACTTTAATAAAAAAAATAGTAGGAAATAAATTCTATTATTGAAGAAACTGTGTGGATGGACAAAAAGCAAAGATTAATGTGTTTGTTGCTTGTTGGATTCTCTTTTATTTTATGAATTTGCTTGATTTTCTAATTTCTATTGTATTGTATGTGCCTGATATGACGCATGTCTAATAGAAACCAACGTTTAAACACAGATTTTATTAAAATTGCATAATTATACATATATATATATATATTTTGAAAATTAAATAACAACATTCGCATGGTGTTATATTATATGTGTATTTCAAGACTGGCACATTCATAAAATTGTTCAATCCATTTGTCATCTTAAATGAGTGAAATAAAACATATAATTGAGAAAATCATTTACAAAATTTGATGTTTTCAATCCACTGATAATATGTTAACTAATGATACCATCATCTATTAATTAAAGCTATGAATTGATGAGAAGGTTATCCAAACTTTGAAAGTTGGAACATATATCACCTTGTCTTTTTGACCCTTTTTTCCCTCCCTTTTCATATGGACCACAAATCACACAATTTTCCTCATTATATCTAAATTCCTTAGTAAGAGTGAACACTTCCATTTCATAGATTAAAAGCTTTTATATAAACACTTCATCCATTTTTAACGGTTTCGCTATATACACCACAAATCATACACGTCCTTAAGGACATGCATGGTTGAAAGGGGTTAATTAATTTTTTTTAAATGTTAATTAGTCACAAGGCTTGCAGGTCCTTAAGGACGTGCATTTTTTACCTGGGATTTGTGGTGTATATAACAACACCCATTTTTAATGTTAGTATAAGTTATCTCATTTTATTTTCCTTTTAAATAATATGGGACTCCAAGCTTAATGAACCTACTTATATAGTTATATTCTCTTCAAATTTTATGTTCTATATGTTTTTATAAAAGCTTGTAGTGTTACTAGTTTCCTTGAAGTTAAAAGTGGGTCAACTTAATCACTTGCATCTCTCCACCATTAAACAATAATCAGACAGCAACACAAACTAATTTATATAAAACTACCATAAAAATAACAAAGGGTTGCTAACTTGTTTCATGAGGAAAATATGATAGCATGGATCAAAAAGTTCTAGTTCAAAATATTTCATATTGAATTATATATGTTGATTTTATAGTGAATTAAAATTACAAGTCAAAAAGTATATTTCAGACAAAAAATTGGATGAATAATAAATATTTAACCAATACAATACGAGTACCAAATAATTAATGCAGTTAGATTAATAGAGATTGACAAAGCAACCTCTTTGATAAATAGCTTAATTGGCCTTTGACATGTGTTGTTTTTTAAAAGGCCACCTTATAGGGATGATGCAAAGGAGGGTTAACTAATCAAGTGATCTCCCTCTCTGAGGCTTTAAAGGGGTCTTACCCACCATAACTAACCCACCTACACACCTCCATTTAGTTTGGAAAAAATGTGGGGTTTGGGCAGTTGCAGTTGCAGGGGTGATGGTGAGCAGTTCCTTACCCTCTTTAATTTAATTTATATTTTTTTTTTTGTGTTTTTTGGATATAAATATTATGAAAGGATTAGGGTTCCTACTTCCTGATTAATCCTCTTTCTTTAAATAATAATAATTAAAAAAAATCTAACTAATCAGCTCCAAATGCACTCCTTAATTAACTTGTAGCTAGTAGTTGAGGGAAAATGGGAAGTGTAATTATTTAATTCATGGATTATTCTAATCTATATTCTTAGGATATAAGTTAAACAAACTATATTGGGAAAATTCTCTAAATTTGGTCATTAGGGTGAAAAGAAATTAAAAATACGGTTTGTCTATCCTATATCCTTGGGGCATAGTCTAAGATTCTCATTTTAGAAAAAAAAAATCCTTAATTACAATGCATTAGTCAATTTTTAAATTAGATTCCTAGTGTCATTTATTTTTTGTAGGGTATCTTTCTCGATTATAATCTTATCCTATTTCCTTCGAACATACGATAGAAAGACAGTTAAAAATATAGTTACATTAGAAAAACATTTCTAAATTAAGCCTTTTAACATATGCAGCTTTTTAGAAAAAAAATGAATTAATATTATTAAAATCCAAAAAAAGGAAGATTGAATCAAATAACCAAACAACGTTTCGGTTTTAATCCTGCTTAGTTTAGTTCATCTCAGTGCACATGTAACGTGAGGATTGCATCTTTTTTTCTTTCTTTCTTGTATTTTCAATTTATTGTATTTTCGACGATCCATCCGTTTGCCGACTTGTCGGCCTCTCGAGTTTCAGGTATATCTGAACTCGAATTTTTGCTTAATAATAATATAAAAAAAAAACCAAACATTTGGAATATATATACTGTAGTTGTACTCTCATCTCTAAAGCTTGAGATCATATACGAATTTCGTATAATATCATAACATTTGAGACATTTTATGCCTAATATGCAAGTCTCGCTATGATAGATCTTGTAATCTAATACCAAATGGTGAAAGTATGAAGCTTCAAATTGCAAAAGACCCTTTATATTTGTTCGTTTAGTACTATTGAAGAAAAGCTTAAAAGCGGTAAAAACAAGGCCTTTTTTTTCAATTTTTTCTCCATTTATATCAAGTTTTATGAACTTCTCACGTCTCATTTTAGTATTTTACACTAAATTACAAGATCCACTTGTTGACGCTGAGACTCAGGGTAACAGGAACTTAATTTTTTTGATACAGGTAAGGATTCAATACATCAGATATTATTGTCTGATGCATTGAGAGACCGGACAGACTGATAGATGGACACATCATGAGAATCAACTACACAAAAAAAAGCATAATATAAAAAAAAGGGGGGTGTTTGTTATGATTTGCCTTATTTCCTATTACCATTGACTTGTTTCTTAAAAGTTAAAACTAGTTGACCAATAATTATTTGAAATGAGTACTTAATTCAAAGTGTAGGGGTAAAATATGAACAGGTTGGAATCGGCACTTTCCCTTCAGATCAAGTTTCTGTGTAGAGTCAAGTGCCCTTCCATGATAAGGATGAATATATGTACATGGTTATGTTCAAATCCATAAATAATTGACTGAAATTGGTTTGCTTATAGCCTTGTAGATGTGTAAATTTCACTGATAGGAAGATGATCCATCTCCCATGACAAGGGTTTAGATCCGATTCAGTTGTAAAACGACTTTACAAATGTAGCATATGGTAACAAGAAGGTGATAACAAAAGTGAGTTATTGACTTCACATAAACCTGAAACTTGATCAATCTGACATTCACTAAGCATCAGTAAAGTACATGAGCTACTGGGCAGCACTGGGTCTAAATAAGCTACATTTGATGCGATTACGAGCAGATCAACAACGTAACAATCGGAACATCTTAAGGCGAAAACTATAGGTTGTAGCAATGAGACCCTTTCAAGGCTGTCCCATGAATCGCCCAGGGCACTTGTACTCGATTTTGCAAGCATCATCCACCAGCACCTTGTACCCATGGATAGGCCTGGCGAGGAAAACTGGCAACCGGAGCAGCAAATCACAGATGCATATGGCGTCTATGGCCTTCAGCCACCGGCAGCACTCTCTTGATGCCACTGTTTGGTGGTGGTGGTGGTGGTGGCGGCGGCGGCGATGTCTGTGCTTGTGACCGTGACTGCGCCCATGACTGTGACTGTGATTGCGGCCATGGGCGTGGCTGTGGTAGAGGTTGTTGAAGCCAGGAAGAGGAGCCAAAGATAGAGGCACGATACTTGAGAGTTTGGAAGAATGTGGCTCGGGTCCATATGAGATTGTAGCACAAGCATGGGCGGCGAGTGCAAACTGTGACACACAGAGGGGATGAAAAGTAGGTGGTTGGGGTAAAGGGCAGACTGACACACGTACCAGTACCAGAAGTGCAGCCAACAACAGTGATGGATAAAACTTGGCTTTCCCCATGAAGTCTATTATCAATCTACGAAGGAAGTTGTAAATCAACTAGGATTCGAAACGACTCTGGCTTTAAGTTCTATGGAGCTAATCATCTGTTTCTTATTGGCCAGAGGTAGGTGGTTCGTTGGGTCAATTAACAGGTGAAACAGGTATGTGAGCAAGGCTCTAAAGGGAAGCATATTTCTAGATGGCGTATTGGTCAGCCCATTCATTCCGTGTGAGAAACTGTTCAAAAACTCACAGCTGCATAGCTTAACATCCAATAAGTGATTCCAGTTGCATTGCAGCCAAAGGTCTAGATGGCAAGTTTCGCTGCAGAGAACACAGATGAGAATTATGGAATGAATAAACAGCTAAACACTCAAGCCGATAATGGAAAACATAGCAAATATTAAGGATCCAATTGCAAGGCAAAGTGATCAGCTGAAGAGTTAGATTCATAGGTTAGAAAAAGCCACACAAAAGAAATGGCGATAGACAAAAATTCAAATATTAAGAGCTAAAGACTATAAAACACGGCATAAGGAATGAGGAAGTGCAGGAAAGCAAAAACAGGAAAACAAAGCACATCAAAGAATACCACGTTGCAGCAGGCTAGCAGCTTTCGCCCATATATTGGAGCAGCAACACAAACCAGCTCCGAGATTCATCATTTTGAAGTTATAAAGACATAATGTATAGCAGCAAAGTCAAATTTTCTTTTCATCTCCAAGAAAAGGGCACTATATGTTACATGTGTCTTTGAGGCACTCGTGTATAGTGTCCACGAGTGTAGGAAAGAAAAAGGCATTGTCTTTGAGGCACTCATGGGAAAATTTCCAAAAAAAAAGTGTTGTATACACTCTGGGCACAAGGTTTGCACTGCTATGGCATTAGTTGTGTGTAACACTATAATATGAGTCCAATGACAAGTAAACAGTTACAGAAGAACCAGTGCCTAACTTGTGCAAGTAATACTATAACCTGTGAACATCAGTAAGTTAATCACCAATGTCAAATAGGTCGCGTATGTCACACTGGTAAATGGTAAGATGATGCTAGTCCAGAGCATAGGCCAGCTGCAAAAAGTGTTCTTCAAGAGTAACTTCCTAAATCCTAACTGATGAAACTTCCTTGGTGGAATCAACTCTATTGAGAAAACTATTCTAGATTGTAGAAAAATGAATCATAATGTACTTAAAACACATAATGTAATGCATATTAAAACATCCATGACAGAACAAAACTTCCTCGGTGGAATCTACAAACCTTTTCAAAGGGGCGAAGGCCATTGTCACTGTGTTTTCTCATTTTCAAACTGTTCAAAGCCACTTTCATTGAAATCTGATTGTCCATTCGAAGTAATAATCAACTCCGCATTCTTTTGAGCAGCTAACAGCCTGTGCAACCTCAACTCTTCCGCTCTCTGCGCCCGACCTTCCTCCAACAACTCAACAAACTTATCTTTAATCACAAGCAACGGATCTCGATCAATCAATACATCACCCTCATAAGCCTCCCTTAACACTGCAGTTTTGATCCCACCTTTGAGGGACATATAGAAGATCCCTGAATGCCTGGTGAATGCATTGCTGAATTCATTGGAAAACCTATACTCCTCGCCGAATTTCCCCAATATAGGAACCGGAATCCTCTTAAACAACGACAAGGATAACAACTCATGAAGAACTCCAATCATCCTCTTCTCCATTTCGGGAGATGCGGCGTCCAAATTGGATGCATCATCATACGGCGAAATGTAAGGCCTCTCCATCCAATCCCTAACCCACTCCCTCATCTCCTTCTTGATCAGGAACCCTCGTGGAAGCTGCCAATTGAAAGAGGGCCTAACCCTAATCCCTGTCAATTCCTCCTCTTCCACAGCTTTCTTCATTATCACTGACTGAGCAAACTCTGGCTCCCATGAGACCAATTCAAGCCACGATTTTCCTTCTTCCTCAATACACCCCACAATTTTGAAGTAATTCGGATGCCTAGGCACCAAATCCCTCAAGAAATCATTCGGGAACCCGAACTCCCGCTTCACATGGAGCAATTTATCGTTGCTAAGCACCTTATCCTTCGACATCATCAACAGCTTGCACAGCTTCTCAACAATCAGCATCTCATTCTGCTCATAAATCCTCTTCTCCTCCCCCAGAAACCGGCGAAGCCGATCGGAGGGGCGAACAAAGGGTACAAGCTCGGACTTAGGTTTGATCCGATCGAGATAGGTTTCGAACAAACTAGGGTTTTGGGTGAGAAAGGTCTTGACTTTGACATTGAGCTTGAGGCGGGGCCTTCGCTTCTCGAGGTAGCCGAGAGGGAGGGAGTGGTTGGGCTCGTTGAGGACTTCGCGGACGACTCGGGAGCAGAGACGCCATTTGCGGTCGTTGAGAATCGCCTGATCGAGCTTCTGGTCTTTGCGCCAAATGACCTTGAGACTGGAAATGGAGGCGCATTGGAGAAAAGCCCTGACTTTGGGGTTTTGGATGATTGCCGATGGAGAAGATGAATAAGATGAGAGGGAGGAGATCGCGAAGGTGATGGCTTTGTGATTGAAGAACATGCCTTTCTATGTAGATATTCGGAGGCTTGAAATGGAGGTAAACAGTTACCTCTGTATATTAACCTCAGCTCGAAAGGAATTGTGAGCCCCTCATCTCAGCTCGACGGGCCCCACATCTCAGCTCGACAGGAATTGTGAGAAGACGTAGATCATGGTGACTCAATCGGGAACCGAGAATACTGAACTGAAGCTTATGCTACAATAAGATGACAGCAGGCAAAACTTCAATCTGCATCCTTTTCAGACTTTGGGTGTTTTTAGAGTAATTGTGTTATTTCGATTTATGCCATAGATAATAATGCAACCAAACAATTGCATAAAGCAAGCATTTTGGAATTCAAAAAACACACCCTTCAACAAATTGGCACCAGTTAGGCCGTTCGCAACAACTCGAACGGTACAAGCTAAAAGGCATTAGATTGACATCCATCTCTTCCGTTGATTCCTCCAAATCTACAGTTTCAGTGTTTCACAAGTGTTTTTGGAACAAAAAAAGGGCACCTAAAACCCAACTGAAACAAATGCTAAAGGCATATATAGACAAGGTGACAAATACTATTTAACTTTATAGTGGTTTGAGATAGTGAGCCTGGATATGCAAAAAACATATTTCAATCTCTTCACACAACAATTCCTTAGGATGGGCTTAAACCTTCACTAGGTCTAGGAGAACTGAAACTAATCTCTCTCTTTCTTCTTCAATATAATGAGCCAACTCGGGAATTAGATAACATCACAGCTCTTCTTTGAATGTTCCCTGGCACTTTACCTGTCAAAAGCAAGGTGAAGAAAGTACATTATATACATCAGATGTTCGGTGTGCCCATTTAGTGTCTCATCTTGCCTTTCAAGAAATGATCAGAGCATTGCCTCGGGAACTTATGAACAAGCCGCAAAATCTGGGCTTAAGTGATGAATTAAGGGTGCACGTCGAAATCCTGGATGCATTAGTAGCCTCCACTTGTAGCACCAGTACTAACAGAAAACGCCGTAACTATCTTGGTGGCCAAAAACCGGGGCCAGGAGCTGAAAAACCAAAAAAATAAATGTTGGAAAAACAGAGTGAATGAGAAATCAAAAGTTCAGAACAAGGCAGGCTAAAGATGGAAACTATGATCA
Organism: Persicaria tinctoria; assembly: GCA_037127255.1. NCBI lineage: Eukaryota > Viridiplantae > Streptophyta > Magnoliopsida > Caryophyllales > Polygonaceae > Persicaria > Persicaria tinctoria. The sequence goes on from JBANSL010000015.1 coordinate 1,121,784, forward strand.
CAAACCTCTGGTTGCTGTTGGAGGTGGACCTTCAGGGTAATTTCTACTGGAGCCATGATACCTATGATGCATTGGTCTAGGCCTATAACCCCAGCCAGGATTATGCGGTCTACTAGATTCATGGGAAGGATGTGAATATGGAGCTGCATGGCCTCTTGATTTATCTGTATGATGGGGGCATGGGAAAATTAAATAAAAAGGTATATGATTATAGAACAAGGAGATGATAAATTTTCAATTTTAAGCAAAGAAATTTACCATGATATGAAGGTCTAGAGAATCTCCAGTCTTCTGCATACTCATATGCTCCTGTTCTGTTCCTATCACGATCGCCGTGAAAATGCGCACTTTCTGGTGTGGGTGTATAGCGAGAATGTTCACCATAGGAAGGCGCTGGTGGTTCCCGCTGTGGTCCAACTCTGTGTTCTCCTTGAAAATATGAGAACTGATCAGAAGGAGCTGTGTTAGGAGGCCTGACATGGTAAGCATTATGATGATGGTAGGTAGAATCTCCACGGTAAGGATCGTTGCCAGGTCTAACTGAATTGTGTTCTGCAGAGTAAGAGTTATATGAACAAGAAGGGAAAGAATCCCCCATCTGCATCTGGGATGTAGCTCTTGGAGCAGGAGGGTACAATGGCATAGGTTCTTGAAAATTCTGCAAATAATTTAGATGGGCAAACATACATCAAGAACAGCCAAATCTCTCAGAAAATAAAATATTTTGCACCATAACTATGCGAACATCAATATAGCCTTCAAAAATGAAAATCCAAATTGCATGTCAAAACTTACATGTCTTTTAACGTGATCATGTAAATCAACGCCTGGACGCGATATTGTAGATGGATGCATCACAGGAGGGGGTGAGGGTGGGGGTGGGGGTGGGGGCGGTGGCAGTGGCATGGGTGGAGGTGGAGGTGGGGGTGGTTGCAACACTGGGGGGGGTGGGGGTGGTGGAGGCGGCGGCTGTGGTGCCAGCCCCATCGGTGGTGGTGGTGGTGGTGGTGTTGGAGACTTAGACAGTGGAGGTGCCGGAGGTGCTGGAGGAGGAAGATCACGAGGAAGTGGGGGCACAAAAAAAGGCGGAATGTTCTGCTCAAGGAGATTTGAAGCATGAGCAGCATCAGTTTTGGGGGGGCTCATGGCCTGCCCCATCTCAACTTGACAAGATGGGGAGGCATCCTCCATCTCCAGCTCACCATCAACATCTTCCAAGATATGTCTACGTTTCTCAATTGAAGGCAAATCCGATACATCTCCATCTACATGAATGTTGGTCTCGTGCTCAGGGGTGACAGCCTCAAAGCTTCCCCCATCTGAATCACTTCCATCATCCTCAATTCTGACCATGCGAGGCATACTAAACCCTGGAAGCTGGAAGGTAGAATTACTGAAGAAAAGAATTTTATTTTTAGCAAACTACGTTTAAATATATCTAAAAAATGTACAAGGGATTAGTTCGCACCTTCCATACTCGTCAACATTCATACCCTCCATCTCCCGAATAGGATCATCGAAGGGCCTTTCTGTCCTCGACATACGTCGGGAGTAACCGGCAGAAGATGAAGAACAATGAGAATCAATATCCCGGATATGTTGGTGTATAATGGAATCTGGAAGAATTTTTCTTTCCAGCCAAAGCTTCAATACCTATTCGATGAAAATGTATTAGTAGCAATACAACAAAAGGCTGAAACTTTGTCTATTAAGATAACAGCTCTAAGAGCACAAGTTCAAAGAAAACAATTGATTCCTTGCCTTCAGACATTGCCGCCGATTTTCTCTAGCAACATATCCACCAGGAGCAGCAGCTGACAATAAGCGTGGCAATGCTGCTTGAATAGCTGATATGTATGCATCACAAATGCTTCCTGAACACACAAGTTCAAAGCATTTAACATATTATCTATAAAAATAAAAAGAAGACATGACAATGAGAAGAGAACGCCTTACCTTTCAAACCTCGAGAGCATTGAGCAATTGAATCCACAAGGAAAAAAAGATCAACCCTTCTGTACAAGGTTGATTCTCTCTCCAAACAACGAGCAAGGGTTTCAAGAACCTTGAGATAAAATGCATGTAAGAATCTGATAGAAAATGTATTCAAGCATATAAATCTCAAATGATAACACAGCAGTCTGTAGTTTTCTATAAAATTGAGGAAGTTCTTCACTAGACTCCACTGAACTCTAGTTAATGTTTTAAAAAGACAGTAGCCCCCAAATCTACAAGTTAATCTGAGTAGAGAAAATTATAAACAGGAGAAAATATGCACTTCACAAACAAAAAGAAGCACATTCAAAGAGCATGTACAGTATTTTATTATTAAGCTCATGGTGGTAGAATAATACAGAGTAAACTACTATAACATAGCCATACCTCAGTAGCAATGCCAAACTTAGCACAGTCTATTGCAATTCGAGTTGCCCGGCTGATGCTCTCTTTTGTCCTTGTTAATGTTCCAAGTGTTGTTTCAAAAGATGCAAGTGCAACCTTTACTTCCATGCTATTACTTGACTTGTTTGAGGATTCTGTGCTATTGCTCGACTTGTTTGAGGATTTCATACTGTGAGATGCTTCTGAATTGTATTTTATATTCTCATCAAGATCAGAAGCATTCTTCTCTTTGCAAATATTAGCATCAGGAATGCAACAACCATTAGGCTGTAAAATATTACTCCTATCAGATGCCATGCCAAAGGTATTTGGAGGAGAAACCCTCCTAGGGATATCCCCTCTAACCGGAGAATTTGAGGCAACTTGATCAATTAATTTAGCAGCAGAGGTCAAACAAGACAATCGTGGCGATGTAGTCACATCTAACACAGGAGAAGACGGCTTGACAACTGCTGGGAGATGAGGGGATTCTTTAACAGCCTCACACCTAGGGGAAAACAGCAAAATGCAAGTCATATAACATGTTTTTTTACAAATAGTATCAGCACCCCTTGTTATTTCAAGTTTTTCTTTCTATGGATATTGGGGAAAACATCCTTCCATTAGAGTGGAGCAATACAGGTGGCAGTCTTCATAAATATGGAGTAAATGCAACTCATATTTGTGAAGAGTGGTACACAGGACACCAAGACTACATGAATGTGTACCACCGTGCTTCACAAATGTTGTTGTGTCACCTGGATATTTACACTCTTGTACTGAAGTAGGTGCACGGGGAAGCATGAAGAAATACAGAAATCAAATTTCTAAACAATCTACTTTTCAAGATCAGTCATAAGTCATAACAGTTTGCAGAAGCAATTTAATTAATTAAATCAGCAGAACAACTTACATGCTAGCAACCTGGAGTTTTTCTTCAGCTGACGGATCAAGAACTGGGGAAGCTCTAGTCACTTCACTTACGGGCTTCAAAATGTCAATGGCTTGGGTATTTTCAGTCTCTTTGCTGCATTGGCCGAACAAGGCACCACCTTGGCATCTAAACCTATCAACTACAGCATCTCCTGAGGTAGGATCTGATCTCATCTCTGACTCTATTGAATGCTCAAATACATTATGGTCCTTAGTAGTGCTGCTATGCAATTCAGCCAAACTATCAACTTCCTTCTCATCCTCAACCGGCAACTGATATGAAACACACTGATCCGGTAACAAATTGGACTTACGTCCATCAGGACTGTTCAATAAATTTAATGGAGGACTAACTCCACGCACAGAATCAGAAGCTCCAGCAACTGTATCAGATCCTCCATCAACCACAGATGGACAAACCACTGCCTCCTCAATCTTGTCTTGCTTATGGTCATTTTTGTTATGGTTGGTATCTTCAACCAAGACATTTGTTATATTACCATCAACTAAGACATGCCCTTCACATGTGGATGGATCAGAACCAGAACTGACTCTGAACGCATCAACACAAGATGCACCATCACAATTCAAAGATTCCTCGTGCTCCGATTGATATCCCTCTGGCTTCAATATTTTCTGGGAGCTGGTTTTCAACTCATTGTTGCATCCATTCATATCCTCTTTCATGCAAGATGAAGCCACAATAGATGGTTGACCCTCTTCAGCAGCATTAGCTGACATGGCTTCCAAGGCCCGATGAAGGCGTTTAGATGGAGGTAGAGCAGCTTCACCATCGTATGAACAGCTCGATGTTTGCCCTTTCATGACCTTCCAAACTGGAGGTTTTTCCTCCAGAACTGTAGGAGAACCATCAGAAGGCGATGAATAAACTGAAGAGTCCATGGCATTTAAAGAGCACTTTTCAGGACCATTATCCACTGCAAAAGCCATTGTTGTGTTAGATAAATTCATAGAGGTCTCTGAAGGTTTTTCTTCCCTCTCTATAAGCACTTCAAGCTGCTCATCTACTGAAGACGTTTTCCCCATTCGAACTCTAGCACGTTTAACAAGTGGTAGATGTTCATCACCATCCTCTTTTGGATTTCTATCAGCATAATCTCTTCCCGTTGGTAGCAAACTTTGCGTATTTGTTATTGTCTCCAAATCTGAAGGAGCAACAGATTCTACCATATCAGCTGCCACCCGTTTTCTTCCTGGCTTTCTTTTCTTCCGCAAAACTACAGTTTTCATATCAAATTCAAGCCCTTTGCTTGCAGTATAATCCCCTTGACCAGAGTTAACCAGATGTTCAGACTGCCTGTGCTCAGTGTTGGAATGCTTACTACTATCTTCAAAATTGCTGAAGGCATCGGAGTCGGCCATGGAAGCCTCTGAACTAGTATCTTCAGCAGCACCATTTGAATTATACACCATTGATTCTCCAATGCCATGAACCGATGGATCTAATGCATGCCTTTTCTTTTTGTTTCTTCTCATAGATTGGTCCAAATATCCATTTATGGCCCCCTCATTATCACAATTGTTGCAATCATGAGATGACCCGCTCCCATTTTCAATATGACGGGAATCAAATTTTAATGAACTTTGGGACCTTTGAACTGATGGCTTAGCTTTTAGCAGACATTGGGATTGAGCACCTTTAGGTCTCCATGCCCTCTTGATGTTTAGCAATGTCTTGTCAGGAGAGTCAGGATCCAAAATTTCTTTACAGGGCTCTTCGGGAATCCCTGTATCTTGGGAAGTTTCAAAATCTTTAGATCTAGAACCATCTTCAATGACAGGGCTTCGTTCACTCCTTGCATTAACAAAGCCTGAATTGTTCAGTCTTGAATTTGGTGTTTCAGTGGAAAGCACAGCACTCTGAACATCAACCTTACAAACAATAGGATTTTCTAGAGGAGCTTCATCAGTGTCAAGTTTATCTATGCCCTCTTCTTTCAATTTCTCATAGCAATCAACAATCTCTTGAGCTGCCCTAAGAAAATCTGCACTTCTCCCAGGACGTTTGATCAGAAGAGCCTCCTTTTTCTCCTCAGTGAATGGTTCAACATCAACAGGATTGCAAAAAGCACTGCATTAGCAGATCAAGAGTTACATTTCAGAAATCATAGTTCCTCAAAAATCTCACAAGGCAATAAGAGGATACTACAGAAAATTAACCAACATAAATACACTGCCTCCTAAAAATGTCTACAGGAGATGCGAACTCAACAAAATAACCAAAATGATAACATACAATATAAAACCACTCCTAACCATAATGGCCTCAAATACTTTTAAATATTTTGATGAAATGCCATGAATATATTAAATCAAGGCTCGCAATCTCTCGCATATGTGTGAGGGTAGAGTTACAAGTTTAACATTCATCTAGATTATAAGAAGAACGGTACCAGGAGATTTAATATCTAAACTAAATACCCAATATAAGAAGGGCACCTCGCTCAATTTTCTGAATTGCTGATGTAAGCAAATGGAGGGTAACCTCCTACCCAATTGCTCTCTCTCCTCTTTAGGGGTTGCCTCTCGTTGGGGGTGCCTAACTTTAGATCCAATAGAAACAGTGGGAGTAATAAGTTGTTGGGCAAGCCTAGCATTGTGAGGCATGTAAAAAGTAGGAGAAAGAAATTACTGGGCAAGCCTAGGATTGAAGGGAATGAAAAATGAACTGTGGAGGGTAAAGAGTAAAGTTAGTTGAAAGTGAGGCGGAAGAAAGAGAAAATATGGTGGAAGGAGGAAAGGAGAGTGAAATGTTGGGCAAGCCCACCATTGTGGATAATCTAAATGACATTCTGATTTCCATACTTAGAGGAGTCGTTAGTCGAAAGGTAATGATAAAACATATCCCAAAGTTTCTAGGCTATATTTATTCAACTGTAAGCACCTGTTTGGCCAAGGGCCAAATAGGTGCAAGAAGTTGCCAACTCATTCTTTTACCACCAAAACTTCTCTACTGTAGGAACAGGTACATGAGGAGAGACAACACCCAACAAATTAACAAGAGTAGCATTTGCTCCAAACTGTGACATCCCTTTATGAGAGAGACACTCATAATTTAACAATGCATAGAAACCTATTATAGCACATAATGATAAACATAGCCAACTAGATAGATATGTACTATACTTTAAGATTGTCCCTATCACGTGGAAAAATAAGGAAAATGCCACCTAGGGGTTTATTTGAGCTGAGACCTCCAAAGGCAGGCTAAGCGCAATTGTGCAGTGGTGCAAGACGTACATGCCTTTGTTTGTCAGGCATATTTTTTTTCTACCATGAGCTCTTACAATGGAGATACTAATTTACCACCAGCATCATATCATCTAACATTACATCTGAAAACAATGGTTTCTACTGACAAATATTCCTTTTCTTCAGGATAGGATAATAAATTGAGGCGGGAAAGACTGAGGAAACTAGATGCTTTAGCCCCCACTAATGATACATCATTCATGAAACTGCAAACCCCCATCAAGAAGAACATAGTTCTCCCATTCTCTCCCCACTTTTGCCCCTCATTTATCCGCAATAATCCGCGAAGTTGAAGTCTTACCAAAGTTTCTTGTTATGAGAGTCAACAATCAACATTGATATATACTGCAACCTCATTGGTAACACATCGTCATGCAAGATATGCTCTTTGTGAAAGTATTATTCTTCATTTCTTCTCTTGTGAAACAACCAACTGTGTTGCAACACAAGATTCAAAGTACATCATATGCAGACCATCTCTTCACTAAAAAAAACTACAATTTCACATTAACCCTTGAAAGACAGCACAATATTTCAGCCGGGCCAGCATCTTAAACAATTGAGATGCAACAGAAATCAAGAGCGAAAAGATCAAAAGCAGATAAAATATATATTATATAAGAACCAAAATACTTACATCTCCTTGGTTCCAAAGAAATACACTAGAATTTTCTTCTTGTCAGATTTATAACCCCATGCCTCAGGCTCACTTACCTAGCATCAGAAACAACCTCATCAGTTTACAAAACATAAAAGCAGTTAAGGGTCACTGGCATTATATAAAATATAAAACATAAAAGCAATATATAAAAGCATTGCCATTAACCTAGGATCAATAAGTATTGCTATGAAAGACTGGTTGACTGGGGAGAGGTAAGTAATGCTTGCCATAAACATTAGGTCTAAAATAAAGTATTCCGATAAAGGTTATTCTCTCTAGTCTCTCCCCTTGCCTGATTTTTCTTTCATAGCATGATTTCATGAAAAGAGATAGTGAACGGAAAAGGACTAGCATGTTCAATGTCAACAAGGGAAGTAACGGGCCCTTGAACAGATATGGAAACTGCATAATGTTGTGACGGTCAATGAATTAACAAGCTAGATGATATATCTAACACTGGCATCAAATAAGGAAAGTTGGAAGAGGTTGCTATACGTGGTATTTAACACTATCTCATTTCATGATCATCAAAAAATTGATAGTAAGTCGAACTATCTTGGTAGTAAGCTTCGCCTCTGTTCATCAAGGGGCCTACTAATGATGCAAATAAATATGCTTGCTAACTAATGAAAAATAAAGGTGACAAAGCTTTCCCCATTATAACTTGAACGGTGAGAAAATTCAACTTATAAGCATTAATAAATCTTTGTGTAGCCTCAAAACTCAATAAATTATTCAAATCACAAGAAAAGCTCATCATATAGTCTGATCTAATACCGTATCTCATAATATATCCTATAAATCCCAATTGGCAGTGGTAATTCCATATTAGTAATGAACAGACCAATTCATACAGTATGCAACCTAGAACAGGTTCTAAAATTAGCCTAACACAACCACCTCCCAGAAGTACATGAGAATATGGGGAAAAAAGATCAAAACACTGTATTTGATAACTTCTACAGAAGCTCAAGCACAACAACCAGAGACTAGCCAGAAGTATACAAAGCTGTCAAACTACACTAAGAAGTCCAAACATGCAAGGATCAAAATACAATCGACTTTCAGGTTTCAACTCCTACATCTATCGACAAACCCCTGAATAACCCCTCGACTCAAGAAATAGAGTAGACACCCTTCACCAACACAAAACCCTAATTTTTTCACCTCATAAAATCAACGGAAAAGGGCAAAGAATTTGCCAGAAAAGAAGAGAGGAGTAAGAACATACCGTTGCCGGCCAAGCCGGAAAACCTTTGACCTTCGCGAGAACAAGATCACCGACTTTCCACTGCCGGCGAGCAGCCTCGGCCGCCGCCTTCTTACTGGATTTCCTCCTGCTCGGAGCCATGCGGCAAGCAAACGACCTCCCGCTCACAAGCCACCAAACCCGAAAGGGGCCAAGGGAAATCGCAATCCCAATTTCATACGGTTCAGCAAGAAAAATTGGAGGAAGTCGAGTATCTCAAAGGATCGCTCGACTCTTCCAAGGAAAAGACAGCAAATTCGAAGCCTCTAGGATCAATAGCCGCCGCCGATGAACTGAGCAAGGCTTCAGGCATTGAAAGAAGATCGAATCCCCAAAAATCACAGGGAGAGAGTAGCAAAACTCAATCAGACAGGTACAGAAAGCGAAAGAGATGGGAGGAATTGAAGCTTCCCCGTAGAGCTACGGAGACGACGATGGAGAGCGAGGGAACAAGTTGAAGTTGCCGGTAACCCTAATTCACAGAGAGAGATGAGGAAGGAGGAGTCTTGGGCTTTGGCCGTTTTTGTGGAAGGGGTGAAAAAGGGAACAGATATGAAATGGTTGAGAGAACGAGGCCCGGTGCTAGCGTGCACTCATGAGTTTTGCTAATATGCGCCTTCAGGAAACGTGCGGTAAGTTGCGCCGACTGACGAGTGAGAGAGAGAGCGTATCGTATCTAGTTAGGCGGAGTTTTCAGTGTCTCAGTCAGAGAGACGTACGCCGTTTGGGCTTCTTGCATACGCCTCCAAATCTGCTAATTGGGCCTGACTTACTGAAAGCACATGGGCTTTTTGGCCCATATTAATGTGAATCTCCCCTAGCTAGCGGCCCAATAAGCCTGTATATGATATTTGTCGCAATGAATCGTATATAATTTTATTAAATTAACTAATTATTAATACAAATACTTTTAAAAAAAATATGTTACTGATGTTAATTAAACTTGGTAAACTAATGCCAAATTAAAATACATATGAAAATATACAATTTAACCCAATTACCCAAATTCAAAAAAAAATACTTTATTTGAAAACTACCATGCCAATATAAAGTTGGAATTTGAGGCGGGGGCACGCAGAGATCATCATCGGGTGCTCAAGAAGCACGCACAAAAATGTCATGTTGTGCAGGAATCATTCGAACGGGGTCAGAGGCTGACTTCTGGCGTTGACTGCGACCACCACAGAGCTTCGTTTCTTCCGTTGTTTCTTCCATCATACTCCTTAGGCTCCTTGCATAGCCTTTTCTTGTTCCCAACTCATCATTCACTCGGAAACACTGCGAGTTATCTGCAACATGGCTCGGAACTTGACTGTTTGAGCGGTTTTTTCCTTGCCGCTCGTATGATTTTGAGCCTTTTTTGTTGCTCATTTTGTGGGGCACTCGGGGCTGCTTCAACTGATCTTTGGGGGAATTTTATGGCCTTCGGTGGTAAGTGGGACGGCCTAGATTAGAAGACTTGGGTTGCGGACATGCCGAGAGCATTGGTGAGTGATCGAGAGGTGCAACAAGTTGTGTTTGAGTCTTTACTTTGTATTAGTTCAACTTTGTGTTGATTCATGGACCCTACTTCAATTTCAAATCGCTCCTCTCTGTTTTCATGAGTTTAGTTCCAATTTCTTGGTTCTTTTTTACACTTAATGTGGTCTTAAGTTGATTTTGGTCGTTTTAGAATTGAACGCCCCGGCTTGTTTTGTGTCCATTCGATTCAATTCAGATTGATCCAAATGAATCTGAAGATGGTCCTTGTAAAATTTTGACAGCAATTTTCTTGAAGTAACGGGTAGTTTCCTTTTACTCTGAAGAGTTTTGTCACAAGGTACTCGCTGGACTTAGATGTTTACTTATAAGATTTTCATCGGATTTATAGTTAATAGTGGGCACAGCCGCACAAGCACCAGATGGAGCAAAATAGAGATCCTGTGGAGGTGTGTTTTGTGTTCATTCTCATGTTCTACAAAAACAACCCAAGTAATTAATTACACTCGGACGCACTCTGATGGTCAAAACCCTAAAGTTTTAGGGAGTGCATAACATAGGTTCATTGATAAGGTACAAAAATAGGGTTTGATATAAACCAATTTTCATCTTCTCAAGACAAATGGTGTTTGAAAGTGTTCATTGGGTCACAAATGCTTATGATCATCCAGACAGTACTTCTATATATCCTATTTTACGTATATAAAAGAGAGACTTTCTGATGAATAGTAACATTTTTTTTTATGGTTTTTTGTTGTTGTAACTTTTACTAATTTTTGGGATGAAAAGTTTAAAATATGTAAAGAATCACAAAAACAACTTGACTTAGTTGGGAGGGAGGGGTTTTTATCTTTAAGGTTGAGTTCAAACCCCATTAGCTTCACATTTTCATAATTTTTTCTTCTCTTGGTTTTTTTCTACTAAAAATACCTTATTAAATACAGTACGTAGTATAAATTTAACTTTATCTTCAATATATTTACACAAAAATATTATTTTCTATATATAAATATATAAAAAAAATTTGGTTTCTAAAGTACCATAGGCTCCACTAGATGGTTGTTAGTTTGGTAAAGGACTCTCTGTCTAATGTTAGTTTTAGATCATTCAATATTTCACTTGGATTATTGTCAAGATTATTATATTTACTGATTTAATTCCCGGCATATGTTTGACTCAATATTGTTGGCTAGGGGTGGGCACAAATCCCGCAAATCCCAGTCCCGGTGGGATTTTAGGGAAAAAAAAGTAAATCCCGTCCCCGTCCCGTCCCACAAAAATTATGCGGGACGGGATGCAGGACGAGACTATGGGATCCCACAAATCTCGGTCCCGTCCCGCATATATATATTATTTATATATATAATATATATTATTTTTATATATAATATATATTATTTATATATATAATATATATTATTTATATATATAATATATATTATTTATAATATATATTATATATTTATAATATATACAATATTTATATATATAATATTTAATATATATTATTTGTATATATATAATATATTATATGTATATTTAATATTAATAGTAGTGATTCATTTTTTTTACATATATATTTTTTATGGCAACGTTACAATTTTTAGATTTACATATTTAGTTCATGTATTTACATTTAAATTTTAAACACTACTGATTACATAAACCATTGCCCGAGTGAAGTTGTTCTAATGTTTTAAGTGACAGACTGACAGTGTATATTTCTTTGTTTGAATTTTTGTTTTTTGTGTTTTTTTTTAATAAGTAAGATGTTTTTTTAAGTGGTAGTGATGTTTTTTTATAATGAAAATATTTTTTTATTGTTCAAGTGTTTTTATTATTTTTATCCGAGGGACAAGACATGTCCCGTCCCGTGCGGGATTAAAAAAAAAAGAGCGAATCCCGTCCCGAAAAAAATTAAGCGGGACGAGCCCCGTCCTGTCTCATCACGTCTCGCGCCCACCCCTATTGTTGGCAACGTTTATTGTGTTTGGGCATTCTAGAAGGATATGGTATAAATCTTCTCATGGGTGATTATAGAATTCGCATTGCATAGGCACCGCAATTCGTCTTTGTTCGAGTTTAGCTTTGGTTGGAAGCCCTTTTTTTTTTTATCTTCCAAAGGAATTTTTTTTTAATTTTTGGTTGGGTGCCAAGTTCCCAAAGCCATTCACAATGAGTTTTTCGGTGTCCTGGCAGATTATAGCCCAGTTGAGTCAAAATATATGTCCTTTTAGGTTTTCTAGGTAAGGGGATAGTAATGATTTGTATTGGTTTTTGTGTTGTTGACTTTTTAAAAGAGTTTGATTGGTTAAAAAAAAGTGGATATTTAAAAACAATAAAATTAATGAAAAAAAGTCGGTGGAATGATGATGTTGATTGATGGGTGAGTGTTTTTATTAAAAATAGTGCACAATGCTAAAATGACTTGTTTTTCGAGACGGAGGAAGTACGGTGATGGGCGACCTCGTACAACATCAGCAATTTAATACTCCATTTGTCTCAAAATATAAGTCGTTTGACTTTTTAACATGTTTTGTAATGAGCTAAAAATTATATAAAATATTTTTTTTTTAAATAATATTATACCGTACTTATTAGTTTTTTTAATATTTTATATAACTTTTATCTCTATAAAAATACGTCAACAAGTCAAACGACATATATTTTGAGACGGTGGTAATATAAAACATCACGAGACGGGTCACACAATACAAAAAGACTTAAATCAAAAGAAAAAACAAAAGAAGCGAAATAATTAGCAATCACATTCGGTTCCTAAAAATATGATTTAATTAGTGTCGCAATGATAAGGCTAATCATTGCGATATCACTTAGCCTAGGCGGGGTGTGGGCGGATTTTATGGCGGGTCTTTGTAGTCTAGGTGGGTTTTGATGACCTTGACGGCGGACGAGTTCAAGGGTTTAGACGAGGGTTAAGGCGGGTTTTGAATTGAATGGTTTTTTTAGACGAGGGTTTAGGCGGGTTTTGAAGGATTTTATGGCGGATCTTTGTGGTCATCATGTAGGATTGAAGTTAACTGCTACAACATCTCCGGGACTTGTTAAAAAAAATAAAAAAAATTAGATACTCCATAGATTATACATTCCAAAACACTAGATACAACAGAGGTCGATCATAGCAAGCAATCATATACAAGGACATATCAATTTATCGTTTATACAGACTTGCATGTAACAATATATGCTAAGATGCATTTTCTGCCTCCTTTGTCAAATAAAGATGGCCAGCTTGGTGGATAAGTAACACATTTAGGGTCTTCCAGTAAATGTGCAGTGTAAGCAAAGCTTCTTTTGCTTGGATTTAATGGCAGATGAGAGTTCCTCTCTGCAAGATGGAAAGGCAGGGCTACAACATCTCCTTGACTGATGATTCTGCCACAAACATTGGAACCCCTACACTACATATCGATTATGCATTAATTAGCTTCCTATATAGTTTAGTTTGATGATGCGATCTCTTCATTCTAAGGCTATTGCTGCATGCTACAACAATAGAAAAGTTCTGCAAACAATATTGCACAGCCAAATGAAACTGAATCAGGATGCTACTTCCATTAAAAGTTCACTTGAATCTCATGAAGGGTCATTTTTCAGAATTTGAAATAGAAGATTTATCAAGTTCTCGGGACATGAAACTTACGAGGTCCACATCTGACTCCAATTCAATAGACACCGAAGAGAACCATGGAGGCACATCCACTGCAGTTTGAGATCTGCACACTTATTGTAAAGCACAATCTTGCAATGCACACGAAGAACTGAAATCAAACACAAGTCTCCAGTAATCGATAACAGTTTGTCAGATTACATCTGGACATGTAATTGAGACACCAAGGAGATCAAATTGTAACAGAAAGCAATATCTTGAAAACTAGGTGATGAAGATGCACAAATCAGACAGCTGACACCCATATTTACAGCTTAAGCACAAGCACTTAGGTTAGCAAGCACAAATAGATCAGTGGAAGAGTATCAACATCATGAAAACCCACAAATAGATAAGCAGAAGCTAAGTACTGAAAACATGACTACGTTGCTTCTCTGATCAACTCTCCTATTGACATATATCTAAAGCTAGCAGCAGAGATTTAAGGTACAAAATTGGGACAAAAAATGTCTACAAGAGATGCACAGTCAACAAAATAAACACACTGCCTCCCAATATAAGAAGGGTAACCTCCTTGCCCAATTGCTCCCTCTCTCCTCTCTAGGGATTGCCTCTCGTTGGGGGGTGCCTAAAGGTCCAATGGGAGTAATAAATTGTTGGGCAAGCCTAGGATTGAAGGGAGTGAAAAATGAACTATGGAGGGTAAAGAGTAAAGTTAGTTGAAAACGAGGCGGACGAAAGAGAAAATATGGTGGAAGGAGGAAAGGAGAGTGAAATGTTGGGCAAGCCCACCGTACGCGTTGTGGATAATCTAAATGACATTCTGATTCCCATCTTTAAAGGAGTCATTAGTCGAAAGGTAATGATAAAACATATCCCAAAGTTTCTAGGCTTAGGCTATGTTTACTCAAGTTTAAGCACCTGTACGTTAGGCCAAAGGCCAAATAGGTGCAAGAACATAAAAGCAATATATAAAAGCATTGCCATTAACCTAGGATCAATAAGTATTGCTATGCAAGACTGATGACTGGGGAAAGGTAAGTATTGCTTGCCATAAACATTAGATCATAAAATAGGCATAACATGTAAGGTTTATGAAAAGAGAAAAGAAGGCTTGCAAGTTGCAATGCCTTGAATCTGCATTCTTGATAATGTTAATGTCCTTGTAGTGAAATTTCAGTGTAGCATTCTTGAAACTGAATCAAAATGTACTTGATTTTAAATGAATCTTGAAAGCTCAAAGTGGACTAACCATGATTGGAGCTAAAGCTAAGATAATAAGTAGCCTTAAAGAACATGAAAATCAGTAAGAAACAAATCACGCTCGGAGAAGTTCCCACCTATTGAGATACAGAGAAAAAAAAATGCCACTTCAAGTGTTTTTTGAATCTCATTTAACAATTTTGACAGAAGACTCATAATTGAGCTGCTCAAGTTTGACAAATATGACAGAAATAGCTAAGAATAAAAAATGCAGCTACGAATAAGGTTAACCTTGATGCCATTGAGTCAAAGCTAGAACCTAAAATTTTAAGTGCACAAATCCTACCCTGTCAACAAAACCAGTGGTTACTGATCAGTATGTGAAATTAGGCTAGAGTAAATAAGAAGAGATGCTATGAATATTAACTGAAATGAAACACAAACTGCAAACTGGAAACCTAATAGGCAGAACATCAAGACTATCATACAAAATACAGGCGAGAAGACAACAATCAAAGAGAGCAAATGATCAATTTCTAAAAGAAAGAATAGCATATCTATGGCATATCAGATGGTAAACTTAGTATATTGGACAAAATATTACTGGTGTCTTTACTCATCTACCTTTCAAATTGTCATTGACTTCCAAAAGCCATAAAATCCCCAATTGTTGAAGCAATTTGATCACATAATCCATATCAGACGAATGTAAAGACACAAATTAAACGCACAAGAGAAAGTGTCATCAATTTCAAATCTGGTAAGGAACCACAACCCGTGCATAAGACGAAGAAAACACTCATCAGTTTTGATTCCGAAAACTCTCCTCTTAACTAGGATAGAAGATGAAGAAAACACTGATCAGTTTTGATTTTAGTTGGACATCAAGCAAGGAATCACAGCCTAGGGCAACATAACTTGTATAAAATCAGTTGAACAACATGAAATCTGCTAAGCAATATTTTCCCCTTTTGAAGAAAATATTACCTATAAAGACAATCCTAATATTTGGAAGCTAAAGGGGATCTTCAATTGAAAGAACACAAACTATTGCGAGCTACATGTAGCAAACCATATCTTATTCACACCACAAACACAATGTCATGTAATCAAGCACAAGAAGTTAAATCACATTGTATTTTTCTAACTACCAGTTCACAATCCATGAACATGTAGCATCAAAACCTAAGGAATCATAGACATCCCTTTCAGTTTTCACCTTCAAATGCTTCAGGAAAAATGGAATTCATAACCAATTCCCACTGCCAATTTATTTAGATAACATACTTCAATTCAACCTCGGAGTCTTAATTCAAATTTGGGGAAAACCGATAGCAAGAGCAAATAACAAAATCAGATGATCAATTGAAGAAAAAGGAAAGTGAGTACCTGTAAACAGCGGGCAATTGGATCAAATAAGGACCTCATAGGACTTGATAGGAGGCTTCATCATCTGGGAGAGGAGGTGATTGTCGAGGTCGGGGAGACGAGATTCGGAATCGAGGTTTCTCTGGATGAGATGGAGAGAAAAGGAAGGAGGAAGGCGGAGCCATATCGTCTCCAATCCTCCGCCGAAGTCGGGGCTCTGAATCTGCTCAAAACCTAAAATCTGCGAATCCCACCCCAAATTGCAATCAGCGAGAGAGAAAGAGAAGGAATTGAATCCAGAAAGGGAAGAGAGGAAGAGGAGGGAGGAGACCTGTTGGTAGAATCTGGAGAGGCGCTCGATGTCGGTTGACTCCCTGGCTTTGTGGTTGAAGCAAAATCCCTCTGCTAACTGGAAATCTCCATGGACGTCTCTCCAGATCTCAGGGAGAGAATGAAAGGAAAGGGTTGTTAAGGGACTAATTAATTTTCAACGAGTGTTAGCACGGCTAATTAAATTTTAAGAGATGCTAAACACTTAATTAAAATAGCAAAAAGGTGATATTTTAACAAATTTTCTCAATTAATTAACGAAATAAAAAAATGGAAACTTTTATTAATAAAAATTAAGATCTCGGTAGCTACAATTCAACCACTTACTAAATTCAAAAAGAAGATACAAAATCAACGTGGAAAAACAAGAGTTTGGACAAAGTCAGTAGCAAAAGAGACACCATGGCGCCGAAGAGTGTCATTCTGAGGGATGCACCCATCTCTATTAGGATCATATATCACCAGCTCATCGGCAACAGCAACATCATCTGCAGTTGGATCAACACCGACGACTTGTAATTGTAATATTGTTTCGACGGCAAGGCTAAAACTCAACATCTTATCCCACGATTCATTCCTCAGCGTCCATACTTCACATGTGTAGGGAGACACAACCTGCCACCGTACAAACGAAAGCAAGTCTTGCCATTTACAGAGGTTTATTTGATAATTAAGGTCCTCAAGATCTTCCGGCAAAGTTATTGTTCCGAATTTGTGCTGTCTAAAATCAAAGAAAAGTATATCAATAGGATTAACTGATATCCAATGAGCCACTCCGTCTATGAGTAGTTGCGGACCTAGATAGTTGGCTTCATAATCGCCGACAATTTCAAATTTAGAGCCGACACTACTAGGGACGTCCATAGTAATTCCAATCCAAGAGTCAGGCGTCGTGGATGAATAGAGGACCGCCTGATTAACCTCATCTTCAAAACACAACAACACAATTTTGAAATCGTTGGTGGAAGGATCAATCCAGAAACCGCAGCGCTGAATCTCATCATATGCAAATTTATCACAAGTCTCGGATGCATCGCTGTCCCCATCAAACACCCTAAATTTGAATTGATACCCGAATTCCGGGAGGGGGAGGGGAATCCTGAGAGATTGACGGGTTGAAGGGTTCCAAAGGTGGAGCTCTTTGATTTGGTCGTATAAACAAACTACACCATGGGCGCTGCTGCTACTAACAATAGTTAGATTCTTCAATTTCTTAGCGTTCAAATCTCCTTCGGTGCTGATTGGAAGGAGGTCGCTGGACTCCATTATCAGACGCTTCGAGTTTAGGTGATGAGACGTTTGTTGCGATTGAGAGGCAAGATGTTGCGCTCTGAAGTGAGTTGAGTCGATCACTTGTTTCCACGATTTGCTGACACACCGCCACCGCAGTATGGCTTTCGGCGGCAACCACCTCAAAATCTCACGAACTACATCTTCACCCATGTACTCCGCCATTAATCTACGCCCTTTTCAATTCGTATCGAAAACACTAGCTAGGTCTAGGGTTTTGATTTTTGCGTTTTAATTAGATGCTTTCATTCTGTACATAATGTGTTCATATTATATACTGCTCAATCTCCGCATATCTACCATGTAGATATCTTTATCTATATATCATCAATCATCAATCTCAATCTATCTATATCTCCCTATACCCAAAAACATAATTTTTTTTAATGAGATGTAATAACTAAATTAATTTTAGAGTTTTCAACCCATCAAATTATAACATTTTAAAAAGGGGAAATTGGGTGTTTTGTACACCTTTCAACATTTAATTAGTTAATTAATTAAATTATAACCCTAAATTCGCTCCTCCCTCGTCCTTCTCCTCTGGCGATTTCTCGACATCCTCTTCGGCTGCTCCTTCTCCGACCGAGAAACCCTCGGCCCTCGCCCTCTTCCGTCGAATTCCTCTCTTTCGCAGCCAAGAACGCCGGCCAAGCCGCCCCCTCCTGTTCTCCCTCTCTTTCCACACACGAAGGGCGATTCAGATGCAGATCTCCGGCGACGCTTGGGAAGCCGAGGCTTCTCTGCCTTCATGGATTCCGCACCAACGGCGAAATCCTCCGCAAACTGGTCACCTGATGGATGGAATCTGTCCTCCAGATGATCGATCTCGCCTTCGCCGACGGCTTGTTCCCGGCGCGGGGAAGTCCGACTTCGAGGGGATCTTCGATCCGCCTTTCTACGAGTGGCTCCAATTCAACGAAGTAAGCATATTTTGCAGATTTTTAGGATTTTATTTAGGTTCTATGATTGTCGATGTTCATGAATTGGAGTTTTGTTTGTCTTGATTTGGTTTGCTTATGCAGCGAAATTGTCTACCTCCTGCAACTGAATTTAATCGAGTCATGCTGAATTGGAACTTCGCTTGGTTGATTTAGATTACAGAATTTGATTTTTGTGTAGTATGTTAGATTTGCATTTTGAGAAGTAGAACTCCTTCGAATCCCCTACTTGAACTTCTATAGTCTCCTTAGTGTGAATAGATTTGAAAGGGAAAAGGAAACATGGAGTTAAATACAGTTTTACTCACCAATGAACAATGGGAAAACGAAGGACTTTTGAAGAAGAGGTTCAAAATTAGTGAAAATGTCATATTAATATACTGCTTACTCAAAAAGAGGGTAATGACATAGCTCAAACTTCAAACCAAGCAAACATGTAGCTTACTACTTACTGGTGTCTTGGTGACCTGGTTATGTAAACAGAACTGATTAGGCAAAACCTTTGTTTCATGTTTGAGGGCTATTGTTTGTTTCTGTGACGTTTGATCAGCTTATATCGAACTAGATTTCATAGCAAATGACAAAGCGTTCTCGAGTCAAATCAATGTTCTGTTATAAATTTATAATCAATAAATAGTCAGACAGCTGATATGGATGAGGGTGATTTTGGATGTGTTTCCTTTTTTGCACAAGAAGCTCATACATATATAATAAGCAGCCTTTTGGAGTTTAAGTGAGATACCAACAATGTAATACGGAAATTAGGAATCAAGTTAAAATAAGAATCCCATGCCCAAGGCAAATTAGGTTAGGTTAAGCAAGCATAACTTCTAATCAGTTTACCTATGAGAAAATCAAGACACTATGAATAAAGTAATTTAAATAGCATTATGAGCTTATTTTCTACTGAAATTGATACCCCTAGACCATTATCTTAGAGTAGATCAAGGGCATTTTTTATGAAAAAAATTCAGCAGTGATTCATGAACAAGAACTTAAAGTTTGTCAATAAAGTGTTGAATGTATGGATTAAGATCATGATCCTCATCTAACAATACATATTGCTAATGAGGATCAAGAGGCACATTCAAGCTCACTTGAGTTTCATGGAAGACATTCCGAGGTGTTTCTATTATTCCGAGATGTTTCTATTACTTACTCTTCGTCTGCTGGCAGCTAATGACACTGAGAAAACTAAGCACTTTATTTTATTTGATTGGTTATTCCTGAGGTTTTGATGTCTGCGTCTAAAGAGGCGTTGTGTGTGAGAACCACACCATTGCAGTGTGTTATTCTTTTTTTTTTTGCTTCTTTGATTGATTCGCATAAATCAATTTGAGTAGATTCATTTCTTTTCTTTTCTTTTTTCCATTGTGCTTTGGTATTAGATTTAGCATATATGGGTTATATTTAGTAATCGAAGTTTTTGGTGAATCGAAATTGGATGTTGTTGCAGTTGGATGTGCTGATGGGAAAATTCATGCACGTGCATAACATCCACTATGATGAAGAGATTGTCTCTTTTACAGTTGCTGCCTGAGGTGCAGTCACAACTGAATCATTCAGTACAGGTAAAGATTTTGTGGGTACTGGATCTTGCAATAAGCAAGCCAGGAAAGTTCATAATGATGCGGGTGTTTCATAAGCTTGTCTTGATGTCTGATCACATTTACGTTCTTATATTATGGAAATTAAGCATTTGAGTTTGTTGGTTGAATTGTCTTTGCTATTGCTGTTAACAGCTCAGGGCAACTCCCATAGTTCATTATGATTTCTTCAGAGAGAGGTGGATTTCAGAATTCTGAAAATGACAAGAAGTACATGGAAACTTGCAAGGTGGTAGTGTACTAGTGTCTACTTGGGCTTTTGGTGGTGGAGATGATCTCTATCTACTTGTAAGCATGTCAGAAACAACAATACAGAAGGTCAATATATGTGATACCTTCCATGTATTTATTTATTTTAAGATTGTTAATTTTATGGGGCCATTATTGCTTTAATTGGGCAGATGTACTTCTAGTGATCTCAGAGTGTGTTTTCTTAGCCCTAGTCGGGGTGGCCAGTGGTAAGGAGTAAGGGGAGGGGTAAGGAGGCCCGGTGGCAGAGTGTGTTTTCTTCTTGCAGGTCTGTGATGTTGCATTTTGGGATGAGATTACTCATCTACTGGCTAGAGTTGCAGCTTCTAGCGATGGTTTGTATGGATTTGATCATTTGATTTTGCAAGGTGTTCTGGATCGTGCGGAACTGGATTTGATATGACCGATTGACTTGCAGTCTTGAAAAGAACAATTAGAGTCTTTGACTTATTTGGGATCTGGGAAACTCATTGCATAGAACCTATAAATGATTGATGTTGTACCAATTTACCACTGTTAACAAGATTTTCTGAATGGCTGTTTCCGAAGAAAGTTCTACTTGCTAATCAATATCTGGAAGATCAGATGTATTTTTTTTTGGTTTTGTTTTTGGCTCATGTGTTATTGCATTTGATCACGGATATCTCTCAGTTGTTTTCGTGTAGTTCTTTTGTTGTATTAGGTTTTGTTTTCTGTTGTATTTCTTTTGCTATATTGTATGTTGCCGACTTTGTCGGCCTCTCGAGGTCCGGGTCTGTCCGGTCTCGAATTATTTCCTTATCAAAAAAAAAACAAATTCACAACAAAACTACCATTACTGTCATATTACTGATATACCGTGTGTTAAACCACAACAAAGGAGGCCCAATTAAGCCCAGTTCACGGCCTAAGCCCATAAGCACAGAAAAAAGAAAGAGAAAAATGAAGCAAGCAGTTCCATCGATCAAGATTACACATTTGATTTTTGTGAATCCGTAAATCAGCAGGGGAATCCGAATTCGGGATCGGATTTGCAGGCGATGGTCACAGTTACAGGAAGGCGATGGTCACAGTTACAGGAAATCGATGGAAAGAGGAAGAGTCTGTACACTGTGCGTGTTCTTGAAATGAAAACCCTAAACGGTTCCATCGATCAAGATTGCACATTTGATTTCTGTGCATTGCGCAAAGCAAATGATCGAGGTACGATATCAAGAACAGGAAATCGAAACAAAGAAAGAATAAGTCTGTGCACTACCAGTGTTCTTCAAATCTTGAATACGAAGCCGCGACCCTAGTTGTAAGCCGGAAGATAAAATTCTTTATCCTTTTTCGCATCCTGCTTCTTCTTCCTTTGATGCGAGCGATTCCGTTGTTTTTTACTCTGTTTTTGTTTCTTCTCAACTGTTTCTTCATCCTCGGTCATGGTTTCTTTCTCTTCTTCCTCAGGAGGGGGTGGATGGAATATATTCTGAAAGAAAATAAAATAAGATCATTCGTTCTAAAAAAAGAAAATGAAAAACAGAGTATGAATGGAGTATTACCTTTTCCGCTTCCAGCAATAATACTCTTTTGTTTCTTCTCTCTATCTTTTCTGCGGCAGCTTTTCCTGCTCTCAGCAGAGAACGAGCAGAACGAGCCATTGTTGGAAACTTGGAAGGGGAGCAGAGCTAGAAATGGAGGGATTGGAGGGAACAGGACTCTCTGTATATTCTCTCTATATATATATCCTTTACTACATAAAGGCAGCAACTCCAGGTTACTGTTCTTTACTAAATTTTACTATTTTAGCCGTTGATTGCTTGTCGGTCCAATTCATCAACGGCGGGCATCTCCCACCATGTGTATTGTCTTCTTTACCCCTGAAACCTTGAATTTGAAAATATTGATTTTTTTGTTTAAGTGGGCGTTTCAGTAATTTCAACTAATTCCCTTCTCTCCCCTAGCCGCATCTCGCTCCTCCTTCGACGGTCTCACCTCTACGGGCGGTTCCGCCTCCGCTACCTCCCTTCCGCCACCAGTCCCCGACGCCCTCCGAGTCTCGCCGTTTGTGGCATCCTTCCCTTCAAGATACGATGGAACAGAGGATAGTGAAATCAATTCGTCGCTCCGTTGCCGCCAAGGCTAGGGTTTACGCTGCCTTCGCCACCACTATGCGACCGTTGCCTCCTTCCAGATTTCTTCATCCCTCGTGTGTTCTCCTCGTCGTCTCCCTCATTCCCACCTTCTGCTTCGTTCTTCCTCTTACCTGGCTTCCACCGCCTTGCTTTCTTCTACTATCGCGTGTTCTCTTCTTCGTCTCCCTCTGTAAACCTTCACAACTTCACTCCACATAAAGCCCTAGGCTTTTCGTTCTCTCTGATTAGCAGCCCTCGGATCCAATTCTCAGGCCCTCTTCGACCTTCGCCCTCATTGCGGGCTTTGGACCTTCGTGACTCAACGCTCGCACTCCAAAGGTATGTCAATTCTGAACTTCCTCGTTCTTCGACCCTTTTCTGACTGTATTCGCATCAGAAGTGGTTGTCTTTGTCTGTTCAACTCTCGCACTTGTGTCGGTTCGGAAACTGCATGTCCCACATAGACGGTTTTCGTTTAAATATAAAGCTTCAATCCGAAATTCGTTCCCTTTTATGTCCATGTTCTTCCCTTACCTTGAATCCGAACTTCCTGTGTTCAATGGAGATTGTTCTCATTTTGCTATTGTGTATCTCGTGTGTTTGGCTCATCTGATTTTGTTTTGTTATTGTGTTTACTGTCTGTGTTGATGTTTAGGGTGTGTTTACTGTCGTTGAATCTCGTGTGGGGGTGTATCTGTCTCTGTTGTGTCTCTCCTGTGTTTTGTGCGAAAGAGTACAGAAATGGATTTTCAAACTATGGAGTTAGACCATATATATCATTAGAGTTGTGTGTTATAATTATGGATTTCGCCTGTGCGTGCAATTTCTACTGTTCATTGCTGTAATTGTATTTGTGATTAGTGGTTAATGCACTCTATCGAGTTTGAATTGATGTGTAGTTTCATTTATCTCTAGGAGTGACTTTAAATTCTATTCATTCCCTTCTAATCTTCTATTGCAATTAAGAGTCTGCATTGGCTTTTGTTATGCTTTATTATTGGTGGTTCTAAAGATTACAAAACAATTTACATACTTCCTTTTGTTTAGGTTGCAGTTAGATATGTTGTTTATACTTGATTGCTCTTCCCTTAATCTTCATATTCATATTCACTTCACCGGGTAATCCTCTTGTTCTTCTTATTCATAATAAATTTAGTTTCGATCATTTTTTTAAAGCAAAATTTCTGGCGGTTTATATTGAACGAAATTATATTATCAATTTTTTAAGTTCATCAACTTCATTAAATTAGATGGAAATAGAGAGTGTTAGATTGAACATTAATGGATTTAAGGGCAGGTTATACCTAAATTGTTTCGTAATTCTTAAAATTAAAATATTTATATTTCTTCTGGTTATAAGATTAATGTATTTGCACTAAATTTTCAACTTAATTTTATATTGCTGATTTGAGTCCTGAAATTTGTGCTTAATGGATTGATTTTCTATCAAAATTGGGCCTGTTGGAAGCTAAAATTTAAGCCTTTTTTAAAAATCATTGCCCAGATCTATTTATTAGAGATGCATCCCATTTTTAGATTGCAAATGTTGTTTTGATCTGTTTCCTTCCTGTAGTTAGTTAAGTTTGTGAAGTTTTTGTATTCATTTGAGGGTTGTTTAACCTTAGTTTCCTTTTTCGCCTATAAATTTCAGCTTTTGGTGCCTTTTGGATTGTTGTGTGTTGCGTGTTTAATTATAAATTGTCTCTCTATTTTTTTGCTTTCTTTGTATGTATACTAATGATAATAATGATCACACCTAAGCTTGATTTATTTGATTTGTTAGTTAGAGGTCCCTTCTTAAACACAATTTCTTTTGCTGGTAGCATCTACAGCTCAGAATGAAGCAAATATGACTGCAGCTCTAGCCAAATGCATTGAGTTAGCCTACCTAGCTCCAATATAATATGCATTCACCTCACTTTTCATACTGGCAGGGATACTTATAATCTGCATTCTTCATAGGCTGTTTGGAATTTTGGATAATCACAAAGGAAAGAAAGAAGTGTTTAAATTTCTTTTTATACCTTTTTTTGAACAGTCCACCACTTCACCAACATCCATTTTGAATGAATATATAGTTGTGATCTCTTACAATTTGTTTTTAATGTGTGATTTTTGTTAAAATGGTTTTTTTTTTATTAAATATATATTTTAGTTTATATAATGAAATATTGGTTGATTCTCCAACCTGAATCTGTATAAAGTTTAGAATTAACATCTCCTGGATACTAATGCTCTGATTCATAACAGGGTGAGCAACTTATAGGGCTGGAAGCAACTTATAGAGCCTGTCATAGTCGGCGGCCCCAAACAACCCCCCTTCGTCCAGCTAGCCCACGCTTGTGGCTATCTACTGGCCATGATGCTCTCTGCAAAAGGGATGGTCCCGGAGTACCAGTTAAAATGATTCAAAAGGTTTCTCGGTAGCGTTTGAGATAATGTTGCACATATGTGAGTCAAAGCCAATTCATTTTGATCTATCCTCAATTTCTATTAGTTGTTCTTCCGGTGAATTATAGGTATTTCGTTGAATTTTATTGCTCCTGGTCCTTGTGAACTGAGTTTGTTTCTTTGAAAAGAGATGGACTGTGACAGTTTTATCAATGATTGATTCTTATATATATTTTTTTTGGTATTAATGCTTTTGTCTGGTTTATTGGCATTCTCACTTCTATTGCTTGTCGATGATATTTGTCATTGTCCTTTGAAGGTGGTATCTTATTTGGTTTCTCTTGTCGTCTCTAAATCCATTCAAGTGAATTCAATTCTGGATGTTTTCATTCTTCTGCGTTGCTGTATGATTTGATGTTTTCCAGTTCTTATTCATCCCTTCGATTTCCACTTCCTGTATTCTGCTTTGAATTCCATTCTTAATAATCCCTCTTTTTTTCCCCCAAAACCCTCCATTTTTTCAAACATCTTAGAGGTTAATTGAAGCGCAACGGCCATGGTCGGTTGCAGACTGGCGGATTAATTTATCAAGCCCTTTTGTTGGATTCCACCTTCAGTTCCCCTCTCGCCTTCATTCAAGAGAATTGGTACTCGGGTGTTTTGGCTCCTGTTCCAGCGCGCACACAATTTATGGTTCCTACTCATTCTCCTTGGTTAGTGAAAACTGGTGCTTATGACCAAACAGCTGGATGAGAACATGGTTTTGGTGGGTGTTGTATTGAACTACATTTTTTTTAATCTACTTCTGCTTCAATTTTATAATTTTATACTAAAGCTTCTTTCTTTTCACTATAGGTTTTTCTTAAATTGCAACAGGACTAAGAACAACTGTTCTGCTACTTATGTGCCGGGCTTCAGATCTAGCTTTGCAAGCTACGTATTTGGACTCTAGAGGTACACATTTTCATTTCCTTTATAAGAGTTTCTTGTCATCCGATGTCATTTATTACCTATTTTAATCTGAAGAGTGTTTTAAGTCGGATTTTGTAATAGCGTGTGTGTTTGAGAAAGAGGGGTACATCAAATGCAACTCCTCCTATGTATGCACAATTATCTACTATGCATTAAGTGTGCTAACCAGACTACCAATTAAAATTATGTGGGCTATGATTGGCTCACTAACTACACTATGCCAGAATCATATGTTGATTTTAACCTGATGCTTTTTACAAATCTATCCTGTGCATTTTTTTTTAAAAAAAATTGGGTTTTATAATTTTACTTCTACATGGTTACAGAAATTACAGTGTTGCTAGGAACCATTAGGAAATGAAAACCTTAAAAATATCCCAATAGATAAGCTAAGGTTTCCTCTCGCTTGCATGTGATAACCTTAAGAATCATATGTTGATTTTAACTTTAATGATATTCACTTAAGCAGCACATCATATTTGATGTCTCTATCAGATTACTTACATGTGATTTAGATAATAGATTAGTGCTTACAAGGTTACACACTTACGCATCATATACTCTCGCAGTCATTGATATGGTTGCCAGGATTATTTGGCAGTCAAAGTTGGAATAAGCCAGAAATGGTATTACACTATTACATGAGGCTGGAATAAAGCAGCAGAAAAAAAACCTTTCATTTTTTTTGCAGATGTTTACATGTTCCTTTTTCGGGGAGTAAATACTAGAAGGAAAAGATACATCTGTTCAAACTTCAAGCCGATTTCTTATAATATTGGAGTCAGTTGGCTGGAATATTTAGAGTTCTGTCATATTGCTTCTTAAAGTTAATACTCAAAACATTTTTCGCTTTGACACCATAGCCACAACAAGGCTCAAGAGCTGACCGCCAATCTGCTGGGGTATCAAATCGACCACCACCCACCAGAGTACAACCGCAGGATGAAGAGCCTCCATCTCCTACTTCTAGCACATCCTCAAATCAGCACCAAAGGGAGGTAGAACAGAAGGTGAGCTCCACACCAGCTCCACCGGCAGCTGCGCCTGCTCCTCCGCCTGCCCGAATTCCACCAAGAAGATTGATCTCCGCCCTTGCAATCTCCACTTCGAAGCTGAACAAGACAACACAAAATTCTAATCCTAAAAGCTCCAACCATTCAAGTATTCAACGCTAAAGAATACATCATCACAACCCGCACCTGAGAGCTCCAACCAATCAGCTGCAAATGAGGCAGTCTCAATGCAGATTGACACTGTTCCGTACAATTTAAAGAATCATTTGAGTTTGATTTTCTCAATTGTAATTATTTATATCCTTTTGTTATCCTTACAAAATTTGTAATAAATTATAGGGGTTTTTCTCAATCTGGCAATACCAATACAACAACTTGCCACTTTTAATTCTATTATCAAATTATAAAAACACAATTGAAACTTATGTCTAAGCCATTCGAACATGTTTACACTTATAGTAATCTTTTTAAATTTTTTTTATTCTTGAATAAATTTAACGATTTTAACCGCTAAACTAAATAAGCCAGACAACCGGCATGGGCGCGTGGATGTACCTAGTCTCTCTATATATAAAAGCGGCCATGAACACAAAGTTGTGTTACCATTTTACCCTTATTCTTTACCTAGGAGATATGATAATTACTAAATTGCCATCACGGCTTTCCTCTCCCCAATCCGACTCCTTCAATCCTTATGCTCTGCTCATTCTTCTACCGTTCTCTCTCTCTGGTTCTTCTTCTTCTCTTGCGCCACAAGCGAGTTTCTAGGGCTTCAGAATTCGGATTTTCCATTCGTGGCGGTCGAATTCGATATCCCGAAGGACGATTTTGGTGCGATTGAGGTCGATTTGAAGAGCTTCGACTTGATTAACGCCTGGATCTCAAACTCAAGGAGCCCTAACTTGGTGATTCCTGCGGACGATTCAGCCTATTCTCCACCTCCGGTGCCGGCACCTACACAGGGAACCCTAGATTGATTCTCACCGATCGAAAGTAAGAATTACATCTCATTCACAGGACTTCTCGAACTTTTCATTGTGTTCGATATATTGATTCACTGAAGATAGGTTGTTTATTACAAATGCAACCCTAGATTAATCAGAGGGAAATTGGAGAAAATAAATAATAATTATTAAGCCCCTAATTAAATATCTAACCTAAAAAGCAATCCATAATGAAATGTGTAAGCTAAAAATCAGGAATAAGTTCAACTGGAGCTCGATCAATTGAATTTCTATGAGTTATTGCCCAAAAATTGCTCAAGAATCAGAAAATGGTATGATTGATATATGATTTCTCATTCTAGATTTTATTGTTCAATTCAACAGAATGTCCTTTTAAGTGTTCTTGTTACTCTATTCCGGTTTGTTGAAGGTTCAACCTCACAAGGTAAGTTGTTTTGTATTTTTGTGCTGTTTTCCTTTTTTAGTTTAGCTTCTACTGATGCTTTACTCAGATACTTTGCTCTACTTTACCTAACTTCTACTGATCAGTTTTAGTCCATAGAATTAAACTAATTCATGGTAGCAGTTCAGTTTGGGTTGAAATAGACTATCTGGTTATTTTGAATTAGGGATGTGCCCTATGTTAGGCAGAACTAAATGTCGAAGATGAAGCTAATCTAGAAAGGAAGAGATAGATGCAACATTGTGCTGGTTAGTAGTTATTGCACATGATTATACGTCTTTTGTCTTTTGTAATTTTCATTGTTTCTGGATTACTAACAGTGACTAAATTGCTAAAAAAAGAACATTAGTTAGGTTGTTGTCATGGTAAAATGATTCTTTTAACAATAGCTATGAAGGAATTCATACAACTATCAACTATAAATCAATTTTTTTTTTGCTGGTTTGCCTCTAATTTAGACTAAATCAAACATGTGATTTGTTCGATTGTTAAATTTTAAACTTCTTTCTGCACTTAGAAAACGACCTTAGAAAGAACTATCATAAACTAAAATTTATAATATCTACTCTTAGGTTATGCTTTAATTTTTCACATAAATTACATTAGTAAATCATTGCATAAATACTACTTTAATTTAGATTATTACATTTTCTTATTATCAGGCTTCAAATGAGGTATCCACATTACCTTTTCTTTTGATGAAATATATGAATCAGTCTTCTGCATTATCAATTTTTCATCTATTTTGATCGAAATAAGAATGCTCAAAATTGGAATAGTTAGGTTTCTTGATCAGCTAACACGATCAAGCTGACCTATAACATTTTATGAGTTGAGCAAAGTCAAGTTTTGTCAGGGTTATGAACAACGTTAGGTGGGTTCTATGGGATGGGGGTGCCGGACGGTCTCTTTATTTGTTGTATCATGGCTGGTTTTAGGCAACTCAACCTCTTTTCTGGGAATTACGCTAAATTCCGTAATTTTATCATAGAATTGTCCCTAAGATAATGTTTATAAGATATTGCTGCATTATCTAGCTTTTGCTAAAATATTGACATTTTTTTTTATTAAGGTTTATGGAATTGGCCTCTATTTTAGAGCCTAAAAGACCACCGAAAACAGATAAAATTGCAATTTTGGTCGATGCTGTGAAAAGGACGACCCAATTGAGGACCGAAGCTCAAAAGTTGAAGGAATCAAATTCAAGTTTACATGAGAAAATTAAGGAGTTTAAGGTCTGTATTTACATTCTTAATGATATAACATGTGTTTCATAACCGTCATTGTTCATCTCTGTTTGTTTATCTTGTGGGATTAAATTTGTTAGAAAGTGAAGTGTTTCAAGGATAACAAACAGAAGAAGTGAATTTATCTCATCTTATAATCGGACATAATAACACATAAATGATATTAGGCCCCGTTAATATATGTAATCTCCTTTAACATTATTGAACCTGTTCAGGTCGAGAAGATTGAACTTTGAGATGAAAAGCAAAGGCTAAAGAGCGAGATGGAGAAGCTGGAGCAACAACTGCATTGCAAGTGTGATTCTTAATTCAGATGGTCCGTGGGAAGCTTTTTTGCTCCCTTCTGCTCTCGCCTGTATAACACCCTTATATGATTCTCCTTGGTCTTTCGACTCTCTCCAATGACGGATGCCTGTCAATTCAACTTTCCTCTCAGATTTATACACTATGTAGGCTATTCTATTCAGCATCTCCATTCATCTTTGATAGAAACATAGACATATCTATTCATCTTTGACGGAAAAACAGACATCTATATTCATCTTGTATAGACACAAAAGGGTTGAGTTACCACGTGCGAAGCACGTGGTAATGCAACTAGTATATATAAAAGGGAGACTTTGGCCAAAAGCTGTGTTACCATTTTGCCCTTACTTTGGTCTATGAGATTTTCAAAATTACGAAATTGACATTCCATTGCCTTTCATCATCTACGCAACTCCTGGCTCCTACAGTCCTACTCCTTTCCTTCCCCAAACCCTACTCTTCCAAGCTTCTCCACTCCCTTCCCGGCGCCGATTCCAGAAATTGACGGCGACTCCGGCGGCTCCGGCAACTATGACATTGACGATGACGAAATCGACAACAAGAACTTCAACATAAAGTATGAGCCCATCTTCTTCTCCTCCTCCTCCTCCCGCGCCTCTCCCGGCTCCGTCTCCGCCGCCGACCTCGAGATCGAGATGGTCCACAGCAAGAGCTTCGTCTCCACCTACGGATAGGACTCCGATATGGTCGTGAATTACAGGATCGACGAAAAGGAATTTCATATTATCAGTTTGCTCGATTGCGATTTCTTCATCCGGAAGCCGCCTGATCCCGAAGGTAACAGGTTTTGTTGATTGAAATGACAATTTTCTAATTGCAATCGTTTGTTTCACTTAAAATTTATGTCTATGGTCTATGACAAGTAGATTATATTGCTAATTTACAAAAGATGATAGTTTGATCTCTAACCCCTCTCTCCCTTTAGGTTAGGTTTTTAAATTGTTTAAATTAGCTTAGTTTGTCTAGGCATGGAGATTTTTGAGCAATTTAGATACAAGTTTTGCAAAATAAGCAAAATTTAAAGTGCATATGGATATGCTCACTCTTCTGATTGTAGCCCGACAAGCCACCCGTATAACTGTTTTGAGAATTGAGGTATTCAGTGAGGTACCACCCAACTATATTTTTTTGTAAATGTCCGTTGAATAGCTGGAATTTAGTGATCGAAAGTAAGAATCTCATTAATAGAACTTGTCGAACTTTTCATCGTGTTCGATATTTTGATTCAATTTGTTTTGTGGGGGTTAAGTTGCATCAGTTTAGATCACTTTAAGATTTACTAATCTTAAGTTGTTTGCCATTTTGCCTTTCATATTTTGATATAATCTTGTTTTTTGATGCAGTAGATCTCAATACATGTTTGATAACTAATTTAGTTTTGCAAGTATTTCTTCGAATTTGTTCTCCGGTCTCAATTTAGCTAAGCAACCTTTTTTTTTTGGCTCATTCACAAATATAGGGTTAAATTTGTCTGAAATGGGTTGCATGCCTGAAATGGGTTAAATTTTTAAAATAAGTTGCATGCCTGAAATGGGTTAAATTTGTCTGGTATGTAGCTCAAATTGTGCATTTGGGCTGAATTTGTGTGAAAATTTGTGCTGAGTTAGCTAAAATTTTAATTGAATTGCATACATCAAATGGATTTTGTTTGTGCTCAAAAGTGGCTTAAATTGTGCTGAATCTGAATGTGTGAAAATTTTATGTTGAGAGTTTGCAGAAATTTGAATTGGATTGAATACCTCAAATGGGTTAAAATTGTGCTGAAAAATGGATGAAAAGTGGCTCAAATTCTGTGAAAATTTATTTTTAAAGTTTGGTAAAAGTTTTCTTTTTATGTATGTTCCTCATTAAGGTGGTTTTGGGTGAGGCTCTTTTTAACCACGCTACTAACAGAAGCTTTTGTTCTTGCTGACAGATCTCAACTAATTAATAGCGATGATGCTACAGATGACGATAATGATGAGCTGAACTTGGATAAGTTAAATGAACTCGAAGCAAGCTTGACAAAAACGTCAATCCTAATGCAATCACATTATAGCATCAAAGGATTGAACGTTAGCTCTGAGTTTACTTATTTATTGAGCAAGGCCTTCCCATAAGCATACCATTTTGCATTCCATATGCTCTTGTTAGATTGACTCAAAGGTTCTATGAAATGCATCATGCATAGCCTAAATTTAGTTGAAAACCACTTTTTACATGCTTCAAGTTTTTATTATAATTGAGCAGGTCAAAATCCAAAGATGGAAATTTCCTTAAGAAGATGATAATTTTTTTTTTAAAGTATACTGTATTTATTAGATAAACATATGGGTTAGAGTTGAATTTTTTTTAAATCTATATTCAGGTCCTTGGGACTGATGACTTGATTTCATACCTGAACAAATATAACTTGGAGCTCGAACCTCAACTTGATACATTCGTTGGGAGGTATGATCTTTTTCATTGATTTGATGTATCTTGAGTCATATATGGTTGTTCATCTTGTTGCAGTCCACAAAATGGCACTAATAGGAATTAATGAATATTTCTCCTGAGGTTATCCATGTTTCTTTATTTATTTCATTGAATATCTAAAATAAGCGTGGTTCAGATTGCTATTAGTTAGCTCTATTCTTCTGAGTGGAAAAAAGGTCGATTTTTTTTATTAATTTACACCCATAAGCAATGCTTTGTTTCATTGCAGGCTATTGACTTCCTTGACAAGTTCCTTTGGTATGATACTGATCATCAAGACAGGCTTACAACAAAAGAAGCAATGGTACTCCTCAATTGAACCACTGATGATGATATTTACTGGGATTTTTTTTTTTTGGTTTAACGTTTACTGGTGAAAACCTGGACAGTCTTTGGAGCTCTGGAACATGAATGAGAATAAGACCATGACGCAATCGGCACACGAGGGACTGATAGCTGCATTGACCGTATCAAGCGTGACATGTCTGGTGGCTGCGGGTAGCCATGACAAGATTGTGAAGCTGTGTAAGTGAATCTAATCATCTGATAGCATAGTGAATTATGTTAAACTTGGCTGTTTTTGCAGTTAGTGCCTTTTGACCTAAGAGAGGCATTGCCTGGCTTCTTTATTTCATGTTTATAGGTCTTAACTTAGGTTGCTAATAATGGAAACTGGTTTGTGTATGAATCCAAGCTGCAGTTGAACTGCTACCCTGTCATTTTGGTTGGTTTAAGAGAGAAATTTTACTCATTGATTAGTTTTTTCCCCCCCAAGCTACCACCTTGTTGATAAGGAGCGAATGCTAACACGGGAGTTAGCATCAAGCCATCTACCCTTTTTTTAAACTGATTTTTTTTGGATATACATTCAGGGTGTCAGGGATATTGTAGCTTGAAGCTCAAACCTTGTTTCTGGTAATTCCTTTTAGAGTGATGTTCTTTAGTGGACTTATTTCCAAGCATTAGTGATGTTCTTTGTAGCTACTTATAGGCAGACCTCTCTCATGGTTTGCAGTTTAGGTTTACTTGAATAGGAGATTTAACAACCGTTGAAATATAGATTAAGACGAGTACTATGTTGAAGTTTTCAGAGGACTTACTAAGAGCCTGAGCAGTAGTTAGCCTCTTTATTGACAAATTCAACTGCATCTGTTGACAAAGATGGCCAAGGGGCCTCGTCAAAAATTGGGTTTGCCTTTAGAACCGCCCGGAATATTCTAGACTCTGTGCTAGCCTAAAAGGGGCGATTTCCATAGAGAAGAATATAAGCAATCACACCAAACACCCACCAAAACTTATGGCTTTAAACACAAGTATCATTGTGTGCGAGAAGTAGATGAAGATAATAACTAATAAGAGCATCTTCCCCCGTAAGCCATAGTGGCTAGGGGAAATAGCCTACTAAAAGAGAATATTCTATAAAATATTCTCTTTTTGCCTATAATACGACTTTGTTGTTCCTACCGTAGGCCAATTTTAGTAGGCTAAATTTTCTATAAATACTAATATAATTTAGAACTTTTACATCTTATTTCTGTCACTTGATTCTATCTTTAATACATTAAGCAACATAATATTTATTTTTATTATAATTTTGATGAATCTATATTAAAAAAGATTAATGTCATCTTCTAAAAATATTGTTTATGAAATGATAATTTAAATATGTCAAATATTATATTCATATCGAAGAACTCATGAATATTTTTACAATACTACAACTTTTATTTTTAATTAAAAATCATAACTATATAATATATAGATTTATAATTGTATTATTTATAGATTTACATAAATATTAAACACTTTAAATAAATCAATAAATAAATAAATTGCATTTGGCCTTCCAAAAGAGGAAGCCAAATTTAGCCTTTGTTTTGGAAATAGGCCAAAAACAAAAAGGCTAAAATGAGTTTTGGCCTAGGGTGGGAGTAAAATTAGGCCAAAACCCATTTTTTGGCTTACCATGGGAGATGCTCTAAGAGGAAACAACATACTCTATTAATGAGCCCCATTAGAAAGTTACAGGTTCATAATCTTTGTTCTATGAATGAAGCCATCTTTTTATTGCCCTCTCATCAGCAATATGAATTCGAGTTTGCTAAAATCTTAACCATATGTATGTTTCTTTTTGTGAATTTTGACAGGATGGTTATGGTGTTGAACAAAAGGAGATTGCATCATCACCATCCCCATTTTTCAAAGGGTCCCCTCCAACAAGGGTATCCAGCCGGATTGTACAGGATGATAATTTCAGGAACTGGAGAAGCTGTCAGTTTTGAGCTATTTTTATCATAATGATTATCCTACTGTGGAGGCTCTTGCGAAGACATTAAAGGTGTCTCAATTAGGTTATTTCTAGGAGCAATTTCAGCTGATAGGTCCAACCAAACATGGTTCCCTCTCTATGCAGGACCTCAAGACAATAAGCTCCAGTTGATCATTCTATTGTTTCATTGCTCAGTTTTTGAGCTCTTTAAAATTGAAATAATACAAATGCTCTTAATAATTACGGTCACTCGCGTGCGAACACGCGAGGGGTTCAACTAGTATAAACTAGTTGAAATAAAATTGTATATCCACATCCTAGACCACTTATATATTCAAATAAAATTGTATATCCACATCCTAGAAAAAACCCAAATTTCAATTATATATTCACATCTTGATCGTCCGTTTGAATTAATCTAACAACCCACAATCTAGATCCTTGTGAAGTATTGTCCACCAATACTAGAAATTGTATTTTTTTTTTTGTAAAAAGCGACCACTTTCTTAGAGAAGTCCTATCTAGCAGCCTGCGGGTAGATTCGCGGCCTGCTTCTCCCTTCTCCATTTACCTTGGTAATGTGAATAAAAAAAAAGCTGGTGAAATAAGCAACAAGAATACATGGCATAGCGGTATGATGTTTACTTGACCTACTCTTTGATCTACAGTTTGATTCTCAGTAGAGGTAAGTATTTATTTGTTCAATGTTTGACATTTTTTTTAAAAAAAAAGAGACCTCTTTCTTAGAAAGCCTATGTAGCATCCGGCGGGTAGTTCCGCGGGCTGCTCCTAGTTGATCTACCTAGGGGTGTTATTCGAGCCAAACGAGCCGAGCTTCGCATGTTCAAGCTTGTTCATTTGTTAAACGAGCTCGAGCCGAGCCGAGCCTAATTTTTAAACGAGCTTTTTATTTTGTTCGAGCTCGACTTGTTTAGGAAATGAACGAGCTCGAGCCGAGCTTTTTTCGAGCTGTAAGTAGTTCTACTTGGTAATAACATGTAAACTTAAAGGAAATTTTAGAAATTCCATAGAATTCGAGCTTTATTCGAACGAGCCGAGCTTAAAATTTTGTTCAAGCTCGACTTGTTTAAATAAATGAGCGAGCTCGAGTCGAGCTTTTTCGAGCCGATCCCAAGCCGAGCTCGAGCTCGAGCTGTTCAGTTCATATAACAGCCCTAGATCTACCGTTCGATTCCGGGTAGAGGCAATTTTTTTTTTTTACAATGTCTGTAGTAAATAAATATAAATTATAATTAATATTGTAGTAAATAAATCCATTTCCAATATATATTCCCAACTTTATATTATATGCATCATATGATTCATATGTAAGTTGGACATAAAATATATTTTCTTTTATGTTTTAAAAATATTAATTTGTTATACTCCGTATTATTTAAATTTTATTTTTAAGAACACTAATTGATATTACAATTAGTGTTCTTAAAAATATTAATTTTATTTTTAAAAATATTAATTTGGAGATGAGGAGTTAGAATAATTTATGAATTTGTAATTGAATAAATTGTGAAGTTATAATTCAAACCCTTTTATAGGAAAAGTAAAAGTTAAAAAACATCATTATTAACCTATGCTAGAAGTAGGGTACTCATTACCTACTTTTCAGATTTTAATTTCCTTTTATTTATTTTAATTTTTTGTGAATTTTACATAACAACCCAAAATTTGGGTAAGCTAAGTATTTTCCCTTCATACTTTTTTTTTTCCTCTTTTCTTCCTCTTTTTTTTCTGGAAAACTGAAGCGCCCCAGTCTCTCTCCCACGTCCCACCACCTGAAAGTCTGAAACCACCACATCTACTTGATCTCAATAGAAAGAATGAAGCGGTAAGGGCGTATATGAGGGGGCGAGGCTCTGGTGGTTACTAGTGGGCGAGGTCCGGTGGTTACGAGGGTCGAGGGGTGTGAGCGGTGTCGTCGAGAAGAGCTCCGGTGGTTAGGACTTAGGATATCTTATTAGTCTGCAGCAGCTGGAAACTTACTAATGCAGATTTCCAGTTCTGCTGCATAAGTTGAATTTTGAATGTCCTTGGGCTGAAATTTAAGTGTGTTGATTTTTTTTATGTGAAACATTACCTTCTCAATTGTTTACATTCGGATTTGTGTAGCTTAAACTATATCCAACCATTGCACTGGATTTACTATGTCCATGAGTTGGCAAAGCTTAAGAAATCTGTAAATGATGAAGCAGATGAACTTCGATCTGTGAGTTTCTTGTCTTTTTTCGCCCCCGCCTATGCAAATCTTGCGCCTGATTTGATTGTATTTGGCTTTAGGAATTTCAAGACCTGAGGACAACCCTTTTGCAGCAGCAAGACGATGTAACTGATGGTTTGAAAAACCTTGGGGTAAGAATTCACCTTGATGCAATATGCCCTCCCTTTTTATAGTTGTAGGATACTTCGAAGGAGCCTCCGATACCACTGAATAAAGATGTAAAAGAGGGCATTAGCAAAGATTATGGTGTTCGAGCAAATGAAGAAGATGATAAGGCTGAGTGTTGGTAGGGGGAAATTGTACTGGAATTGAAACTATGCTCAAACTACACGATGTTTGAAGGACTGGAAAAGAAGTGAATATAGTTTATGATCTATGAATGACTCTACCTAGATCCATATTTGATTATTGCAGGGGATGGGTAGGTTTGTAACTTTGGAGGCCTTTTCCATTTTAGGACATTATCATATAGGTTGGTAAGTTAGAACTTGGAAGCATTATTTATTGATATATACATCTATTATTTTATTTTATTTTTTTGAAAATTTTAAGGTAGTGATGGGAAAGTGCCACATCAACATCGTGTCGAACTGTAAAACAAATTCTTATAGAATGGTATTTGGGTAACAATAGTTAAAGGATGGTTTACTTGTAGAATTAGGAAGCCACCGCTGGGCACCAAAGAAATGGACTCTGCAGGTGAAAATGGACACTTTCATGTGAAAATCAAAAGCCTATGGAATTAGGATGTGAATTCTCCCTTGACTCTGTATGCTATTAAAGCTTTGGTTTCCATCTATTTCGAAGCCTCTAAAGAAATGAAGGTAGCTTATAGATTACATTATTTGATACCGAGTGCAATTTTTTTGGTTTCCATCTATTTCTATGGTTAATCTTTGCTTTTATTCTTATTTCTTGGTTTTTTTTTTAAAAATAAATTGACAAAAATAAAAACCAAATCAATAAAGCGATTTTAGCAATGTTAAGAGTAAATTGTTCAAATCGATCTATTTTAGCATTATGCACTAAAAAAAATCATGTACAATAAAATGATATATGTACTTATAAGTCCCGTGCGTGATGCTGCAACATAGATAATATAGATAATAAAGCAATAATTTATAAATCCCGTGCATTGCGTACGGGGTACTGAACTAGAAGATGACATGCTGACACTCTTACTGTCATCCCAATATGAAAATTTAATGATAAAGTCTCTATTTAAAAATCTGAAATAGATAAATATGAAAATCCAGAAACTTTAGTATATAACAGAATCTAGCAAGTTTACTCTTGCATCGAGTAACTTGTCATCATGCTGCTCTCTTTGTTTCATTTTTCTATTGGCATTTGCATCGAGTAATCTGTCATCATTCAGCTGTATTTGTTTCATTTTTCTATAGGCATCTCATATCTTGAGCTTAATTGTTTGAATTTTCCATGTCTAAAGAGTACCTCTTGAACTATGATCAACTATGGCTTTTTTGCCCAAATCTTTTATTTTTTGATGTCTAATGGTTTTGCCTATTATGAGTTTGGTCTTCGATGTTCATCCTTCTAATTTTCAATGTAATCAAACGCAGCATATCTGTGTGTTTCCTAATTTCCTTCTTTATCCCTTTTATATAAAAAAAAATTCAGGATTTTTTATTTCTTCTAATGTAACATTTACTTAATAAATTGTGTCACAATTTAAGCCTATTTTTCTTATAATTTTTTTGAATTTTTCTTAAATGTATATTATTATCATCTTTTTCTTAGTTTTTGTTATTGTTGTTGTCTAACAGTTTATCAGATTTTAATAATTGTCCTGGAGATATTATGACGAGTACTATGTTTTATACATCGTTTAAAACGCATTGATTAATATAATAACATCTGGAAAAAAATATGAGTTTACTTAGGGT
Organism: Persicaria tinctoria; assembly: GCA_037127255.1. Taxonomy (NCBI): domain Eukaryota; kingdom Viridiplantae; phylum Streptophyta; class Magnoliopsida; order Caryophyllales; family Polygonaceae; genus Persicaria; species Persicaria tinctoria. The sequence goes on from JBANSL010000015.1 coordinate 1,160,699, forward strand.
TTTTTTATGGAAAGATGGAAAGCTCCATCTTTTGCTAATTTTGTATACAATTCAAAAAAATTGAATGACAAATTTTCATAAAGTAGAATTAATTAGGGTTATTTTGGCAACTAACACATTATGAATATCTAATTAGCTAACTAGCACCTAAACAAAATTAATTAACTACCCTATCACCCTTCCCAAATTGACTATCAAGGTCAACGGTCAACCTGTTTGACCGTTGACCGGTCAACGTTGACCAACTCTTTCGGGTTTTTTTTTTTTTTGTGACATATTTTGTGATGTCAATTTTTGTCGTTTTGATGCCATTATTTGTCGTTTTGATGCTATTTTTTTTACATTTTATTTTCGCTTTGGTGCCACTTTTATAATAAAATGGATTGATGACACTTTTTTAATGCCATTTTTTTCAAACCTTGATGACATTTTTTGTTTACTGAGATGTCCCGTTGACTATTGATGTCATTTTTTTTACTATTGACTACTGATGACACTTTTTTATGTCAATTTTTTTATGATATTTTTACCATGATGTCATATTTTTTCAAAGTAGTGTTTTGATGACTTTTTTTCTTTAATGTGATGCAACTTTTTCAAAGTAGTGTTTTGATGCCATTTTTCTAATGTAATTATTTGATGGCACTTTTTTAATCAAATCGTTTGATGCCACTTTTTTTTTAATTTAATCAATTGTATATCGATATATTTTCATCAATTCTATTCACCGATGACACGTTTGTGATTAAACTTCATTGATGCAATCATTTGTGGTGATATGTTTATTACATTTTTATCCATTGATGACATTTGTGATTACACTTTATTGATTTCAATCATTCGTGATGACATTGTTTGTTGATGACATTTTTATTGATAACAATTTTTATTTACTATGATGCCACTTTGTTGATGACATTTTTATTGATAACAATTTTTGTTTACTATGATGTCACTTTGCTAAGACGTGTCATCAACTAAAAAACACAAGATCTTTGGAGCTTAAGACGTGGAATTAAGATGGTATAACTTATTGCACATAAAAAACACAAGATCTTTGAAACCATGACAATAATACCAGTTGTAAACGTAAAATCACCTATTATAAAATGTCATCAACTAAAAAAATGCATCAACGCAAGTAATATAAGGTGGAATCAATGAAATCAATACAAGGGGGCATCAATGTAACCATCCGAAAATTATATAAAAAATAATATCAAACGAACGATCTCTTTTCATATATCACAATCAATACAAGGTGCTTACCAATTTTTGTTTTTGCTAATCAGTGGCTAGATTGACCAAAATTAAATTGACACAGTGATTGACCAAAAACACATCCAATCTAATTCCAACGTCACCACAAATCCCCAAAAAGTTCCGAGCTTCAATCTTCAAACAAGACAAACCCACAAACATCCTCTTATTAATTGATCAGTGGACAATCTTTGGAAGCAACTATAACTTCCGCGATGTCCCTCTAACTAAGGAAAGAGTGAAGGCCTGAAAACCAAGCGATCGCCTTCGATCGAAAGTAATAACCATCTCCCAACAGCCACCACATCACAGCAACCTCAGGTCAAAATAGTTACCAGATCTGCATGAAAATAGATTGACCTTCTTAGGTAATATATACAAACTCTACTCTTAAACATCCTTGATGTTGCTTTGTACTCGTAAGTAGCGAGTGAGGGGAGTATATGCATGTTTGTATATGCTTCTTTTACTCTAATTTGTACGTTTCTTGATCAACTAAGTATTCCAATTTAAAATGTGTTGAATTTCAGTGTGTAGATACATGTGGTTTCAAAAAGAAGTATAGAACGCTTTGCTCATCAAAGTAATTAAGGTTTTGAGATAGGCAAAATCAATGCCATTATATATAAGAGTGAAACCGACATATCTTTTGATGAAACCAAGTGCCAATCACTGCATAAAATTTCTTCAATATAGCAACCTCAGATTTAGAAATTAACCCTCAAATACACCCAAGTAGCTCATGAATAATAACTCACAATCATTAAAAAAAATTTAAAAAAAATCAAGCACCAATACGTAAAAGAAGGAATGATATATGTGTGAAAATGTGAATCAAGATTATTCAATGAAGAAGAAGATGTAAGTGGAAGCAAGATTGTACAAGGACTCAGATGTCACTTGGGAAAAAGGCTTACCTGCTTCCACAAAGAACCAACGTAAAATGCTTCAAGTGAGTGTTTAACCTGACCATAAGTGAACAGGTGTACATCCTCAAATCCTACCCTGTCAACAAAATCAGTGGTTACTGATCAGTATGTGAAATTAGGCTAGAGTAAATAAGAAGAGATGCTATGAATATTAACTGAAATGAAACACAAACTGCAAACTGGAAACCTAATAGGCAGAACATCAAGACTATCATACAAAATACAGGCGAGAAGACAACAATCAAAGAGAGCAAATGATCAATTTCTAAAAGAAAGAATAGCATATCTATGGCATATCAGATGGTAAACTTAGTATATTGGACAAAATATTACTGGTGTCTTTACTCATCTACCTTTCAAATTGTCATTGACTTCCAAAAGCCATAAAATCCCCAATTGTTGAAGCAATTTGATCACATAATCCATATCAGACGAATGTAAAGACACAAATTAAACGCACAAGAGAAAGTGTCATCAATTTCAAATCTGGTAAGGAACCACAACCCGTGCATAAGACGAAGAAAACACTCATCAGTTTTGATTCCGAAAACTCTCCTCTTAACTAGGATAGAAGATGAAGAAAACACTGATCAGTTTTGATTTTAGTTGGACATCAAGCAAGGAATCACAGCCTAGGGCAACATAACTTGTATAAAATCAGTTGAACAACATGAAATCTGCTAAGCAATATTTTCCCCTTTTGAAGAAAATATTACCTATAAAGACAATCCTAATATTTGGAAGCTAAAGGGGATCTTCAATTGAAAGAACACAAACTATTGCGAGCTACATGTAGCAAACCATATCTTATTCACACCACAAACACAATGTCATGTAATCAAGCACAAGAAGTTAAATCACATTGTATTTTTCTAGCTACCAGTTCACAATCCATGAACATGTAGCATCAAAACCTAAGGAATCATAGACATCCCTTTCAGTTTTCACCTTCAAATGCTTCAGGAAAAATGGAATTCATAACCAATTCCCACTGCCAATTTATTTAGATAACATACTTCAATTCAACCTCGGAGTCTTAATTCAAATTTGGGGAAAACCGATAGCAAGAGCAAATAACAAAATCAGATGATCAATTGAAGAAAAAGGAAAGTGAGTACCTGTAAACAGCGGGCAATTGGATCAAACAAGGACCTCATAGGACTTGATAGGAGGCTTCATCATCTGGGAGAGGAGGTGATTGTCGAGGTCGGGGAGACGAGATTCGGAATCGAGGTTTCTCTGGATGAGATGGAGAGAAAAGGAAGGAGGAAGGCGAAGCCATATCGTCTCCAATCCTCCGCCGAAGTCGGGGCTCTGAATCTGCTCAAAACCTAAAATCTGCGAATCCCACCCCAAATTGCAATCAGCGAGAGAGAAAGAGAAGGAATTGAATCCAGAAAGGGAAGAGAGGAAGAGGAGGGAGGAGACCTGTTGGTAGAATCTGGAGAGGCGCTCGATGTCGGTTGACTCCCTGGCTTTGTGGTTGAAGCAAAATCCCTCTGCTAACTGGAAATCTCCATGGACGTCTCTCCAGATCTCAGGGAGAGAATGAAAGGAAAGGGTTGTTAAGGGACTAATTAATTTTCAACGAGTGCTAGCACGGCTAATTAAATTTTAAGAGATGCTAAACACTTAATTAAAATAGAAAAAGTGGATATTTTAACAAATTTTCTCAATTAATTAACGAAATAAAAAAAATGGAAACTTTTATTAATAGAAATTAAGATCTCGGTAGCTACAATTCAACCACTTACAAAACACAAAAAGAAGGTACAAAATCAACGTGGAAAAACAAGGGTTTGGACAAAGTCAGTAGCAAAAGAGACACCATGGCGCCGAAGAGTGTCATTCTGAGGGATGCACCCATCTCTATTAGGATCATATATCACCGGCTCATCGGCAACAGCAACATCATCTGCAGTTGGATCAACACCGACGACTTGTAATTGTAATATTGTTTCGACGGCAAGGCTAAAACTCAACATCTTATCCCACGATTCATTCCTCAGCGTTCATACTTCACATGTGTAGGGAGACACAACCTGCCACCGTACAAACGAAAGCAAGTCTTGCCATTTACAGAGGTTTATTTGATAATCATAGTCCCCCCTGAGATGTTTCGGCAAAACTATTATTCCGAATTTGTGCCGCCTAAAATCAAAGAAAAGTATATCAGTAGGATTAACTGTTGTCCAATGAGCCACCCCGTCTATGAGTAGTTGCGGACCTAGATAGTTGGCTTGATAATCGATAACAATTTCTAAGTCAGAGCTGCAACTACTAGGGACATCCATAGTAATTCCAATCCAAGAGTCGGGCGTCGTGGATGAATAGAGGACCGCCTGATTAACCTCATCTTCAAAACACAACAACACAAATTTGAAATCGTTGGTGGAAGGATCAATCCAGAAACCGCAGCGCTGAATCTCATCATATGCAAATGCATCACAAGTCTCGGATGCATCGCTGTCCCCATCAAACACCCTGAATTCAAATTGATCTCCGAATTCCGGGAGAGGGAGGGGAATCCTGAGAGATTGACGAGTTGAAGGGTTCCAAAGGTGGAGCTCTTTGATTTGGTCGTATAAACAAACTACGCCATGAGCGCTGCTGCTACTAACAATAGTTAGATTCTTCAATTTCTTAGCGTTCAAATCTCCTCCTCCGGTGCTGATTGGAAGGAGGTCGTCGGACTCCATTATCAGACGCTTCGAGTTTAGGTGATGAGACGTTTGTTGCGATTGGGAGGCAAGATGTTGCGCTCTGAAGTGAGTTGAGTCGATCACTTGTTTCCACGATTTGCTGACACACCGCCATCGCAGTATGGCTTTCGGCGGCAACCACCTCAAAATCTCACGAACTACATCTTCACCCATGTACTCCGCCATTAATCTACGCCCTTTTCAATTCGTATCGAAAACACTAGCTAGGTCTAGGGTTTTGATTTTTGCGTTTTAATTAGATACTTTCATTCTGTACATAATGTGTTCATATTATATACTGTTCAATCTCCGCATATCTACCACGTAGATATCTTTATCTATCTTTATCTATCTTTATCATCAATCATCAATCTCAATCTATCTATATCTCCCTATACCCAAAAACATAATTTTTTTGATGAGATATAATAACTAAATTAATTTTAGAGTTTTCAACCCATCAAATTATAACATTTTAAAAAGGGGAAATTGGGTGTTTTGTACACCTTTCAACATTTAATTAGTTAATTAATTAAATTATAACCCTAAATTCGCTCCTCCCTCGTCCTTCTCCTCTGGCGATTTCTCGACATCCTCTTCGGCTGCTCCTTCTCCGACCGAGAAACCCTCGGCCCTCGCCCTCTTCCGTCGAATTCCTCTCTTTCGCAGCCAAGAACGCCGGCCAAGCCGCCCCCTCCTGTTCTCCCTCTCTTTCCACACACAAAGGGCGATTCAGATGCAGATCTCCGGCGACGCTTGGGAAGCCGAGGCTTCTCTGCCTTCCTGGATTCCGCACCAACGGCGAAATCCTCCGCAAACTGGTCACCTGATGGATGGAATCTGTCCTCCAGATGATCGATCTCGCCTTCGCCGACGGCTTGTTCCCGGCGCGGGGAAGTCCGACTTCGAGGGGATCTTCGATCCGCCTTTCTACGAGTGGTTCCAATTCAACGAAGTAAGCATATTTTGCAGATTTTTAGGATTTTATTTAGGTTCTATGATTGTCGATGTTCATGAATTGGAGTTTTGTTTGTCTTGATTTGGTTTGCTTATGCAGCGAAATTGTCTACCTCCTGCAACTGAATTTCATCGAGTCATGCTGAATTGGAACTTCGCTTGGTTGATTTAGATTACAGAATTTGATTTTTGTGTAGTATGTTAGATTTGCATTTTGAGAAGTAGAACTCCTTCGAATCCCCTACTTGAACTTCTATAGTCTCCTTAGTGTGAATAGATTTGAAAGGGAAAAGGAAACATGGAGTTAAATACAGTTTTACTCGACCAATGAACAATGGGAAAAGGAAGGACTTTTGAAGAAGAGGTTCAAAATTAGTGAAAATGTCATATTAATATACTGCTTACTCAAAAAGAGGGTAATGACATAGCTCAAACTTCAAACCAAGCAAACATGTAGCTTACTACTTACTGGTGTGACCTGGTTATGTAAACAGAACTGATTAGGCAAAACCTTTGTTTCATGTTTGAGGGCTATTGTTTGTTTCTGTGACGTTTGATCAGCTTATATCGAACTAGATTTCATAGCAAATGACAAAGCGTTCTCGAGTCAAATCAATGTTCTGTTATAAATTTATAATCAATAAATAGTCAGACAGCTGATATGGATGAGGGTGATTTTGGATGTGTTTCCTTTTTTGCACAAGAAGCTCATACATATATAATAAGCAGCCTTTTGGAGTTTAAGTGAGATACCAACAATGTAATACGGAAATTAGGAATCAAGTTAAAATAAGAATCCCATGCCCAAGGCAAATTAGGTTAGGTTAAGCAAGCATAACTTCTAATCAGTTTACCTATGAGAAAATCAAGACACTATGAATAAAGTAATTTAAATAGCATTATGAGCTTATTTTCTACTGAAATTGATACCCCTTGACCATTATCTTAGAGTAGATCAAGGGCATTTTTTATGAAAAAAATTCAGCAGTGATTCATGAACAAGAACTTAAAGTTTGTCAATAAAGTGTTGAATGTATGGATTAAGATCATGATCCTCATCTAACAATACATATTGCTAATGAGGTTCAAGAGGCACAGTCAAGTAAGAATGACACTTGTTTTTGGGTTATCCTTAGTAATCGAAGTTTTTGGTGAATCGAAATTGGATGTTGTTGCAGTTGGATGTGCTGATGGGAAAATTCATGCATGTGCATAACATCCACTATGATGAAGAGATTCTCTCTTTTACAATTGCTGCCTGAGGTGCAGTCACAGCTGAATCATTCAGTACAGGTAAAGATTTTGTGGGTACTGGATCTTGCAATAAGCAAGCCAGGAAAGTTCATAATGATGCGGGTGTTTCATAAGCTTGTCTTGATGTCTGATCACATGTACGTTCTTATATTATGGAAATTAAGCATTTGAGTTTGTTGGTTGAATTGTCTTTGCTATTGCTGTTAACAGCTCAGGGCAACTCCCATAGTACATTATGATTTCTTCAGAGAGAGGTGGATTTCAGAATTCTGAAAATGACAAGAAGTACATGGAAACTTGCAAGGTGGTAGTGTACTAGTGTCTACTTGGGCTTTTGGTGGTGGAGATGATCTCTATCTACTTGTAAGCATGTCAGAAACAACAATACAGAAGGTCAATATATGTGATACCTTCCATGTATTTATTTATTTTAAGATTGTTAATTTTATGGGGCCATTATTGCTTTAATTGGGCAGATGTACTTCTAGTGATCTCAGAGTGTGTTTTCTTAGCCCTAGTCGGGGTGGCCAGTGGTAAGGAGTAAGGGGAGGGGTAAGGAGGCCCGGTGGCAGAGTGTGTTTTCTTCTTGCAGGTCTGTGATGTTGCATTTTGGGATGAGATTACTCATCTACTGGCTAGAGTTACAGCTTCTAGCGATGGTTTGTATGGATTTGATCATTTGATTTTGCAAGGTGTTCTGGATCGTGCGGAACTGGATTTGATATGACCGATTGACTTGCAGTCTTGAAAAGAACAATTAGAGTCTTTGACTTATTTGGGATCTGGGAAACTCATTGCATAGAACCTATAAATGATTGATGTTGTACCAATTTACCACTGTTAACAAGATTTTCTGAATGGCTGTTTCCGAAGAAAGTTCTACTTGCTAATCAATATCTGGAAGATCAGATGTATTTTTTTTTGGTTTTGTTTTTGGCTCATGTGTTGTTGCATTTGATCACGGATATCTCTCAGTTGTTTTCGTGTAGTTCTTTTGTTGTATTAGGTTTTGTTTTCTGTTGTATTTCCTTTGCTATATTGTATGTTTAGACGGCTTGTCGTCTGCCGACTTTCTCGAGGTCCGGGTCTGTCCGGCCTCGAATTATTTCCTTATCAAAAAAAAAAAAAAAACGGATATCTCTCAGTATCTGATACTTTTTCTATCAATTGGTGAGGCGGATCCAAAATTTTGTTTAGGGGGGGCTAAATTTTTTTTCGAGAAAAACGACTTTGCTTAAGTATACAAACCGTAAGAATGCATAATTTCGTAAGAATACAGTCAATACACAACCCACAAGAAAATAACAAAATTTTAGCAAATAGGAAGATTTATTAAAAAAATGATCAATTGACAGCAAGAGAGCCATTTAGCCGGTTATATATATCATTGTCAATTGCACTATAGCGTGAGGGGAGGAGGGGTCATACAAAGCTACAAATACATAGAATGATAGAAGCCACCCCTCTCCATTGTTTTGTTTTTGGTTTTGATTCCCCTTTTTATAAAAATTTCATATCACAAAACACAAGTTCAGATGTTTATTTCTCAAAACTATAAACCACAATTTCAAAGCCCAAAGCACAAATTCAAAAATTTATTTATCAAAACCACAAATTCTAATTATAAACCCTAATCGAAATATCCCCAAATTGATTTTCACATCCACAAATTCTAATCTAAATTGATTTTCAATTCAACTTAAAAACAATCAAATTTAATTTTCATATCAACCAATTCAACTTAAAAACAATCAAATTAAAAGGTAAAGGAACAAAACTGCTAACCTTCAAGCTCTAGATGGAAGAAGAACATAGCCGGCTCTTGTTTAAAAAAGAGAGGCTTTTGATGTTACGTAGTGAAAAAAAACCAGCCAAAAAATGCACATAAAAAAAACTAACCTTCAAGCTCTAGATGGAAGAAGAACATATCCGGCTCTTGTGTAAAAAAAAGAGGCTTTTGATGTTACGTAGTGAAAAAAAACCGGCCAAAAAATGCACAGAAAAAAAAAACAGGCCAAAAAATGCACAGAACGGGATTCGAACCTGCGTGCTCCACCCTTTTCCCTTGTGCTTGCCTGTGTTCTTAACAGCTGAGCCAAGTGTTCTTTATGTTTCTAGTCTACTTCAATTATATATATTACATAATACCAGATGACTAGGGGGGGGGCTTCAGCCACCTCAAGCCCCCCCGTAGATCCGCCAATGAATTCCCACTGCCTGAAGAGCGAGCAAGCGTTGAAAGGTGGATCATTTCCATCTCTGGCACTATAGTAATTCCCAAACACATTCACTGATCACTGAACAGCTCGCGGAAATAAGACGAGACTGTTTGATGCTCATTGCCATCTCCAAGACCCTAGAGTTCTTAACGTCGCCCCTCAACTAATCCAAAAGTGTCTTCACACTGGTGTAGCATTTCGCTGTCAATGGAGTTTCTGAGAAAGACTGGCATCTGGTCAAGCAGATGAGTGACTCTTACCCTTCTGTAGTTCCTTGCTTCGGTCTTCCAATCTCCATCCCTGGTTTATCAGGGAGAGAAGTCCCAAAATGCAGCATCACTAACACTATGATTAAATCAGGAGGGGTGTATGTTTCAAGTTGTACACCCCCAATCAAGATTTGCCAGGGGTGTTTAAGAATTTATTTATAAAAAAAACCTATAAAAATTCCTAGTTAGAGCTACAACTGCCAAAAGAAAATTAGTAACCGTTTATTTGTTTTTTCAAATTTTGAATTTTGACAATAAAAAATCTATTTGAAATTATTTTATTTTTTTTTGAGAAAAATTGCCCCCATCTCATGAAATTATTATTTTGATAAGCATATAAGTGAAATAAATTTATTTTATTCTAATATAATATTCAACAATAAAATTTAGTTACCTTCATTAACTTTAAATCATCGGAAATTTCGCGAGGTACCCCTGAGGTATTGCAATTTTCGTGAGATATACAACTCTTTTGTATATTTCGCGTGGTGCCCCTGAGGTTTTGAAACTTTTTGCCTCGTGCCCTTCACTGTTAAAGTTAACAGATCTGGTTGAACATCGTTAATTTTGAAATAAAAAAAAGGAAAAAAAAAGAAAGAAAGAACGGACAGAAGAAGGAAGCGAAGAGAGGGAGAGAGACGACGCTCGCGCCAGAGAAGACGCGAAGGCCGGCCGCCAGGTTGGAGCTACGGCGCCGGTAAGAACGCTGCCGATCGGAGATTCTGCTGCTGCGCCAGGTCGGAGCTGCGAAGGAAGAAAGAAAGAAAGGGAAAGAAGATATAGGGAAGAGGAAGGAAGGAACACGAGTAGCAGAAGGCGATCGAAGAAAGGGGAAGGTGACACACGCCCACCGGCTACACCGACTGGACCTTGGCCGCGCCGGAATCCACTAGAGAGGAGGGGCAACTGGAGCTGGGCTATATAAAGGAGGTATGTGGTCTTTCAAAATTTTCGAAAATTAGGGTTTCGAATATCAGCTTGTGAAATTGTCAAGGTTGCAGATAAAACTACCTATCAAAATAGTTATCTTAAATTTGTGAGTTTGAGTTTCAAATTAGAAAGTTTGTGAATGAGACTAAGCATTGAATTGGGAAGCACTGAAAGACTGAATTCGTGTCTGTGCAAAGTTGAATTGAGTATCAGAATAACTATCTGTATTCAAGACTGAATTGGGAAGACTGAATTGTGTCTGTGTACATATGACTAATAACTCACTAATATTTCTGCAGGAATTTACATTAGCAACAAAAAAAATAGTAACTTTGAACTCATGATCGATTAGATAAACTTATCAACTCGAAACATTAATAATCGTTTTGCATTTGTGTAAGCCTATTAGCTCAATTGGAAGAGCGATGTGTTCATACACAAAGATGCGGGTTCGACTCCCATATAGGCTAGGGGCAATTTCCATACAGGCCACGAAATTAGGCCATATTAGGAATCCGTCTCCCACCCTCTCCATATTTGGGATTTGTCCACCGAATTTTTCATCATGCTGAAATTTTTGTTTTCAGCAAAAAAAAAAAAATCCGCGAATTTTTTTTTTTCCGCGTTTCCAGAGTTGCTGAAACGGAATTGCTGAAACCTTTGTGTCACCATCTCTTTCAGCGTCTTTTTTTTTCGCTTTTTTTTGTGTTTCTAGAATTGCTGAAACTCATGTGTCACCCTCTGATTCAATAGTTTTTTTTCGCGTTCCAGAGTTGTTGAAACCCTGATTTCAGCGCTGTAGTTGATGCTGAAACCCCGATTTCAGCAACGTTGCTGATGCTGAAATTGTTGCTCAAACCGCATTACGAGATATAAAATTTAGCCTATGTGGGATTCGAACCCACGTATTTGTGCATAAGCACATTGCTCTACCATTGAGCTAAGAGGCTTTTAAAGGAGATTTAAAGCAATGAACATCAAAATTCATTGCAGTCCACAGTTTCAGCGATTGCTGAAACTACAATCCGCATTTCAACAATTGCTGAAATTGCCAATATCCAAATCCAAACCATGTAAAAATCAAGATAATCCATTATTTTTGTGCAATTTGATAACAATTCAAAAATAAAATATTATAAGATGCTGAAATAAGCAATTAGCATGTAATGAATAAACAATTATGAATCAATTTGCACAAATTTGCAATGCATTTCAGCAAAATAAAGCACGCACTCATATTTGGATCCTTGATTTCGATTTTCCACATGAATTCAACAAAATAAAGGACGCATTCATATTTCAGCAAAATAAAGCACGCATTTCAGCAAAAATAAAGCACGCATTTAGCAAGATAACCCATACTTGGAATCTAAATGTAACGAAAGATAATTAATGAGACAAAGTACGTACAATTGCAAAAGAGTTGCTGCTTGCATTCCTTTGCTTTCATATACACCTACAAATGTGATCAAATTAAAAAAATTGAAACATTAGACTTCAATTTTCGAAATCCTCCAACACATCCATTGTTTCAACAGAGCACTATAAATAAGATCATATCGAGCCCCACTGACTGCCAATATTAATAGCAAGTTCTATAGATTACAGCTTCATCCACACTTTCTTCCCCAAATGGATATAGATTGGCAACAGGAAGTCACTTACTTGCTGAAACTTGCTAACATGAAGTCACTTACTTGCTGAAACTTTGATTACTTGCACAAAACTTTGATTACTTGCTGAAACTTTGATTAGTTGCAGACGAACTGCTTCGCCTGAAGAGGAAGGGAGACGGCGGGAGAGAGGAGATTTCAGCGGAGAGCGAGTGAAGAACGCGGGCTAGATCGGCCAGTGAGAGCCTCGGCGGGAGGAAGGAAGTCGCCGCTGGCCGCAAGCGGGATCTGCCGGGATCCGACTATGGAGCGGCAATCGACGGCCACAAGGTCGAGATCCGCCTCAACAACGCCCGGATTTGGGCAATCGACGGCCACGAGGCCGGGATCCGCCTCAACAACGCTCGGATCTGGGCAATCGACGGCCACGAGGCCGGGATCCGCCTCAACAACGCCCGGATCTGGGCAATCAACGGCCATGAGGCCGGGATCCGCCTCAAGAACGGCCGGATCTGGGCAATCGACGGCCACGAGGCCGGGATCCGCCTCAACGACTATGGAGCGGCAATCGATGGCTCAGAGCGCGAATCGGAGAAGGAGGCGACATGGCCCTAGCCGCCCTATCGATTGAGTGCAGTGGATTTGGAGATCGAGAGATTGAAGGCAACTCAGAGCCATGGCCGCCCTATCAATAGACACGCAGTGGATTTGGAGATCGAGAGATTGAAGGATTGGAAGTAGAGCCATGACCGGTGATCAGAGCCTTACTTGCAGTGGATTTGAAGATCGGAGCCATGAATACCACCTCCAGGAAGTAGAAAGGGCCAGGAGAAAGAGATCCGAGAGGGTGGAGGAGAACGGAGGAGAGCATCGACTAGATGGGAGAAGGAGATCTGATTTTTTTACCCTGTGCTGAAACGGCGGGGAGGATATAAGATTAGGTTTACATTAGAGGGCAATTTTGTCCAAAAAATTTTAGGTGGACAAAAACCTTATTTGCCGGACTTGGGAGACACTCCCTCATTTAGGCCCAAAAAATAGGCCTGTTGGGCAAATTTTCTCTATAGGCTAACTTTGAACTTACTCGGTTGTTCACCATATCACTAAAAATAGTAACTTTGAACTCATGATCGATTAGATGAGGGTTCATACACAACGATGTGAGTTGTTGTCATAAACGAATTATTGAAACATCCATATCACTTTATGTAATATGTTATCAATCTATATAGCCTATGTGAGATTCGAACCCACACCTTGTGCCTAGGCACATTGCTTTACCGGTTGAGCTAATAGGCTAAAAAAATTTAGGAAAAAAAAATTCAATCCAATAGTACATATAACATTACAATGATCAGGAAAACCTAACCAATTTACAACACAACAGAGAAGAGGGAATGAACAACCAATCTTTTCAAGCACCACACATTCATAACCTTCCAAGGGAATAAAAAACAAAACAAAAAGAGCAAATTTTAGCTTATTTTTGTCACCACATTAAAACTTGCAGCAAGGCCATCATATTTATATATGAGCTAGTTATCAAGTATAGGCGTATATCACATAGCAATATAATTAAGAAGCTTGTTAATTAGCAATTGATGTTGAGCTTTAGCCGAAGACATTTAGTTCTGACTAATGATAATCACCAGACTTACTCCAAATTAGTACCTCCAAGTTCAATCAATTGTTTTCGGTCAACTCATTGAATCAACAGCTGAAACCTTAAAACTCCCAAGTTGCATATACCACCTCAGCCCAACTCTAAACAACCACTATCAACCAAAGGTTCTAATTAATTATCACTACCGAAATTCCAGTCTATAAACCAGAGACCTTATAACATCTTGAAAATGGGGGTTTTGCGTCCTGTGAGTATTTAAAGCCAGACCAAAGGAATCCTCGATACATAGTCATAACCATTATACTATGCTAACACCAAACAAGAGATGAATCATGAATCAGGAAAAGATGAATGCAAACTGAATTTTAGTCCAAGACATCAGTGCTATGAAAATTAAACAGAGTTGATAAAAACATGAAGTGATGAACTCTGTTTGATTTTTAGTCCAACACACCACTCCTTACCTCAGGGGTACCACACAAAATGTATATCAGCTCTATTTGATTGGTTCATTACTTTATGTTTGTATCCACTCTGTTTGATTTACATATCAGTTATATTTTCACCAATAAACTTAATCCAGATTTACATATCATTTATATTTTCACCAATAAACTTAATCCAACTAGGGTCTTACTGCCGATATTAGAAATGGTGTATTATAGCTTACACAATTTCAAGCAGATTAAAGAAAGAAATCTTAGAGCAACTAATAGCTCTGGTGAAGGTTTGAATCAGATCAAACTACCAAGAAAATATTCATGTCTTCAATCAATAAAGTAGGTGATCATGTGTTTGGTAAGACAGACTAATAAGCAAATTGAATCCCATAGCTCACAAATTAGCTTATAAAGATAAAAGTTAAACATACTAGTTGAGTATATGCAATAACTTGTCCCCTTCATGTTCCAAGTTCCAACAATTAAATATCACATTAATCCATTAATCTAACCACAAATTGATTCTACGGAGGATGTTGATTCCTCATTCTAGCAGCATAACAAAACATAAAATTTGTGATTCTCAATTAATCTAGCCACAAACCCCTAAATCTCAAACCTATAAACCCTAATATTCGGGAAATCCCTAAATTGAATCACATACCTGGATTACATGACGGCGCCGTTTTCGTCTTTGGAGCCACTCATCATCGCCTTCATTGCCTTGTTCGGTCGCCGTCCTCCAATCGAAATCGTCCTCCATCGCACCTTCCTCCTCTTCTCTGACGGGTTGATTTCAATCGCGTCTTCTCTGGCGCGAGCGTCGTCTCTCTTCTCTTCCTTCTTCTGTCCGTTCTTTCTTTCTTTTTTTCCTTTTTTTTTTATTTCAAAACTAACGATGTTCAACCAGATCTGTTAACTTTAACAGTGAAGGGCACGAGGCAAAAAGTTTTAAAACCTCAGGGGCACCACGCGAAATATGTAAAAGAGTTGTATACCTCGCGAAAATTGCAATACCTCAGGGGTACCTCGCGAAATTTCCGTTTAATATATTTATTATGGCATTTCATCAAAATATTGAGAGTATTTGAGGCCGTTATGGTTAAGTAGTGGTTTTATCTTGTATGTTATCACTTTGGTTATTTGTTGAGTGCGCATCTCCTGGAGACATTTTTAGGAGTCAGTGTGTTTATGTTGGTTAATTTTCTATAGTATCCTCTTATTGCCTTGTGAGATTTTTGGGGAACTATGATTTGTGAAATGTAACTCTTGATCTGCTATTGCAGTGCTTTTTGCAATCCTGTTGATGTTGAACCATTCACTGAGGAGAAAAAGGAGGCTCTTCTGGTCAAATGTCCTGGGAGAAGTGCAGATTTTCTTAGGGCAGCTCAAGAGATTGTTGATTGTTTTTGGAGAAATTGAAAGAAGAGGGCTTAGATACTCTTGACACAGATGAAGCTCCTCTAGAAAATCCTATTGTTAGTAGGTTGATGTTAAGAATGCTGTGCTCTCCATTGATGTTAAGAATCCTTTGTTAATGCAAGAACTGAACGAACTGTCATTGAAGATGGTTCTGGATCTAAAGATTTCGAAACTTCCCAGGATACAAGGATTCCTGAAGAGCCCTGTAAAGAAATTTTGGATCCAGACAAGACATTGCTAAACATCAAAAGAGCATGGAGACCTAAAAGTGCTCAATCTCAATGTCT
The DNA here is from genome assembly GCA_037127255.1 of Persicaria tinctoria. NCBI lineage: Eukaryota > Viridiplantae > Streptophyta > Magnoliopsida > Caryophyllales > Polygonaceae > Persicaria > Persicaria tinctoria. Next base: position 1,176,605 of record JBANSL010000015.1, read on the forward strand.
GCAAAAAGCTAAGCCATCAGTTCAAAGGTCCCAAAGTTCATTAAAATTTGATTCCGGTCATATTGAAAATGGGAGCGGGTCATCTCATGATTGCAACAATTGTGATAATGAGGGGGCCATAAATGGATAGTTGGACCAATCTATGAGAAGAAACAAAAAGAAAAGGCATGCATTAGACCTATCGGTTCATGGCATTGTAGAATCAATGGTGTATAATTCAAATGGTGCTGCTGAAGATACTAGTTCAGAGGCTTCCATGGCCGACTCCGATGCCTTCAGCAACTTTGAAGATAGTAGTAAGCATTCCAACACCGAGCACAGGCAGTCTGGTTAACTCTGGTCAAGTGGATTACACTGCAAGCAGGAAGAAAACGGGTGGCAGCTGATATGGTAGAATCTGTTGCTCCTTCAGATTTGGAGACAATAACAAATACGCAAAGTTTGCTACCAACTGGAAGAGATTATGCTGATAGAAATCCGAAAGAGGGCGGTGATGAACATCTACCACTCGTTAAAGTGGAGGCAATGTGGCTCATGGGTTTTTGTACGTTAATTTTGTATACAATTCAAATTGAGTGACAAATTTTCATAAAGTAGAATTAATTAATGAAATAAAAAAAACTGGTAACTTTTATTAATAGAAATTAAGATATAGGTAGCTACAATTCAACCGCTTACTAAATTCAAAAAGAAGATACAAAATCAACGTGGAAAAACAAGAGTTTCGACAAAGTCAGTAGCAAAAGAGACACCATGGCGCCGAAGAGTGTCATTCTGAGGGATGCACCCATCTCTATTAGGATCATATATCACCAGCTCATCGGCAACAGCAACATCATCTGCAGTTGGATCAACACCGACCACTTGTAATGTTTCCCCGGCAAGGCTAAAACTCAACATCTTATCCCACGATTCATTCTTCAGCGTCCATACTTCACACGTGTAGGGAGACACAACCTGCCACCGTACAAACGAAAGCAAGTCTTGCCATTTACAGAGGTTTATTTGATAATTAAGGTCCTCGAGATCTTCCGGCAAAGCTATTGTTCCGAATTTGTGCTGTCTAAAATCAAAGAAAAGTATATCAATAGGATTAACTGATATCCAATGAGCCACTCCGTCTATGAGTAGTTGCGGACCTAGATAGTTGGCTTGATAATCGCTAATAATTTCAAAGTGAGAGCAACTACTAGGGACGTCCATAGTAATTCCAATCCAAGAGTCGGGCGTCGTGGATGAATAGAGGACCGCCTGATTAACCTCCTCTTCAAAACACAACAACACAATTTTGAAATCGTTGGTGGAAGGATCAATCCAGAAACCGCAGCGCTGAATCTCATCATATGCAAATGTATCACAAGTCTCGGATGCATCGCTGTCCCCATCAAACACCCTGACTTCGAATTGAATTCCAAATTCCGGGAGAGGGAGGGGAATACTGAGAGATTGACGGGTTGAAGGGTTCCAAAGGTGGAGCTCTTTGATTTGGTCGTATAAACAAACTACGCCATGGGCGCTGCTACTACTAACAATAGTTAGATTCTTCAATTTCTTAGCGTTCAAATCTCCTCCGGTGCTGATTGGAAGGAGGTCGCCGGACTCCATTATCAGACGCTTCGAGTTTAGGTGATGAGACGTTTGTTGCGATTGGGAGGCAAGATGTTGCGCTCTGAAGTGAGTTGAGTCGATCACTTGTTTCCACGATTTGCTGACACACCGCCACCGCAGTATGGCTTTCGGCGGCAACCACCTCAAAATCTCACCAACTACATCTTCACCCATGTACTCCGCCATTGCTAGGTCTAGGGTTTTGATTTTTGCGTTTTAATTAGATGCTTTCATTCTGTACATAATGTGTTCATATTATATACTGCTCAATCTCCGCATATCTACCATGTAGATATCTTTATCTATATATCATCAATCATCAATCTCAATCTATCTATATCTCCCTATACCCAAAAACATAATTTTTTTTTTGATGAGATATAATAACTAAATTAATTTTAGAGTTTTCAACCCATCAAATTATAACATTTTAAAAAGGGAAAATTGGGTGTTTTTGTTTTGTACACCTTTCAACATTTAATTAGTTAATTAATTAAATTATAACCCTAAATTCGCTCCTCCCTCGTCCTTCTCCTCTGGCGATTTCTCGACCTCCTCTTCGGCTGCTCCTTCTCCGACCGAGAAACCCTCGGCCCTCGCCCTCTTCCGTCGAATTCCTCTCTTTCGCAGCCAAGAACGCCGGCCAAGCCGCCCCCTCCTGTTCTCCCTCCCTTTCCACACACGAAGGGCGATTCAGATGCAGATCTCCGGCGACGCTTGGGAAGCCGAGGCTTCTCTGCCTTCATGGATTCCGCACCAACGGCGAAATCCTCCGCAAACTGGTCACCTGATGGATGGAATCTGTCCTCCAGATGATCGATCTCGCCTTCGCCGACGGCTTGTTCCCGGCGCGGGGAAGTCCGACTTCGAGGGGATCTTCGATCCGCCTTTCTACGAGTGGTTCCAATTCAACGAAGTAAGCATATTTTGCAGATTTTTAGGATTTTATTTAGGTTCTATGATTGTCGATGTTCATGAATTGGAGTTTTGTTTGTCTTGATTTGGTTTGCTTATGCAGCGAAATTGTCTACCTCCTGCAACTGAATTTCATCGAGTCATGCTGAATTGGAACTTCGCTTGGTTGATTTAGATTACAGAATTTGATTTTTGTGTAGTATGTTAGATTTGCATTTTGAGAAGTAGAACTCCTTCGAATCCCCTACTTGAACTTCTATAGTCTCCTTAGTGTGAATAGATTTGAAAGGGAAAAGGAAACATGGAGTTAAATACAGTTTTACTCGACCAATGAACAATGGGAAAAGGAAGGACTTTTGAAGAAGAGGTTCAAAATTAGTGAAAATGTCATATTAATATACTGCTTACTCAAAAAGAGGGTAATGACATAGCTCAAACTTCAAACCAAGCAAACATGTAGCTTACTACTTACTGGTGTGACCTGGTTATGTAAACAGAACTGATTAGGCAAAACCTTTGTTTCATGTTTGAGGGCTATTGTTTGTTTCTGTGACGTTTGATCAGCTTATATCGAACTAGAAATGACAAAGCGTTCTCGAGTCAAATCAATGTTCTGTTATAAATTTATAATCAATAAATAGTCAGACAGCTGATATGGATGAGGGTGATTTTGGATGTGTTTCCTTTTTTGCACAAGAAGCTCATACATATATAATAAGCAGCCTTTTGGAGTTTAAGTGAGATACCAACAATGTAATATGGAAATTAGGAATCAAGTTAAAATAAGAATCCCATGCCCAAGGCAAATTAGGTTAGGTTAAGCAAGCATAACTTCTAATCAGTTTACCTTTGAGAAAATCAAGACACTATGAATAAAGTAATTTAAATAGCATTATGAGCTTATTTTCTACTGAAATTGATACCCCTAGACCATTATCTTAGAGTAGATCAAGGGCATTTTTGATGAAAAAAATTCAGCAGTGATTCATGAACAAGAACTTAAAGTTTGTCAATAAAGTGTTGAATGTATGGACTATGGATTAAGATCATGATCCTCATCTAACAATACATATTGCTAATGAGGATCAAGAGGCACATTCAAGTAAGAATGACACTTGTTTTTGGGTTCACCTTTTTCTATATTGTTTAGTATTATTTATGCGTATATGATTAGGGGCATTATTTGTACAAATAACTTTGATATTTTAGTGCATTTTGTTGTTTCTGTTTTTAATTTTCTTTTCTTCTAAATTCTTTGTAGTTCTTATAGCCTTAACCTTCAGTCAAGTGCTTTATTTTCCCTCTTAAATCTAGGATTTTTTAATGCCCTAAATTATCGGTGCTTAAACTTCTATACATTATTCTTGTGTATAAATTATCCATTTACATCAATGTATATACTTCTTGGACTCACATGATCCTACAGTTTGAAGATATCCCTTCTCCCCTCCTTTAAAAATGGCATGTGAATCCATCCAGCTTCTTTTTGAATTGGCTATTTGAGTTTAGATTTCATGTTCGATTTGCTGTTTCATTGTATAGAGTAAATGTATATTGGAGACCCTTCAACAAATTTGTATTCGTTGGTTTCTGGGTTGGATTTTCGAAATTAGGGAATTGAATTAGGGGCTGTCCTTCTGTGCTGAATACTTGTGTTGCTCTAGAATTTTTTTTATGATTCTCTTTTTGCTTAAACAATTTTTTTTATGTTGTAGCTCATATGATCAGATGTATATGAAGTAAAAGGTCATATTTTGAAAGCCTTAATCTCCAGAAAGAGGACCCCCTTTTTTGAAAATTAAATGGGACTTAGGAGTGATGATTTATGAAATTGTTATATCTATTGTCAACTTTATTGTTTATGTTGGATATAATGGAGAGGGATCAATTGATTGAATCTGCCAAAATTTTCCTGTCTGCATTTGAACAGCTGAAAGAGCAAGACGAAGTATGCAGGCAGGAGGAACCGAAAGAGCAAGACGAAGTATACGGTGATATCAAACTGTCCCTAACTTTGAAAGCTTCCAAGGGTCAATTCTGATTGCACTCCCAAGATCTTGGGTCTGCTATGTAAACGTGTAAGGACTTATTTTTCACATTAGTATCTGTCCATACTTTTCAGTATATGCCAATTTGACATTGCTGTACTTCAAACTAAAATACAGGAGAGTTTGAGAACGAAGGGAGCCAACCAAGGAAGACATGGAGGCACATCGGAAAGCGATGCCACGACGAGAACGTGGAGTTTATGCAGTGCAAGAATACGGACGAAAACCCTGAGAAGTGCATTGAAAAGGGCATGCAGGTGACTCGCTCGCTGCGTATTTGGCCTGTAAGTTCTTCGTCCTCCAAACTCTACATTGATTAATTGTTCCTTCTTTGCCCAAATTGACCATTTCGGAATGTTTTACCTTCTCTTGCAACTGTCGATCGTAGTTGCTTCATCTTGCCCTAAATTTTCCTGCCTGCATTTGCTCCATTTATTGGGAGATCAACAATGAGAGGAATTTAATAGATGAAAATAAATGTTTTAGCTTCTCTGAATTCTGAAACTAACAACAATGGTAGCTCCATTGATAGGAAGACCTCTGATTGTAGTTTTTGCTTGCTGATTATGCATCCTTGTATATGGGGTGGGTGGGGTTACTTTGGGATGAATTTGGTGTTAAATTAGATTGTAGTTTTGATCTCCAGGAAGCTTCTCCCACCAAGAGGTGGTCGATCCCACTGCCAACGCATTTGTGAAGCTTGATCCATTGGGTCGGGTAACGCATTCGTTGAGGCCTCCTAACCTTTATTGTTTCCTGCATTTTTCGAGTTTCTAGGTCTGTTCCATATCTAATTTAGATTCAAAAGAGTTATGATATCGTTGAGGCCTCCTAACCTTTTTCCAACTTAAAAACATTAGCAGCAGCCTAGCAAGCTCACTTGAGTTTCATGGAAGACATTCCGAGGTGTTTCTATTATTCCGAGATGTTTCTATTACTTACTCTTCGTCTGCTGGCAGCTAATGACACTGAGAAAACTAAGCACTTTATTTTATTTGATTGTTGATTCCTGAGGTTTTGATGTCTGTGTCTAAAGAGGCCTTGTGTGTGAGAACCACACCATTGCAGTGTGTTATTCATTTTTTTGCTTCTTTGATTGATTCGCATAAATCAATTTGAGTAGATTCATTTCTTTTCTTTTATTTTTTCCATTGTGCTTTGGTATTAGATTTAGCATATGTGGGTTATCCTTAGTAATCGAAGTTTTTGGTGAATCGAAATTGGATGTTGTTGCAGTTGGATGTGCTGATGGGAAAATTCATGCACGTGCATAACATCCACTATGATGAAGAGATTGTCTCTTTTACAGTTGCTGCCTGAGGTGCAGTCACAACTGAATCATTCAGTACAGGTAAAGATTTTGTGGGTACTGGATCTTGCAATAAGCAAGCCAGGAAAGTTCATAATGATGCGGGTGTTTCATAAGCTTGTCTTGATGTCTGATCACATTTACGTTCTTATATTATGGAAATTAAGCATTTGAGTTTGTTGGTTGAATTGTCTTTGCTATTGCTGTTAACAGCTCAGGGCAACTCCCATAGTTCATTATGATTTCTTCAGAGAGAGGTGGATTTCAGAATTCTGAAAATGATAAAGAAGTACATGGAAACTTGCAAGGTGGTAGTGTACTAGTGTCTACTTGGGCTTTTGGTGGTGGAGATGATCTCTATCTACTTGTAAGCATGTCAGAAACAACAATACAGAAGGTCAATATATGTGATACCTTCATTGTATTTATTTATTTTAAGATTGTTAATTTTATGGGGCCATTATTGCTTTAATTGGGCAGATGTACTTCTAGTGGTCTCAGAGTGTGTTTTCTTAGCCCCAGTTGGGGTGGCCAGTGGTAAGGAGTAAGGGGAGGGGTAAGGAGGCCCAGTGGCAGAGTGTGTTTTCTTCTTGCAGGTCTGTGATGCTGCATTTTGGGATGAGATTACTCATCTACTGGCTAGAGTTACAGCTTCTAGCGATGGTTTGTATGGATTTGATCATTTGATTTTGCAAGGTGTTCTGGATCGTGCGGAACTGGATTTGATATGACTGATTGACTTGCAGTCTTGAAAAGAACAATTAGAGTCTTTGACTTATTTGGGATCTGGGAAACTCATTGCATAGAACCTATAAATGATTGATGTTGTACCAATTTACCACTGTTAACAAGATTTTCTGAATGGCTGTTTCCAAAGAAAGTTCTACTTGCTAATCAATATCTGGAAGATCAGATGTATTTTTTTTTGTTTTGTTTTTGGCTCATGTGTTATTGCATTTGATCACAGATATCTCTCAGTATCTGATACTTTTTCTATCAATTGGTGATCCCACTGCCTGAAGAGCGAGCAAGCGTTGAAAGGTGGATCATTTCCATCTCTGGCACTATAGTAATTCCCAAACACATTCACTGATCACTGAACAGCTCGCGAAAATAAGATGAGACTGTTTGATGCTCATTGCCATCTTCAAGACCCTAGAGTTCTTAACGTCGCCCCTCGACTAATCCAAAAGTGTCTTGACACTGGTGTAGCATTTCGATGTCAATAGAGTTTCTGAGAAAGTCTGGCATCTAACTCTTACCTTTCTGTAGTTCCTTGCTTTGGTCTCCTATCTCCATCCCTGGTTTATCAGGGAGAGAAGTCCCAAAATGCAGCATCACTAACACTATGATTAAATCAGGAGGGGTGCATGTTTCAAGTTGTACACCCCCAATCAAGATTTGCCAGGGGTGTTTAAGAATTTATTTTTAAAAAAAACCCTATAAAAATTCCTAATTAGAGCTACAACTGCCAAAAGAAAATTAGTAACCGTTTATTTGTTTTTTCAAAATTTGAATTTTGACAATAAAAAAATCTATTTGAAATTATTATTTTGATAAGCATATAAGTGAAATAAATTTATTTTATTCTAATATAATATTCAACAATAAAATTTAGTTACCTTCATTTAACATTAACTTTAAATCATTAATATTATTATTTTCCAAATGTAAATAATTTATACCCCGTAATTAAGAATTCATGTAATATAAAGGGTGTGTTATGAATATACCGTGTTAAAAAAATAAGATCTAAATAAATACACAAGATTGAAAATTTTGGTTCAAATTAATTCTAAGTTTTTTATTAGGTATGCACTCATATCTTTTTTCACGTATTTATAACATGTCGTGGGGATATTATATCTTCTACTAACCCTTAATTATAAAATATTTACAATTTTATTTTCCTGTGTAAAATATTACGGAGTAATAACTAGTGTCATACCCGTGTGTCACGCACGGGATTCATAAAATATTATATACTCTTATTATATTTAACTTTCTAATTTAATGATGTGGTTTGCCATGAAACACCAAATAAATATTTTTATTTTATATAGAATATGGAATATAGATGGACATTAAAATTTTGAATGAAACATATAATTTTTTATTTTAAATCTAACATATTCTTTTTTGCATTTGTTCATTTTTGAAATATTTGCGCCAAAACCCACATTTTACGGGTCTGGTCATCGGATCGGGTAATGTTTTGACAGGTCTAATATGATGCCACAAGTACGACAAACCTTTCCCCATTATAATTTGAACGGTGAGAAAATTCAACTTATAAACATTAATAAATCATTGTGTAACCTCAAAACTCAATAAGGGCTTGTTTGGTATGCATTACTGGTAATCAAAAAGAGTAATGAGAATGAATGATTCCCACCTTTCTTGTTTGGTAGGCTGAAAATTGGTAATCGGAATGATTACCGGTAATCAACCATTACCCTTTTCATGGTTGATTTCATTCCTTCCCAAAAGGTAGGGAATGGTTCATTCCCAATTTCCCACAACGCAACCATCACTCTCTTGCAGCCTTGTCCAATCCCTCCCCCCGCCACCACCTTACATTGTGGTTGTTGTTGTTGTTGTTGTTGTTGTTAATTATATTATGTTATATTATGTTGTTGTTATTATAAATACTTTATTATTTAATATATTATATTATAGAGGTTAGGTCTAGTGTTAACACCTCTTAATGTGTTTTGTGTTAACAAATCACAGCCGTAGATTTGTGAAAAATGGATGGATGAGATTATTCAGCCCTTTAATTAAAATAATTATTAAAATAACAAAAACACCCCACTAACTAGTCTGATCAGCGCGTGTGGCCACAAAACAAAATCTCTTTTTATGGGAAAGGATAAAGACGGATAGGCCCTACCACACGGGGAGAAAGCGACCTTCCACAAATTTTGCTTCTTCTTCGGCTCTCAAATTGGCGGTTGCGGCGATCTTCTTCTTCTCCGGCTCTCCAATTGGCGTTGTGGTCCTGTTTCCGGCATCAGGCGGCGGCGTGGCTGGAGGGAGAAAATCCGGCGGCCTCGGCTATCGAACGGCGTCCCAATTTCTGGCGGTTCCAGGCTATCGAACGGGGAATATAGCAGATCTGAACCTTCAAATGAATACTTCCATTGCTAATCGACATGGGTAAGTTCCCCTCTTGCTTGTTGAGTATTTAATTTGTTGATTTAGTCGGGGTAGGGTTTGAAGGGAAAGGGAAAAAAATCGGATGTTGATGCATATGTGTGCTGTGTAGATGAATATTGTGTATTGCTTGTCTTGAATGGGTGGGGTTTTGTTTATAACGCACCATTTCAGAAGCGTGGATGTGAGAGGGAATTTTGGGTTACTGCGGTGAATATTTGTTTAATTTTGCTGAATATTAGTGAATTATTGTGCTATTGAAATGAGTAATTGAGTTAAAAGGGTGTATTTGTTGAATATTTGTTAGATTGTTATGAATATTGGTGAAAGGGTTATTGAAATTGGTGAATAATTGAGTTAGTGTTATCAATAGATATAGATTCATGTCTTTGATGAATAATTGAAATACTTTGGTGAATATTTAAGTAATTGTGACGAATAATGGAGTTTAAAGGGGATTTTGATGAATATTAGTTATATTCAAAAGAATTGGGTTACTGTGTTGAATATTTGTTAAATTTTGATGAATAATTGGAGTTTAAAGGGATTTACTGCTTTTGTATGAATCCTTTATAAAACTTGATGAGTAATTGAGTTACTGCGGTGAATATTTGTTTAATTTTGCTGAATATTAGTGAATTATTGTGATATTGAAATGAGTAATTGAGTTAAAAGGGTGTATTTTTTGAATATTTGTTAGATTGTTATGAATATTGGTGAAAGGGTTATTGAAATTGGTGAATAATTGAGTTAGTGTTATCAATAGATATATGTTCATGTCTTTGATAAATAATTGAAATACTTTGGTGAATATTTAAGTAATTGTGACCAATAATGGAGTTTAAAGGGGATTTTGATGAATATTAGTTATATTCAAAAGAATTGGTTACTGTGTTGAATATTTGTTAAATTTTGTTAAATTTTGACGAATATATGGAAATGGAGATGAATATTTACTGCTTTTGTATGAATCCTTTATAAAACTTGATGAATATGTGATGAAATTAGATGAATAAATTGTTGAATCTGATGAATGCGTTGATGATGTGAATCTTTTATGAATAATTGTTGAATATCTTTGAGATATAAGTGAATCGTTTAAGAAATCTTGATAATAATTGTGAGATCTTGATGAAGATTGGACGAATATTTGACAAAAGCTGATGTACATATATGTGTTAGAACTAGATGAATCCCGAAGGTATGAATGTGATTGAGTGCATGTATGAAATGTTCGATATATTTGGAAATGGGGATGAATATTTAATGCATGCGTATGAATCTTTTATAAAACTTGATGAATGTGAGATGAATATTTGATGATTAGTTGATGACAAATTTCTCATTATCATTCATGTGTCTAGCAGGGAGGAAGATGATGGCTAGAAGAGGTGGAAAGACAAACCCCACCGTAGGGAACGAAGCATTTTTAGACAAATCAACAGGGAAACGGTTAGTGCATCCCGAAGACAGCAGTGACGACTTTAATTTGAAGAACAACCAGTGCGAGCTGAAATTGGGCAGAAAACAACAACTTCGATGTGAAGAATATTAATGAATATTGGAGTTATTATGCAAGGGTATGAATCTTGTAAGAATACTAGATGAATCTTTTATGATTTTTTAATGAATAATTGTGATAGGTCGATGAATCTTTTATGATTTTTTTACTTGAATTCATTGATCTCTCCCTGTTAACTATGACTCTCTGATTGGTTTTTATTCTTCTTCGAGCAATTTCACGCTTCTTCTTCGATCTTTTTCACCGGCCATTTTGATAAAACCGTCGATGGTATACAAAGATCTCGCGTAACAAAAACCTTGATCTTAATTTGCTTGATAGCATATTCTTTATAAAAGGAACTGGATAAAATTTTGATCGGTGGATTTGATAGAATTTTGGTTGATATATTATTTTTTATAAAAGACAATTGATAAATTTTGGAAGAATAAAAAATAGTCAGTTGAAAATTTTTGGAAGCATAAAAAAAAATGAACGTGGATTGCCAACAATCTGGGCCCACACGCAATTGCAGTTCACACTCCTTCCCCATGCGCTTTGGAGTGAAAATCGACTGGGGCCCACCGATTTAATTAAAAAAAATCAGATAAATCAAGGATTAATTATAACCATCGATTTGGACACAATCAACGGTTATTATTTGTTAACACAAAACATGTTAAGCCTTGTAAACATTTGATCCATACTCTTATATTATATTATTATTTTTAATAATAATAATATATTTCTATTAAGAATATTATTTTTATCTTCATTTTATTATTTTATATTATTATTAATTATATTATATTTATACTTTTTTTTATTATTATCAATATTTTATTATTTAATATATAATATTATTTTTTATTTTTAATAATAATAATAATAATATATTTCTATTAATATTATTATATTTATCAGAATTTTATTATATTTATACTTATATTATTATTATCAATACTTTATTATTTAATATATATTATATTATATTTTTATTTTTAACAATAATAATATATTTCTATTAATATTATTATTTTTTATAAATATTTTATTATTTGATATATTATATTATATTTTTATTTTTAATAATAATAATAATATATTTTTTATTTTTATTTTTATTTTTATTAGTATTTTATTATAGTTATACTTATATTATTATTAATATCAATACTTTATTTTTTATCAAAATTTTATTATTTTATATATATTAGTTTTATTATATTATATTATTATTATCAATATTTTATTATTTAATATATATTATATTATATTTTTATTTTTATTTTTATTTTAATAATAATAATATATTAATATTATAACTTTTATCACTTTTTAAATTTTATTATTATTATTATTATTATTATTATTATTATTATTATTATTATTTCAGGAATGCTTCATTCCGACAGCATACCAAACAACCAGCTCTAGTAATGAGTGATTACCATTTTCTTATTCCATTCCGATTCTGATTACCATTCCGATTCCAGCACTCATACCAAACGGGGCCTAAATGATTCAAATCTCATGAAAAGCTTATCATCACCCAGTTTATAATTCCACACTAGTAATGAACAGAACAATTCATACATCACCCAGGTTGTAAACACATGCAACCTCGTAACTGTCATACTGTCACTTAAAAGTACGCAACCTAGATCAGGTTCTAAAATTAGCCTAACACAACAACCACTAGGAAGAACATGAGAATAGGGGAAAACGAGATCAAAGCAATGTACTCCGTACTTGACGGGGCCGTCCAATGGATTTTGGAAGCCCTGTGCCAAAATTTAAATAAATTGGTACTATAATTAAATTTTTAGGTAAAATATTGTCGTATATAACCATAAAAAAATTTAACAAAACTTTATAATCTTAAAAAGAATTCAAACAAATAATTAATCACAAACTATTAACCATACAATACTAAAAGTAAGATGTTCTTAACATCTTACAAATTGACATATTTTTTAAAAAATAAAATAAAATTCATAATTAATTTTCCAAAAGACCATTACTTGAAAAGTAAATTCTTGTAATAATACTTCAACTTTGAATTTTTTTTTATATAAAGATGCAACAATATTGAGAATAGTTAATAAGATTCTATACAATTTCATAGTTCATACAATAGTAAAATTGTGATAACATATCATGTTTTAAAACAAGAAGTAACTAGTACGACTCCCGCGTCATGGCGCGTTTTTTTAAAACTAAAAGATTATGTATAAAAATATTAATAACTTTTAAGATAAAAAATCATAAAAAAACTTTACAATAAATTTATCTTATAATTATCTCAGAAAATTATTTTTTAAAAATCTTATGTAAAGTATAATACATAAATATCGATATTTCAAATTACTCAGTAATAATATCAATATCATTATAACATTGTTTAAATGTGATGTGTCATAATCAATAGTTATATTCAATGTTTTGAATTAAGCCCAATAGTTAGTAAATAAATTTGATTAAGCCCAATAGTTATATTAGATTGAATTCAATATTTTGAATTAATCCCAATAGTTAGTAAAATTAAAGAAAAAAGAGAATTAAAGGAAAAAGAAGAAAAAAATGAGAATTAAAGAAAATCAAATAAAAATGATTAGTTAAGACTCCTAAAATACCTATAAGATTGGCACATCATCCTAAACTCTCTAAATTCAGAGTTTATATAGATATAGAAGTTAGTAAAATTAAAGAAAAAGAAGAATTAAAGGAAAAAGAAGCAAGAAAAATCAGAATTACAGAAAATCAAAGAAAAATGGCAAAAAAAATATGATTAGTTACGATTCCTAAAATGCCTCTAAGATTGACACATCATCCTAAACTCTTTTAAATTAAGAGTTTATATAGATATAGACAGGGGTGGAGGGAGGGGGGGCATGAGGTGGCTCGAGCCCCCCCTGGGTCGGAGGAAAAACGTAAAAAAAAATTAAAAATATGTATTTTTTTGGTAATTTTTGATAATTTAAGGGTTAAAACAAGTTAATTTGAAAGAAAATTCAAATAGTGTGGTTAGCTCAGTTGGTAAGGGGTGAGAATTTGAATGATTTGGTCTTGGGTTCGAATCCCCATAGCTTTATTTTGTGGATTTTTCTCCCTTTTAATTTTTTAAATTTTAAATAGCTATTAAAATCATACATTTAATGTGTTTTCTACTATATTATTTACAACAAAATTATATCTTATATATTCAAAAAAAATAAAATGCCGAGCCCCCCCTCGATTATTTTCTGGCTCCGCCCCTGGATATAGATAGTTAGTAAAATTAAAGAAAAAGGAGAATTAATGGAAAAAGAAGCTAGAAAAATTAGAATTAAAAAAAATCAAAGAAAAATGACAAAAAAATATGATTAGTTACGTACGATTCCTAAAATGCCTCTAAGATTGACACATCATCGTAAACTCTTCTAAATTAAGAGTTTATATAGATATAGATATAGATTGAGTTAAAAATAAATTTAAATTCGGAAATTTCGTGTAGTACCCTGAGATAAGGGGTATTTCGCTTGGTGTACAAATGCCCCTAAGGTTTTAAAAAAATTCGCCTCGTGCCCTTTCGTTAACATTTAATGAAGAGCTGTCAAGTTCCGTTTAAAAAAAAATTGTTAAAATAAAACAATGGAGCGTACCTTTCAAGAGCGAGAGGGAGAGACCGAAAGGGATGCCACCTGAAGATCTCGATGAGGGACAGATGCGTGGAGGGAGATGGTCGGCGTCGGCGATTGTTCTAGGTAAGTCTCCATTCTTACTTTTGACTGTAGGAATTTAGGGATTTTCGAGGTGAATTCTAGTTTTATAATCTTCCAATTGAAATTTGGGGGTTGGATAAATTTTATGGTAATTTGTGATGCCATTGAAGAGTCGACACAATTGAGATTTGGAGGTTTGGAGGTTTGGGGGTTGGATCTTCCAATTGAGTTTTGGGGGCTTGGAGGTTGGATAAATTTTATGTCAATTTGTGGCCAACGAAGGTAAACACTTTCGATCCCTCTAATTATTCAGTTCTTTAATTACTTTAAGATGTGAATTTAGTGATTGAGGATTGATATATTTCTTATACATTATAAATTCTAAATACTCCTTGCATTTGGGTATGTTTTTTTTCATATCGTGGAGGTCAGAAGGTTACAAACCTTACTTATTGATTGTTTCTGTCACATGTTTAGCTGTTGGAGTTTGCTTGTATGATGCTTTGCCAACCCATTCATAATTTTGGCAAATTCTATCTTCAAGATGCCCTTTGAACTAACTGTTTAAACTTCTCAGTGCATGATTAAGGAATATTGTGAGGCATGTCCTGGACATTTATGAAAATGAAAATCTGTTAGCTTTTACCAAAGCCAATGAATTCCCTTGTCAAACTACTGCTCAAATTGAAAAACAAAATTCCCTGTCAAACTATTGAACATTTATTTTAAGCCTTTTAGCTCAAATGGTAGAGCAATATGCTTAGGCATAAGTATGTGGGTTCGAATCCCATAGAGGCTATCTAAAATTACGAGTCAAAAGTGCATAACTATTCCAAACACCGTAAATTCATGGGTGCCTGAACTGTCATTCTATCATAGTCATTAATTCATTTATAACTATTCCAAACACCGTAAATTCATGCTTCTCAACTTAAACAACTCTCCTACTTAACACAACTTCATCTTAACAGCCTTGCATTCGCTTCAGCCGTCGGGAAGCTTTTCGGTTGGCTATTTGGCATTGTTGTCCTATATTTACCTTTATGGCCAGTCCTAATCTGATCAGATATGGAGTCCAATACCTCTTTCTTATCCACCGTACTTCATCCCTATCCTACTGGACTATCTTCGTTCTCAATTCAATGACTAAAAGATCATATATGACGAAAAATCAACAATTCAGCAACTACAGAAGATGATTCAAATAATAGGTTATAAAAACAATAATTCAACAAGTATATACTATAGAAATTCAGCAACTTATATAACAAAAAAAAATAATCAACTTAGTAGCTACAAAAGATATATGGGTTCTAATATCGTAGGCTTAAGATCCTGCATAGGCTTAAGATCATCATAGTAGTATGACAAAAAAAAAAAAGGAGAGACAAAATGAGGGCATGACAGATGCGAAAAAGGAGGTTGTGCAATGGGTTTATGATGAGTAGAAAAAGATTGTTACTAGTGCTACTCAGGTCGGTGTAGAAGGAAGTGATTGGGGTAAGGTGTTGAAAAAAAAGCCAGCTGGAAATTTAGAGACAAATCAGAACCTTGAGAAACATGACAGTGTTTATGAATGCTCACGCAGACTTGATGTTCTAGTTGATGAAGTTGTAGAGGAAATTAATTAGGTGCTAATGGAAAAAATCAGCAACCAATTCAAGTATGACAGTGGAGAGAGAAGCAAATGAGAAGCATGAACAAATAGCATAACAATGAATCATCTAGTAAAAATATGGATTGAAGTAAAAAAAACAGATAGCCTATGTGGGATTTGAACCCACGTCTTTGCGTTAAGCACAATGCTCTACCTTTGAGCTAATAGGCTTAAAATCGTTTTAAGTGATCGCTTCAAGAAATCAATTTCAATTTCTAAACCAATCAGTGCTAACACTCTTAAGAAGAATATCAATAGCAATATGTTAAGTGTTTGAAGTTAAATCATCATCTAAATGAAAAGATCTCAGAGATCAGGTTCCTACACCAATTCACTGAATTCAGGTCTCGTTAATTCAGCTGATCTAACCCTCATACCCCAATTTGAAGATCCTAAAACTCCAATTGGAACAACATTGACATAAAATTGATCCCTAAATCTAACCCTCCTATCCCAATTTGAAGATCATAGGACTGTAATCCAACCCCAAAACCCAATTCGATAAAAACCTAAATCCCTATATTGTATACCCAAAACCTGTGGAAAACTGAACAAGCCATACCTTCAAGGCCTCACAGGCGCCGACCTTCTCCCTCCTGCATATGTGGCTCCACCGGCGTCGAGATCTTCAGTGTCGTCGATCTCCTTCGGTCCTCCCTCTACGCCCCTCTCTCTCTCGTATGTCAAAAACTTACCTTCTCATGTAGAGAGCTCGGAGTCGTCTGCCTTCTCCCTCCTCGCGTCTATCCCTCCGTCTCCACCGGCGTCGGGAACGTCAGGCTGCCAGCCTCTCTGTTATGAGCCTTGTCCTCCTTTGTCTTCTCTCTCGGATAAGAACGAAGGAACAGTCTCTTTTTCATTTTGTTTTCTTTTTATTTTAAAAAGCTAACGATTTTGTTTAAAATCTAACGGAAGGCAACGGAGGGGCACAAGACGAAAATTTTCAAAACCTCAGGGGTACCATGCGAATTATGCTAAACTTTGGTACACCATGCGAAATACCCCTTACCTCAGGGGTACCACGCGAAATTTCCGTAAATTTATCTAGTTAAAAAAGTTGATAGATATTTGTCTATAAATTAACCTAAAAAGATTTATGAAACCTCATTTGAAAGTCATACAGTTTTTTGGAAAAAAATGGGAAGGATAGCCTTTAATGTGTCTCGAACTCGGGTGGGTTGCAGCAAAAGGTGCACCACTTCTCACATACCCAATTACCAGCGTGCCAAGAGTGAATATGTGGCACTTTTGCAAAAATATTTATTATATTAACAAGTACTAGTAATTATTTATTGAGACCCTGTAAAATCGGAGGCCCGGTGCAATCGCCCATCTTGCCCATGCCCAGGGCCGACACTATTTGATAACTTCTACAGAAGCTCAAGCACAACAACTAGAGACTAGCCAGAAGATACAAGACTGTCAAAGCTACACCAAGAAAGTCCAAACATGCAAGGATCAAATACAATCAACTTTCAGGTTTCAACTCCTAGATCTATCGACAAACCCCTGAATAACCCCTCGATTCAAGAACATACTGTTGCTCGAAAATCAACGGAAAAGGGTAAAGAATTTGCCAAAAAAACAAGAGTAAGAACATACTGTTGTCGGGAAACCTTTGACCTTCGCGAGAACAAGATCACCGACTTTCCACTGCCGGCGAGCGGCCTCTGTCGCCGATTTCCTCCTGCTCGGAGCCCTGCCGCATGCAAACAACCTCCCTCTCACAAGCCACCAAACCCAAAAACAAAAACAAAAACAAACTACGGTAAAGAATCGCCGTGCTACCGTCACAGTCGTTGTTGGAATGTGGTTATCCCACATCGGTTATATAGATAATGCTTGAACAACATATAAGTTGCATTTTAGGGGCGTGTTGGAATGTGGTTAATTATCCCACATCGGTTATATAGAAAATGCTTGAACAACCTATAAAGTTGAAGGGATACTCCTCTCATCGCCAATTGGTTTTGAGATAGAACCATGTTGGGTTTATGTGTTGTTCGAGTCGAAAGCCAAAGAATCGCGCCCAAAATGAAAGTCGAAAGCCCTAGTCAAGGGCAAGATCGAAGTTTCTGTCTTTCTTTGTCGCTTATCCTTTGCTTTTTAGTTTGCTTCACCTTCTTCTCCTTCTCCTCTTCTTCATTTGTTTCTTTGGGCTCCTCCTCACTCTCAGAACTGCTACTGAGAGGAGGAAATTTGTTCTTAAAAAAAGCAATTAAGATACAGGTTCTGAAAAAAAAAGAAAATTCTGAATCTAAGATACAGATTCGCCACAAAAATTTCAAGATTTTACCTTCTCTTCGTTGTGCTTCACAATCCGCTTGCTTTTTCTCTCCGAGAGGGTGGCGTTTGTTGCTTCCTTTCTCTGCTTAGCACGAGAACGAGGGAACTCGAACTCCCCCATCAGATCAGAGTTTGAGTTTGACATAAAGGCGGCAACTAAAAAGGGGAGAAAAGATCGCCGTAAAGAACTGAAAAATGCCGATAAGATATGAAGATCCTGTGTTCTGTGTTCCATTATTTGATTCCGTTACTTCTGTGTTCTGTCCTTAGATTTTTTTTTCTCTTCTTGAATTGTTCCTACAACAAGAATGTGTTCGTGGATGATGTGGAAAACAAGCCGGTTGATGAGCAACTAAAAGATGAAACTGATGATGCGATGGAGGTGGATCAGTTCAAACCACCGAGGCAGACCAAGGAACAGAGACGAAGGTCTAAACATATACAGGCCAAGAAGATTTCCAAGCAAGATCGATGTTATGACGTCCTCAATTTCTAGAGTTTCTTTCGTTTGCTGTGTATATTCTCTGATGTTAGAGTTTCTTTCCTGAGATTTTTTGGCTGTTTTTTCATACAATAAATGCTCATCTTTCTTCAACTGAGTTGTGAGTTGTGAGCTTCAAGCTCTGTGTTCTTTGTATTGAAGGTTGATCATCAAGATTCAAGAACATGGAACGAAGATGAAACTTTTGTATTTTGTGTTTCAAGGTTCTGAGTTATAATACCTGTATACAAAAAAAAGACTAATTTATGTTTGGGGAAATTGCAGAAAAGCACCCTTAAAATGTCTCCTTTTGCCCAGAACCACCCTTTAAATCTATATTTGCGACAAACCACCCACTAAAACCCTTCTATTAGCAATGTCACACCCCTGCAACATTTCCGTCAATTTTTCCGTTAAATCCTTTTTAATCAATTTTTCCGTTAAGTGAAGCCTTTGAGCAGAAAATCATGAGAGAGAGGAGAGCTAAAAATCCCTTGGGAGTTGCTCGGTTGTTGAGGCGGAGCTTTGGGGGATCATCAAAGGGCTCACGCTGGGTTGGGAACAGGGGTTCAAAAAGGTCATGTGCGAGGTCGACTCGAAAGTCGCCATTGATTTTGTGTTGAAAGGGGTCAAACCGACCCATCCGTGTGCTAGCCTGGTGTTTATTTGCTGGAGCTTCCGTAGTAGGGATTGGGTCATCCAATTCCGTCTGATTTTCCGTGAGGCCAATCGCCTCGCGGATGGGCTTGCAAGCCTTGCGTTTTCCTTTCCGCATAACTATTGTAAGATGGATTTGTTACCTGCTGAACTGTCATGTATCTCAAGGGAGGACTCTCTTGGGAGAGCTATACCACGCTGGTGTAACTCCTGAAGGGCCTTCCCCTGTTACTTTCTATTAATTTCATAACTCCTCCTTTGGAGTAGGGGCTATGCCCCGTTTCTCGACCAAAAAAAAAAAATCCCTCGCCTACCCAGTACCCCCATCAAACCCTAAAAAATTTCAATCTCAGCAAATCGCAAACAAAAATCGAAATCCAAGTTGGTTTCGATCTTTCTTTTCGGTTTTAATTGCAACCTTACTCCAAATTGGAGCCTGTGATGGCAATCTCAAAGTTTCGATTGAATTTCGGCGCTGTGTTACCAACTGTAGAAGTCCCAAATCTGATCGCTGAAAGCGCTTCGAGTCAAATCAGTACGGGATCCTTTGGATTTTCGCTTGTGTCTGCTAGTGGGGGTTGAGAGATGGCAATCTCAAAGTTTCGATTGCAACTCTGGTTGAGAGATGGCAATCTAAAAGTTTCGATTGCAACTCTTTTTTTTTTAGTTTTGGGTGGATCTCATATTTATTTTGATTTTATGAAGGGTTCTTATATATTTGCCTTGTAAATGATTGCTGGAGATAGTGCGATTGTTGGACAGTGGTTACGGACTCACGACGGCAATGGGCGATGGTTGTACAGTAGCGATGTCGATGCGTCGCTTGCACCGGGGGATTTGTGAGTAAAGAAAAGGAAAATAAAATCCCTTCAAATATCATTCTTACACTTCTAGTTGAGATTTGAGAATGATGAAATTGTTTAGATGAGGTATTGGGTTTCAGTTTTTTTTTTTTTTTATAGTTTTTATGAGAGGGGTGGAATACTGGAATTGCTGAAATCTGATTGAGAAGATTTTCAGAGGGAGTTGGACGGTTGGAGCGAAGAAGGGTGGAGGTTGAAGGAGATGTGTGTATTTTTTTTTCTTTTTATTAAATTGATTAAAAAATAGAGGGTATAATAGTAATTATAACTATTTAACAGAGAATTGATGGAAACTGTGCTGGGGTGTGACTTTGCAAACATAATTGGTTTAATGGGTGGTTTACTGCAAATATGAATTTAAAGGGTGGTTTTACGCAAAAGAGCATATTTTAAGGGTGGTTTTCTGCAATTTGCCCTTTATGTTTAATGGAAACTGGGCACAAGCGCCCAATAACAACACAGGCCCTACAGGCCCAATACCAACACACAGGCCCTACAGGCCCAATACTAATTTGCTTATAAAGAGCTGCTGATAATGGATAAGTGCTTATGATGTATAAGTTGTTGTGCCAAACGGGCCTTATTGAGCACTTTTTTGATGAAAAAAATATTTGCCTGGATGATCATAAGCATTGATGACCCAAATGAACACTTTCAAACACCATTTGTCTTGAGATTGGTTTGTATCAAACCCTATTTTTGTACCTTTTCAATGAACCTATGCTAGGCACTCCCTAAAACTTTCAAACACCATTTGTCTTGGTTTGTTTTGTAGAACATGAGGTTGAACACTAATAATTATAAATATGATGAAAATCTTCTAAGTAAACCTCTAAATCCGGCGAGTACCTTGTGACAAAATTCTTAACAGTAATAGGACACTACCTATCAGTTCAAGAAAATTAACGAGCTCTGGCTTTCCTTTTCTTCACTTTACGGATTTGTTCAAACACGTATCTCCAATTCTGGTGTTTCTAGCTTCCTGTTTGATGGTTTCCAAAAAGATTTCCGTGTCCCATTCCATGTTTTCACTGTGTTTAGTATTAGTTGTTTCGTCTTTGTTTTCGAAACTTTGGTACATTCATTATCATAGACTACTGGATAAAATTCACATAATGAAGTTTGACATCTCCCCTTTTTCTATCAAACTACAGGCCTAAATGCTCAGCTTGCTTCAAGCAATATAAGAAAAAGGAGCATCAACCAAAGTGTGGAGTTTGTCAGAAACATTGCAAGTCTTTTGAAAGCTTAAGGGAGCATCTCATGGGTGGATATTTTTATATCCCTTAGGCCTATTTATTCTTTTTAGTCGATTATTTTGCAATGAATTGTCTCTTCTTGTTTCCATGATTTGTGATGCAGGTCGATTGTCAAAAGATGGTTGTTCAAAGGTATTCTATTGTCAGGGTTGTGGCCTGTGCATGAAAGTTTTTGATAGTCCTATCACCCGGAGTGAGCACAAATGGTCTTGCAAGTTACCAGCACCTACTCCTCTTGTAAGTTGATCATCACTCTCAGATGACCTATCAATACCAAATTGTAGTTTTGCCCCTGCTGTAGGGTACAGTTGCGACATCTTATACAGACGCTCTAATAAGTGCTTCTACCACTGTCAGATAAAAAATGGGAAACAATATATGTGTGTGTGAGAGAGAGGGTGTAACCAAGTTACAAAAGAGAGCTCATGATTCTTAACATCAACCTTACTAGCAATAAGATTTTCTAGAGGAGCTTCATATGTGTCAAGTTTATCTACGCCCTCTTCTTTCAATTTCTCAAAAACAATCAACAATCTCTTGAGCTGCCCTAAGAAAATCTGCACTTCTCCCAGGACATTTGACCAGAAGAGCCTCCTTTTTCTCCTCAGTGAATGGTTCAACATCAACAGGATTGCAAAAAGCGCTGCAATAGCAGATCAAGAGTTACATTTCAGAAATCATAGTTCCCCAAAAATCTCACAAGGCAATAAGAGGATACTGTAGAAAATTAACCAACATAAACACACTGCCTCCTAAAAATGTCTCCAGGAGATGCGCACTCAACAAATAACCAAAGTGATAACATACAAGATAAAACCACTTCTTAACCATAACGGCCTCAAATACTCTCAATATTTTGATGAAATGCCATAATAAATATATTAAATCATGGCTCGCAATTTTTTGCATGTGTGGGGGTACAGTTAAAAGTTTCCATAAAGTTTAATATCTAAACTAAATACCCAATATAAGAAGGGCACCTCGCTCAATTTTCTGCATTGCTGTTGTAAGCAGCTGCAATGGAGGGTAACCTCCTTGCTCAATTGCTCCCTCTCTCCTCTTTAGGGATTGCCTCTCGTTGGGGGTGCCTATCTTTAGGTCCAATAGAAACAGTGGGAATAATAAACGGTTGGGCAAGGCTAGCATTGTAAGGCATATAAAAAGTAGGAGAAAGAAATTGTTGGGCAAGCCTAGAATTGAAAGGAATGAAAAATGAACTATGGAAGGTAAAGAGTAAGCAAAGAGTAATGTTAGTTAAAAGTGAGTCGGAAGAAAGAGAATATGGTGGAAGGAGGACAGGATAGTGAAATGTTGGGCAAGCCCACCATTGTGGATAATCTAAATGACATTCTCTAGAGGAGTCATTAGTCGAAAGGTAATGATAAAACATAGCCCAAAGTTTCCAGGCTATGTTTAGTCAACTTTAAGCACCTGTTTGTCCAAAGGCCAAATAGGTGCAAGAAGTTGACAACTCATTCTTTTGCCACCAACACTTCTCTACCGTAGAAACAGGTATTTCAGGAGAGACAACACCCAACAAATTAACACGTAGCATTTGCTCCGAACTGTGACATCCCTTTATGAGAGAGACACTCATAACTTAACATTGCATAGAAACCTATTATAGCACAATGATAAACATAGCCTGATAGCCAGCTAGACAGATCTGTAATTTTACTTTAAGATTGTCCCTATACCGTGGAAAAATGAAGGAAAATGCCACCTAGGGGTTATTTGAGCTGAGACCTCCAAAGGCAGGCCAAGTGCAATTGTGCAGTGGTGCAAGACGTACATGCCTTTGTTTGTCAGGCATATTTTTTTTTTTTACCATGGGCTCTTACAAAGGAGATATTAATTTACCATCAGCACCATGTCATTTAACATTAAATCTGAAAACAATGCTTTCTACTGACAAATATTCCTTTTCTTCAGGATAGGACAGTAAATTGAGGAAACTTAGATGCTTTAGCCCCCACTAATGATACATCCTTCAGGAAACTGCAAACCCCCATCCAGCAGATCATTGTCCTACCATTCTCTCCCCACTTTTGCCCCTCATTTATCCTCAATAACCCGTGAATTTGAAGTCTAACCAAAGTTTCTTGTCATGAGAGTCAACAATCAACAATGTACATACTGCAACCCCACTGGTAAGACATCATCATGCAAGATAAGCTCTTTGTGAAAGTATTATTCTTCATTTCTTCTCTTGTGAAACAACCAACTATGTTGCAACACAAGATTCAAAGTACATCATACGTAGGCCATCTCTTCACTAAAAAAAACTACAATTTCACATTAACACTTGAAAGAGAGCATAATATTTCAGCCGAGCCAGCATCTTAAACAATGAGATGCAACAGAAGTCAAGAGCGAAAAGATCAAAAGCAGATAACATATATATTATATAAGAACCAAAATACTTACATCTCCTTGGTTCCAAAGAAATACACTAGAATTTTCTTCTTGTCAGATTCATACCCCATGCCTTAGGCTCACTTACCTAGCATCAGAAACAACCTCATCAGTTTACAAAAAACATAAAAGCAGTTAAGAGGCACTGGCATTACATAAAACATAAAAGCAATACTACATAAAAGCAGACTGGGAAGAGGTAAGTCATGCTTGCCATAACCATTAGGTCTAAAATAAAGTATTCTGATAAAGGTCAATTCTCTCTTCCTTTGCCTGATTTTTCTTTCATAGCATGACTACGGAAGCTCAAGCACAATAACCAGAAACTAGCCAGAAGTATACAAAGCTGTCAAGTTACACTATGAAGTCCAAACATGCAAGGATCAAATACAATCTACTTTCAGGTTTCAACTCCTAGATCTATCGACAAACCCCTGAATAACCCCTCGCCTCAATAAATAGAGTAGACACTCTTCACCAATACAAAACCCTAATTTTTTTTCACCTCATAAAATCAACGGAAAAGGATAAAGAATTTGCCAGAAAAATAGAGAGGAGTAAGAACATACCGTTGCCGGCCAAGCCGCCAAACCTTTGTCCTTCGCGAGAACAAGATCACCGACTTTCCACTGCCGGCGAGCAGCCTCCGCCGCCGCCTTCTCACTGGATTTCCTCCTGCTCGGAACCATCCTCACAAGCCAGTGCCAAACCCGAAAGGGGCCAAGGGAAATCACAATCCCAATTTCATAAGGTTCAGCAAGAAAAATTGGAGGAAGTCGAGTATCTCAAAGGATCGCTCGACTCTCCCAAGGAAAAGACAGCAAATTCGAAGCCTCTAGGATCAATAGCCGCCGCCGATGAACTGAGCAAGGCTTCGGGTATTGAAAGAAGATCGAATCCCCAAAATCAGAGGGAGAGAGTAGCAACACTCAATCAGACAGGTACAGAATGCGAAAGAGATGGGAGGAATTGAAGCTTCCCTGTAAAGCTACGGAGATGACGAATGACGATGGAGTGCGAGGGAACAAGTTGAAGTTGTGCTAATATACGTCGTCATAAAACGTGCTAAATTTATAAAAAAAATTAAATTTTAATTAGTTTAGTATTTTTTTAATTAGATTTTTAGGGTCGATCGTCTTCTTTGTAAGGAATCCTTAACAATTTAGGATTTATTCTATGCCCTTAAGATATAGAATAAAAAAACCGTATAAATAATACTCCTAGTGTATCAATTTTAGGAGTATGTGATTCATTTTCTAAATAAGCGAATGTATCAATTTTAGATTGAGTCAAATATAAAATTAATTATTTTAGGTTGTAGTTTGTTCCAAACAGAATGAATATTATAAATTATTTGTATAACCAATCACAAGTTGTTGTAGTGGTTATGGGGCTACATCCCATGCCTCGAGGTTCGAAGTTCGAATCCCCGTGGAAACATGGAGACGCTTGTGAGTAGGAGGGTCAACCCCTTAAATGGGCCTACAGTAACCCGATCCAGATGTAGAGTGGGCAAAGCTCACTTGAACTGGAAAGGATCTAAAAAATAAATTATTTGTATAAATCAGTCTAATTAAATGAGAATAATATGAACCGGACAATATGAGAAAGTTTTGTTATTTATTGTACATATACTACGAATTACAGTATGTTGTAAAAAAAAAAAGTGGTATACGATTGTAAGGTATTATGAATGCATTCATTATTTTATAACTGATATGGTTTAATTATTCTAATTTATGGAGTAGTGGGTGGTTAACTGGTTATTGATAATAATTTTTTATTAGAAATTAAATTTTAAGATTTATTTTTTCTAATTTAAATAATAGTGGGTGGTTATTTTTTAAAACAAGTGTACAAGTGTCATCATCTAATTCGTAGTGTATAATTCAAAACATACACCTAGTGTATGTGTATCAACCTCCGGCTAAGGGAGTATGCGAGTTATTGTGGCTAAAGAAACTGTTGAAAGAGCTGAAGGTTAAGCATGAAATCTCCATGAAACTATATTGTGATAACAAGAATTAACATTGCTCATAATCCGATTCAACATGATCGCACTAAACATGTTGAAATTGATAGACACTTCATTAAGGAGAAGTTGTACTTTGTCAAGCCAAGCATTTAGAGACTGTTCTCTTTTCATTTAAAGATGAAGTACATCATCTTTAAATATCCGGCCACTTTAGTTTGGCTAGTTGATCATTGATTCTTCTTCCAGTTCTCTTTTCATTTGACTAGTTGATCATCGATTCTTCTTCAAGTTCTCTTTTTGTTCTCTTTTTATCCTATTATTGTTCCATGTCCTGATCTTGTGTAAATTAAAGACGAGTCCTAGTAACACGGTTTAGTCCTACGAGTCCTAAAAAGACATGTTTGCTACCATGGATTAAGTTTCGCTACGAGGAATCTACAAAATCCTAGCAATAATCTCAACTAGTTGTACGGACTAGAAGAAATCAATAATATTCGCAAAATAATCAATACGAATCAATAGAAATAGAACAAGAATAGAAATCTCACAACTTTATCAAACCAAAGCTTCCATCCATAGACGAAACGAAAGAGTTTAACTCCCCATAAATATAAAACAAAACATAATTAGAGTTTGGAAATAACCGAAGTCAGTCGGCCGTCACCTCTCCTTCTGCCGTACGAATGTATGAATATATATTGCAAAACCTAATCTATATAATATTAATATATCATATTATAAATATATATAATATTAACCTATATAACTCTATCTATCTAGCATACTTTTTAATCGGCAAAACAATAAAAGTAATAAGCAGCGGCGTGCCTCCTTCCGCCTTGCACCGTTGCACGATCCGAACTCCAATCGCATTGCACACACAATCAGCTCATTCATTACGAGTAACTCGGCCCAATTTTGATCCCAGCCTAACTCGGAAATACCTGAAATATATAAAAACACTAGTGTAGACTTCGAATAACAAATAATAGAAATTAAGTATAAAACATGTAAAAATGCTCTAAAATAATATGCAATTCTATACTAAAAACATGATTAAATGGTACTCTATCAGGTATCCTAAGTGGTGTGTGTGAGGAGCTCAAAGCCTCGGACCTTTTGACTGAACGAGTCATGCTCCCGCAAGGCCTCAAAGGCTCAAAGTGTCTCTAGGGTTCTCAGTTGTCCATGGAGGTGGTGAGGAGGTTTGGGTTATGATGGTATGGTGGTGTTTAGGCTGCCAGACCTTAAGGAATCTCTAGGATTCGACCTGTCAATGGAGGTGGTGAGGAGGTTGGGATTATGGTGGTGGTGGGTAAGGTGGAGGATCTAGGCAAGCAGCAGAGTTAGAGCATTCAAAATTTGAGATAACTAAAATGGTAAATTGGGGTTAATTGTTGGGCTTTTTTTACAATTAATGGATTAATTAATACTAGAAGAAAATCCTGACCATTGATTTTTATTAGGAAGATATAAGGAGATATCTCATTATGAGAGGATCCGGATCCTTAAATAAGAATACTTTTTTCACGATGAATTATCACCACATTTGTTGTTGTCTTTTAAACCAATCAAATTAGAGCTTTTTTAAAAGAAATGTCGTTGACATATTCTAAACAATAGATTTAATTCAAAATTAAACGTTAAATTAATATTAATATGAATATATAATTTAAATAGAATTTTTTTGATGATGTGTAACTAATTAATTGTAGAGCAATATTATTGAAGAAGAGGGAGGCATATCTTTGCAGCTCGGTGTACATAAAGGTTTCGTCTTTGCAGCTTGGCGTCGCTGAGGAAGAGGCGTGGCAATCTTCTCCAAAAGCAACACTTCCTGGACAAAAAGGGTATCAATTGGCACGCGAATTACTTGTCTCCTCCAAGGTGGAGCGACGGATCAGTCAAGTTTATTGCTATGCCTCTGTGTCATCCTCTCATTCAAGAGGTGATTTATACCTTGCGTTCAACGCATCAGCCTATTCAGAAAACGCAGCTCTACCATCATCACCTCAAGGCATGAGATGGTTGCAGTTGGTTGACGTACACAACTCTTTCATTCCCCGGTTTATTCTCCTCCAGTGACCTATCATGTTAAATCACATAAATGTGTTCTCTTTGAAGCTCATAAACTACTTGGTTGAAGCCAAGTTAAGTACTTCTGTTTGTTTCTCCTATCAAATAAATCATTGCAGCATAGCAAAATAATAGTTGCAGATGTCATCTTTTGGTCCTAATGTCCTAATGACCATAATTGATGCACTGTCAACTCGTCGAAAGACTATCTTCTATGCTCTTTGAAAGCATATATACAATAACGCAATGTCTGTCCAAAAAAGGGATCAATACCACCGCAAACGATAAGATACATAGCGTTGTAATTTGGAATAACCGACACAAGTTGAACATGCTTCAAAGCTTCCTTGATCTTTCTACATTTACAAAACCGGTAATAGACCTAGTTACTAGAGAAGTCATGTGTTATAAGAAAGACATGGGTTTACTCTATCAAAGCACCAACACCTATAGTCCGACCTAGAAATCTCGTAAAGCTGGTCGGGTGACATCTTCTCAAGGTCCTCCATTTCATAAGCATCGAACGCATCATTGCTAGAAAGCTAGGTCAGATGATGGTGGTTGGAAGTAGAGAGGTGGTCTTGGTCTCGAAGTTGCTTATACAGCCTCATGACGGAGACAACATCTTCGTATGGATCATGGATTTTATTCTGGATGTCATAACTGCAAACATCATATTCTGGATGTCATACCTGCTAATGTTTATCCAATTTGTTTTTTTTTCCACAAAATTGTGTTCAACCGTTTGGGCAATTGATAACCCGTTTAATTTTCTTCACAAATTAACCATTAGCCATTTACTACATAATGATGTCATTAATTCTTTGAATTAGGCGTCATCCTTTGAATTTGCCATTCTTTGAATTGGGCAGTTGATTAGCCGTTTAACTTCCTTCAATCGATTAGCTCTCATTCTCTCCTTTCATATCTATATTCAAGTAGTCTGTTGGTGTCACCCATGAATTAGACGTTTACATTCAAAATTTATTACAGCCATTTCACACACAATGTTGATCCACTTTTAGCCATTTGTTTCTTCCTATCCTACATATATATAAAGGGGGCTAATCTCTCATTCACAATCACAGCACAAACATAATGGAGTTCATGGTTTCAATTTGATTAGGCAAAAAGAATAACAAATTAGCCATGAAAGCATATTAGCATTTTCCAATAAACCCACCAATCAAAACCCAATCCCCTTTTAACACCTACAAACAGGAATCACAAGCAAAATGAAACGAGAGTCGGGCCAAGCTCTGTGAAACAATGTGATCTCCCTTTGAAAGCTTCGTAATGGCAGGGAGGTTGTCATAGTCAATCTCTAGGTAAAATTACTTCCCTTCTCTCTTCTATTTCCAAAATATTTGTTTGCCTTACTTTTTGGGGTGTAATTTCAGTTGTGTGCATTCGTGATAAAAACGGGAACTCATCATCGTCTAAACTGGTTAGAAATGGACTATACATGGGTCTTTATCGTCACCTGGTTCTTCATCGGCACTTGATATTCCATTTGGCAGTATAATGGGGGTGCCATCTGCATCGTTGGTCTTGGTCTTATCTTCCTCTTTAATGCAGATGTCGGTGATGATGGTACATTAATTTGCTTTCTCTTCTCTTTATACTTGAAATTTGTTATTTTACCGAGCTCTATAAATCTCACTTGGCTTTTTTTTCTTCACATGGATGTAGACCAATTTTAGGTGATATTCTTCTTGTGGGTTGGGACACTTTTCTATGCACTCAGTAATGTTGGTGAGGTTAGTTGGATATTTCTTGAGATTGGCTTTCTATTCTCAATCACAACTTTGGATCATCTCGTTTTTTACATGTATATTTATTCCGATAGCCAACATTATCTATGATTTTTCAGTCAACAAAATCAGGGATACAAAATCCGCATTTTGTTTATTAGGGCCTAGCTCTTATCAAAACTCCGAGCTAATTAAATTTCAAGCATGCTTGATGCAGGAATTTTGTGTGAAAAAGAAAGAGAGGACAACCAGAAGATCGTGGGAGGTGATGACCGTTGAAGGAGGTCATGAAAGGAGAGAATGAGAGCTCGAATAGGTGTTGTCGAAGGCGGACGAGGGAAGTAGGAAGGAGGAACGGGAGGACGACTGCGCTCAAATATTTTGGGGAGAATTGTGCTGCTTGTTAGGGTTAAATTACGAAAATTATTTTATTTCAATCCTTGAATATACTAGATCTTCATCAATAATTTTTTATAACAAAATAAGAACTAAATAAAAATATTTTTACTTCTAATTTTAAAAATCCTCTTATATATATACTTTATTGAAAGTTGAATCATCTTCTAAGTGATTTAATATGCTAACTTCCTTGGAATAAATATATACCTAATAAATATAATATTTATGTTATTCAAAATTATATACACTTAGTTAAGTCATATCTTATAAATTAATTTATTTTACTGCAAAACAACCCTATATATTTGAAATATGATGGGTTGAAAGGGGAACAAAAATTCGTGAATGAGAGAAGTTCATAGTTAACCTAAACAAAGAAGTTCATAGAAAAAAGTCTCAATTGAGAAGTATATCACGTGCGATGCATGAGCATGCTCACTAGTTATGTGAAAAAAGGAAGACAAAGAAAAGCACTCGTAACATTTAAGTCTATACTCCTAAGAACGATCAACCTCTCTTATCATCTTTATAACACCGTACCCCCGTCCCACAAAGGATATAATAAAGATGTATGGAGTGATTTATAAATGATTCAAACTCTACCCATGTCACATGAGCTCTTCCTTTTCAGACTCCAAGTGAGGACAACAGACCTGATCGAGAGGGCTAGATGGCATGGAGGTGCGCCGACAGTATGCTCCGGTACGCTCCTCCCGGAGTGCAGTCTCTGGCCTTAAGTGGGGGAGATTGTAACACCCTCGTCTCCACATCGGATACAATAAGGTTGTACGGAGTGATTTATAAGTGATTCAAGCCCTACCCGTGTCACAACTTGGAGCCTGAAAAGGAAGAGTTATCTCCTGGATTTGGTGTGCGACGTGTGATTTTGAGTTCGTTTCTTCGTTTCTGTTGATGAAGGAGTAGGAATGGAAATCAGCTGTTCAGAAATCCGGCAGGCCAGAATCCGTGAGAAGAAGATGGAGAAGAAGGAGAGGAAATTACTTCTCCCTTGCTCTCTTTGCTCTCTGCTTCCTCAGGTACGAGTTTCCGTTGTCGTTACGAGATCTGGGATTTCTATCTGATTTGCCTTCTGCGATTGTGCTTTGTATTGCTTCGTTTCTCTAATTCTCTTCAATTTCTGATCAACCGAGTCATTCTTGATCTACAATTGTTGAGAAATCTCAGTTGATGAGTTTTCTAGATTCTCGTTAGTTCCTTGGCATAATATGGTGTTGAGTGGCTTGATTTTTACTTGATTCGGTTACTCCGAGTCGCGATTATTGCTTCCGTCAGTGTTTTCGTTCTGATTGCTTGCTGTGATTTTGTTGCTTTGCTCACCTGTTCCGTTTTTGCTTTGATTGTTTCGAGATTCAGCGGTTGTCTCCTATTCTAGATCTGGCTGCTTTCGATTACTGTGATTTTGTTTCCGCTTGATTTTGAGTTTGTTTCTTCGTTACTGTTGATGAAGGAGTAGAAATGGAAAGAGTAGGACTCAGCCGTTCAGAGATGCAGCAGGCCAGAAAGCGTGAGGAGAAGATGGAGAAGAAGGAGAGGAAATTACTTCTCCGGAACGCAAACAAGGTTTGGATTTATTTTTTAAATTTAGTTCGGTAATTAGCTAGATTAATTAATTAACTTACTGATTTCTTCCTTCTTTCTTCTGTAGAATATATTCGTCGATGATCCCGCTTCGTCCGATTCCACGGAATCCAGCGACGAAGAGGTGGCAAAGGAGAAGAAGCCTAAACAGAGCAAAACTCAGCGCGTTAGAGCAAGACAGAGGACTAAGAAAAACACTACTCAGAAAAACAAATTGTTTGATGCGAAATTGGAAGATGGAACTCTGTAGCTGATCTGGAGAAAATAGGGGTTGGGACTTGGGGAAGACGATGGGCTATGTTTTGATTTAATTTGGGCTTGGGCCCAAATAAGTGTGTGTGCCCATCTATATTTCCTTGAACATTATTTCCTTCTTATTCAGTTTTTGGTGAACATCATTTTGAGAAATGGAAAAATGGACAAAAATAATATCAAGTATTAACTTTTGGCAAAAAATAATACGAAGTTTGAAATTGACAGTTTCATATACGAACTATCGCTCTATTAACCGAAAATAATACATATGTGTATTCCGGTAAACTTTCCGACCAAATATGCCACGTGGACGCCGGAAAACACACATGACATAAATTTTTGCCATCTCACCAGACTTGTAAGTTTTTTCATGTTATAAATTTATTTTTCATTTTTTTTTTAAAAAAAAAGAAAAATTAAATAAATAGGCAAATAGCTACCGTATGTACCTTTCGATGCTTATAGACGATTGCCCTTTCCGAGGATGGAAATATTTAAAGAAGTTGTGATGGATGTAGACGATTTATAAGTATCGAAAGGTCGAGGTAAAACTATAATTTAACCAAATAATCACATAAATCGAGATAAAATAATTACATTATAATTAATACATCATGAAATCCAAAAACATCATAATTTAAACACCTTAAAATTGTGTCAACCAAACGCCACCTTATTATTTTGCATTATAAACATAATGCAATTGGAATCCAAACACACCCTAAGTTGATCGGTTTAAGATAATGTATTTAGTAATAGAGATATTCGGAGTGATTTACAAGGTATTCAAACACTATCCATGCCACGAGAACTCTTTTTTCAAGCTCAAAGTGAGGACAATAGGCTAGGTGGCTACATCCCACACTAATTATAAAAATGATGTTCAAAGGGCTAGGTGGCTACTGGCTACATCTCACATTGGTTATAAAAATTATATTCGGAGTGATTTGTAAAGGATTCAAGACCAACCCATAGGATACAATTTAGTACTCAGGATCTAGGTGAGGATAACGGACTTGAAAGAGCTATGTGGTTATAAAATAGTATGCTTTGTGATATGTGTTTTACTGATCTAGTGATATGTGATTATTTCTTCAAGTTTTGATAATTTTCTGTGATTTTCGATTGTGTCTGTGAAACCATTCCAGTTGCTGTAAAATTAACCAAATGGATCGGATAAATTAGTGAAATTTGTTGATTACCATGAACCTCCGGTGCAACTCCGGCGACCAACACCGCCTCGACTTCCGCCCTCCGTCCTTACCGGCAGTGTCATCCTTCTTTCCAATTCCATCGCCTCATCTCTCAGCCGTGGAGAATGCGGAGGTCGCAGGCGTTGGGGTCGGAGTTGGAGCCACCGCCGAGACGGTGGTGGTGGCGATCTCCATTGAGTTCTGGAAAGGGTGAAATGTGCCTCCGTTGTTCTTCAATCGCCGCCGACGATGAAGAAGGACGAGAATTTGGTTCTTGCTCATGACGAGACAGAGCGCAGCAAGGCCCGCGACGGGCGACCACTGAACTTGGGAGAAAGGAGCGTCGGAGAACCCTCCTCAATGCTAATAAGGTAGTTCCATTGTTTGCTCTAGTATGAATCCATTAGTTATGTGTTCTATGGGATGAAGATCCTGCATTGCTTTGAGATTATTTTTTTTCTTCTTTTTCCTACAGAATGTTTTTGCTGATGAGAAAAACAAACCGGATGACGAGGAAGGAAATGATGAAATAGATGAGATGGAGATGGACTTCAAACCACCGAGGAAGGTGCAGACGAAGCAATAGAAAAATCGGGCTAAACAGAGAAAGGCCAAAAACACTTCCAAGAAAAATCAATCTTTTGACACTGACTTCACCCTCAATTTCTAGACCCACTAAGCCCAATAGGCCGTCGGTAAGGAGGCGATGGAATTGTAATGTTTCTGCGGCAAGGCTAAAACTCGACATCTTATCCCATGATTCATTCATCAGCGTCCATACTTCACATGTGTAGGGAGACACAACCTTCCACCTTACAAACGAAAGCAAGTGTTGCCATTTACAAAGGTTTATTTGATAATTATGGTCCTCCTTGAGATGTTTCGGCAAAGCTATTGTTCCGAATTTGTGCTGCCTAAAATCAAAGAAAATTATATCAATAGGAAAAACCGCTATGCAATGAGCCACTCCATCTATTAGCAGTTGCGGACCTAGATAGTTGGCTTCATAATCTATAAGAATTGCAAAGCTACGTCGGCCATATTAATTTCAATCCACGAGTCAGGCGTTGTAGATGAATAAAGGACGGCAAGACTAAGATTAACCCTTCGTTTTTGTTTAGGTTAGGAAAGGTAATGGTTACCCTTCCGAATCTAGTCCATTCTTAATTTAAGATTCATTGATCATTATTCTAATCATTACCCTCCTTCCCTCATTTTACATACAAATTCTATTTCATTTCCCCTTATTTGATTACCTACTCTTTTTTTTTTGGTAGAAAAACAGCCTCCCAGGGGAGGGTATGAATTAAGGAAAAGAAGCCAAAGGCAGTTACAAGCAAGCGAGGCGGATCGTGGTGATCCCCAGAGAGTCGTTAAGAACAGCGTTACAAAGGCCGTCGGGAGGATCATCCAACGCAACAACACCAATGGGAAAGGAAAAAGCAAGGGAAGCTAGTAAATCCGCGGGGCGGTTAGCTTCGCGCAAAATGTGTCGAAATTGGATATCCCAATCTCTACGAATGAAGCCATGACAGAGATCTACCAGGCTGGCATACGGGTGGGTCGGCTTAATCTTCTTCTGCAGTAGGTTCACAGCAACCAAGGAGTCTGATTCGCAGATTAGCTTCTTGATTCCACGGTCCCAAGCTAGGCGGAGGCCGTTGACGATGCCCCACAGTTCAGCAGCTGCAACAGGACAAGCACCAATGTTATGCACAAAGCCGCCCTGCCAAACCCCTTTCTCGTCCCTGATGAGCCCGCCTGCAGTAGCAGTCCCCGATTTGGACACAGCCCCGTTGGTGTTAAGTTTGCACCAGCCCGGATCAGGGCACTTCCATCCGACTGAGATCCGACCCTTGGGCCTAGTATCATGCGTTCCCCCAACACCTCTGACAGCAGCCTTGTACTCAGCCGTCATTCCAACGCAGCGCTGCACAGAGAGTGGGGGAGGGTTGATATTCTTGAAAGTGGCCTCATTTCTTCTGATCCAAATTGTCCAAATAGCTGAGGCGAAAACATCCTTCCAGTTAGCATCAGCATCCACCTTAATTCTTGACAGCAGGTTTTCACGCATCCAGGAAGCAAACGGCAGGTCGAAAAAGCTCTCATCGCCCCTAACCTTCTCAAATTGCAACCAAAAAACGTTAGCAGTATCGCAGTCCCTAAATAGGTGGGAGAGTGACTCCTCACTCGTCACACAAATAGGGCAGAGACCAGAGTTACCCATGTGTCTACGCAAGCGCTCGAGATTCGTAAGGATCCCGCCCTTGCAGGCCAGCCACATGAGGCATCTGATCCTCTCGCTCACATTCAATTTCCAAATAGATAAAAACAAATTGGTGTCCATGGTTTGAAGATTAGACGTACCTTGGATGGCTGAATAGCCTGATTTCACCGAGTAGTCCCCGTCTTTGCTGGCATTCCAACACAGCACATCCTCCCTATCAGAGACGGCAACAACAGCGATTTTAAGGAGAGTGGAGGCCGGGAGGAGGCGTTCGAATAGCTGCCAGGCCCAGCCATTGGTGTTGTCCCAAAAGGTGGTAACTTTGCTATCCAGCTCCTGGATCTCAGCATCGCGATCCACCATGTCAATCAGAGGGATATCCTCAATCCACTTATCCTGCCAGAATCTGATTTTACTCCCATTTCCTAGGCGCCAACCAACATTCGGATGGATAACCTCACTCATGACAGTAGTAATGCTCTTCCAAATGCTGGACGCCGCGGCAGAAGCTCCAAGAGACCTGTTGATATATTTGCTAAACAAGATCTCCTTCCAAATGCCCTTTTCCTCATTCATAAGGCGCCAGCCCATCTTCGCAACAAGCGCACGATTAAGGTCCTCCATTTTCTTTATGCCGAGACCGCCCTCCACACGGGGTTTGGTAACCTCGGCCCAAGCAACCTTGTGCACTCTTCTCTTTTTCTCGGAGGAGCCCCAGAGAAAGTCACGGCACAGCTTCTCAATCTTCATACATGTCCCCTTCGGCAATATCATAATAGACATAGAATAGACGGGGATGGAAGTGAGAACTGACCTGACGAGGGTAGACCTCCCTGCGAAGCTGAGGAGTTTGCCTTTCCAGCCATCAAGCCTAGTATTGAATTTCTCCACGACCGACGAGAAGGTTTTCCCGAACACCCTTTTGTGGAGGATCGGGACGCCGAGGTAGGTTCCAAGGTCGTTAGTAACCTCAATACTACTGGTCTTGCAGATTTTCTCTTTGAGCTCGTGCTTGACATTTTTCGACACGAACACCTTCGATTTCTGTTTGCTAACCTTCTGGCCAGAGCCTTCGCAAAAACTCTCCAAGCAGTCCCTGATGACCTTCACTTGTCCCACCGACGCCTCAGCAAACAACAGGATGTCGTCGGCAAAGAACAAGTGCGAGAGCAAAGCCCCCCCCCCCCCCCCCCCCAGCAATTCTGATAGGTTTCCACTTACCCCGATCCACCGCGTCCAAAATGAGGTGACTCAATCTCTCCATACACAAAATAAATATATAGGGCGAGATCGGGTCCCCCTGTCGGATTCCGCGAGAGGGGGTAAACTGGGGGGTAACTTCACCGTTCCACAGAACATGCATTCTAGGCGACCTCACACATTCCATAATCCATCTAATCAGCAAATCCGGGAGCATAGCGTGCTTGAGAGTATCTTCAATGAAGTTCCAGCTCAATCTATCGTAAGCTTTCTCCAGGTCGAGTTTAAGACACATCCATCCCCTCACGCCTTGTTTCTTGCACATGGAATGGACGACTTCTTGAGCGACGACGATGTTCTCTGAGATAAGTCTTCCCGGGATAAAGCTGCCTTGAAGCGGGCCCACAAGTTCACCCATTAGTGGCTGGAGCCTGTTGGTGATGACCTTCGAAATGGCTTTGTAGATAACGTTACACAGGCTGATCGGACGGAAGTGCTGGACTCTTTCGGGCTTGCCAATCTTGGGCAGAAGAACGATTAAGGTGTCATTTACACCTTCCGGAAGGGTGGCAGAGGCAAAGAAATGTTGGATAAATTCCATAACCGAGGGCCCGACCGTATCCCAACATTTGTGGAAGAACACAGGTTGAAAACCATCGATGCCAGGGGATTTGAATGCCCCCATGCTTTTGAATGCTTTGCTGATCTCTTCCGCAGTGACTTTCCCAGTCGCAGCCTCCCATATGCCCCCATCGATAGTCGGAAATCCTTTCTGAGAGACAGAGATGTGGCGAGGTTCGGCTCTTTCCCTGTACAACCCTAAGAAGTAGCTTCTCGCTAAGGCCTCAAGACCCTCTTTGGTCTCTATCCAAGCCCCCTCCTCCGAGAACAAACCTTCCACACGGTTCCTTTTCAGACGGATGATGGTCGAGGTGTGGAAGAAGCCAGTGTTTCGATCCCCAAGGGTAAGCCAGGAGACTCTAGACTTTTGGAACCAGAGGATTTCCTCTTGTTCGAGCGTCTCATCAATGGCTTTCTTCAGCTGCTCTTCCCAGTCTAAACTCGTTGCCGTCGGACGGTAGGAGTTTCTCTTTTGAGTAGCGTCAAGCTTTTTCAAGAGATCGGCCTTACGTGCTTGGATCTTCCCAAAGACTTTCTTATTCCATTTGGTGAGATCGACACTAAGCTTTTCAAGAGCAACCGGCGCAGCGCAGTGATGACTCCAGTGGCCTTCGACAAATTCCGGAAAACTGCTATGTTTCATCCAAGCAGCCTCGAACCGGAAAGGGCGCCTCTTCCTATCCAAAGAAAGGCGCGGAAAAACCTCAACGAGCAAGGGGCAATGATCCGAGGAGTATCGCGGGAGGTGGCGGACCCTTGCATTCGGCCACGTCATGCGACCGTTAATATTGGTGAGCACTCTATCGAGACGTTTCGACACAACGTATCCTCCCACAACAACCTTACTCCAAGTGAAGTCCTGACCAGTGAAGCCCAGATCAATAAGCCCGAACTTGCAGATCAGTCTACGAAAAGAGGGGGTACCTACTTTGAGCATAAGGTAACCATATCCCCTAAGATGCTCTAACTATTACCCTCTCCCCTTCTCTATCTAGACTCAAAAAAAGTGTTAATCATGCAAATTTTTCATAAAAAAATTGATTCATTTTTCTTCGATTCCTTTCTACTCAAACAAATAAGCCCTAAATTCAAAACGCAATAACACGATTTTGAAATCGTTGGTGGAAGGATGAATCCAGAAACCACAACGTTGAACCTCATCAAATGTGTCATCACTAGTCTCGGATGCATCGTTGTCCCCATCAAACACCCTGAATTCGAATTCCGGGGGGGGGGGAATCCTGAGAGATTGATGGGTTCCAAAGGTGGAGCTCTTTGAATTGGTTGTATAAACAAACTACGCCATGGGCGCTGCTGCTACTTGGCTAAGCCAAGTTCAGTACTTCTGTTTGTTTCTCCTGTCAAATAATTCATTGCAGCATAGCAAAATAATAGTTGCAGATATCATCTTTTGGTTAAACATAGAAATCCACCCCGGTACCTAATGTCCTAATGACCATCACTGATGCACTGTTAACTCGTCGAAAGACGGTCTTCTATGCTCTTTGAAAGCACATATACAATAACGCAATGTCTGTCCAAAAAAGGGATCAATACCACCGCAAACGATAAGATACATAGCGTTGTAATTTGGAATAACCGACACAAGTTGAACGGGCTTCAAAGCTTCCTTGATCTTTCTACATTTACAAAACCGGTAATAGACCTAGTTACTAGAGAAGTCCTGTGTTCTAAGAAAGACATGGGTTTACTCTGTCAAAGCACCAACACCTATAGTCTGACCTAGAAATATCGTAAAGCTGGTCGGGTGACATCTTCTCAAGGTCCTCCATTTGATAAGCATCGAAAGCATCATTGCTAGAAAGTTGGGTCAGATGATGGTGGTTGGAAGTAGAGAGGTGTCTTGGTCTCGAAGCTGCTTATACAGCCTCATGACGGAGACAACATCTTCGTATGGATCATGGATGTTATTCTGGATGTCATAACTGCAAACATCATATTAGTGACCTACTATTGTTGGAACTAAATAACTCATAAAATAATTAAGGTTGTGTTTGGTGAAAAGCTTATTTTGGAGCTTCAATGTTTTCAAAAGCTTTTATTATTTGAAAAAAAGGAAGACAAAGAAAAGCACTCGTAATATTTAAGTCTATACTCCTAAGAACGGTCAATCTCTCTTAACATCTTGTTGTTCCGTATATGTATAGGACCGGTTCTCAGCTCAAATTTGGAGTTCTACACTCCAGCAAAAGAGATCTTTTAAGTTGGAGAATCTGGTTGTTGACTTGACAGATACGTCAAACAAATTTAAATGAATCATCAGATGAAAGAAGAAACAACAAGAATGCCAACTCACCCGAGGTAAGCTTTAGCAAGATACTTGAGTGAGTGGCTGACCAGATTAGTTTTCATCAGCGGACGGTATGTAGCAGTATCCCTGCATCAAAGCAACAGAGTAAGGCTCCAAAAGGTCCCTGAGCTTTAAACATCAATGAAGTTAACAAAATGCATCACATCATGTCATCATCCCTCCCACATAATCAGATGCATATGACAAAAAGATCAAATGCAATTTACATGTTAAACATTTTCAATGGTGAATTTACATGTTAATCAGATACAAACGTGAAACACATCAAACATTTTACCTGATTAAGTTCTCTGGATACTCCAGTTTTAAACAAGCCAGGTCGTATTCAAGAGAGTGTCCTACAAGAAGCTTAGCTTCCCCATCTGGCCACTCCACTCCGGAAGCCTTGCCATTATACAGAATATCTTTAACTTTCTCTTGCACTTCTTTGAGGGGCACTGCGTCCCTTAGATGTTCTTCAGTTAAGCCAGTCATTTTAGACCTTGGACATTATCATCCTTACAAATTCACTAACAGTCACAAATGTAAGTAATCAAATCAAACCAGCTAGAAGATGCATTACCTATAGTCCGTTACAGGGATTTCAGGTTTTACATATGTGTGGAAAAGCACATTTTCATCTTCATCTATGAGACAAACACGAGCACATATATCAACTGATCCATCAGCCCCCCCTCCAACCATTTCACAATCCATAGCAATTGTTTCCCATTTTTTACTTGAACAAGCAGCTCTGACAGTGGTAGAAGCACTTATTAGAGCATCTGTGTAAGATGTCGCCACTGTACCCTACAACAGGGGAAAAATTACAATTTGGTATTGATAGGTCATCTTAAACTCGGAGAGCGATGATCAACTTACAAGAGGAGTAGGTGCAGGTAACTTGCAAGACCATTTGTGCCCACTCCGGGTGATAGGGCTATCAAAAACTTTCATGCACAGGCCACAACCTTGATAATAGAATACCTTTGAACAACCATCTTTTGACAATTGACCTGCATCACATATCATGGAAATAAGAAGCGAGACAATTCATTGCAAAATAATCGACTAAAAAGAATAAACAGGTCTAAGGGATGTAGAAATATCCACCCATGAGATGCTCCCTTAAGCTTTCAAAAGACTTGCAATGTTTCTGACAAACTCCACATTTTGGTTGATGAACCGAATGATACGATACTTTCATGTGTTCGACAAGATGCACCTTTTTCTTATATTGCTTGAAGCAAGCTGAGCATTTATGCCTGTAGTTTGATAGAAGGGGGAACATAACTTCATTATGTGAATTTTATCCAGTAGCCTATGATAATCCATGTACCAAAGTTTCAAAAACAAAGACGAACCAACTAATACTAAACACAAAAAAAACATGGAAGGGGAAACGGAAATCTTCCCATAAATCATGAAATAGGAAGCCAGAAACACCAGAATTGGAGATACATGTTTGAACAAATCCGTAAAGTGGAGAAAAGAAAAGCCAGAGCTCATCAATTTTCTTGAACTGACGGGTAGTGTCCTATTAGAAGATTTTCATCAGATTTAGATGTTTACTTGTTAAGAGTTTTGTCACAAGGTACTCGCTGGATTTAGATGTTTACTTAGAAGATTTTCATCAGATTTATAGTTCATAGTGGGCACAGGCAGATGGAGCAAACTAGAGATCCTGTATTCCTGTGGAGGTATGCTCATCCTCATGTTCTACAAAACAACCCTAATCACACGCAGACGGATGGCCAAAACCCGGAAGATTTAGAGAGTTCATAGCATAGTTTCATTGAA
Organism: Persicaria tinctoria; assembly: GCA_037127255.1. Lineage (NCBI taxonomy): Eukaryota > Viridiplantae > Streptophyta > Magnoliopsida > Caryophyllales > Polygonaceae > Persicaria > Persicaria tinctoria. The sequence continues at coordinate 1,217,874 of JBANSL010000015.1, forward strand.
AAAGAACAAAAATAGGGTTTGATACAAACCAATTTCCATCTTCTCATGACAAATGGTGTTTGAAAGTGCTCACTGGGTCATCAATTCTTATGATCATCCAGGCAGTACTTTTTTCATCGAAAAAGGGCTCAATAGGGTCCATTTGGCACAACAGCTTATGCATCCTAAGCAATTCATCAGCACATGTTATCCATTATCAGTAGCTCCTTATAAGCAATCAGCCACATTGCCCAAAAGAAACCATAGCAACTAAATACGGTAGGTTACATAATATCTCCTACTACACATTTGAATACCCCAGAGCACATAATCTTACACATTATCAGCAACAGGATTTGAGTAGGCAAAAACACTGTACTGCGTCTAAAATTGCAAGAGGAATTGGTGTGTATGTACCAATTGAACGAGCAGTTCAGCACTTAAATCATTGAGTTATCATAAAAACATATTCAGTTAGGTCATCAACATGCAGTCCCAAGAAATCATTTTGCAAGAGACAATGAAAAAAAGGAAACAAGTGGGCAAAATCAAGCGAGGTTTGTGAAACGTTCGTGGATCAGCAAACGCAGAACCCAACAGATGACAGTAGAGGAAAGAGAGGGGAGGAGGGGCTGACCTGGAGCTGGAGATTGTAGGAGGAGGGTCAGTTTCAGAACCCATGGACGCACCCTCGTTCTTGCAGAGCTGTAGGGGCTGGAATGTTGGATTCTCCAAGAAGAGACTCTCGAGTGGCTCTACTTCTTTTTCCTTTCTTTTTTATGGGTTTCTTTAATTTTGATTTATAGTTATTTTTTAAAATGATTTTCCTAGATTTACAGGAGTAGATTGGAACTCATTTGATTTCTGAACTTATCCATCACTCATTAAAAAAAACATTTTCCAGATCCGGATCCGGATTTTGAATGACTTATTTATTCGTTTTTAACATGTATGAAACAATAAAGAAAAATGATATTTCATATAGAAAAACCCTCTTTTGCAATTTTTTTTTTTTGTCTAACCTATATCCCTTTTAAGAAAACACTACGTTGAAACCTATAAACCCTATAAAATAATTTTTAACGAAAAAAATTAATAAAATCTAAGAGATAATTTCCAAATAGGAATATTTAACATCATTTTAAAAGTACACCCGATGAGTAGGACCAATGTAGACTATATACAGAATGAAGTTAGGCTACCAAGAGATTTAGGTCATTTGTTAATACTCTTCTTGAACAAGTACCTCCCTCAAATTCAATATGCAAATTCGTTGAGGGTCACCAAAGTAATCCACTGAATTTGTAATTGTCACAAATGGTGACTATAGTGATCTTTTAAATTCATCACAAGGTTCAAAGAAACCGCTACAAGCTCACTTTGGTTGACAATAGAAAACATATGAATTCACGATATCCAACAAAGGATCTAATCACAATCACAGCAGAAAAGAGGCGACAATGAGGCTGCTTAGATCTCAGGTTTCAAAGAGTACATAGATGATTAGCTAGACAGCTCAATAATTGGTGTACATGCAGTGGAGCTTAACCGCCCCGAGCTTCCCTTCTGGTTGCATCATGAAGCAACTCAACGTCAACTCCGTCTGGGGGTAGTTGTACGTATCTGACCACTGAACCTCGGATGAAGCAGTTCCTCACTGACAGCTGCAAATTATATAACCAAGCGATAAAATTATGTTTATTAATGGAACTGCTTGTCGCTCAAACATTTTGAGTTTATGAAGTAGAAGCAGTGACAAATTCACACTAATAACAATCAAAACATCAGAATATCATTTAAAAGAAAGCAGCTTCAGTATAGATTTAACCTTTGCCACCGAAATAAACACTGTTCATATGATTGTGTATCAAAACATAAATTCCAAACCCATCAAAACGTATGCGAGCAAGGGTTCACAAATTCACAATCGGTTAACTATCAGAATAACATTCATGATGAAGATTGTATGCTTGGAAGAAAATTGATAAACCATCACTCTCAAATTGCAGAAGCCCCTAATAAGGGACTGCTAATGCACCAATCAAGGGCACACTATAAACATGTCTAGCTGTAGTATAGCAAACACTCAATTGCTTATCGTCTTTCCCATAAAAGTTATTTTTTTCTTACTAAAATCCCTTCACTTGATTCGCTGTGGCAACATTCATCATCAAGAACATTCAAAACTACAAAATTGCACAATTGTGATCCAAAGTTAAACTTAGCAGAGATTGTGCAAAATTGCACAGTGTTGGGTCCTTTCCAGATTGGATATTGAATATGATTCCCATTTACAAAGACACATAATCCGCACACAAAATCGTCCCTATCTACGCTCCTGTTAACAGGTCAATGAACTTCAAACCTAGAAGCTTATGTTTAACCCTAGCTGACCACAACCAAGCCTCCCAAATAAACCAACTTATGTTTCCAATCTCAACTTCAAGCCTCCCAAATAAACCAACTTATGTTTCCAATCTCAACTTCTAAGGTTACACTGTGAGCAATCAACACAATCCCCTAACCCCGAGCCGAAATAAAATATATCAAGCAAACTCTCATGTCCATCAAAACCGCAACTTTACAATGTAATTGTAACTCCTCGACGTGCTACATCCATATTGCAGCTAAATGGGGAAGCCCAACGAATTTCATAGTGAACACCGTAAATTTCAAACACAGATAAATTTCAAACAAAGATGAGAGAGTGTGAGAGTGTACCATGTGAGGGTACTTGTCTTGGTCAACAACCCTAGTGTTCTCGAGCTTGATGTTGAGGTACTGATCAACAGAACGAAGTGTTCCTCTTATGGCTAAATCATTCTTGAGCTCAACCACCACTTCTCTGCCGACGATCTCCTTGAAATACGAGAAGAACAACTGCGAACAAACAACGACAACGAATTGATATCATCAAACCCCTCTTTCCCCAAGATCGAGTTAATTGAACATGAGAAATCAAGTTAGGGCAGAAATTGACATAGAAGCATACCATCTTTTGCTGATTCTATGGCGGGGACTGGAATCAGTAGTCGAATTGAACGAACCCTAACCCCTTTTTCGGTACCAATATTTTGGGTAAACTGAGGAAACCACCCCTAAAATAGGGTCATTTGCTCTAAACCACCCCTTATATACATATTTACCGAAAACCACCCACTAAAACCCTTCCGTTAGCAAAGTCACACCCGACCCAACTTTCCATCCATATTCTGTTAAATTCTTTCAATTACTATTATACCCTTTATTTTTTTTATAAAATTTAATGGATTGAAAATAATTTAAAACCAAAAAAAAAAAATTTAGGCTCTCTTCCTCCCACTTTCTGTCCTTAAAAGTCAAATCTTATCTCATTGTAAACCCTAGAAACAAAAAAAAACCGCTAAGATCTCCATCAAACACCTTTGCAAGTTTGCAACTATGGCGGCGCGTGCAATCAAGCTTGAATGGTAACTACTTGTTGAGTTTTCTGTGGGTGTTGTTCTTATGCTTGGTACTCGACCTCCGCCATTATCGTCACCATACTCATCTTTGTCTTCAACTTCAATGGCGAAATTGTTGGTGGCCGAAGAGCTTTAACTCCATCGCCATTGTTGCCTTCTACGTTGTTGGCTTCTCCAAGGATCCGCTTTTCTCCGTGACACTTCATTTCCTTGATTTATTTCATGCTCAATTTTAAATTTATTTTGGGGGACTTTTGAAAATTTGGGGGTTTTGGTGTATAGGGTTTTAAGTTACATTGCAGGTGCAGATGGTCGATAATTTGGGGATATGATTGAGAATTTGGATTTGATGTAGAATTCAAAATTTCCCCAAATGGATGTAGAATTCAAAATCACCTTGTAATATTTGCCCCATTTTTCAGGTTTGCGACTGTAACGAGAGGGATTTGCAAGAGGTAAAGTGGATCTGAAAGATTGGAATTTTGGAATAATGCAGTAAAGATTTCAATGGAGTCAATTTGAAAAAAATGGAAGAGTTTCTTCAATCGTACATGTTTAATGTTTAATAATGTAGCTTTTTAAAATTGTTATTTTCTCATTAAATTCTATTAAAAATAAAGTGTATAACAATAATCAAAAGGGTTTAACAGAATATGGACGGAAAGTTGGAGCGGGGGGGACTTTGATAACGGAAGGCTTTTAGTGGGTGGTTTTCGGTAAATATATATATAAGGGGTGGTTTAAGGCAAATGACCATATTTTAGGGGTGGTTTCTGCAGTTTACCCCAATATTTTTGCAAGCAGATTTTTGGGCTTTTGATAGATGGGCTGATTGGCCCAAAATGAATCCGCTTCAAAGTCCAAGAAGACGATTTTATTGAGCAAAACTCTAATATTACGTTTTCTATCTTTATCTAGTTAAGCTTTTTTCCCCGGATATTTTATTTATTTGTTTATATTTTTTTAAAGCAGAAAAAATAGCAGTGTTTTATCATTAATCGATGATAATAAAATAATATTATTTAATGCCTTGTATTGGTAAATAAAGAGCGGTCATTCGGGGTTCGAATCGGGGACCTATGGGTACTACCCATTTCGGTGAGCCATTCCGGAATGGTTAAAATAACATATTATGCCTTGTATTTAATGCCATATTATATAGAATTCCTTATACCAATTTAATCTAAAACAATACTCCATTGTACATATATAATTTTCGTGTCCCTTCGAAAATTTTCTGGCTCTGCCTATGTTCGAGAGTCAAGAGTTTATCTGGATAATCTTCATTATTTATTTTCCAGTTTTGTGTTTCAAGCCTGAGATTACTTGCTTACATCTTCCTCTTTTTAGTTGTCATTTTGGGGTTTTTTTTTTTAACAATTTGATATTATTGATTGTACTTGTAAAGTGGGGGATGGATGATATATACTTTCTCTATTGTTGACATTTAACAACTGGTTTTCATTTGGAATTTTATGTTCTTACAGAAATGTGTTGGTGGAAAACCACGATTATCTCAATAATGAAATACTTTATATATAGGAATTACAAAGATTAGATATAAGATCAAATCCTAACAAATCAATTAATAATATTCTTAACTAATACTAATATGAAATATAAATAATAATAATTATTCTAATATTCCCCCGCAATTAAAGCGTTGGTTAAACAAAAGCTAAAAATTGGAACAATAAAAAAAACAAAACAAACGAAGTCGTCGGTGGACATCAGGAGGTCACGGTTGGCCTAGGTAGATGGAGGAGCACGTCGGAAGATGATCACCTATGTACTTAATTAGCAAATGCTAATTAATCATTTCAATATGCTCAAATGCGATGATCGATGATCGATGGCCACATGATGACGTCGCGCTAGTAAGTATACGAGAGGAGGCGCCGGCGGTGGGTCTCGATCGGTTGGGGCAGCGCTCACAATATGATCAGCGGCAATGGTGGTGAAGACGACGACAGGTGGGCTTGTTGGTGTGCAGCGCGCGGTGGTGCAATGGCTTTGTGAAAGTGGTGATAGGACTAGGACGCCATGGAAGAGGCATCCAGGAGTTTTCTAAGGGTAGTTTGATGGTGGCAAACACCGAAATGAAATTAGCCCGAAGGCAATTTTGGGTGGCCGACATGGTTTGGCCAACGAAAATTAAAATCAAAATTAAAGGCCGACATGATTTTGGCTGAAATTGGAATTGCAAAAGCTAAAATTTTGGTTGGTGGAAGGCAATTTTGAATTGGCAGAAGCCAAAGATAGAGTGCCCGGAGGCGGTTTTGTGTTGGCCTAAGCCAAAAGAGAGTTGCCCGTAAGCAATTTTATGGGGAAAGTTTTTGTGGGAACGGGTATCTTTTGGTTTCACATTTAACAACTGCTGCTATTCTCTTATTCCATCTTCTTGTTTTCACGTGGGTTGCTTGCTTTGGCACATGGTTCTCCCTTTCTTCGTTTGGCTTTGACTACTACCAATTAAGGTAAGATTTCAGGCCTAATTTCTCGTTCGTCTTCTGTTTTAGTTTCAGTTGTTTTCTAATGCATTTGCAGTATTGGTTGTTAGTTTAGTCACCCCTAATCGCTTTTGCTATCAATTGGTGCTCTGCTGCTGCTGTTATTACTTGTTAGTTTATAATAACTCAAACATATTGCGTATACAAATTGAAGTCTTATATATCCTACTGATTTCTATTTTCTTATTTATCTTGTGTTGCTTATGCAGAAAAGGAGGTGTTACAATAAAATTGCCCAAATGTAGTCTCAACTGATGCTTATCTTAACAGTTTTCCTTGTTTTGTTATGTTGGCATTGCTAATAAAAGTGCAAGTATTTATATGGGTGGGTTACAGTGTTGGCTACTGTACTTATTTCCTAGGTTATTTATTGGAAGTAGACCTGTCAAACGGGTCATTCGGGTCGGGTTCGGGTCGGGTCACTTCGGGTCTCGGGTAAAACGGATCCCGGGTGTTTTCGGGTTGACTAGAACCCGGGTTTGACCGGGTTTCAGGTCATTTCGGGTCGATTTCGGATTTGTCAATTTTTTCCTTTTTAAATTAAAAAAATCATGATTTGATAATTTTGCAATAAATTTTAATTATATATAAAAAAATTAATTATATTTAATTAAAAATCAAACGGGTCAACTGGGTCACCGGGTAAATCGGGTCAAAATTACCGGGTCAATCGGGTCACTGGGTTGAAACCCAGATGACCCGGAAAATTTCCGGTTTTTCGGGTTCGGGTAGAAAAAAATTTCCAGGTCAAAATTTCCGGGTTCGGGTCGAAAATTTTCCGGACGGTTGGGTCGGGTCGACCGGATTGTGTTTTGACAGGTCTAATTGGAAGCATTTAATTGTGTTTGGAGATCTGTTGCATTTACATTGATTCATTTTCCCTTTGTTGTGATTGCTGATCACTTGTACTGTTGTATGTATATATATTCACTATTTCCATTCCTAAGTAGGTAGTGAAGGTTTATTTCTTCATATGATTTTAACGATTATTCCAGTTGCAGTCCCTCATTCTGTAGCTGGCATATTAAGTCCCTCATTTCACCTTGCATTGGCATCGAATCTGTCAACTACGAGTGAAAATCCTCTACAACCTTACATACACCCTTACATGTAACACAAAATTAATTGTGTGAAATATTTATGATAAAAAAAATTCAAAAAAATATATTGATGTTATAAATAACTAATCATATATATTTGTATAATTTTTTCATAAAAAAATATTAAAATTATTATTATCAAAAAAAACATATTTTTTAAGATACGTGTTTTCATGAAAAAAATATATAAACATATATAATTAGTTATTTGTAACATAAATATATTTTTTTGAATTTTTTTTATTATAAATATATAACATAATTAATTTTGTATTACATATGTAGGGATGTATACAAGGTTGTAGGTGATTTTGACTCGTCAACCACAGCAACTCCTGAGGTAGGATCTGATCTCATCTCTGACTCTATTGAATGCTCAAATACATTATGGTCCTTAGTAGTGCTGCTATGCAGTTCAACAAAACTATCGACTTCCTTCTCATCCTCAACCGGCAATTGATTTGAAACACACTGACTGATCCGGTAACAAATTGGACTTACGTCCTTCTCATCTTCAACATGGTCTTGTAGCTGAAGAAGTCAACTTAGCATATTTTATAATTGGGAAACCCACATTTGTAAAAATATATACTTAACTTTCAAATGTAATTAAAATAATCCGACCTTTTAGAGTAGTGGTAACATATTACCACGAGTTTTCTCATGGGTCCAAAATGCTGACAAGGCAGTCTACGTTGATTTTGTTTTTGACAAGGCAGCCTACGTGGAAACCTTTTTACAAAATAGTACTAAAATAGGGTTTTCTTAAACGGTCTCCTTAGGGAAAAAAACGTGGCAGCAACAATAAAGAGGGAAAAAAAACTTATTCGGCTAAGTCCATGAACGAATCAAAGAGGAAGAAGATGTGAGAGAAACATCTCAAGATAGCCGACCACGAGGGATGGAGACTATCATTGAAGATAAACTACGAGTTGCCTGGAAGACCAGAAGACAGCTCAAGAGATGATCACGAAAGAAGATAGGAGAGGGGAAAAGGCGTGGTGTATGAACCCGGTCCAACTCTTTATTTATTTTTTTCCTAAGGAAGCCATTCAAAAAAAACCTTGTAAAAAATCAACGTAGGATGTCTTGTCAGCATTTTTGACCAGTGAGAAAAATCGTGGTAATATATTACCTCTACTATCAAATGTCAGGATATTTTTATTACTTTTGAAAGTTGAAGATATATTTTTACCATACCCCTAAAAGTGAGGTATTTTAATTAGTTTTCCCTTTATAATTTAAGGGTATAGAAATTTCTATTCAGAAATAATGTTCAGCAAATTACTCTCCTAATAACTTCATGGTGAAATATTTCAACGGGTTCGCTATATACACCTCAAATCATGCACGTCATTTTCAACGTGCATGGTTAAAAGGGGTTAATTAATTTGTTTAAAACGATAATTAGTCAGAAGGCTTGCACGTCGAAAACGACGTGCAGTTTTCAAGCCATCCGCCATCCGCGGTTAAATGGGGGCCAGTAGGGGCAACTCTTCAAGCCATCCGCCATAGAGGTTCAATCTTCAAGCTATTCGGTTGAGAATATGATTGTGGGATAACCCGCGATTAGAAAGTCAATCAAAGCCTTGCATATAAGTCGATGAGCTACCCCATCTAACATCAATTGATTTTAGGATGTAATCTCACTCGGCTTGTGTGCTCAGCTTGATTAGCGCATGTGCGCTTAGGCGTGTGACCTCCCACGTTGTATGACCCACCGTGATTTAACAAAGTATCAAAGTCGAGGTTCAGCTAGATGTGGTGTGGTTTGAATTCCTGGTCTAATTGGTTGATCGGCCTTTAAGGCATTGAGTCGTCAAGTGCAACTGATGGGTGTGTTGAGAATGAATCCCCAAGGGTGTATACCACCTTGCTCATCTTGGTCTTCAAGCGAAATTCGTTGGTTGGAGATCAAGCTCTACTATCGACGACCGCGTCCGAAAGGACGCTATTGGGTGGTGGTATAACCGTGATTGACCACCCCAAGCATTGGATCCAGATCCTCTCCTTATAACTCCTACCTAATATTTGCCTAATGCTTCAATCTTATATGTCCGAATAAATTGAGGGCAGGATCTCTTCTATCTAAGTTAAACCCCTTTAAATTAATTAATTCTATCTCCCCCTTTCCTCAAACCTCCTCTATCGATCCATTCCTTAAATTTCAGTTTCTTCAATCAATCACTGATCCGGCTACTCATTACAATTTCCCTCCAAAGTCTTCGTTTGCACATCCTCAATGTTTTTGCCGCCTTCGATCGATCACGCTTCTCTTAGACTACCATAATTCTGCCGCCATCCAAACTCAAGGTCTTTAAGAGCATCCACATCCGTGGAACCCAATTCGGTTCCTTAACACTCTTTTTTATTTTTCTCTTTCCTTAAAAAACCCAACTAAATTTTTTACCCACATCCCTACAACTCATTTTATTATAAACTAAATAATATAAAATTAAAAATAACCCCACCACTTACCCAAAATCCCTCTCTTTCTCTTTCCTACCCTCTCACAAATGCCTTCCACCTTCTTTGTTTCTTTGATTTTTAAGAGTTCCATAGTAGCAAACCTATCCCATCATTCCTTAATAAAACATCCCTATCTTTTATTATTTTATTATTAAGTTCCTAAATTTTCTTCTTTAAGAGCATCCGCATTCGTCAAACCCATTAGGTTTTCTTAACTCCACTTTTTATCTTTCTCTCTCCTTAAACAACTCATTATACATTTTCACTCACATCCCTTGAACCCATAAGAGTTTCTTAACTCTCCTTAAACAACCCATTATACTCCACTTTTTATCTTTCTTTTAGATGTGGTCCCCAATTCTTTTAGGTGTGGTCCCCAATTTCTATCTTTTGACAAGCATTTAAGAGTTATTTAGCAAGGAACCCATCAAATCGTTCTCTATCACATTTTCTACAATCTCAATTAAAAAACTATTAAATTTCTTATATTTGGGTTAAGGAACCCCCATTGTGGGTGCTCTAAACATCCCAATATGGGTGCTCTAAGGTGCTGCCTCCAATGTTTCTTTTCCATCAAGATCTAATATTTGTACGGAATAAAAACAATTTTTTCAATCACCTTTGCAGTCCATTGTTTTGTTAAATCGGTATTAAAAGTAACCATTTTACACTACCAATCAAATTGCATGATTCTCACTCACATGTTTTAAAAGAAAATAATGATTCAAAAAGTGAAAAGTAACTTCACAATTACTTCGTATAATTAATTTTACCATCATTACTTAATTATACATCTCTTGATTCTCTTACATTAAATAAATACGTAGTATTTGATTTTTAGGAAATTATTAAAAAAAAAAGTAAATTGAAAAATGTATAATAATTTTTCATCAGAAAAATATAGGGGTGGACACAAATTCCGCAAATCTCATCTCTTCCCGCATCCCGTCCCGATCCTGGTGAGATTTTGAATAAAAAATCCAATCCCGTCCCGTAAAAAATACGAGGGACGAGACGCGCGGGACGAAAAGTTCTCGTTCCGCATATATATAAAACTATATATATTTTATATAAAAAAATGCACATAATATCGGTTTTAATAAGTTCTATATATGTTATATGTGTGTGTGATGCTCATTAGCATTCCCACCAAAAAAAAAGCATAGTATGTGTCATGCTCAGTAGCATTCCCACCGAAAAAAAACATATATATATACTCAGTACTCGGTAGCATAGCATATCTCACTTAGTAGTACTGTAGTAGTGGTGTATATATACACTCAGTAGCATATTTACATATTTAATAAATTTGATTTCTATCTAACGATCGATAAAAGCCCTTTTTTTATTGAATTATTTTAGATTTTTTTTCACGAGGGACAAGTCCCGTCCCGTTCCGATTCCATCCCGCGAGGGATATATAAGACCCGATGAGATTTAAAAAACATAATTCAATCCCGTCCCGTAAAAAATACGTGGGACGGAACGCAGGATTAACCTAATCCAGTCCCGTCCTGTTTCATGTCCACCCCTAGAAAAATATATTTAAAAAAATTAATATTTAACAAATCAACATACTCCTATTATCTTTAAGAGTTTATGTAAATAAAATTATGTTAGTTTTTTTTTAAATCAAGATAAAATGAGTGTTTGTACAAGTGTGGATGGTGTCCACAATTATTATTAGGAAGTGTTAACATAATTGAAAATATACATTTAATCAAATTAGTGTAGTTTTTTTTTTAAAATAAAAAAACTTATATTGGATGAGACCCACATGAGTTGGTGATGAGAGGAATATAGATTATCATGAGCAAGAAAAGAGGAAAAGCTAAACTTGTAGACTTGTAGTTACTTTAGTTACTTTTTACATAAATTTTTACAGTTGTTCACCGCGTTCGCCTATTTAATTTCTGGGGATGTCGTTCCCTTTCGAAGAGATAATCAGACAAAACAGTTCAAAAGTGAAAAATCATTTGATGGTGATTTTCATCACATTGTTGGTAATATTGAATAGCAGACGAAAACAAAAATAGATTTCATCAAAATTCTCTTTATAATCGATGGTGATTTCTTTAATATTTAGAGGGGACTGTGAAGTTTTCTTGATGAATGATGATGGTGACTTCTTTAGTAGGTAGGAGAATGTGAAAGGGTGAAGCGATTCATTTTTCACAAAGGAAGATAGAGGGTTAATTAATTGATTAGATTTTAATTTAGATAGAATAAATCCTGCCCATCTATTTATTTGTATGGATGAGATTGATGGATTAGGTAAATATTACTCCCTCTAATCCTGAAAGTTTGACGTTTTGGCTTTGGTTTTGTGATTCACAAAGATTGACGTTTTGGCTTTGGTTATGGAGTACATACGGAGTATCTCATTAATTGCTGGCATTTACATTTATCCTACAATTAACACAATACCAGTACTAGGTATAATGCCTCCATTTTTAAGTGTGAACACAATTAATGGGTATATACTATACTCCCTCCGTTCGGCAAAACTCGTCATTTTAGGGTGTTATTTTTGTTTAAAAAAACTTGTCATTTTAGGTATTTTGCCATTCACTTTACAAAAATGCCTTTGATATGATTGATTGTTTGTTAGTTGTAGTTTTCGATAAAGTAAAAAAGGAGAGTAATAATTGAGGGTAAATTAGTACATTTGTTAATTACCTTAAAACTTGTGAAAGAAGCTAAAATGACAAGTTTTGCCGAACGGATGGAGTATATGGTTTTTAAGTGTGAACACATGTGTACAACATATTTTTTGGTAAGCATTAATTTCTTCAGATTGGATGAATTGCAAAACTAATCATTTATTAAATCCTGTGCATTTAGTTAAAACGACGATCTTTCTGAATCCGAGGGAATATGAAGTTTTTATAGGGAGAGGATCGAGTCCCCAAACATTTGCCTTGTATTAAAAAAAAAAAAACTTATAGCCTTATACTCCCTCCGTTCAAATATGTAAGATCATTTACTTTTCGGCACGTAGTTTAAGGAGCTAAATACTATATAAAATATTGATTTTTTTAAAATTATTTTTTTACATTTTAATACTTATTAATAAAAAGTGTTATATTGTAAAAAAATTAATATTTTTAATAGTATTTAGCTCCTTAACCTACGTGCCTATATTTTCGAACGGAGGGAGTATGGTTATATAGATGATTTGGGTTGGGGAAGTTTTAGTACAAGGAAAGAGGAGAGAGCCGATCGAACCGTCCAATCCGAAATCCTATCTTCTTCCACTCTCCACCATTCCTGTAGCCCTGTAATCAATCCATCATTCCGCTGCTAATCCCCCTGATTCACCCTCATCCTCCCAAGCCTGTACAATCACCATGGATTTATTCTAGTTCATAAACTTCCCTCTTTTCCATCGAATTGCATTCCTGGTTGCCCTATTTGTTTCTAATCTGCTTGTAGCTTTCAGTCACTGCAATCATCTGTGTTTGTCTATGGTTATTTGAGGTCTCCCAGGAAAATCAGAAAAGGGGAAAAGAAAAGAAAAAAGAAAAAAAAAAGGAAAAGGAAAAGAAAATGAGCTGCTTGAATCTGGGTTCATCGTGGGTTCAGACACGTTCGGCGTCCAATTGCCATGGGGGCGGATGCAGATCTAAATCTTCTTCAAAAGCCTTCCTTTTTCACCGCCTCCCACACCATGGCTATTCGCTTCAATCCCCAATTCCATCCCCAATTAGAAGAAAGCCCTTGACTACCATGCCCAGTTCTCCTTCCTCCTCTTCCTCTCCAATCACAATCTCCGCGATTCTCACAAAGCGAGAGAAGGTCGACACTCCAGGTGACAATTCCCAGATTCCTACCCCCTTCGATTTCAAATCCTACATGTCCGGCAGAGCCGATTCGGTCAACCAGGCCCTGGATGCCGCCGTCTCCCTCAAACACCCACCTAAGATCCACCAGGCGATGCGATACTCCCTCCTCGCCGGCGGCAAGCGCGTCCGCCCCGTCCTCTGCATCGCCGCCTGCGAACTCGTCGGTGGCCGCCAGTCCTCCGCCATGGCCGCCGCCTGCGCCGTTGAGATGATCCACACCATGTCCCTCATTCACGACGACCTGCCCTGTATGGACAACGACGACCTCCGCCGCGGCAAGCCCACCAATCACAAGGTCTTCGGCGAGGACGTCGCCCTCCTCGCCGGTGACGCCCTCCTCGCCTTCGCCTTCGAGCACGTCGCCACCTCCACCCCCGGAGTGTCCCCCTCCCGCGTCCTCCGCGCGGTCGGGGAGCTCGCGCGGGCGATTGGCGCGGAGGGTCTTGTGGCCGGCCAAGTCGTGGATCTCCACTCCGAGGGGGCTGAAAATGTAGGATTGGAGACGCTGGAGTTCATCCACGTCCATAAGACCGCGAAGCTCCTCGAAGCTGCGGTGGTCCTGGGGGCGATCTTGGGCGGCGGCAGCGACGACGAGGTGGAGAGATTGCGCAAGTTCGCGAGGTGTATAGGGCTCCTATTCCAGGTGGTGGATGATATCTTGGATGTGACCAAGTCTTCGGAGGAGCTCGGGAAGACGGCCGGGAAGGATCTGGTGGCTGATAAGATCACATACCCGAAGCTGATGGGGATTGAAAAGTCGAGGGAGTTTGCAGGGGAGTTGAACAGGGAGGCAAAGAATCAGTTGGCTGTGTTTGATCAGGACAAAGCCGCACCATTGATTGCACTGGCTGATTACATAGCTTATAGACAGAATTAGGGTTTGTTACTCAGTAGATTTTAGAGGCAGGTTGTGATTTGATCAATTGGAGACTGATTGATGTTCAATGTTTGATTGTACTTCCTACTCCCTACTCCTTAGTATGTATGCGATGTCATTCATCTGGATTGTTTGATTGATACTGATACAGCCGGAGGTAGCAACGAAGGGTTGAGTTTTTGGCAGCTTCAAACATGGTTTCTTTGTATTGCTATATGCTATCATTTCAGATTTTCAGGTCTTGTATTTGTATAGCACAAGATTGCTTTCTAAATGTACCTTGGTTTAAAGTTGATACCTTTACTTCATTATTGCTGGGGAATTGGGACTAAAATTGATATTTTGATTGGAATGTTATGTTTTTCTTCATCTGGGTTATAGAAATTAGCAAATGAAATTGCTTTATGTAAGGATTGATGGATGGTAGCTCCTAAGAAAGCGAGCCTAATTGGAGTAATTGGTTATCGTATTGTTGGGAATTATCAGCCAGCCATTGATTGACCTGGGAAGCTCAGTGCCATGTGGGTACGGGTTTTGCTAATTTCTCTTTTTGTTCAACAACGCATAAATTGATTAATGTAGTGGTGATATGATATCACTTTTACTGGTGATGTTGGGGTGAAAATCGTTAATGGATGTGAATAAATTGTTGCAGTGAGCTTCTCTTTCCCCACCCAAGTTTGAGCTTTCGCTTTATTTGAAAGATTCGTCTGAACTTGCAGGTTTGTTGGTTGAGATGGTTGCTTAGACCATGTGCAACCATGGATTTTAAAGGTTGTAAGCTAAATCTTAAAGAAAGAGCTTAGAAAGGGTTACTCCTTTCAACTAAGGTAACATCTTTTTTTTTTCCTTTTTTTTAAACATACAGTTGGGTCACTACATGTTATTCTTATTTATTTATTATGTTAATAATTCAAATGTATTAATAATAATATATATGTTATTTTAATATATAAATTATACTATTTATTTTATTTTATTTTTCTTCATAATTTAAGTACAATTTTTTTTCATATATATACCCTATCTTGATCTATTGTATTTTGCCCTTCTTTTGTTATTTTTCATTTATATTAAATAAAAAATATTAATATCAAGTACTTATGAATTTTATTTATAATAAAAATAAATGGGGTAGAAAATGTAATGTTATTATTTTTGTTATTTTTCATCTATATAAAATAAAAAATATTAATATCAAGTACTTATGAATCTATTGATTGAGCCCAAAAAAAGAAAAACAGAAGAAAAAAGAAAGAAAGAGGAATTAAGAGAATCTTATATGATAATGCATAAAACAAACGTTGTTGCCTGATAGTTGGATAGGAGGCTTCGCATAATTTTCCAATTTCCTGGTGCAAAATACACTAGAATGCATTTGAAGCCATGAAAATAAAGCACGCATTATAATGCAATCGAGGAGGAATTTTATTAATACTAATAATAATTAAAAAAAAAAGGTTGAGTAGTACGGTGATGGATGACCTCGCGCATCATCAGCAATTTAATACTTCATTCGTCTCAAAATATAAGTCGTTTGACTTTTTAACGCGCTTTTTAAGTAGCTAAAAACTATATAAATATCGTACTTATTAGTTTTTTTAATATTTTATATAACTTTTAACTCATTAAAAATATGTTAAAAAGTCAAACGACTTATATTTTGAGACGGTGGTAATATAAAACATCATAAGGCGGGTCACACAGTACAAAAAGACTTAAATCAAAAGAAAAAACAAAAAAAGCCCGCGAGTCTAAGTACATATATCAAGCTTCCTCTTATTCTTGATTAGCTCTAATGAGGCGTTGGTGCCTTGAAAGTCATTAGTTGTGCCTTTCACTCTTTGACATGAAACTACTCATTTGTTGTATAACTAAATAGTCATCTCAAAGTGACAAATCTATGTGAGGAGCAGAGTATGAAATCAAGTGATTAATTTTTATTGCAATGTCAGGACTTCTTTCTACATTCAATTCATACCTACTACAAGTTCTACAACTATGAATTATTCTATTTTCAACATCGAAAAACAAGAGTTTGGACAAAGTCAGTAGCAAAAGAGACATCATGGCGCCGAAGACTGTCATTCTGAAGCATGCACCAATCTCTATTAGGATCATATATCATCAGCTCATCGGCAACAACCAACAACAACATCATCTGTAGTTGGATTAACACCGACGACTTGTAATGTTTCCGCGGCAAGGCTAAAACTCTACATCCTATCCCACGATTCATTCCTCAGCGTCCATACTTCACATGTGTAGGGAGACACAACCTTCCACCTTACAAACGAAAGCAAGTCTTGCCATTTACAAAGGTTTATTTGATAATTATGGTCCTCCTTGAGATGTTTCGACAAAGCTATTGTTCCGAATTTGTGCTGCCTAAAATCAAAGAAAATTGTATCAATAGGAAAAACTGCTATCCAATGAGTCACTCCATCTATTAGCAGTTGCATACCTAGATAGTTGGCTTCATAATCTATAAGAATTGCAAAGCTACGTCTAGGGACGTCGACCATATTAATTTCAATCCACGAGCCATGCGTTGTAGATGAATAAAGGACGGCAAGACTAAGATTAACCCTTCGTTTGTGTTTAGGTAAGGAAAGGTAATAGTTACCCTTCCGAATCTAGTCCATTTTTAATTTAAGATTCATTGATCATTATTCTAATCATTACCCTCCTTCCCCCATTTTACATACCAAATCTATTTCATTTCCACTTATTTGATTACCTACTTTGAGCATAAGGTAACCATATCTCCTAAGATGCTCTAACTATTACCCTCTCCCCTTCTCTATCTAGACTCACACTAATTTGATTCATTTTCCTTCTATTCCTTTCTACTCAAACAAATAAGCCCTAAATTCAAAACGCAATAACACGATTTTGAAATCGTTGGTGGAAGGATCAATCCAGAAACCGCAGCGCTGAACCTCATCAAATGTGTCATCACTAGTCTCGGATGCATTGTTGTCCCCATCAAACACCCTGAATTCGAATTCCGGGAGGGGAATCCTGAGAGATTGATGGGTTGAAGGGTTCCAAAGGTGGAGCTCTTTGATTTGGTTGTATAAACAAACTACGTCATGGGCGCTGCTGCTACTTGGCCGAAGCCAAGTTCAGTACTTCTGTTTGTTTCTCCCTGTCAAATGTACTTCTGTTTGTTTCTCCCTGTCAAATAGTAATTCATTGCAGCATAACAAAATAATAGTTGCAGATATCATCTTTTGGTTAAACATAGAAATTCACCACTATACCTAATGTCCTAATGACCATCACTGATGCACTGTCATCGAAAGACTATCTTCTATGCTCTTTGAAAGCACATATACAATAACGCAATGTCTGTCCAAAAAAGGGATCGATACCACCGCAAACGATAACATACATAGCGTTGTAATTTGGAATAACCGACACAAGTTGAACTGGCTTCAAAGCTTACTTGAGCTTTCTACATTTACAAAACCGGTAATAGACCTAGTTACTAGAGAAGTCCTGTGTTCTAAGGCTGACATGGGTTTACTCTGTCGAAGCACCAACACCTGTAGTCCGACCTAGAAATCTCGTAAAGCTGGTCGGGTGACATCTTCTCAAGGTCCTCCATTTGATAAGCATCGAACGCATCATTGCTAGAAAGCTGGGTCAGATGATGGTGGTTGTTAGTTGAGAGATGGTCTTGGTCTCGAAGTTGCTTATACAGCCTCATAACACATACAGCGTCTTCATACGGATCATGTATCTTGTTTTGGATGTCATAACTGCAAACATCATATTAGTGACCTACTACTGTTGGAACTAAATAACTTGTAAACTCGTTGTGTTTGGCGGGAAGCTTATTTTGGAGCTTCACTGTTTTCAGAAGCTTTTAATATATTCCCTTGAAAAAGAGGAAGACAAAGAAAAGCACTCGTAACAGTTAAGTTTATACCCCTAAGAACACTCAACCTCTCTTATCATCTTCTTGTGCAGTATTATATACATAGGACCAGTTCTCAGCTCAAATTTGGAGGTCTAAATTCGAGTAGAAGAGATATTTTAAGTTGGAGAATCCGGTTGTTAAATTGAAAGATACGTTGAACTAATTTAAATGAATCATGAATCATCAGATGAAAGAAGAAACAACAAGAATGCCAACTCACCCGAGATATGCTTTAGCAAGATACTTGAGTGAGTGGCTGACCAGATTAGTTTTCATGAGTGGACGGTATGTCGCAGTATCCCTGCATCAAAGCAACAGAGTAAGGCTTCAAATGGTCCATGAGCTTTAAAAAACAATGAAGTTGGCAAAATGCATCACAGCATTCCACCAACAGAATCAGATGCATGACAAAAAAGATCAAATGCAATTTACATGTAAACATTTTCCACCTATTGCAGTTGGGCCACACAAGGGCACTTGTGTCTCAATGGTGAATTTACATGTTAAACAGATGCAAGCATGAAACACATCAAACATTTTACCTGATTAAGTTCTCTGGATACTCCAGTTTTAAACAAGCCAGGTCGTATTCAAGAGAGTGTCCTACAAGAAGCTTAGCTTCACCATTCGGCCACTCCACTCCGGAAGCCTTACCATTATACAGAATATCTTTAACTTTCTCTTGCACTTCTTTGAAGGGCACTGCGTCCCTTAGATGCTCTTCAGTTAAGCCAGTCATTTTAGACCTTAGACATTATCATCTTACAAACTCACTAACAGTTACAAATGTAAGTAATCAAATCAAACCAGCTAGAAGAAGCATTACCTATAGTCCGTTACAGGAATTTCAGGTTTTACATAAGTGTGGAAAAGCACATTTTCATCTTCATCTATGAGACAAACACGAGCACATATATCAACTGATCCATCAGGCCCCCCTCCAACCATTTCACAATCCATAGCAATTGTTTCCCATTTTTTACTTGAACTAGCAGCTCTGACAGTGGTAGAAGCACTTATTAGAGCGTCTGTATAAGATGTTGTCACTGTACCCTACAACAGGGGCAAAATTAAAATTTGGTATTCATAGGTCATCTTAAATTCTGAGAGTGATGATCAACTTACAAGAGGAGTAGGTGCAGGTAACTTGCAAGACCATTTGTGCTCGCTCCGGGTGATAGGGCTATCAAAAACTTTCAGGCACAGGCCGCAACCTTGATAATAGAATACCTTTGAACAACCATCTTTTGACAATTGACCTGCATCACATATCATGAAAACAAGAAGAGAGAATATTCATTGCAAAATAATCTACTAAAAAGAATAAGTAGGTCTGTAGGTCTAAGGGATGTAGAAATATCCACCCATGAGATGCTCCCTTAAGCTTTCAAAAGACTTGCAATGTTTCTGACAAACTCCACACTTTGGTTGATGAACCGAATGATACGATACTTTCATATGCTCAACAAGATGCTCCTTTTTCTTATATTGCTTGAAGCAAGCTGAGCATTTATGCCTGTAGTTTGATATAAAAGGGGAGGTTAAACTTCATCATGTGAATTTTATCCAGTAGCCTATGATAATGCATGTACCAAAGTTTCGAAAACAAAGACAAACCAACCAATACTAAACACAGTAAAAATGTGGAGTGGGACACAAAAATCTTTCTGGAAACCATCAAAGAGGAAGCCAGAAACACCAGAATTGGAGATACGTTTGAACAACTCCGTACAGTGAAGAAAAGGAAAGCCAGAGCTCATTAATTTTCTTGAACTGATAGGTAGTGTCCTATTACTGTTAAGAATTTTGTCACAAGGTACTCACCGGATTTAGAGGTTTACGTGGAAGATTTTCATCAGATTTATAGTTAATAGTGGGCACAGGCAGATGGAGAAAACTAGAGATCCTGTGGAGGTATGCTCATCCTCATGTTCTACAAAACAACCCAAGTAATCACACTCGGACGCACGACCAAAACCCAGAAGTTTTAGGGAGTGCATATCATAGGTTCATTGAAAAGGTTAAAAAATAGGGTTTGATACAAACCAATTTCCATTTTCTCAAGACCAATGGTGTTTGAAAGTGTTCATTGAGTCATCAATTCTTATGATCATCCAGGCAGTACTTTTTTCATCAAAAAAGGCTCAATAGGGTCCGTTTGGCACAACATCTTATACATCATAAGCACTTCATCAGCACATATTATCCATTATCAGCAGCTCCGTATAAGCAATCAGCCACATTGCCCCAAACGAAATCATAGCAACTAAATACAATAGGTTACATAATATCTCCTACTACACAATTGAATACTCCAGAGCACATAATCTTACACATTATCAGCAACAGCAATTGAGTAGGCAAAAACACTGTACTGCGCCTAAAATTGGAAGAGGAATTGGTGTGAATGTACAATTGAACAAGCAGTTCAGCACTTAAATCATTGAGTTATCATAAAACCATATTCAGTTAGGTCATCAACATGCAGTCCCAAGAAATCATTTTGCAAGAGACAAAATATAAAAAAGGAAACAACTAGGCAAAATCAAGCGAGGTTTGTGAAACGTTCGTGGATCAGCAAGCGCAGAACCCAACAGATGACAGGAGAGGAAAGAGAGAGGCTGACCTGGAGCTGGGGATTGTAGGAGGAGGGTCAGTTTCAGAACCCATGGACGAACCCTCGTTCTTGCAGAGCTCTAGGGGCTTGAATAGTTGAATGTTGGATTCTCCAAGAAGAGACCGAGTTGCTCTACTTCTTCCTTTTCCATTTCTTTTATGGGTTTCTCTAATTTTTATTTATACAGTAGTTTTTTTTTTTTTAAATGATTTTCCAGGATTTACAGGAGTAGATTAACTTATCAATCACTCGTTAGAAATACTCCCTCCGTCTCAAAAAACAAGTCATTTTAGCAATGTGCACTAGTTTTAATAAAACACTCATCCATCAATCAACATTATCATTCCACTAACTTTTTTCATTAATTTTATTGTTTTTAAATACCCACTATATTTTTTAACCAATCAAACTCTTTTAAAAAGTCAACAACACAAAAACCAATACAAATCATTACTATCCCCCTACCTAGAAAACCTAAAACGACATGTATTTTGATACAACTCAACTACTCTAAAACGACATGTTTTTCGAGACGGAGGGAGTACCATTTTTCAAATCCAGATTTTATTGCGTGTTTAAAGTAACATATGTTGACTAGACAATTACTGCTGCTTTAAGTTTAAAATTATTTTATAAACTTAATGTAATTAATTTATAAAGTATTTTATCTTAAAATTATGTTATTTTAAATATATTGTAAATTATTTTCACCAAACACTTTATAAATATTTATGTTTATAATCATAATGTATTGGAAATTCAAACACATCTATGTCCAAAAAGAGTAGCTTTTTAAAAGATTTGTATCCCTTCAATTCGTTGTTGATAAATATATTGCACCTTTCTATTTTATGTTGTATTACATCTTCGGCTTTCGAATTCTTACTTATGAAAAAAAAAACACAACAAAACAAAAAACCGATGAGTAGGACGATGTGGAATATGAAGGCTCGTGTGTTGAAGTTAATACTCCCTCCGTCCTAAAATACATGGTCTTTTAGGCCTTTAACTTTTGTAAAAAATACATTGGTTTTTAGGCTTATAGGGTAATTATTACCCCTAAAAAAGTACAATCGCAGCAGAATACAGAGATGAATTCACGATATCCAATTAAAGGATCTAATCACAATCGCAGCAGAAGAACTTGTTTAATTTAGCAGAAAAGAGGCGACAATCGGGCTGCTTAGATGAGTTAGATCTCAGGTTTCAAAGAGTACAGAGATGATTAGCTAGACAGCTCAATAATTGGTGTACATGCAGTGGAGCTTAACCGCCTCGAGCTTCCCTTCTGGTTGCATCATGAAGCAACTCAACATCAACTCCGTCTGGGGGTAATTGTACGTATCTCACCACTGAACCTCGGATGAAGCAGTTCCTCACTGATAGCTGCAAATTATATAACCAAGCGATATGTATCAAAAAAAAATATAACCAAGCGATAAAATTATGTTTATAAATGGAGTTGCTTGTCACTCAAAAACATTTTGAGTTTATGAATTAGAAGCATTGACAAATTCACACTAATAACAATCAAAACATCAGAATATCATTTAACAGAAAGCAGCTTCAGTATAGATTTAGCCCCCGTTTGTTTTTTGATAGAGGAAAGTAATGATTACCCTTATGAATGTAGTCCATATTTAAGTTAAAATACATTGATCACTATTCTAATCATTTCCCTTCTTCTTCCATTTTTCATACAAATGTGTTACCTTTCTATTCCCTAATTTGAAGGAGGGTAACTAATACCTCTAGGATGGGCTAATAATCCCCCTCATCCTCTCCTCCAAGCTCACAAAAAATGATGATCATATACATTTTATGTCTAAAATTTAATACCTTACCTTTCCATTCCCTAATTATCTAAACAAACGAGCCCTTAACCTTTGCCACCGAAATAAACATTGTTCATATGATCGTGTATCAAAACATAAATTCCAAAACCAATAAAGCGTATGCGAGCAAGGGTTCCTACTATCAGAATAATATTCATGATGAAGAATGTATGCTTGGAAGAAAATGGATAAACCATCACTCTCAAATTGCAGAAGCCCCTCATAAGGGAATCAAGGGCACACTACAACATGTCTAGTTGTCTACCAAGTATAGGAAACACTCAATTGCTTATTCATCCTTCCCATAAAAGTTTTTTTGCCCCCTAAAATCCCTTCACTTAATTTGCTGTGGCAACATTCATCATCAAGAACATTCAAAACTGCAAAATTGCACAATGTGATCCAGGCCAAACCTTTACTGTTAAACTTAGCAGAGAATATGCAAAATTGCACAATGTTGGGTCCTCTCCAGATTGGATATTGAATATGATTCCCATTTACAAAGACACAAAATCGTCCCACTCTACGCTCCTGTCGGAGTCATTCACCATCATTAAAGCTACAATGACAACAGGTCCATGAACTTCAAACCTAGAATTCCTTCAATCCCAACTGAACACAAACAAGCCTCCCAAATAAACCAACCTATGTTTCCAATCTCAACTTCTAAGGTTTCATAGTGAGGACTGATGAATCAAAACAAACCTCTAAACCCGACCAAAGAAATAAAATTACCAAGCAAACTCATGTATATCAAAACCGCAACTTTACAATACATCCATATTACAGCTAAAAGGGAAGCCTCAACGAATTTCATAGAGAACACCGCAAATTTCAGACACAGATAGAGGGAGATTGAGGGAGAGAGGGAGAGTGTACCATGTGAGGGTACTTGTCTTGGTCAACAACCCTAGTGTTCTCGAGCTTGATGTTGAGGTACTGATCAACAGAACGAAGTGTTCCTCTTATGGCTAAATCATTCTTGAGCTCAACCACCACTTCTCTGCCGACGATCTCCTTGAAATACGAGAAGAACAACTGCGAACAAACAACGACAACGAATTGATATCATCAAACCCCTCTTTCCCCAACAAGATCGAGTTAATTGAACATGAGAAATCAAGTTAGGGAAGAAATTGACATAGAAGCATACCATCTTTTGCTGATTCTATGGCGGGGACTGGAATCAGTAGTCGAATTGAACGAACCCTAGCTGAATCAGATTTCAGACGACCCCTTTTTCGGTACCAATATTTTTGCAAGCAGATTTTTGGGCTTTTGATGGGCTTCAAAGCCCAAGAAGACGATTTTATTGAGCAGCCAATGAAAGCTGTGGAAGCGATTCGGTCAGATAGCTTGGAAGCAAAGGAAGGCTACAACACCCTAGCTTCGGAACTAGAGCAATCGAAGGCGCAGGTGAACACATTGGAGGTGCTTGTGACCCAACTTAAGCAAGATTTGTGCAAGAAACCTACTGATGTTCATGAGGGCCTTTCTGTCCTCGACGTACGTGAACACATTGGAGGCGCAGGTGAACACATTGGAGATGGTTTCCTGGGTCGCTCATTGCCTGGTGTGCATTTGAACGGGTTCCTGTTTGGGTATGTCTTCCTGATCTCGACTCAACTTTCTTCAATAATATTGTTTTTAGGTCGACTTGGGTGTGCAATTGGGAACCCCTGTATGTATTGATTATAGGACATCAAAAGGTGAACAGATCTCTTATGCTTGAATGCTTGTTGAAGTCTTAGTCGAGGACGATGCTGCAAAGTATATTGAAATTGAAATTGAAGATGTAGATGGATCCTTCTACAGCCAGAAATTTGTGTTTGAATGGATGCCCCCTATATGTAAGAAATGTGTGAATTTTGGCCACACTTTTGACTGATGCCAGGCTATTGAGAGTGTTGAGGAACCGACTGAAATGAGGGTATGAAAGCCCTTCCAACGATGAACAAATATGGCGACATTTGATCATATAAAAAGGTATCAACCCCCATTGCGTATTGATACTTATCGGGTATAGAATAGATCTGCTTCTCTTTGTTCCTCCAAACATAATTGTTCTATTATTACCAATACCAATAGAATAGAACAAATATTAACCCTTGCTCCGAGATAATTCACTGAACAGAACAGGGGTTGATATTCTTTATCATATATTTCGTCTAGAATAAGTATGACAGCAAGCTCCCCCGGTCTGCTGTCTGCTGTCTGCGAACAACATGGAGATGCTATGACAGCTGGGATGGAAAGGAGAGATATAGAGAGAGGAATGCATTAAAACAGTTTGCTCAACTGCATCAGAACAGACTACTGGAGCGGGAAAAAAAATCAGGCCATAGTGAAAGTGCTGCAAGTAGGACAACGAAAACAAATGAGGGTGTTGTGTATGCTGTTTGTGGGACGTCTGCAAATGGGAATTATGGCTGGTAGTAAAAGAAAGAGATCAAGAAGAAGATTATGGAGTATATGCAGCAGGTGGCACCTATTTCGGATAATGAGAAAGAGAAGCTCCAGTGTGAAAGCTTCAATACCAATTCGATGAAAATGTATTAGTAGCAATACAAACAAAAGGGTGAAACTTTGTCTATACATTAATTAAGATAACAGCTCTAACAGCACAGGTTCAAAGGAAATATTTGATTCCTTGCCTTCAGACAGTGCCGCCGATTTTCTCTAGCAACATATCCACCAGGAGCAGCAGCTGACAATAAACATGGCAATGCTGCTTGAATAGCTGATATGTATGCATCACAAATGCTTCCTGAACACAAGTTCAAAGCATTTAACATAATACTTATCTAAAAGATAAAAGAAGACGTGACAATGAGAAGAGAACGCCTTGCCTTTCAAACCTTGAGAGCATTGAGCAATTGAATCCACAAGGAAAAAAAAAAGATCAACCCTTCTGTACTACAAGGTTGATTCTCTCTCCAAACAACGAGCAAGGGTTTCAAGAACCTTAAAGATAAAATGCATGTAAGAATCTGGTAGAAAATGTATTCAAGCATCTAAATCCCAAATTATAACACAGCAGTCTGTAGTTTTCTATAAAATTGAGGAAGTTCTTCACTAGACTCAAGTTAAAGTCTTAAAAAGAGAGCAGCCCCCAAATCTACAAGTTAATCCTGAGTAGAGAAAAATATAAACAGGAGAAAATATGCACTTCACAAACAAAAAGCAACACATTCAATTTCAAAGAGCATGTACAGTATTTTAATATTAACCTCATTGTGGCAGAATAAATTGAATAATACAGAGTAAACTACTATAAGTCTATAACATAGCCATACCTCAGTAGCAATGCCAAACTTAGCACAATCTATTGCAATTCGAGTTGCCCGGCTGACGCTCTCTTTTGTCCTTGTTAATGTTCCAAGTGTTGTTTCAAAAGATGCAAGTGCAACCTTTACTTCCGTGCTATTACTTGACTTTTTGAGGATTAATTCTGTGCTATTGCTCGAGTTGATTGAGGATTTCATACTGTGAGAGTGAGATGCTTCTGAATTGTATTTTATATTCTCATCAAGATCAGAAGCATTCTTCTCTTTGCAAAAAATAGCATCAGGAATGCAACAACCATTAGGCTGTAAAATATTACTCCTATCAGATGCCATGCCAAAGGTATTTGGAGGAGAAACCCTCCTAGGGATATCCCCTCTAACCGGAGAATTTGAGGCAACTTGATCAATTAATTTAGCAGCAGAGGTCAAACAAGACAATCGTGGCGATGTAGTCACATCTAACACAGAAGAAGACGGTTTGGCAACTGCTGGGAGATGAGGGGATTCTTTAACAGCCTCACCCCTAGGGGAAAACATCAAAATGCAAGTCATATAACATGTTTTTTTTTTTACAAATAGCATTAGCAGCTCTTGTTATTTCAAGTTTTTCTTTCTATGGATTTTGGGGAAAACATCCTTCCACTAGAGTGGAGCGATCCAGGGGGCAGTCTTCATAAATATGGAGTAAATGCAACTCATATTTGTGAAGAGTGGTACACGGGACACCAAGACTACATGAATGTATACCACCGTGCTTCACAAATGTTGCTATGTCACCTAGATATCTATACTCTTGTACTGAAGTAGGTGGACGGGGAAGCATGAAGAAATACAGAAATCAAATTTCTAAACAATCTCCTTTTTCAAGATCAGTCATAACAGTTTGCAGAAGCAATTTAATTAATTAAATCAGCAGAACAACTTACATGCTAGCAACCTGGAGTTTTTCTTTAGCTGAGGGATCAAGAAGTGGGGAAGCTCTAGTCATTTCACTTAAGGGCTTCAAAATGTCAATGGCTTAGGTATTTTCAGTCTCTTTGCTGAATTGGCCGAACAAGGCACCACCTTGCATTGGCATCTAACCTGTCAACTACAGCAACTCCTGAGGTAGGATCTGATCTCATCTCTGACTCTATTGAATGCTCAAATACATTATGGTCCTTAGTAGTGCTGCTATGCAGTTCAACAAAACTATCGACTTCCTTCTCATCCTCAACCGGCAATTGATTTGAAACACACTGACTGATCCGGTAACAAATTGGACTTACGTCCTTCTCATCTTCAACATGGTCTTGTAGCTGAAGAAGTCAACTTAGCATATTTTATAATTTTAAGGGTATAGAAATTTCTGTTCAGCTATGACTTAGGGGGTGGTTTGGTATTGATATCTAGATATCTGATATCTAGTGTTTGGTATGACTAGATATCGATATCACTTAAACTGATATCGATATCTAGTGTTTTGTATCCATAATATATCACTTGATATCAAGTAATATCTGATATCTGTGTTTGGTAATAGCCAGATATCGATATAAGTTGATATCTAGATATCAAAATTGGCTTATTTTGATATACTCATTTATAGGGAGGTATCACTTGATATCGATATCGCCCGATATCGATATCTTGATACCGATATCGATATCGATACCAATATAAAAATAATGTTCAGCAAATTACTCTCCTAATAACTTCCTGGTGAAAGCGAGGGTAGTTGCCCCTACTGGCCCTTCAAGTCGTCCGTCGTCCGCCATAGCACATCAGAGGTCCAGTCTTCAAGCAATCTTGTTGAGAATATGATTGTGGAAGATCTCACATTGATTAGAAAGCAAATCCAAGCCTTCGTCCACCATAGCACATCAGAGGTCCAGTCTTCAAGCAATCTTGTTGAGAATATGATTGTGGAAGATCCCACATTGATTAGAAAGCGAATCCAAGCCTTACATATAAGCCGGTGGGCTACCCCACCAAACATCAATTGGTTTTAGTATGGAATCTCACTGGTTTTAGTATGGAATCTCACCCGGCTTGTGTGCTCGGCTTGATATACAAAGTGAAATAGGGTGTGTTGAGAATATGATTTATAGGGTGGGTTGGGATAACCCACGTTGATTAGAAAGTGAAATTCAAACCTTGCATAAGTTGATGGGATACCCCACCTAACACCACTCTGCTTAGGATAGAACCCCACTCGGCTTGATTAGCACATGTGTGCTTGGGCGTGTGACCCTCCACGTTCGGCTTAGGATAGAACCCCACTCGACTTGATTAGCGCTTCAGTTTGATTAGCACATGTGTGCTTGGGCGTGTCCCCTCCATGTTCGGCTTAGGATAGAACCCCACTCGACTTGATTAGCGCTTGGACGTGTGACCCCCACATTGTATGACCCACTGTGATTTTTTTTTCCATTGAGTTCTGAGAGAATTAAATCGAGTCAAGAAACGAAGAACTGATAAAGCACTGTCAGAGATTTCCTTCTTTCCGTCCGCGCCCGTTCTTTCGCGTTGTTCTTTTCGCGACGATTTTGAGCGCGGGTCATTTCCTTTGATTTCTGAGATAACCAAAACGAGTCAAGAAACTATGAAGTGATAAAGAACAAACCTTTGCAAGAAACTTACTATCTTGTGGTTCATCCCAGCAGGGACTTTGGAAATCAAATGCTCCGTTGATTCTTCATTATCAGAGACTTCATCTTCATCTTTCTGCAGACATCAAAAAAGAAGATGAATGATTTCTTACTGCCTCCTTCACAGAGAAATTACAGAGGAACCTACCTTGGCTACCATAGAAACTTGCTCGCTCGCTCGCGCTAACTCGCTCCTGGATTGAGAATTTCGAAAGGAGAAAGGAAGGGGACAACTTTTGATTTGAGAACGACGTCGTTTCCTATATATAAAAAACGGGACTTCGCTCAGTAACATTTTTTGGCTGAAATTGTATTAATTGGGCTTTCCCTTTGGCCTTCTTTAACTAGGCTTGGGCCATTTATATCTGGCAAAAATTTTGCATCAAATTTCCAACGCCGATCTACATGCATAGCAATAGCATGATGCCCTCTTGTTGTAAAAGGCTTGTCGCCAACTTAGAGATCCGAATCCTAAAAGGAAAATGCAAATGCAGAGACGATGGTTCAAGAATCAAGGGTAGTGTAAGAGCATCCGCATCCATACGGGTTTCTACGGTTTCTTAATCACCTTTTATCACTTTCTCTCCTCCTAAAAAACCCAACTTATTTTTACACCCACATCCATACAACCTATTAAAAACCCTTAAACACATATATTTAAAAAATATAAATAAAAAGAATTGAATCACATTTAATGCCTACCCCTTTTTTCTTTAAATTAGACCCCACATGCTCTCCCTCTCTCTCGCACACTCTCTCCTCTTACCCTACCTTTAAGTTCTTTGGGGGGTTTTTGGGTTTTTTGAGCAGTTTCTTAATTAGAAACTGTCTCAATCGTTTTTAATTTTTTCTCTCTTCATACCCTATTATTAAATTGATTTCTAACCTAAAAACCCTCTTAAAACCCCCCATTACAGGTGCTCTAATGACCTATGAGATCAATTCCCTAACCCCAAAAAATAAATTTTTTAATTACCCCTATATTCCACCTCACTACAAATCAGTCTAAAATTATCATGTATGTCAGTCTAAAACAACCCTTAATAGATATGAATTGCTATAAGAGAGAGAGAGAGACTTAACAATAATTGCAAACTTAACAGTAACCTTGAACCTTTATATGATTTTTTAATTACCCCTTTATATGATTTTTTTTAATAATAATTACAAACTTAACACTACCCTTGAACCTTATAAACACAAATGATCTCATATTAGAATTTAATCTGAATTCTTCCTTCATTGAACAATAGATGGCATTTTAAAATATTGTATAAAGAGACTAATAAATTTACTATTATACTATCATTTATTAATTAAAAAGGCAAAAATGTAATGCGAAAATCAAATTAGACGAAATGACAAATATTTTCAAATAAAAGTTAAAGGCTAAAACAAGATATATTATTATTGAACAAAGAGAGTGCTTTATTTCCACTTTGCCCCAATTTTGCATTAGCAACTCTTTATAGGCTTTATTGTAAATTATAAAAATACCTAAATTTTCCTTATTCGAAGTAGACATTTTAAACATTAAATTATATAGGCCCCTTATTTAAAGAAAATCACAAAATATTAATATTTTTTTTTGTAAATATTTAAGCAAGAATGGTTAAGACAAACCCCAATTTAGGAAAGGGAGAGGTTTTAAACAAGATCTCAAAATGACTATTGTCAAGACAATTTTAACTAAATTGCATACATATCCTTCTTATTTTTTAAGAACGAATGGCAGATAGGCCTAAAACTCTCTCATCTACAATGTGACAAGAAATTGGTGGAAGAAAAAATGGATCGCTTTGAGAGCGTACAATTGAAACTCCATTTTTTCTTCCTCACATCAACCCGATATCTCTTCTTGTTGGTTTGCTATTGAATTCAATCGAATCTTCAATACCCCGTGGTAATTAAAATTAGAGGCAAGAGTTCCTATTTTTATAAGTAGCAAGAGTGACACCCTAATAAAGTCTATGATAGAAGTTTACTATTAAAAATACATTTTTAACCCTCATTTTAGAAATAAATGCAAATACGCTCTTTATTTGATATAAATAGCGTGAAAACTTCCCAAATGTAAAATGAAAGATTTACCCCTTTTTTAAGAGAAGTAGCACATATGTATTTTCATTTTAGAGAACTAGCTGGGTAATTTTTTTCTAGATAAATTACTTAGAATATATAGCACATATGTGACGTTGACTATGGTGGTCTATTGTAATAGTTTCATGGGTTAATTGAGATTTCCACATTATCCATATACCTTCAGATTTGCCTATCGCATGCACCCAATATGCTTCATCAAAACCTGCTGATTGACACATTTTATCTTCCGGAACTTTATCCGATTTAGTTTCCATTATCGTCATCACTTGTATTCTCTGAATATTTTAGATTGGTGACAATTGGTAGAGTTATATATTCTATTTTAGTGATAAATGGAATTTATATCTCATTTAGCTATAATGTAATTTTCATTATCCTTTTGTTCAATTGTAGTGGAAGTTGTGATACGTATGCCGTCAAATATATTTAGGGTCTTGCATTTCATGGTGGTATTGAGGATATTTCATACAAGTATATATGGATGCGTATATAGAGATGATGGCTATGAATTTGTTCAAGAAGTGTTGGACGTGGGAGTTGTATGACTACAAGTTTTAATTGTCACTGTTTTAGGATATTAGGTAGTATAATGTTGCATGGTGCTTGTATTTTGATATTTATTGCAATCTGACTATCATGGTGAATGTCTCAACTATTCCCATTATTTTGAAAGTTAATGTAGTCTGACAATTGAGGATTTATATTAAGTAGTACAAAATTGCATGGTGCTTGTAGTTTGGAAGCTATTTTGGATGTTAAGTATGAATGTCTCAACTGTTTCCTTTTGTTTTGATATTTTTGCAAGTTAATGTAGTATGACAATTAAGTATTAGAAAGTTAAACTTTACATCAAATTTCATCTACTTGGGGTTATTATTGTAACAAAAATGCGTTAATATTATATGACAAATGTGATGTAATTAGTATTGTATGTCAAATTATTCATCTGCTCAAGTTTAGCCCCTCTAGGGTCTATGCTCCCTTAGTTATAGGGTTTCATTTTCGCAACAAAAATGCGTTAATATTATATGACAAATCTGATAATATTGGTATCGCAACAAAAATGCTCCCTTAGTTATAGGGTTTCATTTCCTAAACCCTAAAGACTAAACCCTAAACTATACTGTAAATCAAATTTTCGTGGCTCAGGTTTAGTCCCTCTCAGGTCTATGCTCCCCTTGTTATAGGGTTTCAGTTTTGTAACAAAAATGTGTTAATATTAGATGACGAATGTGATAATATCAACATTGTAAACATTTTAGTTTGATGAAAGTGTTTTATAGTTGATGAGAATTGGTTGGTGACACTGTTTTTGTCGTTGGTGACAATTAATTTCTAAAAAGAGGGGGTTGACACTAGATTGGTGACAAAGTTTTGTAATTGGTGATGAACGGTTTTTAGTCGCGTAAACCATATCAAAATAAAACTTAAACCTACAAACTAGTATAGTAAGTAAGTAAGAGGTCGATCTCACAGAGAAGCAAGTATTTCGGAGCAATGTGTATCTATCAATTTGTGAAAGGGGGTTTTGATTGATGGAAATAGAAAGAAAACAAAATAAACTTTAAATAAGTTGATGTAAAACAATTTAGAGAAGATCGCCCTACCTACAACTATCCACTTTATTTGGTCAGGTTGATATTGTAACTTTCTCTTGTCGTTTTTTTATTCCTATTGATGTCCTTGTCCCGACCTAATATAGTTACTAGTTCAATCGGTCCTAGAAACCCTTATCAATTGAACAGTCCCTAAAGAAGGATTAAAGAAGGATTTAACCCAATTGATAGTTTAAGTTCAGAGATTAATCAATGTGTTTGTAGTCCCTAAAGAGTGATTTAACAACACATCCAACTTTCTACCTATTCAATTAGTTCAATCGGCCCTAAAGGGACAAGTTTGCTAATTGGGTTAAGGTTCGCAATCAGAAATCTACAAATCCTAGCAATTGAATTGATCTAACTAGTTGGTCATACAAGATAGAACAAAACAATCAATCAATAAGCGCAAAGAAGTCGAAACATTCAATATAAGAAATAAGGAACAAGATTCAGAAACTCACAACTTAATCCAAACAAAGCTTCAAATTGTAGGTAGAACGAAGAGAATTTAGCCGCTCATGGCGAACATCGCTCTCAATCTCCAACTAAAATCGTCTTGAATCCTAATCTAATGAATGAATGAAAACCTAGGGCTAAGCCCTCTCTCAATTTCGTCCCCTTCGTGTCCAAGTCAGCCTCCAAAAAACAAAGATAGGTAAATAGGGTTTAGATAGATAAAACCGTCGCTGAACGCAAAACGCATTGCTCTGGGCAAATGCGGCGGCCGCGACAAATGCCTCTAATTAGACGTCTCTGGCTGCGGGAAATGCGGCGGCCGCGGCATAGGTGCGGCGGCCGCAACATCGGTCTCAACATGAGAAATCTTCAAAACTATTATCGAGTGAAGCACCCTCGCGAAAAATATATAGAACGAAGCAACTTGTTTTTAGCAATAAAACTAATACCTCATTCATGAACCTAAAAGTAGTTCCTACAGTCGTGAGATTAGTGAAATTGAGGGATAATAATGTCAAATGTATAATTATGTAAATACAGTCTTTCTATAGCGGCCCCTTTTTCAAACAAGTAGAGTCAGTGAATCAAATTATACCCTTGATTCTAGCTCAGGACTTTTGAAACGACACCAGCTCCAACGGTTCGTCCTCCCTCCCTCAGAGCAAACCTTTGCCCTGTCAGTGCATAACAAGAAAAACATTATTCAGCATCTTAGCTCCTGATTGCAGAAATATGAAAAGCCAGAAAGGAAAAAATTTAAGTGCCATTAATGCATTAAATAAAGTCAATATATGGATATAAAACACTGTCTATTTATCCTCCAGTATTTTTCATTTAACAAATGTGAAAGGCATGAATCATCAGATATTCTTTTGCTTTTGTTGATAGTTCTCCAAAAAGGAACAAAGACCAACCTGAAAAGAAAGCCATTTTGTTACATTATTCTACTACTCTAGTGCTAATTCAAAGTATCAACTGGTGGATAAGAAGGGTGTGCAAATTTCTAAAGTGAGAAGTTCTATCTTGGGATGGAAAATTAAGGTAGTCAGGTGACAGACCTGGTTCAAGAGGAACTGCGGACATCAGTTCAAAAACAGCAGTCACATTGTCACCAGGCATCACCATCTTTACATTCTCCGGCAACTCAACTTTCCCTGTGACATCTGCAGTTCTCAAGTAAAACTGAGGCATATAGTTGGAGAAGAAAGCTGTATGGCGTCCACCTTCATCTTTTGTGAGAACATATATCTCTGCTTCAAATTTCTTGTATGGTTTGCAACTTCCAGGTTTTGCAATAATCTGATTAGCAGAGAAAAAAATCATTACTACTTTGGCCATTTGCAATGTACTAGTTAAATGGGTGAAATGCATAGTGTACATCAATAGCATTCCAGACTTATATTTATGATTTCAAGGTATGCAGGCAACGAATAAAAATATATTGTGCAATTTCAACACCCAAAATGTTATTTCAAGTCAAACTTCCTGCATTTCACTTCAGAATTAACACCAAGTTAACTACTATAACTATATTAGTTGTCAATGCATCAAGGCAAATAACACTATTTAGTTCCTACTATTTTTGAAAACTGACAAAGTGACTAGAAATAAAAAACTAAACTGGAGAATGGCCTTTTTTCCCTAGAGGGAAGGTGCACAATCACAATATAACCATAATCCCAACATAATCCTGGTAAGTGTTGTATACCTGTCCTCTTTGTATATCTTCTCTTTTCAGTCCACGAAGAAGAAGACCCACGTTATCACCAGCCTAAAAAACAGCAATCAAATGACCACACTTATAATACATCCACAGTAGACAGCATCAGACACAAACTAGTAATATTAAGCGACTCACTTCTCCACGATCCAAAATTTTCTTGAACATTTCCACACCAGTTACAGTGGTTTTTAGCGGACCACCCTGCAACAGTGAACCATATAGCAAAAGATTGTCAAGATCAAAAAACATGTGGTTTAAACTTACAATTTAAAGCAATGCAGTGCAAGCAAGTCACTTGCTAAAACAGAAACAAAAGGTTTAGCATTAACCTGCATCAAACCCAACACTTCTACATCATCACCAACTTTTATGGTTCCTTGTTCAACGCGACCTGTGGCAACAGTTCCACGTCCCTGCAATAGAGAAATCATAAATAATAAGACTTTCATTCCACTTGACACTAAATCAAATCTGGGATCCTTGGAGAGATTTCCTGTCTCCAAAAATTCCATTTAAACAAGCCATCCTTACCTGAATCGAGAAAGAATCTTCAATTGGCATCAAGAAAGGCTTGTCAAGTTGGCGAACAGGGTCAGGAATATATTCATCCACAGCATCCATGAGTTTCAAAATAGCTTGCCTCCCTATTTCATCATTCGTTCCTTGCAAGGCAGAGAGTGCAGAGCCCCTAATAATAGGGATATCATCCCCAGGGAACTTGTAAAAGCTTAGGAGCTCTGTGGATCCAAAATGAGTTTAGATAAATACAAAAGAAATGTGTTAAGATGTAAAATTAGTATGTCAAGATGTAAAAATAATATAGTTAGCAATAATGCCATTAATTTCAGAAATATATTTACCACGGAGTTCCATTTCTACAAGTTCAAGCAATTCTGGATCATCAACTGCGTCTACTTTGTTCAAAAAGCAAACCAGTGATGGTACACCAACCTACAAGGAAACTCAAAAAGAAAGAAGCATTAAAACTAATGAGATGCCCGGCATATACTACCATCAAAAGTGTAGGCCAGGAAAGTAACAGAAATTTTGTTTACTAGAATCTAAAAGTATACAAGTGAAAAGACCAAAAATTAGATATCCTGCACGGTAAGAACAGAACAACCTACCTGCCTCGCAAGCAGAATATGTTCCTTTGTTTGTGGCATCGGGCCATCGGGAGCAGATACTACAAGAATACCCCCATCCATTTGAGCAGCTCCAGTAATCATATTCTACAGGAACAAAAAATGCTTTTTCATCTAGTTCTGCCATTAGAGGAGTGGGGGCTGATAAAATCAAGTAGAACTAAAGGAAGTCAGCCTTGTTACGATTTACGAATGACATACTTTAACATAGTCAGCATGTCCAGGACAATCAACATGTGCATAGTGTCGCTTTGCAGTCTCGTACTCTACATGAGCCTGAAAATGCAAAAGCCAAGGTATTTTATATGGTGACAGAACAGAACTACTCAAATCCAGGTAACAAATGATCAATCGTAAACAAAGAAATGAAGGCAGCATCCCGATTCCCAACCGTGGCAATTGTGATCCCCCTCTTTTTCTCTTCAGGAGCTTTGTCAATCTCATCGAAGGCAACAGCTTTTGCCTTTCCTTCCTCTGCCAATACCTAACATGAGGAAGCTACTTGATAAGACCAGTAATCAATAACAGTACAGCAATTGAATAGTTGAATGCCAGTCACAATAGGTCAAAAAGGCAAATCAATCCCAGGAAACAAATTCAAGCTCAATCCACCTTAGTTATGGCAGCAGTCAAGGTCGTCTTCCCATGATCCACATGACCAATAGTTCCCACATTTACATGAGGTTTTCTGTTGCAGATCGAAAGCAAATAAGAAGAAAGTACATCGGATTTCTGAGAATGCAAATCCAAACAACAAATCAAACAGAAAACCAAGCATATAGTCCCAACCTCCAAATCGATCAAGTTTGACTATTTTCGAGACTAGGAAATCACAAGTAATTTTCCACATCCAAATCCAAATCAGATGAAAATAAAATACACAAAGATAGAAGAAAACAGGGAAAGACCATACGTTCTAGTAAAGGTAGCCATAGATCGCCACCATGTCGATTGGCCGGCCGCAAAGGTCCTGTCATTTCCGATGAATGGCTCGGCGACGGCGGCGGAGCAGCCACGGGAGAGAGAGCCTTGACAGAAGGAATGGTAAATTTGCGAGGAGAAAGGGAGAAAGCGCTTAGAATTAGGGTTTCTCAGAGCTACCGAAGCCATGTCTATGAAGGGAGAGCTTTGCACAGAGCTCAGTGCAAAGCGTAGAACGCAGACAAGAGGGGTTTTAGGCTTTCAGGGGTTTTGGAATTTGGAGCTCCCAATTGCTGGATGGATGGAAAGGACACCATGGCATAAACTAGTAACGACGTATCCAATCTGTAATACGGGCCGGGTTTTGAGACCCACCCACGGAGTTGGGAAATACTTGAATTTGGTTTGGTACAATTTGTTGTAGATGCATAAAGTTGTGGATGAATATATCAAAAGGCACGTATTAAGCATTTGCACCGTATCATTAGAGTTAATCTAAATGAGTATTGGTTGATTTTCATCTCGTTCAAAAGATTTTTTTAGTATCCGAATTTGAATTCAAGATTTAAACTGGGTTTATACTCGGCTCCTTTGGTAAATGAACGAGTCGAGCTACCTAATCCGTTCACAGAATAACCCATCTTATTCATGGTATAGTAAATTAGGGTGAATTTCGTTAATAACACAAAATTCGAGTCATTCAAACTTGAGTTGAACCTAAATTTGAACTAAACTTAAAAATGTATTAAAGCTCGACTCGTTTAAAAAATAAACGAGTCTAATCGAGGTCGAACTACTCAGTTTGCTATCTGGTTTAATTTTATAAATTAAAGAAAGGGGAAAAAAACTCAAATGTTGAACGAGTCCAGGCTAAAACTTCATGCATTGCTCAGCAAATTTACTGATGGCTTACAACTTACATGGTTAAGCCCACTTGACAAGGGCTACAAAACCATCACACACTGAGGACATGACAGTGCTAACTGCAAATAAAACTTAGAAATGGTTGTAGGAAAGCACCAAGAACATAAATCATATGCCACCAAAACCTAAAACTCAAATTGCAAAACAAGTACAACAATAAAGCAGAGGATGAATTCGCCCCGCTGGCTGCCAAAGTGCCCCTATGGCATCAATCGGGCATCAGGACGAGCTTGCTGTAACAACTAACAAGCATCAACATCTTTGTACACATTACAAATGTAAAGAAAGGATATCTTCATGGCTTAGCATCATCATATCCTGAAGATATCAGTTTGAAACCGTTCATCGTACAAGTTCCAATGGCCGTACCTCTCAGTGTGAAAGACAGACCTGGGGATGAAGAAGTTCGGCCTCTTAACCGTCTTCAAGTGCTTCAGCTTTGTGCATGCGTTCACTACTTCTCGACTTGTCAAGTTTGCACAGCCAGAGAGATCCATATGCTCCAGGCTCTGGCATCCTTCAGCGATGAAAGCAAGCCCTTTAGCCGTGAGCTTACAGAACTGGAGCTCGAGATGCACCAGATGGGGCATCGATTCTCCTATGGCAGCGGCTTCAGAATCTCCATCTTGAGGGCTGCCTCTTAGATACTCATTCGGGACAATGCCCGTGTGCTGCGAAGGATCCAACCAATTCATGAAGTTGCGTTTTAGGACGATAAGATTTGGACAGCTTCTTCCAATTAAAAGAAGAGATTCATGAGATATCTCATTGCAGTAACTGATGTCAAGTTCTTTGAGCAGTGCACAACTCAAAGTCACTGCCGAGATCCCTGCATTTGTAACACACTGGGAGCTTTTGATTGATAGGATTTCAAGTCTTGGGCACCTATCCAGTATACATAACAAGTCAGCCGTATCTTCGTTTTTTAATCAATCTACAGAGAACAAATATTGCTTGTACTTTCGAAAATTGATCATCCAAGTATGCCAGTATCTAATCCTAGAACTATTAGATGGCATCACATGAATACTATCCAAGGAAAGACATGGAAGGAAGTGTAAGCTAAACATTTTTCATTCAGAGAAAGCGGTAAAAGAAAACGTAGATGATTTCTAGGAGCACAAACCACACAGGCCTCCATTAGGTGAAAGAGCAAGCCATGATCCCATGAACATAGAACACCAGAAGATAGACTTATGCAACTTGTATTTTTTACCAGCTCTACCTTACACTGGTTCAATAATCAGATCAGAATTTCTCACTGCATGAAGTATTCAAATTTCATTTTCATTTATTTGTATTAGAGCAAACTAACCATCATTTTGGTGTTAAATGTAGAAAACAGCGTGACCAAGATCCCTAGATTGGTTATTTGATCACACAGTCTTCTTCAATTGAAAGGAATTGAATACCACTTAAACAATACAGGAAGAACAACTAATTGCTATGTAGATAAGAAACAGTAGTTAAGATCCCTAGATTGGTTAATTGATCAGTGGGATTCAGTGATCACACAATCTTCAATTGAACGCAATTGAATGCCCCTTAAGCAACTCAAGAAGGTCAACTAATTGCTACTGGAGATAGAAACAGCGTGATTAAGATCCCTAGATTGGTTACTTGGTTCCACAATCTTCATTTTGAACGGAATTAAATGTCACTTCGTGGTTAAGATCCCTAGATTGAATTGATCACACAATCATCAAAATTAACGGAACTGGAAGCCAAAATAAGACACACACCTTTGGACAGCGAATTCGAGAGCGCGATCGGAGCAGTGCCTGACACGAATCTCCTTCAAGGCTCCGTCGCTGCAATCTGCGACAGATCGGAGCATACAATCGATCTTCCTCTCAAACTGGGGCGTCCACCAGCGAGCGGAATCGGGGGAGGAGTCGAAGTAAGGATCGAGGTTGAAGACGGTGTTGAGCGACGGGTCCTTGCAGGCTTGCAGCCATGGTTTGCAGACGAACATCGGCCCTCGCCATCGCTCGTCGAAGGTGAGGCGTGAGAGGACGTTGGTTAAGCACTCGCGAGTCAACTCGGCCCAGTCCGACGAGTTCGAACCCGAATCCTCCGTTACCTTTCCTTCCTCATCCATCTTCATTTGGAACAGAGCTTTCTCCGTTTGGTCTCCTCCCTGATTACAGTAGGCAATTAGGCATCATACCTTTACGGATTTACCCCTGAAAGTTCGTGTGAATTACATTACAGACTTCCCTTTTTTTTTTACTTTTATATTTTGGGATGATAATTAAGTATATAGATAAAAAAAACAAAACAATGAAAAATAGCAATAAATTCAAATAATATTAAAAGCAATACCAATACTCAATAGTCAATACTATATACCAAATGATATTTCGACCAAAAAAAATACCAAAGGATAAATTTATGATCATACTCTCCAGTCTCCTTAACAGTTGTAGTAAGTAATAATTAAAACAATTTTATATTTATTAAATAATTGAAATAATATTATATATTTTATTCAAAATTTTAAAAAAAATATATCATTGAAATTTTAAATCTCAAAATATTTTAAAATATAAAAGTTTTAATAAAATTTTAGTCAGCTTGCTATACACAGGGTTTTATATCGTTAAATACACGGCGGGTGGGGTTATCGACTTTCGGTATTGAAAAGGGTTTTTGGCCTGGAAAAGCTTGGCAACATGAGAAGTCGGTGACGATAAAATAACTATCAATTTTACCGACACCGACTTCCTATATTGGATTATTGGCAAGATTGTCCAGGCAAAAACCCTTATTGATCAACATTGAAAGCCGGTGAATGGCCGTGCAATTGATCGACAATACGAATAACATGAGTCAATTTTGAATGAAACTTGGAGAGTGTTTGGTTTCCAAATTCTAATGCACTTTTATTATAATGCAAATGTAATTATAAATATTTAATTAGTGTTTGGTTAGCATTTTTTTGTAATAGGTCGTTACTTTTTATACACTTTTTATCATTCTACAAAACCCAAAACAATACTCGGAACAGATAATTTTTTTTAGAATTAGCCAAAAAATCGAAAAATATTTGGATAATAGCCAAAATCTCAAAATATTTAGCGATTTAGCCAAAACAGAACAGCGACTTTACCCAAGATTTAAAAAAAATTAATAAAATAGGTAAGTCGCTGTTACAAACAGCGACTTACCTCTATTTTATTTTATTTTTTTAATTTTAGGTTAAAAAAAATAATTTTAACTAAAAACTAAAAAAAAAAATAGAAATTGGAAGAGTCACTGTTTCAAACAGCGACTCTCCATTTTTAATTCATTTTTCCAACGTTGAAGATGAAACATGGAAACAAGAGGCAAGAGGCGGACTGGCGGAGGACCATCACCCACCGGTGCCAATTTGGAGATGAAGCAGCGGGATCCCTCGATTAATTGAATTTCAGAGATTCTGATGAGTTTTGCCAATTTGGAGATGAAGCAGCGGGATCTCAATTCGGCTTCCTCAGGGCTGTTCCCGACGGCCGTTGTTTCTCGCGAAAAAGGAGAGGTCGGAGAGGCCTTCCCGGTGGCGGTGGAGGAAGTCGAGGCTGGGGCCGGTGAGCCAGTTGCGGTCGAGGCGGAGGAAGGCTGTGCTCGAACGGGAGGGACGGGTCGGAACGCTCGCTCTTATCCAAACCCTAGGTTGAATCGTCTCCTGATGCGGCTCTCCGGCCCGATCCCGGCTTCTATGGCCTCTTCAGATGCGGGATCTCCAGATGCGGATTCTATGGCCGCCCGGCTCTCCGACCTCTCCCCACTGCTTCAACTTTCCGAATCCCCGCTTTAACGCGGAAAATTAATTAAAAATGGAGAGTCGCTGACTCTCCCAATTTCTTTCTTTTTTTTTAAATTTTTAGATAAAATTAATTTTTTTAATCTAAAATTGAAAAAAAAAAAACAAAATATAGGTAATTCGCTGTTACAAACAGCGACTTACCTATTTTATTCATTTTTTTAAAAATCTTGGGTAAAGTCGCTGTTTGTCCTGTTTTGGCTAAATCACTAAATACTTTGAGATTTTGGCTATTGTCCAAATATTTTTCCTTTTTTGGCTAATTCTAAAAAAAATTCCAGAGGGATTACTGTAGATTTGGTTGACAAATTTTATAATGTAGATTTTAAAGTGTGAATTAATTTTCAAACATAGAAACAGACAATCTTATGCAGTGTACGAGTCATATATCTGGAAGATACTAAAATATATACTCCATTAACTCACGACAGGTTTCAATATGCATCCAACTAAGATCACTTTACGAACACACTTTTGGCAAAAATTCGTAAGAAACGAATCAGTTGGCTTGAAATCTGAGAGCAAAAGTATAAACAGAATCCCTCCTGTTAGCTCTGAAACTCCCATCTCCCTGATCGATTATGACATTTCCACCTAATTAAATCATCCAGAATTTG
Source organism: Persicaria tinctoria (assembly GCA_037127255.1). Lineage (NCBI taxonomy): Eukaryota > Viridiplantae > Streptophyta > Magnoliopsida > Caryophyllales > Polygonaceae > Persicaria > Persicaria tinctoria. The sequence continues at coordinate 1,259,686 of JBANSL010000015.1, forward strand.
ATTCCCTTGGAGAAAATTGAGCCAAAAACAAAAACAATTAGTTTAATTAAATTTGCGCGCGTGATTTAATCTTAAAGAACCGATCTTTTCCACACTCTGCCTCAAATTTCAACGTTTCTTCGTTGTTTGCAACGACGCCTCTCAAGACAAAGAATCAAATTCCCCCAAATCTTTACCCTACCGATACTCCAATCATCCAATGCCCCTTTTCGAACCGAATCTCGTTTTCCCCCTTTAAAACCCCCTCATAAGCTTCGTCTCAATCGATGGATCATCGATCCCTATGGCGGAAACAACCCACCAGGCACGATCCAATCATAACAAGATCAGCCTTTGCGAGAAGATATTCTCCGTGATCTCGTGTGCTCCACAGCATCACCATGACGCCGAAGCCTCCGGATGGGTTCCCATCGTATTCGACGACCATGATGATCGTCGAGCCATGCTAAGGAAGCCGAGCTTTGAGGTGCCTAGAAAGCGGGTTGTGATGCAACCGGAGAAACCGAATCCGATCCGCACTCGTGTGTTCTCCGAGTACATCGAGCGTGCGGGCACCGTGATCCGGGCGGGCTCGAGCGTCGGCGCTACGAAGCCTCGCATGAGAAGGGATAGTTTCAACACGAGGGCTTCTAACTACATCAGCCGTGCTAAGAATAAGTTTATGACTAAGCCATCCTTTGTCGAGTAAGGTAATTAATCGCCGTTGTTGTCTTGTTGTTGAAGTCATGTATATGTGTTACAAACGGTTCGGATAACCGTACATTATGATTTATATTGCACAATATTGTATACGAAAATTTGTGATGGGATTTGATGGGAGAGGATGAGTTGTATACTTGTATGGTTGGTGTATTCCTTTTATTGGTCAAATACTATTTTCCAACTTTGTATGTTTATTTTATCGGAAATGTACCGATTGAGATTGATTTTTTATGAATTAAAGCTTTATTTGGGCTTTAATTTAAACCCAATTAAGAGTTAAATGGATCGGATATTCTTAGAAAAAGAGGCGGAGATCTCCATTCCCTCTCGGAGAAATTATATGAAAGCCGACGGACTTTATACTTTAACTTTTTGTGAGACTCTCAAGTTGGAACAGAAAATTGATCATCCAACTATGCCAGTATCTAATCCTAGAACTATTAGATGGCATCACATAATCTTCAATTGGTGTTAAATGTAGAAAACAGCGTGACCAAGATCCCTGGATTGGTTATTTGATCACACAATCTTCAATTGAAAGGAATTGAATGCCACTTAACCAGTACAGGAAGAACAACTAATTGCTATGTAGGTAAGAAACAGTAGTTAAGATTCCTAGATTAGTTAATTGATCAGTGGGATTCAGTGATCACAGAATCTTCAATTGAACGCAATTGAATGCCCTTTAAGCAACTCAAGAAGGTCAGGTCAACTAATTGCTACTGGAGATAGAAACAGCGTGATTAAGATCACTAGATTGGTTACTTGGTTCCACAATCTTCATTTTGAACGGAATTAAATGTCACTTCGTGGTTAAGATCCCTAGATTGAATTGATCACACAATCATCAAAATTAACGGAACTGGAAGCCAAAATAAGACACACACCTTTGGACAGCGAATTCGAGATCGCGATCGGAGCAGTGCCTGACACGAATCTCCTTCAAGGCTCCGTCGCTGCAATCTGCGACAGATCGGAGCATACAATCGATCTTCCTCTCAAACTGGGGCGTCCACCAGCGAGCAGAATCGGGGGAGGAGTCTCAGTATTCAGTAAGGATCGACGGTGCTGAGCAACGCATCCTTGGCCTGGGGATGAAGATGATCGGCCTCTTAACCGTCTTCAAGTGCTTCAGCTTTGTGCATGCATTCTCTGCTTCTCGAATTGTCAACTTTGCACAGCCAGAGAGATCCATATTCTCCAGGCTCTGGCATCCTTCAGCGATGAAAGCAAGCCCTTTAGCCGTGAGCTTACAGAACTGGAGCTCGAGATGCACCAGATGGGGCATCGATTCTCCTATTGCAGCGGCTTCAGAATCTCCATCTTGAGGGCTGCCTCTTAGATACTCTTTCGGGACAATGCCCCAATGCTGCGCAGGGTCCAACCAATTCATGAAGTTGCGTTTTAGGACGATAAGATTTGGACAGCTTCTTCCGATTAAAAGAAGAGATTCATGAGATATCTCATTGCAGTAACTGATGTCAACTTCTTTCAGCAGTGCACAACTCAAAGTCACTGCCGAGATCCCTGCATTTGTAACACTCTGGGAGCTTTTGATTGATAGGATTTCAAGTCTTGGGCACCTGTACATAACAAGTCAGCCGTATCTTCGTTTTTTAATCAATCTACAGAGAACAAATATTGCTTGTACTTTCGAAAAATGATCATCCAAGTATGCCAGTATCTAATCCTAGAACTATTAGATGGCATCACATGAATACTATCCAAGGAAAGACATGGAAGGAACTCAAGGAAGTGTAAGCTAAACATATTTCATTCAGAGAAAGCGGTAAAAGAAAACCTAGATGATTTCTAGGAGCACAAACCACAAAGGCCTGGTGAAAGAGCAAGCCATGATCCCATGAACATAGAACACCAGAAGATAGACTTATGCAACTTGTATTTTTTACCAGCTCTACCTTACACTGGTTCAATAATCAGATCAGAATTTCTCACTGCATGAAGTATTCAAATTTCATTTTCATTTCTTTGTATTACAGCAAACTAACCATCATTTTGGTGTTAAATGTAGAAAACAGCGAGACCAAGATCCCTAGATTGGTTATTTGATCACACAATCTTCAATTGAAAGGAATTGAATGCCACTTCAACAATACAGGAAGAACAGCTGAACAACTAATTTCTATGTAGGTAAGAAACAGTAGTTAAGATCCCTAGATTGGTTAATTGATCAGTGGGATTCAGTGATCACACAATCTTCAATTGGACGCAATTGAATGCCCCTTACGCAACTCAAGAAGGTCAACTAATTGCTACTGGACATAGAAACAGCGTGATTAAGATCCCTAGATTGGTTAATTGGTTCCACAATCTTCATTTTGAACGAAATTAAATGTCACTTCGTGGTTCCATAGATTGAATTGATCAAACAATCATAAAAATTAAAGCAACTGAAAGCCAAAAAAAGACACACACCTTTGGACAGTGAATTCGAGAGCGCGATCGGAGCAGTGCCTAACACGAATCTCCTTTAAGGCTCCGTCGCTGCAATCTGCGACAGATCGGAGCATACAATCGATCTTCCTCTCAAACTGGGGCGTCCACCAGCGAGCGGAATCGGGGGAGGAGTCGAAGTAAGGATCGAGGTTGAAGACGGTGTTGAGCGACGGGTCCTTGCAGGCTTGCAGCCATGGTTTGCAGACGAACATCGGCCCTCGCCATCGCTCGTCGAAGGTGAGGCGTGAGAGGACGTTGGTTAAGCAATCGCGAGTCAACTCGGCCCAGTCTGACGAGTTCGAACCCGAATCCTCCGTTACCTTTCCTTCCTCATCCATTTTCATTTGGCAATTGGCACAGACCCAACCAACCACCACCACCACTCGCTTTAATGGCCAAGATGGAGGCAATTGGCACAGACCCAACCAACCACCACAACCACCATAATCAAATGCACCGTTTCATATTAATTAAGAGGAAATGGTAGAAACTAGACCAAAAATTGGCTTATTTGCACAACTAGACCACAAGGCTAAAAAATGAGCCAAAATAACCCTTCTACCCCCGGGCAAAAAAAAATTCCGGTTTTTTTATACGGTTGGTGACCTGGTGTTGCAGGTGAAAGTTAACCCAACTCTCTTCTCCCCTATCGGCCAAGCTTCGCCTTCGATCTTCTCTGTAATCCCCGCTCTCTCCTTCCTTTCTCGATCTGACCATCTCGCCTTCTCCGCTGGAATCGGCGGCCTCCTCTTCGGTTACGACACCGGTACTCTCTCTTTCTCTCTCTCCTCCTCAAACCGAGCTTTTGATTAATTGCTATCTCGATTCGATGTTAGGTTTTTGATGCGAATTGAGTTTCAGAGTTGAATGATTTGTGTTTGAATTTCGATTCCTCGCCGGATCGGAGCTGACAAGTGTGAGGTTTTGATGTGGCTAATTTGAACTGATGTTGGAATTTGGTGCGGTGCGGTGCGGTTGTGCAGGAGTGATTTCTGGAGCGCTGCTTTACATCAGAGACGAGCTCCCATGTTAGGGTTCCTAGAGACGACCAACGAAGTCGAAGACAAATCACACGCCCGAAAGCTGGTGCCATGGCTGAGCTGTGATGAATGGGAGCTCGTTAGAGCATCCTTCTTCTCTAATTCGCCAGATTCTGTTGCTTTTGCTCTTGATAGAGTAAGAACCCTAACTTTATATCTCAAATTTGGTGCTATTTGATCCTTTGTTTTACCAATGAAATTAGTTAATTCTGGAGTTGTTGTCTGATGTCATCGGATTAGATAGGCTTGGAGAGGCCATGGATGCTTGCCAGTTACTGCTTCAATAATCAAAATTCAGCAAAAAGATCCTGTGTTCAGGTGGTTCTCGTGTTGTCGAATTCTTTGTCGTTAAAAAATCAGTTTTATTTACATAAACCCACACCTTGAATACATGTCATAACGTGATATTTACGCCTGCCATGTTGCAACTCTTATCGTTTGTTAATGACTGTCATTGTGCTATTTTCTTTGTAAGCTCACTGTTCTTTCCTGTATTTCTTCTGCAATGTGTATATTTTCATTTATAGTGTTGCTTTGATCTGGTTTGCCTCTACTAAATGTAGATGGGGCTTGTATATCCCATTTTATATGAAATAGAATTATCAAGTTCAGGGGCACTTGCCTATTCAGGCATATTTCAAGTTTTAAATTAACTGATTAGAGGTGAGTGTGTTTGGGCGATTTAGCTTAGGTTGGTTTTAAACAGCAAATGATTGGTGATGAAACTCAGTTTTAAATAGAAAATGATTGAAGTTTAGTAGGAAATTGCACTTGTTTATTTTAGGCCACTTTACTGGAATTTAGTGTGCAATAATATATTGGGTTTATGTGCTTATGGCTGCCAAAAGGTTCAGTGTTGTTGAAAAAAGAGCTTTCAAATATGAGAGCTTGGTGTCAAACAATTCAAGGATATTGGCAATGGAAGGTTAACACTTTAGGCAGATTGTTTCTATTGCGGTGGGATATTATGCTTCGTTACATGTCTTCAACTCTTCGGTATAGCCTTTGCTTTATGTTGAACCGTGGAATAATAGCTTTGCTCATATTTGACAATGACCATCTTTTTAGATTGTTACTATTTGTTTCTTTATTATATGTTAGTTTAGTTGTTGGTATTATTGAATTAAGTTTTATCACAATTGGAAGAAGAGATACACCCTAATGGTAGGATAGTTTCACAGGAATGGCAGGATAATTATACGATATTGGTAGGATGCTATCTTCCTGCCTTGAGTATTTGGAGGCTGCACCATGGGTAGAGGATGATGAAGAAAAAGTGGCTTCTTTGCTTTCAGAACTCCGGCTTGAAGGGGCAGTTGCTACTGATGTTAGGGATAACCGGTGAAGGCTGTGGGGGACCTTAGGGCTTGTGAGCCAATTCATGAAAGTTGCTACAATCCTTTATACACTATTTGTTTGTTGTGGTGGTGCAGTGACTAGTTTGTGAAGGTAAAGAAACATGCCAGTTAATAACTTAATATGCATTCATAATGAAGATGGATGGAAAATAGCCTATTAGCTCAATTGGTAGAGCGTTGTGTTTGCACACAAAGATGTGAGTTCGACTCTCACATAGGCTAATACGGATTATGCGTTCATATCTCTATAGACTTATACGATTGAACATGGTAGGAAATATATACACTAATGGCATGACAAATTTGTGAATCTGGTACGACAAATTTGTGAATTATGAATATCTCTGAACTTATAAAATGATGAACTTGGAAGGAAATATATAGACTAGTGGTAGGACAAATTTGTGAACCCGGTAGGATAAATATACGATATTGGTATGATAAAAATGTAATCACCGAAATTCCTAAGTGTATAACTTGACACTAATGGTAGGATAGATGTGCACGAATGGTAAGATATATTTGTACTATTGGCAAAGAAGTAGAATTAATATTGACCAATCCACAAATCCTAGACTAGTAATCAGTGAGGCGTGAATTGACCCTAATCTCAATCTCAATTACCAGTCCATAAATCACAATCTCAATTCAATTTCTATAAATCAAAATTCATGAATCCAATCTAATCCAACGCTAGAACGACTGAATTAGAGCCTCTACCCTTGGATATAATGTTACTTAGGTTTCCTTCATCTTCTGTTGTAGACTGAAAACCCTCTACCCTTGGTTGTTTTTCTGAAAAATATGGAACATAATTTGCTACGGTTTCTAGCTTGATTTTCCTTGAAAGCTATTTAAATTGGTATGATAGATGCACAAAAATGGTAGGATAGATGAAAACTAATGGTAGGAGAAAACAACGATATCAGTAGGATCAGAATGGTAGGATTGATGGAAACTAATGGTAGGAGAAAACAACGATATTGGTAGGATCATAATGGAAACTCAGTAATTCCTGTATAACTTGACACTAATGGTAGGATAGATGCACACTGATGATACGATATATTTATACTATTGGAAATATGTAAATGCATAATTGACTTTACAAAAAAAAAATGACTTCCACATGAATCTAAAAAAAGCAAAAGGAGAAGGCAGACTCCACAGGCAGAGACTGAAGTGATATGAACCACAGATGCAAAAGCTATACATGGATATATCATGTTTGATGATGAATCTCAAGCTATATATATTTTCTGCCATGGTCATAATTGTATAAGTTTAGAGAGATTCACGAACACATACTCCGTATTAGCCTATGTGAGAGTCAAACTCATATCTTTGTGTGCAAACACAACGCTCTACCAATTGAGCTAATAGACTATTTTTCAATGAGTTCTTATGATCGTATATGTATCAAGAAGTGATAATTTCGCAGGAAGCAAAAATAGCGCTTGAATTTGTAATCTTAATTTGCAAGTTATGCAATTGATCAAAAAGAGAGAGTATAAATTACGAACTCTCTGCAACTGGTCTCGTGAAACCGTCACCTTGGGGTAGTTCTATTATAAGAAAAAGGAACAACTACAAAGGATAGGTACAAGATGACTTACCCATCGCTGCCACTGCTACTCACAAGTTTGTTGCACTTTTCCTGGAATGGAAAGACAGTTGAACACTGTTGGTAGGCCAGAACTGTACTATTGGTAGGATGGCAACTGTATCGTTTCCTCGGATCTACGTGTGCCTTTGCACCCGTCCTTTCCGCCTCTCTCCTGCTCTGCCTCACTTTTTGCAGGGCATGTTGGGGTGTTTGAGATCCTCCTCTCAAGCTTATATATGTGCTTGGGGAACACCCATCAATGCAATGATTGCATTTTCCCCTCATAAATGCTCCCCCCTTCCCCCCAATGAAGAACCCCGTTTTGGCGCCAAAATTACACTGACAACCCGTCAAAACAGCTACGGTCAATCCGTTCCAAATTTCTCCAAATTTTCAGGTATGGTAAGACATTTTAAGCCTATTGGTAGGATAACTATATGCTATTGGTTAGATAACTGTACCATATTGGTCAGACAGATGCTCTCCCTCTTCCCCCAATGAAGAACCCTATTTTGGCGCCAAAATTACACGGACATCCCGCCAAAATCGCTATGGACATTCCCCTCCATATTATCTCCAAAATTTCAATGTATGGTAGGATAAGTTTGTCCTATCGGTAAGACACCTGTCGACTATTGGTAAGATATTTGTATTCTATTGGTAAGCCAACCGTTTCCAGTTCCAAAAAATGAAGGTGATGCTTTGCCCTCAACTTTCCACTTCTCTCCTATGTTGGCTCCTTTTTTTGCAGAGCATTTAATAAGGAATGACACCCATCAATCAAGATTTTCTAAGGGTTGATTGACACCCTTCATTCAATCATTGAAATTTCCCCTCATAAATGCCCCCCATTTTCCTACTTTATTTGAGTCACACACCATGTCCAGCACCTCTCCCTCCTGATTTCTGTTTTTTCAAATGATGGAGCTACAGTGCTCAATTCCCCTTCACCTGCTACCTCCACTGTTGGTGGTATTTTTGCATTTGCAAAAATACACCACTTTCTACCCCTAGCCAATTTTTTAGGTACATGTCTAGTTTAGCAATTAGGCCCCTTTTTTGGTCTAATTTAGCAAATCGGCCTTCAATTAATCAAACAATCATGTTTGGATTGGATTATAAAAGTATTGCCCATTATGGGTGTATAATACATAATGCCAATTTAACTCATATAAAAAAAACATATTTTGTAAGGGATTTTTTCAAATCAAAATTATTTATTATCTCATCAATCAATCAATCAATATCAATCAATCAATATCTATATAAAATACTAAAACAGAGACCGCTAGAGCGACCTCGCTGACACGGAATTATCTGGATTATTAAACGGGATTATTTTTGCCTGCGTGTCATTTTCTGGATTAAATCTGTATTATATTTTTGGGTCACATCAATTAATAAACGAATATAGTTAGGTAAAAACTTATCTTTTTAGATACATAATCTATCCAATATATAACCTTATATTTTGATTAGATTTTTTTATAAATATTCAACCTTTTATTTTAATTAGTTAGAAGTCTTATCTTTTTAGATCAAATAATCTAATATAATATTGGGTCAATTTCCTCTATAATAAATCATACCCTTGCTTCAATTTCTTTAATTTACATACCTTCGGTAATTACAAATTTACACTTAGGAACCTCTTATGATAAAATTTTAATATGTACCATCATAATGATAAAATTTGAAAAGACAAATCTATCTATAATGCTATAAAAAATAAATATATACAATGTCATAAAATTTTGTTAGGCAAAAGCGGGATTATTTTTAACCTAGCTCCACGTAAGTTTTTTGCATTGTATTTTAATGTAGTATTGTTATATTAATTAAAATATATCAAATAAGGTAATATAAATTTACGCTATATATCATCATATGATGAGATGTAAATTTACGCAATATATTTGCGCAGGTTGAAATATAAATTTACGCTATATAAATTTATGTGGTTATAATTCCTCTCATCGGAATTTGAATATTCTCAAATTAAATCTTTGTCAAATATTCTATCTTTTTAGATAAAATTGAATATATCTGTATAAATATTCAACCTTATATTTTAATTTGGTATAAAATTTATCCTTTTTAGATGAAATTGAATATATTTGTAAAAATATTCAACCTTATATCTTATATTATATTTTTTGGCCACATCAATTAATAAGTCATCATAGTTAGGTAAAAAAATTATCTTTCTAGATCACTGAAATTAATTATGATTATATTACAAAAGAAATCTATATAAAATTTATATATAATTTACCCGTAAATTAAAAAAAAATAAGTGGTGAAAATTTTAATGTAAGATGGTACATGGTAACGTTAGCAATTGATATCATTAATTATTAAACAATTTACAGGGTTACAAATAAATTTATAAGAACATGACATGTCATAAATAAAATATTATATTTTGATACGTAGTAATATATAATGATGGATTTTGAACAATAAAATAAATAAATTTATAATGGTTAAATTATTTGATTAAGATCGGGTATTTTATAAGGGTTTTGATTTTTTATACGCGTCACATCCTTGAATAAAATGGTGTTAAAGCAGAGGTCTGAAACGGCATATGGTGCGGTTTTATATCCATGGAATTTTCTGGATTAAAACGGAATTATTTTTACTTACGTGTCATATTTTGAATTAAATTGGTATTATATATTTGGACCACATCATTTAATAAGCTAATATAGTTAGGTAAAAAAAACTTATCTTTTTAGATCAAATAATCTATCCAATATGATCTTATATCTCAATTAGTTTGTTTATAATCTTTTTAATGTTAACATTAAATCGGATTATAATATTAGTTCATAAATAAGTGGTGAATGTATAGCATAGTTAAAAAAATCAGAAAAATACGTTAGAAAAAAATTATGTTGATATTAAAAGATCCAAAGATATCAATCAAATTATTATAACCTTTAAATTTCAAAAAATATATATAAATTAAACATTATTTTGTTTATTAAGAAACCGCGCAACGGGCGGGCCACGATACTAGTATATAATACTAAAACAGAGGCGTGGAAATCCTATATGGCGGGTTCTGGTACAATTCGCTTACGTGTCGTGCTCTGGTACAATCTGGTCCGAGTCTTTGACACATCAATTAATGATGATCCAATATATTTAAGCCACGTCGGATGATTACATTATCTATTTATACAAGTGTCATCCTATGTGTCTATTTTAATTGAAGATTAAATTTAATTTTTAATATAAATATTCAACATCATATCTTACAAATCTTATCATTTTACCTTATGTTATTTAATAATATTTTATGTAGAAAAAAAAATCTATATGAGATCAATTTATATGAAAAAAGGTTAGAATATTTTTATCACTAAAGAAAATTGATTAAATTATATATAGAGAATCAATTTTAACAACCGGCTCAATTTTGTTTCAAATCACGTTAAAAAGGATTGCCATATCTTAAACAACTTACATGTAAACTAATTAAATGATTATTCAAGCTAAAATTATTAACAATAAACCAAAATCAAGATAGAATTTTTCGTCTTTTGGTTGATATTTTTTATGCGGGTCTCACATCCATTAATTAGGTAATCACTTTATTTATAGTCAATAAATAGAAAAAATAATTATATGCATATATATTTCATAATAAATACTACATCCGATCCAAAAAGATTGTCGTTTGACTTTTTAACACGTATTTTAAGGAGCTAAAAATTATATAATATATTAAATTTTTTATTATTATTTTTTTATAATCTAATACTTATTACCAACAAATATTAAGTTGTAAAAAAATAATTTAAAAAAAGTTGATATTTTATATAGTTTTTAGCTCCTTAAAATACGTGTTAAAAAGTCAAACGACAAACTTTTTGGATCGGAGGGAGTATTATCTTACTTTTTGACACGTGTTTTAAGGATGTAATTTTTTTTTAAAATATTATTTTTTCAATCAATTATTTTAATAATTTAACAACATTTAATTTGAGACGGAGAGAATAATAATAATAATAATAATAATAAATCATCTCATATAATTTGGGGCAATTGACCGACCTTCCAATCAATTGGAAAAAAAATAGTTCGTACAAAAGAAAAAACTTATCTTTTTAATGTCAATTTAATTACCTATTCTAGATATTTATATCAGTCAATCAATCAATATACAACACAATATACATATTATATATATATAAAAGCCAATATTATTTTTATATATATAATATGTTGTATATTGATATGAACTAAAAATACCCTTAATTTAGTTTATTGTTATTAAAGACCCAAAGATTTCAACCAAACTATTATAAACTTCAAATTTCATAAACAAAATATAAATTAAATATTATTTTATTTATTAAGAAGCCGCACAACGGGCGGGTAAAGAAATACTAGTATATATACTAAAATAGAGGCGTGGAAATCTTATGTGGCGGGTTCTGGTGCGATTTGTCTACGTGTCGCTCTGTGGTGCAATCTGGCCCGGATTTATTGACACGTCAATTAATGAGTATCCAATAAATTGAAGCCACGTTGAACAATGACTCTATCTATTTTATACACGTGTCATCCTATGGGTCTAACTTAATTTATTTTTATAATTAATTTATATATCTTAAGTGGTTATAAATTATATTATTTAAATTATTAAACTTATCAATATGAGTAGTTACCTTTAATTTTTACATCTAAAATGTTTAGAAAACCTATCATTTTACCTTAAATTATTTAATAAACATTTTCCCTAAAAAAGATTAGATTTCACAATAATAAAATGATGAAAAATGATTTTAGTTTTTTTTTATCTTCGAAATCAAACGTGCAATTATCTAATAAATTAATTTCATCCCATATAAAGATAGAACTCATAAACTCAAGCGCTGATTCTCTAATACGGAGTAATTGATTTTACAAAGATTCAAAGTTTTTTTTGTTTCAAATAAAATATATATTAGATAGAACTCCTAATTATTTTTTGAATTTCATCTCAAATAAGATAGAACTCTAAGATAGAACTCATAAACGTGCACTTAAATTATCAAAATTTTAATATAATTTCATCTCATAATATAATTTTTAATACTCAGCCTCACATCTTACAAATCTTATCATTTTAGCTTAAATTATTTTATAAGTATTTTATTATAAAAAATTTAGATTAGATTAATTTATAGAAATAATTCAAATCACATTAAACAATGCTGATATATTTACCCGTAATAATTTTTTTAGACCCCCAACTTCCTTTTTTTTTATAAATTATAGAAATATCTTTTAGTACGCGGGTAACGACGTTGATATATCGAGTGCAATAGCATTTTTTAGATTAGATTAATTTTATAATTTTGTTTACCTTTAAATAATAAAAAAGTCCATCGTTCTGGATTACTATCATAACAGTTAATGTTTTAAAACCCCTTCAAAACCTTTGAAATGGAGCACTCATTGCCTCATTGGACACACTTGTAAACGAACGGTTTGTCTAACCCTAGAGAAGCTTCACTTATTGGGTAAACCCTCTCGTAGAGTATGCCCACGCGCCCCACTAATGCCCACGCGCCCCCAAATATTCCGGTTGCAGAGCAACCCAACCACCACACGAGCAACAATACCGCCGCTTCAGCCGCCTCCCTCCTTGCCGCTGTCGGCTCGCCACCATCTCCACAACTCCACCCCGGCCATGCACTTTGACCATCTCCTATCTAAGTTGTTTCGATTCGGGTCCGTTTCGCCTGGATCCTCTTTCCTCTTTAGGATCGAATTTGTTTCGCCTTGAGCCCTAATCCCCAACCCATCTTTGGCTCGGAGTGAGCATCGATTCTCCTTCTCCCCCTCCCTCGCGTCCTGCTTCCGTCAGCTGTTTTTCATTCGATTCGGCTTTTGTTTTGGGTTCTCGGGTTGTGGGGGCTGCTTATTTCGACTTCAGGGGAGACTTGTGTGTCTTCTTCCCTCCCGTCTGTGAAGTCTGGCGTCTCTGTTTGGTTGCCATGGTATTGCATCGGCCCTCCTTGGTTGGCCGGCTTCCCTGGCCCATCCGGTCCTCTTGTTCACCGTCTCCGGTTGCACAGCGATTTATGTCGTCATCGTCGCCTTTGGCGGCGTTCGTCCGACAGTGTTGTCTTGTCTGTCCAGCTGGAGGTCCGTGCCGTGCAAGGATGTTTGTTCTTGCTGTGTAAGGCTTGTGCAGCATATTTTGTGTGTGTACCCCAAGAATTGAGAATTTCCGTAAATTAAAAAAAGAGCACAAATTAAAAAAAGAGCTTATATATATTAGCTTTGAAAAAAATTCCACCCGAAAGGGTTTGAGTAAATCTACCCGAAAGGATTTGAATAAATCCCGTAAGGGCTTGACGATGTTTTTGTAGGTGAGGAAATTCCGAATTGGATCTGTAGTGTTTGGCAGGTTGCCGGATTGCTTGGTGGTGCGATGGTGGGGCTTTCGAGGCTAGCAGTTTCTGAGCGGTGTCTCTTCTTATTTGTCGACGTGCGAGAGGTCGTGGACGTGATCGAGACCTGATGACTCATTGACAGAGTCCGCCGCACACTGCTTCGGTTCTTTCATCTTTTGCTAGTCTTTGCCTTTATTTGCACTCTTGTAATTTGTCGGCTCTGCCTTATTGTTTGTTTATGTCTTTAGCTTATTTTGATGGTTTATCTGTTGCCGAGCTCTTCGACCTATCGATCCCCGGGCCTGTCCGGACGTCGAATTCTTACTTAATCAAAAAAAATAAAAAAAAATAACAGTTAATGTTTTTAAAACCTACCGGTCATGCAAAACTTTTGTTTTAAACTATGAAAAAATCTCTGAAACTAAACCCTAGTTCCCATCCCGCCGCTACCAGCACTTCGGCCCAAACGCCAATCGTCGGACCTCCGGCCACCGCATTCAAGCAGCAAAAGCCTCCTTCTCCAACCAAGAGTGCAAGAAACAAAAGAGCGAGTCGCTCCCGTCAATTTGAGAAGTATGAAAGAAATCAAAAAGCTTCTACAAATCAAAATAAACAGAGTGAAGATCTGTTTTTGGCCGGTGGCTCTGGCGGCGTTTGGCCCTCGATGTGTCGTCGTTTTTGGGCTTCGCGATGGCGGTTCCGACGGCGGCTCAGTGGTGGGAAGTTGCTTTCTAGTGGATCCGTGAGGTTAGGCGTTTGCCGTCTCAACTACATATACATCAGAAACCCCTCAAATCAGGTATTATCTACCCAATCTGACTCTACAGTCACGGTTTTCGGCTACGATCGCTTTGTTTTGGCCTACCAGCGCCATACCTATACAATCTATCCTAATGGATACATGAGTTATATATCGGTAACCCCGAATTTTGGGTGCCTCAATTGCCTTCAAAAGGCCTTCCGATTGTTACAAATCGCTAGCTACCCGCTTCGATTTCACTTAATGAGTAGAAGATCCCACCCGAATTGAGTGCTTGCTATGGGGCCTGGTAGGGGGTCCCTGTTGCATTCTAAGCTCCCGTGGGCTACTCAGGTTTGCTGGGCTGTCACCCGTCTGCCTGTGTGTACGTTGTGCTCGTTCTATTTGGGGTCTTACTCCCTATCGTATTTTGCATCTGAAAGTTGGTTTCTATTTCCGCCTATCTACTGCTTCATTTTGTCTCAGCTTTACATACTACTACTCCCTTCTGTTTTCTTCTTGCTGGCTCTGCTGCTGCTTTTGTCTGCTGTACAGGGAAGCTGTTCGTGATCCTTCTTGGCTCACTAAGCATGGGTGTTACTTCTTCTACTGATTTTGCGACTTCATGGTGTTGACGGGCTGCTGTCTACCAAACCACACAAAAACAAAATCTCCAATCCAATTTGGCTCACAAGCCCTTATTCCTGATCATAACAGAGCTCGGTTTAATCTTCAATTAAACTTAAATACCGCTAAATGCATCTTGTCTCATTTGCTTCTTACTGCTGGCTATGTTTACACATATTACTTGGCTTTTGCCCCCTTGTTACTGCTGCTTTACCTTTCCTTTTGCAGTCGGGGCGTTCTTGGTTGCTATCGGTGCCTTGCCTTCCGTTTGCCGACTGCTTATGCACTGTCATTGTGCCTGTTGCTTGGGTTTCCCCTTTGTCTTCTTCGATGCTGTTGGGTGTGTGTCTGCTGTCGGCTACGCTGCAATGTCCATTTCGGAGCTGCTTGGAGTTCTTGCTGCGGTGCTCTTAAGTCATTAGATTTACCAACATACTACCAATATAAAAGCAATCCTCATTGTTGTTCCCTCGAATTTACATCCTACAAGATCACTCAAACCCACCATACCACATCTACTGATCTCTTGAGATCTAATACGCCCTACAAGGCTCTCACAACTATTGGGTTACAAGACAATGTAGCAAGGGTGAATTACACCTATATTAATCTTAAGATCTCTACAGATTGTGTTATCTCAAATTGGTTGTACGTATATTTCCTAGGTAGGATCATCTCTCATGCCTACTGTTTGTTTGAAGCTCTAATGCCTACACCACTTTTATCTTGTGTTAATTATAATGGCTACCAAGCCTACTGTTTTGCTTACCAATTTGAAGGAAAGCCTTACAAGGCCATTCTTTTGAATCAAACTCTTGTTCATATATTATATTTGTTTACCAAAGTTATGGGTATGTTATCCAAGCTGCACCTAAAATTGCTCTTGCTTATACATACTTTCGGTTGCTCTACCCGTTATCTCTATAATACTATAGTCCAATGGATAACATCTCATCTTAATGGCTCCAAAGCCCTGGAAAAAAATCATCAATTTGCTAACACGCCAAGCAAGGGAAAAAACTCAAACACATACGCAATTACACATTGCTCATATTGTATTACCAATCTATATTTACAAAATTTGAGCATTATTGACTCTATCACTAAAACTAGGCCAACTCGGGTGTGTGTCTTGCTGGAATAAAAGCTCACTTGGGACCGATTTGGTTTTGCCAATTGGCTTCCAAGTACGCGCCGATATCATGGTTTTGTAACCCATACTACAAACCGTACCACGGTCATTTTGCGAACAAAACTAAACCAAATAATAACGAATTTGTGCCGAATAGGCCAACAATCGATCAAAATTTCTCATACCAATGACATCTATAAGATTATGTACAAACGGTTACGCACTCAAAAAGGTTTTCCATGAATATATGCTCTTGGAACTGTAGGGGGATGAGGAGGAGGAACTTCTGGACTCATAATGAACTTTTCTGTAAAAACAACTATATAAATGTCCTAGCACTGCTTGAAACTAAAACTGATAAATTACCCCCGGAAGCCGTTTGGAAGAAGTGCGGGTTTTCAAATATTGTTTTTGATCCTGGTCGGGGTTTCTCCGGAGGGATATGTCTGCTATGGAGACCTTCCTGTTTCAGAGGGTGAGATTACACTCATCTCGGTTAACCAAAGACTTATCCACCTAAACTATCTTGACAAAACCGCCAATATGATGACAACTATCCTTGTGGTTTACGCACCACCAGATCGTCGTTCGAAAGACGAATTTTGGGATAACCTTACCACTTATGCACCAAACCTTACCAACCCGTTCTGTATCCTAGGGGATCTCAATGAAATTTCTATACCGGTAGACAAGCTGGGTGGTATCCTACCGTCCCCAGGTAGATTTAAAAGACTACAAGATATAAAACATGTAACGACCCGAGATTATGATTCCCGGGTTACGTTTCGAGGGATGAAACCCCTCGTTAGGATCTTGCGCCCCGAGTACAGGTTGAAGGTTTGAAATTCTATCCTAACATTTTGAAGTGGGATTTCATACCCAAAATTCGAAGTGATCGTTGGAATCCCCGGGGAAGTCCCCTATACCTGTCATAAGTCTAAGCATGGAAATAACAGAACCAAGGTGTAATACAAGAGGGTGCCACGGCAGAGCCGGGTCAAAACCAAATCAATAAACGTATTTATCGAAATGTAAGGTTAGACAATTTCTTTGCAATCCCCCAAGAGAGTTCCCACGTCACAGAAGCAAAGAACAATCATGTTGCAAAACAAACCTAAAAAAAAATGTATGCGGGGCGGTGTCAGATCGAAGCCCTACGCAAAGTAATCCCAAACCAGCAGACACATACACACGCTAGTCCTATTAAAGATGCTTCTAGATGCAAAGCGAAATATTAACACACTAACATGTTCCTAAGATCAAGTGCATAAATATAATAAGGCCTTAGCACCGAATACCAAGTGGTATATCCCTCTCCTACCTCCACCCCCTTCCGATAGGGCGGAGACTGGCCAGCTCGTGAATGCATTCCATATAATCGGGTGGCACGCATGCCCAACCCGTATCCACAATAAAGCTCGCATGCATCTCATAATATAAGGAAGTTCATGACTCGATTGACTCAGGACGGGACCCGATGAGACTAGGTCGTCCTATAACCCTAGCAATGACTCTAGTTACTTCACAGATAACGGCCGTTCTGTTTACAAAAGCAATGAGTAAACGAATGCTCAATCATTAGTGCAATCCTAGCAGGATACTACATGGCATGCTTTATTATGAATGCAAGCACCTAGTATGCACATGACTACAAGCAGGGAGATCTCTTTTCGAATCTGAGTGAGCTCATATAGGAACTCACCTGGCTATGCAGAACAGCATAATAGAAAGTCTGACACACATCAATCATGGCACAAGGTATCACCTAGATACATATCAGAACACATATATAAGTCTACGTCTAATCATTCGAGCACTCAAAGCATACATCATTCAACGAGAATAACACCCATATCGCAATCGTCATTTCTTCAAGTTCAACCATTCATCACATTGCCACATTCCTCAATACCATATCGTTCTCATCATTCCATTTAGCCACATTCATATATTCATAATCATATATTCGCATATCACATAACTGAAGTGCATCATATTCATCATATCTCAACGCATAAATTAATGATAAACAAGTCTAACACTTCATCATGCCTTTATTTAATCAATCATGCCATTAGTACACACCAATCATGATATTAGTCAACCATTCACATCAATCATGCTAGTTAGTCACCAATCACATAATTCCCGAGTTAGTTCCGAAACCGCTTTAAAATCCGAATCAACTAGTTAGAAATTTCGATCATTGAAAACACTCATCAAATTCCTTTTTCTAAAATCCAAGTCTCATAATATTATATTGTCTAAATCACAAGTAATATATATATACATATATTTTTCTTTTAAATCTCACCCAAAATGTCTCATAATATTTTATAGTCCAATATTACATTTTAAATCTCCATACTTTACAAAGCCATAATATATTTTTAAATACCTTTAATGTAAATATATTATTATAAAAATAGACCCAACCATTTGCATTTTATAAAAACCGCCCCTTTTAAATTACCAAAATAGCCCTTGTTTAACAAACCCCCAAAAATCGGATCCATTGGAAAACAGGCCCACATACTTTCTGAACAAAATTAGGCCCAACTCCCATTTAAATGCACTGAACCGGTTTTTGCTTTTAAAAAAAATGCTGAACCGAACCTCTTTTTAAAACAAAAGAAACCGAGCCAAGTGTTTACTGTTCATCATCCCCAACCATACCAATGCCATGACACTGGAAAAAGGAGAAGGGAAAGAAGAGCTGCTCGCCGGCGGCGATTGGCCACTCCGACCACCCAACTGACACCCATGGACTACGAATCGACAAGAAAGGGAAGGAAGGAGTGCTCACCGAGGGGGTTTTTTCGAGCACGGGAAGGTCGAACGAAATCGCCTCGGAAATGCTTGTCGGAGTGGAGCTTCGTCGGATATGTCCTAGGGGGAGTGGGAAGGGTTTAAAGCTCCTATTTTTATTGATTTTAGAGTTGAAAGGGAAGAGAAAGGAGGAAGAAGACCCATTACCGTTTGAAACCCGAGACAGGGGAAGGAGAGTTTCGAGGCGGCGCTCGGTCTCCAGGCAAGTCGGCCTGCTGTCGTTGCTGCTTCTGGTGGCTCCGGGGAGGTGTGGAAAGCCTGCTGCTGGTGTCTCACAGAAGGAGGAGAAGGATTGGGGGTGGATGGTGCTCGGTTCTGGCGCTGCGAAACAAGGGAGGTGGGCTCGGTTTTGGGCTCCGGGAAAGGGTGACGACGGAGCCGGGAGTCATGGTGGTGAGTCCTGGTGGCTGCTGGCAGGACAGGAGGTGGAGTGGTGGTGATGGTGACGGGGCTGGAGTGCTGGACAAGGAGAAGCCTTGGAGGCTGGAGCTACTGCTCACGACAGAATGAGGGAAAGGTAAAGCTGTGTTTGGCTTTGTGTTTGTGTGGGTAAAATGTGTGGTCAAAGATCTGATTTTATGGAACAAAATTTGGGTTTCCTCATTTTCATTCTTGGTAAGTCAAAGCAAGAGGAAGAAAAAGGTGTATGTGTGTGTTGGGCTAGTTAGGGAAAAAGGGAAAGAGATAGGAAATTTCCAAATCAAATCTCAAATTGTGGGAACTAAGGTTGAATTTGGGTAAGGATGGGAGAAAGGGAACGGAATTGTGGTCTCGAGTCGGAAATATGAATTTCCGACAATTGGTCTTCTGAATTCCGCTCTCTTGATCGATTAGATATTTAAAATTGAATAGGATATCACCGACGGAAGGAATTTTCGAATCCCGAAATGAAAGACGGATTCGATCTTTAAAGTTAAAAATTAGGCCGGAATTCACTTTAAGAATTTCAAGTTCGATTTATTAAATTTTAGGACGAGTTTTCCGTTAAATTTCACTTTTAAATTCATTTTAAAATTTCTTTTTTCAAAAAAATTTAGATTTAAAATTCCGAGCCTTTACAAAACATTTACTACAATTAACAGAAGTACCAACTCATGGAGGTAGTTATACTTGGCAAAAAAGGAAATCGGATTTGCCTCACAATAGATTCGCCAAGCTGGATCGGTTACTAGCTCAGAACGAAGTCATTTCAGCCTTCGACGGCATACGAGTTAAAATCCACCCGTTCACCACATCAGGCCATGCACCAATTTCGATCGATCTGCGATTCCCTACTCAGAGAAACGGAAAACCTTTCCGTTTTGAACTGGCTTGGACGACTAAACCTGAGTTCAAAAACCTGGTGAGGCAGGCTTGGAGGCTTAATCCTATGGGTTCCTTCATGTTTAAACTCGTTAAAAAAAACAACCCTACTAAAAGACCTAGCAAAGCGTTGGCATAAACGCACTTTTCACAATATGCATAAACAAATCTTCGACACAGATGAACAACTTCTACAGCTACAACAGAAGTTACTCGTTAATCCTAATCAGGACCTCAGTGACAGGCATAAGAGATTGCTCAACAAAAGGGAACGAATGCTTGATTTTCAGCGTCGCTATTGGAGCCAACGAGCCAAGGTTAAACATATCAGATTAAATGACACAAACTCCAGTTACTTCCATCGTATAGCTTCGGCTAAGCGGGGCAGGAAGATCGTAAAAGTCCTTACAACGGATTCGGGTCTGATTATGTCAGACCATAATTTAATCAGAAATGAATTTGTAGATAGCTTCTCCAAAAGGTTCAAATCGTCCTATAACCACGACATACCTTGTGATGAGGATCTCCTTGTCATTGACCGCGAGATTTCTGATCAACAGAACTAGATGCTAACCGCGCCCATTACCAACGATGATATTAAGACTGCACTCTTTTCGATTGGTGCTGATAAGGCTCCGGGGCCCGACGGTATGCCAGCAGGTTTCTACCAGACTTACTGGGACATTGTCGGTCCTTCAATTATAAAAGCGGTTAAAGCATTCTTTTCAAGTGGGAGGATGTTGCGTCAAATTAATCACACGTTCATAACCCTAATCCAGAAAATCGACGATCCTCAAACAGTCAGTCACTTTAGGCTAATCAGCCTCTGCTCTACTGTTTACAAAATTATCTCCAAGATTTTAACAGCTAGATTGTCGACAGTTTTCGACAAACTCATTCACCCATTACAAAGTGCGTTTACTAAAGGTCGGTCAATCCAAGACAATATTCTCATTGCTCACGAGATTTTCCACTCGTTTCGATTAACAAAAGCAAAGGTCGACTATATGGCAGTCAAGCTAGATATGGAAAAGGCCTATGACCGTATTGAATGGCCTTTTCTTTTCGCTACGCTCACAAAATTCGGATTCGACTCAAAATTTATCCACTGGATAAAGGAATGTGTTCAGATGGTTTCGTACTCAGTACTTATTAATGATGAACCGTCGACAGTTTTCGTTCCAACGAGAGGACTCCGACAAGGAGACCCCCTATCTCCTTTCCTTTTTATCCTCACAACAGAGGTTCTCGCCAGAACCTTACAGAGACGGTGCAACATCTCAAAGGACTTAGGCTTCACTTTGGGGGGAGGAGGGGTTAAGATTCCTTTCCTTGCCTTCGCTGACGATATCATGCTTTTCGGAAAAACCAACCAGTCAACATGTTTTGAGCTTTCTGAGATTATTCAGCAGTTCTGTCTCATCTCTGGACAAAAAGTTAACTTACATAAGTCAAGCTTTCAAGTTTCTCCTAACACTACGGCCACAACCATACAAACAGTTACAAATGCTCTAGGTATCCCCCAGTCGAATAGCCTAGAAAAATATCTAGGTTGCCCAATTATCAATGGTCGCGTCAACAGAGACACCTTTGCGGAAATCATCCTCAAAACTAAGCAACAACTTTCAAAGTGGAAAGCCTCCTCTCTTTCTGCTGAGGGCAGGAAAGTCCTAATCAAAGCAAACCTCTCAGCTCAGCCGCTGTTCCTCATGCAAGCTTTCCTTTTGCCCTCGTCAATCCTGCACGAGCTGGACAAGATTTATAGGCAATTTTTCTGGAACAAAGATGCAAAATGTACTCCTCTGATTAGCTGGGACAAGATTTGCACAGATACCCTTAACGGCGGGGTTGGGCATTTACAAGGCTGAAACGGTGAATATAGCATTACAAATGAAATTATTGTGGAAATTAATTGCTGAACCGGACAACATCTGTGTTAAGGTAATAACAGGAAAATATCTAAAAGGAACCCCAGTTCTGCGTTACCAACACAAGGGCAATACCTCATGGCATTGGGGTAAACTGAACTCTATCACCAATCGGTGACGGAAAGACGACTCATTTTTGGACTGACATTTGGGCCACTAAAAAACCATTGATTAAATTGTCTCTTCAATCGCTTCCGGATGGAGTGCTGAATTGGACAGTTAACAGATTTATTAACGACAATAACTCTTGGAATGTTTCAAAACTTGAAACAGACCTTAGAGGCTTACTACCCGTGGATATCATCTCCAAAATTAAAACTACCCATCTACCTCAAAATTTTTTCCATGACAGACTTTTCTGGGGATCCAGTAAAGATGGCTGGTTCTCCACATCATCAGCGACAAAGCTAATTCCAAATTACGGGGGTGACCAGAACTTTGGCTGCAGCTGGATCTGGAATCTGGACATTCCCTATAAGTTAAGGCATTTCCTTTGGAAGATTGCCCGCGATGGTCTCCCAACTACTGAGAGACTACAACGGTCCCATGCCTCGGTGCCCTCCGGGTGCAGCTTCTGTGGGTGCACTGTCGAATCTACAAGTCATATTTTAATACAATGTCCAACTACGATCGCTCTAACAAAAACTCTCCATATCAGCCACCCCTTATGTGTTGGTATCGATATAGACATCAAACCAAATCTTCTTCTAAACAACATTTACACCAAATTTGGCATTAAGACATTCACAAAACTGGCCTTTGCTTGGTGGAGTATTTGGTATTTTCGAAACCAAGTTGTTTTCCATCAAATTAATAACGCCTCTGTGCAGGCTATAGCCATTTTCTGCAATT
The DNA here is from genome assembly GCA_037127255.1 of Persicaria tinctoria. Lineage (NCBI taxonomy): Eukaryota > Viridiplantae > Streptophyta > Magnoliopsida > Caryophyllales > Polygonaceae > Persicaria > Persicaria tinctoria. The sequence goes on from JBANSL010000015.1 coordinate 1,282,656, forward strand.
CTACTTACCAAACATGGAATGCCAGAGTTGACGACTCGGAGACGAATGGTATAACCCGAGCTAGGAACGAGGCATGTGGTACCGCGACAGGCTCTAGATCAACAAACCATACCGCTTCCAAGGCCGATAAATGGGAAAAACCACCTACAAGATACTACAAACTGAATTTCGATGGCTCGTACTGCCAGTCGGGGGAAGGAACCTTCAGCTTCGTGATACGGGATCATATGGGAGATATACGGTCACTAGGAGGGGGTCCCTGTAATAATGGCTCTGCTGTTTTCGCTGAGGCCATGGACCTTCGGATGGGGGTCGCCAAGGCAAAATCCTTGGGAATGAATAACCTTCTAATCGAAGGAGATTGCTTGGTCGTCATAAAGGCTCTGCTAGGGGACTGGTCTTGCCCCTGGATTATCGAGCTGCTGATGGCTGATACGACTATCGATTTATATACTTTCTCTCATGTTGCTATTCGTCATATTTTCAGGGATTCTAATGCTGTGGCTGACAGGATTGCACGTCTGGCCTACACTGTCCATGCCGATGATAGCTTCACTGATGATCCAGAACTCTGTGTTCTCGTCCGTTCGGACGTGCTAGGGAAGAAGCCGGGTCGCCGACGTTTTTCCTAATCTTTACCTACTTCCAAAGAAGAAGAAAAAAAAAACAGTTAATGTTTTATTCTCTTAACAAATCTGATTATAACAATAAGTCCAGTATACAAGTAAGAAGTGGATGTTTTTCAAGTTTGACAAAATCGAAACTCAAGATCGATCGGTCTTTGTTTGAATCTAGGGCTATAATTTTATTTTATACTCTCGATTGCGTGGTTTTTAAATAAATTTTATTGTATTATATTAATTATATTTGAATTAATGTAAAATAATATAAAGTTTACATTTGATTTATGGATTTTTTTTCTAAATATTCACTAAAAATAATTATTTAACAAACTATTCACACTTTCAAAATATTTATAAAAATATTCATTTTTTGTAGGATTGGCGGGAAATTATATTTTTCTTTTTATTACGATATGAGATTCATATTTATATTACAAATAAATAAATACACACATATATATTCATGATAAAATTTTATTGTTCAAAATGATAAAAACTAATTTTAGTTATTAATTAAGGTGGATACATAAGATGACACGTGGATAAATAAATGTATTCATTTCCTATCAACCTTGCAAAAAATAAATATTTTTGTAAATATTTTGAAAGTGTGAATAATTTGTTAAATAATTATTTTTAGTGAATATTTAGAAGAAAAATAAATCCAAAATTCAATATATATATATATATAACACATTTTGTGAATTAATAATAAAAGTTATTTAAAAAAACCGCGAAGATCGCGGGTAATAAAACTAGTAGTTAATGAAAATGGAGGCACGTTGTGTAGGGCTGTTATTCGAGTCAAACGAGTCGAGTATTACTTGTTCATATTTAGTTCATTTAGAATATAAATGAGCTCGAGCCGAACCTAAATTTTGACTCGAGCTTAAAAATGTGCTCATATTCGGCTCGTTTAGGAAATGAGCGAGCTCGAACCGAGCTTTTTTCGAGCTTTAGGCAATTCTACTTGCTCATTATACAATAACTTTAAGAAAATTTTAGAAATTTCATAAAATTCGAGCTATTCGAGTTTAATTCGAACGAGCCGAGCTTTGGACCGAACTTAAAAATGTGCTCATACTCGGCTTGTTTAGAAAATGAACGAGCTCGAGTCGAGTTTTATACGAGCCGATCACGAGTAGCTTATCTCAAATAACACCCCTAACGTTGTGCAAAAATTAATCCCATTTTTTTTTAAAAAAAAAAAAAAAAGAAGAAAAATCAAAGCTAAATTTTGACTAATGTAAATTATGTAATGGATGCCACGTCCCTTAATTTTCTTCGCTTATATAGGCACATTCACAATCACCACACATTGGCCGAACTCTTAAATTTGTTCTTTTTTGTTCGATCATTTCATGGCAAACCCTAAATCAATATTCGTAATTCTAGTCCTATGTTTCATAGCAACGGGAGCATTGATGGTTGATGCCAAGCTTTCGACCCGATCGACTTGCCAAGCCTCCATTGGCGAGTGTATGGAGGATGAAGACGAGTTCGCCCTTGGTTCTGAGGATCATAGACACATCTTAGCAACGAAGAAGTACATAAGTTATTCCGCACTTCAGAAGAATAATGTGCCTTGTTCACGACGTGGTGCTTCTTACTACAACTGCAAGCCTTGTGCTCAAGCTAATCCGCGTACCAACGGGGATGCAGTAAGATCTCTCGTTGCCGGAGTTGATCTAAGTCGATCACACTTTTTTTTTTGTATTTTTTATTTATTGAGGATCATGATAATCAATCTAAAAATGAAAAAAGCGTTCTTCCAAAACATTTGTTCCTCATGTGTGTAAGTCATTAGCTTTTCAAATAATAGGACTAATGCTGAACTAATAAGAAATAATGGGAGCCTTTATAGTTTATATACATTCCTCTCTACTCATGAATACTTGTTTGGTTTTGTAACATACATTGTTCTCTTGTCAAAAATAATTTTACATTTGACCTAAGCATACGATTATCGTACATCTATTTGACTACATTACTGTTTTATCTTGTTTTTACAAGTTTTTTTAGTTATAAAACCAAATACTTGCATAAATGGAGGTAAATAATTGCATTATTATACAAAATAATACAGTACATACATTGAATCCAAACAAACACTCTTCCCTCAATCAATGACATAATCACCCAATCGTTTTATTTTTATTTGTCATTTTATACATAAAAATGGAGGGAGTATTTGTTTGTTAGACAAGCAATAATCAGCCCAATTCAAATTTGACAAGCCCAAAGTGGCCCATATGCAACAATTAGCCCAATAAGTTGGCCGGTAACAGAAAAATCTCACAAAGGAAATAAACTGGCTTTAGAAAAGAAAACTAGAAACCAATCAAATCAGGAATTCCGCAAGCTGCGTGATATTAATTTCGTACCGGACTGACGATTTCTCTCTCTCCCGCTTTCCGGAATCTGTCGGAAGATCTCTTTAAGTTCAAATCGGCAGCGAAAGCTCGGTGAGTTGATTTCTGAGCCTTCCTGAGTTGTGAGTTGATTTCAATTAGATAGGTTTCCCCGCGGATTTTCGGTTTGAGAACGAAACTGTTTGGAAATTTGCATTTCAATTTATTTGGCTGATTTGATGGTACTTGGTAGAACGACGCATGCGTAATCGTTGTTACTTATGGCAGACGTTTTTTTTCATGATTGAATTCTTTTTCCTTGTCGTATATTGCATTCTATTTCAAATCAATTTCGGAAATTAGGTTTCCTGATGATGCGATGCGATTGACTACGAAGAAAAGAAATTCGTGCCTGGTTGAGTTGTCTGTGTACGAACCTGATCTTTCGGATTTATAGCTAAGTGATTGACTACGAAGAAGTGGTTGTTGCCAATTATACTTAAATTAGCTTTGAATTTGAAGCTTCTCTGTTGGAAATGATGCTATTTTTTACCCTGCTATGTCTGTCTGTTTGATCTAGCTGATTAGCGGTAGTTCTCTACACATAGTTTGGCTTCATCTTTCTCGGTGATGAACTTGATATCTGAAACAAAATAGTTGCTTAGTGATTGCGATTACACTGAAATTGCTGTCCATAGAGCTTGTATTCTAATTTCTAAGCATTTTTGTCAGACGTGATTCTATTTTTTGCTATGCTATGCTCATTAGTTTTATCTGGCTGATTAGTAGTAGTTCTCTTCATTTAGTTTAGTTTCATCCTTCTAAGCGTGGTTTAGTGTTTGATGAAATTCAGATCACGTGGAGTAGAAGTGAATTAATGATAGAATTTTATATCCTTTACACTTGGCAGAATTGAATATCTCATACTTTTGAAGCCCGGAGTGAGATTTCATTGAACTTGAGCATCGGGGAGCAACGGAATATTGAGAAAAAAATGGCTTCGAAGTCTTCTTCTTCTCGTGGTGTTTCCCTTGGCTTCATCTACTTGGGTCTGCTGCTAACACATTTAACCATAGTCATAGCGAAGCCTCGTTATCCTATTTCCGTAATAACCTTAACTCTTCCCATCTTATTTATGTATGAATCTAAATCAAGCCTTTTAAACATGTTTTCCTTCTTTTTAATTGATAGGATACTGAAATTAGACTGAAGAAGAACCAATGTTACGCGGACATTGAAAGGTATGTGGTGACATGGTGTTTCGTTTTTTTTTTAAGCATAAACATCAGTTCAAGTGGTCGAGTTAGTGTCATAAGAATTATGATGCTTCTTTTGTTTCAAGTTATATGTTTTTCTTCCTTTTCTCGCAATTTCTGTTGCTGTTAAATACACTTAATTATCAAATGCAGTGGACTATGGGGCTGGGACTGCAAAGCCTCTACAACTGCCAAAGAAAATTGTGCTCTACAATGTCTATCTCCACGTTGTTTTGAGCTCATCTATGAGAGCGATCCAGTTAGGGAAAATTCTTTCATTTTTTATTTAGACCATCTTATCCGCCTCTCTGTTTTATCTTACTATTAAAAACATTAATACATTCTCTTTTTGTATGCGCGCGCACGCATATATGCAGTTGGAGGAAGGGGAGAAGGACTTGATTAGGAGTCAGGAATATAAGTACTGTATGCAGAGGTGATCATCTACTTATAATTTCACATGAAAGCACTTTTGAATGATTTGCTGTGCTGAGTAATAATTTGGCTTGATGGTGCCTGCTGGATACCCTTGGACAGTAACCAGGTTCTGGTTTCTTTTACTGAGTACCCTTATCAGTTATCAGGTGCCTGACTACCTGCAAAGCTTCCTCAGCCCTCCGTGAGGATATATTGAAGTCATGAATCATGATGGGCTGGCAGTGTTTGTTTCCTTTAGTCTGTTAGGTCATTTAACATTTTGCATATAGCATGTGACAAAGAAAATTGTGGCTATGAGTCTTATGTTGCGCTTACGCTTATTTTTTTGTATGGTTTGATGGCATGACCACTTCGTAGAAAATAAGCTCTTTTTTTTTGGCTTTCAGCCTCAGTCTTATTAGAAATTTTAGGTTCGTAGATCTCTCAGCAGTGATTTGATTACCTGTTTGGGACACAGATGCCTAACCTAGAGCTTTGATTGTGATGTTCATATGTGGCAGTAATTCTTTAAATCATGCTAACTATGCTCCCTAACTTGAATTTATGGCATACAGGTTATCTACAGGGGACAGCATTGAAGGTATCAGGGGTTCCTTCAACTACTAAACGTGTGCCCTGGTCATCAACCTTCGTCCTTGTGGTACGTTCCATTTATTGCCAGCCGAAGATCTGTACATTTCGTTTTCAAAGATGTTTTTAAGTTACCGGCATTAATGAGCATTTGATGACTTCCGCATCAATGAAATGTTCAGCAGCAGTGGATTTTGCCTAAAGGAAGGTTAGGAAGTTTACCCATGTCTCCAAAGTCCAAACCTTATAGTGTGCATCTGAAAAGAACACTAATTTTGTCTGTACAATCACTTTTGCCACAATTTCATTCATAGGAGGCTGCATACTTTTTCCTTCTACAAAATACAATGCAATATGTAGTACTCCTCAAAGCACGACCACAATTTTAATGGGTCCAACTAGGGATCTTGTCACTCTTAAGTGGGCACCCTGTTTCAATCTTTTTTGGAGTTATAATTCACACCATGTTAGGTTGTACTCCTAGTAGAAAATTCTAGTAGGCGGTGAGTGCAGATGTGGAATGTCATAGACATACCCACTAAATAAGTAAAGAGTTAAACGACCCAATGTCGACACTATCCTGCATAACAAGACTTGTGACCGAATTCAACGGAATAATGTTGGTTTTGGTCCCAAAAATATATGTACCCAAAATTTAGAATCTATATTCTTAAATTGTTTAAATATGAAAATCCAAGTATAAAATGGTTTAAAGCTGTTTGATCTGTAACCTATCTTAATATATTGCCTAAATTATATGATTAAAATTACTTTAGAAAATAAATTAGAGGTAATGGATCAATTAGCTAAAGAATAGGTTTCATTCTGTTGGGAGTTTTTTCCAGTAAGTTTAAATGTTTGAAAACTTGTATCAATTCTACTAGTAGAGTTGAAACCAATACTAAAAAGCATAGATGTGATGATGGTAAACGCCCCTCCCCAGAAACAGACAACATTGACAGTAAAACCCCAGAAGAAAAATAGCTGTGACTGTGACTGTAAAATTAGCAAGCTAACAAAAGTGTAAAAAATCACACTTGCAAGAAAAGTGTAAAAAGAGATGATGCTCTAGATCAATAATGACCCCTCTCTAATCTCTGTCCATGAGACTTTCTTCAATGTCCTTCGTCTTCTTTCGTTTGAGCTTGCAAGGTATCTTTTTCCCCCTCGTCCACAGTTCCTCCCACCTTGCCAAATGACAAAACACGGGATCAGAGCTAGCTTTTCGCTGAGAAATTCTCCGGGGCTGCATCCGACACCCGCATTTGACAAAATTGGCAATCGTGGGTGTGGGGTTTCCCTTCTTAGAATGATTGGTCTACATCTTCTTCATCATTAGGAGCCTGACTTTCTTGTTCATTATTGCCAGGGGAAAAAGAAAAGGCCTGTTGCATTGTTTGTTTCCATCACAATAGTTGTGGCTTACAATAACCCCATACTCCATTGCATCTGTAAGTGTCTTCGCCATAGCGTATATGATATGTTAAGACTAATTTCTTACATTCAGTTTGTAGTAAATTTCTGCCTTACTATTTACTTGTTGTAACACCATAAGAGATACTTTTTTGGTGGGGTTTATGTTCAACTGTTTAAGCACAATTTCACTTACAGTGTTAGTGTTCTTTGTTGAATTTAGCAAGGACAATTTTTTCCTCTTTTTTAACCTGTAGTGAAAATAGTAAGTCCATGTTGTGGGCTTTTTAGAAAGATACATGGATATTGTTGAAAGTTTAGTAATGAGGTGACCTTCTAGTAGGGATTGTATGACCCAATTACAGACAATATTAGATTGAGTACAGCTAATTTGAATGTACATCCCTGTAGTTTGATTAGGAATCTTAGCAACCAAATATGTGTCCCTTCAGAAGATAAGGTATTACTATATAAATTTATACCCCACCGGTATGGTATCCCCTCACTTCCATTTTCCCTTGTAATTTGAATGGTATACATAATTTCGTACATTTTACCATAAAGTTTCTTCTTTTATAGCAAAAAAGATAAAACCATACCAATTTGAAGAAGCCCCATGTTATACAAAAGCCGAAAAAAAAAAGGCTAGGTCCAAAGGGGGTGATGGTGATGTCATGTTTTTATAAGGTTGCATTTGTTTGCTTGGAGAGTTGGAGCACTCTCCTTGTATATTATACTCTTTTTGTAAAACTTGTACCATCCATTGGTAACATCTTATCGACACATATTACACATTTTAAGGGCTTTTTAAAATCAACTTCTTATAGGCAATCGGTACATAGCGCCAAACAAACCAATGAAGATCTTCTATATCAGCCTCTATGAGTGTTTTAGGTGGTGTTACTTTTTAGGCTGAACCAAGGTAGAGTGAGGCTACCGAGAGGCCTAAGCAAGCCGACTCACCTGGTTGTATGAAATGTTAAACCTTAGGCCCCTCACAAAGTAAGGACGCCGATAAAGACTCAACTTAGAAGAAGAAAAGACTAAAGTGGTGTTTGACATGAGATTAAGAGGTTGTCAGACAATCTTGTTTTTTGAGATTGAGGCCTTGAGGGAATTGTGATGGGGGATTAATGGTTATTGCCTCATTCCCGCCAAACATCATAATCTCCATTTCTTTGGCCCTCATAATCCACGAAAATAATCTTCATCTCAATAATCCTCTTCATCCCCCAAAAAACAATCAATTATCAAACATGCCCTAAAACTCAGAAAGGAAGACTACAGTAAAGTATAGCAACTACCAAACACAGCTAGGCAAAAAGAAAATAAAATTGAGTTTATAAAATTCCCAAATCCAAATACTATCGCAAACTCTGGACCAAGCTATAAATAAAATAAATAGATAAATAAAAAGGATCCCCAAAATAAGCATTAATTAAATAAAATCAATATCTTTTTCGAAGCAAATCCAGCTTCTTCGTTGACCCGCAGTGTTTGTTCTAACGCTACGTAGTTTGTGTTAAATTATTCGTTGATTTGGTTTAGACCCAACTAAAAAGCACCCTGTTTAACAGAGATAGTTGTATTTTTTTAATGGACTATTAGTAATAGTTAAATAGGAAAATTGTATTGTATGGAATTGTTTCTTTGTGGGTTTGCTATTAAATAAATAAAATGAAACGCGGACTTAGGAAAGCTAATAAAGCATAGGCTAATAATAATAATAATAATGTTTATAAATTGGTCTTTACTTATTTAACACCTCATACGATTCTTTGGTAGTTGGGATTTAGCTAGATGTAGTTGTTCTATTGGACGAACTTACCAAATTTGTGAGTAGATAATATTAAAGAACATTTTCTATAAATATATAAATTTTGCTGATTTCAACAGACCTAATTCGGTGCAATTTAGCTCATGACACTGACACTCACCCATTAATCCAAACCTTACTTGCTTGGTATTATTCCTAAAATCAGAAATACTATTTGTTATTTAGTTAGATTATAGGAGAGAGCTAAGCAAACAAGTTATGCTTTCTTTGAGAGTGTTGGATATGAAGTTTGTTCTCATTACAATCTTTAAGCTAACAACTTATGGTATTGAGCGAACCCTTTGATCGGATTGTTGTTTCGTATCCGCAAAGGACTAAATCGATAATGTAACAACTTGCAATGACCTTTTGGTATGAACTTTGGATGTGAAGTTCATACTTGAAATTTTTTACATTAGTTGTCACATTGTTGAAATTGTCACTTCACTTTATAATTATGTCAATAAATAGTTGTAATAGTTACATCAAAGGGCTTTTGATACTATCAACAAAATGATCAAATTATAGACTTAACTCTTAAGAGTAATAGGACATCTGACATTATTCAATCAATGATTATTTTGGCATACATTGAATTCATCCTGGTTCAATAGGCTACACTCCTACCAACGATCCCACCCTTATTTGTCAACTAAATTATCAAAAATCCCTTAATAATACGGTGTACTAACATTTTTCGTGCAAGCAATAAGGTACCATTTTAAAAAGGAAAATTCAAATAATACACAAAGTATAGTGCGAGGTTTAAATTTTTTAAAATTCACATATGTTATTTCATAATTATGTTAAAATTTAAATTCGTGTTAAGACGTAGCATAAGAATAACTCAAATGGTATGATGTAAATGATTAAATTTACACATTTTGATATAAAAATATGTTTCAATATTTACTTTTTAGTGTTCAAAATGTGTAGAATTACACATAAAATATTCAAATATAAGCATGTCATATCTTCCATGTTCAAAAACCTATATCACTTTTTAATAAATCCTTTTTAATTTTTATCATTTATTTGGCAATGAATGTGTATAAAATACACATTGAACCAATAAATTAAACTAATTTTATAAACCAAACTTTGAATTGAGGCTAGGATTTGCTTCTTTGCAATTTTTTTTATTATTCCAATGTTAATGATTATCACATTCAAATCCTAAATTATTTTTCGACTGTCACGTCCTATTTTAGAACCATGCTCCATTATTTTTTCTTAACATAAACATAATTTAGTAATTTATATATAAATTTAATATTTTTAAATACCTTATTACTTGAATTCATTTTTCTTTAAATAATTTTTTTTTTAAAACCTTTATTAATATTTAAAAAAAAATGGAAGAAAAATCATGGACATGCCGGAGTGAGGCCTGCACAATAAATGGAACCACCAATCTCTCAAAATTCCAAAAATCTCCCCCCAATCCCCAACCTTTCTCCCTCCATTCTTCATTTGCCTGTTACCTGTTACCATCTCTCTCTCTCTGTAAGTGTTCTCAATCACTGAAACCAGTTCCCCATTAATCAGAGCCAATTGATTACTCCCCACCCCCAAAATCAATCAATTACATTTACACCTCCCCCCAATTTGAAATCAATGCAATCCCCCGCCCCCACCGACGCGCCGCCGCCCCTCCGCCGCCCCCACCCCTCCGCCATGCTCAAATTCCTCCACTCCCACCTCCTCCGCCGCCTCTTCCGCCTCCACCCCCACTCCTCCCACCCCAAAATCACCATCCGGAAGCTCACTAAGCCCCGATCTCCGGCCACAAGTGCCGCCACCGGCGCTGTCTCCTCCTCCCCGGCGGCGATCCACCCCAACTCCCCTGACCACAAACCCGGAGCCCCTCCCATCAGAGTCGCCACCTTCAACGCCTCGCTCTTCTCCATGGCCCCCGCCGTCCCCGCCACCGACCGCGACACCCAGAGGTCGGCCGTCGGCCGGGTGAAGTCCGCGGCGCCGAGGAGTATCTTGAAACAGAGTCCCCTGCATCCCAGCAGCGAAGGCAATGCCACAAAGAGGGATAAATTCTCCAAATCGCGGCTCCGGGTTTCGATCAATTTGCCGGACAACGAGATTTCGCTCGGGCGGAGCCGGCGAATGTCGGGCCTGGACTTCGAGGAAACCGGCGGAGGTAAAGGGAAGGCGGTTTTCAGGTCGACGGAGAGCATCTCCGGGAGCTGCAGCGTTGCCGGAGGCGACGGTGACCGGACGGTATTGGACGTGTTGAGGGAGCTGGATGTGGATATACTGGCGTTGCAGGATGTGAAGGCCGATGAGGAGAAAGAGATGAAGCCGCTCTCCGATCTGGCGGCCGCCCTCGGGATGCACTACGTTTTCGCCGAGAGCTGGGCGCCGGAGTACGGCAACGCCGTCCTGTCCCGGTGGCCGATCAAGCGATGGCGCGTCCAGAAGATCTTCGACGACTCCGATTTCAGGTTTGTTCTTTTTTGCCTATTATTTATTATTATTATTATTATTATTATTATTATTATGGTTTTTTTAACTCTGCTTAGACTTATAATTTTTTTTTAAAATTTAAATGATTTTAGTCATTTTTTTCAAATTTAAATGATTATTAACTTTATAGAAATTCTTATGAATGAAAACTTAGGGTCTGTTTTGAATAAGTTTATTGGAGTTTTAATCTATCTATAAAGACTAAAATTTTGATATTTTTATGGAATTTCTTCAAAATTTTAATCTTAGTTAGATTATAATATTAAGTTAGATTAATCTTTGACGCGTCAAGACTCGACCTAGAGTCTGATTTCACATAACTATTCATTTGTTCATACAAATTTTATTCAAGTTAGTTAAAATTAAACTCACACGTAGCGGGTGGGCGTAACGGTTAGTGTCTCATTTCATGATGACACCTAATTTTTTAAAGGTTTTTGTGACAAAATGATACAAAAGTAAATTAATATTTTTGTACAAGACCAAGTCAATCGAGTTGCTAAGTCATTGCCGTACAAATAAGAGCCCAAGGTGTAAGCAATCTAACACGTTGCGTCAAACGAATCCGATTCAACCCTGTTTTCGGGTTTATAAAATGTTGTTATGACTTATGAGGTGCCTTCTAAGTCAGGGCACACTCTTCACAATACATTGTCTTAGTTTGTTATACTGTAATTACTTGCACAATAAGTTTATGCAATTTCTTCTCCAAGCTGAATTTGTAATCCTTAATCAAAAGGTGAACTCAAATCACCTTTTATTTGAAATTGACCATCCAAAAGAACACAAACCCTTTGTTTCTAACCTTTTTATTAAAGTCCTTGCAATTGCATGATGATATTTTTCATGCTGACATTTTAAAGGCTAACTTTGGATAATTGAGGGAAAAGAGGCATCCATAATCACAACTCAGAGACAAAAGCTTCTTTACAGATATGGGGCAGATGGGCACACACACACACACTCACACCTTACCATATCAAAAATCCATGATGATTCTCAATTCACCACACCCTAAATTGTCACCTGATCCCCTTCAACATCTTAGCATATATTCCCATAGCATGGAACCTAGGGAGTACATAAACTGTTAAAGTCATGTAAAAAAAGAACAGAGGGAGTAATTTTTTTTTTATTGGGTAAAGTTGAAATTTTTTATAGAGAATAGTTGAAGCATAAAGTTTTTGTACTCTATATGTGTACCCATCCCTTCATTCATTACATTCTGAAATCTGAACCCAATTGCTGTACAATTACCTCTCTGTCATTTGGTTGTTTTGGTACTGTCTTCTTTTAGCAGATTTGTCAAAAATGTGCACAAACTTTAAAATGGACAAAAAAAAACTAAGTAATCTTTACTTTATTCATCCCATCTTCAGCACAAATAATTTTTAACAAAATGAAGACCTAGGCATGTGTCATGTGTGCCACCAAGTGGATCATATGTTCATATGAATCTCTCATTGGTAAAATTTCTCGTGTATACTTTATACCCATAGATTGCTGACTTTACACAGTATTGTTTTTTTCTTCTTCTCGTCAATTTATGATATTTAATAGGGGAAAATTAAGATTAAAATAAACAAATAAATCCAATATTTGGTGAATATAGTTATAGTATATCCCCAGTTGTAGTCACCACCATGTGGGTTGCCACAAAATATCAGCAAAATCTCAGTGCTGATGTGACCAAATGCAGGTCCTAATCTCCTGTTTATGAAGCCCTACCAACAATGAACTATCCTTAAGGCAATGACTCTTAATGCCAATGGATGCAGCTAGCTACTTCAGTGTGGTGTAGTTATGATCCGAATACGACATGACTTATTTATGTAACCTAAGAACTTAACAGTTCGGGTATGTCGTATGATACAACCCGACTTGAGAAATGTAGGTCCACGAACTTCAAATTGCCCAACTCGTAAATCAATTGAGTCGAAGCTACTATACAAGATCAGTAGATGCATTGTGATGTGATGAACTTCAATTTTTTTTTTTTTGTAAGTTTCTTTGTGTCTTGTTTGGCAGGATTCTTGGACAAGGACTGCTACATCTAACTACTACATTCATTATTCTAATATGTGAATGAATGTAGTTAATAATTATTAGCAGATAATTGGTTGAATGATTGATCTGATCTGAAAAGTGTCCAGCTAAGATTTAGGTTTTGGTATGGTATGGTGATCTGTATAGGAATGTCTTGAAGACGACAATCGACGTGCCAAAGGTTGGAGAAGTGAACTTCTACTGCACCCATCTCGACCACCTCAACGAGGATTGGCGTATGAAGCAGATCAACTCGATAATCCAATCCAATGACGCCCCTCATATCTTGGTCGGAGGCCTTAACTCACTCGATGAGACGGATTACTCGCAAGAAAGATGGACCGACATTGTAAAGGTACACAACTCACATTGTCTTTCAAAGGCAATTCGGTTTCTCATGCTGTCGAAAATATAATCTTTCAGTACTACGAAGACATGGGAAAGCCAACTCCGAAGGCAGAAGTGTTGAGGTTCCTCAAGGGCAAGCAGTACACAGACGCCAAGGATTTCGCAGGGGAATGCGAATCAGTAGTCGTAATTGCCAAAGGCCAAAGTATGTACACGAAAAAGCCCTTCCTGCCCGTTTTCCTTGAATTTGTAAACAGAGAGCGACCACCATATCCGGGGTTCGAACTGGGGACCTTTGAGTATTGCCCGCAAGTCCTTTCCAGTGAGCCATTCCGGAATGGTTTTCCTAAAACACATCGTAAACGAGTTTTTTTTGTATAACATCGCAGGCGTGCAAGGTACGTGCAAGTATGGAACAAGGGTAGACTACATCCTAGCATCACCGAGCTCCCCGTACAAGTTCATGCCAGGCTCATACTCCGTCTACTCATCGAAGGGGACATCGGATCATCACATAGTGAAGGTGGACATAGAGAAAGTAGAGAGCATCCAAGAGATTGTGTCCAAGAAGAAGCAAGAACAACAACAACAACAACAGCAAAAGAAGAGAGTGGTAAAGATCACAGATTCCTCAACAAAGGGTATTTGGAAGATTGACTCTACCACTACACTACAACAACAACAACATAGAACTGGAAACATATACTTTGTATAGCCCTAATAAAAATGGAGTACAAATAGCACTAAAAAAGATGTTGCAAAAAAAAAAAAGTGTGATTTTTTTTTGAGGCATTAACTAGGGTTTGTTTGATCATTGCCAATAAGCAATTAGCTTATTGTCACCAAGTGTCCTTCAATAGGGATTGGAGGGTCTTGGATTTGAATCACATATCACACTTTTAGGTGACAAAATTTAGGGCCAATAAGCAATTAACCCTATTGTTTGTACAAAAAAATGATTTGATTGTAATGTTTGAGATGTATGCCCTCATGGAGAGGGAAGTGGATGAAAGGTGTGATAATTATATTATGGTGTATAGTTTTCTTACAATCAATTTGTGTTTTATTTATTTATTTATTTTGTTTATTGGAGTTATACAAGTTTATGATTAGTCAAAGGAGGAATTAAATGTTTGAGGTGTAACCAAGTGAATCAGTACAAGATTAGGTGAGTTGGTTTAATTATTGTGTTAAAGTTTGCTTGTTTGTGGTCAATGGTCATCATTGATGTCATGGGGATATCGATATATGCTCATTTGCATGTGTAATTTGTGTATACTTGAAGCAAAAATACAAGGACCCAAATACATGTAGCATATATATTGTGAGCCAAATCAAATACTTAAATCTATTTTTATTTTTGCTTTTTTATTATAATAGAAAGTAGTTAGCTCTGGTTACATTATGTTTGTAGTCCAGTCTAGAGCATCCTTACGGATGAGAACTTGCAATTCTATGTCGGAGTTGAGGTTAGCGTTAGGGCCTAGGGGTTAAATGTCCCATGTGGGTCAATCTATCCGCAACGCTATTAACTTTCATAAACACATAACGAACGCGGACCGAGAAAAATTTCAACGGGTCCAATCGAGGGTCCAAGATTAGCATTTCGATCTCCCATGTGCAATTCCAAGAGCTCGAGAGTGCATTAATAATGCATTGGTTAGCTCCTTCAATTTCAATATTTTTAATATTTTTATTTTTGCTTTTTTATATTCAAAGGTTGAACTTTATTTTTTAATATAAAAACTTCATCACCCCACTCGATTCAATGCTACAACAACAACGATAACAACAATCTTAAACTTTCTTGTTTAAATAGAGTTTAGAGGATCGGGATGTACAAACTCTTTCATCCAACTAAGTTAAGAGAGTTTCTAAATGACCAGGAGAGTTATAAAGACACATGGATAGTGAGCTTTTCACTATGCCTAATCCCTAGCCACATTCTTAATGAGGTTTAAAAAAGAAAGATCACATTTGATCACCTCCTTCGAGCTCTTGTTTAGGCAACTTTTGCTCCATTGAATATTCTTGATAGTAAGGTTGCCACAACTACACACTAGCACAATCGGGTCTCTCCTCTTTACCCGACAAAACAATACTTTCTCCAATCAACAATAAATATCGTTTGACACATTTTTTTGGGTCTCAGTTCAATTTGATTAGACTCAACTGCTCTCTATATTTGAATCGAGTACTATATAAAAAATTAAAGGAGTTGACTCTCCCACTCTTACATAAAACTTGTAATGTTGATTTTAGCACAAGTTTTATGGAAGCTATTAAATTATCAAAATGTTTCAAAGTTTGCA
Source organism: Persicaria tinctoria (assembly GCA_037127255.1). Classification (NCBI taxonomy): domain Eukaryota; kingdom Viridiplantae; phylum Streptophyta; class Magnoliopsida; order Caryophyllales; family Polygonaceae; genus Persicaria; species Persicaria tinctoria. Next base: position 1,298,310 of record JBANSL010000015.1, read on the forward strand.
TATATTTTATCACCTTATCAAATCTACAACCCTCTTTCATTCCAATTAATGTACAATTTGAGGAATGAAACTTATTTTAGATCAAAATTTGCAATCCAAAACGGCAAAACCAGTTATTTCCGATCGGAGGTTGTGACATAAATTATACACACTCATTATAAATGAGATTGATATGATTGTGTACTTGTTGTGTACATGATCCAAAGCACAACATATTTGGGCATGTTTGAGCGGGCCGAAAACACCAATATGGGCTAATGTAGATGGATGAACAAGCCCAGCCCAGCCCAGATTGAGTTGAGACCAAAACGTTACTTTAGATGGCCGGAGTTGGGCGCTTACAAAACCCTAGTTTTTCCCTTTCTTCTAACAGCTGCTGCGCACGCTTCACTCCATCTGCAACTGCGCATTATCAGCCTCATCCGAGCTTGTGAAAGAGGAAGAAGAAGAAGCAGAAGATCTCGGTCAGTCTCGCATACCGCAAATCCGTTCAATTTCCGTACTTCTCCATTTTTTCCTAATTTCGGAGATTGATTTTTGTTATTTCTGATCAGAATCGGCGAAGATGTTTACTGCTTCGAGAAAAATCCAGAAGGAACGGGGCACTGACCCCACCGAAACAGAGGAGACCGTTGCTCAGGTTCCATACTCGTTTCCGCAGATTCATTTTATTTTTCTATGCTATCTGGATTAGTGTTTAGTTGTGAAATTAGGTTTTCTTCGGTTTTTGTTCAGGCATTGTTCGATTTGGAGAACACCAACTCTGAGCTGAAGAGTGAACTCAAGGATCTGTTCATCAACGCCGCTGCGTAAGCATTTCCTACACCTTTTCCGCCTCTGTGATATGTTTTTCCTGAATCGTGTATCATTTTGAACTTATTGAATCTCTATATCCAGCCTTATCGATGTGTCCGGGGGCAAGAAGGCAGTAGTAGTTCATGTGCCCTACAGACTAAGAAAGGCTTTTAAGAAGATCCATGTTCGGCTTGTTAGGGAGCTTGAGAAGAAATTCAGTGGAAAGGTTTGAAATTTTACCAAGTCCTATCACTTAATGGATTGAATTGAACTAAATTAAGTTTTGTATGGTACCACACCACATATATGCTTCTGGTTACTTGGTTAGAAATTGCTTTTATTATAATTCTTGTTAATTAGCTTGTGAAATTAAGCTGTGTATGTAGGTATGCTTCTGGTTAGATGGCTTTCATTATAATTCATGTTAGTTAGCTTGTGCAATTAAGCTGTCTATCTAGATTATTTGGTTTTTAAACGGTGGAGTGCAATTTGATTCGGTTGCCTATTCATTTGGATCATTGGATGATAATAATTGATATCATTATACAATTTTTTTGAAGTTTGTAGGTTATCTGGTGTGTGAATCTTCTATGTTTTTCCCTCTCAAATGAACATCTCTAATTTTCTTTCCTATCTTGAAAAGACCTGTTTTTACTAAAAATAATCACCTAGTCTGGACTGTAGATTGAAGCAATTGTATCTGATAATTCAATCTGCTGATTATCAGATTATCTTTTACTGAGTTGCAAATGAACTTCTCTTGAGCTGGAATAGAATTTTTCTGATGTTGAATCCTAAATTGTGTGTCCTTTTTATTCTGAATGTGTGTTCATTTCCCTTGTTTTTGCTGCTGCATAATCTTATTTGGATAATTTGATGTGCCTTGAGGAATATTATTGCTTTAGACTCGTTAATTTTAATCCCAATACTCAATTTTAGTGAACACCTTAGCCAAACAGTTTCTCAACAGTTTGCTTGAATTCTCATGTTATCACTGGAGTGTTTTGTTTGAATCAAGTTTATGCTTATCTTACTGTGGTGACTTGTTTTGTATAGGATGTTATTGTGATTGCAACCAGGAGGATTGTCCGTCCACCAAAGAAAGGATCAGCTGCAAAGCGCCCTCGCTCCCGCACTCTCACCTCCGTGCACGAAGGTGTCCTTGAGGATGTCGTGCAGCCTGCTGAAATCGTCGGCAAGCGCATTAGGTACAGATTGGATGGGTCTAAGATCATGAAGGTAAATTTAAACCACATGCTGCTTTGAGTGCTTTCCATTTACAGGAATAAATAAGCACATGATAAATGCCAACCTGTTAATGCTTGATGAACTAATTGAGGATTCACACCCCCCACTTATCCATGCTTTCTGTAGATATATTTGGACCCAAAGGCCCGCAACGACACAGAGTACAAGTTGGAATCCTTTTCAGCCGTTTACAAGAAGCTTTGCGGGAAGGAAGTCGTCTTCGAATACCCAGCTACAGAAGCTTAATATATGGAGTTCAGATAAACCAGTCATCCTTTTTAACTTTAGCAGTTATGGTATAAGTTTTGTCATTTCAAAATTTCGTTTCATTTAGAGATTTTGGTTCCGAGTTTTTTGTTCATCTCATGCTCGAGTAATTGATACCAAGTGATTTGATTGCCTTTTGCATGCATGATTCCAAATTGTTCTATGTTGGTAGAACTTAAGTCCCAGTTTGGTCCCTGATTTTGTGTTCAAATATGTTTTCGTTTCAGAATTTTGTGTGATCATACAGAAACCGAGCCATAGAACTATTTGTAGATTCATACACCCTTTATTTCCTATTCAACCACTTCCAAGTTGATAGCTATTCATCAATTTTCGGAAAACAGTTTTCAGATGCAATTTTTTTTGCTGGTTCTGAATTTGATTTAATTGGACTCTCTATCTTGACCTCTGGATTGCTTAAATGTTATTTCTTTCGATATTAAATGTTTGATTTTATGACAAGTCTTTTTGATGAAATTCTATAGAATTTCTAGCTTTTTAAAAATTGTGTGAAATAGTAAAAATTGACAACTTTAGGGAAAAATTGTTTCCATTTTCCTTTGTTATAATTTCCAAATTCAAATAAACAATTTTAGAGGTTCAAAATTATTTGGTAACTCTAAACTGAAAAAGTTCTGAAAGTTTGATTATTTTTATTAAGTAAAAATATAACATATCCAAAGCTAGAAGAGTTTGATTCAATTAAAAGGAATGGACCATCAAATTATTTTAGTAAAAAAGGAATGGACTTATGGACCATCTTTTCTTTTTCTCCTATTATGCTGTGCTGTAGTCTGCAGAAGTACAAGTGCAAATAGTTACGAGTCAATGACCTTGTTTCCTTTTCAATGGCCGTGCTGCCTTTCAGGCTTTCAGCTAGGGAGCAACAGCAACCACCATCAAACCCTCACGTGACTACCGTTACTTTCTAATGTTTTGAGCTGGCAGTCACCCCACCTCAACCTTCCGCATCTCCACAATCTCATATCGGTTCAGATCCAGTGAAGTTGATGTAAACGAAGATTATCACTAACGTTTTTTCAACATTAAATCATGTCATAACTAGATCGCGAGTTCGAATACCTCTTCCTTTGTTAGAATAGCAGTTAGAACAGAAGCCCACTAGCGGGCAGAATCTCATCCTAGAGCATCCTTCTATACGAGTAGCCGAAACCCGTACTCAAATGGCATTATGGCATCTATTGAAATGTTGTAAACCAAATAATAATAATTAAAATAATATATGTATTTTTTTTATTAAGTAAAAATTCGAGATTATGCAAGTCTAATTCTCGAGAGGTTGACGAGTCGGCAACCGAAAATCGCCTAAACATAAAATAAAAATATAAAACATGGACAACGAAACAAGCATAAAACAAAACATATAACAAGACGACCTAAACAGAACTACTTAAAAAGTCGAGGACGTCGGCAAAAAACGAAGCCAAGCATCATCAAAAAGTAGCACATCGGGTCAGCGGTACTGCAGGAATCTATCTCTTGTGAGTAGTGCAGACGGAACTCCGAAAAAGCTCTTTCCGAATACGGAGTCGCCCTGCAAGTATCACCTCGACCCAAAATATATGTATTATTGAATGCATGTATGTATAAATTATAAAAAAGTGGGTTATGCATTATTAGTATATGGTATTGAATGGAGGGAGGGTGTTGTGTTGGTGTGGGGAAGGCAGGAAAGCTGTGGGATAAGAGCAAAGGCAGAGTAGTTGCTTTCTATTCACTTGCTCAGCAAGCCAGCCAATGCCAAATTCAATTTACAGTACTTACAAAAAGATGTATACAACCTCACCTCCTCAAAAGCACTCCAATACTCCATTCCTACCTCAAGTACCAACCTCTCTCTTTCTTTACCTTTTCCCTTTTACAAGCTTTATTATGTAGTAAAAAAGATAAATTTAACTCCAAAGTAAAATGGCCCAAATTATAAACAACAAATGTATAATTGTTAATAAATCATTTAATGTATTCTAACTTACATATAGATGGTATATATCACCAACTTTAATTACCTATTTTTATCAACTTCGACTCTCCGACCCAGAAAACATGTTTTTGTCATTGAAGATAAGTTATTTGCATCTAATTTTTCATTTCACAACAAGAGAATAGACCCCTGACTTTTTTACTTCGCCGGGATAGAACCATCACTTAATAAGCTAAAATCGGTAAGCTTTCTTTGCTTCAATTCCGCTATAATTCGTAGCAAAGCACAAATGATGAAAGTTGCCCGTTAGCTTAGTAGCTTGCGAGACATGTCAAGGTAAAAAAGCTGTGTTTTAACAACCAACGCTACAAATAACGTTGAATTTAAAAGGAAGAAATAAAGTATTTAACGATAAATATAGTTTTCATGTATTTTTCATCTTGCTTGATAAATTGTTTCTAAGATTGTAGGTTGGTTTAGTTTTTATTTGTAATGAATCATGACGATATGCCCATTTTGTGTTCCTTGCGCTCTCAGTAAGACTTTTTTTATATATATGGTAAGAATTCGGCTGATATGACCTAGTCAATAGCGTCCTTTCAGATGAGATCAATGAGATCTTCTCAGTAAGACTTGTGTCTGACATTTCGAATTGTTAATTGTTAAAAATAAAAATAAATTAACACCGCATTGTTGTCTACAAAATATGGAAAAGGTTAAAAATTAGAAGAAAACAAAAGATGAATTTCTGTGTTTATACTCTGTAAATGCCTTGCTTCTCTCACAAGTCTCAAACACATACAGTAGTCAGTAGAAGCAGATGACATTCAGTTGCGGGTTATAAGTTCTCCCTCGCCAACTTCCGCCATTAAAACTCCATCCAACAAGTTCGGTAGATCCTTTCTCAGTCTCTCTCTCCCTACCCACACTCTACACTATAAGAACCCCCCTCTCCTCCTCCCATTGATTCATCCGATTTCACCCCCAAATTTCAGATCGATTCATGGAAAACCTAATTCCCTTTCACTCTCTGCAATTGCTCCTCTTGATCTCCCTCCAATTTTGCTCGATTGCATTCTCGATCCTCCACCCGCTCGATTTCCTCGCCCTCCAATCGATTCGCCGATCCTTGAACGACTCCCCCGGCTCCCGCTTCTTCCACTCCTGGGACTTCACCTCTGACCCCTGCTCCTTTGCCGGGGTACTCTGCTCCTCCGATCATGTCGCCGCCCTCAACCTCGGCGACCCGCGCGCCGGCGCCGCCGGCCTCACCGGCCGCCTCGACCCCGCCATCGGGAAGCTCTTGTTCCTCGAGGAGTTTTCAATTGTCCCGGGCCGGGTCATGGGCCGGATTCCCCAAACTGTTTCGAATCTTAAGAAGCTCCGATTCTTCGCTGCCAGCCGCAATTTCCTCTCCGGCGAGATCCCCGCCGGCTTTGGGCGGTTGCGCGGCCTCCGGACGCTCGATCTCAGCTACAACCAGTTGACCGGTTCGATCCCCGGGCCGCTCGGCTCGCTCCCGGCTCTGTCGAACCTGGTCCTCTGCCACAACCGCCTGACTGGACCGGTCCCGTGTTTTAAATCATCATCGCTCGCCCGGGTCGAGTTGATGCACAATGATTTATCCGGTTCGATCGGACCGGCCACATTCCCACCATCACTGGAGTATCTTTCCCTCGCCTCGAACCGGTTCTCCGGATCGGTGGATCGGGCATTGACCCGGTTAGCCCGGCTAAATTATCTCGACCTTAGCATGAACCGGTTCACAGGAATTATCCCGAGCCAGGTATTCCGGTATCCACTCGCCACCCTCCGTCTCCAGAGGAACACGTTCTACGGCCCGATCCGACCGGACAATTGGGTGAGGATCGAAACCGTTGATCTGAGCTACAACCGGCTAATAGGCGAGGTATCGCCGTTCCTCGCGACGGTCCGGAGCCTGTATTTGAATAGCAACCGGTTCACGGGCCAGGTGCCGGTCGAGTTCGTGGACCAGCTAATGGATTCAAGGATCCAGATCCTCTACTTGCAGCACAATTTCTTGACGGGAATCCGGATAAATCCAACGGCTGAGATTCCTTTGAGCAGCTCGTTGTGCTTGCAGTACAACTGCATGGTCCCACCAGCGCAGACATCCTGTCCGTTGAAAGCTGGGACGCTCAATCGGAGGCCCGCGTGGCAGTGTATCGGGGTACGAGGGTGAGGTTGGAAATTTATTGGCTGATATGGGGGTAAAACCGGAAACATATACTCATTTTTGTTTGCATCTACGGATCTACCTAGCAAATATTTATATTTATTTATTTGGTTTTGGGGGAGGAGACTAGATTCTATTTTGGGGGTGAAGACAATGGGATTTGATCATTTTTGTGATAAGAAAAGTAATTACTAGGATTGATTTTTTTTTTTTTTTTAAATGGAACAATAAAAAGAAAAATAAGGAAATGTGATTAATTATGTGAATATCTATCTATGTATTATATGAGTAGTTAATGATCGTATGTTTCACTATTCTTGTGGTTGGTTAAATCCATTAAAATTTCCAGTAAGTTATTTAATGGAAATTAAATTCTCGAAAAGCTTATATATGAAAAACTTGTTTAAAAGTTTTCAAAAAATAATTGGAGAAATTCAAATTCAAATTAATTTATTATTAAAAAACTGAATTGTTTTTATATTTAAGAAATGTCAATCAAACATAATATTTTTTCTATTTCATCAAATTTCCTATTTTCTGGACTTTTTAGTTATCAACCAAACGAAACATTTATAGTTCATTTTAAGCGAGGTCAACAACCCAATACCATAGGGGTAATTTAAAAAGGGTTTACACTCTCACAGTATTTAATTTTGTGTTGGTTCTAACAAGTATAAAGATCAATGCTATTGTTCTTATTTGGATATTTTATTTTATTTATTGGAAAACTCATTAAAAGTGAGTTATGGCTTCATTTGCTAATGCCAAGCTTGCATCTTTGCAAGTTTTATGTGTTGCCATTGTGGATTTCTATGATTTTTTTTTACTCAAAACCATGGTATATAATCTGTACATAGTGATCTAACTTTTTGCTAGTCATCACTTATGGGTATAAAAGTAAAAGTAAAAAAAAAAAGTTCCTTGTAGAACAAGAACAAGGGCCCAAAAAGGGATGGGACAAGCAAAAGTTTTGCACCATCCAATAAGCATATTTTGACTGAGATGAAAACAACCAAAGGGTAAAAGCCAGATAAGATTGGGCCCCTACCCCCTTACCAGCTTTCGTCTATCTGCACAACACACTCTCTTAACTGTTTAATTACGGAGTACTTTGCTTGCTTGTCTATAACGAGTGAGGATGATCAATTTCTAGATCCAACAAAGATGTTTCATAAGGAGTTTTTTTTTTTTTTTTTTTGTATTTTAAAGTCAATTTGCTCTAATGACTCCAAAACTTGAAAGAAAACACTTCAGAGTTCAGATCCATGTTTTCCCACCAAGTGTCAGAGGAGTATATGGGTTTGATGTCAAGAACGCCTCATAAAACTCGGGTGGTTAGTCAGATCCGATCGATTGGTATGTCGATCGTAGAGGCTATTGTTTGTTCAGATTCCTCTGTCTGTAGCTCATGTTATGGGAAGGGAGGGTTGTTATTTGAACCGGACGAGTAGAGTATTGTTTATTCATATTCAGTTTGTTCAGAAACGAGTCGAGCTCGGGTTTAAAAATGTGTTTATACTCGACTCGTTTACATAATGAACGAGTTTGAGTTGAACTTTTTTCGAACATTAGGCAGCCCTACTTACTCATAACATAGTAATTAAAGGAATTTTTTTTTGAAATTTCACAACATTAGAGTCGAGCTTTAAAGTAAGCCTAAAAATGTGTTTATATTCGACTTGTTTAGAATACGAACAAAACTGAACCGAGTTTTTAAGCCTGAGCTAAACTTAAACTACTCAGCTCACATAACAGAACTAATGGGCCGGTTGCTCGCTTGTGTCCCATTTTGGGCCGTTAATAAGTGTTTGCAACTAATACACCGTATTTATCAATGATACCGCTCAGGCCCATATAAAAGATGGCCCATATAAAAGATGGCAGCCCATTTAAATAGCCCATATTCATTGCTTCTGCAATTAAGTCGTATGGTCCATTACGCCTGATCATGTTGAAATTTACTGGGCAGAAACTATATAAACCGTAAATTATCGTCGAATACAAATTAATACCGCTTCTAAGATTCATCATGTTGATGTGATCAACGTTGAGTAATTACTTTTTTTTTTATCCACAGAAACGATTAGAAGTATGATTAATTGGAAACTATCTCCTCGATTTGTGAGATGTAATTTGTTAGGCCATGTTTATCAAGGGATACTCGGGATACTCGAAATACTAATATTTTATTCTCCTCTTTCCGCCACATCATCCTAGGATCTCATTCTTATTTTTCCCACTTTATCAATAACATCTATAGTATCCCAAAATCCATCTTTTCCTATCAATTCAATTTACAATTATACCCCTCTCCCATAATTATTTCCATCCTTTACTAGCAAACCAATTTACTATTATACCCCTCTCAACTCATTTTCTTCAATCTAGCTTAATTTATAATATTAATTTTCCGTTACACAATATTATTCATAAATTAATATTATTTATTAAACTAAATCGATGACTATATATTTACTTAAAATATAAATTTCATTTAAATAAGAGGAAATACATTGATTACTTCAAAAGAAATTACGCTACGGAAAATACATAAGCTTAAATTCCAACTTAACAAACATAATACTAAACTAAAAAACCATTAATTATCTCCCACATTGGACCTGAATTTCTCCCAAATGTGTTCCTTCAAGTCTTCTCTAAGACGACGGTGTGTGACAGTATCACGTAGTTCATTCCTGGCTTGTATATAATCTCGTATAACGTTGGGAGTCCTAGTCGGCTGCGTCCAAGTAGAGTTCTCCACCGGGATAGGTTCACCACTTATGCCTTCTTCAAACTGCGGAATCTCGTATCCATGGTGGCTATAGTCTTCTCGCTCATCCTCTACGATCATGTTGTGCAAAATGATGCATGCTCGCATTATCTTCCCGAGCATGACTGGATCCCAAGATAGTGCTGGGTTGCGAATGATTGCAAAACGAGATTGTAGCACTCCAAATGCTCTTTCCACATCTTTCCGAACGGAAGCAACTTGTTCAGCAAATAATTTCATTTTGACTCCCTGAGGAGACTTCGGTGACTTCACAAATGTAGCCCATTCCGGGTAAATCCCATCGGTTAGATAGTACCCCATGCGATACTCATGTCCTCCAACGGTGAAATTAACGGTTGGAGCTCGACCTTGCACAACATCATCAAAAACAGGGGAACGATCAAGAACGTTAATATCATTATTAGTACCTGGGACGCCGAAGAAAGCATGCCAGATCCATAGGTCATATGATGCAACCGCCTCAAGTATAATCGTTGGGTGATCATGATCTCCACGAGCAAATTGACCTTTCCATGCAGTCGGGCAATTCTTCCATGCCCAATGCATACAATCAATGCTACCCAACATCCCTGGGAAGCCACGAGACTCCCCCACGCTTAATAATCGTTGGATGTCTACTGCATTTGGTCGACGAAGATACTTGTCTCCAAAAAATTGGATGATGCCATCAACAAAATGTGATAAGCACAATCTAGCCGTGCTCCCCGATAGACGAAGGTACTCGTCACAAGCATCAGCAGCAAGGCCATAGGACAACATCCGAATTGCACTTGTAATTTTCTGCAAAGCAGAAATGCCCATCCGGCCCGTGCAATCCGGTCGTTGTTGAAAGTACACCATTTCTGTCTCCAATCGTTGAGCAATGCGATTGAAGACCCCCTTACGCATTCTGAATCGTCGGCGAAACACTTCATCTGGGTATGTTGCCACCTCCGAGAAGTAATCGTTGGACAATTGAGCAAAGCCTCTCTCCCTCCCTCTTTCAATGTGGGTTCGACGACGTCTCCTTCGAGAACTTTCAGGTTGTTGGTATGGTTGCAGAAGAGCAGTAGCTGTAGCTTCCCATTCGGCAAAAGCTGCTTGTAGCTCGCTCATGCCATCATCGGAGCTACTACTTGAAAGGAAGGGGTTTGTGTTTGACGAATTGGAGTCGGATCCAGACATTGTTGGGGATTATGAGGAATAAGTGTGGTTAGGAATGTGTTTGGTGTGCCTCTTCTGCAATGCAAGTAGTCAACTTATATAGAATGGATTTGTCAATAGGACACCAAAATATCACATGATGGCTTTACAAATATGATTCCTAAAGACAAAGATAGATTTGGCAAGTCGATGGCAGAAGGGACAACGAAATATCACATGCAAGCTTTTCAGAAAACTCTTCCCAAAGCTCACTCTTTTCAGAAAACTCTTCCCAAAGTTCACCCTTTTCAGAAACCTCTTCCCAAAGCTCTAGCTAATCACATGCAAGCTTAAATTTCTTAACTAAACATACATTACAAGTACGGAAGGTGCATTACAGAATACGAAACATGCATTACGGAATAGGTAACATGCATTACATAAAATAGGAAACATGCATTACATCGAATATGAGACTTGCATTACGGAATATTAAACATGCACTACAGAATAGGAAACATGCACTACATAGAAAATCCTTCTTCTAATGGTTAATATTGATCAGAAAGCTCCTTGAATAACCCCATCTTGAGCTTTTCAGCCTCCGGTGGAAGATTTGGAGTTTGCATCAGGTTGTTAAGCAACTCTATCTTCCTCACTCGCGTCATGCCATCAATTTCCAGCTTCTTCACTCTCTCATACCCTTGCACCTTTTCTCTCTTACGAGTCTCCTTAGCAAGCTGCAACTCATACATTCGGTTGAAGTTGTCAACCTTGGCTTTCTCCATTTGTTCGGCAAGCTCGTGGGCTTCTACCTGATCAGATGACATTGCCTCCTTCCCCTTTCTTTTAGACTTCTTGATGCCCATGGGGCGCTCTATGAGGTTGACACTAAAGACACTCGTAGGAGTATCTGAACGTGGGGTATCCCCTCCATCGGTTGATCGAGATCTTTTGGAGCTACCAGTGCTTGCATTGTAGCGACTGATTTTATCTAAATAATCAACACTCCACTTGGGCTCATCACGCAATGCAAGCCATGCATGCTCTTCTTTGAACTTCTTCCCATCACTCTTCGAAGCAAAAAGTTCATGTGCCCTCATCATAACATCCTTCTCTGCCTCACCAGATGCTCACAAACGACTTGCTTCCTGAAAACAACCAACAAACTTCGAAACATTTGAGTTAACTTTTTGCCACCTAGCCTTACATCTCGTGGGGTCTCTTGCCACTTGGTTTGGTTTCCTATATTTCTCATAGAATGCTGCAATTCTGCCCCAAAATGCATGTGCATCTTGGTCGGTGTTCACGATCGCGTCGGTGGAAATATTGATCCAGCAGCTGACAAGGAGATTGTCGTCGTCAACACTCCAGTAGGTTCGACCTAAACGAACTTCATCACCACCTTCAGCTCCTTCGTCACGAGCTGCACCCCGAGCACCAGCACGACCTCGACCACGAGCACGAGCACGACCCCGACCACGAGAGCCTCCGCTACCACCTGTTGGGATCTCAACGACACTTGGTTGGGTGCTATATGTTGGGACCGTCTGCGAAAATTGAGCATTTGCACTTCCATCAGTGCCGGGGGTAAAATTTTGTGGGTTTGAAGTGAGCACTTGCTCGTAATAGCTCAAATCATAATCAGAAGAAAGAGACATGTTCCCCAAGCTGGAAAAGAACACATTTTCGGATTGATTTTGGGAAGGATCCATTATGAACAAGTAGAGGAAGAAGTGAAGTGTGGGTTGTAATGCTACTGATTATATGTATTTATAGCCAAACTTCATAGAAACCTCACATATTTTCTAATGTTTAAACTTGAAAAATCTGAACCAAACTGATTAGACTACACAATGCAAAGATCAAACTACTCAATGTATCAATAGGAGACCATGCATGCTATTCTATATGACAAGTCACTTCATAAAAACATCAATTTCTACCATATTTTTACATGAATCATAAAAATTATTATATACTATCACATATTATATATTTTTTTAAACAATTATAAATTCTTCAAATGATAATAAATTATTACTAATGAAGTATAATGATCATATTATTTAAGGTATTATTACATGTAATTGTATTTGAAAAAAAAATATTTTTTTCAAAATACAATAAAACATATTCAAAGTTGATGTCTATGTGTAGAGAAAAATGAATCTAGTATTTTGGTATAATTTTTTTTTTTAAAAAAAAACATTTTCATTGTCAAAAATCACATTTTGTAATTGTAAATTATAAATGGAAGGTTTAATATGGACCGTCGATTTCTTTTCATCACACCCGTCCATTCGACGACTTATCCATGCTTGACACGTGTCCTCTATCCTTGCCCATTGCGCCAGCTTTCTTCACGTTTCACCTGGGAAATTTGGAAAATGAAGAAAGTGATGTCCATGGGGGCCCACAAATGAGATACTTGTAGGAATACTATCTCAAGTATCAAAAATAGGGATACTTGTTGTCCATCCCATATTATAATGTTAAAATGTTCAAGTATCCCCCCTCAAGAATCCTGTTAAAGATGCCCTTATATATCTGTTCAAACTATAATTTGAGATATATTTTTACGGTTTTTCTATTGTGTTTTCTAAATGCATAACATAAAAATATTTTATTGGAAAATAAAAAACTCTGAATGAAAATAGGTAAATCCCGTAATTTAATTTAAAAATGGCTAAATATGATGTATTTAGAAAAAAATATTTTCTAATTGGACTTCTTATCTCGGACCCTTGGAATACCGGATATAAAAACCAATATTTTTAATACTTTCTAAAAAAAATTTATGCACCTGAAGTAAAATTTTAAATAAAAAAAAATCCGGACTTTTTTTATATCCCTTACCGGACGGTGCAGGTTCCGCAGTTCCGCCATTGAAACACATGGAAGAACCCAGAAAAAGTCCAAACATAGGGTGGTGCTCCGGTGCTCCCACGCCTAACTAGTACTTTTTTTTTTTAAATCATAAAACAATATTTTAAAAAAATGTTTTAATTTCAATATTTTACGTATATTTTTTTGTCTTAGTTATTAAAACCTTCTCTCCCTTTTGACCGACTCAGTGGAAGGGAATGGAATCATATGCTCCCAAATGAAATCCTTGTTCATGCATCAAACATGATCTTCTTTTTTTAAATGCCCGTTTCCTTTTATTATTATTATTATTATTTTTTTATAATAATAAAATATTATTATTATAAAGATGACTTACATAAAGTTGGTTGGAAGTCTCGTAACAAATTGGGTTTCAACGCCTTTTTAAATAGTGAAACCAACTCTATGAAAAACAAAATCGTTGTTAACAAACCCCGTACCATGACTTTTCGTAACCAACTGAACCCGCTTCAAAAAAACCAATAGCCTTATCTCCCAATTCCCCCAAAGTAGAAAACGCAAATGTCATTAAGCAATACCCCTTAGCAGCACAAATATCGGCGTACTTCTTCTCCTTCATTTCCGCGGCTTGAGAGACCAACTTGCCTGGTAAAAAGGAATCATTGGCTCTAGTTATTATTATTATTATTATTTTTATTTTTATTATTATTATTATTATAAAATGAACATATTTACAAGAAATTAGTAGGCACCCGAGATACTATCTGGGCACCCACTCCTTTAGCGATAACAAAACTAAGTCTAGTAAAAATATAAGCGGCAGCACGAGCCCCAGCATCCTGAGATACCGAAAATTTCTGAATCCGCTTCAGCAAAGCAACTGCATCCGTATCTAACTCCCCCAACGAAGAGAAGGAGAAGGGTAAGAAGCCATAACCAGCCGCCATGCACAAATCTCGATACTTCACACACTTACGCTGAGCAGCAGTAACAACAGCGCGACCTGGCACAAAGTCAGTCATCCCAGACTGAGTCAAGGGGGAGGATCCCGTCAGATTGACACACACATCCCGCCCTCTGTCCCAGGAATAAAGGAGCAAATCCGTCGGACGAAGGGGCTTACCATGCCCATCAACCAAGCCGATATCGACCTCCTTACCAGTAGAAATCCCTGCCCTATAGCAGATATCCAATAAAGTGTCGCGCACGAGGTTATGTCGATGTTTAATGCCCACGGAGCCTGCGCAGGACACGGCATGGTCACCGTAGACATCACCATCAAAGACCCGAGAACAAGCGGGACAAGGCCTGGACACCGTGAACAATGGAACCCCCAGTCGATAGCTAAGCACACTACGATAGGTCCTTCCATTCATAGTCTGACCCAACCCAGTAATAGGAACTGCACGCAACCAATCAGATGAGTGAGCACCCTGCTGAGACTTCCATAATGCCACCTGTCGCGGAGTCAATGAGAAAACAGAGTCTGATGTAGCAGCAACCTTTGCGAAATATATATCTGCCAGTTTCTTCATAAGTTTAGGGGCAGCGATTTCACTAGGATTGCGTAGAAGATCAGAACTCGTGATCTCATTAAAAGAACGACAAGCATCATCAAAAGTAGGGCCAGCAGCAATGATACTAGAAGGACGTAGGAGCTTAGCCTGCAACTCGGCAGATTGCAAATGGGACGCCAAAAAATCATAATGTAGGACATCCCCAACAGCATATACTCCGAGCCCACCAAAATGAAAAGGGAGGGTGGCGAGCCTCCACTGCCAATCTCCAAAACCAGGCCCAGATGCAGTGACAATACGTTCCAAGCTGGAACGGAGTGCCACATCAAAAGAAAGTTGCGCCGACCCAAAGACACGTGGGGAATAAGTACGCAAAGCAAAGTAAAGTTTAGAAATACCCGTACAAGCCCGGAGCAGAAGCAACTCGCACTGTGGGTCATCAATCCTCGCGACAGAATCCATAAGCTCTATGGTACTAGTCACTCTCCTCGCCACAAGATCGCTGCTGAAGACTGGGCATACGCTGACAGGCCCACCCAGAACTTTGACACCACGCGATGGCCGAGCAATAGAAGGGGGGAAAACACCAGGAAGCCAACTCCTAGGGTCTTCTGTAGGCCAAAAAACCCCAGTCTTATCCACATTAAGATGAAGGCCAAAGCGGGGACCATCTTCCATAATCAGATCCAAGACCTTCCCCACAACCAAAGTGTCCCCAACAATAGTGCCATCATATAAGTACCAAGCCTGCAGACTCAGGTCAAAAGAATCTTTGATCTTGCAAACCAAAGGATGCAACACCAAGGCAAAAAGTAGAGGGCCTAAAGGATCGCCTTGCTGAACCCCTTGACAAGACCATAAGCTATGCTCCCCATAATACAGTCGGGCAGGACTAGAGTAACAAAACTCCACCCATCGAGAAAGAACCGGGCAGTGACGGCGAACTTCCTGTAACATGGTCACACGATCAACTAAGTTGAAAGCATTCTGGAAGTCGACCAACAACATGGAAAGACCCTCCTCACCACCACGAGCCTCAACAAATCGATTCAAAGCATGCAGAATAGCCTCTCCTCCACCAGATACCCCGACCCCAAACTGAAGGCCTGAAAAATAACCAGACAAAGAAGGGCCGACTAAACAAGCACCAACCTTAGAGACAAGGCGTCTCCAAATAGTGCCAACAGCAATAGGACGTATACCGCCCCCTGGTTTAACCAGTGGCGTGAGCGGGGCACTAGCAATATACTCACCCAGAGCCTGCGAACACCGGCCCTCAAGGAAAA
Source organism: Persicaria tinctoria (assembly GCA_037127255.1). NCBI lineage: Eukaryota > Viridiplantae > Streptophyta > Magnoliopsida > Caryophyllales > Polygonaceae > Persicaria > Persicaria tinctoria. The sequence goes on from JBANSL010000015.1 coordinate 1,314,328, forward strand.
GATTAACCACCCGAGTAATAGAGTCGATCAAATCATCTGAAACAGCAACAGCAGCTCCACCCAAACAATCCAAAAGATGCTGAGCACGAAACCCATCCCTCCCACATGACGTGCCACGCGGGAAGCTCCGAATCATATCCAAAACACCGGTCAAAGAGGCAACAAGAGGATGGTGATCCATAGGCAAAGGCGGCAAGTTGGGAGATGGGGCAGTGGGGTGCTTATCCCGCAGAGCCGCAAGAGTGGAATCAGAATAAGGAGCAATACCTGATGAAGAAAGCACCCGAACAACGGCAGTGTAGTGACCATCACAAATCTTCCTCCGACATTGCCAGAGGTTATGCTCACTCAAATCAAGATCCTCATCCACACTAAAAGAAGGGGGAACCTCAGCTAAAGTCTCTTGTACAAGCTGCAAACTGCCACCAGGCACACCCCAAACACGAATAGCACTGGCAATACTCTCCTCTTGCCGCTGACGCTTGACAGCAGTCCTACACTCTAGATTACTCCTCGGGGAGAAAGTCTTAAGTATACAAAGAGGAGTCACAAGCAAGCGAATCCAACAAGAGAGGTCACCAGGAGAATCGGCCACGGCATCTAGTGCCCCCTTTAGAACCCGAGAAAAACCTAAGCGGCACTTAGGAGGGATGAATCTCACAGTGCATAACCCCATAGAGAATAAATGGTCAAGCGAAGATATAGACAAACCAACAGACACAACCTCAACATCAGACAAAGGAACCGCTGGAGACGGAGCTGGAGGTCTAGGAATATCGTAAATAATAAAGCGAACAAGGCCATCACCATAGTCTGGAGGTGCCACAGAATTGTCCTGACTATGCCGACACCGAGCACGGAAGGTATGAGTTTTAAAGCAAACCCCACATAACCAAACCCCCATACGCTTCAAAGTTATCTCAGCATCACAATAAATAGCAAAACTATCGGAAAGAGTTTGACGGGTAAGTGCCTGAGCATCACCACTACAATGTCGATCACGAAGATGTCTGAGCATGGAGGTTTTAACAAGACCTCTACCACCACCATCAAGACACCCACAAAGACCCACGAAAGGACAATGATACCGAACAAGATCCGGCATGATAGTATGAACTACAAAATTGAGTAAGTCACATCGCAAACCGGCAATCAAGATTGTAACACATTTAGAAATGAATAGAATGGTCACCTCCACTCCAAATAACAAGCAATTAAACACCAATTAGCAAACATGTAGCCCCGGCAAGTCACAGTCATTAATTAGCAAACATGTAGACTTGACAATTCACACCAAATACCAGCAAATTAACGGCATCCAATTCGCAACACAAACCCGGTACGTAGCAGCCACCTCAGCAATTAGCAATCAAATGCAATTAACAAAGCTCCCCCAGCCGGTGTACTCAGATCAAACAACGGTGATCAAGAGCGAACAGTACAGACCAAACACTACACCACCGAACAAGACCGCGAGAGGAGAAACAAACCTGAAGAAGCCACCGGGGAGGGTGGCGCCACCAGCTACGAGACGCATTCACCGGAGGAGACGCCTAGGAAGGCGCCGGGAGGCTGCCCACTGCCATAGCCGGACCTGGCCGGAAGGACGATCGCAATCGCTTTGCCCTAACAGAGCGTGACAATGGATTATTATTATTATTATTATTATTATTATTATTATTATTATTATTATTATTATTATTATTATTATTATTATTATAGTAATAATAAAAGTTTACAAAGAATTAGTGGGGAGCCGAGAAACAATCTGGGCCCCCACTCCTTTAGCAATAGAAAACCCCACCCTAGTGAAAATATGAGCTGTGTTATGAGCTCCTATATCGTGAGCTGCGTTATTATTATTATTATTATTATTATTATTATTATTATACTCCGTAGTATGTACTACCTTCGTTCGACAAAATATGTCATTTACTATTCACGCACGCTTCTTTAGAAAGATAAAAACTATATAAAATATTCATTTTTATAAATATTTTTAACAAGTTTATATTTATTAATAATAGCTACAAAATTGTTAAAAAAATTATTAAAAAAGTAGAAATTTTATATAGTTTTTATCTCCTAAAAAAACGTACGTAAATAGTAAAGTGGCATATTTCACCGAACGGAAGTAATATTTCATTTTACAAAAGTAATATGACTAATATCAATCCCACTTCCACAAGTACCTATATAAATAATCTTAATCATCACCCTCATCATCATAATTATTGGTAGTGAGCCAATGTTCTTATTTTACAATTGAAATAATTGGTGAAATAAAAGAATTTTTTCCTTCTTATTACTTATTACACTAATACATGCTATGTCTTATTATTTTCCTAGGCGCAAGAAAATAAAATAAAAACTAAAATATATCCATCCTCCTCCTTGAATTGGTAAATAAAAAGCGATCATTCCGGGGTTTGAACCGGGAACCTCTAGATACTACTCATACGTATGTCCTTTCCAGTGAGCCATTCCGGAATGGTTTATCCATCCTCCTCCAGGTGATATTACATCAACAACAATCTTAAATCTTAATAGTGGCGGATCAAAAAATTAATTTATTTAGGAGTTGGTTTTTTGAAGATTTTTTTTAATAAAAATTTATTTATTTAGGAGTTAGTTCTTTTAGATTTTTTTTATATGTATATAAAAAAAAATTATTCCTTAAATATATTGGGAAAATCCTTAATTTTTTTATTTAAATTTTCATTTTTAGTAGAAAAAATTAATAAAAAAAAATTATCAAAAAAAAAAAAAAAACTTAAAGTTGTTTAAACCGATGGCCTCAATGTTTAAATACCCAGTACTCGTTACCAACTAAACTAAGTAATCTTTTATAAAATTAAAAAAAATGAAGACTGCTCGATAATGAAGACGATAAAAGATACTATGTTCAATTAATCTAAACCATTATCAGTTTATCACATAACTAAAATAGTTTTTATTAACTATATGGTACTATTGTCAACATATTATATTTTTTAAAATAATTAATTACGCATTCTCTTAACCATTGAACTAAGTTATCTATTGAAATATTTAAACTCTATTAATGATTATTATATTTAGACCAACATGCTAGTTATCCGGAGTTTAAAATTAATATTTTTGATTGAATCAAAGTGGCAAATATTTTAACCCAATAGTTTTGGGTGTCATTTGTCAAAGATGCTCAATGTTCAAAGAATCCACTTTTAAATATAAAGAGTGGCTGGGGACAAACAACTTATAATCTATAAGTTAAGAATCTATTTATTAAGAGGGGGCTCAGTCTAAGGAATAATCCAATTTGAACAAATACATGTAAAGGAGTTTCATATTTAATACTTCCTCCGTTCAACAAAACTTGACGTTTTACTATTCATGCACGCTTTTTTAGGAGCTAAAAACTATATAAAATATCGACTTTTTAAATAATTTTTTTTAACAATTTCGTTAATAAGTACAAACTTGTTAAAAAAAAATGAATATTTTATATAGTTTTTATCATTCTAAAAAAGCGTGTGTGAATAGTAAACGACAAGTTTTGTTGAACGGAGTGAGTAATAAATAATAATAATACATGTAAAGGAGAAAAAAAAAATCAAAGCCAAATACAGTGGATTGATGAGCTAACCCTAAATCCCTATTTAACAAAATTGTCTCCAATTTGGTGATAACAAAGACACAATAAAAAGGAGTGGAATAAAGGTGGTGGGAAAATCATATGAAAATGACCTCTATGAGTGTCTTGTTATGAGAATAACAATATTCAAAGAAAGCAACCAAGATAGTGCACTATAAGACAAGCTCCACTTGAAGACAATAGGAAGAAATAAAGAAATAAAATAAATGCAAAAGGGGCCATAGAGAATTAAAGGCCAATTAGAAGAAGAAAACAAAAACATGTACATTGGTGATTAGTCATTACCCACCAACCAGACTTGAATTTAATTCAAGAGGAAGAATCCACTACTACTCAATTAGGTTTAGAAGTGGGGAGAAAGTGACATTTTGCAAATTTATTTTGTTTAAGCAAAGTAGGATTTGAGATCACCAAAGTGGGTTTATTGAATAATCCACATGTGATTAGTGTCATTTAGGATTTTTTTAGTACCAGGAATCAGGAAAGGAATTTGATTCTCTAAACACGTCTAGAGAAAGCGAGAGATCGGATAAGCCGGTAGATAGACTAACTATTATATACAAAATAGAAGCAAATGTCAAACAGAAAATTACACTAAGTAAATGACATAAAAGAAAATTGAAAAAGACTGCACGGATCACATGTTGCATTTTTTGTGTTACACTTCTTAAATTTAATCTAAATTATGAATTAAATTATTATATGACATCTTAGGTTTAAACATATTTATAAATCCTAAGTAGTTATAGCAAAAAAATAAAATGTTTGCATATATATTTTAATATTTTAGCTTCTTAGGGTTTATGCACATAATCATAGAGTATCCTTTTTATAAGAGGCTAAAAATTATAAAAATGACAGTTGAAAAAGAAATGTAAGAGCTATGATATACTGTAAACCAACCACAAGTCAGCAGGACAAACAATCGACCGGCCAAAAGAAAGACGCACACAGATAACTCTAGAAATCGGCCAAAAAAACATACTTGTTGGAAGTTTTATGTATATTGTGTGACACAATGCAAAACTTGCACTTTTTATACACATCAACCACCATCCAAAGAAATGACAGCTTCCTCAAGCTCTTTTGCTGGCATCCAAAGCACTCTAAATTGACATGACAAGGGTTTTTATCAAAAGACACGGTTGAATTGATTCTCATGATAAAACTATAGAGAAGATAAGATATTCGAGGTCGTTAGGTCGATACCGAGCATGACTAGATGGGGTGAATAAGGGATGTCGACTTAGGTATTAATCTTCGAATAAACGCGTAAACCGAATGGTACATCCATGTAAAGGGACCCAACACGATTGACATCAATGACTTGTGTAAACTAAGCCTAAGATAAAAAGGACCCATGAATGTTCTAGCCATAGTTCTCTTATCTTCCGAGCTGTCGTGGAGTCGGAATTCAAACCATAGTTCATGAAAGAGGCTAAAATTAGGGCAACAGTAAATTTTGATTCAGAATCCATGTTGTATAATTAGCACTTACACAGCAATAGGCCAATTACACAATATAAACCATTAAACCCTATTGACCACCCAAGAAAGGAAGCAACAAAACCCCACCTAAACCATCATCTGCATACATTGATGATATTACCTTAGTTTCGATTCTGCCTTACCAATTGACACCAACCAACTTCAACACGAAGCCCCAAGGAAGACGACGACTGAAACACAACCAAAGACTGCAGAACAACCGAAAACATTCACTGCGACTCCTAATAGTATCATACAAAACTTACAACTACACATCTTTTAAGCCCTTAAAGACTCGAAAAAGGAAGAACCCAAAGTGGAAAAGGTTATGTTTTTTTTAGTCTTTTCCTTGTCTAAGTATATAGAACTTCTATAGGTAAGATAGGTTAAAGGGTGATCATAATAGTATACTAGAAGCAATGGAGACTATCAACAGTTCAAACTCACAAGGCTTCGGCATCCCTTTCTTCGGTATCTTGGCTTGGCTTCACAAAGCTCTTGATCTTTTCCTTTAGGACTTGGAAGTGGTCATTGTTAGGCAAGAAGTAGAACCCAATCGTCGCCTGTTCTAAGTAGAGCAGTTCAACATCATGACCCGACTTCTTAAGCCCTTCGGTGTATTCCAACTGCCAATCCTGAGAAAGATCAAACCCGGCAACAACCACAAGGCTCTTTGGGAAATCCAGCCCTTCTATGTTCTTACTCCTGGGACCGAAAATGTTACATGCTGGATGATCTCTGTCTTCTCCATCAGGGAGGTAAGCCCTCCAATACCAGTCGCGATCCTGGACTGTCATGAAGTACTTACCGTCTAATCTCTTCTCTGTTTCAGTCCTCTTCTGGCCACCAAACATGGGGTGTAGCAGAATGTTTCCCAATATCTTGATCCCTGCTTCGGCTGCTTGAACAGCAGCATGGTGCGCAATGTTACCACCGGAGCTATCACCAGCCAAATACATATGAACCTTTGAGTCCTTCCCACTCTGGAGCCACGGCCTTGTGCTGGCCCATTTGACAGCGGACCATCCATCGTCATAAGCACATGGGTACCTGTTCTCTGGTGATCGCCTGTAATTCACCGAAACCACAACAGCTTTGCAAATCTGGACTAACCGACGACACCATGTGTCGTAAATGGCGCTGTTGGCAGAGGAGTGGGTGAAGCTACCACCATGGAAGTAGATGATCACAGGCACCACATCTTCAGTGCTCAACGGCTTCTCAAGCTCGACAAAACCCACCTGAGATTCATCTCCAGGAGCCGGCTTGAAAACCCGATTGAGTATATTAGAGGACTTGTCAATTATGTCAAAGGAGTAAACTCCATCAACTGGATTGGTGTTTGGAGGGACCTTCCTCTCAAGAAACTCATCTAAATGCCGGTCAAATGTGCCATCAGGGCGGCGCAACAGATTATAAGATACCTTGAAGTTGGAGATGAGGATGAATGTGTTCAGTGGAACAACTCTCTGCAAATCAAGAAGAGCAACTCCATGAGAGATCGGGATTTGAAGTCAACAATCTTAGCAAGGCAATTAGACAGGAATAGAAGCATAAGACAGGAAAATCTGAACAATCAAAATAGGGTTTACTCAACATAAAAAGTGGGGCTCTGGATTTAAAGCTGAAATTTTGGAATGAAAAATACCCAATTCATCATTTCCCCTAAAATAAATGAACACCTATTAACAAGCTTGACTTTTCCTAGCAACATAGTTTAGGTTTAGAACCAGAAATGGAATTTTGTTACAAGTGCCCAACAAGAAAATCAAATGGATGAAGACCAATAGATCAAATCACACAAGAAAATAAGTGATGGCAACCAAAAAATTACTAAAATTACCGACAAATCAAAGCTGAATTGGAAAACCTAGATTGGGCAGGAAATTCAACTGAAAAGGGTTGGGTGGGGGGTGGGGGTGGGGTTGGGTTGTAGTTTGATGAGAGAATTGAATTCCAGGAGCTTAATCCAAACCAGATCTTGTAAACAAAATAAAGCCCTAAAATTCCAGTGATGGCAACAAGATCATGAATCAATCTTTCACATTTAATACCCAAAACTGGGACACAAAAGACTAAACAAAAATAGCAAAAAAAAGGGGGGAAAAACACCCACCAAATCATGTGTCTTATTAAGAACCTGAAAAGAAAAGCAAAAGGAGGAGAGGGGTAGGGGACAAACCTTGCATTCATTGGGGTTGATTTCATTGCTACCCGCCATAAGATCTTCACTCCCAAAAACAACAAAGGAAGAAGAGAGATAAGAGATTGCAACTAAAGCCTGGAGAAGGGGTTTTGATGACCTCCTTGACAGAAACTCATAATAACCCAAAACCCAGATCAGAAAGCCACACAATCGCCCCTTTCAGCCACAAACAAGCCCTATTTCACACCTCAGGTTGGTTCCAGTTTCTGGGTTTCGTTGGGATTGATCTCTCTCAAAGACGATTGAGTGAGGGTTTTATATTGGGGTTTTTTGGGTTGCACGATTAAAGCAATCGGAGGCTAAAAAGTGAGTAAGATTGGAGAATCCAGAAGAAACAAAGAACTAGGGAGGGAGGGGGTGTGGATGGGGACGAAATGAACTGACGAATTGGGCGATAAGAGGGGAGAGAGAGAGAGGGCGGAGTCAAATTGTGGGAGGTGGAGCGACGGGGAACGGAGATGCTAGTGACGACAAAACGGGGAGCCCCAAATATACAGTGCTTCACAGGTGGGTCCCTTTACTTTTTAAAAAATTTATATTTGCGGTTTATATTTAAGGCCTTGTTTGGCTGTACTTTTCAAAAGCAAAGCTTTTCCCGGCTTTCAATGTTTTGTTTTTTTTTGCTAATTTATATTTTTACTTGTTTTTTTTTTATTAGGTTATATTTTTACTTGTGATGTATTGTATCACATCTGATAATTTTTGTCTTTTGATTTGTTGAAGGGATCAAGTTGTGTGTTGTCTAATCTTCTCGAATATTTTCATGCATAAAAAAAATTTCAAGGTAGATTATAATTTTGAGTGAAATTTTTAGGTAGATTATAATTTTAAGCTATATTAATCATTGATTTATTAAAGGAAAAAAAAATGAAATAATGTTTGCGTGGGAATGAAAAGTCTGAAATTGATTTTGGAGTTTGTTGGGTTTCTTGTGAGTGGAAATTGAATTGATTCTCATAGATGAAGATTTTTGTTTTTGTTTTTGTTTTAGTGTATCCATTTTATTTGATTTGTTCATTGTCTTCTTCTCCTCTTTCCTCACCTATGAATGCATACACATTTAGAGTTTGAGTTTGCATCTTAGATTAGTAGATGATTGAAACTCGTGAAAACGAAGCATATTCATTTCGTTCTTCAGCTCAAAACGCTAGATTCACCTGTTTTGAGTTTTGAGTTGATTGAAGAAAGGAGTGGTTTAGTGATGGGTTTGCGAATTAGGGTAAGTTCTTCGTGCATAGACAAAAGAGTGAAGCACGAGAAGCAGGGTGAAGTCAAAGCTAGAAATAGCAATACCCTATGTTAAGACTTTTGTTAGTCGAGAGGTGTGCATAGTTTTTCGCGGGAGACTAGACAATCGATCAGTGCAAGCCCGAAATTTCAACCAAGCATCGAGCATAAGGAAAGATTGTTCATCCTAAACCGATTGTTGATCACAACATGGTTCTCGTCCATCACACAATTATCGTTCACATGGTAAAAATAAAAAAGATTCTTCATCTTAAAACGATTGAATATAAATCCTTATTTAACGGGATATTTTTTTTCTCATAAAAATGTGGCGAGGCGGTATAAATATATGGCTTTAGATTGACAGGCGGTATAAATATACTTATTCTAGATCTCTTTTGACTATTTGGAATATTGAGAGAGAAAAAATGTAAAAAAGGGAAATATTAGAATGCATAAATTAAATACATTACGAATCGTTTTAGGACACCACATCAATATAAATACGGTGCACATCGATATGAACGATGTGGCGCCCTAAATCCTTATTTGCTTTCGATTTTTAATGTCTACTTCCACGTACCATAATTCGGGATTTACGATATATCTAACAACACTCATTATGTTAGAAATACTATTCATCATACATTATCTGGTCCTTGAGATGCCGACTATACATTGACAATCATGATACATTATCGACCAAAAACATAAAACAAATATAAAGGCGCGAAATTAGGCCTAACACGCAATACAACAAAAGTAATCAACTAATATTTATTAATCATTATAAGAGCAATTTTGTAAAGTGTATGACAAAATAACTAAAATAACAAGTATTTTTTAACAAAATTTACATAGTAAAATGACATGTTTTAATTAACGGAGGAAGTCTGTATTTTAAAAAGAAAAAAAAAAGTGAAAGAGAGGGTTCCAGCGTGCGGCCGACGCCAAAGGTTGGGCTCCCCTTTGCGCTTAACCTTTTTTGGGGTTGCAGAATATAGTTTGACGTAAATACCCCTAAATGCCCCTCCTAATTACGGAGGACAATTTTGTCAGTTGGTGAGAAGTAGACACGTAGTTTGTCATATTTTGGAAAACGCGTGACGGTATGTCCTTCGTCGGAACATGTCCATATCATCTGCCTTTGTTTCAAGGATCAAATCTCGAAAAGCACCCTTTAATTTGCGTTAATTGCTCAAAAGTGCACATCAAATAAAAAGTTATTGAGTATGACAAAATTGTCTTATCTCTCACTAACCCAATTGTACAAGAATACTTATCAAACTCCTTATCAAATAGACTATAAATCTTAATTTCACTCACATTCTCTAATAATGGAATCTGACTTGAGCATTAGAGGATCTTCCGGAGAGACAAGTCTCATCCTGACCTCATTTAGGGTTCAGATTTTGGTCTCGATCATTATCCTCCTTTAATAATCTTTGTGTGGATTTTTCCAATACAGTTATAGAAAATCACTCATTTAAGTATAATCATCTACAACTACTTGGAATGGTTTTAAATAAAATCATCAAGGTTATTTCTGTTATGAGATAACATTTTTTTGTTTAATTTCAAATAGATAGTAATCTAGATCGAGTTCCTCTTTTCGTCATTGTTTTCATCCTATTGATTGATTAATTTCAAATCGCAAGATGAGGCCATATATGAGATCACCATTTTTGAAAAGCCCTTTTCCTCTTGAAACGATTGATATGGTTTTAGTAAGACTCTCAATCATAACAGTTTGTAAATATTTAATTTGGAATCTTTTATATAATTTATTAAAAATTATCTTGCCAACAAGGCAACAACACTCTTATCGCCTAACCAATAACACTTCCCGAATTATAAACTTTGCAGCATTCTCTTTTATTTAGGTTATTTTACATATATAAACTATTATTTATTCCAACCAAGTTTTGTTTTATACTTGACGACTCACACTCATATACTCCCTCCGTTCCACAATACATGGTCTTTTAGTTTTGGGCACGCTTTTTAATGAGCGCAAAACTCTATAAAATATTATTTTTTTAGTTAATTTTTTTATATAATTTGATACTTATTGGTAATAAATATCAAATTATATAAAAAAATTAATTAAAAAAATAATATTTTATAGTGTTTTTCGCTCATTAAAAAGCGTGTCTAAAACTAAAAGGACATGTATTGTGGAACGGAGGGAGTATTTCACTAATTAATAAGAATATAAATGTTTGAATATCGACGAGAATTTTAATAATTAAAGATATTTCACCTTTTCTTTATGTTTTAATAAGAACAAAATTGGTCATAAAAAAAGGAATAAAATGGGTGTAACGATAAATTAAAAATAACATATGAATAAATATTCATTAAATATAAATAGATATTTTTATTAAATATAAATAAATTAAAATGCAATTAGCCAAAAAAAGAGGTGGGTCCGCGGGTTTGTCAAGTTGCCCTAAAATGAATGAAACTCTTTGGATTTGTCATATCCTAAAGCCGTTACGGAGTATACGGGAACGGGGCTGCTTCTCTGCCGCAAACGTACCACGGACAGGTGGCAACCCTTCGCCACTCATTTGTCTTGGTCCCCACCTCCTTCACTACGCCGTACGTATTATTATTATTATTATTATTATTATTATTATTATATATAAAGTTTTTACATGAAATTGGATGGGAACCGACTAACAAGCTGAGCTCCGCAACCCTTCTGAATACTAAAAGCAATTCCAGTCAAAGTGTGACAAGTATTCCTACTATATCCAGGTATCCCTTAGTGACCGCACACACCGGCCGCTTGAGAAGTGTCATGGCGTCATCCCCTAAGTCACCAATAGTAGAAAAGGAAAACGGTAGAAAGTGGGATATCTTTTTTCCCTGCAAACATCCTCATATTTTTTCCTTTTATTTTCAGCAGCTATTCTGACCGCCCTACCTGGAATGAAACACGAAAGACCAAAAGAACTAAAGATAGAAGTACCTGTAATGTCAATGCAAGTGTCCTTGCCCTGGAACCAGCTATAGAATAGAATATCGGCTGGACGTAGCACACCTCCCTTGCCATCAACCATACCAGTAGACGCCGCTTTACAAACCGAAATTTCAGCCTTCAACAACTCATCATATAAAACATCACGCAACATATTATGTCGGTGCTTAACACCAACATCAACCGCGCAACCAAGGGCGTGACCCCCCCACGGATCCAAAATGCCTTTCTCACAAGCAGAGCATTTGGCTCCCGCCTGAAACAACTCAATCCCAAGACGATACTTTATAATGGACCTAAAAGTAGTGGGGTTCATAACCTGACCAAGGCCGAGTATAGGTGCAACTTTTAGCCATTGTTGGGCCATATGGAGCTTCAGGTTTGTAATTAGAGCTTCTTGCCTACTATTAAGAGCAAACTGCATCTTGAGGTGCTTGTCAACATGAGTTTAGTAACAGCTAGCCAATTTCTTCATCAGACAGGGGGCCGACTGTAACGTACGTATGTCCAATTAACCCTTATCAATGACATTACTCCAACTAGAAGTCGCTAATCCGAAAGCAACATCATCACCAACTACTTCAAATCCTCTCAAAATACAATCTTACATAACACGGGACTGAAGCCTCGAAGCGAGAAAAGCGTATTAATGAAGCGTGTCGGCCGCGGTGTAAACTCCAAGCCCACCACAATCGATAGGCATAGTAGAAAGGCGCCACTGTATATGACCAAAGCCTGATCTTCCAAGTGTAACTATATGTTCAAGTGAAAGTCTCAAATAATTATCAAAAACGCCTACAAAATATGAAGGTGGAGTTGTTCGCATTGCGAAGTAGAGGTGAGAGATCCCCGAGCAGGCTCGCAAAAGCAAATACTCACACTAAGGATCTTCCAACCTCCTGATAGCCTCCATCAAATCATTAGTTTTCATAACCCCTCAACATCACCTTATTGCTAAAGTAAGGATCCAAGCTAACAACTCCACCGGGGAGCTTAACTCCCTCCACAAGGCGTGAAATATGTTCAGGAAATACCCCAACCTTCCTACAACGTGGGTCCTCACTCGGCCAAAATATTTCTGTCTTATCAATATTCAGATGAAGTCCTTGGGCCGGGCCATCCTCTTGGATAATGGCAAGTGCTTTGCTAACCACCATAGTGTCCCCAATCAGCGTCCCATCATCAAGATATCAAGCATTAAGCTTCAGCTCACAATTATCTATAACCTTACGAATCAATGGATGCAGCGTAAGTGAGAAAAGTAAAGGGGCAAGAGGGTTACCTTGTTGAACTTCTTGACATGAATAGAGGACGTGGTCACCGTAATATAAATGAGCAGGACATGTATAGCAAAACTCAACCCAATGAGCAATGGAAGGGCAACACGAGCCCCAGCATCCTGAGATACCGAGAATTTCTGAATCCTCTCCAGCAAGGCGCAACATCATCTGTATCTAACTCCCCCAATGAAGAGAAGGAGAAGGTTATGAAACCATAACCAGTCTTCGTGCACAAATCCTGATGCTTGACACACTTACGTTGAGCAAATCCAGACTAAGTCGAATGGGAGGATCCCGTCAGATCTATACACACATCCCTCTCTCTATCCCATGAATAAAGGAGCAAATCCGCCGGGCGAAGGGGCTTACCAAATATGCTTGGGTATGTATCGAGAGGTCGAGTAAAGATCATACAGAAAAACCATCATATAAAAAATAACAGACATTAGAGGTACATTGAGAAAAACTCAAATAAAATAAAAAAAGTATCTAATTAAAAAAGATACAATTAAATTGAAGAAGGAGACAAAGATTACTTGAAAATTGACGTAGCATGAAAAGATATATGGTAAAGATTATCACAGTGTTTCGTCGTTGTATGTACTATCTTATGCCTAATATAATCTAGATGCATGTGTATTAGGGTCAATGGATACTAAAGATGGATAGGCTAGGATCAAGGTCTAAGGTCTTAGATGGCTCAAGGTATTATCAAGTTGGAAGAAACTCGGCTCAAGGGTTCCATGGCGTCAAGACTACTTTGAATGTGTTGAAGACAAAAGCTTGAGCTCAACTCCTCGACCCATTTCTGTAGATTGGCCCAACTCTCTGCTCACTCGGCCCACACTCACCTCAAGACACTCCAACGGCTCTTGTCCTAGCTTGTTGATTGAAACGCAACGTTTCCCTCAATGATGGCTCGAGTATAAAGCGCTCCCTTTAGAAACCCTAAAGGGTTGAGAGCTTCATTCACCTCTTCCGCGTCCATCAGAGAGAGAGAGAGAGATAGAGAGAGTTAGAAACTCTAGAGGCGATTAGACGATAATCTCGGTTCTTCACTCCGACAAGCTTGAATCTCAAGTTCCTGATGTGATTCAAGGAATCCTTGCTCGACCTAGGAAGGAGAATCTGCTTTGGTGCTCAACCTCGACTCTTCATCAGCTTTTGTTCATCTTCGTCTTCAGATGGAGTGAAAGGGAGTACATGTTCCTATTTCGTGTTTCTCCTTGATTACCTATTGCTTGAGTCGCTAGATCTAGGATCGTTTCTAGTTTATTTGTCAATCTGTATCCATGACTTGTATTCGATCATACTTAGTGGATTATTGGGATTGAGTCTCGGCCCTCTTGAAGCTTCGCATAGTAGGGTAACCGAACTGCGTCACCAATCCTTGTGTTCTCTCTTTCTCTTATCTGTGCTTAACTCTTCATTTAAATCTGTTATAGGATTTAGATTCGAAATCGGTTTTTACATATTATTTTTGTTTACTAATGGAATCTATGTGATACAAAAATTAATATAATTAATAACAAATATATTTCTAGAACACACCTTTTAAAAAAAAGCTATAATATTTTTCATTGATGTTTTTTTTTTGTTCAAATATTATTTGAGTAATGTGGATCAGTATATGATTTTATAAAAAGAAAAAAAGTACATTTAATTGTATAAATACTGTTTTACTCAATTAATACCATTATGTCATATTATTTATATTAAAATTAATGTTATATTTTGAATTAATATTATTGAATGTTAAAAAAATTATTATAACTCTATTTACAAGATGTAAATAAAGATAATAAATTAAAAATGTTTAAAACTTAAAAAATGACATATTAATAAAGCATTATATAGACCAATTCTCCATTTCAACGGTTTATTTGATTCACATCAATTGATACTTACAAAGTTAAAATAATTGAACTCGTGACTCCTTAATTTTTTCCCACCGTAGTCCCTAAGGAAAATATGAATCGATCGTCTTCACGTCACGATCGATTTTTTTTTTCTTATTTTAATAAATTTGACCAAGTCGAGTGCATAAACACGATCAAAAGTGATTTTACCTTGGTTGTTGGGAATAAAAGAGCTATATATATTTGAGAGAGAAATAAAAAATAGCAAAATATACAAGTGTGGTGAAATTTTTTCACACTAGCTTAATCTTCTATATTAGGAATTAAATTTCGTTTTTATAATTTTTTTAAATAAAAGAAATCAGAATTCTCGGTTAGATTCTAATGTTGCGTCGTTTGAAAATAGATGGTCTTTTTTTAATAAACTCAAAATTATGTAAAATATTTTTTTATAGAATTTTGTAATTATTAATAATAATTATAAAATTATGTAAAAAATTAAGGAAAAACTAATTAAAATACCCCACCTTTGGGGGTATGGGAAAAATATATCCTCAACTTTCAAATGTAATAAAAATATCCCGACCTTTGAGGGTAGTGGTAATATATTACCACAAGTTTTTTCACGAGTCAAAAATGCTGACAAGGCAGCCTACGCAGATTTTTTACAAGGGTTTTCTTGAACAATTTCCTTAGGAAAAAAATAAAGAGTTGGATCGGGTTCATACCCAACGTGTTTTCCTCCCTCATATCTTCTTCCGTGGACCGTGGTCGTCTCTTGAATTGTCTTCCAGGTAGCTCATGGTTCCTCTTCAACGTCAGTCTTCCTCCCTCGTGATCGACTATCTTGAGTCGTCTCTCTCACATCTTCTACCCCTTTGATTAGTTAACGGATTTAGGTAGGTAATTTTTTTTTCCTCTTCATTGTTGTTGTTGGTTTAGTTTTGTTGTCGGTTTGGTGTTAGGAATAGTTGTGTTGTGTTAATTTGAGGCAATTTTGACCAGGTTAGTTGCTTGGTTGAATCAATTTCGTTTTTCGAGTTTAATTTGTTATCGTTTTATTTTTTTCTAAGGAAGCCGATCAAGAAAACCCAATTTTAGTGCTAATTTGTAAAAAAGGCTTCCACGTATGTTATCTAGTAAAAAAAAATCAACGTAGACTGGCTTGTCAACATTTTTGACCCATGGGAAAACACAGGGTAATATATTACCACCACCCTCAAAGGTCGGGATATTTTTATTATAATTGAAAATTGAGGATATATTTTTACCAAACCCATAAAGATGGGGGTATTTTAATTAGTTTTCCCAAAAATTAATTACAAAATTTGATATTTCATATAATTTTTTACTTTTCAAAATATGTATTAAAAAGACAACAATCATCTATTTAAAAAAAGCATGTAATGTGATTAACTTCTAAGCAATTTTATCACAATAAATTTTTCATATATCACAAGGGCATATGATAAGATTCTCGTTTTTAAAAAAATACCCTTAATTAAAATGCATTAGCCATATTTTATATTAGATTCTTAGAGACTTTTATTTTTGGTAGTATATATATCTTTCCAAATTAGAATCTTATTCTATTCTCTAAGGGTATAAGATAGAAAAACAGTTATTAAAGAACAAAATAATGTGCCATCTTACTATTAATAGTTGATTTACAGCTAATCATAGATTTGACCTGTGAAGGGTATTGCTATATACACCGTAAATCCGGATTAAGGATTTGCACGTCCCTAAGGACGTGCAAGTCTGGGACTGTGCACGTCCACTAATGATCATTAGTGGGTGGCTCACTTGTGGGTTAATGTAGATTCTTTAGTAAGACTATTTAGTCTATTTATCAAAATTTATGATCTAAAAAATGTGATTTACCCACCCTTTAGCAATTTGTCATATCTTACGCAAATAGTCCAAACATAATTAAAATCCTTTAGTAATTTACACATAATTTCTTACACGAAAAGATTGAATCAATTTCATCAGCAATTTTGGTCTCCCACGCAAATCTATTCGTTATGGTATATGTCATTTTCCATCGAGTGTCGAGTGTGGGCCTCAATTCCCTTGTTTTCTTCTATGTGTTTTATTTGTATTAGATTAATTTTTTATTTCAAAGAATGAGTACAATTATCGATATAATAATAATAATAATAATAATAACAACAACAACAATAATAATAATAATAATAATAATAATAACTCCAAATAGTAAGAATGACCTTGCACTATTTTTTTTTATTTTTTTTGATAAGGAAATAATTCGAGGCCGGACAGGTCCGGACCTCGAGAGACCGACAAAGTCGGCAGACGGCAAGCCGTCTAAACATACAACAACGAAATAGAAAATATAACATAAAATACAACAAAAGAGCACCCAAATAAACCCGGAAAAAACCCAAGACCTAAACAAACTAGCGGACACAACATCGAGAGGAAGGAAGCCGTCGCGGAGAAGTGGATAGCGAGCGCATGGGACAACACTAGCTGACACGATGTCTCGCCGCCGGAAAGACGGAAAGCAGAAATCCTCGTAAGGCAAAGACGACTCCTGGGGAAGTGTGGATCACACAACGTTCCCCCCACCTAAATGAGGGATCTTCGGAGACCACAAACACCGCCAACACGATCACGTCGATCAACCAGGGCCACAGAACTGCTCCTCAACCGAAACTAACCACGAACCAATAGACGGACACCAAACCACAAGAGGATATGAAGCACAGCCGCAAAGAAAGCGAAGAGCGCGGGAAGATTCCGGAAAGATTTATTTTATATGTAACGATTATATTGTTTATTTATATAATTTTAGCGGGCTGACCTCGGAAGCAAGGCAACGGCCCCAAGGAAAACGAAAGCGGACTGAATCCAAACCCGGGTCACCTTGGGGCCCAAGCCAAGCCCGAAACAACCGAAGTAAAAGGGTAAGAATTTTTTTTATTTTTTATTATTTTTTCTCATACTTGCAGCGCAAGGATTTTTTTTTTTTTATATTTTTTTGTGGTAATCCTTGCAACTGTTTTTACTTTACTTTTTTTTTTTTATGTAATCACCATCAATGGTGATGGAGTGCTTGCCGACAACGCAGACGACGGATGTCGTTGCGGCGACGATGGCGGATGGAGGCGGCGGGGGGCAAGGCCCGCCACCACAGCCCGCAAATCGACGCCAACGGACCCTGGGGCAAGGAGGACGACCGATTTGGGGACGGTAGATGGCTCGGATTGCAACCACAGAAGAGGAGCAATTGGGCAAGGAGGACGACCGATTTGGGGAGAAGAAACCCAAATCAACGAAAGCCCCAAATTAATTTTGCCTTTCAAACGATTCCGACGAAGAGGAATCGGAAAATCAAACACGCGTTCGCATCCACCACCACACAAGAACGCGGATCTGACGGAGCATAACTCCACCGAGGCCGAGTAGTTGAACTCGAATAGCACACCCTACCGAGGCGGAGAAAGGATGGCCATCCGGGGAGGAGAAGGGGCGGCCTAAGCCGAGGTTCATCGCGCCAAGGAGGCGAAATTGTTTGCTCCCGAAGGAGGGTTGGGCTCCCGAAGGAGGTTTAGGCTCCCGGAGGAGGGGTGTTAGGGATGGTGAGACCTTACCTGAACCATCGTGGTTGACGGAAGTGGAGGGAGGCAGGCCCCGGAGGGTTTTCCAAGCTCTTCAGGAAAGAGAGCTTGCACTATTTGCGTAAGAATGACCTTGCACTTTTTTTTTTGTTCATTTTTTCATTTTTAATATCATTGTTTTTTTTTGGAAGCCTCGTAACAAATTTATTATTATTATTATTATTTTTATTATTATAAATAAATATAGGAGTTTACAGAGAATTTGTGGGGAGCCGAGAAACAATCTGGACCCCCCACTCCTTTAGCAATAGAAAACCCCATCTTAGTGAAAATATGAGCTGCATTATGTGCCCTCGTATCATGAGCTTGAGAAAATTTCTGAATCCTCTTTAGAAGAGCTACGGAGTCTGCCTCAAGTTCCCCCAATGTAGAAAAAGAGAAGGGTAAGAACCCATAACCAATAGTTTTGCACTTATCTTGATACTTGACCCGTTTACGACGAGCCGCATCGGCCACCACATGCCCTGGAACAAAATCAACCATCCCAGATTGTGTCAAAGGGGATGACCCTGTCAAGTCAACACAAACATCCAACCCTTCATCCCACAAATAAAGAAGCATGTCCGCGGGACGGAGGGATTTCCCATCTCCCCCACACAGGCCAATATCAACCTCTTTACCAGCTGAGATCCCAGGACGATAGCAGACATTCACCAAAGTGTCACGAACAACATTATGACGATGTTTAATCTCCCAATACCAGCACACGACACATCATGATCTCCAAAAATGTCTCCCTCAAATACCCTGGAACAAGCAGAACAAGGCTTCGAAATGGAAAACAAAGGGATGCCTAACCGATAGCACAACACACAACGATACATCTTACCATTCATAGTCTGACCCAACCCAGAGATCGGGACAACCCCAAGCCAGTCCGTAGCATGGTCTCGATGCTGAGAACTTCACAGAGCTATCTGAAGCGGTGATAAGCAAAAGGTATTCTCCGCATCTTTCGTAATCCGTGTGAAATATATATCTGCCAATTTCTTCATGAGTTTGGGGGCAACGATCTCACTTGGATTACTCAGAATATCAGTTCCTACCTTAGTGTTGAAGACACGCACTGCGTCATCCAAAGCAAATCCAGGCGCAGTGACATCAGCATGTTGGAGAAGCTTATCATTATTATTATTATTATTATTATTATTATTATTATTATTATTATTATTATTATTATTATTATTATAACTCCAAATAGTATACAAACTATATACATATACTAAAACCGATGTATAGTGTCTTATGTGGCGCGTTGTGATTGATATTTCATAGTCATACTTACAAAAAATATTAATAGATAAATATGTAGTATGTGATAAGTGTTATTTATTTATATCTAGATTGCTTATTTATTTATTGGAATCTATCTAAATTATTTATAATATTGTATTAATATAGTCTCCGTACCCGTGACGGAAACTACACGGCTACACTAGTGGATATATAAAGCAGATTTCTATATACTTAAAATCCTTTGCAAATTGTTAGATTTGGACACACATTCAATTTTTAGAAAAGTTAAAACCGAACCAATATTAAAATTGATTGTGATCATTTTCATAGCCCATATATATGATAAAAAAGTATTCAACGTAAAAAAAAACATGAATTTAATTTAAATAGATATGTAGGTGTTTTTAAGTCGAGGTTCGATAGGAATCAAGGGAATCTACTATAGGGATATTCTTATAGTGAATCATTCCTTATAAAAGTCATCTTAATTAATTAATTTAAGTACTTTATACTACATAATGACAATGATTAATTAACAAGTCCAATATGACGTCTACAAAAAAAAAAAATCAACATTATTTTTTTTAGAGTTGGTGGAACTCTGGGGTGCATTTCCTATACTTTACTCCAATACACTTGTATTTTTTATATGGAATTTGTCCATATAAATAAACCATTTTGAGTGTTGCTATTTACACCAACATATTTTACTATATACACTACATCTTACTTCTCTTAAGTTACACGTCTCTGATTCAAGAGGGGTATGACCTATTTAAAAAAAATATGGATATGTGGTGTATATAGTAAAAATTATGGGTGTTAATATTCTTTTTTTTTTTTTTTTAAATATGGCTCATGTCGGTAAATACTGGTTTAAAGAAATGTTTAGTTGGGCCGGTTGGGTTGGATCTAAGGGCTACCAACACTCCACGATCGGTTCCTTGATATATGACATGTGGCCCAGCTCAGCCCAGCCCATCCCAGTAGCTTATTTTTCACTTTTAGTTATCCATTTTCACGTAATTCATTTTGAAGGTATCTTAAAAGACTAGCAAACATGAGATAGTCAGTGGATATTCAACTATCTTATAGGTTTTCTTAATTACCATATATATATGGCTAAAAAAAGATGGATTGGTGGACGGAGTGAGCATAACGAATTTTCTATCTTATACCCTTAGGGTATATGATAAGTATTTAAATTGTGAAATACTTATTCTAATTATATTCAGTTTAGCTATTTATAAAATAGATTTTGTAGTTCATCTATATTATTTAGGAAAACATATTCTAACTTGTGTTCTTAGGACATATGATAGATGAACGGATGAGTTAATACGTACTTCACTAGTTATTATTCAATGTAATTCTGTATATATAACTTTTTTTTTTAAAAATATATAATTTCATTAAGCGTTGTTTTTTAATTTAGAGAAGAAATTGAGTAATATCCCTGATGAATTGTGTAATAAGAAGAGTTAGGGTCATTTTGTGTAATTAGACATATTACATATCTCCTTCTTATAAAAAGGAGAGTTAGTTGTTGTTCTGTTACAACTTACACAGACAATACACAGAGGAAGCTGTTAGCTCCTCATTTCCCCAATTTTCCCTCTCGTGTTCTCTATCTCTTTCTCTTCAATCTGTGATGATCTCCAATTGAATCCTTGTGTTGATTGTGTTGCTTGAAGATCAACATGGCATCAGAGCACCGATCGTTGCAACTCTCGCATTTTTTGGTGATTCAAATCATGGAGAATTCCGCATCATCCACAGAGAGAGAAAAAGACGCCGAGATCATGTCACCATGGTCGATCTGCACAATCTGCTGTTCATCCATCCCTCTGATAATTCCGGTATGATTCTCACCTCAATTTAATTAGTAGGTGACAATTACATGAGATGGAAGCGCGCTATGATGAAAGCCCTTTCAGTCAAGAATAAATTAGTAATTGTCGATGGATCTTTATCGGAAACTACAGAAAATGCTTATCAATGGCAAAGATGCAATGATATGGTGGCATCTTGGATCTTAAATACTGTATCGAAAGAAAATTATCTGACCTTGGATGTGTTTGATTCTGCGAAAGAAATGTGGGATGATCTGAGCGAAAGCTTCGGTCAAAGAAATGGTCCGCTAATCTTTCAGGTCAAGTGAGATACCCAGGAATGCACTCAAGGAAACTCGAAGATCTCAGACTACTTCACGCAGTTGAAAGGGCACTGGCAACACCTCTCTGGAATTTCACCTCTCATTCGATGTGTATGTGGGAAGTGTGAATGTAATGTGTCTGCAAAATTGGATGTTGCTGAGCAAGAAGATAAGTTAATGAAGTTTCTCATGGGGCTCAGTGAGAAATATGCTCAGGCTCGTCGTCAATTCCTTCTGTCTACCCCACTTCCAACTGTTGGCCAAGTACACTCTCTCTTGGTTCAAGATGAGTCAAGCTTTGGTGCTTCTAGCACATCTAGCAGTGCTGGACAACCAGATATGATTGTTCTGATGGGGAAACAAGGTGGTGACAAGCCAAGAAGAGAAAAGTGCATGCACTGTAATGGGAATCACAAGTCTGATAGGTGCCGGGAGATGTTCGGATACCCAAGATGGCACAACAAAAGCAAGTTCAAGCCTCAGGTTGAGAGCAAAGGGAAAGAAAAACAAGGCTTGAGTGAGAAAGGATCTGGCACCAAGGCAAATCTTGCAGATGTTAGCAATGAGAATTCACATGTGGATGGTCTAAAAGCCTTTCAAAATCTGTCAATTGAGAATCAGAAACTCATGAGTTCTCTATTGCAGCTCATGAACTCAAGTTGTAGCAAAGTTGGTTCTAATGGAATGGCAGGTAAAACTTTGCATTATAGCAATCTTGTAGGCAGGTTGATGTGTTGTAGTGCCACAAAGGATCCTAAGGTCTAGATATTGGATAGTGGCACCACATATCATATGACTTGTGATATCTCCCTCATACACAAGCCAAAATCTGTTTCAGAATCCATCCTCATTTATCTCCCTAATGGTAGCTCAAGCACCATTACCCATTCTGGCACTGTGCAGCTCTTAAGTGCACTTGATTTACACCATACCTTCTTTATACCAAATTTCAAATTCAATCTCATTTCCTTGAGCAGATTAGTTCAAGATTATGCATGTCACATTCATCTAATTGGTGACAAAATGTTTGTCCAGGACCCTGTAAGGAAGAATATGATGGCCATTGGTAAAGAGTTTGGAGGACTGTACTACCTAGTTCCTAAAGATCAAATGGGGGACATTATCACCAAATC
This sequence comes from Persicaria tinctoria, assembly GCA_037127255.1. Taxonomy (NCBI): domain Eukaryota; kingdom Viridiplantae; phylum Streptophyta; class Magnoliopsida; order Caryophyllales; family Polygonaceae; genus Persicaria; species Persicaria tinctoria. The sequence continues at coordinate 1,337,182 of JBANSL010000015.1, forward strand.
TTCCTTCTGTCAGTACATTCTAAAGTCAAATACATATCCAGCTCATGATGTAAACACAACTCATATTTTACCTATGTTTTTTCCATCTCAATGTACTTCTGATCTCAGTACTCTCTGACATTTGAGATTAGGACATGCTCCTCTAGCCAAAATGAGAGATGTCACTGATATCAATACCTCTTTGAATAATGAATATACTTGTTCAATTTGCCCTCTTGCTAAACAGACTCGTGTATCTTTTCCCTTGAGCACTTCTCTTGCTGATAATGTGTTTGAAATGATACACTATGACTTATGGGGGCCTTATGATCAAGCTACTTACAATGGACACAAATACTTCCTTACCAATGTTGATGACAAAAGTAGAAGTGTGTGGGATTATCTCATGAAAACCAAAACTGAGACACCAAATCTTCTCCAAAATTTTATCTCTATGGTGGAGAAACAGTTTCAGTGCAGTGTCAAGGTTATGAGGAGTGATCGGGGGACAAAATTTATAAATAGGGAAACACTTACCTTCTTTCAAACCAAAGGCATTGTGCATGAACACTCCTGCACTGCCACTCCACAACAAAATGGGAGGGTTGAGAGAAAACACAGGTATATCCTTGACACTGCTCGTGCTCTCAGGTTTCATGCTTCTCTCCCCCTTAAATTCTGGGGTGATTGTGTGCTTACTGCTACACACATTATAAACAGACTACCCACAAAACTTCTCCACTCAAAAACACCTCATGAAATTCTCTTTCATCAGACACTTCAGTATGACAGACTTAGAGTGTTTGGTTGCTTGTGTTTTATGTCCACTGCCACTGTGTCCAGAAAGAAATTTGATGCCAGAGCTGAGCCTTGTGTGTTCCTGGGGTATCCCTTTGGAGTGAAAGGATATAAATTGTATAGCTTGGTCACTCATAAAACAATTATCATCAGAGATGTTCAGTTCATTGAACACATATTTCTTTTCAGTGAGTCTTTTTCCACTGAGTCTCTAAACTCAGGTTCACCACCTATGAGTTCCTCTAATTCTCAATGGGGGATGATCTGATTTCCCCAAGTTCTCTAAACACAAACCCTCTACCTCACTTTCATCCCATACCTCTACAAAATCATTCTCCATCATCATCTTTGAACCCTAAGAGTCCTACAGACAACCTGGCTGATTACTCTCCTTCACCAGTTCCACCAACATTTGATGAAGTTCCTCTCATTAAGATACCTGAGGTCCATGTGAGACATTCCTCTCGAAACTACCAACCCCCCCCCCCCCCCATTGGTTGAAGGAGTTTGTTTGCAGTGCCTCATCCTCAGCACCAAGGGATTCATCCTCTTTCTGTAAGACCTCTCCTTATCCTATTTCTTCTTGCCTTTCTTATTCAAATTGCACCCCTGCATATCACAAGTTCATATGTAATGTGGTGTCATTATCTGAGCCAACCTCTGTGATTGAGGCCATCAAGAGCTCAAACTGGTGTGATGCCATGATCACTGAACTCTCTGCTCTTGAGAGTACAAGCACTTGGTCCCTAGTGCCTAGACCTGCAGATAAGTCAGTTGTGAGTTGCAAATAAGTTGAAATACAAAGCTGATGAGTATTTGGATAGATACAAAGTGCGCCTGGTAACAAGAGGTTTCTCTCAAATAGAGGAAATTGACTATAGTGAAACCTTTGCTCCAGTTGCCAAAATGATTTCGGTAAGGACCCTTCTTTCTATTGCTGCAGCAAAGGATTGACAGGTTTGCCAACTGGATGTTACAAATGCATTTCTGCATGGTGAACTTGAGGAGGAGGTGTTCATGGAACTCCCTCCTGCATATGGGTTTCTAAAGAAGTATCAATCTCATCCTCGGGAGGAGTGTCATGTCAATGATGATAAGATTGATACAAGAATGGTTTGCAAACTGGAGAAATCTTTGTATGGCCTTAAACAAGCTCCAAGGCAATGGTTTGCAAAGTTTTCTCAAGTTGTTAAAGCTACAGGTTACAAGCGGTCAATGGCAGATTACTCCTTGTTCACAAAGAAGACTGAAAAATCATTCACAGCTTTACTAGTGTATGTGGATGAAATGATAAACACAGGAGACAGCTCTCAAGAAATTGCAGCATTAAAGAATCATTTGAACTTTCATTTCAAAATGAAAGATCTGGGAGAAATTAGGTACTTCTTGGGAATTGAGGTAGACAGAAGAGATGAGGGGTTCTACCTAAACCGAAGGAAGTATACACTGGAGTTGCTTCAAGAAGTTGGGATGTCTGATGCAAAGCCTGTGAACACTCCACTTGATCCCAAAGTAAAGTTGACCTTGGAAGGACCAAGAGATGTAATTGAAGTAAATCTCTACAGAAGAATTGTTGGGAAGCTGATCTACTTGACAATTACTAGACCTGATGTGTGTTATGTTGTTCAAGTCCTAAGCTAGTTCATGCATCAACCTAATGATGACCACTGGAAGGCTGTGAAGCATGTGTTGAGCTATCTAAAACAAGCTCTAGGGCAGGGACTGCTACTGTCAAAGGAATCAGATTTGAAAGTAAGTGCATTTTGTGATGCTGATTGGCAAAGCTACCCGATGAAAAGGTAGTCTCTCACCGGGTTCTGTGTCATGCTTGGAACCTCTATGATCTCCTGGAGGATCAAGAAGCAGTCATATGTTGATACATCATCAGCAGAATCAGAATACAGAGCCATGGCCACCACTTGCTGTGAAGTCGCTTGGATTATGAAGCTGCTCAAGGACTTGTAGATAGGACATGAAGGACCAGTGAAGCTCTACTGTGATAATCAATCAACATTGCACATAGCAAAGAATCCAATATTCCATGAAAGAACAAAACATATCGAAAGTGATTGCCATCTTGTTCGAGACAAGCTGATCAAGGATGAAATTGCTCTTGGATACATACCAATTGGTGAACAGGTAGCAGATGTGTTTACAAAGGCTATCACCTATGACTAGTACATGAAGAACCTGAGCAAGTTAGGAGTCCTGAACCTGTTCACGACTAACTAACTTGAGGAGGAGTAATGAATTGTGTAATAAGAAGAGTTAGGGTCATTTTGTGTAATTAGACATATTACATATCTCCTTCTTATAAAAAGGGGAGTTAATTGTTGTTTTGTTACAACTTACACAGGCAATACACAGAAGAAGCTGTTAGCTCCTCCTTTCCCCAATTTTCCCTCTAGTGTTCTCTATCTCTTTCTCTTCAATATGTGATGATATCCAGCTGAATCCTTGTGTTGATTGTGTTGCTTGAAGATCAACAATCCCCAATCGAGATGCTCCTAGCCTCCGAGTATGTTTAGCTTTTCCATTTTAGGAATTTTTGTGACTTAGAAGGATTTTAAATCTTTTTAAAATCTAATAGATTCTCCACCTTATTATGTAAAAAAAAATATATAGAAAAGCTTATCCAAATCATTCTCGCATTGCTCTTAAACAAACAAATACTTATTCTAATCTTTTAAAAATGGATTTGGAGTTAAAAAATAATAATTTGGAGAATGTACTATTAATTAATCTAATTGATATATTCCAAGATTATTATTATTATTATTATTATTATTATTATTATTCACGAGAATAAAACAAGTATGTAATAGTATAAAAGTATAGTATATATGTACAATTATAGATTTGACACATGTCATATAATGAGTCTATCGATCTATGAGCCAATTAAAAACTAACAACTTTATTATATTTATCGACTGACTTTCCAAACACGTTTTTTAGAAACGTATTTAAAAATCAAACGACAAATATAACAAAACATAGAGGCTATTTGATTCATTCATTCATTCAAACAAATTAATGAATCAATTAAATCAAGAAGATGATAGGATTAAAAGGAAAATTAAATTAAAAAAAATTTAAGAAGCCAAACAAGCTTCCCAAAAGAGCCTACTTTTCTCAATCTCAGTCATCTTCCTCTTGCACCTCTTTCTTGTGGCATAGCTATTAGCCGTTGATTCGACTTCCGATGCCATCTCCTTTTCCCACATTTCATCGTCGTCGTCATCATCTCGACGACGACGATTATCAATTCCATGTATGGCTGCATTCTCCTCCTCATCCCCAATTCCATCATCCAAATCCTCTTTCTCCTCCTCCTCTTCACGACGATGATGATTTACCAATTTCTGATCAAAATTGACATCTACATCAGAACTGCAAGATTCAGCATCATCATGAACTCCATACGCATTTCCATGATGATGATGATGATCATCCACCGCGCCGTTTGCATCCAAATTGTCAGCTTCGGAATCGCCGGCGGCCTCGAACCGCAAGAACATTGACAGATCCACCACTCGCTTCTCCCCCATGCTCCAATTTCAGATCAGCTGAAACCTGAGATGAAGAGGCCGCTGGAGGAGAAAGGAAAAAAGTACTTATTCATGGAATCATAGGTGTGTGGAGATCGATCAATTTGCGAGTATATATGTGTTATTAAAGACGAATTAGAAAAAATTGGAGAGAGAGGGGAGTTGGGATAACAACTAATTTGACACTTTGTTCAAAATTAAAGTGCGGGACGGCGGGTTGAAGATTACGACAAAATCACTGTACGACCGAATTTCAGCCATTTGAGAGGAGATGGAGCTTCAAATTTCCGGTCTTCGTCCTTTTTCGCTTTTTGTGGGACCCATTGTAGAATTTTAGGTCTGTCTTTTATAAATTTTGTTTTATTTACTAGAGTATTTATTTATAATAAAGTATTGCTCCCTCCGGCTCAAAATTTAAGTCATTTTAGCGTTCTACACAATTTTTAATAAAACACTCACCCATCAATCAACATCATCATTTCACTAACCTTTTAAATAAATTTTATTATTTTTAAATACTCACTACATTTTTTAACCAATCAAAATCTTTTAAAAAGTCAACAACACACAAATCAATACAAATCATTACTATCCCCTACCTAGAAAACCTAAAACGACATCTATTTTGATACAACCCAACTAGTCTAAAACGACATCTATTTCGAGACGGAGGGAGTATCTATTTAGTTTATTTATGTGTAATGTATGTTTTTACTAAATTAAATTATTTCTTTATTTATAAAGTTGGATCTTGGAGTATTATGAAATATGTTACTACCTCCGTTCGGAAATATAAGTCCATTGACTTTTCGGCACGCTTTTTAAGGAGTTAAAAACTATATAAAATAATATTTTTTTCATTAAAATTTTAACATAGTCTTATATATATTAATAATAAGTATATAGTTATGTAAAAAAATTAATAAAAAAATTATTATTTTATATAGTTTTTAACTTATTAAAAAGTGTGTCAAAAAGTCAATGGACTTATATTTCCGAATGGAGGGAGTAATAAATTGATAGCTTCATATTTTTTTTACACATAAAAAGTGCTGAAGAGGTTTTTTTAACGATAAACAAATATAAGGTGAATTTGTGGAAAAAATCTACATTTAAGTGTACAATTTTTTTTTAAATAGTCTAATAAGTTTTTTAAAATAAAATCAAACTAATAATATATCAATGACTGTATCAATTTATAAAGTAAATGTAAAAATATAAAAATGAGTTAATATAAATTTTAAAATGAAATCAAAATTTTAATTAACATAGAGAGTATAATTTAGAAATATCTTTTAAAATGTTTGTCTTTTGAGTTTTGACCCTTTTGTTTTGAGTTGGCGATGTGGACCCCAGATGGCCATCTAGAAGTTTTGCTTTATTTACGCGGTTAATCCTAATCCTGTATTCAAATATACGACTCTGATTTTAGAAAATACTATCTATCTAGTCTACTACTGTACTTGACTACTTGTTATTACAATAATTATACATTTACCACTTCAAACAATATTAATGTCCATTTTTCACACCTGTATATTAGCTCTCTACAAATTGAAATATTTTTCTAAAATTAATTTATTAATTCTTTTAAAATTTTATTAATAGGATTTAATTATTGATTGTCATTTACCATTTTATTTTCACAATAAGCATATTTAAATACTTAGGCCTCGTTTGGTTAGTCAGTTAAAAACACAGGAAGTTAAAAAACCCAAGAAGTAGGATATATTCTTGTGTTTGGTTGACAGAATGATACAGGATTTCAACTTCCCAGGAATTTCAATTCCTACAAATCGTAGGAAGTTCACTTACCTAGAGGGGGACTAGGTGAGTCCAACTTCCCCCATTTTTTAACATGAATTTATTTATTTCCCTCTTTATATTACTAAAAAAAAAAAAATTCAACCAAACAACTTTTTTTAATTCATGGGAAGTGCATTTTACGGGAATTCAATTCATGGGAAGTAAGTTCCCGGGAATTGTACTTCCCGCATTCAACCAAACGAACCCTTAATACAGTATATGTTTGGAATAGATTAAAAAAAATCATTAGATTATTTATTTCGGCTTTAAATTAGAAAATTTGTTTAGTGATCCATCCTTAACCAGAGATTCGTGATTCTAATCGTCACAACGGAGTATTATCTTACGAGATTACACCTTAACCCCTTATATGTTGAACTTATCTGATTCGAGGTAAACTGTCAGTTTGGTAAAACAGAGCTGATGAGGTAGCTGAAGCTGATGGATTAAATGTGTTAAATATATGTTAAATTAGAGTTTTCATAAGCCAGTAAGATATTTGGTAACCCAGCTGATAGAGTAGCTGATACAAACTAGTTGACGAGATAGGAGAAAATGAATAGAATTTTAAAAAGTTTGGAGTGAGTAGCTGTTGAAAATCCAATTTCAAAAGCTAATGAAACTAAAATCTTATATTTAACTTATTCAAAACTATAAAACATTAAAATCAAAAGCTCCAAAAACCTATCTGCATTGTCAAACGGACTCTAAACCATTGAGTTCGAACAAATAAAAAATCATCTTTGTTCTCCGAATCACATTTATTTTTCAATAATACTCCATATATATATACAGTATACTTAAGCTTAAGCTTTTGGACAAAAGTAAATACTACGTTAGGACTTTGTGATAGATATTTCATTGGTTCAATAACCTAATTAATTTGGTATACGACTGGTCAAGTGATTCACCAGGAAAAGAAAACTCATCAATGGGTTTTAGCTGTTTTAGTCAAATTAAAATAAAGTGAATCCCTAACATTACTGTAATACCTACTAAGGGTTTGTTTGGTATAATGGTATAAGGACGTAAGGTAAATGGAATAGAAATTAATTTTGTATAGAAAGAAGAATGCTAATTTTTGTGTAAAAAATAAGATGAGATGAAAAACGATTAGAAGAATATACTCCGTAGAGAATATTGATCACCCCTACTCAAATTAGTAATTGAAATAAGGAGTAAAACAAAACCAAATTTGTATTAAAAGTTGGGGAAGAGGGTAATGATTAATTTTTTTTTTAATAATAGACTATATTCGTTTCCTTTCTCTTCACCTTTTCAAAATTTCAACCAACCGAACCCTTAAATTGAAAATAGATTCAAATCTTATAAGTGGTTTTTTAAAATCTATTTGATCGTTCGTTAATCCCATGGTCGTCATCGTGCAATGACCAGAACCTGTTGGTATAAAATTCAAACCATATAGTCGTATGATTCATTAAGATTTTAATTACATTTGAGGGAAGTGACAAAGCAATGTATGTAATATGTTATATGTATGGCCGCCCAACTTTCCACGTCCCCATATTTTGAACGTGCTAATTACGCCTATTAAAACATATTGGTATACGCCTATCCACTTTCCCTAACGGTTGACTGTTGTTACTCCCTCCGTTTTCGAAAACATATTGTTTTAGATATTATATCAATTTTTTTTTCTCTATTTACCCTTGCTTATTTGGCTCGAATATAATTGGGATTTAGTATTTGAATTTGTCTTAGTTAATTTAAATGTTGAATTTAATTTTAATTTTGTGATTGTACTTTATTTTGCGATAATTAAGAATGCAAAGAGCTATAATGTGTACCATGAAATATGAACAAATTAGGTAGTTTAAATATATATATATTCCTTAAAAATTGTGTTTTGAGCTAAAAACGACATGTTTTAATAAACAGAGTGAGTATTATTCTTTGTAAAGAAAAGGAATTCGACGCACATGATACACCCGGTGGATTGAGAGATCCAAAATATCAATAACAGACAATGACTTACAAAAAAGCTGATATTTGAGCAAAATATACGTTTATTAAGAAACCTATGAGATTTTTCACTTTTTCAACTGATATTTGGAATTGACAATTAGATATCCTCATGCTTGTTAAGTAAAACATCAATTACTTATTTGGACGGAGAAAAAAGCAGCACATGCTAGACAACGAGATATGGATCGATGCATTAGAAAACGTGCTGTTGCAACGATTTCAGCAGCTTCCACGAAGTTGTCTTTTGCAGGGCAATCCATTACAGAAGCTTCTGTAATCAAAGATAATGGCTTTCCCGTTTACAATTCATAGCCGTTATGGCGAGTCAACAATGGGAAAAATGTAATCCAAAATGCAAATCAACAATTGGCCACACCAAAACCATACCCAAATAAACTACATTTTCTAAATTAGAGTTGGGGTAGTTTCCTTTCCTCCCTAAAATTACATAATATTATTGAAAAATGGAAGGGAAAAATGATAATGTTACATATGTACATTGTACATAAAATGCAGGATCAACTATGGGAAGGGTCTCTTTCTAGCTTACCTCTTTCAATCTAACTCACAATCAGAAAAAACCTGCAACTGAACTTGAAACCCAAAAGGCCGAAAGTGCGAGGGGCCGGTGGGAGATTTCGACTACCTGAACCAAAATTGTTGGTAGGGGGAGCTTAACCCGTTGGCTTGATCCGTGGTTTCTGTTTGTTTTGTGCATCTCATGGTGTTATTTGCGAACGGAATCTTCCGCGACAGCTTGATTGGACTGCCTTGGCGAATGAAGGAACATCAGGCCCAGAGGAGACCCTCAAAACCCATCTCCTCGTTTGAAACAGGGCTGTCGCCAATGTCTTGGAAGACAGCGTTGTTTTCTCCTGAAACATCCAGATATGGCTCTAACAAGTCGGAGGATCTTTCAGAGGGTATGCCGTAGTCTTTGAGTATGCAGGATGAAGCAGCCACGACAGCTTCCCTCTCCAGAACGACGAGGTAGTTATCATCGAATTCAAACACTAGGTGCTTGTCTTTACATGCTGCGTGAAGGGATTCAGAATGTTAGGCAATGGGTTATAGTGTGAATTGTAAACCAACTGTTAAGGTGACGCGCGTGCTTACTGTCAACAAGGTGAGCTAGATGGTGGATATTTTTAATAGAAGTACCATTGAGCTTCAAAACCTGTAGTGAAAACGGTGAGTTTCAATTTAACCGTGTGGAGAGAACTTGTTAGACCAATTGAATTTGAACCCAAAAGATGACTTGCCTGCTGATTACTCATATCCTCGTATCCAATATTCAGTTCATTTGCGAGGACCTTCACAAGAAAAATGCACGAATTTAATGATAGTTTGGTAGCGTAAAGCAAGCATAAGAAACATATGTACCTGCGATAAAATGATAATTTGCTCTCCATGGAACCTCGCCAAAGCATACCGAGCTTTCGCTAGCAATTTTAGCTGATCATAACAAACACGGATCATAAAAAGATTAGTTTGATAGTTTGATTCCATTACAACAAACTAGAGTGTAAGGATATCCTACCCCCATTGCTTCTTCACACTCCTCGCTATCCATGGTAAAGCAAGGAACAACCAATTAGTACCGCTAAAATGGTTAAACAGTGTAAAACAAGGATAAGGTGGCATTGGAGTGTAACATTACTCGATAAGTGGTTCTGACAGTGGAGTGAACACCAAACCAGCGACTATCAAGTAAGAAGGTTGACCTCCTTCTACGTGAAACGGTACCTTATAAATTAAAAAAAATGGAAGGAACAAATCAATCAATAATGATTAAAGAACTAGTATGGTGAATGGTCCCTAGGCACACTAGAAGGAATGAACAACATACCAAATGGACACGAGGGTTTACAGCTGTTTGAACGCTCATGAGAGTGCCATTTCTAATGATGCCAAGGTTTATCACATCACCTGAAAATCTACAGCAGAAACTCATTTTGGCCTTTGCTTGTAAAGAACTACTAGTTCAAATGAAGAAAAAGTGCAGCGAAACAATGAAATCAGAATAGAACATTGCTGGCTAAAATTCTTAGATAAATAACGGGAAGGCAAAATTTATAGGCAACACCAATGAATACTACGGAGTACTAACCTATCCAAAGTCCAAACACAGTATTCTAGCCAGAACAATAATCCAGAACTGCTCCAATCAACCAGAGAAATGATGCTAAATAACATTTATGTACACCGTGGGCATAGTTTCAACATATCAATAGACTAAGGAACACATCAATGCCATCCTAGTAAATTGCGTCCTCTTTATAAGTTATCTTTATATTGCCTCTCCCTTTTCCTTCCTTTTTCTTTTCTTTTCTTTTTTTCTTGTTATGCAGGTGGGTATGGTTATGCAGACTGGCTAAAGCTTTAGGATACATGACTTTATTTCTTTAAAGAGTTGAGTTGCAAACACAAGAAAGTAAGAAACCCACTAAAATAATCATAACACAGCTGAATGGAAGCTTGATTGCAAGACCAATATCTCAGAAAATAAAAGGCAATTACTTTTGACTAATTAGGTAGCGGAAAGCAATGCGTTCAGTTGATCGAAATGGAACAGTTCCTTCAGAGCCCACATGGATGCCGTCGAAGCTGACTATCACGTCACCCTGGAAGCAACAAGGCAACAATATTATTACCATCAATGGCTCATTGAAATTTAATTGAAGATCATGACTTAGAAATAGAATCTAAACGTTGGGATTAAGGTGTCATAAAATACAGTATGAATTTACACGAAATCCCGCAAGCACATCTCGTCCTTACCCCTAGTTTTTGTTTTTTGGACAGCATAATTAAGTCGCATTTCCATATTTCAAGTGAGCACCCTAGCTAGATATTTCTTCAAACATAGCAGAATGTCCATCGTACCTCTTTCAAGACATTGTGGGCATCAGAAGTGGGTTCAATCCTACGTACCAACACACCCTGATAACAAATTGTTGCAAGCTTCATTAAATATTACGGTTCGAAAATTGTCCAAGGACAGTAAATTGAATAAGATATAAGTTGCTACAAATATTTTCTAACTACTATCCCTCCATCTCATGCATGAACAGTAATAAATTGAACTGATATGAATATATGATAAATGTGAAAAAGAGCTTCCATTTACAGCATCCAGTCTCCAACATTATTGGTTCATGAAATCTAACGCCAGTAGCAGTGTAAAGGTTGAACCGAAAAAGATCTAAGCAACTTTTGTATCTACTTAATTTCAGTTCGACGTTTAACATTGATTCCAAGGACGGCCATCACTACCTCGGCATATTCACCATTCATAATTTGTTCACTGCCATTCCAAGGACGGCCATTCATTGAATTATTAAACTAGTAGTGGTACTAGCAGCGATTGATGTTAAGAATCTAATATATAACAAGATTTTAGGGCTACGATACAAACGCAAACCTTAAAGCATAGCATCTATAAAAATAAAAAAAAAGATTGGCCGGCACTTATTTTGATATTGATAGCTTTAAATTGTAAGGATGGAATGGAACCTCATTAGATGGCACTTTTAAGAAGGATCTTAAAATTGGATTCTCCAACTTCTGTAGCAATACTCCAAGACAAGGAAATCCTACAAATTAATTCACGAATAATCATTTAAGTGATAATGTGCTGCATTTAAAAATAAAAATATTGATATCTGAAATCGCACTTAAAAAGCCTGGCTTGAATTTGTAAAAAGAATAAATAAAACAAAAAACTCTTATATACCACTAAATCTGGTATACCTTTTCCCAAGAAAAAAAAGTTATTCTGAAATACCAAAAGGTTTCAGGATAACAAACTAAATTTGAAGTTTCAATCTCACAAGCCAGGCGAAAAATTATATTCCTACAAATGGAACATAACTTCCTTACCTGTGTATTTTCCATTCCTCTCATAATCGGTTAAAAAATGAGATACAACAGTAGTAGGAATCACATATCCTATATTCTCTGTATCTTCTGATCTGTACACCTACACATTGCAAACCATCATAAGCATTTGTATTATATGAAGCATAAAGTGGAAAAAGATGAAACACTCATGTTCTTACAAGCCTTCAGGAAACAAAGATGAAGTCAAAGAATGCCAATGCAAAAGCGTATGGACAATCATGCCAGGGCACTCCTGTGCAGCTGCATCTCAATATATAGAGCATGCAAATCACATGGTCTTACCTGAAATGCCACACCAATGCACTCCCCCTGGTCATTGAATGCAGGACCACCACTATTACCTAAAGTCAGTAGTGTTAAGAGTAGTACATAACAAAAGATTGTATGACTTTGAACTGCCAAACTCCCTATATCATTCAAATAAAGGTTGCAAAGAGTAGCTGACCAGGATTTATTGCAGCATCAATTTGAATGCCCAGCAAATCTGATGAACCATGAGCATAAGAAGTTACCTGAAAGCAGAAATGAAGCAGTTGGATAAGTTTGATCACAAGAGCTTCCTAAATTCTTGTTAATATAAGATAGCTAAGGCCTAAGGTATGTTCAGAGTTTCCTAGTTTTCCACAGCAAAAGCATGAAATGAAGCCAAAATACTACTGAATAGAATCACCCAAAGTGATAGAGAAGTTGTTTTTCTATAGAATCACATCAGCAAATCTTTCAGTTGCAGGAGAAAGATCTCAAGAACAGAAATTCGGACAGTAAAGTCATAAATAAGGTATTTTCTAGTGAAAAAGAAGAAAAAAGGTGGACATGTTTTCTTTCGGTGTGTTTGTATGTCCAATAATTCATTAAAGGACTTATAAGTGACTTATTAGCATAGATTTGACTTATAAGTGTTGGAATGGTGGTTGTCCCACACTCTAACCCATGCCATCTTACAAATACACTCAAACCCAGGTCATCTTAGTGTCTTACAAACACATTCTAACAGGTCATCTTAGTGTCTTACAAGGACTGGCTTTATTTTTTCTCAACAGAAAATTAGCATGTTCAAAACTCGTATTATTGTCAAATAAGCATATGTAAGAGGAACAATAATAAAGAGCATGACATCAAGGGCATAAAAAATGCAATACTCTACAAACCTCTACTCGTGACACTACCCCTTTTGTCACAGATATTGTATCCCCTCCAAGGGGGTATCCAACTACAGTAACTGAATCCTGCACCATAATGAGGAAAAAAGATTAGACAACCAATTGAGTTGCCTACAAACAGAAGAAAAAGTGTGAAACTGCTTTAAAACAAATTTGCATAATCCACAAAATATTCATGGAAAAAGAACTTTGCACTAAACAGTAATATTCTAACATAAACTAGAGACCACCTGAAGTTGCGGCAACCGCCCAAAACGTAGGGGTTCAGCTCCGGCCCAGAATTCCTCACTTTCAACAGAAAGCAAAGCTAAGTCACAATCAACACCTCTAGCTAAAACCTGAACATATAACATCACTGAGAAAAGCATTCACCTGAATCTTGATTGACCTGAAAAATCACAAATTTATTTCTGCAGTACTAAATGGATTTTTTCAGATAATATAATTATTTTATCAAGCCAAAAGGTTCAAAGAGTAGGAGATAGGTGTCAATAATTAAACTGCAACACAGATCACACATATGTTATGTATTGATAATAATTTCAATTTGCAACGACTTGAGAGTCAAGCAGGCAAGTCCTCATATTTGCTTAGATTTTATCTATGGTGTGATGCGGGGATTAAGAAACTACATAATGGATCCTTATGATTTTAAAACTCAAAGAAATGGATAGCAAACATATTAATAGCATGGTAAAACAAAAACCAACTTAATATTTCAACTAAGAAGAAATTATACCTTGGCTACATACTTGCGGTCATCTCCCCTTCTCTTTACCTTGACCTAAATTATCACAAAAAATATGTGAAGTACAAATGTGAAGTGTCCATCAAGAAAATTAAGAAATTGAAAAGAAAAGAATAAATGAATATAGAGGGAAGGGAAGCACATAAAAGGAGGAACTGAGAAGAATACATATTTTTGCATATGAAGGTCAAAGAGAAGATGACAATTTAAGCACCAGCAACTTTACACATGAGAGTGAGAAGAGAAAAATGGCACCATTTAGCTATTGATATTTTTCATCACTAAAGCATATTGCATGTTAAATAAAACTTTACACTTACCTGAGTATAATGTTCTACACAATGTGCGTTTGTCAAGAGTTTTCCATCACCGATCATGAATGCACTACACAAGAACATCTCGATATTCATGCCTTATAACAAACAGAAGCTTAAGAGGAAGATACATTGTCAAAAACTCATAGAATACCTCCCAGTGCTTGTAAATTGTCGTTGTTTTTGCCATGGGAGGGAATAATCTGGAGCAGTGTGAGTACAATAGACCTAATGTTCATAAAAAAAAAAGATAATAAACTGAAAATTTTGTGGTCATAAACGATAATGTCACTATTGACTTCGGTCAATGGTTATCAAGCCCTTTTGAGAAAATGCACTATCATGTGCACTATTGGCATACATGTTAAACACTATTTGGGGTGCCAAAAATTACAAAAACGATTCAAAAGAGTACAACTGAGCAGAGATGAATTAGAAAACGTCAAGTTATTATGCTTATTCCAAAGAAAGAACTAAGAAAATTTGAATCTCATACCTTCACAACAGCATTCAGAAAGGCTGTGTCTTCAAGATTTCCGGTTTCAACCTGAAACACAATTTACTAGTTTTTAAGAAGAAGAATTAAAAATGAAAATGTTTGTATTTCTAGGGCTGAAGTACAGTACAATGGTACATTTGAGCTAACTAAAAAGGATAACTTTTAAATACTGATAGAAAGGTTGAGGACCAAGTGAATTTCCAAGTTCAAATCACTACTGTACCTAAAAAATGTGAATTAATATGACATGCAACATGTAGCTATAGCCTACAAGGTGGGTTATTAATCATTTATTTATCATTATAACAAACGGTGGTAATATCTGAGACCGGATTTATGAGTTTGTATATAAAAAAAAAGGCAGGAATTTGAAATAATAAGTTGTAGCCTATTACAAGCTGCTCCTTCATGTCATACAATATTCCTCTTTTGTCCTTCTTTTGAATGCCCGATGCCTTTGAGCGGGATCGCCCCAGATCCCTTCTCCCACCACCATCCTTGTTGAATGAATATGGCTCTTCATCTGGAAACCTTCCCGAAGTTTTCTTCATAATTGTGCCATCTGCCTGGGTAGAGCATGCCAAGCAGAATGAGAAACTTCAACATGTGATAGTCAGTAGATACACAAATAAAAGGATTTCGTAAACAAGGCATCATGTAATTCATGCACTCAATGGAAACCACAGAGCAAACTCAATCAATCACAACTAACATAAACTCCAAGTGAGCATTAGCGTTCCACTCAGTTGCAAATTGCTATTGCAGCAAAATATTCCAGGCCATCCCCTTGATTCAACATAATTGATAATCCTAGGAAAAAAGCAACCGAAAAGACCAATATAATCCATTCTTTTGCATCGCATTGCCTCCAATTCATCCAATCAAACGCAACAAAATTCCAACACATTCCAATTCAGCAGAAAAAATTAATCGACTTCGCAGTTTTAGCGGTGCAAAGAGAACAATTCAATCAAGGAAAAGGAAACGAACCTCTCCATCAAAGTGCTTTCCGGAGGTGGAAGAGGACGAGCCTCGCCTAGAAGCTCCATTGGTCCGATTGGAAGCTGCTTTGACGGAGAAGGAGGAAATTGGAGGCGGCGGAGCGGAGAGGCAGCGCAGCTTGGAGGAGGAGAAAGCGGCATTGGAGGAGGTTAGGGCTGAGAACCAGGAGCTGCAATTGGCGAGTGCCATCGCCGTCGAAGCTCGGAGGAGGAGTGAATCCGATCAGATTGGGGGAAGATATTTACGCAGGAGAGAAATAGAGAGCTGGTGTTGCGTTGCGGGGGTTTATCACATACCCTTATCCTCTGCTGAAGCTTTCAGCAAGCCTTCAAATGGCCGCCCTTCAAACATGTCACATTTGTTTAAATTTTTTTTTTGCAATATGTTATTTTCTGTTTAAAAGTAAGAGAAAAAGAATTAATATATTTTCTGTTTATAATCTTTTCACATTTTTTTTGAAGTGAAGAAAATGGTATTAATAAAACAATGGGATAATCTTTTAACGTTTTTTCTGTTTTGCAGTATGTTATTTTCAAGTTAAGAAAATGGTACTCCCTCCGTCCAAAAATACATGGACTTTTACTATTCATACACGCTTTTTTATGAGCTAAAAACTATATAAAATATTAACTTTTTTATTAAATTTTTTTAATAATTACAAACTTATTATCAATAAGTTTGTAATTATTTTAAAAAATTAATAAAAAAAGTTAATATTTTATATAGTTTTTACCTTCTTAAAAAAGCGTGCGTAAATAGTAAAGGCAATGTATTTTTGGACGGAGGTAGTATTATATAATCAAACAATAACATTAATAATAATGAAAACAAACTATTGAGTATTAATGAATACATAAATTGAATATTTCCAAATAATTTATAAATAAAACAATTCAAACTTTATAAATGAACAAAATGGCATGTTTTACTAAATCACCCCTTATTTTTAAAATTATACAAGATTACTCATTATTTATAAAAAATAAGGGGCAAATTGTTGACAAGAGAGTCATAATTGGTTCGACGCTTCGTTGGTTGCCTACCGTCTTCTCTGTTAGCCTTGTTTTTATTTGTTTGTGCTATATGGCGGTTTCTTCGTCTGCTGGATTTTTTTGGCCTCTTGATTAATCAAACAATGTTTTGTCTGATTTTTCGAATTCTGACTTTTGTAAAAGTCAACCATTATTTTCAAAATTACACACACAAAAAAAAAAAAAAACTCATTTGTGAAATGCTATTCACCACCCCTTCCCATGTCTTTGGTTTTTTTTTTTAAACGGAAAAAATTTGACCATAGAGCTATCAGCCAAGAGCATCATTGCGGATGAGACTGCGTAATAGAGAATCATCAGGAGTCAAAGATCCGTTAGAAGCACAAACGATACGTGACAAGCGATCAGCCACCAAATTTACCTCACGGAAGACATGACGAATCTCAACAGAACCAAAGAAGCCCAGCGAGACTAAACTGTTCGAGACAATCATTGAATAAATGAATTAAGAATTTAAGATACAAGGTTGTACAAACTGCAAGTCCTGTTATTACAATCACTCATCTCTCTAAGACATTCTAAAATAACAAAAAGAACTGTTCAACTTATGCAAATAAATAGTTCAATGAATAAAATTAACTACATGAATCAAATTAAACAATCTTATATCAACAAATAAATTGCTGCACTACAGAGTTGAGAACATCCTATATAAATGCTCTATATATTAACATACCTGTGCTTGCCTTTCAGCTTTCAACGCATACTACAGAGGAACAACGCTGGCTTGGGACATGATGGAGCAGTTAAACAGCTTTCGGAACCCCTGAAACTCGAAGGGCTTCCATTTCTTCGTGCTTTCGTTGGCAATCGATTTCTTGAGGAGTAGATTCTCGCGCTTCATCATATCTATTGCTACGCTCAGCTGCCTTATCGCCTCTCTCTTCTCCTCGTCTTTCTCCTCCAGCATCAGCTTCTGCTCCTGGCTCTCCACTCGGACAGCTCTAAGTTCTTCGCTAAGTTTCTTCATCGCCTTCTCCAGTGTCGCGTTTTCAGCAACGAGCTGCTCTTTTTGTTCAGCATCTTTCATTTTCAGGAGATACATCTCTACATTCTCCAACCTGAGTGTCTCGGTTTCTTCCTTGAGTTCCATTGCTTCATTTCGAGTTTCATATAGTTTCCGCTTTATCTGTTCCATTGCCTTTTCTTTCTCCATGAGTTGTTTCTTCTGAATTATGGTCTCTTCTTGAAGTCTGTCTACTTCATCCATTAAATCAGCAGATGACAACTCATCTACGAAGTCTACGCCTTCATAGCTTACTTCTGGCACGGGATCATCTACTTCCGAGTCAATTGACTCCTCAGAGTCATAGGCCAACTCAGCATAGCGTCCAACAAAGGGCTTCTCCGGTGAACCCTTTGATAATGGGAGCGAGCAGAATTCCTCCGAATCATAGGCCAATTTAGTAAAGCAGCCATCATACGATTTAAGCGGGTCTATCAGCTTCTGTGGCCGGCAAGTTGAGAGAGCAAATGAGCGTACAAGAGGTGATGTGCGGCGAGTAGCAGGATCATTCCTTAAGTGATCGAATTGTACAGCTAAAGAGCGGTGAGTGCGATAGAAGTCCTCAACGAGGCTGACAAGTTGTGGCCTTTTCTTGTAGTACATCTCTGCACGCTGAGCAAATGAATCTGCATCCTCCTCGATTATCCTAAGTATTGACTTCGTTCTCTCATCAAGCTCTGGAATGTATGCAAGTAACAGATCATCACCCACGCGCAAAATGAATGTTCAATTGTTCATTGACAATAACAACATGAGTATAGATAATGACAGATAAGACAGCAAATAAATACTTGGGAGCATGTTCATTTACCGAAGATTAAAACATTTCAGTGGACAATCTGATACAAAAAATATCAAATCTAAGATTGAAAACAAAGAGATGTACAAAAAGTGGGAAAATAATCATGTCTGCACCCATAGTTTTGCTTAACATGATAACATATAAAAGATGCAAAAAAAGTAAACATACACAAAAGATAACTTCAACGGTCAAGAATCAGATGCAAATGTAAAAAAGGTGT
This sequence comes from Persicaria tinctoria, assembly GCA_037127255.1. Lineage (NCBI taxonomy): Eukaryota > Viridiplantae > Streptophyta > Magnoliopsida > Caryophyllales > Polygonaceae > Persicaria > Persicaria tinctoria. The sequence goes on from JBANSL010000015.1 coordinate 1,356,008, forward strand.
TTGTCTGAAAAAGCATAGGTTTCCCTGAAAAATTACCCCCAATCAATAAAGAGGAGCAAATGTGCTGCAATTTTTGTTGCATCTGATAAAGTTTGCTAAAGAGAATTTACATCTACCATGAAACCAGCCACAGAAACAGATAAATAACCCTAAAACATCTGTTGCTGCTTAAACTGCAGCAATTTGAGTATGGATGTTTCCAAGGATACCGATAACAGCCATTACAGTATATGAAACCAGTCATAGGCTATTAATCAACTTCTAATTTCAAGCACGAAATAGACTTTCGATTACAAGATTCAATCGGCAAGTACTGCATAACATGTTTACATCTCATAAATTCAAAACTGAAGAGTTCGGCACTTCAAACCCACGAAGTCCTAAATTCGAGAGAGTTAGGTTTCCCCAAAAGATAGAAATGGTCAAAGAAAGTATGAACCTGAGAGAGTGGAGTGAAGCCATTGAGAACGGCCAGGGCTACCATCGTTGCTGTCAAACCACCACCGGTATGATTGTCTCTTCGCCGCTTCCATCATTCCGTTTCTCTCCATTTAAAGTTCCACTGGTAAATAACAGGACGACAGACAACAAAGATCAAAGACAAAAACTGAATCAATTCCAAATTTACACAATGCGCAGCAACTTAACATCTACAGCCTAATTTGACCTAGCGAACAATGCGCAACAAATTGATTACAATTCGAGCGGCAATCGCTCAAATCACACACCTTCAAGTCTCCGTTCTACTGATTCAGCGCCACCATAAGATCATCCACTAGATTATCAAATTAAACCTAACTTCTTTTTTGAAAGATGAAATTCACAGAGAGAGAAAGAGAGAGTACCAGAGCTCGAAAATCGCACAGAAGTAACACTAACAGGGGAGCGTTGTACGAATGCGTTGTACGTCGTCGTTTAAATAGGGCTCGCACTTCCCCGCGGAAGACGCTCTGTCTCTCTTCCAATCACACAGTGACACGTCACACGGGCGGCCCGAATAATTTAAGCCCCGAAAACGGATTTTTAGCGGGTCGGAATTAGATGAAACTCCGCCAGGCCCGAGAGTGCCCTGGAAAGAGAAGATAATTACATGGGTGCCATTGCCTAGATGGTCGCAGCAGAGCACTGTGGGTCCTGCGAACAAGGGCATAGTTGGTATTTGGCGGGAATATTATAACATTACGTTTAAGAGTGTTAATGAAGTTAAGGGTGGAGGAGCGTTAATGGCGTCACGACCCCAACGGTCGAATTTCGTATACGGTAGTGTATCATAATTATCATTCCATCATGGTATGGCCATTTTTTCCTTATATGATTTTTATTTCATATCAACTTTGCAAGTATAAAGTGAAAAAGACATCTATTTATTTAAGTTTTTTTTTCTTTAAATAAAAATTGTTTTGATGAATCTAAATTAACTCAAATATTGTAGAATCTCATATATGGACCATCAATCTAGAAAAATAAATAGGCCTGTAAAGTCACCTCAAACCATAAGATTTAAATCAAAAATTAAAATGCTCGATTTCTTTGATTTATTTATGATTTTTCTACTTTATAAATTGTAATTTTTCGCACTTAATTGTGTATAGAATAAGCGATTATAAAGTTAGGTTGCAATTCAGGATAGTATTTTAAATATGCATAGCTTTAAAGAAATGAAATGAATTAAAACTCATGAAAATCGCTTTATTTATAGAGACCAAAGATTTTTTTTATTATTATTATTAGGTAAAAAATCGGATGGAGTACGGGACCCTCTACCCGAAAGCATCCTACCGGATGAGGTCAAGAAGACCTGAATCGGTATAGAAATAAGCTCCCCTGGTAGAATAGCTAAGGTGTGCAACCTTATCTGCCACTCGGTTACCGATACGGGAAATGTGAGAAATCCGTACGTTCTCTAATTCCATAAGGAGGGTTCGAATGTTAGCCAATACAAGCTCAATTTCCCATGGACATTTGTTATTTGTTCGTAAGGCATCCGTAATTATCTTAGAATCACCTTCAATGATTAAATTGTTTAAGTTGAGTTCATTAACCTTTTCGATCCCTTGTCTTAGCGTGATTGCTTATGCAATTAGTGGCGTATGACCACCCATCATTTTTCCTCCTATGCAGACAGGGTTCCCAAGATTGTCGCGAAATATGAAACCCGTAGCTTTTTGTGGTCGAGATGGATGAGCCATCAAAGTTTAATTTAAACCAGCCAATGGGTGGTTTTTTCCATAAGTTCATTTTTCCCCGGAATCCCAATTGTTTAGTTGTTGTTTTTTCCTGTGGCGTGTTTGTATTCTTTTTGGGTTGATGTAGTTTGTCAGCTCTCTTCCAAGTTTCTATGTTTCCTAAAATGAGTTTTTTAATACTTTTCGTGGACAAAATTTGAGCATTTCTAAAGATAGCTTCATTTCTCATATGTCATATAGTCCAACACATGAAAGCTAGATTTTGCTTGTTTTCCTTGGAAAGATTGGTACTAAGAAAGCGCATGATTTGATCCATATCTCTGTTTTGGGATATAAGTGTGTCAGTTGTCCGAACAATATTTTGAGGAAATTGTGCTTGGAAGTTATTGCAAGGGGGCATTCTAGGAAAAGATGGATGTCGTCCTCCTAGCCATAGTTACACAATGTACAGGTAGTGGGTACTGATATACCATTTTGAGCCAGTCGCAAAGCCGTTGGGAGCCCATTTTGTTTAATCTTCCATAGAAAATTTTTTAATTTTCGGAGGAGCGTCAATTTTCCATATCCAGTACGTCATAGTCTGTCGAAGTTATGTTTGTTGAATTTGAGATTAAATTGTAGGCGCTACTCGTTGAAAGCCACCCTTTTTTAATAGAGTCTGTCCTCGAAGGTGTTAATCGGGAGTGAGATCTTAATAATATCTTCAATGATGTTTTCTGGTAAGACCGATTCCAATTTCTCTTTCCACCACTAACCACCCAAAGTATACTCATTGACAGTTTCATTTTCAGAGTTTTGGGTATTCATTATGTTGTTGATGGAGTTGGTTGTTATCGAGTTGTCTTTCAAAAAACTGATAGATTTTCCATTGCCTGCGGACCAAACAAGTCCAGATTCGAATTTTTCTGTTAAGAAGCACAGCTTGGTCCATTGCCAAGAAGCGTTTCCTTTTTTCTTGTAGTTAAGAATGTGTTCATTTTTTAGGTATTTAAATTGGATAATTTGAACCCAGTGGTTGTCTGGTTCCACTAATATTTTCCATAGAAGTTTTAATTGAATAACTTCATTCATGTTTTTGGTTTTACGTATGCCCAGTCCCTCAGCAGCTTTAGACTTGCAGATTTGTCCCACCCTGTAAGTGGGCTATGTTGTGCGTCCTTGTTCCAGAAGAAAGTTTTGTTTATTTGGTCAAGCTGTTTATGTATCGAAGCAGGGAGCATGAAGCTCTGCATAGAATAAATGAATTGCACATCAACAATTTCATCAACAATTTCATTATGTAAGTAACCTCAACTTATTATCACCCCGACTCTTAAAACTCTCAACATCATATACATGCTTAAAAATTAAAATATTAATATTGTTGAACATCAAATTCCAAAATAGTAAATATTTTATTAGAAAAATCTATTTCCTTTGCTAATATTTCATTTCTACACTTATCTTAGATATTTGATTATAATATTTGTAATTAGAAAAGAATTCTTGATTATAGTTAAGATTGAATCCTATATATCATAATATAATATTAAGATGATTATGATATGCAACTTTATCCGTCGCTGTATTAAATTCACATAAAGAATGAGATGTTACAATAAGAATGAGAAATAAAAATAATTTCATGTGAAAAAACATCTATCATAAATTCATAATCATTTCAATTTTAATGTACATTTCTATTTTTCTTTCTATTCTCCACACCACTACTTATTATAACTTTTCGAAATAAAAGATCAATAATTGATAAATTAATATGGCCCTATTAGTATTTCACATTATACAACATGGGACAAGATTAAAGAAGGAAAGATTCTCATGTTTAGACACCGACGCAGACAACACATGTGCTTCATTACGAACTAAACGACAACTATAGATATGCGTGACGTATGGGATGCGTCATCCTCTCCTAAATCCAACGGTCACCACTCGTCATCCACACGTGTCTTCCATCTCCACCGTCCATTTCCCGATCTCAGTTCCCGGCGGCCACATTCAAAACAGGACTTAAATTGACCTAATATTCTCCCAGTCTCAGATCTGAAGCTCCCAACCTACTACAAGCTCTTTGCTCACTGAAATCTCAAGCTGCGATGGCGATCTCGTTCCCCGACAAGGTGCTTGCGCACTTGTTCTCCTTCCTCGACTCCGACGAGGACCGGAACGCCGTCTCGCTGGTGTGCAAGGCGTGGTACGAGGTCGACCGATCCTCCCGCCGCCGGGTGTTCATCGGCAACTGCTACGCCGCTAGCCCTGAGATCCTGATCCGCCGGTTTCCGGAGCTCAGATCTCTCGAGTTGAAGGGGAAGCCGCACTTTGCGGACTTCAATTTGGTCCCTGAGGGCTGGGGCGGATTCGCTTACCCGTGGATCGAGGCGATGTCCACGGCTTACCCGTGGCTGGAGGAGCTCCGCCTGAAGAGGATGGTTATCACTGATGAGGCGTTGGAGCTGATTGCCAGCTCGTTTGAGAATTTCAAAGTGCTGGTGTTGACCTCCTGTGAGGGGTTCAGTACCGATGGTTTGGCCGCCATTGCCGCCAGTTGCAGGTTTTCCTCTCTCTTTTTTTCTCTAAATAGTAGCTTTTGATGATTGATTATCTGCTCTTTTTTTTCCAAGTGATTGCGAAATCATGTAGCTTTACGAGCTGATCTGATTGACTGACCTTTGCAAGAAAGTTCCTACTTTTATTCATGTTAATAGAGTTGAATGGCCAATGAATTGTTTGTTCACACCTACAAAAGTTTTCTTAGATTCCTTCATTTTGATTACTGATTGGTTGGGATCTAAAGCTGAACTCCTAGATTGTGTGGATCATCTCTATGTATTTCGAATTCGGAAAGAAAATGGATTGGTAGCAAAGGAATTATTAGATGAAACTTTGCCTTTTCTGATTGTTTGCTGGTCTTATTAACTAGTATTGGGTAACATTGATAATGAGATTATTGTTTTGGTGGCTTAATTTTACATAGTTGTTGTATTTCTACTTATTGCCACTTTAGGAATCTGGAGGAACTTGTTTTATCCGAGAGTGATGTTGATGATCTTAGCGGAGACTGGCTGAGTTATTTCCCCGAAAATTGCACTTCTCTGGTTTCCCTGAATATCGCTTGCCTGAGCTCCGAGGTCAGCTTTGCTTCATTGGAGCGCTTGGTGAGTAGGTGTCGGAATCTAAGGAGCCTATGTCTAAACCGTGCCGTGCCTCTTGATAAACTTGCCGATCTTCTACGCCTGGCTCCTCAGCTGGTAGAGTTTGGTACAGGTGTTTTTTCTGCCGAGTTTTATTCCCATGTCTTCTCCAACCTATCTGGAGCATTCTCAGAGTGCAAGCAGCTGAAGAGCCTTTCTGGGCTCTGGGACATAGAGCCCAGTTACCTTCCTGCGCTATATCCTATTTGCTCAGGGCTTACTGCTTTAAATTTAAGTTATGCTGCAATCCAGAGCCCAGACCTTATCAAGATCATCAATGAGTGCCCAAATTTGCTGCGCCTTTGGGTATGTTCTTGACGCAATTGAGTAATTTTGATACAGCTCTTATTGTTCTGGCCATCTGGGTGATATTGCATCATGAAAGTTTTTTACTTGTTAATTTTCGTGGATATGTCTTTTATGCTTTTGTTGTGGTACAACATGAATTGGCATATAAATGAAACTCTACATCTTATGCTTTTTTGTTAGGATTCTTTTCAAGTATTTATGAACTAACTAAAAAAAAATGAATCAGGTCCTAGACTTTATTGAAGATAGTGGCCTTCAAGCCCTTGCAACATCTTGCAAGGATCTGCAAGAATTGAGGGTGTTTCCTTCTGATCCGTTTTCTCCTGAGCCCGTTGTTACCGTGACGGAGCAAGGTCTTGTTGCTGTCTCTGAAGGTTGCCCAAAGCTCAATTCAGTTCTTTATTTCTGCCATCAGATGACGAATGATGCCTTGGTTACCATAGCAAAGAATTGTCCTAATATGGTTCGTTTTCGCTTATGCATTATCGAGCCACATACTCCAGACTACTTAACTCTGCAGCCCCTTGATGTTGGTTTTGGTGCCATTGTTCAACATTGCAAAGAACTCCGGCGTCTTTCCCTCTCTGGTCTGCTCAGTGATCTTGTATTTGAATACATTGGGACCCATGCCAAGAAACTGGAGATGCTGTCAGTGGCCTTTGCTGGGGATAGTGACTTGGGTCTCCATCATGTACTATCTGGCTGTGAAAAGCTTCGGAAATTAGAGATTAGAGATAGCCCCTTTGGTGACAAAGCTCTTTTAGTCAATGCTGCAAAGCTGGAGACGATGCGATCTCTTTGGATGTCTTCTTGTGCTGTGACCTATGAAACATGTAAGCTGCTTGGCCAAAAGATGCCCAGGCTTAATGTTGAGATTATCGATGAGAGGGACTCCCTAGAAGCAAGAGAGGGCAGCACCAATGTGGAAAAGCTTTACATATATAGGACTGTTGCTGGACCACGGTCTGACATTTACATACATGGTTTAGAGAGGGTTTCGTGATGGATATTCGCAGAAGCTATGGTATCGCGATCTGATTAGAGCTATCCAGGTTCTCATCCAAACACTGGTTGATTGTTTGCAGTTTTAAGCTCCTGTTCCCCCCCCCCCCCCCCCCCCCCCCCCCCCCCCCAAGTAATTAGAGGAGTTGACTGTCGATGCTAGAAGTGAGAAATCATTTAGAGCTTCAAGAGCTAGAGACCATTTATTTTCGTGTTTGCAGTCTTAATTTATTTACATTTCAGACTTAATGTGTCATTGACTGATTATATCCTTTATTTATTTTTTTCAACTTTTCTTTGCAGCTCTTGATAAATGAGAATGACCTCTTTCACCCTGCCATTTCATTGCCATGAAATGTTTGATTTTGTGGAGCTGAATTATTATCTCATCAGTTTCTCCAATATCTATAGTCATGGTAGTATGTGACAATGTGCTAAGATTTCCCCTTTGGGTATTGAGGGTCCCCTTCTGAAGGGTGGGAGTGTTTTGTCCAAGGGTCACCATTTCTTTGATCCTTTTCATGGACCTGTAGATCCTTTGCTGTCTAAAAGATGATATGGCAGATCAACCGATATTTTGACTAGGACGCAATAGTTAAGTCTTTCTTGGTCATGATCTAGCATTCAATAATAGCAAATATCACATGCGAGTCCTTGTTTGCTCGCAATAGTTAAGACTATGTGCTAAGATTTCCCCTTGGGTCTTGAGGGTCCCCTTCTGAAGGGTGGGAGTGTTTTGTGCAAGGGTCACCATTTCTTTTATCCTTTTCATGGACCTGTAGATCCTTTGCGGTCTAAAAGATGATATGACAGATCAACCGATATTTTGACTAGGACGCAATAGTTAAGTCTTTCTTGGTCATGATCTAGCATTCAATAATAGCAAATATCACATGCGAGTCCTTGTTTGCTCGCAATAGTTAAGACTATGTGCTATGATTTCCCCTTGGGTCTTGAGGGTCCCCTTCTGAAGGGTGGGAGTGTTTTGTGCAAGGGTCACAATTTCTTTTATCCTTTTCATGGACCTGTAGATTCTTTGCTGTCTAAAAGATGATATGGCAGATCAACTGAGATTTTGACTAGGACGCAACAGTTAAGTCTTTCTTGGTCATGATCTAGGATTCAATTATAGCAAATATCAGATGCGAGTCCTTGTTTGCTCGCAAAATTCATTCCTTAACATTAGGATAGGTGCGATGTTGCTAAGCACAAGCCATTAACAATCCTACCATGGAAAAAATTGAAACAGTATTCCTAGTTTTAGAAAATCTTGAGGTCTTAGGCTGTGTTTGAAAGCAGGTTATAAGAGGTTATAAGATGTTAATTTTTTTTCCCACCCGATTGCTAGTTGTTTGGAAGCGTATTCTCTTGTAGGTGCCGGAGTTGGAGGTGGAGGTTATTTCCACCAATTTCTGAAGCTTGGGGGGGGGGGGGTGGGGGGGGGGGGGGGGGGGGGTTCAGCTTCACCAGGTTATTCAATCAGGTTTCACAAAATTGGTCATTTTTACCCCTTGAAGATCCTTCTTCGCTCGCCCTCCATCGCTCCCGTTTTTGCCCGTCGTCTGTAAGGGTTTGGATGAGGATGTAGCGGTGGGCGGCGACGAGGCGGCCGTCGACGAAGAAGAAGACGTCGTTGAAGGACTGCCCGTTGATGAGGAGGTTGAGGATGCAGCGGTGGGCGGCGACGAGGCGGCCGTCGACGAAGAAGGAGACGTCGTTGAAGGACTGGCCGTTGATGACTGATGAGGAGGTTGAGGAAGTCCATCGACATGGATTTGAGGGATTCGTCGGTGCTCATGGCTGGAATTTGATCGGATTGGATTTGCAGGTAAGGGTTTGAGGAGGTAGGAGGGAGGGAAGGAGGAAGACGCGATCTTGATCCTTGATTGCACACTTCAACAACTCCAAAGAGAGAGGACCCTCAAAATTTGGTCAATTTTGAGTCCCACCCACCATCTGTAAAGAAGAAGCAGAAGAATGAGGAAGATGAACAGGGATTTGGGATAGCAACGGGGATGGGTGGGCAAGGGTAGTAATGAAGGGTATTTTTGACTTTTCATCCACAATACCCACCTACAAACCTTATACCAATCAAACACCAATCAGTTTTTTTATAAGGTTATTTTCAAAATAAAACCTCCAACTCTCACACCTTCATAATACACAAAATAAACTCCAACTCCTAAAAAATACCCAACCCCTAAAAAACCTCCAATTTGCCAGACACGCGCTTAATTGGGAGTTAAGATACTAATGCTACTGAAGAATTGTGATGAATTTCATAAATTAAGAGATTTGGAGAAAAGGGTATTTTGCCATTGGCTTTTACTTGGAAACCCATCTGGTGATTTTTGTAATAGGTTGACAGATGTGATCAAACAAGATTCCTCAATAAATGGCATCAATAAATGGCAGAACCACAAAGCTTGTAATAAAGTAGTTAAAACCAGCAGGGAGAGTCATTGGATAAATTTTTTAGACGGAAAACTGAATAAAAGTGAAGCTTTTCAGAAAAGCTTTTGAACCTTTCCCTACTGTTTAAAGTTAAACAGAATATCTCTATAGTGTATGGATTGATATTGAGGGAATAGATTCTGAAAACTCCTAAAATCTGAAAGCCTCCGGTCGTTGGCCTTTGATCAGCAAATGCTGTACCATTTATTTATTGTTCAAGGGTCTCACCTGCTAAAAATCTAAACAACATGGTAAAAGACTAAATATCACTGCAATGGATACATAGATGGGAGACACTCAGACTCATCTTTCTCCAAAGAACTCAACTAAACATCACTGAAATGGAAATAAAAATAGCAGTTTCTTTAGTAAATAGCACTAAATACTAAAGCTTTTGCCTTTTGGTGTGCAATGCCACTATCTACTTCACTTGCAGGGCTAGGAACAGCCTTTTGAATAGTGCTGCTAGTTGGATACCAAGAGAGTGTACCTTTGTGATATTCTAGGCCTGCAAATGGCTGTCAAACCTTTTGCTTCTTACCGACGAAACTCTTGGTTTGGTTTTGTTTACTTTTAAGTTTGCATTTTAACAATTCATTTTCCACTTGTTTTATGTTCAGATTTCATCTTCTGATCTTGTTATATCAAGAATGCCTGAGATTGACCAAGGAACGCTGGAATCTTATCGCGATCTGCAGTAAAAATATGCAGATCTTGGTGCACTAGAATCTAAGCTTCGGAATCTTCAACATGAATCACTCAAAACCAAGACATGCGTGTCAAACCTGTTGTCCTCTTACAATGGCTACTCAGAATCTAGGCTAATCGCGAGGACTCTCTTAGGAGAGCGGCGTGAAAGCGACAAGCTGAAAAATGTTCTAGGAGCACTAGAAATGCACATAATCTCCTTTCATCTTTTACAAAAGCATCAGAACCTTAGTTGATATAGGTGAATTCAAGAAGACCTCCAAGAACCAAGGAGTGGTTCGTGTAAGGTGTCCAGCAAAGCGGTCCACGGCCTGTGCCACCCAACAGAGTGCTTGCACACCACATTTATGTTATTGTAATTCAACAAGGATTTGAGGTTTTGGATATATATGATAAACAGAGTTTACATTTGAGCCGAGATTGATTTGGGAGCTTTTTCATTGTCTTGATTCGGTGGATTTTTAAGTTGCTTATTTCTTCTTTTGATTCCGAATTTTGTCTTGTCAAACTCTTTTGGAGTTTATGATTCAAACCTGATTTAACACACCCAATTGACTTGTTCAAATCTGCCTAAATCACATCAGTAAATTCTCTTGGCCTTCATTATAATGTAATAAAGGTTCTTGGAAATCTTCTTTTGCAAAATTGCTACTCAAAAAGCTTTTGCTGACACAAGCTAATGTTTTGATCTGAAAACAAGGGCAGCAAAGGTTTCCTGAATCAGTAAATTGTTCATGAACTCAAGTTTACTGAAGCATTTTTTTTGTTCGAAACCAGTGGTGTCATGTCGGGTATGTCCAATAAGGAGTCACAAGTTTTAAAGATGCTCTAGTAAGGGAGGAGAGAACCACCAAAAGTAAGAAATCTGTAAAAGGGTGAGAGCCTGATTTCCACTCAAAGGAGAATCTCACAATGAGGATTTGTGCAGGAGAATCTCCTACGTTTTCTGACTCTGTATATTGATAAAATCAAAAGTAATTACAACTGACACTTAGAAGGACTTAAATAGGAAACTACAAAGACTTAAGCACTAACCCACTAGCTCAGGCCACTAACCCGTCAGTTGAAAAGATGGAGGCCTAAGAACTAGGAGATTTAAATTAATGACATTACTGACATAATAAACTAACTTAATTAGCAGCTGATTTCCTTCTCCTCACATATGTAATTACTGGCTTGCTGGGTGGACTTGTATCAGTGTGACAATGTATTGCCTTTCTAAGATTCAGGAAGTAAAGGAGATGCACTCAGAAGCAACCAATGTTCTAAAAAACGCTTGGCTGGTGCTACAACAGTGGAAGCAACTGTAGAATTAGAAATTTGAGAATTTCCTTTCTTAGTTCTTTAGTTCCATGATTAATCTGAAAGAAAGGAAGCTTGAGGAAGGAAAGGCTTGATTTGGAAAATGGTTTTCTTTCCAAATCTTCCTCCTTCGCCTTCTAACACTCGTAAGTTGATGATCCGAAAATGGTTCATAATAGGATTCTTTTTTTTTTTTTTTAATAATCTCAATCCTCACATTTGATGAAGCAAGTTAAGATATACCAAAAATAAAGATAAATAACCTGAATGATCATAAAGGAAATCACCATTACATGCTTCATTGCTGCAAATCTAGCTATAAAAAAGCCTCCAAAGTATTCCAACACAGTGTTGGAAAAGGGCTAGATACAATACAAATATATATATTAAGCAAGCACATAAGAAGCTACATAGTATATATATATTTAAGATGATGATGATGATGATAAGTAGAGATGATTGGCCCTGTTAGAGTGGACTGATATCAACTAACCAATCTCTTGGTTCAGTTGTTTTATTTCTTCATACACATGGCAGTACCTTTAGCTACTAGAAAGCCTGTTAAAAGCTTGTCTTCCCTTCTTAGTTCTGAGCCTGGTAAGGCTTCAACATCGGCATGAGGGAGCCGCTTAGGTGGAGGGACATGATCTCATTGGTCGTGCCCACGAGCTTCCCACCGATGAACACAGCAGGGACAGGCGGGTTGCATCCCATCCTTGAGATAGCCTTCTCTATGTCCCTCCCTTCGGGTTCTTGGTCCACATGGTACTCATATGCGGTCACTCCAAGCTCTTGGAACAGTATGTTGACCGCGTAGCACAGGCAGCACGAGCTCTTGCTGAAGATCACCACTCCATGATCCGATACAACCTTGCTAACCTTATCCATGGTTGCCTTGTTTCTTGGTTTTGAAGAAACTTTGAGCTCTCCGGTTGCACTATTTATAGGGACGAGTTGAGAGGTCTTCCGCCTTTAATTCTTCCTACCACTCTTCTTAGAGGAACTTCTAAAAGAGGTCGCGCTTTATTAAGATACGTAAAATCCTAAGAAAAAAGCTGACTATGACAAGCCAATCCTTCTCTTAAGAAATGAACACAAGTTGGCTGGCATGACTGACTGACTGACTAGCTTTCGAAACAGATGGCACCACTTAGTGTAAACAGTCATAGGAACTGTTTTAGTACAAGTAATCTCCGGAAGTCATTGATGGAGAGATGAAGTCAGATATGATTCGAGTGTCGTGTGCAGCCTAATGACCATTGTTTTTTGTATTCAGCCACAAGATTTTCTTCATCAATTTCACCGGATAGTTTGGAGTGCATCGCGATTCTTCAAGGGCGGTCAATTTTTCAAAGATTCTTTATATCAACAGAGGGGCATGGATTGATGTCAATGTGGGGCGAGTTTTCAGTGGGCGTGATTCTTTTGATAGACCAACTAGGCTTGATTCTTCCTCACACGTCGTGGTAGCCAGATTCCATGCTTACATTACATGTTGCTCTAATTTATACTGCTTTGCTCCTTTCAATACTTCTGCAATAAAATGCCTTTTGCTTCCTTATGTACACAGCAATCTTGTTACTCTTAATACAGCCTAATATCAGTTTTGACAGTCATTCAGCATCTTTAGTAGCAAGAGATCATGTCTACTTAACATGTGGATAGCTGCATAAAACTTGAGTTGTTTCATTGGGTTAAAAACTTGAAATCCTTAATGCTTATGATCAGTTCATGTGAATGAGCTGGTGACAAATAGTATATAAGAAGAGAATACACAATAACTTGCACTGGCGAGAATATGTGCTCATTGATCAGACCAGAAGAGTGAGGATCAACCATACTAAGTGGACTTATACGTCATATGATCCGAAAGGAACCAGAAAAGGAATGGAAAAGAGTGGGCGCATTATTGTTTTCGTCTTGCAATATCATTCCATATATCCCAAGTGACAGAATTAACCCAATCTCTTTGGGTTGAATTGACTTGGCTGTGTTCTTTTGCTGGTTAAGCTACTGTCATAGAGAATTTTCGCATCTCGCTTTAAAGACTGGCTTTGTTAGCCTTTTTTTGGTCGAAATCAGTGGTGTAGTCCACTTTTTTTTATAGTCTTAATCAAGAATCTCTTGCTATATATCAATGAAAATGGAGCATGGAGAAGAAAGAAGGAGAGGAAATTGAGTTGATTCTTAATCCACTTCTACTGAATGCAAGATCAAATTGGAAAGAAAAATTTAATTGTGGGTAAAAGAGGCAGAAAATTTCAGTCCATTCATGGAAGGTACTCCAAATATTGCTTCAGCAGATACTATACATCATTTGCAGGCTGAAAACATGACAGTTGAAGTTGGCAGCCTGCTAGATATTGCTGAACAAAATGTTGTTTATAAAAAGTGCACAGAAAAAGAAAAGCTCCTGAGACTCCAAGATTATTTACTGAACAATTCTTGATTTTTGTTCTGGTGGTGGTTGTTGAAAGGGGTAAGATTTGGTGACCCTTCACTTGGTTGTTGTAGCTAGCTAGAACCAGATAGCCCTTGCTGCTATGAGCTTGTCCTTGAGAGACCCATCAAGGTGTGAAGTGAGGACGTCCCGGGCAGAACCAACATACTTCCCTCCTACGAACACTGCAGGCACGGTTGGGCTACACCCGAGCCTATGCAGAGCCCATTCCATCTCCTTACCACGCGCGTCCCTGTCAAGCTCATACACTGCAGGGCTCGCGCCCATTTCGTAAAAGAGTGTGATGATGCTGTGGCACATGCAGCATGAGCTCTTGGTGAAGATGACAGCTGCTTTCATCCTAGCAAGATCATAAATCCTCTCCATTTCTAGTAAAGAAAAAGAAAAAGGTAGTGTAGATTGTTCTTAGTAAAAAGTAGCTAAAGGGTTACAATCAATTACAAACCATAAGTAGAAAAACAAGAAGATTGGTCTTTATACATACATAGCGAAGTGCGGAAACAGAAAGTGAATGCCTTTGCTTATGCAGTTATGTGCTAGAGAGGATAAGTTTGTGTGGAGTCACAAAGAGACTGGAGACCAATTTATAAGGAGATGCTAGCAGCGCCTCGAATGGATTGATATCTTCATTCTTAAAAGGCGAAAAAGGCGCTCATAAGAGCGAGAACAAAGATAGAAAAGATGTTCCTTTGAGATCTAAGGGATAAGAAGAATGCTCTCATCAGCATGATCTTCGCTTCGACAATGACCCTCCTCCTCAACCTGCCTACCTATGAAACAAGTTGCATAATCATGTACCATAATCACTATTTGTATCTTAGAAATGACTAAAGAACATTACCCATATGACACTTTTTCTTGTTCTAGATGCCAACATATATAATCCTATCTAGCTCGTTGTCTGAAATGCCGGTCTATGAATCAATGTTCTTAACAATGATGATCTTAAATTCATAACATCTCCTGTTCTTCTCATTAAAAAGATCATCATCATCATCATCTGATCAATCAGAAAACTTGCCTTCTGATGTAAATAAAAAGAAAGAATCTTGTATCATGGGCATCTCATTTGTTCGTCTTCTTGATAGCTTTCGTAAATCTTAAATCACTATTTGTATCTTAGAAATGACTAAAGAACATTACCCATATGACACTTTTTCTTGTTCTAGATGCCAACATATATAATCCTATCTAGCTCGTTGTCTGAAATGCCGGTCTATGAATCAATGTTCTTAACAATGATGATCTTAAATTCATAACATCTCCTGTTCTTCTCATTAAAAAGATCATCATCATCATCATCTGATCAATCAGAAAACTTGCCTTCTGATGTAAATAAAAAGAAAGAATCTTGTATCATGGGCATCTCATTGTACACTTTACACAGATACCATGCTTCAGCTGATGAGGAGAGATATATGTAGAGTTTATCCATATCTCAACTCCGGTCCCCATGCCAATTGTCGCGAAATAAATCTTTTAATTACCCTAGCTACTTCAATACTTAAAAGAGGAATTTTACAACAGCTAGCAATCTTAGCATGGTTGATATGTTATGTGCACATCAGAACAGTATAGATTCTGTTAAATGTGCTGTGCTGCATTTTGCAATGACTTTTTTTGGCTACCTTAGGAATAAAGATGCATGTGCTTGGATCCTATTTTCCCTTGATCTTACTGCGTAGCGATTCTTGGGGTAATCAAGATCAGCATGATGCTTACACATAAGTACTGTAATACATTTGACAGTTAAATTGAGTTCTTAACGGACTTGAAAGAGCTAGGTTAGCTTACACATAAAAGACAGATATGGTGAAGGCTAAAAGGAACGGCGAATGTCAACCAATGCGGCAGAAGACAGATTCAGATGCTTGCCCACAAACCCCAATCCTTCATCAACAAGGAGGATAAAAGATGCTTATGATCTGGTGGGATGGAAGTTGGAAGAAATTCCCATTGTAAAAGTTAAAGATACCCCTTGTTGTTCAGTTTTCATCCATGTATATATGATATATCTATATATATATATATATAAGCTTCTGTCACATTGTTATATATTATTACAGATGATTGATTGATTGTCTTTGTGTAATTGGTAGATCCAGAATCATCACTCTTGCAGTATCTATCAATTGGACCATTAGGGTTCAAGCTAATTTTGTGTTTGGTAATTTATGAGTTAGTTTCAGATTATGGGTTCCAACTTTCTACAAGGTTTATGTCTTGCTTGGTCTGGGGGATACAGAAGGGTTGCCCTTGAAATAGATTCACAAGTCACAACGGATGATTCTATTGATAGGTAGACAATACTACCTTCGATCAAAATAAGTGTCGTTCTAGACTTTTGAATTTGATTCAAAATAAGTGTCGCTCTAGACAATTTAATAGATTGATTAATGAAAATTGTTATTTGTTGTAGATTGATTCAAAATAAGTCTCGTTCTCGAGCTTCATGTTTGTTTGGGCTCGAATTTTTACTTAATAAAAAAAAAAATATCAAGAGCTAAAACGACACTTATTTTGGATCGGAGGGAGTAGTTATTACCCATATTCCAGTGGAGATCTCCAACTACCTATTCCTACTCCATTTCTTACCTCACAAAAATATTTTAACATTTATTTAATCTTAAAAAAATTTAAAAAATTATAATTATATTACTAATATCTATTTTTATATATTTAAAAAAATTAAATTTGAAAAATTATGTTTTATAGTTTGGTTCTATCTTTTAGCCACTTCATTTAACATGTACATGTGTACACCTTGATTAATTTTTTTTAATTAATTTAATTAATAAATTGTTATCATACTTGGGTAGTTACATTTTAAGAATATTTTTAATTAAAATTATTACAAATCTTCTCATTAAATTAGTATAAATAGATATAGATATTTTATATTTATCTCATTCGTTACTAAATAAACAAAATATATCATAAAAGTTAATTTAAAATATTTAAAAGAAAATGATTTTGATAAAAATATGATAGATTGAGAGAATAGCATATGGAGCAAAATGCTTCTCGTTTAATATAATATATTAAGATCTTTAGATATAGATTTGGTCTTATGGATATGAATTATAAATTTATTTAGTGTTTTGAATTGAACCAATTAATTAAAAAATATAGAATATATTAAGGGAAAAAAAAAAACTATCATAATATTTAATTGGTTGAAATTAAGCCCTACAATTAATTAGTTACACCTCATCAAAAAAAATCTATAAAAATTATATATTCATATTAATATTAATTTGACGTTTAATTTTGAAGTAAATCTATTGTTTAGAATATGTCAACGACATTTTTTTAAAAAGCTCTAATTTGATTGGTTTTCTGTGTTTTCCTTTGTGAGTCCTGAGACTCTGAGAGAGAGTGTAGCCTTTTCCGTTAGGCGGAGTTTTATGTGTTTTAATCAGAGATGCGTACACCGTTTGGGCTTCTTGCATAGGCCTCCAAATATACTAATTGGGCCTAACTTCCTAAAATTACATGGGCTTTTTTGGCCTATATGAATGTGATTCACCCTCTCTAGCGGCCCAATAAGCCTGAATATGATATTTTCTCGTAATACATCGTATATAGTTTTTATTAAATTAACTAATTAATACAGATACTTAAAAAAATATGCTAATGAAGTAGGGGTGTTATTCGAGCCGAACGAGTCGGGCTTGGCATGTTCAAGCTTAGTTCGCTAGTTAAACGAGCTCGAGCTGAGCCTAATTTTTAAACGAGTTTTTTATTTTGTTCAAGCTTGGCTTGTTTAGGACTCGACCGAGCTTTTTCGAGCTTTAAGTAGTTCTGATTGGTTATAACATGTTAACTTAAAGAGAATTTTAAAAATTCCATAAAATTCGAGCTATTCGAGCTTTATTTGAACGAGCCGAGCTTTCAACCAAGCTTAAAATTTTGTTAAAGCTCGACTTGTTTAAATAAGTGAGCGAGCTCGATGCGAGCTTTTTCGAGCCGAGCTCGAGCTGTATATAAGAGCTCTATACTGAAGTTAACTAAACTTGGTAAACTAATGCCATGTTAAAATACATATGAAAATATACAACTTATGTTGCCTTCTTTTATATCTGACACTCAGGCGTTGGCACATTCAAGTCTCACATGCTCAAACTATCTAAGTCTCAACTCATATGGTTTATCCTTATACAACTCACTCATTTCTAATCTTGTCTAGTTTAGTGTACCTCATATTCATTTAATGATCATCTTTGCCAACATAAACCTCTTATTCTTGCACCTTCATGGTCGTCCAATGTTCCATTGCATAGAACATAACAGGTTTCACCATCACCTCTTATCTCATACCATTCATCATAACTTGCCAACTCATCAACTTAAAATAAGCTTCGTATCATACTTAGCGAAATTTGCATATTACTATCTCATACTCATACTTTTCATAAGGATATATCATTATCATCATCGGTAGCCAATATTTATCCCCTTATAATAAATCACCACAAGTCATGCTATTAGTCACACATATCATGTCGTTAGTCAAACACTCATATCATCATGATAGTTAGTCATTGAATAATTCTTATTCCCAAGTTAGTTTCAAATCCGAATTAAACAGTTAAGGATTCCGATCCTTGAAAATACTCGCTAAAATCATTTTTCAATTTATTTATTAAATCACTTTCTAACTTTGAAATTCTTTTTCAATTTCTTCTTAAATCTTCAAGTCCCAAATGATTTTATGTTATATTTTAAGACACCATTTATTAAATACTTTTATAAAATATCCCTAAATCCTTTATAAAATAATTCCAACCCATTCTTATTTAATAAAACCAACCCTTTATAGATTTCTCAAAATAATGTTTTAGTCAAATAAATAAACGGATAACCCGAATCAACCCGAACCGAAATCAAACCCTTTTATGCAATCCCAACCGGTTAAGTGAAACAATTTAAATGAGCAGGGGGGCCACCAAAAGCCATGTCGGCTCCTCCTTCATCCCGGATTTCAAATGGAGTCTCGCGCCTGCGCTCGCTGGCCTCGACCCCGCGCTCCCGCCGGCTCATCCGCGCTCGCCGGCCTCTCGACCCAGCTCTCGCTGCTCGCCTTTTACCCGCGCTTGCCCGCTGCTCTGCCTCGTCTCTCACGGAAGCTCACAACGCTCACTCATCCTCGCCTCGCACTCTCGACTACGCCGGAGGTCTCGATATAGGGAAGGGAAGGAACGAAGCTCACCGAGGTGATTTTGCGACTTCGGAGCTCTCGGTCGGAGTTCTGGGCATCATCAGAGGCTCGCGATGGCTTGTCGGACAGGGATGAGCGTGACGGTGAAGTCCGAGGGCGATTCCGATTGAAAACGAGTGAGAACAGCTTACCGGAAGATTGGTTCGCGATCGAGCAGTGGACATGGCGCCTCGGTAGCTTGTCGGCGGCGATCCTGGACTGCAGCTTGGCTTCGCTTTCTGGAACGGTGGTGCGAGGTTGAGGTGTGATGGCGGCTCGGTTCGACAGGGGAGCAATGGTTGTGGTGGTTGAATCGAAACGACTGTGCAGATCTCGGCTTGGGCTCCCCGGAACAGGGCAAGGATGATCTTGATTGTAACTTGTAAGCCTGTCAAGCAAGATTCCAAGTAAGCAACTAAATGGAATCCTCGGTGAAAGGCGAATCAAATAAGAAAATGAGGTGCAAGGAAATTACTAATACTTGTCACAAAAGTTTGTGAATGTTTCTTCCCTATCAGATTCATTTGCATCAGAAGTTTTTCATGTGTACAGATTCCAGGTTCACCAAAGATCTGTGAGGTTTGAAGATCTTACCAGTTTATGATTTCATATCTGTGTGCTCTCAAAACAAAGTACTGATAAGCTTAAGGCCCCGCTCATTTTGTTCTTCTTCAGCCTGCACGGCCGGCCTCCAGAAGTTCGGTTACTATGAAGAACTGATTTGCGATGCAATTCAAAGACCAGCATTATAGTCTCATGAACTATCTAGTCTAGCAAGTAAAAATATCCTAAATCACATTAAAAATAGGGTAGTAGTAGTGAGATTTATAGTTTTACCATTGTTTTACATGGGGTGTTGAATCTGTTGAGCCTAGTGGCCCATGAAGAATCCAGCCCAATTAAAGCTATCTTTGGCTAATATAAAAGGCATTGCTTTGCCTTTTGTTTTGGCTAGGCACAAAGTGTAGCTCCAAGGGTGTGCCGCCAGTAGCAACAACGGAAAAGGAGAGAGAAAGCAACAAAGGAAAAGGAGAGAAAAAGAAAATAGAGAGGAGGGAGAAAGGAGAAGAAAGGTAGGAGATTCAAGCGAGTGTTTCGTCTCTTGATTCGGTGATCCGTCTCCTTCCCTCGGCAAGTCAACAACGTGTGTTTGTTGATAGGTATTTTCTCCTCCTGGAATCTAATCTGATTACAAGTGTTTAGCTAGGTTTTGGAGAGGAATCCTTTCTAGATCGGGTTGTATTTAGATTGGTGTTTGAGATCTCCATGTTTATTTGTCTCGGACTGAGACTGGATTGTTAAACACTTGTACTGGTTTGTTGATTAGTGGATTGGTTGCTCTGGTGGGTGGAAGGTGGGTTTTTTGATCCTCTGGTTAGAGAGGGTTTTTCCCACGTAAATCTTGTGTCAATATTTGTGCTTTTATCTGTGTTTGTGGTTGCTTGGTTGTTTGGTTTCTGGATTTGATATTATCGGTTGGTCGTTGGTTTGCTGGCTGATTGTTGTCAGTTCTCTTATTACCCGAATTCGTTTCCGGGTGTGGCTGGAAAATGGTTTCTAGCCCAACAGAATCCCAACAACCTGATATTAGGAAGACGATTAATTTGCAGATCACCTATGGCTATAAAGAGTGAGGATACAAGTGCAAGATAAATCTAATAAAAGAGGGAAAGCTTACTTGTGTCAACTTCGTCACCTTCCAAATAGACAAATTTAAATTTGAATACTTTGCTGAAATCTGGAGTGTTTTAAGCACAACAAGCAAATCACAATCAAATTGTTTGTACAACCATTGCCGAAAAGATCAGCAGAAAAGCATGGAACCTTACAAGAGAGGATTCCATCTATTACTTTGAAAGTAAATTCATTACTGACGTCAAGTGGTTTCTTGCAATCTTTGGATGGCCACAGAGCCGGATAACCAACTCCCCTAAGCACAGAAAATTCACAGATGAATGGTGACACAAGTCTGTATTGATAAAACACAGTTGACTAAATACCCAAATTTTTTTAGACATTGAGGATAAGATCATCAAGTCAACTGTTCTTAATTTTGAAGTTATGTAGCAAGGAAGTCTATTTGTTTTGTTCTGCCTATAAATTGACATAAGAACCCCTAGCACACATCTATAGGTATCCGTGCCATGAGCTAGTGTGTCCAGGGACATCGATTTCAGCTAACACATTCACTCCTCGCTTTTGAACATACTTG
The DNA here is from genome assembly GCA_037127255.1 of Persicaria tinctoria. Taxonomy (NCBI): domain Eukaryota; kingdom Viridiplantae; phylum Streptophyta; class Magnoliopsida; order Caryophyllales; family Polygonaceae; genus Persicaria; species Persicaria tinctoria. The sequence continues at coordinate 1,377,033 of JBANSL010000015.1, forward strand.
CACAATGCACGCAATAAGAATGTAAACATGGAGGATTAAACTTTGCATCCATACCAGCTTTGCGTAAGCCATTGAGTCGATGACATTCTTGATGACTGGCAGTGGGAGATAGTGTCGTGATGTATCTGCAATACCATATCAGTCATTGGATTAGATGTAAAAGGGAAAAAAGAGAAGTAAAACAATCAAGAGTATATAAAGGAAAGGAACAAAAAATAAGTTATTTAAACTATGAGTCGAGCCAGGGCCGGTTATTGGGCGGTGCAAGCGATCTGCTTGCACAGGGCCCAAATTCGTTGGGGGGCCAATATATTAAAAATCAGTATATGTATAAAACACGTTTTGGATATCCAAGTAGTATAATGCGGTGCGGTGGCATTTGTTTTGCCAGGAAACGCAAAAGACGCGTGTTTGAATCTTGGTATGGGATATTTGTTTGGACGCAAAACGCAAAAGACGCGTGTTTGGGGGGCCAATATATTAAAAATCAGTATATAACATTGTTTTCATGTAAATAAATGATAAATAATTTTTTTATAATATCATTTATATCATATACAATAAATACATGTAATTCACTACTAAAAATATATTTATGATTGTAACAAGCATAAAAAAAAATAAAAGGGCCTAATACTAATTATCGCACCGGGTCTCCGAAAACATTGGGACGGCCCTGAGTCGAGGATGATGAGATCCGGAGAAGAAAAGTAAACAAAAAACAAGCAAGAGAATATTGAAGAACCCACCAATTAGTAGCCCTCGATAAGGGAATCTTGGCTGATCCATTATGGTCCATGGGGTAAGAGTAACTTCAATAACCCGAGTTTTGAAGTTAAAATTGTTGGGACACTTGTGAATCCCACATCGGTAGTGAGAGAATTATGAACCTAACATATAAGTGGATGAGCTACTCCACATAATGTCAATTGATTTTGGGATGGTGCCCCAGTTTGACTTATATGTTGGGCTTTCTGGTCGGACCCAACAAGACTTCCCCCAACAAACTGGTATCAGAGCCGGGATCACGGGCTAGACTTGTTATGGATTCGCAAGTGAGAGGGGGATTTGTTAGGACACTCGCAAGTGAGAGGGGGATTTGTTGAGCTACTCCACCTAACTGAATATGAAGGAAATATCATATGATGTTCACCAAAAAAAAGGAAATATCAAATGTGAAGTTAACGGACCTTCTGTGCGTTCCGGAGAATTAAGTTTTTCTCATTCCTCTCCATTTTCTGGTCACTCTTTGTTGCCCACCGGATTTCTGAACGACTCTTGACTTCCATTCCTACTCCTTCATCTCCGTCACTTTCTACGCCCATAGATTTCTTCATCTTTCTGGATTTCTTCATTTCAAACCACTAGATCCAGCAGAACAGAAACGAAAGAAACAACAGATGAAGAAATTTCTTTAATTGCTTTATTTTTCAGAATAAATTTCCTCCCCTCTCTGAGAGTGATTAGGAGCCGAAAGAAACAACAGATGAAGAAGAAGGGGAGAAGAAGAAGAAGCAAACTGAAAAACAGAGGTCACGCGCGAAACAGAGGAGGAAGAAGCACGATGCAAAGAAGGATAAAAAGTTTGATCTTGCTGGCGACTAGGGCTTGGCGCGATTCAGGAAAAACATTACTTGTTGTAGTACGGTGTGCATCGCACGGGCATGCTCACTAGTTGGTTATAAAAATGATGTTCGAGTGATTTATAAAGGATTCAAGACCAACCCGTATGATACAATTGAGGACTCAGAATCTAGGTGAGGATAACGGTCTTGAGAGAGCTATGTGGTTATAAAATAATATGTTTTGTGATCTGTATTATGCTAATCTAGTGATCTGTGGTTATTTCTTCCAGTTTTGATAATTCGGAATTGAACCCATAGGATATGCTTTGTGAGGTTCGGAGTGATTTATTTTGGTTTGTTATACCACCCACAATCAATGTGGGATGACCATGTTTTTATCCCAACAAGATGAAGAAGTAAGAAATCCAAGGGCGTCCGATTTCGCCGTCCTGAAATCCGGAGGGCAACATAGAGTGACAAAAAATTGGAGAGGAACAACAAGACTTCCTGGTCGGACCCAACAAGACTTACTCCAACAACTGCAATGCGATTAAAAGATTTAGCTAAAACTGAATATGAAGGAAATATCAGATGATGTTCACCAAAAAAAAAATATATATATCAAATGTGAAGTTTAGAAATCACACACTTATTTGGGCTTGGACCCAAATTAAACAAAAACATAGCCCATTAAGGCATCATCGTCTTAACCAACCCCTCTTTTCTCGCAAAGCAGCTACAGACTTCCATCTACGAATTTGAAATCAAACTCCTTGTTTTTCCTTGCATTCTTTTTCTCATTCATCTGTTTGGCTCTCCTGCGCTGAGCCTTGGTCTGTTTAACCTTCTTCTTCTTTGCGACCTCGTCATCGGTTGATTCCATGTAATCGAATGATGCGGGGTCATCCGCAAATATATTCTATAGAAGAGAAAGAAAGAAGTAAATTAATTAATTAATCTAATTACCGAACTAAATCCAAAAATAAATCCAAAAACGGACCTTCTGTGCGTTCCGGAGAATTATGTTTTTCTCCTTCCTCTCCATTTTCTGGTCACTCTTTGTTGCCCGCCGGATTTCTGAACGGCTCTTGAGTTCCATTCCTACTCCTTCATCTTCGTCACTTTCTACGGCCATAGATTTCTTCATCTTTCTGGATTTCTTCATTTCAGACCACTAGATCCAGCAAAACAGAAACGAAAGAAACAACAGATGAAGAACTTTCTTTAATTGTTTTATTTTTCAGAATAAATTTCCTCCCCTCTATGAGAGCGATGAGGAGCCGAAAGAAACAACAAATGAAGAAGAAGGGGAGAAGAAGAAGGGGAGAAGAAGAAGAAGCAAACTAAAAAACAGAGGTTACGCGCGAAGCAGAGGAGGAAGAAGCACGATGCAAAGAAGGATAAAAAGTTTGATCTTGCTGACGACTAGGGCTTGGCGCGATTCAGGAAAAACTTTACATGTTGTAGTACAGTGTGCATCGCATGGGCATGCTCACTAGTTGGTTATAAAAATGATGTTCGAGTGATTTATAAAGGATTTAAGACCAACCCGTAGGATATAATTGAGGACTCAGGATCTGGGTGAGGATAACGGTCTTGAGAGAGCTATGTGGTTATAAAATAATATGCTTTGTGATCTGTATTATGCTAATCTAGTGTTCTGTGGTTATTTCTTCCAATTTTGATAATTCGGAATTGAACCCATAGGATATGCTTTGTGAGGTTCGGAGTGATTTATTTTGGTTTGTTATACCACCCACAATCAATGTGGGATGGCCATGTTTTTATCCCAACAAGATGAAGAAGTAAGAAATCCAAGGGCGTCCGATTTCGTGGGATTCAAGAGTCGTCCTGAAATTCGGCGGGCAACAAAGAGTGACAAAAAACTGGAGAGGAAGAAGAAAAAGTTAATTCTCCGGAACGCAAAGAAGGTCTGTTTTTGGATTTAGTTCGATAATTAGATTAATTAATTAATTAATTTATTTATTTCTCTTTTGTAGAATAAATTTGAGGATGACCCCGCATCATCCGTGCCTCGGACAGGGATGAGCGTGAAGGTGAAGTCCGAGGGCGATTCCGATTGAAAGCGAGTGAGAACGACTTACCGGAAGATTGGTTCGCGATCAAACAGTGGACATGGCGCCTCGGTAGCTTATCGGCGGCGATCCTGGGTGTTAATGCGCCTTGAATCATCGTTGACCGACGACGCATCGGGGGGTCCGGGGGTCTAGGGGGCAGCGCCACCCCGCCTTTACGGTATGCTATGTTTATTGTAAACGGGCCTATCGTTTGTCTATTTTGGGCTTTCAGTCCATTGTCTGTTTAGGGTTTCATGAGTCTCTTCATATACTCATGAAACGCCGACCCCTTGTAACCCTAATCTGTTTTGCTTCCTCTAATAAGAAAACTGATTCTCTGCCCGTGGACGTGGGCAACACACCATTGCTGAACCACGATTGTGCAGATCTCGGCTTAGGCTCCCCGGAACAGGGCAAGGATGAACTCGAGGAAGCGGAGGGAGTGGAAGATGCTGGGGCTCGGGTTGGTCTCTCGGTTGTCATTAATTACTCATTTTTGTTGGATGGATCACCGGGGGAGAGAATGAAATATACATGCAGCTGCTGCAGCTCGGGGCCATATGGTTTGTTCAATGTCGGACCCATCTATGTGTTCACCCCACATGAATACCTCGACTCCAACCAAGGACCAGCTTCTACTGATTCGGTTTTGCTCATACCCTCTAGTGGTTCATGCTAAGAGTCAAGTTGGTAATTTTTTTACATCTCCCCCCTGGAGCCCAGTTATCATACACGCCCCCAAAATAAAGAGCCTTGAATACAAGAAGAAAAGCTCCTAGACCTAAAAAGATTAAGTGAATGTCCAAAATTGTGGTCATTTTATTTCTATCTTTCCATACATAACCGAAGAATGGAAAAGATTCCTCAAGACTTCAAGAGTCTCAGGGCCCAGAAGTGCATGATAAATCCCGCCAAAGCCTAATACGGCCGAGGAAATTAAGTGAAATACTCCCGATACAAAGTATGAAAAAGTGTCTAAAACTTCCCCACCAGGGCCTACCCCCCAACCAAGAGTAGCTAGGTGGGGAAGTAAAATTAATCCTTGTTCATACATTGACTTTTTTGGTACGAAATGAGCCACTTCAAAAAGATTCATTGCTCCGGCCTGCTCAGGAAGCCCGTCTAATTCTCCGGAAAAGATCAATTGAAACCCTCTAATTGTTTCTGGTCAAGGTGACACTCTACCGCTAAGTTATATTCCTTCCTTGCCCCCATCGAGAAATAGAACTAACTAGTCCTAAGGCAAGGGGTCGAGAAACTCAACGCCACTATTCTACTATCTCTTGAACAACTTGGAGTCGGGCCTTCTTTTTGCACTATTACGGATACGAAAAAAATGGATCAATTTGGAGGATTCTGAACCTACATATAAGTGGATGGGCTACTCCACCCAATGTCTATTGGTTTTGAGATGGTGCCCCAATTTGACTTATATGTTGGGCTTTCTGGTCAGGCCCAACAAGACTTTCCCCAACAAACTAGTATCAGAGCCGAGTTTACGGGCTAGACTTGTGATAGATTCGCAAGTGAAAGGGGAATTTGTTGGGACACTTGTGAATCCCACATCGAAAGTGTTGCGATGGATTCACAAGTGAGAGGGGGGTTTGTTGGGACACTTGTGAATCCCACATCGGAAGTGGGAGGATTCTTCGCAAGTGAGAGGGGGGTTTGTTGGGACACTTGTGAATCCCACATCGAAAGTGGGAGGATTCTAAACCTAATATATAAGTGGATGAGCTACTCCACCTAATGTCAATTGGTTTTGGGATGGTGCCCCGGTCTGCCTTATATGATGGGCTTTCTGGTCGGACCCAACAAGACTTCCCCCAACAACTGCAATGCGATTCAAGGATTTAGCTAAAACTGAATATGAAGGAAATATCAGATGATGTTCGCCAAAAAAAAAAGGAAATATCAGATGTGAAGTTCAGAAATCGCACACTTATTTGGGCTTGGGTCCAAATTAAACAAAAACAGAGCCCATTAAGGCATCTTCGTCTTCCCCAACCCCTCTTTTCTCGCCAAGCAGCTACAAACTTCCATCTACGAATTTGGAATCAAACTCCTTGTTTTTCCTTGCATTCTTTTTCTCATTCCTCTATTTGGCTCTCCTGCGCTGAGCCTTGGTCTGTTTAACCTTCTTCTTCTTTGCGACCTCGTCATCGGTTGATTCCGTGTAATCGGATGATGCGGGGTCATCCGCAAATATATTCTACAGAAGAGAAAGAAAGAAGTAAATTAATTAATTAATATAATTACTGAACTAAATCCAAAAACGAACCTTCTGTGCGTTCAGGAGAATTAAGTTTTTCTCCTTCCTCTCCATTTTCTTGTCACTCTTTGTTGCCCGCCGGATTTCTGAACGGCTCTTGAGTTCCATTCCTACTCCTTCATCTCCGCCACTTTCTACGGCCATAGATTTCTTCATCTTCTTGGATTTCTTCATTTCAGACCACTAGATCCAGCAGAACAGAAACGAAGATCAGAGAGAAGAAACGAAACTCATAAACAGAACTTATAAACATCGAACGGCAAATCGGAGACGATAAGAAACAACGATTTGACGAGCATAAATTAGAGCGAGGAAAAAGCAAAACGGAGACATGAATCAAGCAAAATCCAGTATCACATACCGCAAGTAACGAAGAAATCAGAGTGAGGAAAAAAAATATCCTCTTGACCTGAATCAAGCAAAGCAAATCCAGTATCACTTACAGCAAAATGGAGACATGAATCACGCAAAACCCAGTATCACATACCGCAAAACGGAGAAATCAACCAAAATACAGTAAAATCAGAGCGAGGAACACATACCGCAAGTAACGTTCTCAGTGCGCTCTCAGTGAAATTAGAACAAGCCTCAGCTAGCAGGGGTATTTATATGCAGGTTTGTTACAACGAAATCAACCCTTAAATTGTACCATCTTTCACAAAACCACCAATAAAAGTAAATTTTTCAGAAAACAACCAATATTCATCAAACATTTTCAATTAACCACCCATGCTTCTTCTTCCGTTAACCCATCGTTAGCTTTGAAGGTGGGGGACTAAATGTGAAGAAATCCTTGCTCGAAACCGGAGATTTCACATTAACTTGGGTGGGGTATCGTTGATCAGAATTAATAGCAATTGGCTTTTAGATCAGAATTAAGGGTACGTAATAGGGTATATTCAGCAATTTAGCGAAAAAATAATAGCAAAGGGTATATTAAGCACTTTATTAAAATAAAATAATATAATTAAGGTATAAAAATAAGGGTATATTTGTCTTTTAGATCAGAATTAATAGCAATTTAACGGATAGAAGAGCATGGGTGGTTAATTGAAAACATTTGATGAATAAGGGTGGTTTTCTGAAAATTTTATTTTTATGGGTGATTTTGTGAAAGTTGGTATAATTTAAGAGTGGTTTAATGTAATTTACCCAAAAATAAATAAAATCTATATAAAATACTAAAACAGAGACCGCTGGAGCGACCTCGCTGGCACGGAATTTTCTGGATTAAACGGGATTATTTTCGCTCACGTGGCATTTTCTGAATTGAAGCACCGCTGGAGCGACCTCATTGGCACGGAATTTTCTGGATTAAACGGGATTATTTTCGCTCACGTGACATTTTCTGAATTAAAGCAGCATTATATTTTTGGGTCACATTAATTATTAAGTCAATATAGTTAGGTAAAAAACTTATCTTTTTAGATACATAATCTATCCAGTATAACCTTATATCTTAATTAGGTATTTTCATAAATATCTAACCTTATATCTTAAAATGGTAGAAAACTTAACTTTTTAGATGGAATGATCTTATCCAATATTATGAATTCCGTCAAATTTTGATCAATATCCATGATGTCAAATTATACTAAAAATATAATGCACCGTAGTATATAGTAATAAACAATCATTATATAGATTTTAATCCAGAAAATGTATATACCAACTATTATTGACAAAATGTCACGTAATAAATTTATAATAAGGTCCCTATTAATATTCATCAAATACTCAATTCTGGACAAAATATATACTACCTCCGTTCCATAATACATGGGCTTTTCCTTTTTGACACGTTTTTTAAGGAGCGAAAAACTCAATGAAATATTATTTTTTTAATCAAATTTTTTATATCATTTGATACTTATTACTAATAAGTATCAAATTATATAAAAAATTTAATTAAAAAAATAATATTTCATATAGTTTTTCACTCCTTAAAAAGCGTGCCGAAAACTAAAAACCCATGTATTTTGGAACGGAGGGAGTAATATATTAGAATCAAGGTGGATTTAAAATTTATATAATACACCTGTATATATATGTACATGTAGAGAGAATCAATTTTGTGTGTCTAGCAAATATAATACGTAGTATTAATATAACATAGAATTACAATGAGAAAAGATCGATCTATATATATATATAATAATAATAATAATAATGATAAATTGGTTGAATCATCATACGTCAGTATATATCGGCCAAATCTATCTCATAGAGTAAATATGAATTAATCGTTTAAAATGAGTGTTTAACATTTTCAACGTTAAGTATATATATCCATATTTTAGTTGGTTATATGATCTTATAAGACATACATTTTTTTTCAAATAAAGAGAACAGTTCAGTTTCTTTTACCTGATTAATTAACCAATATTCAATATAGTAATATTAGTATAATATATTTAGTTGTACGATAAGAGACCAAAACAATTTTATCTATGGAATATAGATTAAAAAAATAAATCTAACTTCTATAACCATATATATATATATATATTTAAAAATTATAAAAAAAAATTATATGCTAAAAGTATGATTTTTAAATTTTAGATTAGGGAAAGTATGTAGGTTTCAAATCTTATCAATATATATGATAAAAAGAATAGTTTGATTTAAAAAAAATGAAAACACCTTAAAATAATTTAAATAAATAATATAAATATTTAAGAGTATGTTAATTAGATCTTAGTTGGTTACAATATTTTTTATAGACAATAATTATTTTTATCTTAGTTTGCATATTCAATTTCACTGACTACATATATTCGACAATTATGAAATCTACTACTATGGCTCGATCGGCAAAGATCCATTGAAGGAATTTAGAGTGATATATAGGTCAATTACGGTAACCTTATATCTTAATTTGTTTTTATTTTCAAATAAAATTTTAAAAAAGAAATCTATGTATAATCCTATAATATAAAATATATATGTACCCTACCGTAACATATTACGTTAACCTGCACCGTGCCGTTAACATTTTATTTTTTGTAAATAAATTCATATGTAATTACAAAATAAATATATTTTTGTAAATTATCTTTAACATGTTAAAATATAATATGCACTATACCTTGCCGTTATGTTATTTTACCTATATAAAATAGTCCTATATAATATATCTATATAAAAATAAATACCATGCCGTAAAACTTTGTTCAATTATTTTAATTTTGTTTTTGATCCGAATTATTTTAATTTTTACCGTCAAATTTTGGACAATATATCAAGAAAACATGTGGACTAATTATAGATATATATTACTATAACGAAAATGTTGATAAGATTGTCAATTCAAGATCAAACTTATATGAAATTATAGTGATAGAGATTTATCGGTCAACAATGAAAATTTAATTAATAAAATAAGAATTTTACCTCACAAAATCTCTTGCACGACATATAAAGTTATGGATGACTTTTTTTTAGTTTATTATATATTTTATAATTGATTGAAAGGTTTTATTAAGAGAATTCAAACAAACTACTTTAATATTCATGTAAAATTTAATAAAATATAATTTAAATATAATTGATATAAATTAATATAATTTATCTTTTTAGTTCAATAATCTATTCAATGTAATCTTATATCTTAATTATCACTAATCTATACATCTATTACTCGCCCTAAATACATAATTATAATCGTACATTAAGAACATTTGCCGATTAAATATTGGATAGAATTTAAACATAATAATAAACATAACTGGATAAAATTTTATACTGTGACCTTTAACCATAATCTTAATTGAATAATTAATCGATCCCATTAGCCTAAATTAATAATTTTTGAAACATGATGAAAGTTATATATAAATGTATGATCGGTCAAAATAATTGTTAGTTGTCACAACTCGCTAGATAATTGTGTTAATTTATCATTTAATTTGGTTATGTTCAAGTTATAAAGGTATGATTTGGTTAAAAATGTTATATTTATGATTTGGTTAAAAATTATGTTCAAGTAAAAGAATAACTTCTAGATGAAATTGTGTTAATTTATCATTATTAAAAATTATGTTATATTAATTTTTAATATAAATATTTAACATCATTACAAAACCTATCAACCCCCCTATCATTAATAGAATCTTTTACCTTAAGTTATTTTGCACAACTTTTTATTACTTATTATAATATTATAAATAAATGATAATTTGAATACATTTATAAAAAAATATATATGAAAAATCATAGATAAATAAATTTTAGAAAAATAATTCAAATCAAAGGATTTAAGTTAAAATATACCCTAGCTTTTGAGTCAAAATTATTTCAAAAATTTATAAATTTTTTAAAAATAAATGAATATGAATTTTCATTTATAAAATAATATTTTTGTAAAAAATAAATATATTTGTAAAATAAATATATCACAAGGCTATATTCGAATGATCTAATACTCCTTCCTTTAATAAAAACACCTCATATTGGTTTTAACACGTTTTTAAAAAAAAGCTAAAAATTGTATAATATATTAATTTTTTAATACTTTCATACTTATCAATAATAAGTGTATGTGTGTGTAAAATACTAAAGCTCAGAAATGGCCTATGGTGCGATTTCACATCCATAAAAAATTTTGGATTAAAACGGGAATATTTTTTCATATGTGTCAAATTCTGGATTAAAATGGTATTACCTTATTTTAAAATAAGATTTTTTTTAATTTCACAATTTAAGAATAAAAAGTTAAACATGGATAATTGATATAATAAAATATAATTTATTGAACAACTTACTACATATTTTGGAACTTATTAGGGGTTAATATGTGTACATACAACATACTACATAATTTATCATAGTATTAAACTATATATTAATATTTTTAAATAAGACTGTAGTTAGGCAATTGCAGGATTAAAATATATATTCAAGACACCTTAGATAGGTTTTCTATCATTAAAATAAATAAATAAAAAACTGTTTTTATTTAAAGAAAATAAATTGATCAATCACATTATGAAGAAATATGTGGCAGCCGGTTGAAATAACACATATAACTATTAGAGGAAATTGTAGCAACTAGCCCTTGATCCGAAAACCTTTGCTGAAATAGCAGTTCTTAATCAATATATATGTTATAAAATTCATGTTAAAAAATTAGACTGTAAAATTTTCACTTCAGAAAATATCACTTGAACTCATAACTCATATTAGAATGATTTTATTTTTATAAATTATAAAATAAGCCTTATCAGTTAATTAATTAATTAATCATATATGATCAATCACCAATCTAATTTTTGATAAAAATATATACTATCCATTGAAAAGAATAAGATTAAATTTGAATAATATTTTATCAAATTTTATTTTAACTTTTATAGTAACAATCTAAATTTAATATTAATATCATTTAAAAATAATAGTAAAAAAATAACATACGAGAATATAATAGTAAAAAAAAATAACATTCCGTGAAAGAGCACGAGTAACATATACGAGTCAAATTATACTTCTGTGACAAGACGAGGAAAGAAATTGACGTTGATTCTAGTGTATATCCTCTTTTGTTATTTGGGCTTGAATCTTTCTTATTTGGGCTTGAATCTTGGGTTTGGGCTTATTGTCCCATATTCAATCTAGTTTAATATGCATTTTTTTACCTCAAACCTTATGGTTTTATTAGAATAACAAAATCAAATAACCTTCCCATTGATTAATCTTGGACCAATTTTTTTTCACTTAATATATATATATATATATATATATATATATATATATATATATATATATATAGGGTGGTTCCGTGTAAACACACCTTAGGATGTAATTTGTGAATAAATATAGACTTTTAATAATTTGAGATGGAGGATGTAGATTAAACCCATTTTTCTAATTTATTTTTTAATTGAAAAAGGGTGAAAACTACCTAAATCTCAAATAATCTCTCTCGTTTGCGCGTGCAATCACCTGCTCCAAGTAACTGCCATTTTGTTTATTTACAGTAGTTGTTGATTTGTGGGACTCATCTAATTTGATTTTTTTTTATTAAAAAAAATGGAAAGAGTAGCCTATTATCATATTCTAATGCACCAACATAATCGTGGTATAATTTGTATAAAAAAAAACGTGGAATAACAGCTGACAAAAAAATATCGTGGTATAATATATTTTTTTATTGAGATTATATATACGAACAAACTCATATTTGTGTTGCGCATTGTCGCAAACAAAGTGATAATTGATAAATATGAATAATTGTGTATATATACGAATAATTGCTTATATACATATGAATAATAGAATAATAACTTTTATATATATGAATAATCGCTTAAATATATATGAATAAGAACTTATATCAATATAAATATCGCTTCTATGTATACGAATATTCTCTTATACATGTGATTATGTGAATAATAACTTATATACGAATGAATAATATCATATATCCAACACAGTTTAATGAAACGAATAAATTTACTAAAGATAATCAATATCATGAGTAGATACGAATAATCATTTGTATACATACGAATAATCGTTTATACGCATATGAATAATCGTTTATATGCATGCGAATAATCATTTGTACACATATGATATGAATAATCGTTTATATACACATGAATAATCATCTATATACATATGAATAATATTAAATCCAATTGTTATACGCAACTAACCTTCAATATTATTCATATGTATATGAACGATTATTCGTTGGAAACTATTATTCATTTGTAGAAATAACTTTTTAAATTTGAGAGACTATTCGGTTAAATTATAGAGATTATTCGGTTAAATTTGAGAGATTATTCGGTTAAATTATAGAGATTATTCAGTTAAATTTGAGAGATTATTCGGTTAAATTATAGAGATTATTCGTATGCAAGAAGGCGCTTATTTACATATTTATTGATTTTTTAATGTTAAAATAATAATCAATAAACTTGTCCATTATTCGGTAAAATAACAAACACTATTCATATATACGAGGAGGTTTGAAACAATTATATATATAAATTGTGCATTATTTGACGAGTGATTTTTAAGAAAATTATGCATGTATTAATTTATTAAATTTGACCCAAAAAATACCTATATTTTAAAAATGGCAAAATTATGCAGCATAAAATACCATATGCACAGATGCCATACATATACTAATTTATATGCTACGGAGTATGATATATACTCTGGTATTTCTCCTCTGCATGAGAAATCCCCCACTTTTTTTTTTAATCAAATCACCCACGTAACCACGCTGTTCGGATTTATTGAATTAAAAAAAAAGGTGCTTGTACGGTTGGACCACACGCACAGGGCTACAAAGGTGGATGGGTAATTGGGTGTGGGTCCCACGTTTTTTAAATAAAAAAATTAGAAATGGGATTAAATCTGGTCCATCCATTTCACTCAATTCAAAAGCTCAGATTTGTTCATAAATTGTATCATAAGGAGTGTTTACAAAAGAATCATCATCTCTCTCATATATATATATATATATATAAAGAGAGGAAGACCATCTTGAACAGTAAAATTACACTTATACCCATCATCTTTATAAAATTTCCACAAAGTTCCCTTGCTATTTTGTTGCCTGTGAATTTGCCATTGTTGGCTTAATCCCATTGCGCATCTCCCATCAGACTATCACTTTCCTTCCTCAAACCCTACCCTTCCAAGCCTTTCCTTTACCTTCCCGACGCCGATTCTAGGGATTTCACGGCCTCCATCGACGACGGCGACGGCTAACTCCTGTGATGCCCAATTTCTTCTTCCCCTTAGATCTCTCTCCGCCATCTCTTCCTTACCTTATTACAGGAGTGGCGGTTATGCCTCCTCTATTGAGCATCACCGAAGTGGCAACCAACGTCCTCACCGTATCCCCTCCCTTCAACTTATAAACTTCCTCTGGGCGCATCTGTCGGAATCCACCTCCCACAAGCAACAATCTATCAACCTCGCCCCTTATTATTTAACATCAAAACGTTAAAAGGTTTGGTCCTCTTTCTGAATTTCTCATTTCCCTGATTTTATTTCTAGGGTTTTTTACTCATTTATTTGCTCTGTTTTGGGATAGAAATCAATTACAAATGATTTCCAGGCATCATCCTCTGCTTTGGAAAAGGACAAATTCCAATTGAATTCTACAAAAGCTCAAAGACCTTTAATATGTCGATCTTTGAATCTTGAAAACATAGGTTCGATTCACCGATCTGCCATGTTCGAGGTCACCAAGACCATCAGATTCAACGGCCTCTTTGAAAAGGTTTGCATTTATTTGTACAAATCGTTGATATCAAATTTCTATCAGTAACAATTCTAATATTTATAAGAGAGAAATGTCTTAAGTTTATGCGGTGGTAAGATCTCAGTATTAAGTTATAAAAGGTATAGGGGGTGGCGTTAGGGGTGGATAAGCTTGTTAAAAATGTCCTGAAGATTCTTTTAAATTATTGAATAAAATGTCAGCACGATGCAAATGTTGTTATGTGTGACAGCGATCTGAGTTCGCAGCTGAAAGTAGCAGCTCTCTCAGCATTCAAGAAGCTCACATGCAATGTTGAAGAAGTAGACCTGCCCAAACTGATGAGTGGAGCTGGGCATGATGCCATGGCCATGTCCCATCTCACAAAGGTATGATTTCAGCAAGGCATCGAACAAATTTAGACATGGCAAAACTTTATTCAACTTGCTCAAAAACTGTCCTGCCTGAAAAGCAAATATGCCCAAATTCGCCTTAACTTGAGCCTCTAAGTGCGTGTTATTGTTTATGGGTAAACAGGTTGGAATGCTATGTACGTTGTCGTGCGGGAATCAGTCATTCTCTGGAAGAGCATGGGTTGGACGAAGACGTTTGGGCAACAAGTGAAGTGTGAGGGGCAGCATCGACAGACGAACTTTCCCCCAATAGAAGGTGTTCTTTCGATTTTTCTTTTGAAATTTCCATAATTTAAGGTTTAGGTATTCGAATTTAAGAATTTGATTAAATGGAAATTTAAAAATTAGGATTGGAATTTAGGGTTTAAGTGTCGTCACATCTTATTCATTTGATTGATCAAAGTTGGCTTGAGTGCTTTTTTTTTTTTGGAATATATGCCCTGCTCTTTTTGATTTTTTTTTTTCCTTTTAGAATATGTTAAAACAGCAAAGGTTCATTGCTTAATGAGAAAGAAGAAGAAAATAGAAAAATCCCAATACTCGATCAATGAGTCATTAGAAATTCGTTGCCATAGAGCAAAGGTTTGAGCCACCAATCATCTCATAGCTCATGAATCTCATTCGTCTTTCTATAATTTGTGTATTAATCTCATCTGATTGATTCATTTAATTAGGTTTGATCTGGTAGGAATGTTTCTTGAAATGTAATTGTAGTCCAAATCGACCATGGCTTGAAATTCTTTTGCAATTTATTGAAGATTCATAGTTATGATTCGAGCTTGGGCATTAAATTTGATCTATCAATCTTCATCTATGATGTTTTTAGTTATGGTCAATATCCTAGGGAATTAAGGGAAGAGGAAATCCAGTGCATATTTGTGGTTTACTTACTGATTCCATGAACTGATTTTTTTTAAAACTAAACAAGATTCCTTGAATTGAGATCTTTGGTTATCATCCGTGTGGATTCCTTACCATAGCAATTAGTTAGTAATGTTTTCATGCTTTATTTAATGTATGATAAGATTCAAAGATGAAAAATTGCAAATGATCCATAAAATTTAACAGGTTGCTATTGTTGTTTACTAGAATCTTTATATTGAATTTCAAAAATGTCATTAGCTGAAGATTCATCAATATAAGATTCGTATCTTTCTCGGAAGTTAAAACTAACATTGAGCTGTTGATATGAGATAGAACAATCCAAAATTCAAGTGGAAAAGGTGTTATCGTTTTACTATTTTGGTCCTTGAAACATGGCCTTTTTAACTCTTTTTAACAACTGCAGCTAACATAGTGCCAGGTTGTTGCCTGATTTGAGTCACTTCAGAATTGGCTATCTTACACTATCGAACTTGCTCTGCTCGAACAAGAACTCGAAAGGATCAAAGCGTATTGCATAAGGAACGCCAAGAAACACGGATAAGATGATGCTGATTGAGATCATCTGCTATGAGGTTCAGAATGGGAAGGTAGTGTCCAAGTCCGGTATGTCCGTCGATCCTTTTGTATTACAATTAATTAAAAAGCACTCTCGAGGCACTCTCCGATCATGACCCAGCTCTAAGTAGGATATATTGGGTATGTTTTCGTGTTTCGAATAAGTTGTGTAAGAGTGCAGTTTCAGTACTTGCATAAACTAATGGATATATTGCACATTTACAATAGCAATTAACCTAGCTATGCCTTACTTTTGTTGGATATTATTGCTCTGATTTGCTATTGCAAAACATTACCCACTTGTGTTCTCTATTATATACTATTCTATAATGGATCTCAAATTTTCAATTTGTTGAATTACTAGCTTATAGACCCGCGTAATCACCGCTAGTATATAATAAAAGACAATCTAACCCCGTCAATTCAAATTTTAAATATATTTATACATAAATTTCGAGTTTAAAAATATTAAAATACAATATATTTAAGGACGACGTAACAAAAATAGATCAAGGGTGGTGATTTGTTGATGACACTTAAATCTCATTTAAGTGGTATTTTTTTTTATTTTGTAAATTTCTCTTTTAAGTATATATTTCTCTTATATACACACGAATTTTAAGTATGAAATTATAAACTAATTTTGTTAAAAAAAATTTATTTTGTATGGTCTGTCAAAAAATATTATACGTAAGTAATAAGTAAATGCTTTGTCAAATACTCAAATAGATGTAGTATTTAGGTTTTTTTTTGTTAAGTGTCCATTTGGGGGAGATTTTTTAGATCCATGTCCATTTTTTCCTTAAAATCAGCTCCATGCTCCAAAATTCTAAATTTGCCTCTATGTTATAATTTTTTTCTCCTTCTTCCCCTTAATTGAATAAATCCATTAGCCAACACTTGCTCGCTCTCGATTCGTCTATTTTCAAGCTTCGTTCCTCCATTGATTCTCTATTGGCTAATAAGCTATTGGATTCCAAGCTTGTCGCTGTCTCACACACAACTGACCACACCAGTTCACCACGAATCACAGAGGCACACATCAGTGTTGCTCGCAGCCGCAGACGTCCTCTCGAAGCATCCAAGCAGGTGTCCTACTCTCGAATCTTATTTCTTTGTGATTTCTCTCTGTTGATGACCAAATCATATATGTAGATATAGATATTTTAGATTTATCTCATTCGTTACTAAATAAACGAAAAATATCATAAAACTTTATTTAAAATATTTAAAAGAAAATGATTTTGATAAAAATATGATAGATTGAGAGAATGGCATGTGGAGCAAAATGCTTCTTGAATTGTTTAATACGTATAATATTAAGATATTTAGATAAATAGATATAGATATGGATATGGATTATAAATTTATTTAGTGTTTTGAATTGAACCAATTGATTAGAAAATATAAAATATATTAAGAAGATTAAAAAAAAACTATTATAATATTTAATTGGTTGAAATTAATCCCTACAATTAATTAGTTACGTACACCTCATAAAAAAATTCTATTTAAATTATACATTCATATTAATATTAATTTGACGTTTAATTTTGAATTAAATTTATTGTTTAGAATATGTCAACGACATTTTTTTTTAAAAAAAGCTCTAATTTGATTGGTTTAAAAGACAACAACAAATGTGGTGATAATTCATCGTAAAAAAGTATTATTACTTAAAATATATATTGATAGAATTTTTTTAAGGGTGATTTTGGTAGATAACCTTTTTTTAATATTCAATTGGGTACTTAGAACCCAAACTAATTTAATTAGTTTGATGTAGACTCCTTCCAAATAGAGTGGAATGGTCAATGGTCAACCGTTTGACCATTGACCGGTAAACGTTTGACCATTGACCGACTAATCCTCTGTCCCTATATTAATCCCTCCCTCCTGTCCTTCAATTTTGATTGGTACAGCTGGGCAGTTAAATTAACTCTTCCAAACCCATCAATATTAAACTAAACCGGTTCACAAAACCCTTTTTTCAATTTGGGTTTCCTCCAACCGGCATTCTTCTCATCATCACAAAGGGAGAGCCGAGGGTTCCTGTCGAGTGTCAAAGACGGCAAATCTCACCAGTGGGTGTTCCCCAATCGGTTCTTCTCGGCTCAAAGGTTGGTCAGTCTCAATGACGGACTCTTCCTCTCCGACTTTTGCATCTAATGAAATCCCTTTGGGCTTTTGCCTCCGTAAGAAGATAGAGACAGAGCAAGAGGGATCGAAGGCGGCGGACCAAGCGACTCTTCCCCGATGATGCCGACCTCTATCGAGTATGTGATCCCTAATTTGTCAATCCCTACTTTCTTCAATTGAACTCCTTATTTGTCTGAAAATTGAGTTGTTTGAAATCCCTAAATTGAGTTAATTGAAATCCCTAATTTCTTCAATTCAACCCCTTATTTTTCTTATGAAATTAGGGTTGTTTGTTCATCAACGGGGCTAAATTTTTCATGGATTCACTTGGTAAACTTCGGTTGCACTAGTGGATTTGATGCCACTCTGGTTGCACTGGCATATCAATTAACAATAGGTTGTATTTCTTATATTGAGAACTAGTGCAGATCAATTAACAATTGGCAGATCAATTAACAAAGAAATGTTTACATTTTCTACCTTAGCATGCTATGGGCAGATGCAATAACAACCTACAGCGAAGTCATAAGCACTGCCTTTTTTGCTAAATTGGCTCTCAATTCATACTGATAGCAAAGTAACCCAATATTCTTTATAACTCCGGTAGAACCTGTATCTGCAAAATAAGGATAAATAATCACTAAAATAATGACAGTGGAGAAAAATTTAGCAAAATAAGCAGCCGCCTGACTTTGTATCTCACTTGGATTGATTATATTTAAAATCAACGATGCCTTATTTTTGTTATGTGTTGCCTCTTCAAATCATGTATAGCAGATTTTGAGGACTGAAAGCATGTTTGATAGTATTCAAGATTAAAGCTTCATGTTTGCCAACTACATTTTCTTTCCCTGTATGTTAAACACTTAACATGATCAAACTGTGCATTTTTTTATTACCTTTATGAGTTCCTGTCTATTGGATGAAATCAGATGGAGTAGAAAGTAAAGGAATTTGTGGAGATAAAAGAACAAAGTTTAGCAGAAAAGAATCAGAAAACATTGGAAACTTTAAAAGAAAGGTACTGGCTTTAGTTGATGCAATGTGGTCTTGTCCGATTTTGATGTGGCAGTGGGGTATTTTCATAAATAAAGTATGCACTGGTGTTTAAGGGTTCTAAGCTAACGGTGAAAACTAAGCACAAGATATACACACCTAATTTTGGGATTCAAGTATGATTTCTTGGCTGATTGTGTGTGGTACGTTATACCCTTGATCTATTACAATGGGTGATGTAATTTTTCAGCCTATTAGCTCAAATGGTAGAGCTATGTGTTTTACACATCGATGTGGGTTCGAATCCCCCATAGGCTAACTTACGAGTTACCACAAAAGCTTAAGATGAAGCACCAATTGAAATAGAAAATTAGCAAAAACTTTCCTTGTATGATGTCCATAACTTCCCATACATTCATCAAGATGAAACATAACATCAGCAAGATGTAGTCCAATACCTGAATTGGTAAATAAAGAATACTATACGGAGTAGTATAACAACCACTTCAATAAAACTAATCCAATGTTTATGCAAATGATGACACCGTGTTTTAATGCTAACAATACAACAGAAATATAAATGAAGACCAACACAGGTAAGAGAACATCAGCAAGGGTTGAGAGTGGAAATCGGCAACAACAACAACAAAGCAACTTGAACACCAACACATGTACAACAGGAAAACCTCAAAAGGGCCAACACATGTACAACAGCAAAACCTCAAAAGGGTTGAAAGGTCACATTCACATATTATTCCTGCCTTGAAAGAGTTTTGCTAATGTTCTATTTCAACTGGTGCTTCAGATTATTTCAAGCTTTAATGATAATTTTTTGAAGCCTATGTGAGATTCGAACTCACACCGATGTGTAAAAATATATAGCTCTACCATTTGAGCTAATAGGCTAAAAATTAAATCACAAGTCGCAATAGATCAAGGGTACAATAGCTCTTATTCCATTCTATTAGTTTTCACTCCAATCATTTTCTAATATCAGTGTTGCTACAATAGCTATCGAACACGATAATTTTGTAACGGGTCTATGATAAAAAAAAGAAAAAAAGAAAAATGAAGAAGCTCAATCATAATTGAATTTAGCTTCGTATAGTTGTACTTAAAAATTCATGCTTGCCACTTTCATTATCACTCATCAGAGACAAGTCAAACAACTAACCAACTACCAAGTCAAATTCAACTACACCCATCAATGAGACTATATCAAAATTGAATCAAGTAATATGGAATCAAAACCATAAACACAACTAAAGATAGTGGTTTGATGAAATGGTACATTAAGCTGCAAATAAATTTCTGAGGGGGATATTGCCAAATTTTCTGGATTTTTGGATTCACTTTTGCAGTCTTTGTTTTCCCTTTTTTAAGCTTGCTTTCTCAATCCTGTAATAAAACCATCTTATTAGTTCATATATCAGTAGTTAGAAAAATAGTTTGCTCCTTTCCAGCCTGTATGTATTACTAAACCAATCCATTTGAGTTCAAAATTGGTACTGAAACCATCTGTCCAACCAAAATTTCCAAGCTAACCCATCAAGGCATCAACCCATTAGTCCCCACAACAACTCAATTTCATCAGAGAAAGAAAAGGTTCAATTTGAGAAAAATACTCCGCTCCTTTCCAGCCTATATGAATTACTAAGCCAATCCATTCGAGTTCAAACTCGGTAATGAAACCATAAGTGCAACCAAAATTTTCAAGCTAACCCATCAAAACCATTAGTCCCCGCAAACAACTCAATTTCATGAGAGTAAGAAGAGGTTCAATTGGAGAAATTAGGAATTGATATATTAGGGTTAACAAACCTGACAGAGACATCGTTGGAGAAGATTCATCGTGTCCGCCACCATCCCTTTCATTCTGTATCTTCGTATGGAGGTAGTGACACGAAGGGGTTCGATTCGGTGCACAAGGCGAAGGGGAAGAGAGGTACGGTCCACACATCTTCCTGACCACCGTCAACACCTTTCTCTGTTTCTCAAATGAACAATCAATTAAACATCTAAAAACGGGTTGGTTTAATATTTACGGGGTCGGGTTTAGTAGAGCCAGCTGGACCAATTGAAATCAAAGGACAGCGGGAGGGGATAAATATGGGGACAGCAGATTCAAACCCCCATATTTTACCGTTTTGATGCCAACATTTTATTATATTTTATTTTCACTTTGATGCCACTTTCCTAATGAAATGATTGGATGACACTTTTCTAATGCCATTTTTTTAAAACTTTGATGACATTTTTTGTTTACTGTAATATCACGTTGACCATTGATGCTATTTTTTTTTACTGTTAACGGCTGATGCCACTTTTTTTATGTCAATTTTTTGATGATATTTTTTTTACCGTGATGCCATATTTTTGATGATATTTTTTCAAAGTAGTAGTTTGATGATATTTTTTCAAAGTAGTATTTTGATGACATTTTTTTTCTTTAATGTGATAAAACTTTTTTAAAATAGTATTTTGGTGTCATTTTTATAATGTAATTATTTGATGCCACTTTTTTAATCAAATCGATTGATGTCACATGTTTTTAATTTAATCAATTGTATATCGATTTATTTGCATCGATTATACTTTCATTCACTGATGACACGTTTGTGATTACACTTCATTGATGCAATCACTTTGTGGTGACATATTTGTGATGACATTGTTATTATATTTTTATACAATTGATGACGTAGGAGAATAAAATGTGATTAGACTTTATTGATGACATCTTTTATTGACCACTTTTATTCATTGATGACATTTGTAATTACATTTTATTGATCTCAATCATTTATAATGACATTTTTTGTTGATTACATTTTTATTGATGAAATAGGAGCATAAAATGCAATTACACTTCATTAATGACATCTTTTATTGATGACTATTGTTCATTGATCTCAATCGTTTCTAATGACATTTTTATTTAATTATGTGTACAAAATGTAGATTATAATTATGCTTATTCAACAAAAATGTAGATTGTAGGTTATAATTGCATATTATAATTATGCTTATTCAACAAAAAAAATAAAATGTTCCATCAATAGCATGTGTACAAAATGTAGACTGTAGAGCTCCGAAAAATCTCACAAGGTAAACACAGGTACCCAATTTTCAAGAAATCCCTATGTTACAAAGAGCTATTAATAGCAGAAAAGAAAAGGAACGAGCTTATGATTCCAGAAACTCTGCAAATGCTAGAGTTGTCATCCATTGGCACATAGAAAGATCAGTCACGTACTTCTCCATCATGTTTTCCCACAAATTGAATCCCTTTAATCGGGTTGTTTATGGGGCATTTCAGAGGCTCCTCTGCACTAAAGCTTTCACCTTTGCCAACTTTTGTAGTACCAATCCTCAAAACATTTTCACCCACTGCAATGCAACATCCAAAATTTCCTGCAAAATGATAATCAAAGGCGAAAACATAAAAAAAGACAAGAGTAATGATAAGTATCTACATGTAAAGAGATACAAAATACATAATCATAGGGAGTTTAGTTCCTCATATAGGAATCAAATTGACAAATTAACACGAGAGAAGCTCAAATAAAAGAGACTAATTAAAGAGAAAGCTCAAGTTAAAGCGACAAAGATGTGGCAGATTGATGGAAGTAAGAATATGGAACACAAATAAACGCCAATAACTCCTTGAAAATTGTATTAGCTTTACCAGAAGAGGCAACCTCTCTCTGGCCAAAAATTGGCAAAGCCAAATACAACCCAGATGATCCTAATAGCCTCCCCACTTACCTTATATACTAGGTAGTTTCCTATAGGTCGCCCGCAGGTGACGATCCCCAAAACCCCTCTAACAAACTCTGAGCAAAAAGAGAATAATAGAAGGAAAATGACAAAAGGAAATATTATATAATAAGTAGATATCCTAATCCTCAGCCACGTGGCTTCAGGCTCATGGTGCATCTCCTCCTTGCTTCCCCTTATTTGCAGCAAGGCTAGTGGTGGGTTTCTTCCGTGTATAAACAATCATGGGTCTATCACTCCTTCCCTGGCCAGAACATACCTTGTCCACAAGGTCAGAGAAAGGGAATTAATGCTTGAACTGCCCACAATCCATCCACGTGGCTTCTTCTCTTGGTTTCCCTTGCCACTGAATCAGCACCTTGTGACATGCTCTCTGGTCTCCTGACAGAGGTATCACTTCCAAAACCTACTTAGGTATGAACTCTTCCTCCGCTAACTCCAGCTCAGATGGGAGTTCAGTTACCACTGGATGTTTCCCCGCTACCCTCTTAATGAGTGAGACATGGAACACCGGATGAATTTTGCTAGTTGGTGGCAACTCCAGTTTATACACCACAGGACTAATCTTCTTGATAATTCTGAATGGACCATAGTACCTCGGAGCTAATTTCTTATTCACTCTTCTCAAAAGAGTTTGCTGCCTGTGGGGCCTCAGTTTGAGCAGCACTAAGTCTCCTTCTTCGAACTCCACCTCCCTTCTTTTTTTGTTGGCCTGGCTCGACATCCTTTTCTGAGCTCTCTCTAAGTTGAATTTGAGCTGCCTTAAGATCTCATCTCTGTTCCGGAAAACATCAGCCACTGCAGGAACAAGTAATTCTCCTGGAAGGTACTCCTTAAGCGTGGGTGGTGCTCTTCCATAAACACATTCAAACGGGGTTTTTCCAGCAGCACCTTGAAAGGTTGTATTATACCAATACTCTGCCCATGAAAGCCACTTTCCCCACTGCTTCGGCTGATCTGAGACAAAACAGCGAAGATAAGTCTCCAAGCACCTATTCAATACCTCAGTCTGCCCATCCGTCTCTGGGTGATATGCACTGCTCATTTTCAGCACTGTACCCTGCCGGGTGAAGAGCTCTTGCCAGAAATAACTCAAGAAGACAGGATCTCGATCACTCACGATTGATCTAGGAATGCCATGTAGTCTGATGACTTCCTTCACAAAGAGCTCAGCTACCGACTTAGCTGTGTAAGGGTGCCTCAGGCCAATGAAATGCCCATACTTGGAGAGTCTATCCACTACAACGAGGACACATTCATACCCCTGGGATTTGGGCAAACCACTGATGAAATCCATTGAAACACCAGTCCATATTTTCTGTGGTATAGGTAAAGGTTGGAGCAATCCTCCTGGTGCTAGCGTGTCATAATTGTGCTTCTGACAGACCAAACACTCAGCCACATACTTCTGGACATGCTTGAACATCCCTACCCAATACACACTGGCAGCTATCCTCTTATAAGTTCTAAGAGTCCCTGAATGACCCCCACTTGGGGTGGAGTGGAATTCCTGCAGCAGCTGCGGAATCCACTTAGAGTGCTCAGGTATCACCACTCTACCTTTGTAAAACAAACTGCCATTCACCAGCTGAAATGGGCCTTGTTCTCCTTGCATAAGTCTCTGCTTAATTAGCTGCAGTTTAGGATCTGCCTCCACCTCCTTTCGGATTTCTTCCCAACTAGCCCAGTAGGGGATGGACAAGGCTCCTAAATCTGCTCCAATCCCTCTCCTTGAGAGAGCATCAGCTGCTTTGTTCAAGTTGCCTGACTTGTACTCTATCTTGAAATCATAGCCCATAAGTTTGGCAACCCAATTTTGCTGAGCAGGAGTTGTGATGGGTTGCTTGAGAAGATGTCGGAGGCTGCTGTGATCCGTTTTGACCACAAATTTCCTTCCTAGCAGATAAGGCCTCCAATGTTGAATTGCCATGACCAGCGCCATTAACTCTTTTTCGTATGCCGATTTCCCTAGGGTGTTTGAAGACAACCCTTTACTAAAGTAAGCTAGAGGCCTCTTATCTTGCATCAGGACAGCACCTACTCCTTCTCCCGACGCATCACACTCAATGGTGAAGGTTTTTTGAAAGTCTGGCAAGGACAACACCGGAGCAGTGGTGATGGCTGTTTGTAAAGCCTCGAAAGCTGCCTGCGACTCCCTATTCCAGATCAACCTGGCCCCTTGTTCCTTCTTAAGCAACTGAGTCAATGGCCTGGCTATCTTTCCATAATCTCGAATGAATTTTCTATAGTATCCAATCAGGCCTAGAAATCCCCTTACTTCCTTCACTGACTTGGGGGTAGGCCAAGATAACACAGCAGCCACCTTAGCAGGATCCATGGAGACCCCTATTTCAGACACAATATGCCCCAGATATTCTATTGAGCTTTGGCCAAAAGCACACTTCTTCTGGTTCAAATAGAACTTATGCTTACTCAGTATCTTCAACACTTCAGACAGGTGTTGTAGGTGATCACTGCTAGTTTTACTGTAAACAAGTATGTCGTCAAAGAACACGAGGACATACCTTCGTAGGAGTGGCCTGAAGATCTCATTCATTACTGCTTGGAAGGTTGCCGGAGCATTCATGAGGCCAAAGGGCATGACCAAAAAGTGGTAATGGGCTGAGTGTGTTCTGAATGTTGTTTTCACCACATCCTCAGCATCTACTCGGATTTGATGGTAACTCGAGCGAAGATCCAGCTTAGAGAACACTCTAGCACCGTTGAGTTCATCTAGCATCTCTTGTATCACCGGTATCGGATATTTATTAGGAACAGTGGCTGGATTCACTGCTCGGTAGTCCACACAAAAACGCCAGCTACCATCCTTCTTCTTAACTAGTAACACTGGGCTGGAAAAAGGACTCTTACTCGGTTGTATGATACCAGCCTTCAACATTTCGGAGACCATCCTCTCGATCTCATCCTTCTGGGAGTGCCCGTACCTGTAAGGCTTAACACTCACTGCCTGAGTTCCGGGTTTGAGGTGTATTTGATGATCAACTGGTCTGGGCGGTGGCAGTCCCTTGGGTTCATCGAACAGATGCTGAAATTCTTCTAGTAATGCCTTCAAGGTTGCCAAAGGCTTTAGAGTTTCTACCGCCATGAATTCAGGATTGGTATCCTGATATACTTCCCACAATAGGACCCAAAACTAAACCTCGGACACCTTCTCAATAGCATGAGCAGACGCAGGAGAGATTGCTAAAGTGGGATCTCCAACAAGTTTAAACCTCTCTCCCTTTACCATAAACTCCATAGACAAGTTGGCCCAATTGGCCTTGACATCACCCAAAGTTTCCAGCCATGCTACTCCCAAAATCAGATCAACTCCTCCAAGGTGGAGAGGGTAACAATCAATGGTAACATCATATGTCCCTAGGGTGACCCCAAGGGCTTTGCATACCCCTCTTGATGAGACCATCTTCCCATTACCAAGCTTAACCCTATACAGCGATGTCGGTTGGGTAGGAAGGACCTCCTCCTTAATTAGTTGGTGTGAAATGAAGTTATGGGTCGCCCCACTATCAATCAACACCACTATAGCCCTGTTTCCCAGTTGACCCCTCATCTTCATTGTTTTCGGCGAGTTGAAACCAGCCATTGAACTCAGAGACAGCTCGAGCCCTCGCAATTGCCCTTCCTTAGCCCCTTCCAGGTCTTCCTCTTCCACTTCTACCCTATCGATCGCCTCGAATTCTCCCTCCGTCCCCTCTTCGCCGGACTCGAGGGTTCGCAACGACTTGTCAGCGCAAGTGTGAAGGGGGTGATACGGTTGCCGGCACCGAAAGCACAACCCCTTCGCCCTCAACTCATTGACGTCCTTCAACGGCAAAACTCGAGATCCCCTTGACGGCGTGAATTCCCCAGAAGACCTAAGTGGAGGGGCCACATACGGGCCTTGCGTCTTGGGCTTATTCATCCCTTCTCCTGATTTAGATCCAACATTCCCCCGGCTGGAATTGGTGGACAGGCTCGGGCTCGCCGGCCCAGATTTGGGCCCAAACTTCCATCCCTGACCTTGGCTCCCCGTAATGCGAAGGTTTGAGAGAGGAAGACGCCCTTGCCCTTTCACAAACGCCAATCTCCTCTCTGCCCTTCCAGCGGCGTCAACTGCTGTGTTGAAGGTGGCCTCGTCTGCTGCGGAAAGCTCCACCAGTATCTCATCCTTAAGCCCTAGGAGAAGGTAGCCCAGTAACTGCTGCTTGCTCAACCCTGGGACATGCGATGCGCAAGCCACCAAAGCCTCTACAAATTCCCCCACAGTCCCCCTCTGCTTAATCGAACCCAGATTCACATATGGGTTCGAGGAGAGGGACCCCCCGAAGTGATGGATCATCTCACGTTTCATCTCTTCCCAAGTGATATCGCCCTCCTCCTGGACAAGGAGTCGGATCCAATGGAGGGCTGGACCGTCCATGCATATCTGAGCAATTTCAACCCGGTCCTCTGGTTTGGTCTTCTGCACCTTGAAGTACTGCTCGGCTCGCGCGATCCAAGCCCACGGGTCGCTTCCATCGAAATCTGGCAACTCGACCTTCTTAGCCGCTAACTGGATTTCATCTAACGACACCAAGCGAGAGGATCGCGGAATATCGGAAGACAACGGAGTGGATCCGCCGTTCACGACCCCACTGCTCTGACCCCCACCTTCTTCCTCACTCATCTTTTGCTTAAGGAATGGGGTCACCATGTCGAGCAGCTTGTTGAGCCTGTCATCCGTGTTTGCTGTGATCTGCTTCAGCTCCCCGATATGTGATCGCATCTCTCGCTTCAATTCATCCATCTTCCGGTTTGTTTCTTCATTCTGCTTCCTCATTTCCTCCATATTCTTCTCCATCTGCTCCGCCCTTGTCATAGGGATGAAGCCTCTCAACAAGAGCACCAAATTGATGGAAGTAAGAATATGGAACACAAATAAACGCCAATAACTCCTTGGAAATTGTATTAGCTTTACCAGAAGAGGTAACCTCTCTCTGGCCAAAAATTGGCAAAGCCAAATACAACCCAGATGATCCTAATAGCCTCCCCGCTTACCTTATATACTAGGTAGTTTCCTATAGGTCACCCGCAGGTGACGATCTCCAAAACCCCCCTAACAAACTCTGAGCAAAAAGAGAATAATAGAAGGAAAATGACAAAAGGAAATATTATATAATAAGTAGATATCCTAATCCTCAGCCACGTGGCTTCAGGCTCATGGTGCATCTCCTCCTTGCTTCCCCTTGTTTGCAGCAAGGCTATTAGTGGGTTTCTTCCGTGTATAAACAATCATGGGTCTATCACAGATTGAGAAGGGCAAGACCTAAATGCAACAGAGAGCAAAACGTATTTATCTTCAAGTTTCCTTTTCCCACGTATTTATCTTCAAGTTTCCTTTTCCCTTTCAAATCTATTCGGACTAAGGAGACTATAGAACTTCAAGTAGGGAATTCGAAGGAGTTCTACTTCTTAAAATGCAAATCTAACATACTACACAAAAATCAAATTCTGTAATCAAAATCAAGCAAGCGAAGTTCCAATTCAACAAGATTCGATGAAATTCAGTTTCAGCACTAAAAATAGGCATAAAAAAAAATGTTTTACCAAGAAAATATACTTACAGAGTCTATTATCCTTGTGTGTTATGGTACTCATCAATAGTTTGCTTCATGGTGTCTAGCTGGGCCAATGTATACTCCAACTACTTGCAACAGATCTCATTAGCCAATCTGGCACCATAATCGGATTTCTCAAATGGACGATACTCGCAGGCACTTTTGATTTCCTCCCGCAGTGTTGCTTGAATGTCCTACTTGCCATGTATAAGGATATAAACCAGCAATCACTTAGCCTTGAACTTAGGAAATCTTGAATGGAACTGTTAAAGAGTCTTGCAGAGTTGCATTTGATAGAACATTGAAAAGGGAATTAGAGGATGAAATTCAAGCAAAGATTTCACCAAATGAGGCTTACTTCGATCTACAGGCCTTAAGTCCACAAACCATAAATTTCGTGTGTTTTTAGTTTCCAAACCTAATCACTATCGAACAAAATCAAACTGAAATTGAACCTCAAGGAGACGGTAAGATCTCTAGAGAGAGGGAGAAACCTTGATCAATTTCATGAACTCGCCACAGTGATTATTCAGCAAGTCTTTGCGATGACCAGTAGGGTTGGCAAGTTCATCCATGACTCCACCAACGAGCTCCAAAACCCTAACGATTCTCTGCGAAAATCAAACAATCGTAGCAGCTCAAACTAACATCCATCATTCGATTCGTAAGGAATCCCCGTCAATAATCGTGGAGATGTCAAAGCTCAGGCGCAAGGGAAACTAGGTCTGGGACCTCAATTTGTAATGTATCCCCAGTTCATCCTTCTCTAATTCCCAAAGACTAGCGAACCAGTTCAGAACTCCCACTTCAAATTGCCTCGAGTGGAACTAACTCTTCTAAATAACTCAAAACCCTAAATTTGCAAAAAAAAAAAAAACCAAAAAAAACCAAAAAAAAACCCCAAATCAGCAGCACGACACCAAAAGCCCCAAAGAAATAGATGAACACAAACCCTAATTTAGCAATCGAAAAATCGAATTGAGTAGAAAAACGACCAATTGGGGGCGGAGACACACCTGTCAAGGGGCCGAATATGCTCTCTCCGGTCGATGGCCTCATTCTGAAAGGAGGTGGTGCCACCGCTACCTGGCTTGGAGAGCGAGAGCGGAAGGAGGGTGGAGGAGGGCTGCTGCGAATCCCGGGAAGCGAAGAAAGAAAGGAATCGAGGCTGAGGAAGCCGGATTTGGAAGCAAAACTAAAGGAGATGAAGCACGGTTCCCGGATTTCGTCTTCCGGAGAACAAAAGAGAGAGATGTCATCCCATCCGCTGGTAAAGGAAGAAGAAGGGTGGGAGGGTCTGGATACCCAATAAACCATTAACAGGGGTTCACGCTAGCTAAAAAAATAATTAATAGGGCTAATGGGTTGAAAAGTCTAAAATTAATTTAGTTATTACATCTCATCCAAAAAAAAAGATATATAGATAGATCATTTTTTGGGGATATAGAGAGATATAGATAGATTGAGATTGACATTGATGATTGATGATATATAGATAAAGATATCTACGGAGTAGATATACAGAGATCGATCGAGCAGTATATAATATGAACACATTATATTATATACAGAATGAAATCATCTAATTAAAACTCAAAAATCAAAACCCTAGGCCTAGCTAGTAGCGAGTTTGGTGAATCTGATCGGACATAGATTAATGGCGGAGTACATGGGTGAAGATGTAGTTGTTGAGATTTTGAGGTGGTTGCCGGCGAAAGCCATACTGCGGTGGCGGTGTGTCTGCAAATTGTGGAAAGAAGTGATCGACTCAAATCACTTGAGAGCGCAACATCTTGCCTCCCAATTGCAACAAACGACTTATCACCTAAACTCGAAGCGTCTGATAATGGAGTCCGGCGACCTCCTTCCAATCAGCACCAGAGGAGATTTGAACGCTAAGAAATTAAAGAATCTAACTATTGTTAGTAGCAGCAGCGCCCATGGCGTAGTTTGTTTGTACGACCAAATCAAAGAGCTCCACCTTTGGAACCCTTCAACCCGTCAATCTCTCAGGATTCCCCTCCCTCTCCCGGAATTTGGAATTCAGTTCAAATTCAGGGTGTTTGATGGGGACAGCGATGCATCCGAGACTTGTGATACATTTGCATATGATGAGATTCAGCGCTGCGGTTTTTGGATTGATCCTTCCACCAACGATTTCAAAATTGTGCTGTTGTGTTTTGAAGATGAGGTTAATCAGGCGGTCCTCTATTCATCCACGACGCCCGACTCTTGGATTGGAATTACTATGGACGTCCCTAGTAGTTGCAGCTCTTACTTAGAAATTGTTATCGATTATCAAGCCAACTATCTAGGTCCGCAACTACTCATAGACGGAGTGGCTCATTGGATATCAGTTAATCCTACTGATATACTTTTCTTTGATTTTAGGCAGCACAAATTCGGAATAATAGTTTTGCCGAAACATCTCAGGGAGGACTATGATTATCAAATAAACCTTTGTAAATGGCAAGACGCTCAGGAATGAATCGTGGGATAAGATGTTGAGTTTTAGCCTTGCCGCCGAAACAATATTACAATTACAAGTCGTCGGTGTTGATCCAAATGCAGAGGTGTTGCTGTTGCCGATGAGCTGGTGATATATGATCCTAATAGAGATGGGTGCATCCCTCAGAATGACACTCTTCGGCGCCATGGTGTCTCTTTTGCTACTGACTTTGTCGAAACTCTTGTTTTTCATGTTGAAAATAGAATAATCTATAGTTGTAGGCTTGTAGAACTTGGAGTAGGTATGAATTGAATTGGAGTGAAACCTAATGTTTTTTTTAATATTAATCTGATGCCTTTGGATTATCTCAATTTAAGCTCTAAGTCATGTAGTGTTGAGATAAAAAGATAGTCCTCACGCATTGATTGGGATATGCTAAAAGAGAATGAGATGCCGAAACCCGTTGTCAAAACCAAAAACTGGGTAAGCTATAAAGAGATTGATAGTCTCGACCTGGAAGAAGAAGAAAAATTTGTTCAAGGGTCAACCCGATCCAACGCCTAAGCTTTTGTGTTAGAAGGGTGGATCCCGACCTTATAACCAAAAATAAAATAAACCCGACACGACTCACGTTTTCATACGACCCGACCGGAGTTTCTCGGAATTTCACATAAAGAAATCCTGACATTGCAATACTCTGATGCTCACATAGATTTGTCACTTTGAGATGACTAAAGAACAAATGCAAACTTATTTAGTTATACAACAGATGAGTAGTTTTCAAGTAACAGAAGCAGTAAAACAGATTTATTCCGATCCCGAGTTTCCTGTCATAGAGTGAAAGGCACAACTCATGACTGTCAAGGCCCTAAGGCCTCATTAGAGCAAATCAAAAATATTCAATCCAAAATGGGAAAATTACAGAAAACCACCCTTTAAATATGAGTGTTTTCACTTAACCACCCTTTAAATTCAAAATTACAGAAAACCACCCTTTAAATGATATTTGTTTACAACTCACCACCCATTCAACTATTTTCGTTACTTTATCATTAAATGTATTATATTTTAATATTTATACACTCAAATTTGATTGTAAATATATTTAATTTTTGAATTTAAGGGCCCAATTATATTTTAGGGATCATTTTATTTATTTTTAAAAATAATAATCAATAAAACCTAGAATTATTATCTTAATTTATGTTTGAAAATGTTTATAAATTTTTAAAACATTATATAAATTACTCTTATTTAAAATATAAATAAATAAGAGTAATTTCCCTAATATTTTAAAATTTTATAAACATTTTTAACCATAAATTAAGATAATAATTCTAGGCTATATTTATTATTATTTTTTTTAAATAAATAAAATAATCCCTAAAATATTATCGAGCCCTTAAATTCAAAATATAAATATATTTACAATCAAATTTGAGTTTAAAAATATTAAAATATAATATATTTAGTGATAAATTAAAGAAAATAGTTGAATGGGTGGTGAGTTGTAAACAAATACCATTTAAAGGGTGGTTTTCTGTAATTTTGCCATCCAAAATAGTTGAAGAAACATTGTTTACCTTTTCAAGAATAACAGTGAAGCTGTCATCAAATTGATCTTTGTACAAGAACTAAAGCAAGGTAACGCGTATTCAAGTTTTCAAGAAGAGTGAATTGATTCACATATTCAAGCAATCTGCGCACTTAGCGCCTTATTCCATATAGATAACGAAGAATAGCGACAGTACCAGCAAGGTACAGCGTACGGGTGGGAAGAAGGAAGAAGTACTCCTTCACAAATCAGAAAGGTACAGACAAACTCTAGTGATCAACAGTTGTTGCCTGCATTATTAGCTCTGAGAGTTCAGCGAGCTTCGTTGTGTGTTTAAGAACAAGATGCTCACAAACACGAAAAACGACAGCCAAGATGAAATCAAATGCATATAAACAATGATAACAACATCTCCTAGAGAGATTCCTCCATGACATGAAGAATAAATTCACAGGGAAACTTATCCAGTTTCTTTTTTATATATATCTGAATAGAACCTAAAATTGAAAATTTGAGTTGATATTAAATGGAAAAATTGTCATTTCCATTTTGATGGAAGAAATGGCCCTTCATTATCCGAGAAGTTCATTGTGCTTAAATGCTTCATATCGCGCGCAAGAGGAATACTTTTGCGCGCGAATCTTACAAGTCCTTGTAGGAATCCTGCAAAAAATCTCGAGGTTATCTTCAGATAAAGCAGAAAATGAGATACATTATAAGTAGTGGTAGATATGACATGAAAACAAGGATTCCTTGGCTTCCTCATGATGTCATATAATATCAAACACTTGTGATGATATATTGATATCACTGTATAATTTCAATAGATCAGATTAATAATCTGTTAAACATGGAATTTGTATGATATGCCTTATGTTATTGTTAACCACACAAACATTTATTACCTCAAACTGTCATTTTTCCACGAAATCGATGCTTAAGATGCATTACACTAAATTCCAACAACCATGGAGTCTGACAGCCAGATTTTTCGAGCAAACATTGAGATGGGTTTGGGACTATTTTGTGCAGCTGCAGCTTCGTCTTCAGCTGGTAAAGCAACTAATCTGTCATAGAAGTTCATACAAAAGAGCGGTTCTTTGGGCGCATTACTCACACACAAACTTCCTTGGATTCTAAAAATTTATATCAGTATTCAGTATACAACATACTACTAAACTGATGCACTCTTTTTATTGCCATGATCAACAGTAGATTTCCGACACAGCGAACAGATCATATATGCAGGGAATAACTTACTGATGACTCTTTCCATGAATTTTGACAACCAGCAAACAGGTTGCATTTTGGATACCTTCCCCACTTTCTGGTGTACGATGATGGTAAATCTGATCTTAAGATTGTATGCAAGGAGAGGTCATTTCATCTTCAGTTTCAGTTTCTGTTCCCCACATTTTTCAGCTGCTAATCTTATCCTTAGTCCTTACCTTTCGGTACATGCTTCACATAAATCCAAATAGATGAGAATCTTAAAATGGGGAAAAAAAAGGTTCTACCCAACTGGATAAAACTCCAAATTCCTCCTCCACCTAGGCAAATGCTCACTATATAGAAGATTCGTATAACGAAAGGGATGCACAAGCACTAGACCAATAAGAGGAGTTGCTAAGCAGCTTTGAATCTCGACATCTAGGTTAGGAAATGATCAGCCTATAAATAGGGTTTTCACATCACAACTTCATCACACCAGAGCCAAAAAAAATCTTTTGATAAGCATTCCAATTGCAATCACCAGTTCAATGGAGGCTGTAAGAAACTTGACAGACGAAAAGCCAGTGGTGATTTTCGGCAAGAGCACATGCTGTGTGTCGCACTCTATAAAACAGCTCATCAGCGGCTATGGAGCCAACCCCACGGTGTATGAGCTTGACGAAATTCCAAATGGGCGAGAGATAGAAAGGGCACTAATGAGCATGGGAGTCAAGCCAAGCGTCCCCGCTGTTTTTATAGGCCAGAAGTTTGTAGGTGGAGCCAACGACGTCATCAGCCTCCAAATCCAAGGGAAGCTCGTGCCAATGCTGATGGAGGCCGGGGCTATGTGGGTTTGGAATCGGACATCAACAGGCGACTACTAAGCCATTAAGCTACGAGCACGCGAAATCCATCACCTTCTACTTTTGTGTGTTGGAGACTTGGAGTGATAATAATAAGGTTTAAACAAATTATGTATGGGTTAATAAAGATGATCAGTGTATATCCTTAACTCCAATAAAGAGCTAACTGTGTCATTTCTGAAATCAATCCAGGGAATGATTTTGCAAGTTTACTGTTTGTAAGTTACCACAAAGACAGTAAATTATGAAAAAGCTGAGCATTTGTTCTTCACTTTTGCTCTCCTTTGCCAGTCAATCATCTGCAGTATGATAATAGATTGGAATACATAATTTTGAAACTAGAAATCACAAAGATTATCACAAGTCTTTAATTTTCTCAAAAAAAAACTCTTAATTGTCAGGAAACGGATAGGCAATTTGGGGTAATACATTGATGGATGAAGTTAAACTACCAAACTTGAGCCAGCAAAAGGCGAGATTAAGTGCTCTTACGGAGATAAGAGTGCAAAGATACTCGGTACTAGACATAAGTAGTAAAACTAGATTTGATACACAGATATGGCAGTAGCTTATTTGGGGTTCCTGAGCACAATGATGACTGAATCGCCCCTGAGAAACATTTTGCTGATGAATCGGTCTTTGTTCACTGGCAGGGCCTTCTTCTTTCCTTTACCTGTCTTCGGCACCTAAGACCAAAATCAAAGAGCCACTCTTTTAATCTTATGATGATTCACTATATGAAAGTTTAAAGTGGAAAGACACAAGTTTAACTTTGAGGGAAAAGACCAATAAAAGGGCAAACCTCAGTCCACATCTCCCTGACGTTTTCAAGAACCATGTTGCAATGTCGATCAAAAGCTCTAACACGGCCTAAGAGCTTTCTGTTGTTTCTGCAGTTGATTAGTACCTGGGAAAATCATGGGAATAAAGTGGAACAAGGAGACATTAGAAAGTATTTCAACTGTAGCATAAGCAACAGAAAGAAGGAAAAGATGAATTATCAAAGACCCTTTTAATCTTTATTCATACCTGCGTGTTGTTTTTTACGCTCATCATAAGCACGGAGAGGGGGCCAGTGTTGAACTCTTCCTCCTCATTCTTGGCCTATAAAGAAAGATCCCAAGTGTTAGAATCATACATGACTCGTGCTATAACAAAAATAAAGCCAATTGGCAATAGCAAAAGACAATAGACTATCACAGACTGCAAAAACCAAATGGGCATAGATCAAGAAAATTTTAGGGTTCTGTGGAAGGGTCTATGAATTATGAAACCAATACTAGATGCAGTACATGTATCCTTAACACAATCATCATGTATCTAAAAACCCATTGTTAAACAGGATAAAATCTAGTCTGATCACCAGTCTATGCAAGACATATAATAAGTTATCAACGATCATTCCAGTTCCAAATACCAAACTCTATTATAGGTTCTCAAGTCTCAACACAGTGGTATACTGAACTTATAATCAAAAGATATTTCATTGACATTGGCAAGCCAATAGTGGCAAATGGTGAAAGTTATGCAACCAAAAGGCACCAAAAACAGAAATGTATGCCAATGAATAAAATCTCGTCTGATCACCACTCTATGCAACACAAATAGTAAGTTATCAACTATCATTCCAGTTCCAAATACCAGGCCATAACACGGGTTCTAAACACAGCTGTAAGTATTAACTGAACCTTAAATTAAAAGATATTTCAATGGCATTAGCAAGCCAATAGGGCAAAAGGCGGTTAAACAAAAAAAAGGGCACCAAAAACACAGAAAAAGGTCTGACCCTTGATCATAAACCATGGCATTTATAGTCGATAAAAAGAATCAAAACAGAAGAATACAACAATTAGACAGGGTAGAGGAGCACAAGAATCAACACAGTATGGATAGATAAGAAAGGAGGCAAATATTCAAATGAGTAACACTGCAAAGGGTTTAGAAGTAGCTGAACTTACGGGAGCATCTTCTTCCATAGGTCGACTGGAAACAACAATTGCCATGAAATAAAAAAGCAAGACAAGAAAACACATTAGATAGACGTTCGTAAGCAAATAACAACTACAAAGTGAAGGCAAGTCTACCAAACCCTATTCGAGCAACAGCGACAGTATAGGAGGCGGGGATTTGGGGAGGAGTACAGTCACAAAACGCAGTTTAGGGTTTCGAATGAAGATGAACAGAACGAAAGAGATTAAAATGGGGGAAACTGGAAAACTGCAGATCTATCAAATCATATAAATTACTACTCCAGCTACGAAATTAGTATCCAATCCATAACCCCGCAGGGTAAGGCTCAAATCCAATTTTCGTGCTTGGAATTGTGTGAGAGATAGTCGGGACCCAAAACCCTAATCTTGCAGAAATTCGAATGAATTACAAGGGAAAGAGGAAGAGCACGCCCAAATTACCTCATAGTTGGCCAAAATCAAGAGTGCGAGGCTATTGCTCCGAAGGAAGATCGGGAATCTAGGGTTCTAGAGAGGGTTTGCTGAAGCCGGTATCGTTGGAAGCGAAAGGGCTCTCTTCGAAACTGGGCGCCGATGAGTCAAAAAGAGAAAGGAGACTCCTTAAATGGGCTTGAGCTATATATGGGCCTTTATTTTACGAAGTTCAAGCCCATTCTTCATGATAGGTGGCAATCGGGTGGGTGGGTTTGGATCCGGGCAATCGGATTAGCTTGGTTCGAGTTTCAAATATTTTGGTATTTCAATTTTCAAGTAACATTAACAATTTAGACCATATTGTTTTTTAGTCGGTTAGAATTTTGGATTCCGATAGCAATCTTGGGTTATTTTGATTCGGGTGTGATATAATTCAAGTTTTAATTATTTCGAATTTGATACGGTTTTAGGTTTTGACTTTTTCCGATTCAGGTATGATTGAGGTTGACTTTGTTTCAGTTCCCTCTCATTTGGGTTTGGGTTGAATAAGTTTTCGCTTCCAGCGAGCGGCGCCCTCGCGTTCTCACTCCCGCGCACACCCTGAGGCCTAGCGCCTGTGTGCCAGTGACGTCCGCGCATCAGGCCTTCGTTTCCCTCGCTGTTCTTCGCTAGTCTTTCTGTCGCTATTTCTCAATTCCCAAATTACTGAAATTTTCTAAGTTTAGAAACTGTCGCTATTTCAGAATTTTAATTACTTGTTTGATTTGTTCCAATCAGGAGATATCAAAGAGCATTGCAAGATCTTAGCAAATATACGGCGTGGTTCTTGATCTGAAGCCCACAGGCGAAGGATCGGGTATTCCAAACGTATCAAGTGGTATCAGATTTCAGGTTAATGCAAGTTCTTTACTCTCTTGATTTCTTTATTGAGTGATTTATTTTTCGTGCCTTATTTTTCACCATAGCCGCTGCATAAAAGTTAAATCTTTATTATTCACCCATAAAAAATTGGCACTTTATTTTTGTTATTCTTTGTTTGGATCTTTAATTTCGAAGATATTGAGTTCTTGACTGCAAGTTGTGATCTTTTATTCCTAGTTGCTACATATCATGCCTATGACTGTGATTCTTGGATTAAAAGCATTATATAAACTTGTACCACTAAAGAGCCCAAATTTCTCCAGTTTCTAGCCTATTTTCCCTATTTTCTTTATTTTTGCTTACTTTTAGATCATCGTAGCTTGTTATTTTTTTTTCTTGCTCTTCAATTTTCGATTGCTGCCCTCCTTTACAGCATATAGTTCTTAGTTAAAAAGAAAAAAAAAAGAAAAACCGAGAGCATAAATTCAAAAAAAAAACAAAGAGCATTCCTTCATTACATTGTTGAGTTAGTAACTCTTCCTTGTTAGTTCTTTGATTGCTACATGTTAGATGATCTAAACGGTTTTAAGCATTACAAAAGAACCCTGCTTGTGTGATTTTGTGCTGTGCCGACACTGGAGCCTTGGTCACACCCCTTTTTCTCTGAACCGTGTTGCAACCGTCAGATAATAGTTGACGGAGTGTGTGCACTTGATTGCCCTTGTGACTGCTATTGTCGATTATTACTCATTCATATTATTCAAGCATCACATTGTAATTCTTTTTCTATACACATTCAGCCACTTGTTTATACTTGCTATCCTTGATATTCGACTTGTGGTTGATTTAAATTGCAATTTTGATTATTACTTGTTGTCTTCAATATTGCAAAATTCTGTGTCCAGGGGAATTGCTTGAATATTGTGCCTTGTTTTCTCGCTCTTTGATTTCTAAAAACGTGAATCACTCTTAGGAATCACTAGAGCTTGCATTACTTGGTCTGGTCTTTGCTTCGGTTACTTGTTGCTCTTCTGATATTGTAGGAACATGGCAGCCGAAGGAACTACCCCTACCCCCCCTATCCCTATTTCTGATGAGGCCTTAGACCGTATTATTCAGGCCGCTACTAAAGCTTCTAGGGACGAACATAAGAAAGAACTCGAAGCTGCTAAGGAAGAGCATAGGAAAGCGCTTGAGGCTGCTGAGGAGCGTTGGAGCAAGCGCTTCCATGATCAACTAGCCCAACAGGCTAACCTGGTTACTACTCGGTCTATATCTGGTGTTTTGCGACACTTGGATGAAAGGAAACATGAGGCTTCTGGTTCTACACCCCAAGGTGGTATGCCGCCCCCTTCCGGCCCTACACCTCCGGGTAACGTGGCCCCTGCAGGTAACACTTCTTATGCTGTTAAACCCCCCCCCCCTTCTGGTCAATTATATATACCGCTTAAGTCTGCTACTAATCCTTTCACTGAAGAGAATGACAACGACCATCTAGACGGCTTCAATGGCAACCAAGATCGTCGTGAGTATACACCGCCACAGCATCAACAACAAGGGAGGTTCTATCAGCGTCAACAGCATCCGTCGCATGGCCGTGCTAACTGGGATGACAGCCGCAACAACAATGATCTGTATGAGCATCCACATTTGGAAGATGCTTATCATGAGGTAAATCCTAACTTTGATGATTTACCCCCTCCTAATTTTGGTCATCCTAGATTTGATAATGCTCAAGCTATACAAAGACGAGATGTTAAGCTTAAATTAGAAACCTTTGATGGTAACACTGATCCTGAAGCTTATCTTGTTTGGAAACAACATACTGACTATATGCTTGAACATTTACGCTATGAGGAAACGGAGAGGTTGGAAGTTGTTATATTGGATTTAATAGGTAAAGCTCGCACCCGGTGGTTCCGCACTCGCGAGATGCGCCATCGTCAGGACAAGCAACCCGTTGAAACCTGGCCACAACTTCGCTATCTCCTAAAGAAGAGACATGTGCCTGAGGAATACACAGAGTCCATGAGAATGCAACTGGCAACCTGTCGCCAAGGAACTCGCTCTCCCAATGACTACAGGGATGAGCTGGAACGACTCTCCCATCGGGCTAATGTTTATCTTACTGAACGTGCTTTGTGTACTCAATTTCTTGCTGGTCTTAATATTTCTATTAAAAATCCGTTATCTATCCACTCCATTAGAGATATTAACACTTTGACTCATAAAGCACAACTTCTCTATGAGCAACAACAGCAGCAGATTCGGCAGCAGAGGAATCGATTTGACCAGACCTCTCAAGGTCGCAGGTTTGTTCCCTTTAACCCTTCTAGTCAATCTAAACCTTCTACGTCTAACCCTTCTATGCAGCAAAAGGGAGTTTCCAACTCACCTCAACAGGGTTATCAGGTTGAAACTAGAAGAGTTGCTGCCCTATCTACAGATCGCACCAAAGATATCCGTTGTTTCACTTGTGGTGGTTCTGGGCATGTCTCTCGCAATTGCCCCCATAAAAAGAAGGTCCTTCTCAATGATTTGGGAGACCATTACTATGAGGAGGAGACTGTTGAGGACCATGTAATTTCGAGTGAAGTGGAGGAGGACCAGTCGTCTGAGCCTATTGAGGAGATCGATACTTCACAGTACGACAACTTGCTTTGCATTATCAATCGACGGGTCCTACACATTCAGGAGTCTCCCATGGCCGATCAAAGGGAGAACATATTCCACGCAAGGTGCTTAGTTCGTGAGGCTACCTTAAGCCTTATCATCGACGGTGGGAGTTGCTGCAATCTCATCAGTGAAAAGGTAGTGAATTTCCTCCATTTACCTACTACTCCTAGAGCTACTCACTATGGTTTAAATGGCATTACTGATGATGGTTCTGATATATTGGTCACCAAACAATGTTTAGTTTCCATTTCTATTGGAACATATCATGATAAAATATTATGTGATGTTGCTCGCATGGATTGTAGTCATATATTGTTAGGGCATCCTTGGTTATATGATCGTAATGTCCTTCATGATGGTCGTGCAAATACATATGCTTTCACCTATGACGGGAGGAGAGTTACTCTCCTACCCCTTTCGCCACAAACTATTATGAAGGATCAGGTTCGCAAGCAGCAACAAAGGAACGCCGACAAAGAAGCTGAAAGATTGGAGAAACTCAAAGGAGGCTCGGCTGAACAAGCCGCCCCCGCGGCCCAGCATGCCACGCTCGCGGCCCCAGCAGCAGCAACACCCTCAGCCGCCCCTGCAGCCCCCTTGCCGCCTTCTCCTCCCCATTCGACGTCACCTAAGCCCTCTTCTGCATCACTTAAGGGCTCTGTGGAACGTCGATCTTTGGTCTCTCACCCTCAGCAAGGGACCATCACCTGGAATGCTCATCGACCTCATATTCTTTTGGTCATGAAACAGGTATTACTTAATGTTGAATTGAGTCATATTCCTGCCCCTATTGCTGCTCTTCTGCAGGATTATTTGGATGTGCTTCCAGCTGAACTACCCCAAGGCTTGCCTCCTATTAGAGGTATTGAGCACCAGATTGACTTTGTGCCTGGAGCAACCTTGCCTAATCGCGCCGCTTATAGAGCTAGTCCTGAGGAAACAAAGGAGCTGCAACGCCAAGTCACAGAATTGATGGACAAGGGCTTTGTTCGAGAAAGCCTGTCTCCCTGTGCCGTTCCTGTCATTTTGGTTCCTAAGAAGGATGGCTCATGGCGCATGTGTGTTGATTGTCGCGCAATCAACCAAATAACGGTTAAGTATCGCCACCCTATTCCTCGTTTAGATGATATGCTTGATGAACTTCATGGTGCTTCTATTTTTTCTAAAATTGACCTTAGAAGTGGATATCATCAAATTAGGATGAAACAGGGTGATGAATGGAAAACGGCTTTTAAAACTAAGTATGGCTTATATGAATGGTTAGTAATGCCTTTTGGTTTGACAAATGCACCTTCTACTTTTATGAGGCTTATGAACCATGTGCTTAGAAGACACTTAGGAAAATTTGTCGTTGTCTATTTTGACGATATCTTAATCTATAGTAAGAATATGCATGATCATTTAAGTCACTTAAAATTGGTCTTTGATTGTCTTAGGAAAGAGAAATTATATGCCAATTTAAAGAAGTGTTCTTTTGCATCCGAGTCTACCATTTTTCTTGGTTTTGTAGTGACTGCATCTGGATTGAAGATGGATGAGGAGAAGATTCGTGCTATTCAGGAGTGGGCCAGGCCGACTACCCCCACTCATGTCCGCTCATTCTTGGGCCTTGCTGGCTTCTATCGACGTTTTGTCAAGGACTTCAGCCTGATTGCCGCCCCCCTACATGAGCTGACGAAGAAAGATGTGACATTTCGCTGGTCTGACTCACATCAAAAGGCTTTCGACGCCCTCAAGGATCGCCTGACACACGCCCCAGTGCTGCAGTTACCTGACTTTGCTCAACCTTTTGAGCTCGAGTGTGACGCTTCTGGCACTGGCATTGGAGGGGTCCTGCTGCAGAACAAGCGTCCCATAGCCTATTTCAGCGAAAAGTTGGGCACCGCTGAGCTCAACTATTCTACCTACGACAAGGAGCTATTTGCATTGGTTCACTGCTTACAGACTTGGCAACATTATCTCTGGCCTAAGGAATTTGTGATTCATTCGGATCATGAAGCTCTAAAGTACCTCAAAGGACAGGCAGTGCTCAGCAGGCGACTTGCTCGATGGGTGGAGTTTTTAGAGACCTTTTCCTATGTGGTTCACCACAAAAAGGGGAAGGATAATGTGGTAGCTGACGCGCTATCACGCAGGTATGTCCTCTTAAACCATATGGATGCACATGTTTTGGGTTTTGCTTTGATAAAGGAACTTTATGCTTCTGATAGTTTCTTTAAACCTATTTATGCTCAATGTGTGTCCAAAGGTGAAGTTGATTCATTTTTTTTTATAACGGGTATTTGTTTAAGATGGGCAAGCTTTGTATCCCATCTTCTTCTATTCGCCGATTGTTAACCCAAGAAATTCATGAATCTAGGGGACATGGGGGTTTCGAAAAAACCTTAGCTGGACTAAAGGAACACTACTTTTGGCCTAAAATGTCTAATTATGTGCTGAGATTTGTCAAAAGTTGTGTTACATGTGCTAAAGCCAAATCGAAATCCAACGCTAATGGTCTATACCAACCTTTACCTATTGCTAATGCACCCTGGGAAGATGTTTCTATGGATTTTATTGTAGGATTGCCTAGAACTTCTAAGGGTCATGATTCCATATTTGTTGTTGTAGAACTGATGATGCTATTCATGTTGCTCATTTATTCCATGTCATAAAACTGATGATGCTATTCATGTTGCTCATTTATTCTTTAAAGATGTTATTAGATTGCATGGATTACCATTGTCTATAGTTTCTGACCGTGATCCTAAATTCTTAAGCTCTTTTTGGAAAACTCTATGGTCTAAATTGGGTACAAAATTGCTATTTTATACTTCTTGTCACCCACAAACCGATGGCCAAACTGAGGTCACAAATAGAATTCTTGGGGCTCTCCTTAGAGTCATGCTGCGAACTAACCTCCGGAGGTGGGAAGACTGCCTACCAGTTGTAGAATTTGCATATAACAGGTCTAGGCACTCTGCAACAAAGATGACCCCCTTCGAAGTAGTATATGGCCGAAATCCCTTAACACCGGTGGACATGATGCCTCGGCCATATAAGGACAAGGAGAGCATGGATGCAGCTAAGCAAGTGGACTTCATCAAAAGCTTGCATGAGCGTACCAAGGCGCAGCTGGAGAGGAAGACTGCGCAATACAAAGCCGCGAAGGACAAGCATCGCAAGGATGTGCAGTTCAACGTTGGTGATCTGGTCTGGCTGCATCTCAAGAAGGAGAGGTTTCCGCAACAACGGAAATCTAAGCTGGACCCCAGGGGAGATGGACCATTCAAAGTGGTTCAGAAGATGGGTCATAATGCCTACAAGCTGGATCTCCATGCCGATAAGTACAACGTTCATTCTACATTCAACGTCGCCGACCTATCCTTGTTCGTGCCTGACGATGACTCTGACGACGATTTGAGGACAAATCGAAGTCAAGTGGAGGAGAATGATGCCGTGCAATTATCGATGACTCCTGGTGACATTGAGGACAACATGAAGGTTCCATTTGATGGCCCTATCACTCGTGCAAGGGCCAAGAAGATTCAAAATGCAACTAAGGCCTTTCTTGTCCGTCACCATGGAACTTTAGAGCAAGGGTTCAGGCCACCTTGGATCACTTGGCTCAAGGTTACACCACCAGCACCGGAAGTAAGCTTGCGTCCACACTAAGAGCTCATAAAGACTCGTCAGCATCCCCCATGACTCATCATGACTCGGCATCTCCATGGAAGCACTCGGCCGAGTGGATCAAGGGAATGTCGAGTGAAGAGGAAGCCTTGGCCGAGTGATCTCTTGTGGGCCGAGTTACATTAGTTATTTAATTAATTTGTTGTTTTATGCAATTAGTTAAATAAGGTGGAAATTAATTATATCTCTTCTAGATATATTACTTAACCACCAAGTTAATAAATATCTATCTTCTTAGGAATTATTTATCTTAAAGTTATTTCATTTATCTTTAGATAGAATTAATCTATCCAAACCCCTTTCCTTTGCAAGGAAGGATTGGTTAGATCTCTCATAGTTTTCCTATAAATTCATGTTATGCACTTTGATTTAATCAGATTGAAATAGAATTAAGAACCCTTTTATGGATTAAAGGGTTCTTGGTTATCAATCCCAAAAGCTATCATTGTTCTATGTTCTTGAGGAATTTCGGCAACACCAACACAAAACATCCAACCCTTACCTTGTCATCGACATCGAGCAAGAACAGCCCCAACCTGATCGAGAAGCAGACTCGTCGAGGAAGCACTGTCCTTGGTGACACTCACAACCGGCCTCGCTCCAGCGAGTGCGGAAGGAACCCGCTCCGCGTACGCAATCGTCCAGGCGCCCTCGGCATCCAGCGCGCGCTCGCTGGCCCTCGCTGTCTTCGCTCCGCGCATCCCAGTCGCCAGCATCTTCGCTTCCAGCGAGCGGCGCCCTCGCGTTCTCACTCCCGCGCACACCCTGAGGCCTAGCGCCTGTGTGCCAGTGACGTCCGCGCATCAGGCCTTCGTTT
The DNA here is from genome assembly GCA_037127255.1 of Persicaria tinctoria. NCBI lineage: Eukaryota > Viridiplantae > Streptophyta > Magnoliopsida > Caryophyllales > Polygonaceae > Persicaria > Persicaria tinctoria. The sequence continues at coordinate 1,422,029 of JBANSL010000015.1, forward strand.
CCCTCGTTGTTCTTCGCTAGTCTTTCTGTTGCTATTTATCAGTTCCCAAATTACTGAAATTTTCTAAGTTTAGAAACTGTCGCTATTTCAGAATTTTAATTACTTGTTTGATTTGTTCCAATCAGGAGATATCAAAGAGCATTGCAAGATCTTAGCAAATATACGGCGTGGTTCTTGATCTGAAGCCCACATGCGAAGGATCGGGTATTCCAAACGTATCAGATTTGAAAGGGTAAGAGCCCCCTTTCCAGCTCTTCAATCCATACGAGGACGATGCAGACTCCAGGTGACAGGAATCAAGGCCTCAATGGATGAGCAAGGTGCTTCCTTTCAGTCTTGCTCTTCCTCGCTCTAGGTTTAGGGTTTTGCCGTCGGAGCTTCTTTCTCATCAACACTCCAGATGGTGAACAGGAGCATATATATGGAGGAGAGTGTGAAGGCTTTAGGTTACAACGGCAAAAAGGATCCAGCTGGAAATGGGAAAGCCTATGGGCTTCAATGCCACTTACAGAAAGTGTCATTGGAGTATGGGCCGGCCCACAGTCCACAACCCTTTAAGCCCTGTAACACCAAAAATGTAGCCAACACTTAAGCAAGCAATAGGTTAGTCTTCAAGAGCCTTGGAACACCTAGGGTCCGAACCAAGATGGTCTTGGGGTCCCTTAGGCCTGTCCAAGAGCTCGAGACCACACCTACCACTCTAGCTAGCTCATTAAGTATCTCTTCTAGTCTATTACATCCAAACACTTGTCATCCTAGATCTATAGAATACAAAGACAAAACTTAGGATTACATTATAACAAATGCCCTCCTAATCTTGACCATATATATGGAGGAGAGTGTAGCAATATATTCAGCTTCAATGGTAGATAAAGAAACAATAGATTGTAACTGAGATTTCCAAGATATACAGTTTCCAGCCCAGGTAAAGAAGAATGAGGAAGTAGATTTTCTGTTATCCCTATTACCAGCATAATCAGAATCAACAAATCCATGAAGTTCATTTCTAGATGTGTGTTCAGCAAACATAAGACCCATAGATTTAGTGCCACATAAATATCTGAGCAAATATTTCATTGCATTCCAGTGTTTTTCTCTAGGATCGGACATGAATCTACTAAGAGCACTCACAGAAAAGGCAAGATCTGGCATAATGCACAACATAGCATACATTACAGAACCAGCAGCAACATCATAGGGAATGTTTAAAGTAAAGTAGAACATACAAGGGATTCTTAGAACCATCATGCTTAAAGTAAAGGCAGGTGTCATATTTGCTTCTGGTGAAACCTAAAGATCTCATACATGCATTGAATTTCAAGTTCCATTGCCTAGGAGACTGTTTCAGACCATAGATAGATTTTTTAAGCAGACAAACATGATCAGTTTTTCTCTTATCTATAAACCCTTTAGGCTGTTGCATGTAAATAGTTTCTTTTAGGTCACCATGTAAAAAAGTTGTCTTAACATCCATATGTTCAAGTTCCCAGTTATTAACAGTAGTAATAGCAAGCATGAGTCTCAGAGTCTTATACTTAACAACAGGTGCAAAGATATCCTTATAGTCTAGCCCCTCCTTTTGCCTAAAGCCCTTAGCTACAAGCCTAGCTTTATACTTAGGTGGATCAGTATGAGTAATACTATCTTTCAGTTTGTAAACCCATTTGCACTCAATAACTTTAGCTTTATTAGGTTTAGGGACTAAAAGTCAAGTTTTGTTAGCATACATAGACTGCAGCTCTTCATGCATAGCTTTCAACCACTCATTAGCACAAGAACTTTTCATGGCTTGTTCATAATTTTCAGGTGTAAAATGTTTTACAATTTCAGCAGCCAAGAAAGCAAACTCAACAATATTAGAGGTGAACCTTCTGTTAGGTATCCTAACTCTAGGTTCTCTGTCTCTAGTGAGTTGATAATTAGACAAGTCAGGCACAACATTTCCAGCAGTATTCATAACAGGCAAAGGAACATGATCAGAAGCAGAAGTATCAGTAGAAGAGGATTGAAGAGAGCTCGAGGGAGATGAAGTATTGTCACTTACACTTCCACCATATTGGTGGGAATGAGTAGAGATACTACCTTGTGAGACATAGCCTTCAGGCTCATTGTTTTGAGGAGAATTTGACACCTCAACTTCTGGAGATTGAATCTCAGGGGTTGAGTTTCCATTATTTGAGCCTTGTGGAGTTCCAGTGTCAAATTCATCATCCTCTGAGTCATCATGGTCATTTGGATCATAGAATCCTTCAGCATGGGAAGGATCTTCTAGGGTACCTGCATTCTCAGTCTCAAGTGTTAGATTCTTCTTGAAATGAAATTCCTTTTCATTAAAAGTTACATTTATAGAAGTTATGCATTTATAAGCTCCAGGTTGAACAACAAGCAATCTGTATCCTTTAGTTCCTTTAGGATAGCCTAGCATTACACACTTTTGAGCTCTAGGTTGTAGCTTTCCCTAAGATATATGGGAATATGCACTACAACCAAATGGTTTCAAGTGTGTAATGTCCGGCTTCCTTCCTGACCACATTTCTTGTGGAGTTTTGAAGTCCACAACATATGATGGGGTCCTATTGATTAGATAGGCAGCAGTTGTAATTGCTTCGCCCCATAAGGCCAGCACCAATGAGCATACACCTTGCTTTTTCAAGCAAGGTCCTGTTCATCCTCTCAGCAGTGCCATTCTGCTGAGGGGTGCCAGGGACTGTGAGATGTCTCTTTATCCCTCTTTCCTTACAGAATTCATTAAAGGCTTTATGGCAAAACTCTAAACCATTATCAGTTCTTAGCACTTTTAATTTGAAATTAGATTGACTCTCAACCATAGCATTCCAGGACTTAAAGCTGTCAAAAGCCTCATCCTTGGATTTTAACAAATATACCCATACTTTTCTAGAATAGTGATCAATAAGAGAAAGAAAATACTTTCTTCCTCCTATTGTCTCTATCTGTGCAGGCCCCCACAAGTCAGAGTGCACATACTCAAGGGGCCTGGAAGTAGTATAGGTAGATTTGTTGAAGGGATGCTTGGTTTTCTTACCAAAAATACAGTTTTCACAGAATTCCAGATTACAAGGTTTAAAATTTATCATGCCATTTTTAAACAGATGCATCATGCCAGTGTTACCTATGTGCCCTAACCTATCATGCCACATCTTAGTATGAATGAGATTTTCATCATCAACCACATGGGTAGACACATTCAATTCAGGAGATCCTATCACATGATATATACCTCCCCTTTTGATGGTCTTTATAAGAATGACTCCATTTCTGGAAACATTCTTACAATCCCTAAATGTATTGATGTTGAAATCCATATAATCAAACACAGACTCAGACAGAAGGTTTCTCCTCAAGTCAGGCACCCACCTGACATTTTGGATAACCCTGACCCTCTCATCATGCATTCTAATAGGAACATTACCCGTGCCCTTGATTTCAAGGACAGTGTGATCCCCTAACATTACCTTGCCACCATTGCAGATTGTAATGGAAGAAAAGAAGGCTATGTTGGGGGTAGCATGTAAGGTACACCCTGAATCAAGTATCCAAACATTGTCAGCAATATTTTCAGAAGAACACACAAGTAATTCCTGGGGATAACTATCACAAGTTTCAACAACACCAGTAAAATCAGGTTTAGATTTAGACTTGTTTTGTTGATCCCTTTTCTTTTTTCTACAATCCCTAGCAAAATGACCTTCATTATGACAGTAGTGACACTTATAACCCTTTTTCTCATTGTTTCCTTTCTCAGATGATTTATCTTTATCAGATTGACTCTTCTGACCACCTTTGTTGTTGTTATTACTCTTAGGCTTGCCTTTCACAACCAGAACTTCAGTTTTAGTCTCAGATCTATCAGTTCTAAAATCAGTTTTAGACTTAAACACTTTAAGGACCTCATCCTTTTCAATACCAGCTTCAATGATTTTATCTTTGGTGATCTCTTCTCTGATATACTGAATAATGTCCTTAAAGTTGTCAAACTGTTAAGGCAATGAGTTTAACAGAATAACAGCTTGGTGAGTGTCTTTTATCTTGTCGTCACATTTTGCTATCTCCTGTGTCATTTTCAGAAATTTATCCAAATTTTCATGCACAGTGAGACCAACATTCATTTTAAAAGTAAACAACCTACATAGCAGAGAAATCTTCCTAGGCAAAGAAGTTTTCATGTAGGTGTCTTCAAGCGTTTTCCAGAGAGTTTTAAGATCAGAAATCGTTACCACTTGTCGAGCTACCTCATCAGACAACCTGATAACTATTTCGGAGTAGGCCTGATCTTTGAGCTCCTTTTTGTCTGCATCAGACATTCCAGCAGGAAACTCTTCGGTGACCGCCTTGTAGCACTTCTCCTTCATCAGTAGGGCCTTCATCTTGAACTGCCACATGGGGAAGTCCATTGTTCCATCGAAGGCCTTGATTTTTAAGGAGTTATCGGCCATATTTTGTACCTGCAGCAGAGGAAATACAAAAATTAGGAACTCTCAACTTAGAAACGCTAAACCAAAGTGAAAACGCAGCGAAAGTATAAACAGAAACAGTAGCTAGGGTTTGGTTTTCGGAGTCAGAACAAGGCTCTGATACCAAATTTGTGAACCCCTAACCCGTTAGCTACCGATTCGAGTTCTTAACAAGATAAACAAATGTAAATCTAAAGAACACGATGATTTGTTGACGCGGTTCGGTTTCCCTACTCCGTGGGGCCTCAAGAGGGGAGACCCGGTCCCGAGAATACCACTAACTCGAACAAAGATACAAGATCTGGTTACAAGTGTGGAACACAGACGAGAAACGCTTAATGAGCTAGCAATCTAAACGCAGAGAAACTAAGAGGTAAAGGTTCAGAGATTTGAAAGGGTAAGAGCCCCCTTTTCAGCTCTTCAATCCATACGAGGACGATGCAGACTCCAGGTGACAGGAATCAAGGCCTCAATGGATGAGCAAGGTGCTTCCTTTCAGTCTCGCTCTTCCTCGCTCTAGGTTTAGGGTTTTGCCGTCGGAGCTTCTCTCTCATCAACACTCCAGATGGTGAACAGGAGCATATATATGGAGGAGAGTGTGAAGGCTTTAGGTTACAACGGCAAAAAGGATCCAGCTGGAAATGGGAAAGCCCATGGGCTTCAATGCCACTTACAGAAAGTGTCACTATCCAGAGAGGAAAAAGGGTCCACTCAAAGAATAACAAAAGTGCAATACGCTAGAAAAAGGCACCTATTGGAAAATACAAGCTAAATTTTGATGGATCGTATATATCGACTTCAAATAACTCTATTGAGTACATTATCCGAGACTGGAATGACAACCCCATTAGCATAGATAGTAGCCGGTAAGATTGTTGGTGGACACTCCCCGATCATGACGGAAGCTCTTGCTCTAAGATTTAAGGTGGAAAAAACTAGAGAACTAAAGATTAACAAACTAATTATTGAAGAAGATTCCAAAATCATTACAGACTTTCTAAGAACACACACAAACTGCCCATGGAAAATAGAACTAGCAATGTCGGATGTTATAACTATTCTTCAAGGAGTACAACATCTTGGAATCTCCCATATTCCCCGAATTGATAACCGAGTGGCGGATAAGGTTGCACACCTTAGCTACTCTACAAGGGGACTTAATTTACACAATAATACAGGTCTTTTTGACCTCATCCGACATGATACTTTCGAATAGTGTAACCTCATCCGAATCCTTACCTAATAATAAAAAAATTGATAAGCTTATAATGTTGATTTTTTCTTGAGACAAGAATTTGAGAAATCAAACAATAAGTTATCTGGTAAATTGATAGACCGATGAATCGTCAAACAGAATAACCGTCAACCTACTTAAAACGTTGATATAATTTCCTCACCAATTTTGTTGTGCCATTCCATTCGTTGGGCACTTTTTCATGCGTCCAAGTCATCTTCTTCAAGATCACCAATTAACATCTTCAATCAATTCCAATCAATTGATTCCCCTAGTATTAATTTTTGGAGTGTCAACTTGTTCTTCGTTACTTGGCCTCTAATCAACGAATCAAGATCTAGAAGCTAAGATCTCCAGACCATATGTCGAATGACAAATATACCCCTCCCCCGCCAACGAATTTACTGAATCTACAACTCGCGTCACTTTCCGTACCAGCCCTCGTATGTCATTAAACACGCCCCCCTTCGGCCCCTTCCCGAACCATCTCTCTCCCAAATCTCCTTCTCAACATCAACAATGGCTGGAGTTTGATCCAGTGTGGAATCCTCAGTCTCTCAGGAATTCGGATCGTTATCCATGGCGACTGTATCAGCTTGGCCCAACAATTCCAATTCGAACCCTAATTCCAATTCCGATTTCATCTCCCCCGATCTCCACCCTCTCCCTTCTTCCATGTCTTCCCAATCCGAGCAGAGCTACTACGACTCCTCTGCCACTAACGACGCCGAAGATGGCGATGCTTCCGACTCCAGAAACTTTCCAGCTGGAATCGGCAGTGGAGACGGAGTACACGGCTTTCCTCCTCATACGCATCAAAACCCTAATTTCAACTCCCCGGCGACTACGAACCCTAATTTCGTCACACCTCTCTCTCCCCCGCCTCCGATCAGGACTTCTCTCAAGCCTCCGGCCTCTGTTGCTCCGAATTCTCCTAATTCTTCGCTCACTGGAGGCTCCTACTCATCGGCTCCTGCCTTGCTTCATGTCTCTTTTAACCAGGATTCAGGCTGCTTTGCCGCCGCTACTGATCGCGGCTTCCGGATTCACAACTGCGATCCGTTCCGAGAGATCTTCCGCCGTGACTTCGACCGTGGCGGTGGTATTGGCACCGTTGAGATGCTCTTCCGCTGCAATATCCTCGCACTTGTTGGCGGCGGTTCTGAGCCGCAGTACCCGGTCAATAAGGTCATGATCTGGGATGATCATCAGAGTAGGTGTATTGGGGAGCTATCCTTCAGATCGGAGGTTCGAGGGGTTCGGCTCAGGCGTGATCGGATCGTGGTGGTGTTGGAACAGAAGGTGTTTGTGTATAATTTCGCTGATCTGAAGCTCTTGCATCAGATTGAGACGATCGCCAACCCTAAGGGGCTTTGTGAGGTTTCACAGACAGCTGCAAACTTGGTTTTGGTATGCCCTGGGTTGCAGAAGGGGCAGGTTAGGGTTGAGCATTACGCTTCGAAGAGGACGAAGTTTATCATGGCCCATGATTCGAGGATTGCTTGCTTCGCGTTGACTCAGGATGGAGCTCTGCTGGCTACTTCAAGCACAAAGGGGACTCTGGTTAGGATTTTCAACACCGTGGATGGCACATTGGTACAAGAGGTACTGAGTAGTGAGCTTACATTGAATTATTGAGTTCTTCATTGTTTTATTGGTCGGTTTTTTAAAGTTCTTGAGCTTTATTGTCTCTTAATCAGCTGCCTATTTAGGGACTTTAGATTGCTTCTGCCTGTTTGCAAATGATTAGTTTCTGCCTGTTTGCTTATAAAAATTTTAAAAGGTTTTTAGTAGCTGTATACTTGTACAGTTGTGCTTGGAATTTTATTTTATACTATGAGGTTTACTCTGGTTAAACTGAGTGATGTATTTGATTAATCTTATATACTCCGTAGTGTTTTGAATGCTATGTTATTTATTTGAGTTTCTAATGAATAGCTTCACCTTTCAGACCAAGAGAAAGTGAAAGCTGTCATCTCGTTAGTTTTCTAACATCTAGACTGGAATGCACCATAGTAAATAGCAAGTGGGTTAAGTGGGCTTAATATCTCAATCACTCAAGTGGGTTAATAGGTGATGTTAAAGGTGCTATCCAACTATTTAAGGAACTTTACTAGAATGCTCAGAATATTGACAAGTTTTGTAATGCTAAAAGGATGACGATGGTAATGAATTGACATCTGAGCTTGATTGCATTCAATACATGTAATAAACCACAGGAGGAAATAAATTGGGCCTGTCATAGGGGTAATTTGTAACCTCTGGAGAGAAGAAGTCCAAGATAAGGACATTATATAAAATGCAAATGCATTCATTTATTCATGAACTAATGCACTCTTCATGGATTTTGGTGATCAAAGGAAAAGATTGAGACATCTAATGATCTTGAGTTGGGGGTTAGGGATGATTATATCAAATACTTACTGGTGCAAGAATATAACAAAATGCTTTACTGGTGAGCCTACATTGAATTATTGAATTCGCCATTGATTTATTGGTTGGTTTTTTAAAGCTGTTGAGCTTTATTGTCTCTTAACCAGCTGCCTATTTAGGGACGTTAGATTGCTTCTGCCTGTTTACAAATGATTAGTTTCTGCCTGTTTGCTTAGAAAATAGTTAAAAGGTCTCTCTTTTAGTAGCTGTATACTTGTACAGTTGTGCTTGAAATTTTCTTTTATACTATGAGGTTTACTCTGTGGTTAAACTGAGTGATGTATTTGATTAATCTTATAGTGTTTTGAATGCGTTGTTATTTATATGAGTTTCTAATGAATAGCTTCACCTTTCAGACCAAGAGAAAGTGAAAGCTGTCATCTCATTAGTTTTCGAATATCTAGATTGGAATGCAGCATAGTAAATAGCAAGTGGGTTAATATCTCAATCACTCATGTGGGTTAATAGGTGATGTTAAGGGTGCTATCCAACTATTTAAGGAACATTACTAGACTGGTTAGAATATTGACAAGTTTTGTAATGCTAAAAGGATGACGATGGTAATGAATTGACATCTGAGCTTGATTGCATTCAATACATGTAATAAACCACATGAGGAAATAAATTGGGCTTGTCAGATTGGGGTAATTTGTAACCTCTGGAGAGAAGAAGTCCAAGATAAGGACATCATATAAAATGCAAATGTATTCATTCATGAGCTTATGCACTCTTCATGGATTTTGGTGATTAAAGGAAAAGATTGAGACGTCTAGTATTCTAGGGATGTTGAGTTGTGGGGTTGGGGATGATGATATCAAATACTTACTGGTGCAAGAATATAATGGTCATTGAGATGTCACTTGATCATGCAATTGAAGGATAAGTTGTCTGTGATTGCAAACTTCTTGAAGGTCTTGTGCTCAAAATTCAACAGTTAACCTTCAAGTTTTCATGCAGTACTTTGAATTCTAGTACATTATTTTGATTCACCTTTGAGTAGATGTTCTGTCTGAAATAAAGATTGGGCATTGGTTGATTGATATCTTATCCAACGCGATGGTACATATTTGCATACTTAATCCAATTCAGTGGAATTAGTTGATTGGTTCTACCACATAAATATGTGCAATGTCGAATTTCTGTTATACAATTCTAATCTATGTTTCTGTCAAGTGATAACTATTTTGTTAAAAATGTCATTTACTCATTTATACCAGGTAAGGAGAGGCGCAGATCGAGCTGAGATCTATAGTCTGGCATTCTCCCCTACTGCTCAGTGGCTGGCGGTCTCAAGTGATAAGGGAACTGTGCATGTTTTCGGCTTAAAGAGTAACTCTGGAACCCCTTCCAATGAAGGTCCAAATAACATGTTAGACATCAACACTTCAAATTCACAGTCTGGGTCATCCCTTTCGTTTATTAGAGGTAAATACTATGTCATACACATGCTTCTTAGTTATGATAATTTATCTGTTGGCAACTGCTGGCATATTTTTAGAAATCCTATTTATGCCATTGTTAACTTGGTAGAGGTTATTTGATTAAAAAAGGCGTGCTTTCTTCAACATAATGATTGTTTTTTCTCCCTTTTGCACACAACTTAGCATATGGACTAGAAACCTCAAAGCCCTTCTACCTGGCTATCCTAACCCCAACTAGCTTTCTTCTTCCTTCATGTCTTCAATGAAGGGAAAAAATGGACATTGGTTTTTATCTGGCTTACTTGCTTACAAAATTTTAAATTGAAGGATACAAGTATCGTGTCAGTTAAATGTACTTCTGTTTGAGAGAAAGAAAAAAGAATGTTTTTTATCTGGTTCACTTCACAAAATTTTCTATTCACGGATTCCAAGTATCATGTCTGTTATCTTAAAAATGTGGAATAGTATGATAGGAACTGACCCATTTGCAACCTGAAATACCAGCTGCAATTGAACTCTTGAGAGATTCCTTCTGTTGAAGGAGCCTTTGACTTCTATCTCAGTATCTCTACAGCATCTCCCTGTTCTAACTTTTAAGACACCACACTTGAGAAAGCAATTTTTTTTTTCCTATTCGAGGGATCAAATCTAAAGTTGGTTAGCAGCTATCTAGCATTTTGACAGTGAACGTTGAATTGGGATGCCTTTGCTAAATGCTTCTGTCCATGGCTTTAGATTTGTGGAGTTTGGAGTTCTTGAATGTCTTTTGCTATGGAAATCTCATATCACCGAAATGCGCTTGATTTACCTTAAGAATTATGCTGGCAGTCGGTTGAAATGACATAAATTCAGTTATGTTAATCTGGGATATTGAGGGGTTTACATTTCTACGATGTTTGTTTTTGTAGCTGACTGAATAAATCTTTATTGTTAAACATGATTTCTTGTGACTCGGATTGAAACTTATATAGTGGAACTGAGATTTATAAATTCTCTGATATGCAACAACCTTCATGGTTAGATGTTCCAATTCTTGCATTTATTAGGTTGTGAGTATTGTTGGAGTAACTCATCTGTGTCTATTACTGCCTGCACAAGTGTTCATCACTTCACCTCTTACTTGTGAAACATGATCAGCTCGTTCATCAGTTTTATTTCTTGCAAAAGGGAAAAAAAATCAATTTTCCACAACTTTAAAACTTAAAAGCAATTGTGTATCTCAACGACTAACTATTCTTGCTGAAGGGCGGAAGGGGGATTGTCTTTTGAAATCAAGAATTAGCTTGGTAGTCATCTTAAAGGGAGACAGGGCATGATTCTTTCTGAAAGAATGACAGCTGGCTTCATAGAAATTTTCTAGTGGATGCTAGGGTTCAGATTTTGCTTCACTTGTCTTCCATAGTTCCATGTCTATGAAATTTTCTTTGTTTTGTAGGAGTCTTGCCAAAGTACTTCAGCTCTGAGTGGTCCGTGGCTCAGTTTCGTTTGATTGAAGGTTCTCAGTATATTGTTGCATTTGGCCATCAGAAAAATACAGTGGTAATTCTTGGCATGGATGGAAGGTGAGCATATAAAGCAGATGCTAGGTGAACTGCATGCTTGATTGATTGGTGACTTGTTCTGAATTTCGGGATCTTTTTTCATATTTTGTTTTGTTTTGGCCTTTTAGTGTAGCAGTAGCTTTCTTAATTTGTGGCTTAGTACTATTATAATTTTTTTTTAGAGAAAGTAGTATCATAATTGTTGAATCCTTTACTATCAAGTAAAATATAGCCAGACTCCAGACAATGTAGTAAGATTGCTAGAACCCTAAAGCACATCCTCAATCTCTCCAGCTTTTACTGGTGAGGTGACTCACATTCATGCTTAATGCTTACCAGGAACCCATCATCATGTTATTTCATTTTCTTGGCTTATTTTCAATGCTTCTTGCAAAATTTTAGTTGTAACTGCCAGCTTCTTGTCACTTGATTGTTTATGTGCTTTTACTGCTTTGGAAGAAAAGTAAGGTGTAGTTTGAATGCATTTTAATGATGTCTTAGCTGTCCGTTAATATCTCTTACTGCCATATAATTGGTTCTTACCTGCTGCTGAACAAATTATCGGGATTATTTCCTAGTTTGTATGTTGATTCCAATTGTTTCACCTTTATTTTTTATTTCGTTTCCTAAGAATACCACGAGTGAAATGCCTAATACGGTGCACAATACTATTTCAGCTTCTACCGTTGCAAATTTGATCCAATCAAAGGAGGAGAGATGACTCAACTGGAGTATCACAACTTTCTGAAGCCAGAAGAGCCCTTTTAGCAGCAGCACATTCCTCCTGTCATCCGGTGAATTGAATTAGTTTCGTGACCCGTTCTGGTAACTGGTACATACTACCCTTGCTCTTCTCCTCGCATGTTTTCACCCGTCCCTTCCGCCCTTATCATGTGCAGGAACTCTCTTTATCTTTATCATGTAAATAGAGAATGTGTGTGAATACTTGTATGCCATCAAACGTTTTAAGTCGCATTCCATTCCACGTCCACATAATGTGGGCGTTTATTATGCTTGGTATGGGAAATGGGGACATTTTCCAGCCTAATCGTCTAATCGATCTCCAACCCTTATGGTATCTTGCTCTACCATATGAAGTCCTCTTTGTAATTTGTAACCTCCTTTGTGAAACCACTTCGTAACGGCTAGATTATACAGTGGAAAATGCATGTTTCTGAAGCACATCTGATGCAGCCCTTCAAATTTCCAAGCAGGAGAAAGAACATGTGCACGTTCATGTGGGGGCAAAATGGCTAGTTGGACTTGCTATAGCCTATATAGGGTGTTGAAAAACGGGGCACAGGGCACATGATCCCAACCACCCACTTTTCACCTAAATTGTTTTTATTTTTATTTTTACCTTTATTTTTCTTTCATTTCCAGAACAAGAAAAAGAATCTGTTTCATTTTCCCAGGCCTGCCAAAAATGTCGGATTCCTTTTGACTGAACCATAAATCCAAAACTCAACTTATATGATGAATACAGTATTTGTCTAATCTAAAAATTTGAGCTTGTGGTTAAAAGCTTCATTCATATGCAATTCAAATATGATTTTACTGAGTTGAACAATCGCCAAGTTTAGGCCCTTGCTCTTTACTCAAATGTAGGGTTGTTATTTGATTTGAACTAGCTGAGCTCTAACCGAGCCTAAATTTTACATGGAGCTTAAAAATGTGTTTATATTTGGCTCATTTAGAAAATGAATGAGCTCAAGTTAGCTTTTTTCGAACATTAAGTCGTCATATTTGCACAAAACATAGTAATGAAAAGAAATTTTGAAAATTTCATAAAATTCGAGCTATTTGAACTTAAATCGAGCGAGCCTAGCTTTGAACCCAATTTAAAAATGTGCTCATATTCGGTTTATTTAGGAAATGAACGAGCTCAAGCTATTCGGTTCACATAACAGCCCTGCTCAAAGTGTGCTCATACTCAGTTTATTTAGGAAAAGAACGAGCTCGAGCTACTCAACTCATATAACAGCCCTACTCAAAGGAAGCTTGTATGATATAAGATGTAACCCAATGACGAATAATGGTTATTAGGATTTAAGATCGAGATACGAGGTGAACCTTTAATGCCTATAATTTGATTCTTACCATTCTAGAAAATGTGAATGCGGTTTAAACTAGAAAGAAAGGTGAAGCTTGATTAAAAGAATAATTGCTCATATTTTACTAATCACACTGACTAATCACCGGCTTGGCAAAGACAATCAATGTCCATACACTAACTGCGGCTTAATGACACCATTAGTTCATTCAGTCAAACACAATATTAAATCCGATCTTATTCATATTTAGATGAACAAGAACAAGATGTTTATGTAGGGATTTCTTCTCCTTGGGAGATACAAAATAGGGTTTGGACTTTGCAACTCCTTGACCATCTTCTCTTTCCACGTTTTGACCGTTGACTCCCATTAATTTTTACTGTACCACTCTTATAATTTAGTCTACCTAGCTTTCATACCATTTACCTTTTTCACTGTTTTACTCTTATAATCTAACCTACCTAGCTTTTATATCTATGCATAATGTCTTCATATGGTACACATTTCTGAGATCCTTTCAACTTGGTTTAAATTTTTGACTAAATCTGCACCTCAGATCAAGTCCTACAGCTTTTCTATAAAATCTCTATTTTGTAAGAAAAAATTTTAAAATCTCTAAATTTTTTATACCCCAACCCCAACAGTTTTTCTATTTTACAAGTTTTTACATTAATTATATTCTATATTTATTGCATACTGTATTATTTAATAAAATTTTACTTGAATTAAAAGGAAATAGAAATAGGACATAAAATATTTACTTTAATTCAAAATCTTACAATCTCAACCACAAATCTATTAACAATTTCATGGGGAAGAGCAAAGCATTTAATTTTACAAATTTCCCTTCCTCCTCTAAATTTACAGATTTTTCTTCTCTCTCCTAATGTTTCTCTATTTTACAAGACCTTTTGCAAAAGCTGTTGGGGTGAAAAAAAACACATTTTTCTCTAAAATATCATATTTTCTGTATTATACAAGAGTTGTTGGGGTTGCTCTAAATACCCTTGTGACTTAATATTAGCTAATCTTTCATTGTCATAAATTAATTACTAACTTTAAAAATACAAACTAGTTTCTAATTGAGCAGTAAAGTTGAACTTAGGCATAGGTACGGGTTGATCTAACAAAACCATTAATTTAATAGATAAATGAATAATTTTTATTAATTTTCCTTAATTTTTTACCTATTATTTTATTTTTGTAAAAATAAGACTAGCTGGAGCGGACCCCACCCCGCTCCGGTTATGAACAACAAAAATGGTTTCCAAAAGGTATATTAAACCCGACCCAAATCCCACCCGAATCTGATTTCACCCAGGTGTTCATGAGCTGGATGGTGACCTCTAGTGTGGGTAATGTGAGAGATTGCATTGGATTTGCCGCTTTCTATACGTTTTTAATACAATAATGCAATTGCAAGAATCTTATGCTTCAAGCCTCACATGAATCATATCTTTATTTTCCATAAAAACTTTGGGTTAAAAAAAAATGCTCTCACAAGTCACACCTACCACTCCTACTACTATATATATGGATAGCTTCCATTCAACTCTTATGTACCACCTAAAGAAAACACACTCTCTAATCTCCACCAACCATCTCTTTCTCTGTAATTCAAATCTTTGATCATGGCTTTGAAGGTGTATGGATTGCCTATGTCAACCTGTACTACAAGGGTCTTGACTTGCTTGCATGAGAAACAGGTTGAGTTTGAGCTGGTTCCTGTCAACCTCTTTGCTGCTGAGCACAAGCAACCCTCTTTCCTCTCCAAAAATGTGATTTTCCTACCTTTCTAATGTTGCTAAATTTTGTTGGTTGATCAATATCAAAATGATTAGTTATAAGATGCTTATTTAGGTTGATTAATTTGTGTTATTGGATCTGAAATCTATGCAGCCTTTTGGTAAGATCCCTGTGCTTGAAGATGGTGATTTCACCCTTTTTGGTAAGCTTTCTTCTTCTTACTTAATTTACTTTGATTTTGACCTACATGATAACTCGAGAAGTCGAATAAATCAACAAACCAGAACTAGAAAGTAGGCCTATATAGGGTCTGTTTGGCACAAGCTTAGTGAATCTTTTCAAAACTGTGTGTGACAAAAATGTTGTTTCTACTCTCCTTTTTTGTTTGATACAAACTTACAATAGTTGGGTGTTTTTACCTCTTTGTTTAGAGTCTAGAGCAATCACATCTTATGTGAGTGATAAGTACAAGGACAAAGGAATTGACCTTCTCAGGCATGGCAATCTCCAAGAGGCAGCATTGGTGAAGCAATGGCTGGAGGTTGAATCACAACACTACAACCCTAGCATCCAGCCCATCATCTACCAGGTGTTTGTCCTCCCCTTGCAGGGCAAGGCCGCGGACCAGGCAGTCATTGACACCCATGTCGAGCAGCTTTCGAGTGTGCTCGACGTCTACGAGGCTAGGCTTAGCTCCACCAAGTACCTAGCCGGAGACTTCTACTCGCTCGCGGATCTTCATTGCCTCTCTTACACTTTCTACCTTATGAAGACCGAGTACGCGAAGCTGATCAATGAGAGGCCTCATGTTAAGGCTTGGTGGGAGGACATCTCCTCTCGCCCTGCTTTCCTTAAGGTTGCTGAGCATATGAAGTTTGGAGGGAAATGATTTTGCATGTGTTTTTATGTTACATTCTCATGTGTTATGATGTGTCTTTGTGTGTTGTTTTTTTGTTATTGTTGTTGTCATAATTTATCATATAATTTAGGGAGTCTACTTTCATCTATTGGCAAGACGAAAATTATGTATTTACGCTGAGGTCATTTTCATTTATGATAAAATAATTACGGATTGACCCGAAAAAGGGAAAAAACAAACCCAAAATACCAAAGTGTCTAAAATTGCATCAATCTCGTTGAACGTAATTGAAAACGGTAGAGGTAAGATTTGATGTGGCGTTTTTATATTGAGGTTGGTGGATTTCGACAATTTTTCTTGGTTTTCGGCGTGAGGGGCAAAGTTTTTTGAGACTTTGTTATTAGCTCGACAAATATCACCGAGGAGACGATGTAAGCTTAGCAAATATCACCGAGGAGACTATGTAGACTCGGCGAAATATCAACGAGGCTAAGTTGGTGAACCTGGCTTCACTAACAAGGATGACATAGATCATGAGTCATGAATCATGAGTTCGAATCCCCTCTCCTCCTATTGTAATGGCCTAGGTAATCGATTTAAATTATCACCTAACCTAATTATGCAAGTATTTTGAAGGCTTTTGCAATCAGGCATATTTTGTGTATAGATTTTTTTTTTTCGAAGCAAGATAAGAGTTAGGGAGGTTCCCGACAAGCCGGGGGCCTTCCTAGAGCGTCCAGACGGACGAGATCAGCTAGCCGACGGTCCAATGAGCAGCTATCCTCGACAGGGTATCCGTAAGCAAGACGAGCAATCATGTCTGCCACAACATTTGATTCCCTGAAGATATGACGAATAGCAACATTAGTGAAGTATGAAAGATCGACCCTTGTATCTGATTGTAGAACCTCAATGTTCCAGGGACAGAACCAGTCACCCAGAAGAGCTTTGACAACCGTCAGACAATCCCCTTCATTTAGAAGGTTGTCAATATGAAGCTGCTTAGCTTTCAGAACACCCAATTGAAGGGCCAAAGCTTCAACATAGACTGTAGTAGTATTATTGCAGGGGCCGTTTCCCAAGGAAACAATATCACCGCAATCATTCCTAATAACAAATTCGAAAGAACCCGATCCATTTGATCTGAAAGATCCATCGAAGTTTAGTTTATAAAAAGACGGAGGCGGTTTTTGCCATGAGGAAGACTTTGGTGATTTAACCGGACGATGATCCGGTAAATCAGGAGGACGGGCTCTCTGAGGGCTGCTCGAAGAGTCGTCAACCTGCAAAGCATCTTTGGTTGCAGACCAAGTATCACGAGTAGTAGAGACGAAAACTGAGATGTCGGTAACTCGAAGTTTAAAATGAGGATCAAACACAGCTTTATTTCTGAAGAACCAGACACTCCACCAGATCGTGGCCAACAAGGCCATGGCCGCGTTACCCAACTCCGAATGCAATTGAGTAAGCAACGTATTATAGTCGAATTGAACTAGGTCATTTACAGAAGAAGGAATGGTTAAATAAAAGCTTTTAAGAAGCATAGTAGTGATAGTACAATCCAAAAGTAGGTGGAACCCAATCTCAAGCGTATTACCACAAAGAGGGCAATCTGACGGCACAACCATATACGATCTTTGAAGTCTTTCAGTGGTGGGTAAACCGTCGCGCGAGATTTTTCAAAGGAAAAGTCGAACTTTATGCGGAATGTCAAGTTTCCAATTCCAGTTACAACTAAAGGTTAGATCACCTGTGGAAGACGGCACCATGAATTTGGCAGATTTTGCAGAAAACCACCCGTCTTTGCTCGGACCCCGGTATAGGCGATCGCGAAATGGATTTGTAGGTAATTGGGACATACCGATATTGATAATATGGTTGGGAGATAAAAGACATGTAAGGTCATTGTGCAGTTTTGGAAGGTTCCACGAACTATTGGAGTCAATAAACCGTCCGACTTTCCACGACAGATTTAGGTTGGTAGGAGGCACCAGTGCTGTACCAGCTAGAGGGGCCTCATAAATCCAATTATCGGTCCAAAAATCTATGTCCATGCCATCACCCCCAGACCAACGCAAACCTGGTTTGAACAAGTGCTTGATCGACATGAGCTTGGACCACTGTCAGGTCGTGTTACCCTTTCTATTGTAGTTTAGCAAGGAAATGCCCTTTAGGTATTTAAGGGAAATGATGCGAACCTCCTGATTATCAGGTTCCGCAATGATCTTCCACGGAAGTTTCATTTGAAGAGCAATATTTTGTGTATAGATGGTAAAATATATCAAACAGTACTTCAAACATCATGCACCCATTGAGAGGATTGTCGTACCGAAAAATGATGTTGCTCTATGAAAGATCATTTCCCTGGAAGTATGCCATCCTCTCCTATCCTCGAACCCAAAGGAGGTTCGCATATCGCGCAAGTATGCGCAATTGTGTGAATTCGTTATCGGTTGCTTTTAGTTGAATGGAAGACAAAAAAGAGTTTTCAAAGGAATCGTCTGGAGCCCTCATGTCCTAAATTGCATTAACATTTTGATTTTGGTGGTTTGACATTGAAGTGAAAGATGCTATGCCCAATTCACCTTGTACAAATGTATTCATCAAACCAAAGGATAAGAGTATAGAGGTTTAAAACTAAAACTTAGTAACTTACAACATACAATAATTATCACTATAGGGACATCATTTTTTATAGCTAAGTTTTAATTTCCAGAGGGCCAAGTCCTGTAAATGATACATGAACTTGAAAGAAGGTTTATGAAGCTCCGAAAATAAAACTAAAGCACATTCATTTGATGTGTAAATATGCTCACTGTTGCATCAATTTTGGATTGTAACTCAGAATCAACTTACCAATTACTCTGCTTCTTTCTTTGCAAGAGTTCATCCTTTTGACGACGGGCCACTGACCTTTTCCAATTGACATAGCAAGAAAGTTGGCCTACATCAAATGATATATAATCAACAACATTAATATTTGATAGGTTGCAAGGAAAGGGAAAGCTGGGGTGGGACAAAGAGGGATAGAGACACTCGAAAATAAAGCACACAAGACAGTCAAAAGTTTCCCTCTCAACCAATATTTAGCAATTACTTAATCATACACCCAAGTGATGCAAATGAGCCATTTGAGCATCCCGCTCAAATGGCTCATTTGCATGGGCAGAGTCAGCACTCATACTGTCATACATCCCTAATGACAAGATAAGCCTGAATTGCACAGACTGCAGAGCATGGAACACGCTTGATCTCGTTTAAATTCCAGCTCACCGGTGCTAGAAAAGGGAGATGGCCCATTTGCTCCCTACCCAAATATGTCAAGGGATTGGGGCAACCATAAACATGAAACACAAATTTTACTATGTGATGACCTTTTGAGTGTGAACTCAGCATACAATATCAGTCCGTAGAACACAAACTGCTATAATAGTTCTCTTCTTCAGGCATGAGAATTCAGAATGATCCTCCAGGAGAGTTCAGCAAGCACAGGGTTCTAAAGTACAATCAACTTCATCAATTTTATCACATAATAGGGTATTTATAAGTAGATGTCATCATCAATGGCAAGAGAGCACTTGACAGTTCACTCGGATCATTATGTCGCAAATCGAATGACTGAAAAAATATATGATTTCCATTGACATAATAGATTAAAAAAAGAGGTTGTATCATATTATTCAACAACTTTGTGTATCAAGTAAAGACTCTGGGTTTCCAGCAAGCCATGGCTACATCTATTTCATTATTGACAGAAACCACCACTATCATATAGATACAAAAAAAAACAAGTAATTTCAGGCCAAGGAGTGAAGGGCCTATAAAAATGAGACCAGGACCAAAGTTGTGTTTGTACGAGCAGATGGGTTGGACACCTATGAAGTAAGCACAAAAAGAAGAATGTGAACTGAATCTAACCTTATCACTAAGATGCATAATTAGCCTCTGACTTCAGCTTTTTTGGGGGTGGATTTCCTCCGGCAATCATAACATACGAATAGAAGCACAACATTGCAGCACTGAAATAAAAATTGAGCAAGAAAAATAGTTTATGACCTTAAAATCATCAAAGAAAAAGAATTAGAGTTGTAAAGGCAAACCAAAGATCAACATACCTCAAGGAACCATAAACACCCGAAGGAAACAATTGCTTTGTCTGCAGCCAAAGATAAAATTATCATATCAGTGGAAGAGAGGTAGCAAGCGTCACCAGTTCACCACAAAACATCTTAATTGATGAAAGTCATTACCACTGAATAAGTTGTAAAGTTCGTCCAGCACAAACCAGCTGCTAGCACTGCAAGGATGGGAGCAGAAAAATCAAAGGTGCAGAGAATTAAGGGGGGATAGCATATGACAGACTTAATACACGTTTTCCCCGATGTAAATTCAAAATATAAGTTCTTTTTAACTCATACTAAGGGACTATTAAGTCAACAAAATCCAACCTTCTTGCCCAAGTATAAATGGTATACACGATTTGCCGCTCCTCCAAACCTTCAGGCTAGTCATGCTAAGGGCTAGAAGAGAACCTCCAGCGAGGACATTAGTGGCCAATGCAGTTGGATTCCTTGAGAAAATAAAACCAATAATCCCCGCAGCAAGAACAAAACCACCTGTTACATATCAAAATTTTGCTTTAATTAGAGGATTCTTAAGATTTAGAAAGTTACATATGACAATGTCTATGATGCAAAGATGTACAGGATCCACAAACACCAGCTTACTCACCGAAAGGAATCCCGAAACAGAAGTCATGTATCATTGCCGCCGGTTTCTTCTCAGTGAGAATTGGTTCTACTGATCCATTAACGCCAACCTTTTCATCCACAGGCTCCTCTGTAACAGGATATGTCTCTGTTGTCTCGTTTGTGCTTGATCTTGTTAAATAAGCTGTATAACGTAAGTTCAGCTTATTCCCCAATGTATAGGTGCCAGCATTAGGTCTTTCAAGGCTCGCAACAACTGGGAACTACACAGGATTTTCCACAAGTTAGAACTGTTTTGTGTGCCAAGAGCATAATAAGTTCTATAACATACAATCCACTTCCTTCTCAAGTGATTGCACTAATTCTAAAATACAAAGTATAAATATATTATCATCCTTTGATGGGAAAAATAGATCTCCACAGGAAGGAGGGTATGTTACTCATATTAGAGTTTATAATTACTATGATGCAATTGCAAAGTAACACCTCCTAACTCTAGGGAACACGTGGCGAGGGTATATAATGCTAATTACCTAATACCTGACCCTGAGACAATTGACAATGACCTATGACTGGATCCAAGTATATGAGATCGCAATTCACATACCATACACTGAACATGATCACTGTCTAAAACAACGAAATTTCACTCTAAATCGACAAGAACATACTTGAATAGATTTTTGCATTAACGATTTCTACCTATTGGTTCATCTTATAGGCACACAAGTCTCAATCGAGTAAATTCCACCACGAAATCAAGCAACTGGAAACTGAAAGTCAAAGGGCCAAATTGCGGAATACAAAATGAAAAAGGACGCAGAAGGGTAGCGAAATCAGGAATTACCTTTGGGCGCAGAAGGGTTGACCGCTGGTCGAATTGGAGGTGGTGCTGACGGTGAAGGGACGTAAAGCATGTCAGCTGGGAAATCGTCGCCGACATTGTTGCCGGTACGCCGCTCGTCCGATTGGTCGCCGGAGAAAACAGAAATAAATTGCGATTCCGGATGTTTTGTTACGAGTAGTAATTAGCAATCACAGGAAGAAATGGCATTCATATGAAGTCCTCGTTCTTATTGACACATGAAAGAATTTTCTTAACTGCATGCTTGTGTACACCACCAAATAGTGACAATGTTATTCCAGCTACAAAAGAAACCATACTATTAGCATAAACCAGAAGCAAAGTTCGAAAAACATAAACAAAAACAAAAAAAAAAAACAATTTTTTTTATAAACCCGACTAGGATTGATACGCTATTAGTTCTCACAGATATTCAATTGAAAAGAGTAGTGTTCGCAGCAGTTTCATAGTTATAAGTTATAAACTTATAATAGCCAGAGTTCTTGCAAATAAAGGACGGTTTCTATGCACTCGAACCTTAGAATCAGTATATTGGAATTGCGATTCAAAACCTAGAGAGGACCTGTAACTCTTGAACTCAAACCCTAGAAAGAGTAGATAGGATATCATATATACACTACAGATTTAAGAAGGAGAAGAAGAAGCAAAAGAATGACAGACAGAGGGCAAACTAGAGTATAATCATCGCCCAATACCCAATTTGAAGAAATCAAAACTATACCTTTCAATCCATCTAGAGAGAAATGGGAAAAATTAGACAGCAAGATCAAGCGTGACAAACATATAAGCACTTAATTAAATGGCAAGAAAACGAAACTTGAAATTGTTCTCGTAATTCAATCGCATTACAAAGGAATCATTAATTAAATGGCAAAAAAAATATGAATAACTAAGATTTCACTAAATATCTACACATATAAGCACTTAATTCCGCGAAAAAAAGTCAAATTCCCAGGCACATCCCTGACTCAAAATTCATATCCCCGTAGGCCATTAAAAATCCAGTCCCTAAGTCCTTCCACTATATTGCAAACAAACATAGACAGCAAGATCAAGCGTGACAACTGACAACCAGTAATAACGATCCAATGGCGAACAAAACGAACTGCTGAGCACTCGGAATCGATTTCAGTCACAGAATCACATAATTGAATCTGTTAAATATAGAAAAATCGTTTGCACAGAAGGGAAACAGGCAGCAACGTATGAATCGGGAGAACGAGTACCATTTTAGAGTGAAGAGGATGAAGCTTCAAACTCCAATCTGTGTTCCTCCTGCCATATTCCCCAGCCGATTCAGCTGCTAAAAATTCAACGACTTTAAATGTCATAAACCAAAAACCCTAAACTTTCTATTTTACCGACTTAATATTTATTGGGCCTTACTTTAATATTTTTATTATTTAATCGAAAATCAAAATTTCATTTCTTTTTTCATTTAGAGTTTATCTATCAATAAAAAAAAATTAAATACTCAAATAAACAAACAGAATAATTTCATTTTTCAAAAATTATCAAAGATCGAACCTTCATTTTTGGACTTAAACTTTAAAATGTGATTTAGTAAATGACTAAATGAGTTGGAATCAAACTATAATTTCTCTTAACATAGTAATTGAGCTATAAATGCCCTTGATAAGTTGGTACCACGAGAACATTTTTGGCAATTCTAAACAATACTAAAGTAGAAGCTGCACTGTCATGTGTCACCTTCTGGTTAAAAAATTTTCTACTCAAAATTTTAACCAATCACATTTTGTCATGTCATAATGCCACATATTATGTCACACAATTATCTCTATTTTAATAATCTTTGTATACAAATCTTTTAAAATAGACAACTACATATATTTATCATTTTATTTATCTTTGCATATCTCTTAAAATAGGAAACTGCCTACACTTATATTTTTCATCTTTTTCATTTTATTTTAATAATATTTGCATATCATCTTATTTTAAACAAAAATAAAATAAAATCTATATGAGTTGAAAAATAAGTTTGATCGATCTTAAATATTTTTTTAGCAATGTTATTACTTTATAAATATGAATGTATTATACGACAATTCATGTCACTTTGTAGTGAAAAGTTTCATCATATCTATCATAATCTATCCTATACAATACTAAAATAATAACTTTTTTTTTCATGTTATAACATTTTAATCATTTTTAATTCATTGTTGTTTGTATAAGAATCATGTACTTTTTACATTTTAATCTTGAGATTATTAAATTAAAATAGAGCTTTCGTCAAAGGAATTTTTATTTTTTTTTGATAAGGTGATTTGAGATCCTTAGTCTACTACGATAGATAATTGGTTACATTATATTGTTAATTACTAAGTATACAAAATGTTTGGACAACTTTGGTATGTAGTATTTGGTGGATTCACAATTAGTTTCTCTTTCAATGGGTGAGCCATACGTCATAATGGGTGATCCATGATGCTTATGAGCTAAGTCAGAAATTTAATCAACTAAGTAAAGTCACACATACATACACCATTGTTGAATATCGAGAGAAAATGTTGTCATATGGCGCACAGTCGCACACCATATATTGTTGAATATTCGGGGGGAGGGGGGGTAGAGGGGTAGTCAAATAGCGCAAACTCATGAAAAAGATGTTATGTCTCAATTAATTAACATAAATAATGTTCAACTAAGGTCTTCCTCAATTGTTGCTTACCAAAATAAAATAAACATAAAATATGATAAAAATTGTGAGCAATGATAGAGTTAGGAATTATTTTATAAGGGGGGCTCAATTTTTTTTAAAATAATTTTCTTTATTCATTTTTAATTGAAAAAAAAATTAAAAAGCAAAAATTTAGACAAAGGAATTGGAACACATGGCTTCATGATTTAATAATCACTCTATATCAACTAAGATAAATACACTTTATAATTTATTATAATTTTTTTTTGTATTATTAATTTAATTCTAAAATTAGTAAAAAAATATATATTGAAAAAACATGCAGTTTTTTCCTCCTCAACCAGAAGGGGCTTAAGCCACCCCATACCCATCTAACTCTTGTTTGTGTGTAAGAGCTATTCTAATGGTATCAACGTCGAATATGACATAGGCATGGACATATCATTTTTGTTTTCTAATTACCATGAGGGGATGGTTTGACGCATATCATGATATTATTGTGGAGAGTGATTGTCGAATTGTTAAATTCGCTGGGTGGTCATTAAAAACAATTTCCTTTGCTAGTGTTCAAATAAGTTTTTATTTTTTAATATTAAATTATATAAAAATTATTATAATATCTAGATTAATTTTGTTGGTTTGTAGATTTTTTATTTGTTTTGTTTGTAGAGGAGTATACATTATTTATTTTTTAAGGTTAATATTTTTTATAATTAAATTTGAAAATAATTATTACTCCGTATAATTTTATAATATTTTTACATTAAGCTCGTGCATAGCACGGGGAATAGACTAGTTCCCACTAAATCAAACATATATAATTATATATTACTATTTTAGGTCTCTTTTTTGTTGCACTTTTTTAATCGGTTTTTATAAATTACTTCTTTTTCCGTTTTCTAAATAAGTGATTTTTTACTAAATAAACAACTTTTTATTATTCATGCACGTATTTTAATGTAATAAAAACAAGGTAAAATATTAGTAGTTTTTTTAAAAAATTTATAATCTCATACTTATTAAAAATAAATATAATATTATTTTAAAAAAATTAAAAAATTTATATTTTATATATACATAATTTTTACAGTACGTGGAGGGAGTATCGGGTTATTGGACTGGTCGAGTGGTCGCTGTCTATATTATATAGGTCGATCTTTCTTTATCCTCTCTACGCACCACCACACATTCTCCATCTTTCACTCTCTCATAGTGAATTAATGTGTAGCGAATTCAATTGAAGAGATCAAAATCCATGGCTTTGAAGTTATATGGACTGCCAATGTCAACCTGCACTACCAGGGTCATGACTTGTTTGCGCGAGAAACAGGTTCAGTTTGAGCTCGTTCCTGTCAACATTTTAGCTTCTGAACAAAAGACCCCCTCTTTCCTCGCCAAGAATGTATCTTTCCTTTAACTAATCTCCTTGTAATGTTAATTAATCATGTTCAATTGGTTGATCGATCACTTGTTTACTCTCTGTCATTGCATTTGAATCTGTATATGTAGCCTTTCGGTCAGATCCCTGTGCTGGAAGATGGTGATTTCACCCTTTTTGGTAACCTAATTTCATCTCACTTTACTTTGGTTTTTGACCTAATTAAACAAATAAGATCAACTTATTTGTTTAATTTCTCTATTAGTTTAGAGTCAAGAGCAATCAATTGCTATGTGAGTGAGAAGTACAAGGAGCAAGGAAGTGATCTTCTCAAGCAAGACAATCTCCGAGAGGCGGCTTTGGTGAGGCAATGGATGGAGGTTGAATCCCAACACTTCAACCGTAACATCGAGCCCGTTGTCTACCAAGTGTTTCGTCCGTTGATGGGCAAGGAGGCGGACCAGGCAGTCATCGACATCCACGTCGATAAGCTTTCAAAGGTGCTCGACGTATATGAGGCTAGGCTTAGTGACACCAAGTACCTGGCCGGAGACTTCTACTCGCTCGCGGATCTTCATTGCCTCCCTTACACTTTCTACCTTATGAAGACCGAGTACGCAAAGCTGATCAAGGACAGGCCTTATGTTAAGGCTTGGTGGGATGACATCTCCTCTAGGCCTGCTTTCCTCAAGGTTGCTGAGAATATGAAGCTAGGGGAATGAATGATACATTGCGTGCATCGATTTTTTTTTTTTCCATAGGTAGGCATTTAGATCATTACATGTCATCAGTGTTTTCAGTGATATATGTAACAGAGATATGAAAAAAGAATCAAAATTATCAACTTAGTTCTTGTAGTTCAGTGTCTTAACATACTTACAAGCCGAAAGTCGTCTCAAGTTTCCAAGCTGATGCTGTAAGTGTCAAAAGTCGAATGAATATTGACAGTATGAAGCTTGCTGTACGTCTACTACATGCCAATTCTTCAGTTCAACATTAAGTATAGATCACTGTAATGTCGAAGGTGCCTGTGCTCTTGTTGAAATGGACCAAACAAAGCATGTCCAATTGATCAAAAGCAACATCAAAATCAATCTAAGCTTAACCAACGCTCTCTTAGTGTTCGGTTTCTAAGGAGCTGTATCCTAAGTCCTTCATAAGCCCTCTCTCTTCCATCATATCCCGGACCTTTGAAGAATCAGTCCACCTTCCCATCTCAGCATACAGATTGGACAATACAACATAGTGTGCGCTATTATCCGGCTCCATCTCTACAAGCTTCCGTGCCACAAACTCACTCAACTCTAAGTTCTTTTGAGCTTTACAACCGGCCAGCAACGCACCCCACATTGCCTTGGTAGGCTCACAGGGCATCGTTTCCATAAGATCGCATGCGTCTTTAAGACAGCCAGCGCGCGCTAGGAGATCAATCATGCAGGAATAATGCTTTGCCCCCGGTGCAAATCGATACTTTCCACCAACCAATAAGCTGAAAATCTCTCTGCCAAATTCAATCAGTCCTGAGTGACTGCAAGCACTTAGTACAGTGATTAGAGTTACTTCATCAGGCATAACACCTTCTCTTTCCATCTGAAAGAACCAATGAACGACTTCCTCACCACTCTCGGCTAAAGCAAGCCCCTTGATTAGGGCATTCCATGTGAAGACATTCTTGTCATTCATCATTTTGAAGACCTTCATACCCTCTTCAATATTCCCACATCTCCCATACATATCAACCAAAGCAGTGGCTAATATTACATCCAATTCCCAGCCATTTTTCCTTACACAATCATGTATCCAAACACCCATCTCGAGCGCGCCCAAACCAGCACAAGCCCCCAAAGCATTCACCATGGTGACCCGATTCGGCTCCACCCCAGCATACTGCATCTGCTGGAAAGCAATCAGGGCCTCCTCAAACCTCCCAGCGGCTCTGTTCCCAGTGATCAAAACCGTCCAGGACACAACATCTCTTTGGGGCATTTCATCGAACACCTTGTGGCACAACCCCATCCGCCCCCCACAAGACGCATAGAGATTCAGCAATGCATTCTGAACATAAATATCATACAAATGACCCAACTTTACAACCTGGGAGTGCACAACCTGGCCCAATTTGAAGTCGGATTGATCAGATAACGACTTGAGGATGAAAGGGAAGGTGTAATTGTTGGGTAAAACAGAGTTCCTGTTCATGTGGGAGTAGAGAGCGCGAGAGTGATTGAACATGCGGGCATGGG
Organism: Persicaria tinctoria; assembly: GCA_037127255.1. NCBI lineage: Eukaryota > Viridiplantae > Streptophyta > Magnoliopsida > Caryophyllales > Polygonaceae > Persicaria > Persicaria tinctoria. The sequence goes on from JBANSL010000015.1 coordinate 1,449,649, forward strand.
AGAAGGCCTTGAGGAGATTATTGCAGACGAAGATGTGGGGTTTGGGAATCTGGATGAAGAGGGTGAAAGCGGAGCTCAAGAGGGTTTGGGATTGGCACGCGTTGATGAAGTGATGAGCCACTCGGGTGTCGTGATGGAGGCTCTGGACGATCAATTGAGCTTGGATTTGGTGAATGTGGGATGGGGAAGAACAGATGTCTAGGAGATGGATGAATCTCAGGGATATGGGGTTCAGTTCTTGGATTGGTTTCATAGTAGAGATGCTCTTGGGGTTGGGGAGGTATGCATGAATAAAATCAGCCGCGCTCACTCGTCTGGTATACTTGTCTTTTCTTTTCTTTTTTGATTACTGAATGTAAAAATTCGAGTTAAAGACAATCCTGAAACTGGATGGTCGAACAAATCGGCAGATGAAAAACCTTCAATGACTCATATAAGACGTCAGTCGACAGAGAAGTCGATGGAGAACCAAGACGCGCAACGAGTGCCAAGAGCACGACAGAGTGCAAAGACTCATGACAGTAACTCACGGTCGGAAAGAGCGACTCATCTGGTATTCAATTAAACATCTTGCTTCTTGTCGACCAAAAAAAAATCTTGCTTCTTATCGTTGAATTTAGTCGTGGTGTGTAACTCTTTTCGACTGGAGATTCGAAATGATGTCACAAGTCAGTAATTAGTCCGTTTAAGAGCATCTTCAACTCACACACCCATTTTGGGTGTCTTAATATTTTTAAAAAAAAGAAAAGTCAGGTTTGGGTGTTCAATGTCAGATGAAAGTTTCTGGAAGAAAAAACTTGGGAGAAAGGAAGACGCCCACCTTCTTACTTTTTCAGCCTTTTCCCTAACATTTTTTTTTTAAATTCAAAGACACCCACAATATATGCATTGTGGGTGCTCTAAGCTCGGGTTAATTTGGATTTAGTTGAACATGATTTTAAATACAATCACTATTCTTTTATTTTTTTTGGTGGGGAAACAGGAGAGCCAAGCTCACGAGTAGTTAAATTAGGGAATAGAAAATGTGAAACATGGGCTACACAAAAACAACACGAGGAGTAGCCCTTCCCCTAGCATCATCAAAAAGGATCAACTCCACCGCCAGCGGAGGGCTGGAAGTTCGTGGAAGCCAATCGGAAAAAGAAAAGGCAAAAGAAGCAAAGGAGTCGACGACGAAGTTCTCTTCCCTAAAGACGTGCCTCAACCGGATGTCCCAATCCCTGGCGATCAAGCTCTGGCAGCGGCGAACCAGGCTACTTAGTGGTTGGTGATTGCTCACCCCTTTATAAACCAGCTGCACCGCCAGTTGTGAATCCGATTCGACGAGGACTCTTCTGTGGCCTTTCCTCCCAGCAATATCCTTTACTATTCTTATCAACCAACTTGGAATGCATTTGGCCATCACTCCCATCACTATTCTTTTATCATACCATTAAAGTTATTTTACTCGTTCGACAAAATATATCATTTACTATTTATATACATTTATTAAGATGGTAAAAAAAATCACTTTTTTAATATAATTTCATATTTATTTTTTTAAAAAAATGTATAAATAATAAACGGCATTATTGCATTGAGATATTCACGGCCAATTATTATTGAATATGACATCAATTATAAGTTGAAAATAAATACTGTACAAGAATACGATATCAATTATGATAAGTAAAAAACAAATTTGTTCTAATTATTTTCCTAGCTTCCCAAAAAAAATGCTAAAAATAAATTTTTCTTCATACCTAGGACTTGAGGGATCATGAGCAAAACCCATGCCAATAGGGTCTACAAGGCTGACGCTAAAAATAAATTTTTATGTGATGAGTTTTAATTAAAATATCCAGTCGGGGTTCGAGTATCTTGGGTTAGATTATACCTACCACCTCCCTCATTGATCACTTCAAAATCTGCTTTTAAGTTTATAATTCTTTAAATATATACTACCTCTGATCTAAAAAGAATGTCGTTTGACTTTTTAACACGTATTTTAAGGAGCTAAAAACTATATAGTATATTAACTTTTTTATTATCTAATACTTATTAGCAACAAATATTAAGTTGTCAAAAAATAATTTTAAAAAAGTTGACATTTTATATAGTTTTTAACTCCTTAAAATCCGTGTTAAAAAGTCAAACGACAATTTTTTGGATCGGAGGGAGTATTAGAACTTCTAAGTTCCAACGGATTAAACCAAATTAGTAGTACCTCCTGAATTACATTGTCTACATTTACATTAATGAATTACCTTCACAGATTGAAGTATTGAACCCATTCAACGCACAAACACTTGGGCAAATTGTTACTGATGGGAGTGATGGCCAAATGCATTCCAAGCTTCCAAATTAAGGGGTTAAAATATGGTGTTGTCAAAGATGCAACTAACCAAGCAACTAACACCCACCAATATGGCTGGTGCCTTTGTAAAACATAATAGTCGATAAATAAAATTCAAAGTATAGTAGAAAATGAATGATATCCAAAGGTTCAGATGATAACGAAGATACCGAGAAACATGATTGTGGAAACAAATTGCAAGCAACAAGATGTCTCTATTCAAATGCCTCTGACTCAAAAAGCAACATTCAGGTATCAACCTGACAATGACGAAAAATTCCTAAGATGGCGCCAGACTGGTTTGGAGATATCTCTATTGATGGAGTTCAGCCTTCTTTTTTTGCCAGAGCCGGTCAAGAGCACTGTCAGCATCTCCCTGTGATACACCAACCAAATTCATTCATTACAAGAAGGAAATTTTAAGTTCAAAACATGCATAAAAACACAGTAAGCTCAGTTATAACATGAATTTTGCAGTGGATTTCTATCAGTATCACAACCCGAGATTACTGTCAGCATCCCCCTGTGATACATCAACCAAATTCACTCATTACAAGAAGGGAATTTTAATTTCAAAACATGCATAAAACACACAATAAGCTCAGTTATAACTTATAACATGAATTTTGCAGTGGATTTCTATCACTATCAGAACCCTAGATTAATGTCAGTATCTCCCTGTGATACATCAACCAAATTCATTAATTACAAGAAGAAGGGAATTGTTATTTCAAAACATGCATAAAAACACAGTAAGCTCAGTTATAACATGAACTTTGCAGTGGATTTCTATCAGTATCAGAACCCTAGATTACCTGATGTGTTAGCATGGTAAAATTCTGAATGCTGGCAAGAGAGTATCATCTCAAACCGATTTATATCAACAGGATTACAGCAGATCATACAGATACAGTGGAATTAAGGAAGACATATACCTGAGCTCGAACAAAGCCGGAGAGAGCAAAGGTTGTGAAGTCACCAGTGTAGACGCCATTGGCATCCAAATGTCCAATGTTCATCTGGACGGAAGCATGGTCCTTGGAAGTGATCAGCCTGTTTGAGGACGAACTGTAATCATCGCAAAGCTTGACGATCAGTATCATTTACACGCACTAAGAAAATAGCAACAAATCATAGAGATTCATACCATTTCCTGGGGATGTAAAGGTCCTGGACAACTCCCTCTTCGTTCTGCATGATGTCTTACTCGATAAGCGCAGCAAACAACCTAAAAACAGTCCTATCAGATCAGATGCATGAAAATCTCCTCAAAAAATGGAAACACTAGCACCAATCGCAACGATCGTACAATAAATCCTGATTCCTTGTAATAAAACGATACAATTGAAGCTACTATACAGTGCCGATTTCCGAAGTTTGTTCATTTGAAATCGAAATCAATTGCAGGGAGAAAAAAAAAACTACTGAATTCAAACAGGGATAAGGATAAGAAACGAGGAGGAAACGAATTACGGGACGTGAAAGTTCCGAGTTTTCGTTTGAGAGAGTACCTGGTAGCGCCGAAGTCAGGGGAGAGAGTAGTAAATTGAGAGAGCACGAAAAGGGAATATCTAGGGTTTGCAACTTTATATTCAGAGAAGACGATTGGGAAAAAATAAATTAATTAATTAAATTGTATCTTTGATCAATTGGGCCGGCCCAAGGCCCATCTTTAAATGGACACCAAGGCTCAAAGTTCAGGCTTTTTATCGAGTTGATGCAATCAAGTGAATCAACATCTCCTACTTGGCTACTTCACCCCCTACACTATAATTTTTTTTTTAAAATATTTGTTTTTAAATTTTAAAATTATATTCCCATTTTAAAAAACGATATTTATATGTTTATAAACTTTAATTTTGAAAAATTTTTAAAATTTAATTTGCAAAAAATTGTCTTCTTAGTTTTTGAGAAGCCCTAAAACATAATTTTTTAAAATAAAAGTTTATAGAACATATAAATATAGTTGTTTAAAATGTGAATATAATTTTTAATTTTTTAAAAGATATATTTTAAACAAGAGTAATTTAGTAGTGAGTAGAAGATCTTTGTTGGAGTTGGTGATTTCGGATATTTGTGTTTATTGGTCATATTTAGGATATTTTGAGAAGGTTTTAAGTCGATTAAGTCTTTTGAGAGGTCAATTTTGTTGTAAACAATATCATTTTTCTGAGTCACTTTCTTTCGAGGGACGTCATCGAGGCTCACCCTGAGCTCGAAGCCATCATCCGAATGGATACTCTTGAGTCTTGAGTAGTGATCTTCCTTTTGACACCATCCAAATTTTGACCTTAAAAAACTTGTTACTTGCAATATTTACAACATTTAATTTAACATTTGTATTGAGTTTTTGTGAAGGAATCCTCGTCTACCCTTGTCATTTTATAGATATACATCACTTATAAAAGAAGAACTACAATATGATTTGATCTTACATCATTGTCATTAAGTAGGTGGTGAAAAAGATAGTCAACATCAAAGAGTTTGTGTGGATATTGGATGAGTCATGACTCTTTTCTTCTTGATATAAATAATAAATTCATAAACCCTCTTCATCTTCAACATAATGATTTATTTATCTAGTTGATTGGCCTTAGATTTGTTTATCTTCTGTAATCTGCACTGATGGGGACTAGTAAACTGTTCAGACGATGGCTGAACAACTAGGTTGGTTCAATTAAGTGCTAAAGCATACAATTAAGGCTTATCTAATCACTTCAAAGTTGTTTTTCAGGACATCTAGAATGACAAATGACAATATCATCAAACAGAGCAATGATTCAGATCATGACTTTTTGTAATGTGGGTAACCGGTTTGACTGTTTTCGATAGAACAAGTGATGGTAATTAAGTGCATTGCTTACTATAACTGTGTTACAAATGTACTGTTTGCTCAGTTAAACAACAAGTTAATTGGAGGATTGTTGAATTGTAATAAGAATCAATGGATGTGGGTTGAGATAACAACATCCATCCAACCACCAATATCTCTCTATGCCTGTGGTTGTGGCTTATTTGTGAAAGACCAAAAGTCCATACCAAACTCCAACAACAACATGTCTCTCTTTGGTTTTGTTCTTTTTTGGTCAATCAAAACATCATGTTTGGGGTGAAATGGTCAATGATTTCATCTAAGATTTATCTACTATAGGGCAAACAAGCCAAATTCATCTCAAACAGTTTTGAGTTCGGATCATCTGTAGGCTGTTGATTCCATATTATAGATCAGAAAATGTTCAATCTAAGCACTTAAATTATAGAGTCGTGTCGGGTCATTGTTTTTGACAAGTCTACTTTCATCACCAATCCATGATGCATTCATATGTCCTACTCCAGGAGATGCTCATGTGTTTTTCCATGACCTTTCTTAATTATTTGTTTTAAAAAATAATAATAAAAGAAAACACACTGTTTTCATACTACCAGTATATAAACCAACCCCTACCCCTAGCTTCAAAACACTCCTTAACTCACTCACTTTGTCCATTAACAACTTCAAGAGCAAAGCACAAACAAGGGACATCAGAAAAATGGGAAATGGCTTTGTTTCTTCCCTAGTTCTATTTTTATCAATTTCTATCCTAATTTTCCTCTTGGTCTCCCCAACACATGTTCATGGCGACGCAGATGAGTTTGGGTGGATGCCCAAGAGGCCAGCCTGCCATGGCTCCCTAGCTGAGTGCTTAGAGGGAGAAGAGTTTGATATGAACTCGGAGATTAGCAGGCGGATTCTTGCATCAAGCCAGTACATCAGCTACAAAGTGTTGCAGAAGAATACCGTACCTTGCTCTCAAAGAGGTGCTTCATACTACAACTGTGCCCCGGGTGCTCAAGCTAATCCGTATACCCGGAGTTGCAGTGCCATCACTCGCTGTCGTAGCTAAATTTCCCGCTGTTGTGCTTCCTTTACCCTGGTGTCTGTACATCTGCTAAGATATGCAGATTGTAAGTCTGTCATGCATATTGCAATAAGGCAATAAGGCTAATTTGTGGGTACTTTTGAGAGAAATCTCACTTTCTCCTTATAGATTGTTCTGTAATGGTGAAAGACTGAAAATTAATTTGGTATAACTAGTTGTACTAGTGATCTTTTTCTTCGTCTTCAATTTCATACAATTAATCAAATAAAAAAGTAGGTGAAACAACATCTGTAGTCAAACATGATATGATCTGCTAACAAGCTCGACAAATGCAAGACAATATACACGGAACTGATTAATGCTAACAATAACAACTCACAGCAACTCAGATGTTGCACCTCTATTCAGTCCTGCAGAGTTTCCTCAAAGTAATGGAAGTTCTCTGTCTTTGATCAATCTCTTGGCCCTGCAACACTTGGAAGCCTGGTTTGCGATTGATTTCGTGCCTCCATAGGTAACGTGCTTCGCCTGACATGATCACCAGTGACCCTGGGGTCAGATAAACAGGAACTTTGGTTGTGAGTGCAGGTTGAGCTTCAGCTGTGCTGCTCAAGGAGTCCAAATCAGCTCGACTGAAGTGCATCACGCAAGGGGACTCTAGGGAGACTATGGCAATCCCATCTTCAAAGCGCATCAGGTCAACATGTGCACAGATTCCCTGCATACATGAAAACCTGTTAAGTTCCCCACATCAGCCTAAAACCTATTGGGTGCAACAAGTGACCATGATTGACCCGACAAGCACTTTCTCATAGCAACTAAGTATAGACTCTAGCCAAGGTGATTGCACCAAGTCACCAACTAACATACAGGTTAATAGAAGCTATTCAATTTTAAGTTTGTTTTTGCAACAATTGAAATTTGAAACGATGCACTGTATCACATTATGGCACATTGTCTGCAACAGTACTTCCATAAATATGCCAAGGTAAAGATGTGTGTGCTAAAGGATCATAGTTGTGAACGCTGAAGGGGTTAAGACGTACCTCACCTGGTTGATATACATTGCAAATAAGTTGATCAAAGAAAGGCTCTCTCCACAGCAAATGTGATGGCATAATGCACTCTCCGCTACCACCATTTCCCACATTTTCTGTTTTGTATTCAGGGAAAGCCATACATGCTGCCTCGCGGATAAATTTGGAAAGCTCAACAACCCATGATGGAAGATCTCCAAACCTCATAGCCTGTGCTGGGAGCAAACTGGATTTTAGAGATTTTCCCGGTGAATTATATAAACAGTTCATATATGACTTTCACCAGGTTACCTGATTGTGAGATGCTCCCGGAAACCATCCTTCTGCAAATTCAGGTGTCAGCAATAAACAAAGGAGAGAAATGGGCGTCAATTTGCTCTCCTTTACAAAAATACTCTTTAAACTAAATGTTTTGTAGGAAGAGAATTGAAAAAAATGGCGAAGAAGCAAGCGAAGACAACAGAAACTTCAGCGACAGAGATGAATCGGTACCATGGCCACGGTGTTCAGGTACTCTCAAGAGAAAGAAAACACATATAATTTGGTAGTTTCAGATGGCAATACATTGATAAAATACCACACATATACTGATTGCGAAGCAAAATTCGCGAGCTCATCGTTGCAAAACTGTTAAAGCTTAACAGGAGTAATACTTTATACTTCTATGTTGCAGTTCTATTGTTCAATTTCACTTCCTATTTGAATATTCCATAGCCAAACTAGCTTGCATCAAGTGATAATTAATTAATTAGTTAGTAGAGCTGTAGTGCTGATGCCTGCCTAAGATAATCTACATACTACAATCCACAACTTTGCTCCTGAGATCCTCATTACTGTACTACGCAATCAATCTGAAAAAAAAATCAATATAACTCAAAATAAACAGGGAGCCAGCTAGGGTTTACCATTTTCAATGAGGGAGAGCAAGGAAGATTGGTGATGGGTGGAGAGGAAGTCTCTGCAAAGCCACAAGCCATTGATTTCCGGAACAGGGAGCCAGCTAGGGTTTCTATTTGGCAGTTCGAAAAAGTGTGCATCGCCGAGATTCGGAGGATAGGAGGGATGACTTTCTTCAAGCTCGTGATCGTCTTCGCTCTCGGAGGAACTGCCAAACACGTCTTTGATTAGCTTCCGGTGGCCCTCATCCATTGATGTATCCATAAATATTCGGTCTTTATAAGCTTCTCCAAGCTCGTGATTGTCTTCGCCCTCGGAGGAACCGCCAAACACGCCTCTCCTCTGGTCCTCCTCCATTGCTGTGGCCATAAAGATTCGATCTTGGAGCTTAGCCAGTTTTAGGAGTCAGAAAGGGAAGAAGTTCAGCAGTCGCCAATACCAATGGTGGCCAATTTGGCAATTTGACCGAGCAAAATTTGGTCCAGACCGGGTTTTTTTTTTTTTTTTAAATATATAGATGAGGCATAAAGTCAAAGAGTAACAAGAAGTAAGACCATACTTTAGTCTTACGGAAAAAGAGTGATACATCATTACATCTGCAAATATCATCCCGCAAAAATGAAACCTACCGCATATTTCTACCCACAATATTTAACCATATATTCTACCCTCACGTCATTCCCACAAAGGTGATTCCGACCACATAAATCAACCCACAAAAGTGAAGCATCAACGTTACTACTACCCACAACAGTACTGTCACCTCTTCCTCTAGATTACATACACAAAGTCAAAGTCTACCAAGCTACAAGGCTAATAAAAAAGAGAGATTCGGCTTTTTTAAAAGCAATGAAGCTTAATCCCACGCGCCACCTTCACGTGACAACCAGGCCCACCCATCAGCACCCTCCAACACGCGTCGGAGCTGCACCAGGCAATCACGCTCCTTCCCCACCAGATCGGCAAGGGCAGCTCCACATTCAACTCTTCTCCAATAGACTAATCACCCCCGCCGATGAAGGAAGGAAGCACCACCCGAGCACCAGAAGCCTCACATACCACTGCCGAGCCCCCGACGAAGCGCCGGCAAGCCAACCAAACGCATCAACTGCGCTGCCGGAACACCAAGCCACCCACGAATCTCGACCACAGCTCCTTGCGTTCAGTCCACATACAAAAGATACAGGAACCACAACCGAAAAACACGAGAAACCCAGAACCGACACCACACATCGAGACACCTTTCCACACCGCAACCCAGCCACCACCACTAGTCCCCAACGCTACCAGACACTCCACCGAACACCACCACCCCCGAGCACCCCCTGAGTTCAGCACAACAACAAGAAATTAGGGGCTAGATGGGATAGGAATAGGGAATAAGAACGCAACACCCGGACGACTAGCGGCGGCGCCGAGCACCTCAAAACACCCAACACAAAGACGCAAGGGAGACGACCCTAGTGACGGACCCACCCAAATAAGGAGGACGTCGGGAAAAGCTTGGGAAGACCCGGAGGAGCCCAGTTGTTGCGGCTCCCACCTCACAGGCCTCCCCACCCAAACCCACACCAACACCTCCAAGTCCACCGGATCCGAGAATGAACACCAAGTAAAAAACCGGACCCATGAGAGACCAACGCGCCCTCACGCACCCACAGGACGACCCCACGCCGTAGTGGCTTGCTGACATGCGATATATTCTATAGCGCATTTAGTAGTTTTTGTCATCATTTACATGTCATTGTGAGAGATATTTGTATGAACTTGGTGATTCGGAACCTGTTGAAGAAGTTGAAGAAATCACAGGATCATGCAAGTTACAGAAGAGTTGAAGTGAAGAAGTTCGGAAGCAGCTGGAAGCTGGTGACCTTGGCGCGGCCGCGCTGCTACTGGCGCGCCCACGCTGCAACTGGCGCGCCCACGCCGCTAGGAGGAAGTGCCCGCGTCGATGCACCAGATGGAAGTATCAAGATGAGACACTGGCGCGCCCGCGCTGCTACTGACGCGCCCGCGTCAGTCCCTGGAGACGGATTCTTATCCGATTTTCCCTTATCTTATTAGTTTTAATATTATATTTTTATATTTTTACGGGATGTTAAACCCGATTTAATTAGTTTATATTACTGCGGAAAACGCGGCAGAGAGGAGGAGGTTATTTTCGAGAGACGTAGTTTCCTTTTTCTTCATCTCACAAACCCTATGGAGAACTAACTCTCCGTTGTTACACTTGGTTCTTTGAAGCCTTCGATTGATTTGGTTGTGAGTATTCTACTCTTGTTCGTCCTTTGTTAATTGTTTCGATCTCCTGAGCTTATTGCTTGATTGCTTATTATTGGTTAATCTGGATTGATCACCTAGGTTTATCGATACTAGTCATATTGCTAGGGTTTCCAATCCCAGGTTTGGGGTTGTAGATTCATTGTAGCAAACACAATCATCATACGCAGGTTGTTTGTGGTAGATTGTGAAGGAGATTCGATTACAGGCTATTTTAACGGGTTGTTAGAATCGCTTGTATCTCATTATAATTCATGTTTGAATGCTATCGCTTTATTATTCGGTGAAGGTTTTCCCTTGTAATTTGGTGATAAGTGCTTTTAGGACTGGTAGGACTAAAAGCTATTACACGATCTGAATTGAGAACAATTACTGGACATTAGAACTTGAGACTCATAGAATGCGATGATGAACCATCTCAATTGTTGTGCAGATAATTACCTGGTGTGATACTTTTCCATCATATATTCGCAACCTCTTATTGCAACTTGTTCTGTCACTATTGTTTACACACAAAACTCCCCTTTGAATTGGTTACTTTTGGGTAATAATATTTGCTCTTACAATTGATTCTGTTTCCCTGTGGGTTCGACCCTAACTTACCTACTATACTTGTTATAGTTTGCACCTTAGGAATTTACTTTGATTAGGCATAACGACCTTAGGCCTGTCAAATTTGGCGCCGTTGCCGGGGAAACGGATTATCTTTGTTCTTGTTTGTCTTATTACCTGTTTGGGTGCGAACCTCTTGCATGGTTCACACTCGTGCTACTGATCCCCATCTTGTTGATTTTGATTGGGAAATTGACAGGACATACCACCGCCGTCTTAGAGAACAACACCAACATTCCCAACAACCCGATCCAATGGCTGAAAATGTAAATCAGACGCTGCGACAACTGACAGCAGCAAACATCACGCAGCAAGCACCTGCTGTGACAATCCCTGCTCTGGGGGATGACAACCATTTTGAGCTAAAGTCTGGGTTGATTCATCAACTGCCCAAATTCCATGGATTGGCTGGAGAAGACCCCATCAAGCACATGGGGAAGTTTCATAATGTGTGCATGAGCATGAAACCAGCCAATATATCCGAAGCACAGATAAAGATGAGAGCTTTTGGGTTCACGCTGGTCGATGCTGCGGATGACTGGTACTACAGTCTTCCTACAGGGAGCATCGATACTTGGCCTAAGCTCCACAAGGCCTTCCTGGAGAAATTCTTCCCTGCTAAGAAGGAGAACACCTTGAAGAAGGCAATCAGCAATATAGAGCAAGAAGATGATGAAACCCTCTATGATTACAATGAAAGGTTCAAGAAGCTTTGCGCTAATTGCCCTTTCCATGGCTACAGCACGAAGGACCTAGTCCTATACATCTATGGGGGATTGCTGGAATCTGATAGAAGGATGATTGATGCCGCCTGCGGAGGAAATATTCTGAATGCCACGCCAGAGGGAGCCATGGAGAAGATTCAGGAAATGGCTGAGGGGACTAGAAATTTCGGGAAATCCACCAGAAAGGAAGGAGTCAATTCGGTAGACTCTAACCAATCCAAAGATATTGCTGAATTGAAGGATATGGTTAGGAGGCTCACTCTGCAAGGGACTCCTCAACAACTCAAGGCTTGTGGAATCTGCAGTGATAACTTCCACCCAACTGATGCGTGTCCTACACTCCAAGAAGACACCGCTAAAGTAAGTGCTATAGGTGGAAATGGACCTCAGAGACCCAGACATGACCCCTACTCAAACACCTACAACCCAGGGTGGCGGGATCACCCAAATTTCAGATGGAGGGATCCACCAAACCAACCACATCAGCAACAGCCACCTCCCTACAATCAGAGGCAGCAGGGTAACGCTCCCTCTACTGAGTCCATGCTCAATACCCTGACACAGCACTTTACTGCGCATGTTCAGACAATTGAACCGAGCATAAAAGATATACAGAAACAAATGGGGCAAATGGCCGAAGCAATCACGAGAATAGAGGCAAAGACGTCAGGGGGTCTACCATCTCAAACGGTGGTCAATCCAAAGGAAAACGTCAGTGCTATAACTCTTCGGAATGGAAAAGAGCTGAGAAGTCAGGAGGATGAGGAGGAAAGCATGCAGGTCTCCGACGTGGCCACGCCCAATACTGGCGCGCCTGCGCTGGAGTCTGACGCGCCCGCGCCGGAGTCTGACGCGCCCACGTCGAGTCCGATCTCGCCTGAATCTGAGCCCTATGTCGATACATACGTCCGACCGGATTTTCCCCCTCTCGGGTCGGAGAAACCAAAACCTCCGTTCCCTGAGGCACTCAAAGAGAGGAGGATAATCGATGATTCAGAGCTCTTCGAGACATTTAGCAAGTGTCAGGTGAACATTCCTCTGCTGAAAATGATAAAAACTGTGCCCAAGTACGCCAAGTTCTTGAAGGAGCTTTGCACGGTGAAGAGAAATCAGAAGCTGAAAGGAAAAAAGAAAGTGAAAGTAAGTGAGCAAGTCTCCGCTATGTTTCAGAGGAGAATGCCGAAAAAGTGCACTGATCCAGGTATGGTTACTATCCCTTGTGTCATTGGAGATGTAAAATTTGATAGAGCTATGCTTGATTTGGGTGCTTCCATAAATGTGCTTCCTTACTCACTTTACAAATCGCTAGATTTAGGACATTTGCATGAAACTGGAGTAATTGTGCAACTAGCTGACAGGTCTAATAAATACCCTAAAGGAGTAGTAGAAGACGTTTTGGTCATGGTCGATAAACTGATTTTTCCTGCAGATTTCTTTGTCCTGGATATGGAACATGATAAGCATGATGCGCCTATTCTGTTAGGTAGACCTTTTATTAAAACAGCTAGGACAAAAATTGATTGTGTTTCTGAGACACTAACAATGGAATTTGATGGAGAAAAGGTTGAATTCGATTTATACAAGTCTATGAAACATCCTGTTGATGACCATTCTCTGTGCTCTATTGATGTGATTGAACCATTAGCTCAAGATCTATTTGATATTTCTAGGGAAGATGAGTTGCAGTCAATTATTGAGAATGCTATTGACGAGTCCTATACAGATTTTTCAATTACATCTAACATGCAGGAATTAGTAGCCCAGATGGATGTAGAAGGTAAGTCCCCTACTCTTTTGGGCATTGGCCCCAATCTACTGACTCCAAGCGAAGTGCTTGTTCCATCTGTTGTGCAGGCACCTGAAATTGAACTCAAACAACTCCCTAGTCATCTCAAGTATGCTTTCCTAGGAGTTGATGACACTTTACCAGTTATTGTGTCGAGTAAGCTTTCAGCAGAACAGGAAGAAAAGTTAGTGGAGGTTCTAAAGGAATACAAAACTGCGCTGGGGTGGACCATCGCTGACATCAAGGGAATTAGTCCATCTACATGCATGCACAGGATCCTGCTAGAGGATGGAGCTAAGCCATCCCGCCAACCACAGAGAAGGCTCAATCCTCCCATGATGGATGTGGTGAAGAAGGAAGTGCTGAAATTGCTATCAGCAAACATGATTTTCCCAATTTCTGACAGTCAATGGGTAAGTCCTACACAAGTTGTCCCTAAGAAAGGAGGGATTACAGTCGTGGAGAATCAACAAGGTGAGTTGGTCCCTACCCGGACACAAACAGGTTGGAGGGTATGCATAGACTATCGCAAGCTGAATACAGTAACCAGGAAGGATCACTTCCCCCTCCCCTTTATTGATCAGATGCTAGAACGCCTTGCTGGGCGCCCCTATTATTGTTTTTTGGATGGATATTCTGGATATTTTCAGGTGGCCATAGCGCCAGAGGACCCGGAGAAGACTACATTCACATGTCCTTTCGGTACTTTTGCATATCGCAGAATGCCATTTGGACTATGTAACGCACCCGGGACATTTCAACGATGTATGGTTAGTATCTTCTCTGAGTACATTGAGAATTTCATTGAAGTATTCATGGATGATTTCACAGTACATGGGGATAGCTTTGATACTTGATTGAGCCATTTGACACTAGTGTTAAAAAGATGTGTTGAAACTAATCTGGTTTTGAACTCTGAAAAGTGTCATTTTATGGTAGAACAGGGAATTGTTTTAGGTCACATAGTCTCTGCAAAGGGTATTGAGGTCGATAAGGCGAAGATTGATGTAATTCAATCTCTGCCTTATCCTACTAATGTGCGCGAAGTTCGTTCTTTCCTAGGCCATGCAGGTTTTTATCGCAGGTTTATCAAAGACTTTTCGAAGATATCCTCACCCTTGTGCGAGCTTCTGAAGAAAGATGTGACCTTTGTACTCACACAAGAGTGCAAAGAGGCGTTCGACCAGCTGAAAGGACGCCTCACTAGTGCACCAATCATTCAGGCACCAGACTGGTCTCGCCCATTTGAGATCATGTGTGATGTGAGCGACTATGCAGTGGGAGCAGTGCTAGGCCAAAAAGAGGGAAGAGCCTCTCATGTGATCCATTATGCTTCCATGACTCTGAATGGAGCGCAGCGCAACTACTCCACCACTGAGAAAGAAATGCTAGCTGTGGTGTTTGCACTAGAGAAGTTTCGACAGTATCTGCTTGGGGTCAAAGTGATTATCTACACAGATCACGCAGGTCTCCGCTACTTGATGACAAAGAAGGAGACAAATCCAAGATTAATTCGATGGGTTCTTTTGCTCAGCGAATTTGATGTGGAGATTAAGGATAAGAAAGGAGCGGAGAATCTGGTGGCTGACCACTTAAGTAGATTGGTGAATGAGGTGGACAAGCCGGAGTCACAGAAACCCATCTTAGGCACGTTTCCGGATGACACATTATGCAGAATCGAGCACGAAAGCACGTCGGAGTCTGGCGTGCCCACGTCAATAGCTGACGCGCCCGCGCCAAAGTCTGACGCGCCCGCGCTGACTTCTGACGCGCCCGCGTTGTTCCCTGACGCGCCCACGCTATTGCTTCTCAGCCCATCTCAGTCCGTTCTAGGACTTCACTCTGTAAGCCCTTGGTACCGGGACATTGTGAACTACTTAGTTTGTGGGAAGTTTCCTCCGGATCATACCAAGGCCCAGACAGGGAAGATTCGAAGAGAAGCAAACCACTATGTTTGGGATGACCCATACCTTTGGAAACATTGTGCTGATCAGGTAATTCGTCGTTGTCTTCCAGATAATGAGGTACGATCTGTTCTTGAATTTTGTCATTCTCAAGCATGTGGGGGACACTTTGGTGCCAACAAAACTGCTAGAAAAGTGCTTGAATCTGGATTTTATTGGCCACATATTTTTAAAGATGCTCATTCTTTCTGCAAGGCATGTGATAGGTGTCAAAGAATGGGGAATATCTCTCAAAGGAATGAAATGCAACAATCACCGATGATTTTTTGCGAAATCTTCGATGTTTGGGGCATTGACTTTATAGGACCTTTTCCTAGTTCTTGTGGGAACTTGTATATTTTACTTGCGGTGGACTACGTTTCCAAGTGGGTGGAAGCGAAGGCCACCAGAACTGATGACTCTAAAGTTGTGGCAGGGTTCTTGAAAAGCAATATTTTTGCCAGGCATGGTATCCCTAGAGCGCTGATTAGTGACATGGGTACCCATTTCTGCAACAAAACTGTGACTGCTGTGCTGAAGAAATATCATGTCACACATAGAGTTTCCACCGCATACCATCCACAGACGAATGGCCAAGCAGAGGTGTCCAATAGAGAGATCAAAGCCATTCTCGAGAAGACTGTGAATCCTAACAGGAAGGATTGGAGTTTGAGACTTAATGATGCGTTGTGGGCTTATCGCACTGCTTACAAAACTCCAATTGGGATGTCTCCTTTCAGACTTGTCTATGGTAAGGCATGTCATCTTCCTGTTGAGCTGGAGCACAAGGCTTGGTGGGCAGTGAAACAAGGCAATATGCAGAGTGACGGGGTCGGAGAACACAGGAAGCTACAGTTAGGCGAGCTCGAGGAGTTACGGTTGGACGCCTATGATAATGCGGCAATCTACAAGGCGAAGACCAAGGCATGGCATGACAAGCACATCCATAGGAAGGACTTTAAAGCTGGTGACAAAGTCCTACTCTTTCAGTCTCGCCTGAAACTCTTCGCTGGGAAGCTCAGGTCAAAGTGGGGGGGACCATACATTGTTGCTGAAGTTTTCCCACATGGAGCTGTAGAGTTATATGACCCGAATAGCCACAAGAAGTTTAAGGTAAATGGTCAAAGGCTTAAGACATACTATGAAGGGTTCCCAAAGGAGGCTATGGATGAGTTAGCTTTGGAGGAGCCAAATGCAGAGTTAGAATAATCGAAAAGGCTTAGTCGAGCCAACGACATGAAACAAAGGCGCTGCTTGGGAGGCAACCCAAGGTATTGCATTCTTTCCCTTAACTCGATTTTATTCTAACTTGTAGGTAATAAAGACGGAGTTTCTAGCGACGAATTGCACCCGCATTTCGGACCCACTGCTTCCGCAGTGTTAATTTTCGTCATCAAAAAAAAAAAAAAATTAAATTAAATTAAATTAAATTGAAAAGGCCACGGGCTGGAAAACCCACTTCGGACCAGCCCGCCATCTTCAAGCCCATCACTACCCATCACCATCCCCTCAAATACCACCAAAACCCTACATCCCCCACACTCTCTCACCTTCCCCACATCCTCTCCTCTCACACCCAATCTCCTCCACACTCCACTCAAACACCCCCACCAGGGTCCCCACACCCCGTCCCCCTCCCTTCCTTCAACTCTCGGCACTGAGACATCGACGACCGCGTCCGACGAGTTTGGAGGTCTGTAGAAATCACCGACGCGGCCGCGCTGCTACCCAACGCGCCCGCGTCTGTTAGAGAAACCCACCAAAAGGCTGACACACCTGACGCGCCCGCGCTGCTACCCAACGTGCCCGCGCCACCCCCAACGCGCCCGCGCCACCCTCCAACGTGCCCGCGTCTGCCCCCTGAGCCGAGCCCCATCTGTTCGTTGTGAGTTCCTTCCACTGTCCTTATTTCGATTCCGATTTAGTCGTATTATCTATCGAGTATGAGTTCATCGGAGGAAGAGGCGAGTAGATCTGATAATGGGTTAGAATTGTCTGTAGAGGAGTGGGCTATTTATAATAAGGTCAGCTGTGTCAGTTCTACCAAATATTTGCATAGAGAGACCCTTCAGAGACTTCAGATGCTAGATTGTATGCAGAAGTGTCTAGCTCACGCTGGTATTAGTGACTTTTTGGAGTTGAGAGCTGTAGGATACCCGGAACTGTGCAAGCAGTTCCTCGCGACATATCAGCTGTACCTTGTAGATAACAGAATCAGAGGGGTTGCTTTCAGATACAATGGCACTACCTACCGGGCTTCTGCAGCAAGGTTGCGAGCTGCTTTGGGGGTCACTAAAGCTCCAACTGATGGATGGGTGACAGCCGCGACCGACCCAGACCTAGTTGCATTCTTTAGAGCGGTGTCTGGAGAAGAATTCTTAACCAGTAACGAGTACAACAGCAGGATTACTCATCCTGTCTTCCGTATGTTGTGCAAGATCGTCTCTGGGACATATTATGGGCTGATCACAGATACCAAGCTTTCCATGACACACCTGAGGTTTGTTTACAGCGCTGTGCCTACTGCAGATTATACGCCTGACTGGGTTCGGCTCTTCTTCGATGGGCTCGACAAGGTCAGAAAGGATCGCAGTGCCGTTGGACCAGAAATGGTCCAGAGCGGACTTATTACTCGGGTAGCCATTGCTGCAGGCGTTGGGCAAAATGGTTTGCAGGCACTGGAGGAGCAGGTCATAGCGAGGACCTATACAGAGGAGTATCTGCGAAGGTGTTTGATGCTTGATACTGCACCTGATGGGGGAGCCATTTGGTGTACAGGCAAGAAGAAAGAATATCAGTTCAGGCTCCCTAAGCCCCTTCCTTGGTCTGAGACTTGGACGGATTGGTATATTGAGGCTGATTATTTTCCGACGTCAATTCTGGGTAGACGGCGTCACCTTGAGGTGGGTAGCAGTAGTGGCACAGCTGGAGCTGCCACGGATGAGGATGCGCCTGTGGCTCCGCAGGCGTTTGTTCAGACAGATACACAGGGTTTCGCACAGAACCCACAGCAGGAGATGCCCGCTTATCAGACCCCTTCTCACGGTTGGGATTCTCAACCGACATATCAGAGCCAGCAGGATTCACATCAGTGGGCCCCTTGGCCCCCACAAGCTTTTCAGGATGCCCATCAGCAGCCTCACCAGTGGGGCTACCTGGTTGATCAGATTGGCCTTCTGCGCCAAGACGTGGGGAGTTTGACGACAGTGACGAACCAGATTCTCCACCAGCAGGCCGACATCCTAGAAGGCTTTGGCGAGTTCAGAGAGATGAGGGAAGAGCTGCGCCACATGCGAGAGGATTACTCTCGCCACTATCCACCCCCTTAGTGAGTCCTTCTGTTTCCTTTCTCCCTACTTATTTCTGTCTTCTTTCACATTGAGGACAATGCTTCATTCAAGTATGGGGGGAGGGAAAGGACTTATACATCTTGTACATATTTTATTTCCGCATTATTTGTGTACAGATTCTGCACTTGTTATATTCTAAAAAAAAAAAGAAGCAATCAAAATCCTGGGATGAGTTGAAAACCCGAAAGGGCGACTCAGGCAAAAAGCAGGTAGTCTGGCGAGCCTTAGGCTTTGGCAATATGAGACTTGAGGGAAGTGAGAATGTTTATGTGAGGACCATCTTTGAAAAAAAAAAATGAGTGGCTTGGTGAAAACCCGAAAGGGCGCCTTGGCAAGATGAGCGTTTACTTTGAGTGTTTAGGATTGATCTCTTGGTGAAGGCGACATAAGAAGTGGAGTGATAAGGAGGTTTTCGGGTAGGCCACTGGGAGCTATAAGGTGTAGATGGTTGAGATACAATTGTAAGTCTCATTTCCTATTTTGATTGTCTTTTGTGCTGATTGTTGAGATGGTGGAAACTACTAGTACTTAGTGTTCATTTTCCTTGTACTGTCTGTGAACCTTTGAGATTTATGGTGAGAGTAGGCTTAGCTTCTATGCTTACTCGGGACGAGTAAAGGTTTAAGTATGGGGGAATTTGACATGCGATATATTCTATAGCGCATTTAGTAGTTTTTGTCATCATTTACATGTCATTGTGAGAGATATTTGTATGAACTTGGTGATTCGGAACCTGTTGAAGAAGTTGAAGAAATCACAGGATCATGCAAGTTACAGAAGAGTTGAAGTGAAGAAGTTCGGAAGCAGCTGGAAGCTGGTGACCTTGGCGCGGCCGCGCTGCTACTGGCGCGCCCACGCTGCAACTGGCGCGCCCACGCCGCTAGGAGGAAGTGCCCGCGTCGATGCACCAGATGGAAGTATCAAGATGAGACACTGGCGCGCCCGCGCTGCTACTGACGCGCCCGCGTCAGTCCCTGGAGACGGATTCTTATCCGATTTTCCCTTATCTTATTAGTTTTAATATTATATTTTTATATTTTTACGGGATGTTAAACCCGATTTAATTAGTTTATATTACTGCGGAAAACGCGGCAGAGAGGAGGAGGTTATTTTCGAGAGACGTAGTTTTCTTTTTCTTCATCTCACAAACCCTATGGAGAACTAACTCTCCGTTGTTACACTTGGTTCTTTGAAGCCTTCGATTGATTTGGTTGTGAGTATTCTACTCTTGTTCGTCCTTTGTTAATTGTTTCGATCTCCTGAGCTTATTGCTTGATTGCTTATTATTGGTTAATCTGGATTGATCACCTAGGTTTATCGATACTAGTCATATTGCTAGGGTTTCCAATCCCAGGTTTGGGGTTGTAGATTCATTGTAGCAAACACAATCATCATACGCAGGTTGCTTGTGGTAGATTGTGAAGGAGATTCGATTACAAGCTATTTTAACGGGTTGTTAGAATCGCTTGTATCTCATTATAATTCATGTTTGAATGCTATCGCTTTATTATTCGGTGAAGGTTTTCCCTTGTAATTTGGTGATAAGTGCTTTTAGGACTGGTAGGACTAAAAGCTATTACACGATCTGAATTGAGAACAATTACTGGACATTAGAACTTGAGACTCATAGAATGCGATGATGAACCATCTCAATTGTTGTGCAGATAATTACCTGGTGTGATACTTTTCCATCATATATTCGCAACCTCTTATTGCAACTTGTTCTGTCACTATTGTTTACACACAAAACTCCCCTTTGAATTGGTTACTTTTGGGTAATAATATTTGCTCTTACAATTGATTCTGTTTCCCTGTGGGTTCGACCCTAACTTACCTACTATACTTGTTATAGTTTGCACCTTAGGAATTTACTTTGATTAGGCATAACGACCTTAGACCTGTCACTTGCCGAACGAGGAGCGGTCGAAGCTCAAGCCATGACTCAACAGGTTCCCGTCCCAAGACCACCCTCCACCGGTCGGGCGACCATCCGTGGACGCCGGAAGGCAAATCAGACCCTCCACCGCCCAAATCTGACCAGAGGACGAAACCGAAGCGAGAGGAAATGCCAAAGCGAGATGAGAGAAGCAAGAGAAGAGGAACCCTCAAAAGAGAGTTTCTCTCTCTAACTCTCTCGCTCTAACACCCTTCCACGGTTCCTTTTTTTTTTAGATAAAAGGGAAAGACAGACCGGGTTCCTTCGGCTCGGGGCTCGAGGCTGGTAGCTTGCGCTGGGCATGCTTGGTGCCCAAGCTTATTTTGCAGCTTGAATGACAATCTTGTTTCGATGCGTATTGTGAACGCAGCCCAAGCCTCAAGTAGAATTGTCAAACGGATCATTCGGGTCTCGGGTATGGGTCGTTCATTTCGAGTTCCGGGTAAAACGGGTCTCGGGTATATTCAGATTGACTCGAACCCGGATTTGACCGGGTTTCGGGTCGATTTCGAGTTCGTCAATTTTAATTTATTTTTTGGTAAAATTCATCAATTTTAATTTTTTGCGATCAACCTTCCATTTCCATGGTTGATTTCTAGACCCAAGCAGGGCCGATCCATATAAAATGGAGGTCCGGGGCGAATAAAAATTAAGGGTCCTAATTATTTAAAATTTATAATAATCATCAACAACAGATTTTAATGACTTAATATTCAGATTTGAATGACTTAATATTCATGTTATTTTTGAAATAAAGCAAAACTAAATGTTTAGAATAATAATAGGGTTCAATAACAATTGAAAATAATAGGAAAAAAAGTAGAACACTTCAAAAGCAGTAGAACATAGCAACGGGATAGCAGCATCAAATGTATAACAATCTAATCTCCATTCAGTAGCCGTAGTAGCAAATCCTTCATAATCAGCAGAACACTTCAATGGAACATAGTAGCAGAAGCAGCAGATCTTTCATACGCAGCAAAAAACTTGCACAATATAGCAATTCGAAGCAAACCATTAAAATCTCATTGATGAATTCAAAGGCAAATCACTGTTAACGTGCTATATCTGCATATAAAAAAGGCTCAAATTTTCAAAATATGAGTGGTTAATAAAAATTGAATCAAAATCTCCAAATTTCCATTATAATTTAATCAACTTCCCCAAATCAAATTGAATCAATTTCATGGGTTGAATGTTTGATTGAATGAATCAAGATTATAAACACAAATTTGGATAAAAGATTCTTACCGGTCGGCAGCAATGACAACGCCGATGACGGAGATAGATCCGGTGGTACCGCTGGCTACTAGCGTTGGAGGCGGTGGTGCCGCTAGCGACGGGGCGATTGGTGTTGGAGGTAGATGGTGTGATGGTGGCGTTATAAAGGCATATAGCCGACTACCGAGAGCCTTGAAATTGAAAATGGTTCATCTCTTCTCCTTGAATGCTAGACGAGGACTCCGATGTTTAACATCTCTCCCGAATCTTTGAATCTCTCATCTCCCAATTCAACGTTTGCAAGGCCTTCAATTCAAGCAATCTACGGCTACACAGTACAAGACAAGATATGCAACTTTCGTTGATTTTTTCCCTTTTCAATTAATAAGGGTTTGTCTTTAATGTCTTTCAGTAATTCGATTGAGCAATTGGGTCTTTTATTTATACGTGGTTGGGCCTTTTTTCATGAATTTACTCCATCATACATAGGTATATTCGTATATATATACCTACCTAAAAAATATTTTAGGCCCCCTAAAATTTTTGGCCTTGGGTAGGCGCCCAACCTTTGCTTCTGGGGCGGCCTTGTACTGGACCCAAGGTTCTAAAAGCTTGAATGAAATGAAGCAACGAACCAACTTAAGCTAGACTGGATGGAAATGAAATGAAAGGGGTTGAAGCCCAAAACAAACTAATGGGTCGAGACCCAATTTATTATCTAATACATACCGAATTTCCTCAAACCCCTAAACTCTCTGATTTGCAGTTCATTAATCCCCTTCGGATCTTCCCTTCTTCCTGCGAGGTTGATTCCTAGACCCTTTTCCCCGTATATTCCATAAACTAGTGGGTGGACATTTAGCTAATATGGATATGTTGGTGAACAAAATGCTATTAATAAATGTGGAAAATATGGACATTCTAGTAAACACCCCTTCAAAATGCTAGCCCTTAATAATTTTAAAGTTTATAGTTATGTTATAATAATAATAAAGTAAGACTTTTACGGAGTGTAAGTTATCTTGGTGGAATACTTGGTACACTCGGAACCGACTCGTTTTAGGAAGACTCTTATACCACAAAGGACTACCACACTACACTTCATAAAAAAATCAAATTCACGAGTGGAAAAAAACTAACAAACTGGAATCTGCTCTACATACGGTTCTCACATCGTCTTCTAGAGTAAACAAGCACCAAATCAGAAGGAAAAAAAAATTAAGTATACTAAATGGCGTAAACCTCCTATTGGAATCTTCAAGCTGAATTATGATGGTTCTTCACTAACAAATAAGGACAGCACGTCGGGGGCTATTATCCGGGATTGGGAAGGTCGACCAATCAACATAAGCTTTCAGAAATTTGGCTTTCAAAGTCCACTCAAAGCCAAAGCGCTTGCTTTAAAACTAGGGCTGGGCAGAAATTGGATCGGACCGGAATCGGACTGGGACCAGACTGGAAATTACGGTCTTGGATCGGACCGGGAGTATTACGGTCTTGTCCATGATCCAAGAAAAAATGAATTTCGGGTTCCGGTCCAAACCCGGGACTAGACCGGAAATTCCGGTTCAGACCGGAATTGGACCGGTTATGCAATTATTAATTAAAAAAAAAAGTAGTGTGTGCGCTACTGCGCTGTGCTCTCTTCCCTAACTCAGTATTCATTCCTTCTCTTATGAGTATTCCAAAGCTCACGCATACCTCATTTCATTAATAACACATTAAAGAATGTTTCTTGGGACTAAACTTCTTGGAAGTAAATGAGATAGCCGATTGGGATTTGTCGTCTTCAATGTTTTTATGCCTTTTTTTTTCCGATCGTATTTTGTTGGAACTCCTTCACCGAAGATCTTCGATTGGGATTTGTTGTTTTCCACTTGCAAACATGGGTATAGGGAGTAATTAATATGGGGGATTTGGAGTTGCAACCTTCAATTTGATGACCAGAAGAAGCAATCACAGTAAATTTGGGATGTAATTGGGCCGCCTCTCTCTCTGTAATCGTCCTTGAACAACCCAGTCTCGCCCTCACGTCTTCATCTCTTGTAGAAGCCTCGCCCTTGCGTCTTCAGCAACCTCGCACTTGCCCGACGCCCTCGTCACCGGACCACAAGGATTTCAGATCTATGGCTGGGAGACCACCTGGTCGCAACCCGAGATGAAGATTGCAACTTTTGCAAGGTTAAAAGAACTGAGATTGGACATTGAGGATGACCTCAAAGGATTTTTGAACTTCGATTCACTTGAATACTTGAATCAAGCCCGATTGCGGGAGGTTTCAAGGGATTTGTGTGGGGTTTGAGGTTGAAGATGAAGGCGGTGGACGAGAGATTGGGGTTGCTATAACTCCTCAAAAAATAAAATAAAAATAGGGTTAGGCTGATACCGGTCTAACCGGTCTTAATGGTCCGTGGACCGGAAAACCCGGAACCATATCTTTCGGTCCCGGTCCAATCCGCGATCCATATTTTTGAAAATTCCGATCCGTCGGTCTTGGACCGGACTGGAAATTCCGGTCCGGTCCGATCCGATTTAGACCGGAAGCCTAGCCCTATTTAAAACTAGGTATCCGACAAGCCATTCAACTTCGTATTGAGAAAATCCACATCGAGGGGGCTCCTCCATAATCATTAATCATCTAAATAAACACACTACATGCCCATGGGAAATTGAGCTCCTGTTGTCAGATGTAAAACTGTTATTATCGTCTATGAAAGAAGTATCCTTCTTTCATGTTCCCCGTATGGGTAATGGAGTGACGGATAAGGTTGCATATCTTTGCCACCTTGCATGGGGTGATGATATTCACAACTGAAGTGTTCGTGAGATTTTGCCTATACTTATTACCTCACTTGTGACGACATAATACTTTTAGAATACCTGCAAGCCTTAGCCCGATAGGACGATGATAAGATTGTAAACTTATTTGTCCAAGCGATGATGGTTATAAGTTTAATTCGTGATGAGATGTGTTTCACTGTTCAATCGTCGTCTATGGAGGAAGTTTGGCGAGGTTGTTATCTTTTACGAACGTTCTTCTCCGACCAAGGATCTCTAGAACTCAACTCCGGGGGCTTTAAGTCCGGGAGACAATCAGAGCTCTTATGCCTTTCTTATCTTTGGAATCGGATCCCTTTCTTTGTGATCAGATGGGGTATTTATAGGGGAACCAGGCGAGCAACTGGCTGGCAACCTCATGGTTCTTCGTAGGACACGTGTAGCGCATGCCCACATGTTTAGGGGCATAGGCAATACACGTGGAGCCTTTAGAGGCGAGGTGCCCGAGCCAGCGAGCTGCTTGCTATGTCTTTGATAGCTAACGGGTTACGAAGGAGAGTTTAACTCTGATTCTTATATTGGCTTTGAGTCGCGAGGGAGATAGAGGTTAACAGATATAGGGGTGCTAAGCCTAATTCTCTGGGTCTGGTTGGATACTTTGCTCGCGATGCGTTAATGGTGGGACCGACCGTCCTTTTGCGTTGGGTGTCCCATTTATGACGTAATATTCGTGTTTATTATATAACCTATTTTCTATAGCATCATCATATCTCCTCGTAACCGGATCGGGAGTGATAATATATTCGCGAGTCGGTTTTGACAAGTACGATGCTTTCTGCCAAAACTCTTAGTTCATCAGATGAATCTTTCTTGGGCCTATTCGTGCCCTTTCGGCCCACTGAGCCGGTTGGCCCCACATGGACCTATAAATGGGACTCTTATTCTTGCTCATCCTCATTCTACATTTCTGAATTTTCAAAAAGAAGGGAAGAAAGAGGGATTTTCAAGGGTTTCCGGTGTCTTCTGAGTAACTGAGATCAGTGTTTAGGTGGCGGTTCGCTCCCGGTTCACAGTTTTTCAGGGCTTTCTTCTCGAAGTTGCTCGAGTAAGTTTGTCTTCGATCTTTTTTTTTTTTTTATTTCCCACGTTTGTGTCATCCTCTCAAGACTTTTAGGTTTAGTCAGAAAAACTGAAACCTGGGGTGGTTATGGGGCGGCGATCGGGACGCGCCCTGGTGCTTCGCCCCTGACTTTCCACTTGGGCTCCTTGGTCGTAACTGACCTATGTGGAGTGGCCGATTGGTGGTTAGTCGTAATATGGTGGCGTTGAGAAGGGGCGATCTGGCATTTTGAGTCTTTTGGATGGCCTGTGGTGGTTTCCTCGGACTTCATGGATTATCTCTGAAGAAATAGGGGCGGAAGAAATCCTTTTGACTCCGCCTTGTTGTTCTTCTCAGGGTTGATTTCTCGAGAATCGAGAAATCTTTATGAGGGATAAGGAAGGGTGTCTTTTAACCGTCGTTCTGTGGGGGGGGGGGGAAGATGTCTTTTCAACGTCCCTTCGTGGGGGCGGGCGAGGCGCCATTATAAGCCTTTAAGAGGGCTTTTTTGACGCCAAAATTTACTTACTCGCGATGTTGAAAATGTAGTTTTCCCCTTGTTAATTTTTCCTTTTTCTTGCGTCTTTTCTAGGAGATTTTTCCTTTGTTTCTAGAATTACAATGTCCCAGGAAAGTGGTAGCTAGAATCATAGTGTGAGCTACCACTATGAAGAAGTTAGTTCATCGCGTACTAGTTCCCATGCTGATGCTGGCTCGGAATCCGCGGCGAGCCCGGCTCCCCTTCCGCCACGTAACAAACTTCAAGAGGAAAGAAGGAAGAGGGCGAACCTGGGGGTGATTTTAACGGGAAGAGGTGGAAAATGGCGGGGACCATCAAGCATCGCGCTGCCATAAGGCAAACGCCATCATCAGATCATCTTTTCTCTGTTCTTTCCTCAAGGCATGGTGAAGGGCTGGTGTCCGCCTCCCTGTCCGGGAAGATTGTTGAGAGGTTGTCTAGTAGTCCGGGGTGGAGAGAAAAGTGGTTCCTCGTTCGCGGTCCGACCAAAACTATTTTGAGCTTCGTGATCAAACCTGGCGAGTACGTTGCGCCTGGTGATAAACCCGATGCGGCGGATAAATGGAGGGCTGTTTTTAAGAGGGGAGTCGCGTCTGTTTGAGGTTATAGAAAAGTTGTGACCCCGGTTCGCCTGGAAATGGTCAGACTTAGCCGTCCGCACCACTTGGGTCGGTGTTTTCAGGAATATTTATTTCATGTCGCCTGGCGTCTTCGCCGTGATTTCCTTTTATTCTGACTTGTTTCAAAATCTTTTGTGCAGGTATGATAGTTGATAAGTCAAAGATTTCCACACTTGCGAAGAAAAAGAGCGTTGCTAGGGGTGGATCTAGGCCTGCCCTTATCGTCACTCCGCGGCCGGGTGGTGGCCGGCGAAACGTTCCTTGCGAGCCTCCTCTTGTGAAGAGGAGTTCAAAAGGGAAAGAGACGGTTGACGACCATGAAAGTCTATCGTCTGAAGACCGGCCATTGATTCATCGCGGGCAGAAACGATCAAGGGAGGAAGTAGGAGGCACTAATCTTTTAAGCTCCGAACCAATTACTCCGGCGGGGATTTCTATGGCAGCTTATCGATTGCCTGGGTTTGACCCTATTAGTATTAAGGAGTTGGAGATCCCTAAGAAGAGTTGTCCCGCCGAGATGGGTTATCTTCATCATCTGACGGATGAAGAGTTGGTACTGGAACACGAACGGAAAAGCAGAGGCTGGGTAACCCCCCCTTTTTATGATATACGACTTATATTTCTATTCCTTCTTCCTAATGCTTCTTTGTTTTTCTTATGTTTTCATTGTACTTCATGTGCTGTCGTAGGATGACCTACAATGGTCCGAAATGGCTGGCCGCTTGAGAAACTATGGTGATAAAGTAAGGGAGTTGAGGTCGATCGTGACCTCTACGAAGGCGAAAGTGGAGAAGCTGAAAGATGTTGAGCTTTAGGAAGTGATTATCGTGAGTCTTAATGATGCTTTAGTTATAATTAAGTCCAGAAGGATGTGGAAATGGTGAGGAGTGAGTTAGACCTGTCGCGAATCGAGCTCGCGAGGGTTCGAGACTCTGTGGCCCGGTACGAATAAGAGGCCATGCTTTTGAAGGGTCGGCTCCAGGATCTTGAGCATGAGTTAGGGACTGTTCGTGAGGGTCCACTAACGTGAAGAGTCAACTGGAACACTTTTTCTCTGGGGAGGATGTTGCTCTCTCCCGAAAGATGCTCCGTGAATTCATGCTCAGTGATGTTGGGAAGAGGTGGCTAACCGAGTTCCTGGGAGGAGCCGGCCGGGATTGGCTTGACAATTATCTTGAGACGGATGGGGAAGATGTTTTTTATGAAAGGGTTTCCGGCGCGTTCATGGATGGGGTTGCAGGTGGGATTACTCAAAGTATTAATCGATTTGCTTATCTAAGCGACGAGGTAAGGATGTTTCCTCCCAGTTATGAGAATAAAGATATGATACTGAAGGATCCCCAACGCGAGTTGCCCCTTCCCCTTGATGCTCCTACTGATGTCTGACTTACTGCTCTTCTGCTTTTTGATGAAGTTTTTCCGTGCATGGAAGTTTTTTAAGGTATTTCTACCAAATGCAAAAATTTCGTACTCTGCTGTGATTTACCTGCTTGTATTTTGGGATTGTGAATATTTCGAACCACGATAAGTGACGCCTTTTGGTAGTGTTTTGTGAATATTATTGTTTTTCTTTGGATTCATCGTGTTTTTTGTTTGTATTTATTGCATGTTTTCTTATTGACCTGTTCTGCTGATTTTTCCTTGTGATTTTTATGTTCGGATCTCGACCTGTTGTTTTTGTTTGCCATGTGAGTTCGTGATACCCTTATCCATCTCCTGTCGTTGATCGTTTTATGGAATAAATCGTGAGATGACATAAAGTAGGGTTCGCGTATATACTAGTTTTTTATTCGAGATGATAGACTGAATTTAAAAACTTCTTTGCGATGGATCATAACAGGGAATATTTCGGAGCGCTCTTCATGTGTTTAATTATTTTGATGTTTACTGAAAGTTGCGGTCGACTTAATAAACAAGCGATTTTCAGTGAGATGTTTTTTATTAAATATTTCGATATCCAGCGCGGAATTAAAATTCCGATTTCCAGTGTGAGATTTAATATTTCAATCTCTAGGGCGAAAAAATGTTTTTTAAATAATTCAATCTCCAGCGCGGGATTTTTTAATAACTGAATCTTCCGCGCGAGATTTTTGAATAACTTAATCTCCAGCGTGAGATTGTCCGATGAAATATCCCGATCTCCAGTGCGAGATTTTTTGATATTTCAATCTCCAACGCGAGATTTTATAATATTTCAATCTCCAGCGCGAGATTTTATAATATTTCAATCTCCAGCGTGCGATAGAATGATGTGGAAGAAGGGGTACGTTAGGAGGTCTTCTTCGTGTAGTTCGCGAATAAAGAAACCTTATTCTTCAGTCATTTGTGATTATTAGGGCTTTGTTTGTGTCGTTATACAAATGTTGATGAGAAATTGGATTTCAAATAAGCGAATTTTTATTGATAAGCCGAGCTTTTCTTGAGAAAATTAATATGAAAAAACTTTGCTTATCGAACTGAATCTAGGAGCTAATGGAAATCATTCGCTATTGGACAGTCGTAGTCGCTATCGTAGAGCTCGTCTTCTATGTAGCGGTCTTGCTTGTCGGAGAGGTGGACTTCGAACCTTGCTTCTCCCAGGTGGGTGAACATTATTGCTGTTTCGAGCTCTAGTCTGTGTGATTCAACAAAGTCCCTCCATCCACGTGCCACCCAGTGAGATCCGTAACTGCCTCCTACGATGTGGACAGGGAAATCTTTGACAACGCGAGTGGATAGAAATATCTGCTCGGGAACATGGGGTTGGAAATGTTGACCAAACTTGTAAGGTAACATCATGCTTATGTATTGCTCATCACCTACTTAAATAAATATCAAATGTAAAGGGATTGTTTGGGCTTTGATTGCTGTCACTTGCTGCCATTTTTGTGTTTTTCCCTGGGAGGACCGGGAATGAGAAGGCTGTGCTTTTTTATGTTGCAAGGAAGGATGATCTTTATAATGGTTTTTGCGATATATGACTATTTTTAAATTTCGAAAAACACCACTGTATTTGGCCTAGTCCTGCAGGGATTCTTTGTCACGTGCAGGACGTGCAGGGTATCTTGGTAAATCCTTCGCATAGTTTTTGTCTAGTTTTAATGTATGTAATAAATGTTTTTTTAGACGATTTCCAAAGTATGTACCCCTTTTTCTGAGTATAAGAAGGCGTAGTGTTGTGTTGAAATCTTTGCAGTTATTGAGTTGCTTTTTACAGCATTGGCGTTCTGGCACAAGGATGACGTCTCCTAATTCTAGCATGCGTGATTTTTTCCGTTGGGTTGATAAAGAAAGGAGGATGCATCGTCTTGTAAGTTGTACATATCCTTTGTGATTTATGCTTTTTCCTGGACCTGAACTATTTACTCAGTGATAATGCTTTTCTGTATATAGCCTCTTCTTGATGCTTTTGAGAGGATGTATGGTCATGTTGTAACTGACCATGTCAGTTTAGTCTCCACAAATGGTTAGACCTTTCGTGTTGAAGTCTCCAAGGATTGCTCTAACCGTTGGTGGTTATCTGGTGATTGGAATAGATTTGCGACCAACAATGGGGTTAAAGTTGGAATCTCGATGGTGCTCTTTCAATATGTAGAAGGAAATTGCTTCAAAACCCTCGTTCTTGAAGATGAGGATGAGTAGAGCTTTTGGCGTTTTGTAATTTTAGTAGATATTTGTTTTTATGTTGTGTTATGATTAACTTTTAATTATATGTTTTGGTATTTGTAATTGCGAATATTCTTGTTAATAACCTTTCGCTGTTTTGAATGATTCGGTCCTTTGTGTTTTGTCTTGTTTCGGCTTGGATGTGACCTTTGCTAGTGCGATAATGACACTCTGAATCGCAGAGTTGGGTTCTGCGACTTTTGCCACTTGTCTGGCATGCAGTTGGTTCTGACGACGTCGCTTTGGATAGACCTTAGGTGACGGGACAACACTGTTCTGTTTGCTCGATAAACATTACATGCTCGGGTTAATTCTGCGGCAGTTGTCCTTGGGCCTTGTTGGATTTAGCAGTATTCTTGTAGTGAGGAATCATGACCTCCCCTCCCCCTAGTCGGCGTGACTTTTTTCGTTCCATTGATTCTGAAGAGAAGATGGAATATCTGGTAGGTTCTTTTACCTCACTCCTGTAATATGTGTGCCCCATTTTTATTTGATATTTTGGTTTTATGGCTTGTAGCTTTTTCCCGAATCATTTGGTGTTTAATATGCTCGCGAAGGAATGACTCACGTGTGTTTGGTCTCTCCTACTGGACGGGAGTTTCGAGTAAGAGTGTTTCGAGATAGCTAGGGTCGCCATATCCTTACCGAAGGATGGCGTGCTTTTGCCGTGGATAACGATCTACGCGTTGGGGGTCTCTTATTATCTTTAAGTATGAGGGGAGTAATCGTTTTGCGATAATCGTTTTAGAAGCGAGTGAGTAAGCCATGAATTGTGTTGTGTAATCCTTTTTGCCGTTTTGGTTTGTATGTCGGCTTGTATACGTGTTTATACTGGACTTGTGTTCCATGTATGTTTTTAGAGTTTGGACTAGAATTGCCCACGCTTCAGATCTCTGCGATCTTTTTTAACGATTATTTGACGTCGTACTTTGAACGAAACTGAATTGTCAAAAATGGTAGAGCAAAACATAACGTTCTTATTAAATCTCCAGAAGTTACGAAAAATTGTAGACGTGACTTGAAAACAGTACAGGGGCAACTAAACTTACTTTGATGAAGTTTTATTTCAAAGTAGGGGAAGATTTATAAACTTTCTATGAGTATTCTTGATTCACCTCCACCGAGGCATGACCGGGATGATTCGAGTTCTCCCTTGGCTTAGGCGAGATCCGTTTGGAAGCGGGCCTTCCGAGTGAGGAGGAGCCCATTCCGCGTCTACTTCATCGCCTACCGCATCTATGATATGAACCTCGAAGCGGACGCCTCCTTTATGAATAAAGGTTACGGAGGAACCGACATCGATACTATGTGAGCAGGCAAAATCGTTCCATCCGCTGCTCAAATAAGGAAGCCTGTAATCTCCACGAGTAACTTCCACAGAAAAATCCCGCAAAATTCGGGTTGATAGAAGAATGTTCCTGGGAAGGTTTGGGTGAAATTCATCTTCGAAACGCCATGGAATGGACAAGCGTTGCAACTGCTCTGGGAAACAAATGGGCTCAGAAAAAGACTAAATTGCCTGGTTTGATGTTGTCATTGAGGGAGAGAAAATGGGGATAAAGAAAGTGAGTTAGTGGAATGCTCATCCAATGTATTTTCTTTATAAAGGGACGTTTATGTGATCGGCTCGTGATCACGGGGGACAGTAAATAGGGTATCCTGTGTGTCGTGGCAGGATATGGACGCAAAGATCGACGCAAGTGTAGTCGTGATTTTCTTTGCAAATAAAACGCCGTGCATGGGGATGCCCCTAAATCTTGTGAACTTTATGGCAAATTTAGTACTAATAAGTACAACCATTTCTAGTGAAGAACCATATGCGAATTTTGCAGATCAGATCGCTTAGTTTTATTCTCCTTGGGGGCCTTCTTGAATGCGGATTCGTACTCGGAAGCCACGCGAATACCAGATTTACTCTCTTTGGAGGCTTACTTGCTTGCGTATCCGTACTCAAAGTGTACGTGATCGCTAAATTTATTCTCCTTGGAGGCTTACTTGCACATCCCCGTGTTCGAAGGACACACGTTTGTTAAATTTATTTTCCTTGGAGGCTTGCTTGCATGCGTATCCGTACTCAAAGTGTACGCGATCACTAAATTTATTCTCCTTGGAGGCTTACTTGAGTGCGTATCCGTATTCAAAATGAACGCGATCGCTAAATTTACTCTCCTTGGAGGCTTACTTGCACATCCCCGTGTTTGAAGGACACATGATTGCTTTATTTATTCTCCTTGGAGCCCTGCTTGCATGTGTATCCGTACTCAAAGTGTACGTGATCGCTAAATTTATTCTCCTTGGAGACTTACTTGCACATCCCCGTGTTTGAAGGACACGTGATTGCTTTATTTTTTGGTATCGACAACGTTTCTTGGGTTTGGAACTTTCATTTATATATATGAAGAGGTTTACCCAAATTTGGAAACCTGGTGACCCCTGTACATGGAAAATCTAAGTCACAGAGTTTCTAATATGTCTAGCTGTTTATGCCAAATATGCCTTGAGATTCTTTGTATTCCATGATTTTGCGAGGATCGCTCCTTCCGAATTTTGAAACTTGAAAGAACCTCTGCCTACCTCTTTATGGATGACGTATGGACCTTCCCAATTGGGTTCAAGCTTCCCCCTAGTTGTCGTTTGTCGTAGGACCATATCTCCCTTTTGCAGGGGTCGTACAAAAACGCGCTTGTTGTATTCTTCAGTCAGGCGACGTTGATGCTCATTTGCTTTGAGACAAGTGGTATCCCTTCTTTCTTCTCGTAAGTGGAGTTCTAGCTCGATGGCCTCGTCGTTGGACTCTTTGCTGAAATCGACTATTCTGGCTGACGGAATCAGGAGCTCTACTGGTATGACTGCGTCCACCCAAAAAGCCATGGCGAATGGTGTTTCTCCGGTAGGGCTCTTGGCTGAGGTTCTATATGTCTATAGAACGAGGGGCAAGATTTCGGCCCACTCTCCCTTTGCCGTTCCCAACCTCTTTCTCAAAACATTCAAGATTTGGCGATTTGTGGTTTCGGCTTGTCCGTTGGATTGTGGATAAGCTACTGATGAGAATCGGAGGTCTATACAGGGACTGGCGCAGAAATCACGAATTCCTTTGCAATCAAATTGTGGACCGTGATCTGTGATGATAGCTTGAGGGACCCCGAATCGGCAGACCATATTTTTCCATAGGAACGTACGTACTTTAGCCGCTGTAATGGTGGCCATGGCTTCGGCTTCCACCCACTCTGTGAAGTAATCCACTATCGCGATGAGGAAATGTAGCTGGCCTGGTGTTGTTGGGAAAGGACCCAAAATATCCATTCTCCACATTGCGAATGGACACGGTGCGGAGATGGTTTTCAGCGGGTGAGGGGGACGGTGATTGAGTGATGAGTGTCGTTGACAAGGATCACATATGTGGATGACCATTTCCGTGCCTGCCCTAAGGGTGGGCCAATAATAGCCTAGGCATGTGATTTTAGACGCTACGGCTCTCCATCCCTGGTGGTTGCCGCAGAGGCCCGCATGTAATTCTTGTACAAGTTAAATCCTTCCTGGCCTGAGAAGCACAGGAGGTCTGGGAGGTTGAAACCTCTTTTGTAGAGTCGGCCATCCCTGACTCGGAAACGGGCCACTCTTCTTCTAGTGCTTTGGTTGTCTTGTATCTCGCTTGCCACTGCCCCTTAGGTTATGTATTCTAGGAGGGGTATACGCCAATCTCTGAGGTTTGATATTCTGAATACCCCTTGATGGATTCCCCGGGCGTGCCTCCGTTCGACTATCACTCGATCACTTAATCCTACAACGTGGCTCCCATTCTGGCCAATGTGTCGGCGCACTCGTTTTGCTCGCGAGGAATGGATGTGATAGAACATTTCCCGAATGCGGCGGTGAGTGTTTTTACACGGGCCAGGTACTCGGGCAACATTCCGGTTTTTGCTTCGTAGTCCCCCTTAACTTGTAAGGCGATTACTTCTAAGTCTGTAAAAATTTGAACTTGTCGTGCCCCGTTAACCAAAGCCTTTTCGATACCCGCGATCAAGGCCTCATACTCTGCTTCGTTGTTGGTGGCTTCAAACAATAGTTGGAAAGATAAATCGGTTATCTCTCCTGTTAGATTGGTGATGGTGACTCCTGCTCCACACCCTCCCGCTGATACCGATCCATCAACATTAATCACCCAATCCTCTCCACTGCAATCTTGGGAGTCGGTAAAGATGGCATCGACAACAAAATCGGCCAATGTCTGGGCTAAGCGAGATTTCCTGGGTTTGAAATGAATATCGAATTCGGAAAGCTCTACTGCCCACTTGACCATCCTTCCGGAAAGAGATGGTGAATGAAGAATCTGATGGAGCAGCAGATCAGATAACAGTTCGATGGTGTGGTCCTGGAAGTAGGGCCTTAATCTTCACGTTGTGAAAAACACGAATAGAGCCATTTTTTCAATCAGAGTGTATCGAGATTCAACGGGTTGCAACACGCAGCTTGCAAAGTAAATAGGAAACTTAGATTCCCTCGTTAAAACGGCGCTGGTGGTGGGGGATCCAACAACGAGGTATAACTGTAAGGTTTCGTGCTCGCGGGGAAAGTGCAAAGTCGACAAAGCTGCCCGGTAATCTTTCATACTCTTGAAAGCCTTTTCCAAAGCGGTAGTCCACTCGACCGGACCTTTCTTTTTTATCTGTTCAAAGAAAGGGAGCGAATGATCAGCTAACCGTGAACAGAAACTGCTTAGGTAGTTAACAGTTCCGTTCAGCTTTTGGATGTCGTTCAACGTCTTCGGAGGAGCCATGTCGATGATGGTTTGTACTTTTAAAGGATTAACATCTATTCCCCTATGGATTATCATGAAACCTAGGAACTTCCCGGAATCAACTCCAAAGACGCACTTTTCCGGATTCAGACAGACACGATTTCTTCTCAGTGTATCGATGGTTTCTTGCAAATCTTTGCAGTGGTCTCCGTTGCTACGCTTTTGATAACAATATCATCAACGTAAACTGCAACATTTCTTCCAATCTGGGAGACAAATACTTTTTCTATCATCCGTTGAAAAGTGGCCCCCGCGTTTTTGAGCTCAAATGGCATCACCTTGTAACAGAAAGTTCCCTGGTTGGTGATGAAATCAGTGCTTTTTTCGTCGCGAGGGCTCATTTTGATCTGATTGTACCTGAAATATGCGTCTAGAAAGCTTAAGGTGGCATGTTCTGCCGTGGTGTCTACTAGCTCGTCGATGGACGACAAAGGATAACTATCCTTTGGGCATGCTTTGTTCAAATCTTTGAAATCTACGCACATTCTCCACTTGCCGCTGCTTTTTCTGACTAATACCATATTAGACAGCCAGGTTGAATCATTAATTTTGCGAATAAACCCTTCTTGAAGAAGCTTGTGGACTTCTTGTTTCGCCGCCTCTGATTTTTCAGCGGTCATCTTTCTTTTTCTTTGGCAAATTGGTTTTGCCTCATGATTAAGTCTCAGGGAATGTTCTGCGATCTCTCGGGGAAGCCCTTTTAAATCTTGTGGCGACAAGGCAAAAACATCTCGCGATCCTTATAGCAAATCCTTGAGGCGCTCTAAAGCGGGGCTAGTCAAGCTATGGTCGTGGTATAGGATTTCAGATTTGTTTGGGAAAGGAAAGAAAGCGACTTTTTCTTCCACGATTTTATCAGCTATCTTCTCTGGTCAAACCTCTAAATCCGCCTGTTGTCGCTCAGATGTGGCTTCCTGTTCCTGCTCGTCGTGGGTCTCTTCCTTCAGAGACCTCCAAGCCATTTCTTTAATCGTCAATACTTGTTTATGACCCTTTCTTAGCGAGGATAAGTAACATACCCTACTTTCAGCCTGTTGTCCTCGTGCTTCGCCCACTTTCCCGTCAGCGTGTAACGACCCGGAGTATAAAATATGGGTTACGTTTAGAGGGTTATCCCTCTGCTAGATCTTGCAATCCAAGTACGAGGTGTTTATTTATTATCTTCAAGTCATCACCTTATTTGTGCCTTAAGAAATAAGATATATAGTTAAAAAAAAAGGGGATTTCAAACCCTCAAACGGTCAAATAATTCAAAGATGATTTTATGCCTTCACACGGAAACCTGTCCTATTCCAACTAGTCAAAACTCACACATGAACAACATGAGTTTAAATCAAAATAATTACAAAACCTTTTCAAATGACAACCTTAACCAAAACATTTGTAAATCCAAGTTGCAATAGCTGCGAAGTCTTCTTAACACTCTCGTCCCATTAGAAAGCCCCGCCATATAAGTGATCAGCAAGCAAAAGGGGAGCGGGTACCTGACACTATCCACGAAGTCAGGCCTGGTAATCGCATGCGGGTCTTCTGACCGCGCTGAGGCCATATAACATGCCTATACCTAAATAAAGGATGACTAATGCAGTACAAGATTTAAATCACATAAGCATGCTTTGACAGTTATAATATGCAGAAAAACTGTAAATGGCCCAAGGCAATGCCAAGTGGCATATCCCTCTCCTACCTCTGCACCCCTTCCCGTTAGTGCAGAGACTGGCCAGTTCGGTGCTATAGCATAGCAATTTCCTCGTGATGGTGCACAAACCACGACATCATCATATCATATCATCTCATCGCTTGCCCGATGGTGCTGGGCTATCATATCGACTCGATTGACTCAGGGCAAACTCGATGGGGCCGGGCTACCCTATGACCCTAGCAAAGACTCTAGGACTATCACAGATAACGACCGTTCTGTTTCAAACACACATAGTAATCATATGCTCAGTTCAATGCAATCCTAGCATCATACTACATGACATGCTTTAATATGCAACAAAACTACACATTACATGACACATCAGGCAGGAGGTCCAGGTTGCTGAGTAAGTCCCGTAGGATACTTACATGGAGTCTTCACATCCAATTAACCAGCAAATAAGCCACTCAGATAATCATCCATCGGTCAACAAGCCACTCGGATAATCACCCAATCACACCAAGTCCTCGAATTCTGGCGGGGGGAAGCTGAGGGTCGACGAAATCAGAGTGAAGAGGGTTCGTAACTTGATGAGTTAGAGCTGCTGTGACTTCAGAATGGCCCTCGGAGGCGCTTGACCACACCAGTCACCAGGGGTGAGAGAGGTAGAGTCTGACAGAGACGTGGTGGGGGTTGCCGTAAGTTCAAACAAGCTCGAGTCGGCTCCGGCGGCAACGTGGAGGAGCGACAAGGGAGGGGCGTCTGTGAGCATGAGGGCACGAACCTGTCGTGGGAAGGCAGAGCCGGCGAGGGAGCTTCAGTCTTGTCGTCGGTTTCAACTCTATATCCACCCAAGGAAGCTGCGACCTTGTCTTCTCCGTCACCTCATTTGGTTACGTCGGCGGCGTCAAAGGAGAACGAATGGCGAGAGGGTCGATGAAGACAGAGAGAGAGAGGGGAGGGAGGGTGTGAGAGGAGCAAGGGTCTTAGAACGACCATGGATGAAGAGCTCAAGGGAGAGTGTGTTAGGGAGAGAGGAGGTCGGGAGCCAGAAGCCATGAAGAGAGCTTGAAGCGGCCAGATCTGAAGCTGAGGGAGTAGCGAGTGGGAGTGAGGGCGACTAGGGTCCCAATTGGGCTGATAATGGATATATATACCCACAAATTAGGGTTACAATTAAATTATGGAAAATCACAAAAACAATCCGCTATTTATTAATTCATAGAAATTCTACCCAATTAATTGCAACATAAATCTTAAAATCTCAAAAATTTAATATTGAAATTAAATCATAATTCATAAAATAATATTTTAAAATTTTGGGTTTTTACACAGTGCGCGGAAACTTGACGCTAAAATGATATATGGAGCATGCTATTTGGAATTTAAATAGACTTACATGACCCATAATAGCGTTGTAGATAGATGGTAGTCGGACCACGGTGAACTCAATCATGTGTGTTCTTCTATTTGGTGCGGTGCTTAGCGTTAGGGCTAACTCGATCGTTCCCGCAACTTCAACCTCGTCTCCGGGAAAGGAGACTAGTTTTCCCGAGTAGCGACGTAGGGCGCTTTTGGCGATCCTGAGTTGCTCAAAGGCGTCCCAATAAAGGACATCTACAAATGAACCCGTATCTATCATGACCCTTTTAACGGTTTTGGCTCTTATTTGTACATGGATAACCATAGGATCTGAGTGAGGCATTCTGAGATCGCGAGCGTCACGGGTGTCGGATACAGAGAAACTTAGCGTAGCATGAGCAGTGGATGCTTGCTTGACGCTGGCCTCCGATGGGGGGCGTCGGGCTTCTCTTTCGTAGTTTTTTCTTTCTTGATTGCTGGTGCCCGATGTCGCGGGTCCTCCCGCGATGGTGTTGATGCACCCATCCGGAGGAGGAGGTTTTGGGCGATCCCAGTTGGAATACTCGGGTCGATTAGATGAGGATCTTGCTGCAAGGGCATCCCTCGTGTCCCTGGGAGGAGGTCGGTACCCTCCTCCTCTGCCGCTGTTTCTTCCTTCTCTGTTCTGGGGTGAGTTCCCCTGCCTCTTCCTCCCGTGGCATACTGGGGATTGTAGGGTCTTGGTAGTGCATTAGGCGGCTTATATTGACGGGGAGGGACCTCGGGAGGACGGTGTTGCTCTGGCATCGCTACTGGATTACCAGGATTTACTAGTGGGACGCAAATTTGAAGGGGTGTCTCCTTTTGGGGAAGAGCTGGCAGGGTCCCATAGACCGGGGGCGAGATATAGTCTGGATGAGCCATCATCACGTTTGTTGGGGCCCCCAGCGGATTTGGTCCCGATCTCTGGCTGTATTGGACTTCTTGGATGAGAGGGCGTGGTGGGATGGCCGAATATTGCCAGGAAGGATTACGAGGTTGCTGATCCCCGAAGTTTTCCCTTCCCTGTCGCTTGTTTGGTGGCCGGCGGTAAGATGGCTGTCGGAACAAAGGCTTATATTCGACAGGTCGCGAGCTGGAGTTCGCAGCCTCCGTAGCGTGGATCTGCTTGGTGACGAGTTTTCTCAAAACATCGTAGTTGGCCGGCTCTTTTCGAAATAGGCAAATTTTGAAATCTCCTTCAGCCAAATTTCCCATTAGTATCGTGCTTGCAGACTCTTGATTGAACCTCGGGATTTGTACCACCATATTGGTGAATCTGCTGAAGAAATTTTCCAAGGATTCGGTCGCGCCTTGCTTGATGAAATTGAGGTCCAGCATGGTTCTCTTTCTCGTGCGGGTGCTTCCAAAATGAGCAACGAATGTCCCTGACAATTGTGTAAAGTTGCTGATGGATGATCGAGTGAGGTTTGTGAACCATGTCAGAGCGACCCCACTCAGCGTGGATGGAAACGAGCGGCAAAACATAGCATCGTTGTCCTCATTCATTCCCATTGCCTTAGTGAATTGGTTGAGGTGATCGTTGGGATCGGTATCTACTTTGTATTTGGTGATGGAGATATCCCTCCACCTCTTGGGGACGGGTGCCTCACGTATTTGTCTGCAAAAGGCCGAGGGGAAAGTCGGTTCACCTTTGTGAGTTTGCTCGGGTGCTTCAGGGGAGTTTGAACGCGAAGACATATTCTAGGCCCTGCCAA
Organism: Persicaria tinctoria; assembly: GCA_037127255.1. NCBI lineage: Eukaryota > Viridiplantae > Streptophyta > Magnoliopsida > Caryophyllales > Polygonaceae > Persicaria > Persicaria tinctoria. The sequence continues at coordinate 1,489,831 of JBANSL010000015.1, forward strand.
AACGGTCTACCCTGTTGTTATTCTCGGTGGGCTCTGGATCGGGGTTGAGGGGGCCACCAGCGGGGTTGGGGAAATGGTTGACCGTTATGGGCACTGGTCCTTGTTGTTGAAAGTATGCGTGGAGGTCATGTTGGAGCGGTATCCCGTTCGCTTGTTGGAAAGGCATGCCGTTTGTTTGTTGGTTGAAGTACATGCTTTGCGGGTAGCTCCCCGCGAAGAATTGGTACAGGGGCAACCACCCCACATCCCGTAGGGAGCGAACGGAGGGGGTTGCGCAGTGTCCCACGTTGGTTGTTGGGGAGCGCATTCGTTGCCGCCGTGTAGGGCCTCCTCATTAGGGATGACATTGATGTTGATGCCGTTCGCCTCCTCGTGGTCATGGTGTTGTTGCCCAAACTCCTCTCCGAAGAGGGTGAAGTTCATGGTTCTTGCAATAAATAACATTAGTCCTAAAATAAGAAAAATCAACGCGATTATCAATTTATACATACATTTATTTATATAGAATAAAAAGGATAGAGTGGTAAGAAAGAAATGGAAAGATAGTAATGTAAAGAAGCGTATTGCTACGCAGAACCTATCGTCGTGAAAGGTTCCCACAGACAACGCCAATAAAGCGTTCGTGAGATTTTGCCTATACTTATTACCTCACTTGGAAATCAATCATGGAAATGGAAAGGTTGATCGCAAAAAATTAAAATTGATGAATTTTATCAAAAAAAGAAATTAAAATTGATGAACTCGAAATCAATCCAAAATCCGGTCAAATCCCCGATTCGAGTCAATTCGGATATACCCGAAATCGAAGTGACTCGATCCGAATGACTAGTTTGACATGTATGGTGTAAGGTATAAAAAAAGGCGAACGCTTTCTCCCAACCAAACTGTGATAATTTATTTGCACAGCAGCCACACGACACCCCTTCTCTCTTCTTCCGGCCTCTCTCTCTTCTTCCTCGCGAAGAACTTCAGATATCGGCCATGGTGGAGACCAGGCGAAGCTCCGCTCCCTCCAAGCGCCCTCTGAGCTCTCCTCTACCAACCTCAAAGCGTTCAAAGGTTTGATGCCCTTTCTCAATTTTCCCCTCGCCCTTTTATGGCTCCAAAGGCCCAACTTTTCATTTCTAGGGTTTCTTGATTCACTTATTTGATCTGCTTTCGGATAAAATTTGACGGTGTTTGGTTTCCAGGCGTCGCCTGAGAACTCTTCGGCAGATGACAAGTCGAATTCGAAGCCGAAGACGAGTAGCGCCCAATTGGATTCTGAATCTCGGGAACCAGAGGCTCGATCCACTGATCCGTCATGTCCGGGGTCGCCAAAACCCTCAGATTCGACGACTTCTCTGGAGAAAGCTCCAAGGGAAGGTATGCATTTTTTAATTCTTAAATTTGAGATTTTTGTTGTTGGTTTTTCTCATTAGCAGTTCATGATGTCTTTTGGACAGATTCGGCTATGAATGTTGACGAGGAATCTCAGCCTGCAGCTCCAAATGCCAAGCGACATAAGAAGCGGTTGCCAAAGACTGATAAGTCCGCTTGGGGACAACTGATTTCCCAATCTCCGCAGGTTCGTTTATTCTATTAAGATTGCGATGGTGTAATTTTATTCTTGGCCATTTGTTGTTTACGATTTATGCAGGTTCGTTTACTCGCCAGAAAGGTTATGTTTTGTACTTGCATGCTGATGTCAATATGCAGAATTCGTTAAACAGATTTATGGCCAGAAAGGTTATGTTTTGTACTTGCATGCTGATGCCAATATATAGAATTCGTTAAACAGTTTAGTGCATGCAATATTCCAAACTCTATTTTGGTCAAGTAGTGCAACAATGTTCCGTTCTGAAAAGGAGATTTTCTTGTTTACTTCCACCGGGGAAATTTTATTGTTTGAGTGAACATGAGAAAATGAGATCAATATTTTGAGGGGTTGCTCGTTCACTCTGTACTTATCCAACTGTTAATCAAAACATAATAGATATTGGAATTGAGAAAGATCCTCCCGTGCCCGTTTGGGAAGAATAGTTCTGACACGATAGAAATCCCCCTTGGTTTTGAGGTTTCAATCCAGAAGCGAAAAGGGTTTTATGCGCCACCAAAGAGTTCACATAAACATGATTTTTGACAGACTAAAATCCCTCAAGGAAAAATTAAAATGATTTTGGTGCGTCCACCAAAATACAAATTTGCTATTGGCGAGTTGCATGTGTGTTGGTTGGCTGGTGGCACTGTTAATAAAATGGGAAAGAGACAATAATTATGTAGTTTTTTAAACTATTGACGTTACTAAGCTAAGTTTGATTATACAGAGAAAGGTAAGGTAGATGTCTAAAACTTTGGCTTGTAAAAGTACAGTTTCTGAACCTACTGAGCAACTCACCCCCTCATATTGGAGCCAATACTGTTCTTCAAATCAGTTGAGAGGAAAAGTCATATTGAGTTCTGAACACGTTCAATCCGTCTTGTGACTAGAGTGGATAAAATATACTTGAAGAACTGAACTGATTGTTGAATGCAGTGTTAGGTATTAAATCTTTATAGTTTCTGTTGGAATTTGTATACGGTGTTCTTTCTGTGAGAAAGTCATTTCTTACCTTATAGATACTGCTGTGTATGATATGCTTATCCTATTAGCTCCTCTAGAATTGATACTTGGAGAGCAGTGATGGAATCTTCTTCAATTAATGTCACAAACCTAGTTGTATGTTCTTGCCATTTTCAGATCAAATTTGGAAGCTATGCTGGCAATTCTGATTGGGGGTTTGATCTGCTTCTATTAGTTGATTTTCTTGGTTATAAAATGATAATGATGAGCATTTTTTTTTTGCCTTGTACTTTATATTGTTCATTGATCTATTTGCATTTGCAATTTTTGCATACTAGATTCCTCACCGGCTAATTTCCGGATCAGTATACACAGTGGGAAATGGTGGTCAGTGTAGTTTATATCTGGAGGACACCTCAGTTGGTAAAACTCTCTGCAAACTACGGCGTATTGAGGTACACAGAGAGGATAAATGGTGGATGTATTTTGACAGAACGTTAATAAACTGTAAGCTAGTTTATGTGATAATATTGATATCATATATGATCACTCTATTCAGCACGGAGGCTCACTCACTGCCAAACTAGAAACCATGGGAGGAAATGGTGTTGTACAAGTTAACAACGAGACCCTGCAAAAAAATTCCTGCAAGATTCTCACTGGAGGAGATGAGTTGATCTTTGGTTTGACAAATAGGCATGCATATGTATCCTTTGCTAGCAAGTTGTTTTGACCCTGCAAAAGAATTTCTTATTTGTATTGTTTGTAGGTTTTACATAGTTGTTCTATTTTAGTGATATTCTTCTATAAATCCATGAATTCATCTTTTTCTTATTTTATATGCTGTTTCTATTAATGACTTGTTGTTGGGCAAAGATAGTGGCCCTTTTGAAGGTTCTTTTTGATTAATTGATACTTTGATAGCTTCCTTAATTTAATTTCAGATATTTCAGTTGCTCACTGATAATACTTTAGCTGATCCTGGTCCCAATTCATCCATGGGAATGCTAGAGAACACAAATTCTTCTGCCAAAGAAAGAGACTTGAATGGAAGAGCTGGAGATACATCTGAAGTTGCAGGAGCATCAATATTGGCATCCATGTCAAATCTACGTGCACTTCTACCCCCTCCATCAACAAGCAATGATGATGTAGTGCCTGCTACTGTAGATGCTCGTGCTTCTGATGATGATTCCCAGGACACTGAAATGAAGGATAACATGGATAATGAAGAGTGTGACGGTGCCTCAGTAAGTAAGAAAGCTATTGCTATCAGTCAGGATGATGATGTGCCTGATAAGGATAATGGAATAACAAATGACCATTTAAAGGCTGCTGCTGCTGCGAATAATGAATCAAGACCATCAGAGTGGCTAACGGATTTAAATGGTAGTATCTCTAAAATTCTTGATGAGCGGAGACAACTACTCAAGGGGCTTTTCCATCGAGGAAATGCTTCAAACAGCCGCCAACAGTTCAAAGAAAGTTTAAGGCTGGGAATAATCAAGTCTGATGAAATTGATGTGTCATTTGAGAGGTTTCCATATTATTTAAGGTAATCAACTCCAAAGTAATGTTCATTTATCGTCAAACAATTGCTGATACTCTTGATATGTTACTAACTAGTCTTTTATGTTCTGTTGGGCATTACTGACTTGACGAATTGACTCGTCATTGAAGCCCTTAATTGTGATCTATTTGCTGTTTTAGACACAAGATGCTTGCATGTATATGTTACTAACTAGTGTTTTTGTTTTGTGATCTATTTGCTGTTTTAGACACAAGATGCTTGCATGTATTTCTTTTATGTTCTCCCAGGGATCAGTGTTGATTCTTAGACAGATATCTTTCTGTGATAGACAGATCTATTTGCTGTTTTAGACTCAGCGTAGATTAGCCTTGTGCTATTATTTTCTTTCCCTTGCAATGTCCTGAATTTCTCATTAGTATAAAAAAAATCCAGTAGACCTCAAATATGCATTGTGCTCCATTGTGTTCTGTGCATAATGTTTGAGACTGTTTAATTAGTGAGACAAACGATTGCTTTGACTCAAAGCATTATATTCCCTCAATAATCTCTCTATCTGGTTCAGGTCATCATGTTCTCACCTTGCAAGTTGCAACTAGTTTTATATTCAACTGCTTTTAACATTTTCTATTTGACAGTGATATAACAAAGACTGTCTTGATTGCTGCTGCTTACATGCACCTGAAGTGCAACAAATATGTGAAATACGCAGCATATCTTCCATCAGTTTGTCCTCGTATATTATTGTCCGGGCCTACAGGTATGATTAAAGCTCTCAATCAATGATATATTTATTTTTTGGATAAAAGTAAATTCGATTACATAACGGCACATGGCCAAATATAAGCATCTAACATCTCAAAGCATATTCAAGTAAGCATGCAAGCCCCTCGAATTATGCACATAATCCAAAATCATATAAGGCTATAGCTTCTCCACCTCAAGAGTAGAGAAAGCATTGTGCAATAATCGGAAAATATGAGTCAAAATCAGGCGTATTACAACTTCTACGGCTACATGATTATCATCGAAAATCCACGCATTCCTTGCTCGCCATAAGAAATAAGTTATCGTGGGAAGTGCTATTACTTGGGCAGTAGCCAAGCAACCTCTTCTCCTTGACTAACGTCGCAGCCATACCAATGAGATATTTATTGATCTTATATAAGGAAGTAAACCTGAACATTCCAACATGAACTTATTCCAAATAGTTGTTTACACTTTGCTTTCAAATCCTCCTATTGATTCTCATACTCTAGTCAAACTTGCCGATTCTAAATTTGTATGCCTTATTTTCCTGATGCATGTTTCAAAATTCAGATTCTAAAATGTTTGGACATACTGCTATTAAGAATCTATGCCCTGGATTGTGGTAGAGCTTATATAGGGAAACACAAAAAATACGGAGATTAACACAATAGGACTTACTGGTTACTACTTTGAAAACTGATGGGAACTCACGTCCCAATTCTCCCCCTAAGCATTAGAAAGGCCAACAAGTCTGGCCGAAGAAGGCATAGGCCTTTTACCTAATCAAACCCATGATGCCTACTCACTAGCCTGTCAATGCCACCTCACTGTGACATTACCAACTCTCCCTACTTACAGTTATGAACTGATTCTACATCCTTCCTAGCTCTTGTTGAGAAAACTTCCTGATCTCGGAAATCTTTTCCATCAGTTTGCCTAATAGATACTATTTGCAAAATTTTAAGTACATTATTGTGAATGCTTTACCAATAGGAGAAGCAAAAGGTTTTTTTTGCCGGTTTGATTTTCTTTATATTCTTCATAACTATTATGGTTGCAATTTTTTATAGGTTCCGAGATTTATCAGGAAACTTTGGTGAAGGCACTAGCTAGCCATTTTGGGGCCAGACTACTTATAGTTGATGGCATTATGTTGCCTGGTGTAAGTGTCTTCTAAATATTGCTTATTGTACTTATTTTGACAATGAATTTTTTTATGCTGTGGCTTTGAGTTGAGCACTTAAAAATAAAAAAATAAAAATCCACCAACCCCCAAGTGCATGTTTGGGATGACACCTGACCAAGCCTTATGAAGGTACCCTGCATCATTGCCTCATTGGACTTCATAACTACCTTATCACTAGCCGAGAGGGCATGCCAAATACACCCCTAGTTGATTTCCTTGATCTTTTAAGAGCTCTGATCAAATTATGTGGCTTACTGTTTGCTCAAAGTCTTCACAGGCATCAAATCAGAAGGAATCCGATACTGCCAGAGAAACTATGAAATCAGAGAAAGCAGCACTTTATGCAAAACGAGCATCTATTACAGCTTCTTTGCGCCAAAAGAAACCAGCTTCCAGTGTTGAAGCAGATATAGCTAGTGTATCATCTCTCTGTCAGTCCCAACCAAAGCAGGAAACCTCAACTGCAACATCCAAAAGCTACACTTTCAAAAAAGGTTTTCTATCTGATGCTTTTTTCCACTGTCTTGTGCAATTTTTCAACTAGTTAAAATTGATTATGCTTGCATGTTGTTGTGGTTGTCTGCCCTCATTTTATTTCTTTTGACCACGTGAGAATATTTTGATGGGTGATATGTGTTATAGGCTCTTGTCTAGCAATTTGAACTATTCAGCTAGCATTTGTGTGAATGCTGGACAGTTCACTTTCCTTTCTCATCTGAGAATCGTTGTTGACATAAAAAGCTGAATCTAGCCTTAAAGTGCATTGGTTAAAAAATGGTCAAATAACATCATTTTTGCTTTGAGATCATAGCAAATGGCAACCTCTTTCTTATAAGCAACCTCTTCTATTCTTCAGGGTTAGTCATGTTGAAGATCTTTCTGCACTTTTTGAGCATGCTGAGAAAGTGCGCCTGTAAGTTTCTTGCCATTTGGCAATGAAATAGCAAAGTTGTTATTATTTCAAATTTGCTGAAGAAGCTGTGTTGACTGCTTCCTTAATTTCTATACAATCAGGACCCATGTGGATAACATTTACGAGGTTTCTAAATTGTATAAAACTAAGTGTGAAATTAGGGTGAGATTACCTCACATCTATACTACTATGATTCCCTTCCCCTACTATATTTTCTGAAGGGACTGTGATAACTGCTTCCTTACTGGTTGATCTTTATATCTCAATTGACCGCTTCCTTAAAGATTCACAACTAATTATACTATTCTGAATATAACTCCCTTTCCCTATTATATTTATCAATCTACCCCTAAATTACTTTATTTCACCTTGACAATGTACCATTATTATTCATCTAGAAGTTTCTGGGGGGAATTGATTCCTATTAGTTTCTCTTTTGATTACATGGGGTTGTGGGAGGGATTGAAATATGCATATACTTGTACTCTTCTGCGAGATAGAGGTAGGGAAACCCTGTGGAGTTGGTATTTGCAACAGAGCAAGGTAAATTTACTTTTTGGTTCATGTGAAGTATGTGCAGAAGGACCTTTGGACTTTTTTGGTTCTTGGGTTTGTTGTAATTGCATGTAGAAAAATAGCTTGCATGTTAGTCATAAAATTTTTAATATTTTGAGTGCATTTGTTGTAGCCCATGTTGCATTTCTATCTAATAATATGAGACTATCATCTGACCTTTTTTTTCCTTCTATTGGCAGGTGATAGAGTAAAATATCTGGGCTCACCTGTTATTTCTTCTCCGACAAAACTGAGGTACATTCATTGCCTCTTGGGCAAACCTTAGAAGTTGTTGTCTGGCGTGATCTTGCTAATCAGTGAATTGAATTGTTGAAGTTTTTAACTTGCTGATATTCTGACTTTTACACTGGCTCTGGTGTTGGGACTATTATTCAATTGTTTATATACTTTTTTAATCACCTGTGGAAGTATGCCTTAATTTTGTTGAGGAGGCTGATATATTGCGTTGCGTTTTTTTCTTTTATGATCTTTATCTCATAAGCTGCTGGTTTTGTGCTGGCATCGGGTTGTGAACATGACATGATACATGTTAATATGTTATAACGATGCAGAGAATAATTCTTTGACTACTAAACTGTTCACCGTTTTCCTTCTAATGTATCTGTTTCCAGGGGACCACCTCCTGGCTATAAGGGAGAAGTGGTGCTGGCTTTTGAAGAAAATGCATCCTCAAAAATTGGGGTTAGATTTGACAAATCAGTTCCTGATGGCAACAACCTTGGTGGTCATTGTGAAGAGAATCGTGGTTTCTTTTGCTCAGGTGCTTTTCTTAGTTCAGTTTTCTAGACGTTTGAAGTTAGGTTGTGTCCTTATAAATTCTATGTTTGTGATTGTTTTTCTTTTGTTGTTTCTGTTACATTAAACTGACAGTTATGTGAAACGTGGTGTGCAGCTAATCTACTGTCCTTGGAAAGCCCATCCACTAGTGACTACAGCGATAAACATGCAATTGATGATTTTTTTGAGGTGAGATGCTCTCCCGAGGCAGAATGTTTGTTTTTCTTCATCAGATGACTAAATTTGTTCATAACAGGTTGCAAAGAGTGAAAGTAAAAATGGCCCATTAATTTTGTTTCTAAAAGATATGGAGAAGCTCATGACGGGGAATTCTGAGGCCTATAGTGCCCTGAAAAGTAAGTTTGACAATCTGCCAGAGAACTTAGTTGTAATTGCCTCACACGCTCAGATGGATAGCAGGAAAGAAAAGGTTTGCTACTTTTTATATCCGTGTTTTTTCCTATTTTTTTAGGGTGGTGTATATTCCACCTTTAAGCACATAATGTTTTAACTTTTTTTTCAATTATCAACTCTCTCTATTCATAACCACCAGTCACAACTCGGCGGGCTACTGTTTACGAAATTTGGCAGCAACCAGACAGCCTTGCTGGACCTTGCATTTCCGGTAGGTTTTTCATTTCACATTCTTTGTCTTTTGCTTTTGTTCGCATTTCTAAATCATGTTCTTCTAAGGGATCCTGCTTAACCAGTAGGCAATGAGTGAGTGTAAATGGAGGGTAGGTAATGGTTGGGTAAAGTGCTTTCAACCAGACAGTCATGTTCTCATTTCTAAACTGATCGCACTTCTCCAAATTCTTGTTTTAACTGAAATCCATCACAGTTTCACCTCAGTAGGCAATGAGTGAGTGTAAATGGAGGGTAGGTAATGGTTGGGTAAAGTGCTTTCAACCAGACAGTCACGTTCTCATTTCTAAACTGATCGCACTTCTCCAAATTCTTGTTTTAACTGAAATCCATCACAGATTCATGAGGTGAAGTGCTTTCAACTGACATGGTGTGAATGGCTTCCGTTTCAGGATAACTTTGGTAGATTGCAGGATAAAAATAAAGATACAACTAAGACGATGAGGCACTTAGCTAGGCTTTTTCCCAACAAAGTGGCAGTGCGCTTGCCCCAGGTACTTTTTTTTTTGTTTCTTTTGTTTCGGACACTAATTGATTAGGTTTTTCTCTTACGTTTTGTAAAACCCTGGTGTGATGGGAAATTCCATCTTATGCCTTGTTCATGATAGGATGAAAATCTGCTTTGTGAGTGGAAGGAAAAATTGGAACGTGATACTGAAACTTTACGAGCGCAATCAAACATTGTTAGCATTCGAACGGTGAGTCTGTGTGCTTCTACTTTTTGCATAAGTTGAGGCAGCTTTTCCTGTATTATGCAGTACCTTCTTTGGTTAATTTAGAGCATCAGTCACCTTCATGCCATCTTTCAACTCTTGCTGTGTAAAAAGGAGTGTTTCTTGTACCTATGCAATTGTGCACGGTTTATCTTTTGCATCAATTATCGTTGTTTGCCATCAAACATATTATGACTCAATCTTGTTGAATGTTTTTTTATAGCAAATCACATTGACGGTTTCATGTAGCTCTTGCTATCAGTAATTGGATATCTGGATATTATGATATTATGATATTCCTTTCGGAAGGGATTTGGAGCTGTGATTCTTCTGCTGATTTGATTCTTGTTTGGTTTGGTTACTCTAAAATCATCATGAAATTTTCATTTGATCTAATATCTGCAGATGCTTAACAAAATTGGGTTGGAGTGCCATGACCTTGAAAGTCTTTGCATTAAAGATCAAGCACTGGCGAATGAAAGTAAGTCTTTTCTTATGACTTGGTTTATATTTATCCGTTCTTTTTCAGAAATGTCCTCCCTCCCTTTTCATTATTTAACCTCTTTTTACTGGCAGGTGTGGAGAAAATCATAGGATGGGCTCTAAGTCATCACTTCATGTCTTCTTCAGAAACACTTTCAGATGATTCAAAGATCACTATTTCTTGTGAAAGGTTCTGGCTTATCTTTCATATTATTTTCAAAGGTTGTTTTGGAACGTTGAAGGATGATATGTTGTATGCAGAAAAGCTCTTTGTCTAATCAATTGTATTATGTCCCTCTTCCTGAATGAGATTGATCGTCGAAGTATTTGTGCTCGTCTGACTGATTTGTGTTCTAATTTGTTGCTGCTCTTCTTGCAGTATTCAGCACGGATTTAGTGTTCTTCAAGGTCTCCAGAATGAAACTAAAAGCTTGAAGAAGTCACTAAAGGTAGCATGTTCATAGATCAAATAATAACCTGTCCATAAATTAAGACTATTACACTTAATAAATTGAAAGGTTCCTTGATCAAAATATGAAGAATATTATCCGAACAGAAGGTGTTCATAACCTTGGAGCATGTATCCTCTTGTAGGATGTTGTCACTGAGAATGAATTCGAAAAGAAACTTCTTGGGGATGTTATTCCACCAAATGACATTGGGGTCTCCTTTGATGATATTGGAGCTTTGGAGAATGTCAAAGATACATTGAAAGAACTGGTTATGCTCCCTCTTCAAAGACCAGAGCTCTTTACTAAAGGCCAATTGATGAAGGTTGGTTGTTCACCCCTTCCCCTCTCTCTCTTGCTAACTTTATGGTTTTTTATTTTTAATATGATTCTTGTTCACTTCTATAGCCTTGCAAGGGTATACTTCTTTTTGGGCCTCCTGGCACTGGCAAAACTATGCTTGCTAAAGCTGTTGCAACTGAAGCTGGGGCTAACTTCATCAACATATCAATGTCTAGCATTACATCAAAGGTCTTTTACGTTTCCATCTTCTTGGATTGCCTCACTTTAGAGACCTGTCTAACTCTTTACTTACCTTGGTTACAGTGGTTTGGTGAAGGCGAGAAATATGTCAAGGCAGTGTTTTCTTTGGCAAGCAAAATTGCTCCCAGTGTCATTTTTGTTGATGAGGTAGGTCCTTTGTAATCGACGTTTGGTGGCACGGGCCCCTGTGCATTTTGTAAAATGTACCCCTCCTTCAAAGGTCGACTAACAACTACCAATGAATTATGATGCGTTTCATGTTGCAGGTTGATAGCATGTTGGGAAGACGTGAAAATCCCGGTGAGCATGAAGCAATGAGAAAAATGAAGAATGAGTTCATGATGAACTGGGATGGTTTGCGCACGAAGGATAAAGAACGTGTACTCGTGCTTGCTGCCACCAATAGACCTTTTGACCTAGATGAGGCTGTAATCAGGCGACTTCCTCGTAGGTAAATATCTGTTCCATTATCGACAAAAAATTTATCTGCTTGTGCAGGATATAATGGTTCAAAATTTTACTTCAATATGGTGCAGATTGATGGTTGGCTTGCCGGATGCAGCTAATCGGCAAAAAATTTTGAGCATAATTTTGACAAAAGAGGAATTAGGGCCTGATGTTGAGCTTGAAGCAATTGCCAGTATGACTGATGGGTACTCTGGAAGTGATTTGAAGGTCACAACTCTTTAATTTCTATGCAGATGACGATACCTCTTTTTTCTCCGGCAAACATGGCACCTTGTCTGACTATGTTTTAAATTTCAGAACCTCTGCGTAGCTGCAGCCCACCGCCCCATTAGAGAATTGTTAGAAAGAGAGAAGAAGGTTGTGTTTCAAATCGGCTCTAAGTAATACTTTTTGTTGTATTTTACAGTCCATTTCATTTTAATATTCATGGATAAACACTGGTCTTTGCAGGAGAAAGCTAAAGCATTAGCTGAGAACGAACCATCACCCAAGTTGTACAGCAGCGCAGACATAAGACCATTGAATATGGAAGACTTCAAGACTGCGCACGAACAGGTAAATACTAATCTCGTTTCCCTTTCATGAGGCTTGAGTGTCTCTGCCCATATTTGCTGACTTCGTGTATTGCTGTACAGGTCTGTGCTAGTGTGTCATCAGAGTCGTCCAACGCAAACGAGCTCGTCCAATGGAATGATCTATACGGGGAAGGCGGGTCCAGGAAAAAGAGCTCACTCAGCTACTTCATGTAATCGCGCAGCATCATTCATATGTATAGCTTCTCGCTAAGGTAAATTTTAACTTATTCTCCCGCCCTCCTGACCTGCAAGCTGACCATTTGGTTTGCTATCGAAGAACTTCAAAGAGGAAGGTCAGTGGTTCAAATTTAGAAGTCCGGAGGCTTCATGATACTTTTGCCGGCTTTAGATGCCTAAGACACTGTACATACAATTTCAGTAATTTAATTAATAAGCAAAAATGTATCATTAGGAATTGGGGTTTTACTTTGCAACCAGCAAAACCCCAATTCCCATTCCCAACCCAAGGCCTTTGGGTTCAATGGGAGATCTCCTTTCACCCTTACGCCACTGTTTTCGTGCGGGTTCCGAAACTCATCGGAGCTGCGTCCGTGGCGGGTGCTTTGATAGGTGAAAACGACTACGTATTAGCTCAAAAAATGTCTCAAGCTGGCCCACACGGCTAGATGAGATTTTATTAGGGTCGCTTTATCTATGGTGAAATTGACACAAATCACCGGTCATGTTGCCTTATTAATGATTTTTTATTATTATCTAGTTTCAGTAACCGAACATATTCAACGCATGTTAAACCATAAAAGAAAATCGGTTGAATTTTGGAAAGAAACCATAACAGAAAATGTGGAGAATTTTGTGAAATCGGCCTTGAAAATGCCAAAATTTTTCTATCAATTTATAATTCTATCAGTTTATAATTTGGACAAATTATATGTTTTCACAACAATCATAAATCTTTTACTCTATGAAGGTGTGGTTCTATAAAGGCAAGTCCACAAAATTACAGGATGACTTTCGTAGAATTGGCTTGAAGATGCCCTAAAAAATCATTTTTTTATACACCTAAAATTACAGGATTTTTACACAAGATGGTTAGTCCACGAAATAATCACAAAATCTCAATAAAATTAAAATCCAAAATCCTCTACTCTAGACAAGATGACGTCTATAAAATACTCACTCGGGATGTCAAAAAGACCCAGAAACAAGGTCATATTCCTTACAATAGAACTTCTAGACACATGCTTGCTAATTTGTTTGAAACAAGTGATACATTGGTCCGTTCGGGGTTCGAACACTTGTTGGAAAGTTAACTTAAAGAGATATGACTTTACTAAGTATGACTTTTGTGAAATCGACTTCGAAGATGCCCAAAAAAATCATTTTTCCATCTGTTTGTAATCTGTAAAAGTTATAGGCTTTTTATAAATGAATTAGTCAACGAAAAATTCACATAATCTCAAAAAAAATGAAAATCCAAAATCTTTTGTTTTAGGAAAGGTGTGATGCTATTAAGACAGGACGTCCATAAAACACCCATCTCGGATGTCTAAAAACCCCCTGAAATAAGGTCATCCTTACAATAGGGACCTACGTATACATGTTCGGTATTTTGTTCAAAACAAGAGATGTGTTAATCCGATCGGGGCGTTCGAGCACTTGTTGGAAAACTAACATCAAGAGCTACGACTTTACCGTGGATAACTTTTGTGAAATCGTCCTCAAAGATGCCCAAAGAAAAATCATTTTTCTACCAATTTGTAATCTCCACAAATTATAGGCTTTTTTCAAAGGGGTTAGTCCACGAAAACTCACAAATCTCAATAAAAGAAAATTCAAAATCCTTTGTTCATGGTAAGGTGTGATTCTACAACCTTCTTCCGATCCGAAAAAAGTGATTTTTTGAAAACTCTATTTTTTACCTTACATTACTACAAAATCCCTGCATTATGTATCTAGAAAGTTTTGATATACTTGGAGCGACAAATATGCCATTTTTAATATTTTTAGATGTCGACGTTTATTTCTTATCATAACCTTTGAAAATAATTCAAAATACGTTTATGTCTTAAAAGCCTAATACTTCATCCGTTTACTTTTATTTGTCGTTTACTATTCACACATTTTTTCTTAGGATGATAAAAATTATTTAAAATATTAAAATATTAATTTTTTTTTTTAATAATGTAATACTTTTTAGTGAGAAGTATAATATTATTAAAAAATTATTAAAAAATAAATATTTTATATAGTTTTTATCACCTTAAAAAACGTATATGAATAATAAAAAGGCAATTAAAAGTGATCGGAGAGAGTATTTGGGTATGGAGTTACTATATACTACGTAATTCATAATACTTGAATCTAGAGTCGGTCTAGCTAACAGACGGGACAGCGTCGTTTATTTTCGATTGGAGGTAGTATTAAAAGGTGTTCATAAAACTTGACCAAAAAAAAAAGATGTTCATAAAATGTTTAAATATATATATACTTTTTAACAAGGAAGAAATTGCACCAAATTCAATCCTTTATGGCTTTATGCAATAGGTAAGAGTATCGCTCAAAGCAATCGTTGAAGTATGGGACATGAATTGAAGATCACATCTCATATTCTCATAGATGAGCTTGAAGACCCACATGAATTAAAAAACGAAAATGTAGGTTTCAATACTTTAATCCCCAACCAAAAAAGGCTGAATAAGACCCACAGGAAACAAAAATCCACCAGATCACTAACCGTTTGTTGTAGTTCCCACTTTACTCCATTTTCATCATCTGCGTTTTCTCTCAATATTCGGCGACATCCTCACGGAACCTCCGCGCCACGTAGCCTGACAGGTGGGACAGGATTTAGCAGAGGGGAGAATTAAAGGGATAGAGATTGAGAGGCAGTTTCCGGGGAACACACAAACGCCCAATTGGGATTTGGGATTCTCTTGGAGGAAGAGCGAACAAGAGAGCATATACAGGAAGCTTCCTGAGGAGTGATAAATTGAAATTCCGGGGGATTCGCTTGAAAACCCAGGTTTTGATCCACATTTTGGAGGTGGGTTTTCTATCAGATTGTTGTGGGTTTGTTCGGTGGGGAGTGTTGTGAATTGCGATTGTGTGTTTTCTGGGAAGCAAATGATGATGAAGACTGAAGAGGACAGTGATCAGAGGGCCAATTTGAAAGCTGGGTCTGATTCTGATTTCACTGTTCAGTGCTCAATTTGCCTTGAATTGGTGGGCAATGATGGGTCCAGATCGAAGGCTAAGCTACAATGCGGCCATGAATTCCACCTGGGTATCCACTTCTGTTCCCCTTTTTATTGAATTTTGTTTTTCTATTTTTTGGGGCGGATATCAGGAATCATCACTGCTGTGAGAATTTGATGTGGGTGCTTCACTTGCATGTTTGATTTTTGCTGTTTGGAGATAGAGATTTGTGTACTGTAAGTCTTTGCTTTCTTGCTTTTCCAATTGTGGTTAACTTGGCTCTTTGGGTTTGTGGCCTTTGAGGAGCTGAAATGTCATTATTATCACCACATTTTACATTATCACCTCATTGTAAGAAATCAACTCTTCCACCAATTTTTTTTTTTAAATATAAGAAATCATCACATTAGGCCGTATGAACCCTATGTTCTGCACTGACAATATCAAATTGTGTATTGTAGTCTGTCACAATTGTTCCAGTTGTTTATATTAGGCCTCTTATGTCTCTAAGAAGGTGGTTGATATCTTGCATATAATGCCTGAAAGGAAAACAAATTCTTTTTAATCTATAATTCCATGATAGATTTTCATCCAAGTTGTGCATTGAAAGCTAAATCGGTTACCTTTTTTACTGTCCAAGTATCAAGATTTTTGTAGTCCTCAAATGGTGTCACTGGTACTTGATCATGTGACAGTTGGTATCAGTAGAGAAAACTCTTAACTCGGAATATGATTTTGTTTCTTCTTTCTTCCTTTTTTTCGTATTGAATAAGAGTGAAGATGACAAATGTTTTGATTTGTTTTTTTTTTGCTTTGGCGTAACGGATTGAAGAGTGTTCAACGGATTAACTATCATGATGGGATTTTATAATGAGTTTGGATATATGCATACAACAGCCATTAAGAGGCAAGCTTTACACGTGTGATGCATTCCACTTTGCACTGCAGTTTCTATTCGTTTGCTTCTAGTCTTTTAACATTTTAGGTAGGCTTCAATACTCTTCAATAATGTGAATTCTTCAATTGTGGAACTCTAGGTCTTGGTCATAAATGTTCTTTTCGCATTGGGTTTTCTCTCTATACATTATTGACCGAAAGTCCAATCGTAGGGCAGACAACAAACTGATATTGAATGGAGAACTATATAATGCTTATAACCATTAATTGATTGCTGATTTGTGGTGAATATATATATGGTTAGTGGTAAGCTTGAGGCAAGATCTCCTACGTCTAGTGTTCAGGTTTTGACATTATTTGATACCAATTATAAAGTTACTAAATTTTTCCATTTGCATTGGAAATGTCTTTGTTCTCTCTTGTTCTGATATCGTATTTTGCTTGCTGACTTTGTCAATGCAGTTACATCTTTACAAAATATTTTCATTTCCTTGCTGCCTTTGTTCGTTACAAGCTGTAAACAACAATTCATATGAATGACCGTTTTCAAATTTTGTCACGCAGATTGCATTGGATCAGCATTTAATGTGAAAGGAAACATGCAGTGCCCCAATTGTAGAAATGTCGAGAAAGGCCAATGGATGTATGCAACTGGGTCTGCAAATCTGGCTGAGCAGTATCCCTTCTTTCTAGTGGTGATTTAGCTTATCCTCCTCCAGCTTTACTGTTATACAGTGTTGGTTTATTTCACTATCCAATTACACTAACTCTTTCTAGCTGTTAGCTGTAACTGTTTTCCTTTTCTTTCTATACACAGCCCTATGGATTTCGCATATGTCCGTTCCGTGGATTCATGTAAGTATATAGGTTTGTTATCCATATTCAATGCTATGGTCACCTGCTTGCTGACATGCCGTTGGGAACTAGATATAGAGATTTTGTGGTTGCTTCATTTGTTCTTGTATTTAGTCATAGACCTAGATGTTCGGACTTGGATAACTTAATACGCAGTATCTATTTTTACAGGGAAATGGACAATCCTATAATGGCAGGTCATGCTTTCTATGGCAACCATGATAATTTTTCCGAACAGATGCCTCCATCTTCCCCTGGACTTGCCTATATTACATATTTTGTTCCTCATCCACATGCATCTTTGAACCCCAATGACAGGGATGGTATGAATTTTACACCGTTGATGATTCGTTTAGATAACATGAAATCTTTAAATCTGATGCACTTCCTAGTTCCTTCCATTGGCGTGCATTACATCACTAGCAAACTTTAACTCATAAGTAAACGTCTTCCTCTCCAACAGGCGACCATATGATTGACAGCGGTCATACGAGAGGCGGTGAACCAGAAGCTGTGAGAGGATCAAGATTCTCTGGACATCCTTTCTCATCAAGTCAAAGGTAAATGATTTTGCTTCATGACTGTAGAAGAATATAATTATGTACTGTATAATAACGCTTTAATGGAATGGAGTTTTGCGAAATACGTGCGAATGGTTCGAGCTTTGCAACTTTTGCTGATTTAGCTTAATTTATTGCGTCTGAAATGTTGCTTTGAGCTCAATGCTAGCTTAGTGGGACTGAGACTTGACTTGGGAAACAAGGGAGTACGAGAAAACCGTGATATGAAGTGTCTGAAAAGATGCATCACTACGACACTTCCTCTTGATTTCCTTATGAATATGAATATTTGTTTACAAATTTAAATCCCCAATCAAACATGGCATGAGAATTTCTTGAGAAGGGGCCTAATTTCATTGCTAGAGGATCTTATTCCCATGAATATCGCCTACCACGGAAAATGGTCATATCCACACCCTTGCTAGTCTTTGATCCTTCTCAATTGCAGTTAGTATATCTCTTGCCTTATAAGCTTGTTTCTTAATATCTGCGCATCAATTTCTGCAGGCCCAGATTTTTCACTCCAATAGCTGTTAATCAAATTCCCTTTAGCAGCTTGTATCCTTCTGGAGGAATTCAATCCCCATACCCATTCAACCGTCACCACCCCCAAGTGGGCATGCCATTGCCATTCCCTCCCGGCGTCAGGAGATCCAACAACACAAGAGGCTTTCCTGCATTACCACCTGCTGGACAACCATCTGGTCCGAGTGCCACCTTTTACCGTCCTCCCTATCTACAAGCACGCTACAACCTTCAAGCAACAGAAACTCCTGTCCCAAACTACTCTCATCCTTGGGGAAGAGGCTTTCATTTGCCAGTCCCGCCCTTTGCTCATGAATCTGATCAGTGGCTCAGACACTGACAACAATAGGTATTATCCTTTTGGGGTTCGGTCACAAACTTGCTTTGAAGTTTTCTCAAGTTATGAACCAGGAAACGTTTGAGCTGTGTACATTTCCGCTCACCGTGGCATGAACTTGAAGTTCCAGTCTACTTATCTTTTAGAGTAAATTACATAGAAGTATCACCTTTGAGCAGAAAACACCTGCTCTCGGATTTGTCTATAGCATTCGCAAGTACAGAACCCGTTTTTAAGTAGAACAGCTGAACATTCGTGTAAAGGTTTCAGTTACAGAAACTTCTCAAATCGCGCTTTTACTGCTCCAGCAGCAGAAGGATAAACAGATACAGCAATTGATGTTGATCATCAAAGATCAAAGTGTGCATACATTCTCACCAAATTGAGAATCGCAAGATCATGGTAAGTGATCAAATAGATGTATATGTTCATCATACTTCGGTGGTCTTGATTGTTTTATGACAGATCCAATACTAGGGCTTGCCAAATGCAGGAACTACTGGCTAAAATGTGACCGAGAATTAGTAGAGTCGTCGTGTGCTTGAATAAGCTCATTTTCGGCGTTACCTTTACCTTTCAAGAATCTGGAGTACCACCGCTGCGAGCTCTTCGGGTATCGTGTCCGATTGGGGTCGTCGAGATCCACATAGTACAGGCCATAACTCGACTTGTAACCATCCAGCAGCTCAAATACATCCAGGAATGACCAGGTGAAGTAGCCTATTGTATTTGATCCATTCCTGCAACATTTGGGTAAAAAAACATGTCAAGTAAGGCGTTTCGGAAGCATGCTGCAGCATTCGTATAGGGCACCATACCTGACAGCGTCGAGCATGCTTCCAATGAAACCCTGCAAATACTCGACCCTTGATTCGTCTTCCAGCTTTCCATTACGAGGAGTCCTCTGACCATTCTCATGAATATAGATAGGAGGGTTGCCATACGCGTCTTTGAAGTACTCCAACACTGATCTGAGACCCCGCGGATAGAAGGGATACTGATCAAACGAATCAAGATCATCAAACCGATCAGCGACAGCAGTACAAGCACACGAAACATAACACGAGTGGATCAACGAAGCTTACCCCTCCTGAAGACACAATTGGAGTGTCAGCTGCAACAAGCCATCATAGATGCAATCAACAATGTATCATAGTAGTTGCTAAAAAGGAGTTCATAACAAGTATACAACTAACATACAGATCAGTTGCACAGCCATGTCTGCATTCAAGTCCCTTCGCTCCGACATAAGGCTGTTTGGATCATCCTTAGCCAGCATTGTATAGTAATGGTTGATACCGACGAAATCTATCGCTCCTTTCACTAGCTTGGATTCATCTTCGGTGAAAGCAGGAAGACGTTTGCCCACGTTTTTCTTCATTATTTCAGGATAGTCTCCGTGTAGCAGAGGCTCCATAAACCTGACACGATCCATGGTTTCAAAATGGCGAAAGGATCTGCTATAGATCATCGAGTTCTTAGTACTTACCATCCGAGAAAGAAATCGTAGGCTCTCTTCATTGCGAGTAAATCTTTTGTTCCATTTGTTGCAGGTTCGAAGTTAAAAGCAATGAGGTTCAATCCTATGAATCCATGTTGCTTGGCCTGGTATCGTTTCCTGTAAAGCGTCGCAACTGAAGCATGCGCGAGGATTGCATTATGACCAGCAACATATGGTTCAACTGTGGAGTCTCCTGCACGACAGGGGACAAACCCGAAAGGAGGAGAACAACGCCCTGGAGGAGTGAAGCCGTTGTCATAACCACCTAAGATGAATATGTTTACTTCATTTATCGTCGTCCAATGTGAAACCCTGTCGCCAAACTCTCTAAAGCACACGTTTGCAAATGCCGTGAAGTCCTCTCTGTAAAATCGTCGATTATGCATAAGAATGAGGGCTATAGAAGGATTTAAGGGTGACGAAAGAAGAAGAAACATACATAATCTTTCGGCTAAGAAACCCTCCATACTCGTCTTCTAGTGCCTGTGGTACGTCTACATGGAGCAATGTCACATGTGGTTGGATTCCTATATATGCAATCAAGATCAACAAAAGATGCATAAGAAATTCCGAAAAGCGGCTTCTTGGAGAAAACGAGCTGTATTACCGTTGCTTAGAAGCTCGTTGATGAAGTTGTTGTAGTATGCTAAGCCTTTCGGGTTAACCGGACCTCTTCCATCTAACAAAAAACGACAAACGTTAAAGCTCTTCACGAATTGACAGTTGTATATATCAATATTTGTGTATCAGGTATCAGAGGGTTGATATATGATATTTTAATGTTTAATACTATGGGTCCGTTTGGCAATACAAGTAGCTTTTCAGAGCTTTTGATTTTAATATTTTATAATTTTAAATAAGTTAAATATAAGATCTAATTTAATTAACTTTTAAAATTGGATTTTCAACGGCTACTCATCTCAAGTCCTTCAAAATTTTATTCATTTTTTTTCTATCTAATCAGCTAGTTTGCATCATCTACTCTATCCACTAGGTTACCAAACACCTTATTAGCTTGTAAAAACTCTAATTTAGCATATATTTAAGTCACTTAATCTGTTTTGCCAAACTGACCCTACATATAACCTATAATGATACCGATATCACTCGATATCTAGTATCTAGAAATCAAGATACCATTACCAAGGGCCTATGACTAAGAGAAGGGGTGATTACTTGGAATAAGTCTAGGCCATGAAATGGAGAATCTGTAGGCATCTAATCCTGTATCAACCATCAGCTGAACATCTTCCTGCATGAGTGAGAGAGAGAAAAAAAAAAGTTAGGTAAAGATCTTATCTTATATGGTAGAAATGACATTGATGAAGACCTTGTATTTGTGATACCCATCACATGCTACATCCCCATTGCCCAAATGCCAATTCTCTGTAAAAAATTTGCATAAATTTTTTGCCAAAGATCAAATCAAAGTAATATAAGAAATTAAATCCAAAAACTAATTAATTGAAATGGAGGGTAAAACAGGAACTAATTAAGTAAGTAACCATCATGAACAAAAGTATCAAAGATGCTAGGTGTTCTTCCATCCTCATTTGCTGCTCCCTCCACCTTCACAGATTATATCAACACTTAATTGGTCCTCCGAATTCCAATTAAATAAATAAATGCAGTTTCCCCAAATTAGATGGGGATAAGATTTGAAGAAACATCTCCATCTCCATCTCCAGAAGGTACCTGATAAGCGGAAGTACCCGACCCGAAAACGAAACCGGGTGGGAAATCGTGGCGGGTGTAGTCAGTGGTGGCGCCATACCCGGTTTCTATTTCAATCCATAGAAGCAAAAATACAAGGCAAAAACCAGCAATCCCTTTGAACCCCATTAACATGATTTATTTTTTTTCTTTGCCTTTTCCTTGATTTTGGTAAATGGAAATGGGTGCTGTGGAAATAAAGAGAGAATGATTTTTTATTTTTAGTTAAATTTTTATTGTTTCATTTATTGCCATAAAAGCCCATTCATTTATTGGCATAAAGGCCAAAGATGTGATGGGGAAAGAGTCCAAATTGTGTGTTTCTTTTCTTTGAAAATGTGAATGCTACTAGCTTAGTCTGAAAATATATTGTGTTTTAGGAAGTAATTATTACTAATAAAAATTTGTCGAGGAATTTAGCCATCTATTTTACAAAATTGCTCTTGTAATGATTAGATAGTTGTTAATTATAGTTTTTTAAAAAGTAAAAAAGTAGAGTAATAATTAGGGGTATAAATGTATTTTTGTTTATTTTCTTAATAAGTGTGTAGATTTTTAAAATGACAAATTTTAATTAACGGAGGGAGAGAAAGAATATCATTTTAACTTTAGTTATTTTATCTTTAGTCATCAAGATTGGTTATACATATTAGCTAATCATTATATCTAATGATAACTTGATAAGATTTCATTTTTGAATACATATTTGATAATATCTATATGGATATATGTGTGTGTGTTCAACCCCATAAAGTAATTGGCTACAAATCATATTATTTTTTATTAGGGGTGGGCGCCATGGGACGAGACAAAATGAGATTAGGGTAATTCCGCGTTCTGTCCCGCGTATTTTTTTGCGGGACAAAATTGAATATTTTTTTTCAAATTCCGTCAGGTCGGGATTGGGACAGGATTTGTCTCTCGTAAAAAATAAAATAAAAAACAATCCAAAAAAGCAAGAATCAAAGGATGTGTGTGTGTTCAACCACATAAAGTAATTGGCTACAAATCATTTTATTTTTATTAGGGGTGGGTGCCATGGGACGGGACGGAATGAGATTGGGGTAATTCTGTGTCCTGTTCCGCATATTTTTTACGGGATAGGATTTAATATTTTTTTCAAATCCCGTCAGATCTTATCCCTCACGAGATGGGGACAAGATTTGTCCCTCGTAAAAAAAAAAAATCCAGTTAACTCCAAAAAAGCAAGCAAGAGAGATGTAGAGGTGGCAATCGGGCGGGTCGGGTCGGGTCGGGTTCGGTTAGTCGGGGTTCGGGTCATTCGGGTTTTAGTTAATGTCTAATAATTTGGTCATTCGGTTGGGTGGGGTTCGGATTTCGGTTGTATCGAGTTTCAGTTGTCTCGGGTTTCGGTTATTTCGGGTTTGGATTGTCTCAAGTTTTCTTCAATATTCATTTTGAAAATCTTACTAGAATGTATCTTAAAGTTTGAGTTATTTCGGATTTCGGTTATAACGGGTTCGAATCTTAAGGGTTTCGGTTGAATCGGGTTCGGTTCATTTGGATTTGGATGAGTTTCGGTTATCGGTTATTCAGATTCGGCTCCATAATGGGTCGGGTTAGGTCGGTGTTTAAGACAATCGGTTCCGAGTCTACCGGGTCAGGTTTTCGGGTTCAGATCGGGTTTTACCACCTCTACAAAGATGCAAATTAAAATAATCAAATCTTACCAAATCCCATTAGAAAATATCAAAAAGAAAAGGTGTAGAACTCTTATAAATTCCAAAACTGAGTCAATCACACATTTTTTTTTGATACAAGGCAAGGATTCGGGGAAAACTACGCACGTCTAACTCCCCGCCCGAGGGCGTCCCTACGAACGAGCTCGAAGATCTCAGCGGGAACGCAATTTGCTACAAAGTGAGATGAGAGGCACGCCGATCAGCCACCTAGTTTCCCTCCCTGAAGATATGACCGAAAGTGACACGCTGGAAGGCGCGACAGAGCCCCACGACATCCGAAATCGACATCTCGATCTCCCACGGACAGTGCCAAACACCCTTAAGGGCGTTTATGATCGTAAGGCAATCACCTTCGATCTGAAAATGGGCAAAGCTCAGCTTGGAGGCTTAAAGAAGACCCGAGATAAGACCGAAGCACTCCGCCTGCACGACCGAAATCGAACCATGTCCATGAGCGCCACATGCCAGCACCCTACCCTGACAATCACGGATAACAAACCCAGACGCCGCTCTGTTCGAATCCATACGAGTACCATCGAAGTTTAGTTTGACAAAATCCGCAGCCGGTTTTTTCCATCTAACAATTTTTGCTTTTGACTTTTTCTTTTTGGGGTTGGAGGTTTTTTGTTCGGTAGTTTGATCAGGTTGATCGTCTATTTCTTTTTTTTTTCCACGTTTTTCTAAATTGCTTTATATTTTGTATCCAATCTGAAATAGAATTGATGTTGTTTTTGTCAAAAGTTATTCTGTTCCTCATCGACCATATACCCCATAATCCAAAGGTGAGGATTGATTTTTGTTTGGGGGTTAGTTTTTGGAACACTTCCGTTATAATATCCTTGTATGGTTTGTTCTCTTTGTCCGTATGTCGAATCGTTTGTTCAATCCTCCTGTCGAGGCCTCCTATAAGTGATAATAAGATCTGACAGTCAGTGAAGAGGTGGATGTTGTCTTCCTCTGGGTGAGAACATAGGGGGCACTGTAGTGGCACATGGATTCCTTTACTCTATAGTCTAACCTTTGTTGTTGTTCCATTTAGTAGATTTTTCCATAGGAAGTTTTTTACTTTTGGGGGGCAATCAATTTTCCATATCCAATCCATTTGGTATGTGTTGACTCTTCTAGTCCTAGTCACATAATCTAATGCACTTGCCGTAGAAAACCATCCATTTTTGCTTGTTTTCCAGTATAGTCTGTCTTCAATTTTATTGGAAGGTATGTATACTTGTAGAATTTTGCCAACAATTTCCGGCGAGAGATAGATATTTAGTTTGTCTCTGTCCCAGGTCTTATCTGGTCTTATGAAGTTATCAACAGATTCGTTTTCATCTATTTGGTCGATAATGCTCTTTTGTTTCAGGCTTCCTTCATTTTGGATCCACGGATCCTTCCAGAATCTAATGGTCTTGCCGTTTCCCACTTGCCATATTAGCCCTTCACAGAATTCGTTTTTAATTTCCATTAGCTTTGTCCATTGCCATGAGGAATTTCTTTTCCTTTTATAATTCCAGATTTTCTCACTTTTGAGGTACTTATGTTGGATTGTTTTGACCCATTCATTTTCTGGTTCTGCTAATATTTTCCACAACAGCTTCATTTGTAAAGCTTTGTTCATGTCTTTTGTCTTGTGGATTCCAATTCCACCATCTTTCTTCGGTCTACACACTTTATCCCATCCTATCATTGGCTTATGTTGTGGTCCTTTGTTCCAAAAGAAATTTCTGTTAATTCGGTCCACGTCATTTTGGATGCTCGTGGGAAGCATGAAATTTTGCATTATGTAACTTGGTTTGGCCGCTAGGTTTGCTTGTACTAATATCGCTCGCCCTTGCTGGGTGAGTTCATTTGCTCTCCATTTTGACAGTTGGTTATCTGTTTTTCTTATGACTTCCTGGAATGTATCTTTGTTTACTCTACCATTGATTATGGGGCATCCCCGATATTTTTCTAATACGGTTTGGTTGGTTATTTGTAGACAAGTCTGTAGTCGTTGTATTTTGTCGTTTGTAATTCCCCTTGTGGCTTGGAATGCTGATTTTTGGAAATTAACTTTTTTGGCCTGATATGCCGCAATATTCTTCTATGATGGTTTTTACCGTTCTGCAGGCTTCTGTTGTTGCTTTAGAAAATATCATTATGTCGTCAGCAAAGGAGAGAAAAGGAATCTTTGGCCCACTTTGCAATGTTTTGAAACCGATATCATTGTTATTGAGATCGCTTTGTCGTTGTAGTCGTCGTGCCAGGATTTCCGCCCCTAGGATAAAGAGGTAGGGGGAAGTGGGTCTCCTTGTCTTAGTCCCCTTTTTGGTTGAAAGGTGTTAGTAGGTTCGTCGTTTACCAATACGGAAAAAGATACGGTCTGAATACATTCTTTAATCCAGTTCCTGAATTTCTGACAGAATCCAAATTTAGTCATTACATCAAATAGGAATTCCCAATTTACTCTGTGGTATGCTTTTTCCATGTCAAGTTTGATCGCTATCCATCCGTCACGACCCTTCTTGTTACGGAAAGAATGAAAGATTTCGTGTGCAATTAGCACATTGTCTTGGATTGCTCTGTCTTTGATAAAAGCTCCTTGCAGCGGATGGATCAGTTTCTGTAATACCATTTTCAGTCTCTCCGCGAGAATTTTTACGATTGCTTTATATAGCGTTGTACATAGGCTAATAGGGCTATAGTTGTTTGTTGTCTTCAGATTATCGCATTTGGGGAATAGGGATATAAATGTTTGGTTTATTTGTCTTAGGATTTTCCCCGAGTGAAAGAAGCCTTTGATTGCTTTTGTAATTGACGGTCCAACGATATCCCAGTATTGTTGGTAGAATTCTGCCGTCATTCCGTCAGGTCCGGGAGACTTGTCTTTCCCCATGGAAAAGAAAGCTTTTTTTTAATTTCTTGATTTGTTATTGGTTTTGTGAGGAGATCATTGTCTTGTTGCGATATTTCTATGTTTATTAGTTCTAAATATTCATTTAAGATATTTTTGTTAATCTTTTCTTCTTTGAATCATTTTTCAAAATCATTCTGAATCTCTCTTCTGATATTTTCATCGCTTATAATAGTCGTTTCTTCCGCTGATACAATTTCTCGGATAATTTTTCTATTTCTACGTCCCGTAGCGACTTTATGATGATATCTTGAGTTCGCATCGGAAAACTTTAGGTGTTTTGTTTTCGCCCTTTGTCGCCAATATTGACTATGAAATTGGAGGATTTTGCTTTTTTTTTTTGTTTAATAGGTGCATTTGTCTACTATTGTTGTCACCTTGTTGTGATGAGCTGTTTGTATTTTGTAGATTTGTCAATTTTTCTTCTATGTCTTTAAGTTGTCGGAAGATGTTCCCAAAAGTTGTTTTATTCCACTCTTTTGAGAGTTTTTTTAGGTATTGAGTTTTCTTTGTTACTTGGAACATATGAGAACCCGAGCAGGGAAGGTTCCAAGCCCGAGTGACAATGTTGCGGTAATCATTTCGTTGAAGCCACATCTTCTCAAACTTGAAGGGTCTCGCTTTTGTTTTTCTATTTTGCTTTAGTTCAATTGAGATCGGGCAGTGGTCAGACAATGAGAACGCATAGTTTCTGGTAACTGCATTCGGGTACCATTGAAGTATTTGATGTTGGACCAACGCCCGATCCAGTTTTTCATAAATATTGTTTTGATAAGTTTTGTTCTTTCTCCAGGTGAACTCATTGCCAATTGTTGGGATATCTAGTAAGTTACATGCATTCTTGAATGAAAGGATTCTAGAAAATCTGGTTTGGTTTGGAATCGCTCCACCCAGCTTTTCAGCCGGACTTTGGATTTCATTTAGGTCACCCATGACTATAGTTGGGCACTCGAGTCGAAGGATATAGTCAGTTAGTTTTTGCTAGAATTCGTCTTTACCATGGTCTTGGGCCGGTGCATAGACAATGCAGCAAGCAACTTTGGTTCTAGCATTGTAGTCCTCGAAGATAAGGGTTGTGTATCGCTCATCTTTGTCAAGTACCATTAACTTTCCTCCTATAAGCTGGTATTCTTTCCAAAGAATACAAATACCCCCGGACCGACCACGGGCCGACGTCCAACAAATGGAATCAAAGCCCACCTTTTTCCAAGTGGAATTGGAAGGTTGGTTTTCAGTTTTTGTTTCCAGAAGTACTAAGACTTGTATATTTTTGATTTTGCAGAATGTCTCGACTTCAATCCAAATGTTTCGTTTTCCTAGGCCGCAACAATTCCATGTACATATCTTCATTCTGGATACTTGCTTAAATTAATTGTCATATTACGGGTTTCGTTGCCCGATGTTCTCTCACTTGCTTTAGTTATCAATTTACTTGTTCTTTTTTTTTTTTTCCATATTTATGTTTGTAGTAATGTTTCTTCTTAGGGTGCTTGCCTCTGTTTCTCTATAGTCTCTTGTTCTATTTCTTGAGTTTATGTTATCATCATTTATTTTTCGCTTGCGTTTATGCTTTGTGATTTCTATTTGCTTCATCCATTTGTCGATATTTAGGTCATAGACCTTTTTCCTCCCTCCTAGTTTCTTCTTCTTATGATCCATTGGTTTCTTATGGTGTTTTCTTAGCGAGCAGAGAGTATGTTTTATTAAGTTATTTTCTTTCTTTAAACGGAGAGAAAAATTGTAGAGTGCAAAGTAGGAAAGGTTCAAAGAGTTTCTATGTTTGGTCATGTGCTCAATAGCACGGTTTGGTTCGGTCATGTACTCAAAAGCACAATTTGGTTATTTTATCGAGTTCAGAATGCATATAAGCAACCAGGGAAAGATCGATAGCAAGGACAAGGAACTAGAGACGAAAACAATAAAGAATAAGGCACACCTGGGGTCAAGGGGAACGTTATGCCAGCCATCTATCTTCCCTTTCATCTTTCCAATTGATCTTTGTATCTTTGACGTGGTTTCTTCCATCCTTTTTCCATCAATCAAGATTTGATCCATGTGGTAGGACAGTTGTTCAAGTTTCCTGGACTTCAGACAGCTCAAGACTCGTTCAGGGTTTTTTCCCTATTGTTGATCATCCAGATCAATACTTTAATCAGATTCACCATAGGCATATAGATCACACAGAAACATCTGTTCCTATCGGTAGAAAGTTTGCCAAAGAGAAATAAAGGGTACAAAGGGTTCAAACTCGGATCACTCATAGTATCGAGAACATAGTTTCCATGGACATTCACCCTTTCAAGGGGGCTACTAATTTTCACAGAAAGGGATATCAAGTAGTGATCGTAACTAAGAGGGAACACAACAATAAAATCGAGATCCACAACTACATAAATATGGAAAAATAGCTCAATGGAGGGATACCACCAAATCTCAATAATGGCAAGTTTGTCAACTTTACATTGATCCCTCGGGTCTACAATTACTAGGATATTCTCAGGACAAGGTTTAGTGAAGCTATGAAACCAAATTGCAACCAGAATGAGCGTTCCATTCATCAATTGGCAGTAGACCAATGATCGCTAGTAGCGTACCTCTGCCTTTGTCAGAATCTTTGTTAGCATTTTCATTATTCCCTTTTGAATGGGGCGAGGTTGTTCTTGTTTTTGTGGGTTGCGCACCCAATCTCATCGTTCGATTCCTCTGCATTCCGTGGTATCTTTTGTCAACCGGGTCATTGGTGCAGTTTACAGTTCTAGCACGGTGACCCACTTCCTCATCAATATTCAGATTTTTGCTCAAGTTGACGAAATTAAATTTAATATCAAAGGCATGTGGCGAGGGATCAAACCTGAGTTCCTGGGTCGAGAGTGGGAGACTCGATGCTCCTGATTTGTACTTCTTAGGGTTCTTAGCAGTTTCACGGGGAGAGAGATCTCGAACTAGCTACCAGATCCAAAAATCAGTGCCAACTTCATGCTCTTGTCTCCCAATAGTCGCCTTTAGCTCGAGGGTTGCTATGTTAGGCTTTTCATTTCGGATCAGTTTATTTGGGTCAACTTGGATAGTTTGTTGAAGATACAATTCATCTTTATGACTCAGAGCATCAAACAGATTAAAGGATAATGGGTAAATTTCAGAAATCATCGGGTAATGAACAAACGAGTAAACAAATAGTGGTCTCATGGGAGCCCTAAAATTGGGAACGAGAACTCTAAAATTGAGAATGAACTGTCACACGACCCACATACACTATACACTTTGTAGAAAGTTTTTATTAATATTATTATTCTTATATATTTTTAATCTTTTTATTTATTTTAATAGAGTTTAAATAAATGTTAATATATAATATAAATATATTCTTAATTAATTTTAATTATATATATGCGGGATGAGATGAAATTTGCGGGACGACAACTCTCCGTCCTTCGTAATTTTGCGGGACGAGATTAAATTTTTTTTTTCTAAATCCCACCGGCATCAGGACGGGACGAGATTTTATAATCAATGTGTTAAAAATAAAAGAAAAAATATGATTGATTTAAAGAAATAAATAAAGCGTTTGAGCTGTGTGCATTTTCGTTCACCGTGGGATGAACTTTGAAGTTCCAGTCTACTTATCGTTTAGAGTAAATCACATAGAAGTATCACCATAAGCCGAAAACACATGCTCTCGGATTTGTCTATAGGATTCGCAAGTACAGAACCCATTTTAAAGTAGAACGGATGAACATTCGTGTAAAGGTTTAATCCAAAATCCTTTGCACAAGGAAAGGTATGATGCTATTCAGGTCATACGTCCACAAAACGCCCACCCGAGATAATCACACAACCCCGAACCTACAACAATGTTCCTTACAGGAGGAGTTACGGACATATGATCGGTATATTTGGCAGGAAAGGAGTTGTGTTGGTTCGATCGAGGCATTTGAGCAGTTGTTAGATCGCTAACTTCAAGGACTACGACTTTACTGAGGATGTTTCTTGATAAATCTTCCTCTAAAAGGACCAAAAAAATCTTTTTTCCTAGGCTTGAAATCTGGGCAAATTTTAGACTTTTTCCAAAGGGTCCATGAAAAAAATCTCAAAATCTCAAAAAATGAAAATCCAAAATCCTTTGCACTAAACAAGATATGATGCTATTCAGGTCATACATCCACAAAACGGCCACCCGGGATGTCCACACAGCCCCGGACCTACGACAATATGCCTTACAACAGGAGTTACAAACACATGCTTGGTATAGTTCGCAAGAAGGGAGTTGCGTTGATCCGTTCGAGATATTTTAGCACTTGTTGGAAAGCTAATTTCAAGGGCTACTACTTTACTACGAATATTTCCTTATAAATCCTCCTCTAAAAGGGCCAAAAAAACTTTTCCTTAGTCTTGAAATCCGGGAAAGTTTTAGACATTTTCCAAATGGGTTAGTCCACGAAAAATTATAAAAAACTCAAAAAATGAAAATCCAAAATCATTTTCACTAGGCAAGGTGTGATACTATTCATGCCATACATCCACAAAACGCCAACTCGAGATGTCCACACAGCCCCGAACCTACAACAATGTGCCTTACAACAGGAGTTACAAACACATGCTTGGTATTTGACAAGAAAGGAGTTTCGTTGGTCCAATGGAGGCATTTGAGCACTCGCTAAATAGGTAACTTCAAGGGATACCAAATTAATGAGGATGTTTCCCGATAAATCCTCCTCTAAAATGGCCAAAAAAATCAATTTTCCTAGGCTTGAAATATGGGCAAATTTTAGACTTTATCCAAAAAATGAAAATTAAAAAATCAAGGAATTATGGACACATGCTCGATATATTTGGAAAGAAAGGAGTTGCGTTAGTCTGATCGAGGCATTTGAGCATTCGCTGGAAAGCTAACTTCAAGGGCTACGACTTTACTAAGGATGTTTCCTGATAAATCATCTTTTAAGAGAGGCAAAAAAATCATTTTTGCTATGTCTGAAATCTGGGCAAATTTTAGACTTTTTCCAAAGGCGTTAATCTACGAAAAAATCTAAAAATCTCAAAAAATGAAAATACAAATTCCTTTGCACAAGACAAGTGATGTCCTCGTTTTTGGTCTTGTTTAGAGTCATGTTTTTTGTTATATTTGAGTCTTTTATGCAAATTTTATATTTGAAAAGTATGAAAATTGTGTAGTTGTTGATTAATTGCAAGATATGGAGTCTACACAAGCTTTTGTGCTATTTTCAGGTATTTAAAGTTAATTTGGAGAAGCTTGAACGCACTTTGGAGCTTAAAGGAATACCATGAAGACATTTGAGAAGCTAAGAAAGAGCGCGTGATGGTGCAACTGGAGAATATCCCAATTTTTGCCATTTATCATTTTGAATCAAGTTCTGATGTCTTCATGAGAGTTGTATCCATCGAAAAGATATTTCCAACGTATATTCATATGCATCAATCGGACAAACGAGGACTCGGGAAAATGCGTTTCACGACAGAGAAAAATGCTGAAAGCTGACAGAAGCACTCGACGTCGACTAGAAGCTACTCTGGATCGACCAGGAGCACTCGAAGTTGACCACTTTTCACTCGACATTGACTAAAAACCCTCTCATCAACAAGGTGTGATGCCATTCGGGCCATACGTCCACGAAATGCCCACATAAGATGTCCACATTGCCTTGAACCTATAGCAATGTGCCTTACAATAGGAGTTACGGACACATGCTCGTTATATTTGTCAAGAAGGGAGATGTGTTGGTCCGATCGAGGCATTTGAGTAGTCGTTGGAAAGCTAACTTCAAGGGCTGCGACTTTACTGCTGATGTTTCCGGATAAATCTTCCTCTAAAAGGGCCAAAAAAAAAATCTTTTTTCCTAGGCTTTATTTTAGACTTTTTCTAAAGGGGTTAGTCCACGAAAAAATATGAAAATCTCAAAAAATGAAAATCCAAAATCCTTTACAATAGGCAAGTTGTGATGCTATTCTGGCCATACGTCCACAAAACGCTCACTTGAGAAGTCCACACAGCCCCGGACCTACAACAATGTGCCTTACAACACGAGTTAAGGACATATGCTCGGTATATTTGGCAAGAAGGAAGCTGCGTTGGTCCGATCAAGGCGTTTGAGCATTCGCTAAAAACCTAACTTCAAGGGCTACGACTTTACTTAGGATGTTTCTTGATCAATCCTCCTCTAAAAGGGCCAAAAAAATCAATTTTCCCAGGCTTGAAATCAGGGCAAATTTTAGACTTTATTCAAAGGGGTTAGTCCATGAAAAAATCTCAAAATCTCAAAATCTCAAAAAATGAAAATAAAAAATCATTTGCACTATGCAAGGTGTGATGTTATCCAGGTCATAAGTCCACAAAACGTCCACCCGAGATGTCCACACAGCCCTGGACCTACAACAATGTGTCTTACAACAGGAGTTACGAACACATGCTCGATATATTTTGCATGAAAGGAGTTGCGTTGGTCCGATCGAGCACTCGTTGGAAATCTAAATTTAAGGGTTACGACTTTACTAAGGTTGTTTCCTGAAGATTCCTCCTCTAAAAGGGCCAAAAAAATCTTTTTACCTAGGCTTGAAATTTGGGCAAATTTTAGAATTTATTCAATAGGGTTAATCCACGAAAAAAATTCAAAATTTCAAAAAATGAAAACTTGCAAAAACTTCTAAAAGCTTTTACTGCTCCAGTAGTTGAAGGATAAACAGATACGGAGTACTCTTATGGTTATGGAAGATGTGAAATGAACATCCCACATTTAATTATATAAGGAATCTAAGCCTTGAGTGCTCGGCTTTGATTAGAGCATTGTGCGCACAAACATGTGACCCCCACGTCATATATGACCCACCATAATTTAATCATATTACACGTTCATTGACGTTTATCATCAATGATCAAAGTGTGCATATGTTCTCGACAAATTGAGAATCGTGAGCTCATGGTTAGTGATCAAATAGATGTATATGTTCATCATAGTGACTGAGAAGTAGTAGAGTTGCCATGTGCTTGAATAAGCTCATTTTCGGCGTTACCTTTACCTTTCAAGAATCTGGAGTACCACCGCTGCGAGCTCTTCGGGTATCGTGTCCGATTGGGGTCGTCGAGATCCACATAGTACAGGCCAAAACTCGACTTGTAACCATCCAGCAGCTCAAATACATCCAGGAATGACCAGGTGAAGTACCCTATTGTATTTGATCCATTCCTGCAACATTTGGGTAAAACAATAGGTCAAGTATGGCGTTTCGGAAGCCTGCTGCAACATTTGTATAGGGCACCATACCTGACAGCGTCGAGCATGCTTCCAATGAAACCCTGCAAATACTCGACCCTTGATTCGTCTTCCAGCATTCCATTACGAAGAGTTGTCTGACCATTCTCATGAATATAGATAGGAGGGTTGCCATACGCGTCCTTGAAGTACTCCAACACTGCTCTGAGACCCCGCGGATAGATGGGAAACTGACCAAACGAATCAAGATCATCAAACCGATCAACAGCACAATAGTACAAGCACACGAAAGATAACACAAGCTTACCCCTTCCTGAGACACAATTGGATAATCATCATCTGCAACAAGCCATAGATGCAATCAACAAACTACCATAGTAGTCGCTAAAAAAGAGTTCATGAGAAGTATACAACTAACATACAGATCAGTTGCACAGCCATGTCTGCAGTCAAGTCCCTTTGCTCCAACATAAGGCTGTTTGGATCATCCTTAGCCCGCACTGTATAGTAATGGTTTACACCGACGAAATCTATCGCCCCTTTCACTAGCTTGGATTCGTCTTCAGTGAAAGCAGGAAGGCGTTTGCCCACGTTTTTCTTCATTATTTCAGGATAGTCTCCGCGCAACAAGGGCTCCATAAACCTGACAGTATCCATGGTTTCAAGATGGTGAAAGGATCTGATATAGATCATCGAGTTCTTGGTACTTACCATCCGAGAAAGAACTCGTTAGCTCTCTTCACTGCAAGCAAATCGTTTGTTCCATTTGTTTCAGGTTCGAAGTTACAAGCCATGAAGTTCAATCCTACGAATCCATGTTGCTTGGCCTGGTATCGTTTTCTGTAAAGCGTCGCAATTGAAGCATGCGCGAGGAGAGCATTATGGCCGGCAATGTATGGTTCAACTGTGGAGTCTCCTGCGCGGCAGGAGACAAACCCGAAAGGGGGAGAACAACGCGCTGGAGGAGTGATGCCGTTGTCATAACCACCTTGTATGAATGCGTTTACTTCATTTATCGTCGTCCAATCTGAAACCCTGTCGCCAAACTCTCTAAAGCACACGTTTGCAAATTCCGTGAAGTCCTCTCTGTAAAATCGTCGTTTATGCATAAGAATGAGGGCTATAGAAGGATTTAAGGGCGACGAAAGAAGCAACATACATAATCTTTCGGCTAAGAAACCCTCCATACTCGTCTTCTAGTGCCTGTGGTACGTCTACATGGAGCAATGTCACATGTGGTTGAATTCCTATATATGCAATCAAGATCAACAAAAGATGCATAAGAAAATCCGAAAAGCGCCTTCTTGGAGAAAACGGGCTGTTTTACCGTTGCTTAGAAGTTCGTTGATGAAGTTGTTGTAGTATGCTAAGCCCTTCGGGTTAACCGGGCCTCTTCCATCTAACAAAAAGCGACAAACGTTAAAACTCTTCACGAATTGACAGCTGTATATATCAATATGTGTGTATCAGGTATCAGAGGGTTGATATATGATATTTTAATGTTTAATACTATGGGTCCGTTTGACAATACAAATAGCTTTTCGGAGCTTTTGATTTTAATATTTTATAGTTTTAAATAAGTTAAATATAAGATTTTAATTTAATTAGCTTTTAAAATTGGATTTTTAACGGCTACTCATCCCAAGCTCTACAAAATTTTATTCATATTTTTTTTCTATCTGATCAGCTAGTTTGCATCAACTACTCTATCAGCTATGTTACCAAACACCTTATTAGCTTCTGAAAACTCTAATTTAGCATATATTTAGCACACTTAATCTATCAGCTTCAGCTACTCTATCGGCTACAGCTATCTCATCAACTCTATTTTGCCAAACTGACCCTACGTATAACCTAACCTAATAATACCGATATCACTCGATATCTAATATCTAGAAATCAAGATATCATTACCAAGGGCCTATGACTAAGAGAAGGGGTGATTACTTGGAATAAGTCTAGGCCATGAAATGGAGAATCTGTAGGCATCTAATCCTGTATCAACCATCAGCTGAACATCTTCCTGCATGAGTGAGAGAGAGAAAAAAAAAAGTTAGGTAAAGATCTTATCTTATATGGTAGAAATGACATTGATGAAGACCTTGTATTTGTGATACCCATCACATGCTACATCCCCATTGCCCAAATGCCAATTCTCTGTAAAATAAAATAAAATTGGCATACACGATCAAATGGAAGTAACAAATTAAATCCAAACACTAATTAATTGAAATGGAGAGCAAAAGAGGAATGAATTAATTAACCATCATGAACAAAAGTATCAAAGATGCTAGGTGTTCTTCCTTCCTCATTTGCTGCTCCCTCCACCTTCACATGGTTACATCAACACTATTGGTCCTCCGAATTCGAAATAATTAAATAAATAAATAAATGCAGTTTCCCAAATTAAATGGGGATAATATTTGAAGAAACATCTCCATCTCCATCTCCATCTCCATCTCCATCTCCATCTCTAGAAGGTACCTGATAAGCGGAAGTAGCCGATCCGAAAATGAAATCGGGTGGGAAATCTTGGCGGGTGTAGTCAGTGGTGGCGCCGTACCCGGTTTCTATTTCAATCCATAGAAGCAAAAACACAAGGCAAAAGCCAGCAATCCCTTTGAACTCCATTAACCTGATTTTTTTTTTTAAAAAAAAAATTCTTTGCCTTTTCCTTGCTAGTGATAACTGATAAATGATGGGTGGTGTGGAAATAAGGAGAGAATGACTTTTTATTTCTTGCCATAAGGCCAATCATTTATTGCATAAAGGCCAAAGATGTGATGAGGAAAGAGTCCAAATTGTGTGTTTATTTTCTTTGAAAATGATATTACTCCATATGTCACAGTCTTTTACTATTTATGTACGTTTTCTTAAAAAGCTAAAAACTATATAAAATATCAACATTTTATTAAATATTTTTAAATATTATCATACATATTGTTAATAAGTATAGAATTATTTTAAAAAATTAATTAAAAAATTAATATTTTATATAGTTTTTAGCTCATTAAAAAGCGTGCATGAATAACTCAAAGATAACTATTGTGAGACGGATGGAGTATTAGTTAGTTGCTCAAATTCTGAAATGGTACTGCAAACTATTTAGCATGTTCCAAAATAAAAGTCACTTTCCTTTTCGGCACATATTTTGAGGTGATAAAAACTTTACAAAATATTTTTTTCAATGAATTTATTTTTATAAATTCATACTTATGACTAGTAAGAATAAAATTATTAAAAAAAATTGATAATAAAAATAATATTTTATAGTGTTTTGTCTTCTTAAAAAAAGTGCACAAAATGACAAAAGACACATATTTTGGAACGGATTGAGTATTTTATATGAAATTATTTTTAAAAAATTAATTAATTTATATAGTTTTTATTATTCTAAAAAGGTAGAAATATAATAAATGAAAAGACATCTTTCCCTTGTAATTCTAAAACTATAATGTCTTCAAAAAAAAAACATAAGGAAAAGAATTAGAAGTGGCCAAAAAGGTAAAGATAAATAAAAGGGAAAATTCTATAGTAGTGGACCTAGTGGTGATGTGAAAAAAGGGTTTAAAGGGAAATGAGTGAAATGAGATACTCCGTGAGGACCGTGACCAAAGCAAGCACATCCTACAACAAAAGGGTGACCAAAGCAAGCAAAGAGCTGAAGAGTGAAATGCCCACTTTTCTTTCTGATCACAACACATAGGGACCAAACACAGTAATTTGTCAGCAAATACTCCAAGTGGTCCAATCCATGGTCCAAGGAACATGTGTTTAGAGTTTTTTTTTTTTTTTTTTAAGCAAGATAAGAAATTCAGTTATAGTTATATAGACAAGTCGAGAAAAATCGAGAGACCGGGTAAACCGGTGGATGGACTAACCATTATGTACAACAAGAAACAAATAACTGAAGCAAATGACAGAAATAAAATTACAGAAGCAAATGACATGAAATGAAAAACAAGGAACGTACAGGCCATCCTACACTGCGAAACACAAGACAAAAGAAGAACGAAACGATCGGCCAATTAGAGTTCTAGACGATCTAATCCAATATTTGGGGTTTTTGTTTTTGTTTTTTAAATTGGTCAAAAAAAAATAGCCAAGAGATGGAACATTATCGGCATCAAACACATGTTACCAATACCGATTATCGAGGAGATCGAAACAACATTCATCCCAGAAAACCAAATTGATGACATACTATACTGGAGAAAAGATAAGTCTAGCTGGTTCAACACAGCTAGTGCACTCCGATACATCACAGAAAACAATAGAGTCACACCACCCAAAACGGCATGGATATGGGCAATAGACATTGCCCCAAAAGTTAAGAATTTTCTATGGAAATTATATAATAATGGGATCCCAACAAAGACTAGACTAATCATCAAAGGAGTAGCCCTTCCATCCGCATGCGAACAATGTGATGCGAGCGAAGAATCTCCAACTAATTTATTCACACAATGCTACATTAGTAGAAACCTCATACGAAAAATTGACCCCGTAATAACAATGGGCTCATTGACAGCCCAATAGATAGGCTCAACAATTAGAAATTATTTTGCAAATATCTCAGCCATACTCTTTTGTCTTCTTCCTCCTTTGTGAGACACACCGATGTATAAACTTTGACAATCAATGACAGAGAGCGATGCGGCGGATTAAGAAAGAGTCCAAATTGTGTGTTTCTTTTCTTTGAAAATGTGAATCCTACTATCTCAGTTTGAAAATACTGTATTAAGAAAAAAATGTCATTTTAGATATTTAGTCAACTACTTTACAAAATTGTTCTTGTAATGATTAGATAGTTGTTAATTATAGTTTTTTATAAAGTAAAAAAGTAAAGTAATAATTATGGGTATAAATATATTTTTTTATTTTCTTAATAAGTGTGTAGATTTTTAAAATGACAAGTTTTAATTAACGAAGAGAGAGTATCATTCTACCTTTAGTTATTTTATTTTTAGTCATCAAGATTGGTTTTTGTTTCGGAATGTTCCTTGCAACAGAGTCTATCAATCCCATTTCTTGGTATGTATATGCCTGCTATACTGCTCAGAATAACGCCTGAAATTTGGCTCCTACACAGTTTTTTGCCTCGTTTGCGACCCCGTGCCTGTTTTTGTCACTCTTTTTACATGGTGTTCGAGGCTGCATCGGCCTATCTTTAGAGATATTTGCTGGTCGTAAGTGGCATATTGGATGGCATAGGCTTGGAAATTTGGGTTATGGGCTCGACGAGGTTATCGTCGGGTGATCGAGTGGTGCGAAAGTATGTCTTGTTGCGCACTTATTTTTCCAAGGTTATCATGACCAATATTGCATTGTATGCGAAGGTTGTCTTCATTTCATGTTGGTGGATGTTAAGGCTGCAGAAAGGTAGGGGCTTCACTGCACAATCCTTGAAGAACATCGACACCATGACTCACTGGAAGAGAATCGAAACTTTGCCGGGAAGTTTATTGAAAATTGTGGACGAGAGGTCAACTTCTAACATCAGCTTCGACCACCACAGGGCTCCGTTTCTGACGCCGTTTCTTCCGGCACACTCCTTGCATAGCCTTCTTTTGGTACCAATTTGCCACGGTCTTGGATACCCTTCGAGCTGTTCGGACCAACGTCCAGAACTTGACTTCCTGAGCAGTTGTTCTCCCTCCGTAAAAGCATGATTTCAGGCCCATTTTTATACTCCCCTTTTTCCGGGCGTTCGGGGATGCTTCGACCACTGTTTAGAGGAAGTTGTTGAGCTTCGGTGGTAGGTTGCATGGCATAGGCTTGATATCTTGGGTTGCGTGCAAGACGGCTTCAACGACGAAGGATCGAGAGGCACGACAAGAATGCCTTGTTGGCCATGTATCAAGTCTCTCGTTGAGCTGCATTTGATGATCGTCTTGGTGTCATATGGCTAGCCGTTGGAGCTGTGAGAGAGTGTACGACTCCTTGGGTAGCTGTTGCGGATCACCGGAGAGGCTCCGTTGTGAGTCGCCGGCTTCCGAGAGCAAGCTTTTGGCGATGTTGATAAGCACCTTGTGTGGTAGCATGGTGGTGGTGCTGAAAATTCCAAAGGCTCCGTCGCTTGGTTGCTTTTTGCTTGATGCGAATGCACACTTCCTTGCATTGGTAGTTTTACTCTCTCTCTTCTTCTTTTTTCACTCAATCTCTTTTTTTCTTCTTTTTTTCTCTCTCTCTCTGTTTTTTCTGAATTTTCCACACCAATATATTTGTTGACATGGAACATCATGTTTCTGCGGGATGAACAATCGGCCACGAGGTGAACGAGAACGCTCTTGGCTTGGCATGGACAACACCGCCATCGTTGATGAGGCTACCGACTTGGCCGGTCATAGACATCACCGACTTGGCATCTTCGTCGATATAGTGGAGGCGTTCCAGGAGGCTGCTCTCGATCTCGGAGCTAGTTCAAGCTTGGTGCTCCTTAATTTGCGATGGTGATCGACTTGGCTTGGTAGCCATCGCCCTAAGCAGCACGTAGGCAACACCGCCATCAGGATGTTTCCTGATAAATATTCATCCTCTAAAAGGGCCCAATAATCATTTTTCATACTGTAGAAATCTGGGTAAATTTTAGACTTTTTCCAAGGGGTTAGTCCATGAAAAAAATCTTAAAAATCTCAAAAAATGAAAATAAAAAATTCTTTGCACTAGGCAACCTCTAATGCTATTCAGGTCATATGTCCACAAAACACCCACCCGAGATGTCCACACAATCCCGGATCTACAACAATTTGCCTTACAATAGGAGTTACAGACACATGCTCGGTATATTTGGCATGAAAGGAGTTGCGTTGGTCCGATCGAGTCATTCGAGCACTTGCTGGAAAGCTAAATTTAAGGGTTACGACTTTACTAAGGTTGTTTCTAGAAAAAAAAAATCTTTGTACCTAGGCTTGAAATTTGGGCAAATTTTAGAATTTATCCAATGAGGTTAATCCACGAAAAAAAATTAAAATTTCAAAAAATGAAAACTTGCAAAAACATTTCAAAGCTTTTACTGCTCCAGTAGTGGAAGGATAAACAGATACAGAGTATTGTTATTGTTATGGAAGATGTGAAATGAACATTCCACATTTAATTATATAAGGAATGTAAGCCTTGTGTGCTCGGCTTTGATTAGAGCATTATGCGCATGAACTTGTGACCCCCAAGTCATATATGACCCACCAGAATTTAATCATATTACACGTACATTGACGTTTATCATAAATGATCAAAGTGTGCATACGTTCTCGACAAATTGAGAATCGTGAGATCATGGTTAGTGATCAAATAGATGTATATGTTCATCATACTTCAGTGGTCTTGATTGTTTGACTTGCCAAATGCAGGAACTACTGGCTAAAATGTGACTGAGAAGTAGTAGAGTTGCCATGTGCTTGAATAAGCTCATTTTCGGCGTTACCTTTACCTTTCAAGAATCTGGAGTACCACCGTTGCGAGCTCTTCGGGTACCTTGTCCGATTGGGGTCGTCGAGATCCACATAGTACAGGCCAAAACTCGACTCGTAACCATCTAGCAGCTCAAACACATCCAGGAATGACCAGGTAAAGTACCCTATTGTATTTGATCCA
The DNA here is from genome assembly GCA_037127255.1 of Persicaria tinctoria. NCBI lineage: Eukaryota > Viridiplantae > Streptophyta > Magnoliopsida > Caryophyllales > Polygonaceae > Persicaria > Persicaria tinctoria. The sequence goes on from JBANSL010000015.1 coordinate 1,530,935, forward strand.
TTTCTGCAACATTTGAGTAAAAAAAAAAACATGTCAAGTAAGGCGTTTCGGAAGCATGCTGCAACATTTGTATAGGGCACCATACCTGACAGCGTCGAGCATGCTTCCGATGAAACCTTGCAAATACTCGACCCTTGATTCGTCTTCCAACATTCCATTACGAGGACTCTTCTGACCATTCTCATGAATATAGATAGGAGGGTTGCCATATGCGTCCTTGAAGTACTCCAACACTGCTCTAAGACCTCGCGGATAGATGGGAAACTGACAAAATGAATCAAGATCATCAAACCGATCAGCGACACAACAGTACAAGCACACGAAAGATAACACAAGCTTACCCCTTCCGGAGACACAATCGGAAAATCAGCTGCAATAAGCCATAGATGCAATCAACAAACTACCATAGTAGTTGCTAAAAAGGAGTTCATAAGAGGTATACAACTAACATACAAATCAATTGCACAGCCATGTCTCCAGTGAAGTCCCTTTGCTCGGACATAAGGCTGTTTGGATCATCCTTAGCCCGCACTGTAGAGTAATGGTTTATACCGACGAAATCTATCGCTCCTTTCACTAGCTTGGATTCGTCTTCAGTGAAAGCAGGAAGGCGTTTACCCACGTTTTTCTTCATTATTTCAGGATAGTCTCCGCGCAACAAGGGCTCCAAAAACCTGACAGTATCCAAGGTTTCAAGATGGTGAAAAGATCTGATATAGATCATCGAGTTCTTGGTACTTACCATCCGAGAAAGAACTCGTAGGCTCTCTTCACTGCAAGCAAATCGTTTGTTCCATTTGTTTCAGGTTCGAAGTTAAAAGCGAAGAGGTTCAATCCTACGAATCCATGTTGCTTGGCCTGGTATCGTTTCTTGTAAAGCGTCGCAATTGAGGCATGTGCAAGGAGAGCATTATGGCCGGCAATGTATGGTTCAACTGTGGAGTCTCCTGCGCGGCAAGAGACGAACCCAAAAGGAGGAGAACAACGCGCTGGAGGAGTCAAGCCGTTGTCATAACCACCTTGGATGAATATGTTAACTTCGTTAATCGTCGTCCAATGTGAAACCCTGTCGCCAAACTCTCTAAAGCACACGTTTGCAAATGCCGTGAAGTCCTCTCTGTAAAATCGTCTTTTATGCATAAGAGTGACGGCTGTAGAAGGATTTAAGGGCGACGAAAGAAGCAACATACATAATCTTTCGGCTAAGAAACCCTCCATACTCGTCTTCGAGTGCCTGTGGTACGTCTACATGTAGCAATGTCACATGTGGTTGAATTCCTACATATGCAATCAAGATCAACAAAAGATGCATAAGAAATCCTAAAAAGCTCCTTCTTGGAGAAAACGAGTTGTATTACCGTTGCTTAGAAGCTCGTTGATGACGTTGTTGTAGTATGCTAAGCCCTTCGGGTTAACCGGACCTCTTCCATCTAACAAAAAGCGACAAACGTTAAAACTCTTTGCGGATTGACAGTTGTATAATCTTAAAGCCCCGTTTAGTATCCATATTTCGATATCAAATATCGGAGTTGAGACAACAGATCATGTGTACACAACTATTAGCCTATTATAATGTATAATGTTAACAAATCTGGGTCGTTGAATTAGGAAGAGCAACGGGTGAGATTGAAAGGAACTTCTGATTATTCGTTGGTATTAAGAGATTATTCGTTAGAATGAAATTATTCGGTGTTATTGGGTGATTATTCATTAAAATAAAATTTACAGACATATAATTTACTTAATTACATACGAATATTTATGTGAAAAAAGACAAATAATCATAAACAAATAGATGAATAATTTCTACGAACATCTGGTCAACCCCTGAAGTTGATATTACGATATTTTAGTGTTTGATATAACCTGATATCGATATATCACTCGATATCTAATATCAATACCAAGGCCGGCCATGGGCCCATCACTAAAAAGGAATGATTACTTGGAATAAGTCTAGGCCATGAAATGGAGAATCTGTAGGCATCTAATCCTGTATCAACCATCAGCTGAACATCTTCCTGCATATGTTATTAAACACCAAAAAAAAAAAAGTTAGATAAAGTATCTTATTTTATGGTAGAAATCGCATTGATGAAGACCTTGTATTTGTGATACCCATCACATGCTACATCCCCATTGCCCAAATGCCAATTCTCTGTAAAAAATTGCATACAAGATCAAATCAGAGTAATATAACAAATTAAATCCAAAAACTAATTAATTGAAATGGAGAGCAAAAGAGGAATGAATGAATTAACCATCATGAACAAAAGTATCAAAGATGCTAGGTGTTCTTCCTTCCTCATTTGCTGCTCCCTCCACCTTCAAAGATCATATCAACACTTAATTGGTCCTCCGAATTCCAATTAAATATAGACATAGCTCCATCTCCATTCTTCAATAGAAGCAAAAGGATGCAAGTACCTGATAGGCGGAAGTACCCGACCCGAAAACGAAACCGGGTGGGAAATCGTGGCGGGTGTAGTCAGTGGTGGCGCCATACCCGGTTTCTATTTCAATCCATAGAAGCAAAAATACAAGGAATAAACCAGCAATCCCCTTGAACTCCATTAACATGGTTTTTTTTTAAAAAAATAAAAAATCTTTGCCTTTTCCTTGTTATTGTTAATGGGTGCTGTGGAAATAAGGAGAGAATGACTTTTTATTTGTTGCCACAAGGCCACCCATTTATTGCATAAAGGCCAAAGATGTGATGAGGAAAGAGTCCAAACTGTGTGTTTATTTTCTTTGAAAATGATAGTACTACGTACTGTATTAGGTAGTTGCTCAAATTCTGAAAGGGTACTGCAAACTACTTTAGCACCCCTATATTTCAAATTAAAAGTCACTTTTCTGTTCGACACGTATGTTTAGATGATAAATTTTTTTTATAAAATATTAGTATTTTTTTAATGAATTTGTCTTTATAAGATCATATTTATTACTAGCAAGAATAAAATTGTTAAAAAATTGATTAAAAACTAATATTTTATAGTGTTTTGCCTTCTTAAAAAACGTGTACAAAATGACAAAAGACGTTTATTTTGGAACGGAGTGAGTATTTTTTTTAAAATAATTAATTTATATAGTTTTTATTATTCTAAATGAACAGACATCTTTCCATCGAAAGACCATCCACAATGGTTTTGTGCAAAATGTACACATTTGCACATGATGTGTAAAAATACATATCACTTATTAACAATTTGTTTCATTGGTGAAATGTGCATTTTTTACACACCATTGAAATGCAATTCATTTAAAACAAAAGGTAAAATAAAATCATAAAAAAAAATAAACCAATGAAATTGTCTTACTTTTTGTAAAAGTTTTTTCACACACTCAAAACAACCAATAAAACTAAAAAAATACACATTTACACAATTGCACACCACCGTATAATTCTAAAACTATAATGTCTTCAAAAAAAAATAAGCATAAGGAAAAGAATTAGAACTGGCCAAAAAGGTGAAGATAAATAAAAAGGGAAAATGACATGGGAAAATTCTATTATCGTTCTTGAAAATGAATGGACGGGTGAAATCATTTTATTATCCACAAGAAACTTAGATTTATGGACACTATGTAACACTTGAATAAATTAAAAGAGAGAGAAAATGGAATTTAAGCAGTTTTCACCTTACACGGAAGATGCATGTGGAAAATTTTTAAAGGTTTGGGATTAAATGGACCAAAGGTGAGTGAGTCGCCTTCAATCTCAATTTGGGAGATGGCTAGTTCCGTGAATCTTTTGATTCCTTTGAGGAGGGCGAGTGCTTTGATTTTAATGGGTGGTTGAATTCTAAGTAAGAATTTAATTAATGAAAATTAAAATTCTTACTCCCTCCGATCCAAAATATAAGTCGTTTGACTTTTCAACACGTATTTCAAGAAACCCAAAACTATATAAAATATCAACTTTTTTAAAATTATTTTTTTACAACTTAATATTTGTTGTAATAAGTATTGAATTGTAAAAAATAATAAAAAAAAAGTTAATATATTATATAGTTTTTAGCTCCTTAAAATACGTGTTAAAAAGTCAAACGACTTACATTTTGGATCGGAGGTAGTATGATTTAAGAAAACATATTTATTTTGTTTGATTAAATACTCCCTCCGTTAAAAAAATATAAATCCTTTTAGACTTAGATTTTTATTTGAAAATATAAGTTCTTTTAGGTTTTCTATGTATTGAGATTTGAGAATTGTTACTTTTTAACTTTTTACTCAAATTTTATTGGTTGATGAGGGTTGTGTATAATTAATGAGGGATTTAAATGAAATAAGTTTATGATTTTCTTAATTTGTATGCAAATGTCTAAAATGACTTATATTTTTTAACGGAAGTAGTATAAACTTTCATAGGAATTTGTGTTAAATTATTTTGTAACTCTTAATAATAAAAAATTATTTATTTAACTTATGGACAAATAAATAATTTGTTATTTAAAGAGATAAAGAACGTATTTTTTTGAATTGAAATTACCAAAAAAAAAAAAAAGAGATAAAGAACGTATTTTTTTGAAATATTTAAAAAGATGAAATTCAATTTACCCACTCACACATGATAATTTCAATTCTTTCATTTTAAAGGACGGGGTTTAATTTCAACTAGTACTTTTCCCGTACCTTGTACGGGAGAGAATTTTTATTGAAATTTACCGCTTTATTTCTCCCTCATACCATGAATATATTTCATCAAGTAAGTCAGTCGGGCATGTGATCCGCATATCTGAACCTGTTACCATCCAATGTTGTCACTCGGTAGTGGATCATTTGTTTGTCTAGTGTAAGGCCCGGGCCTTAGGCATGGGTATTTCGTCAAAATTAATAATATTTGGGTTTTTTTTTCAGTATATTTTTTTAAAATTTAAAACTATATAAAATATTAATTATATATATTTTATTTATTAATTTCCTAATCATTAATAATATATGCGAAATTATTTAAAAAATTAATAACCCATGTAATTTTTAGCTTTTATTAATAACATGTAAAACTGTAAAAATTAAATATTTTAGATCAACTCTGAAATATTGTAATGACGCTTAACGTATGAGAAAAAGCTATTTAATTAACCAACTAATAAATTGATCTCAATCGTACATCATTCCAAAGTTGACATCCAAATTTCATTTCCTTTGTTCAAAGAGGAGACATGAGAGATGACGCTAGAGATGCATCGCGAAAGTCCGTTTACCTTGAACCTGTGAAGGAAGGTTGATGTCGACGCTGTAAGAGAGGGGTGCCGCTTGATGGAGGACAAACCTGAAAACATGGTATGTATCGATGTGGAGAGCACATCGACTGATCCTCCGATCCCTCTATGCCTACTGTCTTGATTGCCTCCACCACTTCACATGTGACCTTACGGTACTATTCAACTCGGCTTTATGATTATTCTTTGCCTTAATTTGCAAATTCCTGAAAGTTGATTGCCAACATATATCTTCTCGCATAAATAATAGATTATCAATATGAAGTCTTGCTCCCAAAAATGCGATCAATCTAAAGACTTGCCTCCCAGTTTTCATTTGTGGTATACAGTACAAGGCCTCATATAATCATTTTGTAATAGAAGCCATGAGAGATGTCCTAGAAAAAAATGTAAGAAGCATAATTTTAATCATATGAAATAATTTAATACATTTGGTGAAAAACCAACTGATTATGATGATATGTCTATCTTTTAGGTATTCTTCCAAAAAGTTCACAATCACATACATACATGCAGTTTACAAAAACATGCCCATTAGTACCAACTACCAAGAGATCTATTTCATACATGAGAGAAACGGGTGGGATGGGATGATATTGAATTACCAAGTTGCCCCTCCATGACTACATGCACCTCCTCGAGATCTTTTTTAAGTAGAAGATTGACGGTACGAATTTCCCCGAACATGGTTCGGGTTTTTTTTAATAATATTTTTTACCGAATATGACATACCGCACAAGTACTCGATGCATGTTAATTTTCTACTAACATACCATTTTGCCCATTCTCTTTAACATGTCGTTTTGTTAAATCTTCTTGTTATGACGAAGTCTTTTATCAAGACGATCGATTTTACGAATCTGACAAAGAATAGTATATCGGTTGCTTTCACACTTCTTCTAACATCCGCTCTACTTCAAATAAGAGAATAAAAGTCTTGCAATTTTCTCCCAAATAAAACCGAGTTTGGATCCTCTGTAATGTTTTATGTGTTACACACCATTTTACACTTCTTAAATTGGTATAAATTATTAACAATTTGAGAAAAAGATATTCTATATTTAAATGTATAAACCCTAAAGAGCTAAAGCCTTAAAATGATATTTAGTATCCTATATTTAAACGCATAAACCCTAAGATACCAAAATATATTAAAAAAATGTTACATAACTCAAATTAGTGTAGATTATACATCGATTTCAATATGTCAAAATTTAAAAATTAACTTTAAATCAAATTCCAAATTTGAAATATTAAGTACTTTTTTTGAGGCATTAATTCATCGAACACCGAGAACACCATATGAAAAATTGCAACTTTATAAACTTCGATTTCACTTAACTAACTCCAATATCTCATGATGAAATTTGATCAACAATTGATAACCTTTAGTTTCAAAAATTTTACAAAAGAAAAAGTAAACAATTTATACATAGCAATTTAAATATGTTACCAAATAAATGTTCCAACGACGAAATCTTTAATAAAGATGATGAATAGTAAAGATAAATTAATCAATGTTGAAGTAAGAGATGAGAACGTTTAGAAAAGTAGCAAATTTATTGAAGATTGACCACGTGCAATCTTCGGATAGATTGTGAAGGAAAAAATTGGTTGGGGGATTGGATGATTGTAAGGTTTAGGCAACACGCTTGGTGAAGCCAGTTGAAGTTAAAATCCTTATACGAAGAATTATGGCAAAGCCTCTTACATATAAGGGAAAAATGATTTTATTATTATTTTTTAAATCCTATTGTATTTCATGATTAACTTTTAATTTCATTGTCACGTTTTTTTTCTTCATGGCTAGCCTATGGAATGGATTGAACAATATCAATGTTGTGTGTTATGATTCGTTTTAAGACCATGTTTAGTTTCACCGAAGCCCAATTACATTACCACCTTCAAATGACTATTTTTATTTCTTTCTTCACGGGCATTTTGTATTTCATGACACCCTTGTGAAATTATCTGCAAAACTTTTTGAAGTGTGTTATTAATTTAATTACGGTCATGATTATTTTCATAATATGGATGTAAATACCAATAAAATTGAAAAATTCAAGGAAAGTAGATTGAACCATGAATGTTGAAACCATATAACTTCAACCACAACTAACTAAATAGAAATCCATATAAAAAATTGTAATTATCAAGATAAAAATCCAAACAACGACTGAATGTACAAACTATATATAAAACTTCAAATCAAAAATAAAATTGAGCTAAAATACTAAAAGAGACCATACAGATTTGCACCATGATGACTAAATGTACATAAAACTCGATTGCCTCCTAATTTTATTTGACGAAGTGTGGGACTATTTTGCAATGATTACCGTACGTGTTACATTTTCTTATTCAAACAAATCCTCAAACTTCATCTTTGTACTTCTTTTCATATGACCATTATAGAGGCAAGTTATTCCAAGGGGTAACCGGAGTCCGGAAGACTTTTTTTTCCAAACCAACTGGGAATGCTCCCTTAATGTTAGTCTTAAGCTCTCTAACTGCATCTTTTTACATCTTTTCATATGCAACCCATTTGGTATCCCATTCAGCTTCAAGAGCAGTTCCTTCAAGGGTGTGGCGGCTCTAATGCCTAGCAAAAGGAATCATGGAATACCAAGTATAATTCAACATTTGAGAAACAATAACTCAATAAAAGATATGTTGATGGTAAAATTGCTTCTAGTTTAATATATTCAAGCACCTGGAAGGGCTTAAGTGCCCATGCAATTTATTACTCCATGTTTGATCGTAACTGGCTCAATTAGTAGCATAAGCTATCAAGGTTGATGGTACTAATCGAAGCCAGTTATCTCTATCAACCTTGATAGCTTCGATTAGAGATATAACCTGATAATGTTGCCGAAAAATCATTGATCGGAGAAACTATAATATGTACTTAAAGGGTTGATTATGAATCCAAAAGTAGCATATTCCAACCAATCAATTAAAAATAAAATAAAAATCAAAAGGATGGGCATAAAGAAAGAACCTTTCTCATATCGTTTGACAATCATTCATAAGAATACAACGTCCATTTGACATATTCTAGTATCAACAGAGCTTCATATAATAACAATTTCACAAAATAGAAAATGAATAAAAAATTGTTTATGATGAATCCTAACTATGTACACCACACAACAATGGTACAACCAATGTATATATGTACTCATGAGATAAAACATTCAAATAAAAAAACCATCAGTCCTTAAAGAATGTATACAAAGAGATCATAAGATAAATTTGTGTAGAAGTCCAAATAAATTTGAATTTCACCACACAAAACGACACAAATAAAACTAAAATATAGGCACATTAATTGACTCATATAAGAGTGATTGATGCAATTTATCAAGCAAATTGTAAGCAAATGCCATTGCTGAGCAAATCATAAACCGGGAAATCATATTTAGTTATGATGTAGAGTTGTGCGCAATACACACGAATTCAACGATACAAACCTCATCATCACCAACATCCATTTATTGAGAGCTATCGACGTTGATATTCATCGTGATCTCGAATGTGGCCTCTGGACCACCCGAGGATGACAAACCTTCGTCATTTCTCTTGGATTAGAAGACCTCCTTTTTGTTCTTCTGAACTCAAGTCATGCTCTACATGGGAAAACCTGTCTTTTTGAAATTTAACCAAATGAAAAAAAAAGTAAAGTTAAATTGACATGTTTGGTACAATTTTTATGTTTAATTGGTACAATATCTATTTTACAATTTACTTAAATTTAGAAGTTCAGTGTAATCATATACCATTTAAGACCTAAGTGCACGGGATCTCATCTCTCCGAATATTGTTTCTCAAAGCACATATCTCATAGATACTTTGGAACACACAAGTATTCTTCTGTCTCCATACTCGCGTATTGCAACCAATCATTAATGTACCCTAAAATCATCCACATGAAATCAATTCAACCCCAATTGGCAATAAATCTTGTAAATTATAGAGAATATAATATACCTTTGGTGCAACATGTTTCTTATAATCTCACAAGTCATGATAAAAACTTGAGCATCCTTATTTATACAAGAATCTCTAACCAAAAGTCCAACGTTGTTATCACCAAATGTATCCCTAAAAGAGCATATTCACCTCATGAGCACAAGGCCATCATGAAATATGGTTCACAATGTTTACTCTAAAATTCACATAAGCAGCGACTTGCCAATCTTACCAAATTCTACAGGAAAATATAAAGCATCTACAATACCAAAATTCATGAAATTTCTAATTCCAAAGTGCCTTAAGTGGTGTGGTATAAAACAAACATTACTTCTAGCTAGAAATTGTCGCGGCGGCCATAGCCTTTGCAATCAAGGTCTGCTCCTTGAAGGCATGAATGACCAAAAAAAAAACCTCCCTGAGTACCTAAAAGGTGAATGACAACTAAGTTAGTGACATCAATATATAATTTTAGTAAAAATGATATAAAAAAAAGTGGGGATAATACGTTCTATTTTATATTCTCTTGGAAATACTTGGTTTATTCATGCAATCTTTGAATTTGAATTGCATTTAAAAAAAATATGGGTAAGACCGGTAGTAAGGTTGTTACCATTGTCGATGTTGAAAATAATAAATATCATGAGAAAATCACACCAAAATGAAATTTCCCCCAAAATAGCAACATTAAAAAAACAAAATTACATGGATATATATGATGAATCATTTTAAGGCAACATTTTAGAAGGATAATGGGTGGATATTAATAATACACCCATGTTGTGTTTCACTGGGAGCCTGTGAAATCGACTGATCAACTTAGAAACTTCAAACTTATATTCATATGATACTTGCATATGATCAGCTCAAATTGCATATGATACATGATTTCTATTTTCATTCAACTTAGAAACTTATATTCATATAATATTTGCACATAAAAAAGTGAAGTCTTCCCAATCAGATTGTCACATTGTGCTATGTAAATTGAAATTTTGTGGTAGGTTTAGCATTTGAAGGTTCAAGCTCCTAAATCAAACAAAAAATACCAATTTATTGATATTACTAAACTTATTACACCATTCTGTTTCGGCAAAATGAACACAACCAATGTCAAAAATAAAGAATCGATCAAGTGTCACACTAACTCTGAACAACGAAAGCAGCTCAACCAACTCATAAATTAGTTCAGTTTACATCAAAAATCAGAACAAAGACATCCCAATAACATTTTGTCCTAATTTCATAATCAACGTTGAGATTTTAAAGCACCTCTCATTTGCAAAATGCAAAACTTTCATTCATAAAAGAGGAAATCAAAGTTGAGATTTTAGAACAACTTCACTTCTTTGCCATTTCGGCTACAAAATTGGCATATAACAACCCTTTCTTCTCTTGACAAAACCAATAAGAAACCTATAGAAGGTTACATCTTAGTGAGTGAGGCAACCATCACATAAGTGTAATATTCACAGAGGTCAAGCAACGCAACCCTAAAAATCATCACATATTTCTGTATAAACTTACACTTGGTCATCTTAGTGAGTGCAACAATTTTGACCATAGTTATGATATAAAAGTCATCACACAATTCTATCTCCCTTTGCTAATCCATAAACTCAAATGAATCAACACAAAATTCAAAACGGGATTATGAAATCACAATAACAAATCACAATCACATTCACATGAGCTACCAGCAATCACATATCAAAACATCATCAAATAAGCATTTCATCGAACACCTTGTGTGCAATACATTAACCCAAAATTCTCTAACTTAATCAACCTAGTATATAGATCCAATTGGTAAGCAAAGGGCGAATAGAGAGTGTTTTACCTCGATTTGACGTATCCCGCCTTCAATTGCAATCGATTGCCACCTCTAGCCACCAATTCAGCCGTCCCGACTGATCACCACATCAAACACAAACCAACAAACAAATCAGATCAAAAGCATTCTAATAATATGCAATTTGTAAAGCTAATCAAGAAAAATTCAGCAATTGATTAAGGGTAGGGGAGAGCAATTGAAGAAGGGCAGCGCGAGAGCATCATCGCCAACCGCTGGAATGTACCACACACACCCATATCCGGTTCTTCGCACCACCAAAGTCGGTGTTTGGGCTTCGCTTGGCTCCTCCAAATTCGTCGTCGGTAGCGAGATGCGAGTAAGAGATTCCATGGGAGAGCTTCATATTTGGCGTCGAGAGCGGTGAGAACAATGGAAGGATTTCAGAGAGAAACAGAGCGTTTATTAAGAGAGTAAAGGCACTGACCAAAAAATAATACTCCGTAATTAAGAGAGTAAAGAGGAGACTAAAGAAATTACCTTTGATGAAGAAAGTGCATTTGAGGAAGAACGATTTGAGGAATTGAGGAAGAACGATTATAGAATCCATGGTTACTTCAATTTCAGAAAGGGGATTTGAGAAGTTGAAAAGATCTTGTGTTGAGAAAGTGATTTCTTATGTAACCCTAACAATAGCATCCATGAGAGAGGGGAGAGGATATGAGCAGTTGAAAGAACGTGGTGAAGAAAATAGTTTCTTAGGCTGCTCAGTTGATGGGGAGAATGTGGGTTTGGAGAAAAGGGAAAGGCAATTTCTTATTTTTGTGAAAAGGTGGACACGTGGCACAAATTTTTACAAAGAAGTTGCTTCTAAAATAATAAGTATAAGGGGTGGATACATGTGTTTTTAATGAAATCCAAACAAGCACTACAGAATTTGCACATTTTCATAGTTTTAACTTTTCACCTGACGTTTTCGATTTATCAATTTGAAGAATTATTGTTCTATTTTATGATCATTTTTTTTTACTTTTTTTTTATTGGGTAAAAAATTCGGATGTGAATAATCGCTATCCGATAGCATCCTTGCGGATGAGGTCAGCAAGACCTGGATCGGTATATAGGGAAGGGTTAGCGGCAACATGAGTAAGGTGTGCAACCTTATCCGCTACGCATTTACCATTACGAAAAATGTGAGAAAACGAGACTTCATTGAACCCTGTAAGAAGTGAACAAATGTCTGACATTAGTAGTTCGATTTCCCATGGACATTTGACACTATTCTTGAGATAGTTGTTGATTATGAGGGAGTCCCCTTCAATAATAATTTTGTTAATGTGTAATTCTATTGCTTTCAGTATTCCTGCTCTAAGAGCCAGAGCCTCGGCCATCAGAGGTGTTTGGTTCCCAATTAGACTGCATCCCATTGCCTCTGATAGTCCTTTATCATTTCTGATTACCTATCCTATTGATCCTTGTCGATGAGAAGGGGCGGACCCATCGAAATTCAATTTCATTTTCCTACTAGGCGGTTTCTTCAATTTGTCATTCTTTCTGTGCCTTGTCGTTTTCTTCTGTGGGTTTTTGTAACTATTGAGTTCACTGTCGTTGTTACGTACTGTTAAATTTTTCCGCTTTACTCCATGCTTTCCTACCTGTTTCAACCTTTCTTAAGAATCCATCAATATTGGGTAGTTTCTCATGTTGGAAGATCCACTGATTTCGGATTAACCAGATAGTCCACAAGTGGAAAGCCATCGCTTATTTTTCCTGGGAATTTAATTGCCCTACGATGGTTGCTAATATTGGCCCAATTTTCCTAGATTTCTTAATACAGTCGCTAATAGTAATTTTGACATTAACCGAGAGGCTGGAGAAGAATAAAGAGTATTTACACTCAAAAAATAGGTGAGTAGCATCTTCTTCATGGTGATTACAGATTGCACGGTATGGAGGGACCGCTAACCCCTTTTTTGACAAACGAGCCGCCGTTGGTAGTCCGTCCTGACAAACTTTCCAAAGGAAGTTTTTTATTTTGGGAGGGGTATTAATTTTCCAGATCCACGTATTCTCATCATCTTTCTGGTCCATATGTTTTGTGTTAAATTTATATGCACTAGAGGTTGTAAACCATCCGTTTTTATCCGGCCACCAGTACATTCTGTCTTGTATGTTATTCTTAGGTAAGGGTATGTCAGCTATTTGCTTAGCTGTATTAGTAGGCAAGACTAGTTTAAGTTTATCTAAACTCCATTCTCCATTAATAATGTATTGATCAACTGTTTCTTCTACATTGTTCCTTCCTGGTACTGTACACTGTCTTCGTATGTCATTAACTGGAGCCCATTTGTCTTTCCAGAACTTTATAGATTTTCCATCCCCTACTGCCCAGGCTAGACCGTTCTTAAAAGGCTTAATTAATTTCATTAGTTGAGTCCATCGCCAAGAGGCGTTTCCTCTCTTATCAAATTCTAGTAAATTAGTTGATTTTAGGTACTTATATCTAATAATTTTGACCCAACTATTATCAGGTTCTGCAATGATTTTCCACAGAAGCTTCATTTGAAGCGCTTCATTCATGTCCTTGGATTTTCTAAGCCCCATGCCACCTTTCGATTTGGCTCTACAGACTTTATCCCAGCTTATTAGGGGTTTGTGTTGAAGGTCTTTGTTCCAGAAGAAAGTTCTGTTTATCTTGTCTAGGTTTGAGAGTATCGAGACTGAGAGCATGAAGCTTTGCATGGAATATAGAGGTTTAGAGGCTAGATTTGAACTGATTAAAACTGATCTACCATGTTGAGATAGTGCATCAGCTTTCCACTTACTCAGCTGGTTTGTTGTTTTGCCAATGATTTCCTCAAACGTAGCTTTATTAACTCCTCCATTCACAAAAAGACATCCCAAATATTTATCTAGTTTAATTTGTCTGGAGATGTTTAGGCAACCCTCCAACACAGGTATCCTAGTATCTGGAATACTAGGAGAACCTTGGAAAGCCGATTTATGGTAGTTGACCTTTTGTCCCGAAATTTGACAGTACTCATCAATAATAGTCTTTACTTTGCCGCATGCTGTTAAATTTCCTTTAGAGAAAATAATAATGTCATCAGCGAATGCTAGAAAGGGGATTTTAGGACCAGAGTGGCCAAACTTGAATCTAATGCCAGACTGATCCAAGTTGGAGTACCAACTTAGCTTTCGAGCTAACACTTCCGCACCTAGAATAAACAAAAACGGGGAGAGAGGATCTCCTTACCTAATGCCTCTTGTCGGTCTGAACAGTTCTGTCGGGCCATTATTGACTAAAACGGAGAAAGACACCTTTGTTATGCATTCCGTGATTAGATCAATAAATTTTTTATCGAAGCCAAATTTCTTCAATACCGATTCTGTGAAATGCCAATCTACCCTCTCATATGCTTTTTCCATATCTAACTTGATAGCTAGCCAACCTTCCGAGCCCTTGCGAGTTTTGAAAGTGTGAAAAATCTCATGGGCTATGAGGATATTATCTTGAATAACTCTATCCGAAACAAAGGCCCCTTGAGACAGATGTATAAGCTTTCCTATGACCTTTTTTAGCCGCTCCGTCAGAATCTTAGATATTATCTTATATACTGTTGAGCATAGGCTAATGGGTATGTAGTCCTTAGTTTTCGCTGGGTTATCACATTTTGGAAGTAGGGTGATAAAGGTGTGGTTTACTTGTCGGAGCAATTTCCCCGTATGAAAGAAAGACTTAGTGGCTTTAATAACGTTGCCCCCAATGATGTCCCAGTAAGTTTTATAGAATTCAGCCGTCATCTCATCGGGGCCAGGGGATTTATTGGCTCCTAAAGACCAAACTACTTCCTTTATTTCACCATTAGATGGTTGGTTGCACAGGAACTTATTCTCATCCTCAGAAACAGATGGAGAAATAAGCTCGAGGTAGTTATTTAAGAGATTTGTATTGACTGGCTCTTTCGTGAATCTTTTGACAAAATCCTTTCTAATTTCTGATCGAATGTTGTGTTCTCCACAAATTATGGTTCCTGATTCGGAAGAAATATTCCTTATAAATTTTTTATTTCTTCTGCCAGAAGCTACACGATGGAAGTAGGTTGTGTTAGAATCAGCTAACTTGAGATGTTTGGATTTGGCTCTTTGACACCAATATTCCCTTTGGAACTGGAGTAGTTTCTTCTTTTTGGAAATTAATTGTTTTTCTTTTGCCACATTCCTAAAACTGCTAATACTTTGCATCTTGACAAGCTCTCTCTCCACTTCCTGTACCATTGTTCCCCTATGCTCATTTCGCCATACTTGTTTAACAATATTTCGAAAATCCTTTCTCTGAAGCCACGTATTTTCAAATTTGAAAGGAGGTGGTCTAAAATATTATTCCGTGTTTAGACTTGAAGAAATTGGACAGTGATCGGAGGATGAAAAGGCACCATTTACAGCTAAGAGATCATGGAATTTCTCAAGAAACACGTGTTGCACGAGGACCCAATCAAGTTTCTCAAGGATGTTATCTTCCCCCTCTACCTTCTTCCTCCAAGTAAATTTGTTACCTGAGTACGGGATTTCCGAAAGTGAGCATGTGTTCTTGAATTGAGATAATCTCGAGAATCTATTATAACTAGTTGTTGCTCCACCCTCCTTTTCATCACTACAACAAATTTCGTTCATATCCCCCATAACCAAGCATGGAAGGTGCTCGACGCTTATAATTGTTGTGAGACTAATCCAGAAAGCTTTTTTATCCACCGCATGAGGTGGGGCATATACGAAAAAAATGACACCCATGAAGTTCTTATCTATACATGAATATTTTACTCTAATAACTCTTGGCATTATTATTTCCACCTCGATTGATTCGTTTAGCAAGTGAGACTCATTCTAGAGTAGACCAATACCACCCGATCTGCCATTTCCCATTGACCATATTGATTTATTAAAACCACTCGTTTGCCAAACCTTGTCCAATGGTATTTTGTCAGTTCGAATTTCCGCTATGGCCATTATTGATATGTGTTCATTTATTCGTAATGCTTTGAGATATGTCCATAGATTAGGTCTCCCTAATCCCCTAATGTTCCAGAAGCAGATTTTCATAATAACCGTTTAGAGGCTGTCAGAATTCTGGGGTATTCAAAGCCTGACAGCAGCCATTGTTTCTTGAAGAGAGCTTCCACTAGAATAGCTCTTCTCAAAATTAGAGACCAGCTTTTCTTATTATATAACTCGCCATGCGATCCTTGGTTCACGTATTTACTTCCTCTACAATTACACCCAAAAACGCTACCTCGATGTGGTCTTATGATAGCTTTACTCTGCCAATTCTTATTCACCCGAAACCTACAATCTGTCTTAGATAGTTTGGACTGCCCATTTAAGGGGCCGAGTTTGCGCAATCTACCGGTAGCCTTTAACTCAAACATCTGATCCATTATAAGCCGTTCATAATAATTGCAACTACCTGTCTTCCGAGTTTGTCTGACCTTACCAGAAAAAGCCCTACCATTCCTCTTACTTGGTACACCTATCACATACCAATCAATCACCAAATTATACCAAGGCTGTTCAAAGACATAAACATCATCGTTTAACCAGGCATTGTTACGAAGAAATCTAATCCCCAATATGAAACCCGACTCATCAAGCTTTCTGTATTTGTTGAAAAAAACCGCCCTTATACCCTTATTTGTTAGTAGTAAATGTAGTAGACCATTTGATGTACGAGTGGGAGCATTCATAAGTGACTTTGAAACCATAGACAGAAGGTTGTGATCCATGGGTTGCATATTAGAAATATTCAAAATCAGCAAAACTAACTTACAGTGGTCAGTAGCCCATTTGATTGTGCTTAAAGACCTTGCTCTTCTACATTCTACTTCTTGTTCCCATTTATCATATTGACAGATGCACCAACAGTTGAGCTGCTAACAGTAGGTGATCAGCTGCACAAGCCCATCCACTTTTAGATCCTTCTTATCAGCAATCCAAAACTCGATACATGGAGAAAGGAAAGCAAGGTCATAGCTGCTACCCTTCCACATGTACTGCCAACCCAGAAGGTCCATAGTGACAATGCAATATGAAATTAGAAACCAAATCATTATAGGGTTATATCTAAAATTTATTTTAAAGCTTATTATACTCCAATAAACAATAAGATTCCACTTAAGCGGAAGTAGTAGATGCATAACATAGTTCCATACATTTCTAATAGTCCAAAGCCAATTACATCGGGATAAAATGACCACATCAGAGCAAGCCCAATAAAACCAGTTGTTGGCAATCGGTATTAGTTGAAATCCATCATTCAATAATTTCCACACATACCTTATTCTCTTTCGCACTTCCTTAGCTTCCATGGGCTTGCCAATGATTGTTGCAAAGAGGGAGGATTGATGGAGCGTCGAGATATTCACCTGGACTTTCTCTTGCAAGGCGATGAGCTTCTCCCACTGGATTATTAGCCTCATAAATTTCTTCACCATTAATGCCTTTCGGCTCTCCTCCTGGGCATCAATGGACACCCTGTCGTCTTTCAAGAGATTTAAGCCCTCCGGCTTCCCCTTTCGGGTGTTAGTCTTTTCAGGGGCGGGATCTTCCGCACCAAGGGTTTCTTTCCCTTGTCCACTCCCGCAGTTGCCATCAACAAGACACAAAAAGAGAGATTCAGATTATAGTAGAGGAGATTGAGAGTAGAATGAGAAGGGTGCAAGTTTCCCAGCACCAATTCCCCGGCTTTCTATAGGGAAAAGTTTGTGAAGAAAGAGGGGAGGAGAGAATAGAGAGATTACAAACCCTTCCGAAGAGAAGAAGCGTGCCCCAGCAGATCAAGATCTTGCAGACACCCCCTCCAGAAGCAGAAGAGCGAAGAAGAGGGCCAATTGGAATCGCCCACACCGTCAATTTTCTGGGCTCCGTACAGAGATTGGATTTGGCCACCGCGGGGGGGGGGGGGGGGGGGGGGGGGGGGGGGCGGACGACAAGACCAGAGTCGAGAAATTCATCCCTTCAGAACGCCCATATCGCTCCCACGATGAACAAATGGGAGAAGATTAAGCCATCGCTTAACCTCGTACGCAATCTCAGATTTAGGGATTGCTAGCTTCATCAATCAAGGAGAAATTGCCAACACAGTGCCAATCAAGGCTTAGGTTGTTAGAAAATTGGGGGTTTATAGGCCAATCATCAGAATTTAGTATGAGGAAGAGGATGTTGGCAATAATTTCTGCCATAACCATGTACGATCGAGAGTTCTTCATCGAAGGATTTGGGACAAAACTAGAAGGGGAAACACAAGGATGGCAACACGGGAAGGGCAACTAGGGAAACGCAAAGCGCGTGAGGAGCGTTCTTTTTAGGCCGGAAGGGTTTTCTTTAGGTCACTTTTTTTTTTTACATTTTGTCCCATAAAAAGTCACAATAATAGTAAAAAATTATAATAATAAATTAAAAAAGTTACTAAATTTGAACCATCCGATCTAACCGATTGACAAGTATATTTCTTATTCCTTATATTGGGAAAGATTCCCTAAACAAAATAACAGCCTTAGGAATCTTTTTTTTTATTTAAAAGCTAAGCTAATTAAAATTTTAAAAACATTTTTAAATTAATGTTATTATCATATGTCCTAATGACATAGGAATATAGGATAAGACCCTATATTGAGAAAGATTCCCTAAAAAATAAACGTGTTGGCTAAATACACCTCAAATCATGCACGTCCTTAAGGACGTGCATGGTTAAAAGGGGTTAATACCCTTTTTTTTTGGTGTTGCTAGATACACCACAAATCACAAGGTTAAAATTGCACGTCCTTAAGGACGTGCAAGCCTTGTGTCTAATTAATATTTTTTTAAAAAAAATTAAACCCTTTTAATCATGCACGTCCTTAAGGACGTGCATGATTTGAGGTGTATATAGCCGAACCGTTTTTTTTTAAATGTTAATTAGTCACAAGGCTTGCACTTGCACGTCCTTAAGGACGTGCATTTTCAGTCTTTGGTTTTGTGGTGTATATAACCACACCCAAAATAAATAACCTTAGAAATCTAATTATAAAAAAGTTAAACTAATTAAAATTAAACATTTCTAATTTAATACTATTATCCTATACCCTCGGAAAATCGTTTTTTTTTTAATTGATATTTAAGCTTGGAATATTTAGTATGATATCATGGTAAGTCATGAAATACAAAACGCCAATACATTGGACTCGCGCGCCAAATGCAACCCCTACTGGCTAAATACTGGCCGACGAATGTGCTCGTACACTCTCATTTCCGACGCTATATTTTCTCTTCAAGAATCCAGAGTACCACCGTTGTGAGCTCTTCGGGTATCTCGACAGATTCGGGTCATCGAGATCCACATAATACAACCCGAAACTCGACCCGTAACCATTCAACAACTCAAATAGATCAAGGAATGACCAGCTGAAGTACCCTATTGCATTTGATCCATTTATGTAACAATTGTGGAAGAAACATGTTACATAAGGCGTTTAGTTACGGAAACAAGTTGCATCGTTTTTCGTCGCTATATAAGGTAACGTACCTCACAGCGTCGAGCATGCTTCCGATGAAACGTTGCATATACTCGACCCTTGAATGATCGTCAAGCGTTCCATTACGAGTAGTCACCTGTCCATTCTCGTGAATGTAGATAGGAGGGTTTCCATATGTGTCCTTGAAGTAGTCCAACACTGATCTAAGCCCCCGCGGAACGATAGGAAATTGATCAAATGTATCAAGTTCATCAAACCAATTAGCGACATGGCGATACAAGCATAGAGGAATCAAAGAAGTTGATCAACGAAATAACCGAATAAGCTTACCCCTCCCGATGGTGCACCCGAAGAATCAACTGCAACAAGCAATAAATGTTATCAGGAGCTCGGAATTCAGGTTGAGCAATGTTGAAAAAGAAACATGACTAACATACATATTAAGGACATAGCCATGTCTGCCATCAAGTCTCTCCGATCCAACATAAGGGACTTTGGGTCATCCTTAATATAAAGTGTATTGTAATGGTTTAATCCGACGAAATCAAACGATCCTTCCACTAGCTTGGATTCGTCGTCAGTGAAAGCAGGAAGGCGTTTGCCTGCGTTTTTCTTCATTATTTCAGGATAGTCTCCACGCAACAATGGTTCCATCATCCTGTCATAATGCATTGTTTCAAACTATGTCAATCTCCAAAAAGTGCAAGAAAATAGTATTGTTGTTAGTACTAACCAACCGACATAGAAATCGTTGGCTCTTTTTACAGCAACAAGATCATCCGTCGCATTAGTTGCAGGCTCGAAATTATAAGCAAATAAGTTGAATCCTATGGATCCATTTTGCTTTGCCTGATATCTCTTCCTGTAAAGCCTCACAACCGAAGCGTGCGCGAGGAGAGCATTATGGCCAGCAACATATGGCTCAACGGTAGAGTCTCCTCCGTGGCAGGCAAACCCAAAAGGCGACGAACAACGCCCTGGAGGTGTTTGGCCGTTATCATAACCACCTATGACGAATTTGTTGGCTTCGTTTATGGTCGTCCAATGCAAGACCTTGTCACCGAACTCTCTAAAGCACACGTTTGCAAATGCCACGAAATCCTTTCTGTAAAATCGTCGATCATACATAAGAATGAGATTTTAGAAGGACTTAGGGTCAAAGAAAGAAGCAAAATACATAATCTTTCGGCTAAGAAATCCTCCATACTCGTCTTTGTAAAGACCGGGAAATTTTATAATATTAAATAATTAAAATAATGAATTATAATCATCTTGGTTTCTAGGATTCGGGAGGTTTGGAATTTCCGTCCTCGGGCTATCGGTTTACTCTAAATCTCTTAAAATGAGTTCCGGTATTATTTAGTTAAAATTTAAAATATGTTTTATCCCGCTTCCATATGCAAAAATTTAAAATAATATTTGGTGTTCATTATTAATCTCGGACTTGGAAATTTGGAAATCGTTTTGAGTTGGATTGGATAAGGTCGAGTAAACAGGTTTCGGGATTCAGTTTTTGGCTATTTCGAATTTTAGAGTTGGAACCACAATTGTTTTCTCTCTTTTTCCCTTCTTTTTCTTTCTTTCTTCCCCTCCTACTCATCCGGATTCAGAACCAGCAGGCAGCAGTAATAGCATACCCCTCCTCACCTTGCTTTTCCTTATTTGTAGCAAGATGCCAAAATTGACCATGCCAAAATTGACTCCCACGCCACAATCTTCTGCAGGAGATCTCCTCCCCCTCCTAACTTTGATTTGTTAAAACCCTTAGCACCTCCCCTCTCCCATTCCATTTCAACTCCCCTGCTTGTTCCTTCTGAGCAGCATCCAAACCCCCTTTATTTTGTATTGAAGGCTCCAAGCATACCCAGAACTTCCCCTTGTTTCATCTCAATCCAAAGAAACCAACTTTCCCCTTCTAAATTCAAAAGGAAACAAAACCCAGCCCTTTTGGGTTCAAATCAACAGGCTACACTTCCCCTACTCTTCCTTCTTTCATGTGGAACAACCTGAGCACCACAGGTCGAGCCACCCGAGCTCCCCTGTTCTTGTCCGAAGCCCAAGCCGCCCTGTTTTTGGGAAGGCCGAGCTCACTTCCTCCCTTTGATTTACGCCAGCCTTGGGCTCTCCTCCTCCTGGTTCACCTGAAGAGCTCGACACCGCTGGAGGAGCCTTCCCCAGCCGCCAGAAGCCACCAAGGAGTTCCGACGACCTCCGCCTTGTCCGAGAGCGCCCCGGCGAGCTCGACGTGTTCGAATCCCCTCGGTGAGCCTTCATTCTCCTCCTTGAGTCTGAAACCTTTAAAGCCTGGCCTTTATGATCTCTTCGTTCGTCCCAGGCCCCTCTCCGTCGATTCAGCCCCATCGAGCCCCGAATCGAGTGGATTGATCTTTTTTCCGGTGAACGCTTCACACCTCGGTGAGCTCTCTTTCTTCCCCTCTTTCTGTGTCGTTCTGCTGGGTTTTGCATTGCTTTATTTCGGGGAGAGGTTGTGTGAGTGAATCGGAAATGTGGCTGTCGGAATCGGAGCTCTTCTCTTCTTCCTCCGCTTCTTCCTTCTTTTTTTCGTCCCTTTCCATCGTCGTTAACTGTTGTTTTGATTTGGGGAGGAAGGGTTCAAGCAAACCGAGTTTTTCTTTTCCTTTTCATGAACCGGCCGGCCTGGCTTAATTCCACCGGTTCATTAAATCAGATTGGGAGTTGGGTGTGGGCCGGGTTTTGGGCTGTGTAGTTGGATCCTTCTCCGGGCTCAAAGTTGGGCTTGGGTTGGTTAAGAGAGATTTGTTGTATTGTTATTTTATTAGTGTGTGATATATTAATGATAGTATATAATTGTTATAAAATTGTTGTTAGCTTATTATTATTATTATTACTATATCATATATTCTGAGTTTTATGATAATTACAATTTCTGGAATATATATATTTATATATTATAATTGTTCTAAAAATAGTGTTATTTGAAATGTGTTATTATAAGATGTTTTACTATGAAAATTTAGAAATGATAAAGTAATCTAGTATTGTTGTTTTATAAATGTGGGTTATTAAATGGATTGATTTTGGTGATTATTATATTTTAAATATTATTTGGAGTATGTTATTAAATGTTATTTATAAAAGGGTTTGAAAGTGATTTGATGGTTTTGATTTATAAATGAGGTTATAAAGATGGATTTATTTTGGAAATGTTTATCAATGTTTTAAATTACTTGAAACATTAAAGTCAAGGTTTTGAAATAAAATGTCGGGACTATTTCTATAATATGATTTTGAGATATTGGTTTTAATGTTTAAATGTTTAATGTCAGGATTTTGCCTTGGTTTGATGATGTTGGTTTTGAGAAGAAAATTGGATGAATGATTTTGGTTGATGTTGATCATATCGGAAAGGTTTTGGAAAACGGTTTCTCTATCGGTTGGTTTTGAGTATGTTGAGAACTTGGGTTTCGTGTGTGTGAATGATGGACCGGTAGCTTATGGAAATGGCTTGATGATAGGTGTGTATTGCTTCTGGATCGCTTTGGACTTGCATTTGGGCCCTTACTTGTATTATCCTGCTGTTCTGCATCTTCATGTAAGTTCCCTAGGGGGCTTACTCAGGTTGGACACTCATGCATGTTGTTGCATTTTATGTTAGGTGTTGCATATGCATAAAAGCATGTCATGTAGTATCCTGTTTATGTTGCACTAATTGAATGAGCATCTGCTTACTTTATGCGTTTGAAACAGAACGGCCGTTATCTGTGATAGTCCTAGAGTCTTTGCTAGGGTCATAGGGTAGCCCAGCCTCATCGGGTACCCTGAGTCAATCGAGTCGATATGAGCATGATATGATAGCCCAGCACCATCGGGCAATCGATGAGATTATATGATATGATGATGCCGTGGTTTGTGCACCACCACGATGAAATTGCTATGCTATAGCTTGAACTGGCTAGTCTCTGCACTAACGGAAAGGGGTGCAGAGGTAGGAGAGGGATATGCCATTTGGCATTGTCTTGGGCCCTTTACAGTATTTCTGCACATTATTATACCTAGGGGCATGCTAGTGTGTTTGACTTTCGTACTGCATTAGAGCATTTTTATTAGGTATAGCACATACTATGTGGCCTCAGCGAGGACTACCGGTCCCGCGTGAGTGGCTCGATCTGACTCCTTTCCCCGTTCTTTTTTTAAGGTATTTTCTGCAGATTCTGAGTGCTCGATGTCTATATGACGGGGTTTTCTTTTAGCGAATTGAAGAACTTGGCTAATTCTCTAACTTAGTATAAATGGTAATCATTTGCTTACGTTTTGGTTTTGACCCGGCTCTGCCGTGACACCTTGTATCTTCACTTTGCTTCCGCTTTACTTTCATTTGAATTGATTCCACGACATAGTCTTAGGACAGATTAAGGGTACCCAATGGCCCTTCGAGGTTTTTTAGGGTTTGAAATCCCTCTTTCTACTAATCTTAAATGAGTTTGAAACCTCGACCCGTATCTGGATTGCAAGATCCGAACAAGGGGTTTTATCCCTTGAAACGTAACCCGGAAATCATAATTCTGGGCCGTTACAGTCTTCGAGTGCCTGTGGTACCTCCACATGGAGCAATGTCACATGTGGTTGAATTCCTATACATATGCAATCAAGATCAACAAAAGATGCATAAGAAATTCCGAAAAGTTTCTTGTAGGAAACGGACTATTTTACCATTGTTTAGGAGCTCGTTGATGAGGTTGTTGTAGTATGCTAAGCCCTTCGGGTTAACCGGACCTCTTCCATCTGACAAAAGGCGACGGAAGCTTTAAAACTCTTCGCGAATTGGCAACGTTATAATCTTAAGTCTAAGAGATGGTTACTTGGAATAAGTCTAGGCCATGAAATGGAGAATCTGTAGGCATCTAATCCTGTATCAACCATCAGTTGAACATCTTCCTATATGAGTGATTAAACACCAAAAAAAAAAAGTTAGGCAAAGACCATAGCTTATGCTAGAAATCACATTGATATCAAGACCTTGTATTTGTGATACCCATCACATGCCACATCTCCATTCCCATAAGGCCAATGTTCTGAAAAATAGAGACTGAAAATCAGATGGATGTAACAAATTGAATTCAAAATGTAATTAATTGAAATGAAGAGCAAAAGAGGAACTAACTAACTAACTAACCATCATGAACAAAAGTATCAAAGATGCTAGGTGTTCTTCCATCCTCATTTGCTGCTCCCTCCACCTTCACATGGTTACATCACACTTACTACTATAAATCAAAGCAAAGAATAGGCTCCATTTGGTAACACATGTAGCTCTAAATGAGGTAAAAATAATATTTAACTTTAATTAACTTTTGAAATTGGATTTTTAACCACTACTAATATAGCTTATATTTAATACACATAATTTATTAACTTAAGTTATCCTATCAGGTTTAACTACCTATTAGTTTTATGTTACCAAACAAAGCCTTAAGCCTCAAATCATGGAACTAATTATCACCATCAAAATTTTAGGTAACAATTGTTTTCCTCCATCAATAAAATCAAAAGAAATTAGGTACTTGTTTGTTCCAAGAGAAATACATGGGTACCTGATAAGCAGAAGTACCCGACCCGAAAATGAAATCGGGTGGGAAATCGTCACGGGTGTAGTCAGTGGCGTCGCCATAGCCGGTTGCTAGTTCAATCCAAAGAAGCACAAATAGAAGGAAAAAATAAGCAAACCGTTTCAATTGCACCTCCATTAACATGATTTTGATTTCTTCTTACTGAGAAATGGGAGCTCTGCAAAATTAACTATGAATCATTCATTTATTGGCATGAGGCCAAAGATGTGACGAGGAATAGTCCACAAACTACAGTATGTTTTTTACCGAAATATTCTTCGAAAATGATATTTTTATTATT
This sequence comes from Persicaria tinctoria, assembly GCA_037127255.1. NCBI lineage: Eukaryota > Viridiplantae > Streptophyta > Magnoliopsida > Caryophyllales > Polygonaceae > Persicaria > Persicaria tinctoria. The sequence continues at coordinate 1,556,320 of JBANSL010000015.1, forward strand.
TAGTTGCTTGAAAATGATACTAATTTGGACAATTGGACTACTTTTTCACGAGAGGCCAACCTCAACCACTAATTATGTTATCCTCCCATTTATATTAAGACTTTATGTAATGTTATATGTTTACTTTCCTAATCTTTTTTTTTGGAATGTAATATTGTTTTATGTGTATAGACATGTATGTGTGTATGATGACTATACATGTAACATATAATATATAGTATGCATATATGATGCACTATAGTTTAATCTCGACTGAGTTGCATTGAGCTTGATAAAGCTTGATCCTCTAACGGGATTAAAATCTATAGCGGGGTTTAACATATATGTGTAACATACATTATATATAGTCATATGTATAAGGTATACTATAGGGAGAAGGTTCTAACCGGATTGGGCTTTAGCCCATGATCTGGCCCAACTGATCTTGGCACTCGGATGAGCCTGGTAGCCCAGTGGACTACACTGAGAGCTTACCTTACCTTGTCATTTGTGGAGCGCTGCGTTTTGGAGCTCGGGCTTGACCTAGCTATATAAGCTCCTTTCAGCGTTGGAAGCTCCTCACTTCAGTCTTCGTCTTTCTCTCTCCTCACAAACGTTCTGCTAGGGTTTGGAGGTTTCCTTCTCTTGCCGTCGGCTTGCGAGCGCTCGGAGAAGAAAGGTTGTTGTAGGCGTCTCTGGGAAGGTGGAACGAGCTCCGAAGTCCTCCTGGGTGGCCGCTCTCCGTGCCTTATGAGATCTAGGGTTCTTGAAGATCGAATCCTTCTTCGATCTTCTGGTTTATCCCATACATGGGGATTTTCTCTTATTCCTTGTACCTCTGATTCACATGCATGTTAGATTTGGGTTGACTGCTATTGTTGCTTGTATCATCCCTTGTACGAACTCTCTATAGTGGATTCGGCCAACTCTTGAGGCCCCGTGGATGTAGGCATTTATGTCGAACCACGTAAAATCGCTTTGTTCATTCTCTTGCATGTGATTCTCCTTGATTTGTCGTTTATCGTTCTAGATCTTATTCGCTTCCGCTATCAAAACTATTTTCTAGTTTGGATCTTAGGTTTTACACTTTATATTTGTTCAACATGTACACTGGATAGTTGAAAACTATACTCCCTCCGTTCCAAAATTAATAAGTATTAAATTATGTAAAAGAAATTAATTAAAAAAAATATTTTATAGAGTTTTTTGCTCCGTAAAAAACGTGCTGAAAAGTAAAAGTCCATATATTTTGGAACGGATGTAGTATATAATATTATATTTTAATATTAAGACTCGTCTAACCTTTTGATGTATAAAAAAATTAAAAAATAAACAATTTAAGCTATCTCTAATTTATATCCATTTATCTATGCAAATTTTTTATTTTAATAATTATTTATTGATTAATATTATCATAAAAATGTTTTGTATAATAGTAGTAATAATAATAATAATAATAATAATAATAATAATAATAATAATAATAATAAAGATAGTTCAGCAAAACATGTCACTTTACTATTCACGCACGCTTTTTTAGGAGATAAAAACTATATAAAATATCTATTTTTTAAATAAATTTTTGTAACAATTTCGTAGTTATTATTAATAAATACAAACTTGTTTAAAAATTTATAAAAAATGAATATTTCATATAGTTTTTATCTTTCTATAGAAGCGTACGTGAATAGTAAACGATATGTTTTGTTGAACGGATGTAGTATTATTTTTACCTCATTTAGAGCTACATGTGTTACCAAACGGAGCCTAAGCTTTGCTTTAATTTATAGTAGTAAGAGCATGTCCAACAACCTCTCTAAACAATTCTTCAAAATGGAGAATTATAAATCACGTACATATTTTGGATTTTTTGGGACTGAATTCCAACATATTCTCCATTATGGAGTTTACTTTAAAATATATAGAGTTTTCTCCAAATTTAGGGAATGATCCCAAATTGTTTCTCCTCATTCTCTATTTTGGAGAATGTAATTGGGAAGCTGTTGGGCTAAAATCAACCTTGATATTCTCCAAAAATCCATTATGGACAACTTGTTGGGGTTGCTCTAAGTGTGATGTAACCATGTGAAGGTGGAGGGAGCAGTAAATGAGGATGGAAGAACACCTAGCATCTTTGATACTTTTGTTCATGATGGTTCATTCATTCCTCTTTTGCTCTCCATTTCAATTAATTACATTAATTTGAATTCAATTTGTTACTTCCATCAGATCTTCAGTGTCAATTTTGCAGAACATTGGCCTTATGGGAATGGAGATGTGGCATGTGATGGGTATGACAAATACAAGGTCTTGATATCAATGGGATTTCTAGCATAAGCTATGGTCTTTGCCTAACTTTTTTTTTTTTTGGTGTTTAATCACACTCATATAGGAAGATGTTCAACTGATGGTTGATACAGGATTAGATGTCTACGGATTCTCCATTTCATAGCCTAGACATATTCCAAGTAACCATCTCTTAGATTTAAGATTATACCGTTGCCAATCCGCGAAGAGTTTTAACGCTTCTGTCGCCTTTTGACAGATGGAAGAGGTCCGGTTAACCTGAAGGGCTTAGCATACTACAACAGCCTCATCAACGGACTCCTAAACAACGGTAAAATAGTTCGTTTCCTCCAAGAAACTTTTCGGAATTTCTTATGCATCTTTTGTTGATCTTGATTGCTTATATATAGGAATTCAACCACATGTGACATTGCTCCATGTTGAGGTACCACAGGCACTCGAAGACGAGTATGGAGGATTTCTTAGCCGAAAGATTATGTATGTTGCTTCATTCTTTGCCCCTAAGTCCTTCTAAAGCCTCATTCTTATGTATGATCGACGATTTTACAGAAAGGATTTCGTGGCATTTGCAAACGTGTGCTTTAGAGAGTTCGGTGACAGGGTCTTGCATTGGACGACAATAAACGAAGCCAACATATTCGTCATAGGTGGTTATGATAACGGCCAAACACCTCCAGGACGTTGTTCGTCGCCTTTTGGGTTAGCCTGCCGCGAAGGGGACTCTACAGTTGAGCCATATGTTGCTGGCCATAATGCTCTCCTCGTGCACGCTTCGGTTGTGAGGCTTTACAGGAAGAGATATTAGGCAAAGCAAAATGGATACATAGGATCCAACTTCTTTGCTTGTAATTTCGAGCATGCAACTAATGCGACGAATGATCTTCTCGCTAGAAAAAGAGCCAACGATTTCTTTCTCGGCTGGTTAGTACTAAGAACAATACTATCTTTATGCACTTTCTTGGAGATTGTCATAGTTTGAAACAATGTATTATGTTAGGATGATGGAACCATTGTTGCGCGGAGACTATCCCGAAATAATGAAGAAAAACGCAGGCAAACGCCTTCCTGCTTTCACTGACGGTGAATCCAAGCTACTGAAAGGATCATTTGATTTTGTCGGATTAAACCATTACACTACACTTAATGTTAAGGATGACCCAAACTCCCTTATGTTGGATAAGAGGGACTTGATGGCAGACATGGTTGTGTCCTTGATATGTATGTTAGTCTTGTTTCTTTTTCGATGTTGCTCAACCTGAAATCCGAGCTCTTGATAATATCTACTGCTTGTTGCAGTTGATTTTTCGGGTGCACCACCGGGAGGGGTAAGCTTATTCGGTTATTTCGTTAATCAACTTCTTTGATTCCTCTACACTTGTATCGCTATGTCGCTAATTCGTTTGATGAACTTGATACATTCAATCAGTTTCCCGTCGTTCCGCGAGGTCTTAGATCACTGTTGGACTACTTCAAGGACGCATACGACAACCCTCCTATCTACATTCACCAGAATGGTCAGATGACTACTCGTAATGGAATGCTTCACGACCAATCAAGGGTCGAGTATATGCAACGTTTCATCGGAAGCTTGCTCGACGATGTCAGGTACGGTACCTTATATAGGGACGAAAAACGATGCAACTTGCTTCCGTGACTAAACGCCTGATGTAACATGTTTTTTCCACAATTGTTCCAGAAATGGTCAAATGCAATAGGTTACTTTAGCTGGTCATTCCTTGATCTATTTGAGTTGTTGGATGGTTACGGGTCGAGTTTCGGGTTGTATTAGGTGGATCTTGACGACCCGAACCTGATGAGATACCCGAAGAGCTCGCAACGATGGTACTCTGGATTCTTGAAGAGAAAATATAGCGTCGGAAATGAGAGTGTACGAGCACATTCGTCGGCCAGTATTTAGCCAGTAGGGGTTGCATTTGGCGCGCGAGTCCAATGTATTGGTCTTTTTTATTTCATGACTTACCATGGTCCATTACCATGATATCATACTAAATAATCTAAGCATAAATATCAATAATAAAAAAAAAAAAACTAATTTCTATCCTATACCCTTAGGTATAGGATAATAGCATTAATTTCGAAATATTTTTTAAATTTTAATTAGTTTAGCATAACTTATTTTTTGGCGAAAATGCATCAAACCACCCACTATTTATTGTTGTTTGTAAATAACCACCCCTTATTAAAAAATTGTCAAATAACCACTCATTAAATATAGTTTGTTTGCAACTAACCACCCATACCTCTTTTCTTGTTAAACCTCACTTAATTTAATAAGAAAAGACAATTATACCCGAAAATCCGGAAATTTTGCGGGAAATCTGGGTTTCGACCTGGTGACCCGGTAATTTTGACCCGATTGACCCAGTTGATTTATAATTATATATGATTAAATTGTTTTTATGGGGATTCTAATTTATTACATTTAATAATTACAATCACTTGATCTTTCATTTTCAAAGCAATTTTTATATTTATTTGTATTGTATAATACTCCGTCCGATCGATAGTATTTGATTTTTTATTTTTCAACACATTTTTTTAAGAAGATAAAAGTTCTAAAAAATATTAAAATAATTCTATGCTTATTACTAATTACATGAAATTATTTTAAAAAAAATATTTAAAATTTTAAAATTTTATATATTATTACATTTTATTAAAAATTACGTGAAATAATAAAAATCAAATGTTTTTAATAAGATGTAATAATATATAAAATATCAATTTTTAAAAATTTACAACCTGGTTGTACCCGGAACCTGTTTTACTCGGAACCCGAAGTGACCCGACCCGAATGACCCATTTGACATGTCTAATTGTAGTAATACCTGAAAAATCAAGCAACAGAGAGAAGTATAATTGTCTTTTTACTAAAAATAAAACATTAAAGAATAGGGGTATAATTGTCTTTTCATATTAAATTAAGTGAGGTTTAACAAGAAAATGGTATGGGTGGTTAGTTGCAACCAACCTATATTTAATGGGTGGTTATTTGACAGTTTTTCAATAAGAGGTGGTTATTTGCAAACAAGGTTTTATACATTTTTGCCTATAATATAATAATCGAGTGTTTACCATTTGACATGTCTAATTGTCATAGCTGAAAAATCAAGCAACAGAGAGAAGTATAATTGTCTTTTTATTAAAAATAAAACATTAAAGAATAGGGGTATAATTGTCTTTTCATATTAAATTAAGTGAGGTTTAACAAGAAAATGGTATGGGTGGTTAGTTGCAACCAACCTATATTTAATGGGTGGTTATTTGACAATTTTTCAATAAGAGGTGGTTATTTGCAAACAAGGTTTTATACATTTTTGCCTATAATATAATAATCGAGTGTTTACCATTTGACATGTCTAATTGTCATAGCTGAAAAATCAAGCAACAGAGAGAAGTATAATTGTCTTTTTATTAAAAATAAAACATTAAAGAATAGGGGTATAATTGTCTTTTCATATTAAATTAAGTGAGGTTTAACAAGAAAAGGGGTATGGGTTAGACCTGTCAAACGGGTCATTCGGATCGGGTCACTTCGGGTTTCGGGTAAAACAGGTTTCGGGTATTTTCGGGTTGACTCGAACCCGGATTTGACCGGGTTTCGGGTCATTTCGGGTTTGTCAATTTTTTCTTTTTTAAATAAAAAAAATTAAGATTTGATAATTTTGTGATAAATTTTAATTATATATAAAAAAAATTAATTATATATAATTATAAATCAACCGGGTCAAATCGGGTTACCGGGTCGAAACCTAGATTACCCGGAATATTTCGGGTTTTTCGGGTTCGGGTCGGAAAAAAAAAAATCGTGTCAAAATTTCCGGGTTCGGGTCGGAAATTTTTCGGGTCATTCGGGTCGGGTCGCCGGGTAAAGTTGTGTTTTGACAGGTCTAGTATGGGTGGTTAGTTGCAAACAAACTATATTTAATGAGTGGTTATTTGACAATTTTTTAATAAGAGGTGGTTATTTGAAAACAACAATGAATAGTGTGTGGTTTGATGCATTTTCGCTTATTTTTTTTTAGAGAATCCTTCTCAATATATGTTAATTAATCGATTACAATAAATTGGATATAGGGTTCTATCCTATGCCCTAGGGTAGGATATATACTTTTCAATCGGTTAGATTGGATGGTTCAAATTTTTATTTTATTTTTGAGGGGGATGGTTCAAATTTAGTACTACGTAACTCTTTAAATTTATTTTTATAAAGTTTTACAAATATTGTGACTTTTTATGGGCCAAGATGTAAAAAAAATTCGAAAATGATCATAAAATAGAAACAATAAGTCTTCAAATTGATAAATTGAAAACATCAGGTGAAAAGTTAAACTATGAAAATGTACAAATTTTATAACATTAAGTGCTTGTTTGGATTTCATTAAAAAACTTAGGAATTGAACTAACACAAAAAGTAAATTTCAATACATGTGTTTAATTAGAAGTTTGTTTTTCAAAAACCCAAGAATTATATTTTTGGAAATTTCAATTCCTTTAAAATGAATGAATTGAAATTACCATATGGGGTGGGTAAATTGAATTTCACTTTTTTTATTTATTTCAAAAAAATATTTTCTTTTTCTTTTTAAATAACAAATTACTTATTTGTCCATAATTTAAATAAATAATTTTTATTATTAAAGGTTACAAAAAATAATTTTACACAATTTACTATGAAAGTTCATATTCAACCAAAAATAACAAAATGTAATATTTTAATTCACACGAAGTTAAACTTATTTAAGAGCAAGCCCAACCGCTCTTGTAAAATAGAGAAAAATGAGAATTTTAAAGGAAAAATGGAATTTTTAGGCCAAACAGCTTTTGCAAACCCTCCTGTTAGTCTGTAAAATGGAGAAAAAAAATATGTAAATATAGAGAAACGGTGTAAAACGCTAAAATTGAATGTGTTCACCAGTCCCCAACCCCTTCCATTGAAATTCTTGATTCAAGCGGCAAACCACCTCCAACAATCCAGTCTCCCTTCGATGACTCGATTCACTCGCTGCCACTGTACCATCGGAGAATTGGTTTTGATCGATTCTAGAGAATGTTAGATTTTTAATTCCTAGTTGTTGTTTCGATTTGCCTTGGTTCGGTTTTGCGTTGTGTTTGTCTGGTGTGCTCGGACACTTCGATCGCGGTTCGATATAATTGTGGCTGACTTGCTATAGATTTCGATTGTTGTTGCTGTGTTTTGATTCTTGTTCGATTCCCATTTACCGATTCCCTTGGATTATTGCTGACTTGCTATAGATTCACGTTTACCGATTTTTCTTCCTGTTTCTGTTTGAATTGTATCTGTGCTATGCAAATCATCCAATATTCCATTTGAATTGAATAAAAAATAAGTCTACACTCTATATTGCATCATTATCTTCTGCATAAAAATCTTCCATTTTTATGAAATTATATATTGGCCCACAATTTCAATTAAAATCTTTCTAGCATGTATGGTATTGCATATTATAAATTATATTGCATCCCCTAGCAAGTTTATATTGCATCTTCACACAATATGATGAGAGTAATATAATAAATGCATTTATATTTATTATAGTGTAATAAATGTAAAAATCTGTAAAATAGAGAAACTGTTAGAGTTTGAATGAATTTTTTTTAGAGATTTTGACATTTTTATCTCTATTTTAGAGATTTTTTAGAGTAACGGTTGGGCTTGCTCCAAACTTGCTTTCTTAAAGGATGAGACTATCCGCACGGCCAAAATATCGCCAATCACACGGTGGCGGTGACGAAATTGAAAACCGTAGGGAAATATTGTGGTTTTAGTTTTGAAAACCGTAGAAAAATTCATGGCCACCGAGTCGGAAATCGTGGGCTTAGCTACGGTTACAGTTTGACAAATCACAAAAAAAAAAAAAAAACCAAAAAATAAAGCCCAAAACAAAAGCCCAAAAAAAACCCTAAAAAGGGGCCCAATTTCCCGCTGCCACAGTTCTGAAAACCGTGAGAACTGTAGCACGCGGATTCCCGATGACCTAGCCTTCTTCCCCCTACTGATGGCCTCTGCAAGCGGGATTCCCATCAGGCCATCACACCAGCCGGCCACAGTTCCACAAACCGCAGCAGGACTGTAGCACGCGGATGCAATTTCCCGATGACGTAGCCCTGCCGTGTAGCCCTGTGTAGCGGTGCCGGGTAGGCCTGCGAGATTCCTCCAAGTGGTCGGCGACCACAGTTCTGTAATCCGTGGGAGGGTGACCATACCTTCTATAAAACTCGACCCTTTCATTTTCATTCCGACTTCAACAATCAAAACCGTAGTACACCTTCCTTCCTTCTCTCCAACGTAGCCTCCATCCCCAGTGGTTCTTCATCTCACAACCATGGGGTGGAAACGAATCAAAGGATGGAAGAAAGTAGTATTACGCCTGCGAGGTGGAGCTGGAGAGGGCGAGTCGGGCCCGTCGATCGTCCCTCGTGTTGAGCCTATGAGCGAGTTTAGTTTTGGTTTAATTTGTATGATTTTATGTGAAATTGTATGTGTAATTATATGATTAGTACTTAGGTGAAATCAAATTGCACATAATTTGGCAGGGAAGAGACCTTCTATTAGTTTTTTTACTAGTTTCAATCAATGGTTAATTTTTTACTAATATAATGGAATTAGCATTTGGTGATTCTAATATAATTGATCGGCTGGTTAAAAAAAAAAATTGCAAATGCTAATTGCAGATTCAGTGGTGATTCTAATTTAATTGATGGGATGGAAAGCAGTAAAAAAGATTTTAACAAACAAAAAACTAGTATAAAGATAATGGGTTAAACAGTAATTAGATTTTTAACAAACAAAAATTGTCGATTATTAAAGAAACAAAAAATTAAGTTAGAATCACCAAATGCTTTTTTTTGGTCAATAAGGTCGGGCTAAAGCCCTTAGCATTTATTTAAGATTTAGCTTAGACTCCCAGAATCCCTTAATGGGATTAGGAAGTTACGGGATTAGGAAGTTACGAATACAAGAAGGAGCAGCAAGAAAATGCGTGAGGGGCTCTACGCCTCTACAATTGACACCCCCACCTTAGCTAAAGCATCAGCAGCACTAGCTATTAGCTAAAGAATCACCAAATGCTAATTGAAGATTTTAACAAACAAAAATGCTAATTGCAGATTTTAAGAAAAAAAAAACGTCTAAGATAATGGGTTACACACCCAGATTTTTAACAAACAACATAAATAAAAGAACTAAATATAAAACGATTTTTTCAAACAAAAAATTGTAGATTTTTAAAGATTTTATACGATTTTATAGTTTTTTTTTAAAAAAAATATAGGGTTTTATTTAGAGGGAATGTGGTGATTTAGACCCTTTAGTATATTTGATTAGGTAGTTAGCCCCCTTATTTTGTTTAGTAGGCGCATCAGACCCCTTTAATTTTTTTTATAGCCTACTAGACTTCTTCCTTTCTTCCTCCCATCGCTCTTTCTAGTCCTTTGGCCTACGATTTCCTTTGTCGTTCCTCCTTCATTCTCCGGCGGCGTCGTTCTCCTTCATCCTTTTCTGGTGGTGGCGTCGTCGTGGCAGTAGATTGCGGTTTTCGGTGACAGACGTACCTTACCTTAGCCCGCACTCCTTGGGGTTGCTGAGCCTTTTTATTCCCCAATTGAACCCCTAACCCACGTCTACTCGTCACATTCGGCCAACAGCTAGCATCAATTTCTCCTTGTTTGCCATTGTTGATGGGGTTTCGCCCAGATCTGGTGCGATTGGCGCCCCTCCTTGTTCGCCGCATCAAAGGTTTGTTTGTTTTCTAGGGTTAAGAGTTTTTGTCCTTTGCGTTGGTAATTCGAATCAGTGTTTTCTTCACTTGAAGTGCAATCACCTTGTGTTTAACACTAATTTCTCTCACTACTACCGCTTTGTTTGCCTAGAATCAAGAGTGTCTCCCCCATTGCCCCCTTTTATAGTTTTATTCTAGTGGTGTAACAATTTTCTTACAATTTGAGAAGTTGTGGCAGCGACAATTGCTACAGTTTTCAGAACCGTCGCCATATTATTCCCCACGGTTTTCGGAACTGTGGCAGCCCAGATTCTCGCGGTTTTCGGAACTGTGGCAGCCACCGTGTATTTGGCGAGAAATTGGCCGTGCGTTCAGCAAACCTGTTCTTAAATCATACTCCCTCCGTTCGGCAAAACTTGTCATTTTAGCTTATTTCACAAGTTTTAAGGCAATTAACAAATGTACTAATTTACCCTCAATTATTACCCTCTTTTTTTTACTTTATCGAAAACTACAACTAACAAACCATCAATCATATCAAGGGCATTTTTGTAAAGTGGAGGGCAAAATATCTACAATGACAAGTTTTTTTGAACAAAACTAACACCCTAAAATGACAAGTTTTGCCGAACGGATGGAGTAATAATTTGGAAAAATGGACAAAAATAAAACCAAGTATCAACTTTTGGTCAAAAATAATACGAACTTTGAAATTGACCGTTTCATATACGAACTATCACCTTATTAATCGAAAATAATACATATGTGTATTCCGGTGAACTTTCCGACCAAATACGCCACGTGGACTCCGGAAAATACACATGGCATAAATTTTTGCCACGTCACCAAACTTATAAGTTATGTCATGTCATAAATTTATTTTTCATTTTTTAAAAAAAAAATAAAAGAAAAATTAAACAAATTGGCAAATAGCTACCGTACCTTTCGAAACAATGGAATCGAGGGTGGGCATCTTCACTTTCTTCTCAAACAACGGGGTACAATCATGGCTCTTGAGTATGCGCGCCACGCGCTCCTGTTTCCCCTTCCCAGAAAACCCCAAAAATCCCTAATCTCCTTCGAGAAGAAACCTAGTTGCAAAAACCTTCATCATCAAAACCCTTCCTCTTGCCAAATCTCCTCAATAATCCGTTCTGAAGTTGAAAGCAATCATGATTATCTATCTTTTAGATCCCCTAGTCGAATTTATTGGGGATTCCGAAGGATTGTCGAAAAAAAAGGTTCGAGAGGTGATGTATGGAGAAGGGATATCAGTGCTGGGGATGTGTTGTACGGTTCTGTGCGCCGATTTCGTGCCATCTTGGTTGATTGGTGGATCAACCTGGCTATGAGATTTTGGGGTTTGAGTGCGCGGCCTCCTCCTTGGCCTCATCCACGACTTGTAGGAGTACAGATCTCCAAAATCTGGAGGAGGCATAGTGGTTCTCGTACAATCGGAGATATTTCCTCTCTGATTGTGCACTGTTTCATGGCACCGATTCAGTGGTGGTGTGTGTGGGAGGTCAACTCTGGTTGCCTTCGCTCTTCTCCCCTCGACATCTTTTTAAATCAGGTCTGGTATTCAACTCATCTTCACACAACCTCTTCTCCCTCTTCTCTTACAAACTCTCCTTTCTCTCAGATCTCTAACCAAGTTTGTGTTTGCTGTGATCCTATGGCTTCGTTCTCAATGGACAAAGGCAAAAAACCTGTGGAGGACGATTATCTCGCTCCTCCACCAAAAAACTCCCGAAAGGGCCCAAAAACCCCCGCTGATGGTGGTCCTGCTGTGGGGATTCCTGCTCCTCCGGTAGGGTTGCCAAAAGCAAATCAAAAGCAGATTGAAAAAATTCTGAAGAAATCCAAGATTGTTGTTCTGTCTCTGAAAAAACGTGGTAAGAAATTTAAGTTTCAAGTAGTCGGGTTGAATACCTTGTTTTTGCTTCACCCATGTTATATATTTCTCTTCTTAATCCGATTGTTAACTTGTGAATTGAGTGTGTGGAAAATGGAGATGGTGTCCTCATGGTCTAAGCACTGTTATGGTCATCTAAATAAGTGGGAGTATGAGTTTCAATTTGTGAACTGGAATATTTTGTTGTTCATCTTAAGTATGTGCAGCTTTTGGGTTTCTTCTAAAAATAAAGAAAAAATAGGCTCCAGTGGGTGGAGATTGATGTGGAAATTTGATCAAGAATTTAATTGCTTTCTTATTGATTATTATCAAAGTGGAAATCATAGTGTCCTCTGGTGGAGCAATTGTGCAAGCAGTAATTATAAAATCCACTATTATCTAATTATATTTGAGTATGTTTTCATGATTTGCCTAAGATGTGTTCGTCACTGCTGTGTGGTCTTGTGCCAGTTCTTTCGAGTGCCTTCGTTCTTTAGAGAAGTTTGTTTAGTGATGCTTAGTTGCAGGGAGATGCATGTGTGTTTCAATCAAGTTCCAATTGAGCTATGTCAATTTGAGGTGTTAGAAAATCTTGTCCTGAGAACTAATGGCTTGTTGACACTGCCCTCAATGGTCAAAATGCGTGAGATACATAGTTGTATGTCATCCCTGATCGGTTATGAAGGAAATTGCTGGGTTGCAATCCATATAACAACTTGTTCGATTAAACCCATCTACCGATCTAATGCTAGGCATTATTTTGTGTGTGTATCTTCGGTTAGCAATTGTCAGCTCCTTGTGAGTGTATTCCTATTAAATCATTTAAATAAAGTAACTATATGTAATAATATTTGCCTGATTATACTGCTACCGTCTAGTATTGCTCATGATGGAATAAGTGGTATTCAAACGATATTCTTGTGTGCCCAGATTAAGTTTCTTAAAGATAAGAGGTGCTCCTCATGGTGGAAGTGTGGTTGGTTGTTCATAATTTATTTAGTGATAAAAATATTTAGCATATTGCGTGGATGGCCTCGATCATTGAGGTTGCCGTCCTTAATGTCTAATACTTGGATTAAGGCTATTGATAGTATGGGTAAACTTTTGAAGGGGATGTCCCATTTGGAATGTGCTAAGGGGTTTGAGTTCAGAAAGCTTGTGGGATATTCTCCTCAAGGCCAGAATTTTTTGGGTTTTGGCAAGTTTATTAATAGGCAAAGAGCAAAGTGTAGTCATTGGGAGTGTACTGTTCCGTTTAATATCTGTTCTAACCCAAGCTACATAAGTTTTTGTGTGGTTTGGCTTAAGAGTATTCGAGATTCTTCTCGCCAGTGTATATTGATTAGGGAAAGGAATATAAGAGGGTGGGAATGAAAATTGGTTCCTGGAATGTACGAGGGATTGGGAGACCAAATTTTTGGGCAGAGCCGCAGAAGTGAGCTCTTTTTGTAAGACACAGAATATTCACCTATTTGCCGTAATGGAAACAAAATCGGAGCAGATTCCAGATGAAAAGACATGGAAAGCAGCAGGTTTTGATGAAGCATGTTGGGCACCAGCGGTGGGTAAGTCAGGGGGTATAGACGTATGCTGCAAGTCTTTCCTACTCTCCTCGGAGTCAATTACGCTGGCTTGTCTCGGGCAAAGATTTATTGCAGTGGATTATGAAAACTTTGAATCAAACACTAAGTATAGAATATTTTTAGTATATGCCCCTGCGCAGGAACGTGAAAAAACAGAATTCTGGAATGAATTGTCTGCAAAAATCCATGAAACTGCCTTTCCATATATTGTGATGGGTGATTTAAATGACATTGTGTCTATCAAGGAGTATGTTCTGCTAGTGAAGATAAGATCGGGGGTGCAGAAGTATGTTCTGCTAGGCTTGGCAGACTTGCGGATATCAAGGATTCATGCGAGCTATTGGAGCTACCATTTAGTGGTAACCGGTTCACCTGGAGGAAAAAAAAATGTGTGGACCGGATAATATTTAGGAACATCTTGACAGAGCGTTAGTCCATCCCTCTATATTAGTTCAAATCCCGGATATTCATGTGACCCATCATGCGTTTTCATCTTCAGACCATTGCCCTATCTCTCTGGACTTGAGCCCGGGAATGTCTCACAAAGCGGCTCCCTTTAAGTTCGAAAACATGTGGTTAGGCAAAAACGATTTGAGGAATATTGTAAAGCAAGCCTGGAGAGCCAATTGCGGTGGATCCGCTCTATTCCAACTATCCTTTAAAACAAAAATTCTGAAATCAAGAATTAAAGAATGGAATCGGAAAACCTTTGGGAACATTTTCCGCCAACTAATCGAGGTGGAAGAAGACCTTGTGTCTATTCAAGAACAAATCTCTGTCCAAGATGATGAGAATCTAATCTTAAAACAAAATAATTTGCTTAGAAAAAGAGAGGCTCTTATTGGGTGGCACAAATCTTTCTGGAGTCAAGGAGCAAAAGATAAACATATTAAACATGCCGATAATAATTCTGGATATTTTCATAGGGTAGCCTCGGGAAGACGGAATAGGAAAATAATAAGATCTATTATTTCAGCAGAAGGAACTCAGATCTTAGGGGAATAAAATATTAAAACGGAAATCCAGCATGATTTTGCAAAACGATTTAGGAAAGAGGGAGATAACAGAACATCGTGGGGATCCTACTTGGACCTCATCACTAATGAAATCACTGAAGATGATAATAGGGAGTTGATAAAGCCCATCCTAAACAGCGAAATCAAAGGGGTCGTCTTTGGACTCGGAAGGAACAAATCGCCGGGTCCGGATGGTTTCACTACAGAATTCTATAAAACGTATTGGGATATAGTTGGTCCATCAGTGATTAAGGCTGTAAAAAGCTTCTTCTTATCTGGAAAACTACTTCGTCAGACTAACCATACTTTCATAACTCTTCTACCCAAAATTGATAACCCGAGCACCACGAATAATTATAGACCAATTAGTCTATGCTCAACAATGTATAAAATTATTTCGAAAATCTTGACAGAAAGGTTGAAGAAGGTCATAGGCAAATTAATTCATCCTCTACAAGGTGCCTTTGTGGCAGATAGAGCAATACAAGATAATGTATTAATTGCACATGAGATTTTCCACTCGTTTAAAACTCGTAAAGGTGAGGGGGGTTGGATGGCAATCAAGTTGGACATGGAAAAAGCTTATGACAGACTAAATTGGGATTTCATTTTCGAGATCCTTCGAAAGTTTGGTTTCCATCCTATTTTTATTAACTGGGTTAAAGAATGTATCTCTACAGTCTCCTTCTCTGTTTTGGTAAATAACTCCCCAACAGAAATGTTTTTTCCAACAAGAGGTATCCGCCAAGGGGATCCTATTTCCCCTTTTCTTTTTATCCTCGGTGCTGAACTTCTTGCAAGAAAATTACATCAACAGTCATTAGTCCCGTCAAGCAACATCGGGTTCAAGTTTGGTTGTGGGGGTCCTCGTGTTCCATTTCTGGCATTTGCAGACGACATTATTATTTTTGCAAAGGCATCCCTAATGGCGAGCCAGAAAGTAATGGAAACAATTAATGAATATTGCCTTCTGTCTGGACAAAAAGTTAACTTTCACAAATCTTCGTTCCAAACGACGTCTGGCGTCCCTGGCTCTAGAATCCAAATTTTGCAGAACGCTCTTCAAACTCCCCACACAAGATCCATGGAGAAATACTTGGGATGTCCTATTATTAGCGGTAAAGTTAACAAGGAAACATTTGAGGAAATTGTTGGGAAATCTAAGGACCAATTATCTAAATGGAAAGCTACCGCCCTTTCTCAACAGGGAAGATCCATATTAATAAACTCTAATTTATCTGCAAAACCGTTATATGTTATGCAAAGTTTCATGCTACCGTCCTCAATCCATAAAAAACTAGACCAAATTAACAGGTCTTTCTTTTGGAATAAAGATCTTCAGTACAAACCCCTCATTAGCTGGGATAAGATTTGTAAGCCAAGGGAGAAAGGCGGATTGGGCATTAGAAAGTCACAACCCATGAATAAAGCACTTCAGATGAAACTCCTATGGAAAACACTTGCAGAACCTGAAAATATTTGGGTAAAAATTATTAAACACAAATATCTAAAAGATCAAGATGTGTTGAATTACACAAAGGTCGCGAATTCTTCGTGGCAATGGAGAAATGCTTCGGCTCTCATAGGCAAGTTTAAGGAGGGTCTGTTCTGGTCAATCGGCAATGGTGGGTCGGTTAATTTTTGGACAGACCGTTGGATATCTCACACTCCTCTGTATCAAAGGATCCCAGGTAATTTAAATACTGACTTAGATACCAAAGTAAGTGAGTTTATAATTGACGAAACATGGAACCAGGATATGCTATACTCAACCCTTCCTAATAATATTGTACAAGAAATTTTGTCCATCTCCCAATTAGTGCAATGGCTGACAGGCTTTACTGGTGGCCAGATAAACAAGGTTGGTTTTCCACATCTAGTGCAGTTAAACTTATAACTAAGTAGGATTGTCTTCGGGATGACCCGTGCACGTGGATATGGAAAGTGGATGTGATGCCAAAAATAAAGAACTTCCTTTGGAAGATGTCACAAAATGGACTAGCCACAAAAGATAGGGTAAGTGCTAGAGGAACCCCGATTCCGAATGGGTGTATGTTCTGTAATAGCCCGATCGAAGATGAGCTCCACTTATTCGTCGAATGCCCCTTTGTAAAGACGTCAAACTTAAATATCCCAAAAGTATCAGATAAGTTCCGAACTGCGCATTGTCGATCCTGGAGCGGAAAATCAATATTAGAAAGACTGGGTAACCAATTAAATAAAAAAGAAAAGGAAGAGGTGGCAATAAAATGGTGGACAATTTGGTATTTTAGAAACCAATTATCCTTTGGGAAAAAAACTACTAAGCCCTCGAATAGTGAAATTCACACATTTCTAAATTTCACAAGAAATAACTGGCAGTCTGCCAAGACAGTAGATGAGGGTAATTGTATCTCAGCGGGTGGTTGTCCGTTTAACCAAAAGATGAGAGTAAGTAGGAAAAATGTTAAATGGCGTAAACCGGAATGGGAAAGTGTGAAGTTAAATTTTGATGGAGCTTCCTCTGCGGATTGCATAGCCTCAGCTGGTTTCATTATCAGAAACTGGGATGGAGATGTTGTTAAAATTGGGGCTAAAAGACTAGGGGTTGCTTCACCCCTATTGGCGGAAGCAATGGCGCTACGAGAAGGAATAGTGACCGCAAGAAATATCAATTGCGAGAAAATCGAGATAGAAGGGGACTCATCAATAATAATAGATCATCTTCGGTCAAAAGGGAAATGCCCATGGGAAATCGAATTACTTATGGGGGATATTAAGTGGTTGCTCCGTGAATTTCGGAGCGTCTCCTTTTCCTTTGTGCCCCGCGAGGGTAACAGGGCGGCTGACAAGGTTGCACACCTTGGCCGTCTTGTTAGCGGGTTTGCATTGGAGTCTAATTTAGATCTGCTTGATCTCATCCATCGGGATGCTATCGGTTAGGTTCTTTACCAACCGAATTATTACCTTATCAAAAAAAAAAAAAATCTTCACTTTCTTCTCAATGTTATCTGCTCGTTCTCTCCTCCATTGTTTCGAAAGGTACTGTAGCTATTTGCCTATTTGTTTAATTTTTCTTTTTTAAAAAAAATAAAATAAAAAATAAATTTATGATATGGCATAACTTACAAGTTTGGTGACGTGGCAAAAATTTATCCCATGTGTGTTTTACAGCGTCCACGTGGCGTATTTGGTCGAAAAGTTCACCGGAATACACATATGTATTATTTTCGGTTAATAGGGCGATAGTTTATATATGAAACGTTCAATTTCAAAGTTCGTATTATTTTTGGCCAAAAGTTGATGCTTGATATTATTTTTGTCCATTTTTTCGAATAATTTTAATTTTCAGAAGATTCAATTTCGAATGAAAGATGTAGAATTCAACCACCCGTTAAAATCAAAGCACTCGCCCTCTTCAAAGGAATAAAAGAGTCACGGAACTAGCCATCTCCCAAATTGAAATCGAAAGCGACTCACTCACCGTTGGTCCATTTAAGCTCAAATCTTTCAAAATTTTCCACATGCATCTTCTTTGAATTTGTAAATAAAGAGCAACTATTTCTGGGGTTCGAACTGGGGATCTTTGGGTACTACCCGCAAGTTCTTTCCAATGAGCCATTCTGAATTGGTTTCCACATGCAAATAGTTTAAGAAATCCGATCATTAAGCAAAGATTTCGAGATCGTCAATTTCCAACATTGCTATAGAGAGGCGAATTGTGCAACTGATTTTCTTGCGAAATCTCAGTTGAGCTGTAATTTTATTTTGAGTTCTCGTTGTGAGTTTCAGAACATCATCATGTTTGATGATCATGGATATCGGTAGTACATTCTAATTTTTGCCTACTGTAAAAAAAAAACGACTCACTCACCGTTGGTCCATTTAAGCCCAAACCTTTCAAAATTTTCCACATGCATCTTCCTAGAATTTGGTAAATAAAGAGCGGTCATCCGGGGTTCGAACTGAAGATCTATGGATACTACCCACAAGTCCTTTCCGTTGAGCCATTCCGGAACTAATAATAAAATGATTTCACCCGTCCATTCATTTTCAAGAACGATAATAGAATTTTCCCATGTCATTTCCCCTTTTATTTATCTTCACCTTTTTGCCACTTCTAATTCTTTTCCTTATGCTTACTTTTTTTGGAAGACATTATAGTTTTAGAATTAAGACGTAAAGATGTCTGTTCATTTATTATATATGTACCTTTTTAAAATAATAAAAATTATATAAATTAATTATTTAAAAAAATCATATAAAATACTCACTTCGTTTTAAAATAAGTGTCTTTTATCATTTTGTACACGTTTTTTAAGAAGACAATTTAATTTCATATAAAATACTCTCTCCATTCCAAAATTATTTCATATAAAAACTATATTATACTTGCTAGTCATGAGTAACAAATTCATTAAAAAATATTTTATAAAAAAATTATCATCTCAAAATGTGAAGAGGATCGATCCAAAACACCGGAATACATAAATAGAAACTTAAGCAATGATAATGAACAAGTTTACAACCCAGCAAAACCAAAGCAAAGGTAGAAAGTAGAGATTGTAGCGACGATTAGCCTCAACGAGGACACCAGCCACCAAGGTCAAAACCTAGAAGGCAAAGAGGTTACAAATCTCTCTCAACACAATGTCAATGAGTGTATTTGGATGGAAGGGAGCTCGATCTACGCTCACAAAGGCCGGAAAGGGATGGAACCCTAGAATCGCCTCAAGAGACAAGAATAGAGCTACAGTAAGCAACAACTATCTCCACTCTCGGATTAGGGTTTTGGAAACCCTTATAAAGGAGAGCGCTTCAGCTGAACGACGTCGTTGCCAAAGCTCAGCAAGAGAGGCTGAAGACATCCGTGTGGGCTTCTAGCCCATTGGATAGCTGAGATCAGTTTTGGGCCGGTTTGGCCCAAACCAATACAATCAGCTTTACATATTAAACATCCAATGTACACTTAGAATTACACATAGGTTAAGTGAGATGAGCCTAACAATTTACCCTCCTAATTCTGAGTTTACACATATCGTAAATCTTCCTTGTTGAAGTGTGGACTGGATTTACACCTTTGTCTATCATCGGCTATTTCATACCCTTCTCAGCGTCAGTTGGACTTGATCACGTGCAGGAACTCCCTACAAAAGAGAAACTTATCAGTGGTCACAATCTTAGTACCAAAGTCAGCAGGATTAAGTTTTCCATCAATCTTCTTAACAATAAGAAGATTTTTGGATACCAACACACGTATGAAGTGGTAACGAACATCAATGTGCTTAGTCCTTTCATGATAGACAGGATCTTTGCACATATAAAGGGCACTCTGGCTATCTGTATGCAATACAGATTTATGGTTCTTTCTATCCACCTCTTTCATAATGTTTTGGAGCCAGATTGCTTCCTTGGAGGCTTCAGTAGCAGCTTTGTACTCTGCTTCTGTTGAAGAGAGAGCAACAATTGGATGCAACTGAGCCTTCCAAGAAACACAATTCCCACACCAAGTATAGAAGAAAGAGGTGGTAGACTTCCTGTTATCCTTATTGCCAGCATAGTCAGAGTCCACAAAGCCAAACAACTCAGAGGGTGAAGTATGCAAACCATATACCAAACCAATGTCAAGGGTACCAGCAATGTATCTCAGAAGATATTTCATGGCAACCCAGTGTTTCTCTGCAGGGTTAGACATATACCTGCTCAACACACTCATTGCAAAAGAAAGGTCAGGCCTGGTACAAATCATAGCATACATAATTGACCCAACAGCTGCATCATAAGGAACATATTTCATATAGTCATCCTCCTCCTTGCCAAGAGGCATCCTGGTCTTGGTAAGATCCAGGTGACCTCCTAAAGGCATAGGAGCAGGCTTGACATTAGAAACCTTGAACATGTTAAGGACTTTCACAAGATAATCCTTTTGAGACAAAAATATCTGATGCTTGGATCTATCTCTAAAAATCTTTATGCCAAGAATTTTCTGAGCAGGGCCCAAATCTTTCATGTCAAAATATTTCTTGAGAGATTCCTTAACATCAAGTACCTTTGCTCTAGACTTGCATATAATGAGAATATCATCAACATACAGCAAGACATATAAGGGAGATTCAGTTTTCACATGCATGAAATATAAACATGGATCATAACTGCTCATTCTAAAGCCAAGTTTAAACATGCAATTATCAAATTTCTTATTCCACTGCGTAGGAGATTGCTTCAATCCATACAAAGATTTTTTCAATAAGCAAACATGATCAGGTTTAGAGTGATCCTCAAAACCCCTGGGTTGTCTCATATAAATAATCTCATCAAGCTCACCATGCAAAAAGGCAGTCTTAACATCTATTTGATCAATTTCATAGTCATAAACAACAGCAATAGCAAGCAGAAGTCTCAGTGTTTTATATTTCACAACAGGAGCAAAAACATCATTGTAATCAATCCCTTTTTTTGTGTGAATCCTTTTGCTACCAACCTAGCCTTGTAGGTAGGTTGGCCACCAGGTTCCACACAGTTTTTGAGCTTATAAACCCATTTACAGGCAATCAACCTAGCATTTTTAGGCTTTGGAACCAGTTTCCAGGTTTTATTGGCTCTTATGGAGTTTATTTCCTCTTTTATAGCAAGCAACCACTTATCAGAATGTTTACATTTAACAACATGTTCAAACAATTCAGGAGTATAAGCATCAACAACCTCAGCAATCACAAAAGCAAACTCAATCTCATTAATGAAATATTTCTTATTGGGAATTTTCACTCTATTAGATCTATCTCTAGTAAGCTGATAATTAGACAAATCAGGCACCTCATCAAATGTTTCAGAAACATGCTCAGAATCAGAAACATCATGCTCAGTAGAATCAGAAGAAGAATCAGAAACATCATGCTCAGAAGAATCAGAAACATCATGCTCAATATCATGCTCAGATTCAGATTCAGACAAGGCATTTTCATAATTATCAGAACTAGAGGAGTTAGAAGGGGTAGCAGTAAAGCTGGAGTTTGAGTTGCTTACCTCCCCACCTGATTGGTGAGGGCTGTCATCAGTACTTGAAGGAGCAGGGTGTTGCTCAACATTACCATGATAAGTAGAGCTGCTTCCAATGGGGATATTGATATCAAATTCATCATCCAAATATGCTTCTTGAGCATTTGAATCATAAAACTGAACACCTGCATTCTCAAAATCAATGTTAGAAACTTTTCTGAAATGAAATTCAGTTTCAATGAAAATGACATCTCTGCTAAGAATTACTTTGTACCCTCCTGGTTGGAGAACAAGTAACTTATAGCCTTTGACCCCCTCTGGATAGCCAATCATAACACATTTAAGAGACCTTGGTTGCAGCTTACCAGTGTTCTGGTGAACAAAGGCAGTGCATCCAAAAGGTCTCAAATGTGCTATGTTAGGCTTGGTTCCACTCCATAATTCCTGTGGAGTTTTGAAACCAATAGTAGAAGAAGGGGATCTGTTAATTAGGTAGGCTGCAGTGGTAACTGCCTCCCCCCACAATGAAGTTTCAGACCAGAGCTAATGAGAAGGCACCTTGCCTTTTCAAGCAAGGTCCTATTCATTCTCTCTGTTGTACCATTCTGCTGTGGATTACCTAAAACTGTGAGACGCCTTTTAATACCATGTGTATGACAGAAACCATCAAAATCTTTGTTGCAAAACTCAAGACCATTATCAGTTCTTAGACATTTAAGTTTAAAGGTGGTGTGACCCTCAACTTTTGTTTTCCAAAGTTTAAAAGCATCAAAAGTGTCACTCTTAGCCCTAAGAATGTGCACCCAAACCTTCCTGAAATGGTGGTCAATAAGTGAAAGGAAATACTTCCTTCCACCTATTGTATCCACCTGGGCAGGTCCCCATAGGTCTGCGTGTACATAGTCTAAGAGCTTGAGAGCAACAAATTTTGAGCTACCAAACACAGATTTAACATGCTTACCAAACAAACAGTTCTCACAGTGTTTGAGTTCAGAGGGTTTACCTTCAACCATACCTTGTCTGAACAAATGATTGAGCCTTTTGTTGCCAATATGACCAAGTCTAGAGTGCCACAACATAGTTTTATGCAAATTCATAGAAGCAGAGCACTCAGCAGACAAAGATGAAGCCCAAAGAACAGGGTTTCCAATAACATGATATAAGACATCTTTCTTAATACCTTTAATGAGAATTTTACCATTCATAGAAACAGTTTTAATTCCATTTTTAGTATTAACATCACATTTCAAGTCATCAAACACAGAGGCAGATAACAGATTCCTCTTCAAGTCAGGTACCCACCTGACCTGTTGAAGGGTTCTAATAACACCATCATGCATTTTAAAGGGAACATTGCATATGCATTTAATCTTAAGAACGGATAAATCACCAAGTCTAACCTCACCTTTAGCAGACTCGTCAAGATAATCAAAAACATGCTTATCAGGTGTAACATGCATAGTACAACCAGAGTCCAGAAGCCAAGTATCAGAGGGACTATCACAGGCAACCATAAGCAACTCAGAAGAATAGAACACAGAGGAATCAAGCACAGCAGTTGTACCATTTTTAGATTTCTTTTCATCATCTCTTTTCTTATAGAAATCAGCAATGACATGGAAGTACAATGCTTCTTACCAGGTTCAGGAGCCTTATCCTTTTCCTTTTTCTTATTTCTCTTTCTATTCTTAGAGTTTCCCTTAGTAAAAAGCACATCAGTCTAGACTGATGGACAAAAATGCGCAATAATCGTACAACACATTTTAATTGATTTTTTATATCTAAGTTCGACCCCTTTTGGTTATCCTCTTGATTCGAAGTCATATCAATACCAGGAATTTTGGTTTTGGTGATTTAGGCTGCACCCGAATTTTAACGGGTTGCCTACGTATCTCTTGGGAGAGAATCAAGCTTTACGTAGTTCAGAAGAACCGATTTAATTTGGTGTTGATCGTTTGAGGACCGTGTGATTGGACTCTGTTAGCAATAGCTTTATATCGAGTTTCCTACGTATCTCTTGGAAGAGAATCAAATCACTCGTAGTTCAAAAAGTTTTGATCTAATTTAGTGGGATTTAACCTCATATTCATTTAAAAGTGAATTTAGAGGTTGACGACTGTACCCGATATATTTTTAGGATTTAATATCGAGTTACCTACGTAGCCGATATGAGGCGTCAAGTCTTTACGTAGTTCTGTCGTAGGTAAATTTGATTTAATTTGAGATGGGCGACTGAATCCGATATATATTGAATTTTAATATCGGATTTCCTACGTAACTCACAAAAGAGTATCGAGTCTTTACGTAGTTCTTTTAAATAGAACGATTTAATTTTGGGAAAGGTGACTGAATTCAGTATATGTTAAATTTTATACCGAATTTCCTACGTAACTCGTAAAAGAGTATCAAGTCTTACGTAGTTCTAAACGAACCGAGTTTATATTTGGTGAAACTCGATTTGAGTTTTTGACTTTGTTTAAATTAAAGTCAGTTTTGAGATCGACCCACTGGAATAAACTGGCAACGGAACTTTTACGGGTTTAATTTTATGATTTTATTTAACCCAATTTTCATTTTGTGCCAAGAATAATTGTTATATTTTAGTGGGTAATTTTTGTAATTAGAAACATTTTTGCTTCCAATATGCTCAAGCCTATACGTGTGTGTATATATATCATGCCTTTTCTATTTTTTTTTTTTTTGAATGAGCATAGTTTGTTAAAAGAAATGGGTTGGACCCGATTTGTTTTAAATTAAGCCCACCTTGGCCCCTTTTTTCTTTTTTTTTAATGTAAATGGAGTCTAATTGATCCATTTTTTTTTGACAGAGCAACTGAGCCGTAAAAGTTCAGCCCTTCATCTCCTTGCCCTTGAACCCTGAGCCACAGAGAGACCACCGCTTCATGCTGTCGGCCGGAACAATCATCCGAACGTTTAGGGACGAGGGAAGCCTAAAGAGTTTCGGCTTAGGCAAGGGAAAGAGAGGACAACGATAGCCCGACAGGAGCACCACAACAACTCGGAAAGCGGCGAAAGTGCCGACAGTTGCTACAACTCCGACCCTAATTAGGTATGTTCGGTTCTCCTTTTTTTTCCGCCTGAATCACTCTAGTCCTCCTTCCAATTTCTTAGGACTTGACCGATCGGTTTAATTTGACACCGATATGCTATCCTCGTTGATTTAGGGCCTCGAACTGTGCTCGGCATAGACTGATTTTAGGTTGAGCAATTTAATTTTGAAATGGGGAATATGAGTTCCTCTTTTTTGTTTCGCCCGCCTTTAATCAACCTAAATCTTAATCAACCCCTCTTTTTCTTATACCAAAATTGGCTTTTGATTCAAGAATAAGAAACAACCCTTTAC
Source organism: Persicaria tinctoria (assembly GCA_037127255.1). NCBI lineage: Eukaryota > Viridiplantae > Streptophyta > Magnoliopsida > Caryophyllales > Polygonaceae > Persicaria > Persicaria tinctoria. Next base: position 1,581,201 of record JBANSL010000015.1, read on the forward strand.
CCCTGCTGATTTGTATTTACAGCAAAGAGGAGAAACTACGTTCTTAAGTAGATAGTAGTGGTATGAAAATTTGGGGCTATGGATCCCTAGGCTAATTGCAATTTAGTAGCAGGGACGATTTTGGAGTTTAGGTATACCGTATGACACTTCCATCTCCAATTTGGTACAAACTCCTCTCAATTTTGAATTTCTTTTTTATGATCTCCCATGAACATTTATTTTTTATGCTTCCGACAGTGCTCAATTTAATAGAGGTTTGCCTAGCTTGAATTGTGTAATTTGGGAATGATGTAATAATTTTTTTTCCTGAACTTGGTGAAAATTACTGGGGCTTTCGATTACATGCTTTGCCTCTAGCATTTGGGTTCACACAAGCATGTTAGCACCCTTTTTTTTTTTTACTTTTTCAGTATGTGTTTTAAGAAAATTTCAGCAGAGTTTCTCCTTAATTTAGAATCGTTTGATAATTCCGAAACTCAAACCACATGAAGAAGCTCGCAAGGCCGAGGTTCTCGAGGGTAGAGTTCCAAGAATCGAAAACAATAAGACTAATTAGGGAAAATTTCAACAGCGCCTCCCCTTGATTTGGGGTCATTTGTTGATTCTGAGACTCAAAACCACACGAACAAGCTCGCAAGGCCGTGGTTGTCGAGGGCGGAGTTTCAGGAATCGAAAACAACATTAAACGGGAATGCTACCTGATTAGCTCTCTCTTTTTTTCTTGTATGTGAGATTGTCACTGATTTTGTAAGTGATTTGCTCTTTTTTTTTTTTTCTTTCCCTTCTTGCTGATTTTTTTTGTTTCCTGCTTTTGTTTTTTTGTTTCCTGCTTTTGTTTTTGCAGATTGGAGTATGCCGGAGCTTCTAAAGGCTGTAAACTCATCCTTTTATAGGTGGAAAAAGGTGAACTATTTAGGACACCATACCTTTTGCAGATTGATGGGGGCAGTTGAAATTTCTTTTACTTTTGTATATTTGAGCTTTGCTGAACGGCATGGGCATATAGGTTGATGGGGGATTTGATTGGAGTAGTTGAAATTGTAATTGGAGAGTATAGACTACAAGACTCCCTTCATCTGTATATTATATATATATTTTTATTTTAATTCCATTTCTTTTTACATACATGGAATAAAACCTGGGCTTCAATTTGGGCCTTAGCTTGGGCTTTGATTTGGGCCAAAGAATCTGCCCATTTTTGATGGCATCTGACTTATTTCACCAAATTGGTTTGCTAAATTAATTTGGTGGCCTCAAAATATTATGAGTTAAAATGTGAGTAATCAAATTTATGAAATTTTACCACTCAACAAGTCTTAGAACCAGTTTTATCAGATTTATCACCTTTCACTTTGAAAACTTTGATAACCTCATTTTTTTGAGCAATAGCCTCAACAATTCTTTTCTTAGTCAAGGTCTCATTACTAAACTGTATAACATCCTTAAAAGTATCAAACTGAGATGGCAAAGCATTAAGCAGAATAACATCTTGGTGAGTATCATCAATTTTATCATCACAACGTTCAAGCTCTTGTGTCATCCTAAGAAATCTATCCAGATTATCATCCAAAGACACAGAAGCATCCATTTTAAAATTGAAAATACGACACATCAAAGATATTCTACTAGACAGAGTTTTAACCTGATAAAGATCTTTCAAAGCTTTCCATAAAGACACAGAAGAATCACAAGTTACTACCTGTCTAACTACCTCATCTGATATACGAATCATGATCTCACTGTGTGCAATGAGATCAAGTTCTTTCTTAGCCTCATTAGACATTTCAGCAAGAAGCTCATTAACAACTGCTTTCCAGCACTTCTCTTTTATCATGATAGCTTTCATCTTAACTTACCACATGGCAAAGTCAGTAGTGCCATCAAATGGTTTAATGCGATAGGAGTTATCAAACATAATGAATCAAAGTTCCTGCAATAAGTGAAAAAAGGACTAAATCAGTAAAAGTTGGAGAGAGTTGAGCACTCAAACCCTACAGCTATCAAGCTAAGAGTTTGAATCTCGTAAAGTGCTAGCGGAAGCAAAAGTAAGAGCTTTCAAGGAGAGTTCTGAAGAATATAATCTTCTAAACTCAAATATTTCCGAAGGTTTTTTGTTCAAATCTGAAATGGTTTATCAGATTGAGATTTCCGACGGAATAAGTCCTCAAATCCCTAGATCTGGAGTTCCTTTCAGAAGAGCTTACTAGATCTTTGAGATCCAGAGCCTTAAGGAGAGCTAGCTCCAGGAACTACAACAGAATCATAGACGAGCGACAAGGGTATGTCCTCTAAAACCTCATATCTGGAGTTTCTATTAGAAGAGCTCACAGATCTTGAAAGATCTCAAGCCTTAAGGAGTGTAAGCTCCAGAAACTTCAACAGATCAATATAGAGATTGAGGACAAGTGACTTTTTATCTTCGTAGATCTGAAGCTTAGAAGGATGAAGAACCCTCTAAGCTTCAACAGAAAATCGAATAATATACCAGATCTGGAGCCTAAGAGAAACGAGAACTCAAAAGCTTCAACAAATCCGATTTTAAAACGAGAAAACCCCTTAAAACCTAAAAGCTTTGATACCAATTTGAAGAGGATTGATCCAAAACACCGGAATACATAAGCAGAAACTTAAGCAATGATAATGAACAAGTTTACAACCCAACAAAACCAAAGCAAAAGTAGAAAGTAGAGATTGTAGCGACGATTAGCCTCAACGAGGACACCAGCCACCAAGGTCAAAACTTAGAGGGCAAAGAGGCTACACATCTCTATCAACACAATGTCACTGAGTGTATTTGGATGGAAGGGAGCTCGATCTACGCTCACAAAGGCCGGAAATGGATGGAACCCTAGAATCGCCTCAGGAGACAAGAACAGAGCTACAGTAAGCAACAACTCTCTCCACTCTCGGATTAGGGTTTTGGAAACCCTTATAAAGGAGAGCGTTTCAGCTGAACGACGTCGTTGCCAAAGCTCAGCAAGAGAGGCTGAAGACATCCGTGTGGGCTTCTAGCCCATTGGATAGTTGAGATCAGTTTTGGGCCGGTTTTAGGGCTGTGCAGAAATATACGACACGGTTGACACGACACGAAACCGCAACAAAACGATACGAAAAAACACGAAACGATATTGATACGACACGATTATGACACGAAACGGTAAAACACGACTATAATCATGTCGTGTTCGGATCAGCATTTTCCCCTTATCGGGTATCCGACACGACACGATAAGAAATTTTTTTTTTAAATATTAATATATGGTTATAATACAAATATTACAATTGTCCTTAGGTAACACAAACCACCGGTTGCCCAGTTGGTAGCGCCCTTACTTCCGTTTCTTGGGAAACCTAATGACTCAGGTTCGAATCCCAACTGCTCTCTTTTTCACATTTGTTTTCAAATTGTTTTTTTTTCTACAGACGCACGCTGAAATTTCTCTAGGTTACGCACAAGCCTTTCTTCATTCTCATTTCTCACCCTCACAGACTCACAGTCGCCGCCTCTCTTCTCACCCTCTCTCTCGCCGCCTGCTCGCCGTCGCCGGCTAGCCCTAGCCACCCCACGGCTCACCATCGCATCTCTTTTCTTCATTCTCACAGTTCTGATCTCACAAAAGCATAGCAGTCGCCGCCTTCCTCGCCGCCGTCGCCGGCTCGCCCTAGCCAGCCCACGACTCACCATCCTCCTATTTTGATTTGATAATGAGTATCTTGTACCTAATTCCTCCAATTTCTCATCCTCCATGGCTCCCTTCCTCCATTAACAAAGGAGAACAAAGTTCTTTCCTAACCCCTTTTTCAATTTTTCACTCTAAAGAGAATTGAATCAACTTTTGTCAACCGAATCTAGGGCAAAGGTTTAAAATTGTCTCAGATCTGAGATCCTTTGGAGGAGAATGTGGTAGCGGCGACAGAAATTGGGGCTGGGTAACCGATGTATGAGATTGAAGAAGGGTTCTTAATTTTTTATTATTTTTTTTAATAAAAGAAACGGAGTTTAGGGTTATAGGTAATTGTGGGCATCCGACGGAACTCCTACAAAACTAAGGGTTACCATCTGGAAATTCTAAAAGGGTAGGGCACCAACCGGAATAGCCTTAATCACAAGGGTACCATCCGGAATTTCCAAAAAAACAAAAAAACAGGTGGTTTTTGTACTAATCGTGTCGTGTCGTGTTATACGGGTATCCGACACGAAACCGTGTCGTGTTATCGTGTCGGATACCAGGTAATTATCGTGTCGTGTTCGGATCGGCATTTTCCCCCTTATCGTGTCGTGTTTTTTATCGTGTCATGTCGGATACCCGGTTATGCACAGCCCTAGCCGGTTTGGCCCAAACCAATACAATCCGCTTTACATATTAAACATCCAATGTACACTTAGAATTACACATAGGTTAAGTGAGATAAGCCTAACAAAATGTGTGCCGAATAGGAAATTGACTTTTATTTTGGAACATATGGCGTGCGAACTAATATACTCCCTCCGTTCATTAATAAGTGTCGCTTGACTTTTCGACACGTTTTTTAAGGAGTTAAAAACTATATAAAATATCAACTTTTTTTTAATTTTTTTAAATAATTTTAAACTTATAACTAATATGTATAAAATTATAAAAAAAAATTAATTAAAAATTTTATATTTTATATTTTATATATTTTTAACTCTTTAAAAAAGAGTCAAAAAGTAAACGTCGCTCATTTCTCAACAGATGTAGTATCATTTTCAAAGAGTTTGGACTCTTTCCTCATCACATCTTTGGCCCTTATACAATAAATGATTGGCCCTTATGGCAAGAAATAAAAAGTCATTCTCTCCTTATTTCCACAGCACCCATTTACCAAAATCAAGGAAAAGGCAAAGAAATAAAAATAAAATAAACAATCATGTTAATGGAGTTCAAAGGGATTGCTGGTTTTTGCCTTGTATTTGTGCTTCTATGGATTGAAATAGAAACCGGGTACGGCGCCACCACTGACTACACCCGCCACGATTTCCCACCCGATTTCGTTTTCGGGTCGGGTACTTCCGCTTATCAGGTACCTTCTGGAGGTGGAGATGTTTCTTCAAATCAAATCTTATCCCCATTTCATTTGGGAAACTGCATTTATTTATTTATTTATTTGGAATTCGGAGGACCAATTAAGTGTTGATATAATCTGTGAAGGTGGAGGGAGCAGCAAATGAGGATGGAAGAACACCTAGCATCTTTGATACTTTTGTTCATGATGGTTAATTCATTCATTCCTCTTTTGCTCTCCATTTCAATTAATTAGTTTTTGGATTTAATTTGTTATATTACTCTGATTTGATCTTGTATGCAATTTTTTACAGAGAATTGGCATTTGGGCAATGGGGATGTAGCATGTGATGGGTATCACAAATACAAGGTCTTCATCAATGTCATTTCTACCATATAAAATAAGATACTTTATCTTCTTTTTGGTGTTTAATAACATATGCAGGAAGATGTTCAGCTGATGGTTGATACAGGATTAGATGCCTACAGATTCTCCATTTCATGGCCTAGACTTATTCCAAGTAATCGCCCCTTCTCTTAGTCATAGGCCCTTGGTAATGATATCTTGATTTCTAGATATTAGATATCGAGTGATATCGGTATCTTAGGTTATACGTAGGGTCAGTGTGGCAAAATAGAGCTGATGAGATAGCTGAAGCTGATAGGGTAACTGAAGCTGATTGATTAAGTGTGTTAAATATATGCTAAATGAGAGTTTTCATAAGCTAATAAGGTGTTTGGTAACCTAGCTGATAGAGTAGCTGATGCAAACTAGCTGATCAAATAGAAAAAAAATTAATAAAATTTTGAAGAGCTTGGGATGAGCCGTTTTTGAAAATCCAATTTTAAAAGCTAATTAAATTAAAATCTTATATTTAACTTATTTAAAACTAAAAAATATTAAAATCAAAAGCTTCGAATAGCTACTTGTATTGCCAAATAGACCCATAGTATTAAACATTAAAATATCATATATCAACCCTCTAATACCTGATACACAGATATTGATATATACAGCTGTCATTTCGTGAAGGGTTTTAACGTTTGTCACTTTTTGTTAGATGGAAGAGGTCCAATTAACTCGAAGGGCTTAGCATACTACAACAACTTCATCAACGAGCTTCTAAGCAACGGTAATACAGCTCGTTTTCACCAAGAAGGCGCTTTTCGGAATTTCTTATGCATCTTTTGTTGATCTTGATGGCATATATAGGAATTCAACCACATGTGACATTGCTCCATGTAGACGTACCACAGGCACTAGAAGACGAGTATGGAGGGTTTCTTAGCCGAAAGATTATGTATGTTGCTTCTTTCGTCGCCCTTAAATCCTTCTATAGCCCTCATTCTTATGCATAAACGACGATTTTATAGAGAGGACTTCACGGCATTTGCAAACGTGTGCTTTAGAGAGTTTGGCGACAGGGTTTCACATTGGACGACGATAAATGAAGTAAACGTATTCATCTTAGGTGGTTATGACAACGGCTTCACTCCTCCAGGGCGTTGTTCTCCTCCTTTCGGGTCTGTCCCCTGTCGTGCAGGGGACTCCACAGTCGAACCATATGTTGCTGGTCATAATGCAATCCTCGCGCATGCTTCAGTTGCGACGCTTTACAGGAAAAGATACCAGGCCAAGCAACATGGATTCATAGGATTGAACCTCATGGCTTTTAACTTCGAACCTAAAACAAATGGAATAAAGGATTTACTCGCAGTGAAGAGAGCCTACGATTTCTTTCTCGGATGGTAAGTACTAAGAACTCGGTTTTTAGCATATCCTTTCGCCAATTTGAAACCATGGGTCTTGTCAGGTTTATGGAGCCCCTGTTAAGCGGAGACTATCCTGAAATAATGAAGAAAAACGCGGGCAAACGCCTTCCTGCTTTCACCGAAGATGAATCCAAGCTAGTGAAAGGAGGGATAGATTTCGTCGGAATAAACCATTACTTTACAATGCAGGCTAAGGATGATCCAAACAGCCTTATGTCGGAGCGAAGGGACTTGACTGCAGACATGGCTGTGCAACTGAATGAACTGATCTGTATGTTAGTTGTATACTTCTTATGTTAGTTGTATACTTCTTATGAACTACTTTGTTGATTGCATCTATGATGGCTTGTTGCAGCTGACATTCCAATTGTGTCTTCAGGAGGGGTAAGCTTTGTTGATCCACTCGTGTTATGTTTCGTGTGCTTGTACTGCTGTCGCTGATCGGTTTGATGATCTTGATTCGTTTGATCAGTATCCCTTCTATCCGCGGGGTCTCAGATCAGTGTTGGAGTACTTCAAAGACGCGTATGGCAACCCTCCTATCTATATTCATGAGAATGGTCAGACGACTCCTCGTAATGGAATGCTGGAAGACGAATCAAGGGTCGAGTATTTGCAGGGTTTCATTGGAAGCATGCTCGACGCTGTCAGGTATGGTACCCTATACAAATGTTGCAGCATGCTTCCGAAACGCCTTACTTGACATGTTTTTTTACCCAAATGTTGCAGGAATGGATCAAATACAATAGGCTACTTCACCTGGTCATTCCTGGATGTATTTGAGCTGCTGGATGGTTACAAGTCGAGTTATGGCCTGTACTATGTGGATCTTGACGACCCCAATCGGACACGATACCCGAAGAGCTCGCAGCGGTGGTACTCCAGATTCTTGAAAGGTAAAGGTAACGCCGAAAATGAGCTTATTCAGCCAGTAGTTCCTGCATTTGGCAAGCCCTAGTATTGGATCTGTCATAAAACAATCAAGACCGCTGAAGTATGATATGAACATATACATCTATTTGATCACTTACCATGATCTTGCGATTCTCAATTTGATGAGAATGTATGAACATAAACATCAATTGATGTATCTGTTTATCCTTCTGCTGTTGGAGCAGTAAAAGCGCGATATGAGAAGTTTCTGTAACTGAAACCTTTACACGAATGTTCAGCTGTTCTACTTAAAAACGGGTTCTGTACTTGCGAATGCTATAGACAAATCCGAGAGCAGGTGTTTTCTGCTCAAAGGTGATGCTTCTATGTAATTTACTCTAAAAGATAAGTAGACTGGAACATCAAGTTCATGCCACGGTGAGCGGAAATGTACACAGCTCAAACGTTTCCTGGTCCTCTCACAGCTTCTGGTTCACCGCCTCTCGTATGACTACTGTCAATCATATGGTTGCCTGTTGGAGAGGAAGACGTTTACTTATGAGTTAAAAGTTTGCTATTGCTGTAATGCACACCAATGGAAGGAACTAGGAAGTGCATCAGATGTAAAGCTTTCATGTTATATAAACGAATCATCAACGCCAACGGTGTAAAATTCATACCATCCCTGTTTCTGTAGTCATTGGGGTTCAAAGATGCATGTGGATGAGGAACAAAATACGTAATATAGGCAAGTCCAGGGGAAGATGGAGGCATCTCTGTTCGGAAAAATTATCATGGTTGCCATAGAAAGCATGACCTGCCATTATAGGATTGTCCATTTCCCTGTAAAAATAGACAATGCCACAGCCCGTTTGTCTTCGACAGCTGCGTCACAGTTGATCTTCCAAACACCAGCTCTCGGCTTAACCCATTTCTCAGCTCTCCTTCCCTCTAAGCTCCTCTCTGTCTCCCTCCCCTCCCTTTCCTTGCAACATGTCCTCTTTCTGGGTCTGTCGGATCTGCTCGAAGAAATCCATACCGGTGGTGCATCCCTTACCCCATCTCCCTAGCCTGCCCACTCTTTTCCCGACCTGCCTCGCAAGCCTGCATCCGTAAAGAGCATGAATCCCATCCTTCTTCCCCTTGCAGCTCTCGCATTGATCATCAAACTAGAATCTTTCTCTCGGCCAGATTCACCTTACATGGGAGAACCTCCCTAGCTACAGTACGCCCGCCAGATGAACGTCCTCACCCTTGGCGGAACTTCACGAACTGCTTGTTCCCTCCACTCCCTAGTCTCCCAATCAATCAATTCAATTACTCGGAGATCATCCAAGCCATTGATAGCCCTGTTCAGCACCTTAAAGCTTCCGGGTCTCGGGATCCACCTGTCCTGCCAAATCTTAATGTTACTCTCTCCATCTAAGTCCCGCTTCTAGGATCTCCCTACCTCTCAAGATCATGTTTCTCCATGTATAGCTGGGATTGAAGCCAAGCGTCGCCCCTAAAAAGTCCGTCTTGGGATAGTACTTTGCCGAGAGCAGCCTGGCTAGCAAGGATGTAGGATTCTGCAGCAAACGTCAGCCTTGTTTTGCCTCCTTCCTCTTTCGGCTTACACAAGCGTTTCCAACTAAGCCAATGAACTCTCCTCTTCTCCTCCCCACTCCCCCACCAGCACATGAGTTGCTCAATCTCGTTGCATAGCTCGCTTGGAAATAGAAAGCATGACATGGTATACATCGGGATTGCTTGTTCCACAGACTTAACCAATGGAAAGATCAAAAGGCTATCCCGACTCCAATTGGATAACCGAACACTAATTGAAATGTGTGTAAGTTTATAATTGAATTAATATACTTATTACAATCATCTCAAAATTTAGGTTATTTTATTTTTTTTAATACGCTTTTTAAGAAGGTAAAAATTATTAATAAGTATATATTATTATTTTTAAATGCTTAAAAATTTGACATTTATAGAGTTTTTTTTTTAAATCGTATCAAAAAGTAGTTTGGGTTTAAATTTTTATACCACAAAACAGTACTCCCTCAATTAATTAAAACATTATCATTTTATGAAGTAAATCTTGTTAAAAAAAACATATCATTTTATGTATTTTGTCATCCGATTTATGAAATTGCACTTCTAATTATTAGATAAAGTAGATGTTAGTTCTAGAATAGTTAAGTTGAAGGCATGCAGATCCCTAAACCCCATGTCTCCTTCCTCTTTCGGCTTACACAAGTGTTTCCAACTAAGCCAATGAACTCTCCTCTTCCCCTCCCCACTATCTCTCACCAGAATTTGCACATGAGTTGCTCAGTCTCGTTGCATAGCTCGCTTGGAAATATATAGAAAGCATGACATGGTATACATCGGGATTGCTTGTGCCAGAGACTTAAGCAATGGAAAGATCAAAAGGCTATCCCGACTCCAACAGTCAAAACCACATCAATGGAAAGATCGTCAAGCCACACCACCGCAGAGACGCAAACTGCCTAAGCAAGAGCACCCAAAAACCCTAAAGGGATATAGCACATACTCATACGAGCGGGATTTTAATCAGTCCTTTCGAGATATTAGAAAAATCCTTTTGGAAAATCAAGGGTCTGGGTATTTTTTTGGGATCCGGGTCCTCTCCTGAGAAACCATTCCGGAATGGCTCACTAGAAAGAACTTGCAGGTAGTACCCAACAGTCTCCAGTTCGAACCCCGGATATGGCCGCTCTTTATTTACAAATTCAAGGATCCTCTCCTGAGTAAAGTGCCTAATATCTTCCTAATAAAAATCACCGGCTCAGATTGATTCTCCCTCTAATTAACCCCAATTCCCTCAACCCTCTATTTCTATCTTCCCTGTTAAATCAAAACTCCACAGGAGACCGTTCATCCACTAATCAAACTACAATTTTGATTAGGTTAATTATGAAGTCAGTTCATATATTAGACATTAGGAATTGTAGTAATTAACGAGCTAGGGATCTCTTCTCCCATCACCAAACTAAAATTTTGATTAATTCTTAATTCTATGATTTTCACTGATTCTTAATTATATAAATCAATTAATTTTAATTGTAATGATTTTTGACGGTTTTTCCCTGATAAAATTTGATCTTCATTGTTGACAGTGTGGGTTGCCGTTTTGTACAGAACTACAAATGGAGGAGAATGATCGATAATCTGGGTTATGGTTTCACGGTGATAAAGACTTAAGATAGAAGAGATTAGTTTATTAGAAATATATTATGTAACTTTTTATTAGGAGATGATCCAAATCCATTTTTTTGTGCAAAAAAAAAAAGGATTCCGAGGTATTATAATTATAATTTAATTATAAATTAAAAAAAATCAAGGGTCTGGGACTCTGGATATATAATTTAAATGTATAATTCATTAATTTAAAATAAAAATATTTCGTATATCTTGTCAATCAGTTATATTGAGTTTTATATACTATAATTATAAATTTTACGGAATAATGACTATTTTATTTGCATAATTTACAGGGTCTTTTTTTTTTATCAGAGGGTCTTTTATTTTTTAAATCATTTTATTTTAAACCCATTTTAAATTGGATAACCGAACTCTTGAAAGATATGTAAGTTTATAATTGAATTATAATTATTACAATCATCTCAAAATTTAGGTTATTTTATTTGTTAATACGCTTTTTAAGAAGTTAAAAATTATTAATGAGTATAAATTATGTTTTAAAAATTGACATTTATGGTTTTTTTTAAGCGTAACAAAAAGTAGTTAGGGTTTAAATTTTTATACTACAAATGAGTACTCACTCAATTAATTAAAACATTATCGTTTTATGAACTAAATCTTGTTCATCCGATTTATGAAATTGCACTTCTAATTATTAGATAAAGTAGATGTTATTTCAAGTTTTTCAAGAAAGTAGAAAAGTAGAATAATAATAATAATAATAATAGCCTCACTTATTGAGCATAACTATTCCGCTTTTATTGAGCATAACTATTAGAGCTAAAACCAGTCATTAATTAAATTAATTCCATATGGCCTCAGTTATTAAGTTAACGATTTGTTCAAAGCAATAAAGTCAAATCTGGCCCAAGCGAATCTAAAGGGTTAAAAAACTACAGTAGTGGTGATGTGAAAAACTCAAAAAAGGGTTTAAAGGGAAATGAGTGAAATGAGATACTCCGTGACCAAAGCAAGCACATGGAACACCAAAAGGGTGACCAAAGCAAAGCAAGCAACGAGTGCAGTTTGCCGCCACACAGTGTTTGTATTTGCCGCCACACAAATTGTACAGATTGGGAGGGTTGTGAAACTCACTGATTTCCCCACTTTCCTCTTCTGATCACAACACAGAGGGACCAACACACAGTAATTTGTCAGCAAATAGTGCATGTGGTCCAAACCAACGTACTGTATTTTTTACACCTCCGTCCAAAAATACATGGACTTTATACTATTCACGCACGTTTTGTTTTTTTTTTTGTTTTTTTTTTTTTTTTGATAATAGAAAGTGATTAGGTCTGGCTACCTTCTGTTCGTAGTCCAGCCTAGAGCATCCTTCCGGATGAGGACTTGCAATTCTACGTCGGAGTTAAGGTTAGTGTTAGGGGTTATATGTCCCAGGTGGGTCAGTCTATCCGCAACGCTATTAACTTCCCTAAACACATGTCGAATACGGGCCGAGGAAAATTTCAGTAGGTCCAGTTGGGAGTCCGAGATGAGCATTTCGATCTCTCATGGGCATTTCCAAGTGCGCAAGAGTGCGTTAATAATGCATTGATTATCTCCTTCAATTTCAATGTTTTTAATATTTTTATTGAGTGCTTCTTTAATATCTTTATATACAGTCATGGCTTCGGCTCCGATTACAGTGTTGCAGTTCGCTTTCTCAGCTTTTAGGGATATGATGTGTGCATTGTGGTCTCTTATGATATATCTTATCGACGTTTCTCCCTAATCGAGTCTTGACCCATCGAAGTTTAGTTTATAGTAGTTATGTTGGGGTTTTTCCCATTTGATATTTTTCATTTTTCGAGCTGACACTGGTTTCTTATACCTTTGATTCTCCCTTTCGTCCTCTTGGAAGTCTTTCTTGGAGGAATTCCAATTCATTATCGTTCTTTTGGTAAAGGTTACCATGGAATTGATATTCCCGGTATCGTTTCTAAAGATTATTTGGTTTCTAAAGTACCACATGCTCCACCAAATAGTTGCTAATTTGGTAAAGGTCTCTTTACCTAATGTTAATTTTAGCTCATTTAGTGTTTTACTTGGGTTTTTGTCAAGGTTCCTATACTTACTAATCTCCCGACAGATGTTTGGCTCAATATTATTGGCCACGTTTCTTGTGTATGGGCATTCCAGGAGGATATGGTACAAATCTTCTTGTGGGTGGTTGCAGAATTCACATTGCATAGGTACTGCAATTCGTCGTTGTTCGAGTTTAGCTTTGGTAGGGAGTCCATTTTTTGTGATCTTCCAGGTGAAGTTTTTTATTTTTGGTTGGGTGTCAAGGTCCCAGAGCCATTCACAATGGTTTTTTCGGTGTCCTTTATTCGTATGTATTAGGTTAACTGCTGAACTTGTGGAGAACCATCCGCTTTTACTAGGTCCCCAGTATAGACGATCAGTGAAGTCATTTGTAGGGATGGGTATATCACATATGTTCTTGATTAGTGTTGGTCCTAATAGTTGCTGGCAATCCCGGGTTAGCTTATCTACATCCCACTGTTTTGTTTGTGTGATATAATTTTGTACTGTTGTGTCTATGTTGATGCTACTTTGTTGTTGGATAAGTGAGGATAACGGCTTCTGCAGAATCCAATTATCTTCCCAAAATCTTATGGTTCTTCCATCCCCCACTTTCCACTGTAGTCCTTGTTTGAAGATATCTCTTAGCGACATGAGTTGCGTCCACTGCCATGAGGTATTCCCTTTTCTCTGGTATTCAAACATGGATTTGTTTTGAAGATACTTTTCATTAACCACCCGTACCCATATATTGTTTGGTTCAGCTATAATTTTCCATAGTAGTTTTAGTTGTAGTGCTATATTTATATCTTTAGCTTTTCTAATGCCGAGGCCTCCGTTTTGTTTGGATTTGCATATTTCATCCCAATTTATTAAGGGTCTATGTTTGTCATTCTTATTCCAGAAAAATTTGATGTTAACCTTATCCAGTTCCTCATGGATAATAAGTTTGTAATTATTAAAAAAAAAAGTTAATATTTTATATAGTTTTTAGCTCCTAAAAAAGCGTGCCTGAATAGTAAAAGTCCATGTATTTTTGGACGGAGGGAGTATTTTATTTTTACTATGAAAGAATTCGATATCAGACAAGCCTGAATCTCGATGTTCGACAAGTCGGCAGACGGGAAAACCGTCTAAGTAAATAAAAACAATACAAAGATGGTGTCAGATACAAGCAAACACACCATATACAAGCAAAACTAAAACAACCAAACCGAAAGGGATGAAGACATAGACTAAAGACGAAAGTCAAGCACTCCCCGGAGGTAGGATCGTAGGCCAGCGGCACATCAGGAGACACATGTGTCCTGTGGGCAGTGAAGACGAACCTCCAAGGAAACAACTTTCCGGAAAAAGAAGATGCCACGATACACACTGCCACGGCCACAACCTGTTATGACTCCGAATGCCAGAACCCCATCACGCTGAAAGAAAATCCAGTCACGCCAAAACATAGAGCAACAAATTGCCTAAATCGAAACGCACTAGAAACCCTAGCGAGAAATAGCTAACCCGACCGGAAATTATTTAATATAGTTAATTATTATTAATACCAAGATAATAATAGATAAAAAATTATATTTGAGCCGATAAATTTCCAAAATACAGGAATTTATATATAAATATTTGTTTTTATCATAATTTTTATTAATTATTTTAATTTCTTAGACAACTTGGGCCCAAAACAAAATGCTTGGGTCAAAGCACACAAGCTTTAATCCACCAAGCCCGGGCCACCTTCGGGCCAAAGGCAAACCCGAAAGCAAAGGAGATCAAGAGCCCGGAAGAGGAGAGAGGACAAGGATTAGCAGGGACATCCGCAACCCTAAACAAAAAAGACGAGGGCGGCCAGACACTTGATCGAGGACCAGACCGCAATAGAGGAAGCCGGAAGCACCAGGGCGGCGCCGGAGAAACTAGATCCACCACACCCAGGGCAAAAGGACGTCGAAGAGGGTGACAGAGTAGCCGTGGGCGAGGGAAACTGGACCCGGAGAAACCAGTAGGGGAGGACCAAGCACCACCAGAGGCAGCGCCGGAGTAGCCACAACCACCCCACCCCGGACGGAAATCGACAAGACTCCGAGAGGGGGGCGCCTATGAGTGACGGCGGAGCAGGCCCGGGAGAGAAGAACAGAGCCGCGACCCAAGCCACCGAGGGAGACGACACACCTCGAACAAAAGACGGGGAGAAAATCTGAAGCCGAGGGAAAAAGGCAACAACCGCCTAGCCCAATCGGACACGAGGCGCCACCCCGACAAGAGCCGGGGATGGGAAATGGGGATTGAAGATGGTGAACAGTAGCCAGAGCCATGAGAGAAGCACAAATTGAGACAAGAGGCTGACGAGAACAGGAAGAAAATCCCAAATTCACCAAAACCCCAAAATAAAATTGGTTTTTTACATTCTCAGTAGAAGAAAAGTCACAAAGGGGATATTTGATTTTTCACGCCAAGAAGGCGGATTAGTGGCCCCCGAAGGAGGTTTAGAGGCTCCCGATGGAGATTTGATCCACTTTTCAAAGAGAGTAAGGTTCTGATTCAAACCACATAGAGTAGGTTTGATTGAGTAGTTGTTGATGGCACCACTGTTGGAGTTTGACTTGGTGGTGGTGAATCAACATACTATACGTATTTAGAGTTTTAGACCTTTTTTTTTTAAATTGATCTTCTTTTTTTTGAAAAATAGTCAAAAGATTGGGACTATTTTGTTAAGAACAACAACTTTAGCCCCGATTTAAAAAATAATAATAAATCGCGATTTTGAACCTTTTAAAAATAAGGTTTTGAACCGTGACTTATTGATTTTTTTATTCTTATTTTTTAAAAAATAGATATTTGTTCAATTAAAAAGATTTAAAAAAAAAACAACTGAGTTGATGTTTGAAACACCGCATAGTTGGTAGACCTGAGCATACCTGGGCTAACCCGCCCGGGGGAAAAGGCGGGCTTGGGTAGTACAATTAGCCCAAGAGGGCCGACATGTCCGGCCCGATAGGCCCATCAAGCCGGGCTCGGGCATAGTCTGAGGCCCAAGTGGGCCGGTAGGTCCGTCCCGCTATATATTAGTATTATAATATTATACATATAGTGTGTATTAATTATATATGCTACATATATATAAAAAAGAAACCCCATAATATATATATATATATATATATATATATATATATATATATATATATATATATATATAATTATATAGATTTATATTTGTTAGGTCTTTAATTGACTTTACTTCTTAGGTATTAACTAAAAGGAAAATTTAGTAACATAACCGGTTCTGTTGTCGGTAAGATTCCCCCGACCCGAATCCTTTACTAAAAAAAAGTCCATTTGGCCAGGTGGGCGGCCCGACCCGCCAATAAGGGTGGGCTTGGGCAATGTAGTCGGCCCACAAACCGAGCCTAGCCCAAACCCAACCCGGTACAATAGGCCTATAAAATGTTAGAGGATTGACTCAAGTCCGCCCGACTCGGCCCGTGCTCAGGTCTAATAGTTGGTTTTAAATCGCTAAGTACCTTTTGGTTGTTGGCTTGTTGCTATATACACCGAGTACAGTTGCTAAGTGCACTTATAATACTCGAAGATCTATGGTCTATTTCATCTAAGAACTAACACGTGTCCAGCAATCATTATAAAAAAATTAAAAAAAATAATGCAAAAGAATTCATGATTGTTTCACGTTAAATTTTTAAAACAAAAAGTTGAAACTAAAATTCAAAAGTGAACACTGGAAAAATTAAAGATTTATTTGTGTGTGTGTATATATATTAAAATTTTCTAAACTTGTTTTCTTTATAAAAAAAAACATGTGAACATATCATAAATTCGTTACATACATACAAGTGCATATAACATATGTGCTCGGTGCATATAATCTCTTACTTTTAAATATGTTATAATAAATACGTAGAAACTAAATATATTTTTTTTGATATTAATTTAGATGTACAATAATTTCGTGATACGGAGAATTCAGGCGGGTTTTGGGTGGTGAGGATCACCTATAACCCCCTATATAACCCACAATGTTACACAAACTCTATTGGTCCACCTATAATTAGTTTATCAAATTATTTTAGAAAATCTTAATTAAAAGATAATTCTTATTTCCTAATTAGTTTATCAAATTATTTTTATTTTTAATTTGGGAAATAAGAATTATTTTTTAATTAAGATTTTTTAAAATAATTTGATAAACTAATTATAGGTGGACCAATAGAATTTGTGTAATATTGTGAGTTACGTAGCGAGTTATAGGTGATTCGAACCGGGTTTCGGGACAGTTGATTTGCATATGGAATACGAAAGGAGGTGGAAGTACAAAACGTGGTTGGCCATCGTTATCCCAAGTACTCCTCCCCTTCACCACACAAATCCCGTGCTCCTCCAATCCCTCCTCACCACACGTTTACACCCACCCTAATATTCCCCTTATTTTTCATTTATTTTATCACCCCCTAACAAGGCCGGACATGAGTGGAGGCCCTCGGACCCAAAACTAAAAGGGGGCCCAATTTATTTTTTTTTTTTAAATATATGGATTTTTTTATTAGTAAGTTTAACTAAAGCAATTATAGTGTATTGGTAAAAAACTTATTCTTTCCCATTTGTCAATGATTCAATTCTCTTTGTAACCCATTAATTTAATTATATTCTTTCCACCAAAATTTCATTTAATAATCACTAAAAGCCACCAATAAAATAGAAATTATCCTTTATATATGGTTATGAAAAATAAACAAAATTTTATTAGTGTTTTATTTCGTTTTATCTCGTGCAACTTCATATTTAAAAATTTTAGATTTTCACAAACCCATTCTAAAAGAATAATTGCCCAAAATCACGAATACAAAAAATTTCAAGCCACCCATATTGAACTTTTTTATATAAAAATAGCTAAATAAAATAAATGAATTGAACGAAATGATAAAGAAAATTCTTCAAAATAAAAATAAAAATAGAGGGCCCAATTTTATATCTTGCCTCGGGCATTTCAAATCTCAGGTCCGGCCCTGCCCCCTAACCTTCACCTCTCCTCACCTCACCTACCATTGTTTTACACCACAAGTAATTTCATTCCATGATTATTTTAAGTTTTAACTTCATTTTTGTGTTTTTTTTTTAAAAAAAGATACGGAGTATCATTTTAACCTTCACTTTATAAAGATCATATTGTCTTTTTTAGTTTTCTAGGAAAAAAAAAGGTTTGCTGAAGTCCATAAACCAGCCCCCTTCGCTTTGCCGACTCCACAGGATATCTGCGTTGCCGTTGCCAACTCTTCCCGTCGAAGTCGACAAAACCAACCCCATCCTCTTTAACTTGTATCAGTATGATTCTCTTGTCATGACACGTTTTTAAAAAATAGAATATTATCAGTGTAGAAATTGTTTTCTTCCAAGAATATATAAATGCTTGATAAAGTGTCTGTACACACGACCTTCAGTTATTGAACCCAGTTTGACGTTGATATAATAATAATAATAAATAATAGAAATAATAATAAACACCTTTCTCTTACCATTAAAGAAGAATATAACATAAATAATTAATCCTTGAAATCCGTCTATCTAACAATGTATTCTTTCATTAAATTTTAACTTTCGTTAAATTTGAACCAAAAAAACATTATTTTTTATTTGCAAATATTATTGGATGAGCAACGATCACACCTAATCCAAAACCCTATTATTTTTTAAAAAATGACCTCTAAAATAATATCATCTTTTTTTTTGGTAGATAACCCTTTGTCGTGGATGGTCCAACAACAACATCATTTTAAGCCACAAATGGATCGTTTTAAATTTTAAGTACCCAATAACTGGGGTGTTGTTGTTATGATATTATAGAAAATTAAAAAAAAAACAAAGATGATATATTCGATCATTTTTTTACACAAGTTATTTTTTTTTTTAACCAGAAAATTTTGGATGATAGGAAGACCCTCTCCAGTCAAGGGAATCCAAATGGATGAGCTCTGCTAGCGCAGAATCGTCATGAACATACCGACCAAAGAAAAGAAGATCAAGATGCGAGATATGGTTAGTAACTCGGTTGCCTTCCCTAAAAATATGGCTGATTTGATATGAAGGGAGACAATGCAAAGACAGAATATTGTCATAGATAAGTATTTCAACTTCCCCCGGGCAAGACCAACTACCATTGAGGCAGTTAATAATGGTAAGGTTGTCTCCTTCAACAAAAAGTTTGTTGATTTGGAAGTTTGATGTTGCTTGGATACCTTTTCGGAGAGCATACCCCTCAACACCAATGACTGAGTCTAAAGGAGAAGGCCAAGCACCTGAGGCAACAATGGTGCCCATGTGGTCACGTATTATAAAGCTGTAGCTACCTTTTTTTCAAAGGAGAAAGAGCTTCGTCGAAGTTAAGTTTATGACAGTTTATTCGTGGTTTATGCCATTTTGTTGTTTGTCGCGTTTTTCTCATGGTGGGTTGTGTTTATCTGGTGGGATGTTGTTGTCACACAATTTGGCTCTGTTCTAATTATAGATATACTCTATTGTGTATGCAGTAATTGTTCGAGGGTCAGGTGATATATTGTCAAAAAGGACTTTGTTCCTAAAAACCCATATACTCTACCAAGAAGTGGCGAGTCTAGTAACGTTTTTTCAAGTGATATGTTGTCAAAAAAGGACTTTTTGGGTTTGTGTTGAGTGATTCTTTTGATGTATTATGTAATTGTATTTATTTCAGATCTTCATCATCTCATCTTTCGGGATACTCTCGAATTGACTAACCGCCACCCAAATTTGTACTCCCTCCGTTCGGTATTAAACGATGTTTTAGGAGTAAAAATTTGATCGGAATTATTTGATGTTTTGGGATTAAAAAATTATAATTTCAAACACCCCTTTTTTGGCTCCAAGGAGTTGAAGAGTTGGCTTCATTTTTCAAAAAAAATCATCACTTGTAAATTTAAATGCACCTATTAATTGTACCCACTTGGACAAAAAAATGAATTTTTATTAATCTTATTAGGTTCCTTAATTTGCACGTAAAAGTGTAAAACATCGTTTAATACCGTACGGGGGAGTATCTTATAAAAAAATAATAATAATATTTTTTCGGCTGCAAATACAAATATCTTTTTCTTGAAAGGGCGTGTGGACGACGGGAAATAAAATCCGTCTCTAATTTTTTATTTGCAAGAATGTTTAGCCTCCTTTATACCTAATCCAAATTCCTATTTTTTTTTTAAAGACCTCTAAAATACTACTCCATTCATTTTTTTTTGTTGCATAAAACAATTTCATTAATGTTTATTGATATATACTACTTGATGTTGTTACACACATGTTTTGAACAATGATGATTCAAATTAAGTATTGCTTGCATTGGTTTAAAATCAATGCATTTTGATTTTTGATTGAAAAACATATATATAATCATATAATGCATTCATATTAGAAATTTAGATAATGGGGAAATACATATAAAAAAAAACTAAAACAGAGAATTCGAATTATATTATAAAACAGTATTTTAAACGTAGAGAGGGAGATCCGTCCACGCGCCAGAGACATGGCCGTTCTCGCACACGTACGCCCGAACCACCGGCTCGCCGTCGTCATGGTAGCCGAACACTCGCCGGAGGCAGAACGCCGAGTGCAGATCCCACGTCTCCTTGCAGCTGCAATAGGCGCAATTCAGATCGATCTTGCTCCTCTGCCCGTCGTTTATCGTCCTCCAAACCCTAGATCGTTTGAAGTTCTTGAAGATCCCCCTGAACAGCATGTAATTCCTCTTCTCCTCCATGTGGATGCACCCCGGCCAGTCGCTGATGTACAGCGAATCCTCCCTGAATCGGCTCGCCAGGAGCTTGTTCCCTTGCTCCCTGCTCAGGCCCCAGCCGCCGGAGGCCAGGTGCGACCTCTTCGACCTCCATAATTTCCGCTTCTTGCTCGGCGATTCCAACCTCCCGTCCTCGTCGGAGGAGGTTAAATTCCGGCATCCCTCGGCCGGCGCTTCGTTCCTCGTATCCTCCGCTTCTGCATCTACATCCGCGGCGTCGCAATTAGGTGGCGGATTGTTGTAATCGTGCGATTCCGACTTGTCGTAGACGGTGTCGAAGTAGAGGTCGTCGTATAGCGACCACTGGAGGTCAGAGGAGCCGGAGTCGACGGCCAATCCGTCGCAATCGCTCCTGATCTCGTTCTGATTGGAGGAAGAATCGACGAGATTCGGATCGGCGGAGGCAGCGGAGGAGTCGTGGTGGTGGTTTTGGTGCGGAGTGTAGATCTCGTCGGGGCCGAGCTCGCGCTCGAGGCCGAAATCGGAGTTGTCAAGGAGGACGCCGGCGTGGAGGAGGCCGGGGCAGCAGACGGAGATCTTGTGGAGGGAGGACCAGCCGGATGGGGAGTGGTCGGAGGAGGGGGAGGGGAGGGAGAGGTCGGCGGCGACGGCGGGTACGGTGGTGCGGCAGCGGGAGGGCCAGCAGAAGGTGCGGATGAGGGAGGAGAATCGGGCGGAGGCGCAGGCGAGGCGGGCCCAGTGGCGGGGGTCTTCCTCGAGCTTGAAGAGGATCTTCAGAACGACGTCGTCGGAGAGCGATGCGAACGGCGATCCCTTCATCTTCGGCGGGAGGAGCGGGGAGAGAGGAAGAGGGAAAATCTGGGGGGGGGGGGGGGGGGGGAGATTTTAGTGACACTTTTATTTTCTGGTATTATTTCTTTTTGGGTTTTATTGAGTGTGATGAGTTCCACTATAAGGCGGGGGTGGTTTGCACAGTAATATACGGGGAAAAAAATAGTGCGTTTCTACGCGCGCCTCCGAAATAGAAGGTGGAAATTACAAGGGGAGCTTCTTCTACCATTAATTACAACAAATGGTATGGATTATTGAATAATACTCCCTCCGATTCATACTATATGTCCATCCGTCTCGAAATTTAGGTCGTTTTAGACTTTAAATCTTGTATCAAAATTTAGGTCGTTTTAGGTTTTCTAGGTAGGGAATAGTACGGAGTAATAATTTGTATCGATTTATGTTTTGTTGACTTTTTTTAAAGATTTTGATTTGTTAAAAAAATTATGAAAAAAGTTAGTGGAATGATGATGTTGATTGATAGGTGGGTGTTTTATTAAAACTTGTACAAAATTCTAAAACGACTTAAATTTTGAGACGGAGAGAGGAGTATATACGATGAGTTTGGTAAAATAGTAGTTATTGAAGTAGCTGAAGCTGATGGGGTAGTTGAAACTATTAAATTATTTAGGTTAAATATAGTTTAATAAGCTAGTATATTACTTTCTTTGATTCAAAATATATGTCGTTTGACTTTTCAACACATATTTTAAGAAGCTAAATATATATAAAATATCAACTTTTTTAAAATTATTTTTTTACAACTTAATATTTGTTGGTAATAAGTATTAGTTTGTAAAATAATAATAATAATAAGTTAATATATTATATAGTTTTTAGCTTCTTAAAATACGTGTTAAAAAGTCAAACGACATATATTTTGGATCGGATGTAGTATTTAGTAACGCTAACTGTTAGGGTAGCTAATGAAAACTTCTGAATAAAAAACCAAAAACTATGAAAAGTTTGGGTGAGTAGCTGTTGAAAAGTTTAGATTTCAAAATCTAGTTAAACTAAAATCTTATATTTATTTCATTTAAGACTATAGAATATCAAAACCATAAACTTCGAAAAGCTACTTACTTTTGTCAAACGGAGCTATAATTTTTTTAACTAGGTTTTTCAAAATATTTTTTCTTATAAGAGTATAGGTGTATGCAACATTATTATAATTTTTTTTTAAAAATTTAGTAATAATTTTAACCGAAAATAATTTTGTAAATTATTTGAATAACTCAAAAACAGCATAAAGAATCTTCCTCTTTCATTTAAAACGGACCTGCTATCTGCAGGAGCACGACAAACGCACGACTCGATCCAAATGACACCGATTGTTAGAGTACGTCCATAACGGGCAGTTGTGGTGCTCGTTGTTCTGTGATGTGCTTGGGTGGAGTGTAGTCGACACCGATAGGAGGTGTCGGCAACGAGAAGGTGTGCTCTGTGTTGTGTTGTGTTGTGTTGTGTCGTGCTCGAGTGTGTGTGGTGTCGACATTGACAAGAAGAGTCGGTGAACTCTTTGTCGATTTCGAAAGACAAAGTCAGCTACATGACCGTGTGTTTAGCGATAAATTAGTCGTGCTAGTAACAACCCCATTTAAAATCATGATTTCAGCTGACTATGTTGTTTATTATTAATTTATTTGTATTTAATAATAAAAAATCTCACTAAAAAATTCACAGTTGAATCACAAAATAGTGCTAAAATAAAGTGATATTGTTATGTAACCAAATTCACATGAAATGAAAATTGATACTGCCTTCGTTTAGAAAAGCATAGCATTTTAGATGGTAATTATGGTTAATTAAAAGATGTCATTTTAGATATTTTAGTGTTTATTTTATAAAACTATTTTGTTGAATTATTTGTATATGGTTAACTGTAGTTTTTGAAAAAAGTAAAATAAAATAAAATAGAGTAACAAATTAGACAATAGTAGCATATTTATTAGTTCCAACCCTAATACGCTCTCTCTTGAGAGCTTTGGCTTGCCGCCGCCAGGGGCTAGCCGCCCTCTCCTCCTTTGCCCAGCAACGTACACTGTGCCTACCACCGGTGCTCTCCGGACCAACCCCGCCTCGATCTCCCAAAACCTTTCGGTCCCCCCTAACATATGGCCACTCGCCACTACACTCTCCGGCCGCCGCCCTAGCCACCGCCTCCGCTCCGCCGCAATCCACTGCTGCTCCACCAAATACTTTGGTCGTCCGACTCCCACCGTCGTCCTTCTCGCCCAACAGCAACTCCGGCAACACATCCGCTCCTCTCGGCTCCCGTCCACATCGGTTCGCCGACCTTTGTTTCGACCTCGGCCTTATCGGCTCTCTTTGGCTCCGCCGCCTATTTCGTCGTCTGTTCCCGCCGTTGCCTACTCCGGTTGTTCATGTCAATGAGCTTAAACAATTGGGATTGTTGTTTCGCCCGCACTTTTAATCGTTCTCCGATTCATTATTGCTCCTTTTTGTTTCCTTCTCTCGTTTTTTTATCGCCTCTATTTGGGCTTATCCTTGTGGTAGTCTGCTCACGATCTAGTTATCGTCCTTGAGGGTTGAAATGAGTGCTCTGGAGTTTGAATGGGCAATGATGTGGTTTGGGTTTGATTTTGTGGGTTGGTGTACTGGTCTGTTCTTGTTGCGTTGCAGGTTTCTTGTGAGCGGTTGATGATTTGTTATGTTTGATGACGGCGTGGTTTGCGATCGACACCTGATGGCTCTTTTGAGTCCATAATCTGAGGTGTCCGCTAGCTATAGTTCCCCAGAGTTCTCTGAGTGCGTTGTCTCTTTGGCCGATCGTTTCGTTTCTCTTCTGACTTGTGATTTACAGCGTAGGATGGCTTGTACGATCCTTGTATTTTTTTATGTCATTTGCTACTGTCATTTGCTTCAGTTGTACGTGATGGTTAGTCCATCAACCGGCTTGTCCGGTCTCTCGGTTTCTCTAGGCTTGTCTAGAGAACCGAATTTCTTATCTTGCTTAAAAAAAAACATATTTATTAGTTAGTCTTCCTAAACATTTACAAATTGCTAAAATGATACAGTTTTACTTAACAACAGATGAATTATTTGCAACTACATAACTGTAAATTGAGTCCGTCTACAGATTCGTCGGCCTCTCGAGCTTCAGACTTTTCTAAGCTCGAATTTTTACCTAATAAAAAAAAAAACTGTAAATGGACATGGGACTTTATAATAGGTTCTTTTTTCACAAACCACCCATAAATTTGGAAATTATATAAAAATCACCCATATATCTAGTTTTATTTCAAATAATCACCAACTATTATATGAACACATATTAATAATTTTTAAAACTAACGCTCTCTTCTTAAATATTTTTAAAAATCTATTTTAAATATTTTCTAACATATAAAAAGAATTAAGGGATTATAGTTAAAAGATAACAAAGTTTATGGCTGTTTTTGCAATTTCTATATTTATGGATGATTTTATGAAAAGTACCCTAAAACCTGGGTGATTTAAATTAATTTACCTTAATAATATATGGTGGAAAAGGCGCGCGTGAGAAAAGACAGTTGTGGTGGACCTTGCTTACATAGCAAACTTGGGATCGACCTTGGTTGCCTATCCACAATTTTGTATTGATTTGATTCCATAAGGGAGAGGGAGAGCAACAAAGGTGTACATTATTATTCAATTTATTTGGTTAGATTTGAGCGATGGAAATTTAAAGGGTCCCCACATTGTTACATTTAATTAGCTTGTTATATTGTTTAAGAGCGTTTTTTTCTAGCCATGTATAGAGCATATTGGTGAGTTGATTTGTTTTTTTTTTTTTTTTTTATGTTTGTGATATTTTATAGTTAATATAGTACTCTTAGTCTTGGTGTAGTAATTGCGGTCGAGATCACCTGCCCCCTGCTTACCCAAAAAACCTAAAATTAAATTTTGTAAAAATGAAAAAAAAAATGATGAAGGGTGAAATGGTTTGTGAAAAGATATAAGGAGACATAGGGGATTTTGAGACAGTAGATCCTCATTGTAGTAATTGTGCTACTTTATCTTATTTGAAGAGATTAAAGGCAAGTAATTTTGAAATTATAAAAGCGCTTCTAAGCAGAAGAGTTAACACATGAATGAATCATACTCGATTTATATATGAAACAATCGAGGGTGTCATTTTGGGTGTTTTTCGGGTTAAATAAAAGTCATTGAAAATTTTTAATCTCTAACTTTACATAATTGTCTTTAGAGTCATTACTTAATTGTTAACCATATGGTATAATTTTTAGTAAGGTAATAAAAAAAAGTAATAAATGAGTATATATTCCGAATATTATTGTACTTGTTTATCACTGAAAAAGCATGTTACTCTGTATTATAGTGTGATAAATAATACTCATAAAACTAGCTAAAAATATTATTGTTTTTACCTTCAAAATATGTACTCCTCCGTCATTAATTGACACTTCACAATTTATGATGCGAATTTCACGTAGGAAGGTTGGAACCACGAATATTGATCATTGTCGAATTCGACCCCGCAAGCGCCCGAATCTCATCAAACTAGCCAAGTCATTTCATTAGTGTGATAGGTAGTCGAATTCGATCCCACAAGCGCCCGAATCTCACTAATGCCGTTGGAGCCACGATTATCGATCCTTGTCGAATCTCACGACAAGAACAAATCTTCATCGCCGCTTCTCACGGTCCTTATTGTTCAAATCTCTCGAACGATTGAAAGCTTCTCGCTCTCTAGAGTTTCTAATGAAATGTTCTTTTTTCTCAAATTCAGGATCTTCTTTTTCATTAATCATAAACGTACTTAAATAAATATCAACACATTAAAAACCCTAATTAAAATAAAATACTCAAATTCTAATAATTATCTAAAGTAAAAATAAATCCTAACAATTATCTCAAGATAAAAATCATACTAACATTTATCTAGTTATCAATCCATAATTCTAAAAATAAAAATAATAAGAAAATAAAACATAAATAATGTCTAGCACATTTTATTCAAATTCCCATGTCATATCAATTTATATATGCTTTTCAAAATACTACGGAGTATGATTTTTGAAAAATAATTTTGAAAAAGATTAATGAATAGTATGAACTCTATCAATTAAAAGACAAAAAAAGAATGTGTAAATTCAAAATTTCAAATTACCCACCAAATAGTTCAAAATTTGGAGCAAGAAACTGAAGATACACAAACCCAAAAACTGATTCGAAAACATGACGTGATTGGTTGGAGCAATTACATTAGTGGCCAGTGCCTACTTTGATCGGCAAGCCATGTGCATTCCTGATCTTATTTGGCCCCCTTCCATTGATAAGATGTGACATTAACCCTTCATTTCTCATCAATGGCAGCACCCAGATTTTTGGCACACAAGTGTACGGAGTACATTTCAAACGGAAAATCAATGGATATGATGTTTGAAAGGGTTATCAATTACTCATCATCATCCAACAACTGCCAGTGTTGACAAGTTGGCTGTATATTTGGTACTGTAAAAAATTGATCTTGTGTACAGTAACCCAGAGTAAAATTAACAATAACAGAAGCTGAAGCTACAATGTTTTCACAAAAACTTTGAATAACCGGCCACGATAAAGCAGGATTAGGATTGGGCTTCTTTCAAACAATGGTCACAAATAGCTCATTTACAAACCCAAGATTATCTTAACTTTAACCTGTAAGCAAACCCAAGATCCTTGAGCAAGTAAGAAACCATATATTTGATGAGCACTGTAACCCAGAATCAAAACATCATTAAGAAAAACGCTCAACCAATGCTTCAATAGCACAAACATGAAAGGATACAATCAAAAGCACAAAGGTTGATTAGTTCATGTGTGCAAGATCCACAACGTCCTGTGCATTTGTGCCATAGCCCTTGTACAGTTATACCGAAAGGGAATGCAAAAGGCAGGGTTCAAGCAATAAAATCCTCACAGAAGACAAATAAGAGGCAAATCTTATTCCAAAACTCCACCAAAAAAAAAGATTAGAAATGATCTATATTGTCAATGGAGGCTTTCTTTACCATCTACTTCACCTTCCTTGGCCTTACGCGTAGCTGCTCTGAGCTGACGCTGCTCTTCCTTGTAAATCCTGTTCCTTCTTTGGAACTGCACTTGGAATGCAAGCAGCCGTTAGAAAGGAAAAATACGAGAGAAGTGGTTGGACAAGTAATAACAATGCAGCGCTGACACTTTGCCACTGGAATGAATTTCATACTTTTGTCACAACAAATGGGCAAATGGCAGGCCTTGTGAACGAAGACCATTGGTGGCAAATCTTCTAGTGAAAACTCTAAAGTGGCACAGACACATGGATATACAACCCTTAAGAGTTGTCAATATGGTATAAAACGGAAAGAGAGAAATATTTCTCTATTCCGTAAGCATCGATTCAAATATGTATGATAGAGTCCAGATTCACACACATTTACACAATACACTAGAACACAGATCACAGTGAATACCCAAGGCCAAATTCCGCTAAGCCACCAAGAGAGCAACTCGCAAGACAACAAGGCTAATGCCTTTACAATAATATTTTTGTATGTCTAACACTGTAGGGGCGGGCTAATCCCTAATTTATGGTAAAGCTTGATCCCTTAGGTCATCTAGTCATGACTTTAGTATTCCTCCCTCACAACCTAACTGAATGATTCCCATTGGTATCTAGTCCATATCTGGAACTAGATCATACATATTCAAATTAACAAACAATGGATTTTTCAGGGACATTTGGATTTCTGCAATGAAACAACTTGTAACTAAGCCTACAGAGTCCTTAACCCATATGGAAACCTTGCCTTACTGAAGAAGAGTGCAATATTTGCATCTGATTTGGCTGGTCATTGCAAGAGTATATTGTGTAAAAGGTCGACACCAGTTATGTCAATCAGTAGCAATTCAGGAATAGTTTGGGAATCTAGTTCTTGTTATCAAAGCTTCACGCACAATAAACATACAATAAGCTTAAAACAGCTGCAAGAGCCCATAGGCAAAAGAACACCTGTAAAGCTTTAGTTAGCAACTACAAAAATCTATCCCATAACAGTATTTTTTTAAGAAAAGTGCAACATTTGAATCCGCCATCAGAATACATGTATGTCAAAGGATATCAGGGATCAAACTGTTTGTATTTCGATTTTCGAACTAAGCACAGATGAAGCCTTGCCTTGGCTAATTAGTTAAAACCTAGAAAAATCTATCCCAAGGCATACTAGAGCGCAGGGTTCAAATCTGCAAACTGTGTTTTTTCAGGAACATTTGGATTCCTGCAATGAAACAACTAGTAACTAAGCCTACAGAGTCCTTAACCCCGATGAAAACCCTGTCACACTATCTGGAACTAGTTCATACAGGTTCCGGGATCAAACTGCATTAGCTATCAACAGGCACAAAATTTATTTGAGTTATTTCCGATTGATCAAGAGAAGAAACAATTGAAAGAAACAGGAGCAGATAAAGCCATAGTCCAGATTCTAATCTTAAAGAACTGGATCAAACTAGCAAAATTTGAATCGTATATAGGAATCGCCAATTGGATATACCACTATCTAGATCAAACAACCCCAAGCTGAGAAAAAGGCTTCAAATAGACAATCGAGAAACAATTGGGGCAAAATAAAACAAAAGGGGAGGGGTATACCTAGATTTAGGGTTTCAACGCATCAGTGAGAATCATAATATGACCAATCGCATGATCCAACAGAGCAATCAGAAATCTGAAATGTGAAACGGTAAGGAAAGGGATAGGGAGAAAGAGAAGGAACCTCCTTGGAGTGGTGAAGGCACTCGAGATAATCTTCGCGGAGGAAGGAGCAGTCCTTGGGTTCTCTACAGCGAGACATACAGTCGCTAAAGTCGATCCAGAAATCGTAGCATCTTCCCTTGTTCCCGTTTATTCCCCATCCCGACGCCATTTCTCTGTCTGTCTGACTCTCTCTCTCGCTGCCTCTAATGGCGACTGATTGACCGGTGAATCCAGAAGCGAAGAGGCGTTCGTGGGGGTTGGCTTACTGGTCTAAACTTAAGGCCCCGTTTGGTTTCAAGTTCCAAAAAATCGACCTAGTTATTCTTTGGGAAATTCCACATAATACCCACGAGATATTGTAAATTTCATTTAGTGCCTACGGTTTTTAGAAAGTATGCATATTACCCCTGAGTTATTTTATAGACTCCCCACAAGTATTTTCTAACTTGACATGGTACCCCTATTAGGAACAATTTTGTTAACTTTCGTTCAATAAACGTTAAAGTGATTATCTAAATGAAGTCTTAAACTTTGTTTTGATCAATTAAATATTTCAAATTATGAGATTAATTAATGATTATTAATTTAAATTAGTGAATGCAATAATATTAAATTGTTATATTGAGGTGATTAGACAAGATATATATGATCGTTTTGGGACTTACTGAGGAGATGACACATGATAAGGTTATAAGATGCAATCGTGTGCAGTGTTTCCCGCATCGTGTTTTTCTGCTAACACAGCTTGCTTATGCGCATCCTGTATTTTAGATTATAGTGTGTTATCATTTTTCCTTTTATCAGGGTCGGTCCTGACCTTTTTAGGGCTATAGGCGGAAAAAAATAGGGCCCTTTACTACAAATTTAGTCACAAATTATATTTTTAAATAAATTATTTTAAAGTATAAATTTTAAACTTAATTTAACGCTAGTAAACTTGAGTTCTATATATTTTCATCACTAATTAATGATTCGTAGTATACATCTAAATATCTAATGTTATACATTGTCATTATACGATTCAAAACAACGATTTTTTATCATTATACTTATTTAATTGAGGTTAATAGATTTCCCTATTAGTAATATAAAAAGAATGAGAGACTTTGCTAGTGATAAATAAAATTCGAAAAGTATTTTTTATAATGTCTTCGTTTTTCGACGGTAATTAAAGTTAAATTTAACATGAAGCAATATCAAAATTGGCCATACAAAATTACAAATAAAATATTTTTTTACTAAAAAATCACCTTCTATTATTTGTAAAATCGAAATTAAGATAAGGTTATCTTGGACTATATATCCGTCATTTTATTCACTTAGATTGAAGATTAAACAAGTTAACAAGTTATGTGACAAATATAGATGTTTTGTTTATATCCTAATTAACATTAATGAGTTTTTTTTTTACTTATACATAAGTAGTACAAAATATTTATATACATATTACCTTAATTATATACATTATACATTTTTTTATGGGGCCCTTACCGGATCGGGTGCTCGAGGCGACGACCTCTTTGGCCTATGCCCAAGGCCGGCCCTGCCTTTTATTGATCATTTTTATGTTGCTCGTCGATGTGGAGTTTTTTCCATCTTGTCCGCATCGTGTTTTCCTGCTAAACCTCCAGACTCTGTTTTGAACGGGATATAGTGTGATTGTTGTTGTTGTTATATCATGTTTAACAAATTAAGTTGCATGTTGCATTAAATTAAACCCTCCTAAGTCACACCAAAAACATGTACGAGTACTTCAACAAACTTATTTATCAACGGCCACAAAAACGAATTAGTTGTTCTAAATATAACGAATTAATTAGACAAACACAATAATTTATAATGGGAGGAGTAAACACCGTTACAAACAAGAGTTTGTTCGTTGCAGCGGCCGTGCACACGCTGCTCCTCCACGTCGTCGGCACACCCAACGCCGACGGAGACCCGAAGCTAGGAGCCACGGCGGAGGCGTGTAATGCGACGCTCTACCACGAGCTGTGCGTGGAGACGCTGGGCCCGTTCTCCCAAGGGCCCCACAGCACCCCTTACTTGTGGGCCCGCGCTGGGGTTGTTGTTACCATATGGGAGGTTCGTGCCCTCTCCCGCTACATCCGCCGAGTTAAGAACTCCGGCAAGGTAATCGGGCCGAGACTCGTCTCCGCCCTCAACGACTGCGTGGACCTTGTCGACGACGTCATAGATCAACTCCAAGATTCGCTTCAACTCCTTCGAAATCTCGATCCGAGTGAGTCATTTTTAGGTATATACGTATAACATATGGTTTTGTTTATTCAAAACTTGTGACATTTGTATTGTATCGGATTTACCTGGCAGCGAAATTTCAAACGCAAATGAGTGACATAAATTCGTGGCTAAGCGCGACGTTATCAGATGAAGACACTTGTATCGACGGGATCAACGAGGGAGGGGGAGGGGCATTGTTTAGGAACGTCGAGAATAAGGTGACGAATTCGAGTCAGTTAACAAGCAATGCTCTTGCCCTCGTTAATAAGCTTGCTTCCTCTGGCTCTCCTCTTTAGGCCTCCAAATCCCATCCTCAATTTGCCCCCCTTCTATTTTTTTGTTTTTGTTTTTTGTTTTGATAATGAAAAAATTTAACTGGTCGGAGATCTAGCCAGCAACATCATCTCAAATAAAGTCACGGAGACCAGTATTAATGCGAAACATATGTTTTTCAGTAAGATGGTAAAGATTAGCGATCTTATCTTTGTCCCTACAACCCCTTACACTCACAAATCCCAATCATGATAGAAATAAAATATTTTTTTATTTTATTTTTTATGAATAAAAATATTTTTTTTACATATAATTAAATCTTAAAAATCATGATAGAAATAAAATATATATACGATGAAACCAATAAAGTAATCCGCAATGCAAGCCCGTTACTTATTCTTATAGCCATGGGCCGGCCCATAATTGTAAGCCCAAACACACTCCATCTAGTTGTTTATTGATCTTAGGGTAAACTGTAGAAAACCACCCCTAAAATAGGGAACATTGCTCAAAACCACCCCTTATATACATAATTACCCAAAACCACCCTTTATAAGCCCTCCGTTAGCAACCAACCACCTATGTGAGGTTTCCGTTACTTTTTCCGTTAAATATGAGTAATTACAATTATTTTTTATTTTTTTAATGTAAATGGATTGATTAAAATAAAACAAAACAATAAAAAGGGAAATTAGAAAAGGGAAAGAGATTCACCTTACCCTTTCTTCATCTCCTTTTTCATCTAAAAAATCCAGCCCTCGTACAGCCTCCTCATCCACCGAATCGGTTAATAAGAGTCCTACTTCCATTGATTGGTATGAGGTTTTGAGTGCTTTGGTATCCATATATGTGTCTGAGTATTCAATTTGGGGAAAAAATTGCAAAATCAGAGGTATATTAAACTTAAGAGGGGCAATATGGTGCAGATTGGTCCAAGGAGGCAACGTCAGTTCCATCTAAGGAGGGATTAGAGGAGTAATCTTTCTCCTTTGGCTCCGATTTTTGGTGGTGGTGGTGTAAGGTGGCTGATTTTCCTCTCGCTCAAGCAAACGGTTCCGCAGTTCTCCGAGCCGGGTTTTTTGGGTATTTGTGAGTTGGGATTCGATCTTGGTCTTGCTTTTGAAGATGAACCTGATATCTGGCTAGCGGAACCCAAGTGACCCACTCTATCTCCCTCATCTGATTGCTTGATTTCAAACCCGATCGGAGAGTGCGGGCGTGACAGATGCGAGAGTGAGGTTCGAACGAGGGAGCAACGAGCGAGAGCGTGAGCGAAGGAGATGAGAGCAAGCGAGGGAGGATGAGGTCGGAGAGGAGGGCGGAACTGGGCGCGGACGGGCTGAGCGACATCTCGAACAAAGGTGAAACAATGGAGCGGGGTAGATCTGGAGAAGAAGGAAGAACAAAGATGAAGTTTTTTTTTAATGAAAAAGTACATTAAAATAATAAGGGGCAATTTCGTAATTTGTTTATTTAACCGAGTTATTGACAAAAACCCAAAATGGGTGGTCAATTGCTAACGGAGGGCTTATAAAGGGTGGTTTTGGGTAATTATGTATATAAGGGGTGGTTTTGAGCAATGTGCCCTATTTTAGGGGTGGTTTTCTGCAGTTTACCCTTGATCTTATACCAAATTCATAACCACTACAATATCTCAAGCACCATATGAACAAAATGCACTAAAAACACCTCGTTCCGACGCTGCATCTTGCACTCCATGCCCCTTAAACCCACAGAAATACTTCTCGTACGCCCGCCATCGTTGCTGCCTCTGCTTCTTGCTCCAGCTCTGCCCCATCGAAGGCGATGGGGTCGCCCACGCAGCCCTCATGAGAGGAGACTTATCGCCATCAAAGCCACAATGCCTGTCGAGCCACCCAATGATGCCGTTGAAGACGATCTCGATGTTGTCGTCGGGCTCCCTTGCTGTCAAGCCGTGCCGCATCCCCGGGTAGAGCTTCATGGTCTTGTCTTTGCTTCCGGCTTGCTCGTATAGCGCTTGGCTTATCTCCGGGCACGTCACCGTGTCCGCCTCCCCGTGCAACACGAAGAACGGAATCCTGATCTGGTGATATTAAAACTCGTTACACAATTCGTCGTCATTTGGGAGTTTAGTCACGAAAGAAACCGCCGCAAATTCACTAACCTTGTCCAACCCTTTCTCGAGCTGTATGCTGGTTCGTAGCATCTCTAGAGCTGTTTTAAGCCTCGGCTTCTCTTGGTATATCAATTCATTTCTTCGAATCCGCGGAGAAAAATATGAATCCAAGGTAAATCACACCGAGGTTATGGCTTTTTTAGTAATCTGAAAGGCTACCTCTTCTCGCTTGACGGGATCTTTGAACGCCGCATTAATAAAAGGCTAACCCCTCCGAAGTTTTTCTGGCTCCGCCACTGCATGTGTGTATAAACAGTAAGGTCTTCTGGTAGAAGCAAGTTGTAACAATCTCATTTTGTGCCTACTCGTTTTCAGCTAGCTGATATGTTTACAAAGCTGACCACGATTGACAATTTTAATCGGTTCCTTCCCAAGCTGGGTGTTCTTGATGTGTTCTCACACTCCAGCTTGAAGGGGAGTGTAGGATAATCAGGCCCAGCCAGAGGGTGGCGCGGGTGGTTCGACCACACAGGGCCTCCAAATTTTTAGGACCCGTAATATTGGGTTGGTCTAATATGTATATATACATAATACATATATTTAGCTTTGTTCTTTAATTTTTTTAAACCTAATCCTTTATTAAAAGACGTTAATTTTAAAAAAATCTTCAATTAATCAATTTTTTTGTTGATTATGAAGAGTTTATAGAAGACTTTGCTTCAAAAAACGACGCATTTCAAGTAAACTGTTTGCTGTTTTAGCTAAGTCATTAATATGCCATATATAAGAATTAAGATTATTATAATATATATGCTAACTTTTATATTTTTTTTTGTTATATTTTTATTATTAGCCGGGCCTAATTTTTATTATAGAACAGGGCTCCTACAACCGTAGGACCGGCCCTGAGGATAATAAGTGTAGTTTGTGTGTTTTTGGGTATGCTTGTGTAATTAGGGAAATAAGGGGGACACGTGTATGGTGGAGGTTTGTTCCCGCCTTTTAGTTTGTTAGCCGCATGTGTGTATAAGAGACAGTAAGGTCTTCTGGTAGAAGCAAGTTGTAGCAATCTCATTTTGTGCATCAATGGTGAAACACCAAATTGTGCTCAACTTATCTTCTCCTCTCATCTAGTTCTCGTTCTTCTTTACTTTAATTGCTCGATCATTCAATCTACAACGACATCAAGGATCAACTCCAAGATTCGCTTCAACTCCTTCGAAATCTCGATCCGAGTGAGTCATTTTAGGTATACACAACATATGTTTTTATTTATTCAAAACTTGTAACATTTGTATTGTATCGGATTTACCTGGCAGCGAAATTTCAAATGCAAATGAGTGACATAAACTCATGGCTAAGCGCGACCATATCAGATGAAGACACTTGTATCGACGGGGCCAACGCACTGGCGGATTTAGGGGTGGGCTCGTATGAGCACGAGCCCACCCCAATCTCGGAAAAAAAATATGAAAGGTTCACTATATAAAAAATAAAAAAATAAAAAAGTCCAAATTAATTTAGAAGTAAAAATTGATCATAAAGTTTACCTTGCCTAGTTGGTAAAGTATAAATGGAGAACTTTTTCCTCTTTTATCTAGAGCTCAAGGTTCAATTCCCACTTTTTACATTTTCTTCACTTATTTTAACTATCTTTTTTATATATAAGTTCAAATATCTTTTTAAATTGAGAATAATTAATTTCAATTAGTATTGTTTGAATTCTATTTTAGTCATTCATTAGGGATTTCCTTGAATTTTTTTTAACTAATTATAAATTTTATTCACTTCTAATAATATGGATAAATGTTTGAAATTTTTTTACATAACCCTTCACAATTAAATTTATTTAAAGTTTATCAAAACTCATTTCATTATTACTTAATTTTTAGCGTAAATCTCGCCCATCCCTATGTTACGGACTGGCTTCACCACTGGGTCAACGAGGGAAGGGGAGAGGGATTGTTTAGGGACAACGTCGAGAATATATAAGGTGACGAATTCGAGTCAATTAACAAGCAATGCTCTTGCTCTTGTTAATAAGCTTGCTTCCTCTCGCTTCCCCCATTACGCCTCCAAATCATATATCTTTACGCGTTGGCTATATACACCCCAAATCATGCACGTTTTTAAGGGTGTGCATGATTAAAAAGGGTTAATTAATTTTCTTAAAAAGTTAATTAGTCACAAGGCTTGCACGTCCTTAATGACGTACATTTTCAGCCTTGTGATTTGTGGTGTATATAACCACAATCCCAAATTAAAAATAAAAACAAAACAAAACAAAAATTAAAAGAATTAAAAAAATAGAGTGGTTGTGAGTGGGAATAGGATTAGAGATAGATGATTTGAAACGCATCATTAACGCACTTATATGAATTTTTATGTATTTTTTTTTGAAAAGGTTGAACTGCGATTAGTATTTTCACAAAATCAATCCTGAATAATTTGGGTTTTTTATTTTATTTTTCATGAATCAAAGTATTTTTTTTACATATAATTTATATCTCTATATAAACTCTTAAAGTAAGATTATATTTTCATGTCTCTGTTTTATTACTACATCCGATCCAAAATATATGTCGTTTGACTTTTCAATACATATTTTAAGAAGGTAAAAACTATATAAAATATCAACTTTTTTTAAATGATTTTTTACTAGTTAATATTTGTTAGTAATAAGTATTAAATTATAAAAAAATAATAATAAAAAAATTAATATATTATATAGCTTTTAACTCCTTAAAATACGTGTTAAAAAGTCAAACGACGTGTATTTTGGATCGGATGGAGTAATATATTAATGATTGATTGATATTGATAATATATAGATATGCATTTCACATTGTCGAACTCAATCCCTTCTAGGCTGTAGACTCTAGAGGAATCGAATTGATCAGGTAATAAGAATGTTGTTGAAAGACATGGTATTTGGATTCAACTTGATGGAGTATATGACTCGTGATCGAATCCCTTATTCTTACCCATACACACATAAATTTTAATAAAGTTTACTTCGCCCGTCGAAAACACTCGAGGAGTACGTACATCTTGACTCTCAGACCCCACTTAATCGCGAGATTTACTGATTTGTTGTTGTTACTTCGCCCGTCGGATGATTGAAGCGTTCTCAATCTTGGAGCCATCAGCTTTAACATCCTCCAAATTCAGCGAAACTTCAAGCACGCTAGGTGACAATGCTCTCCATATATTCGACAACTGACCCAACATAGGCCTGCAAATAATTTACAGATACAATCAACTTTTGACATATATGTTTGGATCAAGATGAGTTAAATATGTATATATACTTACTCGGAAGTAGTCATAAGAGACAGACACTGCAAACCTTCATCCCCGGCAACCATGGCGACCATATAAAACTTGGGTACCACAAACAGGTACCCAGCCTTGATGTGTTGGTCGAGCTCGATCCCGCCATTTCCGCTCACAATCTGCACCCAAACCTTCCCCGTGACGACATAGAAGACCTGAGCAGCTGATCTCACCATGTACAATGGCGGAAGGGCGCCTTTCGGCTGCAGCTTTATCTCGAACGCGCTCAGCTCAGCTCCAGGAGTCAACATCAACCCCACCTTCACCTTGTCGTCTTCCCCGCTCGTGAACCTCTTGATCAACCCCCCGCCGGGGACTTCTAGCTCCGGTGATTCCTCACCGAAGTTGAAGCAATCCTGCAAGGGAAGGCTTGCATCTGGCCCGACACCTTCTCGGAGCTTGAGGGCGATCATCCCGTCCTGGCTTGAGGTGAGACGGATGACTTCTTCCTCCTTCATGCTGTAGAGTTTTAGCATGAATTCTTGCGTGAAGGAGTGGAACGAGCCGTTGGTGCCGGAGAGAAAGAGGTAGGTGAATTCGCCAGGGACTATTGCGTCAGACGTTTCCCCCATAAAGACGACTTCGAGCAAGGAATCGCTGGGGTTGTACCACCATGAAACCACCCCTTTATCGACGGTGAGGCAGTCTCCCTTCTTTAGCCTCACCACCGTCTCCTTTTGGGCGTCTGGTGAAATCAGCCCAGTCATCCCCTCACCAGACCCTACACAATGACTTAAGCTTTTGTAATCAAACACATTGAGTAAATTTTTTGTGAAATTACCACCGTCTCCTTTTGGGCGTCCGGTGAAATCAGCCTAGCCATCCCCTTACCAGACCCTACACAATGACTTGAGCTTTTGTAATCAAACATATTGAGTAAATTTTTTTGTGAAATTATCACCGTCTCCTTTTGGGCGCCTGGTGAAATCAGACCAGCCATTCCCTAACCAAACCCTACACAATGACTTAAACTTTTGTAATCAAACAAATTGAGGATTTTTTTTCTGTGAAATTAAAGTAGGCACCTTGAAGAACAAAGGCAATCTTTGTGGAATCGCCATAGTGGGGAATGGCGAAGCCCCGATGCGGCAAAACGAGCTTACAAGCTCCAACCTTAGAGTCGGCGAGCACAGGCAGGTTGGCAGTCGTCCACGCGTAGTAGCTTCCGCCTTCGCCTTCGAACACCTTGTCAGGCGATCCTAGCAACATCTTCATCTTTCAACTTCTTCTCCAATGTACCAATTCAATGTTAACCTTAGTTGTGTGGAGAATGTAGGCTTTGTTGATCGAAGCTCCTTTTACAATTGTGAAGACATTTGTAATTTGTGAAGGGCGCGTCGTATTGCAATTATGAATTGTAAAGACATCTGTAATAATTCAACGCGTCGTATTGCAATTATGAATTCATTGAGTTGTGTGAAGATATTTTTAATTATTGTGAAGATATATTTTTTCTTTTCTTTTATTATTTTTCATCCTTTATATCTTATGCTCACAATATCAACCAATCATCAATTCAATGAATCTCAATATCTATATCTATCTTCTATCTTATCTTATAAAATACTAAAGCAGATATGTTTTTTCTTTCCTTTTATTATTTTTCATCCTTTATATCTAGTGCGATTTCACGTCCATGTAATTTTCTGGATTAAACGGGATTATTTTTGCTTATATGTCATATTCTAAATTAAATTGGTATTATATTTTTGGATCGCATCAATTAATAAGCTAATATAGTTAGGTAAAAAACTTATCTTTCTAGATCACTGAAATTAATTATAATTATATTACAAAAAAATCTATATAAAATATATTTATAATATATTGCACCGTTAGTGGATCCAAATCCAATAACTATCTAATATATAAAATATATTTATATATATCACCGTTAATCTATCTTTCAAAATCGGATTATTTGAATCTATCTTTAAACTAATCAAATCTATACATATAAATTGCGTACTAAAAAATTTATATTTCTTCTTTTATTTTAACGGATTGTAAGGCTATTTATCACAAATTAAATTATCACTTATTTTAGTATTTTGCCAATGCAACTACATTATAACATTTCTTCTTCTTTTTTTAATTATATTTCGAAAATTCTTACTTTTTGATGACTCTAATTAAAAAAAAAAAAAATCTTACTCCGTACTTTTTAATCATGTAATATTGCCTTATTCTAAATTAAATGGATTAATTGTACCTACTAGAAAAAATGGATTTGTACCAAGAAAATAAAAAATGAAGAGATGATAAATTTTGTCGATCAATCATATTTATATTAAAACAAACCTTTGTAATAAGGGTTCACTTAATTAATCACATTTCATAGAACCCATATTTATTAATAAATATAAACTCGAGGCTCTGCCTCGCCCTTGCACCAAAAAAAAAAAAAAAATTAATAAATATAATCAATTTTAAAAGTCATCTATATATGACTTTTAAAAATCTTTAGGGATTAAAATAAAATTTACACTAAAAGATAGGATTTTTACTTAAATATATAATTTTTTTTATGAAAAATCTCATAAAAAGATTATGACTAGCTCTTTGCCTAATTTAGACCATGAAATTATTAAAATAATTCTTATGGAATAACATAAAAGTAGAGGGAGAAAAAAAAAATTAATTTTGCATAAGAAGATAAAGTTTTGGAGAGTTTATTAGAGTTTTGTTAATAAATAAAAAATAGTATGTTGGATTTTTTATTATGTATTTTAAGATTTTAAATAATTTACTTACTAAATATTTTAAGATTTAAAAAAAAATAGTATGTTGGAGAGTTTATTAGAGTTTATATATTGCATTTCACCGACCATGCTATTAATTTAATTTATAACTGATTGAATGTTTTTATTATAAGATTTCAAACAAAATATTTTAATTTTCACATAAAATTTAATAAAAAGGTAATTCAAATATATTGATATAATAAAATATAGTTTATAATTTATTAATAAGACGCGCAAGGACGCAGGTAACATTACTAGTTAAAATAATAAAACATGGTCTGAATTCCTATGTGTTTGGTCCCGATCGAATATGTCTATGTGTAGATTTCTGGTGTAACATAAGCCCGCTTATTTTTACCGCATCAAATAAATTTTTTTTTTTTTTATCTTAGTCCAGTTCGATCGACTCAATCGCTCTACATTTGGATCGGGTACTGTATGGCCCATTTAAGGGGTTGACCCTCCCACTCACAAGCGACTCCATGTTTCTAAGAGGATTCGAACTTCGAACCTCTTGGCATGGGATGTAGCCCCACAACCACTACACCAACTTGTGATTGGTTACCGCATCAATTAATAATCTAATATTTTTAAGCCACGTCATCCAATAATCTTATGTATGTTATCTTTGTATTGCCTTATATATGTGTCCATCTTCATTAATAATTACGAATAATTTAAATAATAACATTTTATCATATATAAGTTAATTCCATTGGTTAAAAAATATAAGTATGAAATGATATTGTGTTCTTTTAATTAATTTAAATTTAATAGACTATTGAAAAATAACTTGACATAATAGGGTGACATGTGACAAAAATGCTTTGGTTTTACTCCGTAATAGGTATACATAGATAGATATAATTTTTGTAAATAAAATTAAGAAGATATTAATTCTTTTTCTACCAACCAAGATTAGTTCAAAAAATATTTTTTACAAAATTTATAGAGATATATTTTTTAGTAATCAACAAAATATCTTCAAATTTTTTTTTTTTAAATGTTAGTATTAATTTTCTTTAGCAACTAATTAGATTAATTCAAAATATAATATTAAGTAGTGTGCTTCACTTACATTTTTATTTAAGTAAATCCAACAATGAAAGTTGAAACAATCTCTATATGATTAATTATATTACATTTCATTTTTTAAAATAATACAGTAATGTTTTTATTAAAAAGGAAAATCATGCCATAAAAGGTAAATATTAGTTACGTTAAATTTTAGGGCTATTTGCACAAATATACACTTTTTTTTGCCGGGTTTGCACAAATACAACTTTTTAAGAAAATTTACAAGAATACCATATGTGGTATTAGTGCAAATAGGAGGGGCAAATTGTTTAGCCGGTTGCAGGTTGTCCCAAGGGGAGAGAGAGAGAGATGGGACATTGGATTGGGTGGGGGATTTTGGCGCCAAAATTGGAGGAGGTGAGGTGATGGGAAAGAGTTTCCCTCCATTTTTAAAGTGTAATAAGAGAGGAGGAGAGAGGCCATCATTTTCGGTGTCCCCGTGGAAAACAGAGCTGGAGAAGAAGGCCACCATTGGAGAAGAACCCATCCGCATTAAGGTCCAGTTGGTGAGCACGTGTCGGGCTGTTAATTAACCCGTGTCAGTGTTCGTAAATTTCCGTGTCACAGAGATATCTGAGAAACCCTAATTCTCAGTTGCAATGGGTAGGCTTCTCTTCTATTTCTCCTCATGTTTCGTGAAGAGTAGATACCCATTACCAATGGTGCTGAGCCGAGTTTTGAATTGCAGGGCAAAACGCCAAAGTATGTGTGACTGTCAACTTCAACGGGCGTTGGTTGGTCGATGGTTCGGGGTGGGTGTATTATGGTGAAACAGAGCGGAAAAATGTGATAATTGAAGAGGGCATCGAGTTCGCCTCCCTGACTCAACTGTTGAGGGGGAAGGTCGGCCATGATTGTTCACGTGAAGATTGACGGTTATCTTACATGCCAAAGAGTGAAGAAGCGGGTCATCCGATAACAATAGGTGATGACGGCGACCTTGAGGCTTATAAGTTTCTCAACTCGATGTCTGGGGAACATCCATGGCCCATGGCGATATATATTGGTCCAGTGGTGAAAGAGAGGCTTCAAGTACCACAACCCGGCGTCGGGGAAGAATGCTTGAGTGGGCCTCGTAACTCTCAAAAGGTGGACGAGCTGGAGGCAGAAGGTAAGCCACAACCAAACCCTATGGTTGTAGATGTGGGGTTATATGGTGGAGGAGGGGTTAGCCAGTCAATAGGGATGACGAACGATATAAAGGTGAAAAACAATGTGGAAACGGGGTTGGGAAGGGGTGACAAAGATAAATGTGAGGGTGACAAAGGTATGGGTCCAGAGGTGATCCTCTTGGATGAGGTCATAGGGAAGAGGCAGGATGACGTTACTGAAAAGGGTTTTGGAATTGGTGATAGACGTATTTTTGAGGGTGACAAGGGTAAATGTCCAGAGTCGAACCACATGGATGAGGTGATAGGGAAGAGACAGGAGGACGCTACTGCGAGCGGGTTTGGAACTGGTGAAAACCTTAAGAGTGTAGGTGACAAGTTTAAAGGTCCGGAAATGATCCAGTTGGGTGGGGTGATAGGGAAGAGCCAAGAGCACGCATGTGACATAGGGTCTGGAACTGGTGACATGGATATTCTTGGGGACGACATGGATATTCTTGAGGGTGACAGGTGTGATGGTCTAGATGTTATCCACTTGGGTGACACGGACTCCTACTCAGATGACACGGAAAAATGTGAAGGTGACATGTATAAGGGGGTGGATCTCATAGCCATTAGCTGTGAGGAGGAGGACGAGGAGGAGGACTTCGATTCCGGAGTGAAGAGGGAAGAAGATTGTTCATATTATTATGACTGGGAGGATTATGAGGAAGACCAGGGTATGAGGGTGTCGTCGGAGGAGGACGAAGTTGAGGAGGAGGTGATTAGGGAACTAGAAGATCGGGTTTCTAGGTCCAGCACATCCCCACCGTCGATGGAGAACGTAGAAGCTATGTTGGACAAAGCAACGCCTCGGACCCAGGAACCACGACGGAATCTGACAGAAATTTTGGAGGGACAAATGTTCAGCTCGAAGGTAGAATTGCAGACTTGCATGAAGTGGATTGCAGTGCAGAAGTGCTTCGAGTTCGTAGTGAAGAGGTCGTGTAAGAAAACCTATTTAGTTGGTTGTTTGGACACCAAGTGCACGTGGATGTTAAGGGCGTCGACTTACCGGTGCACGACAATGTGGTGCATCCGACAGTATGTCCAGGAGCATACATGTGACATGAGCATGATGCACAACCATAGCCGACATGCTACGTCGAACATGATTGGACGCAACCTCGTGACCACGTAAGTGTTAATTTACTTGCAAACAGCTATTTCTGTCACACAACATTATTCCCCATGTCACATGACGTAACTCACCATGACACCATTATATGCAGGTTCACCGGGACTCGAAAGGACCTCGTTCCCGAGCAAGTCCAGAGAATGACGAAGGCCGAGTATGGAGTATCGTGTAG
Source organism: Persicaria tinctoria (assembly GCA_037127255.1). Lineage (NCBI taxonomy): Eukaryota > Viridiplantae > Streptophyta > Magnoliopsida > Caryophyllales > Polygonaceae > Persicaria > Persicaria tinctoria. Next base: position 1,624,688 of record JBANSL010000015.1, read on the forward strand.
CTACTGGAAGGCACGAAGGGCACGACTGACAGCGAGGGAGGTGAAGCATGGGACCTACGAAGACAGCTACCGAGATATTATTCCATACTTGCACATGTTGGAGCAGACGAACCCTGGGACATATACCAAGTTAGAGCTGGACGCATCCCAAAGATTCAAGTACGCCTTTATTAGCTTCGGGGTATGGCGCAAGGCGATTCCCTACCTTCGAAAGGTAATACCCCGTGTCGGTACTAAAATATTGCATGTCACCTAACATACATAACCATGTCACCTAACCAACTGGTGTCGATATCCATGTCCAGGTGATTTCAGTTGATGGGAGTTTCCTGAAAGGGAAGTTCAGGGGCACGCTTCTATTTGCCACAGCCCAAGATGCAGACCACAGTATATACCCGATCGCTTTTGCGATTGTCGATGGTGAGAATCACGGGTCATGGGGCTTCTTCTTCAAGAACATGCTACATGTCGTCGAGGATACACCGGACTTAATGTTTGTCTCTGATCGGCATCTTAGTATCGTCAAAGGTTTGAGGGACAATTATGTGTTTGCTAAGCAAGAGGCCTGCCAATGGCATCTATTTCAGAATGTCAAGGTTAAGTACAGGGGGGTGACGGCCCTGCACACATTGTACTTAAAGGTGGCGAAGGCGTACACGAGGGCAGAGTTCGAGAAGCATTTTGCTGATTTTTGCGCTCAGGCACCCGGTGCGGGACAATACCTAAGAGAGGCTGGATTCCAGAACTGGACCCGGGCATACTTCTTGGGGATGCGCTACAACATATTGACGACGAACAACTCCGAGTGTCTGAATTCGGTGTTCAAGGAGGCCCGCGACCTACCCGCCACCTGGGTTGTTAACCTGTGTGCCCGGACCTGCACATGCAAGCGGTTCGACATTGACCAGTTTTCGTGCCAGCACGCCATAGCGGCTTCAAGGTATCGAGGTAGCAATTTCTTCTCTCTCGTGAATGACTTCTACAAAGTCGCCGCATGGAAGGCGTGTTACGAGAATGTGCTATATCCGGTTCCTCCAAAAGAAGAGTGGCGAATCCCCCCAGCCATGTCCAGCGTGGTGTGTCTCCCCCCGGACGTGAAGCGACGCCCTGGTCGCCCTAAGAGTTGTCGATACCCATCTCGGGGAGAATTTAGCCGTTCGAAGCGCCGTCGTTCTTAGATGTGTTCCTCCATTGGTGGTCCAACGCCTTACCTCAGCAGCTGGGTAGTCTTTTGCATTTGTCGTATCGGGTCAGTGGTTGGACCATTCTCCGTCTATGTTATTTTTTGAACGGGCAACGTATTTGGTTGTGTAATTACGCTGTTTGTGCATATGACAAACTGTAAGTAGTCTGCTGTACTTTTGGGAAGGGTTTCCACACTACAGTTGAGTGGTGAAGAAATTCGTAGTACTTTTGGGGATGGTTTCAGAACAAAAACCATGTCACCCTATTTGTATTCCCGTGTCAGGTTGAAGGGGTTATCATGTCACAACTTTCAATTTCATGGTAGACATTTCGTCGGTTGAAGCTATGATAATGAATTGAACAATGGATTGGCACTTATTTGACAATATGTTTACAGTCCTGAGTGGTTGTGGTAGTGGTGTTAGGAATTCACCCTTGTGAACATATTGAAATCACCTTCATGTCAATGTTGAAGGGGTTATTATGTAAGGTGACACTGGATTGTACGTTGGGTGACACGGGCGATTTCCTGACAACTTATAACCAAAGTTTCGACAATAATAACTTAGTCAACCAGTGGTCAAATATAGACCAAATTTTGCCCAAACTTGCATAAATAGCACAATGGGGGATAATTTGGATAAATTGACCCTTCCCCATTTTGGTCGAAAAGGTTGCCCGTAGCTCAAAACAAAAAGAAAACAACAAAGAATAAGTTGACACGCGTCCCGGATATCACCCCACACTGTCTTTCTGTATTCATCGGGACTCCATCTCTAAATTTCCATAACTCAAAACCGTTCGAAAGGGGGAGGAAGAAGAGACGCCGGCGACGAGGAACAACGGGTCGAAGAAGATACTGCCGGGGACCGTCGGATCAGAGAAGAACGCCGCCAGGAAACTCAGAAGGTACGCCCCTATCTCTGTTGTCCGTTATCTTCGAATCTGGGGTTCGGGGTGGGTGAATGGAACAACCTACTATGGTGGTAAGGGATTGAACGTTAAGGAGGGCGGTTTTGTCGATGGTGGAGGTGGTTGCGAATGAAGGACAAGGAGCCGGGTTTTGGGGATTGGAAAACCCGCGATTAGGGTTTTGTAAGCCCGAACAGGATGCCTACGGTGGGGGTCGAAATAGGGAATGGGGTAGATTAGGGGTTTGATTGGGAATGGGGACGATTCGGGGTTCTATTATTTTGAAATTCAGATTTGGGGAGTTGATGTGGAATGTATGTCGTCATTCGTTTAGGAACGTTCTGACATTTGTGACATGAGTTTCCAAATTGAGTGACATGGGTTTACAAAGCTAGTGACATTGACTTTAAACTTTCTCGATAACTTATGGTTGCTCTTAAACTGCAGGAAACAAATGGCTCGGACAAAATTTACACATCCACAGAATCAGCGCTTACGCGCACGGGTAAACGAAGGGTCGAGTGTGGCGATGCTTGCCACCATCGCCAAATACGTCGAGGAGACGGATGCCGGTAGGGATGTCGTGGGGAAGACACTCGAGAAGATTATGGATACCTTGGAGAAGATGGATGATATGGTACTTCAGTCTTTCGCATTATTCACTCTCATATTGTTCTTAAGTTCAGTGACAACGGTAAATAGAATAATGACATGGATTCCACATTATGTGGCAGTAACAAGTTCTTGTGTGCAGATAAAAGTGTTGGAGGAGAAGGTCCATGAAATACGGGATGGAAAATTTATTGGAAGAGGCAAGGAACAAAGAGTAAGGGATAGTGAAAAGGAGTTTGTACATGTTAGAATCCATCTAAGTTGTAGATCGGTTTTGCAGGTTGTTGATGTTGATGTACCAAAGGGTGCTCGTGCTGAAGTTGTGGAGCATCCCCGACAAGTTGCTAAGGTACGCTCCTTGTGGGCCGTGCCATTCATCCGATATGTTTTCAATAGTGGCATGGGGATGTTAGCTAGGTGACGGGGGTCGGTTTGTTATGTGACATGGGAAATGTTTGTTTGCATTCAGAGGTTGTTCGTGGACCAGGAATGTGAGAGCAAGGTGTGGAAGATTACGAAACCGCGGGCCTCTAAACGGAAGGACGCCATCGTTCCCGGTGAAGCCGTTGCCATGGGACTAGTTTCTGCGGCCGACTATGAGGCCCTACAGGGGTGGCTCACAAGGTAAACCATCGTCTCATTTCAGTCTTCATTATACGGCACAGTAACCCTTTCATTGATTCCACTCAATTGTACGGTCCAGTGCCGACGGTGAGAACCTGTCAACGGCTTGCGGCAAGGACCTGTCGAAGGAGTTTTTTACCACCCTCTAGACGCCCTGCTATTGCATCAACTCAGAGGTATATTGTATTTATCACATTTTATTATGATTGCCCTTGTATACGCATTTGGGTTGCTTTTGGACTATGTTGTGGGTTGTCATGGGGGTTAACTTCACGCAGCACTTCGAGCAGTCATGCTACCTGCTACGGAAACAAAGCGCGGAGAGGGGTTACGGAAATGGGCGTCGAGTCATTGTGTTGGACTCCTACTTCTCCAGCTTTCTGGAGAGGGAGTGGAAGGAGTACAACTCAGACGTCGGGGGGTATGAGGCGAGTGACATACTCCTCTCATACTTCAACGGGCGGGCCCCGACGCCCATGGGCCGGTCGTGGGCAGGCGGGGACCTCGTCCTCCTACCCCTCAACCTGAGGGGAAGACATTGGGTTGCCGTTGCTCTTGATCTGAATGAGTGGCAGTTGAAGCTGTACGACTGCGATGTGCACTGCGTGAGAGACGCCGAACTCCCACCCCTGCTGATGCACGTTACCCACCTCCTCCCCATCATCATGGATGCACACGCTGAGTTGAAGGTGAAGTATGCATCGAAGCTGCCAGGCCCGTTTCGCATAGTCCGCGACAAGCGCGTTCCGCAAAACAAGCTCAGACATGATTGGTGCGACCCCTGTATTTCATTTTACTTGATGATATCTCCGCCTCTATTTTGACAAAATCTCCGTCATTGCAGTGGTAACTGTGGCCCTTACACGATCAGATTCATAGAGCTCCTCATGGAGACCGATCCCCCCTTCGATGGGCTGGACGACACGTTTATTGGGTCGTACAGACAGATGCTAGCGGCTGCATCTTCAATGGTCGGCTCGGTGGACGCATAATCTGATCGTCATTTGGGTGTAGGTATGGAACTGATTTGTTGTCTTTTGTTGTGAACAACGTTGGTTTTAGTCTTGTCCTTTGGTTGTTTGGATACATTTACTTTTGGAAACGGGTTAAACTCTAGTGGTAAGTGGTAAAGAACATCGCAGTACTTTTGTGGATGGATTCTGTAAAAAAACCCCTATCACCCTCGTTGTGTTACCGTGTCAAGTTGAAGGGCTTTTCATGTCACCGGTTGTAATTTGATTATGGAACTGATTGGTTGGTTTTTTGTTGTGAACAACGTTGGTTTCAATCTTCTCATTTGGTTGTTTGGATACATTTACTTTTGGAAACGGGTTACACTATAGAGGTAAGTGGTAAAGAACATCGTTGTACTTTTGTGGATGGATTCTGTAAAAAAACCCCTGTCACCCTCGTTGTGTTACCGTGTCAGGTTGAAGGGCTTTTCATGTCACCGGTTGTAATTTCATTATGGAACTGATTGGTTGGCTTTTTGGAGTGAACAACGTTGGTTTCAGTCTTCTCCTTTGGTTGTTTGGATACATTTACTTTTGGAAACGGGTTACACTCTAGTGGTAAGTGGTAAAGAACATCGCAGTACTTTTGTGGATGGATTCTGTAAAAAAAACCCTGTCACCCTCGTTGTGTTACCGTGTCAGGTTGAAGGGCTTTTCATGTCACCGGTTGTAATTTCATTATGGAACTGATTGGTTGGATTTTTGGAGTGAACAACGTTGGTTTCAGTCTTCTCCTTTGGTTGTTTGGATACATTTACTTTTGGAAACGGGTTACACTCTAGTGGTAAGTGGTAAAGAACATCGCAGTACTTTTGTGGATGGATTCTGTAAAAAAAAACCTGGCACCCTCGTTGTGTTACCGTGTCAGGTTGAAGGGCTTTTCATGTCACCGGTTGTAATTTCATTATGGAACTGATTGATTGGCTTTTTGTTGTGAACAACGTTGGTTTCAGTCTTCTCGTTTGGTTGTCCTGTCACCCTCTTTGTATTACCGCGTCAGGTTGAAGGCGTTATCATGTCGCTGGTTTTAATTTCATGTGTATCAATCAGGAGGTGACACTTACTTTCAGGTCATGTTTAAATCTTGTGAGTGTATGTCGTACATGTTTTAATACCAACCTTGTGACCATATTGAATTGTATAATTGTGCAAATTGACCTATATTTGTAGTTCAAATCTACCAAAAAACATATAGTTTCTCAATTCTACCAAAAACGATATAGTTTCTAAATTCTACCAAAAAAGATAAAGTATCTCATTTGATCAAATTTTTATGAGCTCCAATAGATCATATTTGGATACAGTAACAATAATATCATTATATGTTATAATAACACATTAGAAATAGTACCAACATTAACCAAACTTAATAGACCAAACACATGTGCAAATTTTTATTCCATCTTATATCGTGTAATCCACTGAAGCATACCCTCGACTAAACCACACTCAATTGTGCACGTGCATTCCTCACAAGAAAGAGCATCATCTTTATCTTCAGCAAGGAGCTGAAATTTTTTCCAGGGGTCTGATCTTCGACAACTCCGAATTGCTGTTCCATTGGTGATATTTTTACATGTGTTCGGCTTCCATTTGAAGGAAGGTCTTCGAGCAATGACGATAATATCATAAAAAAGATCAGCAACTCTCCGGCGACACGATATTATTTTATAACCCAACTTACGTTTCACACTATTAAGTAATGCAAAGCCTTTGGGTTTGAGGTCTTCAGATCCGCAACAATACATAGCTATGCCACAAACATAGCTTGCCACGTCGTGTCCCAACTTCGATGCCTTTAGAAGATCTTGAATGCCTACTTCGTGATCGCAATTTGTGAAGAATTTAAACTGCATTTTGAAATGAAGCTATGAAGAACTATGAGTAAGCATACACCGAACCAATGATCCAGAATCAACGTCTTACCATTCCTTGCTGAAATATTGCCTCCGGGTTTCCCGCGTTGACGCACTGATTTAAAAAGCTTCTGGCATGACTATCGTTTCTCGATGCCACTACAACCGAAATTCCCCAGTCATCCTGGTACTCAATTGCCATCTTCGCAAGCACATAATTGTGTTTTCCAACCAAATCAAAAGTTTTGCAACTGCATCACACTGAAGTGAATCAAAAATCTTTCCAATACATAAATTCACGAAATCCAAAGTGGAGGCAATACCTTAACCGTAATCTGAAGACATCTTCCATAGATTGAATTGCTAATCGACCGACAATATCCAATAGGATGTCGAATGGCAGTGTTAGAAGCGTCAATGCCTCTGATGTCCTTGCCCTAACGCTCTTTCCTTCATCCATTGCAACTATCTTAATTTCGGTTATAGTTGGTAAGGGAGGATGATGCAATTGAAGGGAATGTGATGATGCAATTCAAGGGAGAATGAGTTGGCTATATATAACAATGCAATGGAGAACGTAACTGCCACCGGAAGAGGAATAGCCGAGACATGTGCAATGTAATTCAGAGGAAGAGACGTGTGCAAGTGCAATGTACTTGAAACGCAATGGACGTGGATGCGGAAGTGGAAGAGGAAGCGGAAGAGATTTTCAATCGTAAATAACTGTCGTGGTTTTAATATCATTCTATTAATTAATCTTCTTCTTATATTATCTATTTCATCAATTAATTGTCGGTTAGAATCTTGATATGTGATATTTTTAACAAATATATTATACAGGAAATGCTACTAAAAACCACAAAAATTAACGGATTAATTATTCATGGTTTTGTATCAATATATTATCAACATATTGTTTTTACAAATAAATACGACAGTAGATATTAGTGCAAATTTACCTATATTTAATGTTGAAGGCAAGGTTATTAGGATCGGGATTATAGGATCGAATCACAATAGGGTCCGTGGATCGGATTGTAAGATCCCATTAGGGGATCGTAAGAACCTCGAAATATAAGTACATAATAAATTAAAAATATATATAACATAGTTTCTGAATTTAAAGTTCTATAATGAGGGAAAAAATGTAAGTTACACAATATATTTTGTTTTTAAGACATAAAAATCTACATTTAAGACCTTAGACATTGTCATATTGGTTAAAAGACTCGAAAATAATTGTGTCTAAGCTATTTTTCACGTTCCTTACCTGAATGTGTACATTTAAACACCCTAAAATCAACCAAGGAAACAAATCAAATGTTTTAAAAATTACATATTGTTAATAAAAATATGATCTTCAGGATCGTGTGGGATCATAAAATCCTATCCATCCATTAAGATTCTAAAGATCCCATTGTAGATCCAACACAAAAAGATCCTATGCATATATCCGGATCGGGCCCCTAGGTAGGATCGTAAGATCTTAAGATTCTAAAGATATGGATCGGGATTCTAATAACAATGGTTGAAGGGGTTATTATGTTACTTGACACGGGATCCGAAATTTAGTGACCCTCACCCCCCCCCATGGAGCCCCTCTCTCTTCATAAATACCACCACTCCATCGGTCATTTCACTCCCACTCTTCCCTTGCAAGCCACAAACATTTTCCAGAAGAAGAAGCGACGCCATCGTCTCTTACTCACCAGTGGTGGTCATCCTCATCCAAAAGCTTTCAATTCCAAGTAAGTACAACCCCGATTGCCATATGTGTTGAAAATTAAGTGTTTGTATTTTAGGGTTTTCGTCGATTATAAGTTTGTGTTGAATGAAATCTGTGTTGTTACTACGGTTTTGGACATAGAGTACTAATTGACGACATCCAAAGCTTTCTGATTAGGGGCTACGGGTTATGCCTGTGTATGCTGCATATTTTGGGTGAATTTGTCCATGGCTCACTGTTTTATGGTTTGTGCCTTGTGCGGTGAAAATGTCCATTTGTCTCTTTTCTTGCATGTGCTTAGTACATACTTAATTTGAGTAGTTACTTGGAGTTCGTATATGTGTTTATTGGTTTACGCTTCATATATGCAAATATTTTGTGGAATTTGCTGAATTGGGCCTAAGAAAGCAGCCAGTCAAGTATATGTACTTGGTGACAAGGGATTACAACTTTGGTGACACGGGTGATTTCTAACCACCTTTTTGTAATTGGTCTTTGCTTGCAAATAATTCCGTCCTTATCAAAATTATAAGGTGCTTACAGTAATTTAGCTTATATATTACAGCGTCCTTTAGTTTTTTGGTGACATATCATCTCCCTCTCCCATTCATCTTCTTCATATATACGAACTTGTTAGGATTGAAAAAGAAATAGCACATTTAGCATCCTTTCTGTGTGAATCTAAAGCATAAATATGATTAAGCCTATGAAAGTTGCAACCTTTGTCTTTGTCTGTGAAGGTTCTTAGTAGGATGTCTGCCAATTATTTCTAATTGGTGACACGGGATTCAACTTTTGGTGACACGGGATTTCATATTTGGTGACACGGGTGATTTCTTCCATTTGTAACATAACTTTGTCAGAACTTTAATTCATTCATATGAGTTTCATATTCACACTTGTATTTACCATTTCCAACTTTGCTTGCACATAGATATGTCCTTCTAAACATTCTAAGGTCCAGACATTATTTTACCTTATATTTGACATTCTCCTTTACTTGTCTCCAATCTAAAACATGCTTACATATTTGTCATAGGTACGTATGTTCCTGTGTTTGGTTTTCTTCTGCCATCTGACGTTTATTTTCCCTGGTACTAGTAGGAATAATGTGGCCGCACTCAGATAGCGACATTGAGACAGACTCCGACAGCGATCGGAGCTATCAGAGTAGCGACGACCGTAGGTACTTCTGGCTCCGTTCAGATTACGACTACGGGAGAAGCCGCCGTGACCGTCGTGATGAAAACGAGGATGATGATGAGTCACACCCCGACCAGGTTGCTGAGGACAACGCGCTATTTGACTTGGCCGCCGAAGAGCTCACCGACCTTCGCCAGCGAGTCCAAAACCTGCTCAACTGGGATGCTGCCCGGGAGGGAGTTATGGCCGCACAGCGCACTGAACTTGAGGCCGCCCGCTGTAACACCCCCTTTTTGATCCCAAAGGAGTGTTGCAGCGCCAGTGAATCCGCAGACTTTAATGTCTTTGAATTCACCTGAGGCTTATAGGGACATGCAACCATGCTCCCATAAACAAGATGATAATTTAAATACAATCAAATAGGCGGAAGTGAATAAAATTTATTAGTTTAGAATATCTGATCACAATAACATAAAAATTCCAAAACCATAACATATGAATAAATTCCAAAATAGATGAAATTAAAGTAGCGGTGCGGAAACTTTAGAGGTTCAAAACTTTTAATAAAATATTCAATAACTGATAGCCCGCTCTTCAACTCTCTCCTGCTCCGCTGTTTGCACTAGACCTGTGAAATATGGTCTGGTGTTTCGTGAGAACGAAGGACACCAGCCATCCAATAAATAGGATGGTTAGTACAATTAAGACTAGCAAATGATAGGGAAAATGTTCAGACTTTAACCTTACAGTGACCATAAAACGGTATGTCTCAGGTTAAGGGAATGACACGAATATTTATAGTAGAAACTGAATGAAAAGGATAAAAATTCACACATGACTCAGATGATCATAACGATCGATTATAAGATAAGAAAAGGAATTATACTCGAGGCAGATAAGTATAATAACTGAAATGATCACCTATTTAACAGTCGATAATAAAGATAACGATAATAGTAATAATACTTCGTGGTACCGGTCGGGCCTTTAACAAGGACCACGACCTACATCAGATCGTTGTTTTATCACCCCGCAGAGAATGCATTCCGGGATGGTGTTTCATGAAACCTTTTGAGGCGGTGGCTTAACGAACCACAACCTGCAAGTCAGTCTACTGCATAACTTGCCAAAGGCATAAAGCCACTCGCATCACGTGGTGCGCATTTTAACATATCACAACTAAGCATCACATGGTGCCTATCTTATCATACATAAACAGTTTATACTAGGTGATCATAATAACGACATTAAATCATACAGGAACAAGCATGGATAATTCAAAGGATCTTACTATCACATGCCACTAGCTTGCATGAAAGAATAAGCAGAATATCATGCACTTCAGGAAGAAGAAAATGGGCAACCTTTACTTATCTCGAGTTATAAACAAACAATCACATTTAAACCACATATCACTATAATTCATTTAATAATTGCCCATTAATTTAACTCATGCCAATTTATGATTAAAAAGGATAAATTACATCAAGCAGACGGGTATGCAATTTATCGAAATTGGCAAGGAAATTGGCCACAGGGCCGCATTCGACACGGAAGAATTTAAAAGGCACGTCAAAGGAAAATCACGAAACATGCAAAAGGCATTGAACGAAATCACTTGCCTTAACCTTCGACGATCGGTTGACGACAACAAGACGAGATTTTAGCACCTATTGAATCCAACGGAAAAGGGAATATTTAATATTGATATTTTATGAAATTTAACTTTACTTAACTCAATTTGAAATTGAATTAATTCTATAAAGTTAAATATTATATACCAATATGAATTCCTCGGGGAGCGGGATCTGGCGTGAGTGGTTCGAGATTTCTTGGTGTCGCTGAAACGGGCAAGAATCGGACAATTTAGAAATATTGGCCACTTAACTTAATAAATAATTAAATTAGGGCCAGAAACAGAATTATTATGAAAATGAGGGACGTCTCTGTAATTTTAACAAAAGCTTACTAAAACTCCGATTGATTTCCATGGAGTTTATACGTACAGAGGAGGAGCGCAGGACGATGGGCGCAGCTCTCTTCCGGCGTCGATGGCAGCGATCGAAGACGGCGGCTCGGCGGCGATATTGGACATCGGTAAGGCAGCGATCGGGGCGGCGCTCGAGCAGTGGTTGCGACGGCAATAGGCGGGTGCGACGAGAAACGGAGGCGGCCTGCAGCGATTCAGCAATCAGCGTCGATCGGTGATGGGCAATGGTCAGGCGGCTCGATAGGCGAATGCAGCGAAGGCTCGGCCTTGGCTTTCTCCGGCCAAGGGTTGTGATTGCAGTGGCTCGGCGGTGAAGGTTGGGTTGCGACAACAGGGCGGCAATGGCCCTTCCTCCGGCGGCGGCGAACAGGGGCGAACGCAGCGAGAGGGCTCGGCCGTGGCTCGTGGCGCATCTTCGGCCAAGGGCCGCGTTCTCCGGGCAAGGCGATGGGCAACTGTGATGGCCTCGACCCAGATCGCCGGCGGTGGTGGTAGGACAGTGGCTGCTCACGGCTCGGAAGAATTGGGAGAGGAAGGGAGACCATGATGTTGAGAGGCGGTGAGGGTTTTTAGTTTGTGGAAAACCCTAAGATTTGACGTGTATCTATAATGTTGAATTAGAATTTAAGAAAAAGAAATAAAAGAAACGGATAAAGATGGAGATAGCGGAATGAATATTATTTAATTTGACTTTATAAATTAAATAATAAGAATATTTAGAGGATTTATGTAATTAAATCCATCATATATTATTACCCTTTAGAATAATTTAATTATTCTAATTCATAGCTATATCTTAGGTGAATTTATTTAAATGACAAAATTCACAAGATATACTACAGTTTAATATAATATAGATTTATTCAATTAAATAAAAAATAAGAAATAGTCCAAAAATAATTTGGGGTATTTCACCCGCACCCATGTCCAGACAACCACACTTCAGCTGCAGGCCACCCAGTCCACCCTGGAGGCCACAAATATTGAGTTGGAGTTTACCCAGAGCTCGCTGCAGGCGACAATTGATGAGAACTTGGTCCTCGCCAACAAGTTGGTGAGGAGCGAGGCTTGCAACAGGCACCTGGCGCAGCGGTTGGTCTAGGTGGGCTCCTTCCTATGTGGGAAGTGGGTCGGCCACGCTAGTGACCAGCTCCGCACCAGACAACTCACACGATGGAACAGGCTGATGGGGTGGATTCTCGTCCTGGTGATGGGAGTTATGGTGCGTCTGGTCACCCGGGCTTAGAAGCTTCGAAGGTAGTTGTCTTTGTTTTTTGCCAAAACTTGTGATTTTGTTGTAGTAGTTGCCAAATACTGATGTGATCCCAAACAACTGTGGTTTTTTGGACTCCGCCAGGACTACGTATGTGGCGGATGGCCCCCATTTGTTGCAGTTAGGGGCCTATGTAAGGGTAGTTACAAACAATGTCTCACCCACGCTCGGTTAGTTGTCGTTTTTTGGAAAGCCGAGTGTGGTTGCACCATTATGAATGGTGCCTGTAGTATCGGATATGGTATGTGTAGGGCAATGTCCCTCCTGTATTATGCATGTCTAGTAGATTTCTACTTGTTGGATATGGTGCGAGGGGTCATTCTGAACTAATTATAACCAATGTTTGCACCATGCCAACATGGTCAGTAACTGCTTACAAATTATCATACAAATAATGTAAAAGTCCGCAACACATAACCACTCACCGAAGACAAACAATGCGAAATAGTTCAAATACCAACCTACTGAACTACCGTCCACAACTAAATGTGAGAACCAGAAACCATGTTCATAAATATCCAACACAATAAAAACGATGTTCATAACATGCATAGACCATAACATAAAATTTCATAACAATGGCCAATGGTGATCACAACTGAGATCATAACCGTGTACCATTGAAGATGCGAACAGCGAGCATGTGCCTGTACGCCCCGATGAATACGTCGTCAAGACCGTCGTAGGTGGGGGCGTCCTTCGTGAAGAGTTGCATGAACCTGATCGTGTATGGTCCGCAGTCTCCACTGCAATAGAGAATCGCCGGAGTCATATTCATTAAAGGCGGATGCAACTATGAGACGAAGATATATTTAAGTGTTGGACATAAATTACCTCTGCTTGTTTTGCGGAATCCTTTTCTCGCGACTAAGGGCGAACGGCTTTGGCAACTTGTCGCTGTAGGTCGCCATCAACGCGGGGTGGGCATTCATCAGTACGGGGATAAGGTGGGTGATGCAGCTTAAGTGTGCCGGCAGATGGCGGTCCTTGACGATGTAGACGTCCGAATCATAAACCCTTACCTGCCACCCCACCAGATCTATCGCTACAGCGATCCAGTGAACATTGTCCACGTTCAAAGGTAGGAGGATGAGTTCCGCCCCTTCCCACGCCCGGCCTATCGTCGTCGGGGACCGTCCGTCGAAGTAGCGAAGCAACTTCTCGTCGGCTTGGTAGCTATCCGCATCGCTGTTGTATTTGCCCCACTCGGTCTGCAAATAGCGACCGAAATATGTGTCCACAACGACAACTCGACCGGCAATGTCGTCGGCCCTCTTCGTTACCCCTTTCCGAAGAAGATAGCATGCTTGTTCCATGTGCTGCATCGATTACAACCCTAGTCAAAATCCAAAAATATTCCACTACCTTTTACAGTACATACCGTGTCATTCACAAGACAAAGATAGTCAGTTAGGCGGGTTTCGTACCTCAGAGTTTAGCCAAACTGTGGGCGTTTTTAGTGCGGTGAAGAACTCCTTACTCAGCGCCGTGCCGTATGCAGTCTTGCAGCTGTCCTCATCCCCGCTGCACAACCACAACCACAATGTTAGGGGATCAGAGTCATCTATGCAATAACTTGGGTACGTCTGCTGGTGAGTGTCACCTATCCATCCAGCGGAGGAACCCATCGTTGTCTGACACGGAAACAAGACCCAGCTTAATCGCGACGGCGCCTTCGACAACGTTCTTCCCTTTTCGGCCCCGCGTTTTCTTCTCAGGTGGGGGCTTCACTTCTCCTTCACCTCCTTGACCTCTCTTACTCTTCCTGCCTCGAACGGGCTCCGCTCTTGCAGGCTCTGGGATCTGCCAATTGGTTAAACAGTTTGAACGGTGAAGGAAAAAAAATTTTCAACCCCGTGTCACCCTGATCTGTACTCGTGTCGGCTAACAGTGATACACTTGTCACTTACGTACTACTATAGATTAAAATGACAGGAAATGTAACATGCATTTTACCTTGTTCTCATCCTGTCCTTCCGGCGTCGCTTGGTCGGTCACTGTAGGTGGTACAACCGTTGTACCGGCTTTACCGCTTTTGTCCTCAGCATCCCTATGGTTCCCGACCTTCTGGCCACTAACATCTCCCCCAGTTCCTTCAACGGTATCGTCTTTGACCGCCGCTGAGATCTGGCAATTGGTTACGGTTATGTCAACTATGATTCAGATCATATATTTGTTCCCTTGTCACTTTACATATTAATACGTGTCGATTCACTTTAACAACCGTGTGCCTTGTGTGCAAAATATTGACACATTAAAAATTGCTGATTCTATAACCCCTACACCGTGGATTCAGAAAATACCATGTCAAGTAACAACCAAATTACCTCCTCTTCTCCTTCTGGTGGCTGGTCTTCCACCCTAGTTTGTCCTTCTGTCCCCCCGTTCTTTCGGTCGTTATCCTCTCCACGGACATCGCCCATTGGTTTCTGCTCACCTCCTGCATTCGACTGCCCATCTCGCATCTCATTCACAAAACCTTCCAACACCTTCATCTGATACACAAAGTACATAAATGAGGGGTGGTTAGCGAATGTTATTCAGCATTGGGAGATAAGTAACCCGTGTCACCTTTGACAATTATCCGTGTCACATATAAAATAAACTGGTGTCACAAATGCCAGAAACGTTACATGTACCTTCTCATCCATGCTCCGCATCCAACTTGACATGGTTCCCAGCCTCTCCAATATCAGTTCTACTGACTTCCCCAACTTATCCTCCTAGGATTCATTTGTCCCAACTCGTTGCTCCGAACTCGGGCCGGACTTGCCTGAGCCTTCACCGTAATAACTCGGTGCCAACGCAGCCTCAATGTCATCAAAGTAGAGGTCAGGCTCCTCGTGCTGGTAGAAACACCCGAGCATCAATTCATACTCGCCGCCATTCGGTACTAGTATCGGGTTGTCTTCGACCTTGATTCTATCAGATTTTTCAGGGTCCATGCGGGACTGGATCGTCTCATACATTAGATTGTCGTCATCGGCTGTCCACCTCAGCATGCGAGGCAACGCCGTGTTCGACACCCGGTTCGCGAACGCCTCCCCAATCCCCGGCACAGCTTCGTACAGCCAAATCTAAAACAACCACACATGTCACTCGAATGAGTGCATCAATTGCACGTACTAGTTCAAGCATAACTTCGGTCAAGTAGCTTACCTGGAACGCATACGGAAAACCCATAAGCCCATATCCATATCGATCGTCCTTGTCGTTCGCCTTCGGCTTCATGTCAGCGACACATCATTCTATGACACCCGACAGGGACTCGTGGGTGGCCTCGTACACAACCCTGCCCCAAGGGTAATCCAGAAATCGATCAACGTTCTCCACAAGCTTCACAATCCACCCTCGTATGGATTTCCTGGGTTCTTCCCCCAGCAAAACTCCTTCGACGATGAGTAGGAGAGCGATCTTAAAACGCTTTCGAGCACTTGGCTCCTTCAAGATGGAGTTCTTGAAGGCGTTCTCCAGCTCACCGACCTTCATGTTGTCCGTTCCGAATAAGTCCTTGAGAGCCTTCTTTGTCTTCTTGTCATCCTCCGTATCTGTGTCTTCCCCCCGAACTCGACCACACCGCAGCCCAGTCACGAGCGCAAACTCCTTGTTAGAGAATCGCCGCAGCTTGCCTTGAAGCATGTACCAAGTCTCCCACTTCTTTTCTGTCACAAGCTGCCTTTGTAACACGTAATGCAGTAGTTGCGACGAGAATTGAACCCGGTTTTCCATTTGCACAATACCCCCAAATTGGCTTCGCAGCAGCTTCTCCCAATCGACGGGGTCAACCCAGTCGTCCATGTTGACGAGCAGAGACACTTTGGAACACTGGTTGACCCGGCCTCGGAAATGCTTCTCTTTTGGCACTACGAGTCGGGGCTCCACCTTCTTAGGTGCCCAGACACCTTTCCTCCTCAAATTCTGGGACCGAACCATGTTCTTCCTGCAATTAAGTGGACATGAACATGATCAATATCCACACAAACTCACCCCCTTCTGAATAAGTCTGTCTGCGACTGTTTCACGAGAAAAGGCCCATGTCACCTACTGAAGTAACCCTTGTCACCCAACATAATAGCTCGTGTCATGAATGTCAATTGTCTTCTCCCAATTGTCCTACAGTACCCGTTTCTGACAGGGGTTTTTCTCCACTCTCACAATCTGGGTAAAAGGACCCGCAAGCCTCCCACGCTCTTCTTCAACCTCCCTTGCTCTTGTCTGTCAATTCCTCACTTCCCCACACCCTTTTTAGCCCAGATCTGTATTTCCCCGTATCCCCAATTCCCCAAATGACAGGAATTCCCCAATTCCCAAAATGACAGTAATTCCAAATCCCCAATTTCCGTTTTTTTGTTCGATCCCAAATTGCATGCCTTACAATGAAACAGTGGAATAATGCAAATGAAGTGGGCAAGATTGGAAATTAAGTGAAGATTCAGAATAGTAGAGATGGGTAGGGACAGATTTCAATAATCAATTCAGTTGTACTTGTATTCCTGTGCATTCCTCTCCGGTATTGCCTTCTCCGGCGTCTTGGTCCCTTTTCCGGCGACTACCTCCCTCTCCGGTTAGAAACAATGGGAGAATGCAAATTAAGTGGGGAAGATTGCAAATTAAGTGAAGATTCAGAGTAGTAGAGATGGGTGAGGACGGATTTAAAAAACCAATTGAGTTGTACCTGTTTTCCTGCGCCTTCCTCTCCAGTACGGGCTTCTTCGGCGTCTTCCTCCCTCTCCGGTACGGGCTCTCCCCTTTCCCTTCACTTCACAACCGCCTCCCTTCACTCCTAATATTCGGTCTCTATCTCTCTCTCTCTCCTTCCCTTGTGTAGGTGGTGGTTTTTTTCGCCAACTGCAATGAATGCAAGTTACTTACTATTGTTTTGTTTACCTTTTTAATTTCGAGGAACACAGCATTTTGTTTTCTTTTAAATTTTTTTTTAAGTAGGTCAATGAAACTGTGCAACCAACTGCCACCCTGGGAAAGATTCCTTTTCCTTTGTCGTTTTGTTTTGTTGTCCCAGTATCGGGTCCCGTCTTTTCATGCACGTGTCACCTGACAGGTTTTTTCGTGTCACTATTAACTGCCTCATATTCCTACGTATAGTGTAAATGACCCATGTCACCCCTTTTAATCCTCGTGTCCCCTTACGACAAATACGTTGTCACCAAATTGGATAGATACATGTAGCTACACTGCCAAGTTTAACATGTCCGCATATACAAAATTTTCACATTCGACAACTACCAAGTTTTGCAAAATATCCAAATGTTTTACTTCCACTATTACAGGAGGGTGTTTATGATTGGAGCCAAGTGTTCAACTACGAAGTCTAGCATCCGAGTCGACCATGGAATACCCCAACAGCTAGCATCTGGAGGTATGCCTCAATGTATGTGTCGTCCAATCCATCGAAGTTAGGGGCGGTCTCCAGCAGGAGGTGCATGAATCGAATGGTGTACGGGCCACAATCACCGCTGCAAAGAGGAACAATCGGTCAGAACGCGGACACCGATTCCCCATCCAATCAAACGAAATTGAACCATGTCATCCTACTTACCATAGCTTGTTCTGTGGAAGCCTCTTGTCCCGACGAATGGCAAACGGCGTGGGGACCTTATCGGCATACTTCACCTTCAGATCTGGGTATGCACGCATGACGACAGGGATCAGGCTCGTCACAGGCATTAACAGGGTTTGGAGTTGGCGTTCCGTCGCCATGTGGACGTCGCAGTCATACACCCTTACCTCCCACTCCTTAAGATCGACGGCAAGGGCAACCCAGTGTTTGTTCTTGACGTTGAAGGGAAGGAGGATGAGGTCCGCACCTGACCACGCTCGTCCCAACGGCTTCGGCGACCCCCCATTTAAGTACGCCATCAATGCATCACTAGGCTCGTATGCATCGGGGGTGGCGTTGTACACCTTCCATTCCCGAGGTAGATACATTCCCGCTAAGCACGTATCGACTACGATGACTCCACTGGCCATGTCACCCGTTCTGTCTGCGACCGCTTTGCGCAGAAGGTAGCAGCACTCCTCCATCTCCTGCATGAAGTGAACCGCAATTACAATCCATAATCCTGACATGGGAAATTTTAGAGGTGACAAGTCGTCATACCACAGTTCCAAACCAATCCTGGGGTTTCTTTAGACGGTTGAGTAACTCCTTCGTCATATCCACACCGCAGGGTGACGTGCACACCTCCGCATCCCCACTGCACGTTAAGTTTCTGTCAGGTATTGTGGACGTCCAACTATCTACCTTCGTCGTCTATTCGAGTGTAAGACACATAACCTACGTACCTTGCCAACCAACTTGTCATGGCGTCGTTGTCCGTCGCTGACACCATTCCTAGCTGAACAGCATCGGCGGGAACAGTGGCTGCCTTTTGGGGTCGCGGTTTCTTCCCCGGGGGAGGCAACTCCTCTCCAACAGCCTTCCTCGTCTTCTTCGCCGCCTTAGATACATAAACCTGAGCTACCCTGGGCATCGGCCTCTCCTCAACTTCAATTTTCTTTCCACCTTCCTCATGACCAGACGCCTTTAAACCAACCTCTCCCAACTGCAAACATATCAAACTTTAGCTAAGATTTACACTTTCCCTTGTCACATAACAGATATACTCATGTCACTTGACCTATACTATCATGTCACATATAAAATCACCTTTTTTCATAAATATACCTTACCTCGTTGGTCTTTCCTTCCCCCCCATCCCCTGCCTTCACAGATTCAGCTTCATCATTCTTGTCCCCGACATCATGACCAGCTAGCTTGCTCTCTCCTGATATCTCATCCCTTGCCTTCACAGTTTCAACTTCTGTGTGCTTATCCCCGCCATCATCCACTTCACTTCCCTTCTCAACAGCACCTCCTAACTGCAAATGAATTCAAATGTGAATTATGGCTCAATTTTTCCAGTGTCACTTAACATAACAAATCATGTCACACAGCTACAATATTCCTGTCACATTCTTCCAGTGTCGCTGAAAATAACAAATCTTGTTATGTTTACCAACAACTAACCTTACCACCTAGTCCACCCTCACCGGCTTTACCCGCAATTGACTCTATCAACTCGTCAAGTTCGGCCTGTAAAATATATATTAACATTTGATATTGAATCCCCCATTTCAAACAGGACTAAACATCGACACGCATGTCACGCAAATATAAACTTACAAACTTATCCCGTTTTTTCTCATCTCCACCTTGTTCTTTATCGGTTGCTTCTTGCCAGGCCGTCCCCTTACACTGAACATCCCGCAGCTCAGTCACGGCCACCTCCAATAATTTCAGCTGCAGGTGATCAAATTATTACTTCATATCACCATAAGGTGAGAAAAATCAACACAATTCACCCTTCATACCACATTCGTTCATTATCTACACTACTTGTCACTTGTCCAATTTCACGTGTCAGGAGTCCATTTACCCTAGTTCACAGTTATCCCCAGTCTCCATAGAACAAATAATTGGGAAGTTATTGCGTACCTTTTCATCCATCTTCTCCATACCTGTTGACATTGTCTGAAGCTTGTCCATAACTTGTGCCAAAGTCTTGGCCATGTCCCCCACCCAGCCATCCTTCTCATTGCCTCCTCTTCCCGTCCTTGGGGACCTCCCACCATGGGCTTCGAAATGTCTTAAGAACGGTGCAACTAGGTCATCGAAAAAGGGGTCGGACTTCTCATCATCGTACACACACCCATCCATCAGCTCCAGCTCAGCCTCCTCTGGTCTGAGTATTGGGTTATCATCAATCTCTATGGCCTCCTCTCCCTCAGCTTCGGTGCGGCTGGCTATATCCTTATAAGCGAGGTTCTCGTCCTTGAGGGCCCATCTCATGCAACGAGGGAATGCCGTCGTCGACACCTTCGTCACAAACTGGACCCCCCCATTTCGGCATGGATTCCAGCAACCAAATCTGCACCGTATCACCACTCAAATTAATACATTTTCAGCATATGATTTACAAATTGATCATGGGTGTGGTCGAGAAGGTTACTTGAAAGGATACCGGATAACCCATCAGGCCATAACCATTGCGCTTCTTTCGATCTTCTGCCTTTATCTCAGCCTCCCGGCGCTTTACGGCGCCGTTCAGCAACACGTGTGTGGCAGCATAGATGACCCTCCCCCATGGGAATGCTAAAAACCTATCGAAATTTTCCACCAATCGGATGATCTAGCTCCTCAGCCCCTTCCTCTGGTCCTCTCCTAACAAAACGCCCTCCACAATGTACAGCAGCACTAGCTTGAATCGTCTTCGCGGGCTCCGCAACACCATTAGTGAGTTTTTCAGCTCGATCTCGAGGTCACCAACCGTCATCTTCTCGTTTCCAAAAAACTCCTTGATAGCTTTCTCGTCCTCCTCCATGTCACTAGCTGCTGGTTGACTGCACCGCAGCCCGGTTACTAAGGCAAACTCCTTGAGGGAGAACCTCCTGAGCTTCCCCTTAATCCGGTACCACGTCTCCCACTCCTTTTCGCTTGTAAGCTGTCGCTGGAGTGCATAATGCACAATTTGTGAAGAAAATTTCACAGTGTGCGCCAGCCGCACAACCCCACCAAGCTGAGAGTCCAGCAGCTTCTGCCAGTCCCTAGGGTCAACATAATCGTCAATGTTGTTCAGCATTGACAGTCTTGAGCCTTGGTTGACCCGGGCCCGGAAGTGCCTAGCTTCGGGGACTAGGTAGTCAGGCTCTTTGTTCTTCGCGCTCACATTCTTCGTCCTCACCATTTTTCTCCTGCAATTTCCATCACACGAACAAACTCAGCTTCTGCCATTTATATTCGTCTCCCTCTGTCACCTAACAGACTAACCCATGTCACTCAGTGTGAAACCCATGTCACCCATTATGAATCGGAAGTCTATTATAACCAATACCTCAAACCTCCTTCAATAGGACACCTACGACATCCACATATCCCATTTTCCACAGCTCGCCAATTCTCGTATTCCGCCTACCACAATACATTTACAAACTCTTCTCTCCAAATTGGAAACCCCTGTCACCCAATGTCAAACCCCTGTCACCCAATTCGAACCTCAAACCACCAATTTCCCCTATCCATAGTTCCCCGACCGTTGCCCTAACCCATTCCGAAAACCACTGTCACCCAATTGGAAACCCTAACCACCGATTTCCCCTTTCCATACCCGAAAACCACCCATGCCACCACCACCCACCATTATCCAAACAAGAAAACCACCACCCCGACCCACCATTCAGGCCGCCATTGCCCTAACCCCTTGATAATGCATATATTAGATAGGCATTATAGGCATTTTTAGCTTAGATAGGTTGCATTTCTTTCGTTCTTTGTTACTAAATTGCATCTTATGATTATTCTAGAAGAGTTCGGATTCTGCGCAAATTTGTGGTTATCTTGCAGATCGAATCGGAACACAATACCTTGAAGAGGAGTATAAAAGACATTGGAGAGAAGCAAGGAATAAAAGGAGCAAATCACCTCAAGAAGCTAGTCTCGGAAAGAAGACAAGAAAAACCGTGAACCGTAATGCGGCGGCCGCAGCATGAGGTGCGGCGGCCGCCGCCAGTGACGAAGAGAAATAATACTAATGCTGCGGCCGCCGCATCTGCCGACAGCGTTGAGCGCGTCGTTTCAATTAAAAAACCCTAGATGCTTTTTATGGTTTTTGTGGATGGCCGACTTTGGATGATACAAAAGGCCACTTTTTAGTTATTTTTGAGGGACTTCTATTCTATTCTATTCATTGAGACACTTGAAAGAATTGGAGCAATGTCTTCCATGAGGAACTAAACTCATCTATTCTGCCTGCAATTTGAAGCTTTATTTGGATTGATTGTGAGTTTCTAATTCTCGTTCTTATTTCCTATATTTGAATGTTTCGACTTCCTTGTGCTTGATTGTCTATTGTTTTATTCTATCTAGCCCGCGCAACTAGTTAGAATCAATTCAATTGCTAAGGTTTTGTAGATTCCTGATTGTGAACCTTAACCTAAGTGGCAAACTTGTTCCTTTAGGGCTGATTGAACTAATTGAACAAGTAGGAAGTTGAATGTGTTGTTAAATCCTTCTTTAGGGACTGCAAATACCTTGGCTAATCTCTGAACTTAAGGCTATCAATTGGGTTAAATCCTTCTTTAGGGACTATTCGATTGATAAGGGTTTCTAGGACTGATTGGACTAGTAACTATATTAGGTCGGGACAAGAGCATTCATAGGAAACTTAATAGGACGAGAAGAAGTTACAAGGACCGCTTCAATCCAATAAAGTGGAAAATTGTAGGTAGAATTACTTCTCCAAATTGTCTAAAACTAATTACTTTACTTTGCTTTATTCACTTCGCTTTGAGAAAAGGCGAACCTTTCACACACAAAAAAACCCCCCAAACTGGTTAATTTGATTGACACTTGAAGCATACTTGAGTTACAAATTTCCCTGCGGATCGACCTCTTGCTTATTTCTATACTTGCTATAGGTTTGAGTTTTCTTTGGCGGATCAACGATAGGTTTTACCTCCGTCAAATTTGGCGCCGTTGCCGGGGAACTTTTTATTTAATTCTTGTGTGTTTTTAGTGTTAATTTTGGTATGGATCGTCTTATATGGTCCATACCCGTGCTACTAATTCTTCTTTGTTGCCTTTAGATTCAGAGATTGAAAGGACCCTTGCCGCTCTAAGGCGAGAAGCTCGTGATCGCTTTCGTGAACTCCCTTTTGATCAAGAAGAACCTACAACAGAGATGGCTAACGAAGCGAACCGCACTCTTAAGGAGCTTTCTGCTCCTGATCTAACACAGCAACCCTTGGCAATCCAATTCCCTGCGCTTGCAGAAGGAGTTAACTTTGAGCTGTAGTCTGGGGTAGTTCATCTTCTACCCAAATTCCATGGGTTGAGTGGAGAGGACCCCCACAAGCATCTGTCTGAATTCCATAGGGTGGTTGTTGGGATGAAACCAGAGAACGTAACTGAAGAGCAAATCAAGTTGAGAGCTTTTCCTTTCTCTTTGAAGGATGAGGCAAATGAATGGTTTTTCTATTTACCACCTGACTCTATTTCTACTTGGGCTGAGATGAAGAGAGTCTTCCTAGAGATGTACTTCCCTGCAACAAAGCTCAATGCTTTGAAAAGGTCAATCAGCAGCATTGAGCAATACGCGACGGAGTCTATACATGAGTACTTTGAGCGCTTCAAGAAACTCTGCGCCAGCTGCCCATGCCATGGGTACTCTCAAAAGGATCTGGTTCTCTTTCTCTTTAATGGGCTGACTGATATAGAGCGCAAAACAGTGAATTCTGCTTGTGGAGGAAACATGCTGAACAAGACACCTGCCGCAACTTGGGATGTGTTTAAGGAGTTATCTGAGGGCTCCAGGCAGTTCAATAAGAGCCCTCGTGCTAGGGGTGTACTCACTGTTGATGCTCCTGTGGCTGCACTTCAGACTGATATGGCAGAGGTAAAGGAGATGATGAAACAATTGGTTATTGATAGAACTCCTCAACAACTGAAGGCATGTGGTCTCTGCAGTCAATACACTCATCCTATGGACATGTGCCCGCTTCTACAAGATCCTAATTTTGATTTGAATGCCATTGGGAATTTCACTCAACAAAGGCCTAGGCAAGGCAATTATGGAAATCCTGGGTATGTCAACAACAACAACTACAACAGAGGCTATCAGCAAGGCTATGGGAACTACCAAGCTCCTTTCAATCAGCAAGGGGGGCAACAGGGAAGGCCTCAACAACAATGTGAACCTCGACAGGGAGGTCAGCAGCAATCAAATGAGGATAATGAGGATCCCCTACAGAAACTATCACGATTGGTCATGAGGAATGATAAACAACAATCAGAGCGGATGTCAAATCAGGAGAAGCAACAATCCGATCGAATGACAAATCTTGAGAATCAAATGAGTCAGCTCATTCAAATCTTGAGTGCTAAGGATGCAAATAGTTCAGGAAAGCTTCCGTCACAGACCATCGAGAATCCGACAAAGGAGAATGTCAGTGCTGTAACACTTAGGAGTGGCAAGGAACTGGTTGTCACAAATCAAAAGGACGATGAGGAGATAATGGACGAGGAGATAGAAATTGTTGAAGACGAAAATGGCCAAACTAGCGTGCGGCGCCCGCCGCCAGGGACGACATTCATGCGGCGCCCGCCGCAGGCGATCCCACCGCCAACCCCGATCCTGATACGTTCTTCTCCCCTCTTTCTTCTTCTCTTTCCCTTTCTCCTCCTTCTTCTTTTTCCTCTTCTTCCCCCTTACCTATGGAGACTCCAAAGCCCATTCCGCCTTTTCCGGAAGCCTTGAAAGATACACGAAGGTATGAGAATGACAAGGAAATCTTCGAGACATTCAGTAAGTGTGAGATAAACATTCCTTTGCTTAATTTGATCAAAAGCATTCCTAGATATGCTAAATTTTTGAAGGAACTTTGCACTATCAAGCGGAACCAGAAGCTAAAAGGTAAGCAAAAGGTGAAGGTAAGCGAACATGTCACTGCTGTATTTCAAAAACATATGCCTGAGAAGTGTAGTGATCCTGGTATGTTTGCTATTCCATGTGTGATAGGTGATACTAAATTTGACAAAGCCATGTTAGATTTAGGAGCATCTATTAATGTTTTACCTTCTAATGTTTATCATGCTTTGGGATTGGGACCTCTGAATGATACTAGGGTAGTAATTCAACTTGCTGATCGATCTACTATCTACCCGAAAGGGATTGTTGAAGATGTCTTGGTTATGGTTGACAACTTGATATTCCCTGCTGATTTCTTTGTGATTGACATGGGTCTTGGTAACAATGAAGGCCCTATTCTGTTGGGCAGACCTTTTCTGAAAACTGCTAGGACTAAGATAGATGTCTATTCAGGATCTCTTACTATGGAATTTGATGGTCAAAGAGTTGAATATAACATTTATGATTCCATGAAATTCCCATCTGATGATCCTTCTCTGTGCTTTGTGGATGCTATTGATACTATGACACAAGATTGTTTTGATTTGGAGTGTGTTGATGAGATGGAAGTTGCTTTACAGGCTCCTATAGATGAAATTGCTAGAGATTATGTATTGTCATCTGATTTGCAGGAGGCTATAGTAGCTTTAGACCATCGATCTCCCACCTATGTGCCACCAAGGGGAGACCGCATCGAGCTGACCATTACTACTGAAAAGCTTCTGCCATCTATTATCCAAGCGCCTGATGTTGAATTGAAACAACTTCCTAATCACCTTAAATATGCTTTTCTTGGTGAAAATAATACTCTCCCTGTCATTATTTCTAATAAATTGACATTTGGACAGGAGGAGCGATTGATGACTGTTCTAAAGGAAAACAAGGAGGCGTTAGGATGGACAATAGCAGACATTAAGGGCATCAGTCCTACCCTCTGCATGCATAGGATACTATTAGAGGATGATGCCAAGCCGTCTAGACAACCTCAGCGGAGACTCAACCCGCCAATGATGGAAGTGGTAAAGAAGGAGGTGCTGAAGCTCCTTCAGGCAGGTATGATCTTTCCCATATCTGATAGCAAATGGGTGAGTCCTACGCAGGTTGTCCCTAAGAAGGGAGGTATTACTGTTGTTGAGAATCAGGATGGTGAATTGGTCCCTAGCAGGGTACAAACTGGATGGAGAGTCTGTATTGATTATCGAAAATTGAATGCAGTTACTCGCAAGGACCATTTTCCCCTTCCCTTTATTGATCAAATGCTTGAGCGCCTTGTCGGCCGTTCCTTTTATTGCTTTTTAGATGGTTACTCAGGATATTTTCAGGTACCAATAGCACCAGAGGACCAAGAAAAAACGACATTTACATGCCCTTTTGGCACTTTTGCATATCGCAGAATGCCTTTTGGGTTATGTAACGCACCTGGGACTTTCCAACGGTGTATGGTCAGCATATTTTCTGAGTATGTTGAGCGCTTTATAGAAGTATTTATGGATGACTTCACTGTACATGGAGATGATTTTGATACTTGCTTGCAGCATTTATCACTTGTGCTTAGACGGTGTGTAGACACCAACTTAGTCCTCAATTCTGAAAAGTGTCATTTTATGGTTGAGCAAGGCATTGTTTTGGGTCATATTGTGTCTAGCAGGGGTCTTGAGGTGGATAAGGCTAAGATTGATGTCATTCAGTCTCTACCTTACCCCACCAATGTGCGCGAAATTCGCTCTTTCTTAGGCCACGCAGGTTTCTATCGCAGGTTTATTAAAGATTTTTCTAAGATTTCTGCACCTCTTTGTGATTTACTGAAAAAGGAAGTAGCTTTTGAGTTTGATGACAGGTGTAGAGCGTCCTTTGATGAGCTTAAAGGTCGCCTGACTAGCGCTCCTATAATTCAAGCACCTATATGGTCCCAACCTTTTGAGATTATGTGTGATGCTAGCGACTATGCTGTGGGGGCTGTTTTGGGACAAAAGGAAGGAAGGAGCTCTCATGTCATCTACTATGCCTCCATGACTCTGAATGGAGCACAAAGGAGCTACTCAACCACTGAGAAAGAGCTCCTGGCTGTGGTCTTTGCACTGGAGAAGTTTCGCTCCTATCTCCTAGGAGCTAAGGTAATTGTCTTCACTGATCACGCTGCTCTTCGCTATTTATTAACTAAGAAAGAAGCAAAGCCAAGATTGATTCGTTGGATTTTACTTTTGAGTGAATTTGACATTGAAATCAAAGATAAGAAAGGTGCAGAAAACTTAGTAGCGGATCACCTCAGCAGACTTGTCCAAGGAGAGGATAAACCCGAAGATCAAAGACCCATTCACGGTGAGTTTTCTGACGATACATTGTTTTACTTGACTCACACATCTTCTTTGCAGCTGCAGGAACAAACAGGGACGGAAAATGCTGCGGCCGCAGCATTCATGCGGCGCCCGCCGCATAGCAGTGCGGCGCCCGCCGCACACTGTTCAAACCACCGTTTCACCTCTTTCTCTCCCATCTGACGAGGTAAGTTCTGATATTCCTGAACTTTTGATGGGTGTCCATACTCCTCGACCTTGGTTTGCCAATATGGTGAATTTCTTGGTCACGGGAGAATTTCCACCAAACTTTACAAAAGCTCAGAAGGACAAGATTCGACATGACTCTCGCTTCTATGTTTGGGATGACCCCTACCTTTGGAAACATTGTGCTGATCAGGTAATTAGGAGGTGTCTGCCCGACAATGAGGTACAATCTGTCCTTACTTTTTGTCATGCCCATGAATGTGGAGGCCACTTTGGTCCCCAAAAGACTGCTAGGAAAGTTTTAGAAGCAGGTTTCTTTTGGCCTCACTTATTTAGGGATGTTAATGCCTTCTGTAAATCATGCGATAGATGCCAAAGGATTGGGAACATATCGGCAAGAAATGAAATGCTACAAACTAAGATCATATTCTGTGAAATTTTTGATGTTTGGGGTATTGATTTTATGGGTCCCTTTCCTAGCTCTTTTGGGAATATCTATATTTTGCTTGCGGTGGACTATGTCTCCAAGTGGGTGGAGGCAAAGGCCACCAGAACTGATGATTCCAAAGTAGTTGCAGATTTCCTAAAAGACATAATTTTCGCAAGATTTGGGGTACCTAAAGCTCTAGTCAGCGACAGGGGGACACATTTCTGCAATAGGACCATCACTGCCCTGTTAAAGAGGTATCATATCACGCATAGAGTGTCCACTGCCTATCATCCTCAGACCAATGGACAAGCGGAAGTATCAAATAGGGAGATTAAGAGCATTCTGGAGAAAACAGTGGCCCCTAATAGGAAGGATTGGAGTCTAAGGCTGAATGATGCTCTTTGGGCTTATCGGACTGCCTATAAGACTCCCATTGGTATGTCTCCCTATCGAATTGTGTTTGGGAAGGCTTGTCATCTCCCGGTGGAACTTCAACATAAGGCATACTGGGCTGTCAAGAACTGCAATATGAGAATGAATGAAGTGGGAGAATTCAGGAAACTTCAAATGCAAGAGCTGGAGGAATTGCGTTTGGATGCATATGATAATGCAATGATCTACAAGGAGAAGACAAGAGCTTGGCATGACAAACATATCCTGCGGAAGGTACTCAATGTAGGAGACAAGGTCCTCCTATACCAATCACGTCTGAAACTCTTCCCAAGAAAGCTTAAATCAAGGTGGGAATGACCCTACACCATCTCAAGGATTTTCTCTCACGGAGCAATTGAACTCTATGATCCCAAGTCTAATGAGCTCTTCAAGGTCAATGGTCATAGGGTTAAGCCATACTTTGAAAACATTCCACATAGTGAAGAGGAGGAGTTGGTGCTTGCTGAACCAACCGACTAGGCCACTCAAGAGCCATCACGTCGAGCCAACGACTTGAAACAAAGGCGCTACTCGGGAGGCAACCCGAGGTAAGTTCTCTTTTCCTTTTCATCTTCATTATTTCTTAGGTAGTTTCATTAGTTAATTATTTGAGGAATCGTAACATAGGTAGTTTAAAATAAAATAATAAAAATAAATAAATAAATAAATAAAAAGGCTACGTACTGATGGCCACCCTCTGGCGGCGGCCGCAGCAACCCATGCGGCGCCCGCCGCACAGCAAATCCACAGCAATACCTTCTGGCGGCGGCCGCAGCAAGCCATGCGGCGCCCGCCGCCTCTCAGACCCGTGAAAAAAAAAAAAAAAAAAAAGAAAAAGAAATTAATATACAAGAGATAGAAACCCTACCTCTTACTTTTGAGAACCTCCTCCTTCCTCTCAAATTACCTGCCGCCACCCACCCTCCATTGTCATCTCCTTCAACCTTTGCAAAACCACCATAACCACCTCCCCCAAGCTCTTTCTTTTCTTCTCTTTTTCCCCCTAATCCAACCTCTCCTTGCCGGATCTGCGCCCGCCGCTGCTGCTCACCGCTACGCCCGCTGCCACCGCTGCGCCCGCCGCCACCGCCGCGCCCGCCGCTGCTGCTCGCCGCCGCTCCTGTACACGAAATCAGCCCCTAATTTGATATATTCTCAATTTCAACCCCTCTTTTACAACTCTCCTGGTATGATTCCCCCCCTATTCTCTTTCAATTTCAGATTTTATTTGCTATATTGAGAACTAGGTAGAGATTTGATATTTAGTTGCTTATTCATTAATCAAAGGTTGGAATTTGAGTGGGATATTTTTGTTGTTTTCTTTTTAAAGGAGACTGATTTATTTATATATATATTTAAGGGCTGATTTGTTTTTGGGTTGTGAAATTTGAAGTTGGATCTTTGGTTTGAAATGGTCAATTGAGTAAATTTGGGGTGGGATTGTTGACATTTGTTACATATTCTTGAGTTTGGGTGGATGATTGGAAAAAGATTTGGCTTTTTGGGGTAAGTTTAATTGAAAAATTGGTGTTGGGATTTTGATTTGGGGTTCATGAGTTACTTGAGGTATGTTGGGTGCGTTATTGTTTGACTTGAGTTGTATTGACAATTCGTTATTGAATGTTAGATTTGATTATAATGGTGCGCCGGTTGAGGAACGTATCTAAGGAACAGAGGAAGGCTTTTGAGAGCTTCGACCTCAAGCGGTTCATACAAACGAAGTTCTTTGACGTTTCCACCCTTCAGAGACTGGGTATGTTAGATGTCACCAGTCGTATGCTCACTCATGGTGGGCTAGGGAGATTCATAGAGTGTAATGCCCCCACATACCCAGAACTGGCGGCGGAGTTCCTGATTACTTTTGAGCGTGTGGACGCCTCTAGGGTTAGGTTCAACTTGTTGGACGAAAGGCATACGTGCACACACGACCAGCTGAGACGTGCCTTTGGGATTACTCGGGCCCCCTCCCCAGATTGGCAGTCCCTATCTTCAGAGCAACAACGCTATGACTTTTGGCAGGCAGCTACTGGCACCAGATTCGATGGACATCATGGCGAATACAACTACAAATTTTTCCATCCATGCTTACGACTAGTTCACAAGGTCCTGGCCATGTCTTTCAGCGGTCAGGGCGACGTGAACAAGGTGCCTGCAGGCGATCTGTCTTGGCTATGGAGCCTGGATCCCCAGTCACATGGTACACCGGACTGGGTTGAGATCTTTATAGACAACTGCATCAAGATCCGCACGAAGAAGAGGAAGGGGAGAATTGGCTTGGGGGGAATGATCAGCCTGATAGCCTACCACATTCTGCAGCCTGACCAGTGCGGTGTACCCATGTCTGGTGGGCACACTTATACGATTGATCAGCTGAGGAGGGCATATTTGATTGAGGTACCTGATGGGCCAGGTTACATTTGGAAGGCGGGGCAGAATGGAGCCCACCGCCTAACCCTGCCTATGGCCTTACCTTATGGGCCTACCAACGATTCCCTCTACATACAATCTGCTCGGAATGTGGTGGGGGAGGAGGATGATGAGGATGATGAGGACGAGTATGAGGATGATGCCCCTGCACAGACAGATTACCATATGGGGGATGCACAGCAGGCTGCTGGATCTTCTGTGGGACCTCGCTTCTCTTCTGCAGAGGACGACCCCTGGCGGGACCATTTAAGCAATGAGTTCCACCGTATGTCCTTACGCCAGGATGCCTTTGAGTTCACCCTCAACGACATCGGTCGCACTGTGCGGGAGACGGACTACAACGTGGCGGAGATGCGGAGAGAGCAGACCTACTACTTCCGCCAGCAATACCCTCACATACCACCGTACCAGTCACCGCCTTACCAGCCGCCGCCTCAGTGAGTGGTTAGTACTACCTTCTTCACCCTGATTTTTATGTTTATTTTGGTTGTCTGTACTGTTTCAGTGAGGACACTGAAAACTTTAAGTGTGGGGGAGGAGATTTATATGTATGTTATGTCAATTCTGCATTTTCTAGGACCATGTTTTATTTCTGCACAACATATTAAGTTCTGTAATAATTAGTTTATTTCATTTCTGCTAAGTTTAAATTTTTGTCTTTTATTTATTTAAATTTTCTGCATTTTCGGAATATAAAAAAAAAATCGAAAATTCAAAAATAGAGCATGCATTGCATACATATGTGTTATTCAAATACCCATCTGACTTAGTTTGTCCTCTATTTTAAATTTCAAGCATGATTCATAAAAATCCCATGGAGTTCTGGATGTTTTGATTTTGTCTTTATTTGATTTTTGTGGAACATGAGCTAGCAAATACAATTGAGCATGTATGATTGAGCTAAAGTATGATTGAAGTCCTCAAAACATGACCCTGTGAGAATATTTGACCTTAGTTGAATACTTTTGCTCAATTGTGTGAATTAATCGCCTAGTGTTGCTACCTCTGGGCATTGACTGCAATATCTAGTTTTAAAGACTGACTCACATGTTGTTGCTTGCGGAGTTGATGTTATACTTTGAGTCTTTTGCTGAATTGGTAAATATTTAGTGAATGAGGTGCCAATGGTTGATGCACTTAGTAACCGGATCTATGCATGACACCCATGGGTATGATTCGCGTAAAAAGG
Source organism: Persicaria tinctoria (assembly GCA_037127255.1). Taxonomy (NCBI): domain Eukaryota; kingdom Viridiplantae; phylum Streptophyta; class Magnoliopsida; order Caryophyllales; family Polygonaceae; genus Persicaria; species Persicaria tinctoria. The sequence continues at coordinate 1,656,462 of JBANSL010000015.1, forward strand.
TGTTGAAAACTATCCACTAGGAAAGAAAGCTTGATCATTGAGTAACCAGGTTCATTCATGACACCCATGTTTGCAACTTGCGTCAAAAGGTCTTCAAGTGGACTTCATAGTAGTAGGTTGAGGTGTTGATAGACCGGGGCCATTCATGACACCCATGTTTGCGCTTCGCGTAAGGAAAGCACCAAGACAAGAAAAAGAAAAAAAAAAGAAAAAAAAAAAGAAAAGAAGAAAAAAAAAATCCATTTTATTTTCTTTATTGTTTCCCGCGAGTAATGACATTTCGGTAGAGAATTGGTAATATGGTGGTCAATGTCTATGAGCTTAGTGCATGACTGGTTTGAGTTGAGAGTTGTACCTTAAAGCCTAAACACATGAGTGAAACACACATTTCTGGTGAGATTGGATAATGTCTACTTCTAAGCTTTGATCACTAAAGTACATGCTATGACGTTTGTTTGCTTGGTTTATGTGTTCACCTGCTATAATGTTGTTTTTTTTTATGGATTGAAATTTGAAGGGATTTCCTGTGGGATACATTGATTCATGTTCATTCTATCATTGCTTGAGGACAAGCAAAAGTTAAGTGTGGGGGAATTTGATAATGCATATATTAGATAGGCATTATAGGCATTTTTAGCTTAGATAGGTTGCATTTCTTTCGTTCTTTGTTACTAAATTGCATCTTATGATTATTCTAGAAGAGTTCGGATTCTGCGCAAATTTGTGGTTATCTTGCAGATCGAATCGGAACACAATACCTTGAAGAGGAGTATAAAAGACATTGGAGAGAAGCAAGGAATAAAAGGAGCAAATCACCTCAAGAAGCTAGTCTAGGAAAGAAGACAAGAAAAACCGCGAACCGTAATGCGGCGGCCGCAGCATGAGGTGCGGCGGCCGCCGCCAGTGACGAAGAGAAATAATACTAATGCTGCGGCCGCCGCATCTGCCGACAGCGTTGAGCGCGTCGTTTCAATTAAAAAACCCTAGATGCTTTTTATGGTTTTTATGGATGGCCGACTTTGGATGATACAAAAGGCCACTTTTTAGTTATTTTTGAGGGACTTCTATTCTATTCTATTCATTGAGACACTTGAGAGAATTGGAGCAATGTCTTCCATGAGGAACTAAACTCATCTATTCTGCCTGCAATTTGAAGCTTTATTTGGATTGATTGTGAGTTTCTAATTCTCGTTCTTATTTCCTATATTTGAATGTTTCGACTTCCTTGTGCTTGATTGTCTATTGTTTTATTCTATCTAGCCCGCGCAACTAGTTAGAATCAATTCAATTGCTAAGGTTTTGTAGATTCCTGATTGTGAACCTTAACCTAAGTGGCAAACTTGTTCCTTTAGGGCTGATTGAACTAATTGAACAAGTAGGAAGTTGAATGTGTTGTTAAATCCTTCTTTAGGGACTGCAAATACCTTGGCTAATCTCTGAACTTAAGGCTATCAATTGGGTTAAATCCTTCTTTAGGGACTGTTCGATTGATAAGGGTTTCTAGGACTGATTGGACTAGTAACTATATTAGGTCGGGACAAGGGCATTCATAGGAAACTTAATAGGACGAGAAGAAGTTACAAGGACCGCTTCAATCCAATAAAGTGGAAAATTATAGGTAGAATTACTTCTCCAAATTGTCTAAAACTAATTACTTTACTTTGCTTTATTCACTTCGCTTTGAGAAAAGGCGAACCTTTCACACACAAAAAAACCCCCCAAACTGGTTAATTTGATTGACACTTGAAGCATACTTGAGTTACAAATTTCCCTGCGGATCGACCTCTTGCTTATTGCTATACTTGCTATAGGTTTGAGTTTTCTTTGGCGGATCAACGATAGGTTTTACCTCCGTCACCCCTTCACCCACTGCTTCCCCGACCCACACCCGCGCACCCTACCACCAAAGGGAGAAGAGTAAAAGGGCGTACCTGTTCTGTATGTCGTCGGGTCGTGACTGATGTGTCCTTTCCGGCGACGATGGACTTCCCCGCTCTCTCTCCTTTGGTGTATGCAAGAAGAAACCGCAACCGCCCTCTCTCTCTATCTTCCGGCGTCTCTGCAACTGCCTCTCTCTCTTTGCTATTGTATCGGTTTGTAAGGAGAAGAGAGATGGTGATGGGATTGCCTTTACTCCTTCCCGCCTTGCTTCTCCCCTACTAGGTAGGTAATGATGCCTCTATTTTCTTTTTCAATTTTTTTTGGCATTAATTACAACCGATAGCCGGTTTGGGGGGGTGAAAACCTGTACAGTTATGCAAATTTGTGGAGAAAATGGCATTCTTGCCAATTTTTTCAAAACGGTGGCATTTTTGCAAACTTTTCTCAAATTGTGGTATTCAGTGATATTTCCTGTAAATTTTATCAATATATTTTATTAATTTTAAAATAAACGCACAATGAAATAAAATAAGTACAATGAAAACGATAAAGCCCGGTTTTTTTTTAGCCAGGGACTGACCCGTAATTGTAAGCCCAAACACACTCCAACAACAATAGAAAAATTATATTATTGAAACAGTAAATTGAGAGACCGATAACTTATGCAGTTATGCCAGATCATATATCTACTCCATCTAGTTGTTTATTGATCTTATACCAAAAGTAGCTCAAGTACTTCATAACCGCTACAATATCTCAACCACCATATGAACAAATTGCACTAAAAACACTTCACTCTAACGCTGCATCTTGCACTCCACGCCCCTTAAACCCACAGAAATACTTCTCGTACGCCCTCCGTCGTTGCTGCCTCTGCTTCTTGCTCCAGCTCTGCCCCATCGAAGGCGATGGGGTCGCCCACGCAGCCCTCATGAGAGGAGACTTATCGCCATCGAAGCCACAATGCTTGTCGAGCCACTCGATGATGTCGTTGAAGACAATCTCGATGTTGTCGTCGGGCTCCCCTGCTGTCAATCCATGCCACATCCCCGGGTAGAGCTTCATGGTCTTGTCTTTGCTTCCGGCTTGCTCGTATAGCGCTTGGCTTATCTCCGGGCACGTCACTGTGTCCGCCTCCCCGTGCAACACAAAGAACGGAATTCTGATCTGGTGACATTAAAACTCGTTACACAATTCGTCGTCATTTGGAAGTTTAGTCACGAAAGAAACCGTCGCAAATTCACTAACCTCGCCCAACCCTTTCTCGAGTTGTATGCTTGTTCTTAGCATCTCTAGAGCGGTTTTAAGCCTCGGCTTCTCTTGGTATATCAATTCGTTTCTTCGAATCTACGGAGAAAAACATGAATCCAAGGTAAATCACACCGAAGCTATAGTATATATGAATAGAGCTTGGCTTTCTCAGTCATCTAAAAGGCTACCTCTTCTCGCTTGACGGGATCTTTGAACGCTGCATTAATGACATCCTTCGTGGGCACAATCTTCCATTTTGGTATGATCTCCTCTGCTTTGGTTAATATGCTTATGACCACTGGGTGTGGCTTCAACTTCTCTGATATCTGCATCATTTCAACACATATAAACTCGTTACCAAATAGATCAAGCGTCGCCGAATCAAGTCACATTTAGGATTGCTACGCGCTATAATTTTATAAGCGTGACAAATTTAAGCCGTGGTATTTTCTATAGGATAAATGGTATGTAATGTTTCCTAGCGTTACCTTACACATCGGTGCAACGAGAACAGCACCGTGAAAGAAATCGGGATCCTTCTTGTGAAGTAACAAGGCAACGGCTCCTCCCATTGATTCTCCATATAAGAACCTTTTCTTATCTTTATACTGATCCTGCTCTGTCACATTATCATACAAGCCGAAAAAAGCGTAACAATATATTTTCTTCTTCTTCTAAATGTAAGTTTATATGCACAAGTTACAAAAGGAAATATATAGATAGTCACACACCGGAAACTGATCTGAAGAACTCATAGCATTCATCTATAAGATAGTCGAACTTCTTGATGTAACAACGCGACCCCTTTGATCGTCCATGGCCTTCGTAATCGATGCCAACCACAACGTAGCCCGCACACGCTAGCGTGATCCCGACTCCTGGACATCATTCAAGTATAAAGTCATTCATTTCAGGGGAAAAAGTAACGAAAATGCCGACAAATTGACAATGCCTTGTATCAAAGGTAATTCCGTGACAATTTGTACCACGGATCAAGAAAGCGACGAATGTGAATGTGGCTAGTTGTGTGAATCATAGGAGACTGTAGTAAACTCAAGGAGTTGCAACATGACAAGGTATCCAACTGCAAACTACCCTCATTGAAGGCATTTAAAAGTGAACTTTACCTAAAAAATACAGCATCTTAAATGTCTTGTAGAACGAAAGAAAAAAGGTTGCACTAAACATACCTTCTCCCCACATTTCCCTCCATATTTGTTGCATTATACAGTATGGAAGTTAGTATAGGTGGCCTATAAATAATGGATATTATTTAAGTCTGGTAGTTGGACCATGTTTTCAATTAAATGTAAAAAACTTTCAAATGTTTTTTATTTGCTAACATTAGAGCATCTCCGACATATTATTCATTTCGAAGAACATATAATTTGAATAAAGGAGTTTTTTTTTTAATTCTGATATCAATAAGTAAAATAGAGAAATGAAGAAAGAGAAGCTAAAATTATCTAAATTTGGAGGAAGTAGCAAAACTTTCTATATTGCTTTTGTTTTTAATGTTTTGATGAACTTTTGTTGGTTTAGGTAAAATTAAATTAATTTTTTTTAAATAGAGAATATTTATAATTTAGACTTATAATATGTATTAAATGCTATTGGAATTGAAATATAATTTTTTTAGAAATTTTGATACTTACAATTTCCTACCCTTCAGTGACGGATCCTGAATCGTTTAGTTGAGGGGGCGGAAAATTGATCTCTATTTTTTTTCCGAAAAATCTATTAATATTTGAACTTTTCGGATTTAATTATAGTATTAAGTTACGAAGTTTAACAAATGATAAGTATGATAGAAGTATATTAAATTTGGTAAATGATGTGAAAAATAATTTATATCGCTTCAATCTTGAAACGTTTATAAATTTTTACTTAGTTATCGGATTTGAGCTTATAATATATCAAATCGAAGCTATCGACGAGAGGAATATATATATTAAATTTTATTTTTGATTGGGGGGCGACTGCCACCTCTGGCCTTAAAGAGGATCTGCCCCTACTTCTATTTGACAAGACAAGATATGGTAGGCAATCAAAAGAAAACAACAAATTAAATACACTAAATAAATGAAATTAAAAAGGTCAAGGAAAAAAGGCTTAGTTGGAGGTTTCCAATCACAACTAATTAGCCTAAAGTCAATTATATTTCAGCTAACAAAGTGGCCCAAAATATTTATTTGTTAGGAGATGGAAAAAAAATAAAGGTGGTCCTCAAACTAATTAATTAAGGAAGTTAAATTTATAAATGAGGGAAATGATGCAAGGACTAGTTGGGATCTCGGGTCGATTTCAAACATGACATATCATTTGTGGTCACACAACACACATATTTATGGAAAGATTGTGAAGAACAAGTGATCAGAAGTTCACCTTCCAGTAGCTTAATTAAATTCATACTTTATCTAAAGATACCACTTGTGTAATTGTGTTAAGTAGTTGGGGTTGGTGGTGCAGGTGAACTAATTACCTTGTGAATTGAAGGACCATCTAACTAGGGAAAATGTTTAGTATACCTCCTTGGTGGTCCACCTCCCTTCTATTTTTAGTCTATCATTAATTAATTATAATATTTATTTTGCATTGGAAAAGTAAAAAGGTGTTTTTTTTGTGAGAAATGTGTTTATTTATTACTACGTAAAGTACTTATTATTATAAAATGTAGTTAATGCAACTTGTCTTTTATATGAGTTGGTTTAAAGATTTTACAAAAAAAATACATAAAATCAATATTCCTATTTTATTTGTTATATATCCCTCCGTCTATTATTTAAGTTAAATATCGATAAAATATAATCTATAAAAGATTAATATACCCTTAAAATAATTGAAGCCTCTTTTAAAAAGAGCTAGAGATTATAGTAGTAGCATAAATGATTGAGATTGATGTACGCGTTTGGGTTCAGGTAATTTTCGGATCGGGTTATGTTTTGACAGGTCTAATTTTTATATAGATTTTGCAATTTTCAAACCCATTTGACCCAGAATAATATCGGGTTTTAAGTTCGGGTTCAAAAAAATTTTCAGGTCAAAAACCCAAAAAATTCCGAACGTTTGGGTCGGGTAATTTTCGGATCGGGTTATGTTTTGACAGGTCTAATTTTAGTATATATATGGATATAGATTTTGCAATTTTCAAGGCTGTAACATATATAGATTTATAATATTTTTATATTTTACGATTTTCCTTATATATATACAAACACTAGACATATTATACATATAAATACACACAATATAAAAAAAATATAGTATACATATACACTGTATATAAAGTATACACTGTATATACACACACAAAGTATACTATATATAATAATAATAATAATAATAATAATAATAATAATAATAATAATAATAATAATAATAAAACACTCAATGCGTTAATTCTTGTACAATGTTAGAATAAAAAAAATATTTTTTACGGAGTACTTATTTTGTTGGAAGTTGTATTTAGCCATATTGGAATAATAACATCCTTTTTATTTTTTCCACATAAATTAATTAATACAATAATTAATTAATACTACTATAGGCTAAAAGTGGAAGGAGGTGGACTACCATTGAGGTATACTAAACATGGTCCTCTAACTAGGAACAAAAGCTAATAACTTTTTCACCTTTTAACCGCGACGGATTTCAAAGAGTTTTCGAACACATGTTCACATGAACAAAGGATTCAAAGGACCATGTTTCGTTGTGTCGGCAATCGACATGAACGAAAACCTTGATGTTAAAACAAGATATGTAATGTTCAATCAAATGTGTCAAAGACTCAACAATTCCTTATAGTTGGGTATTGAAAATAGTGTTCTAAAAAGAACTATGCAGATCATAGGTGGTGAAGGGTCACTTGACCTCTAAGTGTCCGTCTAAAGACAGACGGAGGAGGTCTCCTAATGCAAAAGCGGGATTTTTAGAACCGTGATAAAAAAAAATTCAGATTATAGTAACACATGTGATAAATTTTGCTACAAGTATTGATTAAATATAACGTAAGACTAGATTCAATGCACGCCAATAAAAATGTGAAGTGAAGAGTATAATAAATTACCTCTCATGAAACCACTGCATTCCATTGCATACCCTGCAATGCCCATTACCAAGTGTCAATAAATGCAGAGAGAGAGAGAGAGAGAGAGAGAGAGAGAGAGAGAGAGAGAGAGAGAGAGAGAGAGAGAGACCATGGCAGAGGAAAACAAGGGCCTTGGGAGGAGAAAGGGGCAACCATCTACAAGCGAAGAGCTCAATATCTCTTGAATTCTTGATGTATTCCTAATTATTATTATTTTTTAAAAGGTGAAACAAACATATATATAATTAATCAACAGATTGTAAATATTGGCAACCCATCCATATTCCCAAACCCAGATTTCCCACATGATATATATATATATAGAACACCATGAATTAATGCTCACCTCTTGGTAATCAAATTCCATGTTTCCTGCAAAACAAATCAATTTTAAAAAATCAAGACATAGAACAAAAAGAACCACAACCAAAATTAAACTCAATGCCAAGCCCCAACTCAAACATAAAAGGGAGGAGAGAGAGAGAGGAAGAGATAAGCAAAGAGATGACAAACCCAGATATTGGGGGGGCTAAAGCATCCAGAAAAACCCAATCTTTTCTGAAATGTATCGCTTCAATGTATCTGAGACGGTTTTATACAACCATATCCTACAAATTGAATGCATGTGCAAAGGGAAAAGAGATGACGAGAGATCAAGGGGTGGGGCCCGTGATCGAAACCCGGTCACTGTGGATGGATGGCCCACTTGACCTAGATGATAGAAAGGGGGTTAATTAGGGGAAAAAAATTGATCTCATCACCTAAAGAACCATCATCATCATATCATCGTCATTCTTAATTTTGCTAGTTTTGAAGATCTGAACTCTTTGAATGTGTTTGTTGATTCACATATGGAGGAGGGTGAGAGATTCTTTGCTTAACTTGGGGTTTTTAGGTGTACTTTTTGCTATTTTATATTTATCCATATCCATTAATTTAAAATAAATTAAGATATGTGTTTAAAGAGGTAAATAGATTAAAAAGTTCATGTCTGTCGGTTTGACCGGCCTTCGATTTTCAGATGTATCTAAAATCGAATTCTTATCTAATAAAATAAATAAAAAAATCTATGAACTAATTAACAAATCTTATAATTGATCAAAAAAAATTAACAAATCTTATTATATAAGTTGAGCTACTAGTTTTTTTTTTGTTTTTTTTACAGTAGGCAAGAAGTAGGTGGTCCTTACCGAAGTAAGGTGCCACCATGATCATCCTCGCGGATGATGTTACACACATTTCTAAGAGCAAGTCCAACAGTTTTTGTAAAAATTCTCTAAAATAGAGATTAAAATATTGAAATCTCTAAAAAATTTACCGTCACACTCCAACAGCTTCTCTATTATACAGATTTTTACATTAATTATATAATATAATAAATATAAAATTTTCCCATCTTCCCAAAGAAATTAATGTTTTCCCTCTCTCTCCCAAAACAATTAATGTTTTTCCCTCTTTCCCAAAAACGGTGGATCCTACCAAAAAAGAGATGGTGGAGCATTAAATTTTTCCCTCTATCTCCCAAAGCATTAATATTTAGAGGGAGTTTGTTTTGCTACAAATACAGAGAAAAATCTACTCTCTCCAAACTTCTCTATTTTGCAGATAGATATACAAAAGCTGTTGGGGCAAAAAACACTCATTTTTCTCCAAATTCTTCACTTTTCTCTATTTTAGAGATGTTGGGGTTGCTCTAACAGTAGGGAGATTACAAAGCGTACAAGTATCCCTAGATTTAGCTATAAAATCAGCTGGCTTGTTTGCTTCCCTGTAGCAGTGTCTGAACTCTATACTGTCAAAACTCGAGCTAAGATTCTTGATAAATTCCACTTCCCTCAAGATCTCCCATCTAACGTGACTTCTGTCATTAATGGTCTTGATGACTTCAGACAATCTCCTTCCACTATGACTCTCTTTAGGCCTCTAGCTAAGGCTAGATTTACACCTAGTTGAGCTACAAGTTAATTAGTTGGTTTTCTAACAACTTAGTTAATTGGTTTTCTAACAACTTTCACAATATTTATAATAAATTGAAACCATCAAATACTCTTGTACCCTCAATCATACAAAGACAATATTTCAAAAGAGAAAAAATATTTTTTAATTAAGAAAAGCAATTCGATTATCTAGACAAATGTCTAAAATAACCAAGAAACCGAACAAGTCAATTAGATAGACTAATTATCATGTACAACCCTAAGCAAATGACACAATTAAACAAATGACTGAAATGAAAATACAACCAATCTTACTGAAAAGAAAGTGTACAAGGAAAAGTACATGTCATTCTACACCAAAAACACAATATAGCATAAGACGCAAACTGTGATCATTAGTAGACATCTCAGATTATAAACTCCGGCTATAATCAAAATTTTTTTTATTAAATATACAAAGACAAATATTACAATTTATATAAATTAAAACAATATGGAAGGGCACAAAAATGAAATAAATTGCATTTCAAACCAAAAGGTCAAAGCCGTTGACCCAACAAACCCTCAGCCCTCATCTTCAACACCATCCCTTTCTTCTTCATCTTGTGAGCAATACCATCACAGTCGAAGCCACACCCACAGGTGGGGCACTCATCGAAATTACCGGCGGGAAACTTAGCGGAGGCAATGCCAACAGAGAACACGAGCTCGTCGTCGTCGTTGAGGGTGACCTTAACGATGGTGAGCCAGAACCACCAGTACTTGACATAGATGCCGGAGAGGCTGGAGAGCTTGTCGTCGGAGATGTAGCCGGAGACGGTGGGGTTGTACTTGAGCTTGTAGGAGTCGATGGAGAAGGTGCAGGTGGCGTTGAGATAGGCCTTGAAGGCGCCGGTGGTGGAGTTGAGGGTGTAGCCTAGAACGCCGTTGGGGAGGAGGCCGATCGGGAACCCGTACTCTTCTAGGACGTCGTAGGCGGAGACGGCGTTGCCGGAGGCTGTACAAAGGGAGGTGATCAGAGGAAGGAGGAGGAGGAGAAAGAGGGCGGATTTGATGGACATTGTAGAAGCTTATATGTTTCATAAAGAGATAGGATAGGAATATACAGATAGATATATCGAGTGTAATGTTTTGTAATGTTAATTTTCATCTGTCAGTCAACGTCAAGGTCAGCGCATTTTCTTCGTCAATACCATATTTTGATTTGTTATGTGAAAATGAATGTAATTAAACGAAATTAACACTTTTCTTGATCACTATTAGTCTATCACCATTAAGACAACTTACAATTAATATGCATTGTAAATATACATCAGGATTGGTCGATCGAATCATGTACATGTTCATTTCTTGGGTAGATAAGAAGATGTTTACGAGATAACTAAAAGACTACTGCATCCACATTGATAAAAACTAGGGAAATTCCGTTTGGTACACCCGAGTTTTTGACAATTCCGAATGGTGTCTCATACTTTTTTTTTGTCCGGATGGTACCCCTGAGTTTTGTCAAAAGTCCGGCTCATGCCCAAAACTCATAGTTTTTTCTTTTTAATGAATAAAACCACCCATTATTTTTATTTTTTCATAAATATGCCCATTTACTTTTAACATTAAACAAAACTACTTATCATTTAACTAAATTCAAAACAAAATTGACAAAATCACCTTTATTTTTTAAAATTAATAAGATCACACATTATTGCCAAAGTTGTAGCAAAAAATACTCATTCTTTCCAAATTTTTTTTTTGAAGAAAATCAATTATTATTTTTGACATTACACAAAAGATCCGTTACATATTTTTCATATTTTATAAAAAATAAATCTCATTATTTGTCAAATATTGCATGTACATAATCACCCATTATTTACAAAATTTTGCACAAATCCACTATCTTATTATGTGAACAAAAATAGTTAACCTATACATTATAAAAAAATACTTTGTAAAACCATACTTTGTGTAAAACCACCCTTTATGCTTTCAAAAATGCACAAAATCATTTCTTGTGTAATAAAAGAAGGTGTTATTCATTTCTTTTGTTTGGAATACATAAAACCTAATAAAATAAGAATGATTAATCTCTTATTATATTTTTCTTTTACAAGAAGAAAAATAAATAAATAAAATTTACTTTTCTTTTTCAAAAAAATTATAATCAAGCATTTGGTTAAATTGATCAATCACATTTACAAATGTTTAAAGTCAATGAGATATAAGTTAAATATTGTTTTGAAAAATAATATGTGTTAAAAATATTGCAATAAAATTTTTTGGAAATATTGCAATAAAAATTTTGGAAATATTGATCAATCACATTTACAAATATTGCAATAAAAATTTTGGAAATAATATGTGATTTTGTAAAATTTTAAAAAATAAAGTTGGTTTTGTCACTTTTGTGTTGAATTTTGTTAATTAATATGTAGTTTTGTTCAATATTAAAAGTAAATGGGCATATTTATGAAAAAATAAAAATAATGGGTGATTTTATTCATTAAAAAGAAGAAACTATGAGTTTTGGGCATGGGCCGGACTTTTGACAAAACTCAGGGGTACCATTCGGACAAAAAAAAAGTGTGGGACACCATCCGGAATTGTCAAAAACTCGGGGATACCAAACGGAATTTCCCTAAAAACTATTAGCTTTTTTTAATACCATCACTTTTCTTTCTCCTTAAAAGTTCTAATTTATTTTTTCACCGATATTCCTAAAATCCATCTTAAATTATACAAAAATCTAATTTAACAAAAAAAAACATGATATTTGTCGAGTCAGCCTGCGTGGAAACTTTTTCACAAATTAAATGGTTGGATCGGGTTCATACCCAACGTATTTTCCTACCTCATATCTTCTTTTGTGGTCACCTCTTGAACTGTTTTTATCCCATTTTAAAAACAACCGGGATAAAAACCTATCCACCCCTTATACTTATAAAAACAGAAGCCACGTGTTTGTAAAAATTTGCGCCACGTGTCCTAGCAGTTTTGAGTATCTCACCCACGTTCTCCGTTTGCCCTCTCTCTCCATGGTAGGCAGTTTAAGCCGCTTCTCCTTCAACTGCTAAAATCCCAATCTCACCCCACGTTCTCTTCAACTGCTAAAATCCCTTTATCAAATTGAAGTAACTAGGATTCCATGATTCCTCGAAGCGTTATTCATGCCCTTTCTTCCTCAAAGGTAATTTCTTTTATTCTCCCCTTTGAAATCCTTTCATGAGTTATCTTGCGGTTCCGTCGATCTGTTTCTCAAACGATATGTTTCTTCTTGCCTTTCTTCCTCAAATGATCTGTTTCTCTTTGAAATCCTTCCATGGGTTCCGTCGATCTAAAATCTTCCGTCTCTAGCATCTTTCTCGGCGATTTGAGTTATCTTGCGGTTCTCACTTATCTCGAAGCCAAATATGATCTCCCATGGAATCTGTTGCTCGCAAGTTTGATGTCGACGACGACTTTGGAGGAGCCAATCGAAGGCCAGACACCGACTGTGGTGGGGCGACACCGTCTGTGGAGCCAATCGCCTGCCCTTCTTCAATTGCTCTCCCCCACTTATTCAATTGCTGATTTTTTCTTGCTGAGCTTTACAAATTGCATATTATTAGAATGCTCTTTATCTGATTTCTTTGTTGGTTTGTGTTTGATGCGGTGATCAGTCGGGGCGGCTGGAGGTGGCAATCAATTGCAATCGAATGCGGGATGCGTCAAATGGAGGTAAAACGCTCTGTGTTCGCTCTTTGATTACCAACTGGATCTGTATACTAGGTTTGATTAATTTGGAGGATTTTGATTAATATATTGCACACAAGGTGTTCGATGAAATGCTTATATGTTAATTAATTTGGAGGATTTTGATTGATATTGCACACAAAGTGTTCGATGAAATGCTTATAGGTATAGTTTGCGTTAGTATATTGCACTGCCTTCTTGAGTGTCAACTAGATCAAAAAGGCTTTATAGTATATCCCACCCTAATACTAAAGTCGGACTGAGAGGAAAATAATCCATACTAAATTGGACTTGGGTTTAGGATTTGAATTAACAATGCATATAAGGTGTTTGATAAAATGCTCAAAAGAAATTATATAGAATCTTATTTGTGTTGTTTTGTTTTGTTGATGGTTGTTGAATTTTTTTGCCTATGCTGATTTCTAATTTCAGCTTGACGTAATTCCACCAAAACCTTATCATGATTTGTTTATTTGATGATTTTTCAAGTGTTATGAGTGTTTTTGAGCTATCCTAACACCCTTGATCTACTCAAGTGGATGCAAGTTCCTATTATCCTAATTGTTGTTCTTCATTGATTTTGTTTTGCTGCTAAGGATGAAGGTTATATAGTCTTCTCTACTCTTAATGCAATATTTATGTTGTGCCAAATTTTGTAAAGGCTCAGATTTTTGTTAAAATATTAATTTTTAGAAAAGAAAATCAAAATGAATTTAAAATAAATTCCGACCCAAATTTTCCGACTTAAAAATCAATTCCGTCTTTCATTTCGGTTTTGAACAATCAATCAGCGGAAATTTAAATTCCCGACCCGAGCTCTCAATTCCGTCATATTCCGAATCTTTATCCATCCAACTCACCCTATTCTAGTTCGGGAAAATCTTATCCTCACCTTTCCTCCCTCCACTCTTTGACTCCCTTATTTTAGCAAACAAACAACACCTTTCTCTTCCCAAAAATAACACCCCTTTGTGTTGCAATTTGACCTTTGAGAAAAATCAGATTCTCCTCCCTCTCTCTCTGTCTCTCGGCATTCACAAGCCAAAACCAGTTCTTGGAGCTCCGCCACCACCACACTTCCACCACGCCACCACCACGCCTCCACCACGCCACCACCTCTCCTCTTCTCCCCGCCACCACGCTGCCACCACACCGCCTTCACCGCCCATCCCCGGAGCCGCCAGTAACTCCGTCGAAGCCAACAAGCGCAGCCCCCTCCTTCTTCTTCCCCTGTTTTCGAACGCCCTCGGTAAGCTTCGACCTCTCGTTCTATTCGAAATCCCATTAAAGAACCCTCCTTTGACCTTCCTTTACTCTCCTAGGTCGAATCCGAGGTTCCTCCATCTCCGACGCAGCGGATCGAGCCTCCGGCGAGCTCCGACGGAGCTCCGACGTCCGCAAAACCTCCCCTCGGTGAGTCTTCTCCCTTCCTTCTTCTTCCCTTCCGTCTTGCCTCGTGCGTGTGTGGAGGGACGGCCGGCGAGACCGGGTGGCCGGAGCCCGGAGCACCGCCGCCGGAGCACCCCTCCTCCCTCATTTTCTTCCCTCCGCCGTCCTGGGCAAAGGCCCTGTTCTTCTATGTTTCTTTCGGCGTTGGAGGATGAAGAAAGAAGAGGTGTGGGGCCCTTCCCTCGCCACATCACACGCCACCTCACCTGGACCCCACCTCTTTTTTTTTGACACATCACCCGGGTCCCCCCTCCCCTTCCTATTCTACTAAACCCGGCCTTTTCTTTTAAGAAAAGAGTTGGGCCTAATTTCCCCTAAACCGGTTTTGAATGTAGAGGCTTGTGGGCCTGTTTTATTTTTGGGCTTTAAAACAAAACAAGGTTGGGCCTTTTCTTTACTAAGGGCTCGGTTTGGGCTGGGTTCATTTAGAAGAATAGGGTTCGGTTTTGGGTTGGGTTTAAATAAAAACATAAGGGCCGGTTTGGCCTATTAAACAAGTGGGCCGGTTTTGGTGATTTTTATAAAATAAGGGTTTGGTTTGGTAAATTAAAAAGGGATGTTTTGATTAAATAAATATTGTTGGGATTTTATAAATATTTTATAAAGATGTTAAAATAAAGTGATGTTAGAAGTAGTATGTAAATTATTGGGATTAAAATATAAAATGTTGTTTTGAGATTTAATATATGATATTGTGGTGATTTATTATTGTGGTTAAATGTTATATGATTATGTTGAAGATGTGCAATTATATGCTAAGTAAGATTTTGAAATGATGGCATGCAAATTGGTTAAGTATGAACTGGAATTATCCTAAGTTGGTGAATTGGAGAATTACATTGAGTATGGTTGGGAGATATTGAGATGATAGATTATGAGATAAAGTTGATATTATGGAAATGATGATGTGACGGTTATTATGTTAGGTTGTGAAGTTGTGTGTGTGATAATTCTATGCCTTGTGTGCCTTAGAGATAGACTCATTGATGTGCTTATACTTGTTAGGTGACCATCTGTGACGTGTCGGATTTCATATTGCCTGGTTGATTGCCTTTTGCTGTTCTGCGATACCAGGTAAGTCTCTTCGGAGCTTACTCAGATTGAATAGAGCTATTCCCTGCTTTAGGTGCATGATATACTAGGTGCTTGCATTCATGATCAGCATGCCATGTAGTACCATGCTAGGTTGCATCGACTGTTGAGCATTCTATTTCTGTATGTGTATGTAAACAGAACGGCCGTTATCTGTGAAGTCACTAGAGTCATTGCTAGGGTTATAAGACGACCTAGTCTCATCGGGTCCCGTCCTGAGTCAATCGAGTCATGCACTTCCTTATATTATGAGATGCCTGCGGGCTTTATTGTGGAGCGGGTTAGGCATGCGTGCCGCCCTATTATGAATGAATGCATTCACGAGCTGGCCAGTCTCCACCTATCGGAAGGGGTGGAGGTAGGAGAGGGATATACCACTTGGTATTCTGTGCTAAGGCCTTATCATTATTACGTACTTGATCTTAGGAGCATGTTAGTGTGTTAATATTCCGCCATGCATCTAGAAGCATCTTTATTAGGTATAGCGTATATGTGTGCTTATGGTTGGGATGCAGAGCTAAGTGGGCATCGATCTGATCCCGCCCCATATCAATTTTTTTAGGTATTATTTATGTTCATCCTATCGGTGCTATTTGCTTATTGCGCGGGTCATTTTGTCGGCGGAGAGTGAGCGCTGGAGTATAGACTTCACCAAATTCTGATTATACTATTTCGGATTTACACTTTAGACTCCGTTTTGACCCGGCTCTGCCGTGGCACACTTTTGTATTACACTCATTTTCGTTAGTCGCATGATTTCTGATTTCTACGCTTAGACTTACGACAGGTACAGGGGACTTCCCCGGGGATTCCAACGATCCCTTCGATTTTGGGTATGAAATCCCCCTTTGAAAACATTAAAGTAAGTTTTGAAACCTTCAGCCTGTACTCGGGGCGCGAGGTCCTAACGAGGGGTTTCATCCCTCGAAACGTAACTCGGGAATCATAATCCCGGGCCGTTACAAATTTGATGCAGATTGATGAGTGTTGCTTCCTTCAACCGAGGATCGATTAGGAAGATGGGGTACAAAGATTATTCACGGGTTCGTCATCAATCTCTTCTTCAGAGTTAGTCATTGCCTACTTCTTTGATCCGCGTTTATATTTTTTATAACTTCATTTCTTTAACTCCGTGACACTCTTTATGGTCGTTTAAAATTCAATTGTTATTCTCTCCCGAGAAGTCACACACACACACACACACACACAATATATCACACATTTTACTTCTAAAAAAAAACTTTTGATCTTCCCATGTGCCTAGACTTTTGTTTGTAGCTTATGTCATAAACATGGTTGAAAAGGATAATAAGACCTTTACCAATATATAATTTAAATATAATGCTTACATTTTATTGTTCTTATTATGATCATATTTTTTTTCATGGCACCCCTATGAAATGGGCTGAAAGAAGTAATTGTTTTCAACTATTTTGGATTTTTTTTTGTCATTTATTGTTTAATTACCCACCTTTAATTTAAAATAAAGTACATAATTAGATTCCCATGTAGAAACAAGTGTTAAGCTACCTAATACTTGTACGTGATAAATTTTGCTACTAATTGCGGTAATTTTGTTCTTGTGTAGTTCAATATATAGAAAATATTAAGGATTAGTGATGACTTCATTTGTCATGTTGACTCTCTATATATGGGTATTTAGTAATTGACTATCGTTGATGCCATAATAGTGATTAAAAAAAATAAGGAACAACTATAACAATTCTATTTGACTCAGTGAGGTTTGGCTCTAATTGGTTAGTCATGTTCAATTCTATTTCTAATTCAACAATATTTTCTAAATAATCAATAAATTAGAACCTTTCTTTTCTCTATCAGTTAATACATCGAGGGGGCCTTCTTATTTTGTACTATATGGATTTTATTGACCCAACATGTGCTACAATTGCTATGACGGCCCTAAAGGTGAATTGCATGTTCTACTAGCTCAAGTGTTGCTAATCGGTAGTTATGGTGGACTGATTGTTTTGGTTTGATAAGGTTACTAAGGTTTATAAAATTGCAATGTCCAATTGTATGTTGTGCTTTAACTTATTTCAAAGCTTCAATTTTCTTGCTCGCTTTTTGGATGCTTACAAATTACTTATGCCTAACTGTAGTTCCTGATTGAACTTAGTACCATTTTGATGAATTCATTCTTTTAGTAGATTGATTGTATTCGTAACTGTGGTTTGCAATTGCTTCTTTTGGATATGTGCTCAACAATTGGGGTTTGGGTGTTTCGATTCGGGGAATTCGGATCCTCTTCAAAGAGTTTTAATGAAGCATTGCCTATTGAAACAATGGTTTGGGCATCACATCACTCAGAGGATCTATGTAGACAAGTCTACATTAGTTCCGGGTTTGAAACTGTGGTTTGGGCATGACTTTGTCTTGGTTTTCTGTGTAGTTCGGTTTATTTTGGAGTTTAGTTTGGGATCTGATTTGTTTTCTACTTGATTAAAATTAAATAATGTTGTCATCATTATAAATATAAACGTACTGAATATATATGGTTTTGTAAAGAATGTTGAAACGTTATTGTTTTGATTTAGAAAATTATGAGTACATAGTATTAAATAATTTTGGAGATAATTGTTCACTTGAGTTGCTTACTCAACTCAATTTTTGCGAGAAAGATGAAGTTTATTGAATTGAAGCCACTGATTTGGTCTTGGTTTACTGAATTTTTAATATAGTTAGCTGGTATTCTTTTCTATATTATGTAGGAGTATGAAATCTTGAGGTTTTGATGTTGGACCTTACCGCATGGCTAAAATTGAGCGTTGTTGAAAGCTGAACTGAATAAACCATTTTGTCGTCTTAACCTAAATCGAACAAAATTATTCAATCAAATTGGGCACTCCCAAGGATAAGCACTACCAGCAGAAATTGCTTCTTCCTTCTCCTTGTGATGGTAGTTTTGTGTAAAATCTGTCTAATTAATTTCCGACTTTCATCACATTTTGATTGCAAGCTTTAATAAAAAAAATTGTATGTTCAACTTCTTCCAGTTTGACTGCATCCATTTGTGCTTCGATCTCTTTCCATGATTATTTTTTTTTTTCTTCAATCATGTTGGACATCGTCTTCAATCTACTTGTGTGTTAATATATTGACTTGAATTTTGTTGTTTTGGTGTTGTCTTATTAGCCAAAGATCTAGATAAACGTGGCAGTGCTTATCCTTATGAGTGAGATAACTGAAGATCAAGACAAACTTCGAATAAATGTGGTGCAATTTTGATTTGTGTCATGGCCCAATCAGTGGATTGGATGTAACAAAAGTTAGTACCCTTCCAAACATTGAAATTACATGTATCTTATTGCTTGTGATTGATCCAATTTCATTAACTGCATAAGTATTTGATGACCTTAGCTCATGATGCAATGCTAGAGTTCTTATATTCCAATACTTATGAAAGTCAATAGTTATATAGATTAATCTCTATTTAGGACCGTGATCCATTTTTACAAATGTGTGACACCTACTTAAGCCTCTCCTAATTAAATAAAAACTATAACACATTGCACAACACATAAAATCCTTCTCTAGCTACTAGGGACCTTGAGAATTTGTTTTCATATTTCTTTCATCACTTTCTTGAGAAGAATATGATAAAAGAAATCGTCTATGGTAGGTTAATTTGGAATAATTGGACTCCATGATAACAAACACGAACTTAAAACAAGTATAATCATAAATCAATCATTTTCTTTAGCCCATTTCACATGCGTGAAATATATTATGATGATGAAAATCAGATTTCAATATTAAATAAAATAATAATAAAAATGTAAAAACATTTGAAAATAAATCATCTATTATAGCCTTATAGGTCAAAATTAAAAAGAAACTATTAATAAATACTTGACAAAATGCTCATCACCCAAATTAGGGACAATGTATATGGGTGTTGTGATGTCTATATGTTTTTTTTCCAGTTATTTGTCTATAATCTAGGGCACTTTGATTGTATATAATATAATGTATATACACAATTTGTGTTTAATAAACATAAAAGTTTAGATGAATTTCACATTTCATGATATTTATGATTAGCCCAATGAAACTATATGTTCATAGGAATGACATTTGGGGAAACACATGACATATTACCCAAACTAATTGCTTTCAATGCAGGATATTTCGTATGAGTGTGGTTAAATATTCATGGCTGTGAAAATATCATGACACATACATTTACCTTTTCAATGTGAATATTTCATACGGAAGCAAAGAATGTTATCCACAAAGAAGTTTTTTCAAAACATATATATGACCCTTTTTTACTTATATGGTAAGTGTTTGTATACAAGTGTGTATCACATATTCATTCGTTCTTGTGAGTATATAGAATTGTCAAATTTGAATTTGAATATGCTTTGTTTTGGCACAATCTTTTCGCAGGCATTTCCCACTTCGATCACTTTATGACATGTAGTTTTGGACAAAGGATGTGTATTAGTGTGTCATAGGTAGGGTTTCATAACGGAATGACGCAAGGTGATGCACATCATGTTTGTACATAAATTGTCTACCTACTTTAAATTTAGTTATTGTTCAATTTGTCTATAATAAAATCATTTTACCGCTTGATGACATAATTTTCTTTGTTGGTCTTATCACTTTTTAAATTTGTTATTTGTTATTGTGAATGTGATTTTATCATATACTGGGTAATAATTTTTTTTTTGTCCATATACCGGGTAATAATTGATATCATGAAAAATCATCAAATCAGATGTAGTCATTGTATTCAGGGAATACACGGCTAAATTTAATGAGAAATACACACCCGTACATGGTACGGGAAAAGTACTAGTTCTTTTTTAAAACAACAACAAAGTTCGCTGCGACCAAACTGGACAGTGGTCGTTGCGACCACCACCGGTATGACTACTAAGTGCTTGGTCACTACGACCAAATCATTATATGGTCGTTGCGACCATGGTTATTACGATCCTGCGCTAAAAGGAAAAAATACCCTGCGCTAAATGGAATTCGTGTCTTTTTATTACATTTGAAAGTTTAAAATATATTTTTACCATACCCCAAAATATGAGGGTATTTTAATTAGTTTTTCCTAAATTGAATATGAGCACTTTTTCAAGCTTAAATCCAATGAAGATTCGATCTTTGATAATTTTTGAAAAATGAAATTATTTTGCTTGTTTATAGCTTATAGACTATATAGGCGGCTGTTATTATTTGAGTTTGTTTTTTAATTGATAGATAAACAGAATGATGATTTTGGTAGGCGGCCCATTTTGAATGTTCAATTAGGTAGCCAGCCTCTAAATTAATTTAATTAGTTTTATTTAGACCCCTTCCCAATAGAGAGGAATGGTCAATGGTCAACAGTTGACCATTGACCGGTCAACGTTGACCAACCCATTTGGATTTTTTTTAGTGATGCCATATTTTACCGTTTTGATGCCAAAATTTTATTATATTTTATTTTCACTTTGATGACACTTTTCTAATGAAATGATTGGATGTCACTTTTTTATTGCCACTTTTTTTAAACCTTGATGACATTTTTTGTTTACTGTAATGTCACGTTGGCCATTGATGCCATTTTTTTTACTGGTACCGACTGATGCCACTTTTTTTTATGTCATATTTTTGATGATATTTTTTCAAAGTAGTATATTGATGATATTTTTTCCTTTAATGTAATACAACTTTTTCAAAATGGTGTTTTGATGTCATTTTTATAATGTAATTATTTGATGCCACTTTTAAAATCAAATCGATTGATGACACATGTTTTTAATTTAATCAATTGTATATCGATTTATTTTCATCGATTATGCTTTCATTCGCTGATGACACGTTTGTGATTACACTTCATTGATGCAATCACTTGTGGTGACATGTTCATTAAATTTTTATTCATGGGTGACATTTGTTATTACGTTTCATTAATCACAATTATTTATGGTGACAATTTTATATAATTGATGACATAAGAGCTTAAAACGTGGAATCAAAATATTGTCACCTTATTGCACATATAAACACCTATTATAACATGTTATCAACTCAAAAACATGCATCAATTATTGCCTACTGTGAAAAAAAAAACTCAAAAACATGCATCAATGTAAGTAATATAATATGAAATCAATAAAATCAATACAAGGTGACATCAATCTAACAATCCAAGAATTAATATGAAAATAACCGGTATTTAACCTTTGTCCTATAACTAGAGAAAGCACTTGTACTAGAGATTTACAACTCATCAATCCATGTTCCTCTTAAATTATAATCTCCACCGTTCATTGTATTACTTGTGACAAATATTTTCACCAAAAAAAAAAAAAAACTTGTGACAAATATTAACCATTGATTTATTTTCATTTTAACTTTTTCTTTCCTACTTCCATTATGTATGTACTTTCCAAAAGAAAATTTCAGATCTAGTTGCAGAGAAGATGGAGAAGTCAGAAGAAATTGGTTGGGCACAAATCAAAAAAGCTTCCCTCAAATCCTTCCCGTCGATGATCCCTCTTCTCCATCGATAGGGTTGGGAGGTGCGGTTCAGACTAAGAGGGGCGGATCTAATGTATTGGGCTGAGGGAGGACTAGGCCACGACGTCGGCGACCACGGGGAAGGGCTGGGTGGTGGTTGAGGATGGGCTCGGGCTGTTGAAGTCTGGAATCGAGGGGAGGGGTTGCGAGGTGGGGATGCGAGGGTAGGGAGCGGGCTCGGGGAGGGGGTTCGGTTGGGGTCGGGGTGGCACCGGCGATGAGCTACAACCGGAGGAGGTGACCGGCGGCGGTGATCGGTGGCCTTAGGCCGACGCGAACGAGCGGCGGGTGAGTGAACAGAAGAGTGAGTGAAAAGTAGAGAGCAAGTGGCTAAATTTTTTTTTAAAGGGTCAAGCACACCTAATAAAAAAAAGAAAGAGGGCTAACTACTTAATCAAATGTGCAAAAGGGTTTAAAACAAAAAATTCCGTCTAAGCAGAACTCTAGATGAAAAAAGAAACGAAATTTTCGTTTTCGATTAAATAATAAAAATATTCAAGGAAGGGCCAATCTAAGGATTGGGCTGCATAGTTACAGGCCCAATAATCTAGGGTTTTTGATTTCCGATATTTAAAGTCGTTGAATTTGTAACAGCTGAGTCGGCTGGGGAATCTGGCAGGAGGAACACAGATTGGAGTTTGAAGCTTCATCCTCTTCATTCTAAAATGGTACTCGTTCTCCTGATTCATAAGTTGCTGCCTGTTTCCTTTCTGTGCAAACGATTTTTCTATATTTAACAGATTCAATTGTGTGATTACTGAAATCGAGTGCTCAGCAGCTCGTTTCGTTCGCAATCGGAACGTTATTACTGGTTGTCAGTTGTCACGCTTGATCTTGCTGTCTATGTTTGTTTGCGATGTAGTGGAAGGACTTAGGGGACTGGCCTATGGAAATGTGATTTTTTTGCGGAATTAAGTGCTTATATGTGTAGATATTTAGTGAAATCTTAGTCATTCGTATTTGTTTCCATTTAATTAATGATTCCTTCGTAATGCGATGGAATTACAAGAACAAATTCAAGAGCACCGACTGATTCGTGTAAATGCTCCAAGGACATGTATAATTGTGTTCTCAGCAGCTAAATTCGTGATCGTTAAAAGGGATTAAGCTTGCAAAACCCTAGGTGCTTCATTCTCTTTGCCAAAAATGTGTCATTTCAGCTGGTACCAGCAAATTCATTATCGACCCCTCTGTATTTCCCACTATATATCACTAATTTCATCTTCATGTTATTTAGTCTTGCATTGCATTTCACTGTTATTCTAATGTTACTAAACGTGGGTCTTTTTATTTAGGGTATCGATTTGAAGGCAGGAGGTAAGAGCAAAAAGACAGCACGAACTGCACCCAAATCAGATGATATCTACCTAAAGCTTCTCGTCAAGGTTACTAGTCTATTGCTGTTCAAGTTAGTTTTATGGTTCTCGCTTGGTAGATCACATTTGTAATGATAATTTTGCAATTTGTTCAGCTCTATCGATTCCTTGTCCGGAGGACTGGTAGCAACTTCAATGCAGTCATATTGAAGAGGCTATTTATGAGTAAGGTGAACAAGGCCCCTCTATCCCTTTCTAGGCTTGTGAAGTTTATGGAGGGACAGGTAATTTCTCTTTCTTGATATCGAATGAATTTGTAGTTTGTGTTTCCATCTGTTTTTGTCGTTGTTTGATCTTGTAGATGTAGACTTTTATATGCTGATTGTTCAGGGGTTGGGGAATGTGAATTGCAGGATGGCAAGATAGCAGTTGTCGTGGGGGCTGTGACAGACGATATCAGAGTCTATGAAGTCCCAGCCCTCAAGGTTACTGCTTTGAGGTTCACTGAGACTGCCAGGGCTCGTATCGAGAAGGCTGGTGGAGAGTGCCTGACCTTTGACCAGTTGGCCCTGAGGGCTCCTCTCGGCCAGAACACGGTACTTCCTCTTCCACCTCTTTAAAAATTAAATTACTTTTGGTATATATGTGTTGAGTCATCATAGTATTGCTGTTTGGCGTACGTGTGGTGGTGGTAGTATAGGATTAAGGTTTTTCAAAGAGTGAGTTGACATTGAAAGCTTGTATCTTTTCGGTGCTTTGATTTTACTGTTGCATCCTTTTAAGGCTAATGGTATTGGAGTAAAGTTTATATATTCCCAGATGCTGGATATCTGTATATACTAATGTAGTGAGCTAAAGTAGTGAGATTTAGCTGATCCCTTTGAAGTTTCAAACCTTTCAAAGGAATAGAGGTTTAACTTTGAACCAATTGTTTGTAGAATCCCTAAATTTTATGGGTGTATAATTAATACAATGGTACATGTTTTTAATTAAAAAAATTTGCTGACTGTTCATTCTTAATTACATAATCGTTGATGCTGAAATTGCTTATCCCCTTGGTATGTTTTCCCCAGCACCATCATTGTCTTAAGAAATGTTATTGAATATGTGGTGATGTATTCACAACCTGAATCTCATGATGTTTGTCGTTTTGAGGATGCTGAGTTCAACACCTTGAACGAGGGCATTGGTGTTCTGAAATGCTTGTTTATGGTAAAATCGCAGGTCCTTCTTAGAGGTCCGAAGAATGCTAGGGAGGCTGTCAAGCACTTTGGGAAGGCTCCTGGTGTCCCTGACAGCCACACCAAGCCATATGTCCGAGCAAAGGGTCGCAAATTCGAAAAGGCTAGAGGAAAGAGAAACAGCCGCGGCTACAGGGTTTAAGCTGGTGGCAGCAGCAGACCATTTTTGTGTGGCTAAAGCCCTCATTGTGTCAATTTTGTTTGCGAATTTGTGGCGACTTTTTCTCTATCCTGTTGTCATTGTTATACAACTTATACTTGCCTTAGTCCCTGGTTTAGACAAGCATGTTCATCTCAGTGAAGTTGTGTTTCCTTTCTCAGATTTCTTTTCTTCTTCTTTGTTATATTGCATGTCTGTCATTCTGTTCATTTTTTGCAATTCCGAATTATCTATGTACTAACATAAATGGTTTTTCTAAGATTTTATCCACATTAACAAGTTCATATGAAAATAATGGGTGTGTTTGGATACCAATAATAATAATACAATTATAATTAGGGTAAATTGCATAGAATAGCACGAACTTTAGGGGTGGTTGCACTCAGTGGCACAAACTTAAAAAAATGCAAAAATAATCACCAACTTTGGGATTTAGTTGCGGTGCATATCCAATATCTCGCTAATGTGGACTAGTGGGGGTGTTTACATGAAATTTTTTTAATTAAACGGACATATAACGAGATATTTGTCACAATTATCTTTGATTTGGAATTACATGAAATAAAAAATAAAATTAGAACGTAGCTAGTTTCATAATTTGGACACATCTTTTATGTCTTTTAATTTATAAAAATAAAAATCATGTAAGTATTCTCAATAATCCATATCTGGCTATATGCCTTTTTAATTAAAAAAAATCCATGTAAGCACCCCTGAATAGGTAAATAAAGAGCGGCCATTCCGGGGTTCGAACCGGGGACCTATGAGTACTACCCACAAGTCCTTTCCCCAACTAGTCCACATTAGCGAGATAGAAGGTACGTGCCACCGACCGCAACTATACCCCAAAGTTGGTGATTATTTTTGTATTTTTTTAAGTTCGTGTCACTGAATGCAACTATGCCTAAAGTTCGTGCTATTTTATGCAATTTGCCCTTATAATTATACACACTTTAATAGTGTTTGGTTTACTCAATTTACAATATGTTTAAAATAACATAAATTTTAAATAAAAATACCTTGTAAATTGTGTTAATTGAACACTCATCAAATAATTACATTATAAATTTAACGTAGTTGATTGACATAATTTATTTTATTTCAATTTTAGGATATTTTAAAAAAGTTGTAAAATGACTTAACAAATACTATTCTGGTATGATAACTAGTTATTGTAGTGGATGTTTCACCTCCTACAACTCCTACCATTATAGCCTTATTTACTTATCTCTTCCTACATTGCCTATATAAGGCCTTTGTATGTTCATTTGAGAAGACACAAGTATTGAGTTGATCTCCTTTCTCATTATTATTATCTCACGTTATCGGCACGATCGTCTCAGTCGGTAAGGCTTCGATAGATCTAGAATATATATACTCTTGACTGTCCGATTCCTTGATGTTCATGATTGTTCGATCAAAGATATATATACCCACTGTTCGATTGTTTATTTTTAATCGTTCGGTGATATATATCAACCCAACTCGATCTCATGCCTGCAACTCAATTTCGACATTGCTGCGTTTTTTTGTTTTTACTTCTTCACCGTATTTTTTTTAATAGATGTATATGTTGGATAAATTTGATTAACCACATGAAGTTGGTTTTACATTTAAATCATTTAGTATTCGTTATATAATTTGCTTTTGTTTACAATCTCCAAAGAGAGGATATGCTCGCTAAACAACATTGTCCTCGAAGAGACAATCTTCTATCATTCCTTGAAGTGGATGATTGATATTTCTTTTCGTGATGGTTAAATCCCTAGAAGTGGATGATCCATCCCGTTGTTCGATATGATCAACTTATACCACCTCCCGAAGTAGGCGAGTAATATATATATATATATATTTAAATTTGTATACTGTATATTATTATTATTATACACCGGTATGTGGAGTACACTATATTGCAGACAATTTATGTATGGTATTGCAGGAGGTTTTACGTTTTTTCCCCTCCACTTCATTGATTCATCATGATTAAATTAGATGTATTAATTTAAAATCTTTTGCATGTCAAATTATTTACGACTCTTGCATTAATTTAAAACCTCATGTATGCTGTAATCATGCAAACCTTTCATTGATAAATTAATTACAGTTCGTTTGGTATATCCTGACCATATAAACTCCAAACTGACTATCATCAGGATCAATTGTTTGATTTACTTAACTTAAACTCTTCTATTTACTTTAAACGTGTATTCGCATGCAAATTCTTGCATTATCATTCAGGTATTCTTTTCACCGTTATTTACATGCATGAATAACAATTAACATACATGTTTTTTCTAAATATGTATAGAGATGTCGAACCTTGCACGTTTGGAGTTCACCGCACTTGATGTTTCCAGAAGAAACTATCTCACATGGGTGCCCGATGCGGAACTCCACTTGATTAGCCATAACTTGGGAGAAACTATCAAGCCAGACACTAGCGCATCCCAGCAGGATTGTGCTAAGGCAATGATCATATTGCGTCATCATCTCCACAAGAGCCTGAAAGCTCAGTACTTGACAGTGAAGAGTGCCTCAGTGCTCTGGACAAGTCTCAAAGATCGCTTTGAGCACCAGAAGACCGTCATTATGCCTCGTGCGAGGTATGAGTGGATGCACTCGAGGCTACAAGACTTCAAGAGCGTCTCGGACTACACCTCTGAAATGCATCGCATTTCATCCAAGCTGAGATTATGTGGAGAAAACATAAAAGATGTTGATATGTTGGAGAAAACTTTCTCAACTTTCCATCCATCAAACCTTGTGCTCCAGCAGCAGTACAGGGAACGCGGATTCAAAATATTTTATGAACTCATATCAAGCCTGCTTTTAGCATAAGAGAATAATCAGTTGCTTATGAACAACCATGAGAAACAACCTAAAAGTTCATCACCAATTCTCGACAACAACCAACGCATGCCTGAAGCGAATGCTACCTCCTCCCGAAAAGGTGTTGTCACTAATGTTGTCGAAGGACAAAGCCCCGATGACTCTCTCTATGACGAACTTGAGGATACATATCTTGTGGCATCTGATTTTCTCCAACAAGATGGAAGTGACAAGATCTTGCCCGGGTTTGAGCCGCGGATGGCAATCCCCAAGATGACGACATCACCTTCTTTTATTAAATCTACGACTATCTAGCTATATTTTAATATTTAAGTCTTGCATCCTATCTCTAAATAGTGTTTGCTTGGTTATTTCTTTTCAAATTTAATGGCATCTTTCCACTTGAATAAAGTTTTGCATGACATCGCTTTATTTATACACACTTATTTACTTGTATAGAATGGATCTACCAAGTGGAAAATTCAATGGAGGGGAGCTTTGTCTTACAGATAGTGCCACAACCCATACTATTTTGAAAAACCCAAAGTTTTTCTTAAACCTGCAAATGGCAAAAACCAGTGTGAATACAATATCCGGCACAAGCAATCTCATAGAAGGTTTTGGAAGAGCCTCCATCTTGTTACCCGAAGGAACAAGAATTGACGTCAAAGATGCTTTGTATTCAAGCAACTCGCAACGTAATTTGTTGAGTTTCAAAGATATTAGACTAAATGGTTATCATATGAAAACCATGAACGAGGATGATATTGAATATCTATTTCTTACATCTTTTGAGACGGGCCAGAAGACAGTCTTAGAAAAGATGAGAACATTAACACCTGGTTTCTATGGCACAATTATATACCCCATTGAGAGTTACAATGTCACAAACCAGAAGTTAGTGGACAATGCAAAATTTTCTTTGTGGCATGACAGACTCGGTCACCCAAGTGATACAATGATGCGCATGATCATTGAGAATTCACATGGACACCCAATAAAGGACTTGAAGTTCTTATCAAGGGGTGACTTGACATGTACGGCTTGTTCTCTTGGCAAATTAATAACAAGGCCGTCAATTACAAAGGTAAACGAAGAATCTCATATGTTCCTTGACCGAATTCAAGGCGACATATGCGGACCAATCACACCGCCATGTGGACCATTTAGATATTTTATGGTGTTGATAGATGCTTCAACACGATGGTCACACGTAAGCCTGTTGTCAACACGGAATGTTGCATTTGCAAGGCTATTGGCCCAGATTGTTAAATTAAGGGCTCACTTTCCTAATTATTCAATTAAAAGAATCAGGTTAGACAATGCGGGAGAATTTACGTCAAAGTCTTTTAATGACTATTGTCAATCAATTGGTATCGTGGTTGAGCACCCAATGGCTCATGTTCATACCCAAAACGGCCTAGCAGAGTCGTTAATCAAGCGGTTACAGATGATAGCCAGACCAATGCTAATGAAGGCTAGATTACCTTCATCAGCTTGGGGCCATGCAATTTTGCATGCTGCATCTTTGATTCGTCTTCGACCAACCGCTGATAAAAAGTTCTCCCCATTACAACTTATCTCCGGAAGAGAGCCCGATATTTCTTATTTGAAATTTTTTGGGTGCGCGGTGTATGTCCCTATTCCTCCCCCTCAACGAACTAAAATGGGACCACAAAGAAGGTTGGGAATATACATGGGTTTTGAATCCCCATCAATTATTAAATCCCTCGAGCCTATGACCGGTGATCTATTTACAGCTCGGTATTTAGATTGTCACTTTGATGAGACAAAATTTCCAACTCTAGGGGGAGAAGATAAGGAGATAATTAAGAAAGAGATTACATGGAATTCCACTTCTCTATCATTTCTAGATCCAAGGACAAATGAAAGTGAACTTGAAGTTCAACGGATCATACATTTGCAAAGTGTTGCAAATAGATTACCAGATGCGTTTACAGATGCCAAGAAGGTGACGATGCCACATATACGAGCTGAAAATGCACCAGCTTGATTGGAGATTCCTGTAGTAACTCCAAACCAACAAATAGCAAGTGATTCTTAAGTACGCCGGAAGCGTGGGAGACCACTAGGCTCTAAGGATACAATTCCCCGGAAGAGGAAAGAAACAATAACAACACATAAAGGTGTTGATCGAGATGTGCCAATCACTAACATCCATGAAGATATAATTGTTGGTGATTTGTGAAAAGTCATCAATCCATTTGTCTGAAATCATAAATGTTAAGTGTGAAGATTACTAATAGCATCACTCGGGATTAGGGTGTGCGGGAGGCACGGCCCATGTGATCGGCCCTAAGTAATTCTAAGATTTTAAGGGGAAAGGAAATCATGAGGAAAGACTCATGCGATGATATCAACATTGACAAAGTTGGTCTTGAGCTTGTTCGAATGCTTTCCATAAAAGTAAGCAATAGGGATATGCTCGGTATTCGATCTAATATGGTTATGATCAAGTTTTGTTCACTTATAGTGAGTTAAATTACCATCTCATGATTTGTAAAGGAAGATATTAAGCTCTAAAGCCTTGGTGCAAAATTTGAGAACTACCCGAGCTTCGGAACTCCAAAAATGACCTAGCTCTAATTTTGAGCTTGACTGAGGTTTTAACTTCGTTGAAGCTTTAGCTTAGTCATTTTAGCTGCATGGTAGCTACACCCAGCTTCGTATAAATGTCATGCACATTTTATATTTTATGAGTGACCTAGCTCCACCATGCTAGCTCCGTCATGCTAGCTTGTCCTTAATTGGGCTGGTTCTTATTGGGCTTTTATTGGGCCTTTATTGGGCCAGCGGTTGGGGGTAGTTATTGGGGGGTAACCGCCCAACCACTATAACTACCCATAACCACCAATAACTTCCAATAACTACCCATAACCACCCAAAAACTACCACCCCAATTTGCCTATAAAAGGTCTTTGCCATCCACTTGGAAAGGCATGAGTTTTCCGATATCTCTCTCAATCGGAATAACAAACACTTAAAACACAACAAGGTATGTATATATGCAATAATGAAATGGGATGCCACCCTTTTATTGTATAGGAAACGTTTTATTCTACAACGTTATTGTAGTGCAACCTTTTGGCATATAGGGGCAATAAACGTTGAAGGAAAACTCGATTTATTTGAGTGACTCGTTTGCCATTATCCAAGCCATTTTATATATCTTTTCTAAAGGGCTTAAACACTTAGTTTTGTCGCCTAAAAGAATTCGGTGGAGATTGCCTTTTTGGCCTACTCCATCGGGATTACCTTTCGAGGTCTACCCATGAGATTACCCTTTTTGGGTCTACTCAAATTGTCTTGATTATCCGCAAGTATCTACAAGAACCGAATTTACCTTCAACCCATTAAAACAACATTACCTTTAAACCTAACAATAATCCCAGAAGAGATATTATCTAAGGACCCCGAAAGCAAAGAAAAAGATGTCGAGGACAATTTTGAGATGTCAATTAACTATGCAACCACCGGCTTGGGGTGGCATCGAAATGACATAGTCCTAGATGACATATTTGCTTATACAGTGGCAATAGAAGTCATGGATGAAGATGAAAATGATCCTCAAACGATGATGGAATGTCAAAATGGAAATGATTGGGAGAGTTGGAAAGATGCAATCAAAGTAGAGCTGGATTCATTAAACAAACACGGTGTTTTTGGACCAGTAGCTCCAACACCAAAAGGCGTAAAACCAGTCAGCTTTAAACGGGTGTTCGTACGAAAACGCAATGAGCGTAATGAAGTAGTAAGGTATAAAGCCAGACTTGTAGCACAAGGTTTTTCACAAAAGCCAGGAGTGGATTATATAGAGACGTATTCACCTGTAGTGGATGCAACAACACTTAGATTCCTGGTTGGCTTGGCGGTTGTTCAACAACTCCAAATGCAACTTATGGATGTGGTAACTGCTTACCTTTATGGATCATTAGATACAGATATATACATGAAAATCCCTGAAGGATTAGAAATGCCTGAAGCATTAAGATCAAAACCTCGTCACACGTACTCCATCAAGTTGAAGAGATCTTAATATGGGTTAAAGCAATCAGGTCGTATGTGGTATAACCGCCTTAGTGAGTTCCTAATAAGACATGGCTTTATAAATAATCAACTAAGCCCTTGTGTCTTTATAAAGAGGACAAAGTCGGGTTATGTAATTATAGCAGTTTATGTTGATGACCTAAACATTATCGAGACTCCAGAAGAGATTCAACAAACAGCTAATTACATGAAAAGGGAATTTGAAATGAAAGACCTCGGAACAACCAAGTATTGCCTCAGCCTGCAGTTCGAGCATACAAGAGATGGGATTTTCATTCATCAATCAACTTATGTTGAAAAAGTCCTAAAACACTTTAACATGGACAAAGCATCTCCATTGAGTACACCTATGGTTGTACGATCACTTGATGTCGACAAGGACCCCTTTCGTCCTCGAGTTAACAATGAAGAGATATTAGGTCCTGAAGTATCATATCTCAGTGCAGTTGGTGCGCTTATGTATCTTGCTACGAATACCCGACCGGATATAGCTTTTGCAGTTAATCTACTAGCAAGATATGGCTCAACACCAACAAAGAGACATTGGAATGGTGTCAAACACATTCTACGCTATTTACGTGGAACTAGTGAGATGGGGTTGTATTTTGAAAGATCCAAAGGAAACCAGGGTGCAGAATTAGTTGGCTATTCTGATGCAGGTTATTTGTCTGATCCTCACAAGGCTATCTCGCAAACATGGTACTTATTCATGTATGGTGGGACTGCTATATCATGGCGTTCAACAAAGCAGTCACTTGTAGCCACATCATCAAATCACGCAGAGCTTATCGCATTATATGAAGCTGGAAGAGAAAGTGTGTGACTCGGATCATTTGTCCAACATGTCCAAGAATCATGCGGGTTAGAGTCAGTTGCAAAACACCCGACAGTGTTGTATGAAGACAATGCAGCGTGCATCGCCCAAATCAAAGAAGGGTACATTAAGGGTGATAAGACGAAGCATATATCCCCTAAATTATTCTCCACTCATGAACTCCAAGTTGAAGGCAAGATTGATGTCCGGAAGATTGCATCGAGTGAAAATCTGACAGATTTGTTCACTAAAGCTTTGCCTACAACGACATTCAAGCAACTCGTACACGACATAGGGATGCGTTGTTTGAAGGATGTCTGCAAAGTTGAGGGGGAGCGTAGTTTACACTAGTATTGTACTCTTTTTCCCTTGATCTTGGTTTTTGTCCCAAATGGGTTTTTCCAGACAATGTTTTTAACGAGGCAATACGTAGACTACGAGGTGCACATCCAAGGGGGAGTGTTATGATAACTAGTTATTGTAGTGGATGTTTCACCTCCTACAACTCCTACCATTATAGCCTTATTTACTCAGCTCTTCTTACATTGCCTATATAAGACCTTTGTATGTTCACTTGAGAAGACACAAGTATTGAGTTGATCTCCTTTCTCATTATTATTATCTCATATTCAAGTATTTATAATTATTATTGCATTAGAATCCAAACACAAGTACACAACCCGGTAAACTAGTTTTGAATGAAAATAATAATAAAATAAATTTTCATGCATTTTTCTACGAGGTGGTTGACTATTGACCATCTATTGTAATTAAATGATTGAAAATATTTTAATCCATTAATATTATTAAAATTAGGTTTTTATCTTATATCCTTAATGTCAAGTGCATTGAATCGTTCTCGACAAATATATAAACATCAATTCTTAATACGAAGGTGGAGATTGTTGAAAAACTAAAAATTAAACAATATATAGTAGAAGAACAAATAAATAAAACATGACAAAAAAAATCCATTTTTTTAAGGTAGTGGTATTTTAAATGAATTAATTGATATATATATTTTTTAAAATGAGTTGATTGATAGATGAATTTGTAGAGGGTTATGAATTGTTTGAATAGAGACCACACCGGAAGAAATCTGTGGGAAGCCGCCGCCGGCAAACTTGATGGAATTTCCCATCCCTTACGTACGTAGTTATTGACTCTATTTCTTCCCATGCTTACTTTATATTTTGAATAATTACACAAAACCACCCCTATATTCTTCACTCTTCACAAAAACACCCATTATATGCTACCAAGTTATTTTAATCCGATAAGTAGGCGGTTTTGTGCAATTTTCTACTATGTTGGGCATTCCCTGTGATTTTGTGAACCACCCCAATATGCAACAACAATAACAGTCTCAGTATATCTCGCTCAAAGTAGGGTCAAGAGTTGAGTTGTACGCACTCTTTTCCTGACTAGGGGTGTGTATGGCAAACAAATAAACCAGTTAAAATTTCTAAGTTTTTAACTGTTAAAATAATAATGTGGTTAATTGTTGTATGGGGAACAATAAAAAGTCACAAATCGGTTTAAAAAAGGGGTTTAAAAAAAAGCCGGAGCTGCCAGCTTATTTGGGAGCTTTTATTATCATAATTATAAATTTACCCCTATTATGTTAATAATAATAAAATAAACTACACTTTTTTACAAATAAACTGTTTTTCACCCATACTGAGTTTATATTTTTTCATAAAATTTTAACTACTTTTACCAACAGTTTATAAATTTTACCCTGTTTATAATTTTAGTCAGTTTATTAACTCCGTCCCATACGAACTCTAGGTTAAGAGGGTGTTTATTGTTAACCATGACAAGCCACCCCTAATATGAACTATAAATTTCTATTATTAATTATATTTTCCTAATAAATCCAAAGGTAATTGGGAAGGCAACGTAATTATTCCTACATCTATGAGGTATAATTAGACGACGATTTAAGTATTCAACACTTGGACGTGATGATGATTGATGACTAATCAGGAGAGTATTTTTTGGAGGTAATTAATTAGGTTTTCTAAATCATAGTGTAAATCCTATAAAATGTTTAATAATTTATTAAATCAATATATCTTGGAGAATCTTAATTGAATTAAAATGTTTAATCTATGGGACTATGCCTTAATGATACGTGTTAGTAAAACTATATATATAGTATAATGTATGACATGACATTCGGTTAAAATTTACACCATATTTTTTCTATTAATTGTTTTGGTATGAAACTCCCATATCAACTATATATTAAAAAAATTAAATAATGTGTTATAAGGAAGAAGAAACGTGACATTTTCGGTGGACCGAAAGGTCGAAAAAAACCGATAACAGACACTGTTATAAAAAAACCGAAAAATACATGACAAATCAAAATCAAGAAACTTTACCCAATACCTTAAAATTTAGTTGATGTTGATAATTCATCGAATATTTCATATTTTCCTTCAAATTTGGTGATCCATATAATTATAATATGTTCTTGGGTCAAATAACAATAATATATATACATATAATAGCGCGAATAGATATTCCCCCGTATATGTTATTGTCGATATTATAAGTGAGAACGGTAAAATAAATTAATTAAGTCGAAGCTGTTGAGGGCCGTCAAGATTGAAGCTGAAGATGTATATGATATATATTAATATGTTATACTATATATATATGGCTGATGGCTCACTATAATTTTTAATCATTATATAATCTCACAATTTTAATTTTTTTTTATCATGGTTAAATTTACATGTTAACTTTGTGCTAATCAGTAACCACATATTATTATAACAACTATATAGTTTTGACCAAAAATTAAAAACGATTATAAACATAATGAGCCATTAATCTAGCTAAGTGGTATGAAATGCGTACAACCATTCCGGAATGGCTCACCGGAAAGGACTTGTGGGTAGTACTCATAGGTCCCCAGTTCGAACCTCGGAATGGCCGCTCTTTATTTACCAAAACAAGATATGAAATGCGTACAATAATTTTACAGTAATAAATAATGCTAATAAAATTGTTATTGTTCTGAATGGATTTTGGGGTTTTGAAATCGGTAATAGTGTGGCTAGAGTTTGGGTTTGCGATTGGTGTGTTTTGCTGTTGTGGTGCAGGTTTCATGTGAATGATGGTTTGATTTGCCATGATTGAAGATGTCGTGGAAATGTGATCGACACTCAATGACTATTGGAGTTCATAATATGAGTTGTCCACTAGTAATCTCCAAAGTCCTATGCGTGCGTCTTCTTTTTAGCTAGTCGATTCATGTATTCTGGTAACTTGTGTTTTATAGTGTAGGAATTAGGATGACATACATTTTTCTTTTTGTATTTTCTTTTCTGTCATTTGTTTTGTGTAATTTCTTTTTTGTCATTTGCTTATGGTTGTACATGATAGTTAGTATATCTACCAGCGTATACAATCTCTCAATTTCTCTAGGATCATCTATATACTTTATTATTATGTAGTTTCTTTGTAAAGTCAATAAATCATTTTAATATTAAAATATACAAATCCGAGCAATTTTATTTTAAATTCATTTATAAATCAATTACATTTGTTAAAATAATAAGAGATGTGTACATATAATCTATTTTATATAAATAGAAACGTCTTTGAATTATATATATACTATTATTTCATCCATATATAATTGCTGATTTTTTTTTAACATTTTAGGAGGTAAAAAATATAAAAAATATCAACTTAATAGGTATAAAATTATTTAAAAATATATATAATAGTTTTTAAATCCTTAAAAAATTATTTAAAAATGAAATAGTGTAATTGTTTGCCTTGAAAATATAAGTCAAAATACAACCATTTTATCTACATTTTGGAGATAAAATCATTCTAAATTAAGTCATAATTTATAACTTTAGTTCATACTACTAATACTCCCTCCGTCCTAAAATACATGGCCTTTTAGCATTTTGTACAAGTTTTAATAAAACACTGTACTTTTAAAAAAACATCATCATTGCACTAACTTTTTCATAAATTTTATTATTTATTAACACCCACTACACATTTTAACCAATCAAATTATTTTAAAAAGTCAACAACACACAAACCAATACAAATCATTACAACTTTTTACCTAGAAAATCTAAAAGGCCATCTATTGTTGTACAAAAATTTACCTCTAAAAACTCATGTATTGTTGGACGGAGGGAGGAATTATTTACTCAAGGGGCCCCATACTCATACAATTTTTTCCTAATAAAAAATACATTAAATATTTATGCATGTTCTCTCCAGGCTTCGCCTCTATATAAAACCCACCCAAAACTCCCAACTCAAAACCATATCATACCCCCAAAATTCACCAAATCAATCGACCGATAAACTCATCGATCGATCGATTTATTCAAATTTCAATGATGGCCGCCATTACCATTCCGGAGAGCTTCTACGCCTACGCTCTCTTGCTCGCCCTCACCTTCCTCGCCACGCGCTTCCTCTTCAAACGCGCTTCCGGAAAGTACCACCTCCCGCCGGGGCCCACACCCGTCCCGATTTTCGGTAACCTCTTCCAGCTGGGCCCCGTTCCCCACCAGCGCCTCGCCGAGCTGGCCTCAGTCTACGGGAGCTTCATGACGCTCCGCCTCGGATCCCTCACCGCCGTGGTGGTCTCCGACAGCGCCGCCGCGCGCGACGTGTTCTCCGAGCACGATCTCGCGCTGTCGAACCGCGGCGTCTACGACGCGAACACCGCCCTCGGCCACGACGAGTTCTCCATCATCTGGCTCCCCAACGGCCAGCGGTGGCGCCATCTCCGCAAGATCTCGAACTCCCACGCCTTCTCCGGCACCAGCCTCGACCTCAGCCGCCACCTCCGCGAGCGCAAGGTCGCCGATCTGATCGCGTTCGTCGGCAGCCGTGCGGATGAGTCCGCCGCGCTCGACGTCGGCGAGGCCGCCTTCAACCTCTCGCTCAATTTCATGTCCAACACGATCTTCTCCATCGATCTCGCAGATCCGAGCTCCGCCACCAGCCGCGAGTTCAAGCAGCTGATGCGGGAACTCTCGGAGGCGATCGGGAAGCCGAATCTCGCCGATTTCCTGCCGTTCTTGAGGCCGTTCGATCCGCAGGGGATCAGGAAGAAAGTGACAGTGCATCTGAAGAAGATGTTTGTTCTGATTGACGGTCTGATCGGTGATCGCATCGCCGGGAAGTCGGGAGTTGCGCCGGAGAGCGAGCAGGACATGTTGGGGGTTTTGCTCAAGTTCAGCCGCCAGGAAGACAGTGAGATCGACCGCTCTTTCATTGTCCATATTCTCACGGTAATATATTTTCCTTTATCACGAAATATAAATTATAATTCAAATTTAATGTCTTTATTGCATTTATTTTAGATAATTTTTTTATGAAAAAAAATTCACCGGTTAGTTTATTAAAAAAAATATTTTTAAAGCTAATTTTATTTCATTTTTTTTATTGTTATATTTTAAATATACTTATTTTGTTAGAATTAAAAAACGTTATTTGAAGTGACAAAAAGACTCAAATTATTTAAATTTTTGAAAAAAAAACTAAAATTTATATTTTTTCATAACTAAATATTCAAATATTCAAATTTAAGTTCTCAGTGTATCAGTGTATGTAATATGAGATGTTTATGTAACATAAATGAACTTTACATCGAACGCGATGCAATCATATCAGCACTAATGCATTGGATTCCATCGTAACTTTACTTCATGTTTGTTAAAGTTATGAAAAGCAATTGTAGATTTCTGATGAAAATTTTAACTGATTTGATGCATTGATGGATCAATGTAGGACTTGTTCATGGGAGGAACGGACACAAGTTCGTCGACCATCGAATACGCAATGGCGGAGCTGATCCGAAACCCGGATAAGATGAAAAAGCTCCGGAAAGAGCTCGACACGGTCGTCGGAAGGGGAAACCCGATCCACGAATCCGACGTGGCCCGACTGCCCTACCTCCAAGCGGTAATGAAGGAGACCCTAAGGATGCACCCACCAATCCCATTAGCATCAAGGCGAACCCTAGACACCGACATCAAGGTGCGTGACTACACCTTCGCAAAGGGGACGCGCGTGTGGGTCAACCTCTGGGCCATAGGGCGAGACCCGAAGATCTGGCCTAACCCACTCTCATTCGAGCCCGAGAGGCATTTTGGATTGGAATCCGAGTACAGGAGCAAGAATTTTGATGTCATTCCATTCGGGATAGGCCGGAGGATTTGCCCTGGGTTGCCCTTGGTGACTAGAATGGCCCCGTTGGTGTTAGGATCGATGATTCATTCGTTCGATTGGAAGTTGGAGGGCATGGCGAAGCCGGAGAGTTTGGACATGGAGGAAGAGTATGGGCTTACAGTTCAGAAAGCGGTTCCTTTGTGCGCTATCCCGATTAGGGTTTAGTTATTCGTTGAATTCTTGGTGTTGCATTCGTTTTAATAATCTTCGGAAAATTCGATCACTTCGCATCGAATAGGTCCAATAAGGTATTACTTAATGTCTTATTGGCGTATGATTTTGGGATATTTTACTATAGAGATGGACTAACGCCCACACACAACAAAGTGCCACTTCTCTAATTTTACACAATTGATTGATGTATTGCAAAGTTATTTCAGATGTACGTGAACGTGAGTGCTTATATGTATGTATTGCTCAATAAATGTTGCTCATTTTATAAATTTGTTAAAATATTTGAATACATAGAAGGTTTGTTATCTTTTATAAATTTGTTATCTTTTTTATTTGAATCATACCATAGCAAATTCAGTTGTAGCATTTGTTATTTTTATTGGGTTATTTTACCTCATTTATAAAAATAGGAAGTGCCTGTAAAAGCTCAAATAGTCTTTTTATTTTAACTATTCTTCTTTCTATTTTTAACTTTCTTAACGAGTGTGAAATTGACCAAAAGACCAATTATTCTATTACGGATGGAGTATTATTTTTTGTTAGAGTAAATTACAGAAAACCACCCTTAAAATAAATTTTTACACAAAACCACCCATAAACCTATTTTTCTGTCAAAGAACCACCCTTAACCCTTATTGTTATGTGTAAAAAGTGTTTTAAAAATGTTAAATACTTATTTTTTGTATTCAAAGTAGCCCAATTATATAATAAAATGACAAAAACATTTAAGAAAATATAAAAACTTTTAAAAAATTTATAGCTTTATACACATAAAGATAGTCATGGGTGGTTCTTTGAAAGAAAAGTATATTTATGGGTGATTTTCTGCAAACTTTTATTTTAAGGGTGGTTTTGTGAAAACTCACCTATTTTAAGGGTGGTTTTCTGTAATTTACTCTTTTTGTTAATGTGAGCATAGTTTGTATACGAGTTAGTAATTTTTAAAGTTCATATTCGATAGTTCGTATTATTTTTAGTCATTTTTCCTATATTTTAATATTGAAACAATGACCTAATTTGTTCGGTGTCGAATAGAGTTTAATCAAAGAAAAATGAGTAATTAATCAACTCATCTATCACTGAATATGAGTCAAATAAATGCCTTTTTAATTTTAAATATCACCACCAACTCGCCTAAGATCGACCTTTCTTTATTGGGTCTTCCTATGATTAAAAATTGAGTGATGTGTGATTACAAGCTACTAAGGTAAGGTCAACATAAGATTAAAAAAAAAAAAAAAAAGTGAGGTCTTTATATACATATAGTACTGTATAATATTTATGGCGGGTAAATTACTCAACTAAGCATAGTTTGCCGTGGAGGACCGTTAGCAGATGAAGACATCAAAGACACTGACTATTGAACCATTTCTGGTATGTTTTATCTTCTTTTTTTTTTTTTTTTTTTTTATAAATCCAATCTTCAATCTTTGTTAAGTAATTTTTAAGAACTGAAATAACTTAAATTTCAATCCGGGATTACTTACAAAAGATTCAAGATGGGATTAATGGAGGCTGGAGAGGGGATTTTTGACCAAAATCCCATCTTGTTGATAAAAAAATTCAATTTCAATCCGGGATTTCTGAGAAAATCCCAGCTAGAAATTTCAATCTTGGTGGTCAAAAAACACAACCTAAATTCTGCACATCTTATTAGAATTAATGGAGCTGCAAATTGGAGAATTTGGGGCCAGGCGGCTTGGACTCTCCTTAGTTCTTCCTACACTGAATTTTGGACATTCGCATAAAAATTATATAAAGAATGACCGGAATAAAACAAAAGAAAGATGCAGTTTTGTGTGATTTATTTATTTGGAAATTTCGTATATGAGCAGTAAAAAAAAAGTATGAAAATAGAACAGAAATTGTTCAAGGAGATGTGAATCAATTAGATTGCACAAAATCACAAGGCATATGCGTTGTGCTTGTTTATGTGATAAATTATTATGCAATTTATGAGCTGTTGCTAATACCGAAGGAGCTAATTTACCAGGTACCACTGTATCAGGAAAGCCTAAAAAATAGTGGTGTTTTACCTGGGTGAAGATATGAATGTTGGAATGAAGGATCGGTTCAGTAAACCAAAATGTCAAAATCCATGAGTTTGGAAGTGTGGAGATGGATTAGTCAGTGGGACCAATCATCTTCTCCGGGATGACGTATTGATCAAACTCTTCGCTAGTTAGCACTCCAAGCTTCAAGGCCGCCTCCTGTAGAGAGTGGTCAATTTTGTCAGGGAAGAGATATGTAAAGGGGTAACTGGTCTTCGTGTAAACGCAACCACTTCAGAGATAGATTGGCTTGGGATTTTGGAGTGACAATGGTGCCACGAAATTCTAGGTCTTATAAGTTATAACATGCTTTAAAGGTTAAGCAAATAACAGATGGGAGGTGGCACATATAGTTGAATTAAGAGGTATCAACTAGTTCGTACCTTTAAGGTAGTTCCTTCCTTGTGTGCAGTCTTGGCAACTGCAGCAGCGTTGTCGTAACCAATTTTCTGCAATAGAAAGACAGCTATTGTAAGAGGAGAGAAAATGTATTGCAAGGAGATTAGAAGTCTGCATGGAAAATACTTACAGGATTCAAGGCTGTGACGAGCATTAGTGACTGTAGCACAAAAATAGAGCGAAGGAAAGTGCACATGAGTAAGCTTTTTTAGAGACAAAAAGACTTCTCTGGATGAAGATAAAATATCCCTTACCTCATGCAACAGCTTTGAGATCCTGTCCCTGTTAGCTTGTATCCCTCTCACACAGTTCTTCTCGAAGGATGCAGAAGCGTCCCCTAACAATCTTAGTGACTGAAAATAAGATAGCACGTGTGACTCTGTGAGTAATACTAATACAACTCAAACGCAGAAGGAACAAGACACCATATGATTTTGAGTTCATTATGACTCTCCTATCTAGTCTCAACTTGCGACTTAAACAAATGTGGAAATTGTAACTGTGTATCACAGAACTCACATGCAAGAGGGCGTTGGCAATGAGTGGTTTAAACACATTCAGCTCAAAGTGACCATTAGATCCACCAACAGTAATGGCTACGTGGTTTCCCATAACCTGTAAGTACAAATGGTATAATGAATCAGTCATACGAAAGCATCTCAAATTATCATTATTAAACAGACAACATAACATGTCCAAGCTAGATCAACCAACTGTAAGGCAATTTTTTGGGGAAGAAAAATAAAGATAATAATGAGCATATCAAGAAGATTAACCACAGATGATTTGTTGTTGCTTTCATGCCATCATGATGCGAAAGGAACTAATTACCGTACCTGAGCACAGACCATGGTGAGTGCCTCACACTGTGTTGGGTTAACCTTGCCCTGAAACACATAAAAGACTGTTCTCAGTACTTACAACTAGGAAGAGAAACAAACTGGCCTAAAATTCCAATCTTTGTACAATCTTGAAAACGCAAGTTAAATAAGGACTCTACAGGCATTATACTGCTTCCTGGTTCATTTTCTGGAAGAATGAGTTCACCAAGACCACACCTTGGGCCACTGAATGGAAAATAAAATACAGTGAGAAACCGAAAAAAACAAAAAAGTGAAACAGAAATTTCAGATTAGGGAAGCCTTATCCCAACGTAATACCTTCCTAAAAGGCGTATATCATTGGCAACTTTCATTAGAGAAGCTGCCACAGTGTTAAGAGCCCCACTGGATTCAACAAACGCATCATGTGCAGCCTTAGCAAAGCAAAAATGATGTGGAAAGACGTCAATTATCACAGTTCATCAGAATATTCCCAAACACTATAATGGAAAGGGCATAGAGGTTAGATATTAACCAGAGCCTCAAACTTGTTCTCCGCTGTCACAAAGGGCAAGCTTGTCTCTTCAGCAACTGCTGCAGCAATTTTCACGTCAAACCTGAAAGATTCGCAAACATTTTATTCTGATACCGAACTAGTCCTTGAGCACAAAACCAAATCTTATTGACAACATCCAGTAAGCAAATACTAAGATGTTCATGGCTGGCAAAGTATAAAAATGACAGCCTTCTCATTACAGTATCACATCCAATATTGGCAACACTACATTATTGACATATACTTTGGATTCATTATCCCTCCTCCAGTAAATACAGAGAAATCATAGTGAACCTTGATGGGTGATTTCCATAGCCCATATTCCATAGGCAACTACAAGCTATTGCATTAGCTTTGTTTTTTCCTACCAGACTCAACTCTTTTCTACACTCATAACCACAAGCTGCCATGTTAACTTTGAGTCTGTTTGGCAGCAAAATCCTTGGCATTATACAGGCTCCTCATCAGCACATACTATAACATTAAAAGCTCCTTATCAACACATAATACATTATAAATTATAAGCTCATTACAAGCAATCAACGGACTGCACACACAATTAGGTGTCCAATATTCCAGCATCAAAGGGAAGAGCAACAATATTAATTTATTATGACAGAAAGTGAGCAATTAGTACTAAAAAATGCATAATAGGGAGGGAATGATGACAAAATTGAGAAAACTGCCAACGTACCCTTTCTTTGTGTTCAGCCCGGTTCCAACAGCAGTTCCACCTTGTGCAAGCTAGTCAAATGAAAGAAAAAGGCGGTAAGCATGGAAAATTCAAACAGAAATGAATAAGATAACATCCGAAATTACAAACAAAGAGTACACACCTGATACATCCGAGGCAGAGTACAATTGACCCTTTCAATTCCATACTTGACCTATAACATAAGGCAAGTAACATAAATAAAGGGCCATACCAAGTTAAATGTGCAGTGATATTGCAGATAAATTGATATTTGAAACATAATGAAATACATCTCATCAGTAGAGAATTTACCACACCTGAGTAGCATAACCACTGAATTCTTGACCAAGAGTCAAAGGTGTTGCATCTTGGGTGTGTGTGCGTCCAATCTTGACAATATCTTTAAACTCAACAGACTGTTAAATGCAGGAAAGGACACTTTTTAATTGCGCTGCTGCCGCTGCACCTAGTTTAGTAGAAAGAACAATTCGATTTTTCTTCACAGCTGTATGTTCATTAACAAAAATTTTCTTCTTCTTCTTCTTAATACAAAAGACTTCACAATTGCCTATCATAAAAAGTAAAACTTCCAAAATTCCAATTTCAGAAGACAACACAAAAGACAGTCATCTAATTACTCCGATAAACAATTAAATTTGACATGTTATAATAACACCTTGAAAGGTTACAAGGAAAAAAGCATGCCCTTATGGAACATGGTCGAGAAAGAAAAAGAACTACAAGCATTACTTTTATAAAAATAAATTTACAATGTCAATCTAACCTTTCCAAGCAGCGAAGAATGTAAATTCTTCATGTTTGGCACCAATCTTGAATTTATTTCCATTGCTGCAGCAATATGCATGACCTAGATAAAACCTCTGATTAGGGATTGAGACAATGAAATTGATCTCATTCTAACAGTCTAGTGCATTACTGGTTTGAAAAATGATATCAGAAATAAGCTTACAGTTGGAAATGTATCATTGGAAGATTGTGATCTATTCACATGGTCATTTGGATGCACAAACTTCTCACCTCGC
The DNA here is from genome assembly GCA_037127255.1 of Persicaria tinctoria. Classification (NCBI taxonomy): domain Eukaryota; kingdom Viridiplantae; phylum Streptophyta; class Magnoliopsida; order Caryophyllales; family Polygonaceae; genus Persicaria; species Persicaria tinctoria. The sequence continues at coordinate 1,700,819 of JBANSL010000015.1, forward strand.
TTGTGGCCAAGAATTTCAGACGCTCTATTGGCAATAACCTGCACATGCACATTGGTTATTAGTGCAACTAAAGAATTATGGACAAAAAGGATAACCAAATATATGGAAGAAGAAGAAGAAAAGCAAATATGCAGTTACATAATGTGATAATGAACATATGACTACATTCAGTTGCAAATAGCAAATGAGGTATGGGGAGTGAATACCAAATACATTAGGAATATGGTAGAATAAAGCTACCACCAAATATCACTGCCAAAGAGGAAAACCATCGCCCCTTGCATGAGGGAAAAAAAACAGGCAATACACTAGAATAAAGCTACTTGACTACTTCCAAACATCAATTCACAAGACAACCCAGTTCAAGAATTCTCTATATAGTAAGCACCTAATACATCCTAGTTGATGTGGGGTTTACCTCATTCATGATAGGAGGGAACCATTCTCAAGCTAACAATCAAATCCATTCATCTTATGATAGCGAAAACTCAATTTATGGGGAGAATTCATTCCACAGTTCATTTGATTGGCAAGATCGGAGTAACATATCAACAAGGAAGAGTAAATGTGCTTAACAATAAAACAAAATTTGCAATGCAAGAGTGAGCACTATGAAAAACAGCCTTAAGCATTCAAGTTGCACAGACCTCGTTTGCATTCATGTTGCTTTGAGTGCCACTTCCAGTCTGCCATACAACAAGTGGAAAATGATCATTTAACTTCCCCTCAGCGACTTCCTCAGCAGCTTGCATAATTGCTTTTCCTATTGTAGGATCAAGACCATAGTCCATATTCACCTGCAACAGAATATGATATTTTAGACATTCATTTTCGTTTATGAAGAAGATGAATGGTTTTTCCTAGTTGGTCTAGTATTGTAGTCATTTGGCCAAATAGAAAACAAATGTGTATACAAATTTCAAAATGATACGTCAAAACTAGAAACTATAAGTTGCAGCATGCTAAAGCCTTTAGTCAGTGTCGAAAAGTTATTATGATAGTGAAACATTCAAATTGCATATTTATCATCGGGAGCAAGTCTAAAGCAAGCATGTTCATAATCAAATGAGTTTCTTAAAGAATGTCAGTAACTACATTGAGAATTCAGGAAAGAAAATGAATAATGAGAAATACATAGCTGTTCATGATCAGGAACTACCTAGAATAGACAAATCAAGGAAAAGCAGAAAGGGAGGCATGTTACAAGTTACAACATACCTTAGCAGCACATTTCTTCAGAGTACCAAAAGCACGAACAATTGGTTCAGGCATGCGTTCACGTTCACCACCTATGTCAAAGTTTTGCAGTGATCTTTGAGTTTGAGCACCCCACAACCTAGGAATTCCAGAAATAATAACAAAAATTACTTACAAGATATGAAGATGGCAATGTCATATTTAAGTGCTGCCGACTTTTTTCCCATATATCATTAAGAAGCCAGAAAATAAGAGACAAGGATGAGACAATATACATCAATTTTCATAAATCTATTGTTATCCGAACAACTGTGCAATTGGACAGAAAAACTTCTTAACCGCGTGGTTCCTGACATTCAATCAACAAAACCATGCCCACTGCAATGAATGTCTAACCACGGTTACTTATCAGTTATCATCACACAAATTTACCAATTTCCGAAGTTAGAAACACCAAAATCAACCTTATCTACGAGAAAGGTGGACTATCTCCATGCTAGCATAGAAAATAAACCAAATGTTTCGAGTAAATCCATCTCAAATGGGAGTTCAAGTGCGATCAACCACACAACACATTCAGATTCCATATCAACAAACAAATAACATTCAAACACCACGGCTGTTAGGCAATTGTGCAATCGCCACACATAAAAAAGGCAGCATTTCTACTGAGGACAACGCCAACAACAACAAAATTAAGAAATATAGAATCGGTCCGGAATTAGTACTTGTCAGAAGGGACCTGAATGGGTCCAAATGTATCTCGTTCTTCCCTAAACGAAGTTGAATAGAGCCTCGACAGCGAAGAACGCAGCACTGAGGTCGCCGATCCAGCTGACAAACGGCGATTAGCAACGTAGATCGCCATGATCTCTCGATCTTAATCCTGGAAACAAGCGAAACAGAGAGGACGGTGAGATGTTCGCCATTAGAGCACAGATCGAGCAAATAGAGAAGGCAGAACAAGTATCATGGGATCGGAGTCCTACAGAGACGAGCTCGATCGGAGAGGAGCTGAGGGTTTGAGGTTGGACAGAACAGAACCGATTGAATCTGATACGAATTGCGACTGCTCTGCTGCGCGGGTTCTCTAGACTCTAGGGTTCATTTGGGGATGAAAATTAAGTCTGCATTAAAATAAATAAATAAAATTCAATTTCATTTCTCTAAATATACTGGCATTCTAATTTCTACGAGTATTAATATAAGAGAAAATTTAGTGTTTTGGACACTTTCAAGCTTTTAACTAGGTGAGTTGCTAATTTAAATGTTTTTTTAGTTGTTATAACCCTCATTAAAAGTTTTAAGGTCAATTAGACCCTCCTTCCTTCTCACGCGATTCCTCTTGCAGTGGCTCTATCATCCGGCTGCCTCCATCACCCAGCCGCCTCCATCACCATCTCCTCACTCGATCGGCCGCCTCCATCACCAGACCTCCTCCTTTGCTGACTCCTCTTCCTTCTCCTCTAGCTCTTATGTACCCCTTCCATCAATCCCAAACCCTAGAATCCAAAATCCAATCCCTTAAATCCCAATCCCATGAAACCCCATCTGTCCTTGACACCCGCGAGCGAAGTCCCAGACGCCGTTGGAGGTCTTACACGGCAAGACTCGTCGACCTACGGGCGAATTGAACCCTCCACAGCCCAATTCCAACAACAGCATCAGCATCCAAAGCAGTAATTTGTCTCTCCCTTCTGTCTCCTCCTCACGCCCGAGCCCTAACCCTAACCCTAGAAACACCAGCTATGCGTCTACGAGTCACGTGGATGAGGATGATGGGGACATGGTCGGGCCGTCGAAGCCTGGACCGGCGGTGGATGAAGAAGTTATGGTTGGACCTCCACCGCCCCCTGATCGGTCTGCTGCCGATGAGGATGACGAGGAGATGGTTGGACCGCCTCGGCCGCCAGCTGGGGCGATTGTGGAGGACGACGATGACGGACCACTGATAGGTCCGATTAGACCGCCAGTTGCGTCGAGATCAGATGATTCCGACGAGGAGTATGAAGATGCGGAGGAGAGCTATAGGATTCCGATGAGCAATGAGATTGTCCTCAAGGGCCACACTAAGGTTATAAAACTTTATGCAATTTGTTTGTGATTCCGAGGGATAACATCCCCAATTCCATCGTCCTCGCTCTCATTCGTCATTCCCTCCATAGGTGTGCACTTCAAGTCTACATTGCCCTCTCAAACTCAATGCATCTCTCCTGTCTGTCCTAAATTGTCTTGATTTGGCTTTTGTAGATTGTGGCTTTGGCGAATTTGTTGCCGGCGGATGACGCCGTGGACGAGTTGGACAGCTACATGTACAGATCTGTAATTTCTAGCTTCCCTTCCCGCTTATCGAATCTAACCTCCTTAATTAGTTGAAATTTGATTTTGAAAGAGGTTTAATGAGTTTCATATGTCACTATGTTCTTTCTTGTAATTGTCTTTGGGATGAATTTGCAGGTTCGACACCAAATTGTTGTGAGCCATGCCAAGTGTATGGGTTTGCCACGGTTCCAGATGCGTCTTCAAGGAACTTCCAGGCAAGCTTCTTTTGACTATATCATTAGCTGATCCAGTAATTGTGAATGCCATTGCTTTTTTGATTGAAAATTTTCAATTGGATAGAGTTGTTCAGTTAGTTTTCATGTTTAGCCTGGTGTTTGACCTTAATTCTAAATAATTTTGGGAGAATATCTCGCTAAACTCCAGTATTCGCCTCTTTGGTTGTATCAGGGCTTCAATTGGATAGAGTAGTTCAGTTAAATTACATTATTACTTGATGCTATTTGCTTTTGAGTTCTTGATTTAGATTGCATGATTTATTTTGCTTCCTGTATCTGATTATTTTCATTGATGGAATATCTCATTTTCATACTAATTGCGGTAAAACAGTAGCAATTGTCAAAACAGTAGCAATTGGTACTTCAAAACAAAAAATGGCAAATGGTGCATCCTTGGTTTATTTATGTAGTTTAAGGCTTAATCATTCAAAAAATGGGGCTGCTATCCCAGCTGTTTGGACATCATTATTTAGCGGTCAACAAGCTGAAATGAGGTTGCTAACTCTTCGAGGAGAGCCTTCCTCCTCTGTTTCAGCTCAACACCACCATCTTGGAATCGGTCAACAAGCTTGTTTTTAGCTTCAACATTGCTCGTCTCTCTTTTAACCTAAATCTGTCATCAGAATATGAGATTCTTCAAAATATGAGATTCTTGGGAGATAGATTTTGTTGTTGTTGTTGTTTTGGCATCATTTGCTAGTTGAAAGCTGTCATCAGAATATGAGATTCTTCAAATTCATATAAGATTAAGTTGTGAAAGGGGAATGGGAGCAACTGCAGGTTCAATTAGGGTTGTCGATTGCTGTCAAAAGTTCCATATAGAATTAGGGATTCGCTTTAGAATTGTGAATTCTGAGATTCCGTAAAACGAAAGTCTTATCTGCTTATCTTTGTTTCTTCTTTGAGTTTACATTGCAGGTGATTTTGGTGGCATTTCTCTGATGCAATTAGTCTCTCTTTGCATTTTGTTTTTAGAGGATACCTTGTGCTCTGTCATTTTGATTTAAATGATACCTCTTTTTCATAGGATACCTTGTGCTCTGTCATTTTCTTTATCTTGTGTTGTTGGAATGTGTTCATGCAATTGGAGCATCTGAAATAAAAATGAGATGCAATACTATCATCAACTCCATATGGTAGCTCTAGATTTGTGCAATGGTGGATATGCTACTATCATAGACCATGACACATCATTGATTGTTGGTCCACTGGTAGATTCCTTTTAATGAATTTACTGATGAGAAAGTTTGTGTAAGTTCTTATCTGCTTGACTGAAGTGTCTGATTGTGTCAAAATACTTGAATGCAGCCATTGATGACTGAGATCAACAATGCAATCTGGGCAGCTAGGATTACAAGCATCAAATGCAAGGGAGTGGTTGCACATTATGCAATCTGGACAACTAAAGCTTGGATGAGCCTCCTGATGTTGAGACGCTGGCGATGATGAGCCACCACCGGTTGATGACACGCTAGTTTGTTGTTGCTGCTGTTGCTGTAGTTTTGGTGAACTGTGCATACCCTTTTTCCCCAAGGAAGTTTGTAGGTGTGTGAGGTTGAATGTCCCTACTAGTTTTATGGGTGCACTTTTTGTGGACAGTTAAATAAATCATTTGGTCTATCCATGGCCATGGGTTTTAAACTATGGCTAGATGTGCCTGTAATTTTTCCACATAAGAATTCATTTGACTTTCAAGCTTTGCACGAATTCATTTTATTTTTTACTTTCTATTGTCAACCACATGCACAAGCTCAAAAGAAGCAATTTTAATGGCAAAAAATATGAACAATTTGTTTGGTGACACTGTTTTGATTCCACATTTCATACTTATATGTCATCACTTTTATAAAAATAGCATCACATATGATTGAGATCAATTAATTGTATTTCCAAATGTGTCATCAATGAATAAAAGTCGTCAATAAAATTATCATTAATAAAAAGATGTTATCAATGAAGTGTAATGACGTATTAAGCTCATATGTCATCAATTATATAAAAATATCATCAACAAAGAATGTCATCACAAATTATTGAGATCAATGAAATGTAATCACAATAGTAAAATAAAGCATAAAAAAAGTGTCATCAGTAGTCAACCGTAAAAAAAATGGCATCAATGGTCAACCTGGCATCATAGTAAACAAAAAAATGTCATCAAAGTTTGAAAAAAGTGGCATTCAAAAAGTGTCATAAAACCATTTCATTAGAAAAGTGGCATCAAAGTGAAAATAAAATGTCATAAAAAATGGCATCAAAACAGTGGCATCACTTAAAAAAAATCCACATGAGTTGGTCAACGTTGACCGGTCAAAGGTCAAACAGTTGACCATTGACCAATTAATACTCTATTTGGGGAATGGACTACCTAATCTAATTTAATAAGTTTTTATCTAGTTAGCTAATTGAACTTTCTAAATAGACTACTTACCTAAATCACCCATTTTAATACGGGGTATATCTAAATATTTTCCATTATAATCCACTTTTTAATCCGATAATTTAACAGAGTAATTACTCAATATACATTTATTGAACCCATTTTTTCATTATCATGTGTACCATGATAATGAAATATGCAAGTATAATTATATATGTGTTTGTTTTTTTATAAAGAGCAAAAGATCATTGGAGGGATGTGTACTGGTTTGACAGACCCGTGCTACGCCCGGGACATGAGACATAAGTTCTGAATGAAATATGCAAGTATAATTATATATGTGTTTGTTTTTTTATAAAGAGCAAAAGATCATTGGAGGGATGTGTACTGGTTTAATTAGCAAAAATATTGATAATGAATCTTAAGTGTGTTAATATAGAAAATGGTGGGAAAATGATGTGTCTTAATATTATCACATTTAGTAAATCATATAGTATTTGTTTTGGTTATGTTATGTTGAGGTTTAAACCTTTTACCACCAGGAAAAAAGAAACATCATGAAAATAGATTATAAATTTGACAAAGTTAATTTAGACACGACAATTATTAATTTGGTAAACTGCATGAGATTAATAGATTATTAGAAATCCAATGAGATCTCATTTCATTTTTTAAATAGGTTGTTACCTGTGATATGATTTGAATTATAGGTTGCAAAGTAGTTCGAATTGAAACATTCCTTAAATATAGAGAGTTGGTATAAATGGGCCAAAATGCAGGTTGATGACAATTTTAATTCTTAATGTCTTTATATGGATTTTATTTTGTATGCAAGTTGATAAGAAGTTTGTAAATTGAATTTTTAATTCTTAAAATTGATATTTACAAAATATTTTCAAATTTAATTTCTGAATTTACACCTTAGTCCTTAGTTCCGTGTGATATGAACAAAATTGGAAATGGAAATGAGAACTGATGATTAACAACTTTGATGTTTGGTAAATAAAAAAAATTCCATTCCCTTAATTTTTCATCCCCATTTTAGACGTTTTACAAAAATCCAAGGGAAGCATTCCCAATTTCCCCCAAATCTATCTTACCAAAAAAAAATTCCCCCATATCCAACCTCTCAAAAAGAACTCCAGCTACTGTTCCCCAAAGAAGAAACCCCCAAATGATGAGCTCCGGCTGCTATTCGGTTGCCCGCCTCCACAGTCCTCCCGTCGTCGTCGTCGGTCTGTCGTCGGCAGCTAGAACTCCATCTGCCGTCGGCAACGGCGGTCATCGCCGTCGAAAACTGCCCCCATCGCGGCCATCCAGATCCGCCCCATTTATATCATCCAAATCTGACTCCCTGATCGCCTACCGTCTCCCTCCCTCCCTCCCATGAGAGATCTGAATGCACAATCTCTCCCTCCCAACACCGTAGGTCTATACAGTAATTTTCTTTTATTTTCTTATTTTTTTTTAACTTGAATTGTAATTTTTTTTATTTAATTGTTGACTAAGGTAGAAATTGTTTGATTTGTGATTGAGCTGAGAGGATTTTGGTCTCCGAATTTGGATTCTGATAGATTATATTTTAGTTATGTTTTTAGTGTGGAATTGCATATTAATTTAGATCATTCTTGCATATTTTATAGCTTAATTTATATTATTTGGTTTTCGGAGTCTACACTAGTGTTTTTATATATTTCAGGTATTTTTGGGTTGGATCGTATGAATTTAGAGATTGCTTGCAATTTATGGGGATTATTTTGCAAATTAATTAAAGTATCGGCTGATTGTGCTTACCAATGCAATTGGAGCTCGGACCGTATAAAGGCGAAAGGAACCGGATGAAGTGCTGCTTCGTACTACTTCATACTCCGTATTATTTTGGTCAAATATTAAATTAGATAGATTAGTTAGATAGATAAATTAGATATATTTATATTATATATTAGGATAGTTAAGACGTTAGTTGATATATATACTTCAATTCATACGGCAGAAGGAGGGGAGGCCGAACGTGAAGTAACCGGCCGAGACTTTGCTTTGTTTTACCCTAATTGTCTTTTGTCTTATTTTTATGGAGATCTAAACTCTCCCGTTTTGTCTACAATTTGAAGCTTTGTTTGGATTGATTGTGAGTTTCTAATTCTCGTTCATTGTTTCCTATATTGAATGTTTCGACTTCTTTGTGCTTGATTGTCTATTGTTTTATTCTATCTAGCCCGCGCAACTAGTTAGAATCAATTCAATTGCTAGGGTTTTGTAGATTCCTGGTTGTGAACCTTAACCCAAGTGGCAAACTTGTTCCTTTAGGGCTGGTTGAACTAATTGAATGAGTAGGAAGTTGGATGTGTTGTTAAATCCCTCTTTAGGGACTGCAAATACCTTGGTTAATCTCTGAACTTAAAGCTATCAATTGGGTTAAATCCTTCTTTAGGGACTGTTCGATTGATAAGGGTTGCTAGGACTGGTTGGACTAGTAACTATATTAGGTCGGGACAAGGGCATTCATAGGAAACATAAAAGGACGAGAGGAAGTTACAATGATCGTCTCAACCAACTAAAGTGGATAATTGTAGGTGAAACTATTTTATTAATCATTATCTCCATTAATTTGTTTATAGTTTATTTTATGTTCTTTCTTATTTATATCATTCAAAAACCCCCCGTTTCATTCTAATTGGTAAATAAACTTAACTTAGGAATAACTTGATTCTCTGTGGGATCGACTCGTGCTTACCACCACACTACATTAGTTAGGTAGGTTCGGATTTATTTTGATACGGTTTAGGCGACTAAAAACCGCTCATCAGATTCCCATTCCGATTCATTAGATTAATAAAAATATCTTAATTTCTGAATTTAGACCCTAAATTATAGGACAAATATACATGTTTAAATTATTCATTTTTTTATAGGTATTGTAATAAATGAGGGAGATTGAAACTCCTCATTTATTTGTCGCTATATGTTATCTTACCATCTAAGGTGGTAAACCTTGAGCCATTCATTAAATTAATAATAGTTGAGTGATTCATCTGTATTGAAAGTAAAATAAATTCATCCCCAAAAAAAGGAAAATAAATTAATCAACAAATAATGTAATTAAAATACACATGACATGATTGACTTCACACTATCTTTCCCCTCATATCATTCTAGAATTGCGGCAAGAAGCTACATATAAAAAAAAACTTAGCTGAGCTCCTAAAGTTCATCATCTTAAACATTTATCTTGTATGATTTTTGTTTGTATTCCTAAATTGAGCTTCATTGGAGTGAGTAAAGGGGTCGATGTTGATGAATTGTTTGGTTGACAATTTAAGTTTGGTTGAGCAGTGGTGGCCATTCAATTTTGGTAAGAGGTCGAAGATCAATGTTTCCTTAATGATTCCATATCCAAGGCTATTACTTATAAATTGTTAAATTGTGAATATGAGAATCAAAATAGGATTTCTTGATTGTAATCAATAATCTGGACTTGTTTGATTTGCAGTGGTTGGGTTGTGAATATGAGAATCAAAGGGTCCGATGTTGATGAATTGTTTGGGGTTATAATACGACAACTACCATTTGAGGTCGAAAGAGTTGGGAGGTTCCATGTATGTGTTTCATGGGATTGAGATTATTGAGCATGTGTGTCATCGCTTTTATTGATTATTTAGATTTTCGTATTTTAATTTTTTGTCTTTTTATTATAAGTTGTTTGTGTACAGTGTATTCATCCTTGCTATTTGTTCGAATTCATGGCTTTGGTATAAATAGTATCAGGTTTTGAAATTTAAAGAGATAATACAATACCTAGTGTTTATGCCAACACTGAAATGGGGTCACACGAACAACAAAATGAAAATGAGATGGAAAATTATTAATGTCAAATCAGAGTAAATATGATCACGGTAAGTAGATGTGAAATATATATGAGACTGGAATGAAGATTGTTAATTTGATCATGTGTTTAGCAAATATTTCCAATTGAAGGGTAGCAAACCTTGCTGGTTGTCCCATTGTTTCCATTTCTGAAAAGTGTTCTCTGTCATTCCTGTGTTCATTAAAAGATAACAATTATTTATGTGTGAAAGCCAACAATAACAATTATATATTAAGCAAGTATTAGAAATATTTGGCTCACTTGGCTAGTCAAGTTGTTGAATGCTTCCTTGAAAACAATGTTCTTGGTATGACCCTTGAATGGTGAGCTATCTTCTACCATGACAATTTTGAGTCCCTTAGGATTTGTGACTCTTGATATTGCCACATACAACTGTCCATGGCTAAATACAGGCTTTGGTAAATAAATACCAACAACATTTAGCGATTGACCTTGACTTTTGTTGATTGTCATGGCATAGCATGGTTTTATAGGAAACTGCCGTCGTTTTAATATGAATGGCCATTTGGTTTTTGTAGAAGTGAGTGTGATTCTTGGGATTAGGACTTTCTTACCTATGTTGCTCCCTGTAATGATTTTTGCCTCTATCACCCACTCAGCAAGATGTGAAATGATAAGGCGAGTTCCATTGCACAATCCTTGGCTTGGATTTACGTTTCTTAGAAGCATAACCGGTAAACCCTCTTTTAGATTTAGAGAATGAAGTGGCATACCTGGGAATTGTAGAGCATTTAGGAACTCTGTTGGGTACATGTGTTCCTGACCTTCCATGTCCGCAGAGGCTTTGCATATTTCATCTGAGCTTCTATATGTCTTGACTGCTCCATGCAACTGTTTAAACATGTGATCATTAATTTCATCTGCATCCCCATTCAATGGTGTTAGAATTGCCCTTTCTCGAAGGTAGCTTTCATTGCTCTGCTGCTCTATGAAATTCGGGAATATATGCTTGACAATTTCCTCAATAGGAGAATCTCGTGGATTGACAATAAACTCCCGAGGGATGAGAATCCATTCTGGGTGGTCTCTAGCTTGTTTTGCTTTAGCTTCTACAACCCCCTCTCCTACTTTTAATACCCACTTATTGAATTGTTGTTTCTGAAAATCTATGCAACCATCTGCATCATATTCATTGACTCTCATGCTCCGTGTTAGTCTTAAAACCTCACACCCATGCCATAGTTGAGAGTTGTTTATGCATGCTTGAATGATCTCTTGTCGTTTCCCCTTTGTAATAACGGGTAATATTTGCCTGAAGTCACCTCCAAGTAAAACTGTAATTCCCCCAAACAATCTGTTGCGATTTCTTTCATCTTTGGATCCCAAGATATCTCTTAGCGTTCTGTTTAGGGCCTCAAAAGCAAATCTCTGTGTCATTGGTGCTTCATCCCATATTATGAGATTCACCTCATGCATCAAACTTGCAAGATGTGTGTTCTGTCTTATACCACATGTGCTGTTTTCCATTAATTCCAGCGGTATGACAAATCTACTGTGCGCTGTTCTCCCTTCAGGTAGTAGGAGTGAAGCAATTCCTTGCATCGTCAAGAGAAAAGTGTATAATATAAGATTTATTATTAAACGGTAAAAGGAAAAATTTAGGTAAAGTTTATTATATAGTAAGAAGTTTTGCTGATGAATTCAGTACCTGAAGATGCAACTGCTGCTACTATTTTTCTTTCTGATCGTATTCTAGTTATTAGAGCTTTATACAAAAATGTCTTGCCGGACCCTCCTGGACCGTAGACAAAAAAGAATCTCCCTTCTCCTCCTTCAACTGATGCGATGACTTTTTCATAAATGAGAGATTGCTCTGTGTTGAGGGAGTTGTAGAGTTGCTTCTGCTCCACTGCCAGCTGAGCAAAATTGTAGTTCATTTCTTCCTGAATCAAGCGATTATCAGAATTTGTTAATAGAGCGGAGTTGGGCATCGGTATGCCGCTGTAGTCAGATATAGATTTCCCATTGCGGTTTAGAATTTCTTGTATCTCTAACAAACAATAATTCCTAACTTGCTCCTCGGTGAGGAGCAAATTTGGAAATCTAAACTCTTTCCGCTTTCTCCGCAAAACATCTTCGGATAATGCCTCCCAGTTCTGTTCCCATAATTCTTTCGGGTTGTTCACCTCGCAAAATAACAATATCGTCACGAACAATTCACGTAGTTGAGCCGCCATAGCCCATTGCCTTGCCTCTACGATTGCATCTGTCCATTCTTTGTCATCATTGACCATTCCTAGGGCATAGCAAGCTTCTTTGAAAGTGTTGTACAACTTGTTGTTGATTGTCCTAATTTCCTCAAATGATCTTGGGCCTCTAACAACATTTAGGAGCATTCTTAAATAATATCGCTCACCTGATGTGGGTGAGAATAAAAGATTCTTCCAATGCACTTCCCTTGTTTTCGAGGCTGCCATGATTTATCTTTAGCATTCCACACGTATGTTGTTGGTATCTCTGCATACGTCAATTTTCGTGCCTCCTCATCAACCATGTTCAGTGTGAACCATTCTGTAAACATTGTGTCTCTAATGCCATGTCTTTGAAGGAGGGCTGGTAGACTTTGAGAATCATGTAATGTTACAATATTCTGATCCGGTAGATGAAATGTCAATCTCATTACGGATGGGTTGCAATAATGAATCTCAAATCCAAAAATCCTCCAAGCTGCTTCACACGCTGATAAGTACCGGCAGTCCAAAAACTGTTGTATCTCATCCACATGTACAATCTTCTCACTCCCTGAATCATTCTTCGACAACACATTTTCTTGAATGGTCAGTGTAGCTCTATCAGGCCCTTTGTTTAAGTACTAGAACAAATACTTAATTGCCCTTGATCTATTGCACCACTCAACATTGATATGCGCTTGATATTTAACTAATAGATAACGATTGTAAGGTGTTACAAACCTATTATCAAGCTTGCATTTTGCCTTTTTCACATGAACACCATTGTCTCTTCGTCGATACACTGGAAAACCCTCTTCATCAACTGTTGTTTCTGCATAAAATGGCTTTGGAAAATGTTTACTGCATTCCCCGTCTTTCATGCATGGGGATTTTGGGTTGCCATCACCACATGGACCATGTAGCATCAACTCAGTGACAACCTTAAAACCTATAGGATCCTTCTCCTCGGATGGAATTTCAGCGCATATAATATCATCAATTTCTTCCGGTGTCTTGCATTTGGACGATTCTTGCAGCCAAACTAAAATATGTGCATGTGGTAACCCACGCTTTTGAAATTCAATTGTGTACACAACTACATTGGAAACGGAAGCTATGTTAATATTTGTGTAGATAATGGTATTTTTTGTTTGTGTAATAGAGCATATGACAAGGACTCACCTGCCCGTTGTTTGCCAAAAATTTGATTTTTTCAATATCTTTCATGAGTTGAGCTAGCTTCAGCTTGAATGCTCTTGCTTCCACATCTGGACGATCGTTTGCTTTTTGTCCTGGAATCTGAGAAAGCAGTTCACTGATTTCTGGCCATTTAGGGTTGGCAGTGAATGTTATGAATAGGTCTGGATTCCCCAACGCCCGACAAAGAGCCATAGCATCTTGATAATTTTGTATCATGTATCTTGGACTACCTGTAAAAGATGCTGGAAGGACTACCCTTTTACCAATAGCTGTAGCATGTGTATCTCCTTTAGTAACAGCATCACAAATATTTTGGTATAAATCAGCCCGCAAGGTCTCCTGATTGTACTTGACCCACTTTAGTCTCTGCTCTTCCATTGAAGTGTAGCCATCCGCCACATACTGTTGGAGTAATCCAGCTCCCCTAATTAGGGTTGTTCCTTCATCAAGTCTTTGTTGAATTCTGTAAGCATAGTATTCCTTCATGGTCACCGTCTCTCTTTTTGTTTTCCTTCTGCCGGTGTTATTGTAGTATGGAATATTTTCGTGGAATCCATCTTCTCCAAAAGGGAACAATAGAGGGTATTGCAATGCCATATACAGTGGATGCAGTTCTAAAATTCTCTGAGGGCCATGGGTTTTGCTCTGTATTACTATATCTCTTGATGTAGTATTCTATCCGAAATCCCCTACAATCAGTGCAGCCACTTCAGAAGCATTGGGCGCACTGTATTGCTGCCCCTGTGTTTCTCTTTCTCCTATAAGGTGGAGCTTGAGATCATAGGTTTGATTCTGACTACTCTAATCTCTAGCCATCCGGAATGCTTTAGCAACACAATTGTGTTTATCTAACATTTCAATAAGTTCTTTCACAATAGAATCATCAACTTCGGGTGAATCATGATAAGTTGAGGTTGCCAATCGATTAGCAAGCTCATTATCAGTATCATAGAAGTACAATTGAGCGTACTTAGGCCTTTGACCATCTTGCGGTAGGAGAGAACCCAAACGGTGATAGTTTTGACCACTAATTTGGAAAGTATATGGCCCCCTCCTTGATTGATCGATCTATCAATTCTTGCCCCCAATGATGTGAAGCAAAATAGTCCATTGTAAATTCGTATTTGGCGCCTGAACATCTTTGCTCTGGGGTCATTATCATACTCAAGTAGTTGCTTAAGTGGTGCAGGTGCCTCTTGTAGTTTTTCTAAGTGCACTTTCCCTTCTTGGCAACACAATGAAAAAGTAGGGTTTTCACTTCTCCTAGATTTTATGCTTCTTTCTTCATACCACATGGTTGCATTACAATTAGGGCATTGAAGTAGAAGTCCAAGGTTGTTGTAGGTAATTGCTACATCTAAGGCAAAAAACAAAAACAGTTTGTATTAAAATGATGTGACAATTTATTTTATATAAGTGAAAAAATGAAAGAAACAATGTATACTCACTTTTGCTGTTGGATACTGCAGCAATCGGAGCCTTTCTTGGTAATGTTGCAGCACTTGAAGCCTTTCCCGTTGAGGATGATGGGTCAGAAGAGCCTGGGAAAGTGAAGTGTGACGGTAATGTGTAAGGTTTTAAGAAAAAACTAATAAGCACTATAATATATGGCAAAAAAACCTTTGTGCTTTAGGTTCATTTCAAACCATATTATATTCAAAATGATTATCCTGAATTACACTTTAAAGTCAAATTTGAAGGAGCAACATTTACAACAATAAATGATAAATATGGAAACTTTTGCATTTGTGGACTTGAATTCATAGTTATCAAAAGTATAAAATGGTCTACCCATGCAGGGGGTCAACCTGTTTCTAGATTGGTTGCATTTGTGAGCTTGATTCCGCAATAGCTTTGCACTTTTCCATGATGCAAAATTTTCGTTTCTGATTGTAGTATCACTGAAATTTGTGGCATAACTGAAGATGAAACTGGCGGCAGAAACTTCTGAAGTAAATCTGAAATGGTAAGTAATAATTAGCACATACCATCCTGTTAAAACGAAAAATCTTTTATGTTCCATTTTTGTAAGTGATCTGTAAAAATACGTTCAAATCATGTATAATAGTGTAAGTATTAATGATTTTGTACTGATATTTTAGTATACCTGTGTCATCATGAATTGCGCTGCTTAGTTTAAGTCCACGGAAAATCTGCACTTTTCCGTTGCCAAGCATGTTATTTTCATACCATAATAGTATTGAGATTTGGGGCACATGTGAAGATGACTGCAGGAAACTTTGGAGTAAATCTAGAATTTTTATGAACCATTAGTTTACATGTAGTGGATTGCTATGCATTTTCTAGAAATGAATGAAAAGCATACCTCGAGTCATTTTGCTTCGTTCCTCCATCTGTAATTGTTTGGAACGATAATATGTGATGTGTTAACGGTAGAGTGGTTTGAAGTTTTGAGCATATGGTAATATTTGAATAAGCTGAAGAGGTTGGGGAACTGGTTTGTGTTCTTGGCTAGTTAGAGAACCAATTGAAAAGATAGCCGGAATTGGGAGGCATGATTCAATATATTTGATAAATACAACAATAAATGCAGATTTAGGAGTTTCTTTTTGTTTTGAAAACAAAGAGATTCTCATATTTATTATGATTTTGGGAGTTAACTTTCCACTAAACCCATGTGAACACAACAACCTGTTAATTTTTTTTTACTGAATGTAAATATGTATATATTAATTATATCTATCTATTGCGGTCATGCTGACCACTTCTTGTCAATGTTGCGACCTCTTTCTAGCATTCCTTCATTTGAATGAATTGTCAGATAAATTTACAAATACGGGGTGGTGGCTCAACGTTGAGAAGTAATTGTTTGTGTTGGGGACAAAGCTTAGAATTATTGTCCACAATTTTTTTTACTGAATGTAAATATGTATATATTAATTATATCTATCTATTGTGGTCATGCTGACCATTTCTTGTCAATGTTGCGACCTCTTTCTAGCATTCCTTCATTTGAATGAATTGTCAGATAAATTTACAAATACGGGGTGATGGCTCAACGTTGAGAAGTAATTGTTTGTGTTGGGTACAAAGCTTAGAATTATTGTCCACAAAATAGTTTCAAGTGAGGACAACAAACCTTTTTCATGAACTGTAATAAAATTTGATAAGTAGCGCTCACACATTATTTACAATAATGTCAATCATATAGAGGCGAGTCATATTTGTGGGAAATTTGAGGGAAATTTTAACTAATAATTTATTTTTCATTCAATCTATTTCATGAAAAATATCTTAAATATCTGTTCTGTACCTAATGTCTTGTTTTCATCAGGTACAATGGAGGCTGTTTCAATTAGTGCCAGAAGCAAGTTGTTTCAATTCAAGGTATGGGGGGGGGGGGGGGGGCAAAGAATTACGGGAAGAAAGATTAAAGGACGTTTTATTCTCTATATTAATGTAACATTATCCGTGTATAAGAAATTAGATAATTGAATAAGAAAATAACAGAGTTAGAGATAAGATACGAACTCTCTTATCGGGAAAGGGATAGGGTACTGCATTTGAAGTTCTACAGGATAAGATTTAAATATACCTAAATTTGAAGTTCTACAGGATTGTAAAACCTACTCCTATTTCTGACCTCTCTTCATGGTGTTAATTCTAAAACCAGTAAGATGCATGTCTAGGTTTTCTATGTTTTTGTACTACATTTGAAGTTCTACAGGATAAGATTTAAATATACCTACATTTCATATCTCTTTTTTTGCATTGAAGTGGTGGGGTAGATTTAACAATACTGGGTATCTTAGGAAATTTGGTGATACTGTAGCATATACTATAGAAATGTATTTATCTTTTTTTCTCATTAAATTTGTGTTTCTCGTCTCAATTTTGTCACTATTTGTTCATAATTATAAATGTATGTCTAATGAATATATTTAGCATGCTATCATCGTAAATGAATGATTGTGTTCATGGTTTTCTAAGATATTGTGTATCGAAACTTACATATTTGAATCGGCATTTTGTTTCCTCATGAAGCAAAGAAACTATAGATAACCATAAAAGCAAGCACATATTTTATTTCAAATGATAAACTTAGTAGGACTGACATAGACGATTAGGAGAAACATAATTCATCAAATGGAAAGCAAAATAAACTTAGGAGAACTGACATAAACGATTAGGAGAAACATAATTCATCAAATGGAAAGCAAATAATCTAAAACACTACTAATTGAGAACCCTTGTGGCTGTATTATGCTAATTGAGAATGGTTTTATCATGCTGTTGGACTTGTAGAGCCATGGACATTCGGGAGGCCGTTGTCCTTAGTGAAGTTCAGAAACTCACTTGCACTCTCTTCTTCTTTAATCACACTTGCACCCTCATCTTTAACGACACTTGCACTCTTATCTTTAATTACCTTCAAAATGAAGCAACATACATGTAACATTAATCTCATTTAAAAATTTGTTATAATGCTGTAGGGGTTGCTTACAAACCTGATTGTCCGGCACCGGAAAGACATCATTGCAGGTGAAGTTCTCAAAACCTCCATATGGGTAGTATGTTTGTGTTTTGATTTCAACAATGTGCGTGTTCTTGATCAAGCTATCCATCTCAGATGGAAAGATATTTTTTTTCACTTCCAGCCTACACAAAGAGATAGATTAGTATTATTACATTGTTGTAGTCTAATTTAATAGTAGCTAAATTATGAGCATTATGTGAATGACACACCTCATCATACGCTTTCAACAACTGAGGTGCATTTCTGGATATTAATTTTTCAACCGTGTCATCAAACATGGTGATGACAGTTGTGCCTGTCGCATCCTCTATGTCCATCTGGAGTCTAAATCTGTAATGTCATAGAAGAAGATGTAACAAACTTAGATATTAGTATTATGCAAAGACTATGAAGGTTATGATATTTTAGATAGTAGTACGAATTATTATTAGCAAACCTTGGTTGTGGATTAGCTATCATTGTCTCACATGTCTCACACCAGAATTGGCTTTCTACTCTTGAAACGGCCTTCATGCACTTTCCACCACTACATGAGTAATAATACCAATTTTCCTTGTTACGAATAGCTGTAATATGCACTTTACACTTGACAGTGGCCTATTTCACAATGTAATATGCAAATTAGGCCCCAAAAGGGGAAAAATTGATTAGGGAAATGCATGATAGAAACAACAGTGATAAAGTACCCTTTTGCTAGATTTAGACAACTCGAGCAGCTCTGATATTGTTCTAGTAATGACCTTGTTTTTCTCAAAGTTAGAATGGGCAGGCATCCTCAAATCATTACACAAATAGGTAATGGAATTAAAGCAAGGGGGAACAAAAACAGTGGCAAGTCATACCGACCTTCTCTTTGTTTTAGTTGCAAGTGTAGTAGCAAGCCACGATGATGAGGCATCTCTTAATCTCTTTGGTGTAATGCCTCCAACTTCCATAACATTGTTAGAACTTTCATGTGTGACCCCTGCTGGAAAAGGTTCCTAAGAAATGCAATAACATTTGATGTGTTAGCAAAATTAACATTATGGTGTTATACTCTTGTAGGTCTACAATTCAAACCTCTTTTGCATGTATGGGGAAGACGGCATTACAGGTAAAATTCTCAAAACTACCATGAGTGTAGTATGTTTGAGTCTTGACTTCAATAATGTGGGTGCTTTTGATCAAATTTTGTAAGGCATGTGGCAACTCTAAATCAATGCTTCCATCCTGCATGTACATATTTTAGAATAAGATTAAAAACAGAATACAAATAATAGTGGTGTTCTAAATAAGATAGAGGAGTAGCAACCTTATCCTTGTCTTGCAACAATTGACTTACCTTGAGAGTGATTAATTTCTCGACCGAGTCATCAAACATGGTCACAACAGTGGCACTTGTATCGTCTGCTACATCTAGTTGGAGCCTAAATCTGCAATCATTTGTTGAAAGGTAGAGAGGGGTGGGATGTAGGAGGCAACTTACAAAAGTAGGTAATAAGTGCAGCATTGTAATTAGGAAGTAATGATTGTAAGTGAGGCACCTTGGTGTTGGGTAGTCAATCATTTTGTCACATGATTCACACCAAAAGTGGCTTTCTATCTTTGAAAGGCCCTTTTTGCAGTTTGCATTGCTGCAAGAGTAGTAGTACCAACGATCTCTATTACGAATGTTGGTTATACTGATCACACATCTAAAAGTCACCTATTAAAACATTTACAAATAGGAAATCAGTCAATGAAAATGGAGTAGATAGTAGTAAAACTTATTTGAGGAATATTAGGGGAGACCTTTTTGTTGGCCCTAGCCAACTCCAACATTTCAGATATTGAGCCTTCAATTAGCTGATTGGTAGCCTCAATGTGCTCCACTTTCATGCCACTGGAATTGGTAGAGGAAAAATGTGATATAAGTATAAAATGGTACGAAAACAATGATATGCACATGGATAGGAATATGTGACTACAGTGTCTAGGTTCTGAATTCTTTTAATAGTGGGATGGCATCATCATCGAAAATGGTTGTTGATGAGGTACTTGAGAGGTACAGCTCACCTACATAAAACAAAGATGAATGGTCAAATAATCTTATAAAACCATATGGATTAGAGAAACATAGGATGTGGTGTGCATACTCTTGAACTCCTTAACATTCATAGAAGATAGTATGATGGCCAAAGGTGGACGTTGGGTGGAAGTCCTCATGAGGAGATCTTCACCCAATTTGTCCCACAATGTAACCCGTAGCCTTTGACCCCTACATGAACAATCAATTAATGTATTTAGAAATTAGCAAATAGGTATGTATTAGCAACGAAAAAGTATTAGGAGAAAGGGGACACCCACCTTTCGTTGAGTAGCTGAAAATCAAGTGCCTTTGAAGTCCTGGTCCGTTGCAAATCTTCTCTCCTAGGATCCCTCTCGATCCAAATCTAAAAATGGGTCTATATAAATGCTTCAAAATCATTTCTTCTAATTTTATAGTGGTTAATTATTCAAATTTATTTAAATAATTAATTCTTCATTTCTTCATATGTATTAGATATTATATTTTATAGTTATTAACTTATCAACTTGCATTCATATTAATTTATCAACTTATTTATTCAAATTTACAAAATTACTTATTCATTTCTATCAATATATGTAGATATGAGACTATGAGAGCGTGAATGATTAACTCTATCAATTAACTAGCCATTGTTCATATTTAGTGACTTTATTATTCGAATTTAAATAATATTTATTTATATCTATAAAACTAAATACATTCATAATTATGTATCAACTAGCTATTGTTATTCCTTTTTAAAGAGAAAAAAACTTTCAATTTTAATTGGTTAAATATTCACATTTTGTATTGTAGATATTCATTTTTAATAAACTACATATTCATGTATTTTCCATTCAATATGAACGAAACTCCCATATGACTTCAGATTCTATCAAAATTCAATTACTTCTGTAAAATTAAGAAAAGGATAATATTTCTTGTTCCTCTTCCCTGTCTCTAATTACCCAACACATTATTTTCTTTTTCTTTTATTCTTTATTCTTTATTTTTATTTTTAAATAGTAATTTGTGACTTGTGAGAGGGATGGGGAGGGGGTAGAGGAAAAAATATTAGATTGGTTAAAATAAAAAAATATTAGATTTGTAATTTTAGAAGAAAAAATATTAGATTGGTTAAAATAAAATAAAAAAGGTAATTACCCACCCCGACTTTAATTCCAATATATTCCACCATTTTAGTGGAAATGTAATTTGAAGCCATCCAAACAACCACTTTACTACTTTAGTAGCTCATAATTCTCCCCTTCCCCATCGAAAGAAACGTTTAAGTGTTTAATTGGAACTCTTTAGTTACTATTGATAAATATAAACTTGATAAAAAAAATTATAAAAAAATGGATATTTTATATAGTTTTTATCGTCTTACAAAAGCGTGCGTGAATAGACAATTTGGATAGTAACTATATACAGGATTATATTTTGAGGGTCGCCCTTTAAGCTGATGTACAGTAGCTTGTTCATTTAATTTTTCAGCGCTGTGGATCGGAAAATCTATCTATCTTGTGCAATATATCCGCCCGCTAGCTAGCTTGAGCGCATTGGTATGTAAGAGCAATTAATTCCCCAATCACTCAATATTTTAGGATCTTTACAATAACATGTTTTATTGTTTATGTGCATCATATCCGTAATCAGTGCATGTGTCATGTCTTTTCCCTTGGTCTTTCAGAGACACCCTCTCAATCTCAACGTACTATAGTTTGAGGTATGGGTGCATAAATCCTAATCCCCATAGTTTGTTTCATTCCGGGATATATACAATGACACTCTTGTTATCTTATAATAAATACATGTTTAATTAGCCATAATTCGATGAGTTTGTCCATACAATATATATATATATATATATATATATATATATATATATATATATATATATATATATATATATGTTGGGTCAAGTGTTTACACCCCTTATTATGTTTTGTGTTAACAAATCTAGGCTATTGATTGATTAGAAATAGATGAGTTAGATTAATTGAGATTTTTCTTTTTTTTTTTATTTAAAAAAAATAGTAGGTCCCACCGTCCCACCACTTTTATATAGGCAACTTGCCTAAGAAAAGCGCGTGCGTTGGTTTTTTTAAGCTAATGTTTTTTTTGGGTAGGGAGGATGAGATTTTGCTTGCACCGTGTGTATAATGAATAATAACAAATAAATTACCGAATAATTTCAAATTATCAATGAATAATGATTCTGAATTCGTCGAATATTCGATAAATTCATTGCCAATTTTAAACAGAGTTTGAATTTCAAGAAACTCACATCTAATTACCCACCTACAAATGAATAATGCCTTATTATTAACGAATATATAGTGACTCCGAACTTGCCGAATAGTCGATAATTTCATACAAAATTTTAGAAAGAATTTGAATTTCAACAAACCTACGTCTAATTGCCCCTATACATATGAATAATTTCTAATTATCAACGAATAGTGATTCTGAACATGCCGAATAGTCGATAAATGCATGAACAAATTACCGAATAATTCCAGATTATCAATGAATAATTACTCTGAATTCGCCGAATATTCGGTAAATTCATTACTAATTTTAAACAGAGTTTGAATTTCAAGAAACTCACATCTAATTACCCACCTATAAATGAATAATTATTTATTATAAACGAATAGTGACTCCGAACTCACCGGATGGTCATAGTCAATAAATTCATGAGCTTGAATTCCGAGAAACCTCCATTTAATTGCCCCATATATATATATGAATAATTTCTTATTATCAACGAATAATAACTCTAAATTTGTCGAATATTCGATAAATACATGAACAATTTTAAACCGATACATACGAATATGATCTCCACTTTTATCAAACTCAATAGCTGAAATAATATCGACTGCAAAAAGAAATTAACCTAATCAACCTAAGAAAATAAGTTTACACAAGCACCAGCAACATAGGTACAAAAATCCCTACAATGCGACATGGACGCGTCCAAAGTATGTGTTACAAATTGACAGCAGTACAACGCGAATTGAACTTGGAGAATTGAAATACTAATATCAAATGATAAATTACCATTGTTTAGTAGTTTTTAAGAAGATTGAATAAGATGAAAGATGAAAGAATAGAAGGAAAAAAAAACCCAGCAAAACCCTAATAGTTCAGTTCAATAAGGAAACTATGATCTCAAAGTACTCCAGTATCTATTACCTTCTTCAACTTCTTCTCCAGCGGCGGTTTCCGACAATGTGCAATTGTTCCTCGGCGGCGGTTTCCGACGATGAGCAATTGCCAATCGCCTCATTCTTGGCCTCCATATCCCGAACCTCCATCGCCAATCGCCTCCGCCTCCGCAATCCCCTCCACTTGGGCTCGCCTCCGCCATCCCAAACTGTCCCTCATCCTTGGGCTCGAGATGTTCTTCCTCTACAATCACCTCCGCCTCGGCCTCCGCAAATCGACATCACCAATCGCCGCAAATTTCCATTGCCATCGCCATCGCAGTTCTTCCTCTCAACGTGGTCGACAAATTGGGGATTTAGGTTAGGGTTATATTGTAGACTCTCACGCGCTAAGGGTGGGTGGGCTTTTTTAATTTTCATTTAAATTACATTTAAATTAATATATTAGAATAATCTGGGCCATCCATCTTTCCTTAATCAATGGCTGAGATTTGTTAACACAAAACACCCTAAGGCTTGATATATATATATATATATATAGAGAGAGAGAGAGAGGTTAGGTCATGTGTAAACATCACTTAATGTGTTTTGTGTTAACAAATATAAGTCGTTGATTGATTGCAAATGGAAGGACGAGATTAATTACCGAAATTAATTAATTTTAATATGAAAAGATAAAAACTACCCTTTTCTCCTAACACACGCGCGTGATATCCCAATCCAAATCCCCCCTTTTTTTGGACGATTAGAAAACAATCGTCTCTCACCCTCTTCATCGCATCTCATACTAGGGCAATTCCGGCAAATTTAGAGGGCGATTCCGACGAATAGTGCTCATCCGAGAGTCGCACCTTTGGCTGTAACGCCTATATAGTGAACCTAGTTGGTGGAGTCTGTAGGCGGCTTGAAGGGACACCACGATGACGCCATTGTAGCGCACCAACGAATTCGCCCCGGGTTAGGGATGAACGCGAATTTTCATTAGAGGGGAGTTGAAAGGGGATTAATTTGATGAATATTTGTTGTCTTGATATGAATATTGTAGAAATTTGAGTCATTGGTACGAAATAGGTCCTGTTTCATACTCGGGGGACATGATATGAATATTGGTGAAATGATTCTTGACTTTGATGAATGATTGTGTTACTGTGATGAATATTTCTTAAATTTTGCCGAATATTGATGAATATTTGGGAAATTGTGAATAATTGAGTATCTGTAATGAATATTTGAGTGATCGTGATGAATATTTGAGTGACTGTGATGAATATATGATAAATTTTAACAAAAACTATGATGAATAATTGATTAATTGTGATGAATATGTGAGTGACTGTGATGAATATTTGAGTGACTGGGATGAATATTTGATAAATTTTAACAAAAACTTTGATGAATAATTGAGTGACTGTGATGAATATTTGATAAAATTTGCCGAGTATTGATCACTACTTGGAAAATTATGAAGTTAAAAAACTTTGATGAATCTTCCTCTTCTTCACCGTTCGCTTGGATGAAACTGTCACAGATTTTCAAGGATTTTACATACCAGATTAATAGATCACGATCTTGATTTGTATGACCAAAAATCTTTTCAAAAAGGAAATTGGAGTAAATTGGCAAAAAATAAATAAATTAAGCGTCTCCCACGATTTTCTCTTTGCAGAATTCGAGCAGTTACATGTGTGGCATCACACGCACTTCCCTTGTGAGATTGGATTAGTTTTCCCCATGGGTCCCACTTTTTTATTAAAAATAAATTACTTAAATTCGGGATTAATCACAACCTTTGATTTTGATTCGATCAATGGCCTATATTCGTTAACACAAAACACAATAAGACTTGTAAACATTTGATCCATCCTATATATATAGGGAGTGGTTTCCTTGTGCACACCCCTTATAGTGTATCTAGTGCACAAATCTTGACCATTGAATTGATGAAACGGATGACTACGATTAAAAGGGATTTTAATTTATTTTTACTTTAATTATGGGGGACCCGCATTAAAAAAACCCACTTACTCTCCTTCTAAAGCGCGTGTGACTTTGAAGAATAGTGGGCCCCATGATGATGCCCTCACACATACTCTGTAATTTTTTGCCAAATCCACTTACAGGTTTTCAATTTTTTAACTCCCCCGCTTAAAATAAATACTACTGTAATTTTTTTTGGATCTCCATCTCATTCAAAATATATATTTCCTTTTGATATAATTTTATGGTTTTGGAAAATTTATCAATTTCATTGAATAATTTTTTTATATATAAATATATAAAATATTTGTAAAAAAATGTTTTTTTTTCCGTGGGAAATAAATGTTTTTTTAATCCAACCTAAATTAGTTCGATTTAAAGATTTGACAATTCCACCGAATAATGTTTCGCATGCTACAGAATAATATTATGTTATCTTTTTTCATCTAGTTCATATAAAAAATTATCATTTCCATTGAATAATTTATCACATGCTACTGAATAATGTTTTGTTTTTTATCAATCAATTTCAAATAAAATAAATCTCAAATCCCTAAACAATACTTACAATTAATACGAATAATGTTTCATATTTCACCGAATAATGTCTCACATTTCACCGAATACTGCCAAATCGAAAACTCCATATTTAGGCGAATAATGAATCATATTTTCACCGAATAATTTCTCAACTCATCACCAATAGTAACCAAAATTTGACACATACGTCTGAATAATTGCCGAATAATAAATAAAATTATGCATCTCAAAAATCCTACCCAACCACCCGATTTCGATGCCCCTATCACACACACAAACCACCCCACCCACAAAAAAAAAGAGAACAAGAAAAAGAAAGGGCTTGAATCGACAATGGAAGAGGTCGGATGAAATAAAACAACAATAGGCATAAATGAATTCCAGAAATCGAAATTGCAACTCAAAAGCTTATAATTATATGTTAGTTTGGCACCGAAGCTTACAATTACTTGAAACAACAAACCGTGGAACTGCTCATAGAACCGCAAGAACCCTCGCCACCATCGACACTGCATCTCTAGGCTCGACTCGCCCGAAAATTAGCACCTAGCGCTGCCTCGCCTCGCCACGCCTCCGTGTCTGCTCCACTCGGCTTCGCCTCCCTCTTCGACGCCCTCTCCGCCGCATTCCGCCATCACCGACACCGCATCTCCAGGCTCAACTCGCCTGGACAACACCGCCTCGCTATGTCCGTGTCTCCTCCGCTCGCCTATGAATCACGTCCGCTCGGCTCCGCCTCGCCTCAACGCCGGTCTCCAGAAATCACCCTTTGCAGTGGATCATCTTTCTCCTTGGTCCACAAGTCCACACGATGAAGAAGAAAAGAAATTGGGGATTTAGGTTTTCATTTCCCACCTAACTCCACGCGCCCAGGCTTGCAATTCTAATTAGTTTTCAGTATTTCTTTTTTAAAACCCACGGGGCACGTGTCTCCATCTCGTCCCTCTATCCCATTTAAATCAAAGGCTCATATCTGTGCACAAGATACTCCCTAAGGGGTGTGCACAAAATACCCATCCTCTCTCTCTCTCTCTCTCTCTCTCTCTCTCTCTCTCTCTCTCTCTCTCTCTCTCTCTCTCTCTCTCTCTCTCTCTCTCTCTCTCTCTCTCTATATATATATATATATATATATATATATATATATATATATATATATATATATATATATATATATATATATTGTGATCACAACAGCTAGTGCCTACAAACTAATCACAAAAACAAATAACCAGAATGAGGATAGTAATTCCTGGACTTGGAAAATTGACACATCACCAAAAATAAAGAACTTCCTTTGGAAACTAGGACAGAAGGGTATTCCAACGGCTACCCGTCTATCCCAAAAAGGGGTCTCCGTACCAACAACTTGTGTACTCTGTAACAGTGCTATTGAAGATGAAACACATCTCTTTGTGGAATGCCAGTTTTCTAATTTCCATCTCCCATTGTCAGTGGGCACAAATCAGGCTATAATCAACTTGATTACAAATTCAATAGATTTCTCCCCTATCTTGTCATTAATTGGAAGCACTCTTACAAAATCTGAAAAGGAGAAAGTAGCAGTAACCTGGTGGACGATATGGTATATTAGAGATCAAACAATCTTTAGAAATGAACCCATTCCGAATCGGGAAACTGTTAAACACATCATTGCAACTCACTTGGAAAATTGGAAGAAAACCTCCATGCATGGAGATGAAGATGATACACAATGTACTCGAGAGAATAATGCTTCCAATCACACACAGTTAAAACTACGGCAAAAAGCTACTAAGTGGAGAAAACCACCTGTTGGTACGTTTAAATTAAACTTCGATGGATCTACACTTGATAATAACGATAGCTCTATTGGCTACATCATTCGAGATTGGGAGGGTAGAATGATCCACATTGGTTATGACAGAATTGGTAACCAGACCTCGCTGAAAGCGGAGGCCTTGGCATTAAGACAGGGAATTATCCAAACTCGTGCATTGGGAATAGACAAATTACAAATTGAAGGGGACTCCCTTATAATCATAAGTCATTTAAAAAGAAACTTTACATGCCCATGGGAAACTGAATTGGTGATGTCCGATATTAAAACATTGTTGTCGAGTGTGAGAGAAGTGTCCTTCTCTCACGTGCTCCGAAATGGCAACAGAGTGGCTGATAAGGTTGCACACCTTTGCCGCTCTGCCAGGGGCCTCGACATTTACACTGATACAGGTCTCCAAGACCTCATCCGCAAGGATGCTATCGGGTAAGATTATTCTACCCGAACTATTACCTGATCAAAAAATAAAAAATAAAATAAATAAATAAATAAATATATATATATATATATATATATATATATATATATATATATATATATATATATATATATATATATATATTGTGATCGAGTACACATTAATTGATCAATTTCATCAATTGTCGTGTTGAATCTACAGGTTGCAATATACATATATACAGATCATAGATACAGAAAATGGCGTCTTCAATTGTGAAATCAGTTGCACAACAAATGGGAAACTTGATAGCGGAGGAAGCCAAATACTTGCACAGTGTGAGACGCAAGATTGAGGGTTTGCAAAAAGATCTGGAATGGATGGAGGAGTTTTTTAAAGATGCAGATGCCCTACAACACAAAGATAGAGTGTCGCGCATTTGGGTCTCAGATGTACATGATCTTGCTTATGATGCTGAAGATATCATTGAAAAGTATTTTCATGGAGTCTCTCACCACCGACAAGACAGAATTCGAAACACCCTCAAATGGTTTTCTTGTATTCTTTGTATCTGCGATGCTTCGAAACTGCATAATCTTGGGCCAGAAATTGATGATTTGATCGACAAAATGGTCGGGCTTAAATCTAGGTTGGAGACGTATGGACAAAGTGGTGGAAAATCCAACGGCCGGAAGGACGATCCTAGGAAGACTTACGCCCATACCACAGAAGATGACGTCGCCGTTGGATTGGAGAAAGACATACAACAAGTTGTGGATGAACTAATGAAGACACAAGTCAAGGTTGTAGCAATAAGCGGTGTCGGTGGTTTGGGGAAAACAACACTTGCAAGGAAAGTGTTTAATCACAAAGATATCAGAGATCACTTCAACGACAATTGTGCTTGGGTTTACATCTCAAAGGAGTTTCATGATAGGAAGACTATTTTTCAAGAGATCTGGCGTCGATTTGTGAAGGGAAATGATGCAAATAGAACGGAAGAGCAATTGGCGGAAGAGATACATAAGGTGTTACAAGAAAAGAGATGCTTGGTGGTAGTTGATGATATTTGGACTGAAACAGCTTGGGATGCTCTGAAGCCTGCTTTAGAATCAATATTTACAACTGCTTCGTCATCGAGCAAGATAGTTATCACCACACGAAATCAAGGCTTATTACAATATGTTGATCGATCTGGACATCTTCATCTTCTACAACCTCTTTGTGATGGTGATAGTTGGAAACTACTAAAACAGAAGGCACTTATAAATACAGGTACCATATATATCAAACTACCTATCATTAAATAGTTCTTAGATTGAAGAATATTTCAATAATATCTATATCTAGATATCTATATATATATATACCTTATAAAAGAGAATTTTTTGCCCATAAATGCATTAAGTCATTTTTGCAATAAATGTGAATGAGTAAATTGAAGAATTGGTGAAACACTTTAGCAAAATTTATTAATGTTTGTATAGAAATTAATAAGAGTAAGTACGTAAAAGAAAACTTACTAAATTTTGTATCAGTATATTATAGTCCAAATTTAATCTCTCCCCTTTTTTTTTTCTATTACTAACTAATGTTTTCTTTTGGTTGATACTAGAAATATACCATAAATATTAGCCTCTATGAAGAAATCTATATTTTCAATTTTTCTTATAGATCTAAATAATCAGTTGGATCGATTATTAATTAGAGAAGAAGTAGGAGAAACACTATTAATTTATTCTCTAGAGTTTTTTTTTTTCGTAATAAGTGATATATATATATATATATATATATATATATATATATATATATATATATATATATATAGGTTGGGTCATGTGTAATCAACTCTTATTGTGTTTTGTGTTAACAAATCTGGGCCTTTGATTGAATGAAATGGGTGGCTGAGATTATTTGACAATTTTGCCTTTTTTCTTTAATTAAAAATCAATGGGACCCACCTCTTTCCTTCCCCACTTGTTGAATTACACGCGTGTGTTGTATACTTTTTTTTTTTGTGGCGTAACGTTTTTGGGTGGAATAACGTTGTTTTTTTATGCGGCGCACTGTTTGAACTATTCGATAAGGTGATATTAAATATTCGCTAACGTATAGTTATTATTCGTGTGTAAAGATGAGTTATTGTTTAGATATTGGCAAAAAGGTTGATCAATTTTGCAACTATTCGCTGGGTTGATAGTAATTATTCGCTAGATTGATAGTAATTATTCGGTAGATTAGGTTGATAGTAATTATTCGCTGAGTTGATAGTAATTATTTGCTAGATTGAAAGAGTATATAAATGTAATTCTTGATTTCCCACCTCTAATTAACCACATACATATGAATAATTCCATATTATCAACGAATAGCAACTCTGAACTTGGCGAATACTACCTCTGAATGTGATAGATACGTTAATTATGCAGTAAGATTGGACAATTATTCGGTAATATGTTCAAATAATAACTAAATAGTAATGAATAATCTATCACATACCATTGAATAATTTCTTATATACAAATGAATAATCTATTACAAAACTAGGAATAACAATGAATAATCTATTACCAAGCCACCATTCACCATTCACGACGTCGGATCCACCATTCACGAACGTCACTAAAATCAACAGCAAGCCACCATTCATTAAAAAAAAAAAAACCAGTTCACCAAAAAAAAAACTACAAAAAAACCCAAACCAACAATTCAAAGGAAGATCGTCACCTACATTCACAATTTCACACGAAGATGGTGGCTAGAACCGGCGACGGTGGATTCTTCCCGGTTAACGAAGAGGCGTTGGCGGAGTCGTCCGAGAAGGTGAAATCGGAGATCGAGAGCGCAGGGTGGTGCGTCAGAGATGTGATTGGAGTACCGGAGGTAGATGTCCTCCGCCACCAAGAGCAGCGCTGCCGGTAATTTCCCCCGCCATCTATGTGCCCGGATCTGACCGTTACCTACACCGTACACGCTAGGAGGAAGATCGTCACCGCCATGGTGTTCGTCGTGAATGACGAATCTGTTCTCGAAGGTGGCGGATCTATTCTTCGTTCACCTCGAAGAATCTGTCGTCGCCGGTGCTAGCCATCATCTTCGTGATGGGGGCAGTCCGACTCCGGTTCCGCATCTCGAATCCGGCGAGGGACCTCCTTCTCCTGTTGTGCTCGATGTAGGTTAGGGTTGGGAATTGGGATTGTGATACACGGTCTTTATAGAGTCATGGGATGTGTTTTTTACATTTTTATTTTCAATTAATAAAAATGAAGAATTAATCTCAGCCATTCAATTACACTAAATTGACGGTCATTATTTGTTAACACAAAACATGTTAAAGACTTTTAAACATTTGATCCATACTCTATATATATATATATATATATATATATATATGGATCAAATGTTTACAAGCCTTATTGTGTTTTGTGTACAAATCTTAACCGTTGATCCAAGCAAAATGGAAGGTCACGATTAATTCTTAATTTTAATTATTTCTATTTAAAAAATAAGTTGACCCCATAGAAAACCTATCCCACTCCTATCCTTCTCCTTCTTAGTACGTGTGTTTCAATCTCCCTCATCCCAATCCACACTAAACCCTGTTTATCAAACGTCAAGCCTCCTTCTCCAGTGGAACCGCCCACCACCGCCAACTTCCCCCAGACCGTCGCCCACGACAACCGCCGTCGCCCGCTCACCATCGATGAGAAAATGAGGTTCGCGATTTCTCATCGATCTCACTTGCTCATCTTAATTCAACTGTATCTTTTTTGGTTGGTTGATGGTTTGCATTTGTAATTAGTGTAATATGCTTCAATTGATGCTAGCTTGGAATCCGTACACACATCGATAATCTCTCTCTCTCTCTCTCTCGATAACAATCCGTACACTCATCATTATCTCGATAGCATGCAATTGTTATCGAGATAACTAACGTTATCTCGATAACAATTGCATGCTTATTTTTCGCTTGAATAGATTTGTTTATACTTTTTAAATATTTTTGTAGTTCTTCTTCATAAGTTGTTTTTCACTTTGTTAGAAATTTATGATTGTTAATTAATGAGGAAGAGTTTTAATTTCATTTCAAAATAGTCATTTGGTATTATTTAAATGTTTTTTTATTAAAATATATAAAAATTACCATAAGATTTAGATTATCATTTATGTTTGTAAATGAATGTACTTTATTTTTACTTTTTACATTTAAATATATGAAAAATATTATAATATGACCCTCTACAATATTTTCATATTAAATCCGTGCAAAGCATGGGAAATGGACTAGTATATTTTATTTAAACTAGATAGTGGACGGTTTTACTTTTAGAAGTTTTTTTTAATAAAATTTGATACTAAATGTATATTATTTTTGAAAAATAATTTTAATCCTGTGAAGCCTTGATGTTACATTTTCATTTATTCAATTATTCTTTTAATTTTCTTCTTCAATTTATTTTATTGGATGAAGATAAACAACCTTGCTAGCGTTTTGTACTAACATTACTGCAATGTTATTATAGATGATGATCGTATGGAGAGATTGGGGAAGGAAATGCTGAAGCATTGTGAGGGTATTCCTTTTGCGATCATAGCAATGGGAGGAATTTTATCTACAAAAGCGACACTTGAGTGGGAGCGGATAAATATATCGTCTTACTTGACAAGTAATGTAGGGGGTCTCTTGGGAATATTGGAGCTAAGCTACAATGACTTACCTTTTTACTTGAAGCCCCGTCTGTGGGAAGCTGAAGGTTTTCTAATGGAAAAAGATGAAGTTCAAAACAAAGGAGGAACATCTTACGATATTGGGGAGAGATATCTGAATGAGTTGGTACAAAGATCTATGGTTTTAGTGAGAAAATGTTGGGCAAGTGGGAGAATAAAAACATGTCAAGTTCATGATGTGATACGAGATATGTGTCTTCAAAAGTGCAAGGAAGTGGGTTTCTTATCTCATATGGCGTACATGGAATCCGGAATGGTACATGGGTTGCCTCCTTTTTCGATAGAAAGCAAGAAAATGCGTCGGTGTGCTCTAATGGGTGAAGATGAGGTTAATAGAGAGGGGCATTTGGGAGAGAAGGCAAAGCGACAGTTCGGAGAGAAGGTTGAAGGCCTTAGGAGTCTTTTAGTGTTCAAAAAGTTTAGCCTTGGAAGAAAGATATGGAAATCATGTCCGCTGCTTCGAGTGTTGGATCTTCAAAATGTTGACTTTAAAAGTCTTGATGGTATGAAATGTCTCATTCATTTGAGATATTTAAGTTTGGGAGGATCAAAACTTAAAAAATTACCATCATATTTATTTGATTTGCAGTATATGGAAACTCTCGACTTGCAGTACTGTGGCTGGAATACATTTATGTTGAGTAATAAGTTTTATAAGATGAAAAGATTGAAACACTTGTATCTTCCGAGAAGATACAAAGTTAAAGGTGGTGAGAAATTGAGGTTTCCGAGCGATGAGCAGATGGAGACAATAAAAAACTTTGATCCCTCGATATGTGAAGCAGAGATGCTAATGCAGATGACAAATCTAAGAGTTTTTTCAATTAGAGAGGATTATATTTGTGGCACGGCTAAGGAGTTGAAGTGTGTATTAGAGTCACCGGTGATAAAGAAGGCAGAACAGCTCATCAACACCTTCCCCCGTGTAAGTGGAATTAAAGAAGATGTACTAAAAGAAGATCCTTCGATTTTAAGCTCATTTCCTCTTCATTCTTCCAAGATCTCAAACGGACTAAAAATACAGGGTACGGGGGGAAAGCACGTGCAGAAGAAGGGTAGTAGTATTATATTTCCAGAAAGCTTGACACGAGTGGTGCTCGAGGGATGTGACATTAGTGTTGAAGGTGGTCTCTTATTAGATTTGGAGAAGGTTCCTCACCTACAAATCATCCACTTAAAAGAAACACTTGTAGGAGAAGCAACGAACAAACTGAGCTTCTCGCCTCATAGCTTTCCCCAACTAAGAGAATTCCATGTAATACGTCCAAATAGATCGTTTGAGTGGGAGGTAGGGGAAGAAGCCGCTCCCAATCTCAAAATCTTGAAGTTAGAGAAGTGCAAGAATTTGAACAAGTTGAAGAACATCCCCAACAGCTTGACAAAGGTGAAGCTCTTTGATTGTGTAATCACGGAAGGAGAAGTTTCAGCATTGGAAAAACTTCCTTGCCTCAACTCCCTCCATGTAAAAGGAGGACTAGTAAACATCAAATCATTGAGTTTCTCTACACTTGCTAATCTCCAAGAATTGAAGTTAGAGGGGTTGAAGAAGGTGGTCATGAATAAGCTCCCTGACAGCTTGGAAAGGGTGAATCTTGTGGATTGTGACATTTTTGGTGAAGGAGGTCATGGTTCTTTATTAGGCTGCTTGGAGAAGCTTCCTCGCCTACATTACCTCTCAATCTCAGCTATTGGAGGAGGAGGCAACAAATTGAGTTTCTCCCATGGTGGCTTTCCCCAGCTTCATGAACTCGATCTCAAATGGCACCCTGAATGGATGGAGTGGGAGGTTGGGGATGGAGCCCTTCCTAATCTTGTCAAGTTGACGTTAAAGGAATGCAAAACGCTGAACAAGTTGAACCAACTCCCTGACAGCTTGACTCGAGTACATCTTTATGAGTGTGGAATTGGGAAAGATGCAGGAGGTGTTTTATTATTGGCCTTGGAGAATCTTTCCTGCCTTCAACAACTTCACATTTACAAGCCGGCGATAGGAGGCGATAAAATGAGTTTCTCTGCTAGTAGCTTTCCCCAACTAACACAACTTAAGATCAACTCTACTGCGAAATTAAAGAAGTGGGAGTTAGGGGATGGAGCCCTTCCTAATCTCCAACGCTTGGTATTAGTATCTTGCTCCAAGTTGAAGAAGCTCCCTGAAGGCCTACCCAACTCCATTCACATCGAGTGTTTGCGGCCATGTATCAAGGGAATTGAAAAGTACAACACCTGTCCCCACTTCAGAAAATAAGCAGAATATGACTGAAGGCGAAGTGATGGCTTCGCGACTCTTGTCCATGGAACAACAATACGCGCGCATTGTACATACGTACGTAAGTGTTCTTGAATTGTTCAATTTTGATCTTTTTTTTAACCCCAATATAATTAGAATTGTATTCCCATATGCATATATAAACTGAAGCAAAAGGCCATCCAAGACGGGCACACCAAATGGTCACACGGCCACAAGTCTATCAATTTAAATAGATGGTTCATTCGAGATACATACGAAAATATGATTACCAATTGTTGCAGAGGAGTACACACCAAAGGGCAAAGGCTACTTAAGATTGGAGGTTGTGCTACTTCAGGTAAATTCATCTGATTCACCTTTGCATTCTACCAAAATGTATCAACCTAAACAAAAATGTAATGGTTTACAACCATCCACTTCCGAGATTCGACTGTATTCAATTTTAAAGCATGATAAATTAAACTTGTTTTTTAAAGTTGCATTCATCTTTCCATCCATACAGTCTGTTTGTACTAGTTATTAATCATCTTTAAATCTATTGTTATGCAGGCTTAATCTTCTTTAAATCAAGCCGATTTAAAATTCCACATTTGAAGGCATACAAATCTGCTATATATGAAAAGAAGCTACAGAGATCGAGTTCGCTTTCGATATATGAACTCTACAGAAAATCCATACCTAGTTATATTCAACATATTGTAATGGTGTCTAGAAAATACCACAATCTACTATGTCATCATTAATTCATATTGGATTAGCTTGTGAATATATTTATGGCTGATGTACTCTGATATGCATAAAGTTGGATGATTCTCGTTAGTTTATGTAAACCCTCTCTTACCTTCTCCTTGCTTAATTACTCTTCATGATACAGTTTTATCAAATTGGATTTCTCCTTCCATTATCAGAATATGAATATTTGCATTTTTGTTGTTGATGCTGCATGTGTTCATCTCTTTAGTAGTGATCGATAACAGTTCAAGTTGCATGAACCGGAGGATTGGTGTGATAAATATGCATTTATATACCTATACAATTAACTAGTCCATACTATAAAATTACTGGGAATCGGATGCAAGTAGATGTGTATAAATGCATTGATGATGTATTTGTAACCAAAATCATTTGAGAAGAGATTGAAACACTGCCCTCTTTAAGGAGATCGGGACACTTCAAATGGTAAATTTTCTGTAAATATATGTTTCCTTTGGAGATGATGTGTATAAATGCGTTGAAGTCTCTGTTTTAGTATATTATATGTAGATAGATATGAAAAAAGAAAACCAGTTGATCGACTTGAATTGAATGAAAACACCAAATGACACCCTATTCTCCTTATGCACAAAATAAATTACAAGGTAACTTGGCTAACAAAACTCTATCCACTGCCGTTTACAAGGCTACCTACATGAAGAAGAAGAAAGCGAAACATAAACCGAGCAACGACAAATCAATTTCTCAAAGGTATGAAGAACCTGTATCAGCCTGAATCATCATGTAAAATGAATGTTACATCTTCTGAAACCATCTACATTTGCTTCCAACAATATTTTTGTTTTCTGCGAAAGAATCCTTGGATAGGGAAGGTTCATTAGTGTATCCCAAGCTTGAAAGCTTAATTAAAATCCCATAATCATGTGATGTTGTGCCCTCACTATAAATCATCGTCAAGTAGGGTGGAGAACAGCAGAGACCGTACAAACTCAGACCTCCGGGCCTTTTCTTCCTTGATCTCACCATTTACTGACAAATTTTCCATCGCCCTGCAAGCACAAACCATATTCAGTCAACTAGGTGATCACATTCATAGTCATGGCC
Organism: Persicaria tinctoria; assembly: GCA_037127255.1. Classification (NCBI taxonomy): domain Eukaryota; kingdom Viridiplantae; phylum Streptophyta; class Magnoliopsida; order Caryophyllales; family Polygonaceae; genus Persicaria; species Persicaria tinctoria. The sequence continues at coordinate 1,737,438 of JBANSL010000015.1, forward strand.
AAAAATCAATTATCTGTTCCCGCCAGTGCCACTGATTCTTAAGGCAAAAGTTCATCAGGGAAAAAAATTGCACAAATTCTGCAAATGCAAAACAGTGCTTTGAGAAAATTGTTGGCAGCTGCAAATCAGTAATTAGTGCAGAATTGAAATCTAACTGAAGACTAATGGTTTTGTTATTGGAGGACTGGGTTTCTGTTGAGTGATATTGCTTAGATTTAGCAAGAGAAAGGAATATTATCAGAGGCAGCCACATCCTGAGAAACACTTCATTCACACACCACATCTTCAAGCAAACCTTTGTTTCCTCAACTCACTGGGAGTACCAAGTACAAGAATTTCAGTTCATAAAAAGGTAGTTGGTTTTAAAGTAGACTAGAAGATTAATACCAAAATTCTTACTCGGTTGATAATGCAACTTTCAGAAGCTTGCAATACCCAAAATTGATTTCATTTAAATGAAGGCAACAACCAGATGTGGCTTGAACATAAGCAATTGAACAGAACTCCAATATTACAAGCAGAAGGGATAGTTAAGAACTCATAAAAGGCAGAAAAGTAGAAATTAAGAAATCCAGATGGAAATCTGACCACCATTAAGGCTTTAAGGGAATAGCCCACCTTTCAGGGATAGGTCATCTATTTTTGTCTTTGGATTTATGATTTTGGGGTCTTGGACTAATTAGGGATTCCCGTTTCCGTAGTAAACTCCAAAGGATTAAACCTTTGGCTCTGGTTTATCTCTAGTGTGTTTTTTGCTTTCTGTGCTATTTGTGTATTTGGTGTGATTCCTGATTTTACGCTCTATCAATTCCCGAGACAAATGACAACCGCCTAATAAACCTATTCTAGGGTTCAAATCCTTCAGTAGAACCTCAAACCCACATTCTGCAATGAATAGAAATAAAGGCCTAACAATTTTCGCCAAGACAAAAATGCTCCTACAATGCTCAAACTCCAAAATTAACTGTAAGCCAAACTCAGCAAAAAAATGCCCCTACAATGCTCAAAATCCAAAAATAACTGTAAGCCAAACTCAGCCTACGTCCTTCAAAGGAGGAAGTCAAGCTGCTGAGCGTAGGCAAACAAGTCCTGACAGTACAAAGGCTAGCATTTATGATATAAAAAAATTCTCACTCCTGTCTAAAAGGTTGAAGTTTGTTTATTTCCCTATAATTTGATGTTATAAGAAAACTCCAGTAAAATGAGTCATGACACAAAAAAAAAGGTGATCTTAGATAGTAACATGACAAACTATAGCTTCATACTCTCATAAAAATTGTATCCACATCATACCATCTATACAATTAACTAGTCTAAAAACTAAAAAGAAACATGGTATAACGATTTAAGGAGTAGATCATAGCAAGGAAACTTTGAAGTCTTACCTTTCCAAGATATTCTCATTCGAGGGCTTCTCTTCTTGACAAATATCTTCAGAAGAACTAGGTGCACTTTGGAAATCAACTGGGGTCAAGTAGTTTCCAATAAATGATGTGAGCAGCCTATCGGCAGCCACATTGTTGGAAAATCCCAGAGATGGTGGTCTCATAAGAAGAGACTCAAGACTCCTGTTAGAGTCATCTAGTTCCTTTTGTAACATGGACATAGATTCACTTCCACCAAGACTACCCCTGTAATTTCTGGTCAAGGAAGCCAATAATACATATTCACTTGGAAATATAAAAATACCAAGTCAAATTTAATCTAAATAAACATAGTTTAAAACATTAGACGCTTGGTTTAATACTTTAATGTCAATATTTTGATGCTCGGGAAAGAAAGATCCTGAAGCGTCCACATCAATAGAAGCAACAATTGCTCGTTTATGAGCTGTATTAGAAAATATAGTTTTTTTTTTCAATAAGAAAATAGCTCTTTGGCTCCCAGCTTCCCAGAGAAATGCAATTTCTTTTAGGAATTCTCTCAATAAAAGGAAACTTTCTCCCATAAACCATAAGACAATGCCAGATTGCTAGATGCTCTATCAGATAGTTGTGCAATATACAGATATATAAAAGCTGAATTGGATTAGCATTTTTCAAGAGTGTGAAGATACATCTAAATACTAAACTTCCAGCCCACAAAAATTATTGTACTCATGAATCTGTATTGGAAATTGAGAAACTAAACACTTAAGTTGATAGTTACAATGTAATATCCATAAGACTATTATGCTATCACCAGTTGAACATTGTTGGTCTCACACACTCATGCCAATATGAAGACAAATTTACTTGAGAAAAGGACAACCCAATTCAGCAAATTCATAGCACCTAATTGCATATATCAAGCCTAAACCAATAAATACACATAGGAACTCGTAGCAAATACTATACATATAAGCTACAAAGCACATGTAAGATAAGAAACTGAACTACACAACTACAAGGCACAAAAGATGAAATAGTGTGCAGTAAGATAACTGATACCAAAATCAGAGAACTTAGAAGGGAAAAACATACCCCTTTCTTAGCTTCAACAGGGTGCATCTCCTCGATATGACAACATAACCCAACGATATCAAAGTACTCGGAGCAAAACGGGCATACATACTCAGGTTCCAACTCATCATCGAGTTCAACCTCCTCATAATCATCATAGAAATCTGCTTCATGCGCAATTGATCATCAATTATCGCTAAACAACATTACTTCCACAGAAGATATTGTTGGTAAGAATCTGCGAAATGTAGCCTCAATGTGTTTGTGAAAACCGCTTTAAAATCTGTAAAAACCCGTGTTTGATTTTCTATGGCGTGGTATAAAGGAGACCACTGCCTTAGAAGCGAAATCGCCCAAGGATACACAGCGGCTTCTCAGGCGTGCAATCGCCGTCAAAGCAAAGGAACCACCCAGGACCCAGAACGGTTGCAGAAGAAGAAGAGAGAAGGAGGAGATTGATTGCTCTGTGTTGAAAACGAAGAAGGACGTCGGTTTTAACCAGCACCACACCACAATACGCACGTGTCACGAACACGGACCGGACCGGCGGCGGTGGTGGTGCGCGCGTGTGGGATCCCTATCCCAACTCTCAATAACCCCTTGAAAAACTCCTCCTTAAAAGCAACCCCTCAACCCCTTTAGTAATCAATGTGGGACAAATAGAAAGTTCAAAAAACACAATTGTAAAACCCCCACAATGAACATTTCTCCAACAGTCCCCCACAAATATGAGGAACTGGGGTTTTAAGACAAAAACATCGTTCTGAGCTGGTTTCATGGAGAAAGTACTTAAATGTTGGTGAACGAATCTTGAACCAACACATAGTGAAGCTGAGTATCTCGCAAGTCATAGAAGTGAACGAATCTTGAACTTCCAGACTCGCGAGTTGACCTCAGCAGCACATACCTTCATCACTGCCCTAGTGGTTCCGCGATCTGACTGTCAACTGTAATAGTCATCTCATACCTTGGGTGCTGAAGAGTGCTCTAGAAAGACAACCCTAGTCTTCCATAGAAGGCGACCAACCCTTCACACTCTCGTAGGTGATTCCATCAAGTCCTTCTCAATAAGACCACCCTTTACAGGGCTATGGTATCATTAAGAGCACAAGGCTCAACCTCTACAGTTTTCGGTGAATCCATCAAGTCCTTCTCAATAGGACCACCCAACTCTGGGCTATGGACTCATTAAGAGTTCTAGACTCATCCTTTCTCATACACCTGTCCTGGGAATGGGTATGGTGTATCTCAGCTCACGTGGGTTTGAGCCCCATTCCCTTAGACGATTCAAGGACCATCCTTCTGTTCAGCCCTTTCGTCAACGGATCTGCCAGATTCCTCTCGGACTTCACATACTCCAAGCAAATGACACCGGTAGCAATCAGCTGTCTCACAGCTTCATGTCTAATCCGTATGTGTCTCTTCTTACCATTGTAAGTATTGCTGTTAGCTACACAAATAGCAGATTGTGAGTCACAATTCCAAAAATTTTCTTCAATTGCATGCTAGCATCATAAGGAGTTCTAACTGGCACAACATCAAATTTATCAAACCTTTTCAACATTTTCTCTACATAATGAGGTTGTGATAATATGAAGCCATTTTCTTTTCTAGTTACTTTAACACCTAGAATGACATCAGCTTCACCCATGTCTTTCATCTCAAACTTAGATGACAAAAACTGTTTGGTTGTGTTTATAGCATTTATGTGTGATCCAAATAACAACATGTCATCCACATATAAACATATAATCACACAATCAGCACCAAACCTCTTAGAATAGACACAAGCATCAGATCCGTTTACCTCAAATCCAAAGCTTAGGATAGTTGTGTGAAACTTCTCATACCATTGCTTTGGTGCTTGCTTGAGTCCATACAATGACTTCTGTAGCTTGCACACTTTGTTTTCCTGTCCTGGAACAATGCACCCTGGAGGCTGTTCCATATAAATTTCCTCATTTAGATCATCATTCAAAAATGCAGTTTTAACATCCATCTGATGAACAAGCATTTTATGGCTAGAAGCCAAAGCAAACAATGCACGAATGGTAGCAATTTTTGTAACAAGAGAATAAGTGTCAAAGAAGTCAATGATTAGACATAATGGATTCTATCTCACTTTTAATAGCATCTTTCCAGAAACTAGCATCTAGTGAAATTATTGCCTCATCATAGGTCTTAGGATCATCTTCTATCATATGAAGACTAATGAATGTCTCATCTAGTTCATTTAAATCATTCAGTTCAACTAGAAATGCAGTCACAAAATCAGGATCAAAACTAGTTTCCTTCCTACGCCTTTTACTTTTCCTAGGTTCATCATGATCAGATTAAGCATTAGGCACAACAGTATTAGGCATGGATGAAGATGCATCATGAGATGAAGAGTCATTAGCAGGCAATGCAGATTTCTTTAAAGGAAACACATGCTCAAAGAAAACAGCATCACGATATTCACACAAGGTATGATCACTCAAGCACATAAAACGATATGCAGCACTGTTATCGGCATAACCAATCATAATTGCATCAAAAGTCTTAGACCCAATAGTATCAACTTTGAACGAAGGTAACCCCACCTTAGCTAGACACCCCCACACCTTTAAGAATTTCATATTAGGCGGATGCCCTTTCCAAAGCTCATAAGGTGTCTTGTCAAGCTTCTTGTGAGGTACCTTATTCAAAATATGATTTGCGGACAATACAGCTTCCCCCCACATATTATCAGGCAAACCAGAACTAGAAAGCATAGCATTCATCATTTCCTTTAAAGTTCTGTTTTTCCTTTCAGCAATACCATTTTGTTGTGGGCTATAGGGAGCTGTAAACTCATGAATAATGCCATTTTGCTCACAAAATTCTCTCAAAGAATGAGTGACATATTCGCCGCCTCTATCGGATCTAAGCCTTTTAATCTTTCTATTTAATTGGTTTTCTACTTCAGCTTTATACACATAAAACATGCTTTCTGCTTCATCTTTAGACCTAAGCAAGTATACCTTAGTATATCTAGAATGGTCATCCACAAATGTGATATAATAGCGCTTGCCACCTCTACTCTCAGTGGTCTTAAAATCAGCCAAATCAGAATGGACTAACTCCAGCAATTCAGTTGTCCTTTCTAACACCGTTTTAAAAGGTTGTTTATGAAATTTGGCCTCAACCCATATTTCACATTTGCTATGGTCATGTTTTGAAAGGCTAGGAATCAAACCCATATCATGCAATCGACATACAGATTTTGCATTCACATGTCCTAGTCTAGCATGCCATAAATCAACAGACTCAGCAATATAAGCAGAAGTAGAAGCATTCTCATTATTCTCAATCATGGTCTCAAGCACATACAGAAAATTAGCCCTATAAGCCTTTCCTACAAATTCTCCATTTTTGGTTAAAACCATTTTGCCAGCATCAGTCACTTGCTTAATTCCAGCTATCTCAAGCAAACCACATGAAATCAGATTTCGGCGCAGAGAAGGAACATAAAGCACATTCACTAGGGTAAGAGACTTTCCTGAGGTGAGCTTGAGTGCAACCTTCCCCTTGCCTAGCACTCGAGAGATGCTCGAGTTGCCCATGTAGACCTGGTCAATGTCTGTAGCATCCTCAAACTCAGCGAACGGGTCCTTGTTGGCGCATAAGTGTCGAGTGGCTCCGCTGTCCAAGAGCCAATCAACCTGGCCGCCCACATGGTTGACTTCAGTGATCATAGCTATCAGCTGGTTGTTTTCCTGGACAACGTTGACTTGCTGCTGGGCTGGAGCTGCGGGCTTGTTCTGTTGCTGTCCTTGGTTCTGGATGTCAGCCCGATTGCGGCACTGCCAAGCCTTGTGGCCTGGCTTGCCACAGACATAGCAGCCGATCCCAGTGCCTCCCTGTTTCTGCTGCTTGTCCGGCTGATTGCCAGACTTCTTGAACTTCTGGCCTTTCTTTGGTTTCATGTTAGGCTTAGAACCTCCAGACTTGTTTCCTTGCTTGGACCTATCAGATTTTACAGAAGATTCAACCAGATTAGCCTTCACAGTATCAGCAGATTTAGGTTTAGGTTTGTCTTTGAGGCGATTAGCCTCTTCGATCTTCATGTGATCGACGAGCTCCTCCAGGGTCAGATCCTTCTTTTTGTGCTTCAGATGGTTGCGATAGCCACCCCATGAATCAGGCAACTTTTCGATCAGAAAATTCGCCTGTAGAATCTCACACATCTTCATACCCTCGGAGAGTATGTCAGCCACCAGATTCTCATACTCGTGCACCTGGTCCATGATAGGCTTATCATCGACCATCTTGAACTGCATAAACTTTCCCACATCATACTTTTTCTTCCCTGCATCGTCAGCCCCATATTTCTTCTCCAGCAGATCCCAAATAAACTTAGCAGATTTATGAACAGAGATCAGATCAAAAATAGGGTTCGAGACATGGCTGAGAAGATGGCCTCGCACAGACTTATTGTCGGACTCGTACTGTTTAGCCCGTGTGAGGTCATCATCAGCAACCTTCTTACCCTTGTCGACAGCATCACCAGCGTCATCAACGGTCTTACCAGCCTTGTTGTCGCCGACAGTGGTGGAAGAGGAGGTTGCCGCAGTCGCAGGGGCGTCCTGAAGAAGGACGTAGTCGATCTCCAACTGCTCGAAGAAGATGAGCATCTTCTGCGACCATCGCTTGTAGTTCGTCCCATCCAGCGGGTCCAATTTCGACAGATCCAGGAGCGGTTTGAAGAACTGGAAGGCCATCACAGAAACTAAAAATTTCGCTTCTAAATTGTTGGTAAGAATCTGCGAAATGTAGCCTCAATGTGTTTGTGAAAACCGCTTTAAAATCTGTAAAAACCCGTGTTTGATTTGCTGTGGCGTGGTATAAAGGAGACCACTGCCTTAGAAGCGAAATCGCCCCCCAAGGATACACAGATTGCTCTGTGTTGAAAACGAAGGAGGACGTCGTTTTTAAAACAGAAGAGAGGACGCTCCACCGGACCGGCAGCGGTGGTGGTGGTTGTGCGCGCGTGTGGGATCCCTATCCCAACTCTCAATAACCCCTTGAAAAACTCCTCCTTAAAAACAACCCCCAACCCCTTTAGTAATCAATGTGGGATAAATAGGAAGTTCAAAAGACACAATTAAAAAACCCCCACAATGAACATTTCTCCAACAGATATGATCCCCGATATGATATCTCAACAAAACCCACATTCTTCAATGAATACAAATAAAGGCCTAACATATTTCGCCAGGGCAAAAATGCTCCTACAATGCTCAAACTCCAAAAATAACTGTAAGCCAAACTCGGCCTAAAAAGTCCTTCAAAGAAGGAGGAATTCAAGTTGTTGAGCATATGGCAAACAAGCCCTGAAAGTACAAAGGCTAGCATTTATGATATAAAAAAATTCTCACTCTTGTCTATAAGGATGAAGTTTGCGGATCAAAGGAACCATTATTTCCCTATAATTTGATGTTATAAGAAAACTCCATCAAGTAAAATGAGCCATGACAACAACAACAAAAAAAGTTGATGTTAATGTTCAACGGCGGAGCCGGGGGTGCTCGGGAGTGCTAGAGCACCCCTGCAGGCTGGAAAAAAATTAATTTTTTTTTGTACATCCTCCTTCCTCCTCCTACTAGTAAAGTAAGCTTTTTTTTTTAAAAAAAAAAAATGCCAATTGAATAGTAGAGAGAAGGCGTCTCCTTTTCCCGGGATGCTGCTTCCTTAGATGTTCGTCTTCACTGCCCACAGGTGTTTCCTGATGTACCGCTGGTCTGTGGTGTTACTGTTGGTAGCGTTTGGCTTCGTTCGTTCGTCTACGTCCGCATCTCATCCGGTTTATTAGAGCTCAGTTCCTCTTTGTAGAGCTCTTTTGCTTGTTTCTTACACCCTCGTTGTATTTTGTTTTTTTTTTGACGGTTTTCATCTGCCGACTTGTCGGCCTTCGAGGTCCAGGTTTGTCTGGCCTCGAATTATTTCCTAATAAAAAAAAGAATAGTAAAGAGAAAAAACAACTTAAAACTCTACAGTAAAGTGATTTTTTTTGTCATTTATTGTCCATTCATTTAGTCATTATTAAAACTCTTACCACAATTGTTAAAGAAGTATTTATTAAGTGTAAATTTTTATACTATAAAATTAAATAAAATTGAAATTTTAGGTTGAATAAAAGAATTATTAAATAAAATAAAGAAACTTAATAGAATAATCAATAATTGAAATTTTATTTTCAATAAAATAATTATTAAATAAAATTAAGAAACTTATTAGAATAATCAATTGCGTAAATTGGAGAAGAATCAAAAGAATAAAATAAGGTAAAAACTAAAAGAATAAAATAACATTATTTATATTTTAGATAAAATAAGAACAAATTTTTAAAAAAAATGGTATTATTCATATTTTAGTAAAAAAAATAATTAGAAAAATGTTAAAATATTTTGTGATGTAGGGAAATGAGTAGGAAGAAGGTTGAACTTGCAGCAGATCTCCACTGCTTATCGATATTTATATTTTATATACTTATATTTATAAATTTATAAATTTTTATCATGAGAAATTATGTTTTAGAAAAATATAAAAATTATAAACTAATAAAATTGATCTTTTAAATATATATATTTAAAAATATTTTTTTCATAATAAAATTTTATAGATAAATATAAGGGTACAAAACATAAATATAATTTTTATTATTATTTTTTTAAATAAAATTATACCCTAAATAATTTTGTAGTGCCGATGGTCTACAATGATTTTTTTTTTGTTTGGATGAGCTCAAAAATCAAGTTGTAATTTAATTGGGGTGCAAGTGCCTGCCAGATAACCACGTCCAACTTGCCTGCTAGTTGTGGAATCAAGTTTTCGGATACATGTCGCTATGAGTGGTTCAATGGTAGGAGTAAAGGAACCAATCCGGAATGGCTCACGATGGAAACATGAAAAAGATAAAACAACCAATCTAAAGGAAAAGGAAAAGGAAGAACTTGAGATGGAAAAAACCGACGGAAGGTTCTTTCAAAATGAATTTTGATGCGGCGGTGAGTTCTTCGGGTGTGACGACTATTGGGATTGTGATTCATGATCACGGTGGTTCGGTAGTCTTCTGTCAGGGTTCGCACTGCGGGGAGATATCCGCTCTAAAGGTGGAGGCTTTGGCTTTTTACCAAGGTTTGATTGCAGCCCGTCAACTCGGGATTTTGAGGCTCGAGGTCGAAGGTGATTGCCTAGCAATTATGAATGCTATGAATGATGTCTGGAGTTGCCCTTGGGAGATTGAGATCATCATGGCTGACGCCTGAAAGCTGCTTCAGGAGTTCCTTGTGGTTTCCTGCGTCCATGTTTTCAGAGAGATAAATCAGGTTGCGGATAAAGTGGCGCACTTAAGACTTTTCCTCAACCATGACTCTCCCATGTCTTATCCTGAGATTCAGATTCTCCTCCAAAAGGATGTTGTTGGATAGTGGGTCAGCAGGGTTTGACGTCACCCAAACTCTTATCTTGTATAAAAATAAAATAAAAAAAATTCCAGAATGGCTCATCCGAAAGGACTTGTGGGTAATACCCATAGATTCCTAGTTCGAACCCCAGATAACCGCTCTTTATTTACCAAGGGTTAATGGGAGTTTTCTGATTTAATTTCTGTCTCCGTCCTTTCTTTTAGGTGAAAAATCAAGGTTGACCTTGCTTTTTACCGTTGGTCTACCCGGTTAGCACAAGCCAATTTACTTGGTGTATAACTCTTGACGGATGAGTCGTCATGTGCCCGATTTCGCAACATATTAGGGAGTTTTCATGTTTAATTTCTTTTTCTTTGATTTTCTGACATCGTTAATACTCCATCCGTTTTCAAATAAGTGAACTTTTCAAGTCAAACACATAATTTTAGGAGGGTAAAAACTATATAAAATTTTAATTAAGTTTTTTAATACTCTAATATTATACTTATTATTAATAAGTATGAGTTTATCAAAAAAAAATTATTAAAAAGTTAATATTTTATATTGTTTATATTACCTTAAAATACATATATAATAAATTAGGGGTGGGCATGGGACGGGACGGGACGGGATTGGGCCGGGACGGGACTCGTCCCGCGAAATTTTTTCGGGACGGGATTGACATTTTTTTTTTGGGGACGGGATGGTGTCTGGACGGGACGGGATCGGGACGGGACGGGCCTTGTCCCGCATATAAAAATAATAAAATATTATATAAATTTTCAAAGTGAAAAATGCTTTCATAATTCATTATTTAGTATAATACGTTGAATACGGTATTATTCTCAACTATATTATTCGCGAAGGTTGCTGCTACATCAGACTCTATTTTCTCATTGACTCCGCGACAGGTGGCATTATGGAAGTCTCAACAGGGTGCTCACTCATCTGATTGGTTGCGTGCAGTTCCTATTTCTGGGTTGGGACAGACTATGAATGGAAGGACCTATCGTAGTGTGCTTAGCTATCGATTGGGAGTTCCATTGTTCGCGGTGTCCAGACCATGTTCTGCTTGTTCTCGGATCTTTGTTGGTGATGTTTACGGTGACCATGCTGTGTCTTGCGCTGGTTCCGTGGGCATTAAACATCGACATAACCTCGTTCGCGACACCTTATTGGATATCTGCTACAGGTCTGGGATTTCTGCTGGTAAGGAGGTTGATATTGGTTTGATTGATGGGCATGATAAGCCTCTTCGTCCGGCGGATTTGCTACTTTATTCCTGGGATAGGGGGCGGGATGTTTGTGTCGATCTGACGGGATCCTCCCCTTTGACTCAGTCTGGGATGTCTGACTTTGTGCCTGGTCGTGTTGTTGTTGATGCTGCTCGGCGTAAGTGTGCCAAGTATCGAGATTTGTGCACGGCGGCTGGGTATGGTTTCATACCCTTCTCCTTCTCTTCGTTGGGAGAGTTAGATACGGATGCGGTTGCTTTGCTGAAGCGGATTCAGAAATTCTCCGTATCTCATGATGCTGGGGCTCGTGTTGCCGCTTATATTTTCACTAGACTCAGTTTTATTATCGCTAAGGGAGTGGGTGCCCAGATAGTATCTCGGCTACCCACTAATTTCTTGTAAATAGTAATTGGATAATAATAATAATAATAATAACAATAATAATAATAATAATAATAATAATAATAATAATAATAAGGGAAATTCTGTTTGGTGTCCCTGAGGTTTTGGCAATCCCGCTTGGTGTCCCAAGGTTTTTTTTTGTCCAGATGGTGCCCCTGAGTTTTGTCAAAAGTTCGCCTCATGCCCAAAACTCATATTTTCACTTTTTAAAATGAATAAAACGGCCCATTATTTTTTCTTATTTCACAAGACCACCTTTATTTTTAACAATGAATAAAATTAACTATTATTTAACTAAATCCAACATAAAAGTGAAAAAAAAAACACCTTATATATATTTTTTCAATAAAATCACACATAATTTCCAAAATTTTAGCAAAAACTCACCCATTGTTACAAATTTTTTTTTTTAAGAAAATCAACATATATTTTTAACATGACATAAAAGATTCATTATTTTAATATTTTGCAAAAAAAAAAAACTCATTATTTTCCAAACATTGTACATACATAACATACCACTTATTATTTATAAAAAATTTGCATCAATTCCCCCTTATATTTTTTGAAAAAAAAATACCACTTACTGTATTATTTATAAAAGATTCATTATTTTAATTTAGAGGCCAATTTTTTTTTTCAAAAAATTGGCCTATAAATTACAAAAAGAAAAAGAAAAATCATAAAACCATACTTTGGATAAAAAAATCTTCTTTATTCTAATTGAGTATTGGGAAAAAAAAATCAACCCTTTATTTTTTACATTACTTTTTCTTTTTCAATAAAATTCTAATCAAGTATTGGGTTAGATTGATCAATTAGGATGGTTCATGGTGGGTCAATTCGATTCGATCCGACATTTTTAGGTCAGGTCAAACCCGAAGACCGAATATTAAAAGAAAACGATAGTTATAATGTATTTCTTTCTTGTACAATGAACTATTGTGGCTAAATATTAAATTACAAAAAAAATAAGTCCGAGTTTACGCATCGACTCGAAAAAAAAATATACTACCAAAATATTAAGCCACCATATGAGCAGCCGCATTTACAATTTTTAAAATTTAGTGAGTTATAGGTAAAATATTATTTTGGAAAATAATAGGTGTTAAATATTTTTTTGGAAAAAATAACGAGCGTTTTTATTTTATTTTTTCAAAGTATGGAAATTGGAAACTAATATGTCTTTTGTATAATATTCACAGCCCCATAATTTTGTTTTAAATTTTTTTGGAAGAAGGGTGATTGTGATAAAAAGTTTTGGAAATAATATGTGATTTTGTTAAATTTTAGAAATAAAGGTGGTTTTTTCAATTTTATCTTGAGCTTAGTTAAATAATAGGTAATTTTGTTCATTGTTAAAAAGTAAAAGAGGTTTTGTGAAATAAGGGAAAATAATGGGCCGTTTTATTCATTTTAAAAAGTGAAAATATGAGTTTTGGGCATGAGGCGGACTTTTGACAAAACTCAGGGGCACCATCCGGACAAAAAAAAACCTTGGGACACCAAGTGGAATTGCCAAAACCTCAGGGACACCAAACGGAATTTCCCTAATAATAATAATAATAATCCCACGTTATAATTAAAAATAAAATAAAATAATACTACTTATTTTTATTATTATTATTATAAAATAATTATACTTTACAAGAAAAAAATATAATATGATATAATAATAATAATAATAATTTTATTATAAATTAATATTATTATTAAATTATATTATAATATTATATAATATTATTATTATAAATTGAAAATTATTATTATAGTTATAAATAATATTTGCTCAAAATAATAATACTAATAATATATTATTATTATTCTATAATATTATTATTATTATAAAAATTATTATTATTATTATTATATGCGGGACGGGACGGGATTTGCGGGATCCCGCCGGGATCGTCCCGCGTTTCGTCCCGTATAATTTTTGCGGGACGGGATCGGGACGGGATTCGCTATTTTGTCCTAAATCCCACCGGGATCGGGACGGGACCGGGACGGGATCAGGATTTGCGGGATTTGTGCCCACCCCTATAATAAATAGTAAAAATTCACTTATTTGAAAACGGGTTTTTCATAATAAGTTGTCAATAGAGTGTGGTTTGCAACAAGTTGTGGTGTGAGGTCCTACCTAATTAAATTACGGATGTTTATCACACGCGTTTGTCAAAATTATAAATCAACTTGTTTCCCGACAGCTACATTAAAATACCAGTACAAGTTGATTTTTGATCGAGTGAACATCAACTTGCGTATTGCAATACACTAATAATGACGAAATCAGCTCTACCATTGAATGGGAATAATAATCTAGATACGGTTTATTTTGAATTGAAGAATACTCCGTAGGAAAAGAATGGATGCCTATCTACAACATACTTCTGCTGTTACTTTGATTTGGTTGAGCAGGATTTGATAACACAAGAATACAAAGATCAGGCAAAAGTATCCTGTGTTTCGAACAAGCTTGCCCTAGAAAAATACACTGTCATTCACCGGATTTTGGTGTTGGTGAGCTTTTTACCCTAGAAAAAGCTTGCCGACACCAATTATTTTACCGACAACGATTTTCCATGTCAGCAAAATTTTTCCAGGCTAAAAAAGCTTGTCCATACCGGAAGCCGATGACCACATCATGTGTTTGACAATCTGAATTAATCGTGTGTATAGCAAGCCAATTATTTATAATATTGTACGTATTACCGTATTCTTTGTGTATATAAGACGGGATCTACGAACCATTCCAGAATCGCTTACTGGAAATGACTCTCGGGTACTACCTAAAGGTCCCCAATTCGAACCCCGGATATGGCCGCTCTTTACAAATCCAAGACGGGACCTACGTACACTCGTCCTATATATATCTCTTCTTTTTATCTTGAACTTCTCACATTTCATTTAGTATTTGTTATTGAGAGAGAGAGAGAGAGAGAGAGAGATCAGCTGCTATTCATAAAACTGATGAAAGGTAAGCAATGATATACTCTTGCGCTTTTGTTTATATTCTAATTTCTATTGTTTGACAGATTGAACTAGATATTGTTTCACAGATTGAACTAGTTATATGTGTGTTTATATTCTAATTTCTATTGTTTGAACTAGATATATATAGCTGCGTTTGTCACTGGCTATTGGGAGTTTAATTAGTGGCTCGATCATAATTCTCCCCGTTCCATTGTAAAGAAAGTTTCAATGGAAATAAATAGATAAATAGATCATATCACTTTTAGTGGACGTCAAATTCCGATCCATCTCAGTGCCATCTTATTAGGGGTGATAATGTGTCTGATTGTGGGCACTGGGCAGGGTGGATGACCTACTTTTGTTATTCGACCCACCACCTAAAAACTCTTATCTATTCTGACCCATCACCCGCTTCTAGTTTCACAGTTTCACTCACACCATCCACCCATCACCTAACGTATTTAATCAGGTGAAAATTTGGATAAACCACAACCCTTCAAGTTCAACCAAAAAACATAAAAAATCAATGCAATGATCAACGCTTCAATGAATAAACAATTAGCAACATAAAATTAAGAGATGCATCATAAACGAGATCAAATTAAACAAATGAGATCATTTACTATAATATTAGTCAGGTGATGGGTATGGATCACTACTAAAAAACAGGAAAATAAGCTACGGTAAATAGCAACGGCTTTAGCCACGAATGACCGTGGCTAAACGGTTTTAGCTTGGTAATACCATAAAATTAATGGAGGAGAAGATGGATCACTACTAAAAAACAGGAAAATAAGCTACGGTAAATAGCAACTGCATAATCTTGGGTCGGAACTCGATAATTTGACCGTCAAAATGTCCGAGCTTACCTCTAGGTTGCAGAGGTATAGACAAAATGGTGGATTAATTAGGAGTCTGGAATACAATATTAATTGGGAAGATCCTAGGAAGACTTACTCTCACACTGAAGAAGACGTCATTGGATTGGAGGAAAACATACAACAAGTGGTTGATAAACTAGTGAAGACACAAGTCAAGGTTGTAGCAATAAGCGCGGTGTCGGTGGTTTGGGGAAAACAACACTTGCAAGAAAAGTGTTTAAGCACAAAGATATCAAAGAGCACTTCAGTGACAATTGTGCTTGGGTTTACATATCAAAGGAGTTTGTTAGCAAGACTATTTTCCAAGAGATCTTGCGTCAACTTGAAAAGGGAAATGATGCAAATAGAACGGTAGAGCAATCGGTGGAAGAGATACATATATAAGGTCTTACAAGAAAAGAGATGCTTGGTGGTGGTTGATGATATTTGGACGGTATCAGCTTGGGAGAGGCTGAAGCCTGCTTTAGAATCAGTATTTACAACTGCTTCGTCATCGAGCAAGATAGTTATCACCACACGAAATCAAGGCTTATTACAACATGTTGATCCATCTGGATATCTTCATCTTCTACAACCTCTTAGTGGTGGTGATAGTTGGAAACTGCTAAAACAAAAGGCATTTATAGGACATGGGAATACAGGTACAATATCAATTCAAACTACCTATGATTAATTAAATAGTTCTTACTTCATAGATTGAAGAATATTTCAATATATAATTATCTATATCTATCTATATAAAAGCTAAAGATATTTAAGGGTTGTAGATATGGGTATAGATATCAATTTGATATCCTTCATATCTATATCTATGTTTGGTAAAAATTTAACATCACTGATATCTATATTAAGGGTTTCGTACGTAGAATGATGGATATCAATTTGATATATGATATCTTTTTGAAGCACATTTGATATACTAATAAACGGGGTATATCATTCTCTTATATTTTTCACTTCCTTTTTTTTTTTTTTTCATCTTCTTCACCTCTCCAAACCATATAAAGGTATCAAACTCATACCCATATTTTAATATATCAATATCTTCTCATACCCGTATCTTGATATCTAATATCGATATGAATATCAAACTGGCCCTAACTATTTGTAAAAAAAATTACTATGTGATAGATTTGCGCGCACAGATAATATAAGTTTTGTGTTTATAATAATTCACCATGTGATTTATTATTTATAGTATTACAATATCAAAATATAAATTTATTTATAATGATAGATATTTATGTTTGTATAAAATATTTTATAAATTTAATGTGTAACGCACGATTATTAAATAAGTTATTTTTAGGGTAAACGGCAGAAAACCACGCTTCAAATATATCATATTGCTCATAATCACCCTTTATATACCTAATTACTGAAAACCACCCCAAAAAACATCACCGTTGGCAAATAACCACCCCATCCAGATTTCCGTCCCCAAACTGTTAAATGTGAGAAATTATTAAATTACCCTGTTATCCCATATTCCTTTTGTGAAAATAGATTTTAATGAAAAGAAAACAATTTAAAAAAATGAATAAATGGCAAATTGTATAAAGGAGCACACGAACAGTAGAGGCTCAACATGCCATTCAACCATTGCAGTCTTGCCTCTTATCCTTCAGAATTCATCGAGAATCCCTCATAGCCAACACCAAATCTATTCAACTGTGCTCAACTTCGGATTTTAGGGTTCAAATTTGAAAAGCTAAGATTGATGAAGAAGGGATATAGATTTTAGGGTTCAAATTAATTATTTGAAGGATTAAGATTTATGAAGAGGGGATATGGATTTTAGGATTTAAACCCTCATTATGCTCTGTAGCAAGTGATTTTCAGCGTTATGAGATAAAAGAGGGATATGAACTTCAAGTTTCGATTATTATTTTTTTATGTTGAAATAGCCAAAAATTGGAAAAAAAAAAATTGAAGATTAGCCAAAATATTAAAGTATTTTGGGATTTAGCTAAACTGGAGTAAAGGTATAAAAAATTAATATAATAAGTAAGTCATCGTTTTAAACAACGATTTATTTTTTATTTTTTTAAAACTTCGGTTTAACATTTAATAGAAAAAATACCGAAAAACCTAAAAATATATACACAGAGAGAGTTGTTTGAAACAGCAAGCCACTCTCCCTTAATTAAAAAAAAATACACACTAAGAGCATCCACAACTAAGGGTTTTTACTACCTTAAGGTAATGATAAGGTAACCCCATGGTTGTAGGCAAAATCTTAAGGTAAAGGAAGGAAAGGGGTTACCTTGGTGTGAAGAAGAGGTAAGGAGTGCTTTGGACCATGTGCAAAAGCATAATGCTTTATTTATTTTTATGTTTTTTTATTTAATTAATAATATTATGATTGGTGGAAATCATATGGTGGGTATAAATAAATGGAAAAAAGAGAAGGATAAGGTAAACTCATGGTTGTGGAGTAAAAATATGAAAACCTTAAAGAAAGAGGTTGATAAAGTGAAAAATTATTTAAAAGAAAAAATAAATGAAGTGTCAAAATATTATAGGGAGAGATGAAAAAAAAAAAAAGAGGTAACCTTATGGTTGCGGATGGTCTAAGAGCATGTGCAACCATGGGGTTACCTCCTCCCCTTTTCAATTTTTATCCTCTTATTATAATTTGTCACCTCATATATTTTTTTCTTTAAATTGTTTTCTACTTTTTCTACCTCTTCTTTAAAGGTTACCCTTGCAATCATCGGGTTACTTTGTTCCCCACTTGTGTGTTTAAAAAAATATAAATAACAAGTAGTGGCTCACTTGTGTGTTTAAAAAAATAAAGAGAAAGTAAAAATAAAGGAAAAAGGTTACCTTAGTAGAAGGGGTAACCTCTTCCAACCTCTTCCCTTAAGGTTTGGCTTGCAAACATGGGTTTACCTTTTAAAACCTATAAAATAAGTAAAACTCATTGTTGCACATGGTCTGGTACCCTAGGCCCTATCCTCGTCTCTCTCTCTCTCATTTTGTCAGACTCCCTCCCAAGCAACCCCCCCTCCCTCTCTCTTTAATTTAATGTTTTTGACATAATATTGACGGAAACCTGGCGAGGATGGTTATTTGCCAATGGTGATGTTTTTAAGGGTGGTTTTCGGTAATTACATACTCCGTATATATAAAGGGTGGTTATGACTTATGAGCAATATGATATATTTTAAGAGTGGTTTTCTAAGGTTTACCCTTACTTTTAATATTTCATGTGGGTAAAATCATGTGATTTTAACGACTTATTTTGGAATAGGACAACAATATATATTTAATCCGGAGGACTGTGAGATCACGAGATTGATTGTAATGTCCTCCTCAAGGGTTTTCATTCATTGATATAACATATATATAGGTTACAAAGGTATTGGGCTTTAACGGGCTTTTAGCCCACTATACAATAGGAGACCTATGTAATCTATCAAACCCCCGCAGTCGAAACGGGAGGGGTCCGGACAGTGAGACTGGAACGAAAATCAATGAACAACTGTCTAGGTAAACTCTTGGTGAATATATCAGCGTACTGATAAGAGAACGGGACATGTAGAACGCGGACATGTCCAATGGCAACCTTGTCCCTGACGAAGTGGAGATCAAGCTCAATGTGCTTCGTGCGTTGATGCTGGACTGGGTTGCTAGCCAGGTAGACGGCGGAGACGTTGTCAATGTAGACCAGAGTGGCCTTCTGCAAGGGGCATCGTAGCTCAAGCAGGAGATTGCGGAGCCAAGAGCACTTGGAGACAACGTTGGCAACACCCCTGTATTCGGCTTCAGCGATGGAGCGAGACACGACGGACTGACGCTTTGCTAACCAAGACACAAGAGTGTCATTGAGGAAGACACAGACCCAATCCACATCAGTGTAAGCCACAAGATCAAGCTTAGAGGAAGGAGTGATGGTGGTGACGAGCTCGAGGGTGCCGCTGATGTACCGAATGATCCGCTTCAAAGCCTGAAAGTGAGGTTCCCTAGGGGCATGCATGAACAAGCAGATCTGCTAAACGGCGTAACTGATATCAGGCCTGGTGAAAGTGAGATACTGAAGAGCACCATCTAGGCTCCTGTATAGGGTCGGATCGTCAACCAAAGGACCAGAATGAGCACTAAGCTTGTTGGATGTATCGACTGGGGTCGCGACGAGATTACAGTTGACCATCTTAGCCCGAGCAACAATCTCAGCAGCATACTTACTATGTGAGAGAAAGAGACCAGACGCATGCCGCTGAACAGCAACTCCCAAGAAGTAAGACAGCTGACCCGGATCAGACATGGCGAATTCCGCACTCAACTGCGAAATGATGGACGTCCGAAGAGCATCAGAAGAGGCGGTGAGAATGATGTCATCAACATATAGCAGCAGGAATGCCAAGTCTGAGCCTCTGCGATAGATAAACAGAGACGTATCCGAACGGCTGCCAGTGAAACCCAAACGGAGCAGATGAGAAGCAAAACGCTGGAACCACGCCCGCGGAGCCTGTTTCAGACCATATAGAGAGCGCTTGAGGAGACAGACATGCTTTGGACGCTCAGCATCAGCAAACCCCGGCGGTTGAAATATGTAAACTGTCTCGTTCAGATGACCATGCAGAAAGGCGTTATTGACATCTAACTGATGGATGACCCAGTTTCGCGACAGAGCCAGACTCAGCACCACTCGGATAGTGGCAGGCTTGACCACAGGGCTGAAGGTCTCATCACAATCAATATCTTCCTGCTGAGATCTACCGTTCACCACAAGACGGGCCTTGTAGCGCTCCAACGTCCCATCAGAGCGGAACTTGTGACGAAAGAGCCACATACAGCGAATGACGTTCGCCTCAGGAGGGCGAGGAACAAGAACCCAAGTACCATTCTTCGTAAAGGCCCTGTATTCGTCGAGCATAGCCGCCTGCCAATTCGGGTCGAGGAGGGCTGTTTTGTGGGAGGTGGGAACGGGGGAGAGGGAGGTCTGGGTGGGGGCAGAGGGTGAATGGGAGTCGGGAAGGACGGGGGCAAGAGGGGCTAAGCAAGGGGAAGAGGCGGCGGGCGCAGCAGAGCTACGAGCAAGGGGATCAAATGAGGCGAGGGTTGCGGCGGGCGCCGCCAGGGAGGGATGTGAGGCGGCGGGTGCAGCATTTGGATGGGCGGCGGGCGCCGCATGACTTGCGGCGGCCGTCGCCAGGGAGGGATGTGAGGCGGCGGGCGCAGCATTTGGATGGGCGGCGGGTGCAGCATGCCCTGCTGCGGCCGCCGCACGGAGGTGATGTAAGGTTGTTCGGCGGGGTGATGGGGGGTGTATAGCGGGGTGATGGGCGGTGGTTATGGAGACGATCTGACGGGGTCGGAAGACACCGGAGACTCTGCGGGTGTGTGGTCTGGTTGTAGAGGGTGGTGGGGGAGGTGAGGGAGGGGGAGACGCAGGAGCACCGGGAGAGCTCTGGGGAAGAATGAAGTGAGGGAATGGTCACTCAGACTCTGATGACGACACAGGGGGTGTGGGAGACGCGAAGGGAAATCGCGACTCATCAAAGGTGACATGACGAGAGAGAATGATCTTGTGAGTTTTGATATCGAGGCAAATGTAACCGCGATGATCAGACGGGTAGCCAAGAAAGACACAAGGGGTGGAGCGTGGGTGAAGCTTGTGGGGGGCGGTGGATGACTGATTAGGGAAGCACAAGCAACCAAAGGTGCGAAGGTGATCATATATGGGCAAAGTGCAATACAGTGCCGGAAACGGAGAGCGATGGTTGAGGGTGGTGGAAGGGAGAATGTTGAGGAGGTAGCATATGGTGTCCAAGGCGTAAGGCCAATAAAGGAGGGGAATGGATGCGTGGAAGAGGAGAGTGCGCATCATATTGGTAATGGTTCGGATGATTCGTTCGGCCTTGCCATTTTGTTGTGAGGTGTAGGGGCAGGACAAGCGATAGGAGATCCCATTGGTAGTAAAGAAAGTGTGAAAATCTTTGTTGTCAAATTCGCGGCCATTGTCGTATTGGAAACACTTGACAGAGGTGTGAAACTATGTTTTGATGTAAGCGTGGAATTTGGCAAAGATAGGGAACACTTGAGATTTAAAGTGCAAAGGAAAAACTCATAAGAAATGTGTATAATCATCCAGAAACAAGAGGTAATACTTATGATCCTCCTTGCTAGGCACAGGAGATGTCCAAATATCACTATGAATAATATCAAAAGGTGCAAATGTAGTGTTTAAAGATCGCTGAAAAGGAAGTCTGGCATGCTTGCCTAACTAACAAGACGAACATAAACTAGAGCGATGCTCTTTATTACATTAGACAAGACTCTTAGAACGAAGTAAATCTAAAACTACAGGACTGGGATGACCAAGGCGTGTATGCCAAAGACTGGATGATGATGCCGAGAGGGCGACTGGACTTGACGGGCTGGATGGTGAGGGCGACGACACAGGATAGAGCTCCCCGGTGCTATTACATCTCATGCGAGTAACCCCCGTAGTAAGATCCTTCACAGAGAAACCAAACGGATCAAACACAAGAGAAACATTATTGTCAGTGGTGAACCAACGGACAGAGATAAGGTTTTTGACAAGTTTGGGGGCAACAAGGACGTTGTTGAGGTGCAAAGGGTTGGTAGGGGTTGGTAGTGTGATGTGGCCAATGCCCGAAGTAGCAAGGCGACCACCGTTGCCGACGACAATAGAATGAGCAGGACCCTTAAAAGAAAGAGATGAGAGAGTATCTGAGAAGTTCGTCATATGAGAGGTAGCGCCAGTGTCCATGTACCAAGCGGCGTCAAGGGGTGTCAGCTCCATTGAGGAGAAGGCATTGTGCACATCATTCGGGTATGCCTGATCAGACGACGGGTATGCCTGATGACTGACAGGGCGGGGAGCGGGACCCAACAAGCCCTGCTGACGGTTGGGATACGGGGCTGGTCCACGAAACGACGCATCGGGGTAGTCATAGGGCATCCAAGGAGGGTAGCCAGGGTTGGGGTACCAAGAGGGGTGGCGGGGATCATACTGCTGCAGGCGGCCATTGCTGATACCATGTGAGATCACGAGATTGATTGTAATGTCCTCCTTGAGGGTTTCCATTCATTGATATAACATATATATAGGTTACAAAGATATTGGGTCTTAACGGGTTTTTAGCCCACTATACAATAGGAGACCTGTGTAATCTATCAAGTACTTATAGTTTTAAAACTATTTTTATTTTACCATTTTACTTTTTTCTTGCATAAGTATAATCTAATACATTCTTAATTAACTTACTTTAGCCAATAAATAAAATCAATATACCTTTATCCATTTGTGTAGTTAAAAAATATCTATATCTATATATATCTATATAAATTCTTAAAGCAAAACACTTTCTCCCTACATGTTAGTCTCTCATTTTCACAAATCATGTTTTTTCCTCTTTTTTTTCTTCTTTCCTTTATCTCTTTAAACAAATCACATTTTATTTTTTTTCTTCTTCAATTTGTTTGATTGGATAAACAACCTTGCAAGCATTTCTATACTAACATTACATCAATATTTGCAATGTTATTATAGACGATGATCATATGGAGAGATTGGGGAAGGAAATGTTAGAGCATTGTGATGGTATTCCTCTAGCAATTATATCAATAGGAGGAATTGTATCTACAAAAAAGGCACTCTCAGAGTGGGAGGATGTACGGACAAATATATCATCTTACTTGACAAGTCATGTAGAGGCAGAAATTACAAATAATCGTCTCTTTGAAATATTGGAGCTAAGCTACAATGACTTGCCTTTTTACTTGAAGCCCTGCTTTTTGTATTTGGGTAAGTTTCCAGAAGATTGTGAGATATCCACTCATAAGTTATACCATATGTGGGAAGCCGAGGGTTTTCTAGTGGTAGAAGGTGAAGTTCAAAAGAAAGGAGGAACATCTTACGATATCGGGGAGAGATATCTGAATGAGTTGGTACAAAGATCTATGGTTTTAGTGAGAAAATGTTGTGCAAGTGAGAGAATAAAAACTTGTCAAGTTCATGATGTGATACGAGATATGTGTCTTAAAAAGTGCGAGGAATTGGGTTTCTTATCTCATATAGTGTGCACGGAATCCGGAATGGTATGTGGGTTGCCTCCTTTTTCGATAGAAAGCAAGAAATGGCATCGTTGTGCTCTAATGGGTGAAGATGAGGTTGATGGGGAATGGCATTTGGGAGAGAAGGCAAAGTGGCAGTTTGAAGAGAAGGTTACAGAGAAGGTTGCAGGCCTTAGGAGTCTTTTAGTGTTCAAAAAGTTAAACCTTGGAAGAGAGGTATGGAAATCTTGTCCGCTGCTTCGAGTGTTGGATCTTCAAAAAGTTGAGTTCGAAAGTCTTGATGGTATGAAATGTCTCATTCATTTGAGATATTTAAGCTTGAGAGGATCAAAACCTGAAAAAATACCATCATTTTTATTTGATTTGCAATATGTGGAAACTCTCGACTTGTCGTTTGGTAGCTATTGGGATACATATATGTTGAGCAATAAGTTTTATAAGATGAAAAGATTGAAACATTTGTATCTTCCGAGAAGATACAGAGTTGAAGGTGGTGAGAAATTGAGGTTTCCGAGTGGAGGGCAGATGGAGACAATAAAAAACTTTGATCCCTCAATATGTGAAGCAGAGGCGTTGATGCAGATGACAAAACTGAGGGTTTTTTCAATTACAACGTTTTATATTTGTGGCACGGCTGAGGAGTTGAAGTGTGTATTAGAGTCACCTGTGATAAAGAAGGCGGGACAGCTCATCAACACCTTCCCCTGTGTAAATGAAATTAAAGAGGATGTAATAAAGGAAAATCCTTTGATTTTAAGCTCATTTGCTCATCATTCCAACAACTTTGAGGGACTAAGGGTGTGTTTTCTTACCCACCCCCTCCACCTTCATTTAAGGGGTGGCCACCCCCTCCATCTCCCTACCTCCCCCCCCCCCCCCCCCCCAAGATAGGGCATTTTGCCCCATCTCCATCTCTTCCACCTCCTACTCCACCTCCTAAAAAAGTGGCAAGAAAACACAGCCTAACAATACAAGGTACAGGGGGGAATCACGTGAAGAAGATGAGTAATAGTATTGTATTTTCGAACAGCGTGACATGGGTGGTGCTCAAAAACTGTGACACTAGTGATGGTGGTCTCTTATTAGGTTTGGGGAAGCTTCCTCACCTTCGAGTGCTCAAACTAGAAGAACCAACGATAGAAGAAGCAACGAACAAACTGAGTTTCTCGCCTCATAGTTTTCCCCTACTAAGAGAATTCCGTGTACTACGTCCAAATAGATCGTTTGAGTGGGATGTAGGGGAAGAAGCCGCTCCTAATCTCGAAGACTTGGAGTTAGAGAAGTGCGAAAATTTGAACAAGTTGAAGAACATCCCCAACAGCTTGACACATGTGGATCTTGAGGACTGTGTAATCACGGAAGAAGAAGTTTCAGCATTGGAGAAGCTTCCTCGCCTCGTCTTCCTTCATGTACGAAGACTAGTAAACATCAAATCGTTGAGTTTCTCTGCAGGCAGCTTTCCTCAACTATTCCAACTCTGGCTCACTTATCCAATGGAATTGGAGGAGTGGGAGGTCGGGGAAGGAGCACTTGCTGATCTCTATGAATTGAGATTAGAGGGGTTGAAGAATGATAGATTACACGCCTGGGCCATCCCAGCGCTGCCGTTCTAGATGTCCTCCGTTCCCAGAACCTTGTCACCTGTACTAAAGACCCACACTCTGGTTTATGCTCTTCCTGCCAACTAGGCAAACATGCCAGACTGCCGTTCCAACGGTCTTTGACCTCTACCCTTGCTCCCTTTGATATCATTCACAGCGACATTTGGACCTCTCCCGTGCCTAGCAAGGAGAGTCACAAGTACTACCTCTTGTTTCTTGATGATTACACTCATTACTTATGGGTCTTCCCGTTGCATTTCAAGTCCCAAGTGTTTCCTGTCTTTTCCAGATTCCATACCTACATCAAAACACAGTTTCACATGTCCATCAAATGTTTCCAATGTGACAATGGTCGTGAATTTGATAACAAAGACTTTCACTCCTTCTTTGCCGCAAATGGGATCTCCTATCGCTTGTCTTGCCCCTATACTTCTCAGCAGAATGGCAAGGCAGAAAGAATCATCAGAACCATTACCAACATGATGCGTTCTCTCCTCTTCCACGCATCTATTCCCCTTCCCTATTGGCCTCACGCCTTATCCACCACATGTTATCTCCTAAACATTCTCCCTTCCACTACCCTACACCATCGCTCGCCAGCTCAGACACTTTATTACGCCGAGCCTAGGTATGATCACCTTCGCACCTTCGGGTGCTTGTGTTTCCCAAACCAGTCCTCCACAGCCCCGCACAAGCTTCACCCGCGCTCCACTCCATGTGTCTTCCTAGGCTATCCGTCTGATCATCGCGGTTACATTTGCCTCGATATCAAAACCCACAAGATCATTCTCTCACGTCATGTCACCTTTGATGAGTCGCGATTTCCCTTTGCGTCTCCCACACCCCCTGTGTCTCCGTCAGAGTCTGAGTCACCATTCCCTCACTTCCTTATTCCCCAGAGCTCTCCCGGTGCTCCTGCGTCTCCCCCTCCCCCACCCCCCCCGCCACCATCCACCACCAGACCACACACCCGCAGCGTCTCCGGTGTCTTCCGACCCCGTCAGATCGTATCCATGACTACCACCCATCGCCCCACCATACAACCTCATGGCCTAGCAAAGCAGACCCCCCGCCAAACACCAATGCCGCGGGCGCCGCACACTGCTGCGCCCGCAGCCTATCAATTGCCCATGCCCCCAGCATCGCATAACCTACTGGCGGCGCCCGCCGCAACATATGTTGCGCCCGCCGCAACACATGCTGCACCCGCCGCAACACATGCTGCGCCCGCCGCATCCCTCCCCGTCTCGCATCACCCACTTGCGGCGCCCGCCGCAGGGTATGCTGCGCCCGCCGCATCCCACACCGCCTCTGCACCCCTTACCCGCAGCTCTGCTGCGCCCACCGCCTCCTCCCCATGCTTAGCCCCTCTTGCTCCCATCCGTCCCGACACCCAATCACCCTCTGCCTCCACCCAGACCTCCCTCTCCCCCATTCCCACCTCCCACAAAACAGCCCTCCAAGACCCGAATTGGCAGGCGGCTATGCTCGACGAATACAGGGCCCTTACGAAGAATGGTACTTGGGTTCTTGTTCCTCGCCCTCCTGAGGCGAACGTCATTCGTTGTATGTGGCTCTTTCGTCACAAGTTCCGATCTGATGGGACTTTGGAGCGCTATAAGGCCCGTCTTGTGGTGAACGGTAGATCTCAGCAGGCAGGTATTGATTGTGATGAGACGTTCAGCCCTGTGGTCAAGCCTGCCACTATCCGAGTGGTCCTGAGTCTAGCTCTGTCGCGCAACTGGGCCATCCATCAATTAGATGTCAAGAACGCATTTCTTCATGGCCATCTGAATGAGACGGTCTACATGTTTCAGCCGCCGGGGTTTGCTGATGCTGACCGTCCGAAGCATGTCTGTCTCCTCAAACGCTCTCTGTATGGTCTGAAACAGGCTCCGCGGGCTTAGTTCCAGCGTTTTGCCTCTCATCTGCTTCGTTTGGGTTTCACTGGCAGCCGTTCCGATTCGTCTCTGTTTATCTATCGCCGAGGCTCAGACTTGGCATTCCTGTTGCTATATGTCGACGACATCATTCTCACCGCCTCTTCTGATGCTCTTCGGACGTCTATTATTTCGCAGTTGAGTGCGGAATTCGCCATGTCTGATCTGGGTCAGTTGTCTTACTTTTTGGGAGTTGCTGTTCAGCGTCATGCGTCAGGTCTGTTTCTCTCACAGAGTAAGTATGCTGCAGAGATTGTTGCTCGGGCTAAGATGGTCAACTGTAATCCAGTCGCCACCCCTGTCGATACATCCAACAAGCTCAGTGCTCATTCTGGTCCTTTGGTTGATGACCCGACATTGTATAGGAGCCTCGCTGGTGCTCTTCAGTATCTCACTTTCACCAGGCCTGACATTAGTTACGCCGTTCAGCAGGTCTGCTTGTTCATGCATGCACCTAGGGAACCTCACTTTCAGGCTTTGAAGCGGATCATTCGGTACATCAGCGGCACTCTTGAGCTCGGCACCACGATCACTCCTTCCTCTAAGCTCGATCTTGTTGCTTACACTGATGCGGATTGGGGTGGTTGTCCTGACACACGTCGCTCCACGTCTGGGTACTGCGTCTTCCTCAACGACACCCTTGTGTCATGGTCAGCCAAGCGTCAGTCCGTCGTATCTCGCTCCAGCGCTGAGGCCGAATACAGGGGTGTTGCCAACGTTGTGTCCGAGTGCTCTTGGCTCCGAAACCTCCTCCTTGAGCTCCGTTGTCCCCTTCAGAAGGCCACTCTGGTCTATACGGACAACGTCTCCGCCGTCTACCTGGCTAGCAACCCAGTCCAGCATCAACGCACGAAGCACATTGA
This sequence comes from Persicaria tinctoria, assembly GCA_037127255.1. Lineage (NCBI taxonomy): Eukaryota > Viridiplantae > Streptophyta > Magnoliopsida > Caryophyllales > Polygonaceae > Persicaria > Persicaria tinctoria. The sequence goes on from JBANSL010000015.1 coordinate 1,765,250, forward strand.
GCTTGATCTCCACTTTGTAAGGGACAAGGTTGCCATTGGACATGTCCGCGTTCTCCATGTCCCGTCCTCTTATCAGTACGCTGATATATTCACCAAGGGTTTACCTCGACAGTTATTCATTGATTTTCGTTCCAGTCTCACTGTAAGGACCCCTCCCGTTTCGACTACGGGGGTTTGATAGATTACATAGGTCTTAATATTGTATAGTGGGCTAAAAGCCCATTAAGGCCCAATACCTTTGTAACCTATATATATATGTTATATCAATGAATGGAAACCCTAAGGAGGACTTTACATCAATTCTACAATTCTACCAAGAAGGTGGTCATGAATAAGCTCCCTGACAGCTTGGAAAGGGTGGTACTTGAGGATTGTGATATTTTTCGGGAAGGAGGTCGTGTTTCTTTGTTAGGCTGCTTGGAGAAGCTTCCTCAGCTGAAATACCTCTCAATGAACAAGCTCGTCAGATCAGCTGCTGGAGGAGGAGGCAACAAATTGAGTTTTTCCCCTTGTGGCTTTCCCCAGCTTCATATGCTCAATCTCGAATGGCACCCTGAATGGATGGAGTGGGAGGTTGGGGATGGAGCCCTTCCCAATCTCCAGCGATTGGAGTTAAAGGAGTGCATAAAACTGAACAAGTTGAACAACTTCCATAACAGCTTGACAGAAGTAACTCTCAGGTGGTGTGGAATTGGGGAAGCTGCAGAAGGTGTTTTATTATTGGCCTTGGAGAATCTTCCCTGCCTTCAACAACTTGAAATTTCCAGTCCGACGATAGGAGGCAACAAAATGAGTTTCTCTGCTGGTAGCTTTCCCCAACTAACACAACTTGAAATCAGAGATGCAGAGGAATTAATGCAGTGGGAGGTAGGGGATGGAGCTCTTCCGAATCTCCAACGCTTGGAGTTAGAACGGTGCAGCAAGTTGAAGAAGCTTCCTGAAGGCCTGCCCGACTCCGTTGACATCAAGTGTAAGAGCCCATGTATCAAGGGAATTGAAAAATACAACACCTGCCCCCACTTCAAAAAGAAGTAGAAGATGATGAAGACAATGTGGTGGCTTCAAAACTCTCATCCATAAAACAACAATATGCGCGCATGGTACGTTAATGTTGCTAAATTTAACCTATTACTTGAATTGTTCAATTTTTATCTTTTTTTAAACCCCAATCTAATTATAATTGTATTCCCATATGCATATATATAAACTGACGCAAAGGGCCATCCAAGACGGGCACACCAAATGGTCACACAGCCACAAGTCCATGTATCAATTCAAATAGATGGTTCATTCGAGATACCAATTGTTGCAGAGGAGTCCATAACTGGGGTACTTAAGATTGGAGGTTGTGCTGGCGTGCTGCTGCAGGTAAAATCATCTCATTCACCTTTGCATTCTACCAAAATGTAACCTAAACAACAATGTAATGGTTAACAACCATCCGCTTCCGACTGCATTCAATTTTAAAGCATGCTAAATGAAACTTGTTTTTTAACCTTTTTGTTATTTGCACGGCGTTATCTCGCCATATGCACGGTGCCGGTGCCAGACTCCCAGATCGGCAGCGTCGGATGCCGGTGCCGGACTCCCAGTGTGGCATCCAATGCCCGAGGCAAAGCTGCAGGGAATCTGCAGCTTTTTCAGTCGATTTGACTGATGTGACCGAACCGAATCCGGAGTCCGGCACCGGCATGCAAGGTCCCGTGCTAGCTTTTCCAGTCGATTTGACTGATGTGACGAAAGCTGCAGGATTCCCTCAACCTATGCCGAATTGGGAGTCCGGGTCCGGCATGATGTTCTGCCGATTTGAGAAGCCGGCACCGGCACCGTGCCGATGGCGAGAACTTCACCGTGCAAATAGCAGGACCGTTTTTTAAAGTTGCATTCATCTTTCCATCCATACAGTCTGTTTGTAGCTAGTTATTAATCAGATTTAAATCTATTGTTATGCAGGCTTAATCCGCTTTAAATCTAATGCGCGGTATGTGGTCATTCTCTTCTTCTTCTTAATCAAGCCCATTTGAACTTCCACATTTGAAGGCATACAAATCTGCTATATATGAAAGAATCTACAGAGAGTTCGCTTGGATATATGAATTCTGCAGAAAATACATACCTAGTTATTCAACATATTGTAATGGTGTCTAGAAAATACCACAATGTACTATGTCATATCATAAATTCATTAAATTGGATTTGCTTATGTGAATATATTTATGGATGATGTAAATAATGTAATCTGATGCATATAGTTGGATGATTCTTGTTAGCTTATGTAAACCCTCTCTTATTTTTCTCCTTGCTTACTCTTCCTACTACAGTACGGTTTTATGAAATTGGATTTCTCCTTCAATTATCAGAACATAATTTGCATTTTTGCTGTTGTTCAGCGCTCGTCTCTTTAGTCGTGATGATCGTAGGAATGGAAATTTTGAGAATAAAAGCTCAAGTTGCATGAATTGGAGGATTTGTGTGATAAATATGGATTTATCTATCTATACAATTTACTAGTTCATCCTATAAAATTACTGGCAATCGGATGCAAGTAGTTGTGTATAAATGCGTTGATGCTGCATGTGTTCGTAACCAAAATCATTAGAGATGAGATTGAAGCATTTCCTTGGAGCTGATGTGTATAAATGTGTTGATGTCTCTGTTAGAGTATATTATATATAGATATGAAAAAAGAAAACCAGTTGATCGACTTGAATGAAAACACCAAATGACACCCTATTCTCATTATGCACAAAATAAATTACAAGAAACTTGGCTAACAAAACACTGTCCATTGCCGTTTACAAGGCTACCTACATGAAGAAGAAAGCGAAACATAAACCGAGCAACGACAAATCAATTATGGATTCTGTAGCTTCCATTTCTCAAAGGTATGAAGAACCTGTATCAGCCTGAATCATCATGTAAAATGAATGTTACATCTGAAACCATCTACATTTGCTTCCAACAATATTTTTGTTTTCTGCGAAAGAATCCTTAGATAAGGAGGTTCATCAGTGTATCCCATGCTTGAAAGCTTAATTAAAATCCCAGATTCATGTGATGCGCCCTCACTATAAATCGTCGTCGAGTAGGGTGGAGAACAGCAAGGACTGTACAAACTCAGACCTCCGGGCCTTTTCTTCCTTGTTCTCGTCATTTACTGACAAATTTTCCATCGCCCTGCAAGCACAAGCCATATTAAGTCAAATAGGCGATCACATTCATATTCATGACCAAAAATCAATGATCTGCTCCTGCTACCGATTCTAAAGGCAAAAGTTCATAAGGCAAAAAATTACACGAATTCTGCAGATGCAAAACAGTGTTTTGAGGAAATTGGTGGCAGCTGCAAATCAGTAATTAGTGTGGAATTGATATCTAACTGAAGACTAATGGTTTGGTTATTGGAAGACTGGGTTTCTGTTGAGTGATATTGCTTAGATTTAGCAAGAGAAAGGAATATAGTCAGAGGCGGCCAAAGCCTGAGATTCTTCATTCACACACCACATCTTCAAGCAAACCCCTGTTTCTTCAACTCATTGGGACTTGGGAGTACAGAGTGCATGAATTTCACTTCATAAAAAGGCAAATGATTTTAAAGTAGACTAGAAGATTAATGCCAGAATTCTTACTCGGTTGATAATGCAACTTTCAGAAGCTTGCCATACCCCAAATTGATTTCATTTAAATGAAGGCAACAGCCTGATTTGGCTTGAAGATAAGCAATTGAACAGAACTCCAATATTACAAGCAGAAGGGATAGCTAAGGACTCCTTAAAGGCATAAAAGTAGAAATTAAGAAATCCAGATGGAAATCTGACCACCATTAAGGCTTCGTTTGGGAGACCAGTATAAATAAGGGAATAACCTACCTTTCAGGGATAGGTCATCTATTGTTGTTTGTGTTTGGATTTATGCTTTTGGGGTCTTGGACTGGTTAGGGATTCCCAACTGGTTTCGGTAGTAAACTCCAAAGGATTAAACCTTGCCTCTGGCTCTGGTTTATCTATAGTGTGATTTCTGCTTTCTATGCTATTTGTGTATTTGGTGTGATTCCTGATTTTATGCTCTATCAATTTCGAGACAAATGAGAACAGCCTAACAAGCCTATTCTAGGGTTCTAATCCTTCAGTTGAACCTCAAACCCACATTCCTCGACGAATAGAAATAAAAGCCTAACAATTTTCGCCAAGGCAAAAATGCCCCTACAATGCTCAAACTCCAAAAACAACTTTAAGCTAAACTCAGCCTAAGTCCTTCGAAGAAGGAAGTCCTGACAGTACAAAGGCTAGCATTTATGATTTGAAACAAAAATTATCACTCTTGTCTAAAAGGATGAAGCTTGTGGATCAAAGGAACCATTATTTCCCTATAATTTGATGTTATAAGAAAACTCTATCAAGTAAAATGAGCCATGACAAAAAAGTTGATCTTAGATAGCAAAATGACAAACTATAGCTTCATACATTCAAGTCCCTCATAAAAATTGTATCGATATCATACCATCTTTACAACTAACTAGTCTAAAAACTAAAAAGAAACCTAGTATAATGATGTAAGGAGTAGATCATAGCAAGGAAACTTTGAAATATTACCTTTCCAAGATATTCTCATTCGAGGGCTTCTCTTCTTGACAAATATCTTCAGAAGAACTAGGTGCACTTTGGAAATCAACTGGGGTCAAGTAGTTTCCAATAAATGATGTGAGCAGCCTATCGGCAGCCACATTGTTGGAAAATCCCATAGATGGTGGTCTCATAAGAAGAGACTCAAGACTCCTATCAGAGTCATCTAGTTCCTTTTGTAACATGGACATAGATTCACTTCCACCAAGACTACCCCTGTAATTTCTGGTCAAGGAAGCCAGTAATACATACTCACTTGGAAATATAAAAATATCAAGTCAAATTTAATCTGAATAAACATAGTTTAAAACATTAGATGCTTTGGTTTAATGTGAATATTTTGATGCTCAGGAAAGAAAGATCCCGAATCGTCCAAATCAACAGAAGTGACAATTGCAAGCATAGTTTTTTTTTTCAATAAGAAATAGCTCTTTGGCTCCCAGCCTCCCAAAGAAATGAAATTTTTTTAGGAATTCTCTCAATAAAAATAAACTTTCTCCCATACACCGTAAGACAATGCAAGATTGCTAGATGCTATCTATGAGATAGTTGTACAATATACAGATATATAAAAGCTGAATTGCATCATCATTTTCCAAGAGTGTGAAGTCGTGAAGATACATCTAAATACTAAAAAGTGACAAGTATCTCACCTTTTAGCTCAAAAAAATTATTGTACTCATGACTCTGTATTGGAAATTGAGAAACAACACACTTAAGTTGATAGTGACAATGTAAATCCATAAGACTATTATGCTATCACCAGCTGAACATTGGTATCACGCACTCATGCCAATATGAAGACAAATTTACTTGAGAAAAAGGATATTCTATGAATGTAGTCATGCTCCAATGCTATGTGATCAATCAAATTCATTCCCACGGCATATCCACAAACAGGGCAAATCTGAACACAAAAACAAAACAAGTGATGCTTAGTTCAGAAAAAAGCACATAATCAAATATGGCACTGGCATACAAAAAGAAAGGTTGCAACTTTCATAGTCTTAATCAAATATATACTTGACTGACTCCCCTACCAAGAACCTTCACATACAAAAAGAAAGGTTGCAACTTTCATATGCATGTTTTAGGTTAAACCGTGACTCCTCTCAAATTATCAAATTGATTTAACTGGAATCACACAGAAAGTATATCAGTATATCCAATATATTATCCATGGAACCACTCCATATAGCCACCAGAGAAGAAAAGGGATCCAATATCTTCTGTTTCTTATTAGCAAGAGCATGATGTATAACTATTTATTTCATTCCTCCAAATGTCCTAAGCCTGTTATAAAACTTAACACACAAGAAAATTCATAGCCATCACATACTATTGCTACATGGACAACCCAATTCAGCAAATTCATAGCACCTAATTGCATATATCAAGCCTAAACGAATAAACACACATAGTAACTCGTAGCAACTGATATACATATAAGCTACAAAGCACATGTAAGATAAGAAACTGAATAAATGTTTTAAACAGGGAACTACACAAGGCACAAAAGATGAAATAGTGTGCAGTAAGATAACTGAGACCAAAATCAAATAACTTAGAAGGGATAAACATACCCCTTTCTTAGCTTCAACAGGGTGCATCTCCTCGATATGACAGCATAACCCAACGATATCAAAGTACTCGGAGCAAAACGGGCATACATACTCAGGCTCCAACTCATCATCGACCTCAACCTCCTCATAATCATCATAGAAATCTGCTACAAGCACAATCGATTATCAATTATCGCAAAAAAAACATTACTTCCACAAAAAAAAATCAAAATCCAACAACGGATGAATACAAATCTCAATCGAATTCAGTACTAACAAACACCGAACCGCAAAATCCAACACACAATTCGATTGCTTACCATCCGAACTAAACTTGCTTGACGCGTTATTATACTTGGAAGAAGAAGAAGTCAACAGCCCGTAGCTCCAGACCTGGTCCTCCATCGAAACCGTCGGATTTGAGGATTGAATTCGCCGGAGATACAAAATTAAACCGCGTTATCGATAATCCTGTTATCTCCTCTGAGTGTAACGCGACCGAAGATGAATACAGAGAGCGAAATCGGTGAGCGGAGACGAAGAGAAAGTGCCTGGAAGAGGATGAAAATTTCAGAGAACAGCGTTAAAGGGAGAGAGAGAAGGGGCTGTTTGGATGCTATATAGAAGGAAAGGACACGCGCAACTAGGTGTTTACGAAAAGACGAAAAAGCCCCTGACCTTTCCCAGTATTTTCTTTCCTCAAATATACATATTCCAATCTAATTATGAAGGAATAATTTAATCATTTACCTGAATAAAATGCAGAAATAAATAATCGGCCGGCCATCTCTTTTTCTTGTTTATCCTCTACCACGTGTTCGTTGTATTTTATTTTTTACACTATGAAGCGAACTTTTTTTTTTATGGGAAATTGTGGTACAAATAAATAATTATCTTAAATTTTATAGGAAGTTAGATTTAGCCTAGAGTCACTAAATTTTAAAGGTGTTAAAAAATAATCAAAGAAATGATGTGACACTATGACTTTAATGAATCTACAACATACTATAGGATTAGGAGGTAACAAATTATAAAATAAGTATAATATTATTTTTTAAAATTAATATTTTATATAATTTTTTGCTTTTAAAAACGAATTAAAAATAACACGACTTATATTTTGATATAAAGGCAGTACTTTTTTAAAAAATTATTTCTTAATAAAATCCCATAAAAACAAGCATAAGTAACTTCAAAATTGATACATGTACCCATAAATAAATAAATAAATTTGATACATGTTTGTGTCACTAACTCTTTACAATGATGCACTTAGACGGTGTGGTCTAGCAGGACCTAACTCCTCCCAAACTTTGACCTCATGGAAAAAAAAAACTACAAATTTGATGTGATTTGATGATAAAAACATGTAATCTATTTTGGATTATTGATGCTTTATTTAACAATTATGGACCAAAAAATTACAATGCACTGGTGTTGCTCACACCAAAATTTCTTACAACTTTCAGTTTAGATAAACTCTTTTTTTTTATTCCATTTTTTTTAACATCATGCATATCTATCACAAAGTTATTTCATGAAACTATTTTTCAATTTATAATGGTTAATCCATTACAGTTTTTGGCTTCTAGCAATTATATAAAGAACTCTTTGACTTGGACAAAGACTAACCACGTCATTTGTACCATGGCAAAGAGCCGTATGTTTGCTTGCCTTCCAAGGAAGAAGACACTTAAGTAATTGAGGGGTAGTTAGCACAAAAATAATTGTATTCCAATAAGTCAATCAATGGAAATAATACTAGTGATGCTGATTGAACAATGAAGAGATATTAAATGAGAGGTGTTCTTCATAAACATATTTTTTTTCTATATAAAAATATGAAATAGAGTTTAATTTGACGAAACCCAAAAAATACAAAAAACAGATAAATAATCGAGAGTCAGATAAATATGACAACAAAAACACAAAACCAAACAAGCGGACATAGAAAAACAAGCTATTGTTCCTAAAATGACCGAACAAACCCCATGAATATTTAAGTCGAAATGGCTAATTTTTTAAGGCCACGTATTATATTTTGTTATATGTTAAAATGATTTTATTTTCTTTTTATCTTAGTCAGTTCGATCGCTCAACAATTCTATATTTGAATTTGGTACTATATGGCCATTTCAAAGGTTGACCCTTCAATTTATAACGTATTTGAACTTCGAACTTTTTGGTATGGGGTGGAAAACTTCGAAATTTTTGGTATGGGGTGGAGGCATACAATCACTGCACAAACTTGTTATTAGTGAAAATTATTTCTAATGTTTACCTCTAAATTAACTCTAGTAGCATGAACAATGTTGGGTGAAGGGTAGCCCAAGATTAGGATGAAAGCACAAGGCCCAACTAGGATCGGCCCAATTTCAATGGGCTTTATTACAAAAAACAAATTTCAAAAGCAAGGCCTTGGAAAATGGGATTTCCACACAAAGATCTAAAACTTGCAACACCCAATTCTACAAACCCTAGAAATTGGCGGCGCCATTGACTCCATAAGTTGCAGTTTGAATGTTTGATGATAAAATCAGGCAAACCACTGATGAACATGATCATTTTGCACTTCAATCGACGACCAAAATCACTAAAGATTCGTTAAACAAGAAGGAAGTACAGTAATAGATTGCAATAGTAAATCTTAGCCTAAATTCTCTCTTAAACTCTCTTTACAAATTTGCCTGTTGTGCTAGAAGAAATTCCCCAAAAAAATAAATAGTAAAAACACTCAAATCCCACAAGGGTTGAAGAGGATTTCTACATTAGGGTTTACAATCTCAAAATTTTCTGCATTGAATTAGCAATTTTCGAATTTCAAAATTCAAGCATAGACACAGAGCCACAAGAGAGGGCCATGAGCAACAATGCAGCTTGTTCTTCCTCTCCAAGATTCCTACCACCATTAAACCTCTTCATCACCATTTTGATCTTCAATGGAACCCTAACTGAAGATTTACCCTCATCATCTAATCTCCCAGCACTGCTGCAGATCTTGATCTTCTTCTTGCACTTTGGCTTTTCAGATTTGCCACCCTGCAATCCCAAAAGTGCCCTCCTCTTCTTGTGGTACTTTATTCCACAGGCATTGCACAGTGTCTGCACTCAACCACAAATCAATCACTCAGTTTTTTTGCAACATTTATGCAGAAAGAGAAAGCTTCATTTTTGAAACTTTTGATCATAGGGGTTTTGCCCCCATTTTTGTACCTTAGGGCCTGCAGGGCCACCCCTCCAAAGAGGAGTGGTGGTTGTCTGGCAACCAGTACATGACTTCATTGGATCACCAGATGACTGTGATTGTGATGCATTTTGCTGTTCTCCAGACTCTTCAGAGCACTGTTACACAAAACAAAAATGAGAAACACTTAATTTCAGATCAACAAAGAGAACCGGTAACAAAATAGAGGGATACTCACTTCTTGCTTCAGATCTACCATGATGGTGATGAACGGATGATGATCACACCAAAAAGATAGCAGCTTTGGGGGAGGAAACAGATGTGATTGATGAAACAGTGGTGCTGAATTGATCCGGAGGATCAAAGAGGGGAAGATCAGAGAGTGAAAGGGAGGGAAAAATTGGTGACCCAGAAAGAAATTTGAAATCAAGGGGGAGATTGGATGAAGATAGGAATTGGAAGGCCGAGAGAGAGGGAGAGAGCGATGGGTGGGTGACAGCAAAATCTGAGGGCTTGGAGGAAAAAATCAAAAGCGGGATTTAAAGGGTCAGAGATACAGATACGATGGGGACAACGGAACAAGAAAAAAGGAGTATACAGACTACAGAGTTCTACATACACAGTATAAGGGCGACTCTCCAGTGTTTGATTTGAAGAAAGGGGGCAAAATAAAACCCTAGAAAGTCCGATTGCGTTTGACCGATTTGCCCCTGAGAATTTGAATCATCTACGGTTACCACCTTACCGGTTATCGTTTGGTTTTTTAGGATCCATAATTGGATTTTTTACAAAACTATTGTAAATTAAGAATTAAGAAAATAAAATATTTATGAATTTATAACAAATAAACATAAATTATTTATGAATAGACTAGTAATATTCTATACATGAAAAAACAAAAATTCAACAAGACCAAAAAAAAAATAAAAAAATTCAAACTTATAAATGATTTTGTAAAAAAAAAAGGCCTTTTTAAAATTACCATCTTTTTTTTATAATGACAAGTAATGTGATATATCAAAGTACTTAACTTTGTTTCCCAATATTAAAAAATTTGATAGGTGCACTAAATGTGCATACGCGCACAAACATGTATGTATCCTATATATTTTTTCCTTTTGGGTACAAGTAATTAATTTGCATACATGTATGTTCTAATAATAAAAATTGATATGCTTATTCGAGTTAGTGTTTAATATTTTAGTTTGTAAAACGATGTTTGATAATGTTTAGTGTTTAGAACCACCCTTTTTGTTTATTTGGCCAGAATTTGGATCGACTCTCAAGGTTGACACTGTTGTTTTTCGAGTGTATCATTTCAGATGAAGTTCAAGAGACCTAGATTATTAGTGCTTGTTTGAATTGCTTTGAAAAATCCAGGAAGTTGAATATCTCAAGAAGTTGGATAGAATATCTGTGTTTAGTTGAAAAAATTAATTCATCTAAAAAAACCCAGGAATTTTTATTGTGAAATATAGGAATTGGAATTATCAAGGGGTACATGGTAAGACAACTTCTACTCTTTTCTTACTAATAAAAATTCCTTATTTATCTCACTATATCAAATCCACCATTTTTTCATCTTTCAACCAAACATTTTTAATAAAATCTCAGAAAGTGTAATTAATGGGAAATAGACTTCTCAGGAATTAAATTCCCGATAAGTAAACTTCGTACATTTATCCAAACGAGCATGCACGGAACCAGAATTGTAATTTGGGGTAGGCTGAATTTGCATATAATTTTATTTTTTCCTTGCCTGTCACTATATATCTATTGACTTAAAAATTAGAGATGTGTTTTTATCCCTAGGAAAAAAAAGGAATGATAAGAGCATCAACGTCTGGAATATAAAAATAGAAAACTAAGGGTTCGTTTGGTATTCATATACGTATATCAGATATCAGATATAGGTATGCGATATCGATATCAGGGATATGGGTATCAATCTGATATCTGATATCCCTGTTTGGTATGCTAAGTATATCAGAATAGTATATCAGAACAAATTTCTAATAATAAGTAGAACAACAAATCAATCACAAATCCAAACAATGCAAGCGCCTAACCAAACAATCAACAAATTTTGTTCGGAAGGGGTCTATTCGGGGGCTGTTCAAAGGCGTTGTTCACTCAGTTTGGGGGCTGTTTTGAAGGGGATTCATGCTGCACAAATTCGGAGGGGTTATGGGGCTGGTTTTGGTGTTGTTTCGAAGGAGAAAAAGGAGTTGTGCTGCTCAGAGGCGTTGCTCAGAAGCATTGTTCAGAGGCACTGCGCTGTTCGGGGGCTGTTCAAAGGGCTCTTCGGGGGCTGTTCAGAGGGTGCCGGAAGGGACACATAAGGCTGGTTGGAGGTCTGTTGCTGCTCGACATGGAAGAGGGTCGAAAAGGCTCACAAGGGCTAGACGGAGAATAGAAACTCTAACCCTAGATCTTGAAATTTCTATGAATTTTGGAAAATATCAACAAATCGAAGATCGAATTAGAAAAGAATAGATAAAAAGTGAAGAACGTACCTTGATCGGGTTGAGAATCCAAGCTTGAGGGATAAATCCACAGGCAAACCACTCTACATAGAAGCGTTGAGGAAGAAAGAATATGAGCGTCTATTTTGATATCCCCCGTTAGAACGGTATATATATCAAAGTGGGGCAAAATACAAAGGAATGGAAAAAAGGGTATATCAGATTGATATCCATATAGGGTTGTGCATCGGTCTAAAACCTAACCGAACCGGGCCGAACCGAAAATCTCAAAATTTCAAACCGAAAGCCGAACCGAAGGCATTAGGTTCGGTTCGGTTATTTGCCGGTTTGGTTTGTGTTCGGTTCGATTTTAGCATAATTGAACCAAATTTCCATAAAAAAACAAATTAAAGTATATAAATATGCACACTGTATTTGTATTTATGTGTATATATACACATATTCCAAACAAATACACACACGCGCACACACACACGCGCACACACACGCACACACACGCGCACACGCACACACGCGCACGCACGCACGCACACACACACACACACATATATTATAGGGCAATTTGCATAAAATAGCATGAACTTTATGGTTGGTTGCGCTCAGTGGCACAAACTTAAAAAAATGCAAAAATAATCACCAACTTTGGGGTTTAGTTACGGCCAGTGACACATACCCCATATCTCGCTAATGTGGACTAGTGGGGGTGTTTACATGAAATTTTTTTTAATTAAAAAGGCATATAGCGAGATATGAATTAGTGGGAATGCTTATATGGATTTTTTTTTAAATTATAAGACATAAAAGATGTGCACAAATTATGAAACTAGCTAGGTTTCATTTTTATTTTTTATTTCATGTACTTCCAAATCAAAGATAATTGTGACAAATATAACATTTGCAAATGAAAATAACTAGTACCAAATTTTAATTTCCAAATGTTATATTTGTCACAATTATCTTTGATTTGGAATTACATGAAATAAAAAAATAAAATTGGAACCTATCTAGTTAAAATCATGTAAGCATTCTCACTAATCCATATCTCGTTATATGTCTTTTTAATTAAAAAAAATTCCATGTAAGCACCCCCACTAGTCCAAATTAGCGAGATAGGGGGTATGTGCCACCAACCGCAACTAAATCCCAAAGTTGATGATTATTTTTATATTTTTTTAAGTTCGTGTCACTGAGTGTAATTATACATAAAGTTCGTGCTATTTTATGCAATTTTCCCTATATTATATTTATATATATCACATGCAAATACAGTGATGCAAATATATATCATATATATATATATACACTATATGATGCAAATATATATAATATACTATATATGTATATTTATGTATATATCATATGCAAATATAGTGTATATGATGCAAATAAATATGATGCAAATACAGTGGGTATATACACTTATTTATGTAGTGTATTTAAAAAATTCGGTTTAACACAAACCGAACCTAAACCGAACACAAACCGAACCGAAACTAAAAAATGAAAATTCTCAAACCGAAATTCGAACCGAAAAACTTCGGTTAGGTTCGGTTTGTATTGGTTCGGCCCAAAAATTCGGTTTGAACCGAATCATGCACACCCCTATATCCATATACCTATTTACCAAACACTAGGTATGGGTATGAGTGATACCCATATCCATATACGTATATGGATACCAAACGGGCCCTAAGAAAATACAAAAACCGGTATGGAAAAAAAATAAAGAAATATACTGTGGCAAATGGGGAGTTGGGGGATGTGGCAAATGGGGAGTTGGGGGATTCCAACCCGCGCTTCCTTTCTCCTATCTTGAATGTCTACCAATTGTGCCACTAAATCACTGGTAAATTGGGATGGGCTGCAGCACACACCAGCCCACCCCTGGATCCGTCCCTGCAAACGAGGACTTAGGTTGTGTTCGGCTGCAATAGATTAGGGGATTTGGAGATGCCAACAGATTAAAAAAAAAACACAATATCTTGGAGTGGTGTTCGGCTGCCACAAAATGGTGGAGATTGTGGAGATTTTAGGGGATGAAAAACCGAGGAAAAAAAAATCTTGGGGGGGGGGTAGGAGATTTGAAGATTTGGAGATTTGGAATTTCTCCAATTTTGCCCCTCACTCCACACTTCAAGCACCCTTTTTCAGATCTGCAATTTCCCCATTTTTCATTTTTCATTTCAGTTCTTCTTTGGAAGCTTATAAGCGTTGTCGTTAATGGCGTTGCTCGGCCAGTGCTCGGCGATTGCTATCGACTCGCCTACACCGCTCGCCGGTGACGTTGTCGGGATCCGCCTGGGATCGACGAAGTTGCAGAGTGCTCGCGAGGGGATGGAGGACGAGCCCCGCCTCAGATCTGGAGAAAACCAAGATATGTTCCTCTTCTCCCTCCCCTCTAATGACCTTGTTTGCCTTCAATGACGGCCGGCCGACCGGTGGACTACCGAAACCGGTCCAATCGCGACTAAAACGACCGCCTCTTCTTCCTCGTCAGACTACCCTTCGAACCGGAATCCTCAATATTGGGCACGGGATCGGGCGACTCTCCGGCCAAACTGGGAAAGCCCCTTTTAGAAAGAACAGTAAGAGATCCAATCGACCCGGAAGTTCGGCGAGCGTGGGAAGAGAGGACAGACAAAGAAGAAGCAGAGCAAGGGACGATGGAGGAAGAAGAAAGAGAAATTGAGGGGCGGGCGACCATGAAAGCAGCTTCAATGATGGCCATGGGGGTATGCAAATGGAGAGGGGCTATGGGGGTTATAAAATGGGAACCGACGAACTGGGGGATATGCAAATGGAGAGGGGCTATGGGGGTTATAAAATGTGGGGTATAATGGTCATTTATCATCTTTGAAATACAATACAATCTTGTACCAACCAAACACCATTTTGAGATTTCTCCCCAAAAAAATCTCCATCTCATTACATCTATAAAAATCTCATTAATCTACCCAATCTATTTTCATCTCTTACCATTTACGAAAATCTCAATAATCTACACAATCTCCTAGTGCAGCCAAACACAGCCTTAGTAAGCTAGATTTTATTTATGTGATGAATAAAACGTGCAACCTTAGTATGTAACAGCGTTGCATTCATGAAAAACATGGAAAAATGAGACCGATGGGAAGTTTAGAACCAGTTAATGTTAATATGTACTTCGTACACTAGACTACTTGTAATACAGCAATATGGATTACATTTGTCGAATATTTGGAAGTCTTTTTCAGTGTGATGCTTGTTTGGGTTAGTGTATTGGGCTTGTCCTCTTTTGGAAACTTTGACTGGTTACAACTTACAAGCCTAGGAAATCCGAAGATGAAAATGTAAAATTAGCAAAAGTGATTTGTTATTAGAAAGTAGAAACACTACAAAAATACTCGACAAACACTATTTCCTCTTCCCTCCGTCTCAAAATTTAAATCGATTTAGAATTTTGCACAGTTTTAATAAAACAATCACCACTCAATCAACACCATCATTTCACTAGCTTACCAGGACGAACATAAAATGCACACACATTGTACAAATTGTTCGTAAACTCATCCATTTCGATTTGCTAGAATCCTACCGACTCATGCTTGTTGGGTTGGTGGTGGTGTGTACGTTTAGCGTTTCAACTATCACTATCACTTGACAAACTAAATATGCCCTTAACTAATGAAATAAAAACACACACAAGAATTGTCGCAAACAAACAAAATCATCTTTAGCAATGTATCTCTTTCACTTCCTATGCACATCACACACACTCGAGCAAAGAACACATATACCAACCATATATGATAAGGAATCCAGTGTACCTAGGTGATTTAAGTTTGACACTCTGCAACTTCGCCAAACAAAGAGACGAAACAATCTTGACATGTGAAAACATTGCTTCATTGTGCATCATCATCTTCCAGTTCAACAAGAGAATTCCTAGAAGAAACCGAAAAGGAATGTATGGACCTGAAAACCCGGCTTTACATCTTGACTCTTGTATCGTCAGTTCGCCACAGCCATGACCCAGTAGCCTTCATATCTTGCATTTAGTGACACAGCAACACCCTGCATGATTTGGCAAATCCCTTTATTAGGTACATTCTAAATTATATTAAAAAAATGTTTCATCGGAAGATAACCATGTCCTGTGTCACGCGCTTCAACTGCTGTATACCAGACTGCAGCAGGTGTATTCTAGGAAGCATTTACTACATAAAATGTTAAGAGGGGGAGGAGAAATGGCAACACCTTCAACTAAAAATTGAACCCGCTGGAGGGAACTTGATATTCATTTCCTCCGAACTGAAATCCATTCTGGGAAGCATCTGCAGCAGGCGTTTCGTCCTCTTCCTCAGTATCCCAATAGGTTTCAAGAATCCTGACAGCCTTTTGATATAGTTCAGTGTTGTCATGATTCTGCAGGCTCTCTATCTTATCTAAGCCATCGGCATCTTCAATCATTTGAGCAAACAAGTTTATATTTCCTGTGTTACCCTCGGTCTTCGCATATTCCCCAACCTTTAATATGCATTCAAGCCCTTCCAAACACACTGTCAGAATCTTTGGATCGGGGCAGACTAGTAAATCACACAAAGGTTTGATGCATCCTTGGCTCACCAGAAACCTAACCACGGAAGTGACAAACATTGTATTACTATTAGAATAATCAAGCAAATAATGCAAATCCTACAACAAATTTACAGCAAAAAAAAGACATACTTGATTTGTTCGCGGGAACCACCGGAAGTAGCATTTGAAATAGCCCAGGCAGCTTCCTTTTTTATTTCAAACTCGGCATTTTGTAGCAAATTGATCAAGGGGCTTATTATTCCAGCCGCAATGACTGCCTGTGTTTTTCAAGCAGAAAAACCATTTGGAAATGAATCATTTGCATCTCTCATAACACCATTGTGCATAATTTAAACTATATTGGAAACAAGTCCCAATTATAAATGGGGATATACCTGTATCTGATCAACAGTTCCTGCAGTAATATTTGAAATAGTCCAACATGCTTCTTTCTTGATACTTTTCTTCTGAATATTCGTTATCAAATTCAGGAGGCAGGGCAGTACTTGATTATCTAACATAATCTGCCAGGAAAAACATTAGAATGGACTTTTAAAAATTTGCAGAAAATAAAATAGGGGAATTTCTTGTCTTTTTTAACAGACCCTATGTCTACTGCATGGCTAATAAAACTTTCATTAACAGGTGAATTGTAAAGGAGCAATCAAATAGCTATAGAGCATTTTTGACCAATCTGATTCAGCACCCTGCTGAATGACAAAATCAGCCGAGATATTCCACAACTACGTAATATGAATGTGCTATCAAGTATTATCAACCAACGAAAAAAGAGGGGATCACAGATAAGTTAAGGGGCAAATAATCTGAGAAAAATCATGGTTTGAATTACAATTTACACATTCAAATCAGTTAATGGTGAAACATGATAACCTGAGTTTGAGTATCATCTCCTGTTACAAGGTTTCCCACGGTACGAAGTGCAGGAATGATCACCGATGGAGATTGATGACTGTGAGAGAAGTTTCACCAGTAACAAATGTAATTGGCAAAACAAGATTTTACAGATAATAAAATACAAGGAAACCGATTACAGCATGTATACTCACAGTAAAAGTCCGACAAGTCTAGGACAGACTCTTGCGTCAATAACATCCTGAATCTTGTCATTAGTACCATCAGAGAGGTATGACAATGCCCAGCAAGCATCTGTCAGGGTTTCATCATCCCCTAAATGAATAAGCTGCTGAAGAGTTGGAAGAGCCGGCTTTATCTGGATAAGAAGATCAAGATCAGAAAAATTAAGCAGCAACTAAGAGATGAAATATGGAAACAGATTTTTACAACAAGCACATCACATGCAAACCTGTTCAAATGATGGTTGCGGCTTGCCTCTGCAGAAGTTGGACAAAGTCCAGGTTGCATTTCTCACCAAAGAGAGCTTTGCTTGTTCGTTGAATAGGGCCAACAACGGCATCAAGGCACCATGTTGTAATAAAAGGTCACGACACTTGGGAGAGTCACCAGCAATATTTCCTAATGCCCACACAGCCTGCAGCATGACTCAAGTTAACAACACATGTAAGCATGCCAATTAGGATAATACACGTGAATAAATCTTAGGCCATTTCCACAAAGCAACAAGCTAAGCATTCCATCCATTGTGAGTTATACCTGTTCACAAACATCATTATTTGGCGAACCTAGGAGCTTCACGAAAAGCGGAACTGCTCCATGATCTATTACCACTTGAGTGTTCTCCGAAGTACCAGAAGCAACATTTGTGAGAGCCCAGGCTGCTTCGAACTGAAAGATGCGCAACAATGACTTCAGGCATACAAAATGCAGACTTGACATTTGTACCTAAAGTTGAGCAGAGGATTAACCTGAAGTTGAGGGAAATCATCCCTGCCAAGGAATTCAACCAAACGAGGAACAACACCAAGATGCACAACTTCTTCAATGGGGGGATTGCGTTCTTCCAAGTGGATGACCATATGAAAAAGTCAATGTCAAATCCACATATTAGATGTTATTCGAAACAGGTCAACTAAATTTCAATTTTATTCCAGTAATTAACTTTCTCAAGTATGAATTAGAAAAACATAAAACTATACCGCGAGAAAAAAAACAGATGATCTAATTTGCAGAACCAAAATCAGAAACAAGAAGTTCAAGAACCTATGGACAGCAGCTTCCGGAATTGACTGGCTGCCTCAAGTTGAGCAGCGGATTCATCGGAAAGGATATAAGCAACCAGCGATGGTAGGCTTTCTATCTGCAATCAACAAGAAATTCAAATCACAACTCACAAAACCCTAAATCTAAGCAATCCATTATCCAGAACCACGAGTAAAATCAACCGTACAACCCGTGCAAGAATATAACAAGGAGCCAGACAAGCACAGCGTATCTTACTTGGTCAGGAGTAGAAGGACCAGAAACGGCGAACTGCTGAGTGCCATCGCGACGCTTCTTCTGCAAGCTCTCCTCCCTGCGATTCTTACGAATCTCCACCAAGTTATCTTCTCTTCTCCTTCGGCCCTCCTCGGCATCGATGGCGACCTTGTACGGCCGGCGAATGTCCGTCCGAGAATTCGGCCTCAGAGACATGATCGGAGTTGATGATTGGCAAAATCAAACAAATGAGAACGAACGAACGAACGGGGATCGGTGGACTGGAGAGGAGGAAGAGAGCGGGGAGGGTTTCAGTTTTGGGGGTTTTGCAGAGTGGGAGTTGTGGGAAGGACGAGTTTATATTTATACGGTTTGAAATAGAAAATCGGATGAGGTAGTCGGCTAGTAAATGGGGCTTAAACATTGATATAATTACGAAGATGCCCCTGTATTTGAAATTCGCTGCGGCATAAGGGCTCGTTTGGATAGTGTTGAGATAGATAGCATTTGAAAAACTCATTTCACTTACAATATTATATTTTAATCTTATATTTATCTTATTTAAAACTAAGCTACTAATTTTACCAAATAAATCCTATATTAATTCAAATTGCTTATTTAAATCGAAGGTGAGATATCGTGATGGTTTGTTGTCTCCCTATAATTATTGTTATTTGTAGTTCATCCCTGAATCTTCGTCAACTTCTTTTAGCTTAGTGGTTGATTGTGATAATGTTAGGATTTATTAGGGTTATTTTATTTTGTACTTGAATTTCCTTTGTTTTATCAATGGTTTGTCCGATTATCATTTCTTATGGCCTCTTAATTCATGATATCAGATATCCGGCATTTCGAATCCTTACCTGTATAAAAAAAGAGATAAATTGACTTTCTTATTTATTTCACTTATTCATACAATTGTGAAAGTATATGCTATATCTTTCTTTCAATAATATATGCATGTATATTGCATATAGATTAGCTCAATTTTTTTTAAAAAAAAGTTGAATTATACTATAGTAATTTTAAATCTTTCTAATATATGCATATATGCCATATGTTAAAAACTCAAATGTAAAAAAAATAAAATTTTCTAAACAAAATAATGGATAAATCATACGGAGTAAATCCTTTTTTTTTTTTAAAAAAGCTAAATAATTAAATGGAAATCCAGTTTATGAAATCTCCAAGTTTGAATAGTGAAACGGAGTACGACACCTTAACGAGATGGAAGAAGACAACTTC
This sequence comes from Persicaria tinctoria, assembly GCA_037127255.1. Taxonomy (NCBI): domain Eukaryota; kingdom Viridiplantae; phylum Streptophyta; class Magnoliopsida; order Caryophyllales; family Polygonaceae; genus Persicaria; species Persicaria tinctoria. The sequence goes on from JBANSL010000015.1 coordinate 1,785,261, forward strand.
AAATGCACCGATTATCTATAATCTATAATTATTTTAAATTAATCCTTTTCAGAGACTGGTAATCAATCATCACCACCGATCAATCCATGGGGAGGAGGAAGAAGAAGATAAGGCCAAAACAGTAAGCAAGTGTAAGAAGCAAACACAAAGTTCAGAATCAGCAAGAAAGAAGAAATGGAGAAAAAGCTTTCAACTTTTGCAAAGTCGTCAACCCCTTCACCCATCCAGCAACTCTCCCATCTCGCCCAGCGATGCAACGCCCTCAATTTGGCCGAGGGTTTCCCCGACTTCCCCGCACCTGCCCCCCTCAAAAACGCCGCCGTTTCAGCCATCAACTCCGATTTCAACCAGTACAGGTCCGTCGGAGTCCCCCCTCCACCCTTTGGTGTTCTAATTTGTCATTTCTCGCCCTCAATTTACAAGTATAAGTTGAATTGTTCAAGAATTTGGAAGATGACTCTGTTTTTAGATGCTTTTTAGGATGTTAGGGTGTGTTTGGCGGGTAATCTAGCTTGTTAAGATTATTGTGTGTGGTTTATCTAATAAACCCTAAGTAAAACCCCTTGTTTTGTGGTTTTTTCATCAATTAAAGTTTATTTCTTTTGATTTCTTTGACAATTTATTAAAAATGTGGTAAGTTTCATTGTAGGACTTGATCTAATTAGAGCTTTATGTTATATGCTTAACAATTAGCATTCTGAATTTTTGTTTCTAATGACGACTTTCGAGTTTGCTTTGTGCATAGAGGTGCTTTTAACCGAAAAGCGATGGTGGCATTGAAAATAATGTTGTTATCATCACACAGTAAAGTGTGTTATTGATGGATTCTTCTGCTTGTTGATATTTCAGTCATGTTCAAGGAATCTGTGACAATGTAGCGAAAAATATGAAGCAAATGCATGGTCTGGATATTGATCCTATGACTGATATAGTTATCTGCTGTGGACAAACTGAAGCATTTGCCGCAACCATGTTTGCTAGTAAGTCCTTTATACACACATGTGTAGTCATCCTTGCACTGATTCTGCCTTGACCCTTTTTCTAACTGGTTATTTTCTTCTGCATTGCAGTAATTGATCGAGGGGATGAAGTTATATTATTTGACCCTTGCTATGAAACATATGAAGAATGCATAGCTATGGCCGGTGGTATACCTGTAAGTTGCTTCTCGTCATCTCTTTGAAAATGTCAACCATAGATCATTTTGCACCATGTAGGCTCAATAAAGGAGCAAGGTTTTGAACTTACACCCTGTGGGTAGTAAATCTCTTTTCTTATACGATGATGATGAGAAGAGAAAAGAGAGTACTATAGCCGTTTATAATGTGCGTCTTCTATTGTGTATTCTCATTGAATCGTCTTGAATTGAATGTTGACAGGTATTTGTGCCTCTTGACCCTCCTTACTGGAGCTTGGATCCCGAGAAACTCATGAAGGCTTGTAGTTCAAGGACAAAAGCTATTGTACTCAACAGGTTTGTAAAGATCTTCTTGAGTTATATAAGGTTCAAAAAATTGTATTTTGAAGCACTTTTAACTTTAGTATTGAAATATGGAATCTTGGTTTGTTTGAGATTGGGTGCAGTTTTGATTGTTTTTTGGTTTAACCACTTAGTTGAAAATGAGTTCTTCCCAAATGGAAAATACCGAATTCTATTGATGTCAGATATGTACTGACATCAAAATGACACAGCCCTCACAATCCGACAGGAAAAGTTTTCACATTGCAAGAACTGGAGGCAATAGCTGTAGCATGTCGTGACAGGGATTGTCTGGCTGTGACAGATGAAGTATGGAACTCAACTTTCATTGAATAAATCTGCTCACGGGTTTGCCTTTCATGAGATCTGTACTTCTGCTTGTCCATTTTATTGATCACGCCTTTGAGCTTTGTGGTAAAAGCCAATTCTCGCCATTCAAGTATACATAATAGGAATCATTTCTATGCTGGACAGCCGTTTGTTGTATCTTCAGCATGTTTTATTAGATGTATTAATCTGCCGTATCTTGAGCAGGTTTACGAGCACATAACTTTTGACAATGAAAAGCACATCTCTCTTGCATCACTACCGGGCATGCAGGAGCGAACCATCATTACATCTTCCTTGTCAAAAACCTACAGTGTCACAGGTAAGTGGATAAATTCTTCCTGTCAAGTTAAGCAATTCAGCAGCATTTACCTTAGATATCAGTTGTTATCTGCATTAACCGAAGTTCGCTTTTTTGTCCATTAGGATGGAGGATCGGATGGGCCATTGCTCCATCATGCATTGCATCTGCCATTAGAAATATCCACATAAGGCTTACAGATTCGGCTCCTGCCCCGTTCCAGGAAGCTGCCTTGACTGCTTTGACAAGTCCAGCTGAATACTTTGAATCTCTGAAACAGGTAAGATAAAAAAAACACACACAAACATTCATCTGGATTTGATCTAATTTCGCCTTTTTGGCTTCTTTTATGATGTATAGGATTATAAATCGAGAAGAGACTTCATTGTAGAGTTTCTCTCTGGGATTGGATTCCAGATACAATTCATCCCTCAAGGCTCCTTCTTCGTGTTCGCAGAGCTACCGAAGGATTATGCCCTTGGTGATGTATGTGACCTTTATGATTTCAATTTCTCGTCTGCATAACGATTGCCTCTAAGTTGGTTCTGGTGCTGATTTTTTCCTTCATATGGTTGCGGATTTTAGATTGAGTTTGTGGAGGAGATGATCAAACAAGCAGGGATAGTGGCTGTGCCAGGAAGCGGATTCTTCCACACGAAAAAAGCATCTGATGATGAGACAGGCATCCGATACCAGAGCCGATATGTCAGGTTCGCCTTCTGCAAGAGCAACGCGACATTGATGGCTGCTGTTCGGAGAATCGACCATCTTCTTGATCCCTCAGGATACCTCAAGCTGTTCCTTGCACAGGAGGCTGGGAACCCTTCTTAATTTAGATAGTGTCCATTTGTAATCTCATCTGTTGGATGCAGTTTCTCATTGAAAGAAAAACAGATTTCATCAAATAATTTCTGCTATTACAAGTACAACCAATAATGATAGTCCTCTTTTTGGCTTTAATGCCATCTTGAAAGGTTTAATACAATTCCTAACCTGAGTTAATTCTACAGTCTAATTATCAACCACTTCAAAATTTTATTTTATTGACAACCACCACTTTATTAGCCTCTCTATAACAATACGAGTTTTTTAATACTAAAATGCTGTAAATTCTTTTTTTTTTTTTGGTTGTTTAACAAATGGGGATGTAGCTCAAATGGTAGAGCGCTCGCTTTAGGCACGGGGTTCGATCCCCCGCATCTCCACTCTAATTTTTCGACCAAAAAAAAAGCAAAAATTATTTTTTTCCCTTTTTCTGTAAGGAAAAGATTTAAAGTATGGGTTGATAGTTTTTATCAAATTTATTTATCTGATGATAAAATAATATTTTATTTACTGTACTATATACTCCCTCCAACTATAAATATAAGGTTTTTTACTTTTTACGCACGTAGTTTAAGACTTTTGGGATTTAAAAAATATATAAAATGTTAATAATAATTATTACGGTATATTGTAAAAAACTTAACTAAAAAATTAATATTTTATATTTTTATATAGTTAATTTCGCCTTTTAAAATTCGATATATATAAGGTCAGACAAAATCTTCCTCAAAGTTTGCATCTCCGGGGAAAAAAACAAAAACAAAAAGGGCAAGGCGAAGGAAACTCCAACAAGATCAGATATTTCCATTTTCCCCTCACGAAGCTAAAGGAGAAATTTTTGTATTTCTGGAACGAATTTCGATCAGTGGTGAAGGATGAGTTTATTCAGTAAGAAGCCCACGGTCAAAGGTTTCATCTATTTCTCCTTTATTCTCAATTTACAGTTTCCTGTTGGGATTTTCTGATCATTGAGAGCTTGTAATCGAGCAATTTGTTTATTTTGGGAGTAGCTTGAACATGGAAATGGGTTTGACACTTTGACTTATTCCTTGGTTCAATTTGATGCTTTGATCGGTTGATTTTGATGTGTGCTTTTGCAATTTATGCAGAGGTTCTTCGGGAGAGCAAACGAGAGATGACGCGCGCTAACAGAGGTTCTCTTCTTACTTGATTGATTGTTCACTGCAAAATCGATTGCTACAAATTATGTTCCTATCTAATTTGATTGGTAGAAATTATGTCTGGTACTGGTGCTTGATTTGGTCATCTGTTTCATTGGAATTTCCCTTTGTGATACATGGATGATCATCTATTTCTGTGCCCTAAACATCAGCTCTTAGTCTTGATCATCCATTGTTTGAAATCTCTCTTTTTCGTTTTAAAAAAATGGAATCTTGTTGTTGTAGTGCTTACAGGACTATTGCCATTGACAAAAAATTATTGTAGGGTTGGATCTAGCATGTATGACTTGTAAATTTCTTTCCCAATTTTCTTTCTTTCTGTGAAGAATGTGTGAGTAAAATGATTGAGAATTTTGCTTTATTATAGGATATGCATCCTTTTGATTGCTTGTTGAGATGATATGGTTTCTTCTCTATGAGATCTTTCTATTTCTGCAAAAGGAACTATAAGCTGATCCAAACTAGGTTTTATTGGAACTTGAGACCTGAGATTGAGTTAACGAATCGTTTTTGTTGCCAATGCACTTGTTACCGTCCTTCAGGAGTAGAAAAGGAAATCACATCATTACAACTGGAAGTGAGTATTGTCTTTCAAAGCTGTAATTATTTATAGCTCCTGCGTTTAGTAAGTTCGTGTAATTGATTTTGGTCATGGCAACAGGAAAAGAAGCTGGTTGCTGAAATCAAGAAATCCGCAAAAACAGGAAATGAGGTGGTTTGATCCTTCCCTCTTCCTCTCTTATACATCGCTGTTCTTGAACTTCTTTTCTGAGGGTATTCGACAAAGATATCGTTCATACATCATATGTATATTTCACCAACTAATTTTCTGAATTATTCAGGCTGCAACAAAGATTCTTGCACGTCAGTTAATCAGACTCAGGCAACAAATCGCTAAGCTGCAAGCAAACCGTGCTCAAATGAGGTCGATAGCTGTTCACACACAGGTGCAATTTCTGAGTTTCTTCTGTTTTTTGTGCAGCAAATTCCTCTATATCTCACTATGTTCAGTTGGAGCCGTCTGATATTCCAATTTTGCAGGCCATGCACGCTAATACATCTGTTGCAGCTGGCATGAAAGGTGCGGCCAGTGCTATGTCTGCCATGAATCAGGTTAGGAAATGTTAACCTGTTTGAAGTGAAGTCTGTATTTTGGGAAAATCTAATGTGCGTTTAGTTCAATACTTGTATATTTGTCAAGGTTGATATGTGGTTGTTTTGGCCTTCTTTTTTTTGTTGCAGCAAATGGACCCTGCAAAACAGATGAAGATGATGCAAGATTTCCAGAAACAATCTGCACAAATGGATATGGCTGTAAGCTGCTATTCTTGTTATTTTCACCCTCTCTTCAAGGGCATCATAGTTTATCGACGTGGCCAAGCTTGTTTTTAACTTTTTTACATTGATATTTACTATTTAGTTCCTGAGTTGCATAACTTACTTAAAATCGGAACTTTCATACAGATGGAAATGATGTCTGATACTATTGATGATGCTGTGGACAATGATGAGGCAGAAGATGAAACAGACGAATTGACAAACCAGGTAGATATTTTCTTCTGGATCTCATAGCTTAAGTTTTTCCAATATAGTAAACTTCTAAAATTTAGTGACTTGATTAAAATGCTGCAGAAGAACATTGGTTTTGTGTTGAATCTAACCTAAGATGGTTTCTTAGTTTGCCGCTAGTACATCAACTTAAACATACAGACCTTTTTTTTTTTGCTTCACAGCTTCATAGTTCATAGTAGCAGAACTTCTCCTACTTCATATTAACTTGTTTCTCTTCAATCAGGTGCTTGATGAAATTGGAGTTGATGTTGCATCTCAGGTCAGTACTTTACTTATTTCTCAGGTTTGATACTAAATGTTTGCCAAATGTTTATCCAATGATATATTTTCTCTTCAATTGACAGTTGTCAGCAGCTCCAAAGGGGAAAATTGCAAGAAAGAATACCGAGGATGTTGGCACGTAAGTTCTCTACCCTTGTATTTTCACGCATATATGGCCTTGTTATTTCATAAATGAGTCATACACTTGTTGCTGTCCAAATCACGCAGACTTGCTTTTCTACCCTTCTCGGGTGGAATGTTGTTGTGAACCTTTTCTTATGGGTGTCATTTACTTGTTTCAGGTCGGGTGTATCTGACCTCGAGAAAAGGCTGGCTACTCTTAGGAGCAGTGGTTGAACCCAGAGAATTTTTGGCACTTCATCTGGTTGTAGCGATTACTGAAGGGTAAAACAAACGCCAGATCTTTGCAAGCCTTTCGGTGTTGTGGCCTGTGAGCTGATGCCTCGTTTAGTTGTTGATCCTGAGTTGACATTAAAGTATAGCTGTGACTTGTGAGGTAAACATATACCAGTTTGACATTCAGAGCTTAATCCACACCCCAAAAAAAATCTCATCTTAATTGGTATATAGGTGTAAATTATACATTTTTATTGTTTTGCACCTGATTTGCTGTACAAACCATTGATAACTATGCTTTCAGTCTGTACACATTTTTTGTCCTTTTATTTAGATTTAGTGATATGTTCTCAAATTTATATGTTCATGACTTCATGTTCTATTATCTCTGGACATTTCACTATTTCAGGTTGACTTCTGAATTACAAGTTAAAAAGTTTTAAACCCTAATTCGAAAAATGTAACATCAGCTAAATCAAGTTTTCTAGGTGCAAGTAGTCAACAAAGATAAAGGAGAGCAGGCAAAGATTTTGAGGACAGGAATATAAAACTTTATTTATTGAAACTCACTTTAACATCATGGAAATGATCCATGACAGCATCACTAGTAATACAATCAAAGGCATCATCAGCCTTTAGATGCATCATCAGCCCAAGAAGGCGATACTTCATCTAAGAAGTAGATCAATAACTGGATTTGGAAAACTCAACATGACAAACAAGTGTTGTAAATTTGTGAATTGGGGAGCTTCAAGTTTTGATCTCCAAAGAAGACGACAAATTATCTATACACGGCCCCTGAGGTTAATGTATCCTCGGCCTCAATACCTTCTCTTCAATGATCAATGGAAAGTTGCACCTGTATAGTTTGTGGGTTGTAGTTGTACCGTGTAAGTTGTCAACAGCTTAATAGTTCGTCCGTTCTTACCTAGCCTAGTGATTTCAGATAAGTGCGAGAGGACCAAGGGAGGAGTGTCATGCTGAAGGATGGCAAAGACTTCCTGAGAGGAAGTGCAACTGCTGCCGCAAATGCATAACCTACATGGCCAGTGAAAGGAGATTAAGAGGGGAATCAGCGTGTTTTTTTTATTAAGAAAATCAGAATAAGTTAATTATAACACAAAGAAGCAGGAAAATTGCTTCTTAAGAAATTGAATTCCGAGTCAAAATATCAACCAAACCAAAAATCAGGTTCATAGTGAAAATCTAAACAAAAACCAGGGAGTGCATCCATAGGACTCTTTTTCTCGTGCACAGTTTTCAAAGAGTTCATGTTAAAACAGAAAAAAAAGACATGCCTTTATACACCTGAAGTAAAATAAAGTTTCATTAAATAGTAGGCTCTTTAGTTACCTCCTCTTGAAGCGAAGGCGGTAAACCAGCAGTTGATGTAAGTCTATTAATCTCCTCCATCAGACCTATATGTTTAATGTTCAACCATGTCTGTGGAGGCAGGGAAAGCAATAGAACTGTCAAAACATCGTTTACTGATGGATGCATTCTGCCTACGTTACTTGAGGGACAATGACAGCGAGAATCGGGAATTGTTTGACAGCATGGGATCAGAATATCACTTCCTCTTTCGTGGGTTTTTGTATCCAGGTCACTGAAAACTGTGAGAGTAGGCTTATCATCGTCACCACCTTTCAAGAGTCTGGTGTTAGTTGCTTTGCAGCAAGGCATGTCAGACGAGCCAAACATGCCACATAAAATCATAGCAGAGTATCTACAACATGCCTTGGACACCAGAAATTCAGCCACATGTTGAAACAGTACAGTCTTGTGCACTTGGTCCAACACCTCTTCCTGAAACCATGAGGTTGTTTGTAAATCTTTTCAGGCCTCTTCCATAAACCAAAAAAGAAAGTAAATAAGTAGAAACAAGTTATGTCAGATTAAGAGGAAAAAGAGATGCAGAAAGACATTAGTAAAGAAATATTACAAACATCTAATAAACCTTAAGGGATAGCCTTGCTTTTTCCTCTTCAGTAAGTTTACTTCCATCCTCTTGCAATCTAACTTCAGCAATCCAGTTGATGAAATCTCTAAGATCTGCAGGAGCGGAGCTCATAACAGTTTCTAGCAACTCCCGTACATCTATTAGTTCCTTTGAAGACAAAATATGTGGAAGATCTTCAGTCAGGTACTTCGCGGTAGCTTCCCAATTTTTTTGACGACAATTCTGCAAAGCAATGAGTAGGATAACTTATTAGTGATAAAGTGTTAACAATATATGAAAGAAGCTAGGAAATTGTAGGATAACCCAGTTTGACAAGAGATCTTGTGGTTGGATTATCCCTAAACAACCAACTGTATGCACTTAGGGTCAATCGTGGCATTTTGGAGGCCAGGGAAGTTGGGGCCAATATAAAAGCTAGAAGGCCCTGAGAAGAATAGTGCAGGGATTGTGGTGTACATGTTGGTTGCTCATAGGAGCTGACCGTCAAAGGAATGGGCGACACTAGTGAAGTACAAACAATTTTTAACACACGTAAAATTGGAAGTCCCACACCTACTACCTCTTATACTTGCAACTTGACCCATTAAACAAGTTAGTTTCTACAACAATTTTAAACTTACAATACTGTATACAACAAATATCGAGCCTAGGCCCTTTGGCAATGGTGTGGGCAGTAGGTCCAAACCTGTTTTGGCCAGCCTTGTGTAGTGTAAACGAAGAATTTACAAGATCTAGAAGAAAACAACCAAGGAAATGGAAAATAATACCACTGTATAGAGAACGGCCAGTGCTCTCTGAGGCCTCACCAATACCATGAACCTTAAATAAGAAACAGCAACATTAAATATTGATCAAATAAGAAGATTCCCTTCATCAAAAAAAAAAGGAGTTTCCCAATCAGCAAATTATTTAGTCCATGTGTCAAAAAAAGAGGAATAAAAGGAAAAGAGGTACCCTCTGCGGCGTCCAGTAGCTTGATCAACAGTATCCATAGCATTCCACAGCAGAGTAAGAGGAATCCAATGAGGAGGATACTTGAAACGAGCAACGTCTAAAATGAGCACTAAATCTTTTCCAGAATGGTAACCTCCAATGGGTGAGAAATGGCCCGTTCCTGTCTGCATATGAAGTTTTAGAAGGGTGTTCACCATGCAATCTTCACATATGTATATGCTGAAGATCAGAACTTTAGCATAACATCAAATAAAAATACCTGAATTTTATGGCTGATCACAAGTTTTATCATACAGATAAAATCAGATTGCCAAAAGGACAGAACAAGGGTGTTTACTTTTATTTATCAATTTCTTTGTTTTTCTGTTATCATGCCCAAAGTCAAACACAAGCTTGCCAAATTTTCACCAGATCTTTCTTCAACTCTATATTCAATGCTGCAACCGCAGCATCTTCTAAATGTAATGATTTCTGATGGAATTAATAAATTGCAGCTATTGAGATACATTCCCAAAACAATTTGCATCAATGGATTTCAATATGTTTTCAGTGCAGATGAGACTAAGATAACAAGTCCCATACCTGCCCGAGGTGGCCTCTGTCATATGACACTATCAGGTGACGATCTTCAGAAGAGGTACATGATATAACATAATTTCGGAAATCCTCAACTGTGCTTTCATCTGTATGAAATGCTTTAACCTCAGATCCATTACAATAAGCCAAGCATGCAACTTTGCTGAATGATATTCCATTAACTTTAACCTTCTCCAGAGGCTCACAACAGTCCATCATTGTATCATCAAACCATCTCCAAGGACCTGGCATAGATATGATACCATCAAACACACTTCCATCTATGCTTATCACTTCATGAGTATTACTGCAAGAACTCTTGCAGGTAAGGAAACATCTTCTTAGAAACTCCAACAAATCACACATCTTTATTATTCAAGGTAAAAAAGCAAATTCACCTTTCCATTTTCTTCCCGGATCTATTGCAAGAGCATTCAAAACCATAGATAGGGTGGCGAGGCCACAGTACGCAGGCTCTGATTGTGTCTGATAATACGAAATCAGTTTAAAAAATCCTTCCATGTGACCTCCAGCAAGCGCTTCTGCAAATAGTTGCTGCAAGTATCAGCAACACACAGTTAGGACAAGATTATGCAGATCTTCACAAGCACTAGCTATAACTAGAATCTAGTCCATAATTGTATAATTTGACAGTTCAACGATGGACAATTAAACAGATAGCTGCTGAATTAGGTACAAATTCGAAGAAAGTAATCAATTAGCTCGAATCAAGAGGAGGTGTTCAAATCTGAAACAAGCTCACCTTGCCGTCGGGAGAAGCGAATTCGGTGGCAGGAGGTGAAGGGAGATTCCTTCGGTAAAACCCTGCAATCGCCGCCATTGTTGCCCTATCTGTGCAGCTGTGCTTCTCTGGCGATCAAAGTTAACGAAGATTGAGAATCAAATCTCCATAACTGGATTTGTGGGGGCTCAAAATAGCTTTTTGACTTGGGAATCAATTCATCTTTCCATCTGCGCAGCACTCGGTGTTCGTCAGTTGTTGAACGCACATCACTCTTCCCACTCGGTTGACCCGACCCGACCACCAAACCTCGAATTTTTAATGCACTATCCGAAACCGGATCCAATTATAAAAATCACGTTTAAAATATAGATAATTAAAAAAAAATGATTATTTTAGCAAATGATTTTGCTATTTTTCTATAAAGTAATTCAATATAAAATTTTACAAATAATACATCAAAGTATAGTATAGTATAAATATTAAACTGAATTTTAATTTTAATGGGTCGGCGAGATATCATGAGCACCCTGAGATTCATCATTTAAAACGTCCTAATGGATCCTATTCACTTTGGATTCGAAAGAACAGGGTGGCGCTCCCCTCTATGTGTGGAGGCTATTGCATTCCTTAGACTAACTCCAATGGTTATGTGTAAATGTCTAAATGTGTACTTTTTAGACATTTTTAGCTACATTGGTTGCTTTTGGGGTGTGCAAATGTGTACATTTGAGCATGTAATGTACAAATTTGAGCACATCACCTCCCCATGTGCAAAAACTTTTTCAAAAAGCAAGACAATTTCATTGGTGTATTTTTTATGATTTTTGTTTTCTTTTTTGTTTTAAATTTATTGTATTTGAATGATGTGTAAAAAATACACATTTGACCATTGGAGCAAAACAACAAAAAGTAAGGTGTATTTTTACACATCTTGTGCAAATGTATACATTATAGGCAAAACCATTGTGGATAGTCTTAGAGGTAGATATCGAGGGAGACTCCATAGTTGTAATAAACGTAGTTATAGGTAGGGCTGTGCAGAAATATACGACACGGTTGACACGATACGAAACCGCAACAAAACGATACGAAAAAACACGAAACGATATTGATACGACACGATTATGACACGAAACGGTCAAACACGACAATAATCGTGTCGTGTTCAGATCGGCATTTTCCCCTTATCGGGTATCCGACACGACACGATTATGACACGAAACGGTAAAACACGACAATAATCGTGTCGTGTTCGGATCGGCATTTTCCCCTTATCGGGTATCCGACACGACACGACAATTTTTTATTTTTTTTTAAATATTAATATCTAGTGATAATAGAAATATTACAATTGTTTTAAAGTATCACAAAATGCTCGTTGCCCAATTGGTAGAGCGTGCCTTCCGTCATTCCGTGTTGTGTGAACCCTGATGATCCGTGTTCGAATCCCGGTATATACAACTCCCTTTTACATTTTTTTCCCCAGCCTTACCCATTTGTTTTCAATTTTTTTTCGTCACTGTTGTGTCTAGGTTTTTAGGTTAATCCAAGGATACTCTTCATTCTCATGTCTCACCCTCTCTTCCCACAAACTCGCCGTCGTCGGCTAGCCCTAGCCAGCCCACAAGAAGAGGTTTTTGTACAAATCGTGTCGTGTTATACGGGTATCCGATACGAAACCGTGTCGTGTTTTTGTGTCGGGTTCGGATCTACATTTCCCCCCTATCAGTTTCGTGTTTTTGTCGTGTCGTGTCGGATACCCGGTTATGTACAGCCCTAGTTATAGGGATTTGGAAAAGTGCATGGGAAATCAAAATAATCATATATGACATTATGAGACTTCTTTATGACTTCAGGGACATGTTGATTCAAGCATTCAATACATTTTGTGCACGACTAACGCAGTGACCGATAAAGTCGCACACATTTTTTAATCAATGACAAACGATTCTATTCTATCCAACCTAGGTCATTTGAACCTCGTCCGTAGGGACGATCTTGGCACGTCAAGTCTTAAGACTTCTAATTGCCGAAACCTCTTCAGTATAAAAAAAAAATCTAACAAAAATAATTATGTGATGCACCTACGAACAAACGATATTCCCATCCTCTAAAAATAGGATTTGAGAATGTGTATTGTACAAGTCATTTTAATGCTTATCAAATTAATATTTCAGAATTCCGTCTTCTCTTAACTTACTTGATATTTACCTCTTGATTTTTGCATTGACGAAGGATGAGCGTTTTACATTGAACAATCAATCAATATAAACACAACTGAAAAAACTAAATAAAAATAACAAAGTAAGAAGAAATCAAGCGCTTGTAAACAGATAATTCATACAGCATTAAACATACAAAAAGAACATGAGGTACAACAAAAACATTAGGTTGATCAAGCAATAATCAACAAATCAAAACTACAAGAAACAAAACCCTAATTTTACCTTTTTCAATATATTTCATACTTCCTTTCTTTCCCTCTCTTTTTTTGGCCCTCCATATGATCAGCCCTGCCTACATTACATTACATACTCCATCCATCCCTTTCACCCCCTAGTCCTCATCCATCGCCTCCAATTCCGACGTCGACCTAATCGACCCGTCTTCCTGAATGGACCCGCTTTTCGAGCCACCGCGCTTTGACGTCTTCTTACGCGACTTCTTGGGTATGTTCGGGCCAGTCTGCCCCCCTGCCTCGTCTCCCGGTCCTGCCTTCTCCTTTTGCTTGCTAGAAGACTTGTCCTTGCGGCGCCTCCCTGCCTTGATGGACCGCCCTTGTGAGGTTGGGCTGCCTGCCATAGAGTCATTGTCGTCGACTGACGCTAGGCTATCCATCGATGGATGCCTTGCTCTCGCCGGCTTTGGCAGCCCTGGCGCCTCCCTTGTACTCGAGCTCGACTCATTAGCTCCCTTTCCCCCCTTGTCTACAACAACAACAACAACAGCAACATTGTTGTATGTATGTATGTTTCATATGAACAAAGGACTTGCTGTTAGAAGGAAATCGAGTCTAAATAACCAGAAACTTGTGTAGATTTCCTTGAATTTGGTAAAGAGCGGTCACATTTCGGTACTATCCACTAGTCCTCTCTGGTTGAGCCATTCAAGAATGGGTACTCGGGTAGATTTCCATAATTTATAAATAAACATAAACTACACAAATCTCATACTTTCCTGACCCAAAAGTATAAGATATAGAGAGAAATCGGAATAAAAGATAGTGTAAAACATGGCAAAATGGGCGCACATCACTTGCATTTATGTCAGAAACCATGAACATACCTTCCTCGTCTTCGGTGTTGTTAGAGGGATCTGTGTTGCCATCCGAGGGTTGTCCCTTGAAGTCGCTCATCTGCATCAATAATCACTCAAAAGGAATCTGATTTTAAGGCTATTTGATTCGATTGTTTCATCCGAAAAATCCAAAATAAGCAACATTTTCCATACCCAACTCGGTGTAGTCGTTGATGGACCATCCCATCCAATGTGAGCCACATGCTTTACATCTGTTGGTAACCCAATTTGTATCTCATTTTGTTGTTCCTCTTCATCTGCAGCATGTAAACACATCTCCAAGATTTGAAATTTTGGATCCTTCTTTTTGTTCGTCGACAAAATTAGTATTGACAACAGTTTATGATCGATCATAAACAATTGTTGTCGAATGTTATTTATGATCTTACAATGAGAGAATATTGCACTTACCGAACATCTGAGAGAAATATCTCAGACCTTTCTTCTTTATGTTCTTTATGTTCATCGTTCAAACCAGAAAATCTTGATTTTTGTCCTACAAAAACTTCTGTATCACCTTCATCTCTGAAAGGGAAACGAAAAGGAAACAAATCAGATAAATTTTGACAAAAAAACGATGGCAATGAAGCTAAATAGAATCGAACATTAATGCACACACCTTTTATAGAGTTTCGACAATTGGCCCCAGAGAACGTAGTAGCAACCCGACTTCTCTCAGCTGCCGATTCAGGTTGCGAGAAATAGCTCAAACTTTTGTTCTTTATGATGACTAGCTAAGATCGAATATTCGAAAAATGACCAAAATGGTTGGATTAATGAAGAGCGAAGCCTTCGTTAATCAGATGGTTACTGGGAGAAGATACATTTAATGGTACCAAAAACCCCTTTGTTAATCCAAGCAATGAGGGTTTACAATGCAAAGCAAGATCAAAAGGGGAGGAGATCATAGAGGGATAATCGGAGGCAGAAAATCAAGAGGAGCCTAAAGTAACGGTTGATCTTTTATTGAGGGGGATGGAAATTTTTTTCCTTAAGTTTGAATCTGTGATTTGAGGCCAGCTTTATCTGTCATAAATACGCATCACCTGTTTATTTTAGAAAATTGGGGTTTTCTATTTACGAGCAATTCACAGAATCAATCTACAAAAAGATCTTTGCTATTACAGAACTTAGAATATGGAATATATATAATGTAAGATAGGGAACCATTTGATTGTCATAACAAAACACTGGAAATACCAAAATACTATGTCAAAACAAACAAATATCAGATGAACAAAGATTCTAAATTGGATTGAAAGATACAATTTCAACCCAAAAGAACGAAAGTCGCAAAAAACTACAGCTGCAAACATAGGGACGGATTCCTCTAGACGATGGCATTAGCAGCGCTTGCAATTCTTGGCCAGAGATCAGCACACTCTTTTCCAATGGGACCGGTGATCGCAGATCCTGAGTTCAATAGGATAAAATCAGATTTCATGGTCATTCAGAAAAATGCAACAGTGAAGAATAAGATTTCATTCAGAAAAATGCAACAGGGAAGAATAAGATTGGGACAAGTTCAATTACCTTTCATTTCTCCTTTTGGGTTCACGATGACACCAGCATTATCTAAGACAAAGCAAAATTCAGAAGATGTTATACTAGAAAACAATATGATCAAATGGGCAAAGCAAAAACTACAGGAGCTCGTAGTACATAGACATGGTAACAGATCAATAAGGAATGATAACAGATCAATAAGTATATTAAGTACATATGAACTAGACATGATAACAGATCATTAAGGATATTAAGGTTGCTTAAAAAGTTTCAAATACACGGATATCACTTTTCATCAACATCAATCAAGTTCTCACTTTTCATCAACATCAATCAAGTTCTCACTTTTCATCGACATCAAGCAATAAGATTAGATTTTTAGATTTGAGTAACAAAAATGGAGCAACTTCATTATACATTCATCCCTTATAATTACCATCTGGAAGATCAAAGAAAATTGTGAATATCAGAAAATGCAAAATGCACTCAGGACGACAATTATTTATGAAACTAACTGATCACTGATAAAACAGCCCAGCTTTTGTGATAAATGACAACCATTGATGAAACTGATGGATCACTGACAAAACAGACTAGACTTTTGAGCTAGAAGCGGACGGATCACTGAATTCAAGCTGAACACAAAAATCACAGACACCCAAAATCCAAAAGACAATTTGATCGCAGACAGATTACAACCATAAGCTATTCTGAAATCAATGAATTAATAATTTAATTTGCTTACTGATTTTGAACTCCAAATTAGAGCTAAACCTAGCCATCAAGAATCATTCTACAGAAAAAAGAGAAGAAGAGAGTCACCTTCGAAGTACATGAAGACACCGTCCTTTCGGCGCCAAGGCTTGCGCTGCCTGACGATGACGGCAGGCATGACCTTCTTACGGAGATCGGGCTTACCCTTCTTCACAGTAGCCATAACCATGTCTCCGACGCAAGCAGAAGGCAACCTGTTGAGCCTTCCCTTGATACCTTTAACGGAGATGATGTAAAGGTTCTTGGCTCCGGTGTTGTCGGCGCAGTTGACGACCGCCGCCACAGGCAGACCGAGCGACATCCGGAACTTGTTCCCCGCGGAACCTCCGCGCCCTGCAAAAACAGCAAAATCGGAGATTAAAGGATGAGAAGATGGGTTGAGCATCCATAACTAGGGTTTTGAGGGAGAAATTGAATACCTCTCTTCGACATTGCTAGTCCTCTTTCTCCCTCACTCTCTCTCTGCGGTGGTGTTGGAGAGGAGGAGCGGATACAAAGCGAGGTGTTTTATACTAGGGTTTTGGGCTTTCCGGAATGAAACGAATCCGTGTGTAGGTGTGTTGTCCGAAACGGTGTCGTTTTGAGCTTGTAAAGAGTGAAGGGACTTGAGGAGTGTTTGGCGCTAATGCAAAAAATCAAAAAGTAAAATGATTGAAGTGACCATCAACATTACCTTAATAAGATTTGTATAAAAAAAATTACCTTAATAAGATTGAAAATCCCCAATGTAATTAATAATCGGGAATGCTATCCGCACGGCAAGTTTTCATCAAACGTGCGGTGAGTGGGTGCCGACATCGATAGGAGTCGGCAAAGGGGATAGGGCTGGTTGTGAGGTCGACAAAGAGGATGGGACTAGTTTTGCCAACACCGACAGGAGGAGTCAGCAATGGGGTAGTTGTGCTGGTGTGGAGTGGGTAAAGGGGGAGGGTTGACACTAACGAGATGAGTTAGTGTCAACATTATGCGGATGACAATAAGTTCACCGTGCACATAATAGTGCCCTTAATAATACAGTACATGACACATAACTTAGTTATAAGTTATATTTCCAAACAAATAGCACTAATATAAAAGCCAATGTAATAGTAACCTTGACCATCATTTGGGTAGACATGAAAATGAAGTGCTCCTGATTTTGATAAGGGAAAAGGTTATCAAATAAGATATCTTTAATCAAGTATCTAAGTTAGAAAATCCGGCTAAGAAAACATAAAATGTAACTTGCATCATCAATGTCGTGTTTGGCAAGGAGGTGGGAGTAGATGGAGGAGATGAGGATGAGATTTTGGGAACCGTTCCATGGTGTTTGACAACGGGATGGAGGTAGATGGAGGAGATGAGGATGGGGATGGAACACCAAAATTTGGGAATTTTTTCCACCTTGGAAAAGGGAGGTGGGAGGGGATGGGGATGTTAAATACCCAAAATTGCCCCCACTCTCTCTACCCTTCACATCCATGGCCGTCGGAGACCAACCATTCTACCGGCAATCTCCCACCACCGCCGTCTACTGTCGCCGACGACCGGCGTCCGCCTTCCCCGCCGTTGTTTGACTCCTCCTTGACCATCGCCCTTCGTGGCCATCATCCGCCTTCCCCGATGCTGTTCAACTCCTTGGCCATTGTCCTCCTCCTTGGCCATCGTCCGCCTTCCCCACTGGTGGAAGTTCAATTATCTGCGAGAACCAGGGTGTTCTGCATGCTAAAGTTCAATTATCTGTTGATTATCGTATACTCTTTTGATTGTTCTGAGAGACGATTCAAGAAGATGAATTGGGTATGAAGGGTATTTGGGAGGGTTTTGAGAGGGGCATTTTGGTCATTTCATGACAATTAGTGGGGGCAATTGTGACTTTTTGGATGTCTTCATCCCCAAATACTTTAACACACAACCAAACACGAACGGGATTAAACTGACTTCAAATCTTTCACCCCGTCCACCCCAAAAATAATCTTCATCCCTACCACCTCCAAAAATTCATCCCCATCCACCTACCCCATCCCGTTGTCAAACACGCCCCAAAGTATTACTTCCATTCAAACTCATACCAAAAAGCATTACCTCCATTCAAACTCATAATCTTTGCTCGAAAGCAAGATCACAGTTCCAAGTCATATTTGGACAATGTTTTTCAAGCAAAAGATGTCTTTCATGCCAAACCGAAAATCTACACAAAGGCAAAGACAAATGCTGGATGCAGTTTGCAGAGTGCATGGTTTGTACGACTGTACATACATCAACATTTGAGCTGGGAAAAGAAGACTGGAGAATGAAATTTCTACATTGTACAGGATGAACATTAGACTATGGGCACAGCGCAAACACGGGGATGATTGTTAGCACCAGCTTTTTTTCCCAGAAAGCTTGATCGTCTTGTGCGCGCTCTGCATTACCGACACTACCATGTACGGGGCTCATACCCTACAGAAATGTCATTGCTAATTCTACCCTACTGAAAGAAGGCTTACAAGCTGCAAAAACTAGCCTTCAATGCGCAGATGGTGTTGGATTAGACCCTGACCAAAAGCAGTAATGCGTGTAAGGAGAAAGCCTTCAGAATGCATATCAGTCGAGTTATTGTTTTCCTATTCTGATCATGAAACCAATGAGATTTAAGAGACTTATTCCAAGTTCCAACCAAGAAAACATCCAAATGTTCATTCTTGGATATATTAATTTCATGTTAGGAAGCATTAAGGACATGAAACATACCGTTCGAGTGCTTCAAGTTTCTGCAGAAACTGCTGCCACACAAGCAATGGAATGTCTTGAGATGACTACCCCGACCATCAAACTCTGTTCCATAATCCTGTAGACAACATGCAAAAAGCTGTTTAGCACCCCTGAAGCATGAATAAATTCATAAACATTGTCAAGTAGTAAGTTTAAAACATTTCAGGCTTTTCAGATGTAAGAGTATCAAAAAGTAAAATGGCAAAAGTGCAAGCAGGGTCAAGCTTGATGAACAAGGACATCTATAGGTCCACCATTTTATTTTTGTCCAACAAACCAAACATTAGGCATGTGAATATTTATCAAGATAAGAAGTTGTTACGGTAGATGAGCAAGACATGCATTACAACAGGCAGTGGTAAGAAAAGCCACATGAGCATGTCACTTCTAGAAGCTCATGGTGAACAATTTTAGAAGGGGATGAATAAACTAGTAGCCAAAACGTTAGAATGCAGTAAATGGAAGACCAATATCATACTTCTCTCCTTCATCTTAGGTAGAACCGTAGAACTACATCAATGATAACAGTCAAACTAGTTTCCTAAGCTAATCCAAAGTCCAAACACATCGATGCTTCTAAAAAGAAATATAATAATACCAAAGCATAGACAATAATATCTGAATTAAATTTGCAAAGGCACATTTTCATATCCTATCAAGATGTCCTCCCTAATGATGTGCTTAAGAAGAGTGTTTGAAATAATTATCATCAAAGTCCAAAATAGTGTACACTACCCACCCATGTTAACTCTTCATTTGCATCAACTTTTCTTGTTGTGAAGAAAGCAACCTGCAAAATATGAGAACCAAGTCCATTACAAACCATGATACAGATTCAAAACACAATACAAAGCCGAAAAATACAATGAACCCTGTAGGATTTGTTACATGATAGTAGTGCCTATCTGGTGCCTCGATGTGAACTGGAATTTCAACAAGGTTTGCATCTAAGCATCTGAAACAGTCATGGACAAGTAACTGTCAGGAAAGAAACACAACAAGATTCCACAAGAATATGGAAGCACTAAAAACATTGGCCTAAAGATTAAATTATGTAATACATCGCCTAAAATTGTTCAGCAATCCTGGGAAAGAGAGAGTGAACTAAACTCTCGCAATAATTGGAAAAAGGAAATTGCGAGAAAAAAAAAACTTTGGTAAGGTGAGTACATAATAACAAGAACTTTATAAAATGCTCGCGAATACATGCATTAAGTATAATATGCCCCATATTTGATAGCATTTTTCAGAGAGTGGGTGTGCATGTCATTGTGTCATCATTGAATTGTTTTTAAAGTGCTTCATAAAGTAATCGGGATCACATCACTTCATCAAAGAAACACACATAACTTCAAATTTGTGTGTTTTATATGCACTTCACTAAGTTCATGTTATTATTTGTTTAGGACCCCCAAAGTTGGTGTTAATTTTTCACTTCGCTTGAAAACTAATAGAAAAATAAGAGCAACATGCAGATTCTAAACTCTACAATTATTACCTATGATTGATAAACCTTGCAACATTCCCATAGAATGTGCTGTCTAAACAAAGAGTTTGATTCTCCTGCAAACGCTTAGAGGTCCAATCAGCATCAAGAATTGCAGCATAGGAATGCTTTTCATTTTTCTTTCTTTCCAAACTCCTTTGATGGAGCTCTGAAATCGTTAAAACTTCACCAACATATTCACAGACAAATGCCCCTTTGGGCAGCTCATCCAGGGTCCTCAAACCCCAGCCTTTCCCCTCAGAGGTCCAGAAAACCTACAAAATGACAAAATCAAAGTAAATACCCAATGAAGATAATGGGTAGACTATATTCAATATTGAAATGACCAGCAAAGTGGCTGCAAGAGAAAAGATAGCACCTGCAACTTGCATGATATACCCCGCTGTACTACACGATTGACACAGTTTTTGCTGCAACCACACTTAATCCAACATTCTTTGATAAATTTCCGATCCAAGTGTCCCTTACAAGGCTCCAATGCATGCTCGTTCTTGCCTTTCTCCAATGGGCATACACTTTTACAATGAGCAAGGTGATGCTTTTGAGGATTGCGAATCATAGAGATGACCTCATTTAGAAACTCTTCTTTTACCAGACCTTCATAAGTATAAGTAAACCCTCCCCTGCTTGGTGTAGAGCAAATGCATGGTGAGGATGAAGACAAACAATCACCACTGCATGTTGTACAGCAATCTTTATCACGTACACGGGCAAGAAAAAAATTCACATGGGCGTTGCAATAAACAACACTCTGCGACATATAGTGAAATGAAGGAAGGAGCCCACTGTGAGGTTCAATTAGAAGAGAGATTTGGACTTTCTCTTCACCCCTGGTTATGTCATTGGCATTATTTAAGAGCCTTAATTCATCGCGGGGATCAAGTTGCTGCTGCTCAAAAACCACTAAACTATGAGAATTCGGATCAAGAACACCATTGGAATCCTTTTCACCTGCAGGTTCATCAAGAAGCTCACCATTTGCAGGCAAGCTCTTTGTTCCACAATCCTGAGACTGAGTTTGAATGCGTTCAGGAACAAAACTTTCAGCAGCACTTTCAGAGCCATTGGCAATGGTAGACTTGAGGAGAGACGATGGCGGCATATTAGGGCTACCCTCAACAGCTGATTTGTGATTTGATGATTTTTCGGGTGAGGCAATAGTGCTGCTTCTTGCCAGCTCCAAAAAACACTCACAAAAATCTTTCATCAGTTTTGTGACAGAAAAATTGGGATCAATAGCTTTGTATGAGCTAAGGAGCTTCTCATCCATGCATTTTATGACTTCATCCACTCTTGGTACGTGGAAGTTGGGTCTTTGAAGACAGCTCATGGAAATTTTAACTTCACCCGAAGAAGATTTTGCTATTTCTAAGTTAACTCGAGATACTTTCTTAGACGGTCTAGGCAGTTCTGCTTGGCTTGCTAACGGGAGACTTTGGGGCGATACGGGTTGCTTTCCTTTCTTTTTGCGAACAGCAGCCTCCAAGCCTGTTGGATTCAAGCAAACTTGAGCTTCATCAATGGGTTCTGGCTTAGGCTCCTTAAATACACTTAAACCGACAGCTGCATTAGATGGCCCCGCACTTGAGGGATCTTGACTTTTACGTGACCTTTTTAAAAGAGGTTCAGACTCCTCATGGATTTGAGCTTCATCTTCCGGAGCATTCCTTTTCTAGTCAATGAAAGATTGGATTGTATAGATTAAAAGATCTAGTAGCCGTTACATATCTTAAAAAGAAACCCCTGGTGACAAGAATTACCTGACTTGCATCATTATTCTCAACGATGTTCTCATTTCCTTCATCTCCCAAAGCCTGAATTAGGGATCAAAAAGGTTACGACATGCAACGAAAATTCACAATAAAAAATCTGTGCAAAGAAGCATCAGCAAAGAAAGAGCAGGGTTGAATAATGTACCCCATTGTTGTCATCGTCGAGAATGGCATTAATAAGGACTGCATAATTGTCCTCTTCAATCATTTTCCAGTTCTTGTCATACACTTTCAAAAGCTTCTTCAGAACTCGTTTTGTTTTCTGCTCCTCCATCCCCATATTGTTCATGGCCTGAAAAGCTGCCTGAACCCTAGCACTAGGAGCCATTTCTGTTCAACAGAGACTCTATCCAACTGCAAAAAAGGCGACAGTGAAATCAAAGGACACTCTCACTCTGCGATTATCAAAGATGCTTCGCTATAACAGTCAATTGAACAACGACCCTAAACCCTAAACCCTAGGCAGCTAAAATTCTAAGCAAGCACATTCACATTTTCACTAGAGAGCTCCCAAAAGCCACGAAAATCCAGAAACGGAAAACACAGACCTCCGAATTTACACAGAATTCGAGGGGGGAGGAAGTCAAAATGAGAGCATCGGAGAAGAACAGCACCGAAACCGACCAAATTGCGAGAAGCGTCAACGCATCAGAAGTCGAAATTTGTAAAAGATGAGAGATTGAAGAGAAAGGGAGGGAGATGATGAACTCACCAGCATCCACGGGAGATGTGCAGAGGAGTAGGGCACGAGATTGGGGGAGAGGGTTTTTGGGGGGAGAAAGAGGGGTACTGAAACGCCTTATTTTTCTTCCCACTGAGGAGTGACCGATGCACAGCGAATCAGCGATTGCCGCGAGCACGCGTAACGTAGCGGACGACGATGTGGGCACACTTTAGCAAAGGTTTCCATTGTTCGACCATTTGGGTGGTTTGTTTCCAAAGGTTGTCAAATGTCAATCAATGTCTACAAATGTGTTAATTTTATGGTTTCTACCTAAATTAGAGATTGCATTAATATTTGTAGCCTCGCAAACGAAGGTGACAAGCATTCATTGTCGAGCTGAAGCCTAAATCTACAATCATAGATGGAGATGGGATGGAAAACACATAATATGAAAATAGACAATAGGTCAGATATATGATCCTTAGAACACACAACTAGGTACAATGTGATAGATTACATAGGTTTCATATTGTATAGTGGGCTAAAAGCCCGTTAAGGCCCAATACCTGTGTAACCTATATATATATGTTATATCAATGAATGGAAAGGCTCAAGGAGGACTTTACATCAATTCTACAATTCTACATGGTATCACAGCCTTTTCTTCCTCACGGAACCCTAGTTTGATCCTCCCGCCCCACCTCCTCTTCCCGTCGCCGGCGTCGTCTCCTCGTCGCCTCTCTCTCTCTTTCCCCTCCTCACCGGCCTCCCGTTTACATCAAAAAAAAAAAAAAAAAAAAAAAAAAAAAAAAAATCTCTTACCATGGCTCTCTACGATCACCAACATCACGCCTTCTCTGGATACTCTAGATATCCTACCCCTCGACATGTCGGTCCTCAGGCCTCTCTGACATCGCCTGACCCAGGCTATGTTCCGCCAGCTCTGCATCACGCCTTCTCCTCTACGCAGCCGACATCTTCAGACTCTTCTTGGTACATGGACACTGGTGCCACCTCCCACATGACGAACTCCTCAGGTAACCTCTCATCTATTTCTTTTAAGGGCCCTGCCCACTCTATTATCGTCGGAAATGGTGGTCGTCTTGCTACTTCGGGAATTGGCCACACCAAATTACAGACCCCAAACCACCCACTACACCTCAACAATGTCCTGATTGCCCCAAAGATTGTCAAAAACCTTATCTCTGTGCGTCGGTTCACTACTGACAACAACGTTTCCCTTACGTTTGATCCCTTTGGTTTCTCTGTGAACGATCTTACTACGGGGGTTACTTGCATGAGATGTAACAGCACCGGGGAGCTCTACCCTGTCACACCACCTCCTGCGTCCAGTCAGTCGTGTCCGGTCGCCCTCTCGGCATCATCGTCCAGCCTGTGGCATGCACGCCTGGGCCATCCCAGCGCTGCCGTTCTAGATGTCCTCCGTTCCCAGAACCTTGTCACCTGTACTAAAGACCCACACTCTGGTTTATGCTCTTCCTGCCAACTAGGCAAACATGCCAGACTGCCGTTCCAACGGTCTTTGACCTCTACCCTTGCTCCCTTTGATATCATTCACAGCGACATTTGGACCTCTCCCGTGCCTAGCAAGGAGGGTCACAAGTACTACCTCTTGTTTCTTGATGATTACACTCATTACTTATGGGTCTTCCCGTTGCATTTCAAGTCCCAAGTGTTTCCTGTCTTTGCCAGATTCCATACCTACATCAAAACACAGTTTCACATGTCCATCAAATGTTTCCAATGTGACAATGGTCGTGAATTTGATAACAAAGACTTTCACTCCTTCTTTGCCGCAAATGGGATCTCCTATCGCTTGTCTTGCCCCTATACTTCTCAGCAGAATGGCAAGGCAGAAAGAATCATCAGAACCATTACCAACATGATGCGTTCTCTCCTCTTCCACGCATCTATTCCCCTTCCCTATTGGCCTCACGCCTTATCCACCACATGTTATCTCCTAAACATTCTCCCTTCCACTACCCTACACCATCGCTCGCCAGCTCAGACACTTTATTACGCCGAGCCTAGGTATGATCACCTTCGCACCTTTGGTTGCTTGTGTTTCCCAAACCAGTCCTCCACAGCCCCGCACAAGCTTCACCCGCGTTTCACCCCTTGTGTCTTTCTTGGCTACCCGTCTGATCATCGCGGTTACATTTGCCTCGATATCAAGACTCACAAGATCATTCTCTCTCGCCATGTCACCTTTGATGAGTCGCGATTTCCCTTCGCGTCTCCCACACCCCCTGTGTCGTCCACAGAGTCTGAGTCACCATTTCCTCACTTCATTCTTCCCCAGAGCTCTCTCGGTGCTCCTGTGTCTCCCCCTCCCCCACCCCCCCCGCCACCATCCATCACCAGACCTCACACCCGCAGCGTCTCCGGTGTCTTCAGACCCCGACAGATCGTCTCCATGACCACCGACCATCACCCCGCTATACACCCCACATCCCCTCCACCAACATCCACGCCTCCCCTACGCGTGCCCGCGCCCCGAGTTGGCGCGCCCGCGTCCCGAGTTGGCGCGCCCGCGTCCCGAGCTGGCGCGCCCGCGTCCCGTGCTGGCGCGCCCGCGTCCTTAGCCTCTCCTGCCCCCATCTTTCCCGACTCCCTTTCACCCTCTACCTCCACCCAGACCTCCCTCTCCCCCATTCCCACCTCCCACAAAACAGCCCTCCTAGACCCGAATTGGCAGGCGGCTATGCTCGACGAATACAGGGCCCTTACGAAGAATGGTACTTGGGTTCTTGTGCCTCGCCTTCCTGAGGCGAACGTCATTCGCTGTATGTGGCTCTTCCGTCACAAGTTCCGCTCTGATGGGACATTGGAGCGCTACAAGGCCCGTCTGGTGGTTAACGGTAGATCTCAACAGGCCGGTATTGATTGTGATGAGACCTTCAGCCCTGTGGTCAAGCCTGCCACTATCCGAGTGGTCCTGAGTCTGGCTCTGTCGCGCAACTGGGGCATCCATCAGCTGGATGTCAAGAACGCCTTTCTGCATGGTCATCTGAATGAGACGGTTTACATGTTTCAGCCTCCGGGGTTTGCTGATGCTGAGCGTCCACAGCATGTCTGTCTCCTCAAGCGCTCTCTGTATGGTCTGAAACAGGCTCCACGGGCATGGTTCCAGCGGTTTGCTTCTCATTTGCTCCGCTTGGGTTTCACTGGCAGCCGATCGGATACGTCTCTGTTTATCTATCGCAGAGGCTCGGACTTGGCTTTCCTGCTGCTCTATGTCGACGACATCATTCTCACCGCCTCTTCTGATGCTCTTCGAACGTCCATCGTCTCGAAGTTGAGTGCGGAATTCACCATGTCTGATCTGGGTCCGCTGTCTTACTTCTTGGGGGTTGCCGTTCAGCGGCATGCGTCTGGTCTCTTTCTCTCACAGAGTAAGTATGCTGCTGAGATTGTTGCTCGGGCTAAGATGGTCAACTGTAATCCCGTCGCCACCCCAGTCGACACATCCAACAAGCTCAGTGCTCATTCTGGTCCTTTGGTTGACGATCCGACATTGTATAGGAGCCTCGCTGGTGCTCTTCAGTATCTCACTTTCACTAGGCCTGATATCAGTTATGCCGTTCAACAGATCTGCTTGTTCATGCATGCCCCTAGGGAACCTCACTTTCAGGCTTTGAAGCGGATCATTCGGTACATCAGCGGCACCCTAGAGCTCGGCACCACCATCACTCCTTCCTCTAGACTTGACCTTGTGGCTTACACTGATGCGGATTGGGGTGGTTGTCCAGACACACATCGCTCCACGTCTGGTTACTGTGTCTTCCTCAATGACACTCTTGTGTCCTGGTCCGCTAAGCGTCAGTCCGTCGTGTCTCGCTCCAGCGCTGAAGCCGAGTACAGGGGTGTTGCCAACGTTGTCTCCGAGTGCTCTTGGCTCCGCAATCTCCTGCTTGAGCTACGATGCCCCTTGCAGAAGGCCACTCTGGTCTACACTGATAACGTCTCCGCCGTCTACTTGGCTAGCAACCCAGTCCAGCACCAACGCACGAAGCACATTGAGCTTGATCTCCACTTCGTCAGGGACAAGGTTGCCATTGGACATGTCCGCGTTCTACATGTCCCGTCCTCCTATCAGTACGCTGATATATTCACAAAGGGTTTACCTAGACAGTTATTCATTGATTTTCGATCCAGTCTCACTGTACGGACACCTCCCGTATCGACTGCGGGGGTTTGATAGATTACATAGGTTTCATATTGTATAGTGGGCTAAAAGCCCGTTAAGGCCCAATACCTGTGTAACCTATATATATATATGTTATATCAATGAATGGAAAGGCTCAAGGAGGACTTTACATCAATTCTACAATTCTACACAATGATTGTATATGTTGCCCCTTGATATTGGGTGTGTATTGTGTAATCATGTGCTCACATGTCTCGCACGAAAAGTTTGTCTATTCTTGACAGGGCTCTCTTGCATTTGACATTACAACATTACTACATAAATAGTAATGTCAATTGTCCTTGTTATGAATGTTTGTGATGCGAACTTCACATCTAAGAGTCACCTATAAAAGGTTTGAAAACAGTAAATCAATAAATTAAAAAAGACCTATAAAACGTTTGAAACCACTACATCAACAAATAAAAGTGGATGAAATTCATGAGGCTATATGTATGAAGTATAGAAGGAGACAACCTTTTGACTAGCCCTAGAAAAATCGAGCAACTCGGATAATGAGCATTCAGCCATTGTGTCTTCAATTCCTTGCCTGGCAAATGTGTGAGAGCTAGGGAAAGACAAATTAGTGATGATAGATGGGATGCAGGCATGCAACTATGTAAGATATAGCTTTATATACAAGTACCTCTGTCTATCTTAATAACTATGGATTTAATTTGATTTGGATGCAGTGTGTTTAAATGGTTGTACAAATTTTGAATTCTTATATATCTATACCTATCTATAATCTATAATTTATTAATAACAAAATTACCTAGGTGATTTAAAATTTTTGAATTTGTATTGAATGTAGGGTATCTTTAAAGAATGGAGCTGTTAAGAATTGGATATGTAACGGCTATAAAAGTCATCATATGTATTAATATCAAATTAATTATGCACTAAAAATAATTTGGTTATATCTTTTCCTCAATTAAATCAGTAGATGGATATGTATTGGGGATGAATTTTGAATTTATATTGAATGTAGGGTACCTTTAAAGACGGGAGCGGTTAAGAATTTGATCTGTAACGGCTAAGAGAGTCATCGTAAATTAATATCAAATTAAGTATGCACTAAAAATAATTTGGTCGTATATTTTCTTCAATTAAATCAGTAGATGAATATGTATTGGGTGATATGAATTTTAAGTGTATTTTTAAAAAGGAGGGATTGTTAATATTTTGATTGTTACGGCTAATAGGCCCATCATATCTATTAAATGTCTAAATAATACTGGAATTAAAATAATTGTCATTTTATTATCAATAATTAAATCAGTTTATGGATATGTTATGGTTTAAATGGATTGTTTGATGGAGCATGAGGTTTCCAGAACAAACTATGGGTAATTTGTCCCGTAAATACCCAAAAGAACAATAATTAGTGGAGATAAAGCATAGCATGACTACTAAAGATTTTATTTTATTTTTGCTAATAAACTCATTACCATAGTCTGTTGGTTTTGTGAGTTGTTTGATATTAAACCAAGCCATCATTCTTCATCAATAGAAGAAACAATGTAATCTTTAAAAATAATTCAACAATCAATCTAGCCTTTGAAGTAGCCTCAAACATAAAATGATGAAATTCGGAAACAGAGATGGAAAATAAACCGACCACACGAATCACCAATAGAAGAAAAATCAAGTGGACTAAACCCCCGAGCAATATCTATAAAATTAATATAGATGGCTCGGTTAAGCCCATGGGTTCTTGCCAAGTGGGATGAGTCGTTCGTGACTCAGAGAGCGGTTTATTAGATGCATTCTTTCAAAATATATCAAAAGGTTCGATCTTACAAGCAGAGGCAGAAGCAGCCATCGTAGGCATGCAACGGGCAACAAGCAGAGGATTTCGGAAGGCTATCTCTGAAAGTGATAATCAGACTATCATCAAGGCAATAAACAAGGAAATCAATAATTCATGGAAAGTTATCCATCAAGTTGAGAAAATTATGATTATGGTTCAAGAGTTTGATTTTATATGGTTTAGACATTGTTATAGAGAAGTCAACTATGTAGCTGACTTCATAGCTAGAAAAGGTATCGATTGTATTAGATCCACATCTCCTCTTACTAAGGAGTTGTACTCCATCATCCTTAGGAATGATCCTGGTAGTTTGTTACGTCTTTCGTAGCAAACTCCAACTTTTGCATACTGTAAAAAAAAGTCATCATTCTTCATCACTTTTGAAAACAAAATTTTCCTTTTTCTTTTATTTTATATGTAGTTGACAGAATTTATAAATGATATCCCAAGGGAACAATATGGACCTTCTATCATATTTACCAGGTTGATGAGAAAGTCTAATACTTTTGCTTAACATCGAAATATTCTAATAGCTTAACTTTTCTGGCACAAATTTGTTAGTCCCATTCAGTTGGACTTTGTTTTCTTGGTCCAAAGTTTCCCAGTGGACATAAAAGTGTAAAGAAATGTTTTCTCTCTTACTGCACTATCTGTTAACATATTTGAAATGGGAACATTGATTTGTAATCCCCTTGGTTTCACCAAGGGCTTCGACTGAATTACATGTTTACGTAAGTGGAATTGTTGTTTGAGCGAAATTGTTGTCGATTTTGGCAATTCTGTTGAAGTCGAATCAATATGTTTAAAAATGTTGGACAATAGAAGTTACTAATAGGGACATGGGAATAATATGAGTGCTAAAGAGTAGGAATTGCATAATATAATTGGAAGCTAAAAAACATGAAAAGGGATAATTTCCACGGTCTAACAAATATTCAAAGCCTATGCATTATATAATCAAGTAGCAAACTGAAAAGATGAAAATATCCTAATAGATGTAGCCATTATTCAAGGATGAAATCTTATAGGTGATCGACTAGTGCATCATGTTACTTCTCTGTTGGTTTAGTAGTCGTTGGGTTGGGCTGAATCTCTGAGTGCCTAAAATGAAGTAGAATTACATAGTTAGCTTATGAACCTACAATAGCTGAAATAAGGTATTTTTTATATTACTCACTCATTCCTCTTAAGTTTAGATGTTGTCTCCAATGGACCATCACTTGCTACACCCTTTCACAACCGTTTCAATGGTGGTTGTTCTCCCTTCCTAGTGATATACTGTGCAGTGATATGCTCTTGGCTGACATGCTCCTCTATTGCCTAAATAATGCACTTTCAAGTATTTACACAACATATCTAAATAAATTGGTTCAACTATTAACAATACTTTAAATTTTTGATATGCAGATAAGGCGGACAGACCAGCGTTGTTTCCTCAACTGAATTATTACTTGGTGTACCCTTTCGCGACCATTTCAATGGTTGTTGATCCTCCTCTTCAGTAATATGTTCCTCAATTGCCTGAATAGTGTAGTTTCCCATAATTATATAATGTGCCAAAATAACTTGCTTATACTATTAACAATGAGTTCATTTTTTTTATTGTAGGTAAGATGGAAATACTGGTCTCGTTGGAGCTGGTCATATAGCAGCACAGGTGAAACTCTCTTGACCGTGACCTATTGGGCAAAAGTACGTGTGAGACTTCACTTGAAGAATGTAGGCCTTATTGACTAAGTTTCGCAAAGCATCAGGTAAGACCGTATCGTTGCACCCAACCCAGTAATATAAAATAAGAATCACAAAAGGTAAGTTGATAGATGTCTTAAAACTCGTACCTCATCAAGCTCTTTGAGTAAATCTGCTGCTTTTCTATTCACCAATTTCTCAACTATATCATCAAACATGGTGACAACAATTGAAGCACTTGAATCTTGCACCTCTACCCGACGCACCCTAAAACTGGGGAATTTGTATGAAGAGGTGAGATTAGAGTTATAGGGGTCATTGACCATGGTATGTGCATTTAAAGCATTAAAGCAGCAGTAATTGTAGGGTACTCAATGGCTTCCTCGCAAGACTTACACCAAAAGTTCCCATTAAGATGTGAAAGTCTTTTCTTGCACTTCCCACTGTTACATGCAAAGTAGTACCACCCCTCCTTTGTGCGAATCCGAGTAATTTCCACCTCACAGTTGAAAATGGTGCTTGGATTTTTCTCCCCCTAAACCAACAAATATTAGAAAAGTAAAAGTAAGAGGGTACCTTATGTTTATATGCCTTATCTTCTTTTGGGGTCTAGACCACTCTAGCAAGTCGAGATTGGAACTCCTTCACCATAGGAATCGTGACATCATAAAAAAATACATGTAGCTGAAGTGCTTGAGAGGTATAGCTCATATAGGCACATAAGAGATTAGATTATTATTATAGTTCAATATATATATAATGGAAGCTATGCAATATAGGACGAAAGGATTATTAGTACTATTGTATTCCTCGACATTCATGGAAGAAAGTATGATAACGTAAGGTGGAGGGTGTTGAGCATTCTTCTCCAGTAGGATATCTCCCAATTTGTTCCATAGTGTAATCTGAAGGCGTTTGCCCCTATGAGAGAGAAAATTGAGTGTTGTAGTTACCTCACAAGCAAAGCAAGGAGAGCATGCTGACTAATACATATGTGGGAGAAGAAATAGGGATTAGAAATTAACCTTTCGTTAATCAAGTAGAAATCCGCACTATTGGAGGTTTTTGTTCGAGCAATTTGCTCCCCTACTTAGGTGACACAACCAATAGCATTTACAAATCTAGAATGTTAGGATCTAGAGATGTGAAAAATATTGTGTAATAGTATAATAGATAATAAAGAATGTATTGTCTTTCTTACCGACCAAATATTTGTTGTTGGTAGAGCGGAGAGTTTCAAACTCAATGAGCTTGAAAAGATAACGGACATACCCATCTGTGGGGCACTCTAACTTGGTAGCAATGGTAGACCCATCTGGTTCAAGCATATGTGTGTTATTTTTCAGGATGCGATACTCACTCTTCGCTTACTGGAAGACGAAGTTCTTTATGGAGTATATGGAACCCTCCTTCAACTTGAGGAAATAGTGTGCGATGTTACGATGTGCTGTGCAATGGATGATGTTTCCCTCCGCAGTTAGCAAGATTATTTTTAACACGACCTCACTTGTTCTGGTATAATGAGTAGTTTGGAGTTTGGAATGCTTACCTTTTCGTCGGAAACGATGAAGTCGGTGCTGAGGTACTTTCCAAAAGAGGTACGCACGTCCCACTTTCGACAAATCATCACCTTGGTTTTGGCATCCTTCCCTTCTGTCAAATCTCCGACAAAACTCCATGGTTCTTCCCTTGTAGGAACTTTCGACGTGGAAGCCATAGGAACTTTCGACTTGGAAGTCATTGCGTTATGCTGTTAGTGTCGGTGTAAAATGATTGAGTGGTAATTACTAATTAGTGCGGGGCACGGACACCCCCTATATATATGAATTGTAAAGATCGGTTACAGTCCTCTGTAATCAATTGGATTTTCAAAGTTTTGTAGGATATTAACTCCTAATTGAATTGAATTTTATGTAACCTGTAGCGGCAAAATTATAGTGTTTGATTTTGCAGGCAATTAATTATGTATGCATTCTAATTTTGAAATTCGAATAGTGTTTGAATTTGGACCCCGTTAAATGACAATTACAATTTTGGACCCTGTTAAATAACATGCTATTACTGCCTCTATAATTATTGAATTTCAATTTGTACGATTCTATTAAACGAATAACCGGTTAAACGGATAACCGAGAATATTATAGATTGGATAACCGTGAACACAATTATAGCATTTATGGTGGGGGCTGAACACAACTTTTAACACACACACACTAGATATATATTATATATTTCATGAAGGTGTTTGATTTCCTCCTTAGTCTACGTCCCTAACTTGCTAATTTTATGTTTGCTTATATTCGTCTTTTGTAGGGTCGTGCTGCCTGTTTTATTGCACCTTTTTTTTTGTATTCGGCGGTATGTTTTAACGGTCTTCTGTCTAGTAACTTGTCGAGTCGACCTATCGAGTTTCAGATGTCTGATATTGAATTTTTACTTTATAATTTTTTTTATTCATAAGCATATTTTACAAAAAAATAAATTGTTGTACTTGTACATATATCAAGATGGATGAAAAGACCAAAGCTTGGGCCAGACCGACACATGCTTTAACACATTTAACTTTTTAATTAGGCCCAGCCCAGTTTTCTGCCCCAAACCGTTTATTAAACAGTCCATGTTTCCGAATACTTCAAAGTTTGAGGGCCAAAATCATAATTGTGATAAATATGCGGGAAATAAACACGGTGAGGTTATTGAAGCCCTAGCCTCTTGTACCTTGCTTCGTGTTGCGCTCATCTACCTCCCTCTCTCTCTCGCTCTGCGAAAAGAATTCCGAAATCCGCCGTCGACCAGGTTAGTTCGTCGAATTCTCGTCGCTCTATCAATATCTCCTTGTAGCTTTTGGAACGTAGCTGTGCCGCTCTATCTATCAACTGTAGTTCTAGGGTTTCATGTTTCAGCTGTAAGGAGAGGAGTGGAATTTAGCGCTTGATATGTATGTAAACGTCACTAGTCTGAAGTTCTATTTCCTTAATTGAAATCTTTATCGTAAGATATGCAATAGTGGGATTATTGGCTGTGGATTCACTCTGTTTGTAACAGTTTTATTTCATACTCATGTTCGATTGAATGGTGTTTACCTGTTGGCAATTTAGGCTTTATACTTCAGCTATTGTCAGGGTTATCTTGACGAGTTATAAAGATCTTATCAGAGCGATTCAATTTGTGCAAGGGAAATTGGTTTGGGTTTCCAACAGAAAATTGGAGATGCTAAATGAATTGTAATGGACTGCTTTGAAATATGACGCTGGCCTTAATATTTCTAAATCATGATTCTGTAATGGTTTTATTTGACTGCATTTTTTGGTCTTTCTTGAACAAAATTATCTTCATTCTTGCTTTTAAACTTAAAGATGACAATGGACATGAGTTTGCATTTGATCTACATGTGGAGATGTTTAACCAAACATGTGGACCTGTGGTTAATGAGTCTTTCATCCTAATAATGGTAATGTCCACCAATGGGGAAGTAGCTTTGTCAATTTGCTTGATGTTTTAAGAGTTTTCTTGTGGATATTTATTTGCTTATTGTATGAAGACGCAATGTTTTCACCTTGCAGTGTACCAATTAAGCATCATTTTGGGGCTAAGCATGGCTGAAAGTGAAACAGCAGTCGCCCATTCATCCACTGCTGTTGGTTATGCATCTGGTAGTTATCCATCCAACAATCATGTCGATGCTGATGCAAATACTGCACCCAGTCTGGATGGTGCTACTGTTGGTGGTTCACATAGCTCTGAAGGATTGCTTGCAGATGCAAATCCCGTTCTGCAAGAAGCTAATATAACTGGATCGGGTGAAAGAAAGGAATCTGATGGAGAAGAATATAATAAGCAGATGCATGAAGGAGTTGAGAATACACCCATGGACATTAATCAAACTTCTGTATATGTTGATAATACAAATGGAGCCATGGAAAATGGCGTGGAAAGCTTTTCAGGAGCTGGTGACAATGGTACTGAAACAAGTGGTGTTCAGGGAGCTGGTAATAATCTTGGTATGTGTTCATTTTTTATGTTAGTACGTTGATGTAAAATTACAACATGATACCTGTTCTGCTTTCCCCATTATCAAACTAAGTTTTGTTTATTTTAACTCGTCCATTAGCTCATTTTCTCTCTCTCAATTATGCTTTTACTTTCCAGTATTATCTCCAGAAGAAGAACGCTTATGGAGCATAGTCAGGGCAAACTCTCTAGATTTCAACACATGGACTTCACTCATTGAAGAAACAGAAAAGACCTCTGAGGTACAATGTTTTTCTGTTTGATTTCATATCTCTAAATTTTGGTGATATTGATGCTGTACATGTGATCACAAATAGCCATATTGGCAATATCTTTTATCTGAAAAGGCTTATCTTCATGACGTGCAGAAAAAGGCCATTTTTGTGCGAGACTATTCTTTTTAAATTCTATATGGTAAAACAGATTTGGTAATTGTAGTTGGTATTGTGGTTTTTTCCTATGCATTGATATTGTGGTTTTTTCCTATGCAACTATTTGGTAAGTCAATATTGTCATTTATTGTGGTAGTTGGTATTCTGGGGATTCTAAAGGCTTCATTCCTATGATTTGTTGTTTCTGGTGAATTGTATGTACAATGAATTGTCTTATTAGTTCACTTGTGTTTCGTAAAGTTTGGCTGCTAAAGTTTATGCTACTTTGGAACAAATTTCCACTTCTTATTTATGTCTTAGTTTACTCGATTGCTTCGTAATTGGAAGGAGTGATGGACTATCCGGTTTAGTGGGAGTATTTACAAAATTCTTTGATTCTAGCCTAGGATGTCTGTTGGGTTGCCTCTTCTGCCATTTGCACATTTTTTAGGACTGATACACATATTAGAATGCTTGTCATACAAAGAAAGTTATGGTATACTCTTCTTTCAAAGGATGCATTCATCATTTTTGCATATATGTACTGTCCTTGCATTTATGTGTTGCAGACTATATATTATTATTTAAATCATAGTTTCTCCTTCTTTAAAGTTTTGATGTTTATCTGAATTATCTTCTGTAGAACAATATTCAGAATATTCGGAAAGTATATGATGCTTTTCTGGCGGAATTTCCTCTGTGTTATGGATATTGGAAGAAGTATTGCGATCATGAAGCACGACTTGGAGCAATTGATAAAGTTGTTGAAGTGTATGAAAGAGCAGTTCAAGGAGTGACCTATTCTGTAGACATTTGGGTGCATTACTGTTCATTTGCAATTGGAACTTACGGGGATCCGGATACCATAAGAAGGTAATGACTGTTTGTTGATTAAATTTTTCCTTGAGGAGATTAAGAGTAATTAATTATCTTTAGTTGGGCTGCCCTTTGTGCTGCTAACCTGATTTTGGTATGACTGCAACAGCAACTTCTCACATGTATGGTGAAAAAGGTTTTCTTTGGTGGGGAAAAACACTTTGTATATTTGATTTCAAACCCTTAGTTTTTTAGCATTCCTATAGGGTTGATGCAGTGTTCTAGTAGTTCCCCACCTGAATTTTTCTTCAAAAAGCCCTAGTGTGGTTTGTAGTTCTCCCTGAAATATTGCTGTCTATAAGTTCACTCCAAGGTACAACAATTTACAAAATGCTGCTGGGGAGATCACATAAGATGGCCTCTATGCCTGCTCCGTTTCACGGAAGTAGTATATTTTATTTCCAGTAAGGTAATGGAGAAATTTGTGCTACAGTTTGGAAGTGTTGTGCGTTCTTTGTGTGAATTCTTCATTGTCCTTCCATCTTTACTGGTTATGCTCCTGTTTTGTGGGCATGTTCTCAGCATTATAATTTGATTTTAGTTGAGTTATATAACAATGTTTATTAATTGTGAGTGTTTCAGGTTGTTTGAAAGAGGATTAGCTTATGTTGGAACAGATTATTTGTCTTCCCCACTCTGGGACAAGTACATTGAATATGAATATGCACAGCAAGAGTGGGCTCGCCTTGCAATGATTTACACAAGGATATTAGAGAATCCAAATCAACAACTAGAACGCTACTTTAATAGGTAAATCCATCCATCTTCTCTCTTGCTTTGGTGAATAATGTTATATGGAATATTTGTTTTAGTCTGATGCCCTTTCATGAATGACAAGAAGAGCTGTTCTTGGTACTGCTTTGCTTTGTTTTACTTATGAGTTACCCTTGGGTATTTTTATCGTTTCTTGTCCTTTTGCCCCCTTTTCCATTGTGGGTGTGGAATTACAGACTTTGTACTGGTATGTGTGTCTAGTCCTCATGATCTCATGATTACAAGATTGATGTATTTTTCCTGTGAACCATTTTGGCATAGGATCATGATTTAGTTGGTATGTTGAAGTCACTGAATTGTATCTTGACCAAAAGCTAAGAGAAAGCCCCTTGCATTTGCGTCAAATTATCAAATCCCACATGTTTATTTCACTTTTAAACAAATGGAGGTGTTTCAGACTTTCGTGTAGTGAATTCTTTTTACCTGCCTGTTTTTAGAGTGAATGATATGTTGTCCTGTTTTTAGAGTGGGTGATATGTTGTCCTTA
Source organism: Persicaria tinctoria (assembly GCA_037127255.1). Classification (NCBI taxonomy): domain Eukaryota; kingdom Viridiplantae; phylum Streptophyta; class Magnoliopsida; order Caryophyllales; family Polygonaceae; genus Persicaria; species Persicaria tinctoria. The sequence continues at coordinate 1,822,287 of JBANSL010000015.1, forward strand.
ATTCTCAAATGTTCATAAATTGAGAACACAAGAATTTGGTTTATATTTACTTGTTTATGTTGTTGATTTTGCTATTATGACTTGTTGATATGTGTGTCTATGTTTGGGTAAAATTATGTGTAGCTTCAAGGAACTAGCTGGGAGTCGACCCTTGGCAGAGCTAAGGAGTGCTGAAGAAGCTGCTGCAGCTAATGTACAGCAAATTGCTGATATTGAAGGAGTTCAGCCTGAGGGAACAGAAGAGTCTTCTCAACCTGGTAGTGCAGGCTTATCAGATGCTGAGGAGCTGGAGAAGTATATTTCCATTAGAGAAGAAATGTATAGGACAACAAAAGAGTTTGATTCTAAGATCATTGGGTTCGAAACTGCCATCAGGAGGCCATACTTTCATGTTCGTCCCCTGAATGATGCAGAGCTAGAGAATTGGCACAATTATCTGGATTTCATTGAAAGAGAAGCAGACCTCAACAAGGTAATCCGAGTTGGTTCGGTTTCACCATTTTTCAATTGAGAAGTTTCTACAACTTTAGTCTTTAGCTGTCCTTTTATATATTGACTTACAGTTAAGTAATATCTGCTGCACCGTATGCTTTTTTGGCTAAATCGTTGGATGAAGCAATTTTAAATGGGATATTGTACTGAGACTAAACCAGGGCCTTCGATGTGGTTTCTATAAGGCTAAGTACTTCAAACCCCCATTGTGAGTCGATGTTCTGGGTTCATGATGTGTTGTATAATTTTTTATTAAACTTTTTAAACCCCAAATGTTATGCATGCAGGTATCTTATCTTCCTAACCATGTCTCTATCAGGCAAGGAGGGTCCCCCTAACATATTTGAGGGGCCTCCCTGTTTCCGGCAATGGAGTATTCTTTATGTGTCTCTCCTTGCTGATTTCATAAATTCTTTCTATGCAAATAGTTCAGGAATCCTACACTGACACGGGATATCATTTTGTAACCCAGATTGTGAAGCTTTATGAGAGATGCCTGATTGCATGTGCCAATTATCCAGAGTTTTGGATACGATACATTTTGTGCATGGAAGCGAGTGGCAGCATGGAACTTGCGGACAATGCACTTGCTCGTGCTACCCAAGTATTTGTAAAGGTATACTTTATGGGTTCTTCAATATGGATAAAGCTCACCTATTTGTTTTGCTTGTATATTTGGATTAGTCCCATATTTGTATGGTGTTTTATGTCAGTATTTTTGTTCTGCATATGTATGGAATATGGATTTCTATTTTGGAGCTTCTCTTTTCTCCTTTTATTGCATGCCTTCTTCTGATAGTGGGAAAAGGTGGACCTAAGAGGAGCTGGATGGATGTCATCTGTCATGACCTCAATCATCTAAACCTATCGGAAGATATGACCTTGAATAGGGACCTCTGGAGGAGATGCATTCGGGTTGCTAATGTTTAGTGTGTTGGGCTTTGGTGGCTGTGTCTTGTTGTCTGAACTTATTTTTTGACTCCTTCGCTGCTTCTCTTCTACGGAGTATTATTTTACCTTCTGTGAAGACTGTTACCTTGTGTTACGTGTGTCCTATTTTGCTGGGTCTATCAGAAATACTCTCTCGACTTGTTCGGGGTAAGAGTGCGTACATCCTGACCCCAGACCCCGCTTAATCGCGGGATATACTAGGCTGATGTTGTTGTTCTTCTTCTGTTAGTGGGGCCATCCTTCTTTCGTGAGTGAAAAAATTGAATGTATAGCTGTGTTACATTTTCTCTGATGATGGCCAAAGACAACATTAAACAACCTTCACTAGAAATGTTTGGAAGCTGTGCAGTATGGGAAAAATGGATTTTGATGGAGACATTAAAGAATAGGAGGCATTATGGACTCGCTGACCTTGGGATAGTTATTACATTTTCTCTGATTGCCACGTCTGATTTTGCTGTATACGTTGGCAATGTCTGAACTCTATGGCTTTAGTCTTTATATAATTTAGTAATGTCTTTTGATTGGTGAGATATGACATTTTTATGACAACTTTTAGCTGCCTTTTCATAAATACTGTTTATTGCACTGCAATTACAATTTAATTTTGGCTATGTTGTAATTGCAGAGGCAACCAGAGATCCACATCTTTGCTGCTCGTTTCAAGGAGCAACAAGGTGATATTTCTGGTGCACGGGCTGCATATCAACTCGTGCATGCTGAAATTGCTCCTGGGCTTCTGGAAGCTATTATTGACCATGCAAACATGGAGCACCGATTGGTAAATTTATTATAAGATACTGTTGTGTTCAATTACTATTTTCCAGTTACTGATTGTCTGTAATGTTGAAATATTCAGGGGAAAATGGACGATGCTTTCTCGTTATATGAGCAAGCCATTGCTATTGAGAAAGGGAAAGAACAATCCCAAGCGTTACCTATGTTGTTTGCTCAGTATGCCAGATTCATGTTTTTGGTACGTTTCTAATGCCTCTTTGTATCAATCTTTCACTTGAATATTCCTTATTCTATTTGATTTGCATTACAGTGCTGGCGGTTTGCATCAATATGTTGTTTTGCATCCTTTTTTGTTCCAGTCTTGTTTTCCAATGGAGTGGGTTTTGCTATTTCATTCAGGGTCCTGTAGGTGTTAGGGTGATTATTTTTGGTCTTATACAAGTGAAAATAGAGTAAGGTGGACTCTGAGTTTGAGATTTTTCATTCGACTTTACACTCCTATTTTTTCATTTTCCGCTTCGTCACAAGAATGAATCAATTGGGTACAGCTGGAGTCATTTATTTTTAAACCTTACAAGGAAATTAAACCCTCAATATTAGTAGAGCTGAACTGTAGGTATGGTAATTATATACATCGTCCAGGACTTTGGATCTGTTATGGTCATTCGAAAATTTGTCTAAAAACTTGATTGAGTTGAAGAAATTGCTTTAGGTTTTAGTGCAAACATTTGACTAATCTATGTGTTAACCTGCTCAACTATAGTGTTTTAACTTATTATATCAGATGTTAAGTCACATGTTTTTCTGATTATTGTATTTGTCGTTAGGTTTGTGGGAATGCAGAAAAGGCTAGAGAAATTTTAGATGGAGCACTAGAGAACGTTCAGTTGTCAAAGCCACTTCTTGAGGTGAGTTCTTCTCCCAGTGTACAGCCATCTTTGTTTCTTTAATATCTGTACGAGTGATGGCTAATGAAGTTGTTTCACTTTCTCCTGCAGGCTTTAATACATCTGGAATCTATAATGGCACTTCCAAAACGAGTTGATTATCTTGATTCTTTAATTGACAAGTTTGTCATACCTGATCCAAACAACTCAAATCTGGCTTCAGCTGCAGAGAGAGAAGAACTATCAAAAATATTTTTGGAGGTAAGAAGGATTTGATTGTTGATGTTAGAATAGCATTACAATTTTCCATTTATATGTCATTGGTAATAACATGTGAATTTCATCCATTTGGTCATTTAGTGGTTCATCTTCTTATTCTCGGTTCTTGTTGTGAATTTATGATATTCATTGCTTTTAGTTGAAACAAAAATAAAATCTAAGCTATTTTTAATGGTTATTTGATGTGTACAGTTTTTGAGTCTTTTTGGTGACACATCATCCATTAAAAAGGCAAAGGATAGACATGCTAGACTCTTTTTATGCCGGAGGAGCTCGTTGGAGTCGAGGAAGCGTGATTCAGAGGACTATCTGTCTTCAGATAAGGCAAAGTTGGCAAAGTCCTACTCTGGTGTTGCATCAGCTGCAACACCTGTAGTGGGGGCACAATGGCCAACGGGTTATGGTGCCCCTACTCAGGCTTGGCCACAAGTGGCGCAGGCCCAAGGGCAGCAATGGAACCCCAGCTACACCCAACAGGTAAATCTGCAGTAATGGTGCCTACTATCAAGTTTCAACAACCATATTTGTGAATGTAGATAGTGCTTCTGTTGTGTGGCTTTCACCATTCTGCCAACTGCTAACAATGGGGAATGGCTGTACATGAACTCTTCAGTTATTTTTGTCACTTTTGCATGCAAAATTGTAGCATCATTGAAACTCCATAATGATATTCCTAAAAACGAGGGTTGGTTATTAATCGTGACTTGTATGTGTAGCCTGCTTATTATTATATATTTTTTTTTATCATATACCATTATACCACTGCTTTTACAATGCCTAATGCAAGCTATGTCCTTGGAAATCAAATAGATGCAACATAGATCATCATGGACTTAGATTAGAACTTAAAAAATGCCTATGTTTTTTGTATACAAAGAAGAAAAGCTATACTCCGTATTTACTTAGATGGGATGATTATGTGCTGCTAGCTAGTCACCATATGTTTTAATAGGGGATGGGGCATTTTAAGTCTTTGTTGATCTACGTCATATGTTCAATTTCATCCAGAACTGATCCATGTCTTTGCTTTTGGCTGATCTAAGTCGTATGTCGAACAGATCTTAGTTGAATTTGAGCATCCCAGTTGTATTTCATCTAGAACAGTTCTAACCATGTCTTCGTTGTAGGCTGCATACCCCGGTTATTATGGAAGCACCTATACCCAGCCTCAAGTGCCCGCAACAGTACCTCAGGTGGCTGCTTATGGTGCTTATCCTGCTACATATCCCACACAGGTACTGTTTGGTGTCTCTGAAAGATTTTTAATCATGTACATCAGTAATACAGTTTCAGGGTTTAAACTTTAAATCAATTTTTTTCACTTTAGATCTTTATTGATTTTATTCATTATATTGTATTGCGCTGAGGAAAGTTGATTGTTTACGAGGTCACTAATTCTTAGATTTGGGTTTTTAGTGTTTGAAAAGGAACGTGTACTAGGATTGGTGCTAGAGACCATAAAACTCACATTTTCTAGGTTTAAGTGAAACATGTACTTTCCTTGGCAAAATTTTAATATTTTATAACACATACATCTGTATTCTTTGACGACGTGCTGAGCAGCTGAGCTTTAACGTTTTTTTAAACATCGTGGTTTTCCCGCAGGCTTATCCCCAGCAGCAGCCTTACGCGACACCAGCCCCTGTTGCCGCCGCCGTTCCTGTGCAGCAGCCCGCAGCTGCTCCTCAAGCATATTATGGAACTTACTGACAATATCCCTCTGCATTTCACAGTCGTATAAAGACCGGTTGCTCGTTTCGACCAAACGCAAGGGCTTTGTCATCGGGATGGTAATACAACCCATCATACACAAGACGGGCAATTACGCGTTTCAACTTGTAACATGCCATTTGCTAGCTGGTAGGGAATAGGAAGTTTCTATGAGCCTTTCAATATGTTTGGATGCAGTTTCGCGACAAACCCGATTTAGCAGTAGAGTTTCTGAATTTCACTGTTTTGTGACACCCTGTTGAGCAGACAATGTTTTGTAAAAATTGCCTTGATTCTCTTTCTCCTCTTAACTTGCTTTCTTCATCTGTGCCCAATTATCATTCTGTGTGGTTGTTAATTTTTACTGTACAGCACCTATAATTTTACCTTAAAATGAAACTAGTAGCTTTTGTCAAATTTATGACATCATAAACTCCAATAATATTCAAGTTTTTATATAAAAAAATAATAGCGAGTAATTGAATTTTGATATTTGTCCCCGTTGTCATAAATGGTGTTTTCTACTGTACTTATATTCTTTGTTTGGCCCCTACCAAAGCATCCATAAATTGCTCTATTTGGAAAACTAAAAATTTCAACAAATTCGTCAGCAGCACTAAAAAAACCCTTTTCAGTACTGCTTACGTTAACAGAAAATCTTTGTTACTACTAGTAAAACTCCAGTCAACTTCTAGCAGTAAAACTGTAAAAGTACGAGTACAACTTATGGTCTAACTTCGACCGTCCGATCACCAACCGATCTCCAAATATCAGCCGTCCGATCATATCACGGTAAATCTTCCATACACTACATTTGCCAGCCGCCATTTAAAAAAAATCCCTTGATTCTCAATCAACGGTCGAGATTGCGCCACGAGTCCCCCAATAAGGGCCCCCCTATATAAGCTCGCGTGAACTGGAGATTGAGTTTTTACTTGCGCTCTGCAGATCTGAACTCTTCAAACCCCGTAAAACCCTCGTTTGCTCGCTGAGATTCGTCGGTGTTTTGGAGATCTTTGTTCGATCGGGAATCAAATCTTCGAGCGTGCGCTGTTTTGAGCTTCCTAATTCTGATTGGATTGTTGGAACGTGATGGCTAGGGTTTGATAGAGAGAGTTTTTGGCTGCCAATAGGTTTTCGGGATCTGATTGGAAGGGCGTGGCCTCCCGTGTGTGGGAAGGTTTTCATTTTCAGTTGTTGTTGTCGATCTATTGTTCGCAGTTGACGCTCGCCATTCTCCGAGATGGACGCTTCGCCTCTCACTGCTTTCGGGGTGAGTTGAAGAGATTCAATCGAGTGCTTTCAGCTTTGCTCTGCCTTTCGATTTCAATTCTGATCTATTGTTCTCAGTTTCCCTTCTTATTAATTGAGTTGAAATATGGTTTCTTTTTTTCTTGTTGGGATGTTGTTTCAGGTTGGTTCTTACTTCATTCAACAGTACTATCGGATTCTTCAAGAGTCGCCAGAAATCGCATATCAGTTCTACAAGGACGAAAGTGTCATTACTAGGGTTTTGAGCGATGAAGAAGAACTGAGTGCTTCCACTATGATGGTGATTATCTCTAATTTTAATTCTTTATTACAATTTCATCCGTTGGTTTTTGTGTTGACCAGAATTAGTCAAGTAGATGCATCTTTTTGTATTACATTTCTATCTTCAGTTGTTTTTCGTATCTCTATATCAAATTTTTGTTAAAGTCAAAAAGTCTTTTTGATTTGATTGTATTAGAATCAATCCAATTTATGTGTTAACTATCTAATTTTAAAGACGTTAACCTGACTTGCTTTTGCTAGTGAGGAAATTTTATCTAGATCTGCATAGTTTGAGAGTCATACTGATGTTTTGGCATTGGATTTGTCAGCAATTATATGTTTCTACTGAACATGTCTCTGTTAATTTTACTGTTTTGCAGGATATCCATTCAGTTCTCACTTCACTGAATTATACTTCAATTGAAATCTTTAAGCTCAAGTGCCAAGACTCATTCAATGGAGGCATACTGGCTATTGTTTCTGGGTCCGTGAAATCCAGAAATTTCAATGGCCGGAGGAAGTTTACACAGGTCTTTTTCCTGGCTCCTCAGGAGCATGGCTATTTTGTCCTGAATGATATTTTTGAATATGTAGAAGAGGCCCCTATCGTTCAGCAAACCCCAGTACCTGAAATACCAGATGTTCAAGTTGATCATGAAGTCCAGAAATCAACTTACACAGAGGAGCCAGGTACTAATTAAATGTTTTGTAATTGGTTTGTTCCCTCCTAATTCCCACTATCTAGCATAAACCTCCTGTTGATTTCATTTCATGGCTTTGATGTTGTTATTCAGTTCCAGTGCAATGTCATTCACTTCAATGTCTTTTTTGCTCTGCTACTTGATCTTGTTTGTTTTCTTTTATTATTCTTTCACGTGCCATGCTTTTTAGGATGCAACTTATTTAGTAATTGATGTTCTATTCCGATTTTGTTTATCATTCGTGTTGATAGATTCAAGCTACGCCATTGAGGAAGAGACGAGGGAATACGTAAATTCTATTCACATTGAAGACGACTATCCTGTTGACAAGTACAGCCTACCTGATGAACAACAACATGAAGAAGAACCCGAGGCTGAAACTGTGGTTGAAGAAGCTCCAGTGGAAGAGCATATCCTGCCTGAAACTCATGCTAGCACTGTGCAAGAGTTGGCACCTGCCCCAGCAAATGAATCCGTGGGGGAGCCTGGCAAATTCACTTATGCGTCAATAGTATGATCTTTTCATTATTTTAAGATCTTTTATTATCTTTGTTTCATTTGCCTAAGCAGTGTAGTGTCATGGATTCTGGGATGTTTTTACATTTTCTGATTGTTTTTCCTTTTCTCCTTTTGCATAACTATGAAGTATTCTTGCTGCTTAATACAACTTAATGACCAGGATAGTATAGAATTTGTTTAAACTCCAGCTGAGCCAAGATAGTTAATGTGATTTTTAGACTCTAAACTGCTAGTAGTTGCTCCTCAATGAGATAGTTAATGCCCTTACTGATTCAGGTTTTTCTTTTCCTGGTATTGTCAATATGAACATGACAGTTGCTTGCTTCAAAAGGAGTAGCTGCACCTCAACAAACTGTTAGGCAAAGACCTCCAGAGATCCGTAAGGTACAGACAACTGCCCCACCAGCACACCCTTCAGCAACGCCATCTGTAGCAGAAGCTGTGGGTACTAGAGTGGATGAAAGTTTACCTCAAGACGAAGGTACTTCTTTGGCACCATGCATAGCTAGTCTTTATCATCCAGATTAACAATCCTTCCCCCTATTTGTGCTTTGGTTAATTTCTTTTGTTTATGATTTAAGGTCAAATATCTTCTTCTGTATGTTGTAAGCATATGTTGATCTTGACATGTTGTGTGGTTGTAAATGCTCTATCTGAAAGTTTTTGTCTCTCAGACGACGTTGGATTCTATTGTTACTTTAACATCTCTATTTTGCTTTCCATTGGGACAATATCGATGTTCATTACCAATTTGACAAAGCTTAGGTTCCCATTCATGCTTTTCTCTTCTCCCACTTGTCTGATTTTGTGTTCTGTCCTCTGTTAATTGAGTAAATCAACCATTTTAGCTTGCTACCTGTCTTCTTTTATCCAACATGTTGTCATACACAGATTTGTCATCTTATGATTGTTGATGCCATGCTTTTACCACCCAGGAGAACCGACATCTGTTTATGTGAGGAATTTGCCATCAAATGTCACAGCCGATGATCTTGAGATGGAATTTAAGCACTTTGGTAAAATCAAACCCAACGGAATATTCATAAGGAACCGCAAGGTAACGTTTCTATATGTGCACATATATAGTGTCTAATTGATTGCAAATTGCAAGTAATGATCATTTAGAAGGTTGAATACCCTTGCTAGTCCCTCGATATACATGTGGGAACACATATATAGTGTGAATACTCTGTTTATATGGCATGCAGGAAGTTGGAGTCTGCTTTGGATTTGTAGAGTTCGAAGATCTTGTCAGCGTTCACAATGCCACAAAGGTTGGTTTTTTTTTAAAATCATTTAAGGCTCTATAAAATGGGCTTTTGATAGTATGAGATGTTGCCAATTGTCCCCATATCGAATTCCAATTTGGTCTCAAGCTGGATTATTGTTGCAGGCTTCACCCATTCAATTGCTTGGAAGACAAGTGTATGTCGAGGAGCGTAGAGCAAACAGTGCAGGTGTTGCTCGAGGCGGAGGTATTTCTTAGCGATTCTTTTCGAAATCAATGTTGCCACTCCATGCCGTTGTTCGGTCTATTCACACAATGATATAGTATTTCATGTGTTTTTATAATTGCGTTCTTCTCAATCTGGAACTGCATTTGGACTTTCAAAGATGTTCTTGCTTGAATTATCACAAAAGAGATTTGCTTCTTTGCTGTTGACCACCATAGTTTTATTTTTGATACCACCTGAGTTGATTTTTTTTTTGGGTGTGTTTTGCAGGAGCGGCGAGGGGCAGGGGAAGAGGCAGAGGCAGTTACAACAACCGAGCGAGAGGGAATGGCTTCCAACAGCGCGGTTACGAGTAATCCCGAGATTTGGAATTTCTGCTTGTTATTCGTTAGAACGTTTCGAGGACTTTTAGTTATTTATTGAGTGGGACCAAGTTTGAGTGTTTCCTCCCTAATTTTAAAGGGTTTCTTTGATCTCTATATATTCATGTTGTGGGAGCTCAAGAGCTTTGCAACAAAATTTTCTGGGGTTTTGTATGCTTGTTTTTCTTTTAGCCACCCCTCCCACTTTTCTTCTTCTTTAGAAGCAAATGTGAATTGCAAATTTTGTGGATTTACCTTTTGTTTGAGTTTACCTTGAAAACCCTTGTTGTTTCTGAGTATGTCAGTAGTTTATGCTCCTTCATTAGTCTCCAGATTTGCAGTGTGTTGCCTTTTGTATTGTAAAATCCATTGGTACACAATTGTGTAACGTTTACTGTGCCTTTTGTATTGTAACCAATAAACCAGCTGGGCAAGTGAACCTGTACTTTCATTAGAAGATGAGAAATCTGGACTGTGAAAATTGAAAATAGTGGTAAAAGGAGAAGCGATGCAGGACAAGAGCACGAAGGAGAGAGACAAATTAGATAAAAAGACGCAGGAGCGGAAAGATAAACCTTGGAGACAAAGCTCGATCAAAATGATGGAACAATGCAGTAAGAACTAACTTGAATGACATCAAGACTAATCCTTTACCACCTTACACAGGAAGCACAATGAGGGAGGCTTGTGCTCATCTCGAAATCAATCTTCGAAAATTGGCAAAATCAAAGACAAACTGAACTAGTTGCATCACACTTGCACATAAAGGGACGAAGCTCTCAATTTTGGAGTTTGATGTTAGCTGGTTTTTCATTATAATCAAGTCTAAAAGGAAGGAGAGGTTACAATTTACAAGCCTTGAATAGAGGAGAAAATCAGTCCAAAAAAAAGGAGTCCCAAATACAAGGTCCAACATGTTCTACTTAAACCCAAACAAGAACCCAAAACAGAAAGTCCAAAACAAAAATGAAAAGCTGTAAGTGGTAGTTGAATCATCATTGGCGACTCGATAAAGGTGCGGTTTCAAGTAATGTCATGTTGTTACCCTCGATCTCCATTGCTAGTGCCAACCTCGTATGGTGGTTGATGAAAGACGTTAAGTTTCTCTCTTAACTTCTTAGCTCGGCCATTTGTGATAAGTTTGTCTCCGAAATGAAATGAGGTACATTAGGTGGTGCTTGAGATGACTATCCTTGAATTTGTAAATAAAGAGCGACCATATCCGGGGTTCGAACCGGGGACCTTTGGGTACTACCCGCAAGTTCTTTCCAGTGAGCCATTCCGGAATGGTTCTTGAGATGACTATCCATTAAAAAGAAAATTACATTATTTTGCGGGTAGCATAGCATGTATTTTCAATTTTCACTTATCTGGCCTAAAGTTTGCTATTGTGTTTTATACCCATGTAATTATAAAAATCAATTTTATCCTCAACAAATAATCGCCTATAGTGAATTAGTGATGATTATTTTTCTTAAATACAAAAATGTTGTATAAAATTTAATGAATGTTGCAAATGTATATTACTAATACCACATATTCATGAAGAATCTTGTTTTAATACAATTTTCAACTCTTTTGGACAATTGAACCATATGTGATCTTATACTAAAATATTTAATTTTTTTTAATCATGTGTGATATTAGACTAAAACATATTCATGAAAACTATTTTTTGAAAAACAATTCGTATTCTTTATTTGATTTTTATACTTGCATTAAAAAATGTTTCCCAAACCTCACTCAGTTGCCTCAAAATGAAATTATTAAAATTAATTGTTTTTTTTAATCAAAATAATATGCTGTCTAAATACCTGAATGGATTGTTGTTATTTCCCGGAAAAAAGGTTCAGTTTGCAAAACGGAGGAAAGTTGGGAACTCCCCGTTTCAGGGTTAAGGGTCTACACACAGAGAGATGGTGATTTCACGGCTGATATCTTCTCTACGATTTTCTCGGGCCTCCCACGCCGCTTCAAGGTTCGCTCCACCCATCTTTACCTCTTTCAATCAATTTATCTTCAATTGTAGAGCAAGACACGATCTTGGTTAATTTGCACCCAATTGCAAGTCCCAGCTAGACTTTTCAATGAATTCATATTGGAATTGAAATTGAAATTGGGGTTTTGTTTAATTGGTTAGTTTAACAGTTTTAGGGTTTCTGGGAATTCAATTTTTCCGATCCATTTTGATTTGGGGTTGTTGGTTTTTGTTTTTCTTCCCAGTGGCTCCATTCCAGTGGAAGGCAAGGACAAGGGAAGCTCGCTTGGCCGGAAGGCGGTATCTACTGCCCTACTTTGTCTAACCGGCGGCGTTGCTTTGAGTGCCATTGATGATCTTGCAGTTTATCATGCCTGCAGTAGGTATATGTCATCCTATTTAGCATTTGAGAATGCATTGTTCATGCCCCAATGTGGATCAATTCAATAGCTATTCTATACTAGTAGAGAAGCAAAAGGAAAACTCGACATATTCATGCTCATTCCGATTCTAGCAACTCAATTCTAGCTATTATGTTTGGGGTTTCATTGTCAAATAAAATACATGATTTTCCCTTTATGCAGTTATTGATTAGATCTTGTAAAAAAATGGGTATGCAATTTGACAACTTTTTTTGGAGGAGACTTTGATGTTCTTGTAAGAATAATAAGGCCGTAATGCTAGATTGGTATTTTAAAATGCGGTTTGTGAAAAATTCTTGTATATTGTGGCCTTCGGTTTTCCAATCAAGCAGAAAGAAAAATATAATCATTGGTCATCGGGTCTCAACTCTCGTACGCAAACACGGGAAATAGTTCTTGCAGTTTTAGGACTTGGTTAGTTTCCTATTATCGGTAATTGTGGGGATCCTTGTATTGTTCAAACATATAATATGAATGGAAGTTTGCACTTATGCTTTGAAAAGAGTGTCCATGTTGTGACGATCTTGTTTTACTGGTTTAGCAAGGCGATGGAGAAAGTCAGTCAAAACCAAGCAATTACAAGCGCTATTGGGGAACCAGTTGAAAAAGGTCCTTGGTATAATGCGTCGTTGGGTGTAGTTCGCAAGAGGGGTACTGTTTCGTGCTCGTTTCCTTTGACTGGACCCCAAGGCAATGGCATTCTTCACTTGAAAGCTGTTCGTAATGGAGGTTTGTAGCAATGCTTTGCAGTTGGTGTTTTACTGTCTTTTTTAATATGATGCTCATATACCTTTTTGCTGCTAATGCGCCATAACTTCATGCAACACCATAGATAGTTCTCGGCACATTCTTCTGCATAAATATAATACGTAGGTTATGGATATAATGTGATGCTGTTTCATTATTCATAGGCTAGAATGTCAGTTTATGCAATTTACATTTGAATTGCATTCGTGTTAGTAGCGCACTGCTCAATGTTTCTGCTTTCCTCAATTTTCCTTCTCTGATGCTGAGCAGGAGATTCATGGTTGTCATTTTTTCGGCCCCGTGAATTTGAAATCTTGATCATGGATGCTCTTCTGCATGTGCCAAGCAACGATGAGAAACATCAGACGATCAAAATCAATCTGTCAGGCGATTTTCCTCCCCCCCCACCGTGTACAACATGGCCCAGACCTCAAGAACCAGGAAACCTGGATAAGAAGTGAAGATCTCTATTTTTTGGATTGCAACTTTTTTTTTTTGAAATTTTTGTTCCTGATCAATTTTGAAGAGATAGGTAATGTTTCACTTTTGCTTCCAAAAAAATAGAATAAGATTCCTAACATGCCATCTATTATTGTTGGCACAGGCGAATTGGCTCTGATAATCCTGATATCCATAGTTTATATGACAATTTGTTATTGTGAAAGTATCTCTGGAACTGTTTTTTACATAGCCAGAAGAAATTGCATATTTGTTATTTCAGTTGAAACTGCAAATTCATTTCTTGCTTGCTTATTGTGGTTACCCTGCATATATCAGTTTGTGAAAAATCCAGCATCAAAATCTCTTGAAAATGATAACGAGAGAGGTGAGATTGCATTGAAAATCAAGCAATAGGAATGGTATTAATGGGGAAATACATCAAATAAATTTAGCTGAGCTCCAACTGTGGAACTTTGCATAACACAAACTCTTGTTGTAAAAACACTGTCAAGGAGAACTTGGGCTTCAACATATAGGGCAAGGATCAAATCTCGGAGAACTCTAGCTGTTCGCCCGAGTCACAGAGACGGGGCTTCGAACCACGTTAGAGCTGTCGCGACAGTTAACCCAAGCCAAGTAGCCTTGAGCCGATTTACCTCCATTACCCCCTGCTGGGTTCCTCGACGCCACATACACTTTGTAGCTCAGAGTCTGACCAGCAGTTTTGAACACTAGCTGTCTTGGTCTCACCACAAGCTTGAATCCCTTTGGTGCATTTATATGCACCGAGTAGGCTGAACCGGGACTGCCCACGTTGGTCAGCTGCCTCTTGACCACCATCCTCGTCGTGCCCTTCTTGAAGATCACAGAGATAGAAGGGTAATTGAGGCTGAAACCCTTGTTCTTGTCCATGATTTCGCCGCAGCTCACATTTCTGTGAGTGACGGTGAAGATCTCCGATTTCGTGTATCCAAGTGTGCAGAGATGAGTGATGTAGTCATCTGGCCTGATGTCGTAGACCAACCCGGGGTTCATGGCCTTCATTGGGCTAACATGACCGGACCCCATTGCGAAGACATTGGCCGGAACATTCCCATCCATGATTGGCTTCCCGTAGTGATCGGTGGCATCGGCTGTTGTCATGATCGCGGACTTGACAGCAGCCGGTGACCAGCCAGGGTGCGCGGAGTGGACGAGTGCCGATATCCCACTCACATGTGGACATGCCATGGAAGTCCCTGACATGATGGTGAAGTTCACCCTTCTAGAGTCATCCGGAAGGCCTGTGGGGCCGAGGTTCTGAGGCCACGCCGCGATGATGTTGACACCCGGTGCAATCACATCCGGCTTGATCACCGAAGGGTTCGATATGCTGGGCCCTCGTGATGAGAACCTCGCCACTGCAGGGGCCCTGGCCTTCCCCAAGACAGTGCCTACAAAGAGGATTTTCGCGGTAGGATTCCTAGTCGAGTTTATGTAGCTCTTGAGACGAACCGCTTCCTCGTAACCTATCAATGTTGCGGGCAAGACATGAGCATCGACAGAGTCCTCCTCGAGGTTGAGCTCGGTGTTGGCTAGGATCATTCCGGCTCCACCGGCTTTCTTGACAACCTCTCCCTTGGCTGCTCTTCCATTGATTCCTCTGTCACAAACGACAATCTTCCCTTCGACAACTGATCTCGGAAGGGACCCTTCGATGCAGAACTCGCTCCCAGAGTTCTCGCCGGTCACATAGACAACACCGAGCCTTCTTTGAGCTCCCGGGAGATGCTTGCCCGGGTAGACGGACTCTCCATAGAGGTACTTGCCATTGCCAATCCGGACATAAGCCGGGAACCTCCGATCGAGTGTGCTTGCACCCACAGTAGTTATCCATGGAGCCTCATTTGCCACTGAGCTTTGGATAGGCCCATTGTTCCCTGCGGCACACACAACCGAGATCCCACTCTCCATGGCTCGGAAGCTCCCAATGGCGATGCTGTCGTCGTAGAGCGGGACAGGGAACCCGCCCAGCGACAGCGATAGCACGTGGACTCCATCCCTGATCGCCGAATCCATCGCAGCCAAGATATCTGAGCTGTAACATCCATTGAACCAGCACACTTTATAGGCAGCAATGTGTGCTCCGGGGGCCATCCCTCGCGCATCACCCGCCCCATTGCCAAACACGCTTGCCATCGAAACCGGGGACCCACCTGCAGTCGACGACGTGTGGGTCCCATGGCCTGCCGAGTCACGTGGAGACACGTACTCTGGTATGATCCCCGGTATAGTCGAACCCACCGAAGCCACATGGTGGCCTTTGATGAAAAACTTGGCCCCAATGAGCTTCTTATTGCAGCTAGAGGCATTGAAATTTTGGCCTTCTTGGCATGACCCTTTCCATGACTTAGGCACCGGGCCCATGTCGGTGTCGTCGAAGCTCGGGCTCTCAGGCCAGACCCCGGTGTCCAACACACCGATGATCGCCCCCCTACCGAACCCAGCTCGAGATTGACCGGCATTGGACTCGCCGAGCCCCAAGAACTTGTAGGAGTATGTAGTGTGAAGCTCGACTCTCCTATCCGGCCTCACCGCGACGACATCATCGAAATTCTGCAACTCCTCGGCCTCAGTCTCCGACAGGAGGGCGGAAAAGCCCTCCATGGCGGAGTGGTAGGAGTAAAGGAGGCGCGAAGAAGGGTCATCGGAGTGACCCTCTTCGACCGAGATTGCTCGGTGGAGGAAGGAGAGTTGCCATTGGAGCTTGGAGGGGAACAGAGGGAGGGACTCGGAGTGTGGGTGGAGCTGCACAATGTAGGTTTGGAGGGCTTGTGAAGTGACGGAAACAAGGCAAAGGAAGAAGACAAAGATCGAGTTTTTCAGGGTCGCCATTGATGAAGATCAAGGTGGTGGTGGTGGTGGGGAGTGGCATTGCTGGTGGGGGGGTATTTGAAGGAGGAGGAGATTGAGGAATTAAGATGAAACTCGTGAAATTGAAGAGCTCCTCGATCGCTTACTTCACGGGGAGACTGGATAGGAGCTGAAACTGGGATTGTGAGGACTCACGGGATAATCTGGGTATCTTTATTAGTGAGGGGAGGGAGCTTCAGATTCAGATTCTGTTGTTTCTGTTTCAGTTTCAGTTTCAGGGTAGCCGTTATTTTCAAAAACAAATTGAATGAAAGAAATTCCTACTCATGTGAGCTATATAGAGTAGCCATAGTCCTGTTAACCTTCAGGTTTGGGTTATTATCAAGTCCTGATCTGCTTCGGATGCCTTGTTAAGGGCTGGCAATTGGGTCACTTGGTTTGAGTCGGGTCAGGTCATATTTGGTTGGGTTAAAATTAGGGTTGTAATGTGAGCTAAGTAGCTCGAGCTCGGCTCGATAAAAACTCAGCTCGAGCGCGTTCATTTTCTAAACAAGTCGAGTATAAGCACATTTTTAAGCTCGAATAGTTCGAATTTTATGAAATTTCTAAAATTTCTTTTAATTTACTATCTTTTAATACTCGAAAAAAACTTGACTCGAGCTCGTTCATTTCTTAAATGAGCTGAGTATGAGCACATTTTTAAGCTTAAGTTCATATTTAAGCTCGTTTCTAAACGAGCTAAATATGAACAAGCGATACTCGACTTGTTCGGCTCGAGTAACAGCACGAGTTAAAATGAGTTGAAGAGTTATATTTTAATTCCTCCTTGGTTGAAAAAAAAGTCAATTATTTTTTAGTCTAGGTCTGTAAATCCAAATACTGTGTCAGTTTTGAGTCAAGTCAGTTTTTGGAACATAAATTTCAATAACAAATTGCAGACTGGATCATGTTTGAGTTCAAGTAAGACAGGTCAGATATGTATGGCAAACCATTTCAGAGAGATGTGAGTAGCTTTTTTTTGGAGCTTCAAGGAAACAATTTAATCTTAAGATAAATTAATTCTTGACATATGCCCTGCATCTTAGTCCATCCACAAATACGAGGATATAACTCATATAACCGGGTATTGATAGTGAAATTTCATGGAAATATAGCTATTTGAATTTGGTGAGGAAAATAAAAAACGTAGAAGTTTGACATTGAATGCAAAATAGAAGAAGGAATTAATGGTGAAAGACGCTCTTTGAAGGAGAAGTAATTGTAGTCCCATGGGTTGGGCACGTGCATTTTGTTGCTTTCCTGCAAACTTCTGCACTTCACTTTCCTCCTTCCAGTTCAATTTCTTTCTCCTCATATAGTAAGGTTTTGAAAAAAAAGAGTCATTTTTTCACCCTTTCTTAATCAAATAAATACAGATGTACAGCCGACATTCCCCAAAGTCATTTAACTATCTTACACTTTTCATGTGATATTTTCAAAAAACAATATGAACATTTGGATTTTGGATGGTTTCCTCATAACTCATTGTGCCGTTTTGTGGGGTGTTGGTAGAAATCTTGTTTAAATTTTCCATGTCCAGGAAGAAATTCATTTTATCATAAATTTGAATATATGGTTAGTTCAAAGTTGATCATTGTATATTTTGGGCTCCAGTTCAAGACGAACTTATGGTGAATCAACACAGGAATAAGACATATGACATAGGTTGCAAAACAAAGATGAATGATAAAGTAAACAATTAGTTGGTACAAGACAGCAAAATCAGATCATGGCATCACAATAATACAAAAGATAAAGAGGAAGGAGACAAAGTGAACAAACCCATCATGGACAACTATGAAAAGATGGGCAAATCTGTTTTTAATTGGTCTATAGAAAGCTCACAAAACCATCATCTTTATTTACACCACCCCCACTCTCTCTCATGTTTCAATGATCAAACCTGCACAGCCCAGTTGTGTTTTGATTATCACAATTCAAAAGTGCATCATTTGTTCAAACTATTTTTGTTTGATTTCTGTAAACCAGTACAAATGGATTTTACCATTTCAGATTGTTTTATCTCCTTATCACCATCACATAAAAAATGTTAAGATCTGATCATCAAATGAGAAACTTCAGATTAATAAATTTCTGAAAACGAGTACTCATAGGTAAAAAATACATATGCTTTCTTTGGATTGCTAGTGTAGTAGTGTTCTAGGTATACCTAGCAAAGAACTACTTAAAAAAATTTAGATGGTTGTAGATGTAGATGCACATCCCTAGCCAGGAAATGAAGAAACAAAATCTCATATTTCTATATGGGCTTTGGACATGGTCATCAAATTGAAAAACTATTTGCTGACTGAAAGTATTAAGACAAGGCTTGCAAATACCTGGGAATTGGTATTCACTCTCACCTCAGAGTATGCATTTGTATTCGTATAATCGTATCTGTCAGTAGTGCAGTTCATGTGTAAGATCATTGACGACGTGATTTAGTGTATTCAAGTCATGATTGATGTCTCTGCTCATTCTTCCATGAATTTTTCGCTGCTTCGACGGAAGATGTGTTGGAATCCCCTTGACCTTCCTTTGGCTTAGAGAAGAACGGATCCCATTCATGGGGTCCGACCTCACGCTGTCCTTCATCCAAGAGAACATATTTCCAACTATTCTCCTCTATAAAGTTATCATCTGTATGGCCCTCAATGATGTCCTTTCTCAACTTTGTGACTTTGTCAATGATTGCCTGAACACCCACATCAAAGGCATCTTTAAGTGTCTCCAGCTTTGAGCGAGGATCAGCGTAGATCAGCCTAGGAATGAGACTGATAACCGTCTCCCTCATTGCAATCACCTGTTCCTGAGGAATTTGACGCAGCCTCTCCTCAATGCTGATGTTCCTCTTGCGGATATCATCCTCAGGAATGAAGACCGAGTAAGTAGAATAGTTCTTCGGAAGATGCCAAGTGTATTGTGTGTAAGCTGAACCTGGATGGAAGAACACAGGAATACAACCTGCTAACATGGAGTCAAAAGCTGATCTTCGAGTGTACGAATCCCCTTGAGGCTGCAGACAGAAAAGTGAGCTCTGGAACATCTTCATTATACTGCTTGGAGAATGGCATTTGCTCTCTCCGAAATCACACTCCAAGAGCTTGCCAACTTTTGAATCCCTGCATTGGTTAATTATCTGTCCCCTAATGGATTTGGGATTTCCTGGTCTGGGAGCACCAGCAAAAGAAAACAACCACTTCCTATCAAGCTTCCTCATCCGATCTTGCCAGACTAACACATCAGAATCCCGCGCAGGATGGAAGTAGGTGGGATATGGAATGCCAAAATCATTGGCATTCCAAGGGCTCGATTCCACCACCAGCATAGACATGTTTCTAGCAGCAGGTAGAAAGAGAAGCTTATTGCCCCAGTTGGTTTCTTCGTCTGTTAACCTTCTGAAATCCCAAGTTATCCTCCCAGCAACAAGAAAATGATCCTTGCCTCCCATGACCTTCCACTCTGGCCTCTTCATCAACCAGTCAACCAGATCAAGAGAAGCAGCATCCCTAACAGAAATATTGTAACCCCATAAATACCGGGCAATATCAAACCCAGCATAGAACGGCACGAACACAGCAGCAGCCAGAGAAGAATTATTCGTCAGGCACTCGTACTGCTTCATCCGATTGCTGAAGATCACATCAACAGCAAACTGGTTAGTCGCATACCACCCCGTGTTTGAAAACACTCCTTCAACATTCTCAAGTGGAGGACCAAGTCCAGCATTGCTAGTGAACTTACACATGTTAGTCCAAAGGCTCAGCTTCCTACAATCCCTAAGCATATCCTCATTAAACCTCAACGGAAGATCATGAACATAGATATACCTCCCACCACAAGGATCACTCATGTTCTCAGCTGTCTTCATAGCTTTCACAAAGGGGAATGCCTGAGACTCACTAGGAACTGGATCAATCACAGAAACAGGATTTCCAGATTTGGGGGATTCCATTTTGGGCTGTTCATCATGAGATATCATACTACCAGTATCGAATTTGATCGGATTCGACCAGAAAGGAGCGGATTCATCTACTGTTTGACCTCCTAAAACCATAAAATGGAAATACAACAGTAATCCCCAAAACAATAGGGCCAATGAAGCCAGGTAACAAAGGCGGCTACCATTGCTCTTCCCATTCCCCTTCTCCATACGCATAGCCATTGCACAAACAAACACCAGATCCCAACCGATCCACACAAATTAACATTCAATTAGACAAATTCATTTTGCCAGCACTGAAAATTCTCCGATCCTTGTTCGCCGCCACAACAATTTCAACCCTAACAAGTTTCAAACACGTAGAGTACAGATGCGGAAAAGAAAAAGGTTGAATAGAGCAAACCAGGAGTAACCAGAGCAACTGGAGATAGGACTTAAGCTGGAACGGATCAGAAAATTACCAAGCGAAATTTGAGAAGCAAAATGAAGAGAATTCGCGAAAGATCTCCGGAACTCCAAGGCAGCAGAAATTCGCGAAGCTCCGCCGATCGGAGGAAGAAGATGAGAAATTTGAGGAAACAGAGATCTCAGGAGGGATTTGGGGGTAGGAGGGAAGGTGTCAGGAGGGCATTCCCATTGACACAGTATAAGCACGAAATGCGCGCACAGATGATGAGAACTTTTGAGAGGACGGCGGCGCAATTTAGCGACGTGCGCCTTAAATGACGCGGTGGTCCAGTTGTCCGTAAGCACCGGATGTAGTGACACGTGGCTCGCCCGGCGAGTGCGCCGTTTGTTTGTGTATTTGATTTTGCCGGCAAAAAACCGGTATCGTTAATCTAGTACAAATTGTCTTTATCAAACTAATGTTTATTTTTCCTCATAATTTAAATTTATATGGAAGGGGTTCGATCCAAGCCCTATCTATACCCCTCGCCAGGACATTGAAGTGAGTTAGGTTTTGATTTGGTTTCGAGCAGATTCGTGGAATTCTTGTAGATGTAGAATAATTGGATTATCGTAGAATAAAAAGAGCCGTCTTAGGATATGACTTAACTTAAAAGAAAGGTTTCGCTGCTGCAAGGCGAGAGGGCAACTTGGTCTTGGGGTGCACTCACTCCCATTACGAGAATGAAATAAGTTATTAGCTCGACTCGAGACCAAGCCTCCTTACAACTCGCACCAATAGTGGCACTGAGTGATCGAAGATTGATTGAAAAGGCAAGCCAACAACCAAACTCACCTACTCGTGCTCGTAGCTTCATCAGAGGTGTGTGGTCTGGCCGAAAAAAAGAAATCGTACAACTCTACTTGAATAATTTCTATAACTCATTTATAATTAAAATGAAAATAATTTAATTACACAGCAAAAAAAAACTACTGAAAATTTAAAAGATTAAGGATATTCATTAATATAAAAATAGGCATGGTTCTATTTGTAAAAAAAATAAAAATATATTTTGGGATTTTTCTATATAAAAAATAATAACTGTAACAACTTTAAATACATTATATATTATACATAAACCATGTGATAACAAAATTACCTAAATAGTAAACATGATCATTAATATTCAATATCATTGGAAAGATTAATTGATCATTTGTCAATCTCATTTTAGAATACTCCCGTGTGAGGGTTTACATAATTACCTAATGAGAATCATCCAAACTATATGCAACAAATTAATTACATCCGCCTGTAAGTATATATACACATAAACTACTCCAATTTAATGATGTGTTGTAACAAGAGCGATAAACAGAAAAGAAAGACACAGAGATTTACGTGGTTCGGTAACAGTGTTACCTACGTCCACGGGCCGAGGAATAAGATTCTTTATTATGGAGGCAAAAAACAGAATTGATTACAATAATATGGCGTTTCATGAGTGTGTATAGCGACTCATGCAACCCTATTCAGATTACGGGCCATAAAACCCAGAACAGATCACGAACTCCTTGAGACCACCGTCTTGGGGCACTGTCTCCCGAACCCCCTACTAGGAGCTCCCTGGGACCCTTGGTGTTTACCGGTCAGCAACAGAGTTGTGGCATATTATCAATTGAATTTATGATGACCAAGGATATAGCAAGGAAGTTCAGTGTGCTAACAGATGCATTCTAGTATTTTGTAGACACCATTTGCAATGTGTGGAATAACTGCCTATGGATTTTATGTAGAATTCATATATCCAAGCGAAATCTCTGTAGCTTCTTTGATAGCGGGTTTGCATGTCTTCAGATCGATGTGGAGTTTGAAAGGGGCTTGATTAAGATTGAAGAAGAGAATGACCGCATAGCATTAGCTTTTAAAAGCCGATTTAAGCCTGCATAACACAATTAGCATTATATTTAAAGCCGATTAATAACTAGTACGAACAGACTAAACAGTAGGCAGGTACCATATATATCTCGATCAAATGAAGCATGTATTTGAATTGATCCGAGTTGTCCAAATGTATCAACTTGTGGCGCGCTGTGTGAGACCATTTGTCCGGTGTACCCGTCTTGAATGGCTCTTTGCGTTGGTTATATGTGCATATGGGAATACAATTATAATTAGATTGGGATTTAAAAACATAAATTTGAACAATGCAAGTAGGTAAAGGTGTAGGTTATATTCAGTAACACTTAGGTACGTACCATATATGCGCGCATATTGGTTGTTCTATGGACAAGAGTCACGAAGCCACCACATTGGCTTCAATCGCCATCTGCTTTTTTTGAAGTGGGGGCAGCTGTTGTACTTTTCAATTCCCTTGATACATGGCTTCTTACACTCGATGTGAACGGAGTCGGGCAGGCCTTCAGGAAGCTTCTCCGAGTTGTTGCACTCGTACAAATCCAGGCATTGGAGATTAGGAAGGCGAAGTCCTTCAGGGAGCTTCTTCAACTTGTTGCACCCTCGTAACTTCAGGCGTTGGAGATTTGGAAGAGCTCCATCCCCTACCTCCCACTGCATTAATTCCTTTGCATATACGATTTCAAGTTGTGTTAGTTGGGGAAAGCTACCAGCAGATAAGCTCACTTTGTTGCCTCCTATCGTTTGTTGTTGAAGGCAGGGAAGTTTCTCCAAGGCCAATAATAAAACACCTCCTGCAGCTTCCCCAATTTCACACTCGTAAAGATCTACTCGAATCAAGCTGTTAGGGAGGTTGTTCAACTTGTTCAGCCTTTTGCATTCCCTTAAAATCAACTCTTGGAGCTTGGGAAGGGCTCCATCCCCAACCTCCCACTCCATCAACCCGGGGAGCCATATGAGATCGAGTTGAGGAAGCTGGGGAAAGTCACCAGGGGAGAAAGTCAATTTGTTGCCTCCTCCTCCAGTAGCCGATCTGACGCGGCCACTCATTTCGAGTTTTTGCAGCTGAGGAAGCTTCTTCAAGCAGTCTAATAAAGAAACATGGCCTTCTTCCCCCAAAATGTCACAATACCCGAGTTCCACCCGTGTCAAGCCGTGAGGGAGCTCATTCATCACCACCTTCTTCAACATTTGCAAAAATTGTAACCTCAAGCTTTGGAGATTAGCAAGCGCTCCTTCCCCGACCTCCCACTCCTCCAATTCTGATAGACTACTGAGATGGAGTATAGTTAGTTGGGGAAAACTTGCAGCTGAAAAACTCAATAATTTCATGTCCATTGTTGCTTCCCTTACTGAGAGGGATTTGAGGTAAGGAAGCCTCTCCAATGCTGAAAAATCTCCTTGTGTAACTCCACACGACCAGAGAACCACCCGGGTCAAGCTGTTGGGGATGTTCTTCAACTTGTTCAAATTCTCGCACATCCCTAAATACAATACTTGGAGATTAGGAGCGGCTGCTTCCCCTACCCCCCACTCAAATGATCTATTTGGACGTCCTATACTGAATTCTCTTAATTGGGGAAAGCTATGAGGCGAGAAACTCAGTTTGTTAATTGCTTCTCCTATCGTTGAATCTTCTAAGGTGAGTACTTGCAAGTGAGGAAGCTTCTCCAAATCTAATAAAAGACCACCTTCAACACTAGTGTCACAGTCCTTGAGCTCCACCCGTGTCAAGCTTTCCGGAAATATAATACTATTACCCTTCTTCTTAACGTGCTTCCCCGGTGTACCGAATATTTTTAGTTCCTTAAAGCAGCTGGGATGATGTTCTAATGGCCTTAAAATCAACGGATTTCCCTTTATTACACCCTCTTCAATTCTTATACGGAAAGTGTTGATGAGCTGTCCTTGTTTCTTCATCAATGGTGCCTCCACTACCCACTTCAACTCCTCAGCCTTCTCAAAAATATAATTCTTTGTAATTGAAAAAACCATCAGGTTTGTCATCTGTAATAGCTCCTCTGCTTCACATCTTGAGGGATCAAGGTTTTTTATTGTCTCCATCTGCCCGCCACTCGGAAACCTCAATTTGCTACCATCTCTGACTTTGAAATTTCGGGGAAGATATAAGTGCCTCAATCTTTTCATCTTATAAAACTTATTGCTCAAAGTATAATATTGAGATGAATACCGATGACGCCGCAAGTCGAGAGTTTCAATATATTGTAAATCAAATACGCAGGATGGTATTTCTCCAATACGTGATCCTCTCAAGCTAAAGTACCTCAAATGAATGAGACATTTCATTCCATATAGACTTCTCAAGTCCTTTAGGTCTTGAAGATCCAACACTCGAAGCAACGGACATGATTTCCAAATCTTTCTCATAGTTGTAATGTTTGCGTTGAACACCAAAAGAGACCGAAGGCTTGTACCATTTTCTCCAAACTGAAAGTCTTTATCAACCCTATCCTCACCCAATAGAATACACCGGCGCAACTTCTTGATTTCGACCGAAAAAGGAGGCAACCCATAAACCATTCCCGATTTCTTGCATCCTATATGAGATAAGAAACCCACTTCCCCGCACTTTCTAAGACACATATCTCGTATCACATCATGAACTTGACAAGTTTTTATCCTCCCACTTTCCCAACATTTCCCCACTAAAATCATAGATCTTTGTATCAACTCATTTAGATATCTTTCTCCAATGTCATAAGACGTTCCTCCTTTCTTTTGAACTTCACCTTCTAACGCTAGAAAACCTTCGGCTTCCCACAAATGGTATAACTTACGAGTGGGTATCCCATAATTTTCTGGAAACTTACCCAAATACAAAAAGCATGGCTTCAAGTAAAAAGGTAAATCATTGTAGCTTAGCTCCAATATTTTGAAGAGACGATTATTTGTAATTTCTGGCTCCATTCTACCCACCATGTAAGATGATATATTTGTTCTTACATCCTCCCACTCTGGAAGTGTCTTTTTTGTAGATAAAATTCCTCCTATTGTTATGATAGCTATAGGAAGACCATCACAATGCTCTAACATTTCTTTGCCCAATTTCTCCATATGACCATGGTCATCTATAACATTGCAAATAGTGATGTAATGTTAACAGTTATCATATGCTGTGTATAATCTATTGAAATAAATGCTTGCAAGCTAATTTATCCGGGATCGATTATTCACGAAAATATAAAGATTCCCAAAAATCAACTTTAGTGTATGTAAATTACCAGTATCGAATATAAAGATTCACAAAAATCAATCATGTGAATAATGAATATCAAGTTATATATGATTTTCTCATGCCTCCAAAAAACAGATACTAAATCTATCTATCTATTAAAACAATTAAATTTTCACCACGTTTCACTATTTTACGCTTAGATATTTTAGGAAAATTTTACACTTATGCAAATATATTTTTAGTCATCATATTTAGTTTATTATATACTCCATTTTTTAATCAATAGGTTTAACTCAAAATACGGAATTAAAATTAATATATAATTTCAATAAAAAATAATTTTGATGGTTGGCATCATCACATTAATTATAGTTTTTTTTATTAATATATTCTACATTTTTTACCGACAACTTAATTTAATTCAAAATATTAAATTCACATATAATCCATATATATATATATATATGTGTGTGTGTGTGTGTAAATATTTATATACTATATGTAATTAAAAGCATGAGAATATCACATGTTATATATTCTCTCCTTTATCTCGTGATTTTCATAAATTTATTTTATTTAAATCTTTTAAATATTGTTACAATGATATTAATTTTTTTTTCGTTTCTAATGAGATTGTTTAAAAATATCTATATCTATAACTAAATACACCTCTTTAAATAATGAGAACAATTTTTGATTTTTTTTTCAAAATATTCATTAAAAAATTAAATATTTAACCAAATATTCTCACTTTCAAACTATTTACATTTTGTCATATATGCCAGAAAATGACAGTCTTAAGCCGCATTTTATTCACAAAATCTCAAATTTAAAATTGAATAGGGCATGGAAAAAAAAACGAAACACGTTTCTTTAATTTTCAAATGATGCAATGTTATCACCATATTAATTGTATCTTTAATTTTCAACTAATCAGATCATACCTTTCTTATCTTATGCTAACTTTTATTAATATTTTATAATATTATTTTATTATATTATTGCGATTTTATTCAAAAATTTGTGCAATGGTGCAGGACTAGTTGTTTATTAATATATCTAAAAACATTTAATGATAGGTAGATTGAGATGGTACCTGTAATCCCATCATGTACTCCTATAAATGCCTTCCGTTTTAATAGCTCCCAACTATCATCATCACTTAGAGTCTTCAGGGGATGCAGATATCCAGAATTAGGATCAACATGTTGTACCAAGTCTGTAGTTCTTGTTGTGAGCAGTATCTTGCTAGACGACGACGAAGCAGTTGTCAGTATTGAATCAAAAGCCGGTTTTAGTCTCTCCCAAGCTTCCACAGTCCAAATGTCATCCAAAACAACCAAGCATCTCTTTCCTTGTAAGACCTTGCTTACCTCTCCAGCCAACTGATCCTTAACTTTTAGCTTCTTACCTTCCTCTCTCCTTTCGAGTCCAAGTAAAATCTCTTCGAAAATAGTCTTGTTATCAAACTCCTTTGAGATGTAAACCCAAACACAATTCCCGTCGAAATGATCTCTAATATCTTTGTGCTTAAACACTTTCCTTGTGAGTGTTGTTTTTCCCAAACCACCAACACCGCTTATTGCCACAACCTTGACTGCTTGTGTTTTCTCGAGTAGTTGATCCACCACTTGTTGAATGTCTTTATCCAATCCAACAACATCTTCTTCCGTAGTGTGGGAGTATGTCCTCCTCTCCTCCCTCATCATGGTATTGTATTCCACACTCGTATTCATCTTGATAATACCATACCTCTGCAACCTAGAGGTAAGCTCTGACATTTTGAGTGTCAAATTATCAATTTCTGAACCAAGATTATGCAGAGTCCAAGCATCACTGCTACAAAGTATACCAGAAAACCATTTGAGGGTGTTCCGGACACCATCTCGTCGGTGGTGACGGACTCCATGGAGATACTTCTCAATGATATCTTCAGCATCATAAGCGAGATCTCGCACCTGAGAGACCCACATGCACACCACTTTCTCTCGGTGTTGCTGGTTATCTGCATCCCTCAAAAAACACTCCATCCAAGCCAGCTCCATCTCCAAGCTCTCAATCTTGTCTCTCACCTTGTGCAGATATTTGGCTTCCTCCACCATCAATTTTCCCAGTTGCTGTGCAGCTGACGTCACGATTGAAGACGCCATCGTATATATCTAGCTATGAAATAGGTGTTACTTGATTGCAACCTGTACATTCAACAAAACAGGGATATAATTAATTAGGCGAAATCACCCATTTGTACGGAATAATTTGTATGGTCAATTCAATAAACTATACTCCGGGGTATGTAGCAGCTACATATAAGATTTTAAAAAAAAAAAAAAACTGATCGCAGGTTTTGGTACGTGAATTCAGCTATTTGCTTGCTACTTTCAAATAGTTTCCAATAAACTTGGGATTAAGACAAAGGTATAATGGTTCTTTTGGGGAACATATTGGCAACATGCATATGTGTATATTGGGGTTTTAGGCTTGCGAAATTCTTCAAGGAAATTTATATATTTGTTGTTGAATCTTGATTCATCACTTAGGGTGAGCCATGTGGCCAAGGTTTGCTTCTGAAATAGCAAACACAAACCAAGTCAACCGATAAGATACCATCCTTACTTTCTAATTGAGCACATCTTAACTAATAATATATGGTTTTTTTTATTTTTTTATTTTTATTTTATTTTTATTTTTTTTGATAAGGAAATAATTCGAGGCCGGACAGGCCCGAACCTCGAGAGGCCGACAAAGTCGGCAGACGTCAAGCCGTCTAAACATACAACATAGCAAAGGAAATACAACAGAAAACAAAACCTAATACAACAAAAGAAACTACACTAAACAAAACCGGAAAACCCCAAACCCCAAGCGAACACATCAACGAGAAGATAGAGACCCGACGTGGTGAAGTGAATAGCGAGCGCATGGGACAGTACAGCTGACACGATGTCTCGCCGCCGGAAAGACGGAAAGCAGAAATCCACATAGGGCAAAGGCGACACTTGGGGAAGTGTGGATCACACGACGTTCCCTCCACCTAGATGAAGGATCTTCGGAGACCACGAACACCACCAACACGATCACTTCGATCAACCAGGGCCGCAGAACTGCTCCTCAACCGAAACTAAACACGAACCAACAAACAGAACTCCAACCAAACTCGAGAAAAAGAAGCACGACCGCAAGAGAGCAAAGAGCGCAAGAGGATTCCGTATTTAATAAAACCATCCATAAATGTAAATATATAAAAAAAATTATATATATTTTAAATGTGTATTTTCCCTACATATCGGGCCAACCCCGGGCCCAAGGCATAACCTTGGGCCCAAAGCAAAAGCAAAGATCTGCCAACCCGGGCCACAAAGCTCAAGAGAGCCTCCGATTAAGGAAAGCAGTGGCCAAGGTAAAGAATAGGAGCGCCGCCGATGAACAAGGCTGAGACTCGGGATGGGGAAAACGGTGGAGCACGAGGCAACCCATCCCGGCAGAGGAGGAATCCGACACCGACGCCACCACCGAACACAAGTCAGGCAGCAGCCGGCCGGCACCGACGAGGCCCAGCGCTAGCGAAAGCCGAGGGAGTAGAGGGAGGTTTTGGGAGGCATGAGCGCGGCGAACGCCACCAGCAAAAGCAACCGGAGGAAGCAGAGAGGGAAGATTGCCCTATCCACACCCCCGAATTTGGTCTCAGAGGAGCGAGAATGAAAGGGGTCGAGGACCAACGGACCCACGACGCTGATGATTGAAGAAATTGGATCTCGGCTGAAGCGAAGCAGCCATGGATGAAGATGAAATTGGAGGTAAGGATCGAAAACTAACAAAAGCCCCAACTTGATTTTGGCATAAACCGACATGGAGAACCCTTTCCACCCCAAAACCAAGGGGACCTTCAGCACCCAACCAGAAGGAGGGAGGGAGGCGGCAAAGGGAGACAAGACAACCGACATCGGACCCGCGAGGGCAAAACCGAACTCCGAAGAGGAGGTTGCTGTCCCCGACGAATTTGAAAGAGACAAGAACGATTTTCGACCTCCGAAGAGGATTTTTGGCCTCCGAAGAGGAGTTTATTTGCCTCCGAAGAGGGGTTATTGGCCTTAGAAGGTGTATGTATGCAAGTTTCAATTCAATCAAGGGGAAAGGCAGTTATTCGAATTTTGTGTTCAAAGTTCTCTTCTGTTCCACAAAAGAACTGGTTATTGCTGTCTTCGAAAGTGAGCAAATTCAGTAAGAATTTGAGCCTTGATCCACCTCCAATTTTAACAATAATGGTGGTTCAGCGGATCTATCAAGACTCTACAAAAGGATGGTCCGGCCCTGGGAGGTTCACGGGTTCAGTCGACACTTGACAGTCCGGCTTGGCGGCTTCATTGGTGGCCGGTTTTGGCGTTTTGCAGCAGCCAGCAGATCGCCGGTGGTCTAGGCCCCGTTTCGATCGCCACACAGCCCACACTCGAGTCCGGTGTTGGCGTTTTGCAGCACATCAGTAGGCCGTCGGCGCAGCGCGGTCAAGCTGTCGGTCGAGTCGATTCCGATTGCACCGTAGTGTTGCCACCGTAGCCATTAGGTAATTTGGTTTAGGATTGATTAATGATTATTAAGATTTATATATACTGTTGTCTCCAAGTCTCTTCAAGTTAATTTGGTTCCAAAATTTCATAGGATTTTTAGGGATTTTATGTAATTTGGTTTCGGTAATTTGGTTCCAATTCGAGACAATCATTGATAATATTTAGCATAGTATTTCTGTAATTAGGTTCCAAACAGTCATAAGATTTTATTTTTGTTGTGTGATTTGTACCCACACTCCGTTGTCCAATCAATTGTGTGATTTTTTTAATATCAGATTGTTTTACACCTTTTAACTTGATAAATTTTGTATTTTGATGTCAATTCTTATTTGTATTGCTTGGATGTTTCACAAATTTTCAAATAATCATGTCTTCTAGATTTAGAAATTTTGTTAACGTGGAGTAACCCAAATGACCTTAACAAGGTATTGCACAGGGCCTCCAAATCTCATTGACCGGCCCTGTATTGTGCCTTTGGTTTTAGGTCTCGTCGCAAGTATCATCGATCTCCATCATCTCTATCGAGCGAAAAATCCCCATTACAATTTCCAACTAAGAATCGGAGAAACCTGAGTAGAAAATCCCTGTTAAAGGTTTCAACCAAGAACTAGAGAAACCTAAACCGACAGTTAGAAATTAGAATTATGTTTAAGGTTATAAAAAATGAGGAACTTAAACCGACGATTTTATGGAATGTACTGAAGGGTTGGAAACTTGGAATAAATAATTCCTCCATTCTGAAAAAAAATCCATGTTCTTTTTAGGATTTTAGTCTAAAATAAATTAATTAAAAAAGAAATTGAGAACCCAGTTCCAAAAAATTGAATGTTTACCCCCATAGATTTGTGTTAATTAAACATTCTCCAAAATTAAAAATAATTTTCTAAATTTTTAAAATAGAGAACCTATTCTTCACATAATATGTAGTTGTAATTTATTTCTATCTATCTAAAGCAGATGCATTGTAGTTGTATGTGACTCCTTGTGGTTGATTAATTTTATGAATTTTTTTCAAAATTTTCTCCCACTAAAAAAATATTAAAATAATATGTAGTTGTAATTTAGGTAAAGTCATCACAAACCATAATTAATGTATCTATATATAGATATTTTACTTAATAATAATAATATAAATCTATCTATCTGTCCATATGTAATACTATGGATAATATTTTGGTAATTTTTATACTCCGTATAACTTAAAATCCTTTATTAATTAATGTATAGTATTTGATTTATTAATGGTAGAGCTTTTCCTACAACTTTACTTGAATAATTTCTATAAAATTATATTATGAAAATAAAAAATAATGTAATTACACAATAAAAAAAACTACTTAAAAACTTAAAAAGATTAAGGATATTCATTAATATAAAAATAGGCATGGTTCTATATGTAAAAAAAAAAAAAAAAAATTTATAATTTTTCTATAATTTTTCTCTATATATATCTAAGCTTCAATCTGCGAAACAAAAGAAAAATACTAGAAAACAAATGCACAAGAAGCATTGCTGTACCTTTTATGAATAACACCAGATAGATCCCCTTTCTCTCACTCACACAGACACCATTTGGGAGAGCAAAATATAAAATGAAATGTGAGAACTGTAAGAGAAAGGAAGAGATATATATAGAGAGATAATATTGTAAAATGAAATGTGAGAACAACACCTATGATGTAAGGTCTTGTTTGGTTGGTAAGAAGTAGAAAATCTCAGAAATTAGAGAGAAATTATGTGTTTGGTTGATATTTTACCTAATTTCCTAGGTAAGTTCAAATTCCACTATTTTTAACTTGGAAATTTTTAATTCCCTTTTTTTTTTGGTCGGCTTCAATTCTTTTATTTAATCACGTAAAATAAAAAATCAACCAAATATATTTTTTCACAATTCTCATAAATTGAACTTTATGTGAATTCAATTCTAATGAAGTAAGCTCCCGTAAATTTCAATTCTCACGTCAAACCAAACAATCCCTAATTTATTTATGAATGAATCAGGACTTTCCAAGTGATTAGAATGGATGGTCAATTCATTTATAGTTGAACTTTTTATAAATTTATAAATTTAAGAGGTACTTATAAACTATTTTTTTTTTTGTAAAAAAAATGATCAAATCATTTATAGTTGAAAAGTCATAGAAAAAAAAACGAAATATGAACAATAATTGAACGTCAATTATTGACCTGACAGGGTAACAGAGATTTGGCAGGAGTACAATAGTACTCCTAATTTATGAATGAATCATAAATTTGGTAGGAGTACATTGTTACTCCTAATTTAGGCTGTTAGCTCATCCGTCATTACAGCAGTGAAAAAATTACTCCGTTATTTTACTCGGGTAAAATGCTACTCCAACACTCCCATCCCACCACTACGAATCATTACTGCCCAATCCGTCTCTGTGACACCGTATATAAAATCATGTCTAGGATTATCACAGAACGCATTAGAAGAGTTATTGGCAAGCTAATCCACATTATTCACCCGTTCCAAAGCGCTTCACTGCGGACAGATCAGTATAAGACAATGTTTTTACTCCGTTCTCGACGGAGTATTATTCATGAAATTTTTCATTCTTTCCATTCTCGACGGAGAAAGGAAAGGTGGGTGACAATTAAATTGAATGTGAAAAAAGTAGATGACCGAGTTAATTGAAATTTCCTATGACTGGTAGTACTGAAATTCGAATTCCACAACAATTCTGTTGGATGAATTGATGAATGTGCACCAACTGTCTCTTTCTCATTGCTTGTCATTAATGAAAATACATAAATTTTTACACCAGAAAGAGATTTATGATTGCGGGGTCCATTGTCCTTGTTTCTGTTGTTCATATTAGGTGCTCAAGTATTGGCGCGAGCACTTCAATTAGAGGCAATGAAAGAAAAAAAAGTCTAATATGATTTCAATGCAATTTAACTTCTCTACAGATACCCTTTATAGTGTTTACACTTGGCTCCATCATCTTTTCTATTTTACAAATTTTTTCATTGATTACGTACTCCCTTCGATTATAAATGTAAGACTTTTTACTTTTGTACACGAAGTAGAAAAATAAGTATATAAAATATTGATTTTTTAATTAAATTTTTTTACAATATAATACTTATTATTTTTATATGGTTTTTACCTCTTTAAACTACGTGTGCAAAAATAGAAAGTCTTACCGTTATAATCGGAGGGAGTACTATATATACTCACTATTTAAAAAAAAAAATCAATTTTAGCTATCCTTAAACTTTATGCAAATTGTGAAATAATTTCATACAACTAGATGAACATGAATTTTAAGTCAAAATTTTAAAAAATGTAAATAACTTTAATTGAAATATGAAGTTTAAATACTAAAATAATTGTTAAAATACTAAAATAACATTAATAATAACTTATATTTTGAAAGAGGGATAGTAATATGAAAATGAGATAATTGGAGGATTAAGACCCAAGTGCTCGTTTGGTTAACGTGGGAAGTATAGTTCCCGGGAAGTTAACTTCCTAGGAATTCAATTCCCGTAAATTGAAAATCATGGGAATTGAGAAATTGTGTTTGGTTTTGTATTTTGGATTAAAGGAATTGAAATAAGAAAATAGGATTTTCCTATTAAAAATGGTGGAATTCGAACTTACCTAGGGGGACTAGGTAGGTGCACTTCTTCCAAAATGGGGGAATTTAAATTCCCGAACTTCCTGAGTTTTTATGTAACAAAAAAATCAACTAAACACTGGTATTATCTCCAATTTCTGGGAATTTCAACTTCCTGGTTTTTAGAATGTCAACTAAACTAGCTCTAAAATACTACTACCTCTATGAAATTTGGGCAGGTTCGTTTGATAGTAGACAAAATACTACTACCCTTGATTGATGTGCAAACTAAAATATACCTAGTAGAATACTACCTCAGATACTTTAAACTTTAGACGTTTTATGAAAATGAATTTAAGTTTTTGAAGCAAATATTTTAATAAAATTTGAGATGCAGAGTGAAATGGGTTTCAATGCAAACACTAAAATCAATAGTCAATACTCAAATACCAAAAGTGTAAAGGGTCGACACCAACTCATCATACATGATCATTTAAAAGCGTAAAACCCAGAAAAGTAGCTGTTGCATAACAATGAAAACAAGAGCACAGAGTAAGATGAATGCCCTTTTGAAAAACTGAAATAAATCTTTCACTTAACATCATTTGAAAACGCCCAAAACACAGAATCTGCGCGATTTCGCAAAGTCCCGGAGCAACTACTCCAATGGCATTATTTCTGCCCTAATTGTACTCAAACATCTATTGCCGCCCCGATTGCTGTGTGCACTCAACAAAGCTTATTTGCTCCGAGTCACATTGTAACAGAGTAGAGTCAAAATACTCAAGAAATTAAAGTGGAGGCGGATGGTTACAAGAAAGTGGGTTTGAAGGAATTACAAAGCAAGCTTCATGGGAAAGCATCTGAAGAAATTTTCTCGCTGATAGTGGTTCCGAATTGAGGCCCACCCTTCCGGTAGCAAGTGAGAAACTCGACGGGGTATCCGATCAGCTTGCGTGGCACAATGCCAAGATCAGTGAAAGTTAAAGCTGCAAGTAGATTGGAGGGAAGGAATGCTACCTAAGACAACTGTGTGATGATCTAAAGGGCATAGTGCTTGAAATGAACCGACGCTTACCATCATCTGATACAACTGTATCTACAGTAAGTGCATTGATCGCATCCAGATTGAATATGGTCGGTGTTGGCAAGGGAAACGGAACTTTGTTGAGCAATATTTCCCTAGGAGATGCAAGGGCCTGTGCAAAAAAAAAAATCATTTATCATTGATTAGTATTTACTTCAAAAGATAACAGCGTTGATATCATCCAACAGTTAAAAAAGTGTGTGTATGTATGGAATACACATACGACAGTTGGCTCATTTGTCTAGATACTGCTCCTAAAAATTCATCAAGGACTAACCAATAACATGTGCCCACATAAGGGAAGGTTGGGAAAGGGGGGATTGGGAAGCAAAGTTCAAGCAGCCTGAAGGCAGTTCACAAGAAAACTCATTTGCCTCTTAACAAAAAATCAGAAATAGGAAAAGATAAAACTAAGCTTTATCAATTATCAGCAGGTTTTTTTCCAAAGAAAGAAGCATAGGCGAAATGTATTAACGCAATCACCTTGGCAACTGGAAATGGAACTGAAACATAATGAGGATATTCGCGAATCACGTCATACATAATCTCTGCCTGCAGAAAAGGCCAAATTAGGTAAGTAAAAAGCCACTCAGATCAGACAACCGTCTTTTAACACCAGAAGCACAAGGCTATTACCAGTTGATGGACTGTCATGACTTCTGGGCCACCCAGTTCATATATCTTTCCTGTGCTGGAGCCATCATCTTTCAAGGAAGAAATGATAGCAGCAGCAACATCAATAACATACACTGGTTGTATTCTGGAGAAAGTGTGGGAAAAATATTAGCCAAAAAACACTAAACTCTTCATCATTAGAATGGACCAGTGCAAAGACAGAAAGGGATAGTGTTATTGATGTCATACTTGGTGGTTCCTCCCCCAATCAAGGGAAGAAAGCCATATTTCTTCACGAAACGTGCCCATGTATTTAAAATCCGATCTTCAGTACCAATCATGGTGGCAGGTCTAACAATTGTAGCCTGAAATTGTAGATCAGAATATATCACTATATCAGTGTTAACAGCCATACGAAAAAATCTTTTGGAGATCAATAGATTTGCTGAGGTTCAATACATGAGATTCATCTCATTGGCACTCTAGCATATGGTATAAAGTGACAATTGATTAAATGTAGCCAGAAGAAAAATAAAGAAAACTGGCCAGAATGATAGATAAATAGCATACTTCCGGAAGGTCTCTTAAGATGGCTTCTTCAGCAGCAGCTTTGGCTCTAAGCATTTTGGATGGCGATGTTGGAGATGCCCCCAAGCATGATACTTGAATGAATCTCATTACACCACCGTGTTCTTTGGCTATCTGCAGCACAGGATAAAACAGCAAAGGAAACCCATTCAAAATTAATATGCTTCCCTTGACTACACATATACCAAAAAGAAACTACAAGTAAGAAACTATGGAGGCTCAACATCAGACACCACCCAGCAAAGAAACTACAGGAAGAACTGAGGTTCTATGTGAAGCCATTGAAAAAAGTAAATTGTCAACCATAGTAAATCTGACTAGTATAGCACGGTTCTAGGGAAAGCTAAATGTGTATACGTATATTTTAACAAAGATAAGTCTAATTTGTCTCTCTTACATTAAAACGTGACTATAGCTCAGGGTCTGGAAGGGGTAGGGAATACGAGAATGCTACTATAGTAAAAGGTGGCATGATTACTTAGGGGTTGTTTGGTAAAGGATACAGTATAGATAATTCAAATATAGAGAGTCAAACAGGCACGTACAGAGTATACATGCATACTATATGTGGGCACAACCTACCAAAGCAAGTTGTGCAGCCATGTGATGGTTCACTTCCTCAAAACTGTAATTCCTTGTTTCATACTCTCTGCCTGCAACAACAACAACAGTTCAAGGCGGGATTTCAGGGTATTTGAGCATTAAAAGAAAATATATAAACTTCATAATTAGAGACTATACCCATA
This sequence comes from Persicaria tinctoria, assembly GCA_037127255.1. Taxonomy (NCBI): domain Eukaryota; kingdom Viridiplantae; phylum Streptophyta; class Magnoliopsida; order Caryophyllales; family Polygonaceae; genus Persicaria; species Persicaria tinctoria. Next base: position 1,859,022 of record JBANSL010000015.1, read on the forward strand.
AGATTGATAACAACATTAGCCTTTGCCATTGCTGCTTTGATCGAATTTTCATCTCTTGGATCATATTTCATAGGCACAATCTAAAACATTATATAAAAGAAGCATCAATAAAAGGAGCTACACCAATAAGAGTCTTATTGATAACAATGTATGATACATTTACCTGTCCAAGATCACCCATCAATTTGAGATGGCGGGGGTCATCCTCAGAACCTCGAAAAGGAACCAAAACTTGAGATCCCATTTTAGCTGTGGCAAATCAAGAAGCAATTAGCAAGATACAGTTCATCCTTGAAGACTCATGAGTTTTAGATTGAATCAGACGGTGCAATTCACAACTGTCAGAAGTTGCAAAATTAAATACTACGTAGTATCATTGAAGTGCATGCATATATATTATAGTAGTAGTAATATCTGGTGATACAGGTAGCATATAACTAACCAAGTTGTTGCACAAGATAACGTCCAAGAAATCCTGTAGCTCCAAAAACTGTTGCCACAATTCCACTGTGAAAAAAGTATTTGCATTATCACACATACGAACTATTTTAAATAGCAGAAATTGCAATTTCAACCAACTTTATATGAAACTTCAACAAATAGCAACACAGCAACAAGAATACTAACGTACACCATAATCACGACATCAATATACATCTACAACTTCATAATTGAAGTTTTAACATCTCTTATTTCAGGCACAACAGGACTGACTGAAAAGGAAGAGACGACGAATCTAGAAAGCACTTCAGAATGGGACTGAGAGAAGACAAAACATAATATGCTTAGACTCAAAATATGTGAAGAATAGAACATATATTTAACAGCTTGAAAAACCCCAAAAACTGAAAGCACATTGTTGCTCTTTACACCATTAGACAGAAAAGGAAGCAACAGGGAACAATGTAGGGTATATCAGTGAAAATATTACTTGGAAGAAGCTGGAAGTTAAGAGTGATAGAAACATGACCAAGCACAAAATCTGCTCTCATTTCCTGGCACTCTACATTCGACCATAAAACAAATAGAGATGGTCTTGAAGGAGTAAATTACTGTGAACAAGCTCAAAATCAGGGGCATAAATAGATGTGATCTTAAAGTAAGATATAGGGTTTTCATTGACAATTTGGTTTTACTTTATGGAATTATCAAGATGGGGAATCTAATAGACGCTAATAATCACTTCACCATAAACTCAACAGAAACGAATATAATCGATCCACCAAAAATAATGTAGCAAAATGGAGCCAAAAATGAAAGCAGCTCAGACAATGAAACTTAAGATTATCGGTCTCGTACATAATTCAAACAGAAATTAAAGAGACGGAGCTATATAGATTTACCTTACGGATGATCTTCCACCAGTGCCTTTACGCCCAATATGCCCGGTGCCCTTGGGGGCGAGATTAGATCCATACCTCGGATGATCCCCGCCATAATCTACGCAGGAGAAACGGAATCAACTTCCTCATTATCACGATAAACGAATCTAATAAAAATTCGAATTTGAAAACCCAAACCCTAGAAAATGGAATAATTTCTGATGGCTTACAAATGTCGTTGAGAGGGTATACAGATTTGAGAGCTGAAATTCCAGGTGAGGGCTTCAGGTATTGGTGCCCTAATCTCCTGGAAATGGTCTGCATCTTGGCCAAAGAAAGAGGCGAATCGAGGTAATCGGAAGAGGAGACTCGCCAAACGGAGATTTGGCCTTGCCTTCGATCGGGTTGCACTTGCGCAATGTACACACACTCGGCTTCGGCTTGCTCGTGCGAGAGGAGGGTTCCGGATCTCAATCATTCGGGCTGCTTTAATGGAGGACCCGTATTTGAGAACCCGAATCCGGAAATCGTGGGTTGGAACATGGAACTGATGGGCCACTGATAATTCGGCCCAGCTTATTTGGGCCTACTTCCCATTTTTTTTTTTTAAATAATACTACGTGTAGGCTAAATTGCAGAAAACCACCCTTTAAATAAGCTCTTTTGCATTAAACCACCTCTAAAATAGAAGCTGAAGTAAACTACCCTTTAAATCTAATAGATTTTATAAAACTTTTTTCTAAAATAGAAAATGTAATGAAAGAGAGTCAAATTCAGCAAATTTGCAATATTCTCCATATTTTATAGAGTGATTTAAAGAATCATTTTTAAATCTCAAATTATAAAATCTATTTGGATTGTAGAAAGAAATATCTAAAACATTAGCTTTTACTTTTCTATTATAAATAAGTTATGAAAAAAGTCATTGAAAATGGTCTCAAAGTTCCAATCCAACCAAACTATCTTCGATTCTCCATTCAATGAATGCATATGAGGTGTTTTTTGAATTTCTCTATTAACTGACATAATTTTGACCATTGTCAATATGCTCCTCTTTTTCCTCTGTATTCTACCAGTTGGGTATCTTTAAGGTATAAATACATGTATTTTTACTATTTTTGAAAATCGAAATAAGGATTGAAAATATGATGGTAAATGGAAATTTTGATGAACAAAAATTGGGGAAGAAAATCTTACCGAATCATCACTAGCTAGGGTAAGGCTGTGTTTGTCAGTAGATTGTAAAAAGTAGATTTTGTCTAGATTATGTAGATTTTGTAAGTTATGGATTTTTTTTGTAGATTATGGAGATTTCAAAGATTATGTTTTTTGGGGAACGAAAATCTCATTAAAAGGTAGAAAGGTGTTTGGTGTGGGTAAGATTTGTAAGGGGTTTTGGTTAGCCAATTGTCGAAAATGCCCTTATTACTACCCTCCCCCTACCACTTGTCCTTAGCCACGAACACAACCACCCTTGCAACCGACACTAGTGCGAGGGATTCTCCTGCGCACCCTTCTCCTGCTCGAGTGTAATGGGACCAAAGACCTCGCCCCTTTCCGGTCACCTTTGCCGGCCGTCGGTCCTCCGATAGAGGCGGAAATTGTTCACTGGTGTTGGCTACGACATGATCAAAAGAAAACGATGAAAGTATAACAGTTGCAAGTGTAGTGGAGGAATATAACGTACGCTGCGTTAACTTACACAAACTGGTTTAGGTACAACAGTTGCCTAATGCACCATTGCAAAAGGGTGCAACAACACTCGACTTACAAAAAGGGGTAAGCAATGCCGAGGTTGCACAAACATCGTTCCTACATCCGAGGCCCCGAAATGCACAAAATGGGGGCCCAAATACACAGTTTCGTTAATACAACAGTTGGAAATCTTAACAAAAAGAGGAAAACAACAGCATGTAGAGGCTTGATGTCCTATGGGCGGGCGACCAGAGGCAGTATAATCACCAGCATCACAGCATGCCAAGAATAATCCAGCCCAGGAGCCTGACCAGGCAGGAGAGCCTCAGAGCCCGGAGCTGGTCGCTTGTGTGGTCCACCCAACGCCCACACATGAAGGAGCACAACTCGGCCACCCTCTGCACGAGATGTTCGTTGCGCGCCTCAGAGGCGACGAGGCTGTTCGTCAAGGAGGCGTTGTGGTCCCTCATCTCCTGCAGCTGGTAGTTGACAGCAGTGAGAGCGTTCTCCCTGACTGCGTCTTGTGCCAGGAGGCCCCGGATCTTGGCGCGCATCTCCTTCAGTTCGCCGGCAGCGTAGCCCCACGGTGCATTATCCTCCTTGACGTCCTCGGGGTCACGGGTCTCGAAGTCAGAGTCGTCGTCATGCCGTGCCTTGCGACGACTCGACTAGCCTTGCTCGTATGACGTCCTAAGCCAGGGGTACTTGCGAGGGTCACCGCTAGCGTAGCTGCGGTCACAGTCGGAGTCGGTGTCGGAGTGAGGCCACATGATTCCTACGTGGGCATCGGAAGCATATTGTCGAAATTAGAATAAGCTCAACCATGAACAAATGCAAAAGATCATCAAGCACGATCACCCAAACAAAATGAAGGATGAAATTAGCCATCATCAATTCATTGTCTATTGACACAGCAGTCATCACCCAAACAACAGCAAAATACAACACATGTGATGGACAATTGCAAGCAGTGATCAACACATCAATGAGATCATGGAACTACTTGATTCCTCTTTTTTCAACAACAATCAAAATCACAAGGAAGATCCTGGTTGACAGGGGATGCAAATACCAGCTGATGATCGAGTTGGGACAAAACCCCATGAAATGCAAACAAACAAAGATTCCATCCATATCAAAAAAAACCATAGTCATAGCATCACCAACAATCTCAGGAACAACAATGTTAGACAGATGGGAGCATGAACAACAATGGCCAACACGAACACACAAGGGAGACGAAATGTGAACCGAATTAACACAAATTAACAAACCAAAAAAACCCCAAATAGAAACAATAACCAAAAACCCCCAAATTTCTTCCACCCAAACCCTAGAAATCGGTGGAAACCAACAACCTACCGAAACCCTAGAAACCAAAAACCCCCAAATCGAAACCATAGCCACCGCCATTCCCACCGAAACCCTAGAAATCTCATTGTCGTCGAATAACCGGCCGACGTAGGGGGGTTTCCAGTGTAATAGGGCCGCCGGCGAACCGCATTGAAGAGGAGAGGAGAGCAGTGACGTACCTTGCGCGGCGAGGAGGAGAAGAGAGCAGAGACGGCGATGCGGAGAACTGGGGAGGAGAGAGGCGAGACGTGAGGGCAAAATTGGATTGAGAAATACGAAAGTTCCTGATAATCTCCGAAATCTTGGCACCCCAAGGTTTCATTTTGGGCGATTTGCAAGCTACTATAATCTCGCCAAAAGCTCGATAAGCTTCAACGAGATCTTCCGCCAAACACCTCCTCAAGAGCTTTCGATTTTTTTTAAAAGCTTGAAAACCTCCTTAACCTTCCGCCAAACACAGCCTAAATGATTTCAACTTTTCCATTGAATTCGTGTGAATCTAAGTTTAGTGTTTTTTCCCCCTAGATTCAAAATTATTAAACCAAACACATATAGTTTGATATACTTCATATGCTTTTGTAATTAATTATCAAAAAGTAAATAAAAAAAACACATGATATAAATATGAAATATTCATGTAGGCTGTAGCGTAATATACAAGTAGGAAACTAAGACAGTAGGATTTCGACCCGAAATAGTCCCCCACAAAGACCACAATCACAATGTGTTAAAGGGGGATGCCCATGAGGAGTTCACATGGATTATAAGAATTTAGAACTATTTCCTTATTAGGCCACAAGGGAACTTTAATTTTAGAACTATCTATAGTGTTTTAAGGCTTTGGACCATCCTCCGCCGTAGGGAAATTAGTGCTGAAAATAGACGATGAGGATCCTGGCCCACCATCTATCCTTGGGCCCAACCTCCTCCCTCCCAAAATATCTCTAGTTAAATTTTGGATATTTTTAGATCATGAGATCGAATCCACATTTTAATACAAAAGTTTAAGCAGTTATATAGAGAATTCACCTTATCTTATTTGAAGGTTTATTTATTTATTTAATAAGGAAAAGAATTTTGACGATGTCACATTCTGTATCCTATAACTAATGGTATCTTTACGGGTGAGAGTCAGTAGCCATGTGTTTTTGTCAAGCTAGTCCATCGAAAATGATGCCACAACAAAGCAATCCTAACTACCTATCCGCCCCTCTATTTGAATATGTGAGAAAGCGATATATGTCATCTCGAAGGAGAGAAGAAGAAGTTGGATGTGAGAAATAATCATCTGGACTTATCATAGTCAAACAAATGAATATTTTAGACATTATATTTGCTTTCCATTCGATGTCCGGATACAATTGACTAAAATCGAAGGACAACCTCTTGTATTGGGTGTGGTACTACACCCTATACTAAGAGAGTTGAAATTTTAATCATCTTAGAAACATGAAATCATATGAGAGTGAGAAACTCAACTTTTTTTAAATGATTCATTCAATATCCGATCGATCTAGTCATCTAGATTTATAAAGGGCAGGGCTGAGCCTTATCAAACTAGACTAATGCTCAGTTTATTAACATAAATATAACGAGGTAATTAACTTAATTCGATGATTTAGGTGTATAAAATATATATTCAAATATTCAATTAAATTATTCATAATTAAAGAGACTAAGAAGGAAAAAAAAAATTAAAAAGGAAAAGATTTTCCGTAATCACATGAGTGAGTGTCGATGAAGGCGATGATGGAGCGAGATAGGTAGCGTGGATCAAAGTCAACAACTATGAGCTATAAACTTCATACTGCATTCATTATGTTCTCCTCTCCCCACTCTCTTTCCCGTGTTAATCAATTTTAACGGACAAATTTATTCACGATACCCGATCTAATAATTACACATGCAAAATTCATTCCCACGGCGTATATCAATTAAACGATCAGATGACCGCTCTTTATTTACAAATTCGAGGCGTACATCAATTAAAAATGATCGAAAGTTCACCAAAAAAAAATGATCGAATATAGTAAATACTCAATTTATGATATATATTCATCGTCGAAAGTAAAGTGATGATTTTGTTTTAAAAAAAATAATGGAAAGTAAATATATGCTTAGCGATAATCACGTACCCTCCATTAAATATAATATTTTTTTGCTGTTGTTTTCGAAGTAAGGTCTTCATAACTTATATCCCTAAAGTTATATATTCAAAAAAAAAAAACTTATATCCCTAAATAACCACATTAGTAAAGATTTTATAAATTTAAATATTTAAATGTTAAAAAATATTATTAATGTAGGCTAAAGTAATCAAAATTTAGATATTTATTTTTCAAATATAAATTCTTAATCTATATCCCAAAGAGATAGGCTTGATGTACTAGTTAATTTTTTTTTTTAAATGCAAGTAGGTACTTAAAATCATAGACACATACTACGTAGTTGATATATAAAATTAATTTAATTTCTTATATCTTAATTTCTTAATTTTTGTCATAGTTTTAGGCGATCAACATGAACCAACCCCATTTACCAAATGCCACTTAATTCGATTTTAGTTGAATCTATATATAATTATTCCACTTAAAAGCACTTTGGAAATTTAGTTTAATTACTATCGAATCACATGACACACAACAAAATACATGGGGCCTCAACAAGATTATCCTATAGATTACCATCTAATTTTTCCAATAATGATTCCATTACTATCTAATTTCTATATGTTTTCTTTCTAAAAGAAAAATCTTCTTGATTACATTTACAAGTGAATCCCTAATTGAATCAGATGGAATTACAATTTTACAATCTATGTTGTTGTGCGTGGTAGAGCCCAATCCACAATCCAACGGTGAGGATGAAACGAATCTACATTACAGCCGTTGATTTTCGGAAGATATAAAAATATAAACAGATTTTCGTTCTTTAATTACGAAAGGGATTCATTAATTTTTTTAAATGAAGCTCTAATGATTGATTGCGCAATTAGATAAGTGAAGTGGAAGTGGGCCTACAAATTAGGACTCCAATTACAATCTCTCCGGTGTGAGATTCTTCTTGTAATATTCAATCTATCATTTAATAATTATTTCATTTATAAATTAATATTAATTTTTTTTACATAAGTACAAATTTTTATTAAAAAAATAATTTATAAAATAATAAATTTTTTAGTTATATATATATTAAATACCTTTTCATAATAAAAAAAAAATTATAACGAGAATACACCAAATGTCAGCATAAGGGAGGAGGATCACACTATCTTTCTCCTACCTTTAAAGATACTTGTGATTTAATTAATGAAAATTAATAAGTTAATATTCCTAGTTAATTATTGTGAGGCGCACCGGCCTTTTAAAAGAGGGAACTTGATTACGGAGTAGGAATTAACGAATTAATTAGTTAATTAATGAGTTAGCTTTCTGCACAAATTAAAGCTAGTGAAGCTGCCAAACTCGTTCCTTTCCTTTTGAGTGGCATGCTTTGAAAATCGTTTAATTCATTTACTTTGCATATATAATGACATTTTTTTTTTCTAAGTTATGAATTACGGAGTAAAAGAATGAGTTAAAAATGAGTTAGCTTTCTAAGTTATCACAAAATCATCAAATTTATTTTCGCGAATTAAAAACTTCTTTAAATATTATCCTGTTAACTTTTTATTCTATTTCTATAGGATACGAGATATAAAGAACAATGAGCGCACTCTTGAAAACCAAGAAGAAAGGGATCAATCGCTTAGAGGTTGAGAGAGATTGTCTGAAGATCATCAATACTTTCAAGGGACTCCAGAGATGTCTGTGGGAGGTAGAGATGATCTTCTCTAACTTATCACTCGCTCTATGTCATTCTTTTAATTCGATCAACTTTGCCCATATGTTTAGAGAAGGCAACCAAGTCGTGGATCGTACTGCTCATATTCAGTTGGCTTCTGACAACTTAGATTGGAGATCTTTCATGATTGAAGATCTTGTCCAAAAGGACGTCCTTGGATAGTGGTACAACCGAGGTCGACCCTTCCCAAATTATGTCTTGTGAAAAATCAACCAAATAGTAGACAGCATTGCCTAACTTCGGTTGATGTTGGATTCGAACATATATTTGAATTCTCGTCTGCAAAGATGCCAATAAATAGTGGTCGATCAACATGATCTGTTACCTTTGATCTTATTTCCTCATAAGAATTTATCTTCGTTGACGATGCGAAACTTCTCCCTAACGGAGATACACACAGAGAACAATATGCATGAAAGCGGATAGATGGAGTATGTTTGCTTAATTACTACGTACATTATATTAATCACTAGCTATATAGTATAGATGAGGCTAACTTCCTAAGTGTAATTAAGCGCCATAATTACCTTGAAAACATGTTTTGGTGATGACCAAACAAGCCCACTAGCTAATATGCTTCATCATGGCATGGCGTGTTTCAAAACAACACATATTATATTTGTGTTAATTAACTTAATTGATGTTGAAATTAAAGTAACTAACTAGCTAATTAAGTCGTAAGCTATATTAATGTATGTTAATTATAATATATCTTTGATACGAGTTGAATCTCCTAATAAATCAAAGTCATTATGGACACTTTATAAGTGTGAATCTGTATGCGTCCACATATTTGAACTCATTCCATCGGCTCCATTACTTGATACTTTGATAGTACTCGATCCTTTCATTATCAAGAGTACTATATACTATTTTAATGGGCAAACTTAGGGCCGGCCTAAAGACAAGGGCAAGTTGAACGATCGTCCGGATGAGGGTTCAAACCGAAATTGTATGCATATGTAAATATACTGCACAAAATTTTATTGCCTTATTTTATAAATATTTTAACAATAAGTGAATAAAAAATCTTCTTCTTTCTTTATTTTGATTGAACTATTTTTAGAGTTGGTCTTCATTAGAGATGGTTGAAATTTATAAATGGACCATCTCTTTTTATTTATTTAATAAACATATATCATGCCAACCTCCCTAATTTAACCCCTAAATTTGGAAAACCCTCAATAGTAGTATACATTTTGTATTAGTGACTAATTATTTTTTAAATATTGTTAGATGACACATGCTATTATTTTTAGTATACGACGTTAGAGTTTAAGTGATGTTTGGTACTTAAATTGATGTAAGATACTAATTTTTTTTTACATATATAAATAGGCCTCAATTTATTTATTTTTCCCGTTAAGGGCCTCTAATTAAAATGATAGGATCGACTCTGGTAAACTCCCAATCTAGATCATTACACTTCAATTCATTAAGTGGAAATGCATGCATATAAGTATATAACCTTGCAATTAGGGTTCTGTAGCCTTTGGTTAAAGAAAGAATGTCGTAAGGTTTGGTATCAGTGGCGGATCCTAAACGGTTAATTGAGATAGTAGAAAATTAATTCCTAATTTTTTTTTAAAAAAAACATCTATATTATGAATGTATAATTACTAATTAGAATAAAAATAAAAATCGTACATACTTTATTTCACGGTTTTTTAGATATTTTAATATAACATACTAATTTCAAGTTTTCGGGTTTAATTAGCGTATTAAGTTATGAAGTTTAACAAATGATAATTATGATAGAAGTATATTAATTTGGTAAATGATGTGGAAAATAATTTATATTTGGTTAGTTTTGAAACGTTTATAACTTTTTACTCAAGTGTCAAACTTGAGCATATAATATATCAAATCGAAACAATCGACGAGAGGAATATGTATATTAAACTTTATTTATTATTGGGGATGACTGTCACCCCTGATCTCAAAGAGAAATTGGCAGATATATATTTCGCGAAGGTTGCTGCTACATCGAACTCTGTTTTCTCATTGACTCCGCGACAGGTGGCATCGTGGAAGTCTCAGCAGGGTGCTCACTCCTCCGATTGGTTGTGTGCAGTTCCTATTTCTGAGTTGGGACAGACTATGAATGGAAAGACCTATCGTAGTGTGCTTAGCTATCGACTGGGTGTTCTTTTGTTTGTGGTGTCTAGGCCTTGTTCGGCTTGTTCTCGGGTCTTTGATGGTGATGTCTTTGGAGATCATGTTGTGTCATGCGCTGGTACCGTGGGCATTAAACATCGGCATAACCTCATGCGCGACACCTTATTGGATATCTGTTTCAGGGCTGGGATTTCTGCTGGTAAGGAGGTTGATATCGGTTTGGTTGATAGGCACGATAAGCCCCTTCGTCCAGCGGATTTGCTTCTTGACTCAGTCTGCAGTGTCTAATTTTATCCCCGAACGTGTTTTTGTTGATGCTGCTTAGCGCAAGTGTGTCAAGTATTGAGATTTGTGCACGACGACTGGGTATGGTTTCCTACCCTTCTCCTTCTCTTTCTTGGGGGAGCTGGATACGGATGTTGTTGCCTTGCTGAAGCGGATTCAGAAATTCTCAATATCCCAGGATGCCAGGGCTCGTGCTGCAACTTATATTTTTACTAGACTTAGCTTTGTTATTGCTAAGGGAGTGAGTGCCTAGATAGTATCTCGGCTACCCACTAATTTCCCGTAATATGTAATTATTTCATTTTATAATAATAATAATTAATAATAATAATAGTAATAATAATAATAATAATAAATTGATATAATTCGATATGTGTTTATTATGCTACTGCTCGTCAAATATTTCATAAAGAAATATATTGATTAGTTTGGATTATTGAAGGTCAAACTATTGCAACATAAATAGTGGTGTTAAGTTGCTTAATACCAAAGGTCTCCCTTGATATGATGAAATCCTTGTTGGAATCATGATTACGGGTCAATTAATTAGTACAAACATGTTGCCTTTTTGTTTGGATGGTCACATTCACAAATCACTCTCCTACAATAACTGTATCAAGAATTAAACCCAACAAAAAACTAAATTAATCGCTCTATTAAGAAAGGGAAACATAAACGTGTTTTGTCATCTACTCGGGCTATCACTTAAAGAGTTGAACTGTTCTTGGTCCGGTCCGATCTAATCCAGACCGAAAGCCCAACCCTAAGTTGAAAAGTTATCACGGTTGAGTGAGTTGATAATTGGCCGCCGAGAGTGAGTTTTGGGGGGTGTTATGCAATCTCGTGTATAACCTAGTCGATCATATATATTGGGTGTTGTTAAATACACCGGAAATCACTAATCCAACGTGCAACCTCTTTTTAATTAATTAACAGGCTTTCTTAATTAATTAACCCACAACAAACTTACACGTTCATTCCGACGTGCAAATTTGAGGTGTATTTATCCAGACAGTATATATTTTGCTCTGTGTATAACCCAATAGGCCAATACTTCTTGGTAAAAGTCTTTGCGACTTGAATATTATATCGTCATTGTAGTTAAATAACGGCTACTTCCAAGTCACAGAGAAGTTTAAATAATATTTTGTTTTAAGCAAAACTAAAAGATGATACTCTCTCCGTCCCATAATAGATGTCTTTTACTATTTATACACGTTTTTTTAAAAAGCTAAAAAATATATAAAATAGCAACATTTTATTAAATAATATCATACATATTACTAATAAGTATAGAATTATTTTAAAAAATTAATTAAAAAATAAATATTTTATATAGATTTTAACTCATTAAAAAACGTGCATGAATAATTCAAAAACAACTATAGTGGATTACTATGTTATTTTAAATTATTGCACAATCTTTAATAAGATGAACAAATGTGAGGGGAAAGAGACTTACTCGCAAGTGTCAATTCAATCTCAATCCCAACAATGAATACAATTAGTAGGACTAATCCCTCCACGTGGGAGCACCTGGTTTCCCATCCTTGTCACTATATGCCATGTCATTTCCTTTCATTCAATTTCTCCTCTTCTTTTTTTAAATTCTTCTCCGTTCGTTCATTAATAAAAGTCGTTTGATTTTTAGATATATTTTTTAAGAAGCTAAAAACTATATAAAATATTAACTATTTTATTAATTTTTTAAAATAATTTTAAACTTATAGCTAATATGTATAAAATTATTAAAAAATTAAAAAACTTTATATTTTATATAGTTTTAAACTCCTAAAAAAATGTGCTAAAAAGTCAAACGTCACTTATTTCTGAACAGAGGTAGTATTTGTTTCTTATAGATTCTAGATTTCTAATAGTAGAGTTTAACTCAAACTTAATTATCGAATTAAACACATACTACGTACTATTTTTACTTTTTTTAATCAATAAAATTATTCCTGCTTCTTAACACGTTAAATTATATGGAGTACTCTATATTCACTTACCAATGTTAAAAATGCAAAAATATTTAGTACGTTTTTTTCCGATTGAAGCTAACAATTGATCGATATTCCATCAAGCATCATTGTTCTCAATTTTAAAATATTTTATCGGATTTAATTATTTAATCATTTTAAAATATTTTTATAGGTTTGCTCTTTTTAATTAAAAATGTTCTTAATCTTCAAAAATAAAATATTTATACTTGTATAAACAATTATTTTAAAGCAACCGTAAAAATACAAGTATTATATGTAGCACCATCTTAATTTATTAATCAATATTAATATCACCAAGAGGACAAACAAAGACTTAAAAAATAAAATAAAATGCTTACTCATTTATACCCTTTCCTAATTTAAAAGTTTTTTTTTATTAGGTAAAAATTCGAGTTCAGACAGACCTGAAACTCGATAGGCCGACGAATCGACAGACGGACTAACCGTCATCGTATAACAAACATCATAAAATACACACAAAAATCACACATGAAAGAAACAACCTTAAAAACTCATATAAACCGTCAACCAACGGAGGAGTCGAGGGCGATCCAACGCGAGCAACTAATTTAAAAGTTTCTAATTCCAGTTAGCAAAACGAATGTTTCTTCCAACCAAAAAGGGAATAAATACCTTTAATTAATTAAGTTTCCTCAGTTCCTCACAACATGCTCCCTCTCTCTTCCACCAACTGTGCCTTCTATAAATACCCACTCAAAACCAGATATCCTCCAAGCTCGATCGATCAAAGGAATCACAATTCCCCAAATCCAACTCCTACCCACTTCAATTCCCCCAAATTCAACACTACCCACCTTCAAATCTCACCGACCCACATCACCGATCGGAAAAATGGATCATCACATTCACTCCCGAGCTCAAGAGCACCTCCTCTCAAGGAAGAGCACCTGGATCAACGGCCCGGTCATCGTCGGGGCCGGGCCTTCGGGCCTTGCCGTCGCCGCCTGCCTCCGCCGTCACGCCGTGCCCTTCGTCGTCCTCGACAGGGCTGACTGCATCGCCTCCCTCTGGCAAAAACGCACCTACGACCGACTGAAGCTCCACCTCCCCAAGCAGTTCTGCCAGCTGCCGGAACTCGCCTTCCCAGACGACTTCCCGGAGTACCCGACCAAGAACCAGTTCATCTCCTACCTCGAGAGCTACGCCGAGAAGTTCGAGATCAGCCCTCGGTTCAACGAGTGCGTGCGATCGGCTAAGTACGACGAGTCCCTCGGCGTTTGGAGGGTCGTAACGGGGAAAGAAGGGGACTCGGAGGAGATGGAGTATGTCTGCCGGTGGCTTGTGGTGGCCACCGGCGAGAACGCCGAGAAGGTGGTGCCGGAGATCGACGGGCTTCAGGAGTTCGCCGGGAAAGCGATCCACGCCTGCGATTACAAATCGGGGGAGGAGTTTCAGGGGAAGAAGGTTGTTGTTGTTGGTTGCGGAAACTCCGGCATGGAAGTCTCCCTCGATCTCTCTAACTACAATGCCGACATTTTCATGGTTTGTCGGAGCTCGGTAAGTACTCGATCCAATGAACGGTGAAACAAATAAATATTACTATTTATTTATATAAAGGATTCAACTAACATATATAATAACGAATAAAGTAATAAAATATTCATATTAATATAACACAATTCCAACTCTAATATTTTTTTGTTCGATTAGGTTCATGTGTTGCCGAGGGAAGTTCTAGGGAGATCCACTTACGATTTAGCTTTTCTGCTAATGAAATGGCTTCCTCTTTGGTTAGTAGACAAACTGCTCTTGATTTTCGCATGGTTGATCCTCGGGAACATTGAGAAGTTCGGCTTGAAAAGGCCATTGAAGGGGCCATTGGAGCTCAAGAGCACACAAGGGAAAACCCCTGTTCTTGACATTGGAGCCATGTCCAAAATCCGATCCGGAGACATCAAAGTAGTCCCCGGGGTAAAGAGATTCTCCAACAATGGTGTAGAGTTCGTCAATGGCCAGAAGCTTGATGTCGATTCCATTATTCTCGCTACTGGGTACCGCAGCAATGTGCCTTACTGGCTTCAGGTGAGACATATCTTATAAAGTTTTTTTCCCCTTTGTAGTCTTCGTTTGGTATAGATATCTTGATATTAAGATATTAGATATCAATATCGGCTGATATCTCAATATCAAATGATATACCCCTCAAAGTTAATTAGTATACCAAACACTAGATATCAGATATCATATTAAGTGATATCAATATCTAATATCTATATATCAGTACCAAACGACATCTTAACATTATAACATACCTAAATATGTACTAAGTTACAAATGAGACAACTTGTTACAAGCATGTGCAAATGTCACACTTGGCAATTGAATGGAACATTGAAGGTATTTTCTTTGATGATCAGAGTGATTTCTTCAACAAGAATGGGTTTCCGATGACTTCGTATCCTAATGGATGGAAAGGGAAGGGAGGGCTATACGCCATAGGGTTTACAAGGAGAGGGCTTGCGGGAGCTTCGATGGATGCTGTGAAGCTTGCGGAGGACATCAGTAAGATGTGGAAGGAGGAGACTAAACAGAGGAAGCAATGTGTATCGCGCTATCGCCGTTGCATTTCCATGTTTTAATTACAAGAAAACAAAAGCAACGATACAAAAGTGATGGTGGTTTGTTACTAAGTTGTTTGATTTCTTGGTTTGTATGAAGAGAGGAAAAAGGCTTGTGAAATAGGTATAGAGGATAAGGAATGAATAGATTTAGATACACAATTTAAAATTTTTGGTATCATGGTTATCTCTTTTCTAATTAACTTTTATAGGTGTTAGTACCAAAGATACATATATATGATATATATGTGTGTACAAGACCTTTTCAAATTCGTATTTACACTTCTTTCTTCTCTTTAAAGTTTCTTTCTTGCTTCTTGGTTATTTGTTTTGTATAGTTAATTTATGTATATTTTTATTGGCAACTCATTGGCATTTGTAACTTGTTTGTTTTGTTTGGATTTTAGAAAGAAACAATCAATCCCACTGTATCTTACTTGAAGTAGGATCTTGTGGATCAAGTTGTATAAGCATCATTTCTCTATTCAATCGAGAGAGTGTTTTCGATTTAGAAGCGATTCTGGTCCTCATCCACCTCCACCTCCACCTCCACCTCCTCTATTTTGGTGACTTTGCAAATCTCCTGAATCCTTCACCCTTACAAATTGACTGCTATCGGAGATATATTGATATTTTTGTTGAGGTCCATTCGCCCAAGAAGGAGAAACTCTGAAGGTCTCAATTGTTAACTTCAACTGCGGTGCTCGATGACGGCGAGATGAGGTAGAGTGTAAAAGAACGCGGTATAGGACACTTATATCCCACATCATAAATTCATGAACATTGATGTGGGTATATAAGTGGTAGCCCACTGCCCCTAATGGCTAGCTTTTAGGGGTGGGAACGAGATCCCGCTTGTATACCTATTACATGGGTATCAGAACTGGAACCGGCCTCTCGGCAACGACATACTCGTTCCGAACGTAAAAGGTAAAAAAAGAAACTCAGTTCGTGCGGGGCGTCGGGTGACGGGCATCAGGATGTAAGAGGCAAAGTCCAATTCTCTTGTTCGGAGCCGCCGAGACGTCGATTTTCAAGGATGTTGCTTTGTAAAAAGAACATGGTGGTATGAGACACTTATATTCCACGTCGGGAATTTATGAACCTCGATGTGGGTATATAAGTGGGATCCCTTGAATTGGTAAATATATAAGTATGTGGGATCCCGCTTGTATACCCGTTACATAGACAATGTTCATCGCCAAGAAAGAATCAACATCGTTGCCGTCGTCGTCTCTTGAAAACATCTTCACCTAGGTTAACCCCTTCCAAGCTGATAGACACAACCTACGACAAACAGTGGGGTTAAAAAAGGTGGTGATTGCCTTGTCTCTCCTCTCATGGCCACTGTTGTGTGTTATGAAAAATCAATGATATGTTGGAGGGACCGCGACGAAAGCTGAAACAACGTCGATAGGCCTTCTGTTATCGACAGAATCATCTATTCGGTGGATGATAAAGGGGTAATAAGATATTTTGATTCGGGACTAGAGGTGACTACATTCCCCTCAAACTACAAGCATGAGGATTTTCTTGCTGCAAAGATGAAAAGGCTCATCTACTTCAAGTCTAAATTGTATTTTGTTGGTTTATGAAGAGTGTTTTACCAAGGTTGATAGGGTTGAATTGGACCAAGATCTCATCTCAAGTAACAAGATTGACTTAAAAGGTTTTTTCGCAATCTTCGTATGAGATTGGGAATTAGGAAGAAACTGTTGATTTGCGTGCCATGTTTGTGCTCGGTTTCGAAGGCATTTCGTATGTCGTTCTTCTCTTTGGAGAGTGCACTGCTTCTGTAGTATTGTCTTGTTCGCAATTTGGGGTGGATGGAGCTCATGTGGAGAATGTATATAGTTGCAATTTATGGGTATATGATTTGCGGAGTCGGGATATAGCCTTACCTATTGATCAACTGCCAAACCATGCCAAGTTGTTTTGGCCAATTCCTTTTTGGCTCGACTCGAGCAAGGAAGACACTGAAGTGAATGGCTCGTAGTTTAGGACTATATATGTCCTTTTTTCTCGCTATTCATTTTACATGTAAAACTACATATTCCACAATTGATTTTCATAGCCCGGTTTATGTTTCACTTGGTTCTTCAGGTAAGTAGGTCTCGTCAAGTCAACGACATTGAACGCTATTTTGTAAGCCATGTTTCCTTGTAATTTCTTTTTAGCATAGTGAGAAAAGGGTGTCATTTGGTGTTTTATTCATGAGGATCAACTGATTTTCTTTTTTTCTTATAAAATTGACATCTTTGTAAAAGTAAGCATTGTCATTTTGATTTGTATTACAAGAGAAAATTAAAAATGATTCGTTTTCTGGACGAATGAATTAACAATATTATATCCAATATTTTATTGTGATACTAAACAAGTCCTTGGACGCACAAAAATATTATTCACAACACCGAGTAAGCAAATGCTATGATATTTATGGATAGCAAAATATCAAAATCATAGTATTATATCCAATATTGGCAATACTACATTATTTACATATATACTTTGAATTCATCATATATGACAATTTTATAAAAAATCATAGTGGACCTTGATGAACAATTTTCCATAGCCCATACTCCATGGACAAAAGTTGTTACATAAGCTTTGATTTTCTTGCTAGACTCAACTCTTTTGATTCTTTTCTACACTAATAAACATAAGCTTCCATGTTAACTTTTGGCGATCCTTGGCATTATATAAGCTCATTATCAGTACATATTAATATATTATAAATTATAAGCTCCTTATCAACGATAACACATTATAACTTATAAACTCTCTATAAGCAACAAACACATTTCGCACCTCATTAGGTATCAAGTAATCTAGCATGAGTTGAGTGAGACTCCACTCCGACAAATCGAACGGATATAGTTTGAAGAGAGGATTGGACTCGGTTTCATAATGAATTTTATAAAAATATTATATTTAAAATTTATACGGAGTGATTAATAGGGGTCCACTAAAGTTGTATAATCCATGCAAAAGTAATACGAAGTGATTATTTAAAATAATAAAGTTCAGAAAATAGTCCTCAATATTTCTAAAAATTTTAACATTTTATTTTCATTTAAGTAATAAATAAAATAATGTTAGGATTAATTTGAGGATTTAATTAAATGAAATTATACTTAGATGGTTAAGTGTCCCGATTCTATCAGTCAAAGGGTTGTGTTGAACCGAATCAAAGTTTAGGAGACTAAAAATACATAAAAGTTCAAGGGCCATTAAGGTATTAGGCTAAAAAATATCTATGTATCTGTCCATACATAATATCACATCTTAACAAATTGATTGGTGTCGGAGATATATTGATCTATGCATCTATCCAACAATTCTGGTCCTCGTCCCCTTCCACCTCATCTATTTTGGCAACTTTGCAAATCTTCTAAATCCTACACCCTAACAAATTGATTGTTGTCCGAGATATATCGATCTTTTTTCTTGAGGTCCATGGGTCTAAGAAGAAGAAACTCTGAAGAGCTCAATTGTTTAACCCTAATCACCCATCGATGTTTATCTTCAATTAGAGCGCTCGACGATGGCTAGATGAGGTATACAATGCTCATGGCCAAGAAAGAATCAACATCGTCACTGTCGTCGTTACTTGAAAATATCTTCACCTGGTTTAACTACTCCGGGCTAGTAGACACGAGCGCCAACTGTGGCAAACCAAGCGAAACTGCAAAGAATCAATCTCCCCGTCGATGGACCCCGCAATGATCTTTGCTAAATCTCGATGGCTCCATTTCATGGATGTGGGAGAAAGGGAGGTTGGGAGACATCGAGATTCGACTTTGCATGCGAGTAAGAGAGATATGTGAGAGCGACTGCATTTGAATTGAAAGAGTTTTAGCCGTTTTGTGAATTGAATAAGAGTGCCAAATCTTTCTAATTCAGCAAGTATATAAACAAGTGTACATAATAGATGGTTTCTACCTTACCCACACACAAAAAAAAGCGTCAACTCTAATTACCGTTGCCAACTTACTTCCATAAATAAATACAAATCAACCGTTGCCAATCTTATTTGTATAAGCAAGAGCTAATTACTTTAAAAAAAATTATCTTCCATAAATACACTTATAATTACTTTTCATAAATGATTTAGGTTCAATTATTTACCTTAAGGAAACTTTCATTAGATTCTGCTTTATTGGCGCGACATCTTATCTTATTTTGTATAAAAGATCAACGTCAATAATACCATATATTAATATTAATATTAATATATTCATAATATTTTGAATTAATTCTAAACTTTTTTAACCAATGAAATTAATCTAAAACTTTTTTCTTCAATAAAGTTACAAATATTTTAATTCTTTTTTTTTTGGAACCAATCTATCTACAACTATTAAATAAATTTTTTTGTTTTTACAAACACTTTCATTTTAAAATTTTCACTCAATCATCTTAATCTACATAATTTTTCAAATAATGAAATGTTTACACATTTTTTAAACCAATGATTTTATAAATTTATTCTAACTATTAAATTAGAATCATTTTTGCTTAGATGTCATAATCACCTTAATTTTAGGATTTTCACACAATCAACTTAATTTAGAAAAAAAAAACTAATAATTTGTTTACACATTTTTTAACCAATTCCCAATCTTCGTATGAGATTGGGAATTGGGAAGAAACGGTTGATTTGCGTGCCATGTTTGTGCTCGGTTTCGAAGGCATTTCGTATGTCGTTCTCCTATTTGGAGAGTGCACTGCTTCTGTAGTATTGTCTTGTTCGCGATTTGGGGTGGATGGGGCTCATGTGGAGAATGCCTATGGTTGCAATTTGGGGTGGATGAGCATGAGCCTATATAATGCCAAGTTGTTTTGACCAATTCCCGTGTGGCTCGACTCGAGCAAAGAAGACACTGAAGTGAATGACTCGTAGTTTAGGACTATATGTGTCCTTTTTTCTCGCTATTCATTTTACATGTAAAACTACATATTCCACAATTGATTTTCATAGCCCGGTTTATGTTTCGCTTGGTTCTTCATGTAAGTAGGCCTTGTCAAGTCAACGACATTGAACGCTATTTTGTAAGCCATGCTTCCTTGTAATTTGTTTTTAGCATAGTGAGAAAACGGTGTCATTTGGTGTTTCATTCACGTGGATAAACTGATTTTCTTTTTTTCTTATAAAATTGACATCTTTGTGAAACTAAGCATTGCAATTCTGATTTGTATTACAGGAGAAAATTAAAAATGATTCATTTTCTGGACGAATGAGTTAACAATATTATATCCAATATTTTATTGTGATAATGAACAAGTCCTTGGACGCACAACCAAATCTTATTCACAACACCGAGTAAGCAAATGCTATGATATTTATGGATAGAAAAATATCAAAAGCATAGTATTATATCTAATATCGACAATACTACATTGTTTACATATACACTTTGAATTCATCATATATGACAATTTTATAAGAAATCATAGTGAACCTTGATGAACAATTTTCCATAGGCCATACTCCATGGACAAAAGTTGTTACATAACCTTTGGTTTTCTTGCTAGACTCAACTCTTTTGATTCTTTTCTACACTGAAAACCATAAGCTTCCATGTTAACTTTTGGCGATCCTTGACATTATAAAGGCTCATTATTAGCACATATTAATATATTATAGATTATAAGCTCCTCATCAACGATAACACATTATAACTCATAAGCTCTCTATAAGCAACAAACACATTTCACACCCCCATTAGGTATCAAGTAATCTAGCATGAGTTGAGTGAGACTCCACTCCAACAAATTGAATGAATATAGTATGAAGAGAGGATTGGACTTGGTTTTATAATTAATTTTATAAAAATATTATATTTAAAATTTATACGGAGTGATTAATAGGGGTCCACTAAAGTTGTATAATCAATGCAAAAGTAATACGGAGTGATTATTTAAAATAATAAAGTTCAGAAAATAGTCCTCAATATTTCCAAAAATTTTAACATTTTATTTTCATTCAAGTAATAAATAAAATAATGTTAGGATTAATTTGAGGATTTAATTAAATGAAATTATACTTAGATGGTTAAGTGTCCCGATTCTAACATTTAAAGGGTTTTGTTGAACCGAGTTAAAGTTTAGGAGACTAAATATCCTATACATAAAAGTTCAAGGGACATTAAGGTATTAGGCCAAAAAATATCTATATATCTGTCCACACATAATATTACACCCTAACAAATTGATTGGTTTCGGGATGGAAACCATGCATACAGGAGGTTAAAGAGTATTTCGAGAAGGGTTAGCTATCAAGGTAATGGAAACCTCCGCCAGAGAGCCAAAAAAATGTATATCTCTACTGGAGAAGAATACCCAATTGAGCTTGGGATCAATGTTTTTTATAAGGAAGAACCATACTTGCTTGTGACAAATTGTAGACAACCTTTTGAATTGAGGTTGGGTCAAGAAAAATTGAGGTTTCAATGCATTGGATCCGGGGGTATTGTAGCTGGGAACCACCTACATCAATTGCTCATCAACAGGTTGAAAGATTATGAAATAATATATATCTAGCTATTAAATGAGAATAATTGCTAGTAAAGTGATGCTTGATGGGCCGTTAACACCTGTCATGCTCTGTCAAGCATCTCCCTTAACGAAGCCTCGTGAAGGAAGGGAACCTTGCTTATAAAATTCCCCGAAGGCCATTTCAATAGGGACTTTTTGAAAAAGAAAATAAACATCACAAACATCTAACCTAAAACACTGAGAGGAGCCAAGATCCCCAGAGAAGTACTTGATCTATTCCCATAAAGAAGATGACAACCCTATCCTAGTCGAACACAATAGGACGTCTCAAGATCCCTCCATCAAAGTATCATAGGGCTGCTAAATAAACGTGCACTCGTTACTTTACCGCAAGAACACCAATATATCCGCGAATCAACCAAGATCAAATAGCTAGTGAAAGAGGTTAAACTAGGATAGACGTTTTTATCTTATATCAAAATGGAAATCTTCAAATTTTATTAGAATGATTCGCCAAACAATCTCACTTTTGATGTAGAGCTCTTTAAAAAGGGATTGAGATGCTAACGTCAAATATTTGGACTCTAATACATTCAAATTCTTATTACATTATTTTGATTGGCTAGTTCTAATTTTGATTAGTTTATGTTATGAACAAATGTAATTTTTTTTTGTCATAAAGAAGGCTAAAGCTCATTTATGTTAACATTTATTAAGGGAAAGACTAAGGGCCTGTTTGGTATAAGCTTATTTGGTTTTTTAAAGTGGTGTGACAAAGGTTTTCATGATTTTTGAAAAAATAACTTTACAAAAATTCTATGTAATTTGTCACACGAAATGGCAAATAAGAATTTTATCTTTTAATCTATTTACAAAGGCTGATATTTTCATCAAAAATTTCATCTAGATTTTAATCTTAAGCTACATCATCTTAAGCTACATTAATCAGGCCATAAGTGTTCATACATGCTGCTATATCAGCAGCCACAAGATCATGTATAGCAGGAAGAGGTTTCATCACCTCGAAGGTAAAGGACATTTATGAACAAATGTAATTTGGTGTGCCTTTGTTCAGTCATGTCACGAATCGTAAATATTATGTGATGGGCCGTCCAGGCTTAATAATTTGGGCTCGGCCCAAAGCCTCATGGAGCCCAATAATATCATACGGACGTTTAAACTGTGAAAACAGGATCCCACAGAACAAGAAGAAATCGTCTGCGAGAGAGAGGCGCAAGATCGGAAGTCGAAATCCATGGCAGCTACAAATTGCTTTACAAACGGGATTGCTACTCGCTCTTTCTCTTCATCTCGCACGACACTGTTTTCCTCTTCGCCCATCTCTAAGCTCTTCAATCACTCGCTTCGCTTGGCAACCCCTAATTTTGCCCTCCGTCATGGCGAGAAAAGGAGATTTCTCGGTGTTCGAGCCATGTGTTCTTCCTCTGCCTCGTTCGGGTCTCGGTTGGAGGAGAGCGTGAAGAAGACGATCGCTGACAACTCGGTTGTTGTTTACTCCAAATCGTGGTGCTCGTAAGGATTTTATATTCGACTCATTTTTTAATTTTTGAGTAAGTTGGTTTGCTAGTGACTTGAATTGGGAGGGTTTACTGATTCGTTGAGTATCTTTCGCTTGATGTGTTGTGGAAGGTACTCCTCTGAGGTGAAATCGTTGTTCAAAAAGCTTGGAGTGGAACCGCTGGTCATTGAATTGGATGATTTGGGTGTGTTTCCCTCTTTCCATTGTCCATATATAATATGTATATGCAGATTACCAGTAATCGAAATTAAAAAGGAAACAGTATAGAGTTTTCATGAATCAACAGGATGAGTTGTTTGTACTGTACAAATTTTAACACCTTTGGTAAAAAAAATGAATATGCAATTTATAGTTGTGTAGACATTATTAGGCTAATTGGCTTTGCTGAATGTGTTGAACTTGCTATGATTGCACAATGTTTCTAATATTTTTAATTAGTTCTGAAGACATTACTAGGCCAATTAGCTATGGCTGGGATTCGGTGGATTCATAGACTTTTCATTAATTGGAAATGAGATTTAATAACAGATTGATGGAAAAAAATGGATGGTTATCCACATTAAGGAATGTTTTACAATTGTATGAATGCTAACATCTTTGGCCAAAATAGAATATGTGATTTAGAGTTGTGTAGATAGACATTACTAGTCCAATTGGCGCTACTGAATATTTAGTACTTGCTTAGTTTCTAGTTGTGTTTTAAAGCTTGTGAAAGTCTATGTGATCAACCATCCCATGAGTAGGAAAAAATGGTAATCATTTCATGTATATGAATGAATGATATCAGTTTCATCAACTAAAATATCACTTGAAGTCATGCTAAGCATATCTTGTTGTTAGACTTGAATCCCTTTAAGCAAATCTTGTTTTTAGTACTTGGATGATTTGGGCGTATTTCCCTAGTATTTCTCCTACCCTAGAGAAGTGTTTTTCCCTCTTAGTATTTCTCCTACCCTAGAGAAGTGAAGTCTTATAAAGATCTCATGGGGTTTTGTTGAATTTTATTGATCTCTAAATATCGTAAATTTGCAAAGGTTTCAGACTTTCAGTTGTATGACATCTGCAAGGAATATCATGTTAGAATTGTTATTTGAGAGCGATTGAATTGTGAAGTTATATATAAGGGCTTT
This sequence comes from Persicaria tinctoria, assembly GCA_037127255.1. NCBI lineage: Eukaryota > Viridiplantae > Streptophyta > Magnoliopsida > Caryophyllales > Polygonaceae > Persicaria > Persicaria tinctoria. The sequence goes on from JBANSL010000015.1 coordinate 1,883,388, forward strand.
ATGAGCTTTTTGTTTTTCTCCTGGAAATGACTTTCTAGGCTTTTCTTTGGGGGTGTTTTTTTTTTATATTCATTCATAAAGTTTCTAAATTTTATAAGGCCCAGATAAAATGTTTTGAGAGTATTTTTGGAGGCTTGGAAGCTTGATATAGAATTTTAACAATTGAAAACCACTTTCTAGGTGTTGCTTTGGGGGCTTTTTGTTTTTCTCCTGGAATTGATGTCATTCAAGATTGATAGCAGTTTGTAGAAGGAAGACAATTTTGAATTGTGTTAAGTCCTTTAGGTAGCCTGTATCATAGAGTGATGACTGATTTAAAGAATGTTTATTAATTGTCCATAGAAAACGCGATATCTACAGTTGACTGCAAAGAGAATATTCATGTGTGCCTCAGAGGAGCATGTTTTAGCCTTTTAGGGAACTGATCTAAAACTCGGATTTGTTCTTGTTAAAGTATTCTTCATGGTTAAACATTCGTTTTTCATAAAGAAGTGCATGAAATCCGTATTAGACGATTCTCCATGGTTGAAACATTCATTATTCATCAATTTTGTCACCAACTGCAAACTAAATAGCTCATAGTTCCCCACAGGAGTAGTAGATCGAACTGGTGCTGATGATTGAATTGATTTGATGTTCTTATAGGAGAGTATCTTGATACCTCCAAATCGATTAGCCTTTGATGCACAAGACTATTCCTGTTTGTAGGTGCCCAAGGGCCACAATTGCAGAAGGTGCTGGAGAGGCTCACTGGACAACATACTGTCCCTAACGTCTTCATCGGTATGAATTCTCTTGAAAGATCATATACTGTTCATTCCACTGTTAATCATTTTGCTAGGTTGAAATTCTAATGTTCAAATTACATTTGCTTGAACAGGTGGCAACCACATCGGTGGATGCTCAGGTACATCCATTTTCTCATCTACATTTATTTTTTTTGAATTTAAAGTCACTAGATTGGAAATAAGCCAGCAGCTTTAGATTTTCTAAGAATGTCAAGTTCACTTATGACGACGAGGCTGGAAATAAACTTATGAACTTCTCCCCCTCACTCTTTACTACAGATACATTGAAGCTATACCGGAAAGGAGAACTTGAACAACTGCTGACTGACGCTAAAGCCAAGGATTCCTAGATACCTTGCATCTACAGCGCTATATAGACGTGTAATCCAAGTGAGGATAGCTTGTCAATCCCCGGCTTCCATTTGAAGAATGAAGAGCAGATCTGGTGAAATTTTCACCGCGCATTTATATCATTCATGTACACTTGAATTAATTGACTCTTCTCTAAGTAGTAAGAAATGATATTTAGAACGTCTAAGCCCTTTACCTTGTTAAATTAGGTTTACTATTTTGTTTTATGCAATTTAGAAACCTTTGATTCCATCTTTTTCTGCTGCCAGCTGCCAGACAAATAGGTCATTAGTCCTTAGTCGAACGAGCCGAGCTTGACATATTCAAGCTTGGTTCATTTGTTAAACGAACTCGAGCCGAGCCGAACCCAATTTTTGAACAAGTTTTTTTTTTCAAGCTTGACTTGTTTTAGTAAATGAACGAGCTCAAACCGAGCTTTTAGGGTTCGTTTGGTTCAATGTGGGAATTGAAATTCCCGGGAAGTTACTTCATGGGAATTGAATTTTCGGGAAATCCAATTGATGTGAATTCTAAAAATATGTTTGGTTGATTTTTTATTCTAGGAGATTAAATACAGGAAATGGAAATTTTCAAGTTAAAAATGGGGGAAGTTGAACTTACCTAGGGGAGACTAGGTAAGTGAACTTCCTCCATTTTGGGGGAATTCAACTTCCTGAGAAGTTGAATTCCTGTGTTTTTTTATTTCAAAAACAGCAACCAAACACAGGAATTTCTTCTACTTCCTGAGAAGTTTTACTTCCTGGGTTTTTAGGTTGTCAACCAAACGAGTTGTTAGTTTTACTTGGTTATAATATATTAAATTTAAAGGAAATTTTAGAAATTTCATAAAATTCGAGTCTAAATCGAATGAGTTGAGTTTTCAACCGAGCTTAAAATCATGTTCAGACTCGACTTATTTAGATAAGTGGACGAGCTCGAGTCGAGTTTTTTTCGAGCCGATCCCGAGTTGTTCGGCTTATGTAACAACCCTAGATAGTATTAGTAATACGTAACTTCATAAAATACGGGTGGTTTTAAGAAAATATTTGCATTGAAGTCTGAATGTATAAGTCACGTGCAGAGCGAACGGCTGGTCACGTGCCATTCACATTTTCGCGCCCATTATGTCATCCCCTTTAAGAAGTTACACCGCGAGTTTCATTATCAGACACCTTCGTGCGCAATCCGTGTGGGCTTTGGAGGGTTTTCGCTTCGCAATCCCCAAATTCGTGCATCTTCTCTGCAATCGGCGCCCTAGAGAGCGATCGGACACTTCTCCGAGCACCGATCTCACGCTTATCACCTCATTTTGATCTGGTATGTTGCGTGCGTCTCTTTCTGCCATGAATATTCCGGATTCTCTTGTTTTTCCCCCCTCAGATTTCGTACTAATTTCTGCCGATTGCGTTTCTCGATTTACTGGATGCGGTGATTTATGTGACAGTTCTATTTCGAATTGGTCTGTAAGATTGAGATTGTCCTAGCTGTGTACTGATCACCCTAGGGTTTCCGTTTGTAAACAATTTCTGCTAAATTGTTGTATTTGATATGCTTTGAGCAGCTGTGGGAATGTAAACATGTCCTTATGGAAATTGTGTTTATTAATTAATGGAATTCTTCTCTAAAGCTTTACTTCGCCTGTGCTAAGTTAGGAATGAAGGGAGCAAAAAGAGTGAGGTTCAGGGATTCTGAAATCGACCGGTCTCAATCTGGGAGATCTGAGAAAGCTTCCGCACCATGTAATTCAAATGTAGCTCCATCATGTGGATTTTCCTTTTCTATAAGCATTTTTTCTGATTGTGAGATAGTTTGATTGATGGCTTGTTTCTTAAGCATTTTTTCTGATTAATGAACATTTTGCAGCACATGAACCCAAACCTCTGAGTTCGCGTTTTTCAAAAGATTTAGGGAGGATGTTAGTCTCAGACAACCGACAAAATTGCTGCCCAGAGGGAACATCCACTTGAAGCGTTCCAAAGGAAACCCCGGTGGAGGTGGGTGTTCTACAGCAACCAGAAACAGTGGAGGTGAGTCATCAGAACCATTGCTTCTATTTAAGTTTGTAAAAGCTTCTCTGAGTTTTGAGGTGTTGTTGCATACTTGCATTCCTGAAATCTTGCAATTGCATTCCATGCAGAAGTGACAGACAATAGCTGGTATGAACTGATACAAGGAAGTTTATTGAATGATGACCCTTACAATAGCTGGTATTATCGAGTAGACAATACCTTTTCAACACCAAAAAGATTCCTTCTCAATGATGGAAGTTCGGGTTCCACAGCTTGTGTGAACAACTATGACAATAAGTTCCTTCTTGGGTATCAAAGAGGGGATCCTGAATGGATCTCAAACAACACAGAAGCTCCAAGTTCTGATTCCTGGTTGAATTCCACCTTTGAGGACTCGCCGCGGAAGTGCAGATCATCTGCACATACAACTCTGATGGAATTTGATCAATCAAATGATGATTTAGTACGCTTTGGCGCCTTCAGTAGAAAGCCGCCAACTCTTTTCCTGGGTTGGGATGTCGGCAGACTTGATGAGAATGAAACCATACACAGTTTCCCCTCCACCGCATTCATCCATCACCAGCAGAAACCGGAGACTACAACAGATCCAGATAATTTCTACTCGTCATCCTACCTGGATGACGCCCTCCAAAGGTTTGACACTCAGAACAATTATGTCTTTGCAAGATCTCATCCTCCTTTTTACGCTCCAAGAAAACTTATTCCTGCTGAGGATGGTTTCGTTATTCCTCCAAGCCACCAATGTTTCATTGAAGAGATTACTCCGGAGACAAGCTATCCACCAAATACTATTGCGCACCTACCCTATCAGGATTACCATCCACTTCATGCTCCTGTAATATCCTATTCAAATCCATACCTTTTGCTCGAAGGCAGCAACAACACGCGCAGGCAGAGCTCAGGGGTAAGTTTGATCTGATATCAATTCTACAAATTTGCATTTTCCACAGGCTAACGAAATCTTATTGCCTTGACAGATCCAGCTACTAGATTGGAGAGACAATGACGGAGGAATGTAGCTGCGGAGATCGGTAATGTTGGCTGTTCAGGTAAGTTCCAACTTCCCTTTGTTTGTGGTTTGATGGAAGATGTTGGCTGTATAGTATGTTTGTTGTCTCCCACTTACTATGATTGATGTTCCTTGCAAATTGCAATAACTAGTTAGTAAATATGAAAAAATAAATTTGGAAGCTAAAGCTAACTCCATCTAATTTCCAAGTTAGTAGCTATTTCACTTTGTCCAATTTCTTTAAATTAAGGAGTGCCGCTACATGCCTACATACGGAGTATTAAGAGAGGATGCTATATGTTTTGTGAAGTCTAAAACAACAATTAGTGGCTTATGCCGATTTGTCCTCTCATCAATCCTCATCTCTAAGGCAGTTTGAACTCTGAACATCATGTACCTAACGCTCATTAACTCGGCGAATGGCATCCACTATGACATAAAAATCAATTGTGGACGAGTGCAATGCTTTATTCAATACTTTATGCTGGCCGGTCTTCAACCCTACACATTGCATCATGTGCTCGAGGTGAACGAATGTCGAAATTTAGGAAAGAAGTTACAAGGGTAACGGCAGAAACGATATGCTAAGCCCGTTGGAGTTCCAGGCTACAACGTCCAATCCGACGTTGTAACAACGTTGAATTCGATGTTGTTACAATGTCGGATTCATTTTCCCTGAGGTAAATAAATCACCAAATACAACACCGGATTGACGTTGTAGCAATGTCGAATCCAACATTGTTACAAGTTGATTCCGACGAAGTATTTGTGGTGTATATAGGAAACACGGAATTAAATTGGATTTAATTAGTAAGAATAAATTTTGGCCATTGATTTAACTGAACCATGGATATTTATTAGCTACCAAATATTAGGCAAAGGATATTATGGGGGAGTATGCGAAATGATGAAGGGTATGTTTGCATGGTCGACAATTATAACTTATAATGCACAATATTGCATTATAATATATATTATAATGCAATATTGTGCATTATAAGTTATAATTGTCGACCATGCAAACAGAGCCGAACTGAAATGATGGACCGTTTTCGATCTCCTCGGAGAGTGACATTCTCGTTGCTATATTGATTTGAATTAAATGTATGCGACTTTGCATTAGGTACTTGTCATATCTTGCTTGAAAAAAATCTTTACTATTAAAAGATCCGTTTTTCTATCCTACACTCTAATGACATAGAATAAGACATTAAATTAGAAAATATTTCCTATAAAAAAGGAAAGCGATTCTATAAAAAAAATTCAAATTTAAAGTCTCATTCTGTCAAACCTTGCTAGCTTAGTTGGTAATGATGACATATAGTGACAAATAGGTAACGAGTTCGAATCCCTCCTCCCATATTGTAATGGTCTAAGAGTCTACCTATGAAAAAAAAAAGTCTTATTCTAGTCTATGCCTCAAAAGTATAGGATATAAAAATCGTTAAAAGATAATTAGATGATAAAGATTGTCCTCTTCGGTAGGGTCTACTAATTAATATTTTTTTTCTTAAAATCAAAATTTGTGACAAAAAAAAACTAAATTGAGGATGAAATATTGCACTGAAAAAAAAGATACTGACGAATTCAAGACCCGTTCATTATCTAATTTATACATTTTAATTTATTTTTTTAAAAAAATAGAAGTACAGTCCTTTTTTTTTTTTTGTTGTTTTAAAATAAAATTTCAAAACATATGGGCGGTGATCCGCCCTTTCATTTTTTTTAATTTTATAAAAAATTTAGCTTCTTAAAATGTGTATTAAAAATTCAAACGACCTAATTTTGAGATGGAGTGAATAATATGTTTGTTACTCTCCTTCAAATATGTGCAAATGGGTAAAATGACCTATTTTACTTAACGAATTGAGTGATGCAATATTGTATAATCAGTCCGTTCAAAAATATATGTTGTTTAACTTTTTTCACATGTTTTTTAATGAGCTAAAAATTATAATCGTTTTGTCTCAAAATACACGTGATTTGATTTGTCAACAGACTTTTTAAGAGCTAAAAACTATATGAAATACAAATATTTTAATTTATTTTTTAAAATAATGTTATATTTACGAGTAAAAAAAATACGAACTAATGTCAACACACATCATTTGACTTGTCAGCACATTCTACTCCTTCCGACCCAAAATAACTGTCATTTTAACTAAACGCACAAGATTTAAGAAATGATTGGTTTTATAATTCATCTGATCGGAAGAAATTAATGCTCCACCAAAAAATGTGTTTTACACGTGTTCAAACCTGAAAGCAATATCTACCCATTAATTGTGATTATTATGAACTCTAAAAGCCATAATCTCTACTATGTAGCCATAATAGCATAGGGATTTGCTCAACAAAAAAAAGTACGGAGGGAATACACATGAAGCCATAATCTGCCCACCAAATAATTGAAACTAAAAATTGGAGGCATTTTAACTAATTTGTAAATAATTTAAACAAGAAGAATATGGAGCCAAAATTTATGGCTTTCATCACCCACGCCAGTGTTTTTATATAGGTTGGTGTGAACACACACTCAATCTATGGCTTGAAATTTCAAGGTTAGTGAGTGTGAACACACTCAATAACCTTGAAATTTAACATACATATATGCTATGTTCCAATATTCATTCTAGTTAGTACGAAGCTAAACCACCCCGAGCACCCTCAGATCAACCACTACCCATTTCACATGGTCCAACCGAGATTTCTTGAAATTTAACATACATATATGCTATGACATAAAAAGTGAGGATTACAATTTTAGTAATGGGGTAGTTAGTAGGAAAGTTGGGGTTGTGGAAAAGGAAGCAGATTAGTGGGGGATGAGATAGATTAACTTACCATGAAAATGTTTTTTCTTACTTTATTTAATAACGGAGAAATAAGTGATTGACATAACATATTTCAGATTTCATTATGTAGAATGATAACTTATGTGATGTCACGTGAAATGAAAATGGGTGAAGTTTTATGATAGAACTCCGTATAGATTTATATATATACAACCGATTTATTTTTATCTTATATATATGCCTTCAGTCAGAGGCGGAGCTAGGGGTTCTAGGGGGTCACGTGACCCCTCCCCTCATCCGAAAAATTACTTAGGTGTATTCTCCTCGTCGATAGCTTCGTTTTGATATATAATACGTCCTAATCCGATATCTTACTAAAAAGTTATGAATGTTTGAAAATTACAGCAGCATTAATCACTTTAGTTTTATTTCAATATACTATAATACTTTAATATTTTACTTAAATTTACATTTACATATTATAATTCCTCTCGAGAGCTTCGAAACCATATATTATACTACCTTCGTATCAAAATATTTGTAGTTTTACTTTTGGCACGTCGTTTAAGAACGGTAAAAACTATACTTTTGGCACAGAGTATAAAATATCAATGATTTTATTAATTTAAAAAAATAATTTCATACTTAATAAAATTATCTATGAAATTATTTAAAAAAATATTTAAAAAATTAATATTTTATAGAGTTATTCGCTCCTTAAAAAGCGTGTCCAAAAGCAAAATTACAAGTTTTGTGATACGGAGGGAGTATTACTTATTTTGAGAATATGATACGAAGTTACGCAAGTTTAAATTTTTTATATCTAGTTATACATTATTACATGTTAATAATCCAATGTTTATTTATTGCGTTTTATATCTTTACTAGTGTAATACCCGTGCCTTGAAGGCACGAGAGCTTGACTTATTTTAATTTGAACAACATTTTATATATTTATATAATACTATATTAATATATACACGTGTTTAAAACAAAAATATGTATAAAGTATTTTTTTATAATTTATAAATTAGTTGGAAATAGATACGATACAAATTTTGAAAATGATTTAATAAGGTAAAGTAGTAATAATACTCAAACACACCACCTAATATAATTTGAAATAAATATATAATTATTATCATTAGCATAGATCTAAAAAGTAAAATATAAGCTCCCGTACAAATATTAAAAAATCATAAGCACATGATTGTGTGAATAATTTTGAAGTTATGTAGATGTACATAACTTATTCATTATTTTCATGAGAAAGATGGATAGAAAGAGAGAGAAATAAATAGTGAAAATAAAGGTAAGATGGTAAAAAAAAGATTCTTAAAGGTAGAAAAGTGATCTAAGAAACCTCATCCAAGATGTAAAATAAGCATTAGTAATGCTTGTGAGTCTTAAAATATTATTTATTTTCGATAGTCATTTAAGATGTCTAAAATAATTAAATTTAAAAAAAAACACTTTTTTGGCTCTAATTGATTTTTATAATTAATTTTTAAAATCGAATATTTACAAATTGATTATTACATGTTCGTTGTATGTAGACATTGTGGGGAATATTGCAATCGGTTAAATATGATAAACCAACAATTTCAATATCCAAGAATAAAAACAGCCAAGACTTGACGAATGTTCAATGTACGTAGACGATTAAAATAGATCACAAATTGACATACAACATATCAAATTAAATAATATTTTAGTATAAAAATAGGAAACAAATTTGTTTAAAATAAGAAACATATATTTTAAAATTTCAGCAATAATATTGACTAATAAGAAAATACCATTTGAATAAAAAATTCAAGTTTAATTGTGAGCGTAACACATAAGCAAAATGAGAGTAGAATTAATATTATAAATAGATTACCTATTATCGAAATTAATTTATAAAAAAAATTGAAAAAAAATTATTTTATATAATTTTTACCATCCTAACAAAGCGTGAATGAATATTAAACAATATATTTAGCTAAACGAATAGAGAGCGTATAAAATTTTAACATGATTGGGATAAATGTGATATAATAAACAAATATTTAAATGAATTCAATCTGTTAAGATAATGAATGCAGGCAATCCGAGTACATCTTTGATTAATTTATTTGAAAATGAAATACTTGCATGGTTGATGAGAAAATATGAACATATGTGAAAGTTCATTTATACTCCGTAGCATTTTATAAACTGACAATTGGATATGGGTCTATGTAGAGTATAAATTTCCAAAAATAAAATATTCCAAGATTCAAATTTAAGTTCAATGTATGTAGACGAATTATGAGAATATTGCAATCGGAAAAAAAAAATGGAAACATGTCTCAATATTTACGGCAATATAACCGAAAATTAAAAAAAAGGGAATGAATTCAAATCATATTTAAAATAGGAAACAAATATTTTAAAGTTTCCATAATAATATTGACCAATAAGAAAATCTCATTTGAATAAAAAAATTCAACTTTAATTGTGGGCGTGACATGTCAGCAAAATGCTAACAGAATTAGTAATATTAATAGAAGATTAATAGATATATTGCAATCGGAAAAAAAAATGGAAATATATCTCAATATTTACGACAATATAACCGAAAAAAAGGAATGGATTCAAATCATATTTAAAATAGGAAACAAATATTTTAAAGTTTCCATAATAATATTGACCAATAAGAAAAGCTCATTTGAATAAAAAAATTCAACTTTAATTGTGAGCGTGACACATCAGCAAAATGCTAGCAGAATTAGTAATATTAATAGATAGATAGATAATAGATAATAGATTGATAGATATATTGCAATCGGAAAAAAAAATGGAAACATGTCTCAATATTTACGACAATATAACCGAAAATAAATAAAAAAGGGAATGGATTCAAATCATATTTAAAATAGGAAACAAATATTTTAAAGTTTCCATAATGATATTGACCAATAAGAAAAGCTCATTTGAATAAAAAATTCAACTTTAATTGTGAGCGTGACACGTCAGCAAAATGCTAGCAGAATTAGTAATATTAATAGATAGATAGATTAATAGATAGATAGATTAATAGATAGATAGATGGATATATTGCAATCTGAAAAAAAAATGGAAACATGTCTCAATATTTACGACAATATAACCGAAAATAAATAAAAAAAGGAATGGATTCAAATCATATTTAAAATAGGAAACAAATATTTGAAAGTTTCCATAATGATATTGACCAATAAGAAAAGCTCATTTGAACAAAAAATTCAACTTTAATTGTGAGCGTGACACGTCAGCAAAATGCTAGCAGAATTAATAATATTAATAGATATATTGCAATCGGAAAAAAAAAATTGAAACATGTCTCAATATTTAAGACAATATAACCGAAAATAAATAAATAAAGGGAATGGATTCAAATCATATTTAAAATAGGAAACAAATATTTTAAAGTTTCGATAATGATATTGACCAATAAGAAAAGCTCATTCGAATAAAAAATTCAACTTTAATTGTGAGCGTGACATGTCAGCAAAATGCTAGCAGAATTAGTAATATTAATAGATTAATAGATAGATAGATAATAGATATATTGCAATCGGAAAAAAAAATGGAAACATGTCTCAATATTTAATACAATATAACCGAAAATAAATAAAAAAGGGAATATATTCAAATCATATTTAAAATAGGAAACAAATATTTTAAAGTTTCCATAATGATATTGACCAATAAGAAAAGCTCATTCGAATAAAAAATTCAACTTTAATTGTGAGCGTGACACGTCGGCAAAATGCTAGCAGAATTAGTAATATTAATAGATTTTTCGTTTTTATGCTTATTTTCATTTTATATATTTGTAGTATTTTTGAAACCATAGATTTACACTAATTTGTGAACAAGTATAACTATGGTGACCCCCTACTCAAAATTTTCTGGCTCCGTCCTTGCCTTGAGTTATTTAATCCCACACACGTATCGTATCTATGTAGTAATTTAGTCTCTGAAAAAGTACAGTTGTGTATAATTTCCATAAGAGAGGTACGTTATCGTTAGTCAAACAAAGCTTTCACTCCTTCACTATAAATACAGGATAGGAGGTCTGTGTGATTCCACGTACCTTCATACATTCTTCAGATCGATCAGTTTCTACCTTCCTTCCATCTTTAGCTTCGATCGATCATATATATATAATCACAATGTATCCTATGACAACAATCGTTTCGACTCGAACCACCCCTCACCGGCCCATTCCAAACCCTAGCCCTGTTTCCCTTCGTCCAGTCGCCGGTTTCACTCCAAGTCCATGGGGAAACCGATTTCTCAACTACACTCCCGATTTCAAGGTATATATATATGATGCATTTTTGTTGAGAATATGGTATGGGATAGTATATATATTTATTATGAAGTGAATCTAAGTCTGGTAAATAAGTGAGTTGGCTACTCCTCCTGATACCAATTGATTTTAGGATGGAACTCCACTCGGTTTGTATGCTCGACTTAATTAGCGCGTATTGTGCTTGGATGTGTGACCTCACGTTGTATGACCCATCATAATTTAACATTTTTTTATGAACTATATATATAATTCATCATATATACCAACATATGTGGTATACTGATGTATAAATATTTACTGATTAATTTATAGGTGATTGAAGCCCAACAAGATAGTTCTAAGGTGCTCAGAGAGGAGATCAAAAGGGAACTGAAGTCCATCAGCGACAAGCCATTGATCGAGCAATTGTGTTTGATTGATTCGATTGAAAGACTTGGTGTAGGCTATCACTTCGAGGAGGAGATTCAAGGCGCTCTGCGACGTATACATGAGACGTTGGTTGACGCATCTTTCGATGATTTGCTCCTCACTTCCCTTCGCTTTCGTCTCTTGAGACAACACTGCTGCCAAGTATCATGCGGTATAATATGTTTTAAACATCGATCTATATATGCATTAGATTATTTAATTGTTAACAACATTTTTTTTGGCAAGAAATTGTTAACAACATTTGTTCGGTATGTATATATGTTTGTATGTATGTAGACGTGTTCGAGAAATTCATAGGCTCTGACGGAACCTTGAAGGAGGAAGTAGCGGGTGACGTACAAGGCGTGTTAAGCCTCTACGAAGCCTGCCATCTTAGGATACACGGAGAGGACATACTAGAAAAGGCCCTTCCACACACTCTGTCGAAGCTCAAATCCATAGCGGACCAATCGAGCAACACCTCGCTTGAAGAGTGCATTCGACATGCCTTAAAGAGGGCTCTTCGGAAGAGTGCCCCACGCATCGAGTCTGTTCGATACATGAAGGTTTACGAGGAAGGCGATCCTTCACACAACAAAACTCTCCTCAATTTCGCAAAACTCGACTTCAACTTGCTCCAAGACCTTCACAAACAAGAGCTTAGTGAAATCTTCGGGTAAAATAACTACCAAACATTCAATTATTAAACAATGAATTTGTACACTATATTCATGTATGGATCGAGGAGTGAGTTGGGGTCCGCTCTAGCCTGCCCTATTTTTTTAAAATGAAATAGTAGATAAAAATGAAGGCAAATTAATTAATTCATACAAATTATTCATTTATTTATTAAATTCTAATGAAAATTTTAGCTAAAATTTTATTTTCTGGTTCCGTGCCTAGCTAAAATTTTATTTTCTGGTTCCGTGCCTAACTATATTAATTATATTTGTACATGTATTTTACCTAAAATTTTATGATTTATGTAATTATTTAGGTGGTGGAAAAGCATGGATTTGCTTAGTATAATGCCAATAAGGGACAGGATTGTGGAAACCTTCTCTTGGGCAACCATTTTGTATAGTGAGCCTCAATGCTCTCTTGCAAGGAAGTTAAGTACAATGGGGGGTCACATTGTTGCCAACATTGATGATATCTATGACTCCTACGGGACGATCGAAGAACTTGAGGTTTTCACCGAAGCAATCCAAATCTGGGACGAGTCTTGCTTGGATCGACTCCCCACCGATCTAAGGCGGTTCTATCAAACCCTAATTTTGGATGCCCACGAAGAAATGGAGCGCCTTCTCGCTCCTCTTGGAAGATTGCGATATGTGCACTATGCTAGGCAAGAAGTATGTACTATCAATATATTATGTATGTCCGTATGTATGTATGTATATCTTTTTATTAAATCAATATGGTGTGTTAGGTCAAACTTTTGGCCCGGAGTTACATGACTGAAGCAAGATGGAGGAACAAGAAATACATTCCAACACTAGAAGAATACATGACGGTGGACTTGTATCGGAACATCGCCTATGTCGCCGCAGCTGCTTATATCTTCCTTGGCATCGACGCTGCAGGTGATCGTGAATTCGAATGGATCTCCGCCCTCCCAAACTCCATCAAATCCGTGACCCATATCTTGAGGATTTTGAATGACATTGGTGGCTACAAGGTTTACCTTCTAATCATCATCCTTGACAAAATTTCAACAATTATTTATTTGTTTAGGCTTTTTTTGGCACCCTCGTTAGCTTTTCAGAGCTTTTAATTTTGATATTATATAATTTTAAATGAAATAAATATAAATTTTTTGTTTAATTAGTTTTTGAAATCATAGTTTTTCAACAACTACTTATCTAATTAAAGCAGAGCTTGATTGTGATTTTTTATTAGCAAGTTTTCATCAACTATTCTAACGGTTAGATTTATCAAATATCATATTAGCTTATTAAAGAATCTTTTTGTGTATGTTTATATATAGTTTGATGAAGCAAAGGGGCTTTCAGAGATGTACCTCGAGTCTTACATGAAGGAATACGGTCTCTCATATGAGCAAGCTGCAGAAGAACTCCACGAGAAAGCTGACGAGCTGTGGAAGGACGTGAACGAAGCGTTGATCCCGCCAACAGAGATTCCGATGCCGCTGATAAAGTGCGTAGACAACATGGGGCGTGCAGTGGAAGTTTTCTACAGCGGGAACGAAGACAGTTACACTTTAGTTAACCCGCGGAGCGCCAACCATAATGTCGAGACTTTGTTCATTGACTTCATTCCCATATAACATTTGTCGAGACTCAAGAGTCGATTGCTGTCGATCTCTACCGCGTGCTTCTTCATCCGGTGGTTGCCGGAAAACAAATAAAATTTAAGAATTCAATTATGTAATACATATATTGATCAGTTTGATCAAATAATGGGCGCTTTGTTTAATTTCTATGTGTTAATGTGCATTGAATCATCATTGATCGGCGACGCATCGGGGACCCCGGACCCTTTGCGGGGCTAGGGGACATGTTGTAGGAGACAATTAATCATCCTAGATAAATAGATAAATTGGATTGGAGCCCAAGTCAATTTATCTATAACAAGTTTTATCTATATATGGTTTTATATACAGGTGGTTTATTATAGATGATTTTATCTATAATAGGTTCTAGATAAGGTAGGTTTTATCTATATCTAGGTTTATTTAGATATAATAGGTTTATTTATATCTAGGTTTATCTATAGTGTTATCTATAGGAGATCCTCTATTATAAATAGAGGCATGTAGGGTTGAATTATGTATTGTCTGTGTATCCATCAAAGCATCACAATAATAAAAAACCCCTAGCTGCAGAGATGTTTTTCTCTGCAGGGTGTTCTGCATGGTTCTTGGTAGAACACGGAAATTCTTTGTGTCCCATTGTTCATTCTCTTTCTCTTTAACGGTATTCACTCGGGGATATTCACAACAATTGGTATCAAGGCACATTCTCTATAAAGAGAATACCGTTAAAGAGAAAGAGAATGCGCCTTGATACCAATTGTTGAGAATATCCCCGAGTGAATACCGTTAAAGAGAAAGAGAATGAACAGTGGGACACAAAGAATTTCCGTGTTCTGCCAAGAACCGCGCAGAACACCCTGCAGAGAAAAACCTCTCTGCAGCTAGGTTTTTTTTATTATTGTGATGCTTTGATGGATACACAGACACTACATAATTCAACCCTACATGCCTCTATTTATAATAGAGGATCTCCTATAGATAACCCTATAGATAAACCTATTATATCTAAATAAACCTAGATATAGATAAAACTTACCTTATCTAGAACCTATTATAGATAAAACCATCTATAATAAAACATCTATATGTCAAACCATATATAGATAAAACTTCCTATAGATAAATTGACTTGGACCCCAATCCAATTTATCTGCCTTCCTAGGATGATTAATTGTCTCTTACAACAGGGCAACGCCACCCCGTCTTTACGAAATGCGATGTTTATTGTAAACGAGCATATCGTCTATCTATTTTGGGCTTTTAGTCCATTGTTTGTGTAGAGAGGAGTTAGTTTTGTTAGTTCTGTAAGGGTATTTTGGTATTTTGGGCCTCCACTAACGCCTGGTCTAGCACCGGCCCTGCTCTCACCTGGCACCTGTGGAACACGAACCCTGATGGGGTGTTCGTAGGCAATTTTTTACCCTGCCATTTCAAGAGGATAAATCCTGTGTAAGCAATGATGTAATTTGTGAGCAAATTTGGAGCGTCCGATTAAGAAGATCAAATGACCGAGATTAAAAATAACTTGTAACAATGACATTATTCGTAGGTATCATTTCAGGATAATAATTCATTAAGATTGACCAAGAATATACATATATATACTAGTGGACTACCCCGAGCGTAGCATGGGATTATCGACTTTTCACTTTTGAATCAATGAGTTCATAAATTCATATATTAATTCGAATAAAAACAAGTCAAAATTAAAAATCAATTAAATAAAAACCCGGTCTAATCTATTAGAAGTTAGTTAGAAAGAGCTCTTCACCTGTATAAATACTGAACTCTAGTGATTGTAGCTATCGTTTGTTTTGGATTCCAATTTACAAATTCAGTTACAAAACCTCAATTTCTGTTGATTTCTTGACCTTAATTTCACCTTCTAAGTGTTCAAATGGTATCAGAGCTCTGCACATCTCGTTGAGATCTGGATCCTCTTTGTTGCGATCGTGTGCATCGTGTTGTCGCTTTGCAAATCCGCTACTGCTTTTGTCTTTTTTTTTTGCGATCTGCCATGGCTGGAAGAGGTGTTCCGTTGCAGAATCAAGCATCTGGATCTGGAATTGGAGGTTTTGGAGGTGGAAATGGCGTCAGACGTGGGACGTTCATCTCTGTTACGCCACCGACACATGGATCTGGTGGAAGAGGAATGAACTTAGGAGGCCAGAACTAGAATCCGATTCAGTTTGGTGAATTCGTTCAAGGTATGAACAATGCGCATGTTAATCCATACTTTCTTTCAAACTCCGATCACCCTGGCATGACTTTAGTTACGAATTTGTTCAGTGGAACCAACTTTACTAGTTGGAATAGAGGAGTGCGAATGGCTTTGGGTGCCAAAGCGAAACTAGGATTTATTACAGGAGCTTGTGTTCGTCCTGGTGTATTTAATGAGGAATTTGAGAGGTGGAGTCGAGCATACTACATGGTTATGTGCTGGCTCATCAACTCGATGACCAGTGAGATTGGGGAACACTTCATGTATGTCCAGTCTTCGAAAGAACTTTGGGATGAAATTCGTGAACGTTTCTATGAGTCTAATGATCCACTTATCTTTCAATTGCGTAGAGCACTGAGTAATTTGTCTCAAGATAATTTATTTGTTTCTACATATTATGGAAAATTGAAGAAAATCTGGGATGAACTTCAACTGTTAGATCCCATGCATGTGCACCTGTGATGGGATCAGTCACTGCAGTTGTGTTCTCTTGAAGCGAGGTTGAGAGAGAGGCTAAAGCAAGAGTTATGCAATTCTTAATGGGATTACATGATGGATATGAGTTGCTGCGCAATAATGTGTTGTCAATGGATCCATTACTTGGGATAAATAAGGTGTTTCAGATGGCTATACAGATTGAAAGGCAAAAGGGAATTACAGGTTCTTAAACTGAGATGAGTGCTCTTGCTGCTGGGAGACAGGAGCAGATAGATAGTACTGTATATGCTGCTATGAATAAGTATCAAGTATGTGAATGGGAGGAACTATGATCAGACTAAGAGAGAGTTTAAGAAGCCTAAGTTTGATAGGTATTGTGAGCATTCCCATGAGATTGTGAGGATGATGAAGGGGAAGGCTCCAATGGATGGAGTTGACACATCCATCAACCATGCTTATGTGAACTTTGCAAGTAACACGAGTTTGTCATTTCTTGTTGGTAATCACAAAGCTGACAGGTTAGTGTGGGTTGTGGATTCTGGTGTCACAGATCACATAGCCTTTGATAGGGACATTTTCTCTGAATTACATGTCCTAGGTAAACAGGTTTCTCTTGGTTTACCCGATGGGACTACCTTCTTGGTGAAGGAGTCAGGAACAATTGTAATTTCAGACAAATTGAGCATGCATAATGTGTTGTATGTCCCTGAGTTTAGACACAACTTGATGTCTGTGTCCAAACTTTTTCGACATAAGGGAATGGATTTCAGTTTTGATTCAGTATCTTGTGTATTACATGACCTTACAACTAGGTGTCTGATTGCTAAAGGGATCGAAGAAGCTAGCTTATACTTTCTGAAGGCTCAGTCCAAATGCAGTAGTGGTGTTGAAGACAATTGCTGTAGTTTGGGCTTACTTACTTCTGTTGGCAGATCTTGTAATAAAGTTGAGAATTTAGACTTACTTCATGCCATATTGGGGCATTTATCAGTTTCTAAGATGCAAGATTTGGATGCATGTAATGACTGTGATTTTAGCAAGTTTGCTTGTGATTCTTGTGATATGACTAAACATCATCGTTTGCAGTTTAATAGATGTGAGTTTGTTGCTCAGTATGCTTTTCAGTTGGTTCACATGGATGTTTGGGGACCATACAAAGTCCATGCCATGTGTGGTGCTAGGTACTTCCTCACCATCCTTGATGATTTTTCTAGAGCTACTTGGGTATATTTGATCCAAGACAAGGCTCAGGTATTTCGTGTCTTGTCTACCTTTATTAATCTTGTGGAAAATCAGTTTCAATTCACTATCAAAATCATACGCACAGATAATGGTACATAATTCACACAAAGAGCTTGTGTTGTATTGTTTGAGAGTAAAGGGATCACACATCAGAGAACAACTCCAGGAGTGCCCGAACAGAATGGTAGAATTGAAAGAAAACATCGTCACCTAATTGAAACTGCACAGGCAATCCAACATTTTGCTGGTTTACCTATTCATTTTTGGGGTGACTGTGTCCTTAGTGCAACTTATTTGATCAACAAAATGCCATCTTCAGTGAGGAATTGGCAGTCCTTCTTTGAGATCTTATATCATTTTCCTCCTTCTTTGGATAACCTTAAGGTGGTTGGTTGCTTATGCTATGCATTTCAACCAAATGATACTAAAGACAAGTTAGGAACAAAGGCTAGGAGATGTGTGTTTTTGGGGTACACACCTAATCAAAAGGCTTACAAATGATTTGATTTGGAAAGAAAGATTATGAACATCAGTAGGCATGTGATGAAGTTTTTGGAAGGGAAATTTCCATTCAAGGAGAATACTTCATCTCAGATTCCACACAGGGATCATATCAGGGCTCCTTTGGTTTATCCTGGTGATGACCACCCTTCTTATGTGCTTCATGGTTCTATCACAAATGATCATACAATGGGTGTTTTTTCTCCATCTCAGGCCTCAGTTTCTCCTCCAGTTGTGCAGGTCAGTGACTCCTTAGAAAGTATCCATGGTAGTCAGTTAGACACATCTCCCAGTCCACAGGGGTCTCCAAATGTTGAGTTCTCCCACACTTATGTTCCCATCCAAGCCAATGATCGCCCAAGAAGAATTATTACTCGACCTCAAAAGTTCCAAGATTACATTTGTACACAAATGCCATCCAGGAATGATTCAGTCTGTCAATCTTTTTCAGTGTTTTCCACAAAGAACTTGGCTCATCTATCATCATCATATGTGCAATCTCTGGTCAATGTATGTGATGTGTTTGAACCTCGCACATATAATCAAGCTAAAGACTCTGTGGAGTGGCAAGATGCAATGCAAACTGAACTAGATGCCTTAGAAAGGAACCATACCTGGAGTGTTACTGATCTTCCACCAGGAAAGAAAGCCATTGGTTCTCGGTGGATTTATAAAATCAAGTACAAGGCAACTGGTGAAATTGAAAGGTACAAAGCTTGCCTTGTAGCCAAAGAATACACTCAGGTGAAAGATAAAGATTATAAGCAAACTTTTTCCCCTGTGGCCAAGCTATCAACAATCCGAATTGTGCTTGCTTTAGCTGCTGCAAAGGGTTGGAAGCTCCATCAACTCGATGTCAACAATGCATTTTTGCATGGTTTCCTTGAAGAAGAGGTGTATATGCTTCCCCCCCCTGGATATACTAAGACAGCCCTTGGAAAAGTTTGTAAGTTGCTCAGATCTTTATATGGCTTGAAGCAAGCCAGTAGGCAGTGGAACTTGGAGCTTACAAAATTCCTTGTCAACCTAGGATATACACAATCTCATCATGATTACTCTTATTTTACAAAGGCTGTTGGACAATCTTTCACAATAGCTTTGGTATATGTTGATGATATGCTGATCATGGGTAATGACAATGATGAGATTGTCCATACCAAGGCTTAATTTCACTCAGCTTTCACAATCAAGGATCTAGGCACAGCTAGGTACTTTCTGGGTATGGAGATTGCTTGATCTTCTCAGGGTATTTTGCTCAACCAAAGGAAATATGTCCTTGATATATTGACTGATGCTCAGATGATGGACTGTAAGCCAACTGATTTCCCTATGCAAAGAGGTGTCAAACTATCCTCTACAGAAGAAGAGTTGCTCAGTGATACTGAATCATATAGAAGGCTTGTTGGTAGACTGTTGTATCTAACTATCACCAGACCGGATATCTCATTCACTGTCCAGGAATTGAGTCAATATCTTCAATCTCCTAGACAACCACACTGGAAAGTTGTGTTATATTTGCTGAGATACCTCAAAGGGAGTTTCAACATAGCTCTATCTTACTCTACCCTTTCAGATCTCAAGATTACTCTATAGTGATGCGGACTGGGGCAATTGTCCTGATACAGATCGATCTCTATCAGGTTACTGCGTGTTCCTTGGATCATCATCGGTTTCATAGAAATCTAAAAAGCAAAAAGTGGTCTCAAAATCTTCAGCTCAGAGCGAGTATAAGAGCATGTCTTATGCAGCCAGTGAGCTCACTTGGATTCATGGTTTGCTTTCTGATCTACACATTCCTATAAGGGTGCCAATCACTTTGTTTTGTGACAATAAAGCAGCTCAATGCCTTGCATCTAATCCAGTCTATCATGAACGTACGAAGCATGTAAGGATTGACTGTCATTACATCAGGGAATTGGTTCAGCAGGGGTTTCTCAATACCTCACATGTTTCATCTCAACTTCAAACTGCAGACATCATGACAAAGGCTCTTGGGGCTCATCAACACCATGTTTTATGTTCCAAGCTTGGTCTTGTTCACCCTTCCACAAGTCCAGCTTGACGGGGGTATGTAGAGAGGAGTTAGTTTTGTTAGTTTTGTAAGGGTATTTTGGTCTTTCCACTTTTTTAGAAGTTAGTTAGAAAGAGTTCTTCACCTGTATAAATACTGAACTCCAGTGATTGTAGCTCTAGTTTGTTTTGGATTCCAATTTACAAATTCAGTTACAAAACCTCCATTTCTGTTGATTTCTTTATCTTAATTTCACCTTCTAAGTGTTCAAAGTTTGTTTAGGGTTTCATGAGTCTCTTCATATACTCATGAAACGTCGACCATTTGTAACCCTAATCTGTTTTGCTTCATCTAATACAAAAAATTTCTAAGTGTTTTAATCCCGCCCTTGACCGCTTTTTTGCCTTTTTTCGAATTAGCGATTTCACATATATGTCTATAAATTCGACCATTGTATAAACAGTTTTTAACATCACAAAAAACTTTATTGATGTCATAAGTTAATTTAACATCGGTTGATTTTATGAAAGACTTAAATCATATGATGTCTAATTGCAGTATTCTAGTAGTGACACCATTGCCGAACCATGTAATTCTCTATGTCTTTCTTCGCTATTTTCATTCTCATTATAACACTATGATAAAAAGGTGTTTTAATTAAACTTCGTGAATTAAATTGAAGAATTTAATTCTGTAATACCTTTTCTCGATCACGGTTTTCCCCATCCTAATCTAGAGTTGCAGTTCAAATTCTTACTTGTATCAAAAAAAAAAATTAGCGATATGGGTGGTTATGTGCAATTTCGTAAAATACGGATGGTTTTAAGAAAATATCCACCCTTTATACTTATTATTTTAGAAGCAGGCTCTTTGTAAAAGAATGAGTCATGTGTCCTCTTTGAGCAAAACTAAGAAATTATCCTTTCTCCCACGTTCTCTCCTCAACCGCTTCAATCCCTGAGTAAAACTAAGAAGCCCTAATTTGCAGTCTTTCTCACACGTTCTCTCCTCAACTGCTTTTCTTTTCTACTTCCATGTTCTCCCAATATAGTTCCACTCCCAATTTATTAAAGCCGACCACTTCACCTTCATCTTCTCCGCCATTTTTTCCACAAATTTTTAGGGTTTGGGTTTTCCAAAGAATCGTCGGACTTTTGAGGGAGCAAGGGATGATGCTAGGAGGGAGAGCCGTCGGGCTGCTGAAAAAGAGGGAGGAGGAAAGACGAGAGACGGCTATGTGATTTGGATCGGCAACGGAAAGATTTGAGGTCGGGAAAGAGAGGTTGTCGAGACAAAGAGGGTTTGCACTAGAGAAGAGAAGCTCACCGGGAAGGGTGACGCCGGTGACTCAGTGAGGGGGTGGACGCCGGATATTTGTGTGGGCGATGGTCCTTGCTCGAGATTTGTGTGGGCGATGGTCGACGACCCCGATTGTACCATCCTTCCTCCTCTTCTACTCGGATCTATAATCTCTGTAGATCGAAGGCCGAGTGACATCTCAGCCGGCTGATCTCTCTCCCTCCAAAGGGAACGAAGAGATCGAGACAATTGTAGAAACCAATCCCCGCTTCAATTTCTTCCGGGATTGAAATCCTCCACACTCGCATAAAGCAACCGCGAGATTTGTTTCCAGTGATCTCGATTCTAGTCCCGCATCAATGGCACCGGTTTCAGCACTCGCCAAGTACAACCTCTAAAGGTAACGTATACTCCTGTCACTACCATTTTTATGGGAATGTCAAATTTAAACAAAAAAAATTGCCTGTTCATTTGGATGAACACACTTTGGATGATCTACTTTTGCAATTGATCAATCTTCTTAGCATTTGAGTTTTTGAACCTTGAAAGACATGGCTCCACAACTAGATGGTTTTAAAAGCCAGTTGAATTGAGTTTCTATATATGAATTGAAATAATTAATTCCAAGATTGTGTGTAAATAAATTTATGTGTGCTGTATGGGTATCTGAATTATAATTCTTGCAGAAATGTGACAAGTAGCCTGATGACTAATTCCAAGATTGCAGTACAATTTACTCATCTATTCATCTAGGAGCGATGAGAGTTCGCAAATAAGGAGCCTGAGACGTGTCGATGCTGGATCCAACTCAAAGGATTCTTTGGAAATTATCAACTGTATAGAATATCTTTGAAAGTTCCTCCTCTCTTGGAAAGTCAGTCAATGCAGCTTTCATTAATTTGAGAAAGTCAGTCAGTGCAGCTTTAAAGTCAGTCAATGCAGCTTTCATTTAACCTTGCTGATGACATTCTTAGGCAAGGTGTTCGAGGTATCTCTGATATAATCACGGTATGTCGTGGACCTCTTTTGTAGTTTGGAATCTTCTCCAAGTATCTTACTCTTAGACTTTTGGCTTGCACTGCATTTGGAAATTATATTCATGACAACATACCGATGACCTTCAAACCAAGTCCTTATAAGTTCCGCATATCTAATATTCAGGATAAGCATCTAGCTTTAAACATTGGGCAAATTTACTTACTTTTCCTTATTTATGATTGCAGATTCCAGGATTAGTTAATGTTGACTTTGCTGATGTTCGTGCTATTATGGCATAAGCTGGTTCTTCACTTATGGGAATAGGAACTGCTACTGGTACATTATATAGTTTAACTGGTGGCCAATTCTGTTTTATGATTTTCCCTGTTTTGCTTTTGTGATTTAACAATATATCTGCAGGTAAAACTCGAGCTAGAGATGCTGCTCTAAATGCCATTCAGTCGCCTCTGCTAGATATTGGTATAGAGAGAGCCACCGGAATTGTGTGGAACATCACAGGTGGAACGGACTTGACTCTTTTAGAGGTAGCTTCCTCTACTTCTTGCTGTTGTGCCTTTTTAGACCCGAATCCCTTGTGTCATCTAATCGGTTCACACCTCACATCACGTTCCTAATAAACTGTTGTGTTCAAGTTAAATCCTAGAACAAAAGTTTTGGTTCATAAGTCCTAACAAAATTGCTTCTCAAGTGAAGAATTTTTTTTACCAATGTTTCATTAATTTTGAGATATGTGATTTCATGAATTCATTATATGGAGTACAAGTTAAAAGCTTTTCTTACCAAAAACAATATAAAGAAATACAAATTGTTTTCAACTCCTTCGCATGCACGGTGTGAAATATATTATGGTGATGAAAATTTGTTTTCAATATTAAATAAGATAGGAATAACCAAATACCAAAAATGAAAAATATCTAAAAAGAATAGTCTATTAGAGGGTAAAATTGAGCAATTGGGTTTCGATTAAAATACATACGACCTTAAGACGAGTAAAAACATAAATGATTCATTTTCTACAACCCATTTCACAAGCCTAGTGTGAAATCTATTATGGTTATGAAAATTGATTTTCAATATTAAATACAATGAAAAAAAATACAAAAATATTCGATGTACTCAGCCTATCATATATTTAAGCCTGGAGCTTTGACATGGATTTCAAGATATTTTTGTTGGAATATTTTTTGGGCAAATATTTAGATAACAATGCATAAATTGTTTACTCCATTGATGAAATTTGTGAAATTGAAGATTATAAATTATTGATCAAATTTCCCGTAAGATATTGGTGCTATTCAAGTGAAATAGAAGGTTATAAATTGTGACTTGATGGGTTTAATCATCACCCATAAGGTGTTCGATGAAATGCATTTTTGTATCTAATATTTCAAATATGGAAATGATTTTTTTTTTTAAATATTTTGGCCTCTTAGGGTTCATACTTAAACATAGATCACCTCTTTCTAATTAAAGGTCTAAGACATTATAAAAAACACACATAAAATATCAATTTTTTTATTCTTTAGCTATATAGGGTTTCATTTCAACTTAAGGTTTCTTTATCAAATTGGTTTATAATTTTGACCAATTTGAAAGGTGTGACATGATGTGTGTAATAGAGAAAGTATCTTATATTCTTATAGGATTCAAACTCAATCTTCTTAAACAAAAAACTATAAGGTTTCTTTTCTTTGCTTTCAATTAGAACGGATGTTAGGAGAAGTGTGAAAGCGGCTGATTTACCACTCTTTGTTAAATTTGAAGTATCGATATCCCAAGAAAAGAAAATTTCGAAGAACATCACGACAAGAAGCATAAGCAATATGTTAGTAGAAAATTGATGTGTCGAAAATTTTGTTTAATACGTCAAACTCGATCAAAAATATTATGAAAAAATCCGAACAAGGTTTGGGAAAAGAACTAGTTTACTCTTAAATCTGAAATCTGAATGGATAAGTCATGTGCCGAGCGAACGATGAGTCACGTGCCATTCACACTTTCGCGCCCATTTTGTCATCCCCTTTAAGTAGTTACTCTGCGACTGCGAGTTTCATTATTAAGACACCTTCGTGCGCAATCCGTGTGGGCTTTGGAGGGTTTTCGCTTCGCAATTCCCAATTTCGAGTATCATCCCTGCAATCGGAGCTCTAGAGAGCGATCGGATACTTCTCGGAGCACTGATTTCGCGCTTATCACCTCATTTTGATCTGGTATGTTGCGCCTCTTCCTGCCTTGAATATTCCGGATTCTGTAACTATTTTTTCCCTCAGATTTCGTTCTAATTTCTGCCGATTCCGTTTGTCGATGTTATGGATTTGCTGTCTGCGGTAGTTTCTGTGAGATTTCTGTTTCTAATTGGTCTGCTAAAGAGTTAAGATTGAGATTGTCGTAGCTGTGTAATGACCACCCTAGGGTTTCTGTTTGTAAACAGTTTCTGCTAAATTGTTTTATTTGACATGACTTGTGACCAACTGTGGAAGTGTGAGCATCTCCTTATGGAAATTGTGTTTACTAATGTTGGAATCCATCTCTAAAGCTCAATTTTGCCTGTGCTTAGTTAGGAATGAAGGGAGCAAAAAGAGTGAGGTTCAGGAATGCTGAAATCGATCGGTCTCAGCCTGGAAGATCTGAGGCTTCTTTGGTACCATGTAATTCAAATGTAGCTCCAGCATGTGAATTTTCTTATTCTATAAGCTATCCACCAAGGTTTTCAAGGCCTTACAAAATTCAATTGTAAGATAGTTTGATTGATGGCTTGTTTCTTGTTTTTCTGATTAATGAACATTTTGCAGCACATGACTCCAAAACCTCCGAGTTCGCATTTTTCAAAATATTTATGGAGGATGTTAGTCTCAAACACCAGTCAAAATTGCTTCCAAGAGGGAACACCAATTGAAGCGTTCCAAAGGAAACCTTGGTGGAGGTGAGTGTTCTACATCAGCCAGTCGCGGTGGAGGTGTGTCATCAGCTTCATTGCTTCTATTTAAGTTTGTAAAAGCTTCTCTGAGTTTCTAGGTGTTGTTGCTTGCATTCCTGAAATCTTGCAATTGCACTCCATGCAGAAGTGACAGACAAAAAGAAAATCTTCAGCTCTTCATTGTCTGCTGAGAATGCCAGGCCCAGTAAAACTGATTTAGGGCTTTCACCTCAAGTTATGGGCTTAAGGAGATCTGGTGCGTCCTCTTCAAGCTGCAATGCTTTTAGTGGAGCCATAACATCCATCCTTTCCTACTCCCCTCGCCCCCATTTACTACTGTTTATAACATCCTTAATTATGGGCATGATATACAGGCAAGATTGGCATTGTAGAACAAGGTAACAAGAATCCTGCATCTTCCTCTTTCATCAGGACCAAAAGGAGAAATGATGAACAATAAAACCCCGAGTTATCATGTCTTATCAAAACACCACCATCCAGTGGGCCTGATGACTTCTTAATGGAAAGAGCCACTGAATCAGTATGCTCAGGTAAATTATTGTAAATTGTGGTGCACTTCGAATCTTTTGTATAAGAATGATAATCTGTAGAGGGAATAACCCTTGTGATGATCCACTGTGTACATATTTTCACCAATCTCAGAGACGGATTGTGCTGTACCTATTCAGATACTTGCTACAAGGATGGGAACATCTTCTCTAAGAAGAGAGTGAAGCTACAATGCTTGGTTGTAAAAACAGTTTCGCCCATGAACGATGAAATCCTAAAGGGGTAGGTAGTAACTAGTAACACAAAATACCATCACCTGATGTTTTTCCATGTTCTTATTGGCATTTATTTTAACAGATTGCGTTATAAACCTTTCTTTGGTGTGATGTGATCACTCTCCTCTTCAACCGGTTGCTCCCTGAGAATTTTGGACGCAATGCAAAGTCCCTTACCCCAATTATCTATTTATGATATCTGTTTCTTTCTTTTATCTTGCAGCTGAGAACTTTTTTCTAACAGCATATTGAAGCTATCAAGCCAAGGCCAGATGCAAGAGAAACAGAATATCAATCAGTTTATATCCCCAAATCCGACCATCAGTTGAAGGAAAGCAGGAGTGAAGGGAAATTAGTAAAATATGAAGAGCCTTCTCTTCTTCAACAAACAAATTCCACATGCCTTTTCTTCTAGAGGGACCAGTTGGAAGTGCTTGCTTTCCCATATTTGAAAGTGCAGATCGCGTTTTCCTTGGACACCAAGAGAGAGAAATAGATCCCTGTTATATCTCAAACAGTGATTATAAGCAGTCTTGGAACCGCAATTCAGAAGAACCCTTTGAGGAAGATAATGCAAAATGTTACCATTCGTTTGTATCGTATAACCCCAGCGGAATGAGTCATGGGTATGAGCCGGTACATACAAGGACTTTTCTGGAATGACGACCCTTCCAGTAGCTGGTGTTACCGAGTAGACAATACCTTTTCAGCACCGCAAAGATTCCTTCTCAACGACGAGTGTTCCACAGCTTGTGTGAACCACTGTGATGATAACTTCCTTCTTGAGTATAAAAAGTGGGAACCTGAATGGATAAAAAACAATGCAGGCGCTTCAAGTTCTGATTCCTGGTTGAATTCTACATTTGAGGACTCACCGAGGAAGTGCAGATCATCTGCACAGACAACTCTAATGGAATTTGATCAATCAAATGATGATTTAGGACGCTTTGGCACCTTCAGAAGAAAGCCGACAAATCATCTCCTGGGTTGGGATGTTGACAGACTTAATGACAATGAAACCATACACGGTTTCCCCTCCACTGCATTCATGCATTACCAGCAGAAATGAGAGACTACATCAGATCCAGATTATTTGTACTCATCATTCTACCTGGATGATGCCCTCCAAAGATTTGACATTCGGAACAATTGTGTCTTTGCCAGATCTCATCCTCCATTTTACGGTTCAAGAGAACTTATTCCTGCTGAGGATGGTTTCTTTATTCCTCCAAGCCACCAATGTTTCATTGAAGAGATTACTCCGGAGACAAGCTATCCACCAAATACAATTGCGCACCTACCCTATCAGGATTACCATCCACTTCATGCTCCTGCAATATCCTATTCAAATCCATACCTTTTGCTTGAAGGCAGCAACATCACGCCGGCAGAGCTCAGGGGTAAGTTTGATCTGATATCAATTCGACAAATTTGAATTTTCCACAGGCTAACGAAATCTTATTGCCTTGACAGATCCAGCTATTAGATTGGAGAGACAATGACGGAGAAATATAGCTGCAGAATGATAATGTTGGCTGTTCAGGTAAGTATCAAGTTCCCTTTGTTTCTGGTTTGATGGAAGATGTTGGCTGTATAGTATCTTTGTTGTCTCCCACTTACTATGATTGATGTTCCTTGCCATAACTAGTTAGTAAATACTGTATGAAAAAATAAATTTGGAAGCTAAAGCCAACTCCATCTAAAGCCCATTAGTAGCTACTTCACTCTGTCCCCAATTTCTTTAAATTAAGTAGTGCCACTACATATGGAGTATTAAGAGGATGCTATATGTTTTGTGGAGTCATGCCGATTTGTCCTCTCATCAGTCCTCATCGATCTCTTGATTCATGTTGATCATGATAATCCACCATAATAGCAACTAATTTTTAACTTCCTGATTATTCCTTCTCAGATCATTCTTGTGTCCTGACAATCAAACAACTTTCCCTTCTAAAAGAAAATAATAATGGCAAAAAAGGGTCAGGTTAGACTTTTCACAAAATCATCTCTAAATTACCCATTTGATTATCTTTTAATTTTTAAAGAACCATCTTTAACCCCTTTTATGTAAAAAGTATTACAAAAATATAAAATTACTACTTTATTTTTTTCAAAAAACAATATTTTCTGTAATTAGAAATTTATCTCCGAAGTACTGTATTCTGACTTTAAGGAAAAAAAATTCCAAATTGCTACTGTAGTCAGTAGTCCTATATGATTGGTATAATACTCCATAGTCCATATCGTAAAAAAATTCCAAATTGCTACTGTAGTCAGTAGTCCTATAGCTATGTTAAATTTCAATTTTCATTCCCAAGAAAAAAAGCAACTCTTTCTGTTCTTCATTCTTGAATTACATTAATCATTAAAAAATAGGTAATCATTTTATAAAGTAAATGATCATTTAAATATTTATATATTTTAAAATGTATTTTTTTTTGTGATAAATCTTATACTCCCTTCGTCCAAAAATACATGGACTTTTACTATTCATACACGCTTTTTTACGAGCTAAAAAATACATAAAATATTAACTTTTTTATTAATTTTTTTTAATAATTACAAACTTATTATCAATAAGTTTGTAATTATTAAAAAAAATTAATAAAAAAGTTAATATTTTATATAGTTTTTACTTTCTTAAAAAAACATTCGTGAATAGTAAAATCCATGTATTTTTGGACGGAGGTAGTATATAATTAAAAAATCGATGTATATAAGCTTATGTGTGTCATGCCCTAGGGCAATTGAGGTTGAGTTTGGGTAGAATTTGGGGAAAGGAGGAGGAAAGGGTATTTGAGAGTATAGAGTTTAGAGGTTAGAGGAAGAGATGTCAGGAGAGAGATAGACGAGAGAGTGTTTGATTATTCATTACTTCCATAATTCTAATTACAAGTCTCAATAATTCTAATTACAAGTCTCAATAGTTATTTATACTACTAGGCTAATATTCATACCTAACATTACCTTTCCCTCGACAAAAGCTTTGTCCTCAAAGCTTTTCTTAAGTAAAGTAAAAAAAATAAAATATAGCCCTACAAAAAAATAAAGCTATTACAATACATGTATGACAAAACTTCCACCACAATGAAAATGAATGAAAATGCATGACGGTACAAACATAAAATCTGATGCAGTGATGATGCTAATTCACATTATGTGTACCCTTTCCCTTTCTATGCAACTTTCAAGTTGTTAAGCCATGAGCACCCACATTGGGTATTTAAATAACAAAAATTAGGAACCTAACAATAAAATAATAGATGAATGAGTGCTATGGCAATGTTTATAGCGACAAAACAGAAAACACTAGATGTAGGAATGTAAGCATGACTAAAAGTTTCGGTTGCATCATGGAAAACCTTGAAAACCTCAATTGTATCTCGAGCAACCACTCACACATCCCCAAAAACGTTTGAACCTTTGATGTTTTGAGTGTCAAAAGCGGAAAAAAGTTCTCTATATTGATAAAAATCAAAAATCATTTTGTATGTTGAGTTCCACCGAGTGCTAACATCTTGGGGGAAGTTCTTCGGGCGGATGTTGTTAGAGTAGCAAAATTGGTGCCATTGATGGCGAAGCTATTTGCTTCGCCAAAGTGCCCGTAAAACATATCGAATAGGTTCGGTTATCTATTGTAAATACGTTAAACCATCTTGAACACATAAGTTTAAAATATGAGGTGCGCAACGTATGTGGAAAAATCTCCCCCTATCCCGGGTTGACAATATTGTGTTAACTTTGGGATAGAGGCGGTGTTGGCGGATGCATTGTCAAAACCGATTGAAAAAACTCTTTGAATCAATCTATACTCTTGTAAAACTCTTAAAAGAACCGCAACTATGTTACGGCCCGTGTGGGCCTCGTCAAAAACTCGAAAAGCCAAAACTCGTTTATGTAAAATAAACCGTTCATCCACCCAATGACAAGTGACACCCATATATGGGTGGTGTTGCCAGTGGTCGGTCCAAATATCACTACAAATTGAAACATGTAAATCGCTATGTTTTTTAAAATATTCAACTAATTCAGCTTTGCGGGTGTTATACCTTTTTATCATTTTCCTCTTAACCGTGTTTCGACTCATAGGTTGCCAAGCGTGCTGAACATTTTCCGTAATAAATTCATTGAAACTTAAACGTTGTGCAAAGTTATAAGCTAGGCCTTCGGCCGCTATCATTTCAGCAAAGTTATCACTACCACTAGCATAATCATAACTCCATAAACCAGGGGGTTGAGAGGAAGTAGTTGCGTACGCGGAAAGTTGAGTTTGACCTTTAGCCAAACCGAGTTTCTCCGGATGCTTCGATTCGATAGGGCGTCCGTAGTTGCCATATCCGTTCCCCTTCTTGTGTCTGTAGACATTCAGGCAAAAGTTGCACTTGACGGAGAAATAGTTTTCGCCCCATCCCGGAGCAGACGGGCCCTTCTTGAATCAGTATTTCATTGTGGCGGCCTTACAAGCGACCGGTTGCTCGTCGGCGGCGTCGGGAGTGGTGTCGGGATCGGCCTCCAACCCGGATGATGCGGATCAAGATGACCTTCTGTGGGTCCAACAATGACCTTGATTCAGACGAGCTCTCAAGACCGATTCGAGGGCCATTGATGGCAAAGAGTCTTGCCCTTAAGAGGAAGAAGAAGGCACCACCATGGAAGAAGATTCAAGATGCATGTCGAGTGGGCCTTGGCCCGTGCCGATTGCTCTTGAGGCCCATGTCGAGTAACTTGAATGTGTGGGCCGGTTCTAGTCTTCAAATTAGTTTATTATTTTATGCAATTAGATTAATAATATACAAGATTATATCTCCTCTAGATATATCTTGTTCCCTAAGTATTTAAATTCTATCTTAGTTAGGTTTATTTATCTTTAGGTTATTTTTTCTATCTTTATCAACCTAAATTCTATCTTGCACGATTAGAATTGGTTGTTAGTTTTCTATTTAAACAATGTAGTTCTCTTTGAATTAAATCAGATTGAATAGAATTGAGAAACCCCTTTATGGATTAAAGGGTTCTCGATTATCAATCCCAACCACTATCGTTACCCTTGTGTTCTATCCTCTTCGGTACACTATCACCATCACCGTCACTTACCTCTGTTCTTGATCGACAAATTCTCAACCGAATACAACATAGTCGACGCTTCAAGAACACCGGCACCTGCGCTTGGGGACACCGGACCAAGCTCCGCCGGCCTCGGCGCTCGGGCTCCTCGGCACTCCTTGGTCTCGCGCTCGCACTCGCGTTCGCTGTCGCGGCGCGCTCGCTTCCAGCGATCTCACCCGCGGACTCCAGGCTCTCGCGCTCGGCTTCGCAGGTTCTCGATCGGCTTCAGCGAACACACCCGGCAACCCTCGGCTCCACCCCAAGCGCCTGGCCTTGTTCCCAGCGATCAAGTCCCCTGAGACGTACTTGCTTCAGCGCAGTCCGCACCTTCTCGCGCGCACCAGTCCCTCGCCTTCTTTTGCATTCGTTCACTGTTACCATATTAGTCTTGAATTAGTTATTTTGTTTCATCGTATTAGTGTTAGAATTTTGTTAAGTTATAAAACCTATTGCTTTTAGTTAGTGTTATTACTTAGTTAGTTTAATGCGGTTTACGTTTAAGTTTAATTAGTTTAATTCAATTGTCAATCAGGAGATATCGGAAGAGCATTGCAAGATCGGGCAAATATACGGCGTGGTTCTTGATCTTGAGCCCACAGGCGAAGGATCGGGTATCCCAAACGTATCACCGGACTCCTGAGTCGGGATGGTGGAGGGCATGGAAGGAGTTCCAGAGCGGCAACTCCCTCCTCCTCAATTCCCGGGTGCTCATTGAGTAGCGCCTGATCCCGAAGACGTCGGGATCCGCTCGCTCCAGCTCCGGAAACGGAGGCGTTACGTCGAAGGCTAGGCTTCAGTTGGTGACCTGATCCCGAGCCGCTCCCCTTGCTTGAAGACGGGGCTCCGCTAACACTCCTTCGACCTTGGGAAAACATTTTCAATAAAAGTGGATTAGATATTTGTTAAAATAATATGAATATGTAATTAAGACAAATGGCGGAATAATTAAGAAAAGAAAGAGATGATAGAAGTAGGATTTGGTAATGCAAAGCGCCGAATTCTCGAAATTCTTGACTCGTGAACCACCGACTTCCGACTTCCTCGATTCTCGAGCGATTAGAGAGTAGGAGATGTGATGAGATGGTGTGATGAAAATGGGAGGGAATGCGTAGTATTTATAAGGCACAAAGGGTGGGTTTTGGAGCTAAAATCGGTCGGGTTCAACGGTCGACCCGACGGGTCGGCCGTTGCATACCTTTTTTTTCCCTAGCCTGCCGTTGGCTCCCTTCCAAGCTCAAGACCCGGGGTTTAATTTTTTTTTTCCACTTTCCACTTTGTAAATTTATAATAGGTTGTTTTGTTATGTTTTTTTTAATCAAAAATTTATTTTGATATGTAAATAAATAAATAGTGAGGTTATTTATTTGTTTGATTGTCAAAAATATTTATTTAGGTTTATTAATTTATATGTTGGATTAGTTAAAAAAAAATAGTACACACATAAAACACAATTTTATTACAAATCGAACAACGATTACAAACTCGTACCGGATTCATTGCCTCGGTCGTTATCGCGCTCGACGCTTCATGCATGACATTACTACATAAAACACTAACTTACTTCCTAGTTCCTACTTTATTTAGTACTTCATAGTTCATAGATTCATATTTGCATAACATCATGAACTTCACACAACACAAGACTAAAATACTAATTACTTGACGATCCCGATGCTTCGTCGACTTTTTCGGGATGCTTCTTGACTAGATGATTCTTCAAGTTGCTATAACCCAAGTTGTTCGTTATCTTGTACTTATGACCACAATAATGACACTCTGCTTCAATCTTCCTCGGGGCTTGGATGACCTTGTTGAAATGATTAAACAACGAGGATGAGCTCGAGAATCCGCTTTTACCGCCGACCGTTACGACAACTGACAGAACGACGAGAATGAATGAAATGTAAGTTATTTGATTGATGGGTTGTGTAAGTAAAATGAACTGGGGAAGAGGGGATGCCTATTTATAGGCTCAAGCCTACGTTCAACCCGAGAAACAACTAGTTTTTTTTTTTTAATAAACGTTCATGTGGGACCCACCCAAACAGCTACTTTTTTAAATGTGACAACCCGTGTGACCCGCCGGGTCACGGGTTATATTTCCCTCGACCCTAACCCTGATCCTCAACCCGAGCCAATCCTTAGACCCTTGGACCCTGACCCGTGGCCATGTCTAGTTGTAGGGATGTGGGTAAAAAATTATGTTGGGTTTTTAAGGAGAGAGAAAAATAAAAAGAAGAGTTAAGAAACCGAATTGGATTACATGGATCCGAATGCTCATGCTCTAAGCTTCCTCAATTGGACAACTTCTCTCAGACCAATTCCCATGACTAGCAGCAAGTGCTAATTATGATAGCACAACATTTTTTTTCCTTCTTAGTTCAATTTCAGAGTAGCAAAAAATCAGACACAATGTAGACCCCACTCATCCTGCAATTGGCAAGTAGCCCATCTCATCCATGTTTCCTAGAGTGCCCCATGTCCTATGTACAACAAGTCAACAACCGGTTCAAGACATCATCACTTTTCAGCACAACCCTTAGCATTTCTTCCCTCTATTGCTGGTGATGCAAAGTGAAAATGAAAATCCATATGCGACAACAACTAATTCCCTCTATTACAGCCTATATTATTTCCCAAATACAACCTTTGACAGCAACTTATTGCATTCCTTCCCACTAACAATAGCCACTAGGATAAAAAACAAATGTCATAGCCCAGAGATCAATTTGCACCTCCTTAAACTTGAATATTAGGAGCTTCTTTCCCCTGTCATAAGTTAATGAGATCGAATCGTTCATTTCAGACCCACAATGGTACCCAGATTTATCATTCAACTTAAACCTTTGAGCACCAATGTTTAGCAAGCAATTCGGCATACCCGTTCCAATAACAAAACTAGCAATTCCCGGATCGAAAATGGTATTTTCTTCATGAACAGAGGTGTATCCATGGGCCTAGTCACTAGAACCACAATCTGCCTAGTCATTTTCACAAACACCTCATGGGCATCCTTAAACACAAAAGTTTCAAGAAATTGGAGAACAATACCCCTATTCTCGAGCTTTATTTCCCAATTCAAATACTTGCTATCAAGTGGGATCAAAATCAAAGAATAATTCGAGAACTCACCATTTGAGGAAGGCCATTCACCACCTTCATCTGAATCGACCTCTGAATTATCACTTTCTTGACTTGTGATCTTCAGCGATGATTTGATTTCTCGATCTGTGTCTTCGAACGAAGCGCCTTCACTTTCCTCTTGCCACTGTCGTAGCCCTTCTGCGAACTCTCACATAGTGGCTCTCATCTGTCCTGGAATGCCCATTGCTTTGTGACAAGCATCTTCAATGGGGTTTATTGGGATCTCGCCGATCGATTTGCGACGCCTCCGATAATGTAAACTCAGTCGAATTTGAATCTTCGGTGTACTTCGGATTGTCATTGACTCTCAGACTCCATTCGGTGATTTCTTGATTCAGTGATGAAGGTGATAACATTGAACTCAGCAAGAATAACTCCATCTAGCCCGCGTTCTTCACTCGCTCTCCGCTGAAATCTCCTCTCTCCCGCCGTCTCCCTTCCTTCTCAGGCGAAGCAGTTCGTCTGCAACTATGTCTTTTAATTTTCACACAATTAAATCCAGATCGATAGCTACAGACTACATGCAACTCCGACTAAATGGCTGGGGGACTGGAACTAAAATCTGGATGCTATATCGCAGGGTGATTTCGGTAGATCGAGGTAAGAAACATTTTGGCGTTAACTTATACCTTGCTCGGATTCATTCTCTCAATCAATATCTTTTGTGCGCAGATCTGTTTGTTGTGTCATGTTCTTGTTTGCTGTTCACCATAACTACTACAATTTTCAATATCCTACCGATCTACCATATATAATGTACAGTTTCAGCAAGTTTTGTGCAAGTAATCAAAGTTTCAACAAGTAAGTGACTTCCTGTTAGCAAGTTTTGTGCAAGTAAGTGGTATTCTACGGTCATCCAGGATTTCATGATTGAAGGAGGAGATTTCGATAAAAGCAATTTATGTGGCATTTTACCTTGAGAATTTGTAATTGAGTGTTCATTTCAGTGGCTGGACTAAGGAATTTCGTTTGAATCTAGGTTTCACATGATGAGAGATCATATGGTAGAGCTAACTTTTAATCAATTTGTAGCCCTTTACAAATGTTAGATTTCTTGCTTTCCCCCTTTTATATTTTTTATATTTATTTTCGCAACTAATAAATACTGAAATGCTGAAATAAATACTGAAATGCTGAAATGAGTACCGAAATGCTTTAAATCTTCTTTAAAAGCCTCTTAGCTCAATGGTAGAGCGATGTGCTATGCACAAATACGTGGGTTCGAATCCTGCATAGGCTAAATTTTATATCCCGTAACACAGTTTCAGCAACAATTTCAGCATCAACAACGCTGCTGGAACCATGGTTTCGGCATCAACAACAGTGCTGAAATCGGGGTTTCGGCAACGTGAAAAAAAACAGTAATGCAAAGAAAAAAACTGCTGAAACAGAGGGTGGCACAAGGGTTTCAGCAACTCTGGAAACGCGAAAAAAAAAACGAAAAAAAAACCGAGAAAAAAACTGCTGAAACAGATGGTGGCATATGGGTTTCAACAATTCTGAAAACGCAAAAAAAAAGCAAAAAATAAAATAAAATGTTGAAACAGATGGTGGCACAGGGGTTTCAGCAATTCCGTTTCAGCAACTCTGAAAACGCGGAAAAAAAAAACACTAAATTTCGCGGAATTTTTTTTTGCTGAAAACAAAAATTTCAGCAACTTTATTTTAGAGGTGGACATTTTGCTAATATGGAGAGGGTGGGGGACAATTTCCTAATATAGGCAAAAAATATGGCCTGTATAGTAACTACCCCTTTTTTAATTCAGTGATGAAGGTGATAACATTGGGGTGATTACTGGTTAAAGGAAAAACCCTAGGCGTTACAGGCGATTCCCGGCAAGCACCCCTGGTGATTTCCGGCCGCTTGTCTTCTCTCCGGTCTAGGGCCGTGGGAGCTAGGTCTCCTCTCGCCAATAGTGCGAGATTCACCGTGGTTTTTCTGCAGGTTTCTGTGTCGGAACAGTTTGTCGATTTAGGGCTGAACGAGATGGGAAACAAGGGGAAATCGCTGCATCTCACTGATGAGGAGGTTAGTCTGATAGTTGGGGATGAAGCAGTTCAAGAGGAGCGGTCGGTGCACACTCGGCTCTCTTTGATCGGGAAGGTAATGTCTAAAAAACCGCCTAATTCCTATGCCCTAAAAAGCCACCATGAAAGGGGCGTGGAGGACGAAGAGTGGGTTTCTCTTTAGGGAGATTAAGGAGAATCTATATAGCTTCCAGTTCACCACCGAGGAAGATAAGGATAGGGTTCTGAAGGGCGGACCTTGGTCTTTCGACAGATCTCTGCTGATGTTGAAAGAGCCGGGGATGGAGCAAATATCGGCGGTCAAGTTCACGCATACTCCTTTTTGGGTCAGAATTTATGATCTACCATTGCCAGCATATACAAAATCGATGGCCATGAAGTTAGGGCAAGTGTTTGGAGGGGTGCTAGAGATGGATGAGGAAGAATTAGTTACGTGCAGCAGATATCTACGGATGCGAGTACTCATTGACGTCACTAAACCGCTACGTCGAGGTATAATGGTGTCGATTGAAGGGAAGAGACTATGGGTAGAGATCAGGTATGAGCGCTTGCCGAACTTTTGCTACTCTTGTGGTTGCTTGGGTCACACGGAATCTGAGTGTGAGTTGGGTTCTGAAGATGAATATCAGTGTGAAGAGTACGGGGATTGGCTGCGGGCCTCACCACCTAGGGCGATCAAGGAGAGGAGCAGTTCTGACAGGGAGGAGGAAAGAAGGGTGATGGATAAGATGATAGGGAGAGAGGAGAGAAAGGTGGGCAGTAGACTAGGGAGGGGAGGAAGGAAAACATTACTGGAAATCTTGAAAGAAAAGGAGAGTGATGATGAGAGGGTGGTGATGAGGGATGACCAGCTAACGAGAGAGGAAGAAGAGGCGCTGCAAAGGGTGGGCCGGGTGAGGCTTGAGGATGGCGAGGGAGAGGAGAAGGACAAAAATGAGCAGGAAGGAGCTAAAAAAGACAGTGACGGGGTCAACTAGGTGGAAGTGACGATGGAGGGTAATGAGCAGACTGCCTCAAAAGGGAAAGGGATACAAGGGGCGGGAAATAGAATAGTAAAAAGGAAGTGGAAGAGGGAAGCTAGGGGAGTCGATGGGGAGATGCAACAGATTGAGGGAGAGGTGGGTCAGGAGATGGGTTTGGAAATCACAAAAGGGAATAAAAGGAAAGAGGGAGAGAGGGAGCATCACATGCTGGTCGACCTAGTTAGAGCTGAAATAAGAGAGGGAGAAGGGGACAAGAGGAGAAGAGTCGAAGTTAGTCCAACTGATCAGCTGATCAAACCGGCCGGGGAGAGTGTCCCCCGCCGGGAGCTATGAATTACATCAGTTTCAACTGCCGGGGATTGGGGAAGGCCCGTGCAGTGAAGAAGCTCGCCGATCTGGTGGGTAGAGAGACCCCAAGGGTGCTTTTTCTAATGGAAACGAAATGCGACAAGGCTAGGATGGATAAGGTTAGGGTTGAATTAGGATTTTCAAGAATGTTTACGGTGGACTGTAGAGGGAGGTCGGGAGGGCTAGCTCTCTTGTGGGAGGAGGGGTGTGATGTCAGGGTGGAGTCGTACACTCAGCATCATATTGATTGCACGGTGAGGTTGGGTATGGGTGAGCCTTGGAGATTGACATTCTTATATGGATGGCCGGAAAGTCGAGACAAACATCATACGCTTGCTCTGATGGAGAGGTTGTATGAGGAGCCTCATAGCGAGTGGCTATGTATGGGAGATTTTAAAATGTTCACTTCATTGGAGGATAAAAGAGGGGGGAACATGGCGAGCTTTGATAGGGTGGTGGAGTTCAGGCAAACTATTGAGCATTGTGGCCTAAGGGATATCCCGTTTACTGGAAATCGATTTACTTGGGACAACAATAGAGAAAACGGGGGATTCATTCAGGAAAGGTTGGACATGGCATTCGGAAACGGAGGGTTCATGGATAGATTCCCATATTCGATTGTGCTGCACATGGGAAAGTGTGACTCTGATCATCTGCCGATTAAAGTTTGTTTAGAAGGAGGGGCTCAACGGGAGGTTGGTAGGCGTGACAGGCCTTTCAGATTCGAAGCCATGTGGTTGAAGGACGAGGATTGTCTCGAAATTATATCTAATGGGTGGTTGAATTCGGGAACTATGCATGCGACGGAAGGCATTGTAGGCAAGTTAGAAAGGTGTGCAGCCGATCTCAAGGATTGGGATGAGTGTGCTTTTGGTAATGTGAGGGTAGAATTGAGGAAGGTGAGGAAGAGATTGGCGGAGATTGGGAGGGGGATGAATGAGATTCGGGTGAGAGAGAGGAATATCCTCGAAAGGAAGGAGAGGGAGCTCATGGACAAGGAGGAAATCATGTGGTTTCAGCGGGCTAGGGCGAATGAGTTCCGATGTGGGGACCGCAATACTGGCTACTTTCATAGGAAAGCTTCTGGGCGCAAAAAATGGAATAAGATACAGAAATTGGTGGATGATGATGGGCTGGAGAAAAGATCAATTGAAGGGATGACGGAGGTAGCTATGAACTATTTCGGAAAACTGTTCCAATCAGAAGCTAATGCAGATCCGGCCACGGCTTCTCAAGGAATTGAGCCCATACTATCAGCAGAGGATAACCTGGAGCTGTCACGTCCCTTCACTGCAGAGGAGGTAAAATCCGCCCTTTTCTCAATGCATCCTACTAAGGCACCGGGGCCCGATGGTATGCCGGCTCTGTTCTATCAGAAATGTTGGCATATTGTTGGACCGGATGTCACCACTCTCATACTTAATATTCTGAATGGTGCGCCACTTCCGGAGGGATTCAACCACACTCTTATTACTCTAATCCCAAAGGTGGTGGCCCCAACTAAAATGAAGGATCTCCGTCCAATTAGTTTGTGCAATGTTATATACAAGATTTTGTCAAAGATACTAACGATCAGGTTGAAGAAAGTGCTCGGGAAGCTGATTGCGCCAAGCCAAAGTGCCTTTGTTCCAGGACGACTCATCACTGACAATGTGCTTGCGGCATTCGAGGTGTTCCATTACATGAAAACAAGAAGAAGGGGAAAAAAGGGTTCATGGCCTTGAAACTGGATATGGCGAAGGCCTACGACCGAGTAGAGTGGGGCTTCTTGGAGCATTGCTTAAGGAAGTTCGGGTTTGAGGAGAGGTGGATCGCCTTGATCATGAAGTGCATCTCCTCGGTCAGCTTCTCGGTTCTAGTGGAGGGAATTCCATCGCCGAGCTTTATACCACAGAGGGGACTCCGACAAGGTGATCCCCTATCTCCGTACCTTTTCTTATTATGTGCTGAAGGGTTATCTGGTATGATCAGAAAGAGTGAGATGGAGAATCGGCTTAGCGGAATCAAAGTTGCGCCGGCAGCCCCGCCTATTTCGCACCTTTTCTTTGCTGATGATTGTGTTTTATTTCTGGAGGCATCCTGTCAACAGAGCTCAGAAATTATGCATATTCTCCATACTTATGGAGCGGCGTCAGGACAACAGGTTAACTTCTTGAAGTCAGAACTGTCTTTCAGTAAGAATGTGGGTGAGGAGAAACGGACGGAATTACAGGAGATTCTGGGAATCCGTGAGGTCTCAAAACATGACTGATATCTGGGACTACCTACCATGGTAGGTAGGTCGAAGAAGGTGATCTTTGAGCAACTCAAGGAGAGGGTATGGAAGAAGATGAAGGGATGGAAAGAGAAGGTGTTGTCGAGAGCGGGCAAGGAAGTGCTTATTAAGGTTGTCGCCCAAGCTATCCCCACATATACTATGTCCTGTTTTCTGCTTCCGGTAGGGTTGTGTCGGGACATTGAAATGATGTTATGCAATTTCTGGTAGGGGGATAGTGGGGGCAGGAACAAGAGACATTGGATGAAATGGAAGAGGCTTTGTCGGGCAAAGGACAAGGGAGGCATGGGGTTTCGGGATCTAGAATTGTTTAACAAAGCTCTCTTGGCAAAGCAAGCTTGGCGTATACTGCGCGATCCAGACTCTCTGCTGAGCAGACTCATGAAAGCCCGGTACTTTCCTCGCGGCTCTCTGTTCCAAGCGACAGTAGGGTTTAGCCCCAGCTATACTTGACGCAGCATTATTTCGGGCAGGGATGTGATGGTTGAGGGGTTGAGGTGGGCTGTTGGTAACGGGGCTGATATCAGCGTGTGGGATGACATGTGGCTTCTCCGACCGTCAAGTTATAAGGTAATTGGCAATTACCTTGGAGGGGATCCAGGGATGAGGGTGATAGACCTGATTAATTGGGATACACACCGATGGAATGAAGTGAGATTGCGTCAAGTGCTGCTGCCATGTGACATAGATGAGGTCCATCAAATTCGACTCGTTGATCCAGGTGTGAAGGATCAGCAAATTTGGAGCTGCACAAAGGATGGCTTGTTCACGGTAAGGTCGGCATATCATATGCTTATAGAAAAGGCGCTTATGGGGTCGTCAAAGGGTGGAACCTCGGGTGCATCACGGCTGGAGTGTGCTTGGAAGGCTCTGTGGAAGCTCAAGTCGGCGTCGAGAGTGGTTGCCACGGCGTGGAGGGCAGCTTCTGAAATTCTCCCGTGCAAAATGAACCTTGCTAAGAGACGGATTGTCGAGGATGGATGTTGCGATTTATGCGGGAAGGAAGAATCTGTCATTCACGTATTGTTTGAGTGTCCCCATGTAAGGAAGATCTGGAGGTTTACACCTTCACTGGAGAAGCTATGGCTGCGCTCAACGTCAATGCAGGAGATGTTCGCCATCACGTTCACGGAAGGAACCAAATCAGAGCGGCAAAGATGGGCGGCACTAGTATGGGGCATTTGGGGGAGCAGGAACAAGCGCATCTTCGAAGGGATTCGGAAAGGTCCAGATGAGATCTTTCGAGAGGTGGAGATAATGCTCAATGAACAAGAGTCTTATAGAGAGGTCACAAGGCTACCGGCGGCAACACAGATCCTACCGGGTGAGCACAATGGATGGAACAGACCTCGCGAACCCATGCTGAAGATTAATTGCGACGCTAGTGTTCCTTTTGACGGGGCTTCGGCGATTGGTGTGGTG
Source organism: Persicaria tinctoria (assembly GCA_037127255.1). NCBI lineage: Eukaryota > Viridiplantae > Streptophyta > Magnoliopsida > Caryophyllales > Polygonaceae > Persicaria > Persicaria tinctoria. The sequence goes on from JBANSL010000015.1 coordinate 1,925,090, forward strand.
TGCCGAGACCATTCGGGGGCGATGATTTTTGGTGGCCAGCGAGAGATTCAACCGACGAGATGTGTGGAGCTGGCTGAAGCTGAAGCTGTCCTCTGGGGTTTGCAGCTAGCAAAGGAAAGAGGTGTCCGAGTCGTTCAGATTGAAACCGACAGTCTCGCTCTGGTGAACAAACTACGACATGGGTGCAATGGTTTAGGATCTCTTTACAACCTCATTGTGGTGATCATGGGGCTGGTGAAGGCATTCGAATCAATCAGCTGGTCCCATACTCGACGAGAGGGTAACAAGGTGGCTCATGGTTTAGCGGCAATTAGGCCTATTTCACATTCACTATTTTTTAGTTTTCAGGAACTGATTGTTACAGTTTTGTTGAATGAAATGGAGTGATGGTTGGCTTGTTCTCAAAAAAAAAAAAAAAGAGGTGATAACATTGAACTCAGCAAGAATAACTCCACCATGCAGCATCCATCAAATATGTATCTATGATTGAAAAACTTTATAAAATATTATTTTTTTAATTAGTTTCTTTACATAATTTAATACTTATTACTAATAAGTATTAAATTATTTTAAAAAATTAAATAAAAATATAATATTTTATAGAGTTTTCTACTTCTTAAAAAACGTGCTGAAAAGTAAAAGCCCATCTATTTTGAAATTGAGCAATTATTAAGTGTGTACTCCGTAAATATTGGACAAATAATACTCCGTATTAGGGGATCGAGTACGTATGAAATGATGAGCTGAAATGATTGACCGTCGTGCAGCCACACATTAAGTACAAAGCCTTAAAGAAACGCGTCGTGTTCCTTGGAGAGCGACATTCTCGTTCAAGCTGTATTGATTTGAATAAAATATGGAGTATGCGACTTTGACACTTAGCATTTGGAACTTGTCATATTTTGGGACCAGGGACCCAAGATCCGTTTATGGTAAACATTCAAGATCCATTCATTATCTAATTTAAACACTAGCTTTAAAACTTTTTTTTTAATAAAAACAATAGAAATACAGTCCATATGTTTTTTTTTGTTTAAAAAAAATTCAAAACATATGGGTAGATGATCTGCCCTTTCATTGCGTTTTTAAAAAAAGAGTTTTATAGATTCTTAAAAAGCATATTAAAAATTTAAGGTGAAACTGATAAAAATAATCCAACCTTTAGATGAGTGTTAAAAAAATAGCTCCACCTTTTAACAGTAAGAAAAATAACCCAAACTTTCGTAGATGTGGTAACAAAGTATCCCGATTGTTTTTACAATTAAAAATATGGGCAAAAACGATGACATATAATTGACGAAATTAAAATTTTGGTAAATTTTGAATGATATTGACATATAATTGACTTGTTTTAATGAGAATGCGATCATTTAACCAATTTTACGTCATTTTTTTTGGCCTAATCTATGGTCGAAAAAAATGCTTTGGGATATTTTGTTACCATCTTCCCCAAAGATTGGGTTATCTATAACTTTAAGTCAGAAGACTTTGCTGAGGTGGCGATCTCTCCTTTAATTTAGGTATTTCGACCAATCACCTTTTATCCTTCTCTTCCCCCTTATCTTCGGCCTAGGGTTTCCACCGCCTCCATCCGTGGCCGCCTCTCCTCTTAATCCACCTCCAGGTTCCCACCTCCCACCGCCTCCGACCTCTTACCGCCTCTCCTCTGAATCCACCTCTCATCGCCTTCTACCCTTTACCGATCTGACTCTCCTTCGAATTCGTACTGCCTTTCCTTCTGCCCGTTCTCTCCAGATGCTTCAATCTTTTTCTTAATTCTTAATTGGATACCGGAAATTCATCATCTGAAGGAGACCTTGCCCAACGTTGTTCCGGTCGAGGCTCACAAGTGGTCTCACCCTCCCTTTGCTGCTTACACCAGCCGCTCGACGGTGGTTCGACGGCTTCGGAGGGTGATTGACGCTGCTCTCAAGGTCAAGATCTTATTCACCGTCGTTTTTCTGTTCACCGTCGTTTTATTTGCTTCCAAAATTGACTCACTGATGGGCTGGAAACTTGATGATTCATCTTCTTTCTCCCCTCTAGCCAGGTTTTTTCGCCTCACCTATCTTTCTTCAATCTATTGTTGCAATTTTCTTTTGTTACTTATAATCAAACCATAAATCAATGAATTCAACATAACAATGGAGAACAAATACCCTAGCTGGCTATTTGAATGTCTTGAATCGAACGAAGTTTGGGCACATAACAATGGAGAACAAATTTTGGTATTCAGTTCCCCCTTTGTGTATGTGACTTGATTTCCCTGATATGATGTACAATATACTTTTCTGGTATTGGCTTATTTCATTCTCCGTATCTTGATACATCAATGAATTCAACGTGTTTGTTCCATCTAAATTGATTATGATTCATACTTCAAGTATTTGGATATGAGAACCCAAGCATGGTTGATCTTATGTTCAAGTTCTTCCCGAGTTATGCGATCACGCCTTTGTTGCTTGAAACCCCTCTTCTTTTGTTTTGTGTTTGTGGTTGTCCCCCTGTTTTGGTTTATGTGTGCTTAATTGTTGTTTTTGGTTTATGAGTTTGCTGACTGTCTGGATGTGTTGATGCAACTGTCGCAGACAAATTGTGAGCTTAGGGTTTTCTGATTATGCCTTAGGGTGTTCTGATTATGACTTATTGGAAATCACTACAATAGAATTGAAGATGCATCTTCCCGTGCTTTAATTTGGTTATACTTATGGCAGTTTTGTGCTGCAAGATTTGATGGAAATAGAGTACTTTACTACGAAATCAAATCAACTGCGTTATTAGTTCTGTAAATTTGATCATATTGGGGCTGGGTTAACCCTATCCAACTTTAACTTGATAGATGACAAATTGTGAACTAGGTAATTGGGAAAAAGGGAAGTGACAACGGACAAACAACAATAAAATGGGCAATCTTTATATCAGGTATACAAATTCGAAATCACTAAACTATGGAGGCAATGTATCTCTCCGTAATAGCACACACGAGCTTCATTCGTTTCAACAGAATTACATATTTTTGAACTTCAAATGTGCTATATACGATGGAAAGTACTTTACAGATCATCTCATAAATGTCACGTGACGAATGTATGAGCAAATTTAGTCTACATGTAGTAGTTTGAGTGAATCTAACGGGCTTTGGGTCATTTTTTTGGAATATTTCAGGGGATAAATTTGGAAGTTCCAGTATTGCCATGGTTTCAATTGATGTCCCAATTACACTCAAGTCTGCAAAGATTGCAGTTGATCTCTTAAGCTTGACAGTGGGATTACAGGTTAGACCTCTTGAGCTTAATTCTGTTTATTATTAAAGCTTAAACATATTCCTTTTCATTACTTTAATTTCATAAAGGTACTAAAGAAGGGTTATCATCTTTTATAAGATAGCTTAGAGCCAAGAATATGATATTTTTTAAGTACGTATTAAAATAATATAATATTTCATTTTTTTAATCTGAATTCCTCTTGAGCTTAATTTGATTTCCTCTTTTATAAGATAGTTTTTCTACGTTGCTTGATACTCGGTAATTGAAAATTATGAATTCAGCATGCCATAGGTATTCGATATTTATTTATTAAAAATATTTAATTTTCGCCCGAGTAATTATATTAATTTTGGATATAATATATGAACTGATATAATTTTTATTACTTATTGGAATTAGAATTTAGGTGTAACTTTGTATAATTATATATTAATTTATTATTTAATTCATCCATATGTGTTCATTTCTAAATATATGCTTACTAAACCTATGATTACAGAGAATTCACCGTATATAATTAAATTGAGTAACTTTTATTAAAATGAACTAATAAAAGTAGAAAAAATTGTGTAGTTTTACACTTTCAACAGATGAAGAACAATTTAGCAGAAATATCTTATTAAAATGAATTAATATAAATCCTTTTTTTCCCTTTAGATTATCACATATTTTAATTTCTGATTTTCTCTTATCCCAATTACCTAAATTCTCAGATTTTTCGAACCAATATAATTTTTATTTAATTTTTGCCTGGTAATTATATTAATTTTGCCTATAATATATGAACCAATATAATTTTTACTACTTTTTTTCCCTTCAGTTGTATGTTGTTGCCTCAAGGGCTACAACCAAATCTGGCTTGAAAATCCTATCCTGTGATCAAAATTGTAACTCACTAGACACTACCGTAATGCCGTGTACAAAGAAATCTTACATACTTTAGCCTAATAGGTACATCCTATTTACTATTTAGCTTTTTTTTTGTTTGTCTATATAACTTTTATTTCAATGTGCTAATCATAATATTGGTATAATTGCGTTTATTATTTTGTTTACAAGGCTGAGTATATTCCCTTAGAGTTTGGATAACTTGGTGTCACCCATCCATTGTCCTTTTTTTTCCTTCATATTTTAGGTAAGATTAACCTTACATTATTTCTTTTCATATCCAATTTCATCCATTCATATAACCAAACTATTTTTTTTCCAGGAATCATGTGGACGAAGCCTAGCGCAACGATTTCATCCATTCATATATTTATGTATATATTTGTTAAAATAATTCACCATTTGTATGTGTTAATCATTACTGTTTTCGTTCATCCTTATATTAGATATTTTATATTTTTTTCCTCGCGCACGCGCCATGGCGCGGGGACTGTACTAGTTTTTCTTATAGTGGAAAGATGAAGATATTTTTTTAACATCCCTCCAAAGGTTGGATTATTTTAATTAGTTTCACCAAAATTAAAACAACTACTCCCTTTGTTACAAAAACATGTCATTTTAGGAGTAAAATTTTGTTAAGAAAAACATGTCATTTTAGGTATTTTGATGTTCACTTTTTAAAATTACCCTTATAATGATTAAGGATTTGTGTATTGTAGTTTTCAATAAAGTGAAAAAGTAAAGTAATAATTAGGAATATATAAGTATATTTTTATTTGCTTTCTTAAAAAAATATGTAAATACCTAAAACGACATGTTATAATTAATGGAGGAAGTATATTCTAATACAGATGGAATGGAACGATATGTTTGTTATTCTTCTTCGAATTTGTGCAAAATGGGTAAGATGACTTATTTTGCTTACCGAATTGATTGATGCAACAATACTCCATCTGTTGAAAAAAATATAACAACGAGCTAAAAATTATAATCATTCCGTCTAAAAATATATGTCATTTGACTTTTCTATACGCTTTTTAAAGAGCTAAAAACTTAATAAAATATTACTCCCTCCGTCTCGCAATACATGTTTTAGCTTTATACACGATTATTAATAAAATCTATATTTCTTTTATTTTTATATGCTAAAATAACTAAAGTAGTAATTATTATCTATAAAAGAGTAATCATTACCTATAAAGATAATAATCCTAGTTAAAACAACAAGTTTTTTTTTTTTGATGACGAGGAACCCACATTCGGTGGCAAACCCTGAGCACGTGACCCAGCCGGCAAGAGCCACATATTAGGTAAACCGGCTTGCGCCGACCGAGTCGACCTACTGGTAAGGAGCAAAATAAACCTTGGATTTTCTCCAAGGAAAGAGACGGAAGCAAAACAACAAGTTTTTTTATACACCTATACTAATCTAAAACAACATGTATTGCGAGACGGATGGAATAGTTTTTTTTTTTAAATAATGTTATATTTATCAAGGGCTGGAATTTAAGATGACGGAAAAAAGTTAGTTTTCTCTATTTAAGAAAAATGTTTTTATTTTATTTTATTTTTGCCAATAACCGTACGTAGCTTTTTTTTATTAGTCAATAACTGTACCTTTTTTTTCCCCTTATTGCCACTTACAAATTAAAAGTAAAAGTGAATATTTAGAAGACATATTATGAATATTTAACCTTTAAAAAGTGAATATTTAATCTTTTCTTTGTGATAATAAAATTTGAACATGTACTTGTGTCCTTAAAAAGGAATAAAAAAAACAATCATCAACTATTATTCCTTTTGAAAGAAATAAATATTCAAATTTAATAGGTTAAATATTCATCCCTTGTAAATATATATTCATGGTTTTATTTTATATGAATAATTAATGTCTAAATTTGAATAAATAGATCAATAAAAATGAATATATAAATTATCTTGATAACTACAACAGTATAACTAAAAATCGGAAAAGGTCACAAGCAAAATTCACAAGCAAAATTCACAAGCAAATTAGATGTTATTCTCATTTAAATAAATCAAATTCATAAGCAAAATAAAAGGTCGTTAATTGTATTTGAAAATTAATGTACAACCAAGTCAAAAATAATAATTTAAAGGTAAAACCGACACAAAGTGAGTTGAGGGTAGTATTTTGTTTCTTTCCTTCCAGACTTCCAGTCGACGTTGGATTGCTTTCTTTTCCGTATATTGCAACAATAAGTCAATACTCCGTAACATCCATAAATGGTATGGAAAAAAAAATTATATTGGGCAAATTTTAGAAACGATTTTTCTATCCTATGCCGGTCATAGGATAAGATTCTCATTTTAGAAAAAACATTTTCTTAATTTAATTGTTTTAGTTAAATTTTACATTAGATTCCTAGTGTCATTTTTGTAAGATCATGAGATTGATTGTAATGTCCTCCTTGAGGGTTTTCTTTTATTGATAAACATATATATAGGTTACAAAGGTATTGAACCTTAACGGGCTTTTAGCCCACTATACATGATGAGACCTATGTAATCTATCAAACCCCCGCAGTCGAAACGGGAGGGGCCGTACAGTGAGACTGGAACGAAAATCAATGAATAATTGTCTAGGTAAACCCTTGGTGAATATATCAGCGTACTGATAAGAGGACGGGACATGTAGAACGCGGACATGTCCAATGACAACCTTGTCCCTGACGAAGTGGAGATCGAGCACAATGTGCTTCGTGCGTTGGCGCTGGACTGGGTTGCTAGCCAGATAGGCGGCGGAGACGTTGTCAGTGTAGACCAGAGTGGCCTTCTGAAGAGGGCAACGGAGCTCAAGAAGGAGATTGCGGAGCCAAGAGCACTCGGAGACAACGTTGGCAACACCCCTGTATTCGGCCTCAGCGCTGGAGCGAGACACGACAGACTGACGCTTGACCGACCACGACAAAAGGGTGTCGTTGAGGAAGACACAATAACCAGACGTGGAGCGACGTGTGTCAGGACAACCACCCAATCCGCATCAATGTAAGCAACAAGGTCAAGCTTAGAGGAAGGAGTGATCGCGATGCCTAGCTCGAGTGTGCCGCTGATGTACCGAATGATCCGCTTTAAGGCATGAAAGTGGGGTTCCCTGGGTGCATGCACGAACAAGCAGATCTTCTGAACGGCGTAACTGATATCAGGTCTGGTGAAGGTGAGATACTGAAGAGCACCAGCAAGGCTCCTGTACAATGTCGGATCATCAACCAAAGGACCAGAATGAGCGCTGAGCTTGTTGGATGTATCGACAGGGGTGGCGATAGGATTGCAGTTACTCATCTTAGCCCGAGCAATAATCTCAGCAGCATACTTACTCTGTGAGAGAAATAACCTAGACGCATGCCGCTGAACAACATCTCCCAAGAAGTAAGACAATTGACCCAAATCTGACATGGCGAACTCAGCACTCAGCTGTGAAATAATCGACGTGAGAAAAGCATTAGAAGAGGTGATGAGAATGATGACGTCGACATACAGTAATAGAAATGCCAAGTCAGAGCCTCTGCGATAGATGAACAGGGACGAATCCGAGCGGCTGCAGATGAAACCCAAGCGGAGCAGATGAGAAGTAAAGCGCTGGAACCAAGCTCGCGGAGCCTGTTTCAGACCATACAGAGAGCGCTTCAGGAGACAGACGTGCTTGGGACGATCAACATCAGCAAACCCCGGTGGTTGAAACATGTAGACTGTCTCATTCAGGTGACCATGCAGAAAAGCGTTATTGACATCCAGCTAATGAATGGCCCAATTGCGCGACAGAGCTAAGCTCAACACCACTCGGATAGTGGTAGGCTTGACCACAGGACTGAACGTCTCATCACAATCAATACCTACTTGCTGAGATCGACCGTTGACCACAAGACGGGCTTTGTAGCGCTCCAACGTCCCATCAGAGCGGAACTTGTGATGGAAAAGCCACATACAGCAAATGACGTTCGTCTTAGGAGGGCGAGGAACAAGAACCCAAGTACCATTCTTCGTAAGGGCCCTGTATTCGTCGAGCATACCCGCCTGCCAATTCGGGTCGAGGAGGCAGGGCTGTTTTGTGGGAGGTGGGAATGGGGGAAAGGGAGGTCGGGGTGGAGGCAGGGGGTGATTGGGAGTCGGAAAGGACGGGGGCAAGGGGGGCGAAGCCTAGGGGAAATGTTGCGGGCGCCACTGGTTGATTGGCCGCGGCCGCAGCATTATGCTGCGGCCGCCGCCAGTAGGTGGGGCGATGGTTGGGGTGTGGATTGTTGATTGGCACATAAGCCTAGCACATAAGCCGAGCGAAATTCAATCCTAAAACCAATTGGCATTGGGTGGGGTAACTTACTAGGTTATATACTAAGGCTTCTTTGTTCATATTGTCGATGTGGGACTCTTTTGGTCTCTTCACATCTTTCATTCTCTCAACACGCCCCCGCAAGTGCAACTAGGGTCGTCTTTCGCCTCTAGTTGACAGTTGGACAACGGGTCTAGCATCTCATTCTCTTTTTAGCTAGCCCAAGATCGAGAGTCGGGCCGTTTGGCTTTTCCGCTCTAATACCATGTAAGATCACGAGATTGATTGTAATGTCCTCTTTGAGGGTTTCCATTCATTGATAAACATATATATATATGTTACAAAGGTATTGAGCCTTTGGGCCCACTATACATGATGAGACCTATGTAATCTATCAGTCACAGCTTTCTAAACCACAATGCCATGTCTAGTTGTCTACTGCTTCTTAGAATTGCACGCAAGTCGTCTAAGCCGCCAATTTAGATCTGAAAAAATAAGGGTTTTAATTTCTAGTCATCTTTTTAATTTTAAATTTCTGTAGTTGTAATTTTAGATGATTTTTCTTTTTTTTTTACTGGCGACCCTCTGCGTAGGGTCATTCAAACCATCTGTTGATGTCTTCAAGATCGCGTTGTCAATTTACTTCTTGCCCACTATACAAAAAAAGTATTGATGGAGTAATGGAAGTTGATGGTTTGGCTAAGTTGATTTGATAGTTATGTAATTAAAATATACTCCGTATTAAATTAAATTGCTATTAGAGAAAATTGGGTCGAATTATCCAATTTACTAACCCTATTAATCAAATATCATCGGTTAATTTAAATTAAATAAATGTCCACGGGTGGTTCAAGAAGTAACTCTTCATTTAGGTGGGGGCAACATCATTTACACGTACATCCTCAGGTTTCGCCTTTTTCAGCTGGGGGACTGCTGTGAGTCTTTGTACTCTCCCACGTTCTTGGCACTCATAGTCGGCGATCTACACATGCTCATGTGTTGCCTTTTCCAGCTGGGGTACTGTTGTGAGTCTTTGTACTCTCCCACGTTCTTGGCACTCATATCACGTCTGAGTTCTTCATCGACTTCTATGTTGGCTGGCGTTTTGTATGTGTTGTTTGAGTTTTTTCTTTCTTCTCTGATGATTTGTGTTTTATGTATTGTTTGTGTTGATGGTTATTCATTTGTCGATGGCCATCGAGTTTCAGCTCTGCCTGAAGTCGAATCTTTACATAATAATAATAATAAAAAAAATTAAAAGAGTAACCCTAGCCCTCTTTTGCCCTCTTTCACGCGCAAGCCAAACTTTTTTCCTCGGGCGTGTCTTTTGTATTGTCTTCCTCCATGGATGCTCTCCAGATTTCCTCCTCCGCACAAACCCTTTTTCCTCCCCCATTTCTACCTCCTTCCACCTCTGCACTCGCCCTCCGTCTCCGAGAAGTCCTGCCATAACCAAATCTGAGCGGACAAAGATGGCATCGGAAAAAGATGACCTTCGAGAACCTTTTTCCTCCCCCATTTCCTCCTCCTTTCGCTTCCACCTTCGCCCTCGCCCTCGCCCTTCGTCGTCGTTCTCCGTCTCCGAGAAGTCCTGGCAGCGTCGCCCTTGCCCTCCTCAGATCTGAGTTGGTTCCTCCTAGAGCCCATGCAAACAGAGTCGAAAGCCACCGACGGACAAATTCGACGCAAGCTCCTTGGATCCTCGTCGGTTCGCCCTAGGATTTGGGGATTTCTAATTTACAGATATATGTTTCGGTCCTCTAACCTGTTATGGTAAATTTATTGTAATTGGATAATGTAATCATGTATGTAAATATTACAAACATAACTAATGTTAGTATTTAATATACATACATACATACATACATACATATATGGATGGATATATAGATAGATAGATAGATAGATAGATATGTTATGATATAAATTAGTGCATGCTCATATTATATGAATATATAGATATTTTTTTTAAAATTATTGTAGTTATCTTTAACGATTTTTTAAAAATAGTTTTAAATTTTATTATTAAATTATATTAACTATATTCCAACCCTTTTCCTTCATTTCTTTGCATAAAACACCCTTTTCCTTAATTAAAAAATATCATTTACTGTTAATGCAAGCTTTTTTAGAATGATAAAAACTACAGTATATAAAATATCAACTTTTTAAACATTTTTTTTATTAATTCATACTTAATAGTAATAATCATGAAATTATTCAAAAACAATTATTTAAAAAGTTAATATTTGATATAGTTTTTAACATCTAAAAAACGTGAATCAATAGTAAAACGTCAGGGAGTATTTATTAAAATTTTCCATAATTTTTTACTTATTAATAATATATGGGAAATTATATAGAAAAAAAATTTTAAAAATGATATTTGGTATATTTTTTAACTCTTAAAAAAAACGGTATTTCTAACCTATGCACTAGTGCATAGATTAAAAAGCCTAATTGAAAAAGATTTCCTGCCAAATAAACCATCGACCCTAAAAAATTAATATTAAAAAAGGCAAAAATAATTAAATTATGGAAAATGCAGTATATTTTACTTAACATATTTAGTACTGAGAATCTTGTGTGGCTAAGCTTGCCTAACTCACTAGTTACGTAGTCAAAATTTGGACTACGTTCGATCAAAATTTTGGACTACGAATATTCTCCCCAATAAACAACAGTATGCATTTTTGTTCTTATAGTCAATCTGTTCTTCACTCTATCTCCATCATTTTCAGTAATATCTATTGATATGTTAAATTTTAGCAGAATATATGTATGAATCGTTAGGTGAGAATTATAAAATAAAAATACATAAAAACATAATCTCTATTTGATTACAAGCAGGGATGGAGCCAGGGATGGAGCCAGAAATTTATCGATGGGGGGAGGGGCGAAGTTTAATACAAGTTTTTGATTCACTCTTCGACAGATTTTTTATAGTACGTTTAACGAACCAAAACTATGATATTTTAGACTAAACGATGATATTTTAGTTTAAGCAAAGTTTTTTTTAGTTCAAAACACAATATTTTTTTTGTTCAAAACGGCGATGTTTAATTTAAAATTGTGTCAGTAGTTGTTATATATTTTTTTCTCTTTAAACGAAAAAATGATGTCATTTTAATCAATAATAATATTTTTTCGTCTAAAAATATATCGTTTGAAACCTACAAAGTCAATATGCAACTTGTTGTTCTATTAGCATGCAATAACGTGTAACAAGATATACAAACTTTAAACTTGCATAATTTCTTATATAATTATCGAATTTAATAATATAACCTCTTGTTTCGAAGTTCTTTGATTGACTTATATTGTCGAAATATCAAATTAAGTAAAATATAAAAGAATCATGCTTTATTAAAACGCATTTGAAATAATTGATATGTGTTTAACTTTCAAACGATCATAAATTTTTCCTCGCTTATCGAATTCAAGCTTATAATATATCAAAACGAAGATCGACGCGTAGAACAAATATAGGTGATTCGTCGGATGAAGGGTGTGGGGGGAGGGGGGGGGCGTATGCTCCCGCCTAAATCCGTCTATGATTACAAGAGAAAGAATAACACATCATGACATTGAAATAAAATGGTGGCCGGTACAATTAAATTCTGAACCGACCGACGAGTACGTTGACAGTAAACCATTACTAGAAAATCAATAGTAATATATAGACATTATTGGAAACGAAGGAGATAGAGTAGAAGATTAACGACCTTAAAACAACTCCTTCCAGGAGAGATAGTTACACAAATCACAAATATTCGAGTCCCAATCAATAACATCGGTCTATAATTGAAAAACGAGCAAAAATGATTTCAGTACTATTGAGCCTCGTCACAAAAATAAGAAGTTATGAAAAGTTTAAGTGAGGGTTTTCAAAAGCTTCCAAAAGTTAATTAAATTAGGGTAAATTGCAGAAAAAAACCTCATCTTTGGGGTAATTGCGGTAAATAGCCTCACCTATTGAAAATGCAAAAAAAATAGCACAAAGTATAAAACTTGTTGCAAACGCTAGCTTAATACTCAATTTGAAAAATTTCTACAACAATTGAAGATGACCAGTCGAACTATGGTGATGTGATGTGGAAATAAAAAACCGACATAGAATTTTCAAGTTAAAAAAATAAAAAAATAAATTAAATTAACACCAACAACAAAGATGAAGGCCGATCAGCAAAACCTAGATGGGGGATTACTGATTAGAAAAGCCAACAATAGAGTTCACAAAGCAAAATTGACGAAGGAAGGTCGATCAATTGTCGAGACCATTGTGGAGGGAGGTCGGTCTCAACAAACGATAGAGGCGATTGCAAGATCACAAGAAGAAACCAGATCGGAGGCCGACCATAACTTCGGGATGCTATGCGAGTTGATTCGGGGATGATGCCGAAGGATTCCGAGAAGAAGGAGACTCATTCTCTGGTGGCTCTTGGATACGACGCATGAGCGGCAACCAGCAAAATCAACCACGAATCCTCAAGAAGACGAGAACTACCGGGGCTTGGTATGGTTGAAATGCGAACAAATGTCTGGCCTTGTTGTTGGTATTAATTTAATTTAATTTTTTTATTTTTTAAGTTGAAAATTCCATGTCGTTTTTTAATTGCCACATCACGTCACCATAGTCGGACATGTCATCTTCAATTGTTGTGGAAAATTTTTCGAATTGAGTATTAGCTAGCGTTCGCAACAAGTTCTGTACTTTGGGCTATTTTTTGCATTTTCAATAGGTTAGGCTATTTATTGCAACTACCCCCAAAGGTGAGGCTTTTTCCTGCAATTTACCCATTAAATTAAAATCTTGTATTTACTTTATTTAAAACTATAAAATATTAAAAGTATAAAAGCTCTAAAAAATTAACTTATTGTGCGATTTTATGTTAAATATAGTCTTGCTCTATTTAAAGTGCAAATGCACTCTGAAGTTGAAATTCGGAAGCATTATTTGTTAAACTCCGGTAATCCCTAATCGGGAAGCGAGAAGTAAGATTAGTGTAATATGAGATACCCCAACACAAGTGCAAACAGTCTGGCTTTGTTGACACTTGAAACGAGTCAAATATCTCAATCTCTTTATAGCTTGCTCAAAGACATACCAAACATCTTATACTCTTATAGCTTTGCTCAAAGGGGGGCCGGTCTAACATCTCAGTATCTTAATAGCTAGCTCAATGTCAGAGAAACAGCTCTGGTACCATGTTAAACTCCGAGAATCTCCGATTGGGCCGCGGGAAATAAGAGTCGTGTAAGGTTTATTTTATTTCCTTTTAATACAAAAAGTTTAATTAAGAGCTTCATTTCTTATATTTTATCTTTATTTTTACTCCAGAACAAGGTGGGATCCCAATATTATCATTAAACAATTTGCACTTTTATTCTTTTAGTCCATCTATCCTTCACTAAAACATTAACGAGATTAGTATAAATTGAATTTTCTCTCTCTCTCTCTCTTCATTTGTATTTTTTAGATTTTTACCGGCCTACTCGCCCAGTAAGAGGGAGCAAGGCAAATAATAACTCAAAATTCTTAATCAAAAAAAAAATGATGAAGAGGTGAGTTGATATGACAAATATATTTCAAACTTCGCCTATGTCTGAATCTCCTATACCACCGGGTGTTACATTCGGTATTATACTCAATTATTTTGGGTATAAAATCACATAATTTTTTTTATTAAAATTATATTTATATTATATACACTTATATTAACATATTTATAAAAATTTATTACGAAAAATATTATTAAAAATTATGAATAATTAAAATATTGATTATTTTAGAAAATATTTTTTTATATTTTTTTAAAACATATATTTTAATAATAAAATTTTATACACATAACATATAAGTGTATATTGTATAAATATAAATTTTTAAATTTTTTTAATATGAATTTATATCCGAAATAATTAAGGGTAACACCGAATATACAACACACAAAGTGTTATTTTGTCCCACACACACCTGTTTTGAGTACACGTAATTTAGTCTGGAAAAGTACGTTTGTGTTTAATTTCAACAGCAGAGGTTATCGTTCGTCAAACAAAGTGTTCGCTCCTTCACTATAATAATACAGGTTTGTGTGATCAGTTTCTATCAGTTTCTAGCTATCTACCTTCCTTAATTCAATCTATAGCTTCGATCGATCGATCGATCATATACAATCACAATGTCTCCTATGACAACAATTGTTTCGACTCAAACCAACCCTCGCCCTACTCCAAACCCCCCTAGTCCTGTTTCCCTTCGTCCGGTTGCCGGTTTCACTCCAAGTCCCTGGGGAAACCGATTTCTCGTTTACACTCCAGATTTCAAGGTACGTAGGTGTGAAATAAACATCTCACATTGATAATATAAGAAATTCAAGTCTTACATATAAACTGATGGGATACTCCTCCTAATGTCAATTGGTTTTTGAATGGAATCCTGTTGGTCTTATGGGCTCGCCTTGGTTACCGCATGGTGCGCTCGGATGTGTGACTCTATGCATAATAGGATTCTTGATCTAACATTTTACTTCAAATTTTTTTTTAAAAATATATATTTATGTTCCATACACTTATATTTACATGCTCATATAAGCCGATGGGGGTACTTCTCCTAATGCCAATTGGTTTTTAGGATGGAACATCGTTGGTCTTGTGTGCTCGGCTTGGTTAGCGCATGTCGCGCTCAGATATGTGACTCGATGGGATACTCCTCCTAATGCCAATTAGTTTTAGGATGGAACCCCGTTTGGTCTTGTGTGCTCGGTTTGATTAGCGCATGATGCACTCGGATGTGTGACTCGATCGATCCCTACATCGTAGGATTAATCTTGATCTAACATTTTACTTAGAATTATTTTTAAAAAAAAATTATGTTCCATACACTTATATTTATATGCTTATATATAAGCCGATGGGGTACTTCTTCTAATACCAATTGGTTTTAGGATAGAATCTCATTGATCTTGTATGCTCGGCTTGATTAGCGCATGGTGCGCTCGGATATGTGACCCTCCACGTCGTAGGATTCTTGATCTAACATTTTACTTCGAATTATTTAAAAAATATATATATTTATATTTCATACACTTATATTATATTTACATGCTTATAAACTTCTACCTAAAGCTAATTTATGTTTTAATATATATATATATATATATATATATATATATATATATATATATATATATATATATATATATATATATATATATATATAATTGAAAGATCAATTATATTTTATCCGAACTCGTGGATTCATATGCAATTATGCATGGATGCACCCAGAGGTGGATCCAAACGGGGGCATGTGGGGGCACGTGCCCCCACCCTCATCCGACGAACCCCATATATGTATTCTCCTCGCCGATAGCTTCGTTTTGATATATAGTACGCATTAATCCGATATCTGAGTAAAACGTTATGAATGTTTGAAAATTGAAGGTATATTAATCACTTTAAATCTTATTTAAATAACCCACAATGCTTTTAAAGCTTATTTAGATTGACATTCTTATACTATAATTTATCTTGAGATTTTTGAAATGAGGGGTTATATTACTCATTTCGATAATTAGGTAAAAAATTACGAAAGTTTAAATGAAGAAAAATGTCAGATTTTCTACTTTGCAAGATATTAGTGATGCTTCTAAAAAGACGGTCGAGATAGAAACTCACAAAGTTTTTGATTTGGTATATCATATCATCGAATTGATTTTAGTGTTACCGGTTGTAAAAACTATATTGGAAAAAGCTTTTCTACTATATATGGGTATTATCAAGCCATATTTGCACAACAAGATAAGAGAAGATTTTCTCTCTGATAGCTTTGTCAGCTAGGTTGAAAAAGATGTTTTCAAGCGCATTGATAATGAGGTTATCATTCAACATTTTTAGGATAGGGAAACCCATAAAATGGATTTATTCCATGTCGGGTTGAATTATTTCATTATAATACTCTAACTAGCAATGAATAATTTTTTGTACTAGTGAACTCTTTTATTTTTATCGCTATTTTGTAGTGTTGAATACGTTATGTGTTGTACGAATTCGTGTTATTCATTGTTGTTTATCATCAGTGTGCCCCCACCCTCATCGGGTTTTGGCTCCGCCACTTGATACCAACGTACGCAGCATACTAATATATATTTATCGATTTATAGGTGATTGAAGCCCAACAAGAGATCTCTAAGGTGCTCAAAGAGGAGATCAAAAGGGAACTACAGTCCATCAGCGACGAGCCATTGATCGAGCAATTGCTTTTGATTGATTCGATTGAAAGACTCGGTGTAGCCTATCACTTCGAGGAGGAGATTCAAGGCGCTCTGCGATGTATACATGAGACGTCGGCTCACACATCTTCCGACGACTTGATCCTCACTTCCCTTCGCTTTCGTCTCTTGAGACAACATTGCTTCAAAGTATCATGCGGTATATATAATCTCTATTAAACACTCTATATATGCTTTTACATGCATCAACTTGTTGTTTAAAACATATATCATTGTTATGTATGTATGTAGACGTGTTCGAGAAATTCATAGGCTCTGACGGCACCTTGAATGAGGAAGTAGTGGGCGACGTACAAGGCATGTTAAGCCTTTACGAAGCCTGCTATCTTAGGGTGCACGGAGAGGACATACTAGACAAGGCCCTTCCACACACTATGTCGAAGCTCAAGTCCATAGCGGACCAATCGAGCAACACCTCGCTTGAAGAGTGCATTCGACATGCCTTAGGGATGGCTCTTCGGAAGAATGCTCCACGCATCGAGTCCGTTCGATACATGAAGGTTTACGAGGAAGACGATCCTTTACACAACAAAACTCTGCTCCAATTCGCAAAACTTGACTTCAACTTGCTCCAAGACCTTCACAAACAAGAGCTTAGTGAAATCTCCGAGTAATTATACTATATTCAGGCACGGATCGAGGAATGGGTTGGGGCCTGCTCTATTTTTTAAAAAATAAAATAATACTGGAGTAGATAAAAATGAAGGAAAATTAATTAAAAAAAATTATCCATTTATTTATTAAATTAAGGTTTTTTTAATGAAAATTATGCGTATAAGAAAGTTTTAGCCTATATATCTAGCCCATTAGGATTTTAATTTCTGGTTCTGTATCTGATTATATTAATTATATTTGTATATGTATTTTAACTAAAATTTTATGATTTATATAATTACTTAGGTGGTGGCAAAGCATGGATTTGCTTAGTATACTGCCAATAAGGGACAGGATTGTGGAAACCTTCTGTTGGGCAACCATTTTGTATAGTGAGCCTCACTATTCTCTTGCAAGGAAGTTAAGTACAATGGGGGGTCACATTGGTGCCAACATTGATGATATCTATGACTCCTACGGGATGATCGAAGAACTCGAGGTTTTCACCGAAGCAATCCAAATCTGGGACGAGTCTTGCTTGGATCGACTCCCCACCGATCTAAGGCGGTTCTATCAAACCCTAATTTTGGATGCCCACGAAGAAATGGAGCGCCTTCTTGCTCCTCTTGGAAGATCGCGATACGTGCACTATGCTAGGCAAGAAGTATGTACTATCAATATATTATGTATGTCTGTACGTATGTATGTATATATATCTTTTTATTAAATCAATATTGTGTGTTAGGTAAAACTTTTGGCCCGGAGTTACATGACCGAAGCAAGATGGAGGAACAAGAAATACATTCCAACACTAGAAGAATACATGACGGTGGACTTGTATCGGAACACCGCCTATGTCTCCGCAGCTCCCTATATCTTCCTTGCCGTTGACGCTGCAGGTGACCGTGAATTCGAATGGATCTCCGCCCTCCCAAACTCCCTCAAATCCGTGACCCATATCTTGAGGATTTTGAATGACATTGGTGGCTACAAGGTTTAGCTTCTAATCATCCTCGTTGTCTAGAATTCAACAATGATTTACATAGTATATATTTATTTAGGCTTTTTTTTCACTTTTTGATTTTGATATTAAATAGTTTTAAATGAAATAAATATATGATTTTAATTTAGCTAACTTTTAAAATCGTAGTTTTTCAGCAACTACACTCATATATCCAAGTTTTTCCATAGATTTTGGTTTTTGATTTACAAGTTTTCATCAACTATTCCAACAGCTACGATTACTAAACATCATAGTAGCTTATTATTATGTATTTAGTACAAATAATCCATCAATTTTAGCTAATCAATAAGTTTCAGCTACCCTTTTACCGAACATAGTTTTAATGAATCTTTTTGTGTATGTTTAAATATAGTTTGGCACAATCACTATTTTTGGTTTTGATATTATACAATTTTAAATAAATTAAATATAAGATTTTAGTTTAATTAGTTTTTAAAATCATATTTCCCAACAACTACTCATTTAAACTTTTCAAGCTTTTGATTTTTATTTACAATTTCCATCAACTATCCTAATTACAAGCTTTACAGCTATGTTTACCAAATATCATACTAACTTATTAGCATATACTCTTAAACTACTGAATCAATTTCAGCTACTTTTTACCAAACACAGTTTTAATTAATCTTTTTGTATGTTTATATATAGTTTGATGAAGCAAAGGGGCTTTCAGACATGTACCTCGAGTCTTACATGAAGGAATACGGTCTCTCGTACGAGCAAGCCGCCAAAGAACTCCACAAGAAAGCCGATGAGCTGTGGAAGGACGTGAACGAAGCGTTGATCCCGCCAACAGAGATTCCGATGCCGTTGATAAAGTGCGTAGACAACATGGGGCGTGCAGTGGAAGTTTTCTACAGCGGGAACGAAGACAGTTACACTTTAGTTAACCCGATGAGCACCAACCATAACATCGAGACTTTGTTCATCGACTCCATTCCCATATAACACTAGTACGTCGAGACTCAAAGAGTACGTCGATTGCTTACTCTACAGCGTTCTTCATCCGGTTGTTCCCGGAAAACAAATAATGTTGATGAATTTAATACCCTCTAATTAATATTTATACATATATATAGTTTGATCAAATAATGGGCGCTTTGTTTAATTTCTATGATAAAAAGGTGTTTTAATTATTAAACTCCGTAAAGTGTTTTGCCTTTTGTTGAGGTATTTGTTGAAAACAATTAACGACTTTCCTAATTCCAATTACCCGTGATTAAGCCTTTTAAGTATAAGGCCCATTAACTACGGAATAGCTTAAGAGCATCCCAACAGCTTATGTAAAATAGAGAAAATATGCAATTTTAGAGGAAATATAGATTTTTTAACCCCAACAGCTTTTGTAAAACCATCTCTAAAATAGAGAAATTGGAGGAAAGAGAAAAAAAATCTCTAGATTTAGATGAATCCTTAAAATCTGTAAAATTAAATGCATTCACTTCTTTCCATGTCTACCCATTTATTTATTGGTTGTTACATATTGATTTAATTAATTTATCGAAATTTTATTTATTAAATTATGAATTTATGCATTTATTATAGTGTATAATAAATGTATAAATATGTAAAATAGAGAAGCTGTTGAGGTTATAGTATAAAAATTATAGAGATTTTGATATTTTTCTCTTCATAATAGAGAATTTTTAGAGAAGCTGTTGAGTTTGTTCTAACAACCCACACCATTCCGATCCTCTTGCTTGATCTTTACCCCGGATTGTGCTGTACCTATTCAGATACTTGCTACAAGGATGGGAACATCTTATCTAAGAAGAGAGTGAAGCTACATTAATGCTTGGTTGTAAAAACAGTTTCGCCCATGAACGATGAAATCCTAAAGGAGTAACACAAAATACCATCACCTGATGTTTTTCTATGTTCTTATTCGCATTTATTTTAACAGATTGCGTTATAAACCTTTCTTAGGTGTGATGTGATCACACTCCTCCTCAACCGGTTGCTCCCTGAGAATTTTGGAAGCAATGTAAAGTCCCTTACCCCAATTTTCTATTTATGATATCTGTTTCTTTCTTTTATCTTGCAGCTGAGAACTTTTTTCTAACAGCATATTGAAGCTATCAAGCCAAGGCCAGATGCAAGAGAAACATAATATCAATCGGTTTTTATCCCCAAATCCGACCATCAGTTTTTTTTTTTTTTTTTACAGTAAGCAAGAATTAGGTGAACCTTACTAAAATAAGGTGTCACCATGATTATCCGAATGGACGATGTTACAGAGATCCCTAATATTAGGGAGATTACAAAGTGTACAATTGTCCCTAGACTTAGCTATGAAATCTGCTGCTTTGTTGGCTTCTCTGTAGCAGTGTCTGAATTCGATGTTGTCAAAGCTTGCACTAAGATTCTTGATGAGCTCCACTTCCCTTAAAATTTCCCATCTGACATGATTCTTATCATTAATGGTTTTGATAACTTCCAAGCAATCTCCTTCGACTATGATTCTTCTTATACCTCTGGATATGGCTAAATTTACACCTGCACAAAAGGCCGCAACTTCTGTTTGGATAGCAGATGTGGCTGCCGTTTCCGACCGAAGAATATCAACCATTGAACCGCGATGGTCCCTAATAATGACCCCCACCTGGCAATCGCCCATGGGTTTTAGAGAGTCATCTACGTTTACTTTGTAGATAGCCCTAGGTGGTTTAATCCATCTAGAGTTGCGTTTCCTTTTAACACTATGTGTTGATTTGGGAGAGGATAAATTGTTTGCAGTTTGCCAGTCAGCGATTGCTGATAAGCACCGAGTTGCTATGTTGTAGGAAGTCCCTTGTTGTTTATTCATGAAAATCAGATCATTTCTAGATTCCCAAAGGTATAAGAAGAGTGAAGGGAAATTAGTAAAATATGAAGAGCCTTCTCTTCTTCAACAAACAAATTCCACATGCCTTT
The DNA here is from genome assembly GCA_037127255.1 of Persicaria tinctoria. NCBI lineage: Eukaryota > Viridiplantae > Streptophyta > Magnoliopsida > Caryophyllales > Polygonaceae > Persicaria > Persicaria tinctoria. The sequence continues at coordinate 1,946,357 of JBANSL010000015.1, forward strand.
TCTTCTAGAGGGACCAGTTGGAAGTGCTTGCTTTCCCATATTTGAAAGTGTAGAGTGCAATGCCATGGCTTACAAAATCGCACACCTTAAATGAGATCATAAATGATCTTTACCTAATACGGAGTTGTTAACTCGGTTGGGCTCAAGACGCTGGAGGGAGAGATCGTGTGTGCGGGCCCACATACGGGAGACACGAACAACATATAAACCCAACGGGGTTTCATCTCAAAATCAATTGGCAATGAGAGAAGTAGTCCTTCAAGCTTATATGTTGTTCAAACATCCTCTAGATTACCGATGTGGGACAATCACACTTCAACAGGAGTAATAATAATACTCCGTAATAAATAAAACCATACGAGAGGATGACGACGGAAGCAAGAGCAGGTGTTGATAGAGTGAGGATGACGATGGTGGATCAGGAAGTAGGACCGGCCGTCGATGTCACAATGGAAAAGTACACGGTGGAGGTGTTTGTTTTTGTTTTGGAAACATTGATGGGGAGAGATCCGAGTATTTCGGAAGGAAGAGGTAGGTTTAAGTTTAAGAATTAACAAATTGGGTTTAATTACTAAGAATAAATTTTGGGCATTGATTTAATTGGACGGTTAAGATGGATTTATTACCTAAATATTAGGCAAATAATATTAGGGGAGTATGTATTGTATGCACTGAAGATCCCCTGCTACACACCACATGCTTCACTTCTTACAATACAAAAATATTTTGGCATTTATTTAATCTTAGAAAAAATTGCAAAAATTATATTTGTATTACTAACATCTATTTTTTTATGTTTATAAATTTTAATAAGATTCATTCATCTATGCAAATTGAATTATATATAACCCATAATTTTACAGTCATGTGTCGTCTCCTTATGTAAAGATATTTTTGGTCATTTTTTCAATTCATTGTATACTCCATTTTCTAATAAGTGGTTCAATTCAAAATCTTGAATTAATATTAATACTAATATATAATTTCGATGAAAAATATTTTTGATGGGTGATATCATCACATTATTATAATTTTTTCCTTAATATATTCTATATTTTATAACCAATGGGTTTAATTAAAAATATTGAATTAATATATAATATATACCTGTATGTAGCTCTTTATATACTATATTAAATTAAAAGCATGATAATATCACATCGTATATATTTTCTTTTTCATCTATGTGATTTTAATAAAATTATCTTTAGTTAAATCTTTTAAATAATATTACAATGATAGTAATTTTTTTTCTTTCCAATAAGATAATTTTAAAATATCTATATTTATATACTTCTTTAAATGAGAACCATTTTGAATGAGATATTATCATCACATTAATTATAGCTTTTTTCAATCAATCAAATTATATATTTTTAATCTTATACTAACTTTTATTAAAATTTTATTTAATTTTATAATATTGATTTTCCATATTATTATAATTTTTTTTAAAAACCGCGCAATGGCGCAGGCACTGTACTAGTTGGGTTTAATTACTAAGAATAAATTTTGGGCATTGATTTAATTGGACGGTTAAGATGGATTTATTACGTAAGTATTAGGCAAATAATATTAGGGGCGTATGTATTGTATGCAGTGAAGATCCCCTACTACACACCACATGCTTCACTTCTTACAATACAAAAATATTTTGACATTTATTTAATCTTAGAAAAAATTGCCAAAATTATATTTGTATTACTAACATCTATTTTTATATGTTTATAAATTTTAATTTTTAAAAAGGGCCTATTTTGAATTTCTAATTAGGTTATTAGCACCCAAACTAATTTAATTAGTTAAGGTAGCACTCATCCCAAATTGAGTAATAATGGTCAATAGTCAACTGTTTGATTGTTAACCAGTTAACAGTTGACCGTTGACCGGTCAACAAAACCTAGATACTTCGATTCAAGTTTCCACTGATCAATCGACTCTCCATAAACTCATGAACAAACTGCAATTCAAGTTCAAATTCACACTCCACAGCAAAATCGAGATCTCAATTAATGATACCTGAGTAATCATCATCTAAAGCAGGGGAAGTAGCGGACCCATTTGAGCCACGGGAACTGTTCTCAGCCCCAACAGCTTCAATCGGGGCAAGACCCTTCAATCGGGCGGACGCAAACATGGCCAATGAACCTGCGTTGAAGTTACGCCTGACGGTGCACCTGAATTGGTGGTGGCGGGTCCCAGCGCCGGAGAATTCGAAAAAGGGGAGTGAGAGAGCTGTGACTCTTTCGAATCTGGGCAAAGAAGCAACAATCCAGCCTCGGGTTAGCAATCGCGCGAGGGACGTGAGTTCGAGAGGGGGAGGAGTGCTTGCTTTCATAGCCTTCGGCGCTGGTTCGTCGTGGTTAGTCCCGGTTGAGAGAGAGGGAGTGAGATGCCATGAAACGGGAGTTTGAAGAAGTGGGTGAGGAAGAAGAGCTATGCGGCTAAAAAAAATTGGAGTGGTGCTAGAACGGCCAATAAAAGAGTGAGATATACTAATAACCTAATTAAATTAACAAAAGATGATATTTCACCAAAATTTCTCTTTTAAAAATCATGTCTTATAATTTTAAAAAAATAAATAGGCAATATTTAACATATTATAATTATTAAAAATTTAAAAACATATTTTTTTTAAAATAAAATTTTATGAATATATTAAAATAGATGTTAGTAATATCAATATAATTTTTTTAATATTAAATAAATGTCAAACTATTTTTGTGTTGTAAAGAGTGATGTACGCAGTCGAGTAGGAAATCTCCATCGGTGTGTATGAAATGATGAACTAAAATGATGGACCGTCATGCAGCCACGTAGTAAGTAGAAAGCCTAAAGAAATGGTGTGCCGTTTTCCCCTCGGAGAGCGACATCCTCGTTCAAGCTGTATTGATTTGAATAAAATGTATGCGACTTTGACCCTTAGCATTAGGAACTTGTCATATCTTGGGACCAGTAAATCACTTAATTATTGAAAATAAAAGTTGTTTAGACTTTAGTATATGCTTTTTAAGGTGATAAAAACTATATAAAATATTGTTTTTTAATAATTTTTTTCTCCAGAATTTCATACTTGTTACTAACAAATATAAAATTATTACAAAAATGTGCTGTTACTACTTTTGAGTATTTCAAAAAGTAACCATTGGAGCACAATTTGCTTCAAAATGTACATATTTAAGCATTTGCATCATATCATTGGAGTTAGTCTTAAATGTGTATTTTATACACACCTATCTCTAAATAAGTATGATTAAATTAAAAAGAAAAAGAAAATGCTAAAGAGCAACCAATAGAAATGATTTACTTTATTGAAAAGTGATAAAAAGTTTTTCATATAGGGGTGGTGATGTGCTTATATTTTAGCACTTTGTGTGCAAATGTGCACATTTTAAACACTAAAAAATAACCATTGGAGCACAAATTATATGGGTGGATGATCTGCCATTTCATTGTGTTTTTTTTAAGTTTTATAGATTTTTTCATTCTTAAAAAGCGTATTAAAAATTAAAACGATCTATATTTTGAGACGGATGGAATAATATATTTGTTATTCTCCTTCGAATTTGTGCAAATTGGTAAAATGACTTATTTTGCTTAACGAATTGAGTGATGCATGCAATATTGTATACTCCATCCGTTAAAAAAATATAAGTTATTTGATTTTTTGACACGTTTTTAATAGGCTAAAAATTATAATCGTTTCGTCTAAAAATATACGTCATTTGACTGTGCAATACGCTTTTTAAGGAGCTAAAAACTCAATAAAATATTAATTTTTAATTGATTTATTAAAATAATTTTAAATAATAAGTATATTTAAGTATAAATTTATCATTTTTAAATAATATTTTAACTCTTTAAAAAAAAGTACCATAACATTAAAAAACTTATATTTCAAAAGGAAAGAAATATTATATAAGTCATATATTATGGATATATCTGAAGTCTGAACTCTAAAAAAAACTTATATCTGAAGTCTAAAAAAACGTGTTTAATTTTTTTTATATATAAATTTATGCTTTTATATATAGAGAGAGAGAGAATGGGTATAAAGTGCACACCCCTTAGGGTATACTTTGTGCACGTTTTTGGACCGTTGATCTATATGAAATGGAAGGTTAGATTGTTGCCACGTATTATGGGTGTTTTAAAAAAAAAATTGGGTTAAATTAATCTCAAACTCTCCTTAGGTGCGTTAAGCGCGTCTGAGGCTGCGAAAATATAAAACCCTAAATCTGAAGAGGCGATGGAGACCTCCGGAGAACCGAGCGGCTGCGATGGTAGGAAGAGGCGACGGAGGGAGTTGCTGATCGGCAGCGATGGGGGAAGTTGATGATTGGCGGCGATGGAGGACGATGGAGCATATCGTGGCAGTGGTGGCGATGGAGTATATCGTGGCAGTGGTGGCGATGGACGGACGATGGTGGCGATGGAGGGCGGTGGTGGTGATGGAGATGAGGCTGGGAGGGAGGACGACCGAGGGAGGGCTAATGGCGGCAGATTAGGGCGGTGGTGGCGACGATTGGCGAAGGTTACTGTGCGGCGCGGTGGGGAGATCCAAATCGAAATCCATTGATGGGGCTTCCAAATCGGAATCCATTGATGGGGCTTCTTCAATCGGCGGAACGACGAGGAAGATGGTGATATTGGAATTTCGACGACGAAGAGAGCGGCGGCGGTTGCAGGAGGAAGCGAGTTCGAGGGGACGACGAAGAGAGGAACAACGGTTGGATGAGGAAGCGGTTGCAGGGGGAAGAGAGTGGTGGCGCGGCGGTGCGGCGTGCGGCGGTGGCGATTCGTAATCATCACTTCGTCCTCACCGCCAGATCTCCGACGTCCCCTCCTCACATCCGAAGCCTTGTTCTCCCTCGTGTCGGCGACCACGAATTTGGCCTCCGATCCGCCGGCGGCGCTTCTCAAGGAGGTTGGTTTTGGCTCAGATCTTCTTCTTCACTTGGTCTGTATACTCAGTTCGGCCTTCCTGATCAAATTAGTTGAATTCTCTTTCTTTAATTCAGTCATAGTTGTCTGTATTATCGATTCCCTTTATTCATTTTTAGTTGAATTCTCTTTCTTTTGCAGGTTTTGGTATTTGAAGAGCTTCATCTATTTCGGATCTGGCTGGGCAGGACTGTTTCCGGCAGCGGGTGTGGTGGTCGGAGAAACTAAGGGAGGTGCGCGCGAAGAGGGTGCGAGGGCTATTGGGGATTCGTTGTTGCTTCAGAGGCGGATTTGGACACCTCGATGGTTGGCAGTGGTCTGCAAGTGGTTATGGTGGTCGGAGATGGCAGTGAAGACAAAGGTAGAGGCTCCTTCGAAATCGATATATTGTTCAATAGGTGAATCATTCGGTGAAATACAAACATTATTCAGTCAATCTCTAATAATTATTCAATGGAATGTGTGTATTTTGTGATTGAGATATGAGATTGTCGATATTATTCGTTGAGTTCTGAATAATTATTCAGCGGAATGTGTGTCTTTTGTAATTCGAAATAAATGTGTGATTGGGAGCTGAGATTGTTGATCCATATTATTCGTTGAATTCTAAATACTTATTCAATGAAATTGAGTATATTTTGTAATTTTGTAATTCGAAATCATTGTGTGGTTGAGTTGTGAGGTTTTCGATATTATTCGTTGAATTTAGAATAATTATTCGTTGAATATACCAAAAAAATAATTAAAAAAAACAGCAAAAATGGGGTGGGGGTGATGGATCACACGCACAAAGAGAGGATGTGAGTTTTTTTGGGCAAATGGGTCCCACCATTTAAAAAAGAAAAAAAATAAAAACCTCTTTTATTCATGGCCTTTCATCTCACCTCCATCAACGGTCCATAATTGTGCACAAAGTACACCCTAAGGGGTGTGCACAAGGGAACCACTCCCTATATATATATATATATATATATATATATATATATATATATATATATATATATATATATATATAATTACTTAATTCAGAATACTTTACGCCTACGTGGCAGCCTCTCCATGTTTCACTCATTTTCACCCAATCGCGTTTTTTCTTTTAATTTTTTTTTTACCCATTTACTAACCATTGTGTTTAATTCAAAATATTATCTATATCTATATAATATCTTAATTTAGAATATTTTTGATGGTGTGTCAACACCTTCTTAATTTAAATTTTTTAAACTAATAACAATTTTTTTTTATTCATCTCTTTCATACATTTACATTTTTCCCCCTTTTATTTTTTTTACCCATTTACTAACCATTGGGTTTAAATCAAAATATTGAATTAAATCTAATGTCTACTATTAATCTATATTTAAATCTTTATATATTACAATACTAATAATCAATATCAATATAATATCTTAATTAAAAACCTTTTTATGGAGCCTAACTTTATGGTTAACATTTTTACCATTTTCTTAAATATTTCAAGTCTACCTTCATTACTTTATTTATTATAAATCGCGCCATGGCGCGGGAACTATACTAGTATATATATATTTTAATTAAACATAAAATTCTGTAAGGCTCCAAATACCGCTCGAAAGGGCATGTAATAAATGTAACGGCCCAGAATTATGATTTTCGGGTTACATTTTAAGGGATGAAACCCCTTGTTCGGATATTGTATTCCAGGTACGGTTCAAGGTTTCAAACTCATTTTAAGATTAGTAGAAAGAGGGATTTCAAACCTTAAAAACCGCGAAGGGTCATTGGGTACCCTTAACCTGTCCTTAGACTATGTCGCGAAATTCAATTCAAATGAAAGCAAAGTGGAAGCAAAGTTAAGATACAAAGCGCCACGGTAGAGCCGGGTCAAAACCAAAACATAAGCGAATGATTACTATTTATACCAAGTTAGAGAATTAGCCAGGTTCTTCGATTTGCCAAAGGGTTTCCCGTCACAGAAGCATGGAGCAAACAAGAGCGGTACCTAACACTATCCACGCACTCAGGCCCGGTAATCGCATGCGGGTCCTCTGACCGCGCTGAGGCCATATAACATGCCTATACCTAAATAAAGGATGACTAATGCAGTACAAGATTTAAATCACATAAGCATGCTTTGACAGTTATAATATGCAGAAAAGTTGTAAAGGGTCCAAGGCAATGCCAAGTGGCATATCCCTCTCCTACCTCTGCACCCCTTGCCATTAGTGCAGAGACTGGTCAGTTCGGTGCTATAGCATAGCAATTTCCTCGTGGTGGTGCACAAACCACGGCATCGTCATATCATATCATCTCATCGCTTGCCCGATGGTGTTGGGCTATCATATCATGCTCATATCGACTCGTTTGATTCAGGGCAAACCCGATGGGGCTAGGCTACCCTATGACCCTAGCAAAGACTCTAGGACTATCACAGATAACGACTGTTCTATTTCAAACATACATAGTAACCATATGCTCAGTTCAGTGCAAACCTGGCATGATACTGCATAGCATGCTTTAATATGCAACAAAACTACACATCACATGACACATCAGGCAGGAGGTCCAGGTTACTGAGTAAGTCCCGTAGGATACTTACCTGAAGATGCAGAACAGCAAGATAACACAAGCAAGAGCCCAAATGCAAGGCCAAAGCAATATACACCTATCATCAAGCCATTGCCATAAGCTACCGGACCAACATTCATACGCACGAAGCCCAAGTTCTCAACATACTCAAGACCAACCGATAGTAAAACCATTTCCAAAGCCTTTCCGATACGATCAACATTAACCAAAATCATTTACTTCCAGTCAAACCCAATGATAAAATCGTACCAACCATATTTCCAAACTTCCTTCTCAAAACCAACATCATCAAACCAAGACAAAGAATCCCGACATTAAACATTTAAACCTTAAAACTAATTTTCCAAAATCATATTATCAAAATGATCCCGGCATCTCGATCTCAAAACCACAAACCCTTTTTAAATAGTCCAAACAAAATTTGTCTAAAATAACACCAATTAAATCCGCCTTTATAAACCCCATTTATAAATTAAAACCGACAAATCACTCTAAAACTCCTAAAACCACATTTTTAAACAACATAAAAATGCATAGTCCAAATAATATCATTTATAAAACCATTTCATAATATACAATAATATTCGGAACATATATCATAAATCTAATAAAATAATACATTAATAACAATTAACTACTCATCATAATATATAGAATTTCAGAAGATATATTTCTCCTAAATCAGAAATAATATATAACCTCAAGTATGTTAAACCGCAACTTAGCATAAAACTTACATAATATCATAACAATAAACTACTTAATATAGCATATAATATTATAATGACACATATAACCCAGCAAGGCCCAAAGGGAAAGAAAGAAAGAAGAAGGGAAGGCCCGGATCTGAGCCCAAAATTAGTCCCCCAAATCTGAAGAAACCCGGACCAAAGATAAAGAAAAGGAAAGACCCGAAAGCCCATACACAATCTGATAAAAGGAGACCCGAATTGAAAGTGATATAACCCGAAGAACTTGGATCCGGCCCGGCCCACTCTCAACAGAAAGGGAGATGGAATAAAATAGAACGATGGGGCCCACGCTTATCTCCTTCCAAAACTCAGAATAGAGCTCTGGGATTCACCACGGAACGACGAGACGGAAGAGGTGAGCCCAGATTCCGGCGGCGACTCCTCTCGGCCTGAGATTCTAACACTCCGACCGAACCCCGATTCCGACCACACCCATACAAATAGAACGATAACGCAGCAAGGGAGGAGGGAGAGAGAGAAGGATTACCGAGAATCCGAGGTGCTCGCCGGGAACATTCTCCTGATGGTTTCCTGTAGAGGACAGAAATGAGAGAGGGGAAGGTGCTTTGTGGGTTTGGGTACGATTTGGTGAGGGCTACTGTGGGTCTATCTTCAATTTAAAGAGGGAGAGGGTACCAATTCAACACATTGGCCGATCCATGAATTTTTGTGTAAGGGGCTGAATTTTTTGTTTCGAAAAATGTCGACTTGAAATGTTCGAGTCTAAGATTGTATCTATAATCACCCTTGACACCTTAAATCCTACTTATTTACTGAATGACACTAAAAATGTCACTATACTGTTTTGCGGATTCAGGAACCTACATTACCAACCGTAATGTAACACTAAACTTTAAAATCTTACAGCTAAAGTACAATATCATTTAATTAATTTTTTGAAATATGCATAACTCCTTCTACAAGCACAAGTTTTTGACTGACAAACTCTGAAATTATGTGCAAAATTCTAATGGTGGTTATTCATAATAAAGTAACAAATTCACAAATTCATTATCACAATCACAAACCCCAATTCTGAATCACAAACAACAAATTCACAAATCTATTTCTCACCACAACCACAAACTATAATTTTAATTTTCAAATCACAAATCGCAAAGACACAGATTTATTTATCACCGATCACAAACCCTAATAAAATATCCTCAAATTGATTCTCATTCCTCAAATCTCAACTCCATAAATTCTAATCAAAATTGATTCACACTCAATCAATTCAACTTAAAAACAATCAAATTAAAAGAAAGAGAAGAAAAAAAAGGGAATTCAACTTAAAAACAATCAAATTAAAAGGAAGAGAAGAAAAAAAAAAGGGTTTGATAATTCAACTTAAAAACAATCAAATTAAAAGGAAGAGAAGAAAAAAAAAGGGTTTGGTGTGTTAAAAAAAAAGATAATTCAACTTAAAAACAATCAAATAAGGGATATAATGAGATTCGATCCGCCGGCTGCCACATTCACTCATTAAACTAACCCCATGTCCTATCCGCTGCGCTAATTCATCTTTGTGATTATGTTTTCCTTCACTTATATATATTATTAAATTAGCAGATATATAAACATATACATATACCCTTATTTTGGCCAGCGGGGGGCTTCAGCCATCCCGAGCCCCCCGCAGATCCGCCACTATTTCAACATATGGGTGAACATAAGGGTGAGCTGGAATTGCAATTGGGGGCCAGTAAGACCATCCGCAATCATAAGGTTACCTCTTATCCAATTTTTTTCCTCTCTCCCTATAATATTTTGACACCTCATTTATTTTTTCTTTTAAATAACATTCTACTTTATCAAACTCTTTCTTTAAAGTTTTCATATTTTTACTCCACAACCATGAGTTTACTTCATTCTTATCTTTTTTCCATTTATTTATACCCACTATATTATTTCCACCAATCATAATATTATTAGTTAAATATAAAAACATAAAAATAAACAAAGCATCATGCTTTTGTACATGGTCCAATGCACTTCCTACCTCTCCACACCAAGGTAACCCCTTTCCTCTCTTTACCTTAAGGTTTTGCCTTCAACCATGGGCAGGGGTGGACCCAAAATGTTTTTAGCGGGGGGTCACCATAGTAGTCGACAATAAGATCGGGAAAAAAATCGCAAAACACAACGTGATCGATAGTACAAACTAGTGTCAACCTATGGTTTCGAAAATACTACAAATATATAATACGAAAATAAGGATAAAAAACGAAGCATAAAGATATAAAACGCAATAAATAAACATTGCATTATTAATTAACATGTAATAATGTATAACTAGATATAAAAAAATTTAAACTTGCATAACTTCTTACCATATTCTCAAAAAAAGTAATATAACCTATGGTTTCGAAGCTCTCGAGATGAATTATAATATGTGAATGTCAATTTAAGTAAAATATTAAAGTATTATAGTACATTGAAATAAAACTAAAATGATTAATACTGCTGTAATTTTCAAACATTCATAACTTTTTACTCAGATGTCGGATTAGGGCGTATTATATATCAAAACGAAGCTATCGACGAGGAGAATACACCTAGGTAATTTGTCGGATGAGGAAGGGATCACGTGACCCCCTAGGACTCCCCTAGGTTCGCCTATGACCACGGGGTTACCTTGTAGCAACCTTAAGGTAAGCAAAACTCATGGTTGCTTATGCTCTAGGGCAGGCAGTAAGGCAGGGAATCTCTCCCCAATGGACACTGAGAAATGAGAGAGAGAGAGAGAGAGAGAGAGAGAGAGAGAGAAGAGAAAATAAAAATGGAATTAAAGTGGTCCAAGGAGATATTTTGAATACTCGAACAAATATCTCGAAACCCGCTCTCTGACCTTATCCGACCCAACTCAAAAGATTTTCAAATTTCCAATTCCAAACTTAATAAAGAACTCTAAATATTATTTTAAATTTTCGCATATGGAAGCGGGATAAAACATATTTTAAATTTTCAACTAAATCAGTAAATCATGCCGGAACTCGTTTCGAAGGATTTAGAGTAAACCAATAGCTCGATGACGGAAATTCTAAACCTCCCGAATATTAGAAATCGAGATGATTATAAATCATTATTTTAATTATTTAATATTATAAAATTTCCTAGTCTTTACATTCATCCACCTCTAAAAACAAGTCTCCTCCCCGAGACTAAAATCATTCTAAAATAAGGGGATGCAGTTTGAAATTAGTGAGTCCAAGAATCATGCAATTGGCCCCGAAAACACCTCATAAGGGCCCGTATGAGGTTCTCACAGTACCCTCGACGTGATCATAATATTCTCAATTGGTCGTAGCAAGTGTGCGATATGGGCCCCTACCACACCCTTATCTTGACTTTTCGATCATATCATAACTCGAAAGCAACTATAGCGCCCCTACTAGGTCAAGCATTCTATATGCGCCCCTATAAAATGCTTGTATCCACTTCGTGAGGCGTTATAATATAAGCCCGGGTTGAAAAGTTTCAAAAGGGATTCCGCAATTGAAAAAGATTAGCCTCAAAATCGTTAAAATTATCGGTAACGCTTATTCCTTACAAATCTAAGCTAATCCTTTTCGAAACCGTTCAAATCTTCAAATCCAATGTTTAATCAAGCAACTTTACACCAAAATAAGTCAAATCCTTTCAAATCAAGATCTCGTCAAAATCTTCCAACAACCAAATCAGTTTCTCGCATAACCATCAACCAAATTCAGAAGCTCGGAGGTAGAATCATCCACCTCTAAGGGCTAATCCCATATTCTCTTCCTAGTTTCCCGAATCATTCCATCATCATTCTCAACTCAACATGAACAAAAGTAAATCAACTCATCAACTTGATAGCATGCATTTAGGTAGGCATAATAGGTTGTATTTAGCTTAGTTAAGATGCATTTCATGCAAGGATTAAGTATAATTTGCATATTTGCTCTCTATGTTGGTGGAGTCGGAATTTACACACTGTTATTGATTATTTCAGGTAATGGTAGATCCGAGGAGCAGACATGAGTTGATAACGCATTGGATGAGAATGTCTAGTTGATCGAATAAGCTTACATGGATATCTCAAGAGGTCCTGAGAAGAAGAAGCGAGCCTAAACGAAGAACCAGTCTGCAGAAGTTGTCGCCAGACATGCTGAACTTGTTTTGCACTTTCTAGAGGCCTCAGTTGTCCGATTGACTATTATGACCATGCGTTGGAAAGCTCTTTCAGAGAGCTACAACTTTCCTGTTGAAAAGAAGAGCAAATTCGAGACGGGTTTTCCGGAAAAGACCGATGCAGCGGCCGCCGCCAGGGCCGATGCAAGAGGAAATGCTGTTGTTGCGGTCGCAACATACATGCGGCGGCCGCCGCATCTGCCGTCAGCGCCAGTACACTGCGTTTTGATTACTAAAAACCCTAGATGCTTTTGTTTTGATTCATGGCCGACTTTGGATCTTTTATAAGGCCACTTTTAGTTATTTTTGAAGAACTTCTATTATATTCTACGGTCTATCAGACAATTAGAGAGAGAGCGATGTTCGCCATGGGCGGCTAAACTCTCTTCGTTCTACTTGCAATTTGAAGCTTTATTTGGATTGATTGTGAGTTTCTGAATCTTGTTTCTTATTTTCTATATTGAATGTTTCAACTTCTTTGTGCTTGCATGTTTGATTGTTTTATTCTATCTAGCCCGCGCAACTAGTTAGAATAAATTCAATTGGTAAGGTTTTGTAGATTCCTGGTTGTGAACCTTAACCTAAGTAGCAAACTTGTTCCTTTAGGGCTGGTTGAACTAATTGAATGAGTAGGAAGTTGGATGTGTTGTTAAATCCCTCTTTAGGGACTGCAAATACCTTGGTTAATCTCTGAACTTAAAGCTATCAATTGGGTTAAATCCTTCTTTAGGGACTGTTTGATTGATAAGGGTTTCTAGGACTGGTTGGACTAGTAACTATATTAGGTTGGGACAAGGGCATTCATAGGAAGACTAAAAGGACAAGAGAAAGTTACAATATCAATTCAACCAAATAAAGTGGATAGTTGTAGGTAGAGCAATCTTCTCTAAATTGTTTTGCATCAATCTGTTTATAGTTTATTTTGTTTTCTTTCTTATTTCAATCAACCAAAACCCCCCTTTCTACTAATTGGTAAATACACTTTGCTGAGAAATACTTGATTCTCTGTGGGATCGACCTCTTACTTACTTGCTATACTAGTTTGTAGGTTTGAGTTTTATTTTGATACGGTTTACGCGACTAAAAATCGTCCATCACAACTCATAACATCCTTAGCCACCTTTCATATAGCAATCTTTAACATCAATCGTGATAATCTCAACCAATCGACATCGTAACCGCATAACATGTTTACCCATAACATAAATCATACCATTCTTTCAAAACACGTCAAAAAAACAATAACAAAATCTTAGTCTCATGTCACGGGTTATAGAGTATATCTACATCATAATGAAGGCATCACAGGTGCATAGTCGAATTCTCATAACTTAACACGCAATCACACATGTCATGAGATCAATGGGTTAGGAGTAGAACCAGCCATAACAGGAGTTTTTCATGAGCACATAATTTACATAGTCATACTATTCAAATTCTATTCAGCATTGTCATAACAGATTTATCATGACAAGCATTAGCATGGTAAAGGTAGCCATAACGGAATTTCATCATAAGGACAACGAACTAAACTAATTGACAACACCTTACACAACAAGGTCATGCTCAACACATTAACACAACAAGGTCATGCTATCAAGATTCAGAAAAGGAAGATCAAGCGGTATATAAATCATCAAAATGTCAACATGTTTCAAAAGACATCACCATAGCTCATTACAATGCCATATAACGATTATTTAGCAATCACGCACAATTATCTCATATATATATAAGTCATACTCATATTCATAATCATACTTACTGACCATATAATATAATATCATGCTCATCACCACATAGTATAACAGCATGCTTTCACATAATAACACATCATCATCTCCTATATCATATCACAACACATCCTAACATGGTTCTAAAACAACAAGTAGGATCCTTGACCGAGAGATGAGTTGATATGACATATTTCAAACTTTGCCAGGTAGAAGGAAAACTCTTTTGTTTTATTAGGGAAGAATTCGGGTGAGAATACTCTACCCGATAGCATCCTGCCGGATGAGGTCAAGTAGACCTGTGTGATTGTATAAATCAGGCTCCCTGGTAGAGTAGCAAAGGTGTGCAACCTTATCTGCTACCCGGTTACCAATACGGAGAATGTGGGAAATTCCTATATTCCTTACACCTAGGAGAATGGTCTGAATATCTGACATTACTAATTCTACTTCCGAAGGGCAGTTCATGTGTGTTTATAAGAAATTCGTAATTACTTTTGAGTCCCCTTCGATGGTTAGGTTGTCAATGTCTAGTTCCTTTGCCTTTTCCACCCCAAGTCGTAGTGCCAATGATTCTGCCATAATAGGAGACTATCCCCCAATCACCCTACCATCCATGCTGATTAGGTAACCATTTCAGTCCCGTATAATGTAGCCAATAGAGCTATTTGAATCTGATATATATGAACCATTAAAGTTTAGTTTGTATTTGCCCATGGGTAGCCTTTTCCATCGGGTGGACTTTTTGGCGGTTTTAGGGTGGACTTTTCCTCTATTTCGGATTGTGGTATCCTCGCCATCTTCAAGGTTCAGTTTAATGGTTCTTCTCCAATTATCGATATTTTTCCGAACAAGTTTTCTAATGCCCTCTATAGATGGGATCTTGGCATTTCTAAAGATTATTTGATTCCTAATAAACCACAGTGTCCACCATCTAAATGATATACTCTGTTTGTTGTCCTTCGAAAGAGTGGTGCTCAGAAGCTGAAGAATTTGATCCATATCTCTGTTTTCTGATATAATTGTGTTGACTTTATGGGATATTTCTCTGGGAAATTGTTGTTGAAAGTTGTTGAAGGGACATTTTATGAATATATGAATATCATCTTTCGATGATTGATTACACAAGATGCATGTAGTGGGGACAGCAACCCCCTTCTAGGCTAATTTTTTAGCGGTTGGTAATCCTTTTTGTTTGATTTTCCACATAAAATTTTGTATTTTGGGGGGAGCGTCGATTTTCACGATCTAGGTGCATTCATCAGATATTGTGTGTTTTTTGGATGAAATTAGGTTATAGGCGGATGACGTTGTGAACCATCCTTTTTTGTCCGGCCACTAGTATAGCCTATCAGCGACGGGACTGATGGGTAGCGGGATTTTGATGATTTATTTTGTTATAGCCTCGAGGAGAATGGAATCAAGCTTTTCTCTCCACCATCCCCCCCCCCCCCCCATTATATAATCGCTTACAGTTTCTTTTTGGTCTATGTTGAGTTGGGGTTCAATTTTATCCAAAAGAGGCTCTGTTGTTACCCAATTGTCTTTCCAGAAATTGATAGATTTTCCGTCTCCTATCGACTAGATAAGCCCTGATTTAAATTTTGTAATTAGGGAGTTGAGTTTTGACCATTGCCATGAGGCATTTCCACTCCTAGCGTAGTTAAGTATGTGTTTTTCTTTTAGATATTTGTGTTGTATAATTTTAACTCAGTTATTCTCGGGTTCCGCTAGAATTTTCCACAACAGTTTTAGTTGGAGAGATTCATTCATGTTTCTTGCTTTTCGTATTCCCAATCCGCCGGCTGCTTTGGATTTACAGATTTTATCCCAGCTTATCAGCGGACTGTGTTGCGCATCTTTGTTCCAGAAAAAAGTTCTGTTAATTTGGTCAAGTTGCTTATGTATTGAAGTAGGGAGCAAGAAGCTCTGCATAGAATACAGAGGTTTTGATGATAGATTAGATGCAATTAAAGTGACTCTTCCCTGCTGAGATAGGGTGTTTGCCCGCCATTTAATGAGTTGTTCTCTTGATTTACATATAATCTCTCCAAAGGTTTCCTTCGTTACCCGTCCGTTTACGATTGGGCAGCTCAGGTATTTCTCCAAACTTCGTTCTAAGGGTATATTAAGTACTCCTTCTAGGCCTCGTGCTCTTGTCCTCGGGATACCAGGCGTGGTTTGAAAGGATGACTTGTGGTAGTTTTCCTTCTGTCCCGAGAAACTACAGTAGTCCTCAATTATTTCTTTTACTTTTGTACATGCAGAGGTGCTTCCTTTTGAGAAAATGATAATGTCATCCACAAAGGCAAGGAATGGGATGCTAGGGCAAGAATTCCCAAATTTAAAGTCAATATTATTATTTGGGCCCTCTGCGTCTATCGACAGTTTACGAGCCAACACTTCTGCACCAAACAGAAAAAGGAAGGGAGAGAGAGGGTCTCCTTGACGTAGTCCTCTAGTTGGTTTAAAGGGTTCTGTGGGACCATTGTTAACTAATACAGAGAATGAAACCGTAGTTACACATTCCATAACTATGTCCACAAACCGTTGGTGGAAACCGAATATTTGAAGCACCAACTTTGTAAATTGCTAGTCTACTCTGTCATATGTCTTTTCCATATCAAGTTTTATGGCAGTCCAGCCTTTCAAGCCTTTTCTTGTGCGAAAGGAGTGGAAGATTTCATGAGCTATAAGTATATTGTCCTGAATTGCTCCGTTAGGCACAAATGCTCATTGGAGAGGGTGTATAAGTTTTCCGATTATCATTTTTAGTCGTTCAGTAATTATCTTGGAGATGATTTTTATATAGGGTAGAGCAAATACTAATCGGTCGATAATGTGTAGTCGTAGAGGGGTTATCATTTTTTGGTATAAGTGAGATAAATGTGTGGTTGATTTGCTTTAGCAGATGACAAGAGTGGAAAAAGGCTTTAACTGCTTTAGTAATATCAATTCCCACAATTTCCCAATACTTTTTGTAATGCTCTGTTGTCATACCATCAGGACAGGAAATTTATTGCTTCCTAATGAGAAGACAGCTTTTTTGATTTCACTGTTTGTTGGCTGCTTGATAAGAAAACTATTTTCTTCGTCTGTGATGACAGGGTTGATAACTGAAAGGTATTCATCAAGTTGTTGTATTGGGAAGATTTGCGCGCTCTCGTCTAAACCTTTTTTCAAAATCTCTCTTTATTTCTTTTTTAATATTTTCATTCCCAACAATATGAGTTCCTTCCGCAGAAGTAATTGTTCTAATGATTTTCCTATTTCTCCTTCCAGACGCCACTCTATGGAAATAGGCCGAATTAGTATCTTCTAGTTTCAAGTGTTTTGACTTTGCTCTTTGATTCCAAAAAGTTTTATGGAATTGGAGAAGATTTTATCGCTTGGATAGGAGGTTTTGTTCTTTAGTGGATGTACTCGAGTTTTATTGTTTTAGTTTAGGTTGTGAGTCGATTGTATATCCAATAGGGCTTCATCCACTTCTTGGAGTTGTCGAAAAATATTTCCAAATGTTTTCTTGTTCCAAGCTTTCGCTTTCTGTTTGAGAATTTTTTATTTATATATGATTTGGAACATAACAGAGCCTGAGCAAGTAGCTCTCTAGGATTGCTTGACAATATTGCGAAAGTCTTTCATCTGAAGCCATACGTTTTCAAATTTAAACGGAGGGGGTTTGAAGGGGGCGTTCTTTGAGAGGGTGATTGTGATTGGGCAATGATTTGAGGTAGAAAATGCACCATTTTTTGTTGCGATGTCAGGGAAAAAAAATCTATTATCTCCTGATGGACAAGAACCCTATCAAGTTTTTCGAGAATGTTATCAGGGCCTATTTCTTTTTTCCTCCATGTGAATGAGTTTCCAAAGGCCGAGATTTCCATAAGGGAGCATGCATCTTTAAATTCCATGATTCTTTGTAGTCTAGTTAAGGATGTTTCCGTCCCACCACTTTTGTCCGATGGTTGACTAATTTCGTTCAAGGCACCCATAAATAAGCAAGAGAGGTTACTTTGTAAAATCATTTGTGAGAGATTTTGCCAAAATTCCTCTTTCTCAACTGGGTTAGGAGGCGCATAGACAAAGAACATTAGACACTCGAAATTTTCCTTCATGTTTACATATTTTACTACAATAATTCTTGGGAGGTGATAAATTACTGAGATATTTTCATTAGTAAAAGAGTTTTCATTCCAAAGTACAGTGATCCCACCAGCCCGACCGATTGTCAGAGACCAGCAGATATTCGTGAATCCGACACTTTTCCATAGGGATTCATTTGGTTCTCTTTCTGTTTTTGTTTCAGCTAGGATTAGTATATGTATATGATCAACTGTGTGCCATGCATTGATATTCGTCAATAACGTTTTGTGTCCTATTCCCCTACAATTCCAATATCTTAATATCATCTTGAGGGTTAATTATTTTACACGGAGCCACTTCAGGGGAACCCATGATAGCTGCAGCAACAGACCCTGAAGAAAGTTTGTTTTCAATTGTTATTTGAGTGCCCATTCGGGAAGTGAGGGGTAAAAAAGCATTCACCACTTTCAATGTTTTGACCAATACCCATGAGAGGGTGAGATTTTGCACCAAGCACATTAGATAAGTGCATACATATTTCATACTTAAGCATATTATGAGCTGAATGGTAGACCAAGGAAACATAATAAAAAACAGTTGAACGTAGCCGAACCTGGCATTGGTATGCAATCCCTTCCGAATGAAGATTGACGACGGAGAGAAATGCTCCGCCGAGACAGTTTTTTCGACTTTGTAGACGAGTACTATGCCATAGACCACATACAAACATGGCTTGTCAAAGGGTATCAACACCCATATAAAGCCGAAAGGACTCCGAATACCTACGGACCCAGGGCTAGAAAAGCAGGTTCGGTGGATCTCCATCCACCCCAAACACTCAAGCCTGTGGGGAGAGGAGAGCATGCACATACGAGTACCTTCACAACATTTCCGTATAAATTTACAAGAAACAAGCAAAACAGCGAGAATGCTCATAGACAAATGTTTATTGCCCCTAGATTTGTTTATTAGAAAGTTAATCGTCATAAAGCTCAACAAAAACATGTCATTGGAGCTAGCATATAGAGAAACTTGATACATAAAAGGAGTAAACCAACAAGACATCATCTGGAATATAACCAAGTTGCTTAGATAATCAGAGGGATGAAACATCCTATTTTGCACAAGGTAATTAATATTTACATAAAGTTCCACAAGTAGGTAGTTGACAACACTGATTTTACCTTTCAAAGGCATCAAATTAATCAATAACCTATTTTCTTCGTGACAAGGATTCACCCATAGAAATAAAATGATTTTATACATTAATTCATCCCTACGTTTCTCAAGCTCCAATAGGTGTCCAACAAAGAGAAGGATACTTACTCTTGTGATCTCACTTCAGATGAGAATTGAATGATTCACATTTAATAATAGTATGATTAAAAAAAAAGGAAAAGAAAATTCAAACTATACAACCAATTTATTTTACCATATGCATTTAGGGGTTGTTTGGTAACGATATCTAAATATCAAGATATCGATATCGGGTGATATCTTTGATATCTAGAATTCAAGATATCGGTATCGGTATCAAGATATCGACCAATATCGATATCAAGTGATACCTTCCAAAAAATGAGTATATCAAAATAGCCTATATTTAATATCTAGATATCAACTAATATCGATATCTGACTATTACCAAACACCAGATATCATATATCACTTGATATCAAATAATATATTATGCATACCAAACACTAGATATCGATATCAGTTAAAGTGATATCGATATCTAGTCCTACCAAACATTAGATATCAGATATCAGAGTCTGGTATCCGATATCTGATATCTAGATATCAATACCAAACACCCCTGGTTATTTAATCCCACACACATCTGTTTGAGACTTTTGAGGACA
Organism: Persicaria tinctoria; assembly: GCA_037127255.1. NCBI lineage: Eukaryota > Viridiplantae > Streptophyta > Magnoliopsida > Caryophyllales > Polygonaceae > Persicaria > Persicaria tinctoria. The sequence continues at coordinate 1,966,457 of JBANSL010000015.1, forward strand.
CGTAATTTAGTCTGGAAAAGTAAGTTTGTTTTTAATTTCCACAACAGAGGTTATCATATCATTAATTAGTCAAACAAAGTTTTCACTCCTTCATTATAAATACAGGTTTTAGTGATTCCAACGTACCTTCATACATACATTCTTCAGATCTACCAGTTTCTAGCTATCTAGCTTCCTTCAATCTATAGCTTCGATCGATCGATCATATACAATCACAATGTCTCCTATGACAACAATTGTTTCGACTCAAACCAACCCTCGCCCTACTCCAAACCCCCCTAGTCCTGTTTCCCTTCGTCCGGTCGCCGGTTTCACTCCAAGTCCCTGGGGAAATCGATTTCTCGACTACACTCCCGATTTCAAGGTACGTGGGTGTGAAATAAACATCTAATAATATAAGGAATTCAAGTATAGTATATAAACTTCTCCTAATTCATGTCAATTGATTTTATGATGGAATCCTGTTGGTTGTCTGCTCGACTTGAATAGCGCATGGTGCGTTTGGAGGTGTGACCCCCACGTCGTAGGATTCTTGATCTAACATTTTACTTCGAATTATTTAAAAAAAATATATATATATGTTTATGTCCCATACACTTATATTTACATGCATGCTTATAAGCTTCAATTCTATCATAAAACAAAATTATATTTTAAAAATATAAATATAATTGAAAGATCAATTATATTTTATCCAAACTATATTTAATAATTACATGCTTATAAGCCGGTGGAGTACTCCTAACGCCAATTGGTTTTATGATGGAACCTCGTTGTTCTTGTATGCTCGGCTTGGTTAGCGCATCCTGAGCTCGGACGTATGATCCTCACGTCGTAGAATTCTTGATCTAACATTACTTCGAATTATTTAAAAAAAATATATATTTATGTTCCATACAATTATATTCACATGCTTATAAACTTCTATCATAAAACAAACTTATATTTAAAAAATATATATATAATTGAAAGATCAATGAATTGATATTTCAACAACTTATGTACGCACTGATATTATCGATTTATAGGTGATTGAAGCCCAACGAGAGAGCTCTAAGGTGTTTAAAGAGGATGATCATGGCGGTGCTTTACTTCTGTAAAGACTGCCTATTTCTTGCCTATTGTAAAAAAAAAAAAAAGAAAAAAAAAGAAGGTGTTTAAAGAGGAGATCAAAAGGGAACTGCAGTCCGTCAGTGACGAGCCATTGATCGAGCAATTGCGTTTGATAGATTCGATTGAAAGAATCGGTGTAGCCTATCACTTCGAGGAGGAGATTGAAGGCGCTCTACGACGTATACATGAGACGTCGACTCACACATCTTCCGACAATTTGCTCCTCACTTCCCTTCGCTTTCGTCTCTTGAGACAACATTGCTTCAAAGTATCATGCGGTATACATAATCTGTTTTAAACACTTTCTCTATATATACTTTTACACGGAGAGGACATATATCATTGTTACGTATGTATGTCAGTATGTATGTAGACGTGTTCGAGAAATTCATAGGCTCTGACGGGACCTTGAATGAGGAAGTAGCGGGTGATGTACAAGGCATGTTAAGCCTCTACGAAGCCTGCCATCTTAGGGTACACGGAGAGGACATACTAGACAAGGCCCTTCCACACACTGTGTCGAAGCTCAAATCCATAGCGGACCAATCGAGCAACACCTCGCTTGAAGAGCGCATTCGACATGCCTTAGGGATGGCTCTTCAGAAGAATGCTCCACGCATCGAGTCTGTTCGATACATGAAGGTTTACGAGGAAGACGATCCTTTACACAACAAAACTCTGCTCAAATTCGCAAAACTTGACTTCAACTTGCTCCAAGACCTTCACAAACAAGAGCTTCGTGAAATCTGCGGGTAATTAAACTAAGTACACTATATATGTATTTTTTTAAACTAATATGTGGGTAATTAATAGCTCAGCGGATAGATTGACATTTCTGAGTCACACAACCACTACCATCAACCGGCCCTATCACAGATCTAGAGCCCGTGGCGGATCCTAGAATTTTTTTAGCGGGGGCTAAAACTTTTTAATTTTTTTTTTTTGCATGTATGTACGAAAAAATAATTTTTTGGTTTAAATATATTAAAAAAACTTTAATTTTTTTATTTAAATTGACATTTTTATGGAAAAATAATTAAAGAAAAACAAAAAATTTAAAAAAAGATAATTATTTTTAGTGTTTCATTACTCCTTATAAACTTTTATCCAAAAAAAATAGTAAAATAATACCAAAAATCCCGAAAAATTATACTCCCTCCGTCCAACAATACATGGGTTTTTAGAGGTAAAATTTTGTCCAACAATAGATGGTCTTTTATGTTTTCTAGGTAGGAAGTTATAATGATTTGTATTGGTTTGTGTGCTGTTGACTTTTTAAAATAATTTGATTGGTTAAAATGTGTAGTGGGTGTTAAAAAATAATAAAATTTATGTAAAAGTTAGTGTAATGATGATGTTTTTTTAAAGTAAAGTGTTTTATTAAAACTTGTGCAAAGTGCTAAAAGACCATGTATTTTAGGACGGAGGGAGTAGTATTTTTTTACGTTTTTTTCTGGGATGAGGAACGCGCTTCAGCCACCCCAAGCCTCCCATAGATCCGCCAAAATTAGAACTTTAGGTTCTCATCCGCAAGGGTTCTCTAAGTTAGACTACCGATCGGATGTAGTCCATCTGCCCTAATCGCTTTCCCTTTTTTTTAGGAAAAAAGAGCTTATTGTATATGTATGCAATTTAACTAAAATTTTATGATTTGTATAATCAATTAGGTGGTGGAAGAGCTTAGATTTGCTAAGTATACTTCCAATAAGGGACAGGATTGTGGAAACCTTCCGTTGGACAACCATTTTTTACAGTGACCCTCAAAATTCTCTTGGAAGGAAGTTGAGTACAATGGGGGGTCACATTTTGTCCAACATTGATGATATCTATGACTCCTATGGGACGATCGAAGAACTCGAGGGTTTCACCAAAGCAATCCAAATCTGGGACAAGTCTTGCTTGGATCGCCTCCCAGCCGATCTAAGGTCGTTATACCAAACCCTAATTTTGGATGCCCACGAAGAAATGGAGCGCCTACTCGCTCCACTTGGAAGATCGCGATATGTACTCTATACTAAGGAAGAGGTATATATGCATCTATATATATATATATATGTTTTATTGAATTGATATATGAATGCATATGTATGTGTCTTAAACGTTTGGCCCGGAGTTACATTACCGAAGCAAGATGGAGGAGCAAGAAATACATTCCAACACTAGAAGAATACATGGCGGTGGACTTGCATCGCTATGAAGAAACAACAATTCAAGCTGCTTCTTCCTCCGGAATCAACACAAGCTCACTTGGAGGTTTTCTCCATGAGAGCAAAGCCAAAAAGTTTGTTGAGGATTTTTCTGTAATTCATCAATCGGTTTCCAAGTTGTTACATGTATATATGTACATTCCTAACCATACCTCAACTATCTACACCTTAACCCAACCAAGGTTATCTAAACATATCGAGGCCTAACCCAAGGCTAACCCAACAACTAACCAGCACCTATATCTTCCATATACCCCCCTCAAGGTGGGCGTGTTCCATGGAACACAAGTCCCAGCTTGGAACTCAAGACAAAATGATGTTGTGATCCTAACGGCTTTGTGAACAAATCTGCAAGCTGCAAATGGGTGGGCACAAAAGCAGGACAGACGAGCCCTTCATGGACTAAGTCCCTAATGTAATGACAATCTATCCGCAAGTGTTTCGTCCGCTCATGGTAAACAGGATTCCTGGCCAACAATAATGCGGATTTATTGTCACAAAACAACTAAAATGGAGGCTTGCAGCTCACCTGAAGATCCTCCAAAATGCCATGAATCCAGACTACCTCATTGCTCGTCTGTGACATACTTCTGTATTCACTTTCCGTTGATGATTTGGACACTATCTGTTGTTTCTTGGTCTTCCACGACACCAGGCAGTCGCCTAAGAAGACGCAGTACCTGGTTAAAGATCTACTGGTGTCCCTGCAAGATCCCCAATCAGCGTCTAAATACGCTCTGACCTGCAGGGAACTGGTGCTTGGGTAGAACATAGCACAATGGACTGTGCCTTTGAGATAACGAAGCAAGAAAAGGGCAGCTCGTAAGTGAGGAGCTCTAGGACTGGCCATGAATTGAGTCAGTTGTTGGACAATATAAGCGATGTCTGGACGAGTCATGGTGAGATATAAGAGCCTCCCAACCAATCTTCTATACGATTCAAGGTCCTCTAGTAACTCACCATCATTGATGCTCGAGTGAAGGTTTCTCTGCATCGGAAATTTTACAGGCTTGCAATTCATCATTGATGCATTGGATAGTAAATCAACCACATATTTCCGTTGGTTGAGCAAGATACCATCCTTAGACCTGGATATTTCCATTCCCAGGAAATACCTAGCAAATCCTAAATCTTTGATAGTGAAAGCTCTATCCAGTGATGATTTTACTGAAGCAATCAAAGATTCATCACTGCTAGTGATCAGTACGTCGTCAACATAAACCAAAGCAATGGTGATTGCACCCTTGGAAGCCCATACAAACAGTGAGTAATCATGTCTCTACTGCTGAAAACCCAAGCCAACAAGGTGCTTAGTTAGTTCAACATTCCATTGCCTGCTGGCTTGCTTAAGGCCATAAATGGATCTGTTTAGTTTGCATACTTTCCCAATCGGAATACCATAACCTGGAGGTGCTTTCATATACACTTCCTTGTCCAGATATCCATGTAAAAAGGCGTTGTTCACGTCTAATTGATGGAGGTTCCAACCTTTAACTGAAGCCAAGGCTAATAAAATCCTAACAGTAGCATACTTAGCCACTGGGGAAAAGGTTTCCTTGTAGTCCCTATCTTTCACCTGATTGAAACCTTTAGCAACGAGTCGTGCTTTGTATCTCTCAATTTCTCCATCAGCTCGAAACTTGACCTTGAAAATCCATTTGCACCCAATGGCTTGTCTACCCACTGGCAACTCAATCACAGTCCAAGTGTTATTCAGTTCTAGTGCCTCAATTTCCTTTGTCATAGCCTCTCTCCATTCAATGCTCTTATGAGCTTGTGCAAAGGAAGATGGCTCAGGGACAGAGAGCACGTTGAATAAATCATGGACATAGTTGGATGAATAGTTTGATAAGGCATGTGGATTCACAACTGAGAACACTGGGGACATAGATGAACTGGAATCTGCATCATGATTTCTGGAAGGCAAACCATGGTAAACAAAGTCTTGGAGGTGATCAGGTCTGACTATCCTCCTCATATGCCTATCAAGAGGCTGGCTTACTGAAGCTGGGGACACTTGTTCAATGTGGGTCGACTGTGTAGGAGATATAGGATCATTGATCTCATGATGAGGGGAGTGCTCATTGGGCTGCATTAGTGTAGGGGAATGAGGTGGAGAAACAGTCTCCACGCCCTCAAGAGAATGCATGGAACTATCTCGTGGAGATGGGGATAAAGGGAGATGGCAATCACCACCATCTCCAAATAAAACTGGAGGCAACACAGAGGCCTCTTGATCATTGGACTGAACAGTAGTCCCTGAACTGTCCTTAAAAGGAAATGTCTGTTCCTTGAACAAAACATCTCTACTCACAAAAACTTTGTGAGTGGTTTTTGTGAGTGTGTAAATCAAAAAGCTTATAAGCTTTCTGTCCTGGTGGGTAACCAAGAAGTACGCATTTCTTGCCAGATGCTTCAAGCTTGCTTCTGTGTACACGAGGCACATGAGCATAGGCTAAGCAACCAATCACTCTCAAATTCGAATAATCTGGAGGTTTGTGGAAGAGGAGCTCATAGGGCGTCTTCCAGCCTAGCACAGCAGATGGAAGTAGGTTGATCAGGTATGTAGCAGCTAGGACACATTCACCCCAAAACCTTAAAGGAAACCCAGCATTCAACCTAATTGCTCGAGCAGTTTCCACCACATGCCTGTACTTACGTTCCACACGACCATTTTACTGGTGAACATAAGCAACATACCGTTGATGGACAATCCCTTTGGATGCTAGCAACTCTCTTAGACTGTGATTAACAAACTCTGACCCATTATCTGTTCTGATTGCCTTAACCCTGCTACAAAACTGAGTGGCAATCAAGGCTAGGAAATCTGCTATAACTCTTCTAACTTGCCCTTTGTCTCGCAAAAGAAAGGTCCAAGTGGACCTGGAATAGTCATCCACCACAGTGAGGAAATAGCGAGCTCCACATAGAGATGGTACCGAGTAGGGTCCCCACACATCCATGTGCAGTAAATCAAAAGGAGACTGAGCAATAGTAACACTTCTTTCAAAGGGAAGTGTATGAAATTTGGCAAGATGACATGTTTCACAATCAAAATGAACATTGTTTAAACCCTGAACACCAGGGATGTGCTTCAATTTCGACAGGGATACATGCCCTAATCTAGAGTGAAGCAAATTTATTGAATTCAATGCAGGAAGAGAAGCTATGAAATGGTCACCAACTGAGTTACTCACATCCGTAGTCATTCTCTTGATGCCTGAAGCAGAAGTTGGGAAGCACTGAAATCCAGAAAACCTGTAGATCCCTCTATCTCGTACTCCCACTGCCAAAGTTTTATCAATTGAAGTGTCCTGTAACCAACATTTGTGTTTGGAGAACACAAACAAACAATTATCATCATCCAGAATCTTAGATACTGACATCAGGTTGTATCTAAATTTTGGCATGAACAACACATCTTTCAACACAATTGAGTTGTTCATCCTAATAGAGCCCGAGTAGTACACTGATTGCGTGACACCATCAGGAAAGCCAATCACCACAGGTTTGGCAAGAAGATGTATGTCATCAAACATCTCCCTGTTGCACGCTATGTGATCCGAGGCTCCCGTGTCAACAATCCAAGTACTCGGCCATTGTGTAATATTCGAAAGAGAACTAAAGCAAGTTACCATACCTGCAAAGTTGACTGAGCTCATAGCTCCATGAATGTCTGAGTCCACCACTGACTTTCCTTTCATTGCCTTAAGAACCTCGGCAACCACTGCATTGATCTGCCTTGAATCTGTCGTTCCTGACTCCTTCCCAGTGAGTGGCATCTCATCTATGGCCACATCTTGAGTGCTTGCAACAATCTTATCCTCCCGTGGCCTCTTCGGACCAGTATACCAGTCAGGAAACCCGACTAATTTGAAGCATGTATCCTTAATGTGCCCTTTCTCTTTGCAATAGTTGCAAAACATCTCCATTTTCGCCTTCTTATGATCCTTCTTCTGATCTCCTCCTTTCCACTGGCTAGGACTGCTGCTAGAACCACCATTGGATGTATTGGAAGCAGGTGCTCCCTTGCCAGTGTTCCTAGCATTTGAATTCCCATAGTTTCTCGCAGCCAGCACCTCGTGACTCTGAGATCCAGTGCCAGTGATTCCTTTTTGTCATTCGATCTGCAAGACCATGTGAAATGCGCGGATTACAGAAGGGAGAGGATCCATAGACAGTATATTGGATCTAATTCCCTCGTAGGTTTCAGATAATCCTATGAGGAATTGCATCAATTTCATGGAGGCATCCCGATCCACCAGCAATTTCAGAATTCCACACGAACAGTTTTTCATTACTCCACACTTACATATCGGAATTCCTTCCAATTCCTGCAATTCGTCCCATCCTCGCTTTCGTTTACCAAAGTAATCCGAGACCGATGCGTTTTCCTGCTTGATCTCGCTGATCTCCTTCTTCACTTGGTAGATCAACAGAGCGTTCTTCTCAGCGAACCTCTCATGAATGTCCTCCCAAAGGTGTTTGGAGGAATTCGTGTACATGAATCCTTCCGCCAGATCTGATTTCATGGAGTTTAATATCCAGCTGGATACCATGAAATCACATCTCTGCCACCTATCGTAGTCCTCATGCACCTCCGACGGCACCTCCACCTTGCCATTGATGAATCCGAGCTTCATCTTGGCGCCGAGAGCCATGCGAATTGCCCGAGTCCAGCTGTGGAAGTTCTTGCCGTTGAACTGTGTGGATACCAACTGCATCCCTGGATGGTCGGAGTTGGAAAGGAACAATGGATCCGCCTGGTTTGCTCCAAAATTCCGACCATCGCGATTCAGATTTGGATTCTCCGGTGTGAGCTGTTCAATGATGTTCTCCATTTTCCAGAAACGAATTGAGATCTCTGCTTCCTGAGCTATATGCGCTCTGATACCATATGAAGAAACAGCAATTCAAGCTGCTTCTTCCTCCGGAATCAACACAAGCTCACTTGGAGGTTTTCTCCATGAGAGCAAAGCCAGAAAGTTTGTTGAGGATTTTTCTGTAATTCATCAATCGGTTTCCAAGTTGTTACATGTATATATGTACATTCCTAACCATACCTCAACTATCTACACCTTAACCCAACCAAGGTTATCTAAACATATCGAGGCCTAACCCAAGGCTAACCCAACAACTAACCAGCAACTATATCTTCCATAATCGCAACACCGCTTATGTCGCCGCAGCTGCCCATATCTTCCTTGGCATCGACGCTGCAGGTGACCGTGAATTCGAATGGCTCTCCGCCCTCCCCAAATCCATGAAATCCGTCACCCATATCTTGAGGATTGTGAATGACATTGGTGGCTATAAGGTTTAGCTTCTATAATCATCCTCTTTGACAGAATTTCAACAGCCATTCATCGTAGCTTTTCTGAACTTTTGGTTTTTTATTTACAAGTTATCATCAGATACCATTTTACCAAACATAACCTTAACTGATCTGTTTGTGTATGTTTATGTATAGTTTGATGAAGCAAAGGGGCTTTCAGCCATGTACCTCGAGTCTTACAGGAAGGAATACAGTCTCTCGTACGAGCAAGCAGCCGAACAGCTCCGCAAGAAAGCCGACGAGCTGTGGAAGGACGTGAACGAAGCATTGATCCCGCCGATAGAGATTGTGATGCCCTTGATCAAGCTAGTGCATAGACAACCTTGGGCGTGCAGCGGAAGTTTTCTACACAGGCAATGAAGACAGTTACACTTCAGTTACGCAGAGTGCCAACCAATACGTCGAGACTTTGTTCATCAACTCCATTCCCATATAACATTCGTGTTTCTGGAAAACAAATAATTAATATTGATGAATTTAATACCATGTGGTAAAATAATGGGCGCTTTTGTTTAATTTCTATGATAAAAGGGTGTTTTAATTAAACTCCGTAAAGGGTTTTGCCTTTCGTTGAGTGAGATATTTGTTGAAAACAATGTCATGACGGATCAATTGAAATGGAATATTTTATAAAATGTTATTTTTATAAAATATTATTTTTTGACCTATTGTTCATTATTTTAGTTTCCCATAAATTAATTTTGACCTTTGCATGTCATTATGAAAAATTTGATAGCTATTCAACGTTTTCAATTAGTAAATTTGGAACAAAAATATGTGCATGAAGTCGAATAAAATAGTGACTTCGAAACAAAAAAATGATTTTGGAGAGAGTGATGCGGATTAGCCATAATATTAGATATGATTATGGTTTTGATGTGTTTTTTTTGGGTTTTTAAAATTACTTTCAAATGTAGTAGTTTATGCAAGTTCATATTTATTTAGGAGGTATGGGTTTGATGAAGATATGATAATAAAAAATGAATATGTTTTTCTAAAGATATTATTTATGCAAAGATAATCCAAACATATTAAATATTATAGTCTTATCGAATAATGTACTCCAGACACGGAACCAGGATTACAATATTGAGTATCCTAGATTTCCATATAATTTTTTTTATAAAAATTCTCTCCCCATTTATTACTACATCTATTGAGTACAAATAAAAATATTTTTTTTTATCTATATTTAATTTTAAAATAATAAAGTTAAATAACTAAAGGGGGAGAAACCATTTTAGTCATTTAACAGAACTCCAGCCTTACTCCTCCCCTCGCCATTCTCAACCAGTTGCGCTAATCAAACATCTTGTCCATTTACGCACTCATATTATACCTATATTAATTGTAAAATGGGGTGGGTTGTAGCATACACCAGCCCACCCCTAGTTCCGTCCCTGACGTACTCGTCAATATATATTTAGAATACTCTAATTTTTAGTTTTGATAAAAAATTATAATCAGACAGTTTATATATATAATTAATTATATGATTTATAAATTATATTAATATTAAATAAACAAAATAAATAAAGAAAAAGTGAAATTCATATTCTTTCAAAACTTCAAGTCAACTTCAGTCTTCATTATGCCTAAGTGCCTTCTGCATTTCTTGTTTGGCACACAGTCATCCACCGTCGTGCTTCCTTGTGTGGTCAAGTCTCGGCTTTCAAGGCTGAGAGAGACTTGTCTTTCACGCAAGGCTGACAGATGCTCGTCGATTGAGAATTACTAGGATTGAGATCAAGGGTGACAATCTTGTAGTCATCAACACCATTAACAAGGCAACAATATCTAGAGTTGTCCTTGAGAGATATAGATATTCTCGTTGATGTCAGAAGTCTTCTGTTGTGTTTCGAGAGTATCTTCTGCATTTCATATCGTTAGAGAAATCAACAGGCAGCCAACTCAAACATTTTTATCAATCCCGAGTTCACGACTTTCCGCTTTCTCATCTAGAGTTGCAGTTTTTCATTCAGAAGGACACAATTGGGTAGTAAGTCAGCAAAGATACCACTCAAATTCATATCTTGCATATAAAAAATAGCGATGATGGGTCGTTGTATGTAATTTCATAAAATATGGATGGTTTTAAGAAAATATTTGCTCTGAATGAATAAGTCACGTGCCTAGTGAACGATGAGTCACGTCCCATTCACATTTTCGCGCCCATTTTGTCATCCCCTTTTAAGAAGTTACTCTCGAGTTTCATTATCAAACACCTTCGTGCGCAATCCGTGTGGGCTTTGGAGGGTTTTCGCTTCGCAATTCCCAAATTCGAGTATCATCCCTGCAACAATCGGAGCCATAGAAAGCGATCGGACACTTCTCGGAGCACTGATTTCGCGCTTATCACCTCATTTTGATCTGGTATGTTGCGCCTCTTCCTGCCTTGAATATTCCGGATTTTGTAACTATTTTTTCCCTCAGATTTCGTTCTAATTTCTGCCGATTCCGTTTTTCGTTGTGATGAATTTACTGTTTGAGGTGATTTCTGTGAGATTTCTATTTATAATTGGTCTAGTAAAGAGTTAAGATTGAGATTGTCTGTGTAATGATCGCCCTAGGGTTTCTGTTTGTAAACAGTTTCTGCTAAATTGTTGTATTTGATATGACTTGTGAGCAACTGTGGGAGTGTGAACATCTCCGTATGGAATTTGTATTTACTAAAGGTGGAATCCATCTCTAAAGCTCAATTTCGCCTGTGCTTAGTTAGGAATGAAGGGAGCAAAAAGAGTGAGGTTCAGGGATGCTGAAATCGACCGGTCTCAATCTGGGAGATCTGAGGCTGCTTCTGTACCATGTAATTCAAATGCAGCTCCAGCATGTGGATTTTCCTTTTTCTATAAGCTATCCACTAAGGTTTTCAAGGCCTTACGAAATCCAATTGTAAGATAGTTTGATTGATGGCTTGTTTCTTGTTTTTTTAATCAATGAACATTTTGCAGCACATGACCCCAAAACCTCCGAGTTCGCATTTTTCAAAAGATTTATGGAGGATGCTAGTCTCAAACACCAGTCAAAATTGCTTCCCAGAGGGAACATCCAATTGAAGCTTTCCAAAGGAAACCTTGGTGGAGGCGAGTGTTCTACAACAGCCAGTCACGGTGGAGGTACGTGTCATCAGCACCATCGCTTCTATTTAAGTTTGTAAAAGCTTCTCTGAGTTTCTAGCTGTTGTTACTTGCATTCCTGAAATCTTGCAATTGCACTCCATGCAGAAGTGACAGACAAAAAGAAAATCTCCAGCTCTTCATTGTCTGCTGAGAATGCCAGGCCCAGTAAAACTGATTTATGGCTTTCACCTCAAGTTATGGGCTTAAGGAGATCTGGTATGTCCTCTTCAAGCTGCAATGCTTTTAGTGGAGCCATAAGATCCATCCTTTCCTATTCCCATGACCCCAGTGACTATTATGTTTATAACATCATTAATTAGGGGCATGATATACAGGCAAGATTGGCATGGTAGAACAAGGTAACAAGAATCCTGCATCTTCCTCTTTCATCTGGACCAAAAGGAGAATTGAAGAAGTAGAAAACCCCGAGTTATCATGTCTTATCAAAACACCACCATCCAGTGGGCCTGATGACTTCTTAATGGAAAGAGCCACTGAATCAGCATGCTCAGGTAAATTATTGTAAATCGTGGTGCACTTCGAATCTTGTATATAAGAATGATAATCTGTAGATGGAATAACCCTTTACCCTTGTGATGATCCACTGTGTACATATTTTCACCAATCTGAGAGATGGATTGTGCTGTACCTATTCAGATACTTGCTACAAGGATGGGGACATCTTCTCTAAGAAGAGAGTGAAGCTACAATGCTTGGTTGTGAAAACAGTTTCGCCCATTAACGATGAAATCCTAAAGGGGTAGGTAGTAACTAGTAACACAAAATACCATCACCTGATGTTTTTCTATGTTCTTCTTGGCATTTATTTTAACAGATATGTGTTATAAACCTTTCTTAGGTGTGATGTGATCGCTCTCCTCCTCAACCGGTTGCTCCCTGAGAATTTTGGAAGCAATGTAAAGTCCCTTATCTCAATTATCTATTTATGATGTCTGTTTCTTTTATCTTGAAGCTGAGAACTTTTTTCTAACAGCATATTGAAGCTGTCAAGCCAAGGTCAGATACAAGAGAAACAGAATATCAATCAGTTTATATCCCCGAATCCAACCATCAGTTGAAGGAAAGCAGGAGTGAAAGGAAATTAGTAAAATATGAAGAGCCTTTTTACATGGACACTGGTGCCTTTTCTTCTTCAACAAACAAATTCCACAGGCCTTTTCTTCTAGAGGGACCAGTTGGAAGTGCTTGCTTTCCCACATTTGGAAGTGCAGATCGCGTTCTTCTTGGACACCAACAGAGAGAAATAGAGCCCTGTTATTTCTCAAACAGTGATTATAAGCAGTCTTGGAACCGCAGTTCAGAAGAACCCTTTGAGGAAGAGAATGCAAAATGTTACCATTCTTTTGTATCATATAACCCCAGCGGAATGAGTCATGGGTATGAACCGGTACAAGGACTTTTCTGGAATGATGACCCTTCCAGTAGTTGGTATTACCGAGTAGACAATACCTTTTCAGCACCGCAAAGATTCCTTCTCAACGATGAGCGTTCCACAGCTTGTGTGAACAACTGTGATGATAAGTTCCTTCTTGAGTATGAAAACAGGGATCCTGAATGGATAAAAAACAATACAGGTGCTGCAAGTTCTGATTCCTGGTTGAATTCTACCTTTGAGGACTCACCGAGGAAGTGCAGATCATCCTCAAAGGCAACTCTGATGATGGAATTTGATCAATCAAATGATGATTTAGGATGTTTTGGCGCCTTCGGAAGAAAGCCGACAAATCTTCTCCTGGGTTGGGATGTTGGCAGACTTAATGGCAATGAAACAATACACGGTTTCCCCTCCACTGCATTCATGCATTACCAGCAGAAATCAGAGAATACATCAGATCCAGAATATTTCTACTCATCATCCTACCTGGATGATGCCCTCCAAAGTTTTGACAGTCGGAACAATTATGTCTTTGCAAGATCTCATCCTCCATTTTACACTCCAAGAGAACTCATTCCTGCTGAGGATGGTTTCTTTATTCCTCCAAGCCACCAATATTTGATTGAAGATATTACTCCCGAGACAAGCTATCCACCTAATAGTATGGCGCACCTACCCTTTCCGGATTACCATCCACTTCAGGCTTCCGTAATCTCCTATTCAAGTCCATACCTTTTGCTCGAAGGCAGCAACAACACACACAGGCAGAGCTCAGGAGTAAGTTTGATCTGATATCAATTCGACAACCTTGCATTTTCTGCAGGCTAATGAAAGTTTATTGCCTTGACAGATTCAGCTACTGGATTGGAGAGACACTGATGGAGAAATGTAGCTGCAAAGTTTGCTACTGTTGGTACGTTGTTCAGGTAAGTTCCCTTAGTTTCTGGTTTGATGAAAGATGTTGGCTGTATAGTATGTTGTGTCGTTCCGTGCAATTACTAGTAAGTAAATATGAATAAATAAATTTGGAAGCTAAAGCTAACTCCATCTAATCCCCCTAAGCTTCTAGCTACTTTACCTAATTTTCCCATTCCTTTAAAGTATAACGAGTGCCACTACATATTAAGGATGTTATATGTGTGCGAAGTCTAAAACTACAATTAGTGGCATTTGCCGGATAGGCCGCTCATCAATCCTCATGAAATATATATCTCCCTTATATATAATCGCCAAAGCAATCATTTTTATTTTGGCATTAAATCTTTCTCAATTTAGGTTCTTGACATATAGGATGGAAAGACCGTTATAATTTTACAAATATTTTTTTTTTATCATTGTCAAACAAAGTTTATATTATTTTATAACTCTTTAACCTTTATTTTATACCGGTTATCAATCCTGTTTCATACTTGTTGTAATGCTATGTGTTATATTTCCCTATGTCTTGTTTTCATATGTGTTACATGTAATATTGTTATGTGCTTGTAATCATGTATGAGTGTATGATGAGTATGCATATAACATATATTATATACTTAGGTATACATGGATGCACAGTTATAGTTAGACTCGACTGAGTCGTATTGAGTCGAGAAATCGACTTGATCCTCTAACGAGTCTAATGAACACTTGTGGAGTATAATGTATAACCTATGGTATATTATGTATGTATAATATGTATGATATATGTATGGAAGAAGACTTACCCGGATATGTGGGCTTTAGGCCCATTTCCGAGCCCAAAGATCTCTCAGGCTGGAGCGAGCTTGGCGGCCTGGTCCAGTTGAGTGAAGCGCTGCGTTTTGGCCTTGGCTTCACTTGAGATCTGATGACCTACCTATATAAGCTCGCTAGCAGCTTCTGGACCCTGAGTTCAACTCTCTCTCTCCTCCGTCTCTTCTCAAACGCTCTCAAAGGGTTTGTAGGGTTTGTTCCTGGCTCCTCCCTGGCGATTGTGAAGACGAAGGCGTTGGCTGATCTCGGTGATCTCCTGGTGGTGGCGCGGCTAAGCTCCTGGCTTTGGTTGCCGCTTGTCTCACATCTAGAGATCTAGGGTTTGGGAGTTTCGAAGCGATCTTCGAACTCCGGTCATCCCACACAGGGGGATCTTCTTCTCTCTGTATCTTTGAAACTCGTACATGCTAGATCTAGGGTTTATCTTTGCATTGCTTGATTGTAACCCTCTATTGAACAATTATTTAGTGGATTCGGCCGCTTCTTGAGGCCCCGAGGACGTAGGCATCTTTTGCCAAACCTCGTAAAACTCTGGTGTTGTTCTTACATGTCTTGTTTGAGTTTCTCGTTCTTTATCTCTCGCTTCCGCATAAATCATTTTCGTTATATCGAATCTCGGTTTTCAACAATACTATTTTTAGAGGTTAACTTATTTTGAATTGAACGGTGATATTTGATTTTTTTTTCCTTATCGTACATCCACTCAGTTATATATTTAGTAGGGTCGGGGAGTGTCTTGTGAGGGTAGCTTGATGAGCTCGCTAACTATACCTAGTCAAAGTTGGAACTAATTAGGGCTGAGCATCCGGTCCGATCCGATGGACCGGAATTTTCGGAAACATGGACCGCGGATCGGACCGGGACCGAAAAATATGGTCCTGGGTTTTCCGGTCCGCGGACCGTAAAGACCGCTTGGACCAGATCCAAACTCAAGGCCTACATTAAACTAGTAAAATCTAGATCTGGAAAATATTACAAATTAAAAATTTTAAATTCCTCTAAACTAGATTGGAAAACATCTCAAATCCTTGTCTTGAATCTGGAATGTTTATAATTTCTCCTTGACTAAAATCGATCTGAAAATAATCAAAATAGAACAAGAAGAATACAAGAGGGAAGAAGAAGAACGCCTATAGGAGTGGCCGGAATGGTTGGGGGTGGTGGGTCGGCACCCGTAGGAGTGGCCGAGAGTGGGCTCGACGGTGAGAGTGGGAGCTGGTGGTGGTGATGCTCTAGAGGCGCCTGTGGTCGGAGCACCCGTCGCTTGTGGGTTCGAAGGAGCGAGAGGGGGCGCCAGCAACGGAGTTGGTGGAGAGGGCCGACGGGCAAGAGGCGAGCAGGCGGCGGACGGCAGTGAACAGAAAGAGAGATTGAAGACCTGGTGACTTTGACCTATAAAATCTATTTGCAGCCACATAATGGGCCCTATAATTATGGGCCTTCATTTCCATGGTTCGGTTACTTGCTTTCTTTCTTCACCCTTATGTGCCAAGGCGAATTTTTTTTTTTTTTAAATATATGGGTTCCGGTCCAATTCCGGTCTGGTCCCGGATTTGGACCGGAACCCGGAAATCAAAATATCTTGGACCGTGTACCAGACCGTAATATTCCGGTCCGATCTAAAGACCGTAAATTTCGGTCTGGTTCCAATCCGATTACGGTCCGATTCAAATTTTGCTCAATCCTAGAACTAATAATATTCCCTTTAGTCAAAAAGCGAAAAAATAATTCTCTTTTTGCCTACTAATGGCTGCATATTAGATACGGAGTACAATAATATTCTCCCCAATAAACAATTTGCACTTTTCTTTTCCCTTTATTTGTGAGTGTTTGGTTGGCTGTTTGCACTTAACTACCTCATATTAAAAAATTGTCACTTAACCACCCTTTATTCCCAAATCACTTTCAATGTGCCACCTATCTCAGTTTTCATTAAAATCACATTAAATGTACCTTTGAATAGACTAAAATACCCCTCTCTCTCAATTTTTTTCGGGGGTGGGTGTTAGGGTAGGATTTAGGAATGATGTAAATTTTCTTGTGTCGGAGCTTCTGAATGTCATCCCTAATTTACACGTGGCAAATTGTGTAATTGTTGTTCTAATTACAGTAAAAAAGATCAACTTTGAATAAACTAATGGTTGTTGTTCTAATTTCATTGCCAAAATTTCAATCTCCCAATCCCCTCATATTATGTTATAATGCACAATATTATATTAAAGGTAATGGTTGTTATCAAATATTGAGTTATTGAAGGTGTTCATCATGTTCCCTCGAGCCATCTCTCGTGTTTGTGATCGACAACCCATATAAAGCAAACATTCGAAAATAAAAGGGTGTTTTAGTCTATTTCAATGCATATTTAATGGGATTTCAACAAGAAAATAAGATGGGTGGCACATTGAAAGTAATTTGCACATAAATAAAGGGTGTGGTTAAGTAACAAGTTTTTAATAGAGGGTGGTTAATTAAGTGCAAATACTCATCAATCAAACATTAACGAGACAATGATGGATTGTTTTTTTTCGTCTCTTCATCCATACTTTTCCAGTTGCTTGATGGTGATATGTTTAAAAGCTTATAGCTACTTTACTTTTCCAATTCTTTTAAATCACATGGTGTGCCAGTACATAAGAGCTTGTTTGATTACCATTTAAAAAACCCAGAAAGTTAAAAAAACTGAAGAAGTGAGATAAATATATGTGTCTGGTTACTTTTTTCAATACGAAAAAGCACAGGAATTTAACTTCCCAGGAATTTCAATTCCTACAAAATGAGGGAATTTCGCTTACCTATGAGGACCGGGTAAGTTGCAATTCTACCCTTTTTTTAATGTAAAAATTCAATTCTCCCTATTTAAATCCCCACATCTTATAAATCAACCAAACAACTTTTTCAAATTTATGGGAATTATAATTCACGGAAATTGAATTCATGGGAATTGACTTCCTAGGAAGTGTACTTCCTATGTTCAACCAAACAAGCCCTAAGGATGTTACGTACATGTAAAGTCTAAAACTACCATTAGTGGTATATGCCGACTTGCCCGCTCATCAATTCTAGGGAGGGAAACACTCTATCTCATCAATTAATAATAATAATACTAAAGGAGAAGTCGTCCACGTCATAGGATGGCTTCTCCTTTACTATAGGTTTGTTTGTTAACCAATTAAATATTTTTGTATATTTAAATAAATTATTGTTTATTTTATTGTTATAAATCAAATTACTTCTTTAAATAAGTAATTAATTAATTTTTCTCTTTTTCTAAATCTTAATCGATTGATTTTCTTTTTAAATTACTTTTTTCAATAAAAACATATAATCTTTTGTAGTTTTGATTCATGGGATAATATATAAATAATGCGCAAAACTAAAACAAAAAAACCTAGGGTAAATTAAATATAAGGGTAAAAAGGTAATTGCACATTTCAACGAGCAAGCTCGAGCTCGACTACAAGCTTGACCTCGGCTCGTTTTTAAATTTGAACGAGCTTGAACTTTTTCAAAACCGAACCCGAGCTACTTGGGTTGAATATCAACCCTACCAAAAATTGTATGGCTCCTGAGCTCTCTCCCATGGCTCCCCTTCCACTCTTTCACGCTAAAACTGATGGGGTATATGTATAAAAAATATATGTAAACTTAATTAAATTATTTATATATATAATATTAACATTATCTCATTTATAATTATATAGTATTAAAATATTTTAAAAAAAAAATTACTTGCTTTAATTACCAAGAAGCTTAAGTAGTGATTGGTGGCAGAGTGAAGAATTCGGGTAGGGCAGCTTCTGGCGGAGTCATCAGAGACGAGCAGGGTAACTGGATTGGCGGATTCGTCATGAATATCGGGACTTGTTCGGTAATTGCGGCGGAGCTGTGGGCCATTGTTAAGGGGCTCGAATTGGCGTGGAATCAAGGCTTCCGTAAGGTTGAATGTGACACAGACTCAAAAGATGCTCTAAGATTGCTCAAGGGGCCGGTGAAACCTTCACACCCTTGCGCCAGCCTGGTCGATCAAGACTTGCCATGGCTTCACAAGTAGGAGCTGGGATTTAAAGCTCCGTCACTCTTTCCGCGAAGGCAACTGTCTTGCCGACTACCTTGCGGATTTTGCTTTCTCATTTCCTGTTGGTCTTACTGTTTTGTATTCGGCTCCGGAGGGCTCTACTAGCTTCCTGCTCGATGATGCACGAGGGGTTACCAAACCCAGGACGTGTTTTGTCGAATAGGGACCGCTAGCTCCCCTCCCTTGGGCTCTTGCCCAGTTTTCTTTACCAAAAAAAAAGTGACTGATGACGGGCACAACTGAATATATACTTCCCTCATCCGATTTTTCTTTGATCGATCAGGAGTCCTCTTCATTCACAAAATAATTATTGTGCGCGAATAGTAAATGACGTACATATTTTGTCGAACAGAGGGACTACCATATATAAACGACGGTAAAAACAAAATAGAAGAAAATAAGGAAACGAATAGGAAGCTTGGTATTAAAACTTTCATTAATGCGAGAGTTTCTGTCTCTTTCATTTTTGGGTTTTTAGGAGAGAAATGATTAGGATCGGAGGTACTAATCAAAGTGGCTAAATATGGTTTGTGTGATAAGGATATTCATTGTGGAAAAGTTCGTTTGTGTTTAATTTATTTCCACGAGAGTACATGGTAAGTCAAACAATGTGTTCACTCCTTCACTATAAATTCAGTATGTTTCTACGATTCCTCCTTCATACATTCTTCATATCGATAGCCTCCTCCTCTAGCTTCGATCGATCGATCAAATATAACCGCAATGCATCCTATGACAACGACCATGGCTTCGACTCATACCAACCCTCTCTCCGTTCCAAACCCTAGTCCTATTTCCCTTCGTCCAGTTGCCGGTTTCAATCCAAGTCCCTGGGGAAACCGATTTCTCGATTACACTCCTTATTCCAAGGTATCTATTTATGTCGCTCACCTTAACATTTTTTATGTAAATTTTTATGTTGAGATGTGAAATATTTTTCATCGAGTACATAGCCAAATAAGTGCTTCACAATCTCTTATATGCAGGAACAGAACTGGGGGCGGGCTGAGGTCCGCTCCATAAAAGATGAATCTCAAACTTATTACACATGTCAATCCATGCATGAATGCATTTTTACGAACTATATTTATATATATACAAATGCAACATATATATACCAATGCGGTATACTGATGCATATATTTATTATTTATAGGTGATTGAAGCCCAACGAGAGAGCTCTGAAGTGCTCAAAGAGGAGATCAAAAGGGATCTGCGGTCCATCAGCAACGAGCCACTGATCGAGCAATTGCGTATGATTGATTCAATCGAAAGACTTGGTGTAGCCTATCACTTCGAGGAGGAGATTCAGAACGCTCTGCAACGTATCCATGAGACGTTGGCACACACGTCTTCGGATGATTTGCTCCTCACTTCGCTTAGCTTTCGTCTCCTGAGGCACCATTCCTTCGATGTATCATGCGGTATAATATGTTTCAAATTATCATTCTCTATGTATACTTTACATGTATATATCAACTTACTTTTTACAACATATATATCATTAATTGTTCTGAATGACTGTATGTATATATGTATGTATGTACGTAGAAGTGTTCAAAAAATTCTTAGGCTCCGATGGAACCTTGAAGGAGGAAGTAGTGAGCGACGTACAAGGCATGTTGAGCTTCTACGAAGCCTGCCATCTTAGGGCACACGGAGAGGACATACTAGACAAGGCCCTTCCACACACTATCTCAAGGCTCAAATCCATAGCGAATCAATCGAGCAACACCTCGCTCATGGAGCGCATTGGACATGCCTTAAACATGGCTCTTCGGAAGAGGGTCCCACGCATCGAATCTGTCCGATACATGAAGATTTACGAGGAAGACGATCCTTCACACAACAAAACTCTGCTCCATTTCGCAAAACTCGACTTCAACTTGCTCCAAGCCCTTCACAAACAAGAACTTTGTGAAATCTCCGGGTAAATTAATCAAACAATTAATTTGTTTATAATAATATATATGTATTTAAACTAAATTTGTATAATTTATATAAAATCATATAGGTGGTGGAAACGCATAGATTTGGTTAGTAAACTGCCGTTGAGGGACAGGGTTGTGGAGGCCTTCTTTTGGGCTACAATTTTGTACAATGAGCCTCACTATTCTCTTGCAAGGAAGTTAACCACAATTGGGGGTCACATTGTCACCAACATAGATGACATCTATGACTCCTACGCGACTCTCGAAGAACTCGAGATCTTCACCGAAGCAATCCAAATCTGGGACAAGTCCTGCTTAGATCACCTCCCCAAAGATCTAAGGTGGTTCTATCAAACCCTAATTTTGGATGCCCACGATGAAATGGAGAGCCTTCTCGCTCCTCTTGGAAGATCGCAATACGTGCACTACGCTAAGCAAGAAGTATATATTCATCTATATATCCATTATTTATGTATGTATGTTAGATTGTTTAATCAATGTTATATGTGTTATACACAGGTAAAACTTTTGGCCCGGAGTTACATGAATGAAGCAAAATGGAGGAACAAGAAATACATTCCAACACTGGAAGAATACAAGGCGAATGATCACTTGTACCGCAACATTGCCTATATCGCGGCAGCTGCTTATATCTTCCTTGGCAGCGACGTCGTTGGTGACCATGAATTCAAATGGTTCGCCTCCCTCCCAAGATCCATCAAATCCTTAAGCCATATCTTAAGGATTTTAAACGACATTGGCGGCTACAAGGTTTAATTAACCTCTTTAATCTCAATTGGAATTCAATAATTATTTCTTTATTATATTTGACCAACAGTGATGCATCTTTGTGAGTGTAGTTTGATGAAGGTAAGGGGCTTTCAGCGATGTACCTCGAGAGTTACAAGAAGGAATACGGTCTCTCTTACGAACAAGCCACCGAAAAGCTCTACGAGAAAGCCGACGAGCTGTGGAAGGATGTGAACGAAGCCTTGATCCCACCGACAGAGGTGCCGATGCCCTTGATCAAGGTCATCGACAACATGGGGCGTGCAACGGAAGTTATCTATGGCGGCGATGAAGACAGTTTCACTTTAGTTAACCCGATGAGCACCAACCATAACATCGAGACTTTGTACATCGACTCCATTCCAATATAAGATTCGTCGAAGAGAGCCGAAACTCGATTGCTATCTACCAAATTTCCTATCCCTACCGTGTGATTGATCCGGTGGATACCGGAAGATAAGTAATATTGATGGATGTATTTATCTTCCTTGTAGTGTTAGTTTGATCAAATAATGGACGCTTTTGTGTAATTTCAATGATAAAAGGGTATTTTAATTAAATAAAGTTTTCTCCATTCTTTGAGGTATTTGTTGAAACAATGTGATGGACTGATGGATCACTACATGTACGTACTTGTCCAGGTTGTGGGATGTTCTACACCCTTCCCTACAACCCTCCTTACTACACTAAAAAAATTTAACACCTATTTAATCTTAAAAATAAAAATAAAAATTATATTTATATTCATACCATCTATTCTTATATATTTATAAAATTTTATTTTTAAAAATCATGTTTTAAAATTTTTAAAAATTGTATTTTGTAAAATATTTCCTTTTTAATTTTTAAAAATTGTAAAACATGATTTTTTTAAAATAAAATTTTATAAATATATAAAAATAAAGATTAGGAATATAAATATAATTTTTTTAATTTTTTTTAAGATTAAATAAATGTTAAATATTTTTGTGATTGGAAGGGTTAGGAAAAGGGTAGTAGGAGATCAGGGCTGGTACTTGTCACATTATGGGTCGATTCAAATTCGGCCTATGATGACTAGGGACCAACTGTATCAATTAATCCATTTTTTTTTTTTTGGTCGAAATCAATTAATCCAATTATAAAACCTTTTAATTAGTCCAACAAATATATTGCCTTTTGATAAGGCCCATTAACTAGCCAAAAAAATAAACAAAAAATAAAAGCACAAATAAAATATATTGTAACTTGTGTTATTTAATTATATTAAGCTTAAAATGTAACACAATTTAAAATAAACTTTACTTAATAGTCCAAATAGGGTTAACACAATTTATGATATCTCATTATAAATTCAAGATATTTTAAATAGGGTATAAATAATGTTAAATAAACATTTTTAAAATATTTATATTTATAATTGGTTATAAACCTAATCAATTGAAATCCATATAAAAAAAGCAAGAAATTTGCCAAATAAACTAGTCAAAGCCTAACCCGCTTCTATATCTAGTCAACCCAAGCTCTCGTGAAATAATAGCCTACTGAATACGTTTGAGTAGATATATACTCTTAGTATAACACTTATGACTTGTACAATAACACTCAAAGAAAAACTCTCACAACATGGAATGGTACTGAAATTCGTTGGAACTTGGGATCGGAGATCGTGTAGACACGTGCGCTCATACGCTAATAGCCTAGTACATAAGTCTAGCAGGTTCCATCCTAAAACCAATTGCCAATAGGAGGAGTAACCCACCAGCTTATATACTATAAGCTTGATCTTTCATATTTTCAATGTGAGACTTTTTTGGTCTCTTCACATGTTTCATTCTCTCAACAAATAGAGAAAGCCATAAATTAATAGCTAAAAGTTTTCTTTCTTGCAATAAGCAATGACTTCGACTTTGTTAGTGTATTTGATGAAGATGAATTGGGTTATATTGTTACCTTGTATGGGTTATGATTTGTATGGGCCGGCCCATTTCATTTTGTTTGTTTGCCCATTTCATTTTGTTTGTTTTACAAAGCCTGATTATAAAAGGCTCTCTCCCGTTGTGTTGGAATGGTGGTTGTCCCAAATCGGTAATTTAGAGAATACTTGAACAACATATAAGGTTGGTGGGCTACTCCTCTCATTGCCAATTGGTTTTGAGATGGAACCCCGCTCGGGTTTATGTGTTGTTCGAGTCTCCCGTATGTGGGCCTGCACACACGACCTCCCTCCAGCGTCTTGACCCACACCAGGACCAACCGAGTTTAACATGGTATCAGAGCCGGGTTCGGCTAGTTTCGGTCTTCGGATTGGTGGGGTCGCTAGCTGGCCTTGTGGCATGTCGCGAGCATTGGTTCCCATATAAGCGCATGTGGCAAGTGATAGCATGCATTTAGGTAGGCATAATAGGTTGCATTTAGCTTAGTTATGATGCATATCATGCATGGTTTAAGTATGATTTGCATATTAGTTCTCTATGTTGTCGGAGTCGGAATCTACACGCTTTTATTGATTATTTCAGGTAATGGTGGATCCGAGGAGGAGACATGAGTTGATAACGCATTATATGAGAATGTCTAGTTGATCGAAGAAGCTTACATGAAGATCACAAAAGGTTCTGAGAAGAAGAAGCGAATCTAAACGGAGAACAAGTCTGCAGAAGTTGTCGCCAGACATGCTGAACTTGTTTTGCACTTTATGGAGGCCTCGGTTGTCCGATTGACTATTATGACCATGCGTTGGAAAGCTCTTTCAAGAAGCTACAACTTTCTTGTTCACAAGAAGAGCAAATTCGATGCGGATTTTCCGTGAAAGGCCCCTGGCTGCGGCCGCAGCAATCTGGAGGCCTCGGTTGTCCGATTGACTATTATGACCATGCGTTGGAAAGCTCTTTCAAGGAGCTACAACTTTCTTGTTGACAAGAAGAGAAAATTCGATGCGGATTTTCCTCCGTGAAAGGCCCCTGGCTGCGGCCGCAGCACACTTGCGGCGCCTGCAGCCAATCAATTTGCAGCAGGATACGACGAAACAGTATGCTACGGCCGTAGCATATATGCTGCGCCCGCAACATTGGTCATGAGTGTAACACCCCTTCTTAATACACTGAAGAGATGTTGCAGCGCCAGCAATTACGCACACTTTAATGTCTTTGTAACCGCCTTAGGCTTATAGGAACATGCAACCATGCTCCCATAAACAAGATGATAACATACAAATAATAAATCAGCGGAAGACTTAAATATAAAATAATATTATGAAATAAATGAAGTTACCCAAAACAAAGGGGTCCAAATACAATAACTGAAATAATGGAATAATAGCAGCGGAAATAATATTCAAATGGTAGCAGCGGAATGAATAAAATAAATCCCATAACTTCTGAAAGTTTGTACCTTAATTC
The DNA here is from genome assembly GCA_037127255.1 of Persicaria tinctoria. Classification (NCBI taxonomy): domain Eukaryota; kingdom Viridiplantae; phylum Streptophyta; class Magnoliopsida; order Caryophyllales; family Polygonaceae; genus Persicaria; species Persicaria tinctoria. The sequence goes on from JBANSL010000015.1 coordinate 1,991,533, forward strand.
AAAAACACAATAAAAATGAAAACCAATGAAATTCTTTATTCCTCAGCGCCTCAAGGCCGTTTACCTAAACCTGCGGATCAACGGCTGAGGTGTAGTATGCAAACTAGGGACCCCAGCCATCCAAAGGAGAAAAATAGGACGGTTAGTCTTTTTACGACTAGCAAGTAGAAGAAAGTAAAATGTTCAAGACTCCGTCTACCACCCATTGACCATAAAAGGGTATTGGTGATTGTAGACTAAAATATGAATTAGGAGTAAGTGTTTATGTGGAACCTGACTCGTTTGATTGAAATAAAATAAAATAACAGGATGATCCAAAAAGGATCGAGTGTTTGAATGGGATGCGGATCCGGAGATCCTAGGGAATCATATTCCGAGTACGGAAGGAATATGATATAACGTCACTGAAAGTGGGTCACCTATTAGTAAGTAATGTACAACGCAATAATGGTAATAACACAATATACACAACATTATCGTTTACTTAGGACAAGTGATACCGACCTCGGCCGCATATACTGGGCGGATGACCTACTACCCTTAGGTAGATGTACCCATTCGAGAGATTTGCAATTTCGAAGGGGCATCTCATGAGACGTTTATAGAGCAAGGTATAACTGAACCTTGACCTGACTTTACCCTTTTTCCATTATTTGAGACACATATCATAATAACAATAATAACAACAACAATAATAATACTAACACAAACGGTATAAATGTCAACCCACAAATACATCCTAGGTGACCACAAAAGGCATAATGTACACTTTAGATCTATAAAGTGCACGAAATAATATAACTGACAAGCATGGATATTCAAAACCAATAATATACCATACTTAACTAGCATGAAGGAACAAAATGGACAAATCATTCTTTTTAGGAAGTTCGGGCATCTAATATAATTTTCTCAAACCATAGGGTCAAATTATAATTACCCGAGTTGACATGCTATGTGAGATTAAGGAATTGATAAATAGCAACAAACTGAACTAACTTGCATATTTACCACAAACTCATAGCAGGGAACTTATAAAGGACACAAAAAGCAATAATTGCGTAAAAGACACAAAATTTGCAGAAATGCACTGATTGAACCAAACTACTTGCCTTAATCCGACGAAATGCTTATTCGTGGTTGAGCAAAATAATCTGATAAAGGACCTGAGATTTTACAGAATTAAATAGGGTATTAGTAATTTTTCAGAAATTACGAAAATGGCACCGTAACTTTTAAAAAGTACAAAACTTATCCTTGCTTTTCCCAAAAGCCAACCCGATTCTGTCTCACAAAATCTCAGGAGCTGTAAAGGCTGTAAACTGTTCCAAAACAGTAGGTAGGTTAGATTAAACATCGCATACTTGTTCGAAACTCGACAACTTGCGATGAATAGAGCGGATCTTACCGAAACGAGACTCGAAAACGTCCAAGTTTCGAGCCTATGATCCCTTGATGTGATATGAATCTGTAAAGGAATGATTTTGGTCAGATAACAGCCCTTGTATTGAAGGAAAGAAAGAAAAACGAACCTAACCCACGTTTTTCTGCACAACAGAGACACTGCCCACCAGTCAGGTTTGAGGCAGTGGTGCGATTGCCTCGAAGAAGCGATGAAGAAAAGGAAAGATGGGTTCAATAGAGGGTGTTGCAAAATTGCTGATGCAGTTGGCTTCGTTGGCGTCAGAGCACGGTACTGGTGGTGGCGAAGCCCGAAAGTTGGCTTGTCAATCACTTTCTGCAGAAACTTCCGACGCCGATCTGGACGTCTTTCCGGTGAGCTGCTGCGTCGGGGCTTGCACGGTGGTTGCCTGGGTGTTGGAGGAGACCAAAGGTGGCGGCCTTCAGCCCTGGTGTCGCTGGAATCGCGGTCGAGAGTGATCGGGGTAGTTGGTGTTCTGTGCTCTTTCGATGGCTGTTTGTTGGTTTGTAGAGAATGAATGGGAAGAAGTTCTAATCAGCGGGTTAAATGGAATAGAAGTCTGAGGTGTTCTCTACAAGTTGACCTAATTCGGATCCTAAAGATAGAGATTTGAGGTTGAAATATTTGGCTAAAGATTGTTAGTTATCACTCAGATAAAGATAGAATTTGTTAAAAAAAAAATCAGATTTCCTTCTCTTCCGTGTAGTGTTGCGCTGGGCTGGTTCCAATTCGGAGTGGGCCGGCTCGATTCAGAATGGACGTTGATGAGGATTGAGTATATATATGTATACCCATATACATATATTATACACTTGTATATATACACGTAGCATATATATATATACATAAATAAATACAACTAGTTACCAACTAATTTATCCATAAATAATATATAAATATTATTTGTAAAACTTTAATTTATTTAAATAATTTAAATTAATTAATTTCCCACATTTCACATTATAAAATGTGAAATAACTATCTTACAAACTTGACACATTAAAATAATAGGAAAAATGAAATAATTTCGACTTTTATTTAATTAAATTCTAAAATTAAATAAACGGAAATACGAGGGTATTTCAATGAGCATGGATGCGCAGCGTTTTAAATATTAAAAAAACCTAGATCCCTTTATTTATTTCATGGCCGACTTTGGATGATATTTAAGGCCACTTTTAGTTATTTTTCCACTACTATTCTATTCTTTCATCAGACACTTTATAGATTTTGAGCAATGTCTTCCATGAGGAACTAAACTCATCTATTCTGCCTGTAATTTGAAGCTTTATTTGGATTGATTGTGAGTTTCTAATTCTCGTTCCTTGTTTCTTATATTTGAATGCTTCAACTTCTTTGTGTTTGATTGTCTATTGTTTTGTTCTATCTTGTCTGGCCAACTTGCTAGATCAATTCAATTGCTAAGGTTTTGTGGATTCCTGATTGTGAACCTTAACCTAAGTAGCAAGCTTGTTCCTTTAGGGCTGATTGAACTAATTGAATAAGTAGGAAGTTGGATGTGTTGTTAAATCCATCTTTAGGGACTGCAAATACCTTGGCTAATCTCTGAACTTAAAGCTATCAATTGGGTTAAATCCTTCTTTAGGGACTGTTCGATTGATAAGAGTTTCTAGGACTGATTGGACTAGTAACTATATTAGGCCGGAACAAGGGCATTCATAGGAAACATAATAGGACAAGAATAAGTTACAAGGATCGCTTCAACCAAATAAAGTGGAAAATTGTAGGTAGAATTGCTTCTCATAATTGTCTAAATCAAAATCATTTACTTTTGTTTGCTTCAATCCGCTTTGATAAAAGACGGAACTTTTACACACTCAAAACCCCCTCTTTGGTTACTTGATTGGCACTTAAATCACACTTGAATAGCGAATTTCCCTGTGGGATCGACCTCTTGCTTATTGCTATACTAGTTGTAAGTTTGAGTTTACTTTGGCGGATCAACGACAGGTTTTCCCTCCGTCAAATTTTGCGCCGTTGCCGGGGAAATTTATTGATTCTTGTGTGATTTTAGTGCTGATTTTTGGTGTGGACCATCTTATATGGTCCATACCCGTGCTACTAATTCTTCTCTGTAGAAAACATTGCAGAGATGGCTAACGACGCAAACCGCACTCTTAAGGAGCTTTCCGCTCCTGATGTGGCACAACAACCCCTGGCAATCCAATTTCCTGCGCTAGGGAAAGGAGTCAACTTTGAGCTGAAATCAGGGGTAGTTCATCTTATACCCAAGTTCCATGGGTTGAGTGGGGAGGACCCCCACAAGCATCTGTCTGAGTTCCATACTATGGTTGTTGGAATGAAACCTGAGAACGTTACTGAGGATCAAATCAAGCTGAGAGCTTTTCCCTTCTCTTTGAAGGATGATGCGAAGGAGTGGTTCTTCTATCTACCAGCGGGATCTATTACTACTTGGGCTGAGATGAAGAGAGTCTTCCTTGAGATGTACTTCCTTGCAACAAAGCTTAATGCCTTGAAAAGGTCCATCAGCAGCATTGAGCAGTACGCGACGGAGTCGATACATGAGTACTTTGAGCGCTTCAAGAAACTCTGCGCTAGCTGCCCATGCCATGGCTTCTCTCAGAAGGATTTGGTCTTATTTCTCTTCAATGGGCTTACTGATGATGAGCGCAAAACGGTGAATTCTTGTTGTGGGGGAAACATGTTGAATAAGACGCATGCTGCAGCTTGGGAAGTGTTTAAGGAGCTCTCTGAGGGCTCTAGGCAGTTCAACAAGAGCACTCGTGCTAGAGGTGTACTTGCTATTGATGCCCCAATGGCTGCATTACAAACGGATATGGCAGAGATGAAAGAGATGATCAAGAAGCTGGTAGTTGATAGAGCATCTCAGCAGTTAAAAGCATGTGAATCTTACAGCGATCCATCCCATCCTATGGATATGTACTCAACTTGGCAAGAACCTAGTGTTGAGTTGAATGCAATTGGGAATTTCGCTCCACAAAGGCCTAGCGAAGGCAACTTTGGTAATCCTTGGCACTTCAACAATAATAACTACAATGGATGCTATCAGCAGGGCTATGGTTATGGCAACTACCAAGAACCTTTCAATCAACAAAGAGGGCATCAGGTGAGGCCACAACAACAGTTTGACCTCCGTCAGGGAGGACAGCCTCGGGCAAGTGTACCTGATGGAAATGCACTACAAGCCCTCACACAATTCGTCATGAGCTAGGCTGAACGCACAAAGAACTTAGAGACGTGCACTAAGACCCTCGCACATGCAGTCTTGGACCAAGGTGAACGATCTAAGAACTTGGAGAATCAGATGAGTCAAATCATTCAACTGCTAAGCGCAAAAGAGGAAAATGACTCAGGAAAGCTCCCATCGCAAACGATTGAGAATCCTAGGGAGAATGACAGTGCAATAATGCTTAGAAGTGGCAAGGAACTGATTGTCACACCTCAAAAGGATGACGAGGAAATAATGGACGAGGAGATAGAGGTGATAGAAGGAGAGGACGGACAGGTTACGGTGCGGCGCCCGCAGAAACCTTTTGGCGCCCGCAGCCAATCAAACATGCTGCGCCCGCAGCATCATGCGGCGCCCGCCGCCAGTGAGCCCGCCGAGCCTTCAGCTACAGTTACCCATATTCCACCTTTCTCCTCTCTTTCCTCTCCTCCCCCTCTTCCTCCTTCTTCTTCCTCCCCTCCTTCTTATTTACCTATGGAGATTCCAAAGCCGGTTCCACCTTTTCCGGAAGCCCTAAAGGATACACGAAGGTATGAGAACGATAGGGAGATCTTTGAGACGTTCAGCAAATGCGAGGTAAATATTCCTTTACTCAAATTAATTAAGAGCATTCCTAGATATGCTAAATTTTTGAAGGAATTATGCACCATCAAGAAGAAGCAAAGATTGAATAAGAAGGAAAAGGTAAGCTTGAATGAAAATGTCTCTGCTATGTTGCAAAGGAAATTGCCTGAAAAATGTGGAGACCCAGGTATGTTTACAATTCCATGTGCTATTGGGAATACTAGATTCAAACAAGCCATGCTTGATCTAGGAGCCTCAATTAATGTTATTTCCTACAACATGTACATGTCTTTGGGTTTGGGTGTTCTGACTGAGACTGGGGTGACAGTGCAACTTGCTGATCGATCACAAATCAGGCCAAGAGGCGTTGTTGAAGATGTTTTGGTTATGGTAGATGATTTGTTTTTCCCTGTTGATTTCTTTGTTTTAGATATGGAGCAGGGAGCCCCAGAAACACCCATTATACTAGGAAGACCATTTCTGAAAACTGCGAAAACGAAAATCGATTGTTGTGAGGGTTTATTGATTATGGAGTTTGATGGAAGAAAGATAGAATTCTCTCTCTTTAATCATGATAAGCTTTCTCCTGAAAATTCTTTAGATATGCCTATTGATAACGATATTGACCGCAACAATAATTTTCGTGATTTGTTAGAGATACCTGAGGAAAATAGTTTATGGAAATTTGAGCCCCCTAACAAATTGAAACCTTTTCTAATTTCAGGACAACCCCCAGGACTAGCTCAAGGAGAGAAGCTAAGGGTAATGGATGAATGTTTTGACAGGGAGCTACACCTTCCAAGGGTGCCCGCATTTGTCAATGAAATGACAGGTGTAGGTGATCCTGGTGGAGGAACCTAGGCCAATCAAGGGCCATTACGTCGAGCCAACGACTTGAAACAAAGGCGCTTCTCGGGAGGCAACCCGAGGTGAGTTTTTCTTTCTTTTTCCTTTCCTTTTCCTTCACCCTGATTATATTCGATTCACTTTTGTTGTCTTTACTGTTTCATTGAGGACAATGAAAACTATAAGTGTAGGGGAGAGGAATTCTGTATATAGATGCATATAGGAGATCATATTTAAATTTATGCGCCATGTTTAATTTATTTCATTTTTTTTTATTAATTTCTTGTTTATTTTCGTAATTAAAAAAAATCGAAAATCCCAAAAAGAAGCATGCATTGCATACATATGTGTTATTCAAATACCCATCTGGCTTAGTTTGTCCTCTAATTTAAATTTCAAGCATGATCATATAAATCCCATGGAGTTTTGGATGTTTTGATTTTGTCTTTATTTGATTTTTGTGGAACATGAGCTAGGAAATATAATTGAACATGTATGATTGAATCCTAAAAACATGACCCTTTGAGAATGTTTGGCCTTATTTGAATTCTTTTGCTCAATTGTGTGAATTACTCTCCTAGTGTTGCTACCTCTTGGCATTGACTACAATATCTATTTTAAAGACCGATGCACATGTTTGTTGCTTGCGGAGTTTATGTTATATTTTGAGTCTTTTGTTTGAATTTGTGCATATTTAGTGAATAAGGTGGCAATGGTTGATGCACTTAGTAACCGGATCTACGCATGACACCCATGGGTATGATTCGCGCAAAAAGGTGTTGAAAACTATCCACTAGGAAAGAAAGCTTGATCATTGAGTAACCAGGTTTATTCATGACACTCATGTTTGCAACTTGCGTCAAAAGATATTCAAGTGGACTTCATATTAGTAGGTTGAGGTGTTGATAGACCGGGGCCATTCATGACACCCATGTTTGCGCCTCGCGTAAGGAAAGCACCAAGACAAGGGAAAAAAAAAGAAGAAGAAAAAAAGACAAAAGAAAAGAAAAAAAAAGTGTCACATTTTATTTAGTTGTCTTTATTGTGTCCCGCAAGTAATGACATTTCGGTAGATATTTGGTGATATGGTGGTCAATGTTTATGAGCTTAGTGCATTTTGGATTGAGTTGAGAGTTATACCTTAAAGCCAAAACACATGAGTGAAACACATATTTCTGGTGAGGTTGGATAATGTCTACTTCTAAGCTTTAATCACTATAATACATGCTATGAAGTTTGTTTGCTTGGCTTATGTTTTCACTTGCTATGATGTTGCTTTTTGATGAGGTTGAAACTTGAAGAGATTTCCTGTGGGATGCGTTGATTCATGTTCATTCTATCATTGCTTGAGGACAAGCAAAGGTTAATTGTGGGGGAGTTTGATAGCATGCATTTAGGTAGGCATAACAGGTTGCATTTAGCTTAGTTATGATGCATATCATGCATGGTTTAAGTATGATTTGCATATTAGTTCTCTATGTTGTCGGAGTCGGAATCTACACGCTTTTATTGATTATTTCAGGTAATGGTGGATCCGAGGAGGAGACATGAGTTGATAACGCATTATATGAAAATGTCTAGTTGATCGAAGAAGCTTACATGAAGACCCCAAGAGGTCCTGAGAAGAAGAAGCGAATCTAAACGAAGAACAAGTCTGCAGAAGTTGTCGCCAGACATGCTGAACTTGTTTTGCACTTTCTGGAGGCCTCGATTGTCCGATTTACTATTATGACCATGCGTTGGAAAGCTCTTTCAAGGAGCTACAACTTTCCTGTTGGCAAAAAGAGCAAATTCGATGCGGATTTTCCGTGAAAGGCCTCTGGCTGCGGCCGCAGCACACTTGCGGCGCCCGCAACCAATCAATTTGCGGCAGGATACGAAGAAACAGTATGCTGCGGCCGCAACATATATGCTGCGCCCGCAACATTGGTCATGAGCGCGGATGCGCAGCGTTTTAAATATTAAAAAAACCTAGATCCCTTTATTTATTTCATGGCCGACTTTGGATGATATTTAAGGCCACTTTTAGTTATTTTTCCACTACTATTCTATTCTTTCATCAGACACTTTATAGATTTTGAGCAATGTCTTTCATGAGGAACTAAACTCATCTATTCTGCCTGTAATTTGAAGCTTTATTTGGATTGATTGTGAGTTTCTAATTCTCGTTCCTTGTTTCTTATATTTGAATGCTTCAACTTCTTTGTGCTTGATTGTCTATTGTTTTGTTCTATCTTGTCTGGCCAACTTGCTGGATCAATTCAATTGTTAAGGTTTTGTAGATTCCTGATTGTGAACCTTAACCTAAGTAGCACGCTTGTTCCTTTAGGGCTGATTGAACTAATTGAATAAGCAGGAAGTTGGATGTGTTGTTAAATCCATCTTTAGGGACTGCAAATACCTTGGCTAATCTCTGAACTTAAAGCTATCAATTGGGTTAAATCCTTCTTTAGGGACTGTTCGATTGATAAGGGTTTCTAGGACTGATTGGACTAGTAACTATATTAGGTCGGGAAAAGGGCATTCATAGGAAACATAATAGGACAAGAATAAGTTACAAGGATCGCTTCAACCAAATAAAGTGGAAAATTGTAGGTAGAATTGCTTCTCATAATTGTCTAAATCAAAATCATTTACTTTTGTTTGCTTCAATCCGCTTTGATAAAAGACGGAACTTTTACACACTCAAAACCCCCTCTTTGGTTACTTGATTGGCACTTAAATCACACTTGAATAGCGAATTTTCCTGTGGGATCGACCTCTTGCTTATTGCTATACTAGTTGTAAGTTTGAGTTTACTTTGGCGGATCAACGACAGGTTTTCCCTCCGTCAAATTTTGCGCCGTTGCCGGGGAAATTTATTGATTCTTGTGTGATTTTAGTGCTGATTTTTGGTGTGGACCATCTTATATGGTCCATACCCGTGCTACTAATTCTTCTCTGTAGAAAACATTGCAGAGATAGCTAACGACGCAAACCGCACTCTTAAGGAGCTTTCCGCTCCTGATGTGGCACAGCAACCCCTGGCAATCCAATTCCCTGCGCTAGGGGAATGAGTCAACTTTGAGCTGAAATCAGGGGTAGTTCATCTTATACCCAAGTTCCATGGGTTGAGTGGGGAGGACCCCCACAAGCATCTGTTTGAGTTCCATATTGTGGTTGTTGGAATGAAACTTGAGAACGTTACTGAGGATCAAATCAAGCTGAGAGCTTTTCCCTTCTCCTTGAAGGATGATGCGAAGGAGTGGTTCTTCTATCTACCAGCGGGATCTATTACTACTTGGGCTGAGATGAAGAGAGTCTTCCTTGAGATGTATTTCCCTGCAACAAAGCTTAATGCCTTGAAAAGGTCCATCAGCAGCATTGAGCAGTACGCGACGGAGTCGATACATGAGTACTTTGAGTGCTTCAAGAAACTCTGCGCTAGCTGCCCATGCCATGGCTTCTCTCAGAAGGATTTCCCTGTGGGATCGACCTCTTGCTTATTGCTATACTAGTTGTAAGTTTGAGTTTACTTTGGCGGATCAACGACAGGTTTTCCCTCCGTCAGCAAGTGCAACTTGTTGGCTAAAAATGTCGTTGCACTTGAGGGGGCGTGTTGGAATGGTGGTTGTCCCACATCGTTAATTTAGAGAATACTTGAACAACATAAAAGGTTGGTGGGCTACTCCTCTCATTGCCAATTGGTTTTGAGATGGAACCCCGCTCGGGTTTATGTATTGTTCGAGTCTCCCGTATGTGGGCCTGCACACACGACCTCCCTCCAGCGTCTTGACCCGCACCAGGACCAACCGAGTTTAACACGTTGTAAGTTTTTCAAGTTGAATGAAATTTCTCAGAACTCCAATTTCAAACTTCGCTCCATCTCTTCCACACCTCGCTCCACTATTCTAGCTCCAATCGCAGATCGGATTTGGTTTCCAACAGGAAGACAATTCAAAAAGGGATTGCACGAACTTGGATCGATTATAAAGAGGGGAGACAATCAGGGGCGGAGGAAGGGGGGCATGCGGTGGCTCGAGCCCCCCTGGAAATTTAAAAAAAACAAAAAAAAAAAAATATGTTTTATACATATAGCAAAAAAAGGTTTTTAAAATACAAAACAACATTGTAGCCCAAGTGGTTGGAGGGTGGAGTGGGGTAAAGGAAGGTCGTGAGTTTGAATCACCTTGCACCCCCATTTTTCAATTTTTTTCCCCAGCCCTTTCTAAACAGTGTGAGTTAGCCCCCCTCAATGCAACAATCAGCTGGAAAGACCACCCCAACAGCTCCCTTTTCCTTGAATTTATAAGCACCGTCCACTCCAGTATTCTGCTCCTCACCCTTCCCATTTGAATTGGCTTTAATCCGGGTCTGAGCAACACCAATTCTGTCTGTGACAGATACATGTTTATCACAAGCATTCCTGACAGACCGAGCCGTAGTTGCACAAAGCACTTCCACTTGTACACAACATTGTGTGAGTGATCGAGGCTATCGAGCCCTCGTGTGAGTGAGCCCCCTGGAGAATTTGCTGCCTCCACCACTGGAGACAATACACACGGTGAAAATATCGCCATTAACACGGTGACGGCCACGTTTTCAAAAACCGTGAGAATATTATGCGACGGTTTTGAAAACCGTCACCATAAGTCTCCATTTGTCTCTCATCACTTTGAGCGGACATGATTTCTAAAATCGTGGGAGGAGTCCTGAGAAAATAGCCTATCATCCATTGAATGGAAATGGGACTTATGGCGACGGTTTTGAAAACCGTCGTCATAAATATTTTTATGGTTTCTAAAACTGTGGCCGGCCAACAGGGTGGAGAGGCAAATGTGACTCATGGCGACGGTTTTCAAAACCGTCACATAAACAGTTCCACGGTTTCAGAAACCGTGTACGCCACCGTGTCAATAGCGATAAATTGACCGTGTCAATAGCGATTTTGTTATAAAGTGAAGCAGAACTGTAAAACTCTATTCTTTTTTTTTTTTATGAAATAAACTCTATTCTTTCTCTGATTACATTCAGAGGAATATTCGAATATGTCAATGTCTAAACTTGATTGGCTTGAGGCTGAAAAGTGAGACAAAGGTTACAACTTGCTTGAAGATGGATTTGGGTTCTGATAAGTTTTCATAATGATGTCCATGTATAATCATGTACATATCTTTCAATGGAATACCCTATCTAATAGGGTATTTTGGAGTATTTTTTGTTCATTCTCATCAATGTGGGATTGCTTTCTTTTTACTCATTCCAACAATTTTAGCATGTATAATGGTCGAAAAAATAAAATTATATATGGAGTATTTTAATTACAAATATTATAAATTAGTGTATATCGTGTCCCATGCATGAGAGGATCAATATTAACATAATCTTCTAAAATTACATCTATTATCTAAAAAATAAAATAAATAAAAAATGAATAAATGAATAAATCCAAATTACAATGTGAGAATTAAACTAATAGCTATCAAAGTGTACGAAAAATAAAAAATTAATCTAGATATAAATAATTCATTCTACTGAAAAATAATATAAATATAAATAAAATAATAAGTTTTAAATAATTATTATTTCATTATAAATAATTCTTTCCATAAAAAAAAAATCTATATATAAATAAAATAGCACTTATAAAATATTTATCTATTAATATTTTTGGTAAGTTTGACAATGAAAGAGTTTTAATTTATATTTTTATAAATTAACTTATATATAATTATATGGTGGTTTAGTTTTATTTTATTGGGGATAATGAATCGAGAGTATTGTACAATCACTAAAATCGTAAATTGAATCGAGAGTATTGTATGATAATATATTTGATATTATGATATTACCTACGCCGATAGTTGTGAAGTGCGTTTTCATTGGTTGGTAGCATTGCATTATTGGTTTTTCCGCTAGCTACAGTTGTTGTCATCTTTAACTTTCAATTGTCTTCCTAATTAATATTGGATTGAAACAGATAAAATTAAAATTAAACTTTTACACAATCATTTAATTTTACATAATAATTTAAGTTTTTATATCAAAAAATAAACCCTAGAGTGTGATTGGATTTTAAACCTATACAATACGAAATTATGTATTTTTATTTTAAAAACTACTATTTTCTCCAACCGAACCAACTTATTTTTATGTTCATTTATCATAATTATTATATTTATACTAAACTATCTTGTAAAATATTAAAAAAAAAAAATGGTGTCGTGTCGTATCCGATAAGAAAAAACTCCCGATACGTATCCGACACGGTTGTCATCGTATTTTACCGTTTCGTATTTTTTCATATCATTTCATCGTATTTTTGTCGTGTCAACCATATCGTATTTTTCTGCAGAACGCTACTTTTTTTTTTTGAGGTTGATTTTTTTTTTAATTGAATGGTGATATTTGATTTTTTTTCTTATTATTATATATACATGCACCGAGCCACTGATCGATTATTTAGTAGGGTCGGGGGTATATTAGGAGGGCAATTCAAATCCTCTACAACACTCCTTGCACCGAGGTAGCTTGATGAGTTCACTAGCTAGCTATTGTAAAGGCTCAGATTTTTAAATTCTAATTTTTCGGAAAAAGAAAATTAAAAATGAATTTAAAGCAGATTAAATCGAATATTTTAAGAAAAACTCGTTCTAAATTTAATGAATCGAACTTGAAATTCTTAAAGCGAATTCCGGCCCAATTTTAAACTTTATGCAAATTAGATTTTATTCCGCTTTCATATGCCGAGAATTGGAAAATTTGAAATTAGTTTGGACGGATCGGAATAAGACCGAGAGAGCGGGTTATAGAATTTAATTTTGGGGAAGTTTTTGAAAATGAATTTGGAACCTTTGGTTATTTCTCCGCTCAATCTTGTATTCTTGTCTCTTTCTCCATGTCTATTCGGAATTTGCCAGCCCAAGATCTCACTTCTTATTGTGGATCTGTATGCTATTTCACCTTTCCCCATCCTTTCTATACCCGTTATTAGCTAACCCACAACCTCCTCCACCTTGTTCCATCACACCAAAGTTCCACCAATTTTGGCAAAAGGCCAAAATTTACAGTCTGTCATTGAATTCAGCCTTACATACCTCCCCCTACCCCTTTCTCTTTGACTGCAAACCCTTTTTATTTTTGTGTTTCAAAACCCACAACAACTCACAAAGAAAATTAACTCACTCCATTTTCCCTACCTTCAAACACCACTTTCCTGTTCCTTTCAAACAAACCCCAAGGGACAATCCCCACCTTTCACCTCTTGTTCACGCCACGTACAACCGCCGCTGCCGACAGCCACTGCAACACCAGCACCACCACCGCCTCCTCCGACTCCAGAGCCACCGCCGAGTCTCCTCCCTCTGTTTTCCCCAAACAACTCGGTAAGGTCTCCTTTCACCACCTTTTTCTCCAAAATGTGCTAAAGCATCACCTTTAAGCCATCTTATGTCGTCCTAGGCCAAGCTCACTCAGTTTCCACCTCCGACGAGCCCGAAGGGACCTTCGACGAATCTCCGGCAAGCCTCGATCCCTTTCGGTGAGCCCTTAACCTCCCTTTTGACTTCCGTTGTTCGTTTTACAGTGTCGAATTTACTCCTTGCTGCCTGATCTAACTGGGGAGTGAGCGTAAGAGCGAGTCAGAGAGGCACGAGAGACGCGAGGGGCGCGAGAGCGAGAGCGTGAGGATGGGCGGGGACGAGCGAGAGCGTGTGGGTGTCAGAGAGCTGCGAGCGTGGACTGAACCGTGGGTAGTGAGGAGGCCGAGCAGAGGGAGTCGGGGTTGTGCGAGCAGCAGCGAGCGGAGGAGGAGCGCCGGCAGGGTTCCCCTGGTTTCCATCGAACAGAGAGCAAGCTGTGTTGATGAAGAGGAGGAAGAGGAAGCAGACGCGGGCCCTACTCCCATATCATTTGCCGCGTCAGCATCTGGACCCCATCCTTCCCTTCTTTCCGAGCTCAGCAATTGAAAGAGAGATGGGTTGCTGGAGTGGGCCTATTTTCATTTTGGGCCAGATTGGTTTTATTTGAAATAAATAATATTGGGCCTATTTCTTCCAATTGGGGGTTCGGATTGGGTTTTTAGTAAGAAGGGATTGAATTTGAACCTTCGATAAGACAAGGGAGGTTTTTGGTAAATTATCAAAGGGCTGATTTTATAAAATGGGATGGTTGGGATTTTAGAAATATTTTATGAAAATATTATGTAAATGGGATATAATTTGCTATAAAATATTATTAAGATTTAAGGATATAATATTAAAAAGAATTCGACGAACATTTTCCAATGTCGGAATTTCTAACTAGTTAATTCGGATTTTGAAATGGTTTCGGGACTAACTCGGGAATTATGTGATCGGTGACTAACTAGCATGATTGATGTAGATGGTTGACTAATATCATGATTGGTGTGTACTAATGGCATGATTGATTGACTAATGGCATGGTGAAGTGTTAGACTTGTGTAGCGTTAATTTATGCTTTCGAGATATGATGAATATGATGAACTTGATATATGTGATATGCGGATTATTTTACGGATATATTATGGCAAATACATGAATGTGGCTGAATGGAATGATGAGAATGATATGGTCTTGTGGAATGTGACAATATGATGAATGGTTGAACTTGATGGAATGATGATTGCGATATGGTTGCTATTCTCGTTGAATGATATGCTTGAGTGCTTGGATGATTAGACGTAGACTTATATATATGTGTTCTGATATGTATCTAGGTGATCTTTAATCTACTATAATGCTTGCCTTGCTGTTCTGCACCGCCAGGTAAGTCTCTTCGGAGCTTACTCAGATTGAATAGAGCTATTTCCTGCTTTAGGTGCATGATATACTAGGTGCTTGCATTCATGATCAGCATGCCATGTAGTACCATGCTAGGTTGCATCGACCGTTGAGCATTCTATTTCTTTATGTGTATGTAAACAGAACGGCCATTATCTGTGAAGTAACTAGAGTCATTGCTAGGGTTATAGGACGACCTAGTTTCATCGGGTCCCGTCCTGAGTCAATCGAGTCATGAACTTCCTTATAGTATGAGATGCCTGCGGGCTTTATTGTGGAGCGGGTTAGGCATGCGTGCTGCCCGATTATGATGGAATGCATTCACGAGCTGCCAGTCTCCGCCCTATCGGAAGGGGGTGGAGGTAGGAGAGGGATATACCACTTGGTATTCTGTGCTAAGGCCTTATTATTATTATGTACTTGATCTTAGGAGCATGTTAGTGTGTTAATACCCTGCCACGCATCTAGAAGCCTCTTTATTAGGTATAGCGTATATGTGTGCTTAGGGTTGGGATGCAGAGCTAAAGTGGGCATCGATCTGATCCCGCCCCATATCAAATTTTTTAGGTATCCGTTATGCTTACTACTGTTGATGCTGATTTGAGTCCATGACCGCTGGTTCTAACATGGCGGAAAGAGAGAGTTGAGATTCCAACTTCACCAATTTAATTACGGCTCGAATTTGAATGGTTGATCATATTTTGACCCGGCTCTGCCG
The DNA here is from genome assembly GCA_037127255.1 of Persicaria tinctoria. Lineage (NCBI taxonomy): Eukaryota > Viridiplantae > Streptophyta > Magnoliopsida > Caryophyllales > Polygonaceae > Persicaria > Persicaria tinctoria. Next base: position 2,007,096 of record JBANSL010000015.1, read on the forward strand.
TGGCACCCCTTTGTATTATGCTTTACTTCCGCTATTTGTGTGACCTTTGGTTTTCCACGCTTAGAATTATGACAGGTGCAGGGGACTTTCCCAGAGATTCCAACGATCCCTTCGAATTTTGGGTATGAAATCCCACTTTAAAATGTTAGGATAGAATTTCAAACCTTCAACCTGTACTCGGGGCGCAAGATCCTAACGAGGGGTTTCATCCCTTGAAACGTAACCCGGGAATCATAATCCCGGGCCGTTACAACTATACTTAGTCAAAGTTTGAACTAATACAACAATATTCTAGCTAGTCAAAAGACCGAGATGTAAAGGCTCGGATTTTTAAATCCTAATTTTCGGAAAAATGAATTTAAATCGGATATTTCAAGAAAAACTCGTTCTTAATTTAATAAGTCTAACTTGAAACTCTTAAAGCGAATTCCGGCCCAATTTTTAACTTTAACGATTGAATCCGTCTTTCTCATCGGGATTGGAAAAATTCTTTCCGTCTCATATCACTGATGGTTACCCAAATCTCTACGCTTGTTCCATGTTTGATCAATTCTAACTCATTTTCTTCCCATTGGGTAAAATCTTATCTCCCATTCCCTCCCTCTCTTCTTAATTTCCCTTCTTTTTGAAAACAAACAACTTTAAAATGCCTTTAGGAAGGGGACAAAGACTGCAACTTTATCTTCACAGATCCCATTACCACATTTCATTTTCAATTTAGAAACACCCCTCTCCTTTTGTCTGATGGTTAAGAAGCAAACATCTAACCTTATCTTCTTCCTCTTCTTTCCCCTTGGATGCCGTGAGCTTCACCAACCCAAAAGCCCCCTCCTTTGCTCCGCTTGACCAGCCACAACACCACCATTGCGCCACTCCTTCACCTCCTAGCAGCAGCCCAAAGAAGCTCCCAGAGCGCAGTCTCGACCGAGCACCCGAGCGCCGCGCTTCCCTGTTTTCCGAGCACCTGAACACCAGCCCCACCTCCTTCCTCCCGGTGTCCGAACAATAGCAGCAGTTCCCCGATGGACGAGGACGAGTCGGAGCCAACCAGAAGCACCCCGCAGCCGCTGACGCCGCCTCCACCTTCCTCCACCCCTGCTTCCGTCCAAGGCGCGGTAAGCCTCCCTCCTCCTCACTTTTCCGCTCCCAACCGCCATAAAGTCGCATCTTTCTAACTCCTACCTCCGGCTCAGGCCACTTCCGGCAAGGATCCACCTCCGAAGAGCACCGAAGGAGCCCCGACAAATTTTCCGGTGAAATCTCGAGCCCTCGGTGAGCATTCGAACCATCTCCTTCTTCCTTGTTTGCCTTCTTGTCGTTCTGGGGTTAGTGCGGGTCAATAGGGTGGTCGGAGGGGCAGCGAGAGAATCCGGCGAGGCCTCTGGTTCCTCCTCCTTTTCGTTCTGAACAGGCCGATTGATTTGGCAGGGAGGGTGAATAGTGCCGCCGGGTTGGGTTGGTTCTTTTTTTTTTATATTGTTGAACCGGTTCAAGTATTTAATTAACCAAACCGGTTCGGTTTTTAGGGAAATTAGGGTTTTGGAAGAGTTGGGCCTTTTATTTGTTGGGCCGATTTGGTCTTCAAAAGAAATAAAGATTGGGTCTATCTGTGTCTTGGGCCAGATCTGTTTTGTTTTAAAAGAAAGGGGATTTTGGGCCTATTTTGATAAAACGTGTTAATAATATGAGTTTTAAGAGGTTTATATATTCAAGTATATAAATATTAAATAGATTGAATATAATATAGAATATTATTATTGAGATTTAAGGTATAATATTTGGACTTGGATTTGAAAAAGGTTTTAAAGGTTGGAAATGGATTCAATAAAATTAAAAAGAGGAATTTTGGAAATACCCTAATCTTGTCGGATTTGTTTTGATAAAGTAATAAAATAAGTTGGTTTAAAGAGTAACGCCTTGTAAATGGATTTTTGGGTCAAGTATGATTTGGAAAAGTGTTTAATTAATGATTTGTTATAACTTGGGATTTTAGAAGAGTTTTGGAAAATCTTGGGAAAATGACTTGATTTACCTTGCCTAACTTGGTGAATAAATTTGATGACTCGTGTGTGATATTATATGTTTAAGTAACATTAGAAGTAGACTTATTTATATTATGTATATATGTCTTAGGTGATCATATGTGACATGTGGCTTTCTGTATACCTAGTTGTTGCCTTTTGCTGTTCTGCACTTCCAGGTGAGTTCCTATATGAGCTCACTCAGATTCAAAAAGAGATCTCCCTGCTTGTAGCCATGTGCATACTAGGTGCTTGCATTCATAATAAAGCATGCCATGTAGTATCCTGTTAGGATTGCACTTATGATTGAGCATTCGTTTACTCATTGCTTTTGTAAACAGAACGGCCGTTATCTGTGAAGTAACTAGAGTCATTGCTACGGTTATAGGACGACCTAGTCTCATCGGGTCTCGTCCTGAGTCAATCGAGTCATGAACTTCCTTATATTATGAGACGCCTGCGGGCTTTATTGTGGAGCGGGTTGGGCATGCGTGCCGCCCGATTATGAATGAATGCATTCACGAGCTGGCCAGTCTCCGCCCTATCGGAAGGGGGTGGAGGTAGGAGAGGGATATACCACTTGGTATTCGGTGCTAAGGCCTTATTATATTTACGCACTTGATCTTAGGAGCATGTTAGTGTGTTAATATTCCGCCTTGCATCTAGAAGCATCTTTATTAGGACTAGCGTGTGTATATGTCTGCTTGTTTGGGATTATATTGCGTAGGGCTTCGATCTGACACCGCCCCGCATACATTTTTTTTAGGTTTGTTTTGCGGAATGATTATTGCTTGTTCCGTGACATGGGAACTCTCTTGGGCGATTTCAAGGAAATAGTTTAACTCCACTAACATTGTATATTAAATTTCGATAAATACGCTCATTGATTTAGTTTTGACTCGGCTCTGTCGTGTCACCCTCTTGTATTACACCTTGATTCTGCTATTTACATGACTGTTGGTTTTCCACGCTTAGACTTATGACAGGTACAGGGGACTTCCCCGGGGATTCCAACGATCCCTTCGAATTTTGGGTATGAAATCCCACTTTAAAATGTTAGGATAGAATTTCAAACCTTCAACCTGTACTCGGGGCGCAAGATCCTAACGAGGGGTTTCATCCCTCGAAACGTAACCCGGGAATCATAATCCCGGGCCGTTACACGAGAAAGGTAACTAATAATATTTAGGGAAAATTGCAAAAAATAGCCTAACCTTTGGGGTAGTTGTGCTCAATAGCCTGAACTATAAAAAATGCAGAAAATAGCTTCAAGTATTTACTTTGTTGCAGAAAATAGCCTCAAGCTACATTCAAATTCAAATAATTATCATTAATGATAAAAAAAGCCTTAAGTTGCCTTTAAATTCAAATTAATTACAAAACTTCTCCCAAACAATTTTTATTTTAAAAAATCATCACTTCTTATATAAAAAAATGACCTAAGTAATTTTTATTTCTAAAATCTACCACTTCTCATAAATTTTTGTTCTCACTAAGTCATTATTAGCTAAATTCATAATTAAATTAATTATAAAAACTACCTTATACCATATAAATTGTGTAAATAAATAAAATTTAAAAAAATCTAAGTAATTGTGAATAGAAGCTTATTAGATCAATTGTAAATAGAAGCTTAAGTATTTATGTACTTTTAATGATATGTAAATAATCTAATTAATTTTTTAAAATAATAAATTTAAGTTATATTTATATGGTTTGAGATAGTTTTTATAATTAATTTAGCTATGAGTTTAGATAACAACAATTAAGTATAACATTTTTTTTATATAAGAAGTGATGATTTTTTTAAATAAAAATTATTTTGAAGAGGTTTTATAATTAATTTGAATTTAAAGGCAACCTAAGGCTGTTTTTTTATAATTAATTTGAATTTAAAGTTAATTATTTGAATTTGAATGTAGCTTGGGGCTATTTTATGCAACCAAGTAAATATTTGAGGCTATTTTCTGCATTTTTGATAGTTTAGGCTATTGAGCGCAACTGCCCCTAAAGGTTAGGCTATTTTTTGCAATTTTCCCTAATATTTATGATAAAAATAAAATAATTAGGTTAGTGGGAATCTTCTACAACATTGCCTACTCGGCTACTCCCCTTCCAACATCACATAATTAACTAATTAGGTTAAATATTTATAATAAAAAAATTAAAAAAATATATTTATATTATAAATAAAAAATCATATATATTTGTATAATTTTTTATAGAAAAAAAATATTTTTAAAAATATTAAAATTATTATCATCAAATAATCATCTTTTCAATTTTAATATTTTTTTCAATAAGTTTTTTCATGAAAAAATTATACAAATATATATAGTTAGTTATTTATAATATAAATATATATTTTTTAAAAAAAACTTATCATAAATATTTAACCTAAATAATTTTAGGTTGTAGGGAGTGGAGTGTATAAGGAGAGTAGGAGATCTCTACTGTTGATCGGTTATTTAGTAGGGTCGGCCGGTCGAGGGTATATTGGGAGGCCAATCCAAGTCCTCTACAACACTCCAGGTAAGGTTGTAACACTCCCTACACCACTAAATTATTTTTACATTTATTTAATGTTAAAAAAATTAAAAAAATTCTATACATATTCTAAACCTCCATTTTAATATGTTTATAAGTTTTTATTTTGAAAAATCATGTTTTAAAATTTTTTAAAATTTTAAAACTTATTATTTTATAAAATATAGTTATAAAAAATTTTAAAACATGATTTTTCAAAAATAAAATTTATAAACATATAAAAATAGATGTTTAGAATATGTATATAATTTTTTAAAATTTTTTAAGGATTAAATAAATGTAAAAATAATTTAGTGATGTAGGAAGTGATGTAGGAATCGAGTGTTGTATAGATGATTTGTGAGGGTAGCTTGATGAGCTCACTAGCTATATATACTTAGTCAAAGTTTGAAGTTTGAACTAATAATATAATATTCTAGCTAGTCAAAAGACCGAGAAAGGTAACTAATAATATTCTCCCCAATGTTTACCAAAAAAAAAATATTCTCCCCAATAAACAATTTGCACATTTTGGAGAAAATATAAAACTACCCTTTATTTGTGAGTGTTTGGTTTTGCACTTAGCTACCTTATTCCCAAATCACTTTCAATGTGATCATGTAAGTTTTTGTTAAAATCACATTTTATAATGGGGTTACTTTACGAAGAATCTTAGAGTATCGAAGATCTCATCTAGGTGGGTAGAACGTCGTTGGTCCATACTACTTTATGAGACATCGAATCACTTCTTACCGACCAGTTTGATTGTGGTTAGGTTCAGTCGTGTTCAAATCTTTTGACCCTTCTATCTGTTTGTACGGTTGATTTTTTTTAATGATAGTTAATCTATCGGTCAATTATTTTGGACTTTTGATTTAAAAGACACTGACGTTTTCAACTATTTCGATCCTCATAAAAATAAAATAAAATTGTCCCATGTTTAATTTTCAAATTTAGTTTCGGTATCAAATAAAACGCCATTTTTCAAATAGCTACTTAATTGGTACGTACTCCCGGATGTTGATGCTTGTTTAGAAAAGTATTGATTTGGAAAAACTATCGTTCCTTAATTCTCTTTTTTGACTACGGATCGGATGTTGATGCTTCAAAGATTAACAAAATACTCCCGGATAACTTCTTTTGTTATTCGAACCAGCAAACAAATCGCGTATTTGCCAGCTCATATTCAGCTTATTTAAAAATGAATCGAGCCTAAAGTTGGACTCGAGATTAAAAATGTGTTCATAATTGGCTTGTTTAGAAAATAAACGACATCGAGTCGAACTTTTTTTGAACATTAAGAAACCCTATTTATCATAACATAGTAATCTATTCTATACTTTTATATATATATATATATATATATATATATATATATATATATATATATATATATATATATATATATATATATATATATATAAAGTTGGGTGAAAGTCCAATTAATTGCACTAATTAAATGATAATAAATAATCTAATATATATTCAATATTACCATGGAAAATCAAAAAGGACATTCTAGCATAGTGGTTGTAGGTATAGTTATTATACATGAAGTCAAAGGTTCAATTCTCCATATTTGTATTATTTTAGTTAAAATTCATTATATAAAGTTCTTTTGAAAAAATGAATATTTTTACGAAAATATTCAATTTATTTGTTTTAAACCTAAACACATGCATTTCTAAAGCATTTTTTTTTTGGCGTATATAGTTGAATTGCATGTATATATAAGTGAGTAAGAAGATAAATATAGAGTCAAGTTAATATATTTATCGAATTTCAAAGATAAATAATTAAACATATTAAAAAATTTAGAGATAAAAATTATTATTAATAAAATTACAATGATAATATATTAATTAAAATATATATTTAAAACAAGTCCTCTATTACAACATTTTTCAATTAAGTTTATACTATATTGTTTTTTATTTGTTTTAAACCTATACACATGCATTTCTAAAGCAATTATCTTTTTTTTTTCTTATATAAATGAATACTTGAATTGCATCTAGAAGTGAATAAGAAGATAAATAGAGCAAAGTTTATATATTTGACGAATTTCAAAATAAATAAACATGTTAAAGGTGTGTTTGATAGTAGGTGTGAAGAGGTTTCGGAGGTTAAAAAAAATAGAAGCTCTGGAGCAAGGTGTTTAGCTGCGTCTTTGTGTGGAGGTTTGGGAGGTTAAGGTGGAGTTTATTTTTGTTGAAAATGGAAGTTGTCCCCCTAGCTTTGGGAGGTTAAGGTGGAGTTTATTTTTTTGTGGAGGTTTGGAAGGTCACTTTTGCCCTCCACTTTCAATGGGAGGTTAAAATAGAGTTTATTTATGAAGGGCATTTCGGACTTTTTCACTATAATAACCATTTATAAACCTTACAACTACCAAACACCCTTCATCTTTTTTACAAGGTTATTTTTAAAAAAAAATCTCCACCTCCCACACCTCCATAATGCACCAAATAAACTCCACGTCCTAAAAAAAAACCAACTCCTAAAAATCCCCCCATTTGCCAAATACGCTCTAAAACTTTTAGAGATAAAAATTATTAGTAACAAATTACAATGATAATATATTAATTAAAAATATATATTAAAAAATAAGTCTCGTGCGTAGCACGTACATGTTCACTAGTTTAAAGAAAATTTTAGAAATTTCACAAAATTTGAGTTATTTGAGCTTAAATCGAGAAAGGTGGGCTTTAAACCGAGCTTAAAAATCTGTTCATACTCAACTTTTTTTTAGAAAATTAACGAGCTCGATCGAGCTAATCCGCTCACATAACACCCCTAACTTCTCTTTTGTTTTAAAAAAATAACTTTCAAATCAAATATTTTACAAACGGTTGTTGTTGTTGTTGTTATAAAGTCGGATTTACCTACCTACCTACCTATCTATCTATCTATCCAGGGGTGTGCATATTCGGGGTACCCGACATAAATCGGAGAATCGTATCGGGTACCCGAAACCGTTAAGCCCAAAATGGTCGAACTGTACCCGAACCGTCTTAATTCGGGTACCCGACACGGTTAAAGTATTCGGTTCCATGTCGGATACCCGGTTACCCAACACGAACCATTTTTTTTTTTTTTAGGGTCTGTCTGTTCGTGTTGCTGCTACTGGGCTGACATCTGCATTCAAAGAAAATTGAAAGAAAGTAACATTAATTCAAAGTGTACGTGGTTATTGTAAGGATGAATTTTTGAAGCAGTCAAAGCAAAATAAGCCTAGAAGGGCGCGAGATCCCAAACGCAGGCAGACAACAAAATTGTAAAAAATTAACCATATAGGCAGCAATCAACCATATATCATATATGTAGCAAATGCTTGCCAAAATGGACCGAAAATCCCCACAAATACACAGTAAAACCTTAAAAAAGAACAAAAAAAAAAAACCAAATCGATTATAATTACTTACTATGCTTTCGTGAGATTGTCAGCCGAGGACGAACAAACAGCTTACAACAGAGGGTGCTCGATTTCAGAATAATTCAGAGGCGAGAGGAGGACGTAAGGAATCGAACTCAGGGGTTGTTTGCAATTGGCGCTTCCCTTTAACCAACTGAACTAATGGAGCTTATTGTTACATATAGGATTCTATATATACTAATATTATATCAAACTATCTAAAAATTTTAAAAAAAAAAAATTATCAGTTCGTGTCGGGTACCCGACAAGGGGATTTTCCCGACCCGAACACGAACCGTTTACAGTCGTGTTTTCTCGGTTTATGTCATTTTAGTATCGTATCTTTTCGATTTCGTGTTTTTTCATGTCGTGTCTGGTTTTTCTGCACATCCCTAATCTCTGTGTGTGTGTGTGTGTGTGTGTGCGCGCGCGCGCGTGTGCGCGCGCGTGCGTGCGTGCGTGCGTGCGTGCGTGCGTGCGTGCGTGTGTGTGTGTGTGTTATAATTTATAGAAAGTTATATAAACCGCAATCTATCTATGTATATATTTTAGTTAATTGATTAACAAAAATATAAACAAAAAATATTTGATAGTCATATTTACCAAAAATATTAATAGATAAATATGTATTATTTGATAAATGATATTTTATTTATATCTAGATTATTTTTTAGTGAAAAAAATTATTTATATAAAAATTAATTATTTAATAATTGTTATTTTATTTATATCTCTATTATTTTTTGAGCCTAAAATGATTTATAAAATTTTTATGTAACCACAATCCATCCGTACATAGCTATTTTAGTAAACTAACATACTCTGTAATCAACATATCATAAATATTCAATAAAAAAATATTATGATGTTTTTAAAAATTAGTTTTCATTAAATTACATGAGATTCAATTAATGTTAGATTAGAAAAAAAAAATTATCTTATAAATGTAAATTTTGTTTATATTTTGAGAGAATCTAAATAAAAGATATTTATATTATATATAATCTATCGAGTTAATTTTATATATATATATATATATATATATATATTATTTAGATTATTTAGATTTTAATTTATTGAAATCTATCTAAATTATTTATAATATTGTATTAATGTATCCTTCGTACACGGGACCTACACTAGTTTAATATAATAAATAGTTTAATGTTTCATCCTTCCTTGTAAAATATCAATTCATTGTGGAAAAGTCCGTTTGTGTTTAATTTCCACAAGAGAGGACATCGTTAGTCAAACAATGTGTTCACTCCCTTCACTATAAATTGAGTAGGTTTAATTTGTCTGTCATCATCCATACATTCTTCACATCGATCGATAACTTCCTCCTTTAGCTTCGATCGATCGATCAAATATAGTCTCTATGCATACTATGACAACGACCATGGGTTCGACTCCAACCAACCCTCTCCCCGCTCCAAACCCTAGTCCTGCTTCCCTTCGTCCTGTCTCCGGTTTCAATCCTAGTCCCTGGGGAAACCGATTTCTCGATTACACTCCTGATTCCAAGGTATCTATTTATGTCGCTCGCCTTAACACATTTTATGTAACATATACCTACGCGGTATACTGATGCATATATTTATCAATTTATAGGTGATTGAAGCCCAACAAGAGAGCTCTAAGGTGCTCAAAGATGAGATCAAAAAGGATTTGTGGTCTATTACTGACGAGCCATTGATCGAGCAATTGCGTATGATTGATTCAATCGAAAGACTTGGTGTAGCCTATCACTTCGAGGAGGAGATTCAAGACGCTCTGCGACGTATCCATGAGACATTGGCCGACACATCTTCCGATGATTTGCTCCTCACTTCGCTGAGCTTTCGCCTCCTGAGACACCATTCCTTCGATGTATCATGCGGTATAATATGTTTCAAACATCCTCTATGTATAATTTACATGTATCAACTAATTGTTTACAACATATAATTAACTGTTCTGTATGCATGCATGTATGTATGTACGTAGACGTGTTCAAGAAATTCATAGGCCTCGATGGAACCTTGAAAGAGGACGCAGTGAGCGACGTACAAGGCATGTTGAGCCTCTACGAAGCCTGCCATCTTAGGGCACACGGAGAGGACATACTAGACAAGGCCCTTCCACAAACTATGTCAAGGCTCAAGTCCATAGCAGACAAATTGAGCAACACCTTGCTCGAGGAGCGCATTGGACATGCCTTAAACATGGCTCTTCGGAAGAGGGTCCCACGCATCGATTCTGTACGATACATGAAGGTTTACGAGGAAGACGATCCTTCACACAACAAAACTCTGCTCCATTTCGCAAAACTCGACTTCAACTTGCTCCAAGCCCTTCACAAACAAGAACTTAGTGAAATCTCCGGGTAAAGTAATCAAACAATTTGTCTCTCTCTCTCTCTCTCTATATATATATGTATGTATGTATTTAAACTAAATTTGTATGATTTATATAAAATCATATAGGTGGTGGAAAAGCATAGATTTGGTTACTAAACTGCCATTAAGGGACAGGGTTGTGGAGGCCTTCTTTTGGGCTACAATTTTGTACAGTGAGCCTCACTACTCTCTTGCAAGGAAGTTAACCACAATGGGAGGTCACATTGTCACCAACATAGATGACATCTATGACTCCTACGCGACTCTCGAAGAACTCGAGATCTTCACCGAAGCAATCCAAATCTGGGACAAGTCCTGCTTGGATCAACTCCCCAAAGATCTAAGGTGGTTCTATCAAACCCTAATTTTGGACGCCCATGAAGAAATGGAGCACCTTCTCGCTCCTCTTGGAAGATCGCGATATGTACACTATGCTAAGGAAGAGGTATATATGCATCTATATATCCAAACTTCCTTATATATGTTAGATTGTTGAATCAATCTTATGTGTGTTATATAGGTAAAACTTTTGGCCCGGAGTTACATGAATGAAGCAAAATGGAGGAACAAGAAATACATTCCAACAATGGAAGAATACATGGCGAATGACTTATACCGCAACACCGCCTATGTCGCTGCAGCGGCTTATATCTTCCTTGGCATCGACGTCGTTGGTGACCATGAATTCGAATGGCTCTCCTCCCTCCCAAGCTCCATCAAATCCTTAAGCCATATCTTAAGGATTTTAAATGACATTGGCGGCTACAAGGTTTATCCCCTTTGATACATCTCAATATGAATTCAATCATTATTTCTTTATTATACGTTAGTACACTTGTGAATCCTACCTCGGAAGTGAGAGAATTCTGAACCTAACATATAAGTGGTGCCCAGTCTGACTTATAGGTTGGGTTTTCTGGTCGAGCCCAACAAGATTTTCCCGGCATTATATTTGATCAACATTGATGCATCTTTGTGAGAGTAGTTTGATGAAGGAAAGGGGCTTTCCTCGTTGTACCTCGAGTCTTACAAGAAGGAGTACGGTCTCTCGTATGAACAAGCCACCGAAGAGCTCTACAAGAAAGCCGGTGAGCTGTGGAAGGACGCGAACGAAGCTCTGATCCCGCCAACAGAGGTGTCGATGGCTTTGATCAAGTGTGTCGACAACATGGGGCGTGCAACGGAAGTTATCTATGGCGGCGATGAAGACAGTTACACTTTAGTTAACCCGATGAGCACCAACCATAACATCAAGACCCTGTACATCGACTCCATCCCCATATAATTGAATTATATGGGTGTGGCTTCATGTATGTTGTCTATCTTTTGTGTGTGTGTGTCCAACTTAGGGTTAGGTCACCCCTAATTTCAAAAACGAGGAGTGATTTGATGTAGAGTTGGATGAATAATGGGGATTTGTTTTTATATAATTTCACTACTAAGAGTGTTTTATACGTGTGAAATTAATTTGTGATATTAAGTATGAAATTTCCGAAGTTTGTGTATGTTTGAATATTCTCTAAATTTCAGTTTATTGGAGTCCGATGATCGTGGCAATTGAAATTTCAGTGTATTAGGATCCGTTTGGCAATCCAGGTAGCTTTTCGGAGCTTTTGAGTTTAATATTTTAAAGTTTTAAATAGGTTTAATTAGCTTTTGAAATTAGATTTTCAACAACTACTCACCCCAAGATTTTCAGAATTCTATTCATTTTCTCCTATCTGGTCAGCTAATTTATATCAACTACTCTATCGGCTGGGTTACCAAACACCTTACTAGCTTTTGAAAACTCTAATTTAACATATATTTAACACACTTAATCCATCAGCTTCAGCTACTCTATCAGCTCCGTGTTACCAAACTGACCATATGGTCAGTTTGGTAACACGGAGCTGATGGGTTGCTAAAGCTGATATAGTAGTTGAAGTTGATAAATTAAGTGGGTTAAATTAAATATATGTTGAATTAGAGTTTTTATAAGCTAGTAAGGTGTTTGGTACCCTAGCTGATATGGTAGCTGATACAAACTAGCTGATCAGGTATGAGAAAATGAATAGAATTCTGAAAAGTTTGGGGTGAGTAGCGGTTGAAAATCCAATTTCAAAAGCTAATTAAACTAAAATCTTATATTAACTTATTTAAAACTATAAAATATTAAAAATAAAAGTTCCAAAAAGCTACCTACATTGTCAAACGGACCCTAATTATTCAGAAATCAGAATAATATCTGGTACTATAAAAGCCAAAGCAGTGTTAGATGATAAGAATGCACTAGGTCGTTAAGTAATCCAGTCGGCGGTTTTTTTTAATATAAGGAAAGAAATTAAGACGGAGCGATCTTAACAAAGAAAACGCCATCTTAGAGCGTCCTTCCGGACGAGATCCTCAAACACCGGATCAACAAGCAGAGCGTCGTCGGCAGGGGTGTTGTAAGCCAGGTGCGCGACCCTATCAGCAACAGTATTGGATTCCCTGAAAATATGACGATTGGAAAACGAACCAAAAGCAGAAACAATGGAACGAATATCTGATAAAACCATTTCAATGCTCCAAGGGCATATCCAAATCTCAAGTAAAGAATTGACAATCTGCAGATTATCGCCCTCAACAAGGAGATGGCGAATCTCTAACTCTCGGGCACGTAAAACCCCATTGCGAAGGGCCAAAGCTTCGGCAAACACAACAGAAGTATTATTACAGTGGCCCGAACCGGCAGAAACCACAAGAGCCTCCGAATTCCTAATAATGAAACCGTACGAGGCCTCGCCGGACAGCCTGAAGGAGCCATCAAAATTAAGCTTGAAAAACGGCGCTGGTGGGGTATCCCAACGGGCTTTCGCCCTTTGACTCAAACCTGGCGTATTATTTTACACCCTAGCTTTCAAAGTGGACCGCCGCTTTCGATCTCTCTTTCTGAGAGTTTTTTGTGGCCCGCCACCTCCCTTTAACCTAGTTTTACGCCGCCACCGTTGGCCGCCGCTGCCACCAGTCCACCACCATGCTCCTTGTTGTCGATAGTAGCCCTTGGCTCACCGCCATAACTCTCCGACCTCCATCGTCCCTCACAACCTTCGTCTGCGTCCTCCACCTTTTTTACCTTACAACCATGGGGTAACCTTGTTCCGTCACTTTTTCCATCTCATTAGTTTTATTTATAAATAAAATTAAAAAGTGCTTGATATTAAATTTTTTTTATTACATTAGATGAAAAATAAAAAAACTAATAACATTATATTAGTCGGAATATATTAAAACAATATTTTAAAATTAAATTATTTATTTATTAAAAAAACTATTCAAAATATGGCATATATTAAATATGAAATCAAAATTAATCTATATATAGATAATTCACTCTATCAAAATATAATATAGATATAAATAAAATAATATCTATTAAATAATTAATTTTGATATAAATAATAATTTCAACCAAAAAATAATCTATATATAAATAAAATAATGCGTACCTATTTAATTTTTATCTATTGATATTTTTCGTAAGTATGACTATAAAATAATTTATATTTATATTTATATCAATTAATTATATATATTTTGACTTATGATAAATTTTTATATATCACGATAACATATTATTTTATTAAAATTTTAACGATAATTTTTTCGTTTCCCTAAAATCAATCACAATATAGCACGTACTGAGCGGCAATAATTATTGAAGAGGGGTATATATTAATTTAAATTAATATTTTAATAATAATAAATGAATATAATAATATAATCGATAATGAAAATAATTATTGAAGAGGGTTATATATATTTGTAAATTGAGTGGGTATGAAAAGATGAGTTTTGGGATACTAGGGATCCTATTGATAAAGTGAGAAAAATGAGAATGAGATGCTGGGATGATGTGGCGGAGAGAGAAGAATAAAATATTAGTATTCCTAGTATCCCTAGTATTCATTGATAAACATGGCCTTAGAAACTTAGAATTAGGGGTGGGCGCGGGACGGGATTTACTCTTTTTTTCTTCGTCCCACACGGGCCTTGTCCCTCGCGGGACGGGACGGGACGGGCCTTGTCCCTCAAATAAAAAAGATTATAAAAAGTTAACAACTTCATATATATTATACGATTTTCAAAGATGTAACACGTATAAATCTATAATTTTTTTATATTTTACGGATTTTCCTATACATATACATACATATATAATAATCGTGTGTATATATACACACTGATGTAGTAGCAGTACATTGATGAATACGTAGCATTATTATTTTCTTTCTGGTGGAATGATGCACAATGCAGTAGCATTAGTGGGTATATATGTATGCATATACACACTGTATACTTGTATAATTTATATATAGATTATATATAACAGTATGTTGTTGTTGTTGTTATTATTATTATTATTATTATTATTATTATTATTATTATTATATATGCGGGACGGGACGGGATTTGCGGGACTGAGACGGGTCGTCCCGCGTCCCGTCCCGCATAATTTTTGCGGGACGGGACCGGGACGGAATTCACTATTTTTTTTTGAAATTCCACCGGGACCGGGACGTGATCGGGACGGGTCCGGGACGGGACCGGGATTTGCGGGATTTGTACCCACCCCTACATAGAATAGTAAAATCTGATGGAGAGGCTGACAATTTCCTTGATGGTACGGACACTGTTTGTTATCAACTAAGTGCGTTTTCACTTGGTTGGTGTGCTTGTTTTTTGTCCTACCGTTTAGGAGAGTTGTGTAGCCAATGTTGGATTTATTTTATTTTTCACCATTTTAATACAAAATTTTTAATTATTGTACATGAGTTTTACCCAATATTTTATATTGTCCTACCACCCACAACAATTTTTTCCAATCCTACAATTGCAGTTGCTGTCATGTTTAATTTTCAATTACTTACCTTTTTTGTGCTACATGCCTACACGTGTACAATTGTAATTTTCAATGAGTCGTATTGATTTGAAAAATCGCGAAAACAGTTTTTTGGACTAGGAAATGTAAATGCTAGAAAGAATTCAAGTAGAAAAACAAATGATTTTTTTTTTCAACATTTAATTCAATTCCACCCAATTTTTTCCCATAAAAATATGCTTTATGAAATTATGGTATGTTTCCACTTAACAGCTCTTTATAAATAGTCTGTGTCACATATAATGTGAGAATATATTTTTGGAAATTTTGTTTAGCGCAGGGTGAAATTTTCGTTTAGCGCACATTTGGTCGCGACGGCCATGGTCGCAACGATCCTTTTTTAAAAAAAAATAAAAAATAAAAATACACCTTTTAGCCCGGTTCTTACCAAAACCGAGCTAAAAAGTTGATCATAACGGCCGTGTTGTTGCGACCTGTTTCACTTTTTAGCCCGGTTCTTACTAAGAACCGGGCTAAAAAGTCTTGACCTGTGTTTTTTTACACCCTTTTTAGTCCAGTAATTGTTAAGAACTAGGCTAAAAAATGTCTTTTTTGTCTTGCTTAAAAAACATATTTACCTTGTTCTAAAAAGCATCTCCAGAGGTTCATATTCGAATGCTAGGTTTACCGTTTTCTTCTCTCACGTGCCCTGTATTGGCAACAGAGTGTCTGATAAGGTTACACACCTTTGCCGCTCTGCTAGGAGTCTCGACATTTACTCTGATTCTGGTCTTCAAAACCTCATCCGTAAGAATGCCCTCGGGTAAGATTATTCCTCCCGAATTATTATTGTTAAAAAAAAAATGCTATGTTTACCGAATGGCAAAACAAAGTGACAGACTCTCCCTCCAAGTCCAAATGGTCTTTTTATTTAGAGCAAGCTTCGGGAGCTTGGGCCGTGATCAAGAGAGTGAGTTGGGCTTGTACAGTAATGGGCCTTTAGCAAAAAATTGATGTTTTTTGTCTTTGTTCCCACATACTTGTGTAAACCATCCTTGTCTTCAATTCTTCCAATTGATCACCTGAGATCCTAACCTTAGTTCCTACTAGTAAGCATGCCCGTGCTACGCACGGGGTTTATTTTGAATAATTTTTAATTAATATATTATCATTGCAATTTTATTACTAATAATTTTTATATCTAAAAGTTTTAATATGGTTATTTATCTTTGAAATTCGACAAATATATTAACTTGACTCTATTTATCCTTCTAATCACTTCTATATGCAATTCAACTACTATAAGCAAAAACAAATGATAATTGCTTTAGAAATGCATGTGTTTAGGTTTAAAACATATAAAAAATACTATAAAATTATATTTACAGTGAATGTAAATGTTCAAATAACATTTCTTGTATCTGGTGGATCTTCAATAGAGCTACATATTTAATCGAATAACATGAAAATATATTATAGAATTCACATAATTTTATTATAAGATTGGGTGTGAAGAAATATATGGATCTCGATTTGATCATGCACACAACATATACATATACGTAATTACAATCATCATGCTCATTAACTCTACTTTGAAAATAGAGGTCTTTTAATTTCGGTATAGACTTAGCCCATTTAGGTAATCAGTGGTGAATATTTTAGTTTCGCTCCATATTATATGTAATGGGGGTAATTTACTATTTGTATGTAAAAAAGGAAAAAAAAAGGGAAAAGTAAGAAAAAAATAGCTAGAAAAAAACGATAAATAGTGTAACCTATGAGTTTTGGACCGTTAACAATTTGCACTAAAGCTAATCTACAACCAATCGGTGGTGAATATTTTAGTTTCGTTCCATATTGTAATGGGGGCAATTTACTATTTATATGTAAAAAGAAAAAAAAGGGAAAGGTTAGAAATAATAGCTAGAAAAAAAAAAACAATAAATAGTGTAGCTAATGAAATTTGAACTCTTGACAATTTGCACTAAAGCTTAGTCTACAACCAATGAGCTATAATAATTTCTTGAATTTTAAAGGTAATGCTAGATATATATTAGGTTAATATTTTTTATAATTTAATGAGTGCAATTAATAGGGCAAAACCCAAATTTATATATATAGTATCATAAAGGCTTTAGGCAAGATATCGGAATGGCTATTGACAAGATAATTTCACCTAAATTATCACAGGTCCTTTTCATTTTTTCCGAACACATTGCAAAAAGAGACAAAACTCTCTTTTCCCAAAGCGAAACCTAAATCTGTTGAACGAATTGTTTTGATTGAAAACAGCCTAAAATCGATGAAATTAATCAAAAGATCAATCAATCAACACACGAATGGGTATATCGGTCGATTTACGTGGTTATCGAATGGCAATTTTTGGTCTTCGTTCGAAAAAACCGTCGAAGGAAGAGCTCGGCAGATAGAAACGAGGTTAATGCATAAGCTCGGCAGGATGGGACGAGCTTAATACGTAATCTCGGCAAAAAAAAAAAAAAAAGAGGTTATGATGGAGCCTCGTATACGTTTTGTGAGGTTTATAAGGACCCCTTTTGAAGATCTTATCTAAATTCTCATACATTTAAGCCGAGCTTAATAAATAACCTCGACTTCTGTTGTTGAGGCTAAGGAGGGAGCTCGGCTTCTGTTGTTGAGGTTACTGAGGGAGCTCGACTACTGTTGTTGATGTTATAAAATAGCCTCATTGACACGTATTGCATAAATTCATTAAATTGTTTAGAGGTATGTGTGATGGATCTTGTTATAATGCAAATTCATATGCTTCTAAGAATGAGACAGACTAAATAACTAAATTAGTTTAGAAAATGTTGTTTTCTGCACTTTTGATTGTAACTCTCAGTGACTAAATCAATATCATAACTTTATCTAAATAGCAAATTAGTTGTAGACATGAAATAGATTAATGCATATTTTAATGTTTTATCTTCTAGTAATTGTTTCAAGTGGTCACTTCCCACCTATCCTCAAAATGAGATTTGACATGTTAAGCTAATTAATTAATAAAGTAAAAAAATAACAGAATTACAAAAATAGAGAGAGAAGAACGGAGAACAAAATCACACTATTAAGCAATGATCTGCGAAGAACTCAAGGATGAGTTGAGAATCTCCACATTGGTCATGAAGAATTCGTTCCATTGTATGTAAATTATTTCCAATGTAGATTTAAACTCATTTTTTAATACAGGTTGCAGTTACACAAAATACCCTATATGTAAATAAGAAAAATGTAATTACTTGGAGCTACATTACCTATACTGATCTAAATAACAAGCCATTGGTAGTGACTGTTGTTATGTTATGGAAATCTAATGTATTAGCAATAGAAAAACAACTAGGAATTACATCCACGTTGCATTCACGATGGTTTCATGAACAAAAAATATTGATATATGTCAGTTCGACAAGTAATATTGAAATCTTAAATTACCTCTATTGATGTTGCATTCATGACGAATACATCTATCCACTAGTGTTTTGGCATGTGCTACGGACGCGTCTAATTTTTTTATATATAAATTATATATAAAATAATATTTTTATGTTATAATTATTAAAGGTTTATCGCTAGGGAAAAATATTTTTGTATAAATATATTGAGATTATTTATGATGAACTTTAAGTCTTTAACCGCTAAATTGTTATCAAATGTATAGTTGTTCGTGCTTCATACTAATATTTATATTTAACACCACAAACATTATACAACTAACCTTTTTCTTGCTTCTATTTATTCAAATTAATACGATATATTATGATTTCTAATATTAATTTTAAAATGATGAAATTAAATAAATGAGTAACGTTAATCTAAAAAGGATATTTCTAACTGATGATAAAGCATTTAGTGAATGAATTTATTGGGCAAAAAAATCTCTTTTATAAGTTCATTCTTAAAATTTAATATATTGATTTTTTAATTAAAAAATGATGTTTATGCCAATTTATATGATTATTATGATTTCAAATAAAAATAATATGATTATTATGATTTACAATATTAATTTTAAAACGGTTAATCTAAATAGATATATTGTTATTATTTTTAATCTAAAAATTTTCCTAATTTTTAAGGATATATTTCGTTAATGCATTTAATTTATTGGGCAAAACGAAATCCTCTTTTATAAGTTATATAGATTTATTCATTTATTTATATTATTATTTATTTTTATTAGGTTAAATTCTAGACTCATCATTATAAAAAAATAATCTTTCTAATTTTTCCTCTTAGATTTATTATTATTTATATAAAATTAATTTTTTTTTCAACTTGTACTAATGGTTGGAGGTTTTAGTACGTTGACTTTTTATTAGAGGGGTATATTATTAATCTAAATAGATATATTTTTATTGTTGTGAATCTAAATATTTTAAGCTAACTTTATATGTTATATAGATATATAGATATAGATGTTAAATTGACGGTTATTTTATGAACAAATAATATTGAAATCTAATATTAGTCAATGAAAGTCGCTATCCCATTGGTTCTACCCCTGCACATATTTCACAACATTTTAGGTTCGATTTCGAATTACCCATGAATTTTTTACTTCAATTTTTTTATTCTTAGGATATAGAAGAAGCTCAACAAAATCTACAAGCTTATGAAATAGCCTCGGCTTTATTTGGTGAGGTAATGTTGTGAGCTCGGCAAAGTTTGATGAGCTTAACACGTCACCTCGTAATAAGATTGAATTTACCACAACGGCGCCTACAAAAGCCCGGGATGGTTTTGGAGGGAAAAATAAATGGATTGGGAGGGAAAATTTAGGGTTTGGCCGCCAATAAATTCTATATAAGACCTCCATAGTGCTACAAAGTAGTCACAACTCCAAAAGATGGCGGAAAAACACAAACAACATGTTCGCGACCTTGTTGAAGTTCGAACATTCATGAGGAATTTGATGGAGGAATTCGGCCCATCACTTGTCGCATCAATCATTAGCAAAGGAACGGGGTATCAATATACCCTCGAGGCGATGTATGAAGAAGAATTAATCCATTACGAGCTAAGCAAGCATCCCAGTCTTCAACAACTGGTTAAAGCGGGCAAACGGGTGCTTGCACTTCCGGTTGCGGATTTATGTATCGTCAAAGAAGAAGGTCCCAGAAGATCACCTAGAGGGAAGAAGTCGAAAAATAATTAATATTTATTCTTTCTATTTCAATCGAATGATTAGTTTTATTTATAGGTTGTTCTTCCATGGATGTTAGATTGTAACGAGCATATTATTATCAATAAAAAGTTATATTTCGATCGATATGTTTTGATGGTACATATTAGCGATGATTGTGTAAAGTATCGTCGGATATCAATACAAATTTGAAAAGGTGATCGAGCATAATAAGTAAGCTCAAAACATTTAACCGAGTTAATAATATAGCCTCAAAAAACTTGACCGAGCTTATGCTATAAGCTCGGTTGATAAAAATGAGTTTCATAAATAAGCCCGGAAAATGTAGCCGAGGCTCATCTTATTCTCCTCACCTGTGAATTTACTAACACTGAAAACATTATATATATAGGGAGTGGTTCTCTTGTGCACACCCCTTAGGGTGTACTTTGTGCACAAATCTTGGCCTTTGATTGAAAGAAATGGAAGGCCAGGATTAAATGAGTGTTTCTTTTTTTTTTAAAATAAAAAAACTGGTGGGACCCACCTAAAAAGTCTAACGCGCTTTTTTTTTTCGGATCTGATTTCGCTGTTTTGAAAAATCTGTACATTCCACCGAATAATGTTTCATAATCTACCGAATAATGTTATATTTCATTTTCCCATCCATTTCAGATCAAATTTTACCAATTCAACTGAATAATTTGTTATACCCTACCGAATAATGTCTAATTTTTTGTCAATCAATTTTCGTTTTGACTCCGATTTAATTTTTATGCATTCAGTTTTGAAATATTATTCGGTAAAATAGTTATATTTTTTGGGAAATTATTCAATAGAATGTATGAGTATTCGGTGGTATAGGAATGATTATTTGGTCGTATATGAGAGGCTTTATGCTATTTGTCAATCCGAAAACTCCATACGCAGACGAATAATGATCCAAATTTCACCGAATAAATAACAACTCCTTAACACTAACAATCAAAATTTCACATATTCATCCGAATAATTAATAAATATCGCACCGAATGCATTCGAACCACAATGCCTTCAAACGGACCACCCCCACCACCCACCACCCTCACCACTCACAGCCCAGACCACCCCGCCGAAAAAAAAATAAAAAGAAAAAGACCACTGCATTCGAACGGAGGCGGTTGAATGACCCCACCACCGGAACCGCTCGAAACCGCCCGGATCTGAGAGAGAGGGGAGGAGGAGGCCCAGATCTTAGAAGAGGGACGGGACGCCGAGTACTGACGTCGCCACCACCACGCTGCCACCGCGCTAGCACCACCCAGCAACTCGAATTTGAGAGGGGAGGAGGAGGCGCCACCTCCCATCCTTTTTTCTGTCCACCTTCCGACCACCACACCACCGCCGACGCTCCCGCTCATCAGATCCGGCCACCCCGGTGTGAGCAACCCCCTCCATTCGCACCCACACACCCATCCCCCTCCATTCGCACCCCTCGCAGACCCCTCTCAGCCCCCTCCACTCGCACCCACACTCCACCGCACCCCCTCTCTGGCGCCGACAGCACCCATTCCGGCCACCACCCACCCAGCAGCGCCAGATCCATGCCCCTGAGCCGACATCAACAGCCCACCGAGCCCCTGCTCTTGTGGGCGGCACTGGAAGCGCCTCAACCGTGGCGATGGGAAACGGCGGTAATCGACGGAGACGACAATGGCTCCTACCTCTGCTACCCAGATCGGATCCCTGGATGGGGAAGAAGCCGGCATCGGAGGCGGTTGTATATGACAGTTGAAAACTGATCACTTTCTTTCACGATATATATATATATTTTCGGGGGTAACACCCTAGCTCCGCCCATGTGCTTAATTATTTTGAACTGCTCAATACAGAACTGTCAAAAGATCTTCATCACTGGAAAAGTGGATAAAAAGAAAGAAAATAGTTTCACATCGTGAAAGAAAGTGATCAGTTTTCAACTGTCATATACAAGTTGTACCAAGGATATCACCATATAAGCATTAAAAGTATACGAAAAAAAAGTACTAAAGATCATCACTTCTAAAGCTCATGTTTGATTGGACATATGTCAGTTTAACATCAGGCAGACCTATGACCGTCGTTATTAACCGCTTGGCTCGACGGACTCGCCATTAATCCTTAGGTTTAGGATAAGTGGGAAGTGGGCACTTTAAACAATTATTGTAAGATAAAACATTAAAATATGCATTAATTTGTTTCATGTCTGCTTAAGAAGAACTAATTTACTATTTAATTTGGATAAAATTATAATATTTATTTAGTCATTTAGAGTTGCAATCAGAAGGGGAGAAAACAACATTTTCTAAACTGATTTAGTCATTTAGTCTGTCTCAATTTATGCAATACGTGTCAATGAGGCTATTTTATAGCCTCAACAAAAGTAGCCGATCTTCCTTACTAACCTCGGCAACAGAAGCCGAGCTCCCTCTTTAACCTCAACAACAGAGGCCGAGCTCACTCCTTAACCTCAACAACAGAAGCCGAGGTTAAAGATCCAGCTCGGCTTATTTCAATGAGGATTTAGATAAGATCTTCAAAGGGGTCATTATATACCTCCTAAAACGTAGACGAGGCTCCTTCATAACCTCATGTGTATGCTCCGAGGTTACGTATTCACCTCACCTAAATCTGCCGAGCTTATTCATGCACCTCATTCTTATCTGCCGAGCTCCTTCCTTCGACGGTTTTTTCGAACGAAAACCAAAAATCGCCTTTCGATTATTACGTAAAGCGAGCGATATACATCGTGTGTCGATCAATTGATATTTTGATTCATTTCATCGATTTTAAGCTATTTTCAATCAAAACAATTCGTTCGTCAGATTTAGGTTTCGATTCGGAAAGAGAGTTTTGAGTCTTTTTGCAATGTGTTTGGAAAAAATGAAAAGGACTTGTGGTAATTTAGGTGAAATTATCTTGTCAATAGCCATTCCGACATCTTGTCTCTAGCCTCACTCATATAGTATAGATATGTAAGTCATTGTTATTTACACACAAAATTTTACTATATACACTACATATTCCATTCTTTTTTTTTTTTTTTTTAAATAGACCCTGCCTCTCCGGCGCGTGGTATTTTTTATATAAAGTACCTTGCGCCTCTTGAGTCACACGTCTGTGACTCAAGAGGGGCAGGGTGTCGTGTATATAGTAAATTTTATGGGTGCAAAAATTATCACCCCTCCTAGCCTTCTATCATGTATGGAGGTTTAGGAGGGTATTAGTATAAAGAGAAAATTTGTGCCGCAGGCACAAATTTTCAAGCTAATTTGTGTTTCGTCCAAGGTTTTGTAATATTTACAAAAGTGTCCGCGTTTATAATTTCCGCTGGAAATTTTACGATTTTGCCCCTCCATCCTCTTTTACCGTTGTTCGACTTCAACCCAGCGGCAACACCCCCGTCGATGTTTTATGTGCTATTCCTGTCAAATTTCGAGTGAATCACCTTAAAAGGAGTGAATTTTGCGGTCGATTCTTGCATTTTCTTATCATAATTGCTCATATGGCGGAAATCTCTGGTAGTTCAGGTGCTGATTTTGCTTGAACGTTTTCCCTGTTGGTTAGGGTTTGTTTTTCTGCTGTTTATGTAGCTTTTTGTTCGACTTTTGCGGGATTTTTGTTGGTCTAGTGTTGGTTGGTGTTGTGATAGCAAATGCTGGAGTGTTGTTCGTGTTTTTATTATCAAATATGCGATTTCTACTAAATAATCCTACATGCTCCTATCGTTTTTCCTCTTCTGATTTCTATGTTTTCGTGTTTATCAGGGTCACTTACTGATTTAGTGAGATACAGAAGGCAATTTGATGTGAGTTTTTTTTTTGTTTTGATATTGATCTTTTTATCCTGTCTGTTTATATAGTGCTGTTTACTTATGTTGATATGCATTTATTTTTGACATTTTTGCTTGTTTTTAAACAGAACATTTCTTATTGTATTCCTGAGGATGAGTGGTTCCATTCTAGATCAAACAGATATTCTTATCCTGATGTTTGTCAACTCATCAAATGTCATCTGTCGGATAAACACTATGAGATGTTGTGCAATAGTTGTGTTGGGTGGGTGCTGACACAGGGAACCAATATGGTTTCTAACTTTCAGCTAATGCATCAGATTATGTTGCGTTGAGTTTCCACCAAAAAGAAGATGGAGTTGTAGTTTAAGGTTGATGGATTTTTGGCTCGGTTTTCTCTTGCTGAATTCCATGTTATTACTGGTCTTCCTTGTGAAGCTAATGATTGCAAACCACCCAAACATGTGTCTTCCATTGATTTTTTAGGCAGAAGAAATGCTCTTATAAAGAGTTAGTACATTGTTTTGAATCTGAGAGTAAATCATCAGAGAAGAAGTTGATTATGGCTAAGCTGCTTATTATTGAGAAGGTCCTATTATTCAGGAGATCAGAGTTTGTCAGTGAAGAAAACTTATCCCTTGCTTGCGCTGAGAATGAGTTTGAAATTTATCCCTGGGGGAGTGCTTCGTACACGAAGTTGGTTACGACATTAAAGAATATAGATCTGGCTTATCGTAACGATGGTAGACGTTGTTATGATATACATGGGTATAATCTTGCTTTCCAGGTAGTCTTTAATGTCGCATATTTATTGCATGTTATCCATTTTGAAGTTTGTCAGCATATTTATTGCTTGTTATCATATCTTACTATTCTGGCTGAATATTTGAAATACTTTATGTTTTTTTGCAACAGTCATGGATTATAGAAGCCTTCCCATCAATATCTGCAAAATTTGACTGCAATTTCAAAATGGTTGTTGGAGATCCATACTCTTTGCACTGGGAATGTAAGCTTAAACACGTATATGATACTGCTTCTGCACTTTTTGATGATGCGCTGGTAAGTTTATTATGTTTTGTAGTTGTTAGTGAATTAATTTAATATCTGTTTTAGGCACCATTGTCGACTACTTTTGGTAAATTTGCAAAAATACCAGAGACGTCAGCAGAAACTTGCAAAAACACCAGACTTGTCAGCAGAACTACATTGTTTGCAAGATTTTTAATTTTTTGTATCAGGAATGATTTTTGTTTGACACTGATCTTGTTTGTTTTTTGTTTTTTATATATATATTAACAAGTAGGAATCAAATTATTGCATAAGTGTCAATATATTTTGATTTAGATCACATGTCAGCATAGTAATAGATTGTCATTTAAATATAATTGCATAAGGAAGGTTTGGATGTGCATAGTCATTTAAATATTATTGCATAACATATAATTCAACTTTATCATTAAAAGCTAGTAGGTGCATATCTTTTAGTTGGCTTAGTCATTTTATGTCAGCAGTCCCAAAGTTTTGCATAAATATTAAAGGTTATTAGCATAGTTGTTGTTTTGTTGTAAATGTCCGTGCTTTTAATCATATATTTTCTCTATTTTTGTGTAGGCACCATTTTTCCCTATTTATGGTGAATTTGCAAGAACATTAGGGATGGTTTATAGTGAAGAAGTTGCCGATGAAAGAGTTGATGACATTGCTCAACCTGTTTTCCCCAAGCTTGCCGATTGTTTGTATGAAAGTCATCGATTGCGTACAAATGCGTATAATAACAGGTTCATACGCAATGATGCCTTAGCTGTTATCGTTGGGAATGACGCCGTCAATTTGGTCAACAAACAGGATGTTGTAAATGATTCTGCTGTTGTTGGGAATGGTGGAGTCAATTCGTAGGTAAAACTTGATGTTGTACATAAAGGAAAGAAGATGACATCCTTGAGAAGGGGTCGCTCTGCAGGTACCTTTCATTCCTCCCCTGTTTTGGGTTTAGAGGATAAGAAATCAAATAAGAGGAAAGCCACTAATATGCGGAAGAAGAAAGAGTCAGGTAAGAAGGTTCGGTTTTTAGATGCTGCGACAGATGTGCTAGTCAAAGAGTCTGTTGTACCTGTCATTGCTGGTGACAAGGTTGATCCAATGATTGAGTGTGAGAAGCTTGTACCTTTGAAGATTGTGTATCACAGTCTGAAGAAGAGGAAGACTGGTGATAAAGAGCCTAGGAATGTATTCTATTCAGAATGTTCTGACAATTCTGTATCTTTGCAAGTTGTCTCTACTGCAGATATGTTGGCCGCTGATGGACTGTCTAATGAAAAAGGTGATGTGTTTGGTTCTGATCGTGATACTGGTGGGGTCCATGATGATGTTGTTGACTCTGAAACTGGGGGTGCTCTTGATGATGAATTTGGTGGAACCCATTCTGTTGCTTCCACTGGTTCAACTGTGTCTCCTATTGGTTCTCCTCATGCCCATGTTAATTCATCTGGTCCAGAGATTCAAGACATACCTTTGGGAGTTGATTCTGACGCAAAAAAACCTGGTGTTTGTGTTGATGATCCGATTGATGCTTCAATTCCTGAAGCTGAGACCTATTGCCATGTACCCGGAATTGGGTGTGGTGTGGGGTTGTCGTCTCCCAAAAAGGGTGAAATACGGGATGAAATGGGTGATGTTCCTTTTAGATTTGATGCTAATGCTTCCGCCCCTGTTTTTGATAGTTCATCTCAGGTTGTGCAAGAAATTTTTAGGCGTCTTGATAAGCTAGAACAGTTGCTTGAATGTCTAAGGGAGTTGGCTGCCAGTGTAGGAGAAATTAAGACATGTATAGGGAAGTTAGATGGGATTATTAACATGTTTTCTGTTATTGGGGAGAAGTTCACTTCCCTTGAGAATAAGGTTGCATCGCACGCATGTACAGTTGATGTCTCCCAGCCAGTGCATTCCATACCTACTAATGATGCTGGTACAACAGTTAATGACGAAGTTTTCTCTGATATACTGGCTGATTTGCCTGTTGCTCACGGAATTGTTTCCGATTTCAATAGAGGAGATGAAGTAGGTATTCCAGATGTTGATCTAAATTTACCCTCTAATGAAATGTCATCTAAGTTTGGTGTAATACCTGAAGCTGACATTGAAGGCAACCGTCGCATTGAAGTTGATGATTTGAATGATGTTCACCCCGAAGTTGATGGGAGAGATTCTGATGTGAAGGAACCAAACGTAGTTATTGGGGATGCAGGTCTGATGGATGCTGATGTCATTCCAACAGAAGGTGACTTTGGCGGGTCGCATTGTACTAACAGTAATTCACAGTGGTTACAAATTACATGTCCTGCCACTGAATATGACGGTGTAGGTTTTGATATGGAGGATTCGATTAAGCCTTGTGTTGGAGGTGATAAAGATGGTGATGTTATTACATTAATTGGATCGGAAGGTTGTGCTATGAATCCTCGCCTGGATGAATCTGATGTTCTATGTCCTCCATCTACTATTGTTGATGTTAAGTTGGGTCCCTTTTCAAAAAAATTTGCTGGCGATGTAGATAAAAACGATGGTGACATCTCTCTACCGGGGGTGGGTGTTGGAGATGCAAATAGTGTTCCTGATGCTGACATCCATACTAATGCTGACATTTCATTGGGGGATGTCGTAGGTTGTCAAGTTTATTCCACTGAGCAGGAATCTTATGCCGTTCGGACTTGCTTTGATTTGAAGTGGAGTGGTGAAGCTGGGGATTTGAATGAAGCTCAGAAAGGAGATGTTGATGTAAAAAATGTGAAGGGAGTTATTGAGGATGCAGGTGGGATGGATGTTGATCGGATGCAACTGAAAGGTGGATTTATTGATGCCCATCGCCCTCAAGGGGATGCACAGAATGATGCTCAGAATGAAGATTCTGATGTCAAGGAAGCAAAGGGAGTTAGTGAGGATGCCGGCTCTGATATGCAGAATTCAATTAATGGTTTTATGAGAGGTGATGAAAAGGATGACGATATCACACTAATGGGATTTGAAGGTGTTAATACAAAGTTGCAATCAGATGATTCTGATGTTCCGCGTCCTCCCTGTAATGTTGTTGCTCTTGAAATGGACCCCACATCAAAAAATGTTGGAGTTGATGTTGAGAATGTTAATGACATGGGTTCTGATGCTGTATATTCATATCGAAAGGAATCAACGTTTGCTGGTGACGTGCACAATTTAATGGTTGGTGATGTAAATGCAGTTTGTAATGATGCTAAATGCAGCGCAAATGCTTGTGATATGTCATCCTCTCCATCTATTGTCATCAGTGAGGTTCTTTTGTCATTAAAAGATGTTGTTGAGGGTGGTCTGTGTGATGTGAAGGATACGGTCGTTGGCGAGGCAGATGGGGTTGGTAAGCCTGCTGACATCTCTTTCACGGAAGCTGGTGATGCTTCTGTAAAGGGTTCTGCTTCTTCTATTCCGTGTGTATCAAACGGTCTTGTTATAGTTCCAGACAATTATGTTCCATCACACTTTGTTGATTGGGATTCATATGCAAAGGATCCTACTATATTAAGTGACATTGAAAAATTAAAGCAAGCCAACAACATTCCTATGGACAATAGCTTTTTGTTCGGCCCACGTGTAGAAGAAAACGAAAAGAAATTGGCACAGTACAATGCCAAGAAGTCACTGATCAGCCGCGAGGATCACCAGTTTATGTATTCCATTATAAAGAGCAAACGGTATTTTGTTTTTGCTATATTATTCAATTACCTCTATATTAATATGCTTTTATTATTTATTACTCTATCTATCATTGTTGTAAAGTTATGCGTATTGTATATTCCTTCTTAGGGATTTTTCTGTTTGTACTCCTTCTGGACGGTTTGGGAAATCATTTTTCCATAATATTTTAAGCAGGATCAAGTGGTTGGATTCAGAGGTAAGAACTGCTGACATCAACCAAATATGGGGATGTTTTCCCTTTTAATCTGCTTGACAGTAGTTTGTTTTTACAGAATCTTGAAGCAGGGTTATATTATATGAGGAAGCGAATTTCTTTAGAAGCGGACAAGTACAAAGACTGTGTTGTGGTGGATTGGCTTTTTGCCGTTAAGTATTGGCCTGCATGTGCTTCAGATTTTGTGGAAGATGATAATGTTGACAAATCTATTGAGGCTTATTTCACCGGCGATTGTCCTGACAAGTATCCTAAAGCTTGGGCGTCAGCAAAGAAGATTTATACACCTTTCAATATCCACAACTTGCATTGGGTAGCCTTGGAGATACTAATTGATGAAAAGGTTATAAATGTGTATGATTGCAACGTTACTGGAATTGCTGCTGGGTTACTTGACCAATATCTGCAACCTATTACTAAGTGGCTTCCAATCCATTTGGTGAAAGCTGGTGTGTACGAAAATTTCACCTCATCCCCCTTCAAGTTAATCATGGTGCATGATTTACTTCACGATCGTTCTTCGTACGTGTTCTTCCTGTCTTGACATATTTATTTTTATTTTTATCATATATTACACTTTTTCACCTGGTTATTTTCCCCTTATTGTGTTTGAATTGTAGGTCTGCTTGTGGGGTGTTTGTAGTAAAAGCAATTGAAGCGCTTATTTTTGGAGGAGATGTGAAGGCAAATCACAAATGAACATCTCTTTCGATATCGAGAACTTATGTGCGTAGATTTGATAAAGGAGCGATGGAGCTTTATAATGTAAATATGTATTGTCATTAGACATATATTAGCTGTGTTGTCAACTTTGTATTTTCATGCAAGATTCTGTATTTTGGGGAGTTTATTTTAAAACAGCAGTCACTTGTCAGCAGATCAACAATTTGTTATAATTATTCAATTCATTCGAAGAGGGTAAGCAACCTTTTTGCTGTCCATAATTATTTCAATCTAATAGAGACATCACATTGCAATTAACCATTGGAGATTGGTATCTTAATATATTAGATTTAGCTAACTGTCTCTATGTCATCATTGTCAACTTATGCATATTTTAATATTATATCTGCATATTAGTCAAATGTAGTTGCAAATCACTAAAATATTGTTGCATATCTAGTACAATGTCAGCAGAACAACCTGTTGCTATACTATTTTAGTTCGTTGCTATAGACAAAGCAAGGCCTTGACATCCATAATCATTACAAGTTAGGACCATACCATCTCAGTGCATTTTAGCATCAAAACTCACTTATCTAATACCTTAGATGTGATGTAGTTGTTATACATATCACATGTCAGCAGTGTATTAGATTTTTATATTTTTTCAATCCATTTAAAGATGGGAAACCAAACTTTTGATGTGTATCATCATTAGAATCTTTTAGACCATAACCCATGCATTTAAGCATTAAAAATCAGTAACTTACTATGTTAGATGTAGCAAAGTCTGTATATGTCATCAGCATTAACTTATGCATATTTTAATCTTACTTTTGCATATCAGTCATATGGGGTTGCATATTTTAATCTTATTTTAATATTGCCTTTAATCGGGTTGCCAGGTCGAAACCCACATTACCTGGGAGATTCCCGTGTTTTTTGGGTTCCGTTCGAAAAAAATTTCTGGGTCCCAATTTTCGCTTCAAAGCCCAAAAACTTTCTTTCGGCCGAGTCGGGTTTTCGGTTGGGTTTTCGGTCGGGTTATGTTTTGACGGATCTAATAGTAGGGCATTGGGTATAATTCTTAGTAATGTTATTGGGCTTCATCCTAATTTGTAAAACGAAGGCCCGACCCACATCTAAGACGTATGCCCACATTCATCATTTGTACTAATTCACCCCCCCGGCGTTTCATCTCCCTCCATTTTCCCCTTTATTACGGTTGTCAGAGATTGTTCTTCATCCACACTCCACATGCATTTGCTGTTTCGGCCGAGTAACCTTCATCCACATGCATTTGATTTAGTCTTCTTCTTCCAAAAGGGGTTAGATTGTAGTTATTGTTTCTGTTCTGGTTTCGTATTATTTTTTTTGCGTTAAAGTGATCCGATTATAAAGTTATTGTCTTTTGATTGTTTGTTTTGTAGGGTTTTCTTCGTGAATGGCAGTGCACGCGCACACGGTTATGGACCAAGGGTTTCACCCCAGTGTTGGGCATTTTTCTGTAATGATCATTCCCTTGCCATCTCCAGATTATGGATTCGGCGAAGTTCGGTTGTCCATCCACTCCGATTACCATCCGGAGACCATTGAGCAATATTATCTCTGGGATGGTATGCCATGGACTTTACAGGACTGCGATATAAGGTTGGATGATGTGGGAATCCCAGAGGTGGTTCGACATCAGTTAGGAAATCAGATGCTAAGTGATTTCACGAGGTCATGGTTTCAGCAAGACGCTGATTTGGTGGAGTATGGGATGTGCCCTAACATCCACTTTAATTTTTACTACACGGAAGTGGCTTAATCGGATTCCAGCTTGGACTCTGACTCCGACATGGAGATTCCTATGGAGGTTCCTTTCCTATGGAGTTTGAGTATGAGTATGAACATCATCCAGCCCTAGCAGACGTTGTCGCAGCCCTTCGAGAGGTTTATGATCTAGAGCGGAATGGTGACGATTGTAGCATCTGTCGCCAGGTGATGTCGCAGTCAATGCCTGTCATAGTCCTGCCATGCTCACATTCCTTTCACCCAGATTGTATTAGAGAATGGTTGACTGTTCAAAGCTTTTGCCCCTTATGTCGATTTGCAATGTAACTGTAGTTGTAATGAATAGTCGACGTAATTAGAAGTTAGCTTTTAACTTGTTTGTTGCTGTAGTATCGGCATTGTAGCCCTTTTTGTATAGGATCGACATGGTAGCAAAAGACTATGTATTCTAACACTTTTGTGGTAGTTGTGTAACGGAAGATGTAGTATCTGTTGTTAGGATTTGGGGTAAACATATTTATGAAATGAATGGAATTCTCTGTTGTTCGTATTTGTCTAAGATTTGCACTCCATTATATATGTGTTGATGGTAATGGGATTTTTAAATTACAGTTTAGGAGATTCAGAACAGTTTCTCCATTCTTTGCCCTATTTCTTTAGTTTCTCATTGGTTTGCATAACAGGGTAGATGTTTGCATATCAGTCATATGGTGTTGCATAACAGTAAAATATACTTGCATATCATGAATTTACACTTGTCCAAAATTAATTTCAGTTAGTCCCCCATCACCCTATGCATAATTTGGATGTGCATACCCATATCACAGGCAGTAGCTAACCCTGTATATGTCATCAGCACCAACTTATGCACGTAATAATCTTATTTTTGCATATCAGTAATGTGGGGTTGCATATCAGTAAAATGTAGTTGGATATCATAATTTTACACTTGTATAAAATTAATTTAATTTAGTTGCACATCACACTAGGCATATTTTAAATAGCAGTAACTCTATTAAATTGGATCTAAATTCTTGGTTTCTGGCACTAATTATTATTTTTAAATTAAGAGGTCAGCAGAGTAATAGATCCTTATACTAATTTAATTCATTATTAGAGACAAAGCAAAGGTTTGATGTCCATAAACATGAAAACTTACAAGCACACCATCTCAGTGCATCTTAGCATTAAACCTCACAAATATAATACCTTAGGTGTAGTGTAGTCTATATATGTCAGCAGCATCAGAGTTTTGCATAAGTGCTACAGGTGTTAGTAGCATACCTACTTTTTTTTTCTTCTGTTGATCACTTTTATATTCTTTTAATTTTGGTTTTAAAGAGCAGAAACTTTATTAGATTGGGTCTAAATTCGTACCCTTGGCAGTAATTATTATTTGTAAGGTAAGATGTCAGCAGAGTAACAGATTTTTATAAATTTTGAAGTCATTCTTGGAGAGAAAGCAAGGATTTCATGATCATAATCATTAAAAGCTATCAGCACAACATCTCAGTGCATTCTAGTATGAAAATCCACAAATCTAATATCAGCACAACTTTTCTTGCTTATCAACTCCCTTCCCATTGGCAGGCCCAACGAAATGTGCACATCTAAATCAGTTATCACTAATCTATCTCCACTAGGCAGAATCAAAGAGCATTTGTTTGCATCAAAGTTATCAATCAACCAGTAGGAAAGCGATAACGGCAGATTCTGAATTTTTAAATCAATGAGATGTCCAAACCCAATCCCTTTAATGCACTCTTTCTGTTTATCACTTAGCCTCTCAATTGCAGAAACAAACATCTTTGGGTTGGATCTGATTATACTGTTAATGAGGATTCTCATTAACAGTATAATCAGCAGTATTAACAGGATCTGTAACTTTTGGAGTCTCATCTGCTGCTGCACAAGTTGCTTTTTGAGATTCAGAATCCAGATTAACCGTGCACTCAACAGACACAAAAGGATGAGGTTTCCCATTAAGCGTATAATCAGCAGTATTAACAGGATCTGTAAACCCTGGAGTCTCATCTGCTACCTCACAAGTTGGGTTTTGAGAATCAGAACTCAGAATAACCGTGCACTCAACGGAAACAAAAGCATCAGGATTCTTATTAGGAGTACATTCAGCAGAATTAACCGGATCTGGGTATCTAGTTGATAGAATTTGAGGACAAATTATGGGAGACTGCGAGCCTGGATCAATAGGCGTTCTACTATCAACACCCCTTCCATCCTTGCAAATAATTTGTTGCTGTTCTTCAACTTCTACTGACCCACTAAGCTGTGATAGATCTGGAAAAACGGGAGAGTCCCTCGACAGATCAACTGCCTTCTGGGCAGGACGAGGGCCTGCAGATCTCTTAACACGTTTCTTACTGGAGGTAGGAACAGCATTTGAACAGAAATCACCTCTAGTTCGTAATCGTTTAGCTAAGACAATACAAGAAAAAACTCGCGTGAAAATTTCGGTAAAAACTTGCATAACATTAAACCCTAACCTAAAAAACAAAGGAAATTTGGAGATAGCACAGATTTACCAGATGAATTGGGAGACATGGCAACAGCGAAGCTCAATATTAATCGACAACAATCATTCGAATGAAGGAATCGTTGATCAACACAAAAACGCTCACCCCTGGACGAAGGTTATTGAAGAAGCTTGTAAAAAGTGAAACTCGTAAAAGGAGAAACCAACAAAAATAGAAGGTCGGTGCTGGTTCTATTTATACTACCACATTTAATATTTATATTTTTAATATTTTTATTTATGCCCTAAATGATTTTATATTTACATATGATCAATTTATAGTTGCATATCACAGTCTTATATTTGCATATCACCAAACTATATTTGAATATCATCAACTTATAATTGCATATCATGAATTTATATTTGGATCTCATATTATAATTGCACATTTTGCATAACATTGTTGTCTCTATTTTTACCACCACAGTATTTATATTTAATACTCTTATATATGCATTAGACGATTTTATACTTGCATATCATCAACGTATATTTGCATATCATCGACTTATATTTGCATATCATCAACGTATATTTGCATATCATCGACTTATATTTGCATATCATCAACTAGTATTTGCATATCATCAACTAGTATTTGCATATATTTGCACATCTTCTCTTAAGTTTTGCATATTATAACATGCAAGAAAAACCAATGCAAGATGAAAAGAAACTACTGCTAAGACAGTAAAAAATTAAAATATGTTCGAATTTAAGATATAAAAGTCATTCAATTCATACAGTAGAAGATTTTAAATTGTAATGTATCAAACTTGCAACCCTAAAAAGTGCATATGCAGTGCTGTTTACAGAATTTATTATTCTGCTAAAAAATGGCCCAGAAGCTGTGTTGCTGAGACAGTTACTTTGAGTACTTTATCCTTCTCTTGAACTCCGAAGCAGAAAGTTTTCTTTTAGATGGTGGTCTGCATGCCCTTTTCTTCACAACGGGGGGTAACATTTGATAGGTTGTATAGCATCAGGGAGAATTTCTTCATCTTTACACGTCACTGGATATATCGTTTCCTGGTAGGTCAATGCCCAAGCTTCATTCGTATAAAAATTTGCTACAAAATCTGATATATTTGCTTTTATGTGCTTAATTGCTGCCAAAGCATGCACACAAGGTATTTGCTCAACATCAAACACCCTACACGTACAACTCCTTCTTGACAGATCAACTATTACCCTTGCTCCCTCTCCTGTGACTTCAAACTCAAATTCATTAATTTTCACCACCTTGTATGCTCCAATATTCTCCTATAAACTGCTGATCAACTTCAGTATCTCTGGTGTTATTTTGTCCTGGTTTTGAAGTGCCTTTTCTCTCCTTTCTTGAAACCAGGAAGTGAGCTTTTCTCGCACACACTTTAACAGGGCTACAATTGGATAATTCTTCTTCCCTGTTATTACAGAGTTTAGAGTCTCAGCATTGTTTGAAGTCATCATGTTGTATCTGTTTGATCTTGCATGTACCCTAGCCCACTTATCAAAACCTGCATCCTCTAAATATTTTGCTAGCTTGGGGAAATTCTCTTATATGTGCCTGAATTTGATGTTGAACTCCCCAATAGTGTAACAATTTGCTGCGTTATGAAACCAACCAGACAGATACTTTTTCTTGAAGGTAGATTTGATGTTTTGCTTTAAGTGCCAATTACAAAAGCAATGTGTAGCAGTAGGATAAATCAGGGCAACAACTCTTGCAATACTCGCATGCCTATCAGACACAAAGACTAAATCATTTTGTTGTGGCAAAACCTTCAGCAGTTGCCTAAAAAACCACTCCCAAGAGTCATTATTTTCAGTGTCAGCAATTCCAACTGGAAGAGGGAAGATTTGCCTGTTTGCATCTTGGGCAGTGGCACCAAGCAAAGTCCCTCTATACTTCCCAGTTAAGAACGTGCCATCGACAACAACTACCTGCTTAAAAGGATTCAAAGTACATTTGATTGTAATTAATCTTCTAAATAAAAAAGGACGAGACTGTATGCTGACACACAACATGTCATACCTTCTTTAAAAGAGGAAAAGCACGTATGCTAGCTCCAAATGATAAGAATGAGTACTTAAATCTGTCCTCATTATCAGTTGAGATTAATGCAATAGTTCCTTCATTCTTCTCCCTCAGCATATGGCAAAATGATGGCATATCAGCATAATTAGACTCTGGTGTCCCCCGAACTTTTTCCTTTGCTATTTTTGATGCTCTCCAAGCTGTCCAGTAGTTAACTGGTATTTTTTTTTTCATTCCTCATCGTATCGATTATCTGCTTTGGTTTGAATCCACTGTCCACACTTTATAAAAATTGATTTGTTAGAACAAATAAAAAATAAATATGGAAGAAATTAATTAAAATTTTATTTTGTACATAATGCACACCTAGGTTCAATGAGTCTTGCAACAACCGAGGATGGAGCTTTTTTGCAATATTTTGTTCTGGCATCCCACGTGCAAGTGTGTTTCTCATTGGACAATGTGACTACATAACAAGTCTGAGAAACAGTCTTTAGATGCATTTTCCAGTTGCATTTAGCATCCATGCAATGCACTCTAAAATACCTCGGCTCTGATTTTGTTACTCTAAAACCAAATGTCTGAGTTAAGGACAGAATTGTCAAAGCATCATTTGCTGCTTGTCTTGACACAAAAGTTTTTCCAACATACAGAATTTCACTTGAGTTGTTTGGTAAAACCGGTTCACTGGATGTAAAATCATCCCACTCTTCCTTTAATGTGTCTCTTCCCTGCATTGAAGAGTATAGATTCCTCCCGACCTCAGCATCTGACTCTGTTTTACTTTCAGAACCTTGAGACCAATCATCCTCTTCCATGTTTTCCACTTTTACACTCTTCATCTTCAAGTCAGACATCACTGATGTGCTATCCTTTTCAACAATATTTTGAACCAAATTCATATTATACTCGACCAACTGCAACTGTTCCGATGTAAAAGATCTCCAGCTTTCCCTGTCATCTACATCAGCTATTGGCAGAGGCAAAAACTTTTTGCTAACACACAGTTCAACAGCAAATTTTACATTGGCAAGTGTTGTCAAAGCCAAAAATTCTTCAAAATCAGCAT
Source organism: Persicaria tinctoria (assembly GCA_037127255.1). Lineage (NCBI taxonomy): Eukaryota > Viridiplantae > Streptophyta > Magnoliopsida > Caryophyllales > Polygonaceae > Persicaria > Persicaria tinctoria. Next base: position 2,044,239 of record JBANSL010000015.1, read on the forward strand.
CGCACTCAACTTTCAGCGGCGATCCCAGCAATTTTAAAGGATGTAGGTGGTTGAATTCTAAACCAACTGCAGTATCAATATTGAACCTACTACGTACTTTTTCTTCCAGCCGCTGAAAAGGGATTGAATTATTTAATATAAAAACCTTGGAAGTTTTTTCTCCAACAAACGAAAGCCCAGTCGCAGAAAACCTCCATTCTCCACCATATACTACTGTAATCACATATGGAGCCATATATATTTCCCTACCTATGATAACAGAAAACAAGACACATCAATACTACTGCTAAACACTTCAACTAAATTTATTTCAGTACTATTATAATACAGATAAAATTATGCCTTGCAATTACATCACATGTCAACACAATAACAAATTGATATATTAATTAAACTACTGGTTAAACTAAATATCATTGGAGAGGCGCATTTTCATTACCAACCAGTAAACACAACATCCGAGTATGTCTTAGCATCAGGATTCCCCAATTCACTAAACCAATACACCAGATTGAGTTTAACTCTTACATGTCAGCAGTAGAATAGGTTTGCATAGGTATTAATTAGTATTTGCACAACTATTGTTTATTTTTTGGTGATCAATACCAATTTCTTTCAATTTTTAACCCAATTACAAGTAGAGTGTAACTCCCTAAATTTAAATTTAAATCTGTTACATTATATGTCAGCAGTGTAACAGATTTTTACAAAAATTCAATACATTATAATCAGATTTTTTGCATAATGATTTTTTAGAAGTTGCATAACTATTATTTTGTTTAGAATAATAACTACTATTGTGCGATTTTTTGCATAATGATTTTTCGAGAATTAATACTGTACTATTGTGCGATTTCATACCTTTAATATGCGAGGAGGACGGCTGATCTGATGTTTTCTTTCTTCGAGATCAATTGCAGAAGGACACAGGAAACTCGACCGATGAACGACAGGCGAAGAACGATGCCGGAGGAACGAAGACGGCGGAACGAAGACGGAGGAACAAAGACGGAAGAACGACGGTGGAGGAAGGGGATGGGGAGAACGGTGAATGAAACGGGAGCGACGATGGAGGATTCAACGTCGAAAAACAATGAATGAAAGCAATGGATAGTTTTGTAATATATTCAAACATGTGGATACTCCTCTAATTTAGGTAATTTTTTTTGGATATTTACGTAAACGCCCCTAGTATAAATACTATACATATTGTAATACTTAGGGGATGATGAATGTTAATCCAATTACTCTCTTTACTACTCTAATCTCTCTATCTCTCTTTCTCTCTCCCGTGTACTCACTCATCCCCTTCCTCTAATGTCTGAACTCTAAAGCTCTCATCCCCTTCACCTTCTTCTCCAAATCCTCCCAATTATCAGTCCGAGATCCCCCTCCTGAGTCGGGACATAACAATGGTATCACAACAGTAGATCCTCCGACCTATATCTCAGTTTTCGTCTTCAATTTTTTTTTTTTTTTGATTTTGTGACTGGAAAGTGACGGCTTCGAAGAGTAACAATGGCGTCCGTGGGGTCTTCACAACCAAACGCTTCAACTGGCGGTGAATGGAAGCGGCAACTAGAGGAATCAGATCGGCAATTTTACAGGAACCTCAACGAAATCAGAATCGAGCGTGGTATGCCACCGGTGAACAGTTTGTTCGATCCGATCGGGAATGCGATAAACGATCGAACAATATTTGTGAAGATTTGGGATGAAATTTATCCAATTTCTAGTGAAATTTTGCATACGGTGTTCTCTGAATTTGGGATTCTTGTTGGAATAGAGAGATTGAGCCGTGTATTCCACTCGACAATTCGTTTCTTCGACAAAGACTCGACCATCAGGTCTTTTGAGTCTCTCAATGGCCGGAATGTATACGATGGGTGCTGCAAATTAGAGTTGTTCTTGGTGACTGCAATGGAATCGTCATGCTTGAATCAAGAAAGCGTAGCTTTTGAAGAAAGCGCAAATCTTGAAGAAATTGAAGTGGCTTATCCAAGACAAGAACTCATCGACAAGCCAAAGGTTTGCAATGACGTACTCGAGCTTGAACAAGCTGGGCAGAGAACTCCGACAATTCATCAAGAAATTCCGACAGAGGTCTCGCAAGCCATCAACACCAATGAATTCTCTTCTGAAATTGAAGGAATCGGACACATGGCGAATTTCTCCAAGGTAAACTCCAACTCCCTAATAGATGCAAGAATGAAATGGCATCACCAAGATCTGTTGGAACTGATGAAATTCATTGTGCAAATCATGAGAATTTGAATGGGATGAAGATGGCGCTGGCTGATTTTAGGATAGTAGCAATTGAATGTTTAGGCAACATAAAGTGTTAGGCAACATATTGCGGTGGCGCCGTTAGGCCACCCTGCACCATGCACCTAGACATTGTCGAGTTGATCTTCCCTTGGACAGTCACCTACAATCCCGACAGCTCGAGAAATTAGACAATGTCGGTGTCGTGAGTAGCTAAGATTAGACACCCGATGATTTTTAAATTATGGTGAACCATGTGAGATGGAGTAATTTACCTATCCAAGCGCTCCATCCATGGAGATTCGAGTGATCGAATAGAATAAATCTATCCATAGATGAATCCCCACATATCTTTCTGGATCGGTAAAGCCAAATGGATCAAATTGTTGCTCAGAAACATAGTCTATTTCCCCAACAACGCCTCACGGGGAATAGAGTATGGAGACTGGAGAGCAGATGAGATGAGGTTTGTTTCAGTGTACACGACTCTTATCGTGGTGTACAAAAATCTTATCGCTTATGTAGAATTTATTCATTTTTTCTCATGATTATTATATTGTTTTTACGTGATTTTTCACCAATAACAATGTAATTATATATTTATCTATACAAAAATTACATATAAAAAAGATATAAATTTCATTCTAATGAATAATCGCCTAGTGCCACCGAATAATTTTATTATAATAAATAATCACTCAATACTGCCGAATAATCAGAAATTACTTTTAATCTCATCCGTTGATCTTCGTAAATCAAAAACCCAAATTAGTTAGAATGGTAAAAACAATGTGTAGGCTGACAATTTCCTTGAACGTTCATTATGTCAATTAAGTGCGTTTTAGCTTGGTTGGTGTGGTTGTTTTTTCTGCTAAAATTTGTTTAATTTAATAACCTACCTTTTTTGTACAATTTGGCAATTTGCTGTCATGTTTAATTTTCAATGAGCTGTGTTGATTTGAAAAAAATAGCCATATCAAAGTTCTTGTTTGGTAAAAAACAGTCTATTGATCTAGAATGTAGATGCTAGGAAGAAGAATTTAAGTGGAAAAAAACTTCATTAAAAAAATTATTACTCTAATAAGTTTTATGCAATTAAGACCTCTTACTAACTTAAATATGTGAATCTGTATGTATATGTGATATATTATGTGACATATCGATAGAATTATAATAAAAAAATCTCTTATTACTATTTTAAAAAACCCATTAATCTTTATCATGTAAAACAAGTGTAATAAAAAAATTATTAAATAAGATGTAACAATCGATCTCTAAAACACTAATTTTTTTTATAAAATATTGCTATTTTTTATTAATTTTTTTTTAAATACATTACTCGCTCCGTTTGTAAACAAGTACCTTTTTCAAGTCATACAAGCTTTTTTATGATAGTAAAACAATATAAAATAGTCATAAAAAAACTATATAAAATATTAATTTTTTTTAAATATTTTTATAAAAATAATAATAAGTAATAAATATAATATTATTAAAAAAAAATTAAAAAAATAATATTTTAGTATAATTTTTATCGTCTTAAAAAAAATGTGTATGATATTACTTAAAAAAGAATTATTTTAAAAACTAATATTTTATATAATTTTTTATTTCAATAAACTAAAAAGTAAAAAAAAAAATCTATATTTTAAGAACTCATTATAAATAGTCTCTCGATCTATCAGATTTGTATGGTCTCTTGAATACTTTTCTTATAAAAAAAACTTTTTATAAATAGTCGTGTTAACTTTTGTCATCAGGGGATAGAAAAAGTATTGCATGCGTTCACTTGTTCCCTCCTTGTCATTTCCTCCTACTTTTCTGTACTTCCTGCTTTAAAGGATCAGTCTGGTAACACGAAGCTGATGGGGTAGCTGAAGTTGATGGATTAAGTGTGTTAAATATATGTTAAATTAGAGTTTTCATAAGCTAGTAAGGTGTTTGGTAACCCAGCTGATAGAGTAGCTGATACAAACTAGCTGATCAGATAAGAAAAAATGAATAGAATTTTGAAAAGCTTGCGGTTAGTAGCTGTTGAAAATCCAATTTCAAAAGCTAATTAAATTAAAATCTTATATTTAACTTATTTAAAACTTTAAATTATTAAAACCAAAAGCTCCGAAAAGCTACCTGCATTGCCAAACGGAGCCAAAATAAGTGTCTTTCGTCTACACATTTTTCAATGAATTTAGCTAATAATGACTTAGTGAGAACAAAAATTTATGAGAAGTGGTAGATTTTAGAAATAAAAATTACTTAGGTCATTTTTTTATATAAGAAGTGATGATTTTTTAAAATAAAAATTGTTTGGGAGAAGTTTTGTAATTAATTTGAATTTAAAGGCAACTTAAGGCTTTTTTTATCATTAATGATAATTATTTGAATTTGAATGTAGCTTGAGGCTATTTTCTGCAACAAAGTAAATACTTGAAGCTATTTTCTGCATTTTTTATAGTTTAGGCTATTGAGCACAACTACCCCAAAGGTTAGGCTATTTTTTGCAATTTTCCCTAAATATTATTAGTTACCTTTCTCGTGTAACGGCCCGGGATTATGATTCCCGGGTTACGTTTCGAGGGATGAAACCCCTCGTTAGGATCTTGCGCCCCGAGTACAGGTTGAAGGTTTGAAATTCTATCCTAACATTTTAAAGTGGGATTTCATACCCAAAATTCGAAGGGATCGTTGGAATCCCCGGGGAAGTCCCCTGTACCTGTCATAAGTCTAAGCGTGGAAAACCATTCCTTCGATGTATCATGCGGTATAATATGTTTCAAACATCCTCTATGTATAATTTACATGTATCAACTAATTGTTTACAACATATAATTAACTGTTCTGTATGCATGCATGTATGTATGTACGTAGACGTGTTCAAGAAATTCATAGGCCTCGATGGAACCTTGAAAGAGGACGCAGTGAGCGACGTACAAGGCATGTTGAGCCTCTACGAAGCCTGCCATCTTAGGGCACACGGAGAGGACATACTAGACAAGGCCCTTCCACAAACTATGTCAAGGCTCAAGTCCATAGCAGACAAATTGAGCAACACCTTGCTCGAGGAGCGCATTGGACATGCCTTAAACATGGCTCTTCGGAAGAGGGTCCCACGCATCGATTCTGTACGATACATGAAGGTTTACGAGGAAGACGATCCTTCACACAACAAAACTCTGCTCCATTTCGCAAAACTCGACTTCAACTTGCTCCAAGCCCTTCACAAACAAGAACTTAGTGAAATCTCCGGGTAAAGTAATCAAACAATTTGTCTCTCTCTCTCTCTCTATATATATATATGTATGTATGTATTTAAACTAAATTTGTATGATTTATATAAAATCATATAGGTGGTGGAAAAGCATAGATTTGGTTACTAAACTGCCATTAAGGGACAGGGTTGTGGAGGCCTTCTTTTGGGCTACAATTTTGTACAGTGAGCCTCACTACTCTCTTGCAAGGAAGTTAACCACAATGGGAGGTCACATTGTCACCAACATAGATGACATCTATGACTCCTACGCGACTCTCGAAGAACTCGAGATCTTCACCGAAGCAATCCAAATCTGGGACAAGTCCTGCTTGGATCAACTCCCCAAAGATCTAAGGTGGTTCTATCAAACCCTAATTTTGGACGCCCATGAAGAAATGGAGCACCTTCTCGCTCCTCTTGGAAGATCGCGATATGTACACTATGCTAAGGAAGAGGTATATATGCATCTATATATCCAAACTTCCTTATATATGTTAGATTGTTGAATCAATCTTATGTGTGTTATATAGGTAAAACTTTTGGCCCGGAGTTACATGAATGAAGCAAAATGGAGGAACAAGAAATACATTCCAACAATGGAAGAATACATGGCGAATGACTTATACCGCAACACCGCCTATGTCGCTGCAGCGGCTTATATCTACCTTGGCATCGACGTCGTTGGTGACCATGAATTCGAATGGCTCTCCTCCCTCCCAAGCTCCATCAAATCCTTAAGCCATATCTTAAGGATTTTAAACGACATTGGCGGCTACAAGGTTTATCCCCTTTGATACATCTCAATATGAATTCAATCATTATTTCTTTATTATACGTTAGTACACTTGTGAATCCTACCTCGGAAGTGAGAGAATTCTGAACCTAACATATAAGTGGTGCCCAGTCTGACTTATAGGTTGGGTTTTCTGGTCGAGCCCAACAAGATTTTCCCGGCATTATATTTGATCAACATTGATGCATCTTTGTGAGTGTAGTTTGATGAAGGAAAGGGGCTTTCCTCGTTGTACCTCGAGTCTTACAAGAAGGAGTACGGTCTCTCGTATGAACAAGCCACCGAAGAGCTCTACAAGAAAGCCGGTGAGCTGTGGAAGGACGCGAACGAAGCTCTGATCCCGCCAACAGAGGTGCCGATGGCTTTGATCAAGTGTGTCGACAACATGGGGCGTGCAACGGAAGTTATCTATGGCGGCGATGAAGACAGTTACACTTTAGTTAACCCGATGAGCACCAACCATAACATCAAGACCCTGTACATCGACTCCATCCCCATATAATTGAATTATATGGGTGTGGCTTCATGTATGTTGTCTATCTTTTGTGTGTGTGTGTGTCCAACTTAGGGTTAGGTCACCCCTAATTTAAAAAACGAGGGGTGATTTGATGTAGAGTTGGATGAATAATGGGGATTTGTTTTTATATAATTTCACTACTAAGAGTGTTTTATACGTGTGAAATTAATTTGTGATATTAAGTATGAAATTTCCGAAGTTTATGTATGTTTGAATATTCTCTAAATTTCAGTTTATTGGAGTCCGATGATCGTGGCAATTGAAAATCCAATTTCAAAAGCTAATTAAACTAAAATCTTATATTAAGTTATTTAAAACTATAAAATATTAAAAATAAAAGTTTCAAAAAGCTACCTACATTGTCAAACGGACCCTAATTATTGTTTACAACATATCATTAACTGTTCTGTATGTATGTACGTGCGTAGACGTGTTCAAGAAATTCATAGGTTCCGATGGAACCTTGAAAGACGAAGTAGTGAGCGACATACAAGGCATGTTGAGCCTCTACGAAGCCTGTCATCTTAGGGCACACGGAGAGGACATACTAGACAAGGCCCTTCCACAAACTATGTCAAGGCTCAAATCCATAGCGGACCAATCGAGCAACACCTCGCTCAAGGAGCGCATTGGACATGCCTTAAACTTGGCTCTTCGGAAGAGGGTCCCACACATCGATTCTGTACGATACATGAAGGTTTACGAGGAAGACGATCCTTTACACAACAAAACTCTCCTCCATTTCGCAAAACTCGACTTCAACTTGCTCCAAGCCCTTCACAAACTAGAACTTAGTGAAATCTCTGGGTAAATTAATCAAACAATTTGTCTATAATTATATATGTATTAACTTTAACTAAATTTGTATGATTTATATAATCACTTATAGGTGGTGGAAAGGGATGGATTTGCTTAGTATACTGCCGTTGAGAGACAGGATTGTGGAGACCTTCTGTTGGGCTACAATTTTGTATAGTGAGCCTCACTACTCACTTGCAAGGAAGGTGAGCACAATGGGGGGTCACATTGTAACCAATATTGATGATGTCTATGATTCCTATGCGACATTCGAAGAACTCGAGATTTTTACCGAAGCAATCCAAATCTGGGACGAGTCTTGCTTGGATCGACTCCCCAACCATCTAAGGCGGTTCTATCAAACCATAATTTTGGATGCCCATGTTGAAATGGAAAGGCTTCTTTCGTATTTTTTTGTAAAAATCTTCTTAATAATTATGATTCCTATGCAACATTCGTTTTTTTTAGCACCCCTAGATTTCATTTCATCCTGGCTCTGCCACTAGTTACATGCATCTGGTTTAAGATTGGACATCATAATTTTAGGTCATGGATCGAAGGTATTGCATAAAGTGGCTTATATAGGAATAGCATTGTATCATATGCACTTTATCGTTTGCCAAACAAGCTCTCCTAGCCTTCACTATATATATACGGAAGGTATTGCATAAAGTGTTAGGCAACATATTGCGGTGGCCAGGGGCGGATCCTGAACCGTTATTCCGGGGATACTTGAAGGTAAATTTTTCATCATTCCGAGAATATTTAAAGGTAAATAAAAATTTCTTTTGTAATTTTTTTCCCGGATTGGGGATGCTTGACAGAAAATATTAAGAAATTAACACTAAAAGAAAAAAAAAATTGGGTATGCTCAATGATACACAAGGATCCGCCCCTGGCGGTGGCACCGTTAGGTCACTCTGCACCATGCACCTAGACATTGTCGAGTCGATCTTCCCTTGGAGAGTCATCTAAAATCCCGACAGCTCGAGATATTAGACAATATCGATGTCTTAAGTAGCTAAGCTTAGACACTCGAGGGTTTTTAAATTCTGGTGGACCATATAACATGGGATAATTTACATATCCAAGCGCTCCATCCATGGAGATTCGAGTGATCGAATAGAATAAATTGTTGCTCAGAAACATAGTCTGTTTGCCCAACATCGCCTCACGGGGAATATAGGGTATGCAGACTAGCAGATGAGATGAGGTTGGTTTCAGTGTATACGACTCTTATGGTGGTACGTGTACAAAAATCTTATCGTTTATGTAGAATTTATTCATTTTTTTTACAGGATTATTCAATTGTTTTTACATGATTTTTCACCAATAACAATGTAATTATTTATCTATACAACAAGTATAAAAAAAAATATAAATTTCATTCTAATGAACAATCGCATAGTACAATCGAATAATTTCATTCTAACTAGCACTACCGAATAATCAGAAATTATATTTAACCTCGTTGATGTTTTTAAATCAATGAACCTGATTAGTTAGAATGGTAAAATCGAATAATGTAGGCTGACAATTTCCTTGAACGTTCAATAAAAAAATTAAGTGCGTTTTAACTTGGTTGGTGTGGTTGTTTTTTTCTGCTAAAATTTGTTTAATTTAATAACCTACCTCTTTTGTACAATTTGGCAATTTGCTGTCATGTTTAATTTTTTAATGAGCTGTGTTGATTTGAAAAAAATAGCCATATCAAAGTTCCTGTTTGGTAAAAATTACCAGTCTTTCGTTCTAGAATGTAGATGTAGGAATTGAAGAATTTAAGTGAAAAAAACTTCGATTGCATACATTGGTGCCTGTTTGGCGGCATCTGAGTGAATTTGCCTACGTGGCAGCGCGTGAGCGCGTCTCGCATAACTTTCTCCCATTAAAAAGGAAATCTAATAAAAATAATTATTTTATTTTACCATTAACATATATAATTGGATAGATGGAATATCTTATAAAAGAGTAAATATTATATAAGGAAAAAACTATATCAATATAATTAAACGTAATAGTAGTAATAATAAAAATAATTAATAAAACTAATTTTTATAGTCATACTTACCAAAAATATTAATAGATAAATATGTAATATTTGATAGGTGTTATTTTATTTATATTTAGATTTTTTTTATGGAAAGAATTATTTATATCAAAATCAATCATTTAACAATTGTTATTTTATATCTATCTATATTATTTTTTGAGGACAAAATAAATAATTAAAACATTATATAGCCATATATGTAGCCACAATCCATCCCTACATAGATATTTTAGTAAACTAATGTAATAAATATATACTACATATTTAATAAAAAAGAATATTAAAATATTTTTAAAAATCAACTATCTAATTAAATTACATGAGATTTAATTAACCATAGATAAACTTTTACGTAGTACCTTATAAATGTGAATTTTATTTATATTTTGAGAGAATCTAATTAAAGGATATTTAGAATATATATAACCTGTCGAACTAATTTTATTTATATTTATATTATTTTTTGGAGGTAAAAATAATTTATAGTTAGATTAACGCATTCCCCGTACACGGGACGGGATCTACACTAGTATATATATATACACACACACTAGTAAGTTTTATGCAATTAAGATCTCTTACTAACTTAAATATGTGAATCTGTATATATGTATATGTGATATATTATGTGACATATCGATAGAATTATTTAAAAAAAAATCTCTTATTAGTTATTACTATTTAAAAAACCCATTAATCTTTATCATGTAAAACAAATGTAGTGAAAAATGTATTAAATAGGATATAACAAACTCTAAAACACTAAAAACTTCTATTATATATTGCTATTTTTTATAAAAAAAAAATTAAAATACATTACTCTCTCTCCCTTTTTACAACAAGTAACATTTTAAATTCATACACGCTTTTTTTATGACAGTAAAGGCTATATAAAATATTAATTTTTTAAAAATAATAATAAGTAATAAATATAATATTATTTAAAAAATAATTACAAAAATAATATTTAAGTATAATTTTTACCGTCTTAAAAAAATGTGTATGACTTAAAAAATTCAGTAATATTTATTAGTGATGAGCTAGCATGAAATTACTTAAAAATGATTATTTTAAAAATTAATCTTTTAAACAAATTTTAATTTTTAAAAAAAAAATTATCTAAAATTCAAATCTATATTTTAAGATGGGGAATATTACATTTAATCACTCATTATAAGTGATTAAATAGTCTCTCGATCAATGAGATTTGTATGGCCTTTTGAATTATTTTCTTATAAAAACAGACTTTTTTAAAAATAGTTGACTAGCTAGTCGTGTTAACTTTTGTCGTCAGGGGATAGAAAAATTATTACATTGTTCCCTCCTTGTCATTTCCTCTTACTTTTCTATCTCTTAAACAAAGTCCAAATAACTCTCAATTGTTTTTTGAAATAATTAGGAAATCAATTTCATTCCTTAATTAATTACTTTGAATCCAAAATATCTAAAACCCTCCCTTCTAGATGATTATAAATTAAAATAGATATACTTTACTGGGAAAGAAAATCCTAAAAGAAAATTTAATGTAATTTAAAAATGACTAGACTGTGTGTATATATCTAAGAAAAATATTTTTCAATTTGACTTTTTAGTCTGTGTCGTTGGGGCATAGGATAAAAACCCATAAGAAATACGTAGTAATACATTCAATTTAATTAGGAAATTCAATTTCATTCCTTAATTTTTTACCTAATTAAGATATTTGTGAGGTTAGCTTGGTTACCTTAGTTAATTACTAAGCTAGTCAAAATTAGACAAGCTGCATGCTTTTTCCTTCCTTTAATTTCTGTTAATCAATCTTTCCATCACTCTTTGTTTTTGGTCAAGGTCTATCCATCACTCTTATAGAGCCCCCGTAATTTAAAACTTGCAAAAGAGTGATTAACCTAATTAGATTAATTCGATGTGAGGTGCACATATAAAAAATTGAAAATTAATAGTAATTAATAGAAGAAAACAAGGAAATGGATAGGAAGCTTGGTATTCAAGTTTGACCTAATTACCAGTGTTCTAAGAAGCATTAGACATATTCTAAACAATGAGGGATCGCCTAGCACTTATGCTGCACCTAGGCAGCGCATAAGCGGTTAAGACGGAAGTCAAAACGTGTCTAGGCGCCCGCTTAACTCTAGACTTAGAGGGTCGTCTAGACGAGAATTATATATATTGCTAAAACTTAATGTGAGAGTCTTTGTCTCTTTCTTTTTATGGGTTTTAAGGCCAGACATGAATAGGATCGGAGATACTAATTAAAGCAAGCGGCTACATAGGAATTTGTCAAACGCAATTCATTGTGGAAAATTGCCTTAGTGTTCAATTTCCACAACAGTGGACATTGTTAGTCAAACAATGTGGTCACTCCTTCACTATAAATTGAGTAGGTTTAATTTGTATGTCATCATCCATACATTCTTTAGATCGATAGCTTCTTCCTTTTTAGCTTCGATCGATCAATCAAATATAATCGCTATGCATACTATGACAACGACCATGGGTTCGACTCAAACAAACCCTCTTCCAGCTCCAAACCCTAGTCCTGTTTCCCTTCGTCCTATCGCCGGCTTCAACCCAAGTCCCTGGGGAAACCGATTTCTCGATTACACTGCTGATTCCAAGGTATCTATTTATGTCGCTCGCCTTAACACATTTTCTGTAAAATGTGTTAAGGCACAGAACTGGAGCAGGCTAAGGTCCGCTCCATAAAAGATGAATCTCAAACTTATTACACTTGTCAATCCATGCATGAATGCATTTTTACAAACTATATATATATGTATATATAGAATAGCAACATGGTATGCTGATGCGTATATTTATTATTTATAGGTGATTGAAGCCCAACGAGAGAGCTCTAAGGTGCTCAAAGAGGAGATCAAAAGGGATATACGGTCCACCAGCAACGAACTAGTGATCGAGCAATTGTGTATGATTGATTCAATTGAAAGACTTGGTGTAGCCTATCACTTCGAGGAGGAGATTCAAGACGCTCTGCAACGTATCCATGAGATGTTGGCGAACACATCTTCAGATGATTTGCACCTCACTTCGCTCAGCTTTCGTCTCCTTAGGCACCATTCCTTTGATGTATCATGCGGTATAATATGTTTAAAACATTCTCTATGTATCAACTTATTGTTTACAACATATCATTAATTATTAATTGTTATGTATGTATGTATGTACGTACGTAGATGTGTTCAAGAAATTCATAGGCTCCGATGGAACCTTGAAGGAGGAAGCAGTGAGCGACGTACAAGGCATGTTGAGCCTCTACGAAGCCTGCCATCTTAGGGCACACGGAGAGGACATACTAGATAAGGTCCTTCCACAAACTATCTCGAGGCTCAAATCAATAGCGGACCAATCGAACAACTCCTCGCTTGAAGAGCGCATTCGATATGCCTTAAAGATGGCTCTTAGGAAGAGGATGTCACGCATCGAGTCTGTCCGATACATGAAGGTTTACGAGGAAGACGATCCTTCACACAACAAGACTCTGCTCCATTTCGCAAAACTCGACTTCAACTTGCTCCAAGCTCTTCACAAACAAGAACTTGGTGAAATCTCCAGGTAACTTTGTATGATTTATTTACAATTAGAAATATGTATATTAAAGCATCTCCAACAGTTTCTCCATTTTTGGAATTTTGGAGTTTTTTTGAGAATTTTAAGGTATTTTTTAGTTCAACAGATTCTCCATCACATTCTCCAAAATAGAGAAGCAGCAGAAACAATAGAGAGCATTCCCTAAATCTGTAGTATTCTCCAAGTCTTCGAAATGGGAAAGCTGTTGGAGTTAAAGCAAAAATAATTTGAAAAACATGTATTTTATAACTTTGTTCTCCATTTTAGGGAAATTTTAGGAAAGCTGTTGCAAATGGTCTTATAATTTAAATTAAATTTGTATGATTTATTGATTAGGTGGTGGAAAAGGATAGATTTGGTTAGTAAACTGCCATTAAGAGACAGGGTTGTGGAGGCATTCTTCTGGGCTACAATTTTGTACAGTGAGCCTCACTACTCTCTTGCAAGGAAGTTAACAACAATGGGAGGTCACATTGTCACCAACATAGATGACATCTATGACTCCTACGCGACTCTCGAAGAACTCGAGATCTTCACCGAAGCGATCCAAATCTGGGACAAGTCCTGCTTGGATCAACTCCCCAAAGATCTAAGGTGGTTCTATCAAACCCTAATTTTGGATGCCCACGACGAAATGGAGCGCCTTCTCGCTCCTCTTGGAAGATCGCGATATGTTCACTATGCTAAGCAAGAAGTATATATTCATCTATATATATCCAAACTTCCTTATATATGTTATGTATGTTAGATTGTTAAATCAATCTTATGTGTGTTGTATAGGTAAAATTTTTGGCCCGGAGTTACATGAATGAAGCAAAATGGAGGAACAAGAAATACATTCCAACACTTGAAGAATACATGGCGAATGACTTGTACCGCAACACTGCCTATGTCGCGGCAGCTGCCTATATCTTCCTTGGCATCGACGTCGTTGGTGACCATGAATTCGAATGGCTCTCCTCCCTCCCAAGCTCCATCAAATCCTTGAGCCATATCTTAAGGATCTTAAACGACATTGGCGGATACAAGGTTAAATTAAGTTTTATCCTCTTTGATCTCAATTGGAATTCAATAAATTACTTATTTAATCAAGATATCAAAGTCTGACTCGGATCGATAACTAGGATCGTGTGCACATACGGACGCACATGAGCTAATAACCTAAGATACAAGCCGAGATTCCATTCTAAAACCAATTGACAATAGAAGTAGCCCACCGACTTATATACTGAGACTTGTTATGTTCAACTTTAGATATGTACATAACACTTTATCTTTTCACATCTTAACATTGATGCATCTTTGTGTGTAGTTTGATGAAGGCAAGGGACTCTCCTCCTTGTACCTCGAGTCTTACAAGAAGGAATACGGTCTCTCATATGAACAAGCCACCGAAGAGCTCTATAAGAAAGCCGACGAGCTATGGAAGGACGCGAACAAAGCTTTGATCCCACCGACAGAGGTGCCGATGGCTTTGATCAAGTGCGTCGACAACATGGGGCGTGCAACGGAAGTTATCTATAGCGGGGATGAAGACAGTTACACTTTAGTGAACCCACAGAGCATAAACCATAACATCAAGACTCTGTACATCGACTCCATCCCCATGTAATTAAATTATATGGTGTCTATCTTTTGTGTGTGTCCAACTTAGGGTTAGGTCACCCCTAATTTCAAAAATGAGGGGTGATTTGATGTAGAGTTGGATGAATAATGAGTGTTTGTTTTTATATAATTTCACTAATAAAAGAGTTTTATAGGTATGAAGTTTGTGATAATGAGTATGAAATTTCCAAAGTTTGTACTAAGTTTGAATATTCTATAAATTTCAGTTTATTGGAGTCCGTTGATCGTGGCAATTGAAATTTCAGTTTATTACTCCCTCCGTTTCTTTAAATTTGTCTTTTTTAATTCTGGATATTTTTTTTAGAAAAATAAAAATTATATATAAAGTATTAACTTTTTTTAATAATAGGATACTTATTATTAATAATATGAAATTATTAAAAAAAAATAAAAAAAAAATTATATAATTTTTAATACCTTAAAAGGGGAAATACGGAGTATTAAAGAGGGGAGGAGTAATTATTCAGAATAATGTCTTGTACTCCGTACTATAAAAGCCAAAACAGTGTTAGAATGCACTAGGTGAGTAGGTGGTAAGTATGTCGGCTGTATTTTACCTTTAATAAAATTAAATTATTTATCTATTATAAAAAACTATTCGAAATATAACATCTAATAAATACGTACGTAGTATGAAATAAAAATTAAATTATTATTATTATTATTACTATTATTATTATTCCAACAATAACATGTACTCCTTGATCGTACCACCACTCAATACTGTATTTGTTAGAACAGTAAAATCTGATGGAGAGGCTGACAATTTCCTTGATCGTACAGACGCCGTTTGCTATCAACTAAGAGCGTTTTCACTTGGTTGGTGTGGTTGTTTTTCGTCCTACCGTGAAGGAAAGTTATGTACGGCAATGTCGGATTTATTTTATTTTTTATTATAAAGTCGAATTCAACTTTCTAATATAGAAATTTTAACCATTGTATAAGAGTTTTCACCGCTCTATGTTTTATTTTCCAAAATCTACGTGAGATGACAATTTTTTTCATCTGAATTGCTACAATTGCAATTGCTGTCAATTAATTAAGGAGGTGTTTGATATCTATTATTGGGAATAAAAAAGGGGTAATGGAAATGACTCATTTCCGATTTTGTTGTTTGGTAGGTTGAAATTGGGAATGGGAATGATTACCAGGGATGGGAGGATTCCCAATCTCTAGCTAAATTCATTCCGAAAAAAAAACTAGGGGAATCATCCATTTCAAGTTTCCAACAGAGCCACAATCTGAACACCATCATCTTCCTCCCAAATCTCCCTCCTGCAATCATCCTCTTCCATCCTCTCCAATGGTCGCCATCCTTCCAGGTTCGCCGGCGTTGACACCGCCGTCCAGGCCTGCCGGCATCGACACCGCCACCACCGTTGTCCAAATCTCGACCCCGTGTAGATCTGCGCCGTTGCTGTCCAGGTCCATGTCCAGATCTACCGGCGTCGACAGCGCCACCACTGGTGCTACAGTCCTTCCTCCGTCGCCGTCGTCCTCCGCGCCGCCGTCCTCCACATTCCTCCCTCCTCGTTGCAGTTGATCAAGCCTACCCTTCCCTCCTCTTCGCAGTCGATCGACCAGACTTGCCCCTCCCTCCTCGTCGCGGTTGGCCGGCCCACCCAGACCTGTTTGCTCTTGATTCTTAAAAAAAAAAAGAAAAGATGCAACCGTACTCCGGATATCCTACCCCTCGACATGTCGGTCCTCAGGCCTCTCTGACATCGCCTGACCCAGGCTATGTTCCGCCAGCTCTGCATCACGCCTTCTCCTCTACGCAGCCGACATCTTCAGACACTTCTTGGTACATGGACACTGGTGCCACCTCCCATATGACGAACTCCTCAGGCTATGTTCCGTCAGCTCTGCATCACGCATTCTCCTCTACGCAACCGACATCTTCAGACCCTTCTTGGTACATGGACACTGGTGCCACCTCCCACATGACGAACTCCTCAGGTAACCTCTCATCTATTTCTTTTAAGGGCCCTTCCCACTCTATTATCGTCGGAAATGGTGGTCGTCTTGCTACTTCGGGAATTGGCCACGCCAAATTACAGACCCCAACCCACCCACTACACCTCAACAATGTCCTTATTGCCCCAAAGATTGTCAAAAACCTTATCTCTGTCCGTCGGTTCACTACTGACAACAACGTTTCCCTTACGTTTGATCCCTATGGTTTCTCTGTGAACGATCTTACTACGGGGGTTACTCGCATGAGATGTAACAGCACCGGGGAGCTCTACCCTGTCACACCACCTCCTGCGTCCAGTCAGTCGTGTCCGGTCGCCCTCTCGGCATCATCGTCCAGCCTGTGGCATGCACGCCTGGGCCATCCCAGCACTGCCGTTCTAGATGTCCTCCGTTCCCAGAACCTTGTCACCTATACTAAAGACCCACGCTCTGGTTTATGCTCTTCTTGCCAACTAGGAAAACATGCCAGACTGTCGTTCCAACGGTCTTTGACCTCTACCCTTGCTCCCTTTGATATCATTCACAACGACATTTGGACCTCTCCCGTACCTAGCAAGAAGGGTCACAAGTACTACCTTTTGTTTCTTGATGATTACACTCATTACTTATGGGTCTTCACGTTGCATTTCAAGTCCCAAGTGTTTCCTATCTTTGCCAGATTCCATACCTACATCAAAACACAGTTTCACATGTCCATCAAATGTTTCCAATGTGACAATGGCCGTGAATTTGACAACAAAGACTTTCACTTCTTCTTTGCCGCAAATGGGATCTCCTATCGCTTGTCTTGCCCCTATACTTCTCAGCAGAATGGCAAGGCAGAAAGAATCATTAGAACCATTATCAACATGATGCGCTCTCTCCTCTTCCACGCATCTGTTCCCCTTCCCTATTGGCCTCACGCCTTATCCACCACATGTTATCTCCTAAACATTCTCCCTTCCACTACCCTACACCATCGCTCACCAGCTCAGACACTTTATTACGCCGAGTCTAGGTATGATCACCTTCGCATCTTCGGGTGCTTGTGTTTCCCAAACCAGTCCTCCACAGCCCCGCACAAGCTTCACCCGCGCTCCACTCCATGTGTCTTCCTAGGCTATCCGTCTGATCATCGCGGTTACATTTGCCTCGATATCAAGACCCACAAGATCATTCTCTCACGTCATGTCACCTATGATGAGTCGCGATTTCCCTTTGCGTCTCCCACACCCCTGTGTCTCCATCAGAGTCTGAGTCACCATTCCCTCACTTCCTTTTTCCCCAGAGCTCTCCCGGTGCTCCTGCGTCTCCCCCTCCCTCACCCCCACCACCCCCCACCACCAGACCACACACCCGCAGCGTCTCCGGTGTCTTCCGACTCCGTCAGATCGTATCCATGACTACCACCCATCGCCCCACCATCCAACCTCATGGCCTAGCAAAGCAGTCCCCCCGCTAAACACCAATGCCGCGGGCGCCGCACACTGCTGCGCCCACAGCCTATCAATTGCCCATGCCCCCAGCATCGCATCACCTACTGGCGGCGCCCGCCGCAACACATGCTGCGCCCGCCGCATCCCTCCCCGTCTCGCATCACCCACTTGCAGCGCCCGCCGTAGGGTATGCTGCGCCCGCCGCATCCCACACCGCCTCTGCACCCCTTACCCGCAGCTCTGATGCGCCCGCCGCCTCATCCCCATGCTTAGCCCCTCTTGCTCCCATTCGTCCAGACACCCAATCACCCTCTGCCTCCACCCAGACCTCCCTCTCCCCCATTCCCACCTCCCACAAAACTGCCCTCCAAGACCCGAATTGGCAGGCGGCTATGCTCGACGAATACAGGGCCCTTACGAAGAATGGTACTTGGATTCTTATTCCTCGCCCTCCTTAGGCGAACGTCATTCGTTGTATGTGGCTCTTTCGTCACAAGTTCCGATCTGATGGGACTTTGGAGCGCTATAAGGCCCGTCTTGTGGTGAACGGTAGATCTCAACAGGCAGGTATTGATTGTGATGAGAGGTTCAGCCCTGTGGTCAAGCCTGCCACTATCCGAGTGGTCCTGAGTCTAGCTCTGTCGCGCAACTGGGCCATCCATCAGTTAGATGTCAAGAACGCATTTCTCCATGGCCATCTGAATGAGACTGTCTACATGTTTCAGCCACCGGGGTTTGCTGATGCTGACCGTCCGAAGCATGTCTGTCTCCTCAAGCGCTCTCTGTATGGTCTGAAACAGGCTCCGCGGGCTTGGTTCCAGCGCTTTACCTCTCATCTGCTCCGTTTGGGTTTCACTGGCAGTCGTTCCGATTCGTCTCTGTTTATCTATCGCCGAGGCTCAGACTTGGCATTCCTGTTGCTATATGTCGACGACATCATTCTCACCGCCTCTTCTGATGCTCTTCGTACGTCTATTATTTCGCAGTTGAGTGCGGAATTCGCCATGTCTGATCTGGGTCAGTTGTCTTATTTTTTGGGAGTTGTTGTTCAGCGTCATGCGTCAGGTCTGTTTCTGTCACAGAGTAAGTATGCTGCAGAGATTGTTGCTCGGGCTAAGATGGTCAATTGTAATCCAGTCGCCACCCCTGTCGATACATCCAACAAGCTCAGTGCTCATTCTGGTCCTTTGGTTGATGACCCGACATTGTACATGAGCCTCGCTGGTGCTCTTCAATATCGCTCTTTCACCAGGCCTGACATTAGTTACGCCGTTCAGCAGGTCTGCTTGTTCATGCATGCACCCAGGGAACCTCACTTTCAGGCTTTGAAGCGAATCATTCGGTACATCAGCGGCACTCTTGAGCTCGATCTTGTTGCTTACACTGATGCAGATTGGGGTGGTTGTCCTGACACACGTCGCTCCACGTCTGGGTACTGCGTCTTCCTCAACGACACCCTTGTGTCATGGTCTGTCAAGCGTCAGTCCGTCGTATCTCGCTCCAGCGCTGAGGCCGAATACAGGGGTGTTGCCAACGTTGTGTCTGAGTGCTCTTAGCTCCGGAACCTCCTCCTTGAGCTCTGTTGTCCCCTTCAGAAGGCCACTCTGGTCTATACGGACAACGTCTCCGCCGTCTACCTGGCCAGCAACCCAGTCCAGCATCAACGCACGAAGCACATTGAGCTTGATCTCCACTTTGTAAGGGACAAGGTTTCCATTGGACATGTCCGCGTTCTCCATGTCCCGTCCTCTTATCAGTACGCTAATATATTCCCCAAGGGTTTACCTCGACAGTTATTCATTTATTTTCGTTTCAGTCTCACTGTAAGGACCCCTCCCGTTTCGACTGCGGGGGTTTGATAGATTACATAGGTCTTAATATTGTATAGTGGGTTAAAAGCCCATTAAGGTCCAATACCTTTGTAACCTATATATATGTTATATCAATGAATGGAAACCCTAAGAAGGACTTTACATCAAATCTATCATTCTACATTTATATAATCAATTAGGTGGTGGAAAGGCATGGATTTGCTTAGTATACTGCCATTAAGAGACAGGATTGTGGAGACCTTCTATTGGGCTACCATTTTGTATAGTGAGCCTCACTACTCACTTGCAAGGAAGGTGAGCACAATGGGAGGTCACATTGTAACCAATATTGATAATGTCTATGATTCCTATGCGACATTCGAAGAACTCGAGATTTTTACCGAAGCAATCCAAATCTGGGACGAGTCTTGCTTGGATCGACTCCCCACCGATCTAAGGCGGTTCTATCAAACCATAATTTTGGATGCCCATAATGAAATGGAGCGCCTTCTTGCTCCTGTTGGAAGATCGCGATATGTGCACTATGCTAGGCAAGAAGTATGCATCTATCAGTATTCAGTATATATGTTTGTATGTATGTATGTATATGCATATTTTTTTTATTAAATGAATGTTGTCTGTTAGGTAAAACTTTTGGCCCAGAGTTACATGACTGAAGCAAGATGGAGGAACAAGAACTACATGCCAATACTAGAAGAATACATGACGGTGGACTTGTATCGGAACACCGCCTATGTCGCTGCAGCTGCTTATATCTTCCTTGGCATCGACGCTGCAGGTGACCGTGAATTCGAATGGCTCGCCGCCCTCCCCAACTCCATCAAATCCGTGACCCATATCTTGAGGATTTTGAATGACATTGGTGGCTATAAGGTTTATTTTTCAAATCATCCTCTTTTGGTCTCAATTGGATCGGAATTATGGCTGTTATATGAGCCGAGTAGCTCAAGCTCGGCTCGGCCTTAACTCGATAAAAGCTTGACTCGAGCTCGTTCATTTTCTAAACAAGCTGAGTATGAACACGTTTTTAAGCTATGGTCGCTCGATTTAAGCTCGAATAGCTCGAATTTTATGAAATTTATAAAATTTTATTTAGTTTACTATGTTTTGAGCAAAGTTGTTTATTGATCGAAAAAAGCTCGGCTCGAGATCGTCCATTTCCTAAGCGAGCCAAATATGAGCACATTTTTAAACTCGAGTCCAAATTTAGGCTCGATTCGAATAACAGCCCTAATTGGAATTCAATAGTTATTTACTTATCAATCTTTTGTGTAAGTGTAGTTTGATGAAGGTAAAGGGCTTTCATCCATGTACCTCGAGAGTTACAAGAAGGAATACGGTCTCTCTTACGAACAAGCTACCGAAAAGCTCTACGAGAAAGCCGACGAGCTGTGGAAGGACGTGAACGAAGCCTTGATCCCGCCAACAGAGGTGCCGATGCCCTTGATCAAGGTCATCGACAACATGGGGCGTGCAACGGAAGTTATATATAGCGGCGATGAAGACAGTTTCACTTTAGTTAACCCGATGAGCACCAACCATAACATCGAGAGTTTGTACATCGACTCCATTCCGATATAACATTCGTCGAAGAGAGTCGAAACTCGATTGCTATCTACCAAATTTCCTATCTCTACCGTGTGATTGATCCGGTGGATACCGGAAGACAAATAATATTGATGGATGTATCTATATATGTTCCTTGTAATGTTAGTTTGATCAAATAATGGGCGCTTTTTGTGTAATTTCAATGATAAAAGGGTATTTCAATTAAATAAAGCTTTTTCCCTTTGTTTGAGGTATTTGTTGAAAACAACAGACTTTTCACATTATGGGTTGAATCAAATTGGGCCCACGATGACTAGGGACCATTTGTATCAATTAACCACATTCCTTAATCCAATTATTAAGCCTTCTAAATTCTAATCAGTCCAACAAATATATTGTCTTTTGATGAGGCCCATTAATTAGCCAAAACACAATAAATAAAAACACAAATAAAATTATTTTTTAGGTGAATGGTGTAGATTTAAATTATTTTTTAATCTATTTTTTTTAAATTAGAAATAGTAATCTTTTTTCTGAATTATTTTTAGTAAAAATTATTTTTTATTAGTTTTACCCAAATAAATTAAAATTTAAATCATAAATAAAAGGATTTTAATTTTTTAAAAGTGCGAATGGAGTAGATTTTACATATTGAAAGTTTCTAATAATAATTTATCTACATTTTTTTAAATAAATTGAAACACAATATTTTGAGAAAAATTGTGTGATTTTTCGAGATAAAGGGGTGTATTTTTACTAAAAGTTATAAATTATAGCCTATAGGTATTTATAAATTAATAATGAGCTTATTTAATGAAAATTTTATTTTTATTATATTTCCACTTATATGAAATATTATTTAATCTAGATTTTATTATTTTTCTTAATCAATCTTAAACAGTAACTAAAAAATTCCAATTTAAATTAAGTCTTAATTATTTTAAAAAATAAAATCTCTTAATTTGTTCTTAAATTTAAAAACTAATTTAGATTAATAGTAAAACGAATTGAATGGAATGACCGAAAAGTTATGAACCAGTATGAAATAAATCTAAAATAGTTAAGAATTTGAATGAAATGAAAAAAAATATTATAAACCAACTTATAAGGCTAAAGTAAGCCCGTACAGAACTTAAGGGCACAATTGTCTTTTACGAGGTAGCATTTATTTCAACCCTAATTTCCATTATATATATGGGTGATGAACTAGGGTTGGGGCAGAGGTTTCTTCCAGCCGACAAACTCTGATTTGAGCGTCGGAGGCTTCTATGGGTGAGCGAGCCCCGCCTCTTCTTCTCTTTCTAATCTATGCAAGATGATCGGTGGGCGGGGAAGAATCGATGCAGATTTTATGTATAACATTTGGCGCCGTATGTGGGAATTCGATCAAAAAGCCATAAGATCAGATCTGACAATCAATAAAGCAATGAAGATCGACTATTTTTGAGGCTGGATGAAGAGGCGGATCCTGAAGAGTGCCTCCGTCGACTGCCCTCTCGCCTTTGCCCACAAATCCTAGGAGGGGGTGTCGTCAACTTTCGAGCAAAAGACAAAGGGCATCGCGACTCACCAGATCCGTGTGTTCTTATGCTAGAACCCTAGCAGCGATGTCATTGGTTGTGTCGTCTCGCACCATAGCCGCCGCTACATGGCATCTCCTTTCACTGGGACACGCGGACACTACCGGTCGTCAGCCCACGTCTGAGCCTCCCTGTACCACCGCCTCACACCAAAAACACACCCCACGAGATCTCGATTGAAGGAGGTTGGGGCGTCGATCAATACCAGATCTAAATCCCGAATCTCCCTCATCCTATGGTGATGATGGTCAGATCCAGCGCAACCCCACGCTTCGACCTCTCTTTGGAGCGAATTTGAACCGGAGTGTTGCTGCCTCTAGAATCCTTACCAAAAAAGAGAAAAATAACCCTCGTCGAAATAATAACCCCGGATGCAGGGTGATCCACAATAAGCAATCTGGCCTAATTCTGTTGTTCTCTACTGGTTTCACAACCCGAGCCGCATCAAAGTCTTTCCTTGATCGTTCCTTCTCCGCTTTTGTGTTAATCAGATGTGGGCCTCAGTATAGTATCTATGGGACGTCGCGCTCGAAGCCATTCCTACTATTGTTCGCTAGTGTCGCACCTCCAGTCCAGCCTCGCTGCAAGTGCAAATTGACCCTGGTGGCTTCGAAAGGCGGGCTGCTCATAGTAAACCTAAACCCGAGAACACACCGGCATCGATGGAGGAGGCCAAGGCACCCGAATTCGCCAATAAGGGTCCTTTGCTGCCATCGAGGTTGAGGTCGAAGCAGGACAGTGGCTGCGCGAACCGAGGTACCGCTGTGAATTCCAACGTCGCCTCCACCCTCTGTAAACCTACGAGGAAGATGCAAAGGTTTGTCATTCTTCCGTAACTATCATTTGATTATGCACTTACCATAGCTAATTAATGTTGAATTTGACTTTCATTCTAACGGTTGTTTGATCAAATTAATATGCCTTTTTAATTTCGGCCTTAATGGTGGAATTAGTGCTTAGAACCGTTAAGTTAAGTTGAGACATTTTCTTCAATGGTGATATACTATCTATATCTATATAAACTCTTAATTTAGAAGAGTTTAAGATGATGTGTCAAATTTAGAGGGATTTTAGGAGTCTTTAACTAATCATTTTTTTTTTGCCATTTTTCTTGGATTTTCTTTAATTCTTCTTCTTTCTTTAATTCTCTTTTTTCTTTAATTTTACTAACTATATATATCTATATCTATATCTATATAAACTCTTAATTTAGAAGAGTTTAGGATGATGTGTCAATCTTAGAGGGATTTTAGCAGTCTTAACTAATCATTTTTTTTGCCATTTTTCTTGGATTTTCTTTAATTCTCCTTTTTCTTCTTTTTCCTTCAATTCTCTTTTTTCTTTAATTTTACTAATTATCTATATAAACTCTTTCTTAATTCAAAAGAGTTTAGAATGATATGTCAATCTTAGAGGGATTTTAGGAGTCTTAACTAATCATTTTTTTTTTGCCATTTTTCTTGGATTTTCTTTAACTCTCCTTTTTTCTTCAATTCTCTTTTTTCTTTAATTCTAATAACTATAACTATAAACTCTTAATTTAGAAGAGTTTAGGATGATGTGTCAATCTTAGAGAGATTTTAGGAGTTTTAACTAATCATTTTTTTTTTCCATTTTTCTTGAATTTTCTTTAATTCTCATTTTTTTTCTTCTTTTTCCTTCATTTCTCTTTTTTCTTTAATTTTACTAACTATTGGGCTTAATTCAAAACATTGAATTCAATCTAATATAACTATTGAGCTTAATCAAATTTATTTACTACCTATCTATATCTATATCTATATAAACTCTTAATTTAGAAGAGTTTAGGATGATGTGTCAATTTTAAAGGGATTTTAAGAGTCTTAACTAATCAATTCTTTTTTTGCCATTTTTCTTGGATTTTCTTTAACTCTCCTTTTTTTCTTCTTTTTCCTTCATTTTTTTTAATTTTAATAACTATACACTCTGAATTTAGAAGAGTTTAGGATGATGTGTCAATCTTAGAGGGATTTTAGGAGTCTTAACAAATCATTTTTTTTTTCCATTTTTCTTGGATTTTCTTTAATTCTCCTTTTTACTTCTTTTTCCTTCAATTCTCTTTTTTCTTTAATTTTACTAACTATTGGGCTTAATTCAAAACGTTAAATTCAATCTAATATAACTATTGAGCTTAATCAAATTTATTTACTAACTTTTTCGCTTAATTCAAAACATTGAATATAACTATTGATTATGACACATCACATTTAAAAAATGTTATAATTGGATTAAAAAATAATAATTTTCTAAGATAATTATAGGATACATTTATTGTAAAGTTTTTTTTATGATTTTTATGTTAACATTTATCAATATTTTATAATATTTATATATATAATATATTAGTTTTAAAAAAATGCGCCATGGTGCGGGATTCGTACTAGTTTACCTTTTAATTGATAATAATAATATGTGCTTAATATATATTAAGCCTTTGTTGCTGTGACTTAGTGGGTTCTAAATTCTTCTTGAATTGCTAGTCAAAGCTATTAATATTGGATTCCTAAAAGCACCTATATATATATATATATATATATATATATATATATATATATATATATATATATATATATATATATATATATATATATAGGATGGATCAAATGTTAACAACTCTTAACATGTTTAGTGTTAACAAATCTTGACCATAGGATGAGGGAAAATAGATGGCAAAAGATTAATCCAATATATTACCTTAATTAATAAATAAATAAAAATAAAAACAGTCACCCCAAACTAATAGCGCGTGAACCCTAACCAGTCTTATTAACTCCCCACCCCCACAAACCGTAAAAAATCAGAGAAGCGAGGAAGGGAGGCGATCAAGCGGACGACAAAGGCGGAGTACTGGACAGTAGGTGATCCAACGACGGAGGTGCGACGAAGGTGTAGTGATCGGAGGTGCGGTGTTGGCGATTTCCTTCCGCGCCCTTTTTGCGCCGCCGCCGGTGCTAGCCCATCCCGCTCATTTCACCAAGATTGGTTATATTACTCTACTCTGTTAGGCGAATGCAAAGTCTTTCTTGTTTTTTCAATTGAAATTGCATTAGATTCCTTCATTGAAGGTGTGAGGTAAGTTTTCAAAAATCCCCAAATTTTAGGTTTTTACAAATTTGTTAAATTGGTTGGATTTTTAGGAGTTGTTGGGGTGAGTTTGATGTTTACTCACCACAAATATATGTTTTTGAGTTTGGGATGGACGATTGATTCCATGGTTGATTCTAGAGAATACATGTAGAAAACTACTCTCAATTTTAATTATGTGTTCCAAGCTAATCTCATGGAATACGATGGATACATAAATGAATTCATGTGCATATATTTACGGAGGATGATTGAGATTTTTTAAAGAGGTATTCATTTGAAGTCCAAATTAGATTTTGTCTTCTTTTTCTGTAATCATCAATTAAGCTTTTTGGAATCAGATTTGGATAAACTCCAATGCCACCATGATCAAATTATTCGTTGATAATTAGAAATTATTCATATGTTTAGGGGTAATTAGATGTAGGTTTTTTGAAATTTAAACGCTGTCTAATTTTTTTGTATGAATTTATTAACTATTCGGCAAGTTCAGAGTAACTATTCGTTGATAATAAGTAAGTATTCATATGTATATGGGTAATTAGATGTGGATTTCTTGAAATTCAAACTCTATTTAAAATTGTTCATTAATTTACCAAATATTAGACAAATTCATCCTCATTATTCATTGATAATCAGGAATTATTCATATATAAATTGTTCATGAGTCTATTGAATAATCGGCAAATTCAGAGTCATTATTCATTGATAATCAGGAATTATTCATTTATATGGGGCAATTAGATGTAGGTTTCTTGAAATTCAAGCTCTTGAATTTATCAACTTTGACTATTCGGCAAGTTCAGAGTCATTATTCATTGATAATTAGAAATTATTCATATGTATAGGGGCAATTAGATGGAGGTTTGTTGAAATTCAAACTCTGACTAAAAATGTTCGTGAATTTATCGACTATTCGGCATGTTCAGAGTCACTATTCGTTAATAATAAGGAATTATTCATTTGTATGTCGGCAAATAGATGTGGGTTTTTTGAAATTCAAACTCTGTGTAAAATTGTTGATGAATTTATCGACTATTCGACAAGTTCATAGTCAATATTCGATGATAATAAGGAATTATTCATTTGTATTTGGATAATTAGATGTGGTAAATCAAGAATTACATTTACATACTCTTTGAACCTAACAAATAATTACTATCGACTTAACGAATAATTACTATCGACTTAACGAATAATTACTATCAACCTCGTGAATAGTTGCAAAATTGACCAACCCTTTTGTTATTATCTAAACGATAACTCATCTTTACAAACGAATAATAATGATCAATTTAATGAATAATTACTGGCAAAAAATATCTAACAAGGTATTACGGTTAAAAAAAAAGAAACAAAAATTACAACGCATGTGCTTAAATACTGCAACGCACGGTTAAACACCCAATTAGGAATGGGACCCACGCTTTTTTAAATAAAATAAATAAGGAAAAATTGGATTAATCTCAACTCTCCATTTCATCACAATAAAGGGTCCAGATTTGTTAACACAAAACACATTATGGGTTGTTAACACTAGACCTAACCTATATATATATATATATATATATATATATATATATATATATATATATATATATATATATATATATATATATATAGAATATGATCTGCTTTAATTCCTATTTGCTCATTGTTCATTCGATTTTCATGACAATATTTTGCCAATATATGAATAAGTTTGAACGGCAGAATGAACTATACGCATACATGTTACTTGGACCGATTATGTGGTTGAGCCTAATTGATCAAATCCCTGTTCGTATTGTCCGAGAAGTAGTTAGTGTCTCTTGTTCATCTTTTTGGCTTTCTATGCTTGGTTTGCTATTTTTGCATAGGTAATAATAGGAGCTATGACATGAGCACGAAGTAGTGGCTTTGCTGCTAAACGAAGCAGTGGCATGCCCGTGAGACCCGGTGTCACGAACCACACTGGGGCAAGGTCGATCCCAACCTTCAGGGACAAATCAAGGACGTGAAGCAATACGAGGTGTTACCGAACTCAAAATAGTCGAAGTTATCTTGGATGGCCGAGATACTCCTGGTTCAACTCATGCGGGATATATGATAACCCAGAAGCTAAGTTTTCCAATTTATCCGTTTAATTATATGCTAAAATATCTCATCTCTTAGCCCTACTGCAAAATATGCCCTTAAAAAAACCATAGCATGCTTTATAATCTTTTGAGTGATGCTTTAGTAATGCAATCATAAACTAGTTAAGGGTCAAAGCTACAAATTCATGGAAAGTTTTGGTGCTTCAATGGGCATACAACCTTGAGCAAGGCACGTTCCCTCCAATTTCCATTTATTTGATTTGCAGGAACAATTGAGCACCCAGCTAATTGGATTATATGAGCCAGCAAAACAAGGGGCAAATTAAAGAATTAAAGAAGCTTGCTAATTACTTGATTATACATTATATTGAAGTGCAGTATCTTTAGATTTGGAACACAGTAACAAGGCGTCATCTACTTTGTCAATGTAATGATATGAATGACATACAAATCAAAGCCGAGAGTATACGTCCGACATCTATCGACTCTGCGAGTGTAGATCTACCTAAATGAATCGCCACTCACGATCAAATTATCGCCACTTAATGACAAAAAAACGCCGATTTCAGGCCACGAGTACGCCACTTAAGGCCAAGAGAACGCCGATTTCAGGCCACGAGTATGCCACTTAAGGCCAAAAGAACGCCGATTTCAGGCCACGAGTACGCCACTTAAGACCAAAAGAACGCCGATTTTAGGCCACGAGTACGCCACTTAAGGCCAAAAGAACGCCGATTTCAGGCCATGAGTATTACACCACTTAAGACCAAAAGAACGTCGATTTCAGACCATGAGTATGCCACTAATTAAGGCCAAAAGAATGCCGATTTCAGGCCACAAGTACGCCACTTAAGGCCAAATTAAAGAACGCCGATTTCAGGCCAATAGAACGCCACACAAGGTCAATAGATTGCCACTTATGGCCAAAGAATTGGCACATGCGACCACTTAAAGCCAATTTTAAGCCATAATAACCCCGTTAAGGGCCAACAAAAGTCAAAATCAAGCGATAAGAATGTCATTTAAGGCGAAATGCTCAACCTTAATGAAAACCATCAAATCGTCACTCATAAACAAAAGTTAATCATGAATGTCATCAACAAACATTGTCTCTCACTTATGGCCAAATGTTTAATAACTTTCATTTGATTAGTCAACGACGCACCAACTACATTATATTGTGTTATACGATCGGTTGAGAATACAAAAGCTTGCAGGACGCAACGAAGTCTAGGGGCAAGCATTACTGGTGGTCTTCGATCATAGAAAGTGAAGAGAGCTTAAATATTTGTCTTTCCTCATCACTAGATCGTGAAAAAAAACTTAAGGGCATAATTGTCTTTTACCAGCTAGCATTTATTTCAACCCTAATTTCCATTATATATATGGGTGGTGAACTAGGGTTGGGGTAGAGGCTTCTTCCAGCCGACAAACTCTGACTTGAGCGTCGAAGGCTTTTTTTGGAGAGCGAGCCCCTCCTCTTCTTCTTCTAATCTATCCAGAAAGATCGGTGGACGGGGATGAATCGATGCAGATTTTATGTATAACACCAACAATTAAAAAAAAAATTCAGGGAATTGGGTCTTCGATTGAGATATTTGACTTAGAAAAGAGAAAGAAACAGAGAAATATTATGGGAATTGAACGACAGGCCATTTTCACATGAAATTATAGTTCGAGCTGTATTGATTTGAAAACCCCGCATTAGGAATTTGACCTCATCAATAAATTAAGGTAAAAACAAAATAATTTAAGATTATGAGTTTGAAAAACAAAATGTCTTTTAGATTTGGACGAGAAAAAGTAAAGGATTTGAACACTCGTGCATCTAGTATCGGCTGTATCGTTTGTCTAAAGTTTTAATTAAGGCATGTTTTTTAATCAAGAATTAACTAATCTATCTCTCAAATTATTGTCTATTTTCTAAACGAATATTTTATTTATTGCTATTTTATATATTATTGGAATATGGTGATAGAAGTGGGCTTCTCCTACCTACCCCGTATTGGTAATAGAGTGACTGATAAGGTTGCACAATTTTGCCTTTCTGTCAAGGGTCACGACATTTACAATAATACAAGTCTTCAGGATCTCATCCATAAGGATGCTTTCGGTTAGAGGTTACCCACCAAAATTTTTAACTGATAAAAATAAAAATCAGTCTTCTTTTTATGTTTCAAGAAATTTCTAAAAACCACCATTTCCAACTTTATTTGCCACTATTTAGTTCGTTCATTTTAACTTATTGTACACTTTTTAAGAAAACTAACAAATATACTATTATATTTTCTTATTTATTACAATACTTTTTATTTTATAAAAAATTACAGCTAACAATCCATTAATAATTACAAAGGCATTTTCATAAGGTAAAAACTAAAATAGCTACAATGACATCTTTTAAAAAAACTGTTAAATCACGGTGGGTCATCCGACGTGTGGGGGGGGGGGGGGGGACGCACGCCAAGCGCACACGCACACCAAACCGAGCACACAAGCCGAGTGGGGTTCCATCCTAAAACCAATTGGTGTTAGGTGGGGTAGCCCACCGGCTTATATGCAAGGCTTGGATTCCAATTCTAATCAATGTGGGACACTCCCACAACTAATATTCTCCACACACACCCCCTCAAGTGCAACTGCCTGGCCACGCACTATTTGCCAGTTGCACTTGACGAATCAATGCCTTAAGGTCGGCTAGCCAATAGACCAGGAATCCAAACCACACCGGATCTAGCCGAACCTCGGCTCTGATACGGCTTTTCTGCTCAGAAACGAAATGTTCCTGGAAATTGTAGAGAAAATGCAATTTAACAGAACTTGGAATTAATGAGAGCTTCCATGGAGCTCAAGATCTGGTTTGTTACAACTGCAACTCACAACTGAAAGTGGGCGGGAAAGCCAGCACATGTACCACTA
This sequence comes from Persicaria tinctoria, assembly GCA_037127255.1. Taxonomy (NCBI): domain Eukaryota; kingdom Viridiplantae; phylum Streptophyta; class Magnoliopsida; order Caryophyllales; family Polygonaceae; genus Persicaria; species Persicaria tinctoria. The sequence goes on from JBANSL010000015.1 coordinate 2,075,577, forward strand.
GCCTATGTGTTGTAATTACGAAAATACCCTTACATAAAATATAAAATGTATTTTTTTTTTTTTGAAACGGAAAAAATTTGACCAGAGCTAAGCTCTATCAGCCAAGAGCATCCTTGCGGATGAGACTATGTAACAGAGAGTCATCAGGAGTCCAAATACCGTAGTTGGCTGTAGTGATACGGGATAAGCGATCAGCTACCGAATTTGCCTCACGGAAGACATGATGAATCTCAACAGAACCAAAAAAGCCCAGTGAGACTAGACTGTCCGAGACAATCATTTCAGAGTCCCCAGTAGGCTTTCCTATACCTTTCATACTTTTTATTATTGTTAAGTTGTCTCCTTCAATTATAAGATTTGTAATTTTTAGTTCTGTTGCCGCTCTAAGTCCTTTCCAGAGACCTAAACTTTCACAGCCACAGACTGAATTGATTGGAGATGGTCCATTGCCGGCGAAAATTGGGGTTCCTATAGGATCACGTATAATGAATCCATAAGAGCTCAAACCATCCGCAGTTAACGAACCATCAAAGTTTAGCTTATGTTTTCCGATTGGTGGAGGTTCCCATTTGGTTCTTTTTCTCTTTGATATAGATCTTTGTTTGTCCGTATTTGTGGATGCGTTTTTTTGTGTTTTTACAGTAGTCCGGGCTGCTTAAGCTTGATGTCCTCCAGACATATGTTTGTTCCTTTATAAAGGATAATATGCGTCTTATGTCCGGGTTTATGTTCTCAAAAAGCGTTTTGTTTCTGAAGTACCAGATACCCCACCAAGCAAAGGTGAGTTCTTCAAAACATTTTTTTCCAATTGTATTTTTTATTTCCCATAGTGTTTTGTTTAAGTGCTCATCTTTGTTGAAACAGCCATTCATTTTCCGAAATGTGCCCGGGTTATTTGCAATCAGAGTGTCCCTCATAATAGGACAATTCCATAATAAATGGTATAGGTCTTCATAGCAGCAATCGCAGTGGGGGCAGTTTGTCGGAATTCCCAGGCGCCGAGAAGCTAGTCTGGCAGAAGTGGGAACTCCGTTTTTAAGTATTTTCCATAAGAAAGACTTTATTTTTGGGGGGGTATCAAGTCCCCATACCCAATTTGCGTCTGATGTTTCGTGTTTCTTGTGGTTATAAATCATATCAATAGCCGACTTAGTGCTGAACCAGCCATTTTTGCTCCATTTCCAATAGAGTTGGTCTACTTGAATGTGCTGTGGTATTGGTATTGTCTTGATAGTTTCGATTAAGTTGTTAGGAATTATGTTTTGTAACTCTGCATGTAATTTATCCTGATTCCAAGTTTTGTTGTCATTGAGAAAATTTTTTATGTTGATTGTATCGTCTATCTGCTGGTTTGTTAAAATAGATGAAAATAAGGGTGTATGGCCTAACCAAAGGTCTTGCCAAAATTTGATGGAGGCGCCATCTCCTATAGACCAATTGAGGCCTTGTTTAAACATCGGAATTAGTTTTATTAGTTGGGTCCATTGCCAGGAAGATGTACCTCATTTTTTATATGTGAGAATGCTTTGGTTTTTAAGATATTTTTCTTTAATTAGCTTGACCCAGGGACTAGTTGGTTCTGCTAAAATCTTCCAGAGCAATTTCATTTGTAGTGATGTATTCATATCCTCCGAGCTCCGAAGCCCCAGACCTCCATTTTCCTTGGTTTTGCAAACCTCATACCAGCCTATGAGGGGTTTATGGTTGGGTCCCTTGTTCCAGAGAAAGTTTCGGTTGATCTTATCTAGTTCCGTATGGACAGATTTGGGTAGCATAAAGCACTGTATTATGTGTAACGGCTTGGCTGCGAGCGTTGTTTTGATTAGAGTGCAACGGCCAGCTTGAGAAAGGCAATTAGTTTTCCATCTGTGAAGTTGTGATTTAGTGTTTGTTAATAGCTCTGTGAATTCTTCCTTTGTCATTCTTCCTTCTATTAGGGGGCAGCCCAAATAGGTACCCATTTTTGGGGTGTGTGCTATTTCTAGCTCGTTTCTGATTAGGTTTTTCTGGGCGGTAGTGATGTTTTTGGATGTTTGGAATTGGGATTGATGTCTATTTACCTTTTGTCCTGAAAAAGATGAGTAATCTGTCAGGATTTTGTTTATTTGTTCGCATCCTGTTTTGGTTGCAGAAGCAAAGATTACAATATCATCCGCGAATGCTAGGAAAGGAATTTTTGTTCCCCCTCGCGTCAGTTTGACTCCAAGGTGGCTTTGTGGTTTTCCCGATTCATGTTGTAACCTACGTGCCAGAATTTCAGAAATTATTAAGAATAGGTATGGTGAAAGCGGGCATCCTTAGCGTATTCCTCTTTCAGGAAAGAAGATGTCAGTGGGTTCATTGTTTACTAATACCGAGTATGTGACTGTGGTTATGCATTCTTTGATCCAAAGAGTGAATTTGGGAGAGAATCCAAATTTTGACATAATTGATAGTAAGACATTCCAGTCGACCATATCGAATGCTTTTTCCATGTCTAGCTTTACCGCCATCCATCCTGATTTTCCATTTTTCTTTGAGAAGGAGTGGAAGATTTCATTTGCAATTAAGATGTTATCTTGTATTGATCTGCCTGAAGAGAAGGCGCTTTGTAGTGGATTAGTTATTTTAGGGATTATCCTTTTGAGTCTTGAAGCTAGAATTTTGGATATAATTTTGTATGTTGTTGAGCAGAGACTAATAGGTCTATAATGAGAAGTTGTGGTTGGGTTGTCTATTTTTGGTATTAGTGCTATGAACGTATGGTTTGTTTGCTTTAGGATCCTTCCGCTAAGAAAGAAACTTTTAACTGCTTTGATTACTGATGGTTCCACGATATGCCAATATTTTTTGAAGAAACCAGCGGGAAAACCATCAGGCCCAGGTGATTTGTCATTTGCAAGACTGAAGACCGCATTTTTTATTTCTGAGTTCGTGACTTGTCTAGTAAGCCATTCATTGTCTTCATTTGAGATTTCATTCTCTATATGTTGAAGGAGGTTATTTCGTGGTTGTTGTCTAGCATGTTGCTTGAATCTTTGGCTAAAATCGTGCTTGATTAAGTTTCTAATTTCTTCTTCGTTATTGATTGTTATACCCGCCGTAGTTTGTAAATGTTTTATTATGTTTCTATTCCGCCTTCCTGTTGCTATTTTATGGAAGTATTTGGTGTTGGCGTCTATGGATTTTATGTGCATTCTTTTTGCCCTTTGCCCCCAGTATTTCTGCTAGAAGGAAAGGAGGGAAGAGTGCTTTGAAGTGAGCCTTTTGATTTTGTTATCCAGGTTGTGGTTGTAGGTATGGAAAAGATTTTTCTGTGATTGTAGAAGGTCTGTTTCTACTTGTTTAATTTGCCGGAAAACATTTCCAAAGGTTACTTTACTCCAGACCTTGCTTTTTCTTTTGACTTCTTGTAGTTTTTTAGTTAGTTTGAACATTTTCGATCCAGGTGTATCTAACCTCCATGCTGATCGAACAACTGTTTCATAGTCAGGTTTCATTGTCCAAGCCATCTCAAACTTGAAGGGTTGCAACTTTGGTTTGCGGTTATCCATGAGATCCAAAGTGACCTGGGCGTGGTCCGATTTGAGGAACGCATGGTTTTTCATACTAAGGTTCGGAAATTGTTTTAGGATTGGATGGCTAACCATAGCTCGGTCTAATTTTTCAAAAATGTTATCGTCACCATGTTCCCGTTTTCTCCAGGTGTAATCGTTCCCACTAGTCGGGGAGTCAACCAGGTTGAAAGTTCTGATAGTGTCTTGGAGCCTTGCGAATCTATTTGCAGAAGGGGTTCTGCCCCCTAATTTGTCGGTAGGTTCTAAAATTTCGTTTAGGTCTCCAAGAATAATCAGCGATTCTTTAGCATTGTGAATATAGTCTGAGAGAGAGGCCCATAAATTGTTTTTTTCCTTTGCGTATGGGGTTGTATAAACGAATAGGATTTCGACATCAATGTTAAGATCCGTGTTAATGTAGTCTGCCTGGATGATTCGGTCCGTCAAGTTTCTCACTGTGAAAGTTTCATTATGGAATTGGGATTCTTTCCAAAGAAGGCAAAGGCCCCCCGCAAGACCATTGGAGGGAATGAAATGCATTTTGTCAAATCCTGGCTTCCTCCAACACTTGTCAGGTGGAGGGTTCGTTAATTTGGTTTCAGCTAACATTAGGATTTTTATGTGCTCCATTCTAGTTGTAGATTCAATGTGGGTCCAAACATTCTTTCTGCTGAGGCCTCTTATATTCCAAAAGCTAAACTTCATTAAAACCTTTTGAGCGGAATATGGTTGTTTTCTGGGTGAGAATCATGTTTATAGGAGTAGAGATTCTCCAGCCAGTGGGGGTTTTGGTCTGATCATGGTTCGTGTAGTAAGTGTTATCTATTGTTGTGAGAATTTGTGTAAGAGTTTGCTTAGGGATACCCAAAACCAAGGAAACTTTGTTTTGGATATGAGTTAAAATATTTTGTTTAAGATAAATGTTATTAATATAGAGGATGATATATAGTTTGAGATGGATGGGGCCGGTGTTTATGGTGGTAGTTTGTGTCTTAGCAAAACAAGAGTCAAAGTGGTAGTGTAGTGTTAAGTTATAGTTGCTTGAAGCCCAATTGGTCATAGCAAGACTAGGGCAAAAAGCAAGATTGAGATAGGTAGCAAGATTTGTGTAATTTGCCATGTTCAACAGACTGTAAGACATGCTGAAAATTTTATAATGTCCATCCTCTAAAAAGAGAATACAATAGTCTGTCATTAAGTACATATACATCAAATTGGGTATGAAACAGTAGGAGTATGAATCATAGAGCAAGAGGTTTGTTTTGTGAAATAAAGTGTTATTATTTAGAACAGTTGTAGTGCCCCAAGAGCAGCAAATGTGAGAAAGCAAGGCTATGCAGGAGAGCTCACATAGGCTAATCTGAGGATTGTTGTAGCAATTGATTAGTTTGAAGTTGCCAATCCATGATGATAGTATTGGGTGCCTATGCTTGGGTCCATCCAGGGCTTGAAGCCAAATAACCTCAAAGAAGAAGCCCTGAAGCCAGAGTCGAGTCACAAGCTGCAATGTATACAAATAAGTATGTTGCTCAAGGGAATGACTCCCTCGAGCAAGATTAGTAGTGTATAGCATGAAAAATTCAACTGTATAGTTATAAATGTATGCTTGCTTTATACTAGCAGGTAAAGAGTATTGATGTTGGTGTAAATGGTGTGGTGATGTGGTAATGCAACTATCTAGCATAAGATAAGTATGTTTAAACTGAGGGAGGGATTCTTGATGGATTAAGTAAGATGCCAGAGACCAAACAACTGAATAATTCAGTGAGGATGCCTCATGGCCAATATCTAGGCATCTAATCAAGTAATGGATAGTGTCTAATCTACCAAAAGCCAAGCAGTTTTGATTAAGACTAGCAGTGGAGTTAAGTTATGGTCTTCTTGCCAAAAACGAGATATAGATCAGTTGTGAATTAAGCAATAAAGTCCAGTTCAAACGGTACCCTAGTTCTTGACAAGGAATTTGATTAATGATTTCAGAGAGATGAGAGGCATTTGATGGATCAAGATGAGTATGATTTGGGTAAGCATCAGGAGACCAAATATCTTGGTAAGGAAAGCTCGGGAGATTGAGATCAGCCAAGATACCAGCTATTATGGTACTTTGATGAATCAAATCAGGCTTATGCCTGCACATAGGAACTAAATCTTTCCCAGTTGTTGTAGTGTAGGTGTTGGGTTTTAAAGATAATCTTACAGCAGTGTTTTGATTTAATCTAAGAAGAATATCAAGGTTGATTCTAGTAGTAGTTAGACGGTAGTGAGAAAGTTTGTAGGTCAATAAACTAGCTATTTTTTTTTTAGCAGGTATAGGACAGTGGTGGAGGTGAAGGTTATGAGTAAGCATGATATTAGAAAATTCCAGTAGCTGGTGGTTATAATTGGGTAGAGCTTTGGATCCCAAACAATACAGACAAGGGTTAATATAACTATCCATAAAGTGATAACCTGAGAGGGCTTTAAGCCAACTACCAAAACATATTATCAAGTAGTAAATAAGGTTGAGATTAATTGTAGTTCTATTGTTATGATTGTAAATAGCAGTATGATTGGAGATAGCAGTACAATAAACATGGAGCCAGCAGCAGGTATAGTAAATATAGATAAAATTAGGCAGGTAAGGCTTTGATGTGTTTTGATATCTCATATAAGGATCCACAACCCAACAGCAACTAAAGTAATATAAGATAAAATTAGGCATGTAAGATTTTGAAGTGTTATGATATCTCAAATAAAGATCCATGTAACTGGGCTTTGATCCAGAGGTAGTTGGATTAGTAGAGGATTTTATAGAGGGTTTTTGTTTTAAGAAAGATAGGTAATTTAGATTCTTATGGCTAATCTGAGAATAGATCTTAGAACAATTATGGTGAGATTTCAGATATTCAGTACTTATAGGATTTAGAAGTGGTTCCTCATAGAAAAGGCAATAGCATTCAAACATAGAAGTGGAATGGTTAGAAATATAGCTATTTGCAAAATGAAGGTAGGGTACAGAAGCCAAGTTATGGTAATTTTGTAAGAAAACTTTAGCAGACAAAGTTGGGTTTTGGTTTTTCAAATATACTGCAAACAGGTTCAGACTAGTAGGTAATTCATAACATATATTTTGATTCATAATCAAGGATAGGTTACATACATTAGCAGAAAAAAGGAAAAAGGCACAATTGTAACCAAGAGTACCAGTAGCAGACATTTCGGATGTGGTTTAAGCGACCAAGTGATTTATACCTTAGATCAAAAGAATCAAAAGGCATAAAAAAGTTGGATTTGCTGAGCTGAGAGTCGAACAGTTGCTTCCCTTTGGGTTCAATGGTTGATTGGGTGTCGCCCGAAGGCTTCCTGATTTGGGTGTCGCTCGAAGGCTTCCCGATTTGGGTGTCGCCCGAAGGCTTCCCGATTTGGGTGAGGTTGATATCCTTATTGTTAGGCTTAAGAACAAAAGGGTTAGGCAAAGCCACATCATTTGAAAATGCGTTAAATTGATTATAGTGAAAGTATATATAATGAATACACACAGGATAGAGATAGAGATGGATTTGGACTGAGAAAGGATGGGAAGAATGGTAAGGGTCATACCTGGGAGACAACGATGAGCAAAAGCCCAAACTGAAGAAGGCGAACAAGACGAAGAGCACCAAGACGAGAACCGGGAAAAATCGGGGGGGGGGGGGGGGGGGGGGGGAGGCTTCCAGAACACCACATCATCTGAGAGACCTTCCTCTTCAACGCACTCCAACCAAGGCTTTCGGCCCACGCCGACAACGGAGTCGGCAGCAGCGACGCCGGAGAAGCACTTGTTAGATTCGGGATTGAGGGAGCCGGAGAAGCAGGCGGAGGCGGAGGAGTGGTAGTGAGGGGGAACAACTTTGATTTTAGCTAATCTTGGAGACAACCAGTGCAATCCCTTATTTGAGTGGGTGGGGATATAGATCGAAGAGGGGTTTTTCTTTGATATTGAGAAATTTCTAAGAGGGATCTGTGCAAAATCCAAAAAGGTAACCCAAATCCAGAACCACAGGCCTCTGAAATTGGAAAGTCTAGGGGGATATGGCCAGTACAGAGCCTGAGGAGATTGATCGGAGCGGTGGATCAAAAGGAGAAAGCTAGGGTTCTTGTTTGATTTTGGGTTGAAGAAGATAGCGCGTGGATAGGCACGTTCTTTTGAGGGTTTTTGGTTTTTGGTCTCCATTTCTCGATCCTAAATATAAAATGTATATGATCAAATCTATGTAACTTGATCATATATTCTACAAAAACAAAAGAAAAAAGAAAAATAACATAATTCTATGTCCCCCAGGACCCTCTGGGCTCTAGACTCTCCTCACAATCCTTATTCAAAAATAAAATAAAATAAAATTAAAAAGAAAATGGAGATTTTTTTTAATGGGATAGAAGAGGGCCAGGGACCGGAATAGGACATAAGATTTGGACCCTACCTCTAAAAATGTCATGTTTTTACCAATCAAGTTTAGAATTCTTAATGATTACGTGTCATCTTCTCATTAATTCTCTCATTTTTACCAATCAAGTTTTTTTTTCCCTTTTTAATTATTTATTTCTTGCAATTATTTTTTTATTATTCCCTTTATCTTCTTAAACCATCACATTTTTTTATTTTATTCTTAACATATTTACTAACAATCTATATCTATATATATCTATATGTCAGGATCGCACCTAACTAGACCCGGGCAAACGCGGGCCCGGGCCAGGCTTGGGACGGGCTTTGACCCAAATTTAATCACAGTGTTGCGGGCACAGGCCGGGCTAAGCCCGCTTAACGGGTTGAAAATATTGTCCGATTCCGTCCGTCATTGCGGGCACGGGTGGCCCGCGGGTACCCGCCAAATTACACCCTTGTGCGACGGTTTGAGATGAGGCGCTGTTATTTTTTGTTTTCCGATTAAACACTATAATACCACCAAAAAAAAAAAAAAAAGTGGTCATGGGATATGACAGATTAGAGTAATTAAGATGTGTGTTTAAAAAAGAAAAAAATTAAGATGAGCAATAGGTAGCAAGCAAAGGGGTTGTTCCATCATCCATGTACATGAAGTTCTCATGCACACAAACATACTCACGGCAGCAATTGCCGATTAGCTTTAGGTTTTTTTGTATAGATATAATAATTATTTTTGTTTCTTTTTTATACTACGGGTACCCATTACGGGCCTAGCGGCCCGTAACGGGCAGATTGCCCTACCCAATCTCATGTCTGCAGCGGGCGCGGGCCGGGCTTAGCGGCCCGGTTGGACTTTTTCCTCTACCCAAGCCCGTCAAAAAAGACGGGCGGACCGACCCGCATTTGCCTAGGTCTACACCTAACTGAGACGAATTAGGGTTGAAATCTGGTTGAAAAATGAAGGTGAAAGTGAAGGTGAAGGGAGATGAGGATCAGAGTTTAGAGGAGAGGAAAATCAGATTGTGAGAGGAATAGAAAAGATAGGATGAAGGGAAGATTCAGTAATTCATTTGACGATCTCTATCCAACTTTCTAGTGATTACACTTATCATCCGATCCCTATTATACTAATTATATATTAACACAAAGAACGAGGTTGATAATAAGTTCTTTTTAAATTGACTATTTCTTTCTCTGTCAGTGGTGTTCCAAAAATGTATGCGATCAAGCCTCCTAAAGAGACAGCCAAAAAGGGGATCTTTCATGTACGTATAATTCGGCACAATTTTGAATATTCTCAGTTGTAGACCAAATGATACAATGCAAGCACAAACTCCTAGATTCTTGAAGATATAGAACAACATATAAGTTACCATGCTTAATTGCATGTTCATCATTTGAGTCTCCAACAATTATTTCAATAATTACATATTCGACCGTTAATATATTTATAAGGTATATTTATGGTAAAGATTTTTATGAGTTGTATCTTAACTTTTATTAGTATTTTATAATATTAGTTTTTTATATTATTAAGATTCTAGTTTAAAAAATCGCGTCATATATAGTGTATGAATTGTACTAATATCATTTAAAGATCTTAATAACCTTAAAATTACTAAATATATACTCTCCTCCGGTCGAAAATAAACGATGTTTGACATGGTTTTAGGAGGTAAAAACTATATAAAATCTTATGTATTTTACTGTAATTATTTTTTCCACAATTTAATACTTATTTCCGACCGGAGAGAGCATAGTTTTCTATCAGGGAAGTGTTCTAGAACACTTCCGAACATCCCAGCCCTGCCACTGGTTCCAAGTGATCAAAGCTTCGGACTTGAAATGGACTTGTTTATTTGGTATCGTGTCATTGTTGTGGACTTGTACGTGGGTCTATCTTAGGAGCTTATGAGTCAATTCGTGGACTAGTTTGAATACTCCATTTTTAGAGAATTTGAGGTGATGTCAAGTCTTGTTAGCTTAGCTGGTTAATGATGAAATGTAGTGATCAATAGGTCATGAGTTCGAATCCCTCCTCTTCTATTTTGTAATGGCCTAAGTGTCTACCTATGAACCAAAAAAATAAGTGCCTACCTATGAAAAAAAAAAAAGAATTTGAGGTGATAAGGATTAGGGGAAAAAAAAGGAAAAAAAAAAGAAGAGAAAGAATTGGAACTGACCCTGCCATTTTCACAATTTCTTTTATTTTGGGAAATAGGATTAATTGATTTAATTGTGTCCTTCGACCTTCTCTCTTCTGGTCTTGTTTATTGAGATTTTGTGTATTTTGGTTTTTTTTTTTCTGTATTTGCTTCTTCGGGTTGTTTCATGACGGTTGGCCCGTCAGCAGAGGCGGACCTAGGGGGTCCTAGGGGGTCACGTGACCCCCTCCGACAAATTACATAGGTGTATTCTCCTCGTCAATAGCTTCGTTTTGATATATAATACGCCCTAATCCGACATCTGAGTAAAAAGTTATGAATGTTTGAAAATTACAGCAGTATTAATCACTTTAGTTTTATTTCAATATACTATAATACTTTAATATTTTACTTAAATTGACATTCACATATTATAATTCATCTCGAGAGCTTCGAAACCATAGGTTATATTACTTATTTTGAGAATATGGTAAGAAGTTACGCAAGTTTAAATTTTTTTATATCTAGTTATACATTATTACATGTTAATAATGCAATGTTTATTTATTGCGTTTTATATCTTTATTTTTCATTTTTTATCCTTATTTTCGTATTATATATTTGTAGTATTTTCGAAACCATAGGTTGACACTAGTTTTTACTATCTATCACGTTGTGTTTTGCGATTTTTTTTTCAATCTTATTGTTGACTACTATGGTGATCACCGCCCGCTAAAAACTTTTTGGGTCCGTCCCTGTCCGTCAGCCGCTTTCCCTCGACCTCTCGATTTTCCAGATTATTTTATCGTCTGGGATATCGAATTATTTCATTTTCAAAAAATAAAAATAAAATATAATCATAGAGATCTGATTTCATTTAATCTAATAGCGCGTTAAGATGGATTTGTTGAGAAATTACAAGGAGATATTAATTAAGAAATATCGTCGTATAAACGTATGACAATGACATATTGTCACATAAACTTGATATATAAACGTCGTATATGTTAATCATGTCATTATCAAATTGATTTTGAGGTGAGATTGAATCTATCCGACTCGTACTCGCTCGATAAAAACTCTGCTCGAACTCATTTATTTTCTAAACGAGTCGAGTATGAGTACATTTTTAAGCTCGTTCAAAAGCTCGGTTCGTTCTAATTAAGCTCAAATAATTCGAATGTTATAGATTTTCTAAAATTTCCTTTAATTACCATATATTGAACAAGTGGAACTGCTTAAAGCTCGAAAAAAGCTCAGTTCAAGCTCGTTCTTTTCCTAAACGAGTCAAATATGAGCACATTTTTAAGCTTGAGTCAAAATTTAGGCTTAGCTTGAGCTCATTCATATCCTAAATAAACTGAATATAAACAAGTAATATTCGGCTCATTCGGCTCGAATAACGACCTTAGGTGTAACTACGATGTCTAAATTTATGTCTAATTTTAATGCATTTAACCATATTTTTAGAATTATAATTTAATTAAGATCCTTTGAATTGGGAGTTGAGTTTAGTGTAAATCTTATCAAATCAATCGGCCATTTAAAGTCAAAATAGAGATAACGATGTTGCTAATTTGCTACACTCCTTTACTGCTCTTATAAAATAGAACCAAAAAAAAAAAAAATTACAAATAATGAGTTTTTTAATGGTTGAAGAGAGAAAAAAACTCTCTGACTTTAGAAGAAGATTTTTTATCTGTAAAATTAAATATTTTTACACCTATCTACGGAGTATTAAAATTCATCTTCAACCGAGATCGATGACTCCATCACTAACACTGTAGCATAGTAGAAATTCCACTTAATTTAATTAAGATCCTTTGAATTGGGACTCAAAATAATTTGAAAGTCAAAATAAGGATACCATTAATGTTGCTGTAGTGGTGAGACTATTTTCAATTTTATATTATTTGTTTATAATAAAATGGGTTGTAAGGATGTGAGTTAAAAATTAAGTTGTGTTTCTTAAGGAGAGAGAAAAATAAAAATGAGAGTTAAGGAACCGAATCGGGTTCCATGGATGTGAATACTCCAAAATGGTTTGTTTTTTCTCCTTGGTTCCAGAAAGTTTTTTGAAAAAGTTCCTTAGTAGACGACCTTCTTTACTGAATAACCACCAATTCATTCTCCACTTCAAGCAGCTGACGAAAAATGTTGCCAAAGGAGAGATTGTTCCAAACTTTGGCCTTCTATTTGATGATTTTTTGCTTAAATACAAGATGTCTCCGAAGAGACATCTGATAAAATTGTCCTTCAGTTGTTATCCTATGGGAATGGGATGCATGCACTTTATTTTTCCTTTTTAATTTTGCCCCTCTAATAGGTAAACCTATCTATGAAACTATTTCTAAGATACTTTGATAGTAATATTTTTTTATTTTATCCTAATTTTTATTAATATTTTATAATATTATATTATTAAAATTATATTTTAAAAAAAATTACGTGATACGGGAACTATACTGATTAAAATCATAAAAGATATTATAGTATATCCAACGCTACGTTCCAAAGGTATGGAGAGAAACTGCAAGTGGAAAAGATTTTGTCATCCATGCAGAATGCAGATAGCTAATATTTGACCCGCTGAAACTTGAAATCCCCTATTTATTATAAGGGCTCGTTTGTTGAAATTTTGGAAAGGTGAAGGGAAAGGAAACGAACGTAGCTTAATTATAGTTTAAGGTACATTATTAAAAAATTTATTCATTACCTTCTCCTTTCAACTTTTCATACAAAATTGGTTTTGTTCTCCCTTATTACAATTACTAATTAATTTGAGTAAAGAGTAACCATATGGTCCATATCCCATACTCCTCTAATCATTACCCCTCCCATCTAATTTGAACAATGATATATTTTCCTATACAAAATTTGTTTTCATTCCGTTTACCTTTCATCTACCAAACGAGCCCTAAATCTCCATAGAAGAGCGCAATACAGGATTGTAATACTTCTCCTGTTAATCAAAACTTGTCATTTTAGATATGAAATCTTGTTAAGAAAAATCTGTTATTTTAGGTATTTTGGTATTCATTTTACAAAGTTGTCCGTGTCACAATTATAGAGATGTCAGTTGTAATTTTCGAGAAAGTGCAGAAGTAGAGTAATAACCAGGGGTATAATTGTATTTTCGTTTGCTTCCTTACAAAATGTGAAAAGATTTATAAAATGACAAAATTTTCTTAACATAGGAAGTACATTGTAAGAACTAAATAAATATGATATCGTGAGTACATATATATTGTAGGTCGTCAATATATATATATATATATATATATATATATATATATATATATATATATATATATATATATATATATATATATATATATATATATATATATATAATTCATGTAATGCTTAATTTATCAAAATAAATGAATATTATTAAGATCATATAATGTTTATTGTAAGCACGAATATTTATTTTCAATTCATTCATTTATTTATTTAAAAAAAAAAACAACTAGTTTCATTCCATATATGTCATCCTATAAACTAAAATGCAAGACACATTAAAGAGAGTCATCATGGATGATGGGAGAAGGCCAAATTAAACTTGTATCCTAGACCGTCGTCAAACATATATAGCATCGGATTTGAGTGTCAAAGTTACCTCTTATATGACCCGAGCATGGGCTGGGTGACATGTTTCGCTCGGATCTATATATGTGAATATCTTGACCCATTTCAACGGATCGAGTGCCTTGCTTGGCCAAGTCCGTCCACATAAACGGACCAGGTGGTATTATATTCTTTAATTTATACGTGATAGGAACACTATTAGTCTTTAATTTATACTCCCTTCGATCCAAAAAGGATGTCGTTTGACTTTTTAGTACGTATTTTACCTCCGTTCAGAAATAGATGTCGTTTGACTTTTTGACACGTTTTTTAAGAAGCTAAAAACTATATAAAATATTAATTTTTTAAGTAATTTTTTAATATAATATAAATCTTATTAATAATAAGAGTCATATTATTAAAAAAAATTGTTTAAAAAGTTAATATTTTATATAGTTTTTAGCTCATTAAAAAGCGTGTCAAAAAGTCAAACGACATCTATTTATGAACGGAGGTAGTACTTATTACCAACAAATATTAAGTTGGAAAAAAATAATTTAAAAAAAATTATTATATTATATAGTTTTTAGCTCTTTAAAATACATGTTAAAAAGTCAAACGACATTCTTTTTTGATCAAAGGTAGTACGTGATAGGAACACTAGTAGTATTGATAAACTACTAATTAATAGATTTTATATTCTTTAATTCATACGTGATATGATCATGTTTGTCCATACTTGCTCAGGTCTTAAAAAAATTGCAGGAGCGTAGCAAACATTTATGGAGTACTAAATAAATTAATTACGTGTGTAGTTGGTTATCTATCTATCTGTGTGTGTATATATATAGCTTTTGTTGGCTGCCTTTAATAATTTCAACAAAGGTGTTCACTCCTCCACTATAAATACTAGAGGTGTGTGATGCCACTCTCACTTCAACAATCCATCCAATCTTCATTTCTCGATCATCAAGTTTCTTCCTTTCTTGATTCGATTGATCGATCATGTCGTCGGCGACCCAAAGCAGCCTTCTTCCGGTCACCCCCCTTCGTCCGGTTGCAGGCTTTGCACCAAGTCCTTGGGGGAGCCGGTTTCTCGATTACACCCCTGATACCAAGGTTTGTTGTCAATTATGTCTGATATGAAACCTCATTGAGTTTATGTGTTGCAACATTTTCATGATATTGTATATGTAGGCGATTGAGGCCCAAGAAGAGATGGCTAAGGTGTTGAAAGAGGAGATCAGAAGAGAGATCCTTTCGATAGGTGACAAGTCGTTGCTTGAGCAATTGCGTTTCGTTGATTCAATCGAAAGACTCGGTGTAGCCTATCGCTTTGAGGAGGAGATTCAAGATGCTCTCCGACGTATCCATGAGATGCCGAATGACTCAGCTTCTGATGATTTGCTCTTCACTTCCCTTCGCTTTCGTCTCCTAAGACAACATTGCTTCAAAATATCATGCGGTATAATATGTTGTAAACATTCCCTATATATACTTTACATGTATTGTTTAAGACATGACTGATGAGTAACTATATGTTTGTATGTATGTATGTATGTATGTATGTTTACAGATGTGTTCAAGAAATTCATAGGCTCCGATGGAGCCTTGAAAGAGGAGGTAGCAGTTGACGTACAAAGTATGTTGAGCCTATACGAAGCATGTCATGTTAGGGTACACGGAGAGGACATACTAGAGGATGCCCTTCCACACACCGTGTCGAAGCTCGAAGCCCTAGCAGACCAATCGAGCAACCCCTCGCTCGAAGAGCGCATTAGACACGCCTTAAAGAAGGCTCTCCGGAAGAGAGTCCCACGCCTCGAGTCTGTCCGATACATGAAGGTTTACGAGGAAGACGATCCTTCACACAACAAAACTCTCCTCAATTTCGCAAAACTCGACTTCAACTTGCTCCAAGCCCTTCACAAACAAGAGCTTAGTGAAATCTCCAGGTAAATTTAGTACCAAAAATTCATGCTCAATTATACAAATTTTTTCTCAAATTAGCCCAAAAATTTTGCAAAATAGCCAAGATTTGAAACTATGTTGTGATTTAGCCAAAGTAGGGTAAAGTCGTGGTTGAAACAGAAACAACGACTTTGTTATTTTAATCATTTTATTTTAAATTTGGGGTAAAGTCGTTGATAATTAGGAAGAGTCGTCGCTGTTTAAAACAGCGACTCTACCCATATATTTTTTTCCCTTTTTTTTCTCTTAATTATGAACTTTACCCAAAAATAAAAATAAAAACAAAGTCGTTCTTTCAAATAGCGATTTTAGTATTTTATTGTTTTTCTAAGCTGGGCTAGAAGCGATGTTTCAAACAGCGACTTAACCCACGGCTAAATTCAAAAATAGTTTGAGTTTCTGGTTAATTCCCAAAATTTTCCTTTTTTGGCCAATTTGAAAAAAATATATCCAATTATACATGTATTGTATTAAATTTAATTTGTATGATTTTATATATTTAATTAGGTGGTGGAAGAACATAGATTTGCCCGGTAAACTGCCATTAAGGGATAGGATTGTGGAGGCCTATTTCTGGGCAACAATTTTGTACATTGAGCCTCACTACTCTCTCACAAGGAAGGTATGCACCATGGGAGGACACATAGTCACCAACATTGATGATATCTATGACTCCTACGGGACAATCGAAGAACTCGAGGCTTTCACCGAAGCAATCCAAATCTGGGACAAGTCTTGTTTGGATCGACTCCCCACCGATCTAAGGTGGTTCTATCAAACCCTAATTTTGGATGCCCACGACGAAATGGAGCGCCTTCTCGCTCCTCTTGGAAGATCGCGATTTGTGCACTATGCTAAGGAAGAAGTATGTACCTATCTATAGTACATTATGTTTATTTCGATTATCTATCTATCTATATACACTAGATATCAGATATCGATGGCATATATTTGATATCTAGATATCAATACCAAAAGACCCCTATGTTTATTTTGATTATATATGCAATTTAATTAATCTTGTATATATGTGTTAGATAAAAGCATTGGTGAGGACTTACCTGACTGAAGCAAAATGGAGGAACAAGAACTACATTCCAACCATGGAAGAATACACGGCGAACGACTTGTATCGAAACTCGGCTTATGTCGCGACAGCTGCTTATATCTTCCTTGGCATGGATGTGGTCGGTGATCGCGAATTCGCATTGCTCTTCCCCAACCTCCCACAATCTATCAAATCCATAAGCTTTCTCCTAAGGATTTATAATGACATTGGTGGCATTAAGGTAATTTTTCAATCTTACAATAGTATCTATATAATCATTTACCTATTTACTTATTATTTATTGAAATGTATGTCTGTATGTACGTATGTATGTAGTTTGATGAAACTAGAGGCCTATCATCCATGTTTTTGGAGTGTTACAAGAAGGAATACGGTCTCAACTCGTACGAAGAGGCAAGCGAGGAGCTCATCGAGAAAACGCACGAGTTGTGGAAGGACATAAACGAAGGGCTGATCCCGACGAGTGAGTTACCGATGCCTCTCATCAACTGCATCGACAACATGGGGCGTGCGTTAGAGGTTTTCTATGGCGGAGATGAAGACAGTTACACTTCGGTTAACCATACCAACCGAAACGTCAAGATTTTGTACACCGATTCCATTCCGATGTAACCGATACATCGGATTGGAACGTATGGTGTGGCTTCGTCGATCGATCGACTGATCGATGCATGTTTTACATTAAGTTGTGACGTCTTTCTTAATTCCTAGTTCGTACCGCGGTGATGGCCCGCGAAGCAAATAATACCGTTGGCTGTAACGTCATGTGTTACATCGATCTATCGTATATAGTTTACTATAGTTTGAGTTGGATGTGGTCCCTGTAATGAATTTAAAGTTGGCTATTGATGAAAGAAAAACGTACGTTTCTTTTACCCTTTTTACCGTTCTTTTGTTTATAGGTTGTTATATGACCGATGCATGTGCTAAATGCATTCATATTTGTGAATTTAGGATCTGTTTGATTTAGGGGTGGACATGTGTTTCTGCGACAGGTGGAAAACCGGACGACTTTTGGGACGAACACCTTTCTCTTTTATATTGAGTCCTCAAAGTTGGTGTCAGAAAATTTTAAAAAATAACACAAATAGATCATAAATCAATTCAATTTCAAAAAATAATACAAACAAATGGATCATGAATTCGTTCTTGTTAACATTTGAAAATAAATAAACCTGAGCAAGGGCCGAACTGGGCGGGTTTGGGTCAGGCCTATGTCACAATCTTGACCCATTATAGCGGATCGGGCTTGGGCCTGGCCCGGTTTTTGGGCTAACTACTTTGTCCAAACCCGCCCATGTGGGCTGGCCGGGTAGCCCACCAGACCGTCCATTAAAAGGTACACAAGTTATACAACTTTGAAATCAAACCTTAAATCTTTAGCCGGACCTACTAGCCCGCTTGGGGCTTGATCCTTTGCCCAAGCCCAGCTCTTTAGGCCTACCGGTCCACTCGAGCCAATTATCTTACCCAAATTCACAAATTTAGCCGAACGGGTTAAACGGGTTGGACCATATCTACTCAGGCCTAGTAATTGAATATCTACCGGTTATTGGGCTTGCCCTTTTATCCCCGTTCATTGTGAAGTCCCTCCTCTCTAATTTCTAAAATCACTAAGGATTTGGAGCATTGAAATGGGGAGTGGGTTTGAGAATGGTTAATTAATTTAATTATTAATTAATTATAAAAATCTAATCTAAGTCTTTAATATATTTCAATGACTAAGATTCATTTATTAGTTAATAGAAGGTACCTCTTATTAGAAGATGATTTAAATCCTTTATATCTGTTCTTAAAAATGTGTTTAGACGTTGCTTGGATACCACCTAAATGCTACCTTCCGTCTAGAATTAGGCGAACGTCTAGACACGTCTAGACAATCGCCTTAGTTACTTAGACACTAAGCGATTCCTTACCGTCAAAAATTCACCTAACGTTTTTTAGAACACGGCTTTTACTCAACATAATTCACGTGTCTATATATATTTGACGTACAAGTTTAGGATATGTGTGTGTGCGTCGTGGCCCTTTCATTTGGTTCAAATCTCGAGATGTCCATTACAAGGACCACTTAATGATAGAGGAATAGATTAAAGTGTAAAATTGAGTAGTACTGTAAATAATAACTACCGACCAATCCATCTTTTACGTTCAGTTTATGCATAAAGGTTGGATTCCTACGAAAAAAAAAAAAATTTAAAAAGAAAGGTTGGAGTCTCGTAAAATAACTTTGTATATGTTCTTTAATTTCCTTTATTTTTTATCTTGTGTTTTGGTTTTGGATTATAATATAAGACGATTCATCGCCCTTTCAAGAATTAAGTAGTTTTTTTTTTACGTATTCTCTCGAATATTTTTCTATATTAAAAAAAAAAGAATTTTAAATTGTGGCATAATATATAGAGTCTAAATATTAAATTGGTATTTAAAGTCTCGGGACTTTTGATATATATATATATATATATATATATATATATATATATATATATATATATATATATATATATATATATATATATATATATATATGGGTTGGTTCCGGTGTACTCAACCTTTAACGTGTATGTACTCAGAAATTATTCATCTATTTGTTCATGATTATTCATCTGTTTTCACGTAATTATTCATCTGTAAAAAATGTAAATTTTAGTCTACTGAATAATCACCCAATACCACTGCATAATTTCATTCTACCGAATAATCTCTTAATACCATCGAATAATCAGAAGTTACTTTTAATCTCATCCGTTGATCTTCTTAATTCAATGGCCCAGATTTGTGTACATGATACACGTTAAGGGCTGAGTACATATGATCCATACTCTCTCTATATATATACTAATTATATTTATAAAAAAACATAAAATAATTATATTTTATATGATTTTATATTTGACATTTGTCATTAAAAATGAAAATTTACAAAAAAAAATCCCATATTTTTTTATACTCTTCAATTATTTGTCTTCGGTTTTATTATTAATTTTTGTTTGAAACCGTTAAATGGAAAGCGGTTCACATATAAAAGTTAAATATTTATTACCACCAATTACGAAGATATACGTGTAATGATATATATTTTTTCAAAAATAAAATGAAATAATTGATTAAAAATGGCTATAATAATTTATATTAATTTGTAAGGGATTGACATATTATATGTTAGCTACCTATTTTAAAATATCTAGAAAAATAAAAGATTAATTAAAATGAATAGATAAATAGTTATAGATTATTTTATATATATATACATAATTATTTTTTTTAAAAAAAAAAAACATTTCCTTCGTTCACCCATTTGTCAATTTGGCTCCGATCTGATCTAACATCTCATTCTCTTTTTAGCTAGTCCATGATCAAGAGTCGGGTTGTTAGACTTTACCGCTCTAATACCATCCTAAACTCCATTGACACTCGTGCCCAGAGATCGTGTGCACAGACGCACAGGCACTAGTACGATCCCATCCCTATATATATATATTTTGTAATTAACATGACCATGTTACAAGCATTTATTATCTTAACCTTATTATACAATATAGAAACACATAGTATGTACGGTGTTCACAATGCATACCCTTAATTTTGGTAAATATAGAGCAATCGGGGACCATCAGGTAATACGTACTCTGAGATCCTTTCCGACTCAACCACCCCACCCGACATGGTTTCACAATGCATACCCTTATTTAGTACATATCACATATATGATTAACAATTATAGATTTATATAATTGAACGTAGTAGCTAGCAGTAAAGATTGTTCCCAGGGGAGACCCCAAACTCCTTGCAGTACTGTTCGTAGTAGGCGACCCTGTTTGCGACGGCTGCGGGGTTGCCGCCGTCGCACTCCATGCTGTTGATGCATCGGATCGTCTCGCCGAACCCCTTCTTGTAGTAGACCATGGTGAGGTGGCAGTGGTTCATCCAGAACCAAAAGGCGGTCTTGAAGGAGGTCACGGCGTCCTTTGCCACGATCTCCGGGTTGTTGAGTCCGTCGAAGCCGATCGCCTTTCCGGCGGGGCCGTAGTTGTAGTTCCACGACAGCTGGAGGGGCCCTCTTCCGTGGTAGCTCTTGCCGGCGACGCAGGGCCACTCGATTGAGGCATTGCAGTATATTATTTGCGGCTTTTGCTCATTTATGTAGCACAAGACTGCATCATGCATTCATATATATATATATATATATATATATATGTGAAAATTAAAAGTAATTAATAAGAAATTATGGTCGAAACTAAGATTGACAATTTATATCTATAATATAACAAGAAAAGTTGTGTGCAAGACTCATAAATGCGGACCTCATTATTGATAAAGTGGTTACCCAATCACATTTTTAGCGGTTATCCAAACACGAATTAATTTAGTCTTATTTTAAAATCAATTAATTTAATTTCCCCTTGCTAAATCATTGATTTATTTCAGCCGTTTGATACTTTAATGTCAATTACAATCAATTAGACGTTTATTTTACCTCTTTGTATTCCTACAATCAATTAGGCATTTTACATATTCACAAATGAGTTTACAGCCTCTTATGTTAACTCTTAACGTAACCCCCTCTTATGTTAACTCTTGGTTGTCTTCCCATCTACTCATGTCCATCCTCTATATAAACCCCCACACCCTTCTCATCTTGTGCATGCATGATGCGGCTGCGCGTGTAGTATCTAAAGTTATTTTGTGCAAATTGTCACAAAAAATGCTCTTTTTCCGCAGAAAAAAGGTACGTCTGATGATGAGGATCAAGTAGACAAGGCTCGTGCTCGAGCTACTGAATTACAAAAGCAGGTAATTAGCGATGCATACATAAGTGAGCATGTATTCCGAATGATAACCTTTCTATAGAATTCTATTTTTAGTATTTTTCATGTATATTTTGCAGTTTGATCAGCTAAAGGAGGAGTTAGAAACAAGTAAGGAAAAGAAAGATTTGGAAGCCCGGACTAATGAAGCTCTACAAAAAATCAAGGAATTGAATTTAAAACTGAAAAAGGTAAGGCTTTCTTGTCCAGAGACATCAAATATTCTCCTAAATCCCATCTCTTTTGCATCTGAAGCCCCCAACTCCTTCCATCAACATGACATCTCCAATTAATTCTCAATTCCGATCTTCCTCACAAAAATTTCAGACATTTCATCCAAATTTTAATCAATTAGTAATTGCAATAGGGAAAGAAGTTGTGCTGTTGCATTTCTAACCCAACATGTTCGGAATGCGCGGCCGGATCGCTCTCGCCGAGAAAGGGGTCGACTAAGACTACAAGGAGGATCTCCGCAACAAGAGCCAACTCCTCCTCAAGACGACTCCGGATCACAAGATGATCCCGATCCTCACTGGTGATCCTGCAGTGCATCGACGAGATCGACCTGGCCCGGCAAGGCCCCGCTTTTGCCCTCGAACCCTTACGAGAGAGCCCTGTCCCGCTTCTGGCCCGACTACTTTGACAAGAAGGGCCTAGCCTAATCGTCATCGCATCGTTCTTGATCCCGCTCGATGCGAACATGAGCGGAGGTAGCATTGCCACCATGGAATCCTCGATCCACCCAAACGTCAGCATGTCTACGAAGAAGACTGTTTTTTTTAATTTTAATATATATGTTAATTATTTTGTTGAAATGATTTATAATTTTTTTATTCCTAACTTGTGTTTTTACTTTTTAGTTGAATCATATGAAGCTGAGAAGACATCATTGATTAATTTTACTTGGAATCCAAAGAAGCTGTCATTTGATTATTTGTAAAATAAAAAGATATTCATTTAATATTTTACAATTAAGGCATTCAACTTAATACATGTTGAAGATAATATGAGAAAAAAAATAAAGTTAAATTAATAAATAGACATGAATTAGAATATGAAAAGATATTCATTAAATCATTTAGAATATGAAAATATAGTCATTTAATTTTTTGTTTTTAAGACTATAATTTATGCCTAATAAATCTCATATTTATGTTATTTACAATTATATACTCTTAGGTCATATCTTATAAATTAATTTATTTTCTTACAAAACAATCCTATATATATTTGACATAGGTTAAGGAGAATAAGTTCATAGTTACCCTAAAAAAGGAATAGAAAAAGAGTCTCGATTGAGAAGAAATAGGTATATATTAATTTTTAAAAAGAAGAAGTTCATATTAATTTTGCATCTTATTATTCATTTTTCAAAATTAATATAAACCAAAGAAGAAAGATTTGAAAATAAAATCAATTAAATGGTATTAATTATTAAAGTACATTATTATATCAATATCAATAAAAGTTTGATTATCTTTAATATTAATTAAAAATAAATAATGTGTAAATCAAATATTGCGCAAATCAAATTACATTTAATGGGTGAGACATACCTAATAGAGTATATCAGCTAACTAAATAAGCAAACAACGTAATTAAAACATGTCCTGTGCATCGCACGGGCATGCTCACTAGTATATATATATAGAGAGAGGTTATTCCTCTCAATTGGTATTAGTATTAATGAGAGAAAAATGTGTGGTTTTCTGCAATTTCAATTTTAAGGGGTGATTTTGTGTCATTTTCTCTTTATTTTATTTAGTTTTCTGAAATGTGTCTCACATGGTGAAATTGTGGCTTTTGATGAGTCAAGACATGTTTGACATTCAAATTATTAATTACCTTATGAGAAAAAAGAAAAAAAAAACTTACACCCAGTCTCGAGCGTAACATGGGCGAAGAAGGCGGCGATCTCACGTTTGGAGTCGTCGGTGGCCCCCGGCGCCGACCCGGTGGTTCCAAACTTTGGGTAGGCGGAGGCGGCGGTGAGGAAGAGGGAGCGCGAGTAGAAATGCTTGCCTTCGCAGCTGGATTGGGCGTGCCCTATGATGGCGTTAAAGAAGGCGTCAGTGACTACGTTTTGCACCTTCACGCCGGTATCAAAACCGGTGATGCAAGGGCCTTCCTGGCAGCCGTCGCCGCAGTAGTCGTCGCCGGAGCCGCAGTACCCGTACCGGCTGCAGCAAAGGCCTTGGGCGGAGCATTTGCCGCCACAGGCCTCGGTATTGTTGTGTGGTATACAAGGGCCTTCCTGGCAGCCGTCGCCGCAGTAGGCGTCGGTGGAGCCGCAGTATCCGTGCTTGCTGCAGCAAAGGCCTTGGGCGGCACATTGGCCGTGGCAGGTTTGGCCGGAGGCGGCGCCGAGGAGGAAGGCCGCCGACAGGATGAGGCCTACTGCAACTGTTGCAGGATTGAAGGAAGCCATTAGCGAGAACCGTAATTAATTATATTTAGTTTGAGCTTACACTTTTGAGTGTTTGTAATTTGTTTGGTGATAAAATGATAGATCTAGGGAGTGCTATTTATAGGAATTGAGATAGGAAGCTAGTTCACCAAAACGTGTATACGATGTGTATATATATGCATGAAATGTGCGGGCATAAAAAGATTGTTATCCCACGTTCATTGTCGGTCGAGTCTTCGTTCAGTATCGTTTGATTTCTTAGCACATTTTTAAGGAGTTTAAAATTATATAAAATATTAATATTTTTTAATATAATTTTATATTTATTAGTTATAAGTTTATAATTATTTTAAAAAATAATTTTTTTAAAAAAAGTTAATATTTTATATATAATTGTAGCTCCTAAAAAATATGTGAAAAAGTCAAACGATACTTATTGCTGAACAGAGGAAGTAAAACATTAGGAAAGGGGAAGCCTCTACAGACCATGTGCAACCATGGGTTTTACTTACCTTATAGGTCTTAAAAAGTAAACTCATGGTTGCAAGCCAAACCTTAAGGAAAAAGGTTGGAAGGGGTTACCCCTTCACACTAAGGTAACCTCTTCCACCACAAGTGGCCCCCACCATTTTATTACTATATTTATTTGATGTATTAATTATTCAAATGTATTTATAATATATATTTATTATTATTATTTTCAAATAATAATTATACCATTAATTTTATTTTATTTTTCTCCATAATTTGAGTATAATTTTTTCATATATATACTTATCTTGACCTATTATATTGTTTGCATTTCTTTTTCATATTCCATTCTCATACATTAATGTAATTATTTTTGCTATTTGCTTATAATATAATGTTATTATTTTTTTTATTTTTCATCTAATGTAATAAAAAAAATATTAATATCAAGCACTTTTTAATTTTATTTATAAATAAAACTAATGAGATGGAAAAAGTAATGGAACAAGGTTACCCCATGGTTGTAAGGTAAACCTCTTAGGAAGAGGTAGAAAAAGTACAAAATTATTTAAAGAAAAAAATAAATGAAGTGTCAAATGATGATAAGGGGGTGAAAATAAAAAAAGGGGAAGAGGTAACCCCATGGTTGCTGATGCTCTAAATGGCTTAACTTTTGTATTAGAAGAGTGGATCTCGACCTTATAATAAAAAATAAAATAAATCCAACCTGACTCCCGACCGTTTTCATATATACGACTCGACTAGGGTTTCTTGGAATTTCACATAGTATCATAGCAGGTTCGAATCGGGTCAATTTCCTAGCTTTGGGTAAGGCTAAAACAGGTTGAAAAAATGAGATTGAGAGTATCGACCTGAGGAAAAAAATGTTCAAACATCAACCCGATCCAGACGGGTTGTACTTGAGAATATAAGAAAGGGGGTAGGAATACCCTTACAGAATGGCTTAAGTTTTTATTTCAGAAGGGTGAATCTCAAACCTATAACCAAAAATAAAATAAATCCGACACGACTCCCATTTTAATACGACCTAACCGAGATTTCTCATAATTTCACAAAATGAGCATCTCCGTCCTACACCCTACAATGAAATATTAGATGTAACAAAAAAAATTCCTAAGAAATAAAATAAAAGGTGTAACACAAAACTATTTGGACATTTAGGTAATTTTTAATAATATTATATATATAGTGTTTTTTGTGTAATTCCAAATGTGAGGTATTTTTAAATAATATTATATATATATATATAGGGAGTGGTTCAAGAGTGCACACTCCTATAGTGTATCTTGTGCACAATTGTAGACCTTTGATCGTATTGCGATCGATGGCTTAAAATTTGCCACGTATTACGGTTTTTTTTATATAAAAAAACCCAAATTGGATTCTACACCCCAAAGATAAGAGAGTGGAGCGCATGAAATTCTTGGGATAAATAAAACCCTAAAAATAATTTTTCTTCTACGCATCTCTCATAATTGGTTCCTTTCGAATCTCCAACGCCTTTTCTCAGAAATCGACTACTTCTCCGGCGACTAGGTTGTTCTTCTCAGTTTAATCGGCGGCGAATCGAAAGAGAAAAGGGAGGAGGCGAAACGAGGGCGCTGATATGCGAATTGGAGACGGTGGTCGAGCTCGGGTTCGCACATAGGGCGGAGGCAAATCGGCGAATTGTGGTCGACGACGTTCTCGTTTCAAGTCTCTGCTTTCTTCCTGGTACCTGGCAGGTCTTTTGGTGTTGGTGCGATGGTGTGTGTGGTGTTGGCGGCGTGTTCGACTTGCGATTTCCCATCTGATCATGGTGGTGGTGCACTTGGTTATTTCTCAATTTATTGCTTTTTTTTTTCATTTACCGAAACAAGAAGGGGTAATTTATGGTTAGGGAATTTAGGGTTGAACACGTACATTGGGTAGATTGCTTGATTGGGTTATTGTGGGGATGATTGGTTAGGGAATTTAGGGATCTTTTGATTTGAGTTTTTGGATGTAACTTGTTAAAATAAGAATTTCAAATGTACGCTTTAAATCGATCTATTCAACCGAATAATTCAAAATTTTACTTATTCACAACGGTTATGCAATTATTAATCGCTTGTGTGTAACTTG
Source organism: Persicaria tinctoria (assembly GCA_037127255.1). Taxonomy (NCBI): domain Eukaryota; kingdom Viridiplantae; phylum Streptophyta; class Magnoliopsida; order Caryophyllales; family Polygonaceae; genus Persicaria; species Persicaria tinctoria. The sequence goes on from JBANSL010000015.1 coordinate 2,102,082, forward strand.
TAAAAATAAGAATTTCATTTAATAATCTCCCAATTATCGTTCAATGTACGCGTTAAATCGACTGATTCAAACGAATAATTCTATAAATTTACTTATCACAACGGTTATGCAAATATTCGTCGTTTTTGTGTACCTCGTAAAAATAAGAATTCCACTGAATAATCTCCCAATTATCGTTCAATGTACGTGTTAAATCGATCGATTCTATCAAATAATTCTAAAAATGATTTATTTACAACGGTTATGCAATTATTCATCGCACTTGTGTAACTCATAAAAATAAGGATTCCACCGAATAATATCCCAATTATCATTCAATATACGCGTTAAATCGATAGATTCAACTGAAACCATTCGTTTATCATAATTTTGAGAATAAGAAAAGGGTTTTTTAATCTAAATCACAATCGTTATTCGGTGGAATTCAAAACATTATTCGGTGGAATTGATAAATTTTAATATGAAAAAAAGATAACATGATATTATTCGATGGAATTCAAAACATTCTTCAGTGTAATTGTTTATTTTGATCTAAATCACGATCGTTACAAATAAAAAAGATATGAATATACTACTTTGGACATTAAAAAACCGAAAAGCCTGATTTAAATTAATTGTTTGTTTTGTCTATATCAAAACATGTAAATATAAAAATTAATTGGTTACATAAGTTGCCGTTTATAATATATAAAAATATGGAGTGTATATTTTGATTTAAAAGAAAATCTTTACATATAAAAAAGATATGGATTGCCTAAGATATCAAATATTGTCAATTAATATAAAGAAGATAAAGTAGTTTCCAAATAGTGGTCAATCAAATCAAAAAAAACGGGAGTTGTTGGAATAAAATAAATAAAATATATAACAAATTGGAAGAGTTGTAGGCGGGCCCCACAAATTCACATAACAATTCAATTATCCTCTCCACCATCAACCCACGCGCCAGCCATACGAGGAGAGTAAAATCTCTTTCAACCCATTATGTGTGGGACCCATGTGATTTTATTTATAAAAAAACAAATTCCCCTTCTAATCTCCTCCATCCATTACACTCTATCCAATGGTCCACAATTGTGCACAAAGTACACCCTAAGAGGTGTGTACAATATACTTATTCCCTCTATATATATATATATATATATATATATATATATATATATATATATATATATATATATATTTTGTACATACCCAATAATATACATTTGCATATATTTTTTATAAAATGATATTTAATAAGTATTATGATTAATATTATAAAATAATATAACTTATAAGAGAAAAGATAGTCATCAATCAAATATATATATATATATATAACTTATAAGAGAAAAGGATACTTTTGACGAGATTCAAATCTTTTATGAACTCAAGTTACTAAGGCTTTTAAGATATCTCGACATTGTCAAAATTAAATAAATCATGTTGCCACACTTTAAGGATAGAGATACGGTTTTTTATATATGTGTATTGTTTTTTTCAATTTGTACAACGTACTATAATACGGAGGATACTATTATAAAGTTTGATTTTTTTTTATTTCTTTTATATATATATAATAATGACACATGGGCGGCTTGGCGAATGAATGGGACCCACCAAATTTATTACAGTATATTTTCTACATTTTCACAGTTTTTTGTTATTATGGTAGACAAAAATTGGGAAGATCCTACCGAGGGATGATACAATCCTGATCATCCTTACGGACGATGATATAAAATTTCCTATTAAAAGGGATGTTCGACATAGTACAAACTCTCAGTAGTTCTAACAATGTAATCTGCAACACTGTTTGCTTCTCTAAAGCAATGTTTGAACTCGATCGATACTTTCAAATTCAGCTTGGAGTCTCTAATTGATAAGCTCAACTTCCCGCAAAATCTCCCATCTACACATAGAATTATCGTTGATGACCTTCACCACTTCTAGACAATCCCCTTTGATTATAACTCTTCTTAATCCTCTTGATAAGGCTAACTTTATATCTGCACAAAACGCATATGCTTCTATTTGGATTACAGATCCATGTTCTACATTTTCACAGTTAAAAAATAAAATTACTACTAACAACGTCCAAAACTCCATTGTGGCATTGTCTCATTTGTGACTCACCGGAAAGGACTTGTGGGTAGTACGCATAGGTCCCCGGTTCGAATTCCGGATGATCGCTCTTTATTTACCAATTCAAGGCATTGTCTCATTTGTCATCCAGATATGGTAGATATGATTAGGGTATGGTTGAACTTATATATTGGTAGATTGGTGAAAATTTTTAGATTAAATTTGTAGACATATTAAATGGGTAAAATCATAATCGACATGGAAATTATTCATCACGTACGTTTAAAAAGTTATAAATTTTATTTTAATGAATAATCGTTTAGTACTGTCGAATAATTTCATTTTAACGAAGAGACTTGTTAGATACACCACAAATGGTAGTTAAGGATGTGCACGTCATTATTAACGTGCATGCACGTCGTTATTACCGTGTAAATGTGGTGAGTGGGATAAAAGTGCACGTCGGCCTGCGCGTTGAAAGAAACGTGCATGAATGCACGTCATTAACAACGTGCAATAGTGCACATCATTAACAATGTGCATGAATGCACATCATTAACAATGTGCAAGCACATCATTAACAACGTGCATACACGTTTTTTTTTAAAAAAAATATTACGTGTACGCACGTAGGCACGCGGTGTGCCCTATCCAACATGCCCGCTCATTACGACGCGTGCATGCACGTCATTTTTGACATGCAAGCACATCATAATTAACATTAGGATTTACGGTGTATATATATATCCGAACCATTTAATGAATAATCACTTAATACCACTGATAATCACAAATAATTACTTTTAATCTTATCAGTTAATCTTTTGAATTAAATAATCCAAATTTATAAACATGTTGCAGTATAAGTTAAGGAATGTCTATATTGTATAGACTATACATGATCTATTCTCTCTATATCAATAATAATGAGTGCATATACGTCAGATTTATAATCTATCTAAATTTAAACAAGTATATTAAATTTATCTTTAAATTTTAAAAAAGTTATTATAAACCTGAAAGTTTAAAATTTAAAACCTATTGCCTTGAATAGGTAAATAAAGAGCGGTCATTCCGGGATTTAAATCCCATTACGAAGCCATATCTCTTCCTCCTTCAGTACGTGGTCCTCTGTGGATCGATCCTCCGCAGTGCCGTTTGTAATTAAGCCTCGTTTAATGCTAGCTGGCCTGGACCTCCATTGTCATCTTCCTATATATACAAATAAAAAGGACAACCTAATAAAAAAATTTTAAAAAAAAGGACCAAGCGAGCACACTTTGTATTAGGATATAATATTATTTAGGATATATTTCTATCCTTTTGTATTTTTGTATATATCTTTCCATATCCGCTGTGCATATCCAATAGGCCTTAGAGCCCAAGCATTGTATATATATATTCATTCCAAGTTAATGAAAGAAATCAAGAATCACAATTATCAAACCCTACTGATTGTTTACATGGTATCAGCCTTAACCCGATCCTTCTAATCTTTTTCCCTTTCGCCGCCGCCGACCATGTTTGCCGACCAAACCCCACCCTCCGGCGCCGTTGTTTCCAACACCACACCCAACCCCACCGACGGCACCAAGAACTCAGGCAACATCCTCCTAGCGGCCTCTGGAACCGGCCCTCTCCCGGCTCTCCAATTTCCCAATCTCAATGTTCGCCTTGATCGCTCCAATTATACCCTCTGGCGACACACAATCAAATCTGCCCTCGAGGCGTTTGACCTTGAACCCTTTCTTCTCAAATCCAACGCTCCCACAGCCACCCTTGATGCCCCCACCACCACTCCCGACACTGGCGCGCCCGCGCCTGCTACTGGCGCGCCCGCGCCTGCTACTGGCGCGCCCGCGCCTGCTACTGGCGCGCCCGCGCCTGCTACTGGCGCGCCCGCGCCTGCTACTGGCGCGCCCGCGCCTGCTACTGGCGCGCCCGCGCCCGCGCCACCCAACCCCGCCTATGCCGATTGGAAGAAGAAGGACCGTCTGGTTCTTCTTTGGATCCGATCAACCCTCACAACACCGCTCCTCGCTCATGTTACTCGCGCGCAGTCCACCCATGAAGCCTGGACAATCCTTGAGCGTATGTTCTTTGCTCAGACTCGTGCTCGTCAGATGCATCTCAAACAACAGATGCAAAATCTTCAGAAAGGTTCGCTCACCATTCTCGAGTATGTTGAGAAAAAGCGTTCCTTTTCTGATGCTTTAGCGGAATGCGCCTACATTGTTTCTGATGCCGACTTCGTCGAATGCATTCTCAACGGCCTTGGAGCATCTTACTCGGCCTTTCTCACATCCTACAACATGCAGAGGGATCCGATTTCCTCTGATGAATTACTTGGTCTTCTTCTTCGGGAGGAGGAGCACATTGCAGCGTCTCTTGTTCCTGCCTCTGACTCGGCCCTCTCGGCTAATGTGGCAAGTCGTGGCAGTCGCTCCTCCCAATCCACAGGGCGTCCCGAACAGCCCCCTCATGATCCCTCTCGACCACGTCCTCAATGTCAGATCTGCTCTAGGACTGGTCATGAGGCCATCAACTGCTGGCAGCGTCTCAACACTAACGACTTTCCTCCCACGAACAACACCAGCGGTCGTCGCGGTGGTAGAGGAGGCGGTCGTGGAGGCAGATCTGGCCGCGGCCGCGGCACACCCCATCATTCCGACCAGCAGCAGCTTCAGCAGCAGTTTCAGCAGCCTTCGCCACAGCGCCATGCCTTCACCGTTGGTGCTCCTCCGTCCACACTAGTTGATCCCAACTGGTACTTTGACTCTGGTGCAACCAACCATGTGACAGCTGATTTTGGTAATCTTTCTGTTCACTCTGATTACACTGGCAATGAAGGTCTGCAGGTGGGCAATGGTATGTCCCTTCCTATTACTTATTTGGGCTCTTCTTCCTTGCCTGCCAATCCTAAACCCATTCGTTTACATAACATCCTATTTGTTCCTCAAATTCGAAAAAGCCTCTTGAGTGTTTCTCAATTGACCAAAGACAACAATGTTTACATGTTATTTTACCCATCTGCTTGCTTTGTGAAGGACATGCAGGGCCGCACCCTCCTCAAAGGAATCGTTGAGAACGGGCTTTACCATCTCCAACCACCTGATTCATCTCGGCCACCCCATCAAGCCTTTCTTGGAGAAAAGACAAGCCTTCAAACATGGCATGAGCGTCTTGGTCATCCGTATGAGTCTGTTTTCCGTCGTCTAGTATCTAGATTTCAATTACCAGTGTCTTTGAATAATCTTAAAAGAGTTTGTGAGTCCTGTCAACTTGGGAAGAGTCATCGACTCCCTCTCAATAGTCCACATGAGTCCAGTCAGCATCCTTTTGAATTAGTGTACTCTGATGTCTGGGGCCCTGCTCCTGTTGCATCCTTTAATGGCAATTCATATTTTTTAATTTTTGTGGATGATCACACCAAATTTGTCTGGATATATTTTCTGACTCATAAATCTCAGGTCCTTCATCATGTTCAGTTATTTCATAAAATGGTTGAGACCCAGTTCTCTAGCAACATCAAACAGTTCCAATCAGATTGGGGAGGAGAATATCGAAATGTCTCCTCCTTTCTTCAGTCTCAAGGTATTTTACACAGAGTCTCCTGTCCTCACACTCAATCCCAAAATGGGGCTGCTGAGCGTCGTCACAGGACCATTGTTGAAAAGGGTCTTGCCATGCTCTCTCACGCTAAACTCCCTCAGAGCTTCTGGGAGCATGCGTTTCACACGTCAGTCTACCTTCACAACAGGACTCTCACTCCTGTGTTGCATTACAAGTCTCCCTTTGAGAGTCTTTATGGCAAAATCCCTGATTACAAATTCCTTAAGACTTTTGGGTGCCTCTGTTATCCTTTTCTGCGCCCTTACACCTCCAACAAATTGGAGTTTCGGTCATCCCCTTGCATTTTCATTGGCTACAGCTCCAAACACAAAGGGTACTTGTGCCTTCATGTTCCCACAAATCGAGTCTATGTCGCTCGTCATGTCATGTTTGATGAAGCCACCTTCCCATACCCATCTCATACAGCCGTTCACTCCCCCTCACCATCCTCCGACTCGCGTCTCCCCACCCTAAGCCTATTACAGCAAGCTTCCTCCCCTTGGCTACCATCGCCCCTACCCTCACCACAATCTCCAGCCGACACCCCCACCACCACTCCCAACACTGGCGCGCCCGCGCTGGATCCCGGCGCGCCCGCGCTGGATCCCGGCGCGCCCGCGCTGGATCCCGGCGCGCCCGCGCTGGATCCCGGCGCGCCCGCGCTGGATCCTGGCGCGCCCACGTCGCCCACTCCCGGCTCGGTCTCAAGGTCTTTAGAGGAGGAGCTTGCGGCTCAAGTGTCACCATCTCAAGGTACGTCTCCCTCTCCTATCTCTTCTGAGAAACCCATCATTCCATCCTATTTTCGCCCTGCCGCTGATAGCACACATCCCATGCTCACACGAGCACAAACAAATAAATTGAAACCCAAAGCTCTTATCACCACAAATCACCCTCTTCCCTCTGTTCCTGATTTGTATGATGAACCAAAAACCTTCCTTCAAGCCTCCAAATCCCCTGAGTGGCAGAATGCCATGCAAGTTGAATTTGATGCCCTCATACGTAATGGGACTTGGACTCTTGTACAACGCCCTCTGCATGCTAACATTGTTGGTTGTAAGTGGGTTTACAGGATCAAGCGTCGCGCTGATGGTTCCATTGAGCGTTATAAGGCTCGCCTTGTTGCAAAGGGCTTCAATCAGGAAGAAGGGGTTGATTACTTTGACACCTTCAGTCCAGTTGTCAAACCAACCACCATTCGCATTGTGCTCTCCTTGGCTCTCCATCAGTCCTGGCCTCTCCGACAAGTTGACATTAATAACGCCTTTTTGAATGGTGATCTTTCTGAACAGGTGTATATGGCACAACCTCCAGGGTTCGTTGATCAGTCTTCTCCTCATGCTGTCTGTCTGCTTCGCAAAGCTCTTTATGGCCTGAAGCAAGCGCCCCGTGCCTGGTTCACAAAGCTTCGACAATTTCTCCTCCAGCATCGCTTCCGTCCTTGCCAGTCAGATACCTCGCTATTTATTCGGCGTCAGGGGTCATCCACTCTCCTCGTCTTGGTCTATGTTGATGACCTCATTGTCACTGGATCTGTGTCTGCAGAGATTGATACATTCATTGGGCTTCTCAATCAGACTTTCTCTTTGCGCGACTTAGGTGATCTTCACTACTTTCTCGGCATTGAACTAACCCGCCAATCAAATCAGATCGTCCTCTCTCAGCAGAAGTATATTCGCGATCTTCTCTTGCGAAGTAAAATGCAAGATGCTCGCCCCATTTCATCTCCTGCTGAGCCGGCCTCTCGGTTAGTTCGTGACGGTGATCCTCACTCGGATCCACACCTCTATAGGAGCATTGTTGGTGCCCTTCAGTATGCCACCATCACTCGGCCGGAAATTTCGTATGCTGTCAACCGGGTTTGTCAGTTCATGCACTCCCCTACTGAGGTTCATTGGTCAGTTGTTAAGCGGATCCTTCGCTACCTGAAAGGTACTCTTTCCTCTGGCCTTGTCTTCTGTCCCCTTACTGACAGTCGTCTTGTGGCCTTCTCTGATGCCGGTTGGGCATCTGATGGTGATGACTGTCGCTCTCAGCATGGGTTTGCCATCTACTATGGTGGTAATCTTATCAGTTGGGCATCTAAGAAGCAAAATGTTGTCGCCAAATCCAGTACGGAAGCTGAATACAGGGCCATTGCATTCGCCGCTACAGAACTCATTTGGATTCAACAATTGCTTTCTGAATTGCGAGCTCCAGCTGTTCGGCCTCCCATAGTTTTGTGTGACAATTTGAGTGCAACCTACATGTCTGCCAATCCAGTTTTCCATCAGCGGTCTAAACACATCAAGATTGATTACTACTTTGTTCGCGAGCAAGTTGAGGATGGCTCTCTGATTGTTCGTCATGTCCGCGGTCAGGATCAGATTGCTGACATCTTCACCAAAGCGGTCGGTACGGCTCGTTTCCTCTCCCTGCGCTCCAAGCTCCATGTTCGTGACCCTCCATGAGCTTGCGGGGGGGTATTAGGATATAATATTATTCAGGATATATTTCTATCCTTTTGTATTTTTGTATATATCTTTCCATATCCGCTGTGCATATCCAATAGGCCTTAGAGCCCAAGCATTGTATATATATATTCATTCCAAGTTAATGAAAGAAATCAAGAATCACAATTATCAAACCCTACTGATTGTTTACACTTTGGATCCCATGGAGTTGTTAAAGTAACTCACATATCTTCCTCGTGCAATATTGTAGTGTGTAGTTAATTTCTTCACCGGGTAGGTATATTGGACACATATGTGTGGCTTACCCTTTTAAATATAAGTTCTTTTTTTTTTAATGATGAGGAACCCATTTTCGGTGGTAAATTCGGAGTACGTGACCCAGCCGACAAAAGTCATGTATCAGGTAAACCGGCTTACGCCGACCGGCTAGACCCACTGGTCGACCTTGTCTCATTTTCTTGTCCCCTCTCACAAAACCTCTATTGTTTAATTTTTTAATCTAATTTTTTATTTATATTTTCTTTTTCTTTTTAGCCGAGGCTTGTGAGGGGGTGGGGTTGGGGGATAGGAGGGGGGACATATTTGGAGACAGATGATTTGGAGTCTACTGGTAGGTAGCAAGGTAAACTCTGGGTTTTTAATTTTCTTTAATGCTAATTTAGAGGTAAAATATTTTCGTGGGACAGTATTGTGGGGCGGAAACTTGAGGCAAAAGATCTGCACCGAATATTTTCTAGATCAAAATTATCTACATACACACATGAATATGTACGTACAATTAATGTACAAATGAATAATCTCTCCAAATCAAAGCATCTACATAGTGAATTGGGCCATGAGTATATTAGATTAGGCACATACAATTATCAAACCCTAAAACCATCAATGGTCCGATCTACAGATTAGGCTCGCTAGATAGCGACTAAATTCAAATAAGGTTTAACATAACACCCTTTCTACGGCGCTACAAACTCCTCGAATTGTCAGTCCAACCCATCCAACAAAATCACCAAATAGATTCGGCTTCATGGGTTATCAAGGGTTTGATATCCTCAGTGGCAGAGCTGGGCGCGCTGTTCGGGAGTGATACCTAAAACACCCCTTGCAGAACCAAAAAAATAAAAAAAAATCCATATATTTAGTAATTTTAAGATAAAAAAATATATTTAAATGATACTTGAAACAAAAGTATTATCGTTACAATATGTGTATAAGTTGGGCCGCGTAGTGAATGGGTAATGACTCATGAGTATTAGATGAGGCAGCCTTTAGGCATAGCCGCATAGGGCATCGGTTGCTGGCATCAATGAATATATTACAGAACTTCTTCCCTACCTTCTTCTTCTTCTATCATATATTCATATGACCTATCTTTCTCTCTACTCTCTTCCCTAAATTCCTCCATTGAAAGTCACACTGCTCTAGCTAGGAGTCTTTAATGACATCGTCGACTTCTGTTCAAGTGAGTTGAAGAAACGAGTACTTAAGGTAAATAAAAGTAATACAAATACTCTAGAAGGGAGGGTTGAACAGAGTATGGAAGATTTTCGCAAAGTCCTTTAGAACGAGCAACTCCAAGAGCTGGATATTAAATCTCAAGACCTTGAACTCGAACTCAAGACCTTGAACAAAACTTTTCGTGCCCTGTTACTTCTGCAATGAAATCAGACGTTAGAAATTTAACAGAGAAATAAAGAACACATGACTTGTTAACGAGGTTCGGCTTTAAACCAGCCTACGTCCCCGCCTAGGGTTATCCAACCCGTAGGATTCAAAAACTTTTATTCCTCTTCCTTATGGATCCTAATAGCTCACCAAGAAGCCTCTCTTTTATACAATTGCAATCTAGTCAACTCGCGTTCCCTTGAAGTCCTAGACCAATCTAGAAGAGCCCCACCTCTCTCAGCTATCTAGTACACCCAAGATACAGAGAAATAAAAGTCCCATTTGCCACACCGAAGTGTGATACGTTTGAGTATATGATACTCTTAGTATAACAAGGATTGAATTTAAATTATGAAGCTCAAGACTTCCTAACTCTCAAAGATAATAAATCAAATACAGAATAGAGAGAGAAATTAGGAAGCAAATAAAATCAGCAATGGCGTATGTAGACTCGAGAGCTCTTGATGCGTAGAGAAGAATTGGCAGAAGGTCTTTTTGACGTTCTCTTCTTTCTATCTTTTATAACCGAGAGCTCCTTTTGATTTCTGATTTTTATCTCCCCAAATCTTGATTAGTTGTAACAACCTTTTGAACGTTGAATTTCTGGAGTGCCGAATCTTCCTGGCTCTTTGAATTTAAATTGCTGCGTTAAAACCTTCTGGCCGAGATTTGCTGTTGGAGAAAACTACTGGCCGCTCCACGCTCTCTTCAATTTAAATTACGCTCTTCTCCAATTTAAGTTTCAAATTAATCCTGCAATGTAAATTCTATCCCAACACAAAATCTTTATCCAAATAACACTAGTACAGATTGGGAGTTTAAAAAACCTCCTGAAAGACGAATCTCGCAAGGGGGTTTTAATAAAAAAACTCCCGACAAATGTGGGTTTTATCCTTTTTAAAAAAATAGAGTATATTCGGTCAGGAGTTACTTAGGTAACTCACTAGAAATAAGAATTTCTATCAGGAGTTCTTTAATAAAACACCCGAAAGAGCCCTGGCCTTTTTTTTTTATCTGCAGTTTTCAGAATTAAAAAAAAAAAACGAAAGCTAGAACCCTAAAAACTGTACGCCGACGATGGAATCGCTCGATCAACTCTCCAGTTCAATCCATGGTTGAAGAAGATCACAACTGGCGGTGCAAACCTGTTCATTGCACTGTCTAATGTAGAGGAGGGTAGCGAGTTGCCCTTTGTTGGTAGTCCACGGCGTTCGCTCTCGCTCTCAATTGCCTTTGTTGGTCGTTCCTCGTTCGCCTCCTTCGCTCCCTCTGCTCGCCGTTCGCCGACCATTGGCCTCGCCGTTTGCCGGCTGTTTTCCGACGTCATTGCCCTTTTTCCCGCTGCTCGCTGTTCGCCATCGCCCTTGTCAATTGCAGAGGTTTAGCAGGTTGGACGTTGGATTCACCCTCCTCGACAGGTTCGTGCTACGTACTCTTCGGCCTCTGTCGCTCTTCACCCTCTCCTCTTGCAGTGTTCACCCTCTCTCAAAACTTGGAATTGATTACCTGATTTTTGGAATTTTGGGGGATATTGCTATTGTGACTGAGTTAAATTTTGGGCATTTATGGAAGAAATTGGCAACCGTAGAATGAGGCATTTAGTTGGAAAATTTTCATACCTCTTGATATGATTTTAGAAGTGGGTTAATTGAACTTCGGGATGGTCTAGCTAGCTTAAATGTGAAATTGACTATATGGATATGTTGTTATACATATATGAACATTTAAATAGGTTTGACATTGATTTTTATCAGGATGCTAAGAATGTAAGGCTTTTTCTTAGGTTGCGCAGCCAATCTTTCACTTTTGCAACCTCTGTTGCATAATCAAGTGGCTTTTAGACATGCTTCTATTTAACATTAGCGCCTCTCTTACAGGTTAAACACAATTACCGAATTGCACCCTCTCCCGCGACTTCAGACCAAAAGAGAAATCTAGCAATGACGCCTCAAGAAGGCAGGCAGTTTGCCCCTCACTTTGACAGGGATGGAGTTAATACTCTTACCAAATCTCTGATTGATATAGAGCTAGCTAAGATGAGGAATATACTGCAGAAGAGGCAGCAGCTGTTGCTGCTCGAGCAGTTGCTGAGGCAGAGGCTGCAATAGCAGAAGCTGAAGAGGCTGCAAGAGAGAAGCAGAGGCAGCAGAAGCTGAGGCAGATGAGGCACAGGCTTTTGCTGAAGCGGCAATGAGGACGCTAAGAGGACGAAGCACCCCAAAGATGGTATGGCAAACTTTTCAACATATTGTACTCATTTAAGTATTTCTCTCAGATTCTATTCATTGTTCTTGTTAAAAAAATAATTGAGTTCTCTTAACATTGATTTTAATAACCATGTGATGTGTATTTCTTTCATTGTCTATTATCTGTGGTAGTTTGCGGTGGTTATAACAACTCTATTATCTCACACACATATATATTTTGTTTTCCAGTTTTCTAGTTATGTAGTTACTGCTAGAATTGCTGGGATTCTTGACTACGTCAATTTGGTCATTCCACAAATTGCATATATATATATATATATATATATATGTTTAGCGATCGATCAGTGACCGGTCATGACATCTTCAAATGTGAGCCCTGATCGAAAGTGAGTGTATTTTAGACATCATTTTGTTATTTTAAACCTATAGGTAGTATAGAATTTAAGTGTTTCGATCCTTGTTAGATAGAGTTTGTATTGATGCTTGAAATCATAAGATTGGTGTAACTTTATCTGGCTTATTATGTGTGGCTAAATGTGAGTGAGAATGATATTTATGTGCAAATAGACGCAAGGATGAATGAGCATTAGAGCTAGCTGACAAACAGCAGGTGAAAAAAATGCATATTTTTTTATCCCGTTTCTGTCACCCTATTCTTTTTATCCCGCAACAAAATAAGTCGGTTAAAAACCAAGATATAAAGTTATATGGAACCGGGATAAAACAGTGTTTTTGGCCTAGTGTATGTTCTCCCTTATTTACCAGATGTATATAGTCTGTGCAAATGAAAGTTAGGAAAGGAAAATGAGTCGTTTCTCATGAGGCTGAGTAGAAGTCATTTCATTTTAACAGAAATAAAACCTTCATCTATTGTTTTCCGTTGGTTTGTTATATTTGTAGAGAAATAAAGCCTTCATCTATTATTTTCTATCGATTCCTCTGAAATATTTCTTTTTGTTATCTTGTGTAAAATGTTTCCTTTGTTGCAGGGAGGAAGAAGAAGTGATGGACGAACCCCTGAAGCATTACGTCATATCAGCTCAAGCTGTGGGTTGCTTCCAAGGGCTCATGGTAGCGCTCTTTTCACACGCGGGGTGACTCAGGTTTGCTGCTTTCTAGGCTCAGTACTGTAAACATTAACTATCTCTTCTCATGTGCTCTCATGAATGCAACAGGCACTAGCAGTGGTGACACTTGGTGATAAACAAATGGCTCAAAGAATGGATAACCTGGAGGGTGATGATGAGCTGAAGAGATTCTATCTTCAGGTATACTGAGAAATATTTTTACTTGTAGGAGTTTGTTTCCGACAAATCCCATAAAAATTGTTGAGATTAATCATGAAATTAATTAATTTGAGGGTTTACTTGAAGTTGTCACAGTTTTGTGGCAGCAGATTGTCCTTTGCAACATGTTATGGAGGTTACAAATCTTAATCCTTGGTTCTTTCCTGTGCCTTCAGCTGATTTATGCCGAATGATTCGTGGATGTAATCATGACTTCATCGATCTTATCGTGTAGTGCTTTCCTCTCCGGTGGTAAAGATTCTCATGGACTTTCATGTTGATATTCATGCCCATACAGCCTGCATACTAGACCTGCTTATACTTTATCATTGGATACAATTTTGTATATGTGCCTTCTTTTCACTGATCATACAGCTTCAAAAGCTTCTTTTTTTCATGAAGTATTTTAAATCGTACCAAGTGCATGGGAAAATTTATTTTAGGTTGCATTCAATGTGTTGTCTTCAGGTGCCAGATGCTTTTATTGCAGTTGGCCACGTGTCACTAAGGTATCTGATTATCTATCATTATATCTTGTTGCACTTAAAGTTGCTAGTGTGATTCTTTGGATGAGGATATCTAGATATGTAGCTTGACATTGTTATGCTTGGAGATCTGATTTGTTGATCCTTTTGTGTAGGTTCTGGCAGAGGAAATTTCGTTTCCAAATGCAAAGTTCGAGTGTTATGGTCCAACTGATTTACCATTCTTTGGGGATGTAGCGTATAAAATTACACGATCTGGTGAGAAAGGTGCACTATTGATTCCTTTTGCTTAGTATCACATTCAACCACTGGGAAACAAATGGTCAGATACTTGTGCTTGTGCTTAGCAAGTGAATCTAGCTCGGTTTTTACTTTGTAAATTACTATCATGGTCCTCATTACTCTAGATTTTGTACAATGTTGTTGCAAAGTGTAAATTACTCTCAAGTGTATATTATAATACCTAAATTAATTGTAATTTATATATCTATTGGTTATATGAGTTTATGTTGATATTGTGGTGTTTGTATTCTTGCAATTAAGATGATGATATTTTTTATATTCATTCGAAAGAGGGGAACAGGGTAGGGAATGCGATATAAATCTGTATTTTTTTATATATAAAGCATTTCTCGGCGGTTTTTACAAAAACTCCTGATAAAGTTTAAAAATTAGGCGGGTTATATGATTACACTTTCTCAGGAGTTATTTTAAAAAACCCCCGACATATTCTTTCAGGGGAGGGGGTTTAAAAACTCCTGTAACATGTGGGATTGGTGGTTGGGGAAACAGACTCTCTCGGGAGTTTTTTCAAAAAACCCTGACTAAAGATTATTTCTCGGGAGTTTTTATAAAACCCCTGAGAAATATCTTTCAGGTGAGCGAATAAAAGGAGGCCGATAACACCCGACCGTTTCGTTAAAAAACACCCGACATACGTTAAATCTGTACTAGTATCCTTAACCAATATTCTATATAATAAAAGATATTGTATGTAACCACCTTGAAACAAATCTAAGCAATATATATCAAGTAACCACTTTGACCAAATCTAAAAAGCAATTAAAATCAAATCTTCCATATATTAATGCACGTAAAAAGCAAATAGTTAAAATCAATTCTTCTAGAATATTGGCCTAAATAAAATATATAGCACATATAATTTTGAGAGTCAAATAAATATATTCCGAGAATAATAAATCAAATAAAACACCCACAAAATATAATTGATATTTGCATAAAATACTTCCTTATTTGTCTTGCATCATCCTACAAAAATATATCACATATTATCATCAAGGTGGAGTCAACATGAGTGAAGCAAGGGTTGAATTGAGTACAACCAATGCAATGTCCTACTCAAACCGTAAGTTTTCAAATCCCCTTGTAAATTGGATTCCTTCAACTGTTGTGAATCTGAGTAAGAAATTTGGTGATTTAGAAACTGAAGTGATGATTGGAAGTAGTTTGAGCAGTAAAAATTCATAATGTAGAATTTTGGAAATGCATAGTGCACATCAAGTGTTTGTCAAAATGTCTAGTAGAGGTACCGACTCTAGTAGCCCTCTTATTCATTTGGGAAGTGCAAGCATGGTGATGGGTCATGCAAATTGGTTTTTCGACCCTGGAGGCTGCCTCGATAGTTAGCAGTGACTGTGGTCTTGGAGGCCCCGATGCTTTCTATACATAACTCCAGTGTTCGATTCTTATCAAGAACCTAGCTATTTCCTTTTGTCAATTGGTTTCAGGATGGACTCTCCTTTACCCCAAATCTTTAAAAAATAATGTAGTACAACTGGTTCATCCTAAATTTATTAGTTTGTTGGGGTTGGGTTCGAGCCTTCAATCCGTTGGTCATCCAGAACCACATGGCGGCCTTGAACGAGATGACGGGGTCGTTGCGGCCATCGAAGCCGATGCTCCTTCCGGCTGGGCCGTAGTTGTAGTTCCACGAGATCTGGAGTGGGCCCCTTCCGTGGTAGCTCTTGCTTGGGTTGCACGGCCAGTATTGTGTTGTCGTTGGGTCGCAGTAGCTCTTTGTACGTCGCTCCTTGGCCTAGCTCGTCTATGTAGCAAAACGCTGCGTTTCGTATGCCAAAAAACAAATATCAAGATCAATTGTTTTGGAGGGTCACTTTAAAAATAAAATTCAAACAAAAATTAATACATACTTTCTAATTTTGGTATGCTAGTCAATGCAAGTGGGAGGATTTTTTCAACACTAACAAGTCAAACCCTATTGTAAAATTTAGGATTTGGAAGTGAGAGGGGTAAATTATGAAGACTTAATTAAAATAGGATCAGTAAGTTGAAATCGCTCTCCGAGGAGTGAGAGGGTAAATCATGATGACCCCATTTCATTAGATATTGATAGATTTTTTTGCACAATTTTACCAAAATTTGTCTCATACAAATATATTATATTGTATCTCTTTTATTTGTAGACAATATAATTAATAATATACTTACGAAGTACTAATAAATTAAAATAAATATACATTATAGCCTAAAACAAAATTTGTACGTTTACACAATAATTTGTTAAAAAAATACATCTACATATATTTTTATACATCAAGATTGTTTGTTATATTATAATATTATATTCATATCATCATATATTATGTATAATATATGAATTAATTTCTTTTTCTTTGATTCTCATATTTAAATTGATATAATAATTAACAAATATTAGATGAAATTAGTTGAATAAATGTTAATACATAATTTTTTTTTGAAATTTAAAAAATTGAAAGTATGTATGTACGTTTTTTTGTTAGAATGAGGGCACTACCATTAAAAACTATTATTATTTAAGTATTTTCATACATGTAAAATAATATGTGAAACTTTCCCTTGCCGACCAACAATCTCCTCAAAATGAACATCATAAAATATCTATCTATTAATATTACTAATTCTACTAGCATTTTGTTGACGTGTCGCTCTGTAAATTAAAGTTGTTGTTGACGTGTCGCTCTGTAAATTAAAGTTGAATTTTTTTAATCAAATGGTATTTTCTTATTGCTGACATGTCACTCCCACAATTAAACTTAATTTTTTTTATTCAAATGGTATTTTCTTATTGGTCAATATTATTGCTGAAATTTTAAAATACACATTTCATATTTTGAACATATTTGTTTCCTATTTTTATACTAATCAAAAGTTTCTTTTCTTATTAATCGATATTAATAAGGGATGTTTTTTCTTACAATTTACTTATTTTACTTATTTTTGAAAAGTTTTTTTTCTTACAATTTACTTATTTTAGACATCTTAAATGACTATCGAAAAATAAATAATATTTTAAGACTTACAAGCATTACTAATGATTATTTTACATCTTAGATGAGGCTTCTTAGATCACTTTTCTACCTTTTAGGATCTTTTTATTTTTACCATCTTACCTTTATTTTCACTATTAATTTCCCTCTCTTTCTAGCCATCTTTGTAATGAAAATAATGAATAAGTTATGTCCTTAGTACAGACCCTACTAAGGACACAGAATCCGTCCTTGCCTCCTTCCTCGTCCCTCTGGATTCAATCGCAATTTCTTTCCCTTCTTCTTCTGTCAACACCATGTTTCCCCTCCTGTCCCGTTCCTTCTCCATCCGAGCAAATTACCCTCAAAACCCGCAATCCAAATCTGAGCGTCTGATCTTCCCAAATCGGTGAACCCGCACGCATCCGGCAGGAGTACCTAGGCTCCCACGGCCGTTGACCGGAGAGAGCGTAGGCGATCGGTGGTGGTCAGGAAACCGCCGCCCGGGAATCGCCTATGTGTAGATATACATAGCTTATCCTTTTTGTTATTTGTACGGTGTTATCTCGCCATATGCACGGTGCCGGTGCCGGACTCCCAGATCGGCAGCGTCGGATGCCGGTGCCGGACTCCCAGTGTGGCATCCAGGATGTAGGTGCCGGAGTCCCAGTGTGGCATCCAATGCCCGAGGTAAAGCTGCAGGGAATCTGCAGCTTTTTCAGTCGATTTGACTGATGTGATCGAACCGGATCCGGAGTCCGACACCGGCTTGCAGGTCCCGCGCCAGCTTTTTCAGTCGATTTGACTGATGTGACGAAAGCTGTAGGATTCCCTCAACCTATGCCGAATTGGGAGTCCAGGTCCGGCATGATGTTCTGCCGATTTGGGAAGCCGGCACCGTGCCGATGGCGAGAACTTCGCCGTACAAATATCAGAACCGTAACTTATTCATTAATCAAAACTATTGAGTCTATCCGCCGTCATTTTATTGTAAATATATTATAATTAGTTACCTCTGAGTAATTATAGATATATTCTACGTGTGGTAGTTATGATTGAAGGTTTAATTACAAATATTTTTACAAGTCTTTTAAATGTCAAATATATTATTATTAAAAAAAGACCGCACAAAAGTACTGATACTAAACTAGTATATAAAGATATGATCTCAACAGAAGGTAATTAAATGGACCTTGCATCGATCTTTCGATACTTGTTATACATACAAGATATGAGCAAGACTTCCATTGATGGAGCTTGAATCACTTACATGTGCGTTTTCTTCGAATTAACCGACTAACCAACTAGACAAAGCATATAAGCCACACATATGTGTCCAATTAACTGATGAAAAAAACTAAACATTAGAGAAGCAAACGAGGAAAATGTGTCATGGACATGGTCCTTTATATTTATTGTATGAACATGACAATGGAGGACCAGCATCAAACGAGCCTTCATTTCAAGGGGCACTTGTCCAATTAAACTTTTCGTTGTAGCAAAATTTTGAGGATCGATTCATATATTAATAGGACCACCGGAGGAGGAATGGATATTGATCGATGCTTATTTATTTATTTATCTATTCAATTATTTAATTAATTTATTTATACTGCTAGTTTTTTCTTTTCTTTTTTTCTTGATTGATTCAATCCAATATGCAAACTTAGGGCGTGTTTGCAAGGGTTTTTTTTTTTAGAGGTGTTTAATAGAACGTCCATTTGGGTTTTTCGATCATCTGGGTTTGAGTCGGGATGGGAAAGGAACACTGACGGCCCGTGGCGGAGGCAGCCGCTTCCCCGGGGGGGGCTCACCCACGCAGTAACACATAAGTGTTGGGAAAAAAATAGAAAAATGAGGTTGAAAGGGAGATTCGAACCCATGACCTTTATTTAACACACTCCATCCTCCAACCACTTGTGCTGTAATATTATCTTGTCTCTTAAATACCCTCTT
This sequence comes from Persicaria tinctoria, assembly GCA_037127255.1. NCBI lineage: Eukaryota > Viridiplantae > Streptophyta > Magnoliopsida > Caryophyllales > Polygonaceae > Persicaria > Persicaria tinctoria. The sequence continues at coordinate 2,121,082 of JBANSL010000015.1, forward strand.
TAATAGATATATATGAAACATATTTTTTTATTTTTTTTTTAAATTTCCAGGGAGCTCGAGCCACCGCATGCCCCCCCTGCCTCCGCCCCTCGGGGCTCTGTCCTTTCTTTCTCTCTATCGTTTCCAGGCGGATGAACAGTGGGTTTTGCACAAGGAGGGAGACGGGTCTAGGACAGCCGGTTCATCCTTTTGTTTTTCTTCGACCCGGTTTGCTTTTAAAACTCTGGTATGGGAGATTCGGTTTTGGGCTGGGTTTGGGCTCGGATATCTCACTGTCGGGTCGGGTATATCTCTTCTTTGGGCCAGCCTTTTTGTGTTGCTATGTTATTATGTGTTGTTTTATCAATTATAGAAGAGTTATTTTGGCAACTAACACATTATAAATATCTAATTAGCTAATTAGCACCCAAACAAAATTAATTAACTAACCTATCTTCCCAATATGATTATCAAGGTCAACGCTGGTCAACAATTTTTTTCTTTTATTTTTTTTAACACCAATGATGCCATTTTTTGTCGTTTTGATGCCATTTTTTTTATATTTTATTTTCGCTTTAATATCACTTTTCTAATAAAATGGATTGATGACACTTTTTTAATGCCACTTTTTTCAAATCTTGTTGATATTTTTTTGTTTACTGTGATGCCACATTGACCATTGATGCCATTTTTTTTACCGTTGACGACTGATGACACTTTTTTGATATCAATTTTTTGATGATTTTTTTTTTTACCGTGATGCCATATTTTTTTAAGGTAATGTTTTCGTGATGCCATATTTTTTCAAGGTAATGTTTTGATGACAATTTTTTCTTTAATGTGATGCAACTTTTTCAAATAAGTGTTTTGATGCCATTTTTCTAATGTAATTATTTGATGCCATTTTTTTAATCAAATCGTTTGATGCCACTTTTTTTTAATTTAATCAATTGTATATCGATATATACTTTATTGATGCTATTTTTCATTGATTCCATGATGGAAATTTTCATTCATAAAAAAATTAGGAATCAAAATAACAAGGAGTAGGGCTCCAACTGTGTGTTCATTGATAAAAAAAAATAATTAAAAATTAGGAATCAAAATGAAATTCCTTTGAAACTGATTCCTCTCACAACCATTTTGATCCCAGCTTGTGCAAGCTTGTCAATCCACTCAAGCAACTAATCAAGAAAGAACAACCATTAAATAACACTTAGCCCTGAAAAGCCAAAATTTGTGTAACAACCAAGTGATTCCTCATAGCCATATAGGGTGCAGGTACAAGTCTTGGATTGTGCATCACGGGCTTCATCCCAGAGAACATTGGCATTCCTTGCGGCATGAAAGCTTGGAATCTTGGTTGTTGTAAAGGCAAGCCATAGGCCTCAAACAAGAGCATACCTTGATGTTGCCTTCCCACATGATCAGACACTAAAGCATCAGAGATGTTGGAATCCTAAGCAGCCATTTTGATATTGTGTTGTGCATCATTACTTTTCTCGGGAGGTGTAAACGTCGAAGGAGGATCACCATTACCAGGTGCTCTTGTGTGATCGTTCAGACCCTGCAACTCTGCACATGTATCAGATCAATCTGAAACTGAATGTGCCTCATAATTTTTTTTTAAAAAAAAATTCTGAGCTATTTGATGAATCAAGAAACTAACAAGTTGCGTACTTTGGTGCCACAAAGTGCATCAGATTTGACATACATAATTGTTAATGAGTGAATAAGCAATCGTAAATGAGTGAATGCATACACTTTTGATTATTTTTCAATTAGGGGAGCATGGTATTCAACAATTGCAATAATTGATCTCATACTAATATACTACTGCATCACCCAACACAAAATAATGATGCATTATGAATTTATTTTCTCAGTTAATAATTGTAGATGTAGTCCTTTTAAGATTACAACTCACTCAGTTGTTAAGTCAACAAGAAACTTGAGATGGTTATTAACTTATTAGAGATTTCATCAACCAGGATCAATCCACGATCACATACCAAAAATGTAAAAGAGCAATTGAACACTTAAGAGTCCATATACACAAACAAATGGCTATGAAGCAAAAGCCAAAAGACAAACAGATTTCCTTGACAAGTACAACAATAAAGCAAAACAGAATATATATGAAGTGCCAGTTTACACATAAGAATATACAGTTAAAATTTGAAACCTGGATCTCATACTTGTTGAGGTATAACCAACGATTCTTCCTCTATCAGATTAATGGCATCAAAATCGGATGATGTTTATGACTCTAAGGTTGAACAGAGCTGGAGTGGATGGGTTATAACCAACATGACCCATCGATCCCATGTCGATTACTCGGTCCTCACCAATCTCACAATCTGTAATATCAATATCAGATAAGTTGTAAGCAGCCTGATTAGGCAAGACCCTGCTGATTGCCCGACCTTCACCCAACTCACCATCTATGACATAAAAAAACACCAAATATTCTTGCCTAGACATTTCCACAAACACTTGGTGGGAAGCTTTAGACACTAAGATTTCAGAACATCAGACCCACTGCCCTGTCCTATCATATATGGAATTTGGTGAGCATAATCCTTGACAACATCAAAGATTTGTCCATCATCAATGAAATGCTATTTGGTTTTCTTCAAATAACATAATCCTATATTTGGTCACAAAGGAATGAGTCCATTTCCACTGAACTTATCAAAGAACCAGTACACTATTCTATCTAAAGGCAATTACTGATTCAAAAACCAAAAACCAAGACTCCAATCAGTAAGCAATGCTTCTTATGTCAACACTGGTTATAATGTGATTCCAAAACCATCACTCACTAAAACTAAAAGTAGAGTCAGCAGAACCTCTCTAGCGATAATATTTAGAGATGTTTCAATCCAAATTTACTCAAAAATTTGCAAAGCCATTAACAATGAATGATTTATTTCAACTAAAAGTTACCAACAAACAACAAAAACATAGTCAATTCATCTAGGCATTTCATTGAACACTTTGGGGACAGTTTTTCAAAATAGTGAGTTGATATCTATGGGATTTTCAAAATAGCGAGTTGATTAGTAGTGGAATTGGAGAACAAACTAATCACAACAGATCAGATACAAGTAGAACCTAGATGCCAAAGCCCCAATTTTCAGAAACTGAAGTGATCAATTGGAATTGGAAAGAAGTACGAAGAGTACCTAATTCACAAACCCTCGCCTTCAACCCTCGCCTACTTCGATGACGCTCTCCATCACCGGAGGTTCGGAAGCCGGGGAGGCCGCCGCACCTCTGGCATCGCCCGACGGCCAAGATCTAGCGGCAGGAAGGGCAAGAGGAGTGAGATCCGAGCAGGTGTCGACGCAGACGACGTGGAAGGTGTGGCCGCACTGAGGGAGGACGTGGATTTCGTCTCCGGCGACGAATTCGGAGAGGCGGATAGGGCAATCGACGAGCTTGCTGGCGAGGTCCTCGGAGAAGGTGAGCTATGGGAGCGAGCGATCCGAGGCAGAAGGATGGGGACGATCGACGATCCGAGGCAGAAGTGGATTTGAGGAATCTCTCTCGCCATGGATGGGACGATCCGCCGTTTCCAAACGCAAGGGATGTTATTAACCTATAAAACATTAAAGAGGTGTTAGTCCGGCCCATTTAATAAGTTAACATGCTAATAACCTAATTAAAATAGTAAAAGGTGATATTTCACCAAATTTTCTCATTATAGAAATTTCGTTATAAAATTGATGGTTATTTAAATAATTTCTGAGATGTTATTATAAATATTATTATAATATATATATTCTGGGCATTTAAATTATTATTTTTTTGTGAAAAGGGCATTTAAAATGTTATTTAATTGGTTCGTTTGCTAACCGTTTTCTGGTCTTTTAGTCTATTTATTGTTATTGTTTATTTATTCTCTGTTCTGTCTTGTACGGCTCTATTTTGGCTCACCTTGTGGTAGCCTATACGATCTTGATATCGTCCTTGAGGGTGTGAGATGGGTTTTGGGGATTTGTATCGACAATAGTATGACTGGAGTTTTGGTCTCTGGGTTAGTGTACTTTGCCTTTCTTGTTGTGGTACAGGTTTTATGTGAACGGTGACTGATTTGCCAAGCTAAGAGATGTCGTGGAAATGCGATCGACACCTATTGATTCCGTTCGGAGTTCAAGTTGAGGTGTCCGCTAGTGATCCTCAGAGTTCTCTATGAGCGTCTTTCTTTTGGTTGATTGGTTCTCTAGTTCTGCTTGCTTGTAGTTCACAGTGGATGATGGCATGTACTTTATTTCTGCATTTTTCTTTCCTTCATTTGCTTCTTGTTATTTTCATTCAATTATTTGCTTCTGTTATTTGTTTCTGGTTGTACATGATGGTTTGTCAATCTCCCGGCTTGTTCGGGCTCTCGGTTTCTCTAGGAGTGTCTAGATAATCGAATTTCTTTCCTTAAATAAAAAAATAGCATCATATTAGCCAGTGTCTACCCTAACGGAAGGGGGAGTAGAGTTAGGAGGGGAATATGCCACTTGGCATTCTTTGGACGCCTTTAAAGTTTTTCTGCATATATATATATATATATATATATATATATATATATACTCATCGCTTAACGTGTATCATGTACATAAATTTGAGCCGTTGATTCCCATAGAGGAATCTGAGCCGTTGATTCCCATAGATGATTATGCAGTTGAGTATGAATGATTATGCAATAGTATATGAAGGATTATTCAGTCGTATGAGTCTGTTTTGTAGGTTAGTCATTTTGATTATTCGATGGTATCACTATATTATTCGATCGTCTTGACGGATTATGCGATGGTATTGCTTTATTATTCAATGATATAGCTTAATTATTCGATGGTGTTACAATGTTATTCGGTAATATTATTCGATGGTAATATATACTATTAAATAATAAAGCTATACCATTGAATAAAGCTATATCCATGGTAATATATACTATTAATTATTCGGTAGCATATTCAAAGAAATTGGTAAAAAAAAAAAAAACACATTCCATTGAGTAAATATTCATAATTCAAATAATAATATCAAAAAAATCACCAATTCTACTGAATGATCAACATGGGCATGAATAATACAAAAACCCTTAAGCTCAATGTGGCTCCAAATGATTTCGAACTACAAAAAAAACACTATATTCCACTGAATAAACATATATAATTCAATGAATAATATCAAAAAACCCACCAATTCCACCGAATAATAAAACGGGCACAAACAAAACGAAAACTCTTAAGCTCAATTGTTACCGTAATTTTTTTTTTCGCAAAACATATGCAAAGTGGGTGTCTGTTAAGATCCTAAGCGAGTGCTAACCGAATGAGAGGAAAGGAGAGTTGTTGAGAGAGTTTGTTAGGAACTGAATTTCATTGATTATTGAATGAATCCAATGTAGTACAATACTCAGCTTATATGCTGGTCCTAACATCACCTCCCCTCTTATAAAAACCTTGTCCTCAAGGTCCAATTTCAAATCGAAAAATTGGGAAATTGATGTAAAATGTGGCCTGCTGGCTCCCAAGTTGCTTCATCCGTGGGTAGGTTCTTCCATTTCACCAACCACTCAGCTATAGGATCGCCATTAGCTAATCGTTGAACTCGGGAATCCAACACAGCTTCAGGAGCTACCACCACTGACCCTGCCTCATCTGTAGCTGGTAGTTCAGTCTGTACAGGTATAGACGGCCCAATTCGTTTCTTTAGCTGCGAGATGTGGAACACAGGATGTAGTCTAGATGAATCTGGCAATGCAAGCTTGTAGGCTGTCTCTCCTATCTTCCTTATCACCTCAAAGGGCCCATAAAATTTGGCACTCAATTTCAAGAATTTCCTCATGGCTAAGGAAGTTTGTCGGTATGGTTGGAGTTTAAGATAAACCATATCACCTAACTCCAAGCTCCTCTCCGATCGTTTGTTATCTGCAAACTGTTTCATCCTCTCTTGTGCCATTGTAAGGCCTGATTTCAGTATCTGCAGAGCACCATCCCTTTCGTGAAACCAATCCCCAACTGAAGCAGTAGTGAAACTGCTAGCCCGAATGCCCAATTGTGGTGGTTTGTAGACATAAAGAGCCTGAAAAGGGGACATTTTTATGGCCGTGTGGTGAGAGGTATTATACCACCATTCAGCTAGAGTGATTCACTTTGCCCACTGCACAGGCATGGCCGACGACATACATCTCAGGTATGATTCTAGGCACTGGTTTATCCGTTCCGTCTGTCCATCTGTTTGGGGATGGTAGGTCGTTGATAGCTTCAAGGATGTACCCAGCTTTGCAAAGAACTCCCTCCACAGATGACTGGTGAAAATCTTATCCTTGTTTGATATGATGTCATGAGGCAATCCATGGAGTTTGTAGATATTGTCTATGAACAGCTGAGCCACTTAATTTGCAGAGAAAGGGTGGCTTAGCAAGAGAAAGTGCGCATACTTCGTAAGCCTGTCCACCACCACTAGGATGACATCAAATCCCATTGACTTAGGCAATCCTTCGACGAAGTCCATGCCTATAGAATGTCAGGGAGAATCGCGGATGGGTAGGGGCTGTAGTAACCCAGGGTATGCGACTGTCTCGTGCTTGTGGCGTTGGCAGGTGTCACATTCTTTCACGAATTGTTCCACGAATGCCTTCAATCTAGGCCAATAAAACAGTGCTTTGATTCTATGGTAAGTGGCTCTCACCCCTGAGTGCCCCCCTGCAGCTTCAGTGTGAAAGGCCGATGTAATCCTTGTTCTTAATTCCAAGTTGCCTCCAATCACAACTCGGCCCTTGTAGCGCAGTAAATCTCCTTGCCATTTGAACAGGGAGGTTGGGTCTATGGCTGCAGTAGACCCCCACTGATCAACCTCTGTATCTCCTGAGTAGCTCCCCACTACTTCCTCAATCCATGAAGGTTTGATCACCACTAAGGCATGGCAGCTCCCTTCTTCTGATAGGCCTCTTCTGGAAAGTGCATCCGCTACTGCATTGCATTTGCCCATCCTATATTGGATGGAGTATGAGAGCCCCAACAACTTTCTAATAGCCTTTTTTTGAAGGTGGGTGGTCACTTGCTGATCAAGTAGATGGCGTAGGCTCTGGTGGTCTGTGATGATGATGAAATGGTTGGGCTCTAAGTAATGCCTCCACTTCTCCACAGCATAGAGAATGGCGAGTAATTCTTTCTCATAAGTTGAGATCAGCAAGTGATTGCCATGGAGGGCTTTACTGATGAATGTTAGTGGCTGTCCTTGCTGCATCAACACTGCTCCAATCCCTTCATCACAGGCGTCGGCTTCTACTTGGAATTGCAATAAGAAATTGGGTAATGCCAGCACAGGTGGGCAAGAGAGCAATTTCCTGATCTGGTGGAAGGCTTCAATGTTCTTGTCAGTCCATTGGAATGCTTCTTTCTTCAGCATTTCAGTTAGTGGTCTGCAAATAATTCCAAACCCCCTAATGAAGCGCATGTAATACCCTGCTAGGCCTAGAAAGCTTCTGAGTTCTTTCTCATTCTTAGGAAGTGGCCAGTTCAACACTGCTTCAATCTTTGACATGTCTGTAGCTACTCCTTTAGCTGAAATGACATGCCCCAAATATTCTACCTTTCCCACTACAAAGCTGCACTTTGATTTCTTGGCAAAGAGTTGATGCTTTCTCATGCATTCCAACACAGACAACAAGTGATTCTCATGAGCCTCAAGGTTTGTGCTATAGATGAGGATGTCATCAAAGAATACAAGTACAAACTTCCTCGGGAATTTGGCAAAAACCACATTCATAAGAGACTGAAATATGGCTGGTGCATTTGTTAATCCGAATGGCATCACATTGAACTCATAATGGCCATTATGTGTTCGAAAGGCAGTTTTTGGGATGTCATTCTCTGCCACCCTAACCTGGTGGTAACCAGCTCTTAGATCCAACTTAGAAAACACCATTGCACCTTGCAGTTCATCCAACAGCTCTTCAATGTTGGGTATTGGGAATTTTTCCTTCACAGTAGCTTCATTTAGCTTCCTATAATCCACACAAAACCTCCATGTCCCATCCTTCTTCTTGACTAGTAAGGTTGGTGAAGCAAATGGGCTTTGGTTGGGTCTGATAAGACCTGATGAAAGCATCTCCTTGAGTTGCTTTTCTATTTCATCTTTTTTGCCATAGGGGTATCTGTATGGTTTGGAACATATGGCCTGTGTATCTGGCTTTAAGGGAATGCTGTGTTCACACCCCTTTTCTAGAGGAAGGTGTGTTGGTTCTTCAAAAATGTCTTTGAATTGATCTAAAAGCTGTTGTATCTTTACCGGCATCAATTCCTCTTTAGCACAAAGTTGGAAAGGTTGGACCACCTCCACCACAGACTCTACTTGCTGGCTATCTGTCATCAACAGTAGTTCTTTTACTGTGATGTGTCTCACTGCAGGCCCTTCCTTGTGGTCCACATTGCCTTTTAACTCCACTCTTTTCCCTTTCTTAGAAAAAGCAATTGTAATTTGATTATAATCAAATTGAACTGGACTGTAACATTTCATCCAGTTGACACCCAGCAGTAGCTCAAATTCTCCCACCTTCAAAGCTCTGATGTCAAACATGTAACTCTCACCCTGCATAGACCACTTAAACCCTTTACACTCATGCCTGCAAAACATTTTTCCCTTGTTCAAACCTTCTACTATCATCAAGTTGGATGCAGACAGTTTGAATCCGGCCTCTTTTGCAATTGAAGGATCCATAAAACTGTGTGTTGAACCACTATCAATCAACACATTAATCAACCTCTTCCCCATATAGCCTTTGACCAAGATGGATGTATCTGATCCGTTCCCTGTCAGAGCCCTTACAAAACCTTCACAATCTTGCTCCTCCATCTCAGTCTCATCCATGGTTTGCTCAGTGGTGTCCTCTCCTTCTTCTGCTAGTGCCAATTTGATTGATGCAGTCTTGCATTTGTGGCCGACAAAGTATTTGTCTCCACATCTGAAGCAAAGCCCGGGGGTTCTCTTGAATTCCCCTATTTGCCTGGTGCCAATAGTCCCCGATCTTGATCCTTCCTGAGTCTAATTCCCGCCTGGTTTCCATGGAGTCTTGCTTGCTTTTACTAAGGCATGTACAACATCGTTATGCAATCTTGCTAATTCAAAGCAATCTGCCAAATCTTTTGGGCGACCAAGCTTAACCAGGGGTTTGATCTCAGCTTTCAATCCGCTGATATAGATAATGAAGAAATAGCTTTCCGGAAGGTGAGGATTATACGAGAGCATACCTGCGCGTAGCTCTTCGAATCGTTCATTATACTCCTCAAGGTCCTCCGATTGGTGAAGTTTGTTGAATTCCCTCACCACATCCACGCCTTGCTTTTCCCCGAATCTTGCACACAGGGCCTCGGTCCTCTCCTTCCAGCGAACTCCACGCTTCTGCATCAGGTATCCTTGGATCCAGGTGTCTGCCCTCTCCTGCATATACATCGCCGCCAGCTCTACTTTCTGGTGTTCTTGGACTCCGAATAGCGAGAAGTACTTATCACATTTTCGGACCCAACTCCGGGGTTTCTTGCCATCAAATTGAGGGAAGTCAACTTTTGGGAACCGATTCTGACCTGTGAATCCTCCATCATTCCTCATTGGTGGTGGCCGATACGCGCTTCCATCCTCCTGGAATTCCCGATTCCCCATTGGAGGAGTTTTCTCTGGTTGATCGAACGCCATCCCCGTCGGATTTATGTGGTTGCCCGGTTTCTGCGCCAAAGTTCTCATCCACTCTGCCATTTGTGCTACTGTTTGATCCATTCTCACTTGGAATTCTTCCGACGATTTCTTGAGATCCAAAATCGCATGTTGTTGATCTTGCGAGACCTTGTACTGAGCGTCCTGTTTCCAAAGAGCCTCCATCAATTGCTCGTGTGTGGTAGCTGTGAACAATTGAAGTTGCTGAAGTTGAGATTCCATCTTGTCACTGGTTTTGGCGCGTGTCCCATCCGCCATTGCCGGAGATCATCAAGCCACTGATACCACTTGTTAAGCTCCTAAGCGAGTGCTAACCGAATGAGAGGAAAGGAGAGATGTTGAGAGAGATTGTTAGGAACTGAATTTCATTGATTATTGAATGGATCCAATGTCAGTACAATACTCAGCTTATATGCTGGTCCTAACAGTGTCTATAGGTAGATAAAAATAAATTACATCAAAAAAAATAAAAATATTTTTTAAAAATGGCCGAAAATAAAAAAAAAAACCAAAAAATTACTTCCCCGTCACTATTCACAGCCCCCTTTCCTTTCCTTTTCTCTTTTCTTTATTTTGATTATTGTGAGCCTTTGATTTGGTTTGATCCAAAGGCCGAGATTTGTGTACATGATACACAATAAGACTTGTATACACATGATCCATATTCTATATATATATATCCTGATAAGCATGACTTGTGTGTTTAAATTTCATCTTGCATTAGAATCATTTTTATTTAAGTATAGCGTGAATGTGTGCCTAGTCAACTAGGACAAGTTTTGGGTACCCAACGGCCCTTGCGTATTTTGGGGTCCGAAATTCCCTCTTTTAAAAAACTAACTCTTTGGGTTTGAAACCTCGATCCGTACTTGGATTGCAAGATCCGAAAGAAGATATATCCAACCTCCGAAACGTAACTCGAATATTTATATTTGGGCCATTACAGGGATGTTGACACCAACATCAGGGACGTCGACGCTGCTAATGCCAATGCCAGGGACATCGGCGGAGTTGTTGACGCCGATGTTGCCAACACGGAAGTTGCTGACACAATTATTTAGAATTCCGATAATGATGACCAAGATATAATAAAATTGATTTTTTTGGCAGTGGCTTGCTGACATCAATATAAATTTTAATAAATATTAGCAAATAATTTACGGATATAAAAAATTGAAGCTAGTGGTCAATTATGACCAAGCAACGAGACTAAATAAAGTATCCGTGTCAGCAAAGATTCATATAACACATTAACTTGCTGATAAGAAATTTTCAAATTAATTAGATTGATGCATGTGTTGCTGACGCCGAATAAACTGTTGACGCTCTCGCTACTAACATTGTGGATATCGTCGACACTGATACCGTTAACACTACATACGCCGATGCCTTCTTCATGACAATAAACATTAATTTTTTTTATAGTGGTTGACGGGGCTTTAACCAAACTAATTTGTTGACAACGAATTCCTTCTTAGTTGCTGACAGGGCTCGAACATTACTCCCTCCGATCCAAGAAGGATGTCGTTTGATTTTTTAACACGTATTTTAAGGAGCTAAAAACTATATAATATATTAACTTTTTTATTATTTTTTTTTTATAATCTAATACTTATTACCAATAAATATTAAGTTGTAAAAAAATAATTAAAAAAAAAAATATTATTTTATATAGTTTTTAGCTTTTTAAAATACGTGTTAAAAAGTCAAACGACTTTTTTTTTTTTATCAGAGGTAGTATGCTTTTAACATTTGGCGGTACCCAAGGCTAATTTGACGAGGAGGATCAGATCTTGAGAGAGTCTGACTGTTGAGGAGATCGATGAGAAAAAGTGAACGGGTGGACTTTTTACAAAATAAAATAGGCATGTGGACACTCCTTTAATTTTGGAGATGGAGGGACAGAGATAATTAAGGATATCAATGTATATGAAACTTAAGGGATCATTGATAACATGCATAAAGTAACTTAATTGGTAGTTTAGCATCAAATAAGGTACATTTCGATTTTACATCTTATTTAATTTCTCATACTCATGAAGGACTACTTTATATATATAGTCAATCGATCTTGCATTGATTTTTCTATATGTTTATTTTCAGCAAGTGAGACTCCCGCCGGGAGACACCCCTAGCTGCCGGCAGTACTCGGTGTAAGAGCTGACCCGAGAGTTGACCGCGGCGGGGTTCCCGCCCTGGCACTCGATCCCGTTGATTTTGGCGATGGTGGCTCCGAAGCCCTGGTCGAGGACGGAGTGGACGTTGGTCATCCAGAACCAGAGGGCGGACTTGAACGATATGACGGGGTTGTTCGCCACCGTCTCGGGGGAGTTTTGGCCGTCGAAGCCGATGCTCCTTCCGGCAGGGCCGTAGTTGTAGTTCCACGAGATCTGAAGTGGGCCCCTTCCGTGGTAGCTCTTGCTTGGGTTGCACGGCCAGTATTGTGTCGTCGTTGGGTCGCAGTAGCTCTTTGTCGCTCCTGGGTCTAGCTCATCTATGTAGCAAAACGCTGCGTTTCGTATGCCAAAAAAACAAATATCAAGATCATTTGTTTTGGAGGGTCACTTTAAAAATAAAATTCAAACAAAAATACATACTTTCTAATTTTGGCATGCTAGTCAATGCAAGTGGGAGGAATTTTTCAACACTCACAAGTCAAACCCTATTGTGATTGTGAAATTTAGGGCTTTGAGAAGTCTAAATTAGGATGGGGTAAATCAGGTGACTCACAGCAACAGAAATTAGGATCAGTGTTTATTATGTATAAACAATTCCTCATTTGAGAAGTGCTCCCTCATTGTTACGAGTCAAAATCACCTACAACCCACTATACACCCTTGTATGTAACATAAAATTAATTATGTTAAATATTTATGATAAAAAAAATTCAAAAAAATATATTTATATTACAAATAACTAATCAGATGTATTTATATAATTTTTTCATGAAAAAACATATTTTAAAAAATATTAAAATTATTATTATCAAATAATCCTCTTTTCAATTTTAATATTTTTTTTAAAATAATTTTATATATAATTTTATATTTATTAGCTTATGAAATTATAAAATCAAATTTTTAAAAAATAATATCTTATATACGGTTGATTTTACCCTACAATTAGTGAAACAAACTTACATCCAGTCTCGTGGGTGACATGGGCGAAGAAGGCGGCGAGCTCCCTCTTGGAGTCGTCCGACGAGCCGCTCGTCCCAAACCCCCTGAAGCCGGAGTTCACCGCGGAGAGGAACGCCGACCGCGAGTAGAACCTCTTCCCGGGGCAGCTGCCGGGAGCCTGCCCGATGATCCCATTAAAGAACGCGTCACTAACTACTCCGGCCACCGACACCCCGCTCGAGGGGCTGGCGGTGGAGTGGCAGGGGCCCTGCCTGCAGCCCGCGCCGCAGTAGGCCTCGCTGGTGCCACAGTAGCCGTACTGGCTGCAGCAGAGGCCGGCCGCGCATCCGCAGTTCTGCGCGGCGGCCTGGCTTGCCAGGAGGAGGAGGAGGGCTAGTGGGGCCAGGTGTTTTAGTGAAGGAGGAGCTGTTCCCGCCATGTTTGATCTGTTGCAAGAGCTTGGGAGAGTCGGTGGAGTGTGTGAGAATTTATAGAGAGATATATGACTCAACCGTTCGAACTCGGCTCAGGATCGGCTAGAAAAAGCTCGACTCGAACTCGTTCACTTACCTAAATAAGTCGTGCTTAAACAGAATTTTAAGTTCGGTTGATAGCTCGAGTCGTTCGATTTAGACTCGAAATATACCTTGAATTTTATGAAATTTCTAACTCGGTTCGAACTCGTTTATTTTCTAAACAAGTCAAGCTTCATAAAAAAAAAAAGCTCATTTTAAAATTGAGTTCAGCTCGATTTGGACTCGTTTAATAAACGAGTCGAGTTTAAACATGTCAAATTCGGATTGAATAACACCACTAAGAGAATGGATTAATTTTATTTTTATTTTTTGTGATAAGGTAAGAATGCGAGGTTATCATGTACGGAAAAGAGTGTTGAATTTAATTTTAATTTCTTGGAAGCTTCGGAGTTGGAATGTGAAATCGGGGGGGAAAATGAAGAAGAAGAGTCAAGTTTAGAGGGCTGAGTGGGTGGGGGAATTAAATTGGGAGGGACGTATACGATGGGTTAGAAAGGATTAATTAGTTGACCTCTACTTAGTGCGTCAATCAAATTCAATATTTCGTTGCTTTGAATCCATGACTTCGGTGTGTTTGAAACGATGTTAGACAATAATTCATATTTCACATACATTAAAATGTGTTTTTGGCTAAATTGTGGAACGTTTCGGAAGAATGTGGAATGGGGTGGAATATTCTAGAAACGTATGGAAGAGCGTGGAAGACTCCGGAAGTGTGTGAAATCTTATGGAAGGTTCCGGAACCGTGAAGAGCCTAGGTGTGTCTAAACTAGTGTAGAGTTCTCCGGAAGCTTCGAGAACATTAGGAAAATGTATATAGGAGTCTAGAAGGATAGAGATGATTCTGATCTTGGAGTATTCTAGAGATGTCCTAGAATTCTCCTTGTAAAGGATGACATGGCCTATAAATAGGCATAAGGAGCACATGTCGTGAGTGAGTGGGCAAGGTGAGTGCTCCTCCAAATGAGTGTGAGCATGTGAGGTGTTGTGTAGCCTAGTATGTGATCGATCGAGCATGAGGGCGTCTCGATCACATACTAGTGAGTGTGAGTGTTAGTCCTAGTGTGTGACCGATTGAGAATGAGGGTGTCTCGATCATACACTAGAGTGTGTGGGTTGGTCAGTAGGTGTGATCGATTGAGCATGAGTGCGTCTCGATCACACGAGTGTGTGGTCCACCAAAGAGTGAAGTTAGTCTCTTGAGTCGAGTGATGTACGTGAGTCTTGTTTTTGTGAGAGGTGTACTTGTGTACATGATATATAATACAAGTTCTCATTTGAAAGTTGAGTCTGATCCATCCGAGTCACACATGATCGAGTGATTAGCTACCCCGGTTTTCCCCAACAGTGGTATCAGAGCCGCAGGTTGCAAAGGTTGTCGGAGTCGGAAAATCGGTGTAGCGTTTGTTGGTGGAAGGATTCCATGTTGACGTGATGGCATCAGGCTTGTCGGAGGTGTTCGAGAATCCACTCTTTGACGGGAAGGCCAACTTCACATAAGGAGGGAGAGTATGTGTCATGCACTCTGGTGGAGGAGAAGCTCGTCTCCAAGAGTGAGGGAGGAGCCATTATGAGAGAGACATGGTGACCTGAGATGGAGAGCGCAATTGCACGTCCATGTGGAGATGATTAACGTGTGTGCTACATAGTAGGGAGAAGGGTCACATGTAGTGTGATGTCCACTATTGAGGGAGGACGTGATGATGATGAGAGAGACGTCCTTGCGAAAGAGTGGCGTTGGCTCCTACAATTATGTGGTTGATGATGTTGAGGATGATGGTGTCCACTTAGTAACAGATGGAAAGGTTTCTAAGTCGGCTAGATGGATGGTGTCGTCTTATGTGCAGTGTGTTGGGATCAAGCATTTTTTAGACCTTGAAGATGGGTGGAGAGTTTGGTCCATCGACTTAGTGGATGGTGAGAAGCTGGAGGGTACGTGTGACGCTCTCGACAATGAGATGGTGCAAGGTGTTCATGAGGAGGAGCTTGATCAAGCGCAGACGACGACACTAATCGAAAGGAATGTTTGCTTCTTTGAAGAACACGTCGTGATGGGGAGATGCCACGACATTGGAATCAAGGAGCGGAGGCAAGAGAAGATCGAGAATGCTATGGAGGTATCTGAAAATATGAATTAAGGGAGGAATTGTTAGACAATAATTCATATTTCACATACATGAAAATGTGTTTTTGGCTAAATTGTGGAACGTTCCGGAAGAATGGGGAATGTGGCGGAAGTCTCCGGAATATGGTGGAATATTCTAGAAACGTATGGAAGAGTGTGGAAGACTCCGGAAGTGTGTGGAACCTTATGGAAGGTTCCGAAACCGTGAAGAGTCTAGGTGTGCCTAGACTAGTGTAGAGTTCTCCGGAAGCTTCGAGAACATTAGGAAAATGTATGGAGGAGTCTAGAAGGATAGAGATGATTCTGGTCTTAGAGTATTCTAGAGATGTCCTAGAATTCTCCTAGTAAAGGATGACATGGCCTATAAATAGGCATAAGGAGCACATGTCGTGAGTGAGTGGGCAAGGTGAGTGCTCCTCCAAATGAGTGTGAGCATGTGAGGTGTTGTGTAGCCTAGTATGTGATCGATCGAGCATGAGGGCGTCTCGATCACATACTAGTGAGTGTGAGTGTTAGTCCTAGTGTGTGACCGATAAAAAATCTTATGTAAAGTATAATGCATAAATATAGATATTTTTAAATTACTCATAAATAATAATATCAATATCATTATAACATTTTTTAAATATGATGTGTCATAATCAATAGTCATATTCAATGTTTTGAATTAAGCTCAATAGTTAGTAAATAAATTTGAGTTAAGTCTAATAGTTATATTAGATTGAATTCAATGTTTTGAATTAAGCCCAATAAAAGTTAACTCTTCTAAATTAAATATTCCTAAAATGCTTCTAAGATTGACACATCATCCTTAACTCTTCTAAATTAAGAGTTTACTAGTGGAATTCCCGCGCCATGGCGCGTATGCGAGGGAAAAAAAATAGAATATAAAATATTTATTATAACGAATAGCTTACTAAATAACAATTTAAACAAAAGTTTGAAAAGTTTAATACAATAATATTGCTCGGAGACGACATAGATGTTCACAAAAAGCTCAGAGTTAGTGCTAAGGCTTCGTCCTTGCAAACCCGGAGATCAACATACAGCCAAGTTGTTGAGTAGTTTGCGAAATTACTTAATCTCACACTAAATACCTATGCAGCCAAGTTGTTGAAATCCTTGCACTGAATACATTGCCTCTCTTCTTCAGTTGTTGCTTCATACCTGCATAGATCTGAAAAAGGAAGGCTCAGCATAATTCAAAACAAATGAACGACGGAAGATTCATGTAAAATAGGTTTTTAGTTTAGATAATTTTCTCTCTTTTTCCAAACAATAAAAAGAAGAAAACTATCCTTCCTACACAGTCGTACCTTTTGTTGGGACCTAGCACTCACACTACCGTTAGCAATCTTCCCTGCAACAGCTTGCCAATTTCCAAAGAAATCGTTCAAAAAGTGTGCAATTGCAAGTCCAACATCATGATCCTCAGTCTCTCTCAAAAGACCCTATAGTATTAAGATCAAAGCAAAACACTAAACAGCAACCACAGGTTATTCACAAAGGAGATTAACATAAAAAAAAAAAAAAACGATAGCAAATGAACGTCTATGCAGGAAATTTGCATTTGAATGACACTACATTTATTTTTTAAAGTTAAGGTAGCAAGAAAAATTAAAGAATTGAAAATTGCTAGAATAGTTTCAGATTATCAGAATGCCACAGTGATAAGAAGACGAAGGTGACAAACAGAAAGCAAGTCACCTTGAGGATATGTTTTGCAGCTCGAACAACAATCTCGTTTGAGCAAAGATCCCACAAATGAGGCAAATGTTTAGTTCTTTCAGCAACCTAAAGAGTCAGTTTCGAGAATCTTGGAGATTGCTTCTTGACCGGGAAGAGTTGGTTCCACTTATCGCAGGTGCAACTGTGAGCTTAGAAGAAGAAAATTTCCAACCATCATGGGCAACCATTCCAATCACAATAATTATAGTTCTACCATTTATCAAAGAATTTCCAACAAATAAGAATTTTCATGTTGAATATCAATGATTAGCTAATCTACAATCTAAAATTAGTAAAAAAATATTCCAGAAAAAAAAATATTGTGTGAAGGGATTCAGAAGAAGGGGAAAAAACATAAAATTATAGTTGATCACTAAACATCTGCACAAATTTCTTACCCGGTAAAATGGTCTCTCAGGTTCTTTCCTCTGTTGTTTACGAAGATCAATAACATTAGGGGTCTCCAATCAGGTAGGTGTACTGAAAGCAAATGAAAAAGAATCGTAAGGAGAGGGCAGGCAGCATCATAGTTTTAAAACAAACAAACAAACTTCCTTCTTTATCTTTGTTGCTCAAGATGATCAATAAAACAAACAAACAATCTTTCCTTCTCTATCTTAGCTAATTGAAACAGGAGTATTACTAAACCAGGAAGAAAAACAATAGTTTCTAATGACATTAATTGTAAAGAGTTGCCTTCTGGTAGCACACAAGTATGTTTATACATTTACAATCACATCAAGACCCAATTATTTTGACAGAATTCCATTTGGATTTGCCAGGCCATCGATCCATAATTAGTGTATACTGTATATACAAAAATGCCAACTTTGGAAGACTACTGAAATTCTAACAACACATTGATTGAGTAATGCTTTCTATGAATAAAACTATAGGGTAAATGGATATATTATGTAGGGAAAAGATTCCACACTAAGAGCGGTTAATTCAGAAACACGGGAAATAGATTATCATTACTTTTTTTTTAGTGGAAATATTTGAGCTTGAAATGGATCAAAATATCAGGATTTCAATCAAGTTAAATAGAAAGTGCAAAGCATAAACATGTAGAAAAATCAAAATGACCTTGTAAAATAAATAGAGTGGAATAATCTACATGAAAGAATATCTTCAACAGTCAGTCCAGAACTCCAATCAAGTTATGAAAGACACTGATAACCTAAATGAACTGCAATAAACATACTCAGTTGCCATCAAGCCATCTGTCAATCCACCAATTGAACAGGAAATGGAAGAAACCCTAGAATGAATTACAATGATTGGAATCATATTTAGAAATTGGATGAACTATACCTTCAAAACCCCAATATGCAAGCTTTTGAAACCCTATGAAAAATGGGTAATTGATCGGAAAATTAACAAAAAAAAAAACTCAACAAATCTTCATGAAGTATGGAGAAACAAAAAGAGAGTAAAATCTAAAAAAGAAGAATCGATACCTCGGTAGCAATTGTGAATCCCCAATTTGAAAGTCGATGAACCTGAGCATCATAACCCCTATCTGAGGCACGAAGGACGTCGGCGAAGGAGGAATGAACCCAACTATTCGTTCCTAATTGTGAAGAGGGGGGAGGGGAAATTAAAACATAGAAAAATATGGGTGAGAATAAGTAATGAAATTGAAATTCAACAGAGGAAGATGGAGATGCGCAGACGATCTAACCTCGGCGGAGGAAGACAAAGTCCTTAGCGGGATAACTTCGACGGAGGAAGAAGATCGACGAAGACCTGAGCCACGAAGGACACCATTATTGAAGTCGGCGGAGGAGGAAGATGAACGAACCTCTGGTAGAACCTCGGCGGAGGAGGAAAACGAAGTCCTGTGTCATTGAATCGGCAGACACAAGGAAGAAGAGCTTCGATCGACGGAGGATTCATGTGGAATTGAAATCGCCAGAGGTAGGAGGTGGGAAGCGGTGAATGAGGCGGATGAAGTGAACCCTAATCTTCCAACGTGTGAATATTGAAAAAAGAAAAAAAAGTAAAAGGAGGAAAATAAACAAAATAACGTCATTGGTTGAAAACCCAAAAAACATGGGTTGAACGACACGTGGCAAAAACTATTTGCTTTTAAGTAATTATATAGATATAGATATAGATATAGATATAGATTATATAGATAGAAGTTAACTCTTCTAAATTAAAGATTCCTAAAATGCCTCTAAGATTGACATATCATCATCAACTCTTCTAAATTAAGAGTTTATATAGATATAGATATAGATATAGATATAGATATAGATATAGATATAGATATAGATATAGATATAGATAGTTAGTAAAATTAAAGAAAAAAAAAGAGAATTAAAGGAAAAAAGAAGAAAAAATGAGAATTAAAGAAAAACAAAGAAAAATGGAAAAAAAAAAAGATTGGTTAAGACTCCTAAAATACCTCTATGATTGACACATCATCCTTTAACTCTTCTAAATTAAGAGTTTATATAGATATAGATATATAGATATAGATATCCGATAGGATAAATCACAAAACCTCCCGTTAGATAGGGTGATTTGCCCCAAACTACCCTTTAAAATAAAAATTGTAGCAGACCGTCCCCAGAAGAGTACTTGTTAACATATAACCACCCTGGATTAAGGTTCCATTTCTCGACAGTCAACTAATTGAAGAAAGTCGTAGATGCCAACTTCTGCAAACATGCTAACTGGTTTTTACCATAATCGACCCAAAACCCCACTTATAGTCATTTCAAATACCTTATCAAGGAAGAAGAAAGGTAATGAAACTCAAACCAAGGAAAAGAAAAGTTGAAGAAACAAGAAACATAGACATCCAAAGATAAAGACTTTTTGTGAATCAATCAATTCAATTGGATCATCTTTAGCATCTTCAACCCCACCCACTCCCTAAGCAATCTTTCTTTCATCTCTTTTAGAGCATCTCCAACAGTTTCTTCAAAATGGGAATTTTGGAGTTTTTGGAGAATTTTAAGGTATTTTTTTTGTCCAATAGATTTCTCATCACATAATGGAAAAGCAGCATGAAAAATAGAGAGGATTCCCTAAATCTACAGCATTTTTCAAACTAAACGATTTTCTAAATCTTCGAAATGAAAAAACAATTAAAATAAAAATAATTTAAAAAATATGTATTTTGTTTCTGAAGAAATTTTAGGTAAGCTATCAAGGATGGTATTACATATTGCTTGCTCATCCACCCCAATTTATACATTTCTTTTCCCCCTTTTAACACTCCTTTGATTCTTATCTCTATTGCAGGGGCTCGATCAATTCCCAATATAACTAACCACTCTTAACTAACTTAACTACCCTCCAAAACTAAACAAATACATAAAATGACCTTTTTGTTCTTCTTCTATGCCTCTTTCTCCCTCCTACTCCTTTCCCCTTCTTCTCCCGCCAAAACCCCATCCATCTCCGTCTCCTCCAATAACATCAATCCATGGCGCGGTTTCTCTCGATTCCTCGATGTCGAAAGGGGGTACTCCGTCCCTGGGATTCACCAGCTCAAGAAGTATTTCATCAAATTCGGCTACTTGGCCTCCGAGGAGGCTTCCGGTGCAGCGGCTGATGCCTTTGATGCCGCGCTGGAGGCCGCCGTGGTCTCCTACCAGAGAAACCTTGGCCTTCCGGTCACTGGAAGGCTCGATTCCGAAACCCTAGATCAGATCATGTCGCCGAGGTGCGGGATTAGTGATAGCCTCGAAACGACACCGTTTCTTGCTGCGAGGAGGTTCGCTTTCTTCTCGGGGCGGCCGCGGTGGGCGAAGCCGGCGCCAATCACGCTCACCTACGCTTTCGCCAAACGCCACACAGTCGATTACCTCACCGGGGACGATATCCGGCGCGTTTTCCGGCGGGCGTTTCTCCGGTGGTCGGCGGTGATCCCGGTGAACTTCACCGAGACGACGGAGTACACATCAGCGGATGTCAAGATCGGGTTTTTCCGAGGGGATCACGGCGATGGGGAGCCGTTCGACGGGGTGTTGGGGATCCTGGCGCACGCGTTCTCGCCGGAGAACGGGCGGCTCCACCTGGACTCGGCGGAGACGTGGGCGGTGGATTTCGGGTCGGAGAGGTCAAAGGTGGCCGTTGACTTGGAGTCGGTAGCGACGCACGAGATAGGGCACGTGCTGGGGCTGGCCCACAGCTCGGTGAAGGATTCGGTTATGTACCCGAATCTGAGCCCGAGAACGAGGAAAGTGGAGCTCCGGGTGGATGACGTGGAGGGGGTCCAGGCGCTGTACGGGTCGAACCCGAATTTCAGGTACAACTCTTTGTTGGCGTCTGTGACTTACTCTTTGGCTGCTCACGTGGCGTTCGATCTAGCCGTCCGTTGGTGGTGCGCCGTGTTGACGGCTGCGATTTGTTTGGTGATACTGAGTTGATTTTAGAGATGTTGATGCCCTACAATTTATTATCTTTATGTGAAAGTGCAAACAAATTGTATATAATGTGGTTTGCATAGTCATGAAGATGGTAGGATTATTCAAATCATAAAAATATGAAGATTTTATTACATATCGTTATGAATCTATTTAATCAATATATCTATATATGTATAAGATAAAAATTGACTCAATTTGATTATGTATGGGTATATTATATATTAACTAATTTTAAATACTATTATATAAGATAAGATAATTTACCTATTTTCGCTATATATGATCAAACAAATTTTTAGAAGATAATAACTTTATCAATATATTACATGGTCATACTAATTAAATAACATTTATCAATATGAAGAAAATAAAAGGTTTGGGTAAATTGAAATACTACGTAATACTTAGCCGTGTAAAGCTTTTCATATGTTGTCAATTATTTTTACCAAATTTTGTTAAATATCGATATATTTTATAAGATTTTACCCATGTTTTTAAAACATGGATATATTATATATTGATATTATATCTTTTTTATTGATAATCAATTAAATATATTGCCAGAAAATAATTAGTTAAACGGGTGTTAGCACAAACCTTATTCAAATTTTTACACAATAAAATAATATATAAAATATAGTGATGGTTAGAGCTAATGCTTGATTACAAGTTCTTTTATACACTTTTTAATATCAAACTAATTAATATTACAAAAACCACACAGAGATGGGTATTAATATCATACATTTAAATTAAAAACGACACACGATGCGAGTACTGAACTAATATATACCAGTTTAATTGTTTTCTCAACCAACAATAACAACCTAGTATATCCCGCCATAGCAGAGTCCGGGAGTCAGGATGCACGCACTCATTCCCCGAATTGTTTTCTCAACCAATAAGTTTAATTCAAAATATTTAATTATCTGAACTTTTACTAATATTTTTTTTATAAAAAACAGCGTCATGACGCGGGAAATCATACTAGTAATCAGTATATATACTATATGTATTCCAATTTCCAACTCATCGACGTTTAGAGGGTAAATGCGATATTAAACAAATTGGGAGGATTAAGGGCAACTCGTAGAACACACTTGCATCCAGTTTCATGGGTGTGGGTGACATGGTTAAAGAAGGCATCGATCTCCCTCTTGAACTCGTCCTGTGAGCCTCTGGTCCCAACCCAAGTGTTGGCGTCCACCGCCTCGAGGCCGTACTCGCTGCAGCAAAGGCCGCCGGAGCAGCCACAGCTCTTGGCGGCGTCTTGGCCCGCAAGCTCCGCCACAGCCACCACCACCAGGAGGAGAGCCATTGGGAGCAACTGTTTAGCCATATATCTATATATATGATTATATGCTTGGTGTGAAAATGGTGGGTTCTGGGAGGGAAATTTATAGAGTTCAAATGTGGAATTTGTAGGAAAAGTCCCGTCTGGATTGCCGTGTGGGTCCGGAGGGAATTAAATTACCAAGGACTTGTACAATTTATGGGTTAAGAATACTTGAGATCTAATGAATGGGTCAAGTAGATTCTTTATTTGTTTTCGGGTTTGTTTGGCAAGAGCTTATCAGAACAAGTAAGCTCCTTGTAGATCAAATGAACAAAAACAACGAACCTCGAGTTTTTTTACATCAGAAAAGATGGATATACAAGCAAATGATGCTTTCCCTCTCAGTGCCAATTGGTTGATTAAATTGAAGAAACTAAGAAGGGTAAACCAATGACTTGTTTTGAAGCCAATACCGAATGGTCCGATAATGCTTCTCTTCCAGTTGTCCTTCTACTTATCTCAGCATGAACTAGGATGTCATCTTTCCTGGAGGATTCTGGTTTGTCGTGTATTTTGAGTTCCCGTGGTGCAATCCATACTGCAGAGCACCAAAATGGATTAACAGGCTTAATATCGGTGGTGTGATTCTAGCAGAACCTTAGTAGTAAGACAAAAGAAGCAAACATTGATTGGGCATTTGACAGCAGAATATATAGGCTTCGATGGGATTTTGCTTGGGGATGATCATGCTTGTAGAAGGTGCAGAAAAAAGAAAATTTGGAGTTATGTACCTTTTCTCTTATCCTTGAAGTCCAGATGTCAGAAAGATTTGCCCTGACTTCACCTTTCATCAACCCTGGTGCTTGACCTGGGTGCGTCCTGAGCAATGGCTCCCGGTTTCCGTCCCTGGGATCAGCATAATTGCCCTCAATATCTGAATTTGTTCTTGGAGGTGTAACCATGGCTTTCAGAACAAATGCTAGCAGAAGAGAAATTGCCTAAGACCACAGCATAAAACATCATAAAACAGTTAGCAGAACAAAAATGCATAAATTGTTGCAGCTCAAAGCCTATAGCCTGTTCTTCTAAGCATCCAAGAAATAATGTATTCTTTTATGAGTATCTTTGCCTTTCATAATTCTTCATAGAGATTTCATTGATCAGTATGATTTGTTTGAAAAGTATGTTCTTCCTGAGTGAACTACACTATAAACATGGTAGAATGAGTACATTTGTTTATGGTACAGTTTAGAATGTAAAATTCACAAATTTTAATTTTTTAATACTTTAAAGAAACTTGAGCAAAGTACACAGCAAAGGAGGAGGTCTTAGTCCTGACTTCAAACTTTAATACAAACCTGAACTGCAAGGAAAGCTATACCAACCCACTTGCATAAATCAGCCTTCTCTTTGACGAAATCTTTGAGACTTTCAAGTTCACCGGTTGGGTCAAAAGGAAGAACCTTCACAGTTAAAAAGAAATATAAGAAAATCTACATTCCCTATTCCAGCCAATGAGAAAACAATATTCAGCCAAACTGAACACCAACATACCTTCTCCCAACTATGATCGAGTGCAATAAATGCCACCATAGTCCCTTCCAGCACAAGTAGAACAGTAATGAGAATATTGTACTGTAGTTTTCATGAGTTAAAGAAACATCCATCTGTCATAACCAAATCAAAGTAATTCCTTGAAATATATTCTTAAGTCAACAAACTTCGAACATGAGTTAATTTTTTAGGATAATTTCACCTTTATAGCATCAATCTACATTTAAAGAAATTGACTTAATTTTCAAACACCAATACTGACATAATTCAACAATGTAAGTAGTTACTGATCAGGATACAAAGCATAGGCAGCACCCGTTAATTGCTTCTGCTGCAATATAACCAATGCAAGATATGGAGCAAATCACAACACCAACTCCCATGAAGAAATATATGAACCTGTCAGCAATTGTGGAATATCAGTATCCATTTTTCGATCCTTCATCTTTAAAACAGTCAAATAACTTTCCATTAACATTCCTTCTATATGAAATCTAAACTTTCTAAGAGCTTCGGCATGCATATAGCATAAGAGAAACATATGTACGCAGAAAAAACAGAGCAGCTCATGTAGCATGATCTTATCAAGTCAAGGTAATTTAAGTTTATAGGAGAGCAAGATCAAGCAAACCAGATGATATGATATTGCAATTCACCTATTTCCCACAAGTAGTAAAAATAAATGTCATTCTGAGAGTTTCTCTCAGTATTGAATTGGATGAATATTTAATCCAGAAGATCGAAAGTGAAAGAAATTGTTTACCAAACTGGCAAATTAGTTCCAGAAGCTATATGCACTGGTTGATTGAGCTACTATCGATTATCTAGAACCAGCAGCAGAACGACCACAAACATAAAAACAAAAGAGGAATTGCGGTTTGAAGGTATGGAGGTACCAGGTAGCAGGGAGATCGCTGAAACCTAAATCAGGGAGTTCATCAGAGCCGGAGACCATGTCAGCGGCAAGAAAGAGAGGATCAATCCGATCACTGAACTCCATCGCTTCCAAGCTGTAAAAGCGAAAGTCTGGAGAATCAGGAGCCGGAGCCACGGACGGCGGCGGAGCTACAGGGGCGCGATCGTGCCACTGATTAAGCATGTAAAGTGAGTAGACCACCATCGAAATCCCGACAAAGAGCTGGATGAAATTGAAGAATTTGAAGTTGAATGCGATGAATCCATGGCAGCAGTTGGTCCTCATGACCAATTACAATGCAAAATCTTCCGTAAACCCCTGAAACCCTAACCCTAGTTGCGGAGGAAGAGGAAAGTGTAACAGAGAGAGAGGAAGATGAGATATACAGTACTATGATTTTAGCTTTTCCCTCCTCCTTTTTATTTCATTTTATTTTTCCTATCCTCTTTTTTTTTTTTTCTTTTTTTTTTTGAGGGATTTCCGTTGCAACTGTTTTTCAAAAAAAGGTTAATGCCACGAAGCTTCTCAAGGGTGGTCCGTTAAGCAACGCTTAGCTGGAAGTGGGTCCCACTCTTAGAATCCTATGCACCACTCTTTGGTGTGTAGCTACAAGACTACAACATTCTAAACTCTTTGGTTTGTGCATTTTTTTTATATTAAAAAAATGATTTAATGAGGTAGACATAACTTAACATGTCGCGAGATTGATAAAGATTGATAAACGAAGATTATACGAAATGAGACGAAATTGGAGATGTGAAATTGAGAAACTATATGGATGGGATTGAGTATAAAGTCATTGTTTGTGACTTGTCTAAGGGATGATCGAATTGAGAATGATAGAGGTTTTTTTAATTGGTGTATGGAGGTTAAATAAAATTGTGAGGCTAAATGAGCTTGTTGATTAACAAACTATTATGAACAAACAAACAAAACAAGAACCAACAACCTATAGAGAATAAATGTGGGGGCCACAACCACAACAACAATAACGACAAAAATTAAGGAGCCTTCACAAGTGATAAAGGAGGGTGTGGGTTCGATTCTCATGGGGAGCAAAATGCATCTTTAATTCAAGGACCAAAAAAAAAATGCATCTTTAATTGGGAGGACCTTGTAGAATAGTAGTGAAGGTTTGGCCCATTGGGGGCCCAAAGTTTGAAAAATTATTTAATGGGCTGATTTCATTGAACACCAAAGTTTGGAACGCAATAAAGAAGAAATCACCAAAACGGAAAATCCTAAATTGTAAAACTTTGATTTTATGTAAAGTTTTTTCTTACAACAAAAAAATTGTTGTTGATAAAAATTGATTAGTGAGATTAGTGAGTTGATAAGAATTTTTTCTCAAGAAATAAATCATCACTGATTTTGATGAGATATACTAATATTAATTTTTTTTTTTTAAAAAAAAGCATATCATACCCAAATTTTAATTCACATTTTATTCAGGAAAACATTGATTGAAATGTAACCGAAAGTGAAATTTCACCTTACATCTTTTTTCTGCTTTAGGGAAAAAAAAATGAGACATGGAAAAGAGGAGAGGGATTTGGTCTTTTATTTGAGAACCTAATGACAAGAACATTAGTTTCAACAATGCAATCAACAACATATGATTGGAACTACTATAAAACCGATGGATATATCATCTAATCCACTGTGTAAATAATTTCGGTATATTAATAACTTTTTTTTATTCGTTGATTTTTGTATTATTTCTCCTACTATGTGTGTTTAAACAATATTTGGTATATTTAATAATTTTTCCACCAATAAATATAAATGGGATTAATAAATAAAACATCAATATAGACTATAAAAAAATATAGACTAAAATATATCCACCGCACTAGACCCCCAAAAAAGAATTGTCTTTCATTATTTTTAATTTTTTTGGTCAGAAAGAAGAGGTCACACTCTCCTTAAATTTATTAAGAAAAAAATATACACCGCAAATTTATTAAGGACGTGCTTGCACGTTGTTAAAGACGTACAAGGCTTTCCTAGTAGACGTGCAAATCCTTAATACCCCTAAATAATAATGCTAGGTGTATAGCTACACCCCTAACAATCACATCATTGAGGGGGAAAAACTAAGACTTTCAACCATTTATAAATCACTTTATAATATCTTCAACCTATTTAATTAATTAAAATGATAATTAATGTGGGATACATTATGTATACAAATCAAACTTAAGCTCAAGATGAGAAACAAAAAGATTTTTGAAGGCAAGGAGAAGAGGCCAGAGGAGGTTCTAAGAGCGGCTACTGATATGCTAGCTGAGTTCGAGCGGTATACAGACCACACGCAACGAATCAGTGGCGAGAGTGTGCAGATTGGAAATGTTCAATGGGAGAGACCGGAGGACGGATATGTCGAGTTTAATTGCGATGCAGCGTGATAAAGGGAGGGGCTACAAGCATAGGCGTCGTCGGTAGGGACGAGAATGGAGAATTCATCTTGGCTGGACAGAAGGGAATCTCGTCAACGTACTGATGAAGTAGAAATTGCTAAAGTAGAGGCGATTAGATGGACAGTCGAATTAGCAAGAGAAAGGGGGGTGCAACGGGTTCATTTCGAGTCCAACTGCGTATCAATCATCTCCAGAATCAGGGGAGGATACACTGGACTGGGGGTGGTCGGGAGGCTCGTCGATATCATACGCGAGAGGGCGAGAGGACTTGAGGCGGCCCGCTGGACACACGTTCGTTGGAGCGGAAATACGATGGCACATTCTCTGACATCACATAGACCGTGTGTCTAAATACTTGCCTAACATTAATGTCTCTGTACATTTGTTTGAGGGTGGTTAATTAATTGAAGTTGGTGATTCTCAAAAAAAAAACTAGCAAAGCTAATATGAAGAGAGCTGAAGTTTGGTCACCTTATCCATAACTTGATTGATTAAGTTCTCTGAAAATGTGAAAACACACCATATCTCAAAAGTTTGCAATAAAAAGAGTATACCATCAATATCTCAATCTCCTAAAGACACTCTCAAATATTATTTAAGACGTTGATCAACATCAAACAGTTTGTTTACAGCACACAAATCCGACGCCATGATCCTTCCATCCTTCCCATCTGTTTATTGGGCAATCATATCACATAAAAAAAAAATGAATGTAAAAATAAAAATAAAAACCAAAAAAATTCAATCACCATAACAACGCCGAATACTCTAAGATCTCTTTAATGGCAACTGTATATAGATATATATTTATTATATTATTAGTTACAGTATTACACCCACCATATATAATACATAATATATCAATATTGCATTTAAAAAATGCATTCAAATGAAAGGAAAATTTGGGGAAAAAAGAAAGAAGAAACAAACAAAAAATATGAAAGATATATCGGAGCTAGCTATAGACTATATATAGAGAGGAGAGGATATATGTGGCCTATTTAGTTGGAGATGGGGTTGGGCCCACTGGGTACTTCATGGGCTTCGGCGGCGAACGCTCCTCGGTCTGGATCGGTGGTTTCCGGCTTCCCTGCGGCTGTGTGAGATCGGTGATCCGACGTGGAGAAGGAGGTGGATGAGGATGAGGAATCCACGGCTAGGGTTTGCATCGCAGGGCGCGCAACGACGAGGAAGAGGAAGAGGAGGAGGAGGAGGAGAGAGTGGGATGAGAGGGGTGGTTTAGCCATGGATTTCCATGAACAAGCTTGGCTAATGAAGGACCTTCAAAGGCTACTTAGGAAGAGGGGAGAGAATGGGAGAATAGATGAAAGTAAAGGTGTCATATGTATATATATAATTAGGAAAGTTACTTAGGGCTGTTTCACTGTGCCAAGCACAAGTTTCTTAGAGCTTTTTAAAGTTTTTTACTATTTTTAAAGGCATGTGCGGTATTAATGTCTAGATATTGAATATCAGCTCCGATATCTTATATCTAGTGTTTGATATTAGTGTTTGATATGGCTAGATATCAATATGATCACTTCAAAGTGATATCGATATCTAGTGTTTGGTATCTCGATCAAATATCAAGTGATATATGATATCTGTGTTTATCGATATCTTGGTATCTGGATATCGATACTAAACGGGCCCTAAATAATTTTCTCTTTTAATTTATCTACAAAGGCTAAAATTTTAATATATCTCTAAAATTTAATCAAAATAATCATAAGCTAAATTAATCTTTGGTATGCCATCGCCAATATGAGAATTGGTGTAGCAGCTAGTTTATGTAAAATTAAGTGTGTATAAAGTTTAAACATAGATTATTTAATACTTCTTCCGTTAATTAAAACTTTTCATTTTAAAAATTTGCACACTTTTTATTAAAAACAAACAAAAATACACTTATACCCTTAATTATTACTCTACTTTTTTACTTTTTAAAAAACTAAAACTAACACATATTTAATCATTACAAGGACAATTTTGTAAAGTTAGTGACAAAATATCTAAAATGACATGTTTTTCTCAACAAGATTTTACATCCTAAAACGCCATGTTTTTTTTTAATGAATGGAGTCATGTTGAAAAATGTGTTGTTCATAGTTCTCATCTAGTCATCTCACCGTTCGTTCTGATGTGAACGCTTTTTATGCGGTATATAATTAGGATGGTTTGGAATTTCATGCACATTTTATTTAAGTTGGTTTAATTCCATCAGAATAAAATGGTCTAATTTATTGTCGATTCGTCTCTCTATCGTTGTTTTAATCTCTCAATTGCGTTTCCACTTGTTGTATTGCACCGCTTTTTTTTCATTTTCG
This sequence comes from Persicaria tinctoria, assembly GCA_037127255.1. Classification (NCBI taxonomy): domain Eukaryota; kingdom Viridiplantae; phylum Streptophyta; class Magnoliopsida; order Caryophyllales; family Polygonaceae; genus Persicaria; species Persicaria tinctoria. Next base: position 2,151,167 of record JBANSL010000015.1, read on the forward strand.
TTTGTATGTATTGACGGGTTCCCGTCTGCCGACTTGTCAGCCATCAAGATTCAGGTACATCTGTTCTCGAATTATTTCCTAATAAAAAAAAATCTCTCAATTTATTAGGTGACATAGCTGATATTTCAAATTTCTTTCATTTTTTTTTAAAAAAAAATTGATTTTGAATGTATAAGCTTGAGTTTTGGTCATATAATGATAGGAATAAATTAATTAGCTAGAGTGGGAAAGCATATATAGTTTTCTGATACTTTGCAAAGTGTAGCATATAAATTAATTAAAAACCTATAATGCAAAGTAGTATAGATGTTGAAACGAATATTTGATTAAAGACTTTAGTAGTAATGGAATATGTATAGAGCTGCAGAAAGAACAAAAATCAATGGCGGAATTACTCCAACCCTTCCTTTTTTTCCTCTCTTTATTTGCTTTTCTGGTTCCCCAAAAAAATCCTCCATTGACTCAGACAAACCAATTCAATTGATTGACATATACATACTAAGTATGAAGTCAGTTTCATACTTCATATTGTGGGTTAGATACCTAAAAACAAATATCTTAACTTAAAACTTAATTTGCTTAATTGGGATTCGAATATCTTCAATTCAGTTTGCTCCGATCCATATATTTAAAATGTCAAAGAATGTTGTTTAAAATAACTAATATGTGGTGATGGATCCATATATTTAAAATGTCAATATACTCTTGCTTTTGCTTATGGAGGATCTCATCCATAATCACATCTATCAAGTTTAAGAGAAGCAAAGATTCCAAACAACAAAAGAAGACATTGTTACACATATATCCTTTTTGAGACATTGTTTTACCGGTTTGTTGTCTACATAGTCAAAATATCGCCTAATACACTGTGACTGCTACGATTTTAAAAACCGTGAGAATGTCCGTTGTCACAGTTTTAACAAACCGTAAGAGATTTTTTCCAATCGGATAAGGTACACAAATTGCACATGAAAAAAAAAACACAGTTTTGAAAGCGCGTTGTACGTAATAGTAGGAGTTTTTTTTTTAAAAAAAATCATTTTTTTGTTTAGATGATTTTCTTACGGTGTATGAAACCGTGACTGTTATCTTGTATTATGCGAGATTTTCTTTATGTCAATAGTAACCTGTTTTATGATTAAGCAATACATTTTAAAGTTAAATAAGAAATTTTTTGGCACTTGATCTTATAAATCGTGTTTCCCCTTTTTACCCCGTATAACGCTCTTTCTCAATGAGTGGCTCATCATGATGTTTATGGTAGTCAGTCATCATCTCCTTCTAATTCACACATCTCGTCAATCAAATTCATATCATTTTGGGAATTAAAGACCTTCTCATACACATTTTTGCATTTTAAAAAAATTACCACATTAGCACTCCTTTCATATCACAATAATTGTTAGTAGTACTATTTTAGTTTGATATAGTACTAGCTATCATGGTAAGATTTTGGGTTAGGCTCGTATGTTCGACTGGAGCTTTCTGATTGCCGCTTCTTAATTGTATTTCACTACTTTTTATTGTATGTTTTGTTGTATGTTTGACGGTCTGCCGTCTACCGACTTTATCGGTCTCTCGATGAGCCAGATTTGTCTGGTTCTCAAATTATTACCTAATAAATAAATAAAACTGTCATGGTAAGATTTTGATTTTTACTTTACACAATTGACATTGGAAGTAACTTTAAACATGACATATTTTAGAATATAAAGAGGAATTAAACCAAAGAAACATACTAAGATGTGTGTGTCGCCAATGAATACGCAAGTTAGGAGATTTTTACAAGCTTTGAGGGAACATTTAATCCAAAATGTCAAAAGGAGTGGACACTTGAAAACTCCACAAATGTGATCTTATATCTAACTACTCATAATGATTCACATTCATGTGTCATATAATATTATATATAATGGACACAAGCAAGCAAGTCACCTACAAAAGTAGACAAAGTGATACGACAGCTCCAGTGTCGTATTGCAAAAGTCCTCTAGTGAGTGAGCTGTATGTATGACTATACATACACACTTGAACCCTTTTTTGTTAACTTCCGGAAATTATATATGTTGATTTTGTTACACTTTGTATCGACTCACACCTCACTCACTTGAACACGATACAATTTAACACTAGTATTTTTGAACCAATTTTTGTTAACTTTCGGAAATATTTTGACTTTGTTGCACTTTGTATCAACTCACACTTCACTCACTTGAACACAAGACAGTACTAATAGTAATATTTTTATCTGTTTGTCTAATCTATACCATAGGACATAGGTTAAGCATACTTTAAATAAAACCCTAAATTGAAATGAATGAACCCTAAAAAGATACTTTAAATTCTGATTAAATAAATAAATCTAGTGACATGGGTTTGAAAATCTGTATTTTTACTATTGTTGTCAGAATTTGAATACCAGTATGTTAAAAGAACGGTCTGGATAAATACATCACAAATCTTGCACGTCGAAAACGACGTGCAAGGTTGAAGTGGGTTAATTAATTAGAAAAGAGTGCTAATTAATTAAAAAGGCTTGCACGTTGAAATAAACGTGCATTTAAAGAAGAGGATTTGCGGTGTATCTAACGACACCCTAAAAGAATCAACAATAACAACAATTTCAGACCATCCCACTTTTTCTCTTACTCCTTAAAAATATTTTTGTACTAGTTGGAAATGGAATTAAACAGGCCTTGATTTTTGTGGCTGGTTCACACAGTTCACTGATACACACTACATAGTACATACTACATACTGTATGGAGTATTTCTACTCTCTATATGACTATAGTTAAATAGTTAAAATAATTAGTAGATTGATAAGCAGTACAAAATTCAAAGCTTTGGCTGGTAGACCACAACAAAAGCAAGGTCATTGTCACCAGACAAGATGAAATCTAAAAGGATTTCGAAGCAGTAAAACCACTGACTTCTTCATTTTCCCCTTTCTCATTATGAACCTATGATTGATTAATTAATTTCTCAATTTTATAAACTTCATTTACTTTGAATCTTTGATGTACAGATATAATTCTTTTTTAAAAAAAAAAACTTACCTAATAAGTAAGACCTTCATAGGCTTCATATCAGCACTGTTTACATTACAAGGGCCTTGACATGTTACCTTAAAGAAGCATATATTCGCAATGAAGGATATTTTGTGATAACCTTCATTGATAATAACTCGAGTCAAACCGACCCAAAAATTGCATGGCTATGATCTAGAGCGCACCATGGCCACATGTTTGCTTGCAGTTTGGCACTAAAAATATACTGGGATGTAAAATGACCAAAGGGCCAAGTGACTTTTGCATAAAAGTAGAAACATAACCGAAGTTCAGAGGAAGCAAAACCCAAAACTCAATCCACAGCAAGAAAATTAAGGGCTGATCTATAAAAAGTGCTAGGTAAGAATGATTTCTGCCATGGATTTCATTCATCTGCAATGTCATATAACAAAGTAGGAGGACTAGACAAAAATGTAAGAAGGGCAATTACTGACCTGGGCGTAACTTGAACCTTTAGCCTCGTAAAGAATAAGTGAAGAGATGAGCAATTGTCATTTGTCAGAGATAAAAGGGTGGGTGCAAAGAAAGTTAGTTAAAGAAAGATGGCGCGTGTGCGTTACTTCCACCGCAGTGATTGCCTTATGCCTGTATATACGAGGCCCAAGGAGCGACCAATCAAGGTGACCAGGAAGAAGGAGATTGCACGGCTGACTTGAGTGATGGCGGTTTTAACCAGAGGCTCAAGGATGTCAGATAACTCAAGGATAAGACTAAAATAGTACTTCCTGAAACCCAATAAATCAAGGGTAATCATCAGTTCACAATTAAATTGAAGCTAATCAGAGACTTAAAGATTACTGAACTAGCTAAATTATATTACTATGCAACCAATGATAGTTGACATAATGAGCGACACGAGAAGTTATATTATTATGCATCCAATAATAGTTCCAACAGTGCGTGCAAAACATACCATCCTGTCAAGGCCCTCAGTTCCTTGGTGCGCTTTACACTGATAGAGGAAGGACAGATCATAGCATAACATAACTGAGCTTTTGCAGTTACTGATTTCTTCAGAAAAAGTTCCTTCCACCAACTAGTCTTTTCACTGTTATCCTGCGCTGGTTGCGGGAACAGCTCAGTCTGGAGTGTGCACAGGTCAAAGCGATCTTCATACATTGAAGCAACTGCTTCAAAATTTTGGTAAATCCACTGATGCATGGTTACCTTGCATTCAAAGAAAAATATTTTAGGGGTAGAAACTTCAACAGAAAGTACTTGATGATGAAGACAACAGAAACCTGGATCTCAGATAACAAGAACGAATGCATGAGTAATTGTTTACTCTTTCATTTTCATCTATTTTTGTGCATATATAAATAAGAGAAAGGAAAATGTTTTGTATGCAAAAATGTGACAACCAGGAATGACCAATAAACAGTAAAGGAGCAAAATTGTCATCAACTCGGATGAAAAGGTCAACCTCAAAAACCCATATCGAGTTTAGTTTCCTAAACATTAGCAATTGAGATGGCTATAGAGGGGTTAACAGAATATAAGACTCCGACCCGTGTATAATTTTCCATCCTATCGGAATTTTTTTTCTCGACCATAATTGAGAGCTGATGGCAAGACAAATTAATGCAAATATTTGAAACTGAGGAATAAAGGCAATATGATTAACATCAAGGAAAACATGCAATACCTTATTCCTCATTTTCTGTAATGCCCTGGTTGTCAAAGCACACAACCTTAAACCAAGGTTATTTACTTTTTCAGAAATTTCACCGTCGATAGAGATGAGCTCCAAGTAGATGCTTGAAATTCCATCAGCAACAGTAATCACCAGATCTTCTAATAGGGAGGCCCCACGTAGGCTATATATATTATGATCATAAAGGCAGCCTTCCCTGATAAACAAGACATCATTAAGAAATCCTATAAAAATCATTGTGACAAAAGCCAAGACAATTAATGGAGTAGAAGTTATCAGCCCTAAATTGGGAAATAACTTGTAGGACTTGCAGCTAGAGGTATAATTGAATCTATATACTCCAAGGCATCTGTCCAAAATGCAAAATGACCAAATATACTCAGACAAATAGAAGATATCATAGACCTAGTTGATTCCAGGTAGAATCAGATTTTTGTGGTTCATTTTAAGTGACATTATATTGCTGAAAGATAAGTATTACATGGCCATCAAATTTTTTTTTTCTGATGCTTGTATTCTCAGATATGTTTATGCACTTTTAGAATAATACCTCCAAAATATTGCTAACTGAAAGAATAATCTTTCAGGGGGGGAAATGGGAAGAAAAATAACCTCCGTTCATATTCAGTATAAGATTGGAGTTCTGCACTGGCAGAAATTTGGCTTTTAGAGCCTAGAGATTTAATGATGCATGTTTGGCTTACATTACAGTGAATGAATCATGCTTCAGCAAGAAATGACTATGTATTTGATAAGAAAGAAAGGATATGTCCATTTGCTTTTTAATACAGTATCAAATTCCCAGTCCAATTTGCCATTGTTGAAAATTTGACTGGTTACAACCATAGTTACCTGCAAGAGCCATATCTAAGGAAGTACAGCAAATCAGCATAAAGATCCATCTTGCCCGACTTCATAATGCTCCGCAAAATGATGTCCTCTGCTTTCAATTTCTCAGACAAGGATGATAGGAGTTCCTAAAAAATGAAGGGAAAAGAGGAAAAGAGGAAAAAACGACATTATATAGTCCCCTAAGCTTTGAATCTGACACAGTAATATCTTAAATCATTTTCTCTCCGTCAATACATTTGAATGCCTAGTTTGCTGTAGTAGGTTAGCGCTAGATATTGATTTAACAAAAAACTGTGGAATCCATACTCTTAATTGCATGATAGGTTTGAAGAAAATGCAAATTCTAATGATCAAAAATCAAAATTACTAAGCGTGTGGAGGAAGTTGTTTGATTTGGAAGAGTGATAAATTAGATCATGTGTGTTTCAATGACACTTCAGTATGCTCTCTCGTAATCTCATTACTCTAAAGAGGAGAAGAAAAAAGGATGTTTTAAAAGCATGAAATATTGCTAAGCAACAAGGTACAAATTGTGGTGGTGTAACCATATAAATCATTGGAGTTCAGAAGTTGCATACTGCGTGTTAAGATAACAGTGAAACTAGTCTGCAAAGGCATTAGTTAGTAACTCTCTATATTTTGTATTTTAGTAGTTATATGAATGCTTTAGAGTGGTCACAAGGACAATCAAGATTTACATGATACCCTGTCAGATTTGCAGCCTTCCTGTAAAAATTCCCCTTCTATCCAAGATGTGCATGTTCTCTGGCAAGCGTTTTGCAGAGTTGTGGAGAACTTAACCCGCATTTCATCCCGATCAACAATTGGGAAAAGATCTGGGAACTCATTAACCTGTCAAAGCAAGATCTCATCACTTCTTGACATTAAATAAAAAGAATACATGTATTTACAGAATATAAATAAAACAAGTGATAACAAAATAGTGAGAGCGTGCACTGGGACAAATCCACCCGCTTTGCCACATCAATTTGCTTAGTAGTCTCTTCCCCTATATGGGAGCCAAAAATGTTAATTTCGTAACTCATATCTTGTGCTTTAGATATTCCTAACATAAGAACAGTTACTATGACCCTCCACCTATCTCAGAAAAAACTCAGTATTCACAAATGATCATGCTTATCTATCTCCCATGGGGGAAAAAAAGGTTCAAAAAAGTCTTGAACACAGAGATGGGTAGCAAAAGGAAAAAGAAAAAAGAAGGGAAGACTGAGATTTTTCAAACCAAAATACATGATAGTTCATTCAGGTACTTCATGCTCTGATGATAATGATTATTAAGGAAAATTTAGACAAACATGTATACGAATTCCGAGGGGGGGGGGAGGATTTTTAAAAGAAGAAGAAAGAAGCTAGGTATGTAAATATAATTCAATTGTGTTTGGTTGTACAGGATGGAATTTGGATTGTACTAAAAGAAAAACAGCTACCTCTTTCTCAAGTTGCTCAATAGAAGACCAAAGCAAGCGAAATCTAGGACCATCAGCAACAGCACACAAACTCAAAGGTTGTTTTGCATGTTTCAATTGAACTTCAAAGAGATTATTTTCCATAATATCACCCTGTTCAATGGCATGAAGAGAATCTTTTACTTTCTCCTTCACGGAATCCCATACAGGTCTAATTTGGTCATTTTTTTTGGAACTGCAATAAGGTTCAGCACAGGGAAAGTGTTACAGGAAAAGGGAAATGCAACATACCTCCTTACGAATTGCAATGATATTGAAACAAAAGCTAAAAGCTTCACCTGTCAGAAAGGATTGGATTTTCAGGGAGTTTTGCATCATCTAAAAGCTTTCTTGGTGAACCTTGATAGGTCTTCTCAGCAGGAATAACTCCAGCAACATATGTCAGAAATATGCTGACCATCAGAAGTGTTTGATCAATGACATCTACCAAACCAGATGGAGTTTCATATTCGGAATTAATCAGAGAACCAAAGCAGCTAGACCGCAAAGAAATCTTGGTACGAGGATAATTGAACTTCTGAATTCCAGGAACATTCTGCAAGTGAATACTCAGGAAAGACAGTGATTCAGCTTTATGATTCCTGCAAATTAACATAAATAGCACATAAGAAGCGAAATGCAAAGCGGATATGAGAACAATCAGAGGTATTTTAAGTTTCATGAATTTGAAGATGAAACACATGAATAATAGGTCGATCATTGATTAAGTTCACTAAACTATTCAAAATGAAAATGAATGGGAAGAAATAAGAATTGTAATTGTTTTTATGCTTCATAATGGATCACCGAATTGCCATCTCTTTAACTCCAAGAATTGCAACCCCTTACATAATAAAAAGATCAAGGGACCGTTTATGTATTAGAAATTAATGCAGAAAATGATACATGTAGAAAAGGAAGAAACAAGTACCTTCTGTTAACTCTAGAACATGACCTTGAGCATTGAAACCTTGTTTCTCTTAAAGAGCCAATTGGCTGAAGCAGCTTCAGATTAGAAGGTAAAGTGGTAAATTCAACTTTGAGTAAATTCATGCTCTCTGTCGGAACATTATGCTTGCAAATGACTTGGGTACTTCAAGCGCTAATATGGATTATTGCTACAATGAAAACCAATATAGCTAAATTAGGATAAGTCATCAAGGTAATGTACTAGGTCAGGAAGAAAAAGCTTCACAAGCAAATAAATCAGGTACATCAAGCTTCACCATGGAAAAATACTACAATGAAAAATCAGTACAGACACATAAGATCAGGCCACGTGCAATCACAAGTAAGATTTAAGTGAAATCAGAAACTTTGTTCTGGATATGATGAATCTCACTGTGTTCAGAAGGAGTACTTGGAACAAAATGGTAAGAGTATCGAATCTAAAAACATGTTGCCAAAATTTATAGTTGACCACTTAACCATTTTTTAGCAATAAACAAGAAACTGTTAATGAAGGTTAACCTAAAAAGGACATCATAGGTTCGGACTCTATACATGCCAAATGCACGACAAATAAGAGGATAATTTTCTGTAATCTGATTCCCCCATACATTTCAACAGATATGAAAACAGCGAGCCAAGAAGTGATATACTGACATGTAACCAGATCCAAGCTGCTAATTTGTTCAAGAGCTTCTAATGATTTGTGACATTATAGCTTAAAAACGCCAAGGTATCAAACAAACTTAACTTCAACAAAAGAAAACTACCTCAAATTGGTAAGCTACCAGAGCAACCAAAATCAATCAAATTCAAGTAGGAAAGAGCACATGAAGAAGTCCACACTCATCTGTAACCAATATATGAAACAGGTTTACCACTTGTAACCAGACAAGTACACATTCCCGCCCCCAAATTCTAGGTCTCACTGACTGAACCTGATTCCCAATCTCCTTCGAAAATCCAACTTTCCTAATAGGAAATTTTTTCGAACAACGACTGTAGCAAATCAACAGCAAACATCGAGTTAATCCATCACAAACCAAGCGCAAAACGAAATTAAGATTTCAGCAATACATGACAACAATTGGAGCAAAACAAGGCCAAAGCGAAACATTCATTCTAGGTCTGTACCTGATAAATTCAATAAAGAGAAAAATGCAATGATAATTCGAGAGCACAGGAACTGTAATAACAGAAATTTCAGCAACGAAATGGGAGTCAACTTGGAAGACTCACAGTATGGGACAATGAGGACAGGAATCGCTCGCTCTGTGGATGTGGCTGCGATCGATCGGACCCGCCGGGAATAATAGTTGAGGCTTTTCAAGCGCCTATAAAGATAATGTACTATTTTATTTTCTCAAGAAATAGCAACATGGGGTGGTGGCGCAGTTGGCTAGCGCGTAGGTCTCATAGCTTCGAGTAATCCTGAGGTCGAGAGTTCGAGCCTCTCTCACCCCACTATAATTTTTTTTGCCTTCGCATTTTTAATATATATTTCGGATTAGTATGGGTGTGTTTGGATTCCATTGCATTTTAATTATAATACAATATTTTTAATGTGACCGTTTGGTTATAAAAATAAAAATCTCGTAAAAACTGAGGTAAAACCGTAATTTAACTAAATAATCACATAAATCGAGATAAAATAATTATATTATAATTAATACATCGTGAAAAATCCAAAAACACCATAATTTAAACACCTTAAAAATTGTGTTAACCAAACACGTGTTGCATTATAAGCATAATGCAATTTGGAATCCAAACACACCCTATGGATCCCTAACCAAAATTGGTAGACATACACTAATTAAACGAATATATTTATAGGCTACATATAAATTGAATTCAAAAAAAATATATATATATATATTTTGGATTACAATGCATTTATAGGCTACATATATGTATATAGATAATTGAATTTTGGATAGTAAAAACGATTAAAAAAAACATTAGTTTATACCAATTGTGTTTTTATTACAAATTTTATTTTCATTTTAATGCAAGATTCAAGTATTACTTAACCAAACAATACATGATATTTAACCTCTAACAAACACCACTTGTGAACAAGCCTGAATTTGGCATTTTTCCCTATTCGGATCACATATATAATACGACAAAAATTGGTAGACGTGCATATGCATGATATTGCGTCATTTACTACCCTTCCCTCCATATAACTCTCCTTTTCTTTTCTTTTGAATCGGAAATAATTCAACTACCGGACATACCAAGTGGATCGAGAGGCTGAAAAGATCGACAACGAATAAACCGTTATGGAAAAAAACGAAAATTACAAGACCAAACAACAGAGACCAAAACACCACAAACAAACTAGAGAACTAACCGGAAATGTAACTCTCCGTGTAATCTTTAAAGTGTAAACATTAACTTTTACAAATATCACAAACTTTTTCTAAAATAAAAATTAAAACTTAACCTCCTCTTTTTTCAATTGGGCTTTTAAAGGCCCAACGTTATCAAATGGTGAACAATCCTTTGTGTTTAAAGCCCACTCGTGGACTTCGTAAGCAACCTTGCAAGCACAAAAATCCCAAAACCCCAGTGTTTCTCTATTGTTTCATCCATGGCGAACAATCCCTCCCAATTGCTCCCCTCAGGTATCAGCTTTCCCTCCCATATCCTTGCTTGCTATGCGGAAATTTGTTGATTTCGGAAATTGCAGAGTTGATCGATAGATGTATCGGGTCGAAGATATGGGTGATAATGAAAGGGGACAAGGAGCTCGTCGGAACTCTTCGCGGATTCGACGTCTATGTCAACATGGTTTTGGAGGACGTTACCGAGTAGTAAGCTTTCTCCTTTCTCTTAGCTTGTTCTGGTTGGTCTAGTGGAGTTAAAGGTTAGGGTTTTGACTTTGCTGAGTGCGATTGTTACTTTGCTGCGGTCCAATTTGATGATTTTTGTTTTGGATGAACTGTGTTTTCGAGCTTGATTTGATGCTGTTTAATGTGGTTTCTTCTGTTTTATAGTTGGCTAGGGTTTTGTTCAGCAAAATAAGTGGATGAGTATTTGTGCTTTATCAATTGGTTTGCAAAATCCAAATGCTCCTAGGTCAATGCCTTTTACCCTTCGAATTGCTTCGATGCGTCAAAGTCATAACTTAGCTGGAATACCTCATTAGTTGTTTTGGTTTAATGATTTCTGGAATCGATTTGTTCAGGATCAAGCTACTGGTAGTTTTTTCTACTAAGAACACAGTGAAGTAACACTTTGTATAAAGGAGATGTGATTGTTTTCCTATCAATTCGTTGTGTGAAGTACATGGGTTTTTTTCTCGAGCTCAGCCCTACCTATAGTGTCCACTGTCCATGTCCTGGCTCGGAGAAGCATATTTTTGTACTGCAAACTATGATGATTGATTGTGGATATGAGGGTTTGCAGCTTAGATTTAGTGATGGGAAATTGTTTTCAATGTATCACTAGCACTAGCTGGAGAATAACTTTATATTGCAGCTCTATATATTTTTTTTCCCATGAGATGTGATTATACTAGTTAAAAAAATATATCATTTTGGGTTAGCTATTTTAGCAATGAAGAAAATTGGCAATGACCATGGAAATTGCTTGATGGGTTAGTTGATACTCTTTGTCTTTTTCTCGCATTGCAGTGAAATTACCGCCGAAGGTCGAAGGATTACAAAGCTTGACCAGATATTGCTCAATGGAAATAACATAGCGATAGTAAGTAAATTGACTCTATTCTCTTTATAACTGCCCATTTCTTCAATCTTCTATTGCCGTTTACTTAGCTGCTTTTGAGCATTTGTTTAGTGAAAGAGGAATGATCCCCATCATGCAGAAAAACTCTATTGTCATGCTATATTTTCGCCGCTTGATTGAACAAATCTGCATATCTAATCATGCTACATGCTTTTGCAATCACTCGGTGAAAATAGATTCTTCATTTTAGCATATAATTGTTCCATTCGAACATGATTCAAACGATTCCCCTGACAATCTGACTTACTATTAAAGGATGACAGCTCTATAGGGAAACAAGAAAAAAAAAGAGTTAAACTGACACATTACAATTTTATTTGGTTTTGCAGTTGGTACCTGGTGGTTCACCTGATGACGCAGAATGAGATTTTCCTGCGATCGTTTTACTTTGCGATTTCATGTTTATTGTTACGGGCTGAGACTCCTTGGTTTTTATGAAAACTTAGCTTCTCCAACTAATCCTTCCGTGGTAGCCGCACATTTTTTAAGAAGATATATTTGGGCAGAAGGAGAAAGGTGTTAACAAGGATGTTTGTAATGGCATACTAATGCACTTTGCCTAGTCTTTCTGACAACAAGATTGAGTTGGTTTGCTGACCAATATTTATCATGTTATGCTTCTATTGCGATGTGAAATGAAATGAAGTGCAATATGCTGTATATTTCAGCTGTCTATTATGTAGTTCTGAATCTTGCAAATATTGGTCTGTTTCCCTGTTTGTCAGCTTCTGTTTCACCTCTCATTTTAGCCAACTGCAGGTCGCATCTTCAAAACTTAGCCGATTTTGCTTGAACTAGGCATGACAGTTAAACTCAATTTGGAGAAGTCATCAATCACTATGGTTGGCAAAACGGCAATGTCTTATATGGTTACATTCCTTGTGAAGTTAACCTGCCAACCTCGTCGAGTTGCTAAGTTGGGTACTACTGGGTTATTTTATGTTTGGGGCAATTGCAAGTTATGTCATTTGAGAGTTCTTAGTATACACAGTGGAATTCTCAAATCACATTAAGAATAGTACATAGTTGCATTTGGGGCTACATCAAATTATCAAATCACACAATGCCAAATTACTAGTTCAATGTACTGATGGTCTACACTTCTTTTCAAAAATGGAACACAAGTTTTGAGAGGATGGCACTAATATAGTGACATTTTATCTCGTTATTAAGTTCAAACACTATCATGTCCACAAGAAATTCCATCCATAAACACTCATATGAAACTATTATTTTCATAATGTTATACTCTATTTGTATCACAAAAAGTTATATTTTTTGTATTTTGGGATTATTCCACATGGTCACGTTTTATTTTAAGTCAGATTTTATACATATTTCATGCAATTCTCCTTAACTTTTATTATTTCACATTAGTGAATCTCATACTAAGAAAGATTATGCCTTAAAACTAATAAATAATTTAACAACTACCAAGGGTTGGACCGGGGAGGAGAATGAATAAGGGTTAGTTTGACAACACGTAACTAATATAGTAGTTAAAATTGATAATCTAGTAAGGTGTTTTGGTAACCCCAACTGACAGGGTAGCTGATACAAACTAACCGATGAGAGAAGAAAATTAATAGATTTGTTAATTGGAAATGAAAATTTGTAAAAAAAAATTAGGTGAGTAATAATTGTTAAAAATCCAATTCTAAAAGATGGTTTAATTAAAATCTTATCTTTACCTCATTTAAAACTTTATAATATTAAAGTTGTGAAAGCTACTTGTATTGCCAAACGGAGCCTAATAACAAGGATAATTATTGCGTGTTTTAGTATTTAGGGTTACAACATGAAAAAAAAATGACAACAGTTGAAGGTCACTATATGTAATATGCAAAAACTTTGACCTCTGTAAGTAATTTTATTATTTCTTTATTTCTGTTATAATCTAGGGCAAAAGAAAATGGGAGAATATGAGATTATATTCAATTAATCTTTCTTGTGTGGTATCCACCAATACAATATATATAGAAGTTATATCCTTAACCTCCAAGTATAAGATAAATCTATCTAAGTAAAGTGTATATCTTGTACATCAACATAATAATAATATTATAACACTCCCCTTTGGATGTACATTCTTTGTTTCTCCAACTGCCTCGTTAAAAACCTAGTTAGGAAAACCCAATGGGACAAAGCCATAGCTTACCTTAGGGAAAAAGAGTGCAGCCTTCCACGTACGCTCTTGTTGTACTGCCTCGTTAAAAACCTTGTCAGGAAAACCCAGTGGGACAAAACCTGATCGAAGGGAAAAAGAGTGCAGTGCGTGTATGCTCCCCCTGAATTTAACATCCTTCTCGAAGTCTTCTCATTCTTCTTAATGTCGCCGTCTTCATGAGCTTATGGTCGAATCTCAACATTGTCTCTGATGTGTATAAGCTGGAATGTCTTCATGATTGACTTTGACGCGCATGATTTCCATGTATTGGTGTTGAGCTGCTTTGGATGCACAAGCATAAGGTACTTCAGGATCTAATGTGTCTTTCATTGCTGATATGAGGATTCTGATGTATTAAATGATGCTTAAGTTGCCTCGTTAAAAACCTTACCTTGGAAAAACCCAGTGGATTAAAAACCAAGATTAATGAAAAAGAGTACAACTTTGTATGGTACTTCGGAACCTGGTAAAATGTCACCACTTTCACAATTATAGGTAATTCAGGTACTCTAATAAGAATCTTTAATCAACTACATGTGACAAGACTTTGATAATAATGCTTCGGGTATTTTCAATCGATCCTTTCCATTTATATGGGTATGCACTTACAACGTTCGTCATTTACATTTGGAGCCAAAATTATATTCACTCCCGGTGAATACATTCTAATGTAACCTTTAATAGGTTTTTGTCCAATTAATTTGGCTTTATATTTTTCTTTGTACGAACACCCACTTAAAACAAATTGATACTACACTTTTCAATGTTGGAGCTATATGTCCAAAATCTTCATGCTTAAATAATCTATCTTTGCATGAATTATTTATTTCTAGAATTTGGGATATACAAGAATTATTTATTTCTAGAATTTGGGATATACAATGTATCCTTGCGAGAGGAGTTGTCTCGTTAAAAATCTTGCTTTGGAAAAATCCAAATGGGACAAAAACCAAAGTTAAGGAAAATAGTACAACTCCCCCCCCCCCTCAATTTAACATATAAATCACCAATTTTATAAAGACATGATACTTCTAAACCTAATGTCATTTTCCAATCCAATCAAAGATGAAAAGATAATTTGTCTTCGTATTATAACGTCTCTCTTTGTACACTCGAGCTACAGGTCGAGATATTTTTAGAGCTTTCAAGTAATTTCCAACTAATCCTCTACTTATTGGATAATCAAGGATCTACTCATAATCAATTCTACCACTATCAACGTTCACGAAATCTCTTCGAGAGTTTTATACTAGTGAACATATCACCATTGTTTCAAATTACTACTAGAACCTCGATATAAATCATGCTAGTACATTGGTTTACTTCTCTTCCATGCAATATATTACTTCTCTTCCATGCTAGTACATTGGCGGCGATGCATGATTTCTTGGCGGTGTCCGGGGGCAAAGGAGGCTACCACTGCTACCCGTGTGCTCGTCCCTTCCGATGATGGCTCCAACTGATGACCGCAATAGCGTCTCGATAGATCGATATGGGACAACCTCGTCCATGATGTTGGCCTCGGAACAAGGTGAGCCCTTTTCCTTTCACGCCGTAGCGAGGGGACCATTAGGAAACGCTGCGAACTTCGGCGATATGGCGGCGGCGGAGAAGATGAATTAGAGAGGTTGATGGAGGACGATGAACACAAAAAGGTGATGGGCGGCGCATAGGAAAAAGATTTAGGGTTTAACTTTTTAGAAACTATCGTGCTGATAACGTGTTATAATTTAGGGCAAAAGAAAATGGGAGAATATGATATTGTATTCAACTAATCTTTCTTGAGTAGTATCTACCAATACAATATAGATAGAAGTTATATCCTTAACTCCAAGTATAAGATAAATCTATCTAACTAAAGCGTATATCTTGTACATCCATGTAATAATAATATTATAACAATTTCTTTATTTTTAAATCTTTTTATTTTTCTTCTCGCCCACGCCAGAACTGATGCCCTTGATAAATCTCAGACCTTCGCTGCAATCGAACTTCTTCGCCTCCTTTCACAGTTCATCCCTCTCTCTCTCTGAAATCTGAAGAGCCAATCATGGGACAGGGAAGCTCTGGCTTGAACCGGCAAGGTCTCCCCGGCGACCGGAAGTCCGACGGCGACAAGAAGGATAAGAAGCACGAGCCGCCCCCGCCGCCAGCGCGTGTCGGCAGGAAGCAGCGCAAGCAGAAGGGGCCCGATGCGGCCGCCCGCTTGCCGAATGTCACCCCTCTCACCAAGTGCAAGCTCCGACTCCTCAAGCTTGAGAGGGTTAAGGACTACCTGTTAATGGAGGAAGAGTTTGTCGCCAATCAGGAGAGGCTCAAGCCGCAGGAGGAGAAGACCGAGGAGGATCGATCCAAGGTCGACGATCTCAGAGGAACGCCTATGAGCGTCGGCAATTTGGAGGAGCTTATCGATGAGAGTCACGCGATTGTCTCCTCGTCGGTTGGCCCGGAGTATTACGTCAGCATATTGTCGTTCGTCGATAAGGATCAGCTCGAGCCTGGCTGTTCGATTTTGATGCACAATAAGGTTTGTGGGATCTTTCATTATGTGAAATTTAGGTTCTTTTTTGAAATTTAACCGCGATTGGTAAATTAGGGTTTTTGGTCTGTGTCATGGATCGAGGGACATTTGAGCTAGATTCGGTTTCGATTGGGTAATTGTGCGTCTTTTTAAGCGATTGAGATTAGGGATTTTCGAATTGGGATCTCGCAGTGCTGGGATTGTGAGACTTCTGAGGCGTTGGAGAAGAAGTGAAACTGGAAGTCGGTGGTTGGATGTATTTGGGGGAAATTAAAGTTCTTCTCTTTGTCTATCAATTAATCAAACTAGCGAGCATTTGACAAGTTTGATAGAGCAAAGATTTGATTTTTGGAAGTGTCTTTCCTTGGTAGCGACCATTGACAAGGTAAACTGCTATTCTTATTCGTTTTCAGGTTCTCTCAGTTGTTGGGATTCTTCAAGATGATGTTGATCCAATGGTGTCTGTGATGAAAGTCGAGAAAGCGCCCCTTGAATCATATGCTGATATTGGTGGATTGGACGCGCAAATACAAGAAATCAAGGAAGCAGTTGAGCTTCCATTGACTCACCCTGAACTCTATGAAGATATTGGTATTAGGCCTCCCAAGGGAGTCATACTTTATGGAGAACCTGGCACTGGGAAAACGTTGCTTGCAAAGGTCTGTATGCACTAATTGTATCAGTATCCTCCTATTAGCTCATTACTAATTTGGATTTCCGGTATTGTGTTCTTTTTGGAACCTTAGAATTTGTGGGAGTCTAATCATAAATTGCATTGAATGTGAAATTGCTTCACAAAAGGTAGAGTTTGTGTGCAGACTAAATGCTTAAAATATACTGTAATTTGCAATAAAAAAGTTCTAGAGGGATGTTAATGTTGTTATTTTATGATTTGTCTTGCTTATGACTATGAATTCTACAGTAACAGTAATATACGAACTGTTAATGTTCCATGATGGATGTGTAGGAAGCATTAGTTATTACTGGTTATCTCTACAAGCACCTGTATCCAATACCCTCTTAAACATTGTCCTAATAAGAACTTTTATTCTCTTCTTGTGGTGCCCTTCCTAGAAGATATTATGGATTCTCTTTTAGGGTCTTTTGTATATTCACTTGAGTTAATTGTTGTGTTTGATTCCTGGAATGTGGGATTTGTGTATTGTTTAATCATATTGATTATACTGTTGTTTGCCTGACTAATTTTCAGCCTTGAAACATTTTTCATTTTCTTACTGAGTTCAATTCTTCCCCTTCAGGCAGTGGCAAACTCTACAGCTGCAACTTTCCTACGTGTTGTTGGAAGTGAGTTGATACAAAAGTATCTTGGTGATGGCCCAAAGCTGGTCAGGGAACTCTTCAGAGTTGCTGATGATCTTTCACCGTCCATAGTTTTTATTGACGAAATTGATGCAGTTGGGACAAAAAGGTACAAATTGTGAACATTAACAAGCTCTCATAAAAGTAGTCGGGATAATTCTTTTAAATTGCTCAACTATGCAGGTATGATGCTCATTCTGGTGGTGAGCGTGAAATTCAGAGAACCATGCTTGAACTGCTCAACCAGTTGGACGGTTTCGATTCAAGAGGAGATGTTAAAGTGATCCTTGCAACAAATAAAATTGAAAGCCTTGACCCTGCTTTACTTCGTCCTGGCCGTATTGATAGGAAGATTGAATTTCCTCTTCCTGATATCAAAACACGGAGACGTATTTTCCAGGTACACTATTTCATAATACTGCAAGAAGAGTGCATTCAATTAATTGTTGGCCTTTTGTTTATGTATCCATGTTGGGTTTGGAATTGGAAAGGGGTTATCAAAGTGTCTAGAACTGATTCAGTTTGCATTGTGTTAGTATCTGGGTATTCTCTGAATTTGAAAGGCTTTTTAGCCTTGTGTTTTTGCCATGGAGAATGTTTTCTCTGCCAGTAGCTGTAGAATATCCGCCATGGAGAATGTGTGTTCTGTTATATGTCTCCATTGTCTTGAATTCTGCTTTCTTCAACCCCACGAACGTTAGTGATTTGAATTCTCCATCTCAAAACTGACGGAACTGTTAACATGCCAGATTCACACAGCTAAGATGACATTGGCTGAAGATGTCAACCTAGAGGAGTTCGTCATGACAAAGGATGAGTTCTCTGGAGCTGATATCAAGGCCATCTGCACTGAAGCTGGTCTGCTTGCTCTGAGAGAACGGCGCATGAAGGTTAGACTTCAATTTCATTGACCCATGTTAAAAATGTCCCCTTGTATCTACAGAAACTGCTTTTAACTGTTAGCAATTGGCGATTGCTTACACTTACTTTGTACTTGATTATCATCCTTGCGAATTTTCAATTCAGGTGGTGCATGCCGACTTCAAGAAGGCCAAGGAAAAGGTCATGTTCAAGAAGAAGGAAGGAGTGCCAGAGGGACTCTACATGTGAAAACAAAACACCCTGGTATCGAACCATTCCACCTGCTGCCTTGGGGTTATCTGTTCTAAAACCTCCTTTAAGCCTAAAGGGTTCGAACGATCGGTTTGTTTCGTCCAGTGACAAAAGCAGGACTCATCAATCAGCTTTTGCCTTCTAGCCTCCTACCATCTTAGGAGAGAAAAGAAGCATGCTTTATTTAGAGTCTTGTCAGCCATGGATTTTTCTTAAAGACTTGTATTATGCAAAAGCTTAAGTTTTTAGTTGCTACATATATTTGCGGCCTTTTGATTCATCACTTCAAATGCCTTTACTAATCGCATTGTTTTTCATGGCGTTGGCTTTCTTAGTTGCTCTAGATTCGCTCATCAACGCCAATGTCATCTGTCCATGTTGGAGGATGGTTCAACAAAACTTGCTCATCACCTCCCCAGCACAAGCTACCGTTTTTGTTTTTTTGTTTTTACAAGGTGAGAGTTTGGGTGGTGTCAACTACGGTTGACGGTTGTACCACCAGGTCCACCACCCGAGGGCGTCCTTGCGGACGGGAGCCATAAGCTCTGGATCTGCGCAAAGTTACAGTGGTTCAATGTACATATTGGAGGGGTTAAAAAAGAAGTGAAAAAGGTGACTGTACTATGAGCGTGCCTCATCTACATATCATATCTCCTCATGAAACCCATTGTAGGCCCATTAGCTTAAAATTCACCCCCATGAATCATGGGTATCTCTTTCTTTTTTTCCCATTGTTTTGCATGCTAAAAAAAACAATATTTTGACTTCACACCAAATTAAACTAAAATATTCCCTTCGATCTAAAATATTTGATGTTTTTGGGTAAAAATTTTTGATCAATAATGTTTGATGTCTTAAAAGTAATACTCCCTTTGTTCGGCAAAACATGTCGTTTACTGTTCATATACGTTTTTTTATGACGATAAAAACTATATAGAGTATCTAGTTTATTTATAATTTTTTCTAACAATTTCGTAGTTACTATTAATAAGTGCAAACTTGTTAAAACAAATTTATAAAAAGATTGATATTTTATATAGCTTTTTTTTATCATCCTAAAGAAGCGTGTGTGAATAATAAACGACATGTTTTGCTGAACGGAGAGAGTAATTACACTTTATTTACCTTTTCACTATTTTCAACCGAAATTGTACTTTTGTTTTTATTTTAACTAATCAAATTTCTGCACAATAAATATGATTGGAGAGAGATGATTATTTTATAAAATATTTAAATATAAATGAAATGTTTCTTAATTTTCACGCTCGAGTCTAAAACATCAAACATTTTAGATTGGAGGGAGTATCTGTTTTTGATAGGAAATTTTACTTTATTATCAATTTTTTTTTTTTAGGTTATTATATGTTGTATATTTGTATACATTCTAAAATACCATAAAAGTACAAAGTGAACTTAAAGATCAAGGTCTAAAATTGTGATTGTAGCATTGCACCATAGCTAGTCATTAGAGATGAATAGTCTTTTTTTGGTTTAAAATCAATAGTGACTCACTTTGGTAAGTCTAATAAAGAGAGGAAGTGCTCTCTCTCACACATGTAAACACGTTAAATCTTTTTTAATCTGATGGTTTGAATTCAAAACCATTGATGTATGGATGAGTGTAAAGTGGATATACATTCATGAAAACAAGTATAAGGAATTTGTTTCATCTTGACATTGTGAATGAAGTAAATTGATCCCGTAGAGCAAATGTGGATTCATGTTTAGATTGCTTATTGTCTATTGATATAGGTTCATTATTAAGTAGCTGTGTTATTACAACCACTATAGTCTATAAACATGATGGAGTTGGTGAATGTTTGAATTATGAGCAAAATAATAGTAGTAGCTAAATACATTGGCAAAAGCCCAATGGGCCTACCATAAATAAGGCACAAAGGGCCCACAAAATATATAGTGGAGAATCATTAATTTCTTCACTCTTTATATCAAAGTCTTTCTTATCGCTAATTGCTTAGTAGGATTGTGCATCGGTCTAAAACCAAACCGAATCGGGTCGAACCGAACCGAAATCGAAAATCTCAAAATTTCAAACCGAAAGTATTAGGTTCGGTTGGGTTATTTGCCGGTTCGGTTTGTGTTCGGTTCGGTTTTAACATAATTGAACCGAATGTCAATATAAAAAAATTTAAGTATACAAATATATATATATAAGATTGTGTATTAGTGTGTATATA
The DNA here is from genome assembly GCA_037127255.1 of Persicaria tinctoria. Taxonomy (NCBI): domain Eukaryota; kingdom Viridiplantae; phylum Streptophyta; class Magnoliopsida; order Caryophyllales; family Polygonaceae; genus Persicaria; species Persicaria tinctoria. Next base: position 2,172,232 of record JBANSL010000015.1, read on the forward strand.
TATATATATATACACAAATATATATATACCTTGTATTTTTACCTTCTTTATTAGTAAGTATGTGTGTATTAGTTTGTTTGTATTACTGTATGCAAATATATAATATACACTGTGTATTACTAGTAAGTATGTGTGTATTAGTGAGTATGTGTGTATTAGTGTATATATAAAGTATACAAATATATATATATATACCTTGTATTTATATAGTGTATAAAAAAAATTCGGTTTAACACAAACTGAACCGAAACCGAACACAAACCGAACCGAAACCGAAAAATGAAAATTCTCCAACCGAAAGCCGAACCGAAAAACTTTGGTTAGGTTCGGTTCGGTTCGGTTTGTGTTGGTTCGGCCCAAAAATTCGGTTTGGGCCGAATCATGCACACCTCTATTGCTTAGTGTCTTTCACCGTTAATATTTTTATTACCTTATAGGTCTTAAAAGGTAAATTCATATTGCAATGCAAACCTTAAGGAAATAGGTTAGAAGTGATTACCTCCATCTACCAAGGCGTAACCTCTTCCCTTTTTATTTTACTTTCTCTTTCTTTTTTAAATAAACAAGTAGACCACTACATTTTATTCATGTTTATTTAGTATATATGTTAATAACTCAAATGTATTAATAATAAATATATTTTTATTATTAATTTGATATATAAATTGTACGATTTATTTTATTTTATTTTTCTTTATAATTTGAGTATAATTTTTTTTCCTATATATACCCTATCTTGACCTATTGTATTTTGCACTTCTTTTTCCATCTTCTATTTTCATAAACTATGGATCACAATCATCCAAATACCTCACCCATCCCAAACATCCATTTTGATCAAAATCTTGTCAATAATCATCAATTTCAAATGATGTTACAAACGTTTAACAATAATTCAAGACTCGAATACTCAAACTATAATCTAAATATACATCAATTTGCTAAGAAAAATCCTACAAATATGTATAATCATCTTTTTCTCCCAAACCAACAACCTATAATGTAATGTTAATATAAAGCACTTATGAATTTTATTTATAAATAAAATAAATGAGGTAGAAAATGTGGCAAATAAGGTAACCCCATGATTGCAAGAGTAACCTCTAAAGAAGAGGTAGAAAAAGTAGAAAATAATTTAGAAAAAAAAAATATGAGGTGTCAAAATTGGGGTAATGGGATGAAATTTAAAAAGGGGAAGAGGTAACTCCTCGTTGCTCATGCTCCCTTGCCCTTTTAACCTTTTTTTAGTGCGCTTTTTTACTCCCTTCACTTCGCGTGGAGAAACGATCATATACCAAAAAAAATACTTCTTAAGCTTATTTTATTACATTCGACTTTTCTTAGTACTTTGAATCTTTCTTTTTTTTTACTAGGTAAAAATTCGAGGTGAAACATATCTGAACCTTGAAGGCCGACAAGTAGCAGACGGATAGCCGTCGAAACAAATATAAAATACATAAACGGTACACAATACAGGCAAGAACACTCTATAAGAATGAAACTAAACACAACTAAACCAAATGAGATGAGGACATAGACAACGGACGAAGCCAAGCACTATCCGAAAGCAGCACTATAATTTCTTTAACTTAGATCAAAACATTGGATTAATTTGAATGTTATATATAACATCAAATTCGCATAAAGTTACTAATCTTATCATTTTTAATTTCCATAATACAATTCCATAAAACAACAAACGAGTGTAGAGCATATACAGTCTAGTTGCTTTTCAACAAAATATACACTACAGATATCAAACAACAACATGATTTAAATGAGCATTACTTTGTTGTCATTTTAGATCCTGACAAAGGAATATTAGTGATTGGATGTGAATTGAAAGAAAGTTAAAGGTGGGGGAAAACAGTCATGAACCACAATACGGTGAGGATTGCGGATCCGAAAACCGTAGTAAATTAGCCGGCCACGGATCCTAAAACCATAAGAAATGATATGGTGACGGTTCTAAAAACCGTCGCAATAAGTGTGGCTATGGATTTTCAAACCACGTGCTTCCTATTTTGAATGAATGAGGGCACCTAGTGCTTCCTATTTATACCTTTTCAGTCCGTTTCATCACAATTAACACGATTTGAGCATCCATAGTCGCACTTATTGCGATGGTTTTCAGAACCATCGCCATTTCATTTCTAACGTTTTGGGATCCGTGGTCGGCTAAATTACTACGGTTTTCGGATTCGCAATCGTCATCGTGTGTTTGGCGATAAATTAACTGTGTGGATTGTCTCTCGCTTTTACAAAAATAAAAAATATTTGTTTTTGGCTCATATGTATCTAATATTAAAGCGTGTAAAATTCTTATCAAAATGTAACAATTGTAGGTCCTTCCTATAAGGAGGAAACAATATAATGACATGATCGAGGTGAAAATTACTAACATTATTATGAATACTCGTGTAAGAAAAATCATGTCATGATTAATCTAATATATGTATCATACATACATACATATATATCAATTAAACTAAACTTTATTTTAAGCAGGTATTATCTCCATTATAAAATAGATGAGTTTTTAATTGATAATTTTTGTTTTAAAATAGATGAATTTTTATGTTTTATAGGTAAAAAATTATATTGATTTGTTTTTTATCATCTTTATAAAATATTCTATAATAATAAACGACAATTAAAAAAATTGAGATATATCATTTTACAACTCAAAATTAAGAAAGAGTTAAAAAATGTCAAATATCATTATCGCAAGAAATAATAATTACATTATCATACATTAAATCATAAAAATTCTGCAAGATAATGCATAATTTAGTGTGATCAAGCACACTTTAATCGGTAATCCCCCTCAAGTTTTCCTAAGTTTTTTTTTTTATATCAATAAAAGTCTTTCGGTTATTTTATTTTATTTTTAATTATAAAAGGCTTCGGTAAGACAAAGCGTGAAATCGTAACGACCCTTTTTCCTTTTCCCGGCAATTTTCAGCAGCTGTGTGTGTCATCTTTACATTTGTTTTTCCCGGAAACAGCAATCACTCTGGAATTTGACTTCAACTTCAACCTATTCATTACTGAATGTCTTATAATTTGACACCCAGACACACGCACTCCACCTCCCTTTGCTTTGGCGCCTCTTTAACGGCCACCAACAGCATCAATTGATTGCAATTTGCACCCAACTTTATCAGTATCACTATCAAGTAGCAACTCAAGAGGAGTAAGTGAGAGAGATGATGATGATGATGACCCACATTCACAGTGGAGGTGGAGGAAGAGGAGGCCCAGTACTTTGGACAATAGTTATCCTTTGTTATGCACACCACCTGTTTGACGAATTTCCTCAAAGAAACATTCCACCGAATACCAACGTCTCTATCTTGGGGGGACTTCAGCCCCACCACTTCTACTGTGAGTTCTCTTTTAGGTGTCCCTCTAATTTGTTCTTTCTTCTTTCTCCTGTGTGTGTGCTGTTGTTTTTTCCCACTCCCTATTTGTCTAGATTTTTTCCTCTATGGAGAGGGGTGACAAGAAGCAGCAACAGCAGCATCTAATGGTGGCTAAAAGCTCCCGCCAACAGAGTTGCAGCGAATGGTTTGCCTTGTGTTTTTTTTGATGCTTTTGATTGTTGTTGCTTGGTCATTTTTGGGAGGTTCTTGTTGATTGCTGGGTTTCCTGTTTTAGTGTTCTCTCATGGGTATTCTTCAATTGCTTCCAACGATTCCGAATCGATGCTTATGATGAATATGGTGCTTGGTTGATGGGCAGTGTCTTTCTTTTTTAGCCTCTCTCTTTATTCCCCGCTGATGATCAGTTCTTCCTGGATATTTTTAGATTGCAAAATGAAACTTAATTCATCAAAGCAAAAAAATGTTCAAACTTTTTTGTAAGGAAGGAGAACTATACTCCTTGTTTGAAAAGCTTGAATGATGATTGTTCACCATTACATCATTTCTAAGCCTCCAAGGTTCAGTCTGGGAAGTGATTGGTTTCACTCTTCAATCCTGCCTCTTCTTTTGTGTTTTGATCTCAAATTCCTTTTTGTAACAAGTCTCCGAATTTCTCAAATATACGGGTCTGCTAAACTTCTAACATAAATTACTAAGCTCTCAATGATTTTAACGATGTTCTAAGATAAGGTATCGCTACGATACTTTGTCTGACATTGACCTTCACTTGTGATTTAAGTACAACTGATGGGTAATGGATGAGCGGAATATCCAAGGACCCATATAGAATATATAATGGAGCTGGGAATCTGATCTCATACCAGTGCTTTATTGTAAATGTGATTATCATAAATATTTCTAAGGGTGGGATGGTTTTTTTTACTAGATAGCTTATGGGGCAGTCCATAAAATGGACAGATTGAAAGTTTTCTGGGGTAGATTTTGTCACCTATGAAGCTCCTTTTAAGTAAGAAGAAAAAACGAACAACTTCCCTTTTTCTGTTTTGCTTTCTTTTACTTTTTTTTTTCTCCCTTTGATCGTTCCACAACTTCACAAAATGCTTCCATAGATCCTCAAATGGTTGAATGTTTCACATATTCACCTTTATACAAATACTTCGTGTGCTATGAAGGTTGGAATGAAACAAATGCCTAAATGACTTGATCCTGAATATGTTTTTCCATTAGCATTTACGCAATGATACGACCTATTTAGTTTGTCTGATATCTTATGCTTGCTTTGATGAGGATGTGTACAATTGCACTGGTGCTTTTGTTGTTTCTACTGACTATGAATTAAACCCCCATTGGCTTTGATTGAGAATGATGTGCTTCTCCCTCCTTTCTTAATTCTGATAGTCCATTGCTTGCCTTTATTGCAGGATTTTTCGAGATGTTCCAAGTGATATTATGATCGAAGTGAGTGGAGGGGCATTTTCTCTTCACAAGGTGAGTTTTCGCCCAACTCAATATAGAATTTGGTATAAAAAAAAGAGATAAAAATTCACTGGTTAGGATCTTAGTGTACTACATAGTTTAGGGATGAACTAATGCAGAATTTATTCATCCATTGTGGTAAAACCAGTTCCCTCTTGTCTCACGAAGTGGGCGAATTAGAAAGTTAGTGGCAGAGCGCCGGGAGCCTGACATATCAAAGATGGAGCTCCCTCACCTACCTGGTGGCGCTGAGGCCTTTGAGTTGGCTGCAAAGTTCTGCTATGGAATTAACTTTGAGATCACACCTGCCAATGTTGCTCAGCTTTGTTGTGTCTCTGATTACCTAGAAATGAACGAAAAATTCTCGAAAGATAACCTTGGCTCTCGTGCTGAAGAGTACCTTGACAGCGTCGTGTGTAAGAACCTGGAAATGTGTGTTCAGGTGTTAAAACAGTGTGAAAACCTCCTTCCCCTTGCTGATGAGCTACAGATAGTAAGCCGATGCATAGACTCCATTGCCTCAAAGGCGTGTGCTGAGCAAATCGCTTCAAGCTTCTCAAGGCTGGAATATAGCAGCTCTGGGCACCTCCAAATGACCCGGCCAGTCAAATGTGAGGGCGATTGGTGGATCGATGATCTCTCAATTCTTAGAATTGATTTGTTCCAAAGAGTCATAACTGCAATGAAATGCAGAGGAGTAAGACCGGAGAGCATTGGTGCATCACTCGTAAACTATGTGCAAAAGGAGCTGACCAGGCGACCTAGCTTATGGAACCCATCTAGCCAATCGAAACCGGATCCCCTTCTTGGATCAAATGGGCATGAGAGACTAATGGTTGAGACTATTGTCAGCCTCTTGCCTGTGGAGAAACTTGTAGTTCCTATCAGCTTCCTCTTCGGGCTTCTGCGAAGTGCTGTTATGCTTGAGTGCTCTGTTGCCTGCAGGCTGGATCTAGAACGAAGGATCGGATCCCAGTTAGATATGGCCACCCTAGATGACCTCTTGATCCCATCGTTTCGCCACGCTGGAGATACCATGTTTGACATTGACACAGTTCACCGGATCCTGGTGAACTTCTCTCAGCAAGATGACAGTGAAGATGAGCTGGAGGATGCATCTGGTTTTGAATCGGACAGTCCTCGATCGCCTTCACAAACTGCTCTCTTTAAGGTTTCAAAACTGGTGGACAACTATCTTGCTGAGATTGCTCCTGATGCCAACCTCAAGCTTGCCAAGTTCCTAGTCATTGCAGAGTCTTTGCCTGCACATGCCCGAACCTTGCACGATGGACTATACCGAGCTATTGACGTATACCTAAAGGTATCATTTTGCATATCTAACCTCTTTATGCTCAAATAACATGTCTTATTACATGTGTTTTTTCGGGTTTTAATTCCTTCCGATTCTATAGTTTTGGGTCTATCGGAAACACTCTCCTGACTTGTTCGGGGAAAGAGTGCGTACATCCTGACTCCCTAGACCCTGCCTAATCGCGGGATATACGGGTTTGTTGTTGTTTTTGTTGTTGTTGTTGTTGTTGTTGTTATTCCTTCAGATTGCGTATCTTGCAGGCTCATCAAGGGCTATCAGATGCAGACAGGAGGAAACTCAGCAAGCTGATTGATTTCCAGAAGCTCTCACAGGAAGCTGGCGCGCACGCAGCTCAAAACGAACGCTTACCACTACAATCCATAGTACAGGTCCTCTATTTCGAGCAGCTGAGGCTTCGGAATGCTCTGTCCTGCTCTTACCCGGAGGAGGAACCGAAGCCAATGTTCCAATCCTGGAGGGTCAACAGCGGGGCACTAAGCGCATCCATGTCCCCGAAGGACAACTATGCTTCTTTGAGAAGAGAAAACCGAGAGTTGAAGCTAGAGTTAGCCAGGTTGCGAATGAGGCTCAACGATCTGGAGAAGGACCATGTTTCTATGAAGAGGACGATGCAAAGATCAGGCTCGCGCAAGTTCATGAGCTCTTTCTCGAAGAAGTTCAGCAAGCTGGCCCTCTTTGGACATAGCTCCTCGAGGGGATCAAGCTCGCCTTCAAAGCTTTCGCAGAGGACGGACTCTAAGGTGACTGATACCACCTTTTGATCCTATGAGCTATCTAGCAAGGTTTAGCTTATTCGTTTCTTCATGATCTTGCTCATCTTGATACTGTATATGTGTTGTGTTGTTGTGGCTTAGTGCTTTGTAAAGTAAGCTTTCTGTGAGCTAGTGTAGCATATGTCGAAATCATCATCACCGGGAGCCAATTGGGCTCATTTCGGCTTTATGATGAACTCCGACGTACATCTCGTTCATCATCTCCCTTGGAGTTGTGTGTGTTCGGTGTCTTCGAAGTCATCGGTTGCATCCTTCCCTGCAACGTTCAAGATTGTCTCAGGCAATGGTGAGGTTATCCAAGATATATGCAAACAACAATGGCGTCTTGTAGACCGGTCGAATGGTAAACCAACAACATTCGAAATAGTTCACATCATCCCAAAGCAGCCACATTGGAAACAATCTAATCTTATAAATAACCGAAACTCGAAATAACTGGCTCCGATTCGGACTCTACTAACCTGTTAGCAACCTCTGCTTGGATTAGCATGGTTGAGCAAATATGGAAGATAAGGGGGGACACTGAAAAATGGAAATGCTTAGGGAAGTTAGAAACGATCCATAGGGATGGTATTCAAGCTGAACGAGTTTAGAATTGGGTCGAGCTCGAATTGAATCTAAACTTGGACTCCATCTTTAAAATGTGCTTATAATCGGTCCACTTAGTAAATTAACGAGCTTGACCTGATTTTTTTTTTTTCTGAGCTAAACTTGAACTACTAGGCTCATAATGAAGCCTTATGAGATAATATATCTTAGGAACTTTGTAAATTCCACAGACATCGAGCTATTTGAGTTTGAGTCAAATCAAGCTTCAATTTTAATAGATTTTAAAAATGTTTGCATACTCAATTTTATTTATTTATTTATATGGTATTCGAGGCTACCAGCACCCGACTAATTCTATAGGTCCTGAAGTTAACGATCAGATAGGCTTTCAGTGGCCACCTATAACAGGATTCGAGCCTTGAATTTAACGACCATGTAAACCTCCATTTACCACAAAGAGCGGGATTCGAATCGAGGACCTTTTGAGTATTACCCTTGGGTTATTTTTGACTGAACCTACCCAAAATGGTTTGCTCATACTCAATTAATTTAGTAAAAATGATTTTTTTTTATAAGGTAAGAATTCGAGTTTAGACATATCTGAAACTCGAAGGCCAGACAAGCCGACGGACGGGAGAACCGTCTAGAAACTAAACAAAAATCACACAACAATGCAAAAAGGTGCAAATTCAAGCAAACACACTCTACAATACAACGAAACCAAGCAGATCAAAACAAAACTGGATGTGGTCAAATACGACGGACGAAGTCAAACCCCACTCTAAAGCAGAATTGTAGGCCAACGATGTATCAGGGTCCGATCATCTTGTAGGCAGTGAGGACGAACTGCAGGGAAGCAGTCAATCCGAATAGAGGAGATGCCGTGAGTGCAAACTGTTTAAGATGTTCACAGCATAAAAATGAGCTACTGAATAATATCGCATCCATGAAAACTTAGTTACCTCGCTCACTCAATACAAAGGAAATATGAAAAAGGGCCAGACTTAATTAGTACTCTTACATGAAAAAACACATGCCAAATGTGAAATGTTAAAAATGTATTTTATTAACATAATGTATTTCATATTTTCTTATAAATGATTTCTGTTTAGCGCAGGGGCATTTTGCCGGCACATATATGCCCTCATGGTCACAACAACCATTGGCATATATGGTCGTTGCGACCTTTTTTTTTACACATTGTGGTCACAATGACCATAAGCACACTAGTCGTCGCGACTAGTAATGCATTGCTCGTTGCGATCATTGTCCTTATGGACCTTATGGTCGTTGCTACCTTTTGTTGTTGATTTGGTTAAAACTAGTCACAAAGACCATATGGTAAGTGGTCGTTGCGACCATTTTTCATATGGTCGTTGCGACCATTTTGTTTACATGAAACACAACCACCACCAACGTTTGCGACCGGGGAGTGGGGGGCATTCTCTGATGAAGGCCCCGAAGAAGAAGTTCAAAGGGAATGTTCTGGATCTCTACTTCAAGGCTAACTGTAGCACAGAGGGACGGGATTTGGACTTTTCTTGCGATTCCACTAGAAGAGACGGGGAATTACAAAGGATCATGGGTAGGTTCTGGGGAGAAGCGGATACAAGAGCTACGAACACACCTAACTACTAGGGGATGATGGAGGGATCACATGATGCTGAGGCTCTCTTGAAGGGTCGTGATTTGACTAATCTATGCTTCCCTTTCCTGGCTTTTTGTTGTCCGTTTCGGTCTGTGCAAACCCAAGTTCGCTTTTATGATGATTTTTTTTTATTCTGGAATTGTTTTGGTGCAGGCAAGAAATCGTTTCGGAGGGCGATTCGCTATATTTGCAAGAATTGTTCTGTTGATGTGCTCGCTCTGTTTGAGACTTATCTATGGGGAGGCGGCGGATCAAGCGTGCAAGAGACTTAATTTTGCTAAGGTTGAGAGGATTGAAGCTAGTCAGATGTTTCGCAGCACTATCATGATCCTAACCTATCCCGACTCCGAAAGCCAAAATCAAATCCAAAGAGAAGATCATCAAACCTCACCACCATAAAGCCCCATGAGATTTAGTAAAAATGAATGATTTCAAATTGAGCTAGAGCTACCGACTCATATGATAGTTTTAGCAACATAGTATATAAAATTTTGACTAACCAACCCTATAACCAACACGTACAAAAATCTTACAACCCTTTAACAATTGTCTCTGTCAAGCCCTAAACATATTTAATGGGCCCAAAATTGTAGGCCCATTTACCCAAACAGCCCATACGTTTATAGCACCAAATTCGCCCCTCTAAAACCCTAGACACCCTCAAATCTCACAGGAGAGTATAACAAGCCGTATCAGTGAGAGAGAGAGAGAGAGAGAGAGAGGTGCAAAAATGGTGTCCGGATCGGGAGTAATGGCTCGCAGTGTGGTAATCGATGCCAGGCACCACATGCTCGGCCGTTTGGCCTCCATTGTCGCCAAGGAGCTCCTTACTGGCCAGCGAGTTGTCGTTGTGCGCTGCGAGGAGATCGCTCTCTCCGGCGGCCTCGTTCGCCAGAAGATGAAGTATCTCCGGTTTCTCAGGAAGCGGATGAACACCAAACCTTCCCATGGCCCCATCCACTTCCGCGCCCCCGCTAAGATCTTCTGGCGCACTCTCCGAGGGTACATTTAATCTCTCTCTTGTCCTTTGGTTGCTTGATTTGCTATTTGCGTTGTAAATTAGGGATCGTTGATGGATTTGTTAGGGATTTGCTGTTCTATTTGAGTCATTCCTAGTGATAGCTGTTTGTACTATGCTAATCTGCATCTTTATAGTTGAGTTCGACATTGCATTTTGAGTTTGATAGAAGTGGTTGTCCTTGTGATTCGATGCTTCAACTCTTGATTTCCAATACCCCGTCGATTGTGAAATGAACTATTGCTTCATTTTGAATTTGATCGATTGTTCTGCTTCATTTAGCAAATATACCTTTGTGTATCAAATGGGGAAAGCTTGAAGTATGATTATTTTGCTAATTCAGGATGGTTCCCCGTATAGATTGTTTTCATGGATTTGTTAGGTTTTAGGTTTGGTTAGGGGTTTACTGTACTGCTGGAGCCATTCCTAGTGACAAGCTGATGGTGTTAATATATTATACTATTCTGCATTTTTATGGTTTGAGTTCGGCATTGCATTTTGAGTTTGATATAAATGGTTGTCCTTGTAATTTGATGCTTCATTCAACTCTTGATTTCCAATACTGAGTGTACTGAGAAACGATTTATAGCTTCATTTTGAATTTTATCGATTGTCATTTAGCAAATATACCTTTATGTATCAAAAGGGGAGAGCTCGAAGGATGATTTTTTTTTTGCTAATTCAGGATGCTTCCCCATAAGACTAAGAGAGGGGCTGCTGCCCTGGCAAGGTTGAAGGTGTACGAGGGAGTTCCTCCTCCATATGACAAGATTAAGAGGATGGTTGTGCCTGATGCTCTCAAGTAAGTTATAAGCTTATGGTTAAACTCGGTTGCCTCTATTATATTGTTAATAATGCTTTCCCGTTTGAATTGCAGGGTCTTGAGGTTGCAAAAGGGCCACAAGTACTGCCTGCTTGGTAGGTTGTCTAGTGAAGTTGGCTGGAACCACTACGAGACCATCAAGGCAAGTTCATGCTTTAATTTACTATCATTAGTTTGTTTGGTGGATTCAGAAATGAAATTAAACCCAAGCATTAAAATTTGACAAATTATGATTTCAAGTGTCATTAATTACAGTGTGTAATCATATAACATGAAAATTATAAACTTGGGCAAGCTTTGATTAGCAACAATCAAGTAATAATGGTTTCATAAAATTCCATTCTTTGATGTGATTATGTGAATTGCTAGTAATGGTTTCATAGCCGAAGTTTTAGGGGTAAATATTTTTTTGGTCCTGACTGAATGACTGACTGGTGATCCAAAATCTGATAATAGGAGCTTGAGGTCAAGAGGAAGGAGAGAGCCCAGGTTGTTTATGAGAGGAGGAAGCAGCTGACGAAGCTGAGGGTGAAGGCTGAGAAGGCCGCAGAGGAGAAGCTTGGCAACCAGCTAGACGTTCTTGCTGCAGTCAAATATTAATTTCTCCAAGGATAGCTCTCGAGTTCTTGTTGCGTTTAGGGTACCTTTCTTCCGTTGCTTTTTTTTTTGGTGTTCTCACTGGATACTATTCGAAGACGCAACAAACCCAAGTTACAACATCTTTTGCTCAGCTTTGTTTTAAGATTTTGTTCTTCAGTTTCACAATCTTCTATGACAGTCTTGGTGAATGCATTGAAATGCTGTTTTAGTAATTTCTGAGTTGAAATGTGAAAGATAGGAAATATGTCATTTGCAAGCTTTGCTCATATTATTACTTCACTGAGCATGGCCAATGTCAATGTAGCCCCCTAAACCACAAGTGGTTCGGCAGAGAATCAAATTGTTGTTGATATATCAAGCTTTCGTCACAGGATGCTGTCAAATCAAAATGAACAAGTATAAATAAATACCGTAGTAGCAAATTTTAAGCTATTAACGGAATTTTTTTCTAAAATATTCAAGAAAAAATAAAAATTTACAAAAAAAATCACAATTTTAAAATATTTACAGAAATATTCAAAATTTGCAAGTATGTTGGGGAAACGCGTTTCTTGGCTAGATTATCAATTAAAACCTGGCGATGAAGGGAAATAGCATTTTAAAATAAAAACGATGTTTTAAATTGTGTTTTAGCCCTAATTTCTGGTAAAATGCAGTTTTAAATCGCGTTTATTTCATATAAAATAAACTAAAAAATAAACGTAAAATGCAGGCGGATCGGAGCACCAGTAAAGATCTCCAGTGCCTCTGTCTCCGGCCTTCTTCCCAGCCTCCCCCACGATCTCCGGGGCCTCCGTCTTCGCCAACACACCTCCACACCCCTCTCCAACCACCACCCTATTCGATTCCTTCTTCCCTACAGCCCAAGCTCCAACATCTTTGAGGCCGAGATTCGCCATCGTTTGCACCTCGAACACCTGGAATCGGTTGCAATTGGTGGTTGGGATGGAGAGCGACGGCGGAGGGACGGATAGCGAGGACGGAGAGAGGAGAGTGAAGTCGAGAATTCGGTAAGGAGAGGCGGAGAGCGAGGACGAAGGGAGGAACAACCATGGTTGTCGGATGTAGGAGGAGGAAGAGGGGTTGCAATTGGTGGCTGGGATGGCGAACGAGGGCGGAGGGACGAAGAGCGAGGAGGGAGGGAGGAGAGCGAGGTCGAGAATCCGACAGGGAGAGGCGGAGAGCGAGGACGAAGGGAGGGGTAACCATGGTTGTCGGAGGTAGGACGAGGAGGCGGAGCTTGGGCTGCATGGAAGAAGGAATCGGAGAGGGTGGTGGCTAGAGAGTGGCGTGGAGGTGTTGGCGGAGACGGAGGCGTCGGAGATCGTGGGAAGGCTGGGAAGAAGGTCGGAGATGGAGGAGCCGGAGATCTCTGTTGGTGCTCCAATCCGCGTGCAAGTAAAACGCGGGTTAGTGCCGCGTTTTACAATTTTTTTTTTTTTTTTTTTTTGGTTTTTTCGTTTGGTTATTTTTATGAAATAAACGTGGTTTTAAACTGCGTTTTACCCGAAATTAGGGATAAAACGCGATTTGAAACCGCGTTTTTATTTTAAAGTGCTATTTCCCTTTGGCGCCAGGTTTAAATTGATAATCTACCCAAGAAACGTGGTCTGAGATCGCATTTCTCCGACATATCTGCAAATTTTGAATATTTCTGTAAATATTTTCAAGTTGTGATTTTTTTGTAAATTTTTATTTTTTCTTGAATATTTTGAAGAAAAAAAATCCAATTAACGGATTAACACACTACATCAAAATGAACAAGTAGAAATATGCCTCTCTCTAAAACACCCAAACCCTTAACCCTTTCAACACCGCTGCCCAACTATCCCTCCACCACCGCCATCGTCGCCGTCCACCATCGCCACCCTTGTCGTCCGACTATCTTCTCAGCTCCCCTTGCCTCATCGATTCTTTGGTTTTGATTTCATCGAGCCTCTATCCCGCTACCAAACCTAAAATTTTGGTTTCGCATTCCCCTTCTTCAATCGGCCTTGTATTGGGTGGTTTTTGGGTCCTCGCCTTTTGTTTCCACTAGTATTGTCGCCGATTTGGGTTCCCGACTAACAACCGCTCTAACCTAGACTCCCCAAAACCTCCATCTCTTCCACCCGTGGTGGCCTGCCGGTTTTCGCCTTCGGCTGGCCTAGTCTGGGTGCCTAGCCTACAATGACCCCCTCCGCTGCCGACTCGTGCTTCCGATCGCCGGTTCACCCACTCCCATTTGGTTTCCTTGGTGGTTCCTTGGGGCCCAAGCTTCGTGTCTTTGGGGCCCAAGTTTCGGTTCCTTCGGGCCCAAGCTTCGGGTCCTTGGGACCCAAGGTTTTGATTTAAAAAAAAAAACCCGAAAGGGTCTGAAAATCTCGAAAGGGCCTAAATCCTGAAAGGGTTTGATGAACCAAATTGATGAAATAAATTCCGGAATCTTCTCTCGCTCTTCACATTCCTCGCGGTTGTGCTTCATGTCCTCGTGTTGGCTGGGCATCTGCGGCCCTGGGTGATCGAAGTGATAGTGTTGGCGGTGTTTGTGGTCTCCGAAGATTCCTAATCTAGGTGGGGGAACGTCGTGAGGAGTCGTCTTTGCCTTGTGAGGATTTATGTTTTCCGTCTTTCTGGCGGCAAGATATCGTGTCAGTTGGTGCTGTCCCATGCGCTCGCTATCCACTTCTCTCCACGCCGGGCTTCCTTCCGCTCGATGTTGTGACTGTTTGTTTGCTTAGAATTTGAGATTTTTCTGGGTTTACTTTGGATGGGTCTTTTGTTGTATTTTGTGTTTGTAGTTCTTTCATATTTTCGTGATCTCATCCTTCGGAATGCTCTCGGGTTGGCTAACCATCACCCGAATTTTTATCTTTTTTTTAAAAAAAAAGTACAAATCTGGTTTTAAAGAAATGCATGAACACAATGTATACGTTACACATTGGAACCACAGACACAAGTACAAACCTTGGTCCCAAAGCTTATATGTACTGCCTTTTTAAAAAAATAATACAGTAATAATAAAGTGTATTTTACTGTAACGTTTTGAAATTATAGTACTACTATTGTTAGGGTGTGTATTTGGATTCCCATTCATTATAATTAATACTGTACTACTTTCTTTTTTAAGTGTTTGGATATTTAATTTGGAACAGCGAATTTAAAATTAAATATAGTGTTAATCCAATATCTTTTGCGCAAATATGACTTGATAATACTTATAACAGAGAAAGCTTTTTCTACTATAGTTTTTGCAACAGACAACACTTAACTAACTCGATGAGATGATATACCAAATCAAAAGCTTTGTGAATTCTTACATTAATCATCTTTTTATAAACATCCCTAATATCTTACGAACTAGAAAATCTGACATTGTCCCTCATTTAAACTTCTGTAATTTTTTACCTAATTATCGAAATGAGTAATATAACCTCTCATTTCAAAGATCTCAAGATAAATTATAGTATAGGAATGTCAATCTAAATAAAATATAAAATCATTGTGAGTTATTTAAATAAGATTTAGAGTGATTAATATACCTTTAATTTTCAAACATTCATAATTTTTACTCAGTTATCAGATTAATGCGTATTATATATCAAAACGAAGCTATCGACGAGGACAATACATATAGGGAGTTCATCGGATGAGGGTGGGGGCACGTGCCCCCACATGCCTCGCTTGGATCCGCCTCTGAGGGTGTGTATTTGGATTCTCATTCATTATAATTAATAACTTTCTTATTAAACCAAAAAAATATAATTAATAACTTTCTTTTTAAGTGTTTGGATATTCAATTTGTAACGGCGAATTTAAAATTAAATACAGTGTTAATCCAATATCTTTTATCACGTAAAGTTTTTATAGTTATATTAATTAGCTTAAATCATTTATAAAATATTTTATTTTAAATTCACTTCAATTTAAATACCTTTCAAATTTCACAACCAAACATTTGAAACACACCCTTAATGTTGGAATGACAATCAAGAACCAGACAGCTGATGCCTATAGTGAAGTCGATCAACAACTTAATTACCTAATCGGGTGAGCTATTTAAACTGCTCTTTAATTATTTTCCATTTAAAGGTTGTAGTTTGCCCAATTTCATCATTATCTATTTGTCTTGTTTTTTTTCTCCATACCTTATCCAGTGGCGGAGCCAGGATTTCGGGCAGGGGACGCTAAAAAAATTTCGTGAAATATTTTTTTTCCAATATTGAAATAAAAGGTTTAATATATAATGTAAACATAAATATGACATTTTTTTTTAATGAAATGGTTGATAGAAATAAAAAATATAAAGAGAAATTAAGAAGAATTAATGGTAGAGTAAAATAAATAAAAAGTTGAGGTGGTGGGATTTGAACCCAACACCTCTTGATTCTCTTTACTTTCTCCCTTCCTTTCCTTACCACTTAAGCTAGATAGCATTTATGTTTCAAATATCACTTAAAAGTATTATATTACCTTAAAAATACTAAATATATGCAAAAAAAAATATTTTTTTTTGTATTTTTTCCTGCGCTGGGGGGTCCTCGAGCACCCCCCGCTCCGCCAATGACCTTATCCATAGTTTCATTCACTTAACTTGTTTTACATCTAAATAAAATATTTTATGATAAAATGTTAAGGTTTAATTTTGCCAATTTGCATTAATGCATTACCAATTTACCATACAACTATACCATAAAAAGATGCATTATAAAAATATTTTCTACACTAATATTATGAATAAATATTTTATGTAAGCAACATCAAGATTTACTCCTTTTTTTTCACACTAATATTGTGAAAATGTAATATTTTCAAGCTTTTAATGCACCAACACTCTATACACCTATATATTCAATTTGTGCCCATAAGTTTATCTACGAAAAAATAATAGTAAAAATATCATATAGTAGGTACACTAAATGCATAATAGTGTGACACGATTTATAGTGTGCTTATATAGATTGGATGAATTTATGCATTTAATATAGCATGATATGAAAATTGTGTGTGCGCTCCTTTAGTTGGCTGCAATAAATTTTTTGGGCCAAGTTGAAAACAAAACATGAAATGGGACCGAGTTGGGTAGGAGGGTTTTCAAAATTAGCTTAAAGTGAAATAAAATAAAATATATAATACTCCCTCCGTTCAACAAAACTTGTCGTTTACCATTCACGCACGCTTTTTTAGAATGATAAAAACTATATAAATTATTCATTTTTTTTAAAAATTTTTTTAACAAGTTTGTACTTATTAATAATTTTTTTTAACTACGAAACTGTTAAAAAAAATTATTTAAAAAGTCGATATTTTATATAGTTTTTAGCTCCTAAAAAAGCGTGCATTAATAGTAAAACGTCAAGTTTTGTTGAACGGAGGGAGTATCAATTACAGTTAGGGGTGTTATTCGAATCGAACGAGTTGCCAAGCTTGGTTCATTTTTTAAACAAGTTCGAGCCGAGCCGAGCTCAATTTTTAAACAAGCTTTCATTTCTGTTCAAGTTTGATTTGTTTTAGTAAATGAACGAGTTCGAGTCGAGTTTTTTTCGAGCTTTCAGTAGTTTCACTTGGTCATAACATATTAACTTAAAGGAAATTTTAGAAATTTCATAAAATTTGAGTTATTCGAGCCTAAATCGAATGAGCCGATCTTTCAACCGAGCTTAAAATCATGTTCAGACTCGACTTGTTTGGGTAATCAAACGAGCCCAAGTCGAACTTTTTTCGAGCCGAGCTGTTCAGCTCATATAACTCAGTAGCATATACTCTGGTTAATTTATTCACTAGGCATATTCAATTAACCTAAATATTGGAGTACTTCGTAGTATTTTCATATTTTATCTCCAAATCTAGTTATTTATGTATATATATATATATAATCATATTTTATCTCCAAATCTAGTTATTTATACATAGATCGAGAGAGACACACAATGTAAATTAATTATACATAGGGTGTGTATGGTTACTAAATTAAACAAAAATTAAACAGTTAAAAAAGTGGGTATGGAAACCAAAAATAAGCCTAAAACAGTTAAAATTATGAGTTAAAAAATAAGCTACTTTAGGGAGCTTATTTGGGGTTTATTTTGTTTATTTGATTTGAAAGTACCACAATACCCCTAAAAATAACCAAATAAACTCTACTTTTTACGAATAAACTGTTTTTCGTCCCATACGAAGTTTATATTTTGTCATAAATTTTTAACTACTTTTACCAACAGTTTATAAATTTTTACCCTGTTTATAATTTTAGTCAGTTTATTAATCCCGTCCCATACGAACCCATACTTTAAACAATGGAGTTTAAAAAAAAAATATATAAAGTCCAACACTATTTTGGGTGTGTTTAGTTAACATAATTTACAATAGACAAGTTTAGTCAACCTTTATTAGGTTATCCCGTAAGAATAACACATAATAATTAATATGTTACGATATATTTGAAATAATGTGAATTAAAATAAAATAAATCATAAATTATGTGAGTTAATTACATTACATTTATATCATAGCTATAAACATTACTCCAATTAATATTTTATTTAAATTTACTTTATTATATATGTATATATTGTAAATTATTTAACAACACAACTTACTTTCATTAAAAAAATCACACAATTTTCTCCTATATTGTCTCAACAATTTGGGGATAAATAAATAAAGTGAAAAATTGGATTTTATTTTTTTCGGGTAAAGAAAAAAGGGAATATAGGATTCGTCTCATTTCAAGCTCCCCGCGATAAAAGGGGACCAGTGAGCACGCAGTAACTCCCCTTCCTCATCTGATTCTGATCTCTCACCCGACTCTCTCTCTCTCTCCCCATCATCATCATTTCGGTCGAAGCACCACACATCGCCAAGAGCATCAGGTACCAAAAAAGTGCAGAAAAAGGGAGGAGATTACAATCGAGTTTTACACTTTTCACTGTACTGTGTTGATCGAGATTTGAGCGAAATGCACATTTGTTTCACTCGCATTTCCGTCTTCCGTTCCTCTTGAGAGGAAAAAAGTGTCTGTGTGACTGTGTCAGTGTAAGATTGACGGAGTGGAGATCGATGCGGTCACCAAATTGAGAGTCGAAGCTTTGGAAACGGAACCAGATCTGAGGTGTTCGTGGTGGACCTGGCGGTGGTGACGGTGTCTCTTTGTGTGTGCTGTGGTGGTTTTACGTTTGGCTTGTTTTTCCAGACCAGACAAATAAGGTATTCATTGCTCGCTCTCGCTCTCTCTGTCACATTTTTTGTCGCCTTAGGGCAACAGCAATTCAATTTTTTGGCGAGGAATTTCTTCGGCCACATCTGTCTCATCTCTCTGGATCTCAAATTCTCAATCAGTTTCTCGCATTTGGCTTCTCTCTGCTTTTTTCTGTTTGGATTGCCTGAACTGCCAGTCTCTCATTCTTTATCTGGAAATCAAAATTAGGCTTCGTTTCGCATCTTCTCTCAATTGCAAAATTACTTTTGATTTGGCCTGAAACTGCAAATCTTCAGGAGAAATACTCCATCTGAATTCTGACAGGTGAAATAAACTTGTGTTTATCAGGAAAATCAGGCTGATATGATGGGAAGTGTCAGTGGACGGGGTGAAACGCTAACCGCTGTGCGCTCAACTCTCCGGGAGTCGTTTTTAGCCAGCGACGCCGAGAGCCATCGACTCCTCACTCTCGCCGCCGTCCTGGATGACGAGAGGAAGTCCACCTCCAACAGCACCGTCGTTCAAACACTTTTCGACATCATTCGAACCGAAGAAACTAGGTCAAGCCACTCAGCAAGCAATCCTCTCATCAGCAAGAAAGCCTGGAAGTCATTCAAGGAGCGGCTGAAGCTCCGGCGCAACAACGCCTCAAATCCCACTCGTTCAGCCGCCGGGGTGAGCTTCAGCTCAATCCGACGAGCCAATTCATTCGGAGCTGATACTGCACCGGCACAGGCAATCTCGGTGCTGAGCAATGGGGATCGAATTCAGAGGAGTAGCAGCATGAGACTCTCTGCAGCATTGGCAGCTGAGAGGGAGATGAGGAGGCTGTCGAGCGTCGAACCGGTTCAAGGAGAGTCGGTTAGGATGTCATTGATGGACTTGCTGGAGGAGCCGACGGAGCACCAGGCTGGAGTTCAGGAGGAGGAGAATCGGTCCGATGAGGAAGGTGGCCCGGATGAGGATCCGATTCGCGATGAGGCTATGGAAGAGGAAGAGGAGAAAGGAGGAGCACTTGTGGTGGGGATGGTTTGCTGTGTGTGTATGGTGAGGCATAAGGGCGCTGCATTCATACCATGTGGGCATACTTTCTGCAGGATGTGTTCAAGGGAGTTGTGGGTTCAGAGGAAGCACTGCCCTCTCTGCAACAACTTCATCTTGGAGATTTTGGACATTTTCTAAGAGTTCATTTGCAATGTGATGTGATGAAGATGATGATCAATGACAGATTTGTTCTTGACCCTTGAGGTGGTTGGATCATATATTCATATGGGTTTGGTTGTCAAGGAGTTTGTGCATATTCATGTTTGATTTTAGTTGTCAATTCTATGTGGTCTCCTCCATTGTTAAAGAGTTTGTGTCTTGGTTGAATTTTCCATCATCTTTGCTTTCATTCTCCTTTGAAACTTGGAAGTGTAGAATCAAATACAAATGAAACTAATCAATGACACATTTGAAAAATCTCAATTTTTAGTGGAATGTGACTAGTGAGTTTATAAAAAATGAACATTTTCAATGTTATTTGTTACTAAAACCATTCACAATGGTTACCTGCAAAGGTACAAATATATCTTTTACTTAAAATCATTATGGATGATCTAAGGACACCGAATTTCTTTTGTCCCTCTACATTTTTAATTAGTTTTTTTTTTTTTTTTATGACCTGGAGGTTACGAGCTTATCGACTAGTCCTCCACGGGCCGAGCACTAGCCTGCAAAGTACAAATTACTTGGGATTTGAACCCTTGACTTCATGGTAGTGAGACAAAGGGCAAGAGCCAAGAGGTCATTGGTTTTTTAATTAGTTGTTCAATTTCACTAGTATGCAAGAGTGAATTCACATATCCGATTTTTTTTTCTCAATCCGAATAGATTTGATCAATTGCTCTACATCTAGATTGGATATTATATCGATATAAGTAATAGATTAAGGGGTATTGTTATTTTGTAAGAACTATATTGCATTGTTAAATATTCTTAGGAAATATTTTTCACATCAAACAAAGCCATTATATTAGGCCTCGTTTGGTTGAACGTGAGGAGTGCAATTCTCAAGAATTCAATTCACGTTAATTAAATTCTCATCAAATGTACTTTTGGTTAATGGAAAAAAGATATTTGGTTAGATTTTAAATGATAGAAAATTCAAATGGTGAAAGTGGTAATTTTGAACACAAAATGATGCAATTTGTACTTACCTATTCTTAAGTAAGTGAAATTCTCTCATTTCTACGAAATATTCCTTGAAAATCATTTTTTTAAAAAGGAAAAGAAAATAAATTCCAACGTGACGTTTTCCTTGGGATATGAGTATATGACCGACCGAACCTCTCAAGCGGCCCAGAGTCAACGGCTTGATTGCTCGCACGTCGCAACTTGCTTACCTTCTTCGTGAATCGCCTAATTTATTTGTTGTTCGGAGAGGGTCAAATCAGAGCGAAAGGGATCCGAAAACCCTAACGAATCTCTCTCCCTCTCGAATTCGTTCGGTGATTCCTCGATTAGCTGCCATTGGTGTCTTTGCGTTCTCGTTGATAGATCTAGGTTGCTGCTCGATTCAAATCCCCAGCGAAGATGAATATATTCAGGCTAGCAGGTGATATGACTCACCTGGCTAGTATTTTGGTCTTGCTCCTCAAGATCCACACCATCAAGTCTTGCGCTGGTATGTTCTCTCTCAGGACTGTGTGATTGTTTATTCATCCCAGTCGCTGATTTCGTTTCGAATCATGTGGCTTATGATCCAGATTTCATTGTCGTGTGTTGCTGTTATAGGAATTTATCTTGATTGAACATTCGATTTGGGGCCTTTCATGGCGAAGTTTGACCTAATGGTGTATTGCTATGGTTCCAATTTGATGTTATCCATGGACTGAGCTTGTTTCTTATCCATTTGACTTGGGATGGATTTTTTGAGTGTTGACTACTCTTTGGATTCTTTGCATGTTGTGATCTTCGGTGGGATTATGAAAGTAGATTGAACTTAAATGTAACATGAAATTATAAGGAATTAATTTACATTGCTACAACTACGTAATATTGTATTACAGATCAAGCTTTCTACTAAAATTAGCTTTGTTCTGTGCCAGTTTTTTTTAATGGGAGCTCTATCATGCATCTTAGGAGAAAAGATGCTTAGATTTGGAGTATACTTTTCATTGTGAATCTGAATCTATACTGTCCCCTTTTTCGGAAAATAGTTTAGGCTGTTATTGCATGACCATCTCTAGTTTCGATGGTGTTAATACTAGATAAATTCTGAATACGAGAATATACACTCTGAGTGCTGCTTCTTGTTCTAGTGTCTAAACTCTATTTCTGGTTGGATCTTTTAGAATGTACATGTGAGACCAAGTGTATTTTGGATCTTAAATTGTTCTTGCTTTGCTTAAGCTCCTTGTTTATGATTGATTGATTTGTAGAATATGCCTGCCCAGTGTCTCCATGAAGCCTTCCTGGTTACTTTTAGAGCCAAGTTAACCTCTCACGAGTGTGCACACATGCACTCATTCACTTCATTTTGACCTTATGCTCTTTTAGATCTGATGTTGATCTTATTCCCTTGGGTTCAAGTTGCCATCTTGTGTCGTATTGCGTGTCGTGATCTAAGTTATTACATGCATCATTATGCAGGTGTTTCTTTGAAGACCCAAGAACTCTATGCTATAGTCTTTGCGGCACGCTACTTGGATATTTTCACAACCTACATTTCGCTGTATAATACGACCATGAAGTTAGTATTTTTAAGTAGCTCATTTTCACTTGTCTGGTACATGAGACGCCACAAGATTGTGAGAAGGTCTTACGATAAAGACCAGGATACCTTCCGACACTGGTTCCTGTTGTTGCCTTGCCTGATCTTAGCCTTGCTTATACATGAGAAGTTCACTTTTAAGGAGGTGAAGTACCACTTTGGCGATTTTAGTTGTGAGAAACTTGATAATATATAAATTTTCCAGCTGGAGAGACAAAAATTTCCGTTCTCCTCTTTCTGATTCTTTGTAATGTACAGGTCATGTGGACATTTTCCCTGTTTCTGGAAGCTGTTGCTATCCTTCCTCAGCTGGTGCTATTGCAGAGAACTAGAAACATTGACAACCTGACTGGACAATATGTATTGCTTCTTGGGTATGCATCTACTTGTCAGATTAACTAACAACAAAATTATTTTCTATACCATGATCCCCTTTTCTTTTGTATTTGTCACAACAGTGTATCTGTCTCTGATTTAAATAACAGTACTTTAAACGATCAAGTTGGTTTCAAGAAATTCAAAGATCAAATCGTCAAGTTGAAAGTAAACTGAAAAATCTCAACATATTCAAGATATTGAAAAGATATGCATGAAACAGGATACAGTGCACACTAGACCAGCCATTCCCTAATTGCCCAGTTTGGAGTCTTTCAAATTATTTTCTTGTTTCATGTTGTTAAGTTTCATGAAAATGTATTTCTTCTCTCACGCACCTCATTTGCCTAAGGTCTTCTTGTCAAGCCCCTTTGCCTCATTCATAGGTGCAAACGAAACATGCATATTGTATAACCAACTTTTTTTTCTGGCTCTTTTGCTGATTTTTTTTCCAGTGAGTCTGTAGCCTACTTTGTTTTCTGGCATTAGCTTTTACTCTTGACATCTAAATCTTATAGAGATAAATACATCATCCATTGTTGGCTTTTGTTGCAGTGCATACCGAGCACTTTACATTCTCAACTGGATTTACCGCTACTTCACACAGCCTCACTATGTGCATTGGATACGTATGTTTACTTTCTCTCTTCACCCTCTTATTTCTGCAAGTACATTTGTTTATGCTCTGGGTATACTAAAGGTCTGCATGTGATCTTGTCAAGTTCAATGGTAAAAGTTAATATGGTTGTTGTACTAGCTATGAATTTGGTTTTCTTGTTTTTTTTTTTTTTTGATTTTGTGATTTGTGAGGTCATGCATGCATCTGTGAACATTAGATATAATTAAAGCTGAGTAATATACTTCAGTCTCCATGTGTTTGCCTGTGTCCTGTTCTACATGAATAGTGCATGTTATTATTGATGGCTGCCTAGCATTAAACTACACTAGGAAACACTCTCTCGACTTGGTCGGGGAAAGAGTGCGTACAACTTGGTCCCCCAGACCCTGCGCAGGCGGGATAAGCTGGGACTGTTGTTGTTGTTGTTGCTGCCTAGCATTAAACCAATATAGTTGACAACGCTTCAAAGCCCCCCACACAGCACTCATTCCTTTTCACTTACAACGTACAAGTCATATAGTAGATTCCTATAACTTGCTCCACTTTCATGGAGATTCCAGCTCCCTTGGTGAAATGGTGGGTGTTGAAGGTTAAAACTTTCATAAGAGAGTGAGACTTTGCGTCATCAATCAAATGTAATAATAGGGTTCAACTTTCACATGTTCACCAACTTCCTGGGTATATCTCAATTCGTTCATCAATGTATAGGGTGTATAAATAAATGAATTAAAAAAAACTCTTCTGTGGAGTATTGAAGTGTAAACTTGCTGAATTTTGCAGCTTGGGTATCTGGGATGCTCCAAACACTGCTGTACGCTGACTTCTTCTACTACTACTTCCTAAGGTAAATCTTGTTGCTAACTTTAATGACACTCAACTTACTCCTACCTATGGTATGTGATTTCTAATGTTTTCTGTTTCCACCCGTCGATGCCAGCTGGAAGAACAACAAAAAGCTCGAGTTACCAGCTTGAAACTCTGACATCGCCATTCCACGACATTTGCATTTTGCAAGCTGACACCAATCAGTTTTTTGAGTGCTTGGGAACATGTAAACTTACATACAGAACAAGTGCATGAGATCTTGTTCCATAACCAGTTTTATTTTTTTGGATGGGGACATTTCATGTTTGACAATACCAGATACTTAAGGTTTGCTAGGCAACTTTAGTTTAAAGTTTAAACTTAGATACACTAGAAACTCGTCTCCTTGTTTGAAGGCAATTGTTTCGTTTCGGTGACAGACGTTTAAGCTTAACGAGATACTGATATCAGAGTTAACGAGTTTCGGAAATTGCGGGAGTGTGCCTCTGCTTCATAATTTTTTTACTGTACTACTAAATACTGTCTAAACGACATTGATGGGGTATAATCAACTTCCGTCTTGTCAATAATTAATTAAATTGTCAAGGAGCGCGATCCGAGTACACGATGGGTTAATCGTGAGAGGCATATTATCCATCGGCCTTCCCTGACCTACACCCTTTTTTTTGAACCTATCCGTAAGCATAATTTCGAATGAGATCATGTAGGTCAGGACCTTGACCTACAACCCTTACTATCGTTTATCACTTTCACGATTGTTTTTATTTATATTTTATTCTATTCTAGCAATTTTACTTTATTATTCAGTTATTTTGTTACCTATTGGTCTTTTCTTGGATCACTCGAAAACAACATCTCGACTTAATTGGGGAAAGAGTGTATACATATCGACCCCAAGACCCTGTTCAGAGCGGAATATCATAGGAATGTTGTTGTTGCGTGTTTTCGATGCTAATATTTAGTTCTTTGAGCGGAATATCAAATCCCTTATACTTTGACAAAAAATGTCTGGATATGTTGATTGTTCTAAAAATCACACCTAGACGGTGCCTCCCTTTGCCTGCTCGTCTAGAGCTAGACAGACGTCTAGATACGTTTAGGATTCGCCTATTTCAGAACACTGAATATGTTTAATATTGGAAATGTTATTTGTGATGTGATAAACTTATAGAACTTATAATTTGAGTTAATAAAACCGATGGGAAATTAGCCCACTTGATTAAAAAAAAAATTGAATCAAGTGATAGGGTCAGATATTTATCCATTCAATTCATGTCAAAATAGAGTTTTCAAAACTTCAAGAATCGACTATTTTAGAGCTTTTTGCACAAGTTTTTTTTTTTAATGGTCGAGAGGTGCGAAAAATATGGAGTAGTAAATTGTAACGTGTAATAGAGAAAATCCAATGCAATCCAAACGCGACCTTAAAAAAAGCGGATTGCTAACCCGACCCGTTAAGGCAAAGCACAGTCAAACTTGATGGATCTCGTAGCACATTAATGGCCGATTTCATACATCTCCTCACTCTCTTCCCTGCTCGCTGTTTATAGTCCATTCTAAAGATCCGTCAATGGCTTCTCGGAGTCCGATTCTCTCTGCGTTGATCCTAGTGCTCCCGATTTTCTTCTTCTTCGCGTTCGCTTCCACATCGGTGTATGCAGAAGATGATGAGCAGTTCAACGAAGAGCTTTTGCTGAGGCCGTTGCCGGATCGGAAAGTTCTCGTTCATTTTAGCTTCGATTCGAGAGCTCATCACTCTGACGACAATGGCGGCCACCACCTCCGCCTCTTTCCGAAGGCCATATACCAGCTTGTATAGTGCTCATCCCTTGCTATTCTATTCTCGTTTTTCATTTCATTGCAGTTACGAATTGATCCGTGATCCGAATTGAAACTGAAATCGTCTTTTATATCGGAAATTCTAGAAAGGAAGCTGAAATTTGTTGTACTATGAAGAAATTGATTGCCTTATTTGTGAATGTGGAAAGTTTATAGAACAAAAATTGGGAGAAATTATGATGTTTGATTACAATTTTAGCTAGATATTCTAGTTGCCAGTAATTGCTAACTCATTAGGGCTTTTACCCCCAGCAAGTAGTATTTTGTGCTTGAATTGTCATTTGTTCTTTGATTTGTTCTCTATCAATTGGATGTTCAATCTGTTCATTAGGTGCAGTCCTCATGAGTGAAGAGTATGAATTCTGTTGAATTTTTTTTCTGGCTGGGTTGCTTGAGCAGGTACGGAAATACCATATTAGGGAAATGGAACTGTCATTCACACAAGGCCGATGGAACTATGATGCCTGGGGTGGATTTGATCCAATTCCGAATACGAATGTGAAACCTCCTGGAGTTGAGTTGTGGGCTGTTTTTGATGCTCGAGCATCCCATGTTGATGCCTTATGGAGTAACTTAACTCACACTCTTTCAGGTCTGTTTTGTGCCTCTATCAATTTTCTTGAGTCGTCAACTTCTTATTCTGCTCCAAACTGGGGGTTTCGGACATTTTCGGGTAGTTTAAGATATGGTACCTTGCCTCGTGAGGCAGTGTGCACTGAGAATCTGACTCCATGGTTGAAGTTATTGCCTTGTCGAGATAAGGCTGGCCTTTCTGAATTGATGGACAGGCCTTCTATTTACCGTGGTTTTTACCATTCTCAGAGGTTGCGATTGACTTCAACTCAATCTAGCTTAATGGAACAGGGAACAGAAGTACGGATTGAGCAAACTCTCACTGTTGTGCTTCAGCCAGGAAGCCAAAAGGGTTCAAAGATGCCTGTCAGGGGATCAAAGTTGCAGCCAAGTTGGTCTATGAGCTCACTATTTGGGAAGACAGTAAATGCAAGATGTGTTCTTGCTAAATCCAGCAATGTGTACCTGCAACTTGAGAGGGATCTAGTATCTGAACTGAAGGACTCTGAGAAGAATGATTCTGGCTTGTTTAATGTTGCAGAGTTTGAGCTATCTACTGTCCCTGATAGGGTGATCAGGGAAAATAGTGGACCAAGCAAGGACTCGTCTGTTCTGTATCACTTCGTACTCGAGAAACATGTTGCTGATGGACCATTTAATTTGGCTTTGACATGGAAGCAACCAGTGGTTTGGTTGTGTTCCCAACCACCACTGCATGCCAGTAGATATTTGATGGGTAGTGGGAATGAAAGAGGTGCAATTGCCATCTCTCTGAAATCAACCAAAAACATGCATGGTTTACTGGGTACTGAACTTTTTAACGAGCAGTGCAGATTGCATGTCCGTATTTTCCAAGTGGTGCCCTGGTATGTTAAGGTGTATTATCATACATTGCAAATATATGTCGATGGAAACCTGCATCCTATCACTGATTTCACAGAGAAAATGCAAGTATCACCTTCTGAAGACAAGGTTTCACCTGGAGTGTTGGAGCTGCTCCTGAAATTTCCTTGTGACATGAAATCCGCTGATCTTACTCTGGAGTTTGATAAGGTATTATTGAGAAATGTTATGAGCTATGTGTTGTTTCATTGTTGTGCTTTATTATTTATGCCAGTAGTGCAATAATTTTTTGGATGAATAGAACTGTGAATTAGTGGAAAACGAGTCACTGTCTTTCTTAGCTGAGAGCTATAATAGCACAGTACATAATTTCTTATATTTTGGTTCTGTATTATTCTTTTTTGGTACTTGAGATTCTGTATTGACAATTTGAGATGCCCTTTTGTAGGGATTTCTGCATATCGATGAGTACCCCCCAGATGCTAATCAAGGATTTGACATTCCTTCAGCTGTAATAACTTTTCCGGACTTCCAGTCCAATTTAGGTTTTCTGGAAGGTTCAAACCTTTCACCGTTGATATCAAGACTGCAGGTAAGGGGATATTCTTTTTCTTACCTCCTTTCCCCTGTCCCTCTTGTCGGATTTATCCTTTAATGTATAGGATCTTATTATAGTTGTTATTGAGCAGGAAAAGAGTCCTTCCTTGGCTTACACAGAAGTGCTTCTTGTGCCGCTGACTACTCCCGACTTCAGCATGCCGTACAATGTTATAACAATAACATGCACTGTGTTTGCTTTATACTTTGGGTCTCTGCTCAATGTTCTAAGGAGACGTGCTGGTGAGGAGGAAAGACTATTGAAAGATGGAGGTAAAGTCTGTTGTATGTTTATAGCATTTGTACATCTATTTTTGTCCACTCAACATCTTTCATGCTTGGTTTAGCTCATTGTTGCACCATATAGGAACATTCATGTCAACTTCTTATGTTAGATAAGAAGATTGATTTCTTGATTGAGAAGTTGAAGTCAATTTATACACTCCTATTCTGGAACAAACTGCCTAAATGCGTGCTTAACTACATTTGAAACGGGAGATAGTGTATTGACAATATTGTTTGTTGGCTTAACTACATTTTTGCATTCAATTGAAAATGAAGATTATTAATCTCTCCACAGAAGTTGCTTAGCTAGCCACTAGCCAAGAAGGAAAATTTGAATCCAACTCCAAATTTTTTACCGAAATCAATTATTTTATGGTATTTTATAGTTTTGAGATACATATCCTGTTCTCCAATCTATTTCTTTCTGAATGCAGCTGCCAAGAAGGGCAATTTGTTGTCGAAGTTGCTTGCTAAGTTTAGGGGTAAACCTACGGAAACAAGTCAGTCAGAGCCATCATCATCAGCATCAACCCGTTCTAAGCTAATATTGAAAGTTGCACTGGTTGCTGGAATTGCTATAGCTTGGCAGTATTACTCGAAGTGAGATGTGGGAGTAACGTTAGACTGTTGTACTCTTATGTTCTGACAGGAGAAGCGGTAGTCATTATAGAATACGGAGAAATTCTCCATTTGATCCATTTCAGTTACAGAAAGAGCAGCATCAGAGCTTGCAAAACTGTACAACACGAGCAGTTCTCTCAAGAGGTTATATTGGTTCCCATTATAAATGAAGCTTACTGGTTTCCGCTATGCTCCAACCCCCGGTGCACCCAAATTTGAGCCACTCAAAGGTTTGAATTTCAGATTCTTCAGGCTACATAATTTTTGGCTTAATGCACCACAAAGGGGGCGAAATGACTGATTTTGACAGTTTTCCTGTACAGTCACTACTTTAGGCTTGATTGTTTTCTTTCTTTTAGCTATTTGCTCTGCCAGTTTCGGAACTGTCAAACGACGAGGAAGAGTTGAAGAACCCTTTTAATCTTTTTATGCTTAACGTTTCTCTGCTATAGCATATATACTTGCATGAACGGGAGTCGAAAACTATCATTCAAAATCTATGAATCCTCACGAGTTCGAAATTGCATTATTGGTTTGGCAACCCTAGTTTGGTTGTTCCATACTGTTGCCCCTTTGCCCTTCGCTACTGTGACTTAACAATGCCCTGACCTTGAGGATCTAACCATGGTCTATCAATAACATGTAATGGAATCATGTAAACTTGTTTTGTTTATAAGGGATCATGCAAATTTTGTAAACTATTCAAGTTAAATTTCTTAGACAATAATAATGCTTTAACCTCTTTTGAGGTTTTAGGTTCGAGCTCCATGAGTGGGCACCAAATAATTTAAATTTCCTAGGCAATAACAATGTTTTATCCTCCTCTGAATTGGTAAATAAAGAGCGATCATCCGGGTTCACATGTGTGAAGAAAGACTGCTTACATCCGTACCCCTAGATCTAGCCTTCCCCTTGGGGTTAGACTAACAATTTCTACAATATGGTGTTGCATATTGTTGTTAGTTGGGTTAATCATTTATCCATGAGTGGTTTTGTTTTCGGAGACTTGAGTCAATCTGTTTCGGATGAGTTCGGATCGGATTTTGCCAACTCCATATGCGTCATTCCAAATGATGAATAATTTAATATTTAATGAAATGACTCTTCATGAACCATAGTTGAAATTTTATGAATATGAATTACTCGTTTGATAGATTAAAGATTTATTTGATACGGTATATGTGAAACTTTGAGGACCAAATAAGAATATGAGGACTCCACTTTTGTTCCCCAGGGTTTCCGTGCGTTACCTCTACCATCTGTCAGAAGAGTTGACTCACATTGTTCCGGTTTCAACATTGTTCGCCTTCGCTAGTTTCGACCTTCGTTCTCTAGTTTGTTTGTGGTGACCTTGTCTTTGTTGATTTGTTTATATTTCGGTTCTTTCATAATGCTGTGTCCGTTGCTGTTCTTTCAGTCTCTCGGGGGCATGTTTGGTGAGTCGAATTCTTTCCAATTCAAAAAAAAAATCTATCAAAAAATTAAATTAAAAATACCAAACAAAAACACGGTCAGGCGGGTCAGCCTCTCTCCGTCTCTCGTAGGCTCAGTTGCAAGTTGCAACGTTTCAATTATCAGACTAAAAGCACAACAGGTGTTAAAGCCAGCGGCTACCAGTCCCCAACCACAAATCTAGGGTTAGGGTTTACCGATTTCTCTTTCGGAGGATGTACTCCGATCGTTTGGATCAGGCTTCACAGCGGTCCGTCAAGGAGCGTCTCAACGCCAGCGCCAACGCCAACGCCAATCTCGTTCACGATTCCGTCCGTCGCCGCCCAATCGCCGGCAAGAGGTAATTCCCCCTTTCCCTTGCTAAAGCGCGTTCTTTCGTTTCTGTGTTTCAATGCGATTTTCAAGCTAATGCAGCCGTAATTGCTAGTAATTTTTTAGTGCGTTTGGATTTGTGATGGGAGCTTGAATGAGTTTGTTTGTATGGATTATGAAAGATGTAAAGTGAAGCCTTTTGATTTTAGTGGTTTTTTAAACCTCATTAGTCATTATTCTGGATATTGAGCTGCAAATTGAGTGATATGAACATATTATGTTTCATTTTGGGATGAACCAATATCTGGGTTTGAATTTGCCTAGTATTTGCTCCTCCTAGCATTTGTAGATAATTGTAACAGCCCTAAGCTGCCATAGTCTTATTTCTGCAGGCCGAGGCAAGACGACAAGTGGGAACATGATCTTTATGGAGATGATGAACCTCAAATTTCAAGTATGTGTGTTGGCTTATGTACTTGACACATGATATTGAAATTGTAATTGATTTGATTGATTATCTCACTCTTAGGATCTAAGGCTCCTAGACTTGATGCAAGAGATCTTCGTTTAAAGCTCCGAAAGAGAAGTACCCCACAAGTAACTCAAAGCGGAGGTGTGAGAGATCTACGCGAGAAGTTATCTGGCTCAATGCATGCCCAGCCCATTAAAAGTGATCCACCGAGACCAAAACCAGAGCTTCAGACCAGTAAGCCAGGCAGAAAAAGTGTGGTTGGTGAAGTCCCCTTGGTTGAGTCTAAAAAGGTTCCCGACTCCATGGCTAAGAAAAAAACACTAAAAAAGGTACCAAATCATTTATGCACATGTTTTTTTTTGTTTTTTTTTTTGTGAAAATTTTAATGATTCAGTGCTTGTTTTTATGGGTTTTGCCCCTATATGATCCATCTGGAGGACTCAATTCACAAGGCAACCGTTAAAGCATTTTCCCTTGTCAAGAAATAAAGTAGTTGACTGATAATATTTGGTTCATGCCTATAGAGGAAATAGAGAATATTTGTGATTACAATAATTAGTTGTATATGGATGTATATCTTGATCATCCCATTTTCTTGTGGATATATTGGATCATCCCATTTTCTTGTGGATATATTGGATCATTGTTAGATCGGATGATTTTCTCTCTAGTTTCATAAAAAAAATCTGGATGGAAGGAATTAAACCACACAATGCTTAGTTGACGTTCCTTGTTTTACTGGAACCTCTTTTCTTGTTCTTGCAGGCTGGTGCATCAGTTGATGGATTTCTCCGGTCTCTTGGTCTTGAAAAGTATCAGATTCAGTTTAAGAAGGAAGAAGTATGTTAATATTTACCATATGTCTGTGTTGCTGCTTTCTGTATTTTGTGAACACTGTGCAACTTGTCTCTCTTTGTGCAGATAGATATGACGGCTCTGGAGCACATGACAGACGAAGACCTTAAGGTTATGGGGTTACCAATGGTAAGTATTATGGCCTTTTAATGAGTTATGATATGGTGATTTTTCTTTCTGTATATGGGTAGATTCTGAGTTGTTGCCTACTTGAGAGTGGTAAATGATATTAAGTGTGACAAAAGGAACATGAATTCAGTTTCAAATAATTTTTTTTTTGTTACGTTCATGTCAGAATGCTTGAACAAAGACGCATTTTGAATTATTGGCCTTTTGTTCATTGTCTTATTTTCAATCCTCTTCAAATTCTCAACCAGAATAACAACAATGACAACAAATTATGTTGATCTTTGTTTGTTTCAGGGCCCAAGGAAGAAAATACTGTCAGCATTAAGCCATTAAGTTAGAGGAGCTGTATTTCACAGTTTAGGGTAAAAAAGTTTTCCCATGAGATCACGTTACCCGTTATCACCGTTGTCTCAGAAGTATACCAATCTGTGCATTCTCAGCTTCTTGAGATTGTCATTGCCGAGGTTGTATGGAGGAAATTGGATTGGCGAAAGTTGATGAAGACGAATCACTGTCACCTAGTCTAGTGTTGTTAGATCTACCTTATTATTGACCGTTTTAGTACCTTTTTTTTTGTTGTTGTTTTCTTTGTATTTCTCAGATTAGCATATGATAATGTATCAATACATTTTCCTGCTCAGAATCAGGTTTTATCAGTAGCAGTTCTGTATCATTCAAGCTGCTTTCTCGTTTCCAATACAGATTAAGTGATTCGAATGACTCATGATCGACACCAGGGACCTTACCAGTGATTCAAGTTTCTTTTTTACTATCATATACCTTCATTGCAAGATTCTCAACCTTAGTACATAAAAAAGAACAGAGGGGAAAAAAATCAGAAATCTGGAACTCAAATCACCATTCAAGTCTCAAATCACACCTTAAAGAGAATCAAGGGGAAAGGCGAACCATACATCTCGGTAGCCTAGATCTTAGAAAGCCAGACCTTCCGTTCTAAAATCAATTTACCATAAGGGATGAAGGTGTAAAGCTCGACCTCGACTTAGAATCAATTTACCATGGAGTATGAATACATTTTTAACCTTGATTCAACTCGAGTTAAAATTTCATAACATTTACAATATTTCTCATTGTTTATTATGTCACGAGCAATTAGAGTTTCTATTTTAAACGGAAATTAATAAATACACCAGTCATTTTTACAGGATACACTGCTAAACTCTACAACTTATTGTGAAACTATTGTCAGATGCGCTGGATACACCGCTAAACTCCACGACTTATTGTAGAACTATTGTCAAATGTGTTGGATACACCGTTAAACTCCACAACTTATTGCGGAACTATTGTCAGATGCACTAAAAATTCAAGACAAAAAAAGTTTAATATGGAAATTCTGCAACACAAAAGAGTCTGCGCCTTGTTGCATACTATGGAGAGACGGTTTTTTGTTTAATAGGCATGGAAACTCCGTAACATAATGTGCAGTTCTCATATTTAATTTTTTTTTCCTTTAAAAATTAGTAGTGTATTTAGCAAACGCGTTTAAAATCGAGTTTAAATTAGGATGTACTTAAGCAACCAATGTATAATGTACGGATCGATTTAAGGCCCTATTAATAAATCTACATCCAGCCGTCTTAGCTCAGCTGGTAGAGCGCATGGCTTTTAACCATGTGGTCGTGGGTTCGATTCCCACAGACGGCGATTTTTGACGAAGCTGCATTTTTTAACGGTGCTCGTATTTTTTTTTTTTTTTAATTCTCATTGGCCACCTTGCCTTTTATTTATGCGTTCACCAGAACCTAATTCTCTCCTTCCTTTAGCCGCCATAGCTGCTCTCCCCGTCGGCGATAAATTCAAACAGCAATCTCCGTGTCGATCTCTTGCGCGAAGAGAGATCGATAGACAACATGTCGTACGATCAAGTGGAAATCGAAGACATGGAGTGGAACGAGGAGATCCAGGCGTTCACTTACCCTTGCCCTTGCGGAGACCTCTTCCAGATTACCAAGGAGGAGCTTCGGATCGGAGAGGAGATCGCTAATTGCCCGAGCTGCTCGCTCTTCATCACGGTCATCTACAACATGGAGGATTTCGCTGCCGATAGTTCCAAGAGCAATATTCAGCCTCCCAAACAGCAAGCGATCTCTGTATCTTGAGTTCATGGATTTGGAATCCTATCTAGGGTTTTGAGGTTGTTTGTCGAGTTCGGTACGATTTTGTTAGCGAATCTGTCACAAATTTGGTATCTTTTGCTGTAACTGTGTGATGTTGAATTGACAAACATGAATTGTGCGAAATGTTGAAGCTTTACTTTATTGGAAATCATAAATGGTTTTTTAACTTCTTTCCTTGATAGAATGATGATGCTGTTGCAGCTGGGTTTGATCTGTATTGGATCAATCAGATTGTGGCATACATAAACTGAACTTGTACATCTGATTGAGCATTTGGAAAATGCAAGACTCAATGTCTCATACTCTCATGTTAATATTACATTCATGGAAAATATTACATTTAATCTGCATACTTGAATAGAGTGTGAAACAATTGCATATGTTTGATAGCTAACAGACTCTTTAAACTGATGCCTTCTTCAACTGCTCAGCAGCCTTTGCAACAGCTTCTGAACCGGCTCCCCTGTCGACTCGTTTCCCTGAAAATTTGAGCCTAAACTTCTCAACTTCTTCTTCCTTCTGCAGAAGCCAAATGATCAAAGAAACAACCAAAGATCAATCAATTTTGCAGATTAAAACAGTGCCAGGAACAAAACATGCTTTAAATGAGTTTGTTGCGGTGATAGAGCTAACCAGCTCTTTGAAGAGAGGCTGTGGACTTGGGCTGATTCTGTGGCCAGATGGGAGGATCTTCCATGGCTTACATGGCCTTCTCCAATCCACCTTTTCATCGGATAGAGAAAGCCATGTTTCCGGTGGCAAGTTGAGTTGCTGTAACACCTGCATCGGTTGCATTGTTTCATACAAGCATTTTTGCATCATTGCTTTTGAAGGCATGAGATTTGGGTTTGGCTTATTTCAGCTCAAGCACTAGAATTAAAAAGATTCCAAAAGAGTACCTTGGCACTAAAAGAAGGCATGAAAGGTTCCAAAAGTGACGCGAGAAGGTAAACCAAACCGACAGAAGTCCTTATGACAATGGAGCATGAAGCTTGATCTTCCTTGTATAGCCTCCAAAATTCCTTCTCCTGTGCAGCAGATAAAGACCGAACCGGAATTCAACGCGCAAGCCCAAGGATATGGATCAGTGGAAACTTATTACATAGTATGATTGAGTAAATGTGTAAAACTCACTTGGAGATATGTGTTCCCATCTTTGCAAATGCTCATAGCAATGCTAAGACCTTGCCTTAGTTGAATCTGAGTGACAAACAAACCATGAGCATCTAAGTATTTGTTAATGTGATCCTTTCAGATGTTTCAGTAGTAAAATATAGTGAAGAGATAATGAAACTTGTGGTTTTTTTAATCACCTTTTCCATTGCATCTATGTATGTGTTAATATATTCTTCAACTTTCTCCGCTAACTTCATGGTAGACAGATCGGATTCTGCGTTATTTGCATCTGGAATCATGGAGCCATATCCTTTTCCTGCACATGATTCATTACTTAGTAAAACTTGTTAGTTTGAGACTGGTGTTCTAAGAAGCTGCTATGAAACCTGGAGGATTGGCAATGAAGGTTAGGACGCGGTGAATGTAGTTCCCCAACTTATGTGATAACTCTGAGTTCAATCTTGCTTTGAGGTCTGACCACTTAAACGTTGTGTCTGATCCCTATTGAGAAAGAAAATAAGTATAAGAGTTTATAGAAATGGAAAGTTTGTTGATCCCAATAGTCATGAGAATGCTGACTTGCCTCTGGCCTGTTCGATAGCAAGTAATACCGCCATACTTCTGATGGAATCTTTGTATCCTTAGCATCATCGCCAAACACACCGACCCCTTTGCTTTTGGAGAACTTATCTGCACGAACACGAATATTTTAGGGAACTAGCTAGAGTTGCTGACATAAATATTTATGAAATTCGCTGACCTTCTTCATAGTTCAAGTACTCGGTGACGCTAATGCTTTTCATTAAGGTCCAGCTCTCCCCGGTTCCTAGAAGTGTGCAAGGAAAAATAACCTGGAAAAGACGGAAACAGGCTTAGTTTCATGTCCAAGATATGGAGGAAAATGAAACTAGATGGGTTATTTGGAAACTCTTTACTGTATGAAAAGGTATGTTATCCTTGCCCATGAACTGATACAGCTCTACATCTTTCGGATTCTTCCACCATTTCTCCCACTCCTTTGTATAACAAGCGGTAATGGACATGTATCCAATCGGTGCATCAAACCAAACATAGAAAACCTTATCCTTGTACTTGTCAAGGGGAACCGGGACGCCCCACTTCAAGTCTCTAGTTATACAGCGCGGTTTTAGCCCTTCCTTAAGCCACCCGTCTGTAACGCTGATCGCATTAGGACTCCACTGTCCGGTTTCTTTTGCATTGTTGATGTACTCCAACAGCTTATCCTCCAACTTAGGAAGCTCAAGAAACAGATGATCTGTATCGCGAATATGAGGCCTCATTTTACATACCTATCGAAGTTTTAAGTGTCAGCATAGATTCAATTCATGGTCACAAAATCAAATTGAAACAAAGCTGTATTTTACTTTGCAAAAGGGATCTATTAGCTCTGTTGGATTCAACAGCTTTCCACACTTGTCGCATTGGTCTCCACGCGCAGACTCATAGCCACAATCTGCACTTGGGCAGGTTCCCTCCACGAGACGGTCAGCCAAGAACCGCTGACATTGGTTACAGTACAGCTGCAGGCAGATGAAGTATTTGTATGAACAGGAAAAAAAAAATACAGCTTCAAATTCAATCCACATAATATACAAGAGATGTTGATTACTTGAATGTACCTGTTGCATTGTGTTTTCTGCAAGCCAGTTATTCTCCAACAGCTTCTTGAAGATTGATTGACAAATTTCGGTTTGTTGGGGAGTTGATGTTCGCCCGAATTCATCAAACTTGATGTCAAACCATTCATAGACCTCTTTATGAATCTTGTGGTACTTGTCACAGATCTCCTGAGGAGTGCAGTTCTCCTCCATAGCCTTAGTTTCTGTGGTTGTTCCATATTCATCTGTACCACATACATAGAGAGTATTGTATCCGCGGAGATGACAATACCGAGCAAATACATCAGCACTTAGAACACCTGCATTTACAAAAGGGTCCATTCAGTGCAGATACATTATAGGTAAGGAGTTCAAATCCGGCCAAAGGCAGGTTTCAGTATCTTATTAAGAATCTGTTGAGCATAGATACATTATAAGCTCTTTATAAGGTTTTTTTTTTTTTTTTATAAAAGTCGTCAACACATCTTGTACGAACCTTTTAAGGACCTTTTCCTATAACCCGTCTCCCTATGTATGCTCCGAAAAAACTTACCATATAAAACAAGACAAGACGCAACAAACACAAGTACAGAGAGATCGAGATACATACATCCAATGATGTTTCCAAGGTGGGGAAAGTTGTTAACATATGGAAGAGCACTTGTTATGAGTATGTTTCTCTTGCCTTCAACTGGCACCTTTACATCTCCCTTCCTCTCCATCTCCATATCTCTTTCTGCCTTCTTCTGTACTCAAGAGAGGATGAATATGTTACCTTACCTGCAGGTGTTCGTGAATGCTTAATTAAACTTGATTATCAGATTCTTAATTGGTGATGAGTGGTTAGACCAAAAGAATAAGATAAAGGTATTTGGAATTTGATTCTTCCTCAAAGGAGGAGGAAGATGGTTGTTAATTAGGAAGAGCATGATCATGATTATGTCAACAGCTACAACTTTATTCAAATATTAAATATATATACACAAGACTCCATGTAATAGTGGAAGTAAGAGTCAATTTATATGCAATTAATTTTTAATCTTATGTCACACTCACACCTAACATTCAAGTGAGAAGCATTCATAGAATCAGAGGAAACAGCATTGTGAATCATTACTTATTGAGGATCATGCACCATAAAACCGTTATAAATATGTGCAATTTCAACCCTTAAAAGTTAAAACACCAATTGGAATATCAATCACTTGTTATTATGCAAGGAGAGTAAAAATCAGCCCAACCTAAAAACATATCCTAATAATTCATTCCTGTAAGATGCTAAGCTGTTTAAAATTGAGGACTGCAAAGAATTCATCCAAACCACCAGCAGTCACCTAAGGCAATGCTAGTTGTCATTCTCTCGTTGTAGAAGCTTGCTCGGCCATCTTTGCCAGCGCGCTTCTGACAAGAAGAGCCTGCGTCTTAACCGATTCATCGATAGAGCACCCAAAGCCGTGATCATGATCAAGGCGACTATCGTCCACCCTAATGTCAGTGTCACTGCACAATGCCGAGAAATCATCCCTAATAAGCAAAGCATTGTGGAGAATGGCGCAGGAGCCAATGTAAGCAACAGCGTTTCTTAGCTCCCCCTCAATGGGTCTGCTCAGAACACCCCAACTCGAAAAGCTAGCGACTGTTTTCAACAATGGCAAGCGCAACACACGGAGAGCGGTGTCCAGATGCTGCTGAGCTAGACAGGGATTCGGGTCGGAAAAGGGAACCATTAGCCATGGAAGCAAAGGGTATCCAGCATCCCCAACGAAATACTGAGGAACAGCAACACTGTCCACACTGATTGGGGGCGAATTCAGAAGCTTTCCGGTCTCAACATCGTTATACAAGGTTGATGATTTGAGCACCTTCAAATTGCTACCCTCATCCCCGCTGAAACCGGCAGCAATGCTCAAAAGTTTCGAATTTGAATCCACAACAATCTGGGAAGCAATGAGTTGATCCTCCCCACCACCCGCTCCCTTCATCCTAAACCTCACACAACCGATCACACCACAGCAATTGGGCAATCCAGTGAGGGATTCGAACCCTTCCGAAACGGAATTGAGCTCTTTAGGGTTCGGAAACCCTACCCAGAATCTGAAATTAGTGCAGAGCACCCTACAGAGCTGCTTGCAGCAAAACCTAGCAACCGGTTCAGAGACTCGGAATAGCCGGGCGATTGCCGAGTAATCGGAGCCGGTAGACAGCCGATAGAGGCCAATTCCGAGCCTCAATTCGGGAGAGAGGTTGAGAGGCGAGCCGGCGGGGTCGCGGCAATCAAGCAGCGGCTCGAGCAAGTCAGAGAGCCACTCGAAGGTCGAAGGGGACATGTTGAAGCGGGATCGGAACTCGGCCGGGTCGCGGACGAGTCCCGGATCAACCCGGCCGAGTTCGCGGAGTCTAGGGCTGATGGATGAGTAGGCATAGGCATCCTCGGGAATCGAATTAGGGATTGGGCGTTTGCGTTTGCGGGGAGGAGGAGGGAGGGGGAGGGAGGCAACGGCGGCGTGGGAGGAGGAGAGGAAGTGGTGGAGGAGGAGGGAGAGGAGGGTTTCGCGGTGGGTGTGAGGGGAGGAGAGGGAGGAGGGGTGGAGGTAGAGGAGGAGGAGGAGAGACAGTTGGGAGACGATGGAGGAGAGGAGAGCCGCCAGGGACGATCGAGGGATCATCTCGATCGATGGGTGTGCGTTTCGTGTGTGTTTCGGTGTCGTTTTGTGTTGGAAATCTTGAAAAGAGGGCCAAATGATGAGGGAAGGACGGTGTCAGAGAGACACAGAGGAGAGAATCTCCCTCGTAGAAGGGGGAGGGGACGAGAGAGACCTCTTTTTCACATTGGGTTTTGGGGTTTGACCGTCTTTCCAAGTTTTCTAAGGCCGCACGTGTAACATCCATAACCCAAACCATTTTGACTCGATACTCGAATGAACCAAAACTCGACCCAACCCGTCGACCTTGACTAGACCCGACTCATTTTTATTGACAACATGTGAAAAACTAGTGTATATATAAGTGGAAACAATAAAATAACATACTTTGTAAACAATCAACATATTATTTCGAAAAGCTTACCAAGAAAATCACAAATAAAGTCGTAAATAACCTGCAATAACAACACCAAAAGGAAGGGAGAATACGTCAATGTTTTTGAAATAACATTAACAATGTAAACTATATATATAGATCAAAATCTAAAAATCTATCCATAATTATATATGTATAAAATCCAAAAATATATCTCGTAGATATATCAATACTTTCAAGTTAGGAAAATTTTATTTCTTTATCTACAAAAGCAATAAATCTTCCATAAAAAATTTGATTATTAAACTCTTCCAAAATTATATCCATATCTAAAATAATTGGAGAAAATAAATTAACAAAAATTGAATTCAATGAGTTGATATACCTTTACACGACTGAGTATTATTTCATTTTATCAAAAACATTTTATCTTCTTCATATTGATAAAGTTGTATAATTAGTATGACCATGCTAAATATTATTTCAATTTCATCAAAACTTTTTATCTTCTAAAAATATGTTCATATTGATGAAGGTATTGATAAATTAATTTATTTAATTAGTATGACCATGTAATATATTGATAAAATTATTGTATTCTCAAAATATGTTCATATATAGTGAAAAGGGGGGTTTTGCAAAATAGCCACGAAAATGGACTTATTTTGCGAAATAGTCACGTTTTGGGACATTTTTGTAAAATGGCCGCAATATATACTATCTCGCTCATCCTCTCGCCGCTCCCTCTTGCTCTCTCGATCTCTCCGGACGCTCACTCTCGCTCGCTCGCTCTCTCGCCCTCGCCGTCGCTCGCCGCTCGCCGCCGTCGCTCGCCGTGGTAATTGATTGTTCTTCCTTCGCTCATCGTTCTCCCTCCCTCCGATTGTTCTTCCAGATCTGAATGTTCTTCCATATCTCATCGTTCTCCCTCCCTCCCTCTGATTGTTCTTCCTGTGCAATAATTGGTTGGGGTAGTTGATTGTTCTTCCAGATCTAATTGATTCGGCAAATAAATTGAGCCGTCGGAGCGAGGCCGAGCGAGCCGCAAGATCTAATTGGACTGGAGGTTTTCCGATGTCGGCAAGGTGAGGGAGCGGCGACGCGGAGGCGGCAAGGCGAGGGAGCGGTGATGCGGAGGCGGAGGCCGGAGCGAGGGAGCGAGGCTGGAGCTGTGCTTTCTCTCTTCCAATGGCGGCTCCAAGATTTCACACAGAAGAAGTTGAAGCGGGGAAGAAGAACTTTTTATGAAATTACAAAAATCACCCTAAAAATATGAGAAATTAAGAAAACTATCTATATTTTATTATGTGATCCATAATCTATATTTTTATTTTTATTTTTGCACAACACACTATTATATTTACACAATTTATGGTTATATTTGCACGATAAAATGTTAAAAAAAAACTAAAAAAAAAAACTAGACCTGCTTCAATTTATTCTGAATCACTTACCGTTTATTGAGAAAGTATAAAATTATATTGAGATAAAATAAGATAATGTTGACTTTAAATTCACAAGTCTCGATTGTTGTGCAAAAATAACATATAGTTGAGCAAAAATAAGATGATGTTGAGCAAAATTTCACCAATCCCTCATGTTGTGCAATTATTGTCTATTGATGAGCAAAAAATAAGACCATGTTGTGCAAAAATAAGAGCATGTTGAACAATAATTTATTGAGAAAGTATGAAAATATATTGAGATAAAATAAGATCATGGTGAGTATAAATTCACAAGTCTCGATTGTTGTGCAAAAATAACATATAGTTGAGTAAAAATAAGATGATGTTGAGCAAAATTTCACCAATCCCACACGTAGTGCAATTATTGTCTATTGATGAGCAACTCTTACAACAGAGTCGTGCAACTCTTAAAACAGAGTCGTGCAACTCTTAAAACAGAGTCGTGCAACTCTTAAAGATAATGTTGGGCACATTACACCAATCCCCCATGTTGTGCAGTTTTACTCTATTGATGAGCAAAAATAAGACCGTGTTGTGCAATAATCTATTAAAAAAGTATAAAATTATATTTACAAAAAATAAGATTATAAGGAGACACAATTTCACAAGTCTCGATTGTTGTGCAAAAATAAAGAATTGTTGAGCAAAAATAAGAGCATGTTGTGCAATAATTTATTGAGAAAGTGTGAAATTATATTGAGAGAAAATAAGATCATGTTGAGAACAATTTCACAAAGTCTCTATTGGTGTGCAAAAATAACCTGGCAAGTATCTAACAACGGATTTGTCGATATTAACCCCACTAAAATCGACAGAAATGCCACCATGCATCATCTTAAGCTTATCCAAGAACTCAATCAACTCTTAAAACAA
This sequence comes from Persicaria tinctoria, assembly GCA_037127255.1. Taxonomy (NCBI): domain Eukaryota; kingdom Viridiplantae; phylum Streptophyta; class Magnoliopsida; order Caryophyllales; family Polygonaceae; genus Persicaria; species Persicaria tinctoria. Next base: position 2,214,799 of record JBANSL010000015.1, read on the forward strand.
GAGTCGTGCAACTCTTACAACAGAGTCGTGCAACTCTTAAAACAGAGTCGTGCAACTCTTACAATAGAGGCGTGCAACTCTTATGGATCGTATATCAAAAATAATAATATAGATTATGGATCATATATCAAAATAATAATATAGATTGTGCAAATATAAGAGTAAGATCGATTTCAAGATCTGTCAAAAGTAACAGAGTCGTGCAACTCTTGCAAGATTTGTTGTGCAAATGGAATATATATTTTTCCGTTTTTTTTCCATTTCAGCTCTTTTCGATGTGCAACTATAATGGTATGTTGTGCTCATATAACACTTTGTTACGCAAATATAATTTTGGGGTAAAAATTTTACAATATAAAAATAATGGACAATTTTTGTAATTTCTCTAAATTATCCTAATTGATGGACCCTGTTCACTTTCTCCCCCAGGATTGCATTCATCGGCGTCTCGGATCTGAGAAGCCCCCAAATCCCCAATGTTGCCGGAAGCCGGAGACCTTCGCGTTCGCTCCTCCTTCGACCTCACTCGCCCCGCCTCGCTCGTCCACGGTCGCTCCCGCCGCCTCGCTCGCTCGCGCCGCATCGCTCGCTGGAGCCGCCTCGCTCGCTAGTGCCGCCTTGCTCGCGCCGATTGCACCCGGAGGAGTTGGATCTGGCGCCGGAGAGCCCGAAAGCGACGGGATCTGAACGGATCCAGGGCGGATCTGTGAATTTGAATCTGTGGAAGAACAAATTTGAAATTAAATAATTTATGCAGCCATGGATGATCTCCCAGAAGAGATATTAGTTGAAATTCTGTACAGATTTGGCATCAAACCTCTCTTCAGATGCAAGTGCGTCTCAAAGCAACTCAATTCCCTCATTTCCCATCCCAAATTCAGATCTGGACGGAGAAGATCTAGTAGCCGGAGAGATCGAGAGAGCGAGAGATCTGATCGAGCGAGAGAAAGGAGAGAGACACAATTAATTAGGGTTATATAGTGGTCATTTTGCTAAATTGTCCAAATACGCGACCATTTTGCAAAAACGTCCAAATAAAGTGCATATTTTGCAAAGTTTTTCTAGTGAAAATCGGTAAAATATTATCTTATATAATAGTCTTTAAAATTAGTTAATAACTTCTAAAAATATATCCATATCTTATCAAATTGGGTCAATTTTTTTTATTAAATAGAGTTATAATACAATTTTTATCTTATGCATATATTTTAAAATTAGTTAATATCTTCTAAAAATATATCCACATTTAATCAAATTGGGTCAAATTTTATCTTATGCATTTATAGATATATTGATTAAATAAGTTAGAATAAAATTTGATCATATGCATATACCTACTATCTATCTATCTATGTATGTATCTACCTATTGCATTATTAAATAGAGAAATTTGGTAAAATATCTATTTAGTACTTGTAACTAAGTAAATGCCCAGTTTTATTTGACAATGAAGGAAATGTCCATAATTTTATACAATATCCAAACCATCCCTCTCTTAATCATAACTTTTTATGAGCGTCTATCTAAATCTCTCACCCGCCCGCTGAACTGAACCTCACCATTTATCTTCTCCCTCATGGCGTCGAACCACCAACAACCGCACATAATCTCCATAAAATTTCCTTCTTTCTTCCACTGATCACTTCCCATACCTTCTCCGATCGTGACATTGGAATTGGAAAGGGAATACAAGTAATCAAAGTGTTGTTGGGCGAGTAACCAAATGAAGAGAGATAATTGATGTGTGTGTATTTCACAAAGAGAAAATTCCATAATAAATTTAGGAATTAATCTGTCTGCCGACTTGTCGGCCATCGAAGTTCAGGTTTGTCTGACCTCGAATTCTTTCCTAATAAAAAAAAATTAATTATCATAAAATTGCTTGTAAGAAATATATACACCGACAACTAGAAAATTAAACCTAAAGCAACAACGCCTAACATAATAAATACAACACACAACTAACTAGAACAAAATATTAAAACCAATTTATCAAATACTCCTCCTCAAGGTGGGTTTGTAAAGGTCTTTCATTTCCAATATGGATGTAAGCTCTTGAAATCTGCTACATTGAAGACTTTTGGTATGCACACCAACGAGATGTTCGTAGCCATAGGTTGGTATGTGGGTTATCTTGATGATTTCAACCTCAATTTTCTCTTTAATGAAGTGTTTGTCTACCTCAAGATGTTTAGTTCTATCGAGTTGAATTGGATCGTGGGCTATGCCGATGACATATCTTTTGTCACATGACAATGTCATAAGATCCTCCCACTTCACCTTCAAATCACGGAGAATAATTAATTCTCTGCCACAGTAAAGCAAATCACATGTGCAACAACTTTGAATTATGATTCAACACTAGACTTTGCCATGACTCCTTGTTTCTTATCTCTCCATACAATCAGATTTCCGGCTAAAAAATTAAATATCTTGTTGTAGATCGCTTATCTACAACACAACCAGCATAGTTAGCATCATGTGCTACCATACACTCATTTTTTTTTTTAAATCAAAAGTCCTTATTTAAAAAAATATACATAACATATATTAGAAAAATCAAATTCAAATTTATGGGCCAATTCAGTGAATAAAAGCAACTTACATTTTCTCTCTCTCATTTATGCATTTAATTAGTATGGTCTGTATACAAAGTCAAGTCAATAAATAAATATTAAGTAATACAAGTAGACACGATTGGGAAGTTGCAGCTTGGGCTAGCTACCTAATACGGAGTAGTAAGACTATCCACAATAGTTTTGTCTACAATGTATATATTTGCACAAGTTGTGTAAAAATATATTTTACTTTTTGGTATTTTGCTCCAATGGTCAAATGTGTATTTTTTACACACCATTCAAATACAATTAATTTAAAATAAAAAAGAAAACAAAAATCATAAAAAACACACCAATAAAATTGCCTTGCTTTTTTAAAAAGCTTTTGCACATGGGGGAGGTGAGGTGCTCAAATTTGCACATTACATGTTCAAATGTGCATATTTGCACACCCCAAAAGTAACCAATGGAGCTCAAAAATGTAAAAAAAATGCATATTTAGACATTTGCACACAACTATTGGAGTTAGTCTAAAGGCATACAAGTAGCCAACATGTATTGCATTCTTTACCAACTTTAATCTCTAACTAGTACTATTATCTTGTCTCTCATACTGTAAAAAATGATAAAAATCTATAATTATGAAGTATTTAATATTCATAGGTGAATTGCTTAATTATACAGTAGTACTATTTATCATATTTTTTTTAAAATGATAAAAACTAGATTAAATATTAATTTTTTTTATAATTATATATTTACTAGTAATAAATATAGAATTAAAAAAATGTCGAATTCCCAACTCACGAACACGTAAAACTCCGTTCCGAAGAGCCAAAGCTTCGGCGAACACAATTAAAGTATTATTATATCGTCCCGAACCAACAGAAACCACAAGGGCCTCTGAGTCCCTAATTATGAAACTCTATATACGATGCCTCCCCAGACTACCTACATCTACAGGAGCCATCAAAATTGAGTTTGAAAAATGGTGCTGGAAGTGCCACCCAGCGAGCATTCAACCTTTTGTCTGATCCTGCTATTGCAGCTATCCGCCTGTTCTCAGACACACCAGTATGTTTTGTCTGATTATCAATTCCTTACTGGATATTTGGGCGTGCCCTTGGTGCATTGAGCTGGTTTTATCAGATATTCGTTCCATTGTTTCTGCATTTGATTCGTTTTCTATTCATCGTATTTTCAGAGAATCCAATGTTGATGCTAATAGGGTCGCGCACCCGACTTACAACATTCCTGCTGACGACACTCTGCTTGTTGATCCGATTTTAGAGGATCTCGTCTGGAAGGACGCTCTAAGACTACGCTTTTTTCGTTAGGATTGCTCCATCTTAATGCTTTTCCTGGTATTAAAAAAATACAATAGAAATATAATTTTGTAGCAAGTTTTAAAAATTAGTTATTCACGATATCTTCACCCGGGTAGCAGTTTGATCCAAAACTGTTAACGGCGGTAGCTGTAACTGAACAACCGTGTACGGCCACACGGTGTGGTGGACCGGCGAGGGGCGAATAGGAGAGGAAAACGACGACCCATTCCCATTCACACCAGATTGAACAGGTAAGATATGGGGGTGGGATTAGGTCAGTTCTATGAATGGTCAAACCCTTGCTTTCTTTGCTGGAGGCTTGGATCCGGTCAATTTCACTTCCTCCTTATTATCAATCGTCTCTCGCAGCTTCACATTCATTGCAATCCTTCATAGATAACCCCCAATTTCAATTCCCTTCCTGTGGCTTTTTCTTCAATTTGGGGGTTTTTCTATTTTGCCCTAATTGAGTGCTGTTTTAGAGCCCTTTTGTTCGATTGGAGCTTCTGTTGTTTTCCATGGCTGTAAGTTGATCCAACCAATTTCTATTTTCATACCAATTTGAGCCCTTTTATTTTTCTCTCTGAAAGTTTGTATCTTTACCATATCTGTATGTTTTTGTCTCTTCCGCCATAGTTTGTATCTTCACTTACATTACATTGCTATGAATTCGGAATTTGAAAGCTGATTAACCCCTTTTAGATACAGAATCACTGTAGTTGATTAATTGTGATCCATAACCTTATCCTTGGTGCATATTCAATCATTCATAATGGACCATCAATGATTGATGACATGGATGGTGATTTGATTGTCTTGTTCTGGATTGCTGTTCATTTTGATAGACAATGCCAAATGCTTTTTCTTCTATTGGGTTGGGTCAAAGACATGGCTGAATGTCAGCTTCTACCTTTTTGTGATGCTGTGTTCTTCTGACTTTGTTGATGTTTAGAAATAGAGCCCCACAAAGGCCATACCGGGACTGCAAAACGCCAATCTATTTTGTCTACTTGTTGATAAGAAATTAAGGCATTTGTATATAGAACTCATTCTGACATAAAAGTGTGGAGAAAACATATATGTTGATTAACTTCGAATTGAAAGGAGTTCTATAGTTTCTAGCTAATCACATTTTTTGAGTCAAATGTTGGTCTGTGTGGATTTAAAATAACACAAGTGATCTATGTGTAATACAGCCATCTAAAGTACCAAAATTTGGCGGCTGGGAGGCGGAAGAGGATGTTGGATACACCGTTCGTTTTGAGACAGTTCGAAAGGGTAATAAACCCGGAGGCCCAATAATAAACCCGAATGATCTCCAGCCGAACCAATTTGCTTCACCACCTGTGGCTGCTGCTGCCACTCCTCCTCACCAGAACAAACCCAAACCAAAGCAGCCCGAATTTGGTGCTTGGGGTGAGGAAGAGGAGGTACCTTACACTCAGTACTTTGAGAACCGAGGGAAAGTTAAAACCGGTCCAAGTGAGCCTCAGATGAACTATAATGTGGTCTCAAATCAGCCCCTTAAAGCTAACCCTGTAGTCAAGGCTAACGAAGCACTTCCACGACAAGGCAACACAAACACAAGGCCTGATGATGTCCATCGGCCTAATGGAGGGCGTGGTATGAGTTCTGCTGACCCTCGTGCTCAACCACAAGGGGTGAAGTTCATCAACAATGAATCAAATGGCAGGCAATCCCCTCTTCATCCTGGGGTGGCAGGAAGAGGCCGCGGTAATACACCTATTGACAACAAACGAGGTGCACCTGTAGGAACTCGGCCGAGAGTTCATGCCACTGCTGGTCCTAGTGTAAGTCCTCCTTTCTTGATCTTATAGTGTAACTCAATCACAGTCAGAAAATATTGGAGTTCTTGTTAATAATGTGGGCAAGACAATTGAAATATTTTGGATTCAGTCTTAGAAAATGGTTAGTGTGATTCTGAAGATGGAGTTTTGATCACTTTTGCAGCCAGGTAGAGGCGGTGCTAGTGTTCCGGTGTTTGGGGACTGGGAGAAGAACCCTGCACAGGCCAACGGCTACACGGTTATGTTCAATAAACTTCAAGATGAGAGGAATGGAGTCGCACCCGTAGATATGACTCCGACACATCCTCGCTACTCTTCTGGTCGTCCCACTGAGCCCAAGGTATGATCAAGTTGGAGTTTTAGTTTAGCCCTCTATGGTTTTCTCCCTTTTTTCAGATATTTGAATCCCACCTCATGTTTATTGTTCTTTGTTCTTCAGCAAGGTGGATGCTTTTCATGCCTCTTTGGATGATTCTTCCTCCTAAAATGGCCATTTTCGGCCGTCCAAATCATTGAAGCTCAACAAATTGCAACAACTGATGCATGGTTTGAAGAACAAAACAAAAGCTTTTGAGTATATATGATGTTCGAAGGCATCTTGGATGGGAAAAAAACAAGCAGAAGAACCTCCCCCCCAAATTGTACCCTAATTTCAATACAAGTTTTGAGTGCTTATTGTGATTATACATAATGTGTCCATGTAGTGTTTCTGGTTTCCTTCTTAGCTTGCCTTGGTGTATAGTTGGCATTTGAAGGAAGACAGGAATTCATATTCTGTATCATGGTTTTGGGTTTTTAGACTTCGATTCTGGTTTGTTTGGTATAAGAATGTGTTTGTTTTATGTTGATAAAATAACAAAGCTTCTTGTTCCAATGCATTCTTACTAAGGGGTTTGTTTTTGTACGCCGAGCCTATGCATTATAACCAACTCATCAGCAAGCACATCGCGCCAAACAAACCCCTACTGCTTACCATTCCAGATACCAATTAAGCAGCTTGTTTGAAAAACAGAAAATCTGAAACCCATAATAACTGGTGTGGATTTGGTAAAATCTTGGAGGTCTATAAAACCATTTCAGCAAAATCTGTGACTCATTCACACCACAGAGGAAGAGGAGATGGGGGCATGATCAGAGTAGTCCATTTTCTAACAACTGGTGTGGATTTGGTAAAATCTTGAGGCTTGGAACCGGTCAATTGTCAACAATCCTCACCTTTCCTCTCCAAGCATTTCTCCTCCATATCATCTGTCTCACAAATCACCTGCACTACCATTTTCTAATTGTGTGTTTGTTGGAGGCCTTTTCTGCTGGTTCGATATGGTTGCATAGTTACTGGTGTTTTCATGGCTGTAAGCTGATCAATGATCAATGCAATTATGCAAATCCTATTCAGTAGGTGAATACTTATTTGTTGCATATTCAGACTGCACCATCAATGGTTGATGACACATGACTGTTTCAAAGTCTTGTTCTTGGTCTCTATTCATTTTGAATGACCATTTCTGATGGTTGGGGTCAATCTCTTGGCTGAATGTCAACTTTCACCCTTTTAAAGCTCATACCAAACTTGCAAAACACTAAAATAAGATGTTCTTATCTGTGTCATTCAGTCATCTAAACTACCGAAGTTTGGCGTCTGGGAGGCGGAAGAGAGTGTTGCCTAGACCTTTCACTTTGAGACAGTTGGGAAGGATGAACCTTTGAATGAACACTAAATGAGCCAAGTTGCTTTCCCTCCTCCTCACCAATCCAAACCCACACAAAAGCAGCCCAAATTTGGTGATTGGTTGGGAGGAGATAGGATGAACCCTGCACTGGCAGATGGCTACAGGTTTGTTTCCAATCAATTTTCAGGCAATCGGGATGTTAAGCTATATGACATACTCTATTAGGCATTAGCCCCTTTGTTCATCATTCTTTGTTCTTCAGCAAGGTAGAGGCTTTTCATGGCTCTTTCCTAAAACTGGTCAATGTAGATATATGTGGTCTTAACTCATCTTAAAAGCCAAGCAAACATGTGTTAGCTAACGTCAATAAATGAGTTCAAACCATCTAAAAAGAATAAGAAACTATAGCCATTATAAATCTAAAAGGTCTACAAAAAAAAAAATCCTTCAAACTGTGTGTTTAGCCAGATCAATATCATTTCAGAGAGATCAGAGTGAGCCCAAAATCACATTCTGTGGTTTTTTTTCAAGTTGGGTACTCTTATTTTGTGGTGTGTTCCCCCTTGTACCCTATTTTCAATATACATTTGAGTGCTTTTGTGATGATCAAACATGTAAAAGTTCACATACTTTTTTTGGTTTCCTGCATAGCTTGCCATCGTGTAAATTTATTGTGAATTTTGTGACTGCTAATCCACAGGGTTTTGGATTTTCAGACTGATTTTGGTTGAGTGTGGTAAGAGGAATTTATATTGATGTAGTTGGATACCAATGGAAAGGCCATAATATTTGGTGTACTTGTGATAAAGTTTGGGTGTATTTAGTCAAATGCAATCATCCACAGACAGAGAGATTAGCTGTCAAACGTTGACTGGCCGGAGTCCGCTGACTTGGAACCGGTCAATTTTCAACAATTCCACATTTCCTCATCATATATCTCAAAACATCACCTGCATTGCCATTTTTGAGAGATTGCAGTGAGCCCAAAATCACTTTGTTGTTTTTGTTCAAGTTGGGTACTCTTATTTGGAGGCTTTTTTGCTGGCTTTGACTTTGTCAGTTGGGTACCATTGCTGGCTTACCTTCTGGCTGGTGTTTTCCTAGCTGTAAGTTGATCTACACTATCTATTTTCATGTTAATTTTTCCATCCATACAACCAAATGCAATGAACAACGCCTGATAACTTGACAAGATATTAAGGCAAGTATCAAAAACAACATTGCATTGAAAAAAAATTCATAAAAACAAGACAGGTCCTCCCGCCTCAAGGAGGACTACCTAACACCTAGAAGCCGCCTAAGCTCCCGCCTAGCTCAGTGTGGTCAAGTGAACTAGCTTGATCATCATACATCATTTTGTTCATATGATGACCATTGGTGTTGGCTAATTTGGGTCAAACACTTGGCTGAATGTCAACTTTCACCTCAATTTAATGCTAAGTTTCTTGTTTTGCCTTTGTTGTTTGCTTGTATACAGGTTTTTTTTCCATCTCATTAGTGTAGAGGTAAATGGAAGCACTCACCACACTTGATCTCTCACTTGGTTGATCCTATCAAATGGACAACATGAGACCAAAATTCATTGATGACAAATCAAGTGCCAAAGCCGAACAAAAGCAACCCGAAATTGGTGCTTGGGAGGAAGAAGAGGAGTACTTTGAAGTTGAAGCAAGCCCAAAATTCATAGATGATGAATCAAGTGGCAAGCAGTCCCCTCATAATCCTGAGGCGGAAGGAAGCAGTCGCGGTACTACAGCTCTTGGCAGCAACCAAGGTGCACCCTCGGGACCCCGACAGAGACCTCATGCCATTGCCACCACTCCTGGTCCAAGAGTAAGTTGCTTTGCCAAACCACTCCTCACTGATTTTGTTGACTTGTTTGATTTTGAAGATTGTGTTTTGATCCCTTTTAAAGCCAAGCCGAGAGGGTGCTAGCGTTCCTGTCTTTGTGGACTGTGGACTACACGATCCTGCACTGGTCGATGGCTACAGGTATCGGTCCAATCACCGTTCAAAGGATAGGGAAATTGGTAATGAAGATATCAATTCCACACATTTATTTTTTTTTTAAAATAATTTTCACTTTTTCTACTTATTTCTAAAAGGCTTCCTTTACAACAATGGGAAACCTCTTTTCAAATTTATTTTCACATTTTTTTTTCTTTATATCTTTCCCTTTATTATATGTGTATCATCATATATTATTGTGAATTATTTTTATTTATAATTTTATAAATAAATAAAAATAGCAAGTAGTTAATATAATAAATTTTTATTACATCTAGATAAAGTTAAAAACATTATAACATACGTAAATACTAATCGAACTACCTATAAATTCATATCATAGCCTTGGAATTGGTTCCACAAGTGCTCAACCAAATCATTCTTCAAATTCATATGAGTTTGTCTATCCCGAATCAAAATGTTGGTTTGGAAAAAAGAAGAAGAGGATTGTACACATCGGTAGGATTATGTGGGGTATAATTTGGATATTCAGGTGTTGGAGAATTGTTAAGCATTAATAACATCACTTGAAATTGAGGATTTTTTAGAAAATTTGGATCAAAATGCATATTTGGAATTGGTGGAGTATTTGGATTATTGTGATCCATAGTTAAGAAAATATGTGCAACTACAATAGATCAAGATGGGGTATATATAGGGTAAAATTAGGCTCAGATTATAGAAAAAAATAAAATTAAACCAATGAGATATTTTATTTTAAAAAATAATGAAATATAAATATATTTTTATTTCATTTTAAATCCTATTACAACTAATAAATCTAAATGGAAAAGATATCATCCTACTTTATCATAAAAAAAAATTAGAAAAGGGAAGAGGTTACCTCTCTAGCTCTACCAAGGTAACCCCTTCTCACCTCTTACCTTAAGTTAAAGGTCACAACCATGGGCTTACCTTTTAACAACCTTGAGGTAAGTAAAACCGGATCCGGATCCTCTCCTAATGAGATGGTCCTTATATTTACCTAATGAATGAATCTCAGCCCTTGAATCAAATCAACGGTTAAGATTAGATCATTATAATTTTATTTTATTTTGTAGTGGATCATTATAATTAATTAATTAAGTCTTCTTCATCTTCTTAGGCGATGTCTTACTTATAGTGCAATTATGCATTATGAATAATTATTTTGTAAAAGACATTAATGAGTTTTAAGAATCTTTAATTATAATGGATAATTCTTTTAAATTACCACATATTTTGACTCTTCGTTTTCTCCCCCCAAAAGGAAACTTCTTGACTCTACGGTCTACACCTCCCTCATCTCTCCCTCTCCCATTTCTGGGTTTTTATACAAATGGGATGAACTCTTCCAGCCCAGTTCAAAATTAGCTTCTCTTCTTGTATTTCCTCGTCGTTCTCAACATTTCAGATCGAAGGCTAAGAACGGGGTTTAGAAGCGAAAGACGCAACAGAAAAGTAAACGAGCGACCAACAAGCGGTTTTACGTGGTTCGGCCGGAGCCTACGTCCACAGAGTCTTAGCCGGATCGGCTTGAGATCTCAATCCACTAATCAAGAAGCAAGATTACAGAACAGGTTGCCCTAGATCTAGACTAAGGCAAACTAAGACGGAAACACACAATACAAGATGAGTATGCAAGAGAAAAGCAAGAACGAAGCAAGCAAAGGAAGAGGACACCCTGGATCTGGAGAACAGAGCCAGATCTTCGTCGGATTCAACCAAAGAAGGGACGCTTCGCCTGAACAGAGAGCAAAGGCCTTCTTCTTCTTCCTAGAACTCGGATCTAGAGTCTCGGAACGAGATTCGCTCTGGATCAGACCACCGTGAGCTTCGCCGGAGCCGGGTTTGGGAAACCCTAGCTTTCTCTCTCCGTCGCCTCTTCTCTCTCTCTAGGGTTGGATTACCTGAGAAGCTGAAGTGAAGAAGTGAGGCAACCCTAGCTCCACTTTCCAATATATAGACGAGCCAAGTGAAAACGCTGCGTTGCGGGCGTCCACACGCTGGAGGCTTTCTAGGTCAAACGGTGAGCTCGGTCCAGGTAAGGAAAGCAGGCCGGGTTGTTGGGCTTGAAAAGCCCAATACCAGAATAGCATACATAGTATCTACATATATATATATAACATACACTCATATATACTATGTACATATGTGAGCATAAGTATGAACTTACACTTCTAACATATGTTTAGCACATATATAAGTATATATTATATTTACAAGTGTATTTGTCTAAGTCTACCAATTAATCTAAATCTAAAACCATCCAATGTTCCTAGATCTATATGCTATCGATTAGAATAGACATTACACTTCTATATCTCTCATCCTTCCCTTTTTCCATGTTTTTGTACATCCCTTCCAATTTGTGTAGACTCCTTTTTCTCTGTCCTTTTGATGTGTTCGAAATTTTCAATTTCAGAGAACACTACCAAGAATGAATAATATCGGTGAAGATAATCGACGTTTATGGTGACTCGATGCCTGGGATGTCGACAAGAACAAACAATAAAGAAGAATGTCGCCTCGACGACAGTACGATTTGCAATGGCCAGTGAAATTAGGAGGATTTGCAATGGCCTTTGAGGTGGATAAGGTCAGTGAAATGAGTTAGATTTACCAGACTTGGTGCATGTGGTAGATGATGATCGTGCTTAATTTTTCAATCCAACAGACGAAAGGGGGAGAATAGGCAAAACTAGATCTGTTCTTGGGAGGAGGCATGGGAGAAGGAAAGGCAAAAGTCGCAAAACCTTTATCTAGTTTTGAGGGACAATATTACCCCCGTATTAATTTTATCAATTATAGAAATTGTTGGCCAAACTCAACTTATTAACGCTTGACATTATAAGTGGTAAAGCTATACTTATAAATGTTGCTTTATGCATCCAAACGAAGCCTTAATTAACCCTTCTTCATCTGCCTCGTCTTGAGAGATGCCACGGCAAGTACCTATCGGCGTCCGATGAGGCCTTCAATTCCTTATGGGGGTCACGAGGCACAAGGCGTGCAGGCGTTGCCGATGACCGAGGCCAACGCGTCCGTCGAGTGGGAGCGAATTAGGGAGGGCTAGGATTAGGTGAAGCTTAGGGCGCGGAGGGGGGAGTTCTTGCGCGCCAACAAGGGACTGTCCCTAGTGGACGAGCCTACGAAGAAGACGGCCGGGAATTGGATATTATGGATGGTTGATATACTCGAGACAGAGGAGTATTGGGCGGCAAGGAGGTGTAGCTTGGACAGTTGATATACTCGAGACGCTCGATCAGGAATTTGAATTTGTGAATTGAAGCGAGTTATCGTTAATTCTGGCTGATTCCGATCGGATCTCCATCTCAAAGTAAATTTTTGCAATTAATAATTGATGATTTGAATCCCTAGTTCTTCTTGTTTGATTTTTGTGAATACAAAATTCAATCAGAACAATAGTTGGTTCCAAAACGCGAAGACGGTGCGCCTCTGGAGCCACAACGACGAGTACCTTTGCGCGGACGACAAAAAGGAGAAGGTCCTGGACGGTAGCGGCGGATTCAGGAGGTGGAGGGTGGAGTACGTGAAGAGCGGCAGTGGAGAAAAGAATTTGGGATAATGATAATTTATTTTTAAATTAATTAATTATATCTAGTTAATCATAACCGTTGATTTGTTTTAAAGGCTGAGATTCATTCATTAGGTAAATATAAGGACCCTCTCATTAGGAGAGGATCCGGATCCAGTAAAACCCATGGTTGCTCATTCTCTTAGTCGGGATACGGGAATGAGAGGATCCGGATCCAGTAAAACCCATGGTTGCTCATGCTCTTAGTCGGGATACGTGGCCTCCTCCACCCAGCCAGGGACCCTTTTCTCTCTCTGTAAATTCTCAGTTCACATAAACGCCCAAATCTCTTCATTTGAATGAAACAAAATTTCAGTAGTGCTTACTGAAGGAGATCAATCACGTTAGATGTACCAAGTGCTCTCTCCTTCCTATGTTTAGTTCTCTATCCCTTGTTGGTGGAAATTTAGGGGTTCTTGGTGGGTTAGGGTTTTGAATTTGGTCCGTCCATGAATGCATCTGAGAAATTCGAAATTTACTATGTGACCAATTACATAGATACGTGATTTCTTAGGTTTTCTGTTAGGTTTCAACTTCAAGTTTTCTTCATTCAGTTGCTCTTTCATATATAATACACTTGGCATTAATGTATTGTGTGTATATCTTTTCTGCATCGCAATCTTTTTTGTTGTGACATTCAAATTTGGATGTAGTTCTTGATTAAAATTCGTCGTTTGTTTCTTGCATTCATAATTCTTAATTTGCTTCTTTTCTTGATTGCAGGCTTCTAATACTTGTCCAGATGGTTGTTCTTGGCCTATTCCTGGCTTGACAGATTCAATACCCTATTGAAGATGCAATGTGGTTGTGGGGGAATGTCTGTGGTTTGTGAGCTATGGTTTGCTTTATATTGGCTCCTTGACCAGTTGCCTAAACTCTGCCTTGTCAATCACGCTACAGATCTCAATGTCTTGAAAGAAAAGTTTGAGACACCCTCTTCCGAAAATCCCACTGGGAGTCTGATCTTCCTCTTATTGATATCTTTCTCTCTACTGCGGATCCAGAGAAAGAGCCTCCTCCTATCACTGCAAACACTATTTTACCCATCCTAGCTGCTGACTAACCGGTTGAAAAGCTTTCCTGCTATGTTTCCGACGATGGTGGTGCTCTTTTGACCTTTGAAGTTATGAAAGAAGTTGCTAGCTTCGCAAATGTATGGGTTTCTTTCTGTCGTAAACATGGTATTGAACCAAGAAACCATGAATGATGTTTTAGCTTAAAGAAGGGTCCATACAAGAATAAAGTGCGGCAGGATTTCGTCAAGGATCGTAGGCGTGTAAAGAGGGAATATGGCGAGTTAAAGGTCCGTATCAATGGGTTGCCCAATGCTATTAGGCGCCGATCTGATGCTTACCATGCTACAATAGAACTCCATGCTCTCAAACGGCAAAGGTAGAATGTGTCTAAAGATGAGCTATTGGAGATTGTCAAAGTTCCTAAAGCTTACTTGGATGGCTGATGGAACTCACTGGCCTGGCACTTGGATGGCCGATGGAAGAATTCTAAAAATATAGAACAAATCATCCAAATTTAATCACCTTTCACTATAACGTACGTCTTTTTCTCTTTTGTGAGTGCGAGATTCTACTAAAGACCCTACACTTATGTTTTATAGTCTTCTATTCATAATCAATTTATCCTGTGGAATTTCAGTTTTGTTTAAAGCTAAAATCCATAAGTCTATAAACATTCAAAATATTAGAATGCATGGGAGGGCCCTGTTAAGCAGTGCACCACTCGATTTGCCTGCTGAGCCTAAGACCACCGACAAATAGAAAATCCATTCATAATGCGCTAAGTGTGCTCACTTAACCACAATTAATTGCGTTTTCTTTCTCCTCAGCCAAAATTTTTCGACATTTTTTTATTTGTTTTCTATTGATAATATTGTTTGAAATGTGCTCACTGCTGGGTTAGATTGGGGTTGATGCTATTTTGGTTGGATATTCGACCTTTTATAAATATTCATCAACCCTTTGATTTCAAAGAAAGAACAAAAAAGATAAGAAACGTTTCATATACTCTTATAAAATTATATCGATAATATTAAAAAAAAAAATCCATACCCGTGCCTAAGGCACGAGCCTTACACTAGTATAGATAAAACTTGCTATAGATTTGACTTGGGCCCCAATCCAATTTATCTGTCTACCGGGGATGATTAATTGTCTCCTACATATAAGCCCAACATATAAGTACTGGGTCACCATCCCAAAACCAATTGACATTAGGTGGAGTAGTTCATCCACTTATATGTTGGATTCAGAATCACCTCACTTCCGATATGAGATTTCACAAGTGTCCCAACAAACTCATATTAGTTTCTTTGGTTTCCTGCATAGTTTGCCATTGTGTAAAGTTAGCATTTGAAGGAAGACAAGAAATCATATTTTTTATTGTGAATTTTGTGATTGCTAATGCCACTGGATTTTGGATTTTCAGACTGATTTTGGTTGAGTGTGGTAATAGGAATTTATGTTGATATATGTTGGATACAAATGGAAGACCAACATATTTTAGTGTATTTGGGATAAACTCTTGAGTGCAAGTAAATGGAAATCCACACAAATCAATTTAAATTGCAATCATCGCCAGAGAAAATATGTTGGTCTCTTCTCACAAAACTCCACATTTTACTATTTTTTTTTCTTTTTACAAATTTTAATTATTTTTCTTTTTCTTTTTATTTTGGGGTGGGGAGGCCAAGGTACGGAAGTCTGTCCCTTTGAGAACTGGTGATCCCGACCGGAGAAAATCAATCTAGCATTTTTTTTCAAGTCTTTGACTTGGTCAAACCAGAGAGAGAGGAGATGACATGGTCTGAATTGTCAAATTGCCATCCATTGACATAATTGAATTGTCAAACTCTTTCAAAGTATTTAATTATTTATAAATATAATCATTTAGAAATTCAAACACATCCATGGACATAATTGAAATTTATTTTCAAAGGAAGAGCAAGTGTACCTACTGACTTATACTTTTAGGTTAGAATCCCGACTTTATAATCAAAAATAAAATTAATCTTAACGCGACTTGCGCTTTCATGTGACATAATCGAAGTTTCTTGGAATTTCACAAATACAGTTATAAAAAGTAATATTTAAATTGGATTTTTTTTAAAAAAATTTGTGAAAATTGGAATTTTGAAACGGTTAAAAATTTTCATTTTGGCTAACTTTAAAAAAAAAAATTAGAATTTGTTTTCTAATTTACACACGTCACTTATTTTTTTTTCGCCTTTGAGTTCCGCCAGTTCCATACCTACAACATACAAGCTACAATTGCGTACTTCTGGCTGGTTTAGAAATGTCAACTTTGTGTTGGATTGGGTCTCGTAGGTAGTACCCATAGGTCTCCGGTTTGAACCCCGAAATGACCGCTCTTTATTTACCTATTCAATAGTCTCTATTGACTCTATTCGCATACGCTTAATCACTAAGCTAACGACCAGTCGACCTGTGCTCACTGCTCCCTCTCCGTCCTTTTGTATGTGAAAGTATGTACCCACCCTATGTGACATTAATGATACTGGTGAAATCCCTACCCACCTAATAGTTACAAAAATGTAAGCCCTCTTAGGCGATCCGGCTTACACTTGAAAATAAGTTACCACACTTGCAAAACACCAATTGTAGTTCCGGAGGCCAATGGCAACACCAAGTGACATCCCGGCGAGCCAAGTTGCCTTGTCAGCCGCTGCGGCTCCTGAACAAACCAAAGCCGAACAAAAGCAACCTGAAATTGGGTTAAAACCAGAGTAAGGTTTAGGTAGCTGGATTTTGTGTTTACTTGTTTAGAGATGGTTAGTTTGATTTTGAAGGTTGTGTCTTGAATCTTGATCCTTTTTAAATGCAAATCCTGCAAAGGCGCCCCGACGACTTCGACATTGATTGTCTTGAGTGCAGCAGTACCGCTTCACTGGCCGATGGCTACAGGTATAGGTCCGATAATCCTCGGGAGGATAGTGAAACCGATCTTGATTCCACCACGCAGCCTAAGGTATGGCGAAATCTATTAGCCCTTTTCTGTTGACTCGTATGTTCGAATTTCACGTTCCTCATTTTCACCATTCTTTGTTCTTCAGAAAGGTGGGTGCCTTTTGTTGAGGCTTCTTACTCGATGTCTACTAAGCTGCTCTTAATCGAGTACAGCACCCGAGTGTGCTTGTGTTTTATTTCTGTTAGAAGCACGTGCCTATCACGTGACATGTTATGTATGAATTCCCAATTCCGTTTTGTAACAGAATCACTTCTTCCTCTTCTCTCAGCTAGATTCAATCAAAGCTTTTCTGTTGTGGATTAATGGCTTCCTTCTTGTTTTCTCCAATTCTGTAAACTTCGATTTTGTAAAACTTTTCATGTCTGTTTAGATGATCCTTCCTCCTAAAAACGGGCCCCTTTAGACCGTTCAAATTATCGAAGCTCTACAAAGTTACAACTCATGGATACACAGAATGCAAAACAAAACAAAAGGTGGGGACTATACGATGCTCCAAGACCATCCTTGACGCATTTCCCTACTTTGTATCACCCTCCCTGCCTTCATTTTGTTATATGTTTTGCTCATCAATAACTCCATTTTGTTATATTATACGCTTTAGTCTAACATTTGTGTAAAATGTTATTAATATTTGAAAATTAAATCCTTATCCATCGATTTAATTGAATTCAATAAACTATAATACTTTTATATTTTACTTAATTCGTCATTTTCATTATTTAATTTAGCTTGATATATAACTTCAGAATGGGGAGTTAAATATTCGTTTCGACAATTTGATAAGAAGAAATGTGAGTTTAAAATGGTTACATTTTTGGTTACGTATTATTACATTTGATGCAGTGGCATATCTTGAAAATGTTAGTTGAGGGATCGAAAAATTAAACCCTAATTTTTTCAAAAAAATCGTCAATATTATATTATTATTGATGTGTGACTAGAATAAAAATATAAATCGTGTATACTTTATTTCACGGTTTTCAAATATATTCATATAACATATATACTAGTTTGAAGTTTTTCAGGTTTAATTATAGGATTAAGTCACAAAGTTTAATAAACGATAATTATGATATAAGCATATCAGTTTGATAAATGAATTGGAAAATAATTTATATAGGTTCAGTCTTGAAACGTTCATAACTTTTTACTCAAGAGTTGAATTTGAGCTTATAATATATCAAATAGAACCTTTCGACGAAAGGAACATATATATATTAAATTTTATTTTTGATTGGGGCAACTGCCACCCTGTTGAAAATATCATCCCCATTCAATTTTTTTTTATTTTAAATTGGTCAAAAAAGTTAAAAATATTTGCGAAATAGTCAAAGTTATGACAAATAGCCAAAACAGAGGTAAGACCATGTGAAACAGAGAGTCACGCGACTCTTGGCTCATTTCAGCCACATCATCAACTATTCTTATTACGTCAGCTTTCCACTAACTTTTCAGCCACATCAGCAACTCATTTCAGCCACATGACTCTTGGCTCATTTCGCATAACTCTTATTTCACTTTACACTTTTTTTTTTATTAAGCTAAATGTAGGGAAATCGGTAATGTACATATCAATTCGACAAGTCCTCCCGATCACCCGATCAAGCAGCCTAAGGCATGCCAAAATCTGTTAGCCCTTTTTTTGTATTTGGATGTTCGAATCCTACCTCATGTTCATCATTCTTTGTTCTTCAACAAGGTGGGTGCTTTTCGTATCTCTTTGGATGATCCTTCCTCCTAAAAACGACCACTTTAGACCTCTCGAACTATTGAAGCTCAACAACAAATGGATAGACGGAATGCAAAACAAAACAAAATAGAAGGCGTAGTCATGTAGACTACACGATCCTCCCAAGACATCCCTTGTGAAGACGCGTATTCATTACGAGTTTGCAATGTGGTTTATGATGCCAAAACATGTACAAGTTCATCTAGTTTTTGTGATTTCCTGTTAAGCTTCCCATGGTGTAAAAGTTAGCATTTGACATAACACAAGATTCAAGAATTCATGTATTAATACAAAAGAAGATACGGAGTAATTTATATAGCCGTTAGAAATCAACAGCGGGTATACAAAATTCAAAAAAGCCATTTTTTTTTTAAAAAAAAAATGGATTCAACCCCGTTTCGCTTAAAGGGCCTGATTTATTTCTTCCCTTTTTAGTCGGGATACGTGGCCTCCTCCACCAGGGACCCTTTTCTTTCTCTCTGTAAGTTCGCAGTTCACAGAAACGGCCAAACCCCTTCATTTGAATGAAAGAAAATTTCACTAGTGCTTTACTGAAGGAGATCAACCACGTTAGCTGTACCAGGTGCTCTCTCCTTCCACTGTGTTGTTCTCTATCTCTTGTATGGTGGAAATTTAGGGTTTCTTGGTGGGTTAGGGTTTTGAATTGGGTTCGTCCATGGATGCATCAGAGAAATTCGAAATTTACTGTGTGATCAATTACACAGATACGTGATTTCTTAGGTTTTCTGTTAGGTTTCGCTTTCGATTTCGATTTCAAGTTTCAATCTTGGTTATGATTTGCTGTCAAGATGGTGCTGCTTGTGTTTGGGAATTTGCTGTCAAGTTTCAATCTTGATCCGTCCATTGATGTGTTCTTGGTTGCAATTGACGAGCAGCTTAGCTCGCTTGTTGAATAATGAATTTTTGACGCCTAATTTTGTGAAATCTCTCAACTGATGTAACTGGTGATTTTGCTTGTTTAGATTCATACATTGCATTTGGTGGTTTGAAGCATGAACCCCAGGGTATCGAGTCGGGTTCCTTCAAGAGGAAGCACTTCCACAGCGCCTCAGATTGTGCCAATTGATGTTGATTCAGTTGACGACGATGTCGTTATTTTATCTCCTAGAACCTTTGCTGAGGTTTCTGCAACTCTGTCTGCATTCATACCACTTGTTCTTGACATTAATGACAGGTTGTTTGGCATAAAGCATGTTTCTTGTTCTTTATTCTTTATTGTTTCTATATGCTAGGCAAAGAACAATTCAAGGAGGAACCGAGGGGGAGTAGTTGTCGACCTTGATGCAGGTTAAGAATTTCTCTCAACCCTCATGGTCTTGAAGGTTTACTTTGGTTTTTAGAATGATTGGAATTTGGAACAGATGACATTTTTTCAGAATGTTGATGTTTACGTTTGTCGTATGCAGAAGATTCATCTAGACGAGATTCATCTAGACGTTTGAACAACCGTAGCACGCGCAACAGAGTACCTAGAAACCAACAAGCGATCAACTGCGATTCGTATGTGGATTTGGGAAGTGGAACTAGCAATTTGGTAAGAGGTGACACAATCTACCTTTGTGTACTTCATATATTGTGCATTCTTCATGTTTTTCATTATCATTGATTGCTTATGGCTTGGTTACAGAGGGAAAGAGGTAGCCAGTGTAAGAAACAAGCAGCTCCGCCGCCACCTCCTCCCGAAGAATCTGCATTCAGCTGTCCAGTATGCATGGGTCCACTAGTCGAAGAGATGTCAACTAAGTGTGGCCATATCTTCTGTAAGACTTGCATCCAGACTGCCATAACTGCCCAAAGCAAATGTCCTACATGTCGGAGGAAGGTGACGATGAAAGATACGCTACGAGTCTACCTTCCAACGACACGCTAATCTGAGGTATCCAGATGTTTTATACGCGCACAAATTCCTTCCTTCCGTGACCAAGACTAAGTGCTGCAAGAAGATCAGGTCACAACTTTGCTGAATGTGTCTGATAGAAATGCAGTGAAGATCATCCCAGGTGTAGTTATTAAAGACATTATATGTACCTTCTGATTGTGCACAGAAATGGTTCAAATTAGCTTCCGATGAAGATCTTTTATAAATCAGTGCATCTGTTTCCTTTTGATTGAGGATATATGCTCTTTTTCATCACTGCTTCTGGGGTTTCATTCCATGGAAACTAGATCAAGGATCTGATTATTCTCATAAGATTACAAGGTTTACTCTTGTAATCTGCTTAAGATTTATATATAATGAGGAGTAATAGCAAAAGCACAACATCAACAGAGGAAATTAAATACTGAAAATGAATGTGGGGATTTCCAAGGCCAACAAAAAATGAAATTCACACAACTCACTGAGTAACAAATGTTGCTCCCAACAGTCTCAACAATCATACAGAATTAAACCTCCAGAATTTTCAAACCAGGAGCCAAGAATCTGCACATCAGTCGTGTAAGCATTACAGAAAAGATGGGTTACCGAGAAATGGAAATAACAGAAGATTAGTAAAATCAACTTCACTGTCTAATTCTGAACAACTCATGAAACTCAAAATTAACAAAGGAAATATATAGGGTTTGAGTGGGCAGGGGGAGTAGACATGCAAAGTTCTTGCCTGATGCTGAAAACATCTCATCTCAGAGGTTTCTTTCTCCACTCTGTGTGTCCACGGTTTATCTCTGGCCCGTGTCCAGATAATCTCAATAGATGTTGAAACTGGGGAGGATTACTGTGATCTTCTACTGTAGAAAGCGACCCATTCGTTCCATTTACGACTGAGATTGGTTCCACGCTTCCATCTGATACTGCTGTAGCGAGTGAATCCACGACGTCATTATGTTGGCATTCTCGTCGATAATCTAGTGTTATACTCTCAAGTTCATGAGTGTCAATGATCTCTTGGGGTATGCTCTGTCGAGAGGATGGTGGTAAGTTAGTTTCAGGTAAGCACAACATTATGGTTAAAGGGTCCAAGAAGCATAAAAATGCAACAAAAGGCTCCACTTCTTGCTGGGTTTAGTGGGAGACTTAGATATTTAAGGACTGAAGTTCCCAGCCTCCCCACGAAGCATAGGATTTTTGAAGAGAACGATGTAAACAAATCCACTTAAATTATGAACATTTTAAAACAGATTCCCTACATATATCTTATTTGACTAAACAGTGACTATTTTGCTTCCTTTATGGCATTAGAAGGAAAGACAGGAAAACCTATTTGTACAAGATTAAAGATGGTATACATGTGTACTGATATGCCTTTTAATATTTAGAAAATCTTTGACATGGGTGGTATGAATAAGCAATTATTTACGTTGGAACCTCTGGTACTGAAAAGTAAAATAACACCAGATGCAGGAATGTATCAAGGGAGAAAATTATTGTGACATGAAGGGAGAGGCAAGTAACATTTCAAAATTTGGCAGCAAGAAAGATCTATTCTTTTGAAGAGGAAAAATCAACCTACCTCAAGAATCCATCCTATATATGTCACGTTGTTTACATGTTGATTCATGTCCAGATCTGCTCTTCTCGGCTGAAAAAGCATAGTATCAAGGATCATGAAAAAGGAACCAAAAGAAAAGGAGCCAGAGAAAAGAAATAAACAAAAATGAGATGTCTTACTACTAAGCCCAGTTTAGAATATTGGGAAGGATCTTCCAGCTTTGGTATCTTCCTCAGACTCTTGTTGTTCTTCTCAGGAAATGCTAATCTAGAGCAGCCAAAGAAAAAGAATTTATTGAATATATAATGAAGAGGATGAGTCCTTCAACAACAACAAAATTGCACACTTAAGACACTCTTACACTGTTTATATGAAAACCTCTCTGTAAAAACAAAAAATAATAGTTGTCAAAAGCTCAGACATTGAGGGCATACCTGCGTTCTTTTGGACAAAAAACTAAATACTCCTCATGGATTTCAGGACTGACTCTCTCAAGTCGTCTCGTATCTTGGTTCATCATCACCCATTTACTGAAGAGATGTAAAAGGTGATTTAGTTACTTTCATTGCACGGGAAAAGGTATGTGTTTCTTTCATTTTCAAAGTATAGTTCATTTTATAGAATCAATGTCACTCATAAATTTAATTTGCAACAGAAATAAATCTTTGCTTAAATATGGAATATCAGTTAACTTTCAGATTATTAATTGAAAATCAAAGAACTTCCCATAACAAGACACCACTACAAAATACTAATATCAATGCAATTATGAAACTGTATTCTTTACTGTTAATGACAAATTAACTTGTACTCAACAAACAATTTAGGTTCAAATTTGTAAGATGTAAAAGCATACAAGTCTAAAACATAGATGTAAGCTTAAAAAGCACCTGGTAGCTCTTCCAATAACTTCTCCATTTGAGTAGTCCTTTAAAATAAAATCACGCCGGGTTCCAATTCTTCCTTCCCCCTGAACCCATGTCTCTATCTCAACAACATCACTCCTACTCGAAATAATAGAGAATTCAGAAATAGTGATTTAACGAAACCATAATACTCCGTAGTAATTAGCATAAGAGGTAGTGTTTATAATCATACCACGCAGGGTATCTATAGATCTCAATGTGCATTCTTGCAGTCACCCATATAAGATGAAGTTTCCTCATCGTAGGTGTTGTTGCAAACCCATCAGTAGAGAATCCAACACTTTGAGCATGGTTGCATCCAACTTCCTGCATCATTATCCATAATATATGACATCACAAAAACAGGGATAAAACAAAATAAGGATTGATAAAATACTTTAACTCAACATACAAACAACAACAACAACCCAGTAGACTCATAATATCACGGAACAGGGACCACAGTGTTACTGAAAATAGAAGGCCAGTAAAGAATCGAAACAATGCTACAAAAAATAGAACAGAAAGAATCTAACCAATGCTACTGAAAATAGAAGGACAGCACGGAATCTAAATAGGAGGCATAGACAAAAGGACACAGCAACAAAGCCTAAAATACTAGACATCGGCAGCAGGTATACATCTCCTCCACTGGTGCCTATCTAAAGTAATAATATGAAATGAGAACAAACAAGAGCATAACGATCTTAATAAATAGCAAGTTAGTGTTTGTAAGCTGTGGTGTTTATTGCTCCTCATGTACGCTGCTAAGTGCACCACAATTTAAAGCATGTAACTGAAGAAGATCCCTGAGTGGGACAAAAAACAAATCATTGAAGTGACGTCCCAAAAAACAAATCATTTAAGTGAGAGAGATGACAAGCATTATTTATTCCATAGACAGCTGAGTCAAGGGAGAATCTGTGAAGCTCCCTCCCTCCCTATAAATTTCAATGGAATTGGCCAGTGGAAATTGATCATCAGATAGTTGCTTGCTGTTCTTCACTTCTTTGTACCATAACTTGTTGAAACTTAATAGAGTCAACTTGTTGAAATTCAAAAGAGATTTCCAACTTGTTGAAACACATGTCTAGTGGCGAATCCAAGAAACATGTCTACCTCAGAAAGCACAAAACAACGAAATCTTACATCAGTAGATCAAGTAGATCTCTTTTGAATTTCAACAAGTTGACTCTATTAACACTTTTCTCAGATCAAGTAGATGGTGACCATCGATGCAGAAAGGTGTACATAGGAAAAAGATCAAATCAAACATCAATTACAAACACACCATATCTGAAGAAATTTAAGAAGCTTGCTTCCAGTCAGAGGAAATAGCACAATTAGTTGCTGATGCAGATCATAAAAACTGTCCAAAAGAGTAATCTTACTCTGTAAATCCTCATATAGAAATCACAGGAATTCAAACGGGGGTGGTGCAGTTACAAACACCAAACAAATACCACGACGAATCCACAAATCAAAACACACACCACAAAAGAAGTCCTTTTTATATATACTGTATGTATATATGGTGTCAATTGAACCACAATCAGCAATCAGAGAAAACAGAGAGCCAGCAAAAAATATCTACAGCTTAAGTCCTCCCCAATCCCAAATCCAGGGAATTACATAAAGTTCAAATCATTAATTCAAACCACAGCATGCAAGCACGGGAGCAAACTCAATTGAACACGAGAAATCTCATATCTGCGACCTCAATTCTTAACTTTCCCAATCGCGCAGAACAAATCGGAGCGCAAATCAATTTACCTGGAGGAGATTAGCAATAGTTTCGACGGTAGCGGTCTTGTTGATGCCGACCTCATAGGAGCGGATGATGAAGCTCTCGGTGTAAGACAAGCCGTTATCGGTACGGCTGCCGAGGCGGAGGCGGTCGGCTAAGCTGGCGCCAGCGCGGCTCTGCACCGGGCTGATCACTTCATTGACGGAAGCCTGGGAGGAGAGCGATGCGGCGAGGTCGGATGAGCGGCGGCGGGAGGCGGATGAGCACGAAACGACGGCGCTTCGGCGGCGGTGGAGGTGCGGGGCGGGCCAGACACTGCACCGGGGGAGGGATTGGATCTGATCCGCCACATTGCACGATCCCTTCAACATCTTCGCTCGCTCGCTCTGCACCCGACAAGCAGCAAGAGGAAGAAGTTGATAAGCACCTCTCTGTGTGTCTCTCTCTCTTTCCAAATGTCGTGGTGGTCAATGGCACTGGTGATGACTGTGTCGATGGGATCGAGGGAGGGAATGAAATACCCCTGGAGTTGGCACTATTTACGAGAATGCCACTGAGAAGGTCGTTCGGACAATCGGACCTACCATTGATTTTTTATTGTATCCGTTCGTTACACACCTTACACGTTTAGAGTAATCCGAATTAAGGGCTCGTTTGGCATAAGATTGTTGTATAAGTTAAACGGAATAAAAATATATTGTATATAAGTTTTGTGAGTCTAGATTAGGTAAGAATGATATTTTTTGTATGAAAAATAAGATAAGGGGATTAATGATTCGAGGAGTATAAGGGATATAGTTACCCTTATTTATTTTTTTTAATAATTTATTTATCTTAGATTATAAATGGACTATATTTCTTACATTTCCCTTTGCCTTATCAAAATTTAAACCAAACGAACCATAAAATAAAGCTCCCTCCGTTTGAAAATATGAGTTCTTTTACTCTTTTAATACTTTTTTAAATAAGTGAATATCAACATTTTATTATTATTATAAATAATATAAAATTGTATAAAAAAATTAATAGATTTTTATTTCATATTATTTTAAGGTTTTTTAAAATTATATGTCAAAAAAAGTTTAGCTATTATCAAAAGAAGGTGGTATAAAATTGTAAAAAAATAATAATAAAGTTGATATTTTTATATATTTTTTAGTTTCTTAAAAAATATTATGAAAAATCATAAGACAATTTTTTTAGTCTCAAAACACATATTTGTTAACGCGAGGAGTATTATCTATGAATATGACTAATAATGGTCTAATTCTCAAAATATAGGTCATTTAACTTTTTTATCCATTTTTTTAAAGTTAAAAATCATATAAAATATTAATTTTTGTATAAATTTTGTAATACCTAATAGTAATAAAAGTATGTGCCGACTCTGATATGTTCCGGATTACATACAAATCAAAAATCCTCAAACAAAAGGCTAAAAATTGGAATAAAAAAACATTTGGAAACATCTTCCGATAAATACAAGATGTTGATGAGGCCCTAATCGAAATACAATCTATCCAACAATCTAACCAAGACCCAAAAGCATACACAAAAGAACAAAGTCTATTATCTAAACGAGAAAAGCTACTCCTTTTTTATATATAAAACTTACTGGAACCAAATAGCTAAATCAAAACACTTAAAGTTAGCAGATACCAACTCCTCCTATTTCTATAGAGTAGCCACAGGGAGAAGAAATCGAAAGATAATTAGAACAATTACCTCCGCAGAAGGAACAAATATAATTTGCAATGAAAACATTAAAAGGGAAATTCAAAGAGACTTTGAGAAAAGATTTAATCGGGAACAAATGTATAAGACCCCCAAATTAGAAGAATACCTTTCAGCAATCAACCCGATCATTACAGAAGAGGAAAACAAATCACTTATTCAACAACCAACACAGTGAAATCAAAAAAGCAGTCTTCTCAATGGGGATCAACAAATCCCCCAGCCCTGATGGAATGACGGATGAGTTCTACAAATATTATTGGGACATCGTTGGCTCTTATATCATCCGGGCTACAAAAGCTTTCTTTCACTCTGGCAAAATGCTAAAACAAATTAACCACACTTTCATCTCCCTCATACCAAAAATTGATAACCCTTCCATGACTACACACTATCGCCCGATTAGCCTATGTTCTACCTTATATAAAATCATCTCAAATATAATAACAGAATGACTGGAAATGGTAATAGGAAAACTTATACACCCATTACAAGGAGCCTTTGTTTCCGACAGAGCAATCCAAGACAATATCCTAATAGCACACGAGGTATTCCACTCCTTTCGTACTAGAAAATGTACCAAGGGGTGGGCTGCAATAAAACTTGATATTGAGAAAGCATACGACAGAGTAGATTGACATTTCACGAAAGCAGTTCTTCAAAAATTTGGATTCAACCAAAAATTTGTGGATATTATTATGGAATGTGTGACCACAGTCTCTTCCTCTGTTTTAGTAAACAACGGCCCTATAGATCCTTTCAAACCTTCAAGGGGTTTGAGGCAAGGGGACCCCCTCTCCCCGTTTGTCTTCCTGCTCAGGGCAGAAATTCTTGCTCGTAAACTCTCAAGGGAGGCAGAATCTAACCACAACAGTATCGGATTTAAATTTGGCCATTCGGGTCCCTGCGTTCCGTTTTTGGCCTTTGCAGACGACATAGTAATATTCTCGAAAGGAAGTAATTCTGCATGTACAAAAGTTAAAGAGATAATTGAAGACTATTGTAAATTCTCATGGCAAAAAGTAAATTACCACAAATCGTCCTTTCAAACCACCCCAGGTATTCCTAGATCAAGAGCTCGAGACCTAGAAGGGATTCTAAACATACCCCTTGAACCAAACCTGGAAAAATACTTAGGTTGTCCCATCATAAATAGGAGGGTTACCAAGGAAACCTTTGGCGAAATGATATGCAAATATAAAGACCAATTGAGCAAATGGTGTGCTAATGCCCTTTCTCAACAAGGCAGAGCAACCCTAATAGTGTCTAATTTATCATCAAAACCTTTATACTCAATGCAGAGCTCCATGCTTCCGGTAGCAGTCCACAAACAACTAGATCAAATCAACATAACTTTTTTCTGGAACAAAGATGCGCAACATAGCTCGTTAATCAGTTGGGACAAAATATGTAAATCAAAAAGGGATGGAGGACTGGGAATTAGAAAAACCAAAGATATGAATGAAGCTCTTCAACTAAAACTCCTCTAGAAAATTCTGGCTAAACCGGAAAATAACTGGGTAAAAATCATACAATACAAGTATTTGAAAGAAAACCACATCCTCACCTACTCTAGAAAAGGCAATGCCTCGTGGCAATGGTCGAAACTGAGTTATCTAATCCCGAAATTCAAAACGGGACTCATTTGGCAGGTGGGAGATGGGAAATCAATTAAGTTTTTGGAAGATAATTGGATGGCTACGACACCTCTAAAAGATAAAATAGACTCTCAACATAACATTAATCCACATGATTCCGTAAGCAATTTCATAATAGGAGGACAATGGTGGAAGGAAAAACTTGAATCGGTGCTTCCTAAGCCCATAATAGAGGATATTATGAAAATCCCCTTGCCAATCGCCCCCCTTACAAACAGATTGTATTGGTGGCCCGCCAAAAAGGGATGGTTCACAACGACAACTGCCTATAACTTAATTTCATCCACACCACAAAGACCGTCGGATGAGTACTCATGGATATGGAAACTTGACGCCCCACCTAAAGTTAAGAACTTTATTTGGAAAATAAAACAAAAAGGCCTCGCCACGGCTACCCGACTAGCCCTAAAAGGGGTGGCGGTACCGAACACATGTATCTTGTGCAACCAGTTCGTGGAATATTGATATTCACCTATTCATAGAATGTCCCATCAACAATTCTCTGGACAAATATCTCAAAACATTAACAACATAATTACATAAAATAGAGATATGAATCAAATTTTACAAAGTTTAGGCTCCACTCTTCCGATGGAGAAGAAACAACATATAGCAATCAGATGGTGGACCATTTGGTTCATAAGAAATCAAACAATCGTTAGAAATGAAACAATCCCCTCTGCAGAGGCTATCAAGAAAATGATCACGAACAATATTGATAATTGGAGGAAAGCTAGTAGATGGAATGAAATGGAGGATGACGACATACAAAAACAAAGTAAAGGAATGTGGCTTTTTGGGAACAATAGGAAAACCTACCGATGGAGGAAATCTCCGGAGAGCAAATATAAGGTAAATTTTGACGGATAATTTAAATCAACCACAAACAATCAATATTGGCGGAAAAGCTAGTGGTGGACAATCACCCATTAAAGCGGAAGCCTTAGCTCTACGCCTAGGGATAGAAAAAGTGAGAGAACTAAACATAACCAATCTAATAATAGAAGGAGACTCTAAGATTATCACGGACGATCTAAGATCTCAAGTTGGATGTCATTGGGAAATAGAAATAGTTATATCAGATATCCAAAGCCTTCTCAAAGGAATAAGGAATGTTAGTATATCACGTATTCCCCGTATTGTTAACCGAGTAGCGGATAAGGTTTAACACCTTTGCTACTCTATCAGGGGGCCTGAGTTATACCTAGATACAGGTCTTCTTGACCTCATCCGACAGGATGCTTTCTGTAGAATTGTAGAATTGATGTAAAGTCCTCCTTAGGGTTTCCATTCATTGATATAACATATATATATATATAGGTTACAAAGGTATTGGGCCTTAATGGGCTTTTAGCCCACTATACAATATTAAGACCTATGTAATCTATCAAACCCCCGCAGTCGAAACGGGAGGGGTCCTTACAGTGAGACTGGAACGAAAATCAATGAATAACTGTCGAGGTAAACCCTTGGTGAATATATCAGCGTACTGATAAGAGGACGGGACATGGAGAACGCGGACATGTCCAATGGCAACCTTGTCCCTTACAAAGTGGAGATCAAGCTCAATGTGCTTCGTGCGTTGATGCTGGACTGGGTTGCTAGCCAGGTAGACGGCGGAGACGTTGTCCGTATAGACCAGAGTGGCCTTCTAAAGGGGACAACGGAGCTCAAGGAGGAGGTTCCGGAGCCAAGAGCACTCGGACACAACGTTGGCAACACCCCTGTATTCGGCCTCAGCGCTGGAGCGAGATACGACGGACTGACGCTTGGCTGACCATGACACAAGGGTGTCGTTGAGGAAGACGCAGTACCCAGACGTGGAGCGACGTGTGTCAGGACAACCACCCCAATCCGCATCAGTGTAAGCAACAAGATCGAGCTTAGAGGAAGGAGTGATCGTGGTGCCGAGCTCAAGAGTGCCGCTGATGTACCGAATGATCCGCTTCAAAGCCTGAAAGTGAGGTTCCCTAGGTGCATGCATGAACAAGCAGACCTGCTGAACGGCGTAACTAATGTCAGGCCTGGTGAAAGTGAGATACTGAAGAGCACCAGCGAGGCTCCTATACAATGTCGGGTCATCAACCAAAGGACCAGAATGAGCACTGAGCTTGTTGGATGTATCGACAGGGGTGGCGACTGGATTACAGTTGACCATCTTAGCCCGAGCAACAATCTCTGCAGCATACTTACTCTGTGAGAGAAACAGACCTGACGCATGACGCTGAACAACAACTCCCAAAAAGTAAGACAACTGACCCAGATCAGACATGGCGAATTCCGCACTCAACTGCGAAATAATAGACGTCCGAAGAGCATCAGAAGAGGCGGTGAGAATGATGTCGTCGACATATAGCAACAGGAATGCCAAGTCTGAGCCTCGGCGATAGATAAACAGAGACGAATCGGAACGGCTGCCAGTGAAACCCAAACGGAGCAGATGAGAGGCAAAACGCTGGAACCAAGCCCGCGGAGCCTGTTTCAGACCATACAGAGAGCGCTTGAGGAGACAGACATGCTTCGGACGGTCAGCATCAGCAAACCCCGGCGGCTGAAACATGTAGACCGTCTCATTCAGATGGCCATGAAGAAATGCGTTCTTGACATCTAATTGATGGATGGCCCAGTTGCGCGACAGAGCTAGACTCAGGACCACTCGGATAGTGGCAGGCTTGACCACAGGGCTGAACGTCTTATCACAATCAATACCTGCCTGCTGAGATCTACCGTTCACCACAAGACGGGCCTTATAGCGCTCCAAAGTCCCATCAGATCGGAACTTGTGACGAAAGAGCCACATACAACGAATGACGTTCGCCTCAGGAGGGCGAGGAACAAGAACCCAAGTACCATTCTTCGTAAGGGCCCTGTATTCGTCGAGCATAGCCGCCTGCCAATTCGGGTCTTGGAGGGCTGTTTTGTGGGAGGTGGGAATGGGGGAGAGGGAGGTCTGGGTGGAGGCAGAGGGTGATTGGGTGTCAGGACGGATGGGAGCAAGAGGGGCTAAGCATGGGGAGGAGGCGGCGGGCACAGCAGAGCTGCGGGTAAGGGGTGCAGAGGCGGTGTGGGATGCGGCGGGCGCAGCATACCCTGCGGCGGGCGCCGCAAGTGGGTGATGCGAGACGGGGAGGGATGCGGCGGGCGCAGCATGTGTTGCGGCGGGTGCAGCATGTGTTGTGGCGGGCGCAACATATGTTGCGGCGGGCGCCGCCAGTAGGTTATGCGATGCTGGGGGCATGGGCAATTGATAGGCTGCGGGCGCAGCAGTGTGCGGCGCCCGCGGCATTGGTGTTTGGCGGGGAGTCTGCTTTGCTAGGCCATGAGGTTGTATGGAGGGGCGATGGGTGGTAGTCATGGATACGATCTGACGGGGTCGGAAGACACCGGAGACGCTGCGGGTGTGTGGTCTGGTGGTGGGGGGTGGTGGGGGTGGGGGAGGGGGAGACGCAGGAGCACCGGGAGAGCTCTGGGGAATAAGGAAGTGAGGGAATGGTGACTCAGACTCTGACGGAGACACAGGGGGTGTGGGAGACGCAAAGGGAAATCGCGACTCATCAAAGGTGACATGACGTGAGAGAATGATCTTGTGGGTTTTGATATCGAGGCAAATGTAACCGCGATGATCAGACGGATAGCCTAGGAAGACACATGGAGTGGAGCGCGGGTGAAGCTTGTGCGGGGCTGTGGAGGACTGGTTTGGGAAACACAAGCACCCGAAGGTGCGAAGGTGATCATACCTAGGCTCGGCGTAATAAAGTGTCTGAGCTGGCGAGCGATGGTGTAGGGTAGTGGAAGGGAGAATGTTTAGGAGATAACATGTGGTGGATAAGGCGTGAGGCCAATAGGGAAGGGGAATAGATGCGTGGAAGAGGAGAGAACGCATCATGTTGGTAATGGTTCTGATGATTCTTTCTGTCTTGCCATTCTGCTGAGAAGTATAGGGGCAAGACAAGCGATAGGAGATCCCATTTGCGGCAAAGAAGGAGTGAAAGTCTTTGTTATCAAATTCACGACCATTGTCACATTGGAAACATTTGATGGACATGTGAAACTGTGTTTTGATGTAGGTATGGAATCTGGCAAAGACAGGAAACACTTGGGACTTGAAATGCAACGGGAAGACCCATAAGTAATGAGTGTAATCATCAAGAAACAAGAGGTAGTACTTGTGACCCTCCTTGCTAGGCACGGGAGAGGTCCAAATGTCGCTGTGAATGATATCAAAGGGAGCAAAGGTAGAGGTCAAAGACCGTTGGAACGGCAGTCTGGCATGTTTGCCTAGTTGGCAGGAAGAGCATAAACCAGAGTGTGGGTCTTTAATACAGGTGACAAGGTTTTGGGAACGGAGGACATCTAGAACGGTAGCGCTGGGATGGCCCAGGCGTGCATGCCACAGGCTGGACGATGATGCCGAGAGGGCGACCGGACACGACTGACTGGACGCAGGAGGTGGTGTGACAGGGTAGAGCTCCCCGGTGCTGTTACATCTCATGCGAGTAACCCCCGTAGTAAGATCGTTCACAGAGAAACCAAAGGGATCAAACGTAAGGGAAACGTTGTTGTCAGTAGTGAACCGACGCACAGAGATAAGGTTTTTGACAATCTTTGGGGCAATCAGGACATTGTTGAGGTGTAGTGGGTGGTTTGGGGTCTGTAATTTGGTGTGGCCAATTCCCGAAGTAGCAAGACGACCACCATTTCCGACGATAATAGAGTGGGCAGGGCCCTTAAAAGAAATAGATGAGAGGTTACCTGAGGAGTTCGTCATGTGGGAGGTGGCACCAGTGTCCATGTACCAAGAAGAGTCTGAAGATGTCGGCTGCGTAGAGGAGAAGGCGTGATGCAGAGCTGGCGGAACATAGCCTGGGTCAGGCGATGTCAGAGAGGTCTGAGGACCGACATGTCGAGGGGTAGGATATCTAGAGTATCCAGAGAAGGCGTGATGTTGGTGATCGTAGAGAGCCATGGTAAGAGATTTTTTTTTTTTTTGATGTAAACGGGAGGCCGGTGAGGAGGGGAAAGAGAGAGAGAGGCGACGAGGAGACGACGCCGGCGACGGGAAGAGGAGGTGGGGCGGGAGGATCAAACTAGGGTTCCGTGAGGAAGAAAATGCTGTGATACCATGTAGAATTGTAGAATTGATGTAAAGTCCTCCTTAGGGTTTCCATTCATTGATATAACATATATATATAGGTTACAAAGGTATTGGGCCTTAATGGGCTTTTAGCCCACTATACAATATTAAGACCTATGTAATCTATCACTTTCGGTTAGGGTTCCCCATCCGAATTTTTACCTAATAAAAAAAATTAATAAAAGTATGAAATTATTTTTAAAAATAGATTAAAAATAATATTTTATATAATTTTCTATTTCATAAAAAACATTTTAAAAAATCAGACGAAGTACCATATCTTTCTCTCATGTGCCCCGTAATGGCAATAAAGTGGATCATAAAGTTGCACATCTTAGCCGCTTGGTCAAGAGGCGAGAGGTTCTTAATGATCCAGGTCTGCTGAACCTCATCCGAAAGGATGTTATCGGGTAAGTTCGGTCTACTTTAAATTTTACCTAATAAAATTAAAAATAAAAATATGTGTACTCTAAAGGAGCTCGGTTCATATCGTACTCGAGTTGATATTAAATCCCTTTTTGCTTGACCTAATACGCTCTCAATGGAGAGCCATATTTCCGCCGCCGCCTGCTCCATGCCTCACATGGCCATCCAGCCTCCCTGCTGCCATGGAACCCCACCCTATTGCATTGCCGTTCATCCGCACCATAACCCCGCCTACCCTCCTTCGGTCTACCACCGCCGTGGCCACCGCCTTCCCCATCCTCCTTGGAGCTAACGCTTTGAGATTTCTTCCTTCCGGCCGGCCACCTTTGGCTGCGACTTTCTTTGGGCCGCCCGCGATTCAGCCTCGGCTCCACCCTCGGATCCGCCCTCTTCGAGTCACCCTCGACTTCGCTCTCACCTCCTTGCTCGAGTCTGCCTTCCCCATCTGCTTCTTCGGCCCCTCTTATGGTGGTTCTGCTCCATCGTTGGACTTTGCTGTCGATGGGGATCTCGTCTCCGTTTGTCTCCTCGTGTCGGATCACTCCCTCCTTGCGGTTCTTCAACCGCTCCTTCGTTCCTGGCCCTGTGCCTTTTCTTCTTCCGCTCTTTCAATCGCTTTACCGGTTCATTATTGTCCTTTTTGCTTCCTTGTCTCATTTTAATTGCCTCTATTTGGGCCTATCCTTGTGATAGCCTGCTTACGATCTCGTTATCGTCCTTGAGGGTTGAACTGGATTTATGGGGGTTTGATTGGGCTTTGGTGCGGTTAGTGTTTGAATCTGTCGGTTGGCGTGCTGTGCTAATCTTATTGTGTTGTAGGCTTATTGTGTACGGTGTTTGATTTGTCATGTTCGATGTCGTCGTGGATGTGCGATCGATATCTGATGGCCCGTTTGAGTCCATAATCTGAGATGTCCGCTAGTGTCTCCAGATTTCTCTGTGTGCGTCGTCCCTTTGACCGATCGTTTCATTTGTCTTCTTGTCTTGTGATTGCAGTGAAGGATGGCTTGCACATTTCCTTTTGTAATTTTATTTATGTCATTTGCTTCTGTAATTTCTTTTCTGTTATTTGCTTCTGTATTTGCTTCCTGTTGTACATGATGGTTTGTCCATCCTCCGACTTGTCCGGCCCCTCGGTTTCTCTAGGCTTGTCTAGTGAACCGAATTCTTATCTTGCTTAAAAAAAAATTATCATACTCGAGTTTATCAAAACAATCTTTCAATAAAATTAACCCAAACAACCACACCCAACATTAAAGAACTCACCTAACTTGAAACAAATCCAAACCACCGCAAACAACCCACCTAAAATAAATCACCTATCACTTGTGACTTGTGAGTATAATAATAAATATAAAGTGTAAACTAATCAATCTAACCCAATCACATCGAATTCATTATATTGTCTAACACTTATTCCACCGATAAGTTAGACCAAAACAACCCGAGATCTATCTATCTATCTATTACCCTTTAATATTTGTTTGCAATATTAAAGGGTTTGGTGCATAAGCTATAAATACCAATAATTTTTAAATGGTATTAAAATAATGGTTTTTTATAATCAGAAAATATAATGGTTTTTAAATTCCTTTTTTCAGGGTTAAGAAGTTTAAATGAGAAAGATTTCCTGTTAAATAAGGTATCAATCTTAAGAAAATAATATTTTAAAAAAATCTAAAATAATTTAATTTGAATGAATTTCTTTGATTAATTTTCGTAATTGGGTATAAATTAGAAAAATCATTAAAATGAATGATAAAATTTCCATGTATCAAACCATAATGAAAACACTTGCCAAGGCCTCAACATTTTGGTTGGGCTTTCATAGTGGATTAGACGAAAACAAAACCCCTCGTTTGAATCATTATAAATTTAGACCACAAGCCTTATAGAGCTAACACTATATTGTTATTCGAGTGAAACGAGCCGAGTAATATTGGTTTATATTCAACTCGTTTAGAAATAAATTGAGTTCAAGCTGAGTCTAAATTTGAATTGAAGTTCAAAATAAGTTCATACTCAACTCGTTTAAGAAATGAATAAGTTCGAACGAAACTTTTTTCGAGCCGTAAACAATTCTACTTATAAGGCATTTGACTTTTGTGTACGTAGTTTAAGGAGCTAAAAACTATATAAAATATTGATTTTTTAAAATAAATTTTTTTACATTGTAATACTTATTATTAATAAGTAAATTTTTTAATTAAAATAAATTAATATTTATATAGTTTTTAGCTCCTTAAACTATGTGCACAAAAGTTAGGTGTCTTATATTTTCAATCGAAGGAGTAGTAATTTAAAGAAAATTGTAGAAATTGCACAAAATTTGAGCTATTCGAGCTTAAATTCAATGAGTCGAGCTTCGAGCCAAGCTTAAAAATGGGCTCATACTCGACTCGTTTAAACTCGAGATGAAGTTTTATCGAGCCAGGCTCAAACTGCTCTGCTCATATAAAAAAAATGAAAAAAATAAAATCTAATACAGTTTGAACAGCCCGAGCTCAAACGGTACCATTGCGAATATGGTTTGAACAGCCCGAGCTCGGCTCGAAAAAAGCTCGACTCGAGCTCGTTCACTTACCTAAACACGTCGAGCTTGAAACAGGATTTTAAGCTCGATTGAAAGATCGGTCGTTCGATTTAAGGTCGAATTTTATGGAATTTCTAAAAATGTCTTTTAAATTAATATGTCATGACCATGTAAAACTGTTTAAAATTCGAAAAAAGCTCGGTTCGAACTCGATCATTTTCTAAACAAGCCAAACTTGATTAAAAAATAAAACTCGTTTAAAAATTGGGTTCGCCTCGACTCGATCAGGGTTATATGCACACGTGCGCTCATGCGCTAATAGGCACATAAGTCGAGCGAAGTTCCATCCTAAAATCAATTGGCTATAAGAGGAGTAACCGACTAGCGAACTAGGTTATATACTAAAGTTTTATCTTTCATATTTTTAATGTGAGACTCGTTTGTTCTCTTTATAGAACATTAGAACTAAAATACAAACTAAGATATATACAATGAGATCCGCCCGTGAGAGGTAATCAAATCTATCAAGTTTCTCGATAGATCCTCATTGCCTTCGCCTTCGTCGCCCAAGATGATGCAAATCTTAAGCTACAGTGCCTACAGGCAGCTCTCCCGGATGTTCATCGCAATCACCTTCTTCAATGCATCTGAATACCTGCTAGCAACCGGCATCCACGGGAGAGAGGCCGTGAGCCTAAAGACCACCCTTGCCACCATCAACACGCACTACGCCAGATAGACACTGACGCGACGAACAGGACAAATCTCGTCGCTCCAATGTGTTTCTAGCGATGGACTATATCACCTCGTCGCCTGAGCCTGGTCAACCCACAAGTCAAATGGGAGATAGCTCTGGACTTCTGGAGCGACGGAGGGGGGCTGTGTCCGTCGCTTGAATCCCTCTCTGGCGACGAACCACAGTGCATGTAAATTGTATAACTTAGAATCAGTTTAAGTGTTATTTAGACTTGTAAATTGTATAACTTAGACTTGTAAATCGTGTGACTTGCATGTATTATAACTTAAGAGTTGTAATTTAACCTTTATAACTTGTATTATAAATTTGAAAACTTGTAAATGGTACTCCCTCGTCTTAAAATACATGTCTTTTTAGCCCTTAAAATTTTGTGAAAAATACATGTCTTTTTAGATTCAATCATTACACTTAACCTACTTTTACATCTAATCATTACTCTAATTTTTACATCACCCCTACTCTCCTCCTCACAAATTTAAAAATAAAAGAAACAAATACTATAATATCAAAGTCTAATCATTACACTTAGCCTACTTTTTACATCTAATCATTACACTTAATCTACTCCTTAATTCCCGTGTTCCGTCCTAAAAAGACATGTATTTTAAGACGGAGGGAGTATAACATAGAATCAGTTTAAGTGTCATTCAGACTTTTAAATTTTAGTATAACTTAGACTTGTAAATTGTATAACTTGTATGTATTATAACTTTGACTTGTAATTTAACTTGTATAACGTGTATTGTAAATTGTATAAGTTGTATTATAAATCTGAAAACTTGTCTTATAAAGGAAAAAAGTAGAAGTTTAGAGAACTAAGTTTTATAAAACTTGTCTTATAAAATAACTTGTCTTATAAAATAACTTGTATAAATAAGTTTAGAGAACTAACTTGTATAAAATCTGAAAACTTGTCTTATAAAATAACTTGTATAAATAAGTTTAGAGAACTATGTTTTATAAAACTTACAAGTCTATAAAAATTGAAAGTTAAAGATCTCTACAAGTTTAGAAATTTATAAAACTAAAAATCTGTTTGAAGTTTCAGTTTAGAAAACACTTATAAATCTCTACAAGTTTAGAAAACACTTATAAATCAGTTTAAGTTTCATTCAGACTTGTAAATTGTATAACTTGTATAGACTCTAACTTAGACTTGTAATTTAACTTGTATGGTAAATAATATTACTTGTATTATAAACCTCAAAACTTTGAACTTGTATAACTTAGATTAGAATCAATTCAAGTTTCAATCAGTTTAAGTTTTGGTTTTTTTCTCCTTTGTGATTGATTGGCTGATTTTTTTTCCTACCTTCTGTTTCTGATGGACTGTTTCTATTTATTTTGGGCAGGGATGGGAGGAGCGGTGAGAAGGCCTCCCAAAAAAGAGGGGGTTGTAACGTTGGAGCATGGAGGGTTCATAAAAAAGGCAAGAGCTTGAGGAGAGAGCCCAGAAGACTAAGGAGAGTGTCAAGAAGGTGGACGAGAACGCTCAGCACACCATCGAACACTGCGATGAGATGAAGCATATGGAGGCGTTGCAGCTGCTTGTGCGACATTCCATCCCTTCCCAACCAACCTCTGAGGTAGTTACGTCTTAAACTCATCACCGGCATGTAAGTTTTTGAAACATTATAGGCAGGGCCGTCCAATGTATTTTCGGGGCCCTGTTCAATACTATCTCCTAATTAAAATATTTTATTTTTTATATAGTTTTTAATAAAGATAAAAACTATATAAAATATAAAAATATATTAAATTATTAAGATTTACTAATAAATCACAAACAAATATGAGAGAGTAAATTAGTATAAAAAAAATTATTTTTAAAAAATAAAAAAAGACCAACATAAATTTAATATAGAACTACTTTTTATTATACTTTTAGTCATTTGTACTATTTATGTTTGTATTAATATAACAACCTATATTGTGTCAATTAACAAATAAAAATAGCTTAAAAAAGGCC
Source organism: Persicaria tinctoria (assembly GCA_037127255.1). Classification (NCBI taxonomy): domain Eukaryota; kingdom Viridiplantae; phylum Streptophyta; class Magnoliopsida; order Caryophyllales; family Polygonaceae; genus Persicaria; species Persicaria tinctoria. The sequence continues at coordinate 2,253,790 of JBANSL010000015.1, forward strand.
TCAAAAATAATATAACATGTATTGAATTAACCAATAAAACGAGTTGATAAGAAGACCCAAAGTTAATTAAAATTAGTTAATAAGAAAGCCCGGTCCAATGTACTTTTACGTATTAGAAAAGGTTGATATAGAAAAGGTTAAATTTTAAACAAAAAAATCATCCCCCTTGAGAATCGATCCCGCGCCCAGTGGAAATTGTTGCAGCAGGAAATGAAAAGGCCGGTAGCCACTGAGCCATCATAAGATTTATGATTCAGTGGACCATAAATAATATAAGGCCTAAATATTTTTTACTTGGGACCCTAGTAAAATATGGGGCCCTGTTCCATTGGGCTCTTTGCACTGCCTATTGGACGGGCCTAATGATAGGTAGTTACCAGCTTTTGGGAACATTTGCATTGAACATGGTAGATTTTTGGGTAAAAAACAGCCCATGTGAATTGTGTCGCAAGTGCGGTATTTCCTTTGTCAAGCCTTAAAGGTATGCATGTTTTTGGGTAAAAAACAGATGAAACTTTGTAAAGCCTTCTAAATGTATGCAGGTTTTTGTGCAACTAGTGCAAAGTGCAGGTTTTCGTAATGTGATAGTCTTGTACATTTTGTGGGTTGTGTGTTCTAAAGGTTGTGAATATAAAGTGCAACTTGTGTGTTTCGACAAGTTGTATGTTGTGAATGTATGTAATGGTATCAAATTTGAGTTGTGTTATGTTATGTAATGGTTATAAAGCTTGTGTTGTGTTATGTGAGTAGGGTGTGTACAGGTGGAAATAACAGATTTCATTTTAGTCTTTTAAAAAAAAATCATTCAAGGGACGGACAAAGGTATTCGTGGCATCAAGACAAACTAAAATTTACTAATCACATTCAAGAGACGAACCAACAGTTTGTCGCTTTGATAATATACTGAAGCAACGGAGGAGTTTGTCGCTTGGACATAAGAAAGAACCTTCCAAAAGTCAACGGTTATGTTCAAGAGACGCCAATAGTTCGTCGCTTCAATGAAACTGAAGCGACGAACTTAGTCATTCCGTCGCCATTTAACTGAAGGGACGGTGTCCATGCGACAACCCTTCAGGCGACGAACGTCCATCGCTTCAATGTTCTAGCGACGGTTTTCGCTCTCAGGCGACGACTTTTGTCCGTCTCTTGAGTGTCTATTTAGCGTAGTGACGCCCTCTGACATACTCGGCTCGGTCCTCAAATACTTACTCGAGATCGCCTTCTTCCCGGGCCTAAAGGAGCATTGGTGGATAAGCAACTTGGGGCTCGCAATCGTCGTGCTCGGTGAGCTCATTCGCAAGGTGTCCATCGTCACGACGCGGGGGGGGGGGGGGGGTTCACACTCCAGGTCAAGACTCGGCACGAGGTGCACCATAGGCTCGTGACGCACAGTCTCTATCACCTCGTTAGGTACCCGGGTTACTTGCACGGTTGTTATAGGGGTATTGGTTCAGAACTTCTTCGCCCGGGCACATGACCCAGCCAGCAAGAGCCACGCACTAGGTAATATAAACCGGTTTGCGCCGACCGGTTCGACCCACTTGAAAGGAGCAAGGCAAACCTTAGATTTTCATCCCAGGAAAGGGGAGGTAGGGATCGAACCCTGACCCCCCCTGCTCCCCACCAGTGAGCCACCCCGATTAGGGTAAAACTTTGGTAGGGTAAACTTTTTATAGTGACTGACCCCACCGCTTCGCGCCCCTATACCCCAGAAACCCCTTGCGAGATTTTTTTTGAGGAGGCTCAGTACCACTTTCACAAAGTGCGATTTGCGGTCCCAACCTCACCTACTTGCACTTAGACCACTTCACCACTTCGGTTTGGCCCTACGGATTAGTATACACCGTTTGGCCGTACGCGTTTATGAGAATTAATATGGCCTAAATGCACAAAGTGAGATTCGAACCCGGGACCTCTCATTTGGGATACCTCACTCTTACCGCTAGAGCAAGAGGTCATTGGTATAGAACCTGAACAACTTCGAAAAAGCTCGATTCGAGCTCGTTCACTTATCTAAACAAGTCGAACATGAGCATGATTTTAAACTCGGTTGAAAGTTTGGCTCGTTCTATTTAATCTCGAATAGCTCGAATTTTATGGAATTTCTAAAATTTCCTTTAAGTTAATATGTAATGACCAAGTACAACTGCTTAAAGTTAAAAAAAAAGCTCAGTTCGAGCTCGTTTATTTCCTAAACAAACTAACCTTGATAAAAAAAATCGTTTAAAAATTAAGCTCTACTCAACTCAAACTTGTTTAACAAATGAACTAAGCTTGGACATGCTAAGCTCGAATAGCACTCTTATAAGAAGGAATCAAAGGAACATATTGGTTATTGCCTTATTGGTGACTAAAGGTATTTAAATTATCATAGAAATATCAAATTTAAGATGGTTGCCTTTGCTATAATAGATTTTATATTGGGCCGGGTTGGTGGACTGAAGCCCATTTAAAGAGGCCCAATTCAAATCATGCGGTAAAAGTTCCATATAAAATGCGGCGTGTGTTTATGGTTGGTTTCTCCTTTACCGCTTTCCTGAACCTGCGAGAGAGAGAGAGAGAGAGAGTTAGGGTTTTTGTTCGAACTTCGAAACGTGTGAGCGTCTGTGGCAAAAAGGAGGAGAGGTTGAAGATGATCTACGACGTGAATTCGCCTCTTTTCAGGTCCTTCCTCAGCCAGAAGGGCGGTTCTGGTGACAAGAGGTTTGTCTTGTCTCCCTTTCTCTCGCTCGCTCGCTCTCGTGAAGCTGGAAAAATTGTTTGTGATTTCATTGCTGTAGTTTATTCTGCTTTCAGAATCTGTGTAGATATAAATCATGTGTGTTGAATTGAATGTCGATAGGAGAAAATGTCTTGCTTATTCGGTGCTCGTTGGTTCGGTTAGATGTTTCTTGAGTGATGTGAGGGTTTGAGAATTCGGATTCAGTTACTGCTAAGGGAAATTATGAAGGAATGCAGAAAATTATCAACTCGATTAAAATTGTGTCGAATTTCCTGGATTCCAGGTGCAAGAGGTGGCCGAGCTTGAGCTAGGGCTAAAAGTTGTACAGCTACTTACACAAGTCCGTGATTTTCCACAGGAGTTTTGCATATGAAGTTATGAACTAATATACAGAAAAATCTGTCATGACTTTAACTTCAGCTGACCTGTGGCTTTTGATGCATCTGAAAGTGTTCAGATATTGTAGGCAGTGGTATTGTCTTGGGAATCTCGATAGTTTTATTGGTCAACACACTCAAGTCGCAAACTATTGCTGAAGATTTAATTAACATGTGTTCTTTTGAATGCGGATTTGAGTATCTTTACTAATTTGAATTCTGAAGTGTATGTATATTAGTAGGTTCTTTTCCGCCCATGTGTGAAACTTCAAAGCCATTTTTTGAACTGCATATGTGGAACTCTGTTCATATTCGTTTGGGAATGGGAGGAGAAGAGTGATTCAAATCTGTTTTATGGGGTTGTTAATATTGGTGAACAACTTTATTTTGAACACTTATAGAAACCATTCTAAGGACAAATCTAAATCTCAACTTTAGTTTGAACACTCTTAGAAACCATTCTAAGGACAAATCTAAATCTCAACTTTAGTTTGAACACTTGTAGAAACCATTCTAAGGACAAACCTAAATCTCAACTTTAGTTTGAACACTTGTAGAAACCATTCTAAGGACAAACTTAAATCTCTTTCTCATGAAAGCATCTTTCTAAGACAACAGATTGCTTTGTTACGATGGAATTTCTTCTTTCTTCTTTGTTAACTAGATAGTTTTTGTTGAGTTTTCTTTCTTTGTTTTGATCCTTTTGTAATATCGTTACCTTGGTTAGGTTTTGTTTACAAACTTTAGTAGCGTCAATTTATTGAATTAGTTTTGGCTTGATTTTGCTAGCATGAATGCATGAACCCCATTTTCTCTTGTCAGGGCCATTGTGTATGCTTAGCAGCTGTAAACATCCAATAATCATGATTTTTGCTTGGTCTGAGATTTGACTTGGGACTGAAAATTTGTAGGAAAACTGAAGAGAGGCCGAAGGAGCAAAGACCAAAAGCAAACGAGAACAAGCCAGTTATGAATGAGTGAGCACTGTAGCTAGGCCAAGCTGGTTATGAATGAATGAAAGCTGTAGCCAGACCAATGTTATATGTTGGGAGCTGGTGTGAGTTTTTGTTTCCCCGCTGATAATCTTGTGATGTTTTTTACATTAGCTATCTGAATGTGAAACTTGGTTTTGCTTAAGAGGTTTTTCTACATTTCCAATCCTAATTATTTTTTAGTGTATTATTATGGCTGATATTGTTCCTCTTATTGCATCTTAAATTTGCTAAATTTATCTGCTAGTTCACCAAGCTCCTTTTCTTTACATTATCCCTGTTCATATATCAGGGTGCTTGTATTTACTGTATAATGGAATCCCTTTTCTTTACATTATCATCTATTTGCATTTTCAGTTCAACAAACCTGTGAAACCATTAATCTCTGGCCTTGGCCAGTTCAGGCCTCCCATTCTAACCTATGCCACTTTACAGGCTCTAAAGGGAGATGCAGTTAAGACCGTTTCCGATCTAATGCAGCCTCCCATTCTTTTTTCACAATCAGTAGTACTCACACATTTCCCTTTTTCATTCCAAGGCATTTGAGACAATGAAAACCCATTCTCATGTCCCCAAAAGGGAAAATTATGTCCCAGAAAGCAGAATTTCCGAAACAAGAATGGAATTTCTGTGTGTTCTGACCTATTTTCGGGTAATCTGGGGAAATTTCTCGTCATTCTGTTTGTTCACTCCAAGATCATATATTTGGATATAAATCTGTGTAATATCGATCTATAGCCTTTGAACTGGCATGACCTGTGTTCTTTTACGGTTTATTGTCGTGCCTGTGTTGATATGCTTTGTTATTCATAGCCATGTGTTTCTCAGATTGTACTTGTAAATTTGTAATCTAGCAGATGCATTCCTTGCTAGCATAAAGGTATGTTTCCCGGCGGTTTTCATACACTGATGGATGAGTGTCCAGGTCCTTAATGAGTACCAAGTACTCCTTTGCCTGTTATAATTCCTCCGATTGGTAATATAAGGCGTTTTCTCGGGTTCCTTTGACGTGTTTTTTCTGAGTGCCGTAGCTCATCTCTCATCGGGCTGGATCTAAACAAGACGTTCTGACTAACCCGACCTAATGCTCCACTGTCTGTAGTACAAAATAACCAACTCATGTTTCTGCGTTGTTGTAGAGTACTTGTTGCTTGTTTGCGCCTTTTTCTGGTTTTATATAATATGTTTTGACGGTTTTTGTTTGCCGATAAAATAAAATAATAGTTAGCTCAGCCAAATATTGTTGGTGCGTGAGGTTGGTAACTTGGTACCAATTACCAAACAACAATAATTGTTGGCTCCGTCCAAATCCAAGCAATTTTACTACTTCATCAGTTAACTCTAGATTTGTACACTTTTTAAGAAATCAATCGGAAATACATTTATATCTCTTAACTATTATTCTATTTTTTCACTTTCACAAAAAATATAACTATCATATCTCTAATCACGAGTTCAGAAGATGAACATCAAAATACCTAAAATAATTTTAACGGAGTGAGTATTATTTTTTCCTTCAAATGCGAATATATTACTCATTTCTATATACCGTACCGGGTATACGGGTATATGGATATCAAATTGATATATCCGTATACCTCCTCCCTTGTAAATATCTCTTTATATACCCAAAAAAATTCAATGGAGATCATCTACATTCTACATCATTCCCTACAACATTACATACATCACTAAATTATTTTTATGTTAATTGTTATATTTTTACACCAATTTTTATTTGTTTATAAAATTTTATTTTGAGAAATCATCTTTTTAATTTTTTCTTTTTATAATTATGTATTGTAAAATAATACTACCTTTTTCGTTTTTAAAAAATTTAAATACATGATTTTTCAAAATATGAATATAATTTTAGAAAAATTATAAACATAGATATGTAGAATATGAATATAATTTATATATATATTTTTAAATTTAATTATATATGTGAAAATAATTTAGATGGCAACAAATTGGCTCCACCAAAAAAAAAGTGCAACAAATTGGGATATCGCTTTTCTCATCTTAGCCGCCTTCGCTCGTCTTCTTCGCCTCTCATGTTCGTCTCGCTCGCCTCACCACATCTCCAGTTGGCCGCCTCTCGACCTCCACCACCTCCACCTCTCCATTTCGCCTCACCACAACCAATCAGTTCGCCTCTCGGCCTCACCTCCCATCTCCGCCTCCCCTTTCGCTGCTGAACTTTCAAAATTGGAACGAATCCGACCGAGGTTGCTGCTGCAAGTGCAAGGTTTGTTTATGTGGTTCCATTGTTTCAGATTTCGTACTTCTTTTTTGTTTCAGATTTTGAATTTGGCAAATTTAGGGTAGGGTTTATGTGGTAGATATTAAATTTGACGGCTGAACTTTTGGATTTAGTGTAATTTCAGATTTACTGTTGAGCCCTCTTTGTAAGCTTCTGTTGCCTGTCGGTTATGTTGTTGGGACTTGGTCAGGGATCTTTATTTAGTTTGGTATCCTGTAATACCAATTACAGACAGGCAGATTCAGATTTGATATATAGTATCAAATATCTTGACAAACAAATATGGGTATCGAATACCAGATCTTGACAGACAAATATGTAATAAATATTCAAAATTGAAACTTTAAAGTTATATTGTTGGTAGTAAGCATTTTCCTTGAAATAAAACTTTAATATACATTTTATGACATTTTTCAAGATTTGAGTAATTGTTCAACTATTGTGTTTTGAAACGTGAAAACCCTTTAAATAGGGACACATTTTGTTAACCACACACTCTCTTCCACTCTTATTTTTGTTTATTACCATTTGGCCTTTTGTGGGTTTCTTTATTTTTGTCCTTTGTTGGCCAAAAACATTACACACTTTCTTTTAGTTCAATTGCAGTGTCATTTTGCCTCTTCTCAAAACTTTTCAATTATGTCATTATGTGTGTTAGGGAAAATGAATGTTTTGGAGAATGGACACTATCATGAACTGGAGCATCAAAATGCACTACCAGAAGATGGTGAGTTATTAGATATCTTCTGATTGTGCACAGAAATGGTTTAAATTTTCTGTTGAAGATCTTTTATAAATTAGTGCATCTGTTTTCTTTTGATTGAGGATATATGCTCTTTTTCATCACTGCTTCTAGATCAAGGATCTGATTATTCTCATAAGATTAAAAGGTTTACTCTTGTTGCGTAATAGAGGTTGCGAAATCTGCTTAAGATCTATATAATGAGGAGTGATAGCAAAAGCACAACATCAACAGAGGAAATTAAGTACTTAGAAAATGAATGTGGAGATTTCCAAGGCCAACAAAAAATGAAATTCACACAACTTATTGAGTAACAAATGTTGCTCCCTCCAGTCTCAACAATCATACAGAATTAAACCTCCAGAATTTGCAAACCAGGTGCCAAGAATCTGCACATCAGTCGTAAGCATTACAGAAAAGATGGATTTCCGAGAAATGGAAACAACAGAAGATTAGTAAAATCAACTGCACTGTCTAATTCTGAACAACTCATGAAACTCAAAATTAACAAAGGAAATATATAGGGCTTGAGTGGGCAGGGGGAGTAGACATGCAACGTTCTTGCATGATGCTGAAAACATCTCATCTCAGAGGTTTCTTTCTCCACTCTGTATGTCTACGGTTTATCTCTGGCCCGTGTCCAGATAATCTCAATAAATGTTGAAACTGGGGAGGATTAATGTGATCTTCTACTGTAGAAAGCGACCCATTGGTTCCATTTACCACTGAGATTGGTTCCACGCTTCTATCTGATACTGCTGTAGTGAGTGAATCCACAACATCATTATGTTGGCATTCTCGTCGATAATCTAGTGTTATACTCTCAAGTTCACGAGTGTCAATGATCTCTTGGGGTATGCTCTGTCGAGAGGATGGTATGTTAGTTTCAGGTAAGCACAACATTATGGTTAAAGGCTCCAAGAAGCATAAAAATGCAACAAAAGGCTCCCCTTCTTGCTTGGTTTAGTGGGAGGCTTAGCTATTTAAGGACTGAAGTTCCCAGCCTCCCCACAAAGCATAGGATTCGAATCTCGTAAAATTATACTGGTATCACTTTGAAGAGAGAAGAGAACGATGTAAACAAATCTAATTAAATTATGAACATTTTTAAACAGATTCCCTATATATATCTTATTTGACTAAACAGTGACTATTGCTTCCTTTATGGCATTAGAAGGAAGGACAGGAAAACCTATTTGTACAAGATTAAAGATGGTATGCATACACTGATATGCCTTTTAATATTCACAAAATCTTTAACATGGGCAGTATGAATAAGCAATTATATAAATAGGACACATTATTTTCATGAGCACTCACACAGTCACACACTCTCTTGAGTCTCTTCCACTCTTATTTTTGTTTAATACCATTTGGCCTTTTGTGGGTTTCTTTATTTTTGTCCTTTGTTGGCCAAAAACATTGTACACTTTCTTTTTGTTCAATTGCAGTGTCATTTTGGATCTTCTCAAAACATGAAAACCTGTTTTCAATTATGTCATTATGTGTGTTAGGGAAAATGGATGTTTTGGGGAATGGACACTGTCATGAACTGGAGCATGGAAATGCACTACCAGGAAATGGTGACTTAGACAGTACTTCACAGATCGAGGAAGCTGTGAGGGTTCTCTTGCACGGATTGGGCGAAGATGTCAATCGGGAGGGTATACGAAAGACCCCACACCGTGTCGCCAAAGCCCTTAGAGAAGGAACCCGAGGTTTGCAATCCTGTATTTTTCACTCTCTCCAATTGTGGATGTCCTGCATTGTGTGTGGGAATTCATGTTGCTGTGATTCGAATCTTGTATGTGTGTGGTCGAAATTCGGCGTCTACATATGTGATAGTACTTGACAGAATCAAACAAACTTGTGTTCAGGTTACAAGCTGAAGGTAAAAGACATCATTGAAGGTGCTCTCTTCCCTGAAGCTGGCTTAAATGACAAATTCGATCATGCTGGAGGAGCAGGTGGTCTTGTGATTGTGCGCAATCTTGATCTCTTCTCGTACTGTGAAGCTTGCTTGCTCCCTTTCCAGGTGAAATGCCACGTGGGCTACGTTCCATCCGGGCAGCGTGTTGTTGGCCTCAGCAAGCTCTCGCGGGTTGCTGATGTCTTCGCCAAGCGCCTCCAGCAGCCTCAGAGACTGGCTGATGAAGTGTGCTTAGCTTTGCACAATGCCATCCAGCCGGCTGGTGTGGCAGTTGTTCTTCAGTGCTTGCACATTAACCTGCCCTCTCCGAAATCCATGTGCCTTGAGCCTTCCTTGGCCTCCGGAGGATGGGTAGAGGCCTTCATCTCCTCGGGTTCTGGAGCTTTCAAAGACAAAAATGACATTCTTTGGAGCGACTTTTTAGCTCTACTGAGGTTTCAAGGCCCCCCCGTGGATAAATTCCATGACAGACTCTCTTCAGTTGATGAGCACTGGTGCCGGTCTCAAGCACCCCCGACGACAAACTTGAAGATGGTGAATCCTGATATGGTCTCTGCAGTCACTTCCATCCTTGGATCCCTTGGGGAAGACCCATCAAGGAAGGAGCTTGCAGGGACTCCTACCCAGTTTGTTCACTGGCTCATGAAATTCAAGACCGCGAATCTCAATATGAAGCTCAATGGCTTTGCTCATACCAAGCTTGAATCTCCAAAATCAAATGGCAGAATGAAGTGCGGCGACAACTGCACCAAGCAGATCCATACCGCGCTGAACTTGCCATTTTGCTCTCAATGCGAGCATCACCTTCTTCCTTTTCATGGAGTTGTGCATATCGGTTATCTCACTGATAATGACACCGATCTATCCCCACCAGTCGGAAAACCTCTCCTTCAGAGCATAGTCCATTTCTTCGGGTTCAAGCTGCAGATGCAGGAGAGGTTTACAAGGCAGATTGCAGAGGCAGTTGTGCCATATTTGGGAGGCGACGTGATGGTGGTGGCAGAGGCTAGCCATACTTGCATGATTTCTCGTGGGATCGAGAAGTTCGGCAGCAGTACAGCCACAATTGCTGTTCTGGGTACGTTTGCAACTGACCCAAAAGCAAGGGCTCAGTTTCTGCAAGGCATTCCCAGAACTGCTTAATCTGTTAGCAGTACCATTCATTCCAATGGAAAGGAAAGATAAAAGGGGTTAACTTTCAATTTTGTTTGGTTGATCAAGTAAATGAATCATTGAATTTTGTCTTCCTTTGGAAATTTGCAATTTATACAGCAATTCATTCGAAAAAAAGCTTCATTTGCAGGCCTTCCTCTTCCCACTCTCCACATTTAACTCCAAAAATCTTCCCTTTTTTTTTGGGTCCATTTGACACAAGTTTATTGGAGTGTTTCAAAGCCGTGGGCGGTATGGCGCCAAGTTTTTCGCTATATTGATCATTCTTCAGGGTTCCACAACTACCTTACCAGAAGCATGGCCACTCAAGATCTTGTCCCAAGCGTCTTCAGCTTTGCTCAGAGGATACCTCGAATCCACCACCGTCTTCAGCTTCTTGTTTTTAACCAGACTAACGAGACACTCCAGATTCTCAGCCTTCGGTGTCATGATTAGTGGCACAAGCCGCTTTTTCGACAAGGTGAGCTTCTTCACAGCATATGTCCACATCGCAGCAGGCCCGGGAGTCAGGTCAATGACCTTGCCATTGGTGCTCAAGGTCGGTGCAAAAGTCGACCAAGGAATGCCCATTGTGCAGTGGATCACGTAATCATACTTCTTCCCAGATGGGCTCTTCAGCGCAGCACCCTCTGGAGTCTTGTAATCTATAACTTCATCCGCACCCAAGCTCTTAACAAAGTCTATGTTGCGCGCGCCACAGGTGGCTGTCACATGGGTGTTTCCTAGCTTTGCTAGCTGAACTGCGTAATGGCCAACACCTCCGGATGCGGCTGTGATCAGGATGTTCTTCTTCTCACCTGTCCCATCGAATTTTACACCGCAAGCTTGGGTGACCGCCTGGTGGGCTGTTAGACCTGCAAGGGGCAAGCTTGCACCTTCAGCTGCAGAAACTTCTGGTGGCCTTGTAACTGTCAGGCTCTCTTTGGCGACAGCATTCTCCGCCAATCCACCTCCAGTCTGTGAGCCATCATGGCCAGATTATAAGAAGTTATATAAAGTTGCCCAATTTATTAGGTTTATCTCACACAATTCTCTGCTATGAGTAAAACAAGACCATAACGAGTTAAAACTGGGGAAGGAAATTACACTGTGGCTGAGTAAAGCTACGACTTTGTCACCAGCTTTAAACTTGCTGACTTTGGATCCAACCTGGACTATTTCTCCTGCCACGTCGGTTCCTGAGACATTAAAAAATGCATTCATCAATTTTGGACAAGGATTCAAGTAGGACTGATGGATGACAGAATTAACATATGCTTGTGATAGCCCTAGTGGCACCACAATAGGTGCAAATAATCAAGAATCAAGATGGTTGTATTCAAAACTCCAGTATCTATGCAGCGTAATTTGGCATACAGATCAGCCATTGTAAGTGAAGAACTTAACTCCTAGAGCATAGACAACACGACTTCCCTAGAAATGTTCGTTATCAAAATGGAATTAGAATCCTGAAATTGGAAATCACATATTGAGATAGTAGGGTAAAGAATAAATTTTTTTGGTTGAGTCTAACCTTCAACACGAATGGGGAAAATGGGAAATGACATGAACTGAAAAAGGATGATGAAAAGTTTGGGCAACCTGAAGTTGGGAGATTAAAAAAGAATACAAAACCAACCTGGGATGTAAGGAAATTTTCGAGGAAGAAAAGGACGCACCACACCTTTCTGTATTTTCCAATCCATTGGATTGAGACTCGTCGCCTCCAATTTCAGCAACACCTCATCAGCCTTTGCCTCAGGAACTGGAACTTCAACATGCTGAATACAATGGTAATGTCGGCAGACTCAAATTAGATATGAACTCCAATATAAGCAACATTCAAAATGATACATTATAGGGAAGTGTAATACAATGTAATGGATGAGAGTAGTTCCAATTGTTTATACCTGAAACTCTCAAACACAAGTGACTAACCCCCTTTAGCAACAAGTCTAATCACCACTAGTACAAAAATATGCTATACAAATCCAAAATAGCCCTTTAATCTTTTACTGACCGACCGGGGAAAGGTCTTCAAAGTTACAAACATTTAAAACTCTACCAAGTACCAACACAAAAAAGATGGTTGTGAAGACTATGACCAAACACCAAGGGAACAAAACGCCCGCTCCAAAGAATCTGTATGGCAAATCAAGCACTCCACCAGCAAGAAAACAAAACACAACAACCACCAAATATCAGAAACACACATGTACCTAAATTCAAACTATATTTTGATCAAAATTAGCACTTAGATAATACTGTAGATAGTATCATCTATATAACTACTTACAAGCAAAGAGTTTTTGCCACATGGCGCTCTCTCCTTCGATTTTGCATTTTCGGCCAATTACATTTTTTCCTTTTTAATTCCTCTTTTACCTTTTTTTTTCGATCTTAGTCCACGCTACTCTAGGGTTCTCCTAATTCACCGACTCCCCCACCTCTGGCTATTCGATTCACGGGAGACTTCCGCCGATTTGAGATCGCCTTGCTTAGCCTTGCCTTGCCGATTTGAGGTTCTATCCCCCCCACTCCTCCATCTTTCTCCGCTTTTTAACCTAAATTTGACGGATTTTCGCCTATTTGTTTCAGGTGTATCGTGGATGACGTTCCGCCATTTGCTCGGCCTTGTGGCGATGGTTTGTTGTCCTTCGGCGGCACATCCTTTATTGTTGCATTGTGGCGGTGGTTGTGCTCCGGCCTGGCGGCGGTAGTTTCCTCCTCCATACTCTTCTTTCTTCTTCTGTTCTTTCTCCCTTTTGTCTCTAATTACTCTTTTGTGTGACTTCAACCCATCAATTCTCTTCCCCGTTGGACCTTGCACCCTTATCCTCCATCAGCGGACCTACAACTCCTACTCGGGCTTCAAGATCGTCACCCTCGATGGCCACGCCGACGATTGGAGGCCGGTTGACGGTGTCGAATGTCCTGTCCTTCCTGATCTTGACCCTCAACGATTGTTGTCCACAAATCCCTCGCTTTTGAGTTTCATCCTTTCTCGTGCGAGACTTCTAAGGTATTTGTCCTATTTTTCATTTCAATTTTATGAAATTTAGGATTTGGATTTTAGTATTTCGTGAGTTGCTTTGGGGATTTGATTGGATTAAGATTTTGAATGTAGGGTTGTTAGAAATTAAAATTTCATATTTATGATTTAATGCCCTATTTTTGCTGAGTACGATTTCGGATTTAAGGTTACAGATTAGAAATTTATAATCTTAGGAGTTGTGATGTTGTCTTTAAATCATGTGTACTGATTTGGTGAATGACGAATCATGCTTTAGTCCCAAGATGTAATTTCTTCTTAGTTGAAACATTAAGTTTTACCATGCTATTAATATGTTTGATTGTGACTTAGCTTTGCTTTCTGGTGAAAGTGAGGAATTCTGGGAGAGATTGTCACTACTATTCCAACCATTGGTAAGTTTATCACATTTAGTAACCTCAAGTTTCTCTTATAGGATAACATAATGCTAGAAGAGAGTTTTTTCCTTTTGGCGTTTAGGATTTAGCTCTGCTATATTTTAGCCTCATATTTTTTTACATCTAAATTGCATATTAGGATTTAGCTAGAGGCATTTGCCTGTTACAGAAAATCCAAGGTTACTGCTACAATTCACTTGTGATTTTTTTTCGTTTTGGGTCATTTACTCAAGTTTGGGTTTTTTTATTAAACCTGTCTGGTGAGTTTGCTTGATTCATTTGGATGTGATCAAATCATTTGCATATTGCATAGTTATCTGAGTTGTTTACTAAAATTGGCAAATTCTGAAGGTTAAGGAGCTTCTTTAGCATCATTTGTTCATGCTAAATGGTTGGCTGCAAGCCTGAAATTGCTTGGAAGGCTTTGCAGTTTTGTTCTTGATCCTAGGGTTAAAGATGCTTGATTGTTGTGTGTTTATCTTCCCTTCCATGGTCAAGCATATCTAAATATTTCTTTCCTACCATTTCTTGCTTATCTTCAATAATACATCAGGCCTTCTTACCGGGTTTGGCCTCGGTGATGGTCCCACTTTCACCTTCTCATCAAACGAAGAAACATGAGCTACATGCCAATCATCAAATATTGAATTAGTTAATTGTAGGTAAACCTTTTCCATCTTTGCCCCTTCTGAGTCTGTATGTCACTTGATTTTTTTTATCACTCTGCATCTAGCTTCAAATTTTAGCTTTAATCGTACCAGTTTGGTTGCAATTTTCAGTTCTTTCAAAATGTGAAACTATGGGTTGGGAGAGATTGTCACGACTATTCCATACATTGATGAGTTTCTTTCTTTTGATAACCTCAAGTTTCTCTTATAGGATAATATCACTCTAGAAGAGAGTGTCTTATCGTTGACATTTATTTATTTTTATTTCCGTGCAGGGTTTAATGTTGAAACTATGGAATACAAAAACACAAGCTTCGTGCAGGGTTCAATATTCATTATTGTCTCTTTCAACTCATCATGTTGTTTCAGTTCTTCGTTACTCTGGAGTTCATACAAACAAGTAAGCAAACTCTACTTTATCCAAACCTCTGGCTTATATAATGTGATATTTTTTCTGTCGCAAGTTCAAATTCTGGTGAATCCTGATCAATCAGCTGTGTTGAAGGGGCTTCCATTGTTCTCTAATCTTCTTTTGTATTTCATTTTGCTCTCAATTATGTTTTTCTTGCATTTTATTTTGGCCCATAACCTTTCACCCGTGTTTCATTTGTTATATTGTAAAAAAAACTATAAGAAATGAGAAAGGTTATGGACAATTTTTAAACAAATTAAAGCTTTAGGGATCGACTAAAAAATGAATTTACCCAAATATAGTCTTTAGCTGCGTATTATTATATGACATCACAATTTTTGAGGATTGTGGCAGTAATTTCATTTACAATCAAATGTTTGAATTCTCCCTGTAAGGCAGTACAATTTTTTGTCTAATTACACTTTTGAGAAGAACATTGCAGAGTTATTGAATAGAATACAATAAGAGCATGCTCATCGACAACATGCGGAGGAACAAGTTTTTTCACTATGGAAACTCCTAGGTGATCAAAATTCAATTCATGTATTTGTCTTAACCTTTTTTTTCTTTTATAATTTTATTTGGCCACTTCTTCAGGTATCCCTCAACAGTGATTATTCACATAACAAGGAAACTAATTTCAACTGCCTTATAATTAACAAATCTATAGTAAAATACCTTTTTTTTCCAGAGAGAAGAATAAATTGTGATTGCTGAATTGAGGACGCCGTTTAGAGGAAATGCACTTGAAGGAGCAAGCTGAGTTAATCAAATTTCCTCCCAGGTGCATTTTTATGGGTTTCTTTTATCAAATTGGTGGCTTTTGCAGTAACGATAAAAGGGTGGATTCATATTAAATCTTGATTAACATGTTAGGGCATATGGCCATCTATGGCTTAAACTCTATATTCTCTATCCATTTATATTAGTTCATTCCCTATATTTGTTTGAACTGTTTTTGCCAGAATGGTTGGGAAACCAACGATAAGGCTTCTTTATATTTGCCAGATTATTGGTGTGCTACTTTAGTGCCCAGTGCTACAACTTTCTTTTTTCATGTCGTTCTTATAATCATGTGTTGCTTTTTATGTTAGAGATAAGTATCTGAAAAAATCAGCACCTTCCCATTTTGCATAAAAACCAGCATAAAACAGCCCTAAACATATTCAAAACTAAATTCTCAAGCAGCACCAAAGTGGTAAGTTGAAGCCAAATTAAATTCAGTCCCCAACAATACCTTTACGAGCAGCTGCCTCAAACCAGCCCTCACACCATTAGAAAATCAGCCCCACGGTCTTAAAAATTTTTCCAACTCAACAGCCCCCAAGTTTTGATCAAAGTACCATAATACCGGCAAAAAATAGCCTCAAAAGCTCCAAAGCTGAAGTTTTCGAAGCAACAACAACATAGGAATTACAAACTCAAATAATGGAAATGTTGTCAAGGGTTGGGCCTGAATTTGCAGATTTCTGAAACTTAAATTCATAAATAGAATTTGCAGATTTCTGAAACTTAAATTCATAAATATTTTCTCCCATATTTGCAAATTTACCTTTTGCTGAATTTACACTTTTTAAAATTAATTTACATATATGATATACAATATTATAGTATGCTGAATTTGTCTCATATTGCTGTTTACAGATTTTAACCAAAAAAATGTTGTTTACAGATTTTTAACCTTTGCTCAATTTGAGACAGATTTTTGCCATCAGATTTCAAATTCTGCTCAAAATGTGACAGCTTCAAAAATCCACTAAACCTGTCATTTGTTTTTTAGAGATGTATTCAAATATGCTTAATCTGTCAGTTGCTCAACAACTGAGATTTTATCAGTAACTTAAGTTCTGTTTCTTTTATTCTGGATTTCTTTATTGCTCAACAACTTTTAGATTGCTGAATTCAAATTACATTTTAAATCAACCACAGTTTTTGCTGACCTGAAATTATATCTGGCTGGTCGAAACTTAAACTGATTTTTGTTAAACTGACACATTGATATCTCAACTTTCCGTAGTTCCTGTATTTGCCAAATGCAACTGAATTTAGTTATATTTTTTTTATTGAAATTTATGATTATCCTCATTTCTTTATTTGATTTGGAATCATGGATTTGATTTTGTGCTTTTTTGGTATTTTATATCCCCATGTGAAAATATAGCAGCGTCCTGATATTTATGTAATTTGGAGTTGGAACAATTATGACTATGTGTTCTTTCCTCTAATTCAATAATTAAACAATTTTCTATCAAATACAAAACCTATTTTTTTTTTGTTTTTTTAGTTTTTTATTACAGTTTTCATTGATTGTGTTGTGTCACTGTATGGGTTTCTCACCGCTGACTTTTTTTACTTACAACTTTTCTATTTCTGCAATTGTATATACTATAGAGTTTCAACAACGTGCACTACTCCATGCTCATATTGTTATGTGACTGCATAAAGATGACAAGTTGTCTAACCACAAATGACATTGATAGAGTAATCTCTGCAGAAATTCCAAATCCGATCCACCAACCAACTTTGGTCATTCCTTATACGTAGTAATAAATATTTTATATTCTAATTTTTTTTCATCGCAACCGCGCCATGGCGCGGGTATTCCACTAGTTCAAAATTAAACCAATGACAGACGAGATTCTGAATTTGACGCTGTGTCTGCAATAACAGCAGCAGCTCTTACCAAATCCTCAATCCTAGGAAAACAGATTCAAATGACTGCATCAGCAAATCTTTTGTTTTTTACAGTCTTTATCGAACCGAAGTGCGAGCCCTGATTCTTTCGTATCACACATGGAAACCGACGGAAAACTCAAATGCACCACCATGACAGCTTCAATCCAGAGCAGTTCCATCAAACAACTTCACTAAATTTCAAAATTACAAATCCCTTGGAAACATGATTTTCATCTTTCGGAATAAAAAACGAAATCAGGAGCGGCAAACATACTAGAGTACCGAATCGCTTGCAGACATAGAATATTACTGAATCGCTTGCAATCAAGAGCAGCAAACATTATAAAACAACGCAGCAAACATAGAATCAAGAGGAGCGGCAGGGAACAAACCTTTAATCCGGCGACACCGCTGCCATAGCTAGAGTACTGAATCGCTTGCATCACCTTCCCCGCCATCGTCACAACAAATTTGGCTCAGAGAGAGATAAATTGAGATGGAAATTTCGTTTGCTTGTGCAGTAGAGATGAGAAGATAGAGAGAGGAGAGAGATTGAATTGAGAGAGTAGAAGATGAAGAGAACTGTTTTATTCATCCATCAGAGAGCTTACTCTCGTTTATTTGCCTATTTATAGAGAATTGCTATAACATGACTTGAAGCATAAGCTAAGGCATCTGGAAGCTGTTACACAGCATATGACGTCATATGACGAACGTAATTACGTACCCCTGTAAGATCTGTTTTGATTTCACCAGATCCAGAATCTGGACCCAAAAAATGGAGTGTTTCAGAGGGTAAATAAGTAATTTGACTGAGGCCTCTTTTTTGCTTATCGGTTAAACATCTCAAATTTGAATTGGCATATCAATGGAAAATCACGGTTAACCTACGTATTTGACTAGATTACCAAAAAGCAATTATATTTTTTTTTTTATTAAGAAATAATTCTAGCCCAGATAAACCTGGACTTCGAAAGCCGACAGACGAAAACCGTCATAAGAAACAAAATACAATAAGGGTGCACGAAACAAGCACAAAAGCTTTACAAAGAGAAACAAGCCCTACTAAACCGGACGAGATGCGAAAAAGCAATATTAATTGTATAAAGGAGTGGGCTGTTGGTTTGTCTATTGGTTTCGATTTATTGTTTTTGTTAGAGATGTGAATGAGATCAAAGTGTCCCACGTCGAAAAGTTGAACATATCAAGCCCTAGTATGTGAGTCGGTGGGCTACTCCTTCTATTGTCAATTGGTTTTAGAATGGAACCCCACTCGACTTGTATGCTAGGCTACTAGCGCATGTGCACACAAATGAATTGAGAAGTATATTGTTTTGGGTTAATATGGACATATATTTTGTTTAATTTCTTCTAGAACAATCATTCTTACATGGATTAGTTAAAACTAAAGTTCTTATTATTTTTGGTTAAAAGTTGATATTTTATATTATTTTGAGTTATTTTTCTTATATTAAATAAACTAGATCATGCACAATTATATCTTACAAAATAAAAGGTATATCTTACACAATTATATCTCACAATTATTAAGTTCCAAGAAATCACACCCCAGAGAGAGGAGAAAAAAAAAAGCATGGTCAAAGTGATAGGTTAAAGTCAACCTCAAACATTATCTTTAACATGGCCTAGGGAGTAGGGATTGCACGAAGTTACTCCACACATCGGAGACAACGGTGGCTAACATCTCGGAGAGCTCTTGCAAAGTCTGTGGCACATAACTCGCGGACTCTTGGAGCGAACTCCTTGTATTCTCGATCAACTCAGCTATCGATTCCATTCCCGAACTAATCGATTGTGTTATGATGTCTTTGATGAGCTCAACCATCTTCAAGATCACGCTTGTAAGTATGTCTACTACGAGTTGCACGAGGAACTCTATGGTAGACTTGATAGCCGTGGCCACATCCTCTATGATACAATTGATCCCCTTGTTGGTTTCGTTTGGAACTCCCTGAAATAAACGAATCAGAAAGATAGCGAAGTAGGCTATGAACGAGAAGACTACTCGAGAAATAAGGTTTGAGATTGTGTTTAGAGTGAAGAAGATGAGTCTTTAGGAGGAGAACTAACATTTTCTTGGAAAGGTTTGATGAATAAATATGAGACAGGTGCATTTGTTTGGATGACATATTTATCACGGAAATGCACTTCCCGTGTTCAACCAAACGAACCCTAAAAATCACCAACCTATTTGGAGATGGAACACCCAGATCTAGTGGCGGAGCTAGGGGGTGCTCGAGCACCCCCTGTCTCGGAAAAAAAATACAAAAAAAACAATATTTTTTTGCATATATTTAGTATTTTTAAGATAATATAATACTTTTAAATGATATTTGAAACAAAAGTGCTATCTAGCTTAAGTGGTAAGGGAAGGAAGAGGAAAGCAAGGAAAAATGTCATATTTATGTTTTACTTTATCATTAATTCTTCGTAATTTCTCTTTATATTTTTTGTTTCTATCAACCATTTCAATAAAAAAATGTCATATTTATGTTTAAATTATATATTAAACATTTTCTTTCAATGTTGGTTTAAAAACAATTCTTCGTCATTTCTTCTATATTTTTTGTTTCTCTTCTATTTTTTTGGCTACTCTCAACTATTTAAATACAAAAAAATCATTAAAAAATCACAATTTTAGTGTTTTTTCAATATATTTTTTTACAAAATCTTCTTATCAAGTATATGCCAAAAAAAATATTTCACGAAATTTTTTTAGCACCCCCTGCCCGGAATGATGGCTCCGCCACTGCCAGATCAATCACAATTCACAAGCCATGTTGATGAGTAACTAAGTATACAAGTAAAACATACTCCATATATCACAGGAACAGTAGTGCCTTACAAGGCAATATTCTCAGACAAGAAAATCCAGCCACTCTTTCATTGATCTGTATGCATTTTTCAGGGTTCCACTACTACCTTACCAGTAGCATGGCCACTCATGATCTTATCCCAAGCGTCTTCAGCTTTGCTCAGAGGATACCTCGAATCCACCACCGTCTTCAGCTTCTTGATTTTAAGCAGACTTACTAGATACTCCAGATTCTCAGCCTTGGGTATCAGGAGTAGTGGCACAAGCTGCTTTTTCGAGAAGGTGAGCTTCTTCACAGCATATGTCCACATCGCGGCAGGCCCAGGAGTCAGGTCAATGACCTTGCCATTGGTGCTCAAGGTCGGCTCAAAAGTCGACCAAGGAATGCCCATTGTGCCATGGATTACATAGTCGTATTTCTTCCCAGATGGGCTCTTCAGTGCAGCACCCTCTGGAGTCTTGTAATCTATAACTTCATCAGCACCCAAGCTCTTAACAAAGTCTATGTTGCGCGCGCCACAGGTGGCTGTCACATGGGTGTTTCCTAGCTTTGCTAGCTGAACTGCGTAGTGGCCCACGCCTCCAGATGTGGCTGTGATCAGGATGTTCTTCTTCTCACCAGTCCCATCAAATTTTACACCGCAAACTTGGGTGAGCGCCTGGTGGGCTGTTAGACCTGCAACGGGCAGGCTTGCACCTTCAGCTGCAGAAACTTCTGGTGGCCTTATAACTGTCAGGCTCTCTTTGGCGACAGCATTCTCCGCCAATCCACCTCCAGTCTGTGAGCCATCATGGAAGTAGTCATCAAAAAATAAAGCAAGGAACTTAAGTGCCATTTTGGCCGCCAGATTATAAGAAGTTATATAAAGTTGCCCAACTTATGAGGTTTATCTCACATAATTCTCTGCTTTGAGTAAAACAAGATCATAACGAGTTAAAACTGGGTAAGGAAATTACAAGGTGGCTGAGCACAGCTACAACTTTGTCACCAGCTTTAAACTTGCTGACTTTGGATCCAACCTGGACTATTTCTCCTGCCACGTCGGTTCCTGAGACATTAAAAAATGCATTCATCAATTATGGACAAGGGTTCAAGTAGGACTGATGGATGACAGAATTAACATATGCTTGAGATAGCGCTAGTGGCATCATAATAGGTATAAATAATCAAGAATCAAGATGGTTGTATTCAAACTCCAGTATCTGCGCAGTGTAATTTGGCATACAGATCAGCCATCATTTTTGAAACCCCAATCATGTTTAATGAATGCCATAGATCACTTTCAACACCAGACTACCAAGAAAGGTGGGTAGTTAAATCCCATTGAAGGCTGGAAGCATAGGAAGACAACCTTGTAACTGAATAACGTAACTCCTAGAGCATAGACAACACGACTTCCCTAGAAATGTTCTTTATCAAAATGGAATTAGAATCCTGAAACTGGAAATCACGTATTGAGATATGGTAGGGTAAAGAACTAAAATATTTGATTGAGCCTAACCTCCAACACAAATGGGGAAAATGGGAAATGACATGAACTGAACAAGGATGATGAAAAGTTTGGGCAACTTGAAGTTGGGAGATTATAAAAGAATACCAAACCAACCTGGGATGGTAGGAAATTTTCGAGGAAGAAGAGGACGCAGCATGCCTTTCTGTATTTTCCAATCAACTGGATTGAGACTCGTCGCCTCCAGTTTCAGCAACACCTCATCAGCCCTTGCCTCAGGAACTGGAATTTCAACGTGCTGAAACAAGTCCAAGCTTAAAATTTAACAAGAGGGCTGGCACCAAATTTTCTAATCATGCAACAAACTCTTCCTTTATTTTCTCATTTTTATAAGCATACAAGGGTAATGTCGGCAGACTCAGATATGAACTCCAATATAAGCAACATTCAAATTGATACACTACATTATAGGGAAGTGTAATAAAATATAATGGATGAGAGTAGTTCCAATTGTTTATACCTGAAACTCTCAAACACAAGTTAATGTACATTCATATGTTTTATGACAACTTCAACAAGAGAACTCTACCTACTGATGAAGTGACTAACCCCCTTTAGCAACAAGTCTAATCACCACTAGTACCAAAATAAATATGCTATACAAATCCAAAATAATCCTTCAATCTTTTACTGACATACCGGGGAAAGGTCTTCAAAGTCTTCGAATATTCAGTTCATTTACAAGCATTTAAACTCTACCAAGTACCAACAAAAAAAAGATGGTTGTGAAGACAAGAGTGAAGACTATGACCAAACACCAAGGGAACAAAACGCCCTTTCCAAATAATCTGTATGGAAAATCAAGCACTCCACCAGCAAGAAAAAAAAACACAACAACCATCAAAGATCAGAAACACACATGTACCTAAATTCAAACTATATTTTGATCAAAATTAGCACTTAGATAGTAGATAGTATCATTCAAAATTAAACCAATGACAGACGAGATTCTGAGTTTGACGCTGAGTCTGCCATAACAGCAGCAGCTCTTACCAAATCCTCATTCCTAGGAAAACAGATTCAGATGACTGCATCAGCAAATCTTTTGTTTTTTAGAGTCTTTATCGAACCGAAGTGCGAGCCCTGATTCTTCCGTATCACACATGGAAACCGACGGAAAACTCAAATGCACCACCATGACAACTTCAATCCAGAGCCGTGCCATCAAACAACTTCACTAAATTTCAAAATTACGAAAATCCCTTGGAACCGGAAACATGATTTTCTTCTTTCGTAATAAAACACCGCAGCAAACATAGAATCAAGAGGAGCGGAAGGGAACAAACCTTTAATCCGGCAACACCGCTGCCATAGCTAGAGTACTGAATCGCTTGCATCACCTTCCCCGCCATCGTCACAACAAATTTGGCTCGCAGAGAGAGAAATGGAGATGGAAATTTCGTTTGCTTGTGCAGTAGAAGCTGTGGAGAACGGAGTTTAAAAGGGAAACGAAAAAAAACGGAATGACGAAAGTACCCCTGTACGATCTGTTTTGATTTCACCAGATCCAGAATCTGGACCAAAAATGGAGTATTTCAGAGGGTAAATAAGTAATTCGACTGAGGCCTCTTTTCCTTGTTCATAAATGTGACACCGCGATAGCTAGACAGGTACGTTCCAGATAGACCTGGGCAAACGCGGGTAGGTCTGCCCGACACGGCCCGTCCGCCCGCATTAGAGGGCGGGCTTGGACATGGGGAAAAGTCCACGCGGGCTGCTAGGCCCGGCCCGCGCCCGCAACGGGTGCGGGATTGGACAAATTAATCAATCCGTTGCGGGCCGCTAGGCCCGTAACGGGTACCCGCCTTTTTTAATTAAAATTAATATATATAATATTAAGTATTCATTTTTAAATAAAATAAAAATAATAGTGTTATATATTGTTAGCTTTCATATATACACTTTGAAATAAAAACAGTAACTATATATACTATATACTACTTATGTAATAAAAACAGTATAATTGTATATATATAATAAAAACAGTAATTATTCATTTTTAAATAAAATAAAATAAAAACAGTAACTATTTATAATATATATATATATATATATATATATATATATATATATATATATATAAAATAAAAACCTAATTAGAATAAACTTAATAAAAAAATTTGATTAGGTTTGCGGGTACCTGCAGGCTACCCGCAACCGCATTTGCGGACGGGCTTGGACACGACTTCCAGCCCGTTAAGCGGGCTTAGCCCGGCCCGCGCCCGCAACAACGGGATAAAATTTCGGGTAAAGCCCGGCCCAAGCCCGGCCCGCACCCGCGTTTGCCCAGGTCTAGTTCCAGACTCTCGCACGGTTAGTTGAAGCCTTAAAGGTTTCTCAACGACGTCGTTCAAGAAAAAACTCATAATAATATAATATGAAGAATCAACTTTTAACCGAAAATAATATGAACTTTAATTTTAACTAATTCATATACGAACTATGCCTGTATTAAACCAAAACAATATGCTTTTCAATTTCGGGCCTTGCCGTGTCTGTGTTGCCCTGTCTTGATTAGTCCTTAGCGTGCAAGGCTAAGTTCGGGCCTTGCACGCCAAGTCTTGCCACCAATTAAAAAAAAAGATTAATAATTTTGGATTTTATATATGTAATTAACTAATTATTCAGAATTTCTTCTCCTTTACATATATAAAATTTTTCATCAAACCAAATCCCGAAAGGGTTCGACATAAACTCCCGAAAGGATTTGACAAAAATCATGAAAGGGTTTGACTAAATTTCGCAAGGGTTTGACTATATTTTTGTAGGTGAAATCTTGTTGGCGTTTTGTTCGAGCAACTTACGGCTTTGCTTCCGAAGTTTCTGGGAGGTCTTCTGCTTAGTTTGGGGGCGTCGAGTCTGTTGTCGGGTTTGGGCATCTGGCTGGGGTCGAGGTGGTGCGCTCAGGGCAACTCCGTATTCGGGATAGAGTTTCCTTGGAGTTCGTCTGCACTACCCACAGGAGTTAGAGTCTTGTTGTACCTGGTGTGATCCGAGCTCTTCCGACGCATACTGAATGTTTCAGTCATAAAATGGGCTATATTAGTCCGATGGAGGTCCATGAGTACTTGTTGGAAAGCTAATTCGAAGGGCTACATCTTTTATGAAGACCAAAGTGCCAAAATCATCCAAGAACAGGTCCGAAATCAGCAATAGTTCAACAGTCCGAAATCTGGACAGTTTTCCCGGGGCATTGAATGATGTTGAAATAGATGAGATGTATCGAAGGGTCTTCATTCAAGGGAACTTGATGATTTTCCACCATGAGGCTGGCCAAATTTCTCCATCAATTTCCGAGAAACTTTTCATCTTTTCCGCCTTTAATTCGTTACTAAATTGTTGTTGTTTTATGATTATAAAATGGCTAAACCTTTGCCATGAGAAATAAGATTAGAGTTGAGAATTTTTGGAAACAAGTGTGTGTGTTTGGTTGATTTGGTGAGATGCCATTTTGACACCCCATTCCGGAGTGAGAGGCCGAGGAATGATCCCGTTTGTCTAACTCTTTCCGGTGAGATGCTTGTTAGAGTTGTTCAAACAAAGACTTGATTGCTCGAGAGTGAGATGCCGACGAGTGAGAGAGCGAGTTTGGTGAGTCTATGGGTGAGATGTTAATAGATTTAGCCATCCATATCTTGTTTTTATTTTCCCATAAATCTAGAAAAATCCAAATAAAAGAGTCGCGTGTGTCAAATTTTGTTCTCGTGATCGGTTGAAGCTCTGTAACTTGTTGGATCGATCCTTCGGGTTTCATCATTTGATATCAGAGCTTCCGGCTAGGGTTCCTCAATCTTTTTGTGTTGTTGTCACAAGCATCCACAACCATCCGTTGGAGTTTTGTGCAGGACCAACCATTGAAGTGCATTACGCAGATCCAACGTACAGGGGCGTAATGTACCATTTGGAAGGGCCTTATGGATTCGAGAGCTTTTGCGGGACCAACCATCGATGCCTTACGCAGATCCAACATACAGGGGCGTATCGTATTCTTCGGAAGGGCAACGCAAGATTTGAGGACGAATCTTTTTCCAAGGAGGGGAGGATGATGTGATTTAGACTTATAGATTTTTCTATTTAAAAAGTATCCCACATCGCTTGTAAACAAATAGGAGGTTAGAATTTCTCCTATATATTTTGTAAGGCTTGCCATTTTCTAATACAAGTTAAATTTTTTAGTGAAAAGTTGAGCACATTTGCTTCATTTGATTCCGGGTTAAGGATCATGTTTTTGGTGAGATGCTAAAAACAAAACCCTTTGGTGAGAGGCCGAGGGAGACACCCTAGTGAAAGGCGAAGGTGTCGAAGGGTCGAGATCCTCAGAGTGCGATTCCGAGAGGGTTGAGATCGAGTGTGGGAGATTCAAGGGTGAGAGGCCTGCGGATCTTGCTATACATATCCGGTTACAAGTAGAAAGTTCATCTCTTTAAATAAAAGAGGAACCTCGTCGTCGATCCTGGCGGCTCGGAGAGTTCCCGAGCACATCAAGTGGTATCAGAGCTAATCCATCAAGTTCACAAAGCTTTATGTGATTCCATCAGTTTCATCCACATCCCTCTTCAGAGCCATCACAGTTGCAACCATTGAAGTGCACTACGCAGATCCAACGTACAAGGGCGTATCGTACCTTTTTGGAAAGGCAAAGTAGATTTGAGAGTCGTCGTGGGATCAACCATCAAGATATATTACGCAGATCCAACGTACAGGGGCGTAATGTTTCTTTTTGGAAGGTCTACGCAAGATTCGAGGACGAATCTTTTTCAAAGGAGGAGAGGATGATGTGATCCGAGCTCTTCCGACGCATGCTCAATGTTTCAGTCATAAAATGGGCTATATTAGTCCGATGGAGGTCCATGAGTACTTGTTGGAAAGCTAATTCGAAGGGCTACATCTTTTATGAAGACTAAAGTGCCGAAATCATCCAAGAACAGGTCCGAAATCAGCAATAGTTCAACAGTCCGAAATCTGGACAGTTTTCCCGGGGCATTGAATGATGTCGGAATAGATGAGATGTATCGAAGGGTCTTCATTCAAGGGAACTTGATGATTTTCTACACTTTATGAGGACAACCAACCCTTAATTTTCCACCATGAGGCTGGCCAAATTTCTCCATCAATTTCCGATAAACTTTTCATCTTTTCCGCCTTTAATTCGTTACTAAATTGTTGTTGTTTTATGACTATAAAATGGCTAAACCTTTGCCATGAGAAATAAGATTAGAGTTGAGAATTTTTGGAAAAAAGTGTGTGTGTTTGGTTGATTTGGTGAGATGCCATTTTGACACCCCATTCCGGAGTGAGAGGCCGAGGAATGATCCCATTTGTCTAACTCTTTCCGGTGAGATGCTTGTTAGAGTTGTTCAAACAAAGGCTTGATTGCTTGAGAGTGAGATGCCGACGAGTGAGAGAGCGAGTTTGGTGAGTCTATGGGTGAGATGTTAATAGATTTAGCCATCCATATCTTGTTTTTATTTTCCCATAAATCTAGAAAAATCCAAATAAAAGAGTCGCGTGTGTCAAATTTTGTTCTCGTGCTCGGTTGAAGCTTTGTAACTTGTTGGATCGATCCTTCGGGTTTCATCAGTACCGTTGACCCGCGGTGCCATTTTTCGGTGGTGCTTGATTTGTTCTTCGGCTGCTTCCTCGACTTATTGGGAGTTGGTCCTCTTGGATCGTCTTGTTGTGGAGTTTATTTCTGCTTGTTTATTATTCATGTACGTTTTCTTAAAATGATAAAACTATATAAAATATTATTTTTTCTAGCAATCTCGTACTTTTTAGTAATAAGTATAAGATTATTAAAAAAAAATTAATATTTTATATAATTTTTATCATCCTAAGAAAATTTACGTGAATAGTAAACGACAAGTAAAAGTGAACGGATGGAGTAGACGACAAATAAAGTGAACGGATGGAGTAGATTATTAAAAAATAAAAAGTAATATCAACAACAAGAACATCAACAGAAGTAACATTAAGTTCCAAGAAATCACACCCCAAAGTGGAGAGGAGAAAACAAAAATATGGTCAAAGTCATTGGTTAAAGTCAACCTCAAACATTATCTTTAACATGGCCTAGTGCTTGCACGAAGTTACTCCACACATCGGAGACAACGGTGGCTAACATCTCGGAGAGCTCTTGCAAAGTCTGTGGCACATAACTCGCGGACTCTTGAAGCGAACTCCTTGTATTCTCGATCAACTCAGCTATCGATTCCACTCCCGAACTAATCGATTGTGTTATGAGGTCTTTGATGAGCTCAACCATCTTCAAGATCACGCTTGTAAGTATGTCTACTACGAGTTGCACGATGAACTCTATGGTAGACTTGATCGTCGTGGCCACATACTCTATGATACAATTGATCCCCTTATTGGTTTCATTTGGAACTCCCTGAAATAAACGAATCAGAAAGATAGTGAAGTAGGCTATGAATGAGAAGACTGCTCGAGAAATAAGGTTTGAGATTGTGTTTAATGTGAAGAAGATGAGTCTTAGGAGGAGAACTAACATTTTCTTGGAAGGCTTGATGAGTTGAAGTAGTGAAGGTATGAGTAGGTGTAGGAGTTAATAAAAGAGGACAAGGAGTTATTGGAATGGTGTTTTGAGTGTGATTGAAAACCATGGTCAATAGTCATATATTTATTTATTGTTAAACTAACTAATGGAATGATATACTCTATGTATTTACTTACAAATATTAATGTTTTGTGATTGGAAATATTCAAAGTCAATACAAGTCTTATTTTATTATTAGAATAATAAGTAGTGGTGTAGAGAGATACTTCGCATTTCTATTTTGTTAATTAATACTATTATATATATCTTAGGTTTTTAATAATACACACATATATATACTAGTATGAAATATATAATATTCCATTTGTCTCGAATTATAATTTATTTACGGAGTTTTTAACATTGAAAAGCGAGTAAAAAGTAAAACGATTTATATTTTGAGATTATATTAAAGTAAATTACCTTTTTAGTACGTCCCTAGCCTTTAAGTCTTTAAAACTTGTTTCATTTTGGTCCATAACCTTTGAAACGTTAAAAAATAGTCTTCGACTTTTTCATCTCATTTCATTTTATTCCTTAACCTTTCAAACATTGCAAAACAATTCCAAGCTTACATTTTTTTTATTTGTTTTACTCCCTAAATTTAAAGACATTATTAGACACTATTACCAAAACCAGCCAAAATTTATCATAATATATATAAAATCATTTATACAAAGAAAAAGTACATAAAATCAATCAACGCTATTATTTTAATTTAAAAAAAAACATCCGAACTCTTTTAGTGTTTAAATTCACAAGATTTGGTGTAGTTAATGTAAAAAATTTTTAAAAAATTTAATCAAAGTTCGTATTTTATAAAGTTTTTAACTTCTTAAAAAACGTGTTAAAAAATCAAACGACATCTATTTCTGAAAAGAGGTAGTAATAAAAGTTAAATTACACCCAATCAATAAAAAAAATACTACTAGGTGTAAAATTATACTAAATTACAAGAGTCTGCATGTTTTTTAATTCAAATAATATACTTAAATGATTTAATGTATTTTTGTGTATAAATGATTTTAAATACATTACGATAAATTTTGAGTGATTTTTGGTAATTATGTAATAATATTTTTACGATCAGAGCCTAAAATGAATAAAAATGTAAGCTTGATGACTGTTTTGCAATGTTTGAAAGGTTAAGGACCAAAATGAAACGAGATAGAAAGGTTGATGACTATTTTGGAATGCTTTAAAGGTGGGGATAAAAATGAAACAAGTGATAAAAATTAAGGACTAAAAATTAATTTGGCCATATATTATCATCTTACTGCATTACTTTAATTTTAGATTTAGAATAGATAACGGGGCCCAGCCCATGCCAGAACAGCCCGGCCCAAGGTTTTGGAGTTTGAACCCGAATCCGGAAGCGAGGCAATCCGGAAATGATATCAATTGAAAACCAGAACGGAGAAGTAGACGAGGGCCGGAGACAGAGTGAGAGAGAGAAAATCAGAAAGCGAACGAGGCAGTCCCTTCGAGTATAGATTTGAGCTTCAATGGCTAAATTGATTCCAATTCTCCTTCTTGTGATATTCGCTGCAATAGGTAGGTGAATGATTTTTTAGTCACGAAGTCGATATTTTTTCAGATCTGATTTATTTCCCTGTCTGATCGGAACTTTTTCTTCTCGTCTTGATGTTTTTTGTTGATTTGTCTGTGTTTTGATGTTTTTTGTTGATTTGTCTGTGTTTTGATGTTTAGTTTATGCGAAGAAGTCAGACGATGTTAAAGAGCTACAGATCGGTGTTAAGGTATGATTTCTGCCTTCTTTTTCTTCCCCCAGATTTATGTTTTTGGATTTAATTTGCGATTTGCTTCAATTTGTGATGTTACAGTGCTGTTTATGACGAAGTTATTTGATCGAGACTTTTTCGATCCTTGTACATATCAATGCTTAAGGAAATTTAGGGGTTCTTCACTTCTACGTCCGAATAATCTTAATTGATTTTGTAAATAAAAACAAAAGGCGAATAGATCATTGAACTATGTATAGAAGAGGTTGCATTTAATTTTGTCACTGGATTATACTTTATCTTAGAAAAAGGTGCAGCTGTGATCTTTGTTCAGTATGGACTATGGAGTTTATATTTGCTTAAAACTACTAACATAATATAACTATAACTAGCTCAGAATCTTATAGAAAGAATGTATAGCTGCTTTAGATTTAGTCCCCTTACTCAAATGCCTCAGGATCTAAAAGCCAGGAATCCCGGGATCAACAGATATGGTTGAAGCTAGTATCCAGATCTTAGGACGATAAATTTCATTCGTTACAGGACAGTTGTAAGAATGGTCAGACAGAAGATGGATGAGCCCATTTTATTGCTGCTTTTGGATAAAGAATTCAGATCTTAAAATTTTATTTTGTTATTTGTTCATTTTGGTTCATATTAACAACATAAAGAGGCTTCTTGTTGTCATGCTACATGTTTAGAACATAGACCCTGGGTAGTAAGTCACAGCCTCACTAGTCTTCGAAGTTTGTTTATCTCATGACTTAATTTTCTTGAATGAACAAGTATGACATCCTTAATACCATTCTTTATTGTATATTTACAAGGAACACACAAGGTTCCTTTCACACTTTGTTGGCTATATTTTTCGGCTAATAGCTATCACGAATTCATCTAATATGCCTTCCGATCTGGCAGCATAAACCAGCATCTTGTGACATCAAGGCTCACAAAGGCGACAAGGTGAAGGTGCACTATCGGGTAAGTGGCTAAACAACAACGTTATTGTATTAATTGAAACTCGTATTTTCCATTTTTAAAGAGAGCTATAGAACGATAAACCATGATTACTAATTGAGATATTTCTATCACTAGTTATAAGGATATATATATTATGATTATGATAATCTAACATGGGGGTTTTGCACACTTTAATCAAGGATGCATTTGTGATAGTCTATGTTCATACCAATTTTGTTCTTCATATGAACTACATTTGGCTGGTACAAACTTGTATCTCAATTGCTGCTGCGATTATCCAGTTACTAGTTGTCTAAGAACAAAATTAGCATCCTCGTGTATTGCTTCTTCTGAATCTTGCTCACTTCTCTGTAATGAAAGCCACTTGTTTTATTGTCTTGCAGGGACAACTTACAGATGGAACTGTTTTTGACTCCAGTTTTGAGAGAGGTGACCCAATTGAGTTTGTGCTTGGCAATGGTCAAGTAATCAAAGGTGCGTGGTAGTCTGGTTGACCACTGTTTTTTACATATTGTTGTAACATGCATGTGAAATTTAACTTCTCAGAAGTAACAAGTTCAAGCCTAGAGTTACATATTGTTGTATTTTGATAATGGCATCTTCTCATTTGTACCCCAAGTGATTATTTCCTTTATTTCTTCGACACTGGTCAAGTGACTCAAGTGGAATAAGTATGAGGCAGGTTGGTTTGGCATGGTAAGGGACCCTTTTCAATGCAAGAGTAGTTTCCCAGTTGGGAGATGTTAGATTCAATTCATATATTTTTCTGAACAAAAAAAAAGTAAGAATAGTTGTAATAACAGAATGTTATTCCATTGCTCCTGTAAGTCTGTAACTTAATCCTGCAAGGAAGTGGCAACTGGCAGCCACTATTTGGTGGTACTGACCCCACTGAGTGATTGTTCTTACTTGAAGTATGATATTAGGGGTTAACCGGGGAATGCAATCACCCAATGAATGTTTTGTTTATTTTTTTAAAAAAAGGAGTCACTCAAATGAGTTTGTTCTTGCAGGTTGGGACCAAGGACTTTTGGGCATGTGTGTTGGTGAAAAGAGGAAGTTGAAAATACCGGCAAAACTTGGGTATGGAGAACAGGGCTCACCTCCAACAATTCCAGGTAATTCTTCAAGTGCAAAGTGATTCGGATTATATATCCGGAACAGTTTTCTGCTGATACCAACAATTTCAATACAAATACAATCTTGATATCTTGTTATGTTCATATAGTTTGCTTACACAGACGTGGTGTCATCCTGTCATTTTTATTATTGAGTTGAAACAATTATATTTTTCATAATTTCCAGTTTTGAATTGCTAATCCTGAAAACTACGTCCACTACAAAAGCCATTGTGATTTCAAAAGGAATCATCCTACTAAAACTATAACACATCAAAAAGGAAATAGTGAGTTGAACTAAATTTATCTCTAATATTTGCAGGTGGTGCTACTCTCATCTTCGATACTGAGCTAGTGTCTGTGAATGGAAAACCATCCACAGGAGAAGATGAAGATGTTGATGATGAGCTATAAACGAGTCACAATTAGCTATGATCTAGGGTTTTCTTCTTCCAGCTTTATCACAGGATCTACCTTTTTAGACAGGTTTGTCTGGGTTGTTTCAGACGCACCTGGATATCTGGTGTCTGAATTCTGATGATCTCCGATGACCAAACTAGATAAAATTTCAATTATCGCATCAATTATATGACATTTTGATCCTCCAGGAAGTAGAGAGCACAAATTCATGTTAATCTATTACTCATATTCATTTGTTGTTCAAGGGCATTCGGCATAACGACCTTGATACACACATTTAAACTCGATTCATATTGAGAACTTGAGAATCAACTTGATTGAATGGATAAACACGATTTAAACACGACATCTATCAATTTGAGACTCAACTTGATTGAATGGATAAAGTTTTACCCAAATTTGTTCATTTGTATGTGCACATATATAAACACGATTCGTATTGAGAATTCGAGACTCAACTTGATTGAACTTCGAATCTTATGAAATGTATACAATTTAACCGCTAATGCTCAACTTGTTTTGTTTTTTCAGTCGAAACAAATTAGATACACGTCAAAGAGCGCGAAAGAGGATGACTAATCAGTTCAGAGTTTCCGACCAATCAGGACTGTCCACGTAGTCATCCCTTCCGCAGAGTCAATGAGGTGTTTGGATTCTATTGCATTTTAATTATAATGCAATTATTTTACTCATTTTATATGAGGGTTTGATTTTAAAAATAAAAATCGAGATAAAACCATAATTAAACCAAATAATTACATAAAAATAAATAAAATAATTACATTATAATTATTACATCATAAAATCTAAAAACAAATAATTTAAATACCTTAAAAATTATGTTAATCAAATACAACCTCATCATTTTGCATTATAAATCCATAACCAAATTATCCACAAATAAATAGATACCGGCGGATATGCGGCCTCTGAATTGCTCCCCCCGGCATATCCCTTTCTCCTCCCAAATTTTAAAATAAATTATTATTTTCAAAATTATTTCTATTTTACCACCAAAATTTCACAGCTTTTTCTCCCTTCTTATCCGAATATTCCATTTTAAATCCCCTTAATTTCTCTCCCATATAAAAACAACACAAACCATCTCTCTCCTCCAAACCCCCCTTCCCTCCCTCCTCCCAAAACACCTAAACCCCTCAATGGCGGTGTCCGCCAGATCCAGGAAGCTAATTGATCCTTTCAATGACAAGGTTAGAGAGAGGATCTTCGGCTTTGGCTCCCGGATTAGCAACGCCAGCTGCACCAGTGGTAGCGAGCACGACGCCGACTTTAACGACGCAGCTGTATCCTCCTCCTCATCGGCGTGTTCCGCTTCGCCGCGCCTCTCCTACCTCGTCCAGAACTTCCTCGAAAACGCCGGTGGCGCCGGAGATCCGACGGCGTCGTTCGGTGGCGGCGATTCGGAGGATGATTGCACGGCCTCCGAAGCGGTGAATCCGATTGTGCGGAGGAACGACGATCGTTTCCGTAACGATCTGCTCGCTCACGTTGACGGTGCGGCGGAGATGTTCTCTCTCTTGAGACAGAATCCGACGGTGTTTAATCGCAGCGTGATGGCTTATCTCCGTGAGATCGGCTACAACGCCGGCGTATGCAAGACGAAATGGGAGGCCGCTTCCAGCGGTGGCCTCATAGCCGGAAGCTACGAGTTCATCGACGTCGTGGAGCGAAATTCAAGATACGTCGTCGATCTCAACTTCGCTGCGCAGTTCGAGATCGCGAGGGAGACGGAAAGGTACAGGCGCTTAATCGCCGCTCTTCCGAGATTGTTCGTCGGGAACCTGGACGATCTGAAGAGGATCGTGCGAATCACGGCCGGCGAGTTGAAGAGATCGATGAAGATCAACGAGATGAGCCTCCCGCCGTGGAGGAAGAGCCGCTATATGCAGGCGAAGTGGTTCGGTCCGTACCACAGGACGGTTAATCAGCTACCTAGCTCCGGCGCCGCCTCTCAACAGGCGATCCCTAGCATCTCCGCCGTGAAATGCCGTTCTGTTGGATTCTTCACCTCCGCCGTGGACGGCAGCCGCTTGGTTGTCGCTCCACCAACTACTCGTACCAGATAACGTTGCTTAGTTTTAAAATTTAGGCTAGAAGAGAAAATTGCTGCGAGACGGAGAGTGTGTGATTCTGTGAAATTGAAAAGCAGGAATCGTTTTGTATTTTGATTGTTTTATAAATAAAATTTTCTAAGTTATAATAAATCTTATTTTGACTTTTTTAGTGATTTGATTATTAATTTATAAATGATAAGTTGTAATTAAGAATGCGGAAAATGGTGACGATTGAAGAAAGGGACGTTAACTAATGGATATATATACATATTTAGTCCGCTTATTTCTTCACTTATTCTATTGATTTGTATGTGTCGTCTTTGAAAATCCCTCGTATAAATGGGGATGATAGATTACATATTGTATAGTGGACTTATTGGCTCAGACTCAATCATACTTGTAACCTATATATATATGAACATGATGATCGAGGAATGAAACTCTAAGAAGGACTCTACATCAGTTGATATCTCTCTACATGGTATCAGAGCAGAACTTGTGACGGAAAAGACACATGTAGCGAATAACGTTCGTCTCAGAAGGACGAGAAACAAAAACCCATGTATCATTCCTTGTAAGGACCCTGTATTCATCGAGCATAGCCGCCTGCCAATTCGGGTCGAGGATGACTGTTTTGTGGGAGATGGGGATGGGGGAAAGCGAGGTCTGGGTTGAGGCACGAGGTGCCTTGGGGACGGTGGGGGCGAGTTGGGACGGTGCTGCGGGCGTGGCACGTGGCTGCGGCAAGGCAGATGAGGCAGGGGGTGTGTCGCGGACGCAACACTAGGTGGCGGCCGCGACAACGGGCGATGTGGGAGATTCGTTCGGTGAATCTGAGGGGGGTGGTGTCGGGGCGATCGGAGGCGTGCATATAGACAATATGTCTCGGTCTGAACACATCGGGGATGCTACGGGTGTGCGGTCTGGTGGTAGGTGGGTAGGTGGTGGTGGGGGCGGTGTAGGGGGAGAGACAGTAGCACCGGGAGAGTGCTGGGGAAGGAGGAAGTGCGGGAAGGGAGACTCAGACTCAGACTGGGAGACATTAGGTGTGGGAGAGGGGAGAGGAGGAGAAGAGAAGGGAAAGCGGGACTCATCAAATGTGACATGACGTGACAGGATAAGCCTATGGCTCTGAACATCGAGGCAAAGGTAACCGCGATGATCAGATGGATACCCGATGAACACACATGGAGTAGAGCGTGGGTGAAGTTTGTGTGGGGCGGTGGAGGACTGGTTTGGGAAGCACAAGCACCCGAAGGTACGAAGGTGATCATACCTAGGCAGGGTGCCATATAGTTCTTGAGTGGGTGAGCGATGTTGTAGAGTAGTAGATGGGAGGATGTTGAGAAGATATAATGTCGGTAATAAGGCGTGAGGCCAATAGGCAAGAGGAAGGGCTGCGTTAAAAAGGAGAGAGCGCATCATGTTGGTTATTATTCGAATGATTCGTTCGGTCTTGCCATTCTGCTGAGATGTATAGGGGCAAGACAATCGATAGGAGATCCCATTTGTATTGAAAAAAGTGTGAAAGTCTTTGTTATCAAATTCACGGTCATTGAAATGCAATGAGAACACTTAGGACTTGAAATGCAATGGGAACACCCATAGAAATGAGTGCAATCATCAAGAAACAAAAGGTAGTACTTGTGACCATTCTTGCTAGGCACATGAGAGGTCAAATGTCGCTGTGAATGATATCAAAAAGTGCAAAAGTTGAGTTCAAAGACCGCTGAAACGGCAGTCTTGCATGGTTTCTTAACTGACAGGAAGAACATAAATTAGTAGTTGTTGAATTATACATATTGTTATGAATTATATGTATAATACTATGTAAAAAAATTAATAAAAAAATAATATTTCATGGAGTTTTTACCTCATCAAAAAACGTGTCAAATAGTAAACGTCCTTATATTTTGAAACGTGTCAAATAGTAAACGTCCTTATATTTTGCAACGGAGGTAATATCGTTTATTTTCGATTTTAGGGAGTATCAAATACACTAAAGTTTCGAAAAAATTCCACTTCGTGTACATGTGGATGCGATACTTTTTGAGATGTGAACCATATATAGGATTATTGAGAGTTGATCGATATGAGGAATTGGATGGGGAATTCGACGTGGAATAAAACATCTTAATCTCAGATTCACTTGAAAAGGGATTTGATATACGATAGCATATTCGATCCATAATTAACAAGGGCAAATCTATATGTCAAACCACCCATAGATTATAATAAGAAATATCCATCTAAAATATTTAATCAAAACACCTAGATATATTTATATAAGGAAAAATTAATTAAAATACCCTCACCTTTGAGAGTATGGTAAAAATATATCATCAACTTTCAAATATAATAAAAATATCACGACCTTTGAAGGTTGTGGTAATATATTACCACGGGTTTTCTCACGGGTCAAAAATGTTGACAAGACGGCCTACGTGGATTTTTTTTTTAACAAGGCAGCCTCCGTGGAAGCTTTTTTACAAATTATCACTAAAATTGGGTTTTCTTGAATGGTTTCCTTATAAAAAATAAGCCGACAACAAAATTAAACGAGAAAAACGAAATTGATTCAACCAACAAGCAACTAATTCGGTCAAAATTGTCTCAAATTAACACAACACAACTATTTCTAACACCAAACCGACAACAACAGCAACAACGAAGAGGGGGAAAAAAAAAACTTACTCAGCCAATGTGAACGAATCAAAGAGGAATAAGATAAGATAGGGGACCACGAGGGAGGAAGACTGTCATTGAAGAGAAATCATGAGCCGCCAGGAAGACTTGGAAGATAGTTCAAGATCGAGGCGCCACGGAAGAAGATAGGAGGGAGGAAAAGACGTTGGGTATGAACCCGGTTCAATTCTTTCATTTTTTTCCTAAGAAAATCGTTAAGGAAAACCCTTGTAAAAAAATTTCACGTAGGTTGCTTTGTTAGCATTTTTTTACTCGTGAGAAAACCCATGGTAATATATTACCACTACCCTCAAAGGTCGGCATATTTTTATTACATTTAAAAATTAAGGATATATTTTTACCATACACCCAAAGATGGGGATATTTTAATTAGTTTTCCATTTATATAATAACAAGATACTTTTTTTTATCGGAAGGAGATCGAGTCGGTGCTCTACGTGCTTCTAACGTGCCTATTAAATTATTAATAATAAAAATTGGGCTAAGTAGTCATCATACGGGGATAGCACGACCCATAACATCGTTCTACAAAGCACCATCTGGAGGGTCAAGTAATACATTTAAATCAATGTTATAAGAGAAAGCTAAGCTACCAAGATAGTCCGGGATGCAGTTAGTTTTATGGATCGCATGCCGACATTGGATAATCAAGTCTCTTCTGATCAAGTCTTGACACTTGGTGACAATACTAGTTAGACTAGCCAGTGGGTGACACAGTGACACAGCGACATTGGATAATCATTCGACCATTCCTCCACTTCCAAAGCCACTAGATATATATCTCCTGCAAATACTTCCCACCAAGTAATTGAGGGGTGGAAAGTGAAAAATCATGATGGTTTCCTTCACAATTCACATAAACGAAGTTAAAAAATTTAGGGCGGAGTTAAATATATTAAAAAAAAAACTTGAAATTTGTGATTTAAATTGTTAATTTTAGTATAAAAAATTAAGAAAAATAAAGATTATCAAAAACAATAATTTTTTATGGATATATGGAAAATAATATTTGTATTTAAATAAATATATTAAAGAAGATTTTAAATTTATAGGGTTGTAGGTATAAATAAAATTCAGTATATATGTCCCTATTGTTAATAGTTTTGATTTTACATAATAGAAGCTCGGGTAGGTAGCTGATGAAAATCTGCGAATAGAAAATAAAAATTTTTGAAAAGCTTTGATGAGTAGTTGTTGAAAAGCTTACATTTTAAAAGCTAATTAAAAATAAAATATTATATTTATTTCATTTAAAACTATATAATATCAAATCTATAAGGTCAAAAAAAAATACCTACGTTTGCCAAACGGAGCCGTAATTTGTTTTCTTGCTTGTCACATAGTAGTAGCATTCAATTTCAATTTAATCCGAAATATATACCTAGTGATGGTTTTGGGTTCAATTCTATGGGCCTCAAAGGCCCAAATTTATGTAAATGGGCCATGTGTTGAAGGAAAACAACGCCCAATTCAGTGGGCTTTACGTGTATATGTTTTGTCCTCATATAAGTAAGTAGGTTTATTTATAACCAAATGGATATAGTAAAAAATGATACACACTACATAATATATTATGTGTAAAATCTAAAATCACATCATAATATCATATCCTGGAGAAATAGATATGGATATCACCCAAAAAAGTTAAATATGAGTAATGTTTGAAGGAGTGTATTTGCCATTTTGCCCCTTATATTCTTCAACTTCTTATTTCTTTTATCTCTATAAACCAATCATTTTTTATTTATTTTTAACATAATTATTAACTCTTAGGCTTAATTCAAAATATTAAATTTAATATAATTTAATGCTTACTATTAATCTACATGTCAATCTTTGTATATTATAAATATCTAATTTGTATATAGTACTTAATATATAAGCCTTTGTGATGATGTGACATAACCAATATTATTTTAGATATTAATTATGCTATATCCTATTTAAATAAATTCATAGTGATATTATTATTATTTTAATTGAGTGATTTAAAATATCTATATTTATGTATGTCACTTTAAATGAGATTTAAAAAATAATAAATTTATAAAAGAATTATAAGTTATATACATTTATGGTAAATATATTTTTATGATTTTTATCTTAAATTTTATTTATACTTTATAATATTAATTTTTAATTTTATTAAGATTTTAGTTTAAAAAAGTTGTGCCGTGACACGGAAATTATACTAGTTAAATTTCAATTTAATCCGAAATATATACTAGTGATTGTGTTGGGTTCAATTCTATGGGCCTCAAAAGCCCAAATTTATGCAAATGGGCCATGTGTTGAATGAAAACAACGCCCAAATTCAATGGGCTTTACGTGTATATGTTTTGTCTCATACAAGCAGGGTTTATTGAGGGTGGGTGCGGGACGGGACGGGACAGGGTCGTCTTACGTCCCGTCCCGCGTAATTTTTACGGGACGGAATTCACTACTTTTTTTTTCAATCTCACACACATTATAAAAAAACCTAAAATTCTTATATATTTTTTATATTTTAGGATTTTCTTTATATTTATACACACTGGACACATTATACATATAATTACACACAATATATATACACACACTGTATAGAATATATATTACTAATAATAGTTGCTAATATATATACACACACTTTGTATACCTATGTATATTGTAAGTCTGTAATACAGTGTGTGTATATATTAATCTAACATATACTCTCTCCGTTCGCGAAAACAATTCATTTTAACTATTTGCACAATTTTTTAAAAAGCCAATGATATACTCCTTTTTTACTAATTTACCCTCATTTATTACTCTACTTTTTTACTTTATCAAAAACTACAACCCACAACCCATCAATCATGTCAAGGGCATTTTCATAAAGTGGAAGCCAAAATACCTACAATGACATGTTTTTATGAACAAAATCTAACCTCTAAAATGACATGTTTTCGTGAATGGCCTGTCCCGCATTATTTTTACGGGATAGGACCAGGATGAAATTTACTTTTTTTTTTTTTGAAATCCCACCGAGTCCGGAATTTACTGGATTTGTACCCACCCCTAAATGGATATAGTAAAAAATTTCAGACACTACATAATATTTGTATGTGTAAAATCTAAAGTATATCATATCATATCATATCCTGGAAAAATAGATATGGATATCACCCAAAAAAAGTTAAATATGAGTAATGTTTGAAGGAGTGTATTTGCCCCAATTTGGTAATTGAGGAAAAAGAGGCACAATCCAAGGGCACCCTTTAATCATTTGCCTTTCATCTCCTCTTCTTTGTTTTTATATTTTTTTGACACTAAAATCCGAAATCGATCCACCCTTTCCCTTTTTTTACCACCCAATAATTAACAAGATCAACTTGTTTGACAATTTTACCCAACCATAATCATTTGCTTCTTATTTATTTGCCACATCTTTATCCACAAATTGAAACCAAAAATATCATACATAGATATCTTATTTAAAACACGTTTGTTGTTGTCTCGTTTGATTAAATCGTCAAACAAGTGGGTATTTTTTCGTTTTTTTATTTACATAACGTTTTAGGTAGATTTATTTTTAATTAATATTGATTGATATTTTAGCCTATCAACTATATTAATACAGTAATAATATTATAGTAATATGCGTTATGACTTATCATTAATTACTCCTATTCAAAACACCTCAAACTTCCTATAGAACTAACATCTTTTTATCTATGCCGACAACCTACCCACCAATAAAAAAATATCTTAAAATCAATTAACATTTGGTCAATAAAAATTTATTACTCAATATTCACTATTTTGAAAGTGATAAAATGTCATTTAATTTAAAATGGAGCGATATATATTTACGGAAATAAATTCGATTTTCTGGAGAAGCCTAGAAAAATCGAGGGTCCAGACAAGCTAGGAGATAGACTAACCAATATGTACAACATGAATTAAATAACAGGAGCAAACGACTGACAAAAATTAACAAAAAACAAATGACGGAAATGAAAATGCAAAAATAAAGTACATGCCATCTACACTATAACCTACAAGCTAGCAGAACTAACGAACTGACCGGTCAAACGGAAGACGCACACAAAGAACTCTGGAGATCACTATCGGACATCTCAACATGGACTCTAAACAGAATCAACAGGTATCGATCGCATTTCCAAGACGTCTACTAGCTTGACAAACCAGTCACCGTTCACATGAAACTTGAATCACAACAAGAAAAACAAAGTACACCAACTCGCAGACCAAAACTCTAGCCATACCATTGCCAAAACAAATCCCCAAAAAGAGTTGTTTATAAACCTATTTGACATCACCAATTTGGCAATCGCAAAATTATTACCACAATTTATATCCATTTGTTGAGAGATGTGAATGAGACCAAAAAGAGTCTCGCGTGGAAAGTTGAGCATAACAAGCTTGAGAAAGAAATCACATTCGGCTTGTGTGCTAGGCTACTAGTGCATGTGCAAACGACCCCCAATCATCAGTCTGAGTTGGACTTTCTATGGTAGCAGAGCAAAGCCTAATGGCTCGTCCTTATCATTCCTAATTGCACTCGATATGAATTAGACCAAAAAGAATTCCACGTCGAAAGCAGGGGCGGACGGTTGTGGTAGCAGACCCAGCCACTGCTGGGTCAAATTTGCTGGAGTTGGTAAAAAAACAAAAAAAAAATTGCTGGGTCAATTTTTTTGTAAGGTGGGCTTAATGAGTTTTGGGCCCAAAACTTCTAAATTAAAAGGTTTAGCATTTTGATTTGGAATCAAATAGGCTCACCTCCCTCCACGCGTTTCTTTTCTGGAGTTAGTAAAAGCTTCGTTATTCCATTCAATTAGCACTCAACACGTTTTTTTTCGGCGTTTATCAAACTTCAACTTTGGTCATTCAATTTCGATTTCTGAATTTTTTTACCACTTCTTTAATCTAATTTGTGAAGTATGTTTTTTTTACTCTCTTCTAATTATGCTTTATTTAATTTCTAATTTACTAAATTAGGGGTATGAATTGTTTGGTAATTTAATGGTAGACATTGAGATGACAATGATAAATCTTGAATTTCTTTTGTATTTTTTATGAAGTATATTTTGGCTTGTTAATTTTTTTTTTCTCTTTGTCGTGACTAGAATTTTTCCGCTCACCTAGTTTTGATACACTAGATCCGCCATTGGTCGAAAGTTAAGCAAAGTCTTACTATATAAGTCGATTGACTACTCCTTCTATTACCAGTTGATTTTATAAAGAACTTCACTCGACTTGCGTGCTAAGTTATTAGAGCATATATGTGTGCAATACTTGTTTGATTTGTTATTGTTATTGTTAATGTGTCAAGATGTAAGAAAATAAAAAGAATCTCATATCGAAAATTTAACATATAAAATCAGTCTTCTCACATTGAAAACTTAATATATACTGCAATACACACTTTCTAGTGGTTGTGCGCCTATTCACATAGTGTCATCGGTCTATACACATAGTTCATGTCTAAGTGCCAAATCAAATGTACGAAGGGTCTACAATAAGACATACGGAAATACCTATCCATATGTAGTAAACAATTGAGCTTCTTTTGATCCACTATTAAAATTTATTTTACACATTAACACATTATATTTTCTAACTAGTTACTGTATAGATCAGTCCATCACGCCAAAAGTACGTATACAAAACGGAAGCGGGGTGGGTTGGGGTCCTCCTAGACCTGTCAAAACACAACCCGACCCGGTTGACCCGACCCGAACGCCTGAAAAATTTCCAACCCGAACACGAAATTTTTTTCGAACCCGAACCCAAAAAACCGGAAATTTTCTGGATAATCTGGGTTTCGACCAGGTGACCCGATTGACGCGGTTGATTTATAATTTTATATAATTAAAAAAATTTTATACATGATTAAAATTTATCGCAAAATTATCAAATCATAATTTTTTTTAATTTAAAAAAGAAAAAATTGACAAACCCGAAATCTACCCGAAACCCGGTCAAACCCTGGTTTGAGTCAACCCGAAAATACCCGAAACTCGTTTTACCCGAGACCCGCAGTGATCCGGCCCGAACCCGAACCGAATGACAGGTCTAATCCGCCACATTTTTTACAAAAATAAAATAATAAGTAAAAAAATGAAGGAAAATTTATTTATTTATTTATTAAATTAAGGATTTTATTAATAAAATTATACGTATGAGAAAAATATAGGCTATATAATTCACCCGAATTTTAATTTCTGGTTTCGTGCACGTACGTACATATATTGTTGGAAATGACAGTTGGCATACGTACATTTGACAAGCATATCACTATATCAGCTTCAATATCAACCAAAATAATTACTGTACTAATTTGGGTTTATATTTTGATCATAAACCAATTATCGTCTTTATATGACCACAAACCACAATCTAGCTAGCTTTGTCTTTCGTTCATGTATAAAGATTTTGTTTGTTTCGGGCTTTCAGCTTTCTTTTTTTCTTTTTTTTTTGAAAAAAAAAGGGATTTTTGAAATAACTAATTTTTATTTCGTTTGCTTTCGCTTATAAGGTAAGCAATTTTCAAAATTAATTCAATCAATATATCACTATAATAAAAATGAAAAAACTTTAAAACGAAAATCAAAAAATAATTTTCATACTTTCATATACGATTTTTCTAACCTAGCTATATCTTTGGGGAATAAGTTAAAAATTTAATCAAAGAAGTTTGTTTAAGTGAAGTATGGAGATATCAAAGAATCCAAACTAGATCACGAGAAAAAAAAGTCACATTATATTGAAATAAAGTAATAGAGATTAATCTTCAACAAGTTAATGGTGTCATTTTCTAAAGTGGCCCTCCCATGTCTCCAAAAAATGTGTTGATTCTTACAACTTTGGATCAAGGTATTCCTCTTTAATTATTGCTACCCAAAAGTGTATTCTCATATTCTATGGTGCACTTTAAAAACCACAATCAAAATACTTTTGTATACATGAAATGTATAAAATAAAAAATAAAAAAATAAATATCAACCTTAATTTCAACGTATTGAAATATTCTAATTGCCAACAAAAAGTGTCTATAGACTTTGTGTTAATAAATAGAAGGCCCTAAACCCCTAACCTAAAATTCCCCATCCAAAAAAAATGTCATACCTAATGTATAGGCTTTGTGGCCATTAGGCCCATGACCATGGTTTAGTGCAAGAATTTATTTTATTTGATTTAAGAATCTGTTTGGCAATGCATGTAGCTTTTCAGAGCTTTTGATTTTAATAATTTATAGTTTTAAATAAGTTAAATATAAGATTTTAATTTAATTAGCTTTTGAAATTGGATTTTCAACAGCTACTAACCGCAAGCTTTTCAGAATTATATTCATTTTCTCCTATCTGATCAGCTAGTTTGTATCAGTTACTCTATCAGTTGGGTTACCAAACACCCTACTAGCTTGTGAAAACTCCAATTTAA
The DNA here is from genome assembly GCA_037127255.1 of Persicaria tinctoria. Classification (NCBI taxonomy): domain Eukaryota; kingdom Viridiplantae; phylum Streptophyta; class Magnoliopsida; order Caryophyllales; family Polygonaceae; genus Persicaria; species Persicaria tinctoria. The sequence goes on from JBANSL010000015.1 coordinate 2,298,535, forward strand.
CATATATTTAACACATTTAATCCATCAGCTTCAGCTACCCTATTAGCTTCAGCTATCTCATCAGCTCCGTGTTACCAAACTGACCCCTCCCCAAGTGTGTGGAATTATTTCATTTAACATGAATTTAATACATTTAAAAAAAAAATTAGACTATCAAAATAATTGCCAAAATAATCTAAATTATACAATATACACGCCCAAATGATAAAATTTCCCAATATATAAATCAGAACGTTATGTCGATGTTTGGACTACTAGAAAACACTCATTCAACTTAGTTGAAGAAAGAATGCGTACAACTTGACCTCTTAAATCTTATTTAGAGTTTTAGACAGGATAAACTGAAAATGTTATTGTTGTTGTACAACTCAACCGATCATCCGAATCCAATCCGAGTTGATGACCAATCAAAATGATTTCGATCCACAAAGAACCGGTTTATATATATTTTGGGGCCAAAATATGAAAGTAATAGGCCGGGAACCGGTTTGGCAGAAAACTGCACAATGGCAGCATTGAAGTGAGATTTGACCGAGCGGCAGTGCCGTGTTTGGACCCTCAAAATTAGTGACTGCAATTACAACAGCAGGTCTATCTCAAGTCTCGCTTCCTCAACAAACCCATCCAAACACGTCGCTACCGCTCCCTCCACGCTGAAAACGCAGTAAAACAACGGGGAGTGTGAATAAAACGACGAGTCTCAATCAGGTCACTCCCGCGTTGGCAGTGCCAGCTGTCCATCTATATGGGGCCCACCCTCTTCCTCTGCCTCTCTCCCCTCTATAATAATATTCAATATTCACCCTCCATTATCAGTCATCACTTGTCCTTCAATGGCGAGTTAGAGAGGAGAGAGAAAGAGGGGGAGAGAGAGAGACTGAGCGTTTCTGCGCCGTGCCTCGTGGTTGCGGCACACGATTCCACCGAATCCACCGCATAAACCGAAAGAAATCAGGAAGCTTACCATATAATTTAGTGAATTATTGGAGAAATTTACTTCCATGATCGATGATTTCCTGATTTCTGAGGAATATAGCTGAAGAAATCGCCGTTTCGTGATACTAGAGGGATTGAAGGAGCTAGAGAGAGAAGAAGAAGAAAGAGGAGCGATGGCGAAGAAGGAGGTGGCGGTGGCGGAGGGAGATCCGGCGGCGAAGGCGGCAGCGGAGTTGAAGAGGGAGCTCAAGAGGATCCTGAGGGCGATTATCGACGAGGATAAAGACGATTCCGGCTTCGACGCCATTGATCGAGCTAAAGAAGTTCTCTGCACGCTTCGGGATTTGAAGGCCAAGAGAACGACGTCGTTAGGGCTAGACGAAGTCTCCCTCTCTTGCCCCGAGGAGTTTCGTTGCCCTCTCTCCAAGCAGCTGATGAGGGATCCCGTGATTGTCGCCACTGGTCAGGTATATACGATCCATAACCCTAAGTAAAATCATTGATTTCTCCTCAAATGATCATGCTCGTAATTATCGATTTCACTCTTCTTTAGCATGCAAAAATGGTATGATTGCCTTGTATTCCTCAACTCTCAATTTTGCTTGCTGATTCATGTTCTTCAATTTCGCGCTGCTGACTATCCGTATCAACTTTTTAGGCGATTTGATTTCACTAGAAATTCTGTAATTTGGTATAGAATTGGGCCCTTTGACTTGATTATTGGAGGTTTGAGTTTGATTTGCAATGTTGTTTCTCTGCTTTTGGTTGCTGAGAATTTGACGGATTTTTGTCTGTTTCTACTTTGTCATGTAGACTTACGACAGGCCTTTCATCCAAAAATGGCTGAAATCAGGAAACAGAACCTGCCCCAGAACCCAGCAAGTTCTTTCTCACACACTTTTAATCCCAAACTACCTGTTCAAGGACGTGATCTCCAAATGGTGCCAAAATAGGGGGATTCAACTGCCTGATCACCAATCGAAATCCATCAGTGATGATGATGCCTTAATCCTTGAGGCAGAACGTGACCAGTTCTTTTCCCTCCTTGACAAGATCTCATCCTCCTCAACCCCAGACCAAAAATCGGCTGCCAAGGAGCTCCGCCTTCTCACAAAGCGAATGCCTTCATTCCGTGCCCTCTTTGGTGAGTCTACGAGCTCCATTGGCCAACTCCTAAACCCTCTTACCAATCGAAACTCGTCTAGTAGCCAAAGCCACCCTGATCTCCAGGAGGATCTGATTACGACGCTTTTGAATTTGTCAATCCATGACAGCAACAAAAAGATTGTGGCAGAGTCGCCCATGGTACTCCCTGTCTTAATAGAAGCGTTGAGATGCGGGACCATCGAGACTAGGAGCAATGCTGCTGCAGCATTGTTCACATTATCGGCCCTGGACTCGAACAAGGCTCTTATAGGGCGATCTGGGGCTCTGGGGCCATTGATTGACCTTCTTAACGACGTGGGCAACCATCCATCAGCCATGAAGGATGCAGCCTCAGCTATATTCAACCTATGCATCTTCCATGAGAACAAAGCAAGGGCGGTAAAGGATGGAGCAGTTAGGATCCTGTTAGGTAGGATCAAGAGCGGGGTCCATGTAGATGAGCTGTTGGCTATCCTTGCGATGTTGTCGAGCCACCAGAGGGCAATCGAGGAATTGGGCGAGCTAGGAGCCGTCCCTTGCCTCCTCCGGATCATAAGAGAGTCATCCTGCTCTCAAAACAAGGAGAACTGCATTGCAATCCTCTATGTCATTTGCTTGAATGACCGGTCAAAGCTGCGGGAGATTAGGGAAGAAGAGAGGGCACACGGTACATTGTCACAACTCGCCAGAGACGGCACATCGAGAGCCAAGAGAAAGGCAAATGGCATACTTGAGAGATTGAACAGAGCTATGAATCTCACACACACTGCCTGATAGCGTGGATTTGGAGGAGACCTTGTCTGATCACTTGAAGGTGGTGATCTTGGTGGAATATGCTGCTGAAATGTATGTAAATGTTTTGTATCCCTTTTTTTTTCAGGACCTTTTCAAGCTCAACCCTCTTGTAAATTCTTTTGCTTGATCTGATCTCTCTCTTTGTTTTTTCATGGTGGTTTTTCAGTTTTTCTCATGGGTTGTGAGTTTACAGTCACTGTGAATAAAATAAGTACCAGAGAGTTATCCATGAAATGAGTTGCAGCCTCTGATTCATCCATCTTCATCTTCTTCTGCAGATTATATTACATTATTTATTGAGATATATGATTCCAGAAGAAACCCAATATAAAATCATTTCAGTTTGAAAAAAATTCCTCTTCTCTCAGCAGCTCAGAGTTTCCTTGCTGACAATTTAAGAGTAGTTCCAAATTTTTTACTAGTGTAGTATTGCTGTCATGAACTGTCATAGTGCTGTCATAGATTGATTTCATGTTTGGATATTGAACACTTTTGAAGTACCAGGCGAATGGTTTTCATTAGTCCACCTCACACAGAATAAGCTCAATTAGACAGTAAAAATCTGTGTTTTACAAGGCAAAAAATGAACAATTGAATGCCCACTTTCTTTTGGTTGGTAAATGTTGGAAAAGATTAGCTTTTGATTAAAAGGAGAAAAAAAGATTTGATTTTGACACTAATTACATGTTCTTTTTGAGGAGTCAACACCTCAAAAAATTCATCTTACTGGCTGACTTTTGTGGACAGATTCATCACTTTATTTATTTATGTTGCACAGATGCATCACTTAGGGGGTAAGTTTTGTATATATTCCTCTTTTCTTTATGGATGAGTGATGCGGTTATTGAATTGAAATGTGATGTGGAATGTGAATAAATATAACCTTTCATCCAAAAGGAATCTGTCTGATGGGGTTGTGCATATCTACAATTTATCATTATCTATTGCTGAAGAAAAGGGTAAAATTAGCCATCAAGGCCATGTGAGAGTAAGGGAGGAATGATTCCTGTGAATTGATTTATTAGAAGTTACAACATCAACCTAATTTTTGCTGACTATTTTTTTAGTTAACTTTTAAATTGTAAGGTGAAACTATCATAATTAAAAATATCTTTCTTTAGCCCCAGTCGGGATGGCATAGTGGTAAGGAGCAAGGGGAGGGGTAAGGAGGTCCCGGGTTCGATTCCTGCTTCCCGCCTCTTTCCTTGGTGAAATCTAATGATAAAACCGTAGGTGCTGTTTCAAGAGGGGGAGATCATAGCGCTGAAGCCTTCAGCGTGGGAAAAGACATCTTGAAGACCCTACTACTCAATATTAAAGGCGACAATCTTAGTATCATAAACAGTCTTAAGACTGGGAGCTCTTGTTCAGGTGAGTGAGATTATCATGCTCTCTTCTATCTCTCCGTTTTTTTTTCTCAATTTGAGATTTCTCACATCTTTACGAAAGGTAATCGTGCAGCTATTGCGGCTCTCTCATCTAAATTGCTTCATCTCCTACACAATTTTCAAATTCTCCAGGACGGCTCTCCCACCTTTCAAATTCTTTTCGATTAAAAAAATAGTGACATCTTCCTCATCGAGTTATCCGATTATCGATTTTGATCAGTCCCTCAATTTGCATCAAGACGTCCAAGTGGATCGAAATACTTATCCTTTAAGTTTAAAAAATTCAAAAAAAATCAACATTTGTGTCACCATCCCTACCAAAGCAATGGATGATACTCTGACAGTATGACACCCCCCCACCAGGAGCTAGAGACATGTTGATGGTGATGTAGTGCCAGTTCAGATCTTCTTAATCTCAATTCAAATTTCTATAGACTTGCTACATGTGATATTTAAATATATCTTGGGTGAAAGAGTAATCAAATTTCATGTCATTTTTTTTAATGAGATAACATAGGCAATAAAAATCATAGTCATAATGATGTGTAGTTTGAGATCTACAAATAATTGCAAGAGATGAATCACATGCATGATCCATTGCTATTTAAGTTAGGGATTAGACATAGTCACATGTGAAGAAAATATATAATGATGCAATGAATATTTGGTCATCATCAAATCAAATTAACAATACAGGACAACTATGAGTTGCCAAGTTGTTGGAGTAAGTTGAGAAATCTACACACACATAGAGTATGTGTGTTTGGATTTCACTTTATTTTAATTATAACACCCTCTGGTTTTTTTATTTAAGATATTTACTAATGAGTACGAGATTATTAAAAAAATTAATATTTTATATGGTTTTTATCATCCTAAAAAATACACCTTATAAGTAATGGGTTTTAAAATCAAATAAATTTTAGATAAAATGCTTTATAAGTTGTGTAAAATAAAAACAAAACACTCACTATTGCAGAAAATTTATAACTACACTATTGCATGAAATTTATAATTACACATTTTGCTTAAAATAGGTCACCAAAAACTATTCAACTGTTTATAATTATAATTGCATTATAATTAAATTTTTAGCCTTTTGGCAAACCTTTTATATTGGTAGGCTAGTGTTTACAAGATGAACCAAATCAATTAGTTATGGTGATTGATCCCAATGTATTTATTATTCCATAGGGAAAACTGCCAATTTTACCCTTTTGGGCCAACTTTTTATATTGCTAGGTTAGTGTTTACAAGAAGAACCTAATGAATTAGTTATGGTGATTGATCCCAATGTATTTATTATTCCATAGGGAAAACCCCATGTTCTTAATTAGCAAAAAGGTCACATACTCACGTTGTTGGTTGCAACAAACAACTCCAAAGGGTGATCCTCCAACTACTCAGATTTGGAGGGGTGTATGAGTATGAATGGGTCTACCATGTGAGTTGCCATTAGAAGATGTTCACAATATAGCCCTACACCATTGATGGAGCTATGTACACTTGTGCTTTCTGGGGGTGTCTTGCACTTCGTCGACACTCGACAGTGTGGGCAATGCTTGCTCCCGTGTCGTAGCCTAAAATGCTTAATTTCACTTTCTCCCCTTTGCCTTTCGCGGATGGATTTATTGTCCTCAGCAAAATCCTAGCAAGACAGTGCCAATGGATTCGGTACACCTATTATCATCTTAGGCATTGATATACTCAGGTAAGATAGCTTGTCTTTGTTAAAGACGGATTTTTTTTGACATATGCGAAGAGGTCGAATTTAACACAGATATATAGTTTGATCAAGTCTTGGCTTCTGCTGCATGATCATTCTTACTATTAGCAAGTCGACGTTCAACAAGAAGTAAATAATACAGTATCAAGTGCCGAGTTAAATGACGACTAGACTCATGATTTCTTCATAAGAAGCTTACAAATCTCAACATTCAAAACTTAATAGGTTCATGTTCATGTTTTACTTCCAGTAAAAAAAAATGCACATTGCCCAAAGAATTGGAATTACTGCAAGTTTCCACAATCAAATTTTCCATTCCAACATAGTACCAAACCCATGTTTTCTAATTTAAAACAGTACAAAATGATTAAAAAAAAAACTTACCTAGATGAAAAGTGATTAAAAAAAAGGGGAAAAAAAGAGGAAAAAAGCAATGGCATATGATTCTTGATACTATCATATCATGCCCAATTACGACGTGGAAAGAACTAGTTGAAGAATAGAAATAGGGAATAAAGCAATGGTATATGAAGCTCTTGATTCTGTACCATCAAACCCATCTTGGATGCATTATTGAGCATGTGAGATATGAGCATAAAATGATGAACCAGATGATAATGATTTGTCAAATTTCGTTTTCCTTCATTTGATTGATTGGTGAGGAGTGGCACAAAATTATCATAATAGCAAATTCAAATATAAGGAAGAAAATAAAAATAGGAGACATATACAGATGATAAACAGCAAGAACAATTGTAAATTTTGTACAGCCTTCAAGGGTAAATTCATCCAGTAATAATATTCTTCACTATTATTACCTCAAATTTTCAGGCCAAGAACATTTTTGAGCTGGACATGTGTTCTAAATTGGAGTAGTTATCGACTTGAAACTATTTCGAGTTTCCGTCAAGATCAGAATATGACTAGTGTGCTCAAAACCAAAAGGAAATAATGCATGATTAGACTGCAAGCATGAAGTTGAGCATTTCCTGTCTGCTGAATAATACGGAGTACATAATTGTTCATTTTCCAGAAACCCCTCAACAAAACTTTTTCAAATAATACCTCCAAAATAATGGGCATCAATGGGATAATCGAAATTCAGAGAAAGCACATGGTTTTAACTATTCATGTGTAGTTTCAGAGAAAATGTTCCGCCGGTGTATGTATTTACGTCACTCCTAGTCAAAATATACCCATACGATCAATCACAGTATCACACCATCTCCTCACATGGTGGACATTAAAGAAAAGAAGAAGCATAGTTGGATCATGCAAGTTGGAAGGGTGTGATACTGATAATTGGTTGCATAGATTGAACACAAGCCACAAAATCGGCACCACTACCATTGGCAAAAGTTGAGATTAACTGTTCTGTAAAACACTATTTTGAAGAGCACTGGACATTACCTGGTAGGTAGTTAGCCCATTTTATAAGCCCAGCCATGCTTCTCGAAGTATGCTTGTACCGCTTCCTTGATGGCCAGATTGGGTATCAGTTGAGATGGCGAGAGTGGTTCACGCGTCACTGGATCGAACTTGCCCACCTAAATTAGCATAATAGTAATCAGCAACTTGAACTGAACTCTTTTTTTCTATTGTTTTTACGGTGACTAAATCTGAAAGCCCAATCTTATTCTTTTTAATGAAATGAAAACCAATACAACTATGTAGGCAACAAGCGAAAATAACCTGTTCGGTCAAGTAGCATGTGAAGGAAAAAAAAAACAGTATCTTGTCTTGTCTAAGACTACTCTCCATAGCTAACTTAAGAGATTAGAAAACTACTCTAGTTTTTTACAAGATTTACATTTGTTACAAACTTATGCTCCATAAAACCTCCGTTTCTATAACACAACTACACCGGGTGATTGCCTCTCATTTCTTATCCAACATATAAAGATATGCTTCATTCCCTGCTATTAGATTCATTCTATGTCCCAAGCCTTCGAATTTTGTGGAAAGCCAAACCATATTCAATGAAAGTCTTCAAGTCTAGACAAATTGCCCAGTCAAAGAATCAAAAATAATCTTACCTTCTTTATGTGTTCAAGGATAATCTCCCTCTCATATGTTACCCCACTAGGGGTAATAACAGGATCACGGAAGATATCAAGAGTTATGTTGCAACATAAGTAATCTGGAACCTGAACGTGATAGAAGTCACCAAGTGTTACACTGGGTTAGGAAAAGGAAAGAGAAAGGGCACAAATGTAGAAGATAGGAAGGCAAAATACCTCAGTGGGTACATCGTCTTCTGAAGCTTTTTTGAAAACCCATTCTAGAGTCTGCAATTGCTTTGCATTTAACGCATTAATATTATCTACGAACCCTTCTCTCTGAGAAGCATCAACCAAATGTTTTTCTCTAAGTGCTATCTCACAATAATCTCTGTTCCATCAACAGAAAGCAAAACAAGAGCTTAACTTGGTAAACAAGCTGCAAATGAAATTCCGATTCCAAGACTATAGGCACTTCACAACATTGAAGGTGTCAACTCACAAATAATCACATACTTCAAGGTCTCAAGTTCCCGTAAGCGTTTGGAAGATTTGCGCTCCCACTCCGAGTAATTTGCTTTTGCAAGCTTCTGCCAAATTTCCTCTACCATATAGCTGTTTGGATTCGCATCCCTACCAAGTTCCAAAGCCTAACAAAATACAAAATAAATAGCTGAAATGATATCCACCTCTGCTAGTCCGCCTAGTCATGGGTGAAAGGGGTTCTTTATTATATAAATCGTACGGCAATTATTTTATTTATATTGTTGACTATTGTTTGAAATGGCCTATTTTTCAAACTATTAAAAGGAAAACTAACATGATCTGAACAAGAACGAGGAATATCAACAAACCCCATCACAAGCATGAAAGATGTCATTTCCAACAAGAACCATAGGCAAGATGCTAAAATCAGATAATGAACCTTCACAGCTTAAAACATCCAAATGGTTGGACTTAGGAAAAGGTAAGCAGTTCATGATCAAATATCCATATTCTTATATACTCGATCAGGAGCACCCCTTCAAACTGAATCACATGAAAAGTGGAACCAAAAGAGAGAAAGAAATAAGGAAACAAGAAGAAAGCAAAAGTCATAAGTAGAACATATTAGACCTTCTCCAATTCTCTAATCCCTTCTGAATACTCTTTCTTCTCCAGCAATGCCAGACCAAGCATATAGTGTGCCTGCCATCCATTATCAGAGACTACTGTCAAATCAGTGCGCTTATATCCCGGTCAAACAGGAAATTCATATTAAGAAAAAAATCATTACAAATGCCCTTGATTGCCTCCTAGCATCCCCTTGTTTCCTGTCAAGTGATTCTACCTATGCTTGCCAACTGGAATTCTTAACAAAGAAAAGAGGAGTTCTAGCAGGAAAAAGGTAAAATACTTCAGAAAATAGATCTAGCATGAAAAAATAGCAAATCCTACAAATTAAGAGAAAGGATGAGTACAAAACATTTGGTTTTCACCAGAATAAATGCAGAACTAATGCCTACACAAACTGACTAATGCCTCCACAAAATGACACAGGTTATATCCAATTTCACCATCTCAGCCAATTCTTCACAACATTGTGGTACATGATAGTGCTGCATTAGCATCTCATGTTCCGAAAATTCATTGCTGACTGATTGCGCAACTGCAACCCATGTACATGAGAGGCAAGAGTAAATTGTGCACCCTACAGAGCTGTGTTAGCAATTCTAGGTAGGAACTCACTAAATACTCCCATCCTCATTTTCAAAGAAGAAATGATATTGTCTAGATGTCCAGTTAGACTACAATGTTATGCATTATATTTATGGTGTCCTTGCCATGATGACCCATAGGGGTCATATAATGGGAAGTTTCAAAGAAATCACATCATAGCCAACAGCAATCAATTTAACTAGAAATCTATCAATGCCAGAGTTCCTCACTAATTTGCTTCACAGATTCTTGTTAAATTTTATTCAGCATGTTTCCTAGCTCACTTCTAATCTTCTGGTTAGCAATTCTAGGAAACCAGAGCGAAGCCTAGAATTTTGAATTTTCGCCATGTCAGTATAGCAGTGCATCTTTTTGCAAGTGTATTTGTAATATGAAATACTATAACACTGATACATTTGGCAAAGGGTTCCACTCAATCTAATGACTCATGGACCAAAACGCCAAGTGAAAAACATATTCACCACTTGCATACTCTTAAACAAAAGCAGACAACATTACAACATCCAACTGTATAATATAAATACCGCTTGTACCATCACTATCCAAGTTAATATCAACATAGAAGCAATCCAAACCATGATAAGAAAACCTCTGAAGAAATTCAATGCCATTGTCAAATTTTCAATAAACAAGAAATAGGGAAAAATACATACAATTTCAATTACATCTGCAAATACAAGGTTGAAGAACAATGGCTTTTAAGTTGCATATCAGATAGTGCCTGAAACATACATAGAAGCAATCTACCAGTACTTATACAAAGGATCAGGACTGAACATTGCAATCCAAGCTAAGGTGCAGAAAACTCCATTTAAAAAGGAATTATAATAAAATTCCGAGCCACCAACCTTAAACGAGTTGTGATCAAGTTGTACTGCTTTTCGACAATCAAACTCAACCTTTGACCAATCACTACAAAATCCAAAAGCAAACAAGATCCTTCAAGAATCAAAATCTAAAAAGTTTACGACAATGGCGAAGGGCTTAAACTCTATTCATACTTCCTCCTATGGTGGCACAACGCGCGATTCGTCCAGTAAACCGCTACATTGGGGCACAAAGCTATAGCCTGCCGTAAAAAAATCAGAACCAAAACCGATTCGTCAAAATTCATATCTCCACAAACCCTAACAATACTAGGCACTAAAAAAATAAAAAAATTCTCAAAATCCGCCATCGATTCGCGACTCCGATAGCCGTAAAAGAGTCGATGAAATCAAATTAAAAGAGGAAATGAGGAATGAGAAATACCTCAGTGTAAGCATCGATGGCGGCGCCGTATCTGTGCTTGCTGAAGCAGAGGTTACCGTCCTGTCTCAGCTGCTCGGCTTGGTACACCGCCGCCGATGTACGTGACATCGTCTCCGTTCTTCAGCCTCTGGTCCTTCAAAGCTTCAGGCGCAGAAATTTGAAATGAAAACCCCCTTCGCTCGCTGTCTCACTCTTTCTCAGTAAGGAGGGATGGGTAGATAACCGCTGGGTCAGACTCGGGTTACATGGCGGTCACGCTACCATCCGCGAAGGTCATTTATGGTTGGATGGCTCTTCGTTGACTGTCACGCTTTCTGTCGGACGGTGATACGCATACACCCCGGTGGTGTATGCTTCGAATTATACACCACCAATTGAATTATGACATCTGTCCAAATAAAAATAATTCTACTTTTGTTCTCTCCCACTCAAGCGGCACGGTTGCTGCAATTTGCATCTTCAGCCCCCAATTCCTCTAGCCTGAACCATGGACCTCCTTCCAAATCCAGTCCTCAATTCCTTCTGTAATTGTTTTTCCTCTAATTTCGTTCAATTTACAAGCACCTTTCTCACTTTTTTCTTCCGTACATCAATTCGGAATTTGATCCCAAAAACCCAAGTTCATAGTTCCATAATTTCGAAGAATTATTCCCCAATTTCAAATCGAATCCATCAATATCCAATTGATTAATTGAAACTGAATCGCTGAATATAGGTTGATGATGTAAATTCGACCAAAACCGTCGAGCAATTCATTCTCATCATCTCTCAATCACCTGAATTGTTTTTTGCAAAAACCGAAAACCCTAACTCACCATTGATGCGAAAACTGTCCATTAAAATCCTTAAAATACAGTTAATAATAAATGATCTGAAATTTCAAATTTTAAACTATTTTAAAATTATTAATTAATTTTTCTTCTATTAACATATGGCACTTTCTAATTGGAAGTGTATGTTTCTACCCATACACTGAGTGTATGTGTAGATTTGTCCCTTTCTGTCCGGACAAAACTACACATACACTTAGTGTAGAATTTGTAACATACACTACCAATAAGTTGCTGCCACGTGTCACTTGATTTTAATTAACTGCTCTTTTGTTTTTTTTTAAAAAAACTCTCGTTCTCCTTAATAATTAAGGGTGACAATTAATTTTTCTTAATCTAACTGTTATTATTCCTATTAATTACTCCGTAGAATACAGTTCTTCTGTTCTTTCTTTTTTTTTTCTTAAGAAACATAGCATAGTATACTAATTCTTAATTTAACTAATTATATTTCTTTGACAAAAAAACTATTTATATCTTTTAACTTAATTGTGCTTTTAGCAAACCTTTTAACGAAATACAACATATATTTTAACAATTACTTCCTCCGTTAATTAAAACTTGAGGTTTTACTATTCACGCACATTTTTTAGGTGTTAGAAATTATATAAAATATTAACTTTTTAAATAATTTTTTTAAATTAATTTTATACTTATTACTAATTTTGTGAGATAAGTACATGCAAGTAGACCTGTCAAAACACAACCCGATCCGGTGACCCGACCTGAACGACTCGAAAAATTTCTGACCCGAACCCGGAAATTTTGACCCAAAATTTTTTTCCGACCCGAACCCGAAAAATCCGAAATTTTCCGGGCAATCTGAGTTTCAACCCGGAGTATAATTATTTTTTTTTATATAATTATAATTTATCACAAAATTATCAAATCTTGATTTTTTTAATTTAAAAAAGAAAAAATTGGCAAACCCAAAATCGACCCGAAATGACCCGAAATCCGGTCAAACCCGGGTTCGAGTCAACCCGAAACCCGTTTACCCGGAACCCGTTGTACCCGAAACCCGAAGTGATCCTACCCGAATGACCCGTTTGACAGGTCTACATGCAAGTCATATAATTTTGTCAATCAGACAGATTTTTATAAAATGAAGGAAAACAAAGCTTAAGCTTTACGTATCTTAATTTGTTCGGCTTTTCTAAGATTTTCGTTTTAGAAAAAATATATCCTTAATTAAAATACATTAGCCAAATTTTAAATTAGATTCCTAGGGTCGCTTTTTTTTATAGGGTATCTTTCTCAATTGGCACAAAATATATTATATTTGTTTATGTCACTTTAATTTTATAATTGCCACAAAATATACTCCGTATTATATATAGTACGTAAATATAAAAGAATGCAAGTTATATTTGTTTTTGTCACTCTAATAGATCAAGAGTTGTCTGTATGAATTGGAAAAAAAAAGTGCTTATCTATCTTGCATCTTTTATTATTCTTTTTTTGGTGAAAGGAGCATCTTTTATTAGTCTATAACAAAATTTATATGTGCGTATACAGGCACAAATATGTACTACAAGTTATAGCTTGTAATTAGAGAATGAGGGTAATATATTGTATACAGTACCGTACTGTATAAATGAATGACGGTGTAGTTGAACTTATTTTTTTGATTCAATTATGCAATGTTTTGTTCATTTAATGAAGTTGGATTTGATAATTAATTGAAGTTGCAAAATAGAGCAGAACAAAAAAAAAATTAAACAGGACCAAAAAAAAATAAATTAAAAAGTGAAGAAAAGGGCAGTGAATAAAATTGTAATAACGATAATAATAATTCACAGTAGTAGTTAATAAATAAATATATATTAATAAATAAATAAATATATATATATATATAAAAAGTAAAAATATTTATTACAAATACGTAATTGAGTTGCTTTTTTTCTCCCTAAAAATATCTTTTAATTCCACCACTAACCATTTTAAATCTTAAATAATAGTTAAATAAAAACACATGTCAATTTTCTATTGGTGGTGTAAAATAGACAACATACACTAGGTGTATGTGTATCACTTTCCTTTCTGTCATAAAGTGTAAAATAAGGAGAGTGATACAAATACACCAGTGTATGTTTTAAAGTATACACCACCAACCAAAAGTTGATATGTATCTTAAAAAAAATTAAAAAGTTAAAATTTCTATTTAAATTTACAGTTAAATCTACAATTGCTTTAATTTGACATGTTTGTAACCGTTCATTTTTTCTCAAAATTTTGAAATTTGATAATAAATAAACCACTTTAAATTATTTTTATAACCATAGCAGTAAAATAAATTCCATTTAGTTTCTCAAACAGATTCACTTATCTTGATGATATAAGTTAGAAAATCTAATATTATAAATACATAGTGTTGAAAAAAAAAATCTAAATGCAAATGTAAATAAATTTGAAGAATTTGGTTGAAATTAATTAAAAGTTTTGTATTTATGTATGCACTGATATTTTTTTTAACACTATGTATTCATAACATACTATGTATTCATAGACCCCTAATTATAAAATATAATATTGATAATTATATATATATATGTAAAATGTTAGTAATTTAAAATGACTAATTTGAATTGGGTTTTTGCTATGATTAAAAAATTGGAAGTTGTAACCGTTTTCAAAAGAAAAAAATACAGTTTAAAAATTATTTGGTTTAATGGGTAGTTATTACTTCTATTTTTTAGAACGGGTAGTTATTATTAATTCCTTTTTTTAAAAAAAAAATACCTAACTTACACATGTCAAAGATTCATTGGAGGTGTATAATTTCCACGCATACACTAGGTGTATGTGTAGGTTTGTCCGTAAAATAAATAGAATATCGCAACCAAAACAAATAACATAATTTTTTTTTAAATCACAAACTTAACAATGTTATATATATATATATATATATATATATATATATATATATATATATATATATATATATATATATATATATATATATATATATATATATATATATGGCGAAAATCTGAGCGTGGTTAACCACGGTTGAACAACAATCCAAGGGCGTTTTTGCTGACGAGGACTTTGGTCTCCACAGGACAACGCAACGTAGCAAATGATGAGCTCAGACCAAGATGTGCCAACATGTTTGCCACCTTGTTACCCTCGTGGAATGAGTGGGAGAAAGTAATCACCTCAAATGCCTCACAAAGGTCAAGCACATCAGAGATCATCATCTCAACCACCCAGTCCACCCAGGGGCACAACCAAGACTCTTTGAGGGCGCTCAAAATTGTCAAACAATCACCTTCCACCTAAAGGCCAGAGGGCTCCGGCTTCAAAGCTTCTAGGAGCCCCTCGAGTAGGCCAAAGCCCCTCGAGTAGGCCAAAGCACTTTGATGGCGTTTTAAGTCTCTAGAATTCTTTCTACTTGTCCTTAAGTTCCTATAAGTCTCCATAAGGTTTCAGGGAGCTCTATACATGTGTGGATATCTGTACAATGTTCTCAAAAGTTTTAGAACCAGACGTCCCTAGATCAGCCCGGAAGCTTGCGGAGGCATCATCGGGCATTCCCAAGGTCGAAAAGGCGATTAGTACTTTTTTTTTAATTATTGTTGAATACAAGCGAAATTCCTTTGAATAAAAAAAAATCCGACTTTCTATAAGGATGCAGATGATGTTATCGACTTCAGTGTTGCTAAAGTTTTTTTTGCCTGAAAAAAAACTATCAATATGAAAAGTTGATGTCTGCAAGCTTTCTTTACTGATATCGAAAGTCGATAACTGACTATGTCATTGCCAAAAATTTGATCGTACCAATAAAATGACCCTAAATAATTGTAATAGAAATCACTTATAAATTTATAATTTTGTAGTCAAAATGAGAGCTGAATTTGCTACAATAACTAAATCTTCTTGAATTTGATAAATAAAGATTAAAGAGTAGTCATCCGAGGTTCAAATCGGGACCATTGGGTACTACCCACTAGTCCCTTTCGGTTGAGCCATTTTGGAATGCTTACAATAACTCAATCTTCGGTCAAAATGAGAGGTGGATTTACTTCTTAGATCAAAATATATATCAAGTCAAAATACAAGGTAATTATTTTTAAGCTAGTAGTTTTGGGTCCGATTCCAGTAGGAGTTGAAACTTGGAAATAAGTTTTGGGTATTTGTTGATTTTGCTGGATACCTTTTAAAAATCGCCATAACATGAAAAACATTTTCCAATTTTTATTTTATCTTAATCATTCCATATATATTAATACGAATGAGAAATTAGAATAAGGAGAATTGCCAATGAACAATTGTTAACAAGAGATGGAAAAGCAAAGTATGGTCATTGTTCTTGTCTGGGGCGAGTTCCACTCAGTTTACAAATAGCATTCTGAAATAGCCAACTTCACCAGATTCAACATTCAATGGGATTTGCAGAACAGTGAAATCCAGTTTCAATTTCTGTTATAAGAAAACAGTTGAAAGTTGAAAGAAATGCATAATATTACCACTTCCCATCAAACCAATGAAATAAAGCAACTGGCCAGAAAGTGCAATTTCAACCTAGTTTTAGAAGTATTCAGCATACAGACATAAAAAACCCAAAATTGAAAGATAAACAGGTTCGGATTCTGTCTTAAGCTAGTAAGCTTGACAAACCTACTCGTCCTCTTGGCTGCGCAACCTAGCGAGCTTGTTGGTAACAACCACATCAAGTTGTGCAGCACGTTCAACAATCTCCTTTCTCTTACGGGTTGACACATTGTGTGCGATCTCGGCACAGTAGGTCCTGGAATCAAACCAAGATTATAAGCATATGTATAACTAACTCCAAATGAGATGAAAATCAGATAATCCAATTGAAATACAAAAAAGTCAATCAGTTGCAAGCGCAAGTACCTGTTGTGCATCATTAGGAGTTCAAGATCCTTGGCATTGTGCACAACAAATTTCTTAAATCCATTAGGGAGGTAGTGGCGAGTCTTCTTATCTGATGCGTAACCGATGTTTGGCATAAGGGCGCATCCCTTGAACTTCCTCCTCACCCGGGAGTCAATACCCTTTGGCCTACGCCAGTTTTTCTGCAAAATATAATGCACACCTTTTAGAAATTTATGTTCAATAGGAGGTTCAAACTCAAACTAACAACATTTTACAAGCTAGCTTCCATGGTAAATAGTAACTGTACATTAATATTTCAAGAGACATTCATAAATCAAGCTGGATTAGGTAGGAGTGAATTAATGTGGTAGGATGGAAAACAATAACTCAACATGTAAAGCTTTGTTCATTAGTACTCTCTTCTGAAGCTGGATTAGGATGGAATTTTGTTGCCGGATGAAAAACAAGTGACAAATATACATGAATAAAATTATACGGAAACAATTCAGGAGTCAGTATTCTCTTAATATATTCCATTCCATTCCATTCCATTCAGGTATGAAAAGTGTGTCATTCTATGGCACAACACGGGGGTAGTTTTAGATTATTAAAGAAATAGGTGTTTCCTACATTTTTTTTAAAAGGTTTTACCTTCACTAAACCATAATCCAACATGAAAGTGGATGTATAAATAAACCAAAGATCACAAAGAAATTTGAAGAAAATAAAAAACAAACATGGCGGATTGGAGGTTGATTAATTCAGCGAGTGTGTACAAAAAATATTTTTTTATAGCTTGTTAGAAATCTCATCACCTAGAGTTCAGATCATCACAGCAAAAGGGGAGTAACCAAAATCTACATGCTTACAAAAGGTTGAGGATCCAAACTAGCTGGATTGTTTCTTAGTTGGTATATTCTACGGCAAATCAGCTTCGTGCCTAGATCTCAATCAAATCACGCAGATTAACACCAACGAAATCAGCAGCGCACGGATAAGAAATCAGAAACCACTCAGAAAATGCAAAACGCAGGAATTAAAACCCTAAAAAGGCAAGGCACAGAATATCACACCTTGACGCAGATCTTGCGGTCACTCTGGGGCCTGATGAACTGCTTGACCCTCTTCTTCACAATCTTCTTGGTCAACAACGGAACAGCCATGGTTTCTGCAACAAATTCAAACAAAAAATCGCTTCAAATCGACCAGCATTTGAAATCGCAAATGCCACAAAATAAAGAATTGAATTTTAGAGAATTCATCGAACTTCATCGAAACAATTACAAGCAAGAGATCAGAGAACGAATCAGACGTTTACAGCAGCTACAAACACAGGTTGCGAAAGGGCAAATAAGCGAGGGATATGGAAAAGCGACTAACCAAAGGTAAGTAAGCCCTAACGATGGAGGAACTGAGGGAGGAGTGGCTCAGTTGATCTATCTAGGGTTTCTTTTCGACTGATTTATGCACGTAGGCTGTTAATGTTGGGTCGTTGAGCTCAATCTTTTGGGCTGACATAGGTTATCCAAATTGGGCTTTTATATCCTATCGGCCCACTACCCCACTTCCCTAAAAAATTTCCAAGGAGAAGCAAAATAGATAGTTTTAAAATTATTTTTGCTTTTCACTCCAACCGTTTCTCCATTTTTTAAGATTTGGATAATTATTTAGTTTGGATAATGCTGTATATTTGGGAAATCTCTGTATTTTCTGCTGCTTTTCTATTTTGGAGGATGTGATAGAGAATCAGTTGGATAAAAAAATACCTCAAAATTCTCCAAAATCCCCAAAATAGAAAAATTGTTGGAGATGCTCTAATATAGTGTTTGATAGGCCTCGTTTGGTTGACAATTCGAAATGGGCAAATGAAATATAGAAAGTAGAAAATCTTATTAAGTAATAGAAAAGTATGTGTTTGGTTGATATTTTCAAATCTAAAAATTTAAAATTTAACTTTTTAAAAAGTTCAATTTACCTAGTCTCTTTAGATAAGTTTAATTTTCCCTTTTTAATTTGTAAATTCTCAATTCCCCCATTTAATCCTCTAGAAAAAAAAATCAATCAAACATCTTTTCACAATTATCATTAATTCTCACGTCAAATCAAACAAGCCTTATTGTGTTCATAATTTTTTTAATGATGCTCTTATCTTCGATAACACCTCTAAAAAAATTCCCGATGGTGAAAGAAATATCAAAAAAAATTATAATCCAAACCCAGCAAGTTTTCTATTTTTCAAATTTTTATAATTCAACTGCAACAACTTTTCTAAATTTTTTATAATACAATTCTAACATTTTTTCTATTTTAAATAAATTTTGCATCCAAATTGCCAAATAATTAAAGTTTAGAGAAATAAAGGTTATTTTGGTGGGAAATATTACTTTTTGAGGGGAAAGAGCATGGAGACTATTTTGGTTAAAGATCAGATCTGTAAAGTTACTATGTTATGAACAAGTAGCCAAGTAGGTCTGTTCAATCAAACTTGTTCATTTCATCAACGATTTCTGGGTTTATAGGCTTTCCGAAATCGTTGTAATTTGGGTTTCGATTTTAGGGTTTTCTTCGTATTTCACTTGTTTCGATTCAAACCAGTAAAGGTTAGGGTTTTAGTTATAGTCAGGTTTCGATTCAAACAAGTAGTTTAGGGTTTCGATTAAAACGACCGGTTTAGGGTTTCCATTTTACAGAATTTGTGTTGGCCTTTCGATTAAAAACCCGTCCTTTAAAACCCCAACACAGAGGTTGTTCTACCGAATTCAGTTCATCACTGTCGATTATTGTAGGGAGATCTTGTGCTATTTAATTGAGTTTACTCTTTCCTTAGTTTGAGATTTTCTGTTTGTATTTTCCACTTGGCAATCAGAGGTGTTTCTTGAACTGTGGGAGAAGCTACTGATAAATGCATCTCCCTGTATCCACATTCTGTAAGCTCGGCCACCCTGAATATGTCCAAAATAATAGCTTCAATTAGGATCCGGAGAACTTATATGTGCAGGGGCAAGGGCGAAGGTGCACTGCAGCACTGCGAGCTGCGTGAGGAGGTTCTCTTCGCAATGAAGCTCGACTCCTTCAGCTTTCTCCAATATGACGACTGAATGAAGCTCGGCCTATGACGACTGAATGAAGCTCAACTCGACGGCTCCTTCGACTTTCTCCAATATGACGACTGAAGAAGATGGTTTGGGGGTGAAGGGCTTTTAGGAGGGACAATATCGTCCTTTCATGTGAATTAGTGGGGGCCATTGCGTCTTTTTGAGTGTCTTCATCCTCAAATACTTTATCACACAACAAAACACAAACAGGATTAAAAAGGATTCAACTCTCCACCCCAAAAAATCCATCCCCATCCACCAACCTCCACCCCGTTGCCAAACACACCCTATATATAAAGATTTGATCTCACTTCCATCAACTGAAGTTTCTAGGGCTCTCCATTATACGCATTTGATGAACACGATTGAAGGTCCATCAGTTTTATAAATGGCATTATGATATTGCCAAGTTCAGCAGATTCAACCTTCAATTGGGAATTGCAGAACAGTGAAATAAAGAAACTGGCAAAAAGGTGCAATTTCAACCTAGTTTTCAAAGTATTCAGCATACAGTCATCAAAAACCCAAAACCAAAATTGAAAGATAACCAGGTTCGGATTCTGTATTAAGCTAGCAAGCTTGACAAATCTACTCGTCCTCTTGGCTGCGCAACCTAGCAAGCTTGTTGGTAACAACCACATCAAGTTGTGCAGCACGTTCAACAATCTCCTTTCTCTTACGGGTAGAGACATTGTGTGCGATCTCCGCACAGTAGGTCCTGGAATCAAACCAAAATTATAAGCATGTGTATAACTAACTCCAAAGGAGACGAAAATAAGACAATTCAATTGAAATACAAAAAAGTCCTGCAACTGCAAACGCAAGTACCTGTTGTGCATCATCAGGATTTCAAGATCCTTGGCATTGTGTACAACAAACTTCTTAAATCCATTAGGGAGATAGTGGCGAGTCTTCTTGTCTGATGCGTAACCAATGTTTGGCATAAGAGCGCATCCCTTGAACTTCCTCCTCACCCGGGAGTCAATACCCTTTGGCCTACGCCAGTTTTTCTGCAAAATATAATGCACACCTTTTAGAAATTTATGTTCAATAGGAGGTTGAAACTCAAACTAACAACGTTTTACAAGCTAGCTTCCGTGGTAAATAGTAACTATACAAGTATATCACGTAGAGACATTCTTAAATCAAGCTGGATTAGGTAGGAGTGAATTATGTGGTGGGACGGAAAACAATAACACAACATGCAAAGCTTTGTTCATCAATACTCTTATCTTCTCAAGAAGGATTAGGATGGAATTTTGTCGCAGGATGAAAAACAAGTGACAAACATACATGGATAAAATTATATGGAAACGATTCAGCAGTCAGTATTCTCTTAATACTATTCCATACCATTCAGGTATTAATAGTGTGACATTCTATGGCACAACACGGGGTAGTTTTAGATTATTAAAGAAATAGGTGTTTCCTACTTTGTTTTTTAAAAGGTTTAACCTTCACTAAACCATAAAACAAAATGAAAGTGGATGTATAAATAAAGCAAAGATCAAAGAGAAATCTGAAGAAAATAAAAACAAACATGGAGGATTGGAGATTGATTAATTCAGCTAGAGTGTGTACAAAAAAATATCTTTTTATAGCTTGTAAGAAATCTCATCACCTAGAGTTCAGAATTCAGATCATCACAGCAAAAGGAGTAACCAAAATCTACATAAATAGCATGATGTTGAACAAGTAATTACACAAGGTTGAGCATCCAAACTAGCTGGATTGTTTCTTAGTTAGTATACTCTACGGCAAATCAGCTTCATAACTAGATCTCAATCAAATCACGCAGATTAACACCAATGAAATCAGCAGCACACGGATAAGAAATCAGAAACCACTCAGAAAATGCAAACGCAGGAATTTAAAACTCTAAAAAGGCAAGGCACAGAATATCACACCTTGACGCAGATCTTGCGGTCACTCTGGGGCCTGATAAACTGCTTGACCCTCTTCTTCACAATCTTCTTGGTCAACAACGGAACAGCCATGGTTTCTGCAACAAATTCAAACAAACAATCGCTTCAAATCGACCAGCATTTGAAATCGCAAATGCCACAAAATATCGCATTGAATTTTAGAGAATTCACCGAACTTTAACGAAACGATTACAAGAAAGAGATCAGAGAAAGAATCACACATTTACAGCAGCTACAAACACAGGATGCGGAAGGGGAAAGAAACGAGAGATATGGAAAAGCGACTAACCACGGATGAATAATCCCTAGCGATGGAGGAACTGAGGGAGGAGTGGCTCAGTTGATCTATCTAGGGTTTCTTTTCGACTGATTTATCATTTATGTGCATAGGCTGGTAATTGCGGGTCGTTGAGTTCTGTCTTTTGGGCTGACAAAGGTTACCCAAATTGGGCTTCTATAGTCCTATCGGCCCACTAACCTAATTTATGTTTCATAGACCTTGTTTGTTTGGTTCACAATTCAAAAATAAAGTAGAAAATCTTAGGGATTAAATTAAAAGTAAAGTATGCATTTGGTTGATATGAAAATTTTAATTATATAAATTGCAACAATTTTTTTTATATAATTCAATTGCAACCTTTTTCAAATTTATATAATTCAATTGCAACAACTTTTCTAAGCTCATATCCATTGTTATTAGAATCTCGATCCGAATCTTTAGAATCCTAAGATCCTACGATCCTACTCAGGAGCCCGATCCGAATCTATGCATAGAATCTTTTTTGTGTAGGATCTACTATAGGATCTTTAGAATCTTAAAGGATTGATAGGATCTTACGATCCTACTCGATTCTAAAGATCCTATTTTTATTAACAATATGTATTTTTTAAACATTTGTTTTGTTTCCTTAGTTGATTTCAGGGAGTTTAAATATATACATTCATGTACAAAACGCGAAAAATGGCTTAGAGACAATTGTTTTCGAGTCTTTTAATCAATATGACAATGTTTAAGGTCGTAAATGTAGCTTTTTATCTTTTGAAACCAAAATATATTGTGTAACTAACATTTTTTCCTCATTCTAGAACTTTAAATTAAGTAACTTTGTTGTATTTTTTTTTATATATTTTATATTTTATTATTTTATTATATTTCGAGGATCTTACGATTCCCTAATGGGATCTTACGATCCGATCCACAGATCCTGTTGTGATTCGATCATAGAATCCCGATCCTAATAACCTTGCTCATATCAACCAAATGCATACTCCAACCAATTTTCTATTTTTCAAATTTATATAATTCAATTGCAACAACTTTTCTAAATTTTTTATAATCCAACTCTAACATTTTTTCTATTTAAAATAAATTTTACATTCAAATTGCCAAATAATTAAAGTTTAGAGAAATAAAGGTTATTTTGGTGGAAAATATTACTTTTCGAGGGAAAAAAGTATGGAGACTATTTTGATTTTTTTTTGCGGAGACTATTTTGATTAAAAATTGATCTAAAATTTCTTTAAAGTTACTCTATTATGAATAAATAGGTCTTCCTTATATTCGAAAAAAGCTCAATTCAAACTCGTTCATTTCATAAATGAGAGTATGAATACATTCGTAAACTCAAGTTTAAATTTAGACTCGGTTTGAGCTCCATTCGTTTCTAAATTAGCATTATATATACCCCAATCCCCATAACAACAAATATCTATTACACAAAGCTAGGTTAGATTGGATCAATCGATCGATCAAGCACATGAACAAGTGGGAAAAAATAAGAAGCAAAGCAAAAACATACAAAAGCCCGGGAGGATCAATCATCATTCATCAACACTATAACTATATACACATGTATAGAACGTTATATATAACATATATGAAGATTTGATCTCTCACTTCCATCAACGGAAGTTTCTAGGGCTCTCCATCATACGCATTTGATGGACGATCGAAGGTCCACGAAACTCGTCGTTTTGGGGAGCCATCGTCACGTGCCCTCGGCTCTCCCCACGTGGAGCAATCTTCACTTTGGGGAGCTTCCTCTCGAGCCCAGGCTCAGGTTCGGGTTCTCCCCCTCTGGGCCCGAACCTGAGCTCAGGCTCGGGCTCTCCTCTACGACCGAACCCAAACTCAACGTCCCTCTCATTAGGAGCAGGCATCCTGTCGTGGTCGCGGTCGCGGTCGTGGTATTTAGGCGGGCGCTGGGAGCGCTTGTTGCAAAGCCGGCCGAGGGCGCAGGCGGCGACGGAGACGACGAGGATGACGGCGAGGACTACGAACACCATCCCGAAAGAGCCGTTCGAGTGGGAGGACGGCTGGCTGCTGCCGGTGACCGAGGCTGGGTAGACCACGTCGCCGGGTGGCGGCGGGCCCGGTGGCGGTAGGGCTTGGAATGCTGAAGCCATGGTTGGAGGATCTTGATTGATTTTGAGGGGGAAGATGGTGTGATTGGGTTAATTTGGGGTTTTAATCCCTAAGAGATGGATGTGTAGGAAAAGTGGTGTGCTTTGAGTGCCGGAAAAGGCAGGGAAAGTGGAGATTCCATGGAAGAGCCAGCCAAGAACTGAAGAACATATATTATTGTTGCCTGCAAGCATGGGTTATGTAGAGAAGAGTGGGAATATTTTTTTCCAACGTTTTTCATATATTTCGCAGGGCCGGTTGAGGGTCGAGGTATATACACGTGTCCTTTCTTTGACAATGTCGAAAATATATATTCCTTGTGCGTTTGATATGAAGGTAGGATTATACGTCTTTATTAATTTTCAACTAGTTTAGAAACCAGCTGACTATTCGAGTCAAGTCTTGATGTGGAGTATAGCTATATATTTGCTCTTGATGCAGTAATTAGTATCAAGGTATCAATATCGGTGATATCAATGTCAAATAAGTCTAT
Source organism: Persicaria tinctoria (assembly GCA_037127255.1). NCBI lineage: Eukaryota > Viridiplantae > Streptophyta > Magnoliopsida > Caryophyllales > Polygonaceae > Persicaria > Persicaria tinctoria. The sequence continues at coordinate 2,323,088 of JBANSL010000015.1, forward strand.
GTGATATCGATATCTGGCAATATCTGATAGATACCAAACCCTAGATATCGATATCATTTTAAGTGATATCTATATCTAACCATACTAAACACTAGATATCAGATATCTAGATATCAATACAAAACGGCCCTAAAGTCAAGCTTAGGCATATATATATACTATTATATATAAGTGAATGAGGTCGAATCAAACTCGTTATTTAATTGATAGGAACCAATTACGACAGGATCAGCAGGCCCGGACCTGAGGCGAGGCCCAACAGGCCGTTGCCTCAGGTTCACTTTCGCTAGAGGGCCCATATATATATAGAAGTTGAATACCTCCAAAGACTACATATCAAACATCAGCGGAAAGAGACGTGGGGGAGAGGAAAGTAACGCATGTTCGAATCTCAAACATCAGTATTTTGCCTTTTTTTTGCTTTCCTTTTTTTTTTTTGCCTTCTCTTTGTTTTGTTTTTAAAAATATCAATATTTTGCCTTGCTTTTTGTTTTGTTTTTAAAAACATCAGTATTTTGCCTTTTTTATTGCTTACCATTTTTTTTTTGCCTTTTCTTTATTTTGTTTTTAAAAACATCAGTATTTTGTCTTGTTTTTTGTTTTGTTTTTAAAAATATTATGTTGCTGACCCGCTAAAGTGCTATTTGTATTTTGTTTTTTTTTTTAAAAAAAAAACCATCATAGACAGTGTATGTTGCTGCTATTTGTTTTTTTTTAATATTTTGATGTTTGTTTTGTTAGGGTTGAAAATAATAAAGAGCCCCATTTTAAAATCTCGCCTCAGGTATTCAAAATCTCAGGTCCGGCCCCGATCAATTCTCTACGCTTTTCTATCTTTTTGTGAGAAGAAAGTAACGTTTAGGGTTGTTTTCTTCTAAAGATGGCCTCCGATATATAAAGTGCAGAATTATTGTTTGGTAACGATGAAGATGATATCTTAAGATCCTTTTTGGGATCATCTTGGTGATGGAGTGCTTATGATTCGTAAAGTGGATTATAATTATAAGCACTTCATTACCAAAAATGAAGAGATGCCCGGAGGCTTAGTTATTGGGAGCTAGGCCCTTTACTTATTCCTTCTTATCGTTCAAATTGTTCTCTTTTATTACAAAAGATTCCGATCTTTTGTATTCCATCCATATGTGATGACTTTGCTTAATCAAAGTGTATTATTATTGTTTGATTAACAACTTTTTGGGCGGTAAGGTAACGACTTTCACGAGTACAAGCTAATATGATATGTATTATATGGTACTTGTTAGTGGTTGCTTTATTAGTTTAGCCGATAAGAATGGCATGTGAGGGCGAATAAATCACAAGTTCAATTCGGTCAGAACAGGGTCTAGAGGTTCCATTGTACGCTCTCTTTTCCCCGATTAGGTCGAGAGAGTTTTCTTATGACTCAAATCTCTTAAAGTATCTAAACCAAACAATGCATGAAAAATGGGACAGATGTGAAAACAAACATAGACAAACAAGTAGGAGAATAAAGAAGTATTAAGATAAGTATCTATATCTATATAAACTCGTAATTTAGAATAGTTTAGGATGATGTGTCAGGCTTAAGGACATTTTAGGAGTTTGACCAATCATATTTTTTTGTCATTTTTCTTTTGATTTTCTTTAAAAAAAATTCCTTTTTTCTTTAATTCTTTTTTTTCCTTTAATTTTACCAACTATCTATATAAACTCTTAATTTAGAAGAGTTTAGGATGATGTGTCAGACTTAGGGGCATTTTAGGAGTTTGACCAATCATATTTTTTTGCCATTTTTCTTTTGATTTTCTTTAATTCTTTTTTTTCTTTTTTCTTTAATTTTACTAACTATCTATATAAAATCTTAATTTAGAAGAGTTTAGGATGATGGGTCAGACTTAGAGACATTTTAGGAGTTTGACCAATCATATTTTTTTGCCATTTTTCTTTTGATTTTCTTTAATTCTCTCTTTTTTGTCCTTTAATTCTTTTTTTTTTCTTTAATTTTACTAACTTCTATATCTATATCTATATAAACTCTTAATTTAGAAGAGTTTAGGATGATGTGTCATGCTTAGAGACATTTTAGGAGTTTGACCAATCTTTTTTTTTTTGTCATTTTTCTTTTGATTTTCTTTAATTTTCTTTTTTTCCCCTTTAATTCTTTTTTTTTCTTTAATTTTACTAACTATTGGGCTTAATTCAAAACATTGAATTCAATATAATATAACTATTGGACTTAACTCAAATTTATTTACTAACTATCTATATATCTATAAAAACTCTTAATTTAGAAGAGTTTAAGATGATGTGTCAGGCTTAGAGGCATTTTAGGAGTTTGACCAATCATATTTTTTTGCCATTTTTCTTTTGATTTTCTTTAATTTTATTTTTTTTCTTTTTCCTTTAATTCTTTTTCTTTTCTTTAATTTTACTAACTATTGGGCTTAATTCAAAACATTGAATTCAATATAATATAACTATTGGACTTAACTCAAATTTATTTACTAACTATCTATATATCTATATAAACTCTTAATTTAGAAGAGTTTAGGATGATGTGTCACGCTTAGAGGCATTTTAGGAGTTTGACCAACCATATTTTTTTGCCATTTTTCTTTTGATTTTCTTTAATTTTATTTTGTTTTCTTTTTTCCTTTAATTTTACTAACTATCTATATCTATATAAACTCTTAATTTAGAAGAGTTTAGGATGATGTGTCACACTTAGAGGCATTTTAGGAGTTTGACCAATCATATTTTTTTTGCCATTTTTCTTTTGATTTTATTTAATTTTATTTTGTTTTCTTTTTCCCTTAATTCTTTTTTTTTTCCTTTAATTTTACTAACTATTGGGCTTAATTCAAAACGTTGAATTCAATATAATATAACTATTGGACTTAACTCAAATTTATTTACTAACTATTGGGCTTAATTCAAAACATTGAATATAATTATTGATTATGACACATCACATTTAAATATTTAATCAATGTTATAATGATATTGATATTATTATTAGAGAGTAATTCAAAATATCTATATTTATGTATTATACTTTACATAAGATTTTTAAAAAATAATTTTCTGATATAATTATAAGATACATTTATTGTAAAGTTTTGTTTAATGATTTTTATCTTAACATTTATTAAGATTTATTAATATTTTTATATATAATATTTTAGTTTAAAAAAAACGCGCCATGGCGCGGGAATCGTACTAGTTAGGAGATATTTTAGGTTAGTTTAGATTCAATCTTATCATTTAGTTATTCTCTACCTATTCTCTTGTACCCTATTTGATACGTTTGGGATACCCGATCCTTCGCCTGTGGGCTCAAGATCAAGAACTCCAAACTGTTGATTGCCCGATCTTGCAATATTCTTGCTATTCTCGATGTTTACAAACAATTACAATTAAAGACTTGAAACTATTGCGAAAGAAAGGAAAACGAACAAATAAAAACTAAGTAAAAGAAACAACAAAAGAAGCAGCGACAGAACTGGTGCAGCAGCGACGGATGCTGCGGGCGCAACAAGCCTGCGGCGGCCGCTGCCAGCGACGGCTCCTGGGTTCTGCAGCGACGGATTCTGGGTTCCAACGACAGTTTTTTTCAGCTTTTCTCTTCTTTCTTGTGTTTGGTTTTGTGTTTGGGATTAGGGTTTGGTATCGGATGATTGATGAATGAACAAGAACATAAATTGATTGCAAAGGCTTTTGGATTGGGAATCGAGGGAACCTTTTAATCCTTAAAAGGGTTCCTCAATTATAATTCCAATCTGCTTTTTATTGCATGTAAAACATGAGTTTTAAATAGACAATATTCCAATTCTATCTTGTGCAAAATATAGAGTTTTGGTAACTAAAGATAAATCAAATAATCTATAGATATGTAAATCTTTCCTAAGATAAGTAAATCTAACTAAGGATAGAAAATTAACAACTTGGTGGACAAGAATTATATCTAGAAGAGATATAATTATTTCCACATTATTTTCCTAAATTCATAAAATAATTAAATCTAATTTAATTAAATAAATTCGAAAATAATTAAATAATTATCTAGAAATTCGTCCTAACAGTGACAGCTGTAAAGATGATGAATTTCGGCCATTTTCGAGGTCGATTTTGGAGAAACCTTTAACAGAAAAGTTGTAGATCTTTTCGTCCTCGTTCCAACAAGGTATGGTACGACCTCATCCGATAAACATGGACTCCGAACGACCCATTTTACTGAGACGTCGATATGTTGTCAACCCATTAAGAACGAACTCAAACTTGAACATTGGATCACCTTGCTCCTTTGAAACTTGTTCCATGGTGGAGCCTTCTTCCTCCTTTTGAGAATGACACTCTTCGCCATCAATGGCCCTCGAATCGGTCTTGAGAGCTCGCCTGGATCAAGATCATTGTTTGACCCACAACAGGCCATCTTGATCCACATCATTCTCCCCTTCTTAGCTTCGATTCGTCCTCGAATCGAGTCGTTGATGATCAAAGGGGAAGGAGCAACCACCAAAAAGTAACTTCCTTGACAATCAACTTGAGATGGCGCCAGCAGAATTTGAGGCGAAGGAACCTCAAAAACAACACCTAACATAGGGAACATTGAGCAATCAAGAGGAACAATATCAATAGGCTCAATAACCCTATGAACTTCAGAATTCTCAACATTAGGAACATTCTCAAGAGGTACAATAGCTAACTCAAGAGAAGTGTTCCCAACGTCCTCATCGTTGTCGTCAGAAGCAACCACATCATCTGGCGCAGCACTGCAGTCCACTTGCAGAGCAATTTCGGAGGTCTTCCCGGGAGAGTCTTGCAGCGTGTGACCCACCGTTGGAAAGCTCGTCGAGTCAGCTTCGCAACAAGACTGAGTTGACTCAATTCTGAGGTTGGAGTCAACGGGAATTTGCGAAACAAGTTCGACGCGCTGTGCTGTTTTCTGGGCAACGAAATCAACAAAAGGCTCCTTAAGCTCAATTACCTCGTCGTCGGTTGAGGCAACTATAGCCGCTGGAACAGGGGTGAGGGCTGAAGGAAGTTCTTGACAAATTCTATCCGAGATGGCCTTCGCCAATTCCTCCAAGTCCTCCTCTCGGCGACGTTCCTCCTCCTCTTGATAAATTCTATCCGAGATGGCCTTCGCCAATTCCTCCAAGTCCTCCTCTCGGCGACGTTCCTCCTCCTCTTGTCGTCGTGCCTCCTCAGCCTCTCTTTGTTGGAGAAGTCGAATCTGATAGCGTTGTCGACACCTCTTATCTTCGATCTCCAATTGACGTTGTTCTTGCTCTTGACGTTGAAGCCAAAGTTGGCGTCTTTTGACTTCGCGTTGATGTTGAAGCCAAAGGCGGTGCCTTTGAGCCTCTCGTTGTTGTTCTAAAGCTTGTTGTTGATGCAAAGCTCTTCTCTGGAGCTCTCGTCGGCGTCGTTGTTGTGCAGCCCATGGATCGGGATCATCATCCCAATCTCCTCCCCAGATTTCGCAAATCATATCAAATCAAAACATCAGTAACATCAACGAAACAAAGAGCGTAGCATAACCCGTCTCTGAATACCAATTGATGTATAGCAATTGGCTAGGCCGGCCAATTGCTAAACTAAAATCGTCGATCTTGCTTATGCTCTTTGAATTTCTTCTCGATTTAACAAAATTAACTAAACTAATTAAACTTAACTAAACTAAGTAAATCTTAAACTAAGGAATTACTAATTAAAAGGCAGCATTGATAACTTAACAAATTGATCACTAATATATAGTGATGGAAACAAATTAATTAGATTTAACTAAGGACTAGCGGCTAAAGGGAAAGCAGGCAAACGCAGGAGCAAAAGCTCTCGAGGGCGGATCCGGTCTGCTGGGCGCGAGACTAGCGATCGAGAGTGAGACACCGTGCGTCTCAGGGATCCGGTAGGATCAGACGCGGGACGAATCCGAAGACGCTGCGAAGACTTTGCGAGCGAGCACCTGGAAGCTGCGAGCGAGGCCGCGGGAGCGAAGAGGATGCGAGAGCCAAGAGCGCTCCTGGCGCCAAGCGCCGAAGCCGGGGACGCCGGTGTCCGGGAACCAACGCCGGTGCTCCTCTTCCTGGTTGCGCTCTTGGGTTTGATCAAGGACCAAGGTGAGTGACGGTGATGGTGATGAAGATGACGTTGATGAGTGTAATACCGAGAGGCTTTAGAATACAAGAACACGAAGGCTTTTGGGATTGATAATCGAGAACCCTTTAATCCATAAAAGGGTTTCTCAATTCTATTCAATCTGTTTTTTATTGAATGTAAAACATGAGTTTTAAATAGACAATATTCCAATTCTATCTTGTGCAAAAGATAGAGTTTTGGTAACTAAAGATAAATCAAATAATCTATAGATATGTAAATCTTTCCTAAGATAAGTAAATCTAACTAAGGATAGAAAATTAACAACTTGGTGGACAAGAATTATATCTAGAAGAGATATAATTATTTCCACATTATTTTCCTAAATTCATAAAATAATTAAATCTAATTTAATTAAATAAATTCGAAAATAATTAAATAATTATCTAGAAATTCGTCCTAACAGTGACAGCTGTAAAGATGATGAATTTCGGCCATTCTCGAGGTCGATTTTGGAGAAACCTTCAACAACAAAGTTGTAGATCTTTTCGTCCTCGTTCCAACAAGGTATGGTACGACCTCATCCGATAAACATGGACTCCGAACGACCCGTTTTACTGAGACGTCGATATGCTGTCAACCCATTAAGAACGAACTCAAACTTGAACATTGGATCACCTTGCTCCTTTGAACCTTGTTCCATGGTGGAGCCTTCTTCCTCCTTTTGAGAATGACACTCTTCGCCATCAATGGCCCTCGAATCGGTCTTGAGAGCTCGCCTGGATCAAGATCTTTGTTTGACACACAACAGGCCATCTTGATCCACATCACTATTTATAGGGCTTGATATCAATAATCTCAACATGGTATCCGAGCTCTTAGCCTAACAGCATTGATCATCACAAAATGCTTCCGCCCAACTCAAATTTGGCCTAGGCCACCACAAAAACTGCCTTGAGGCAACCCAAACAAGGCTTAGGTCACCCTCTAACCGCCTACGGGCAACCCACTCTTGGCTTCGGCCACCACAAAACTGCCTACGGGCACCCTAAAACCGCTTTCGGGCAATCCAAACTTGGCTTCGGCCACCGACTAACCTCCTACGGGCAATCCAAACCTTTTTTAACTGTCACCACCACTCCATTGGGTTCACCAACACACGTACATACGCTCCACTAGCGACCCCATAGCCCGGCCCAACCTGCCACACGCACCAGTCCACTACCGGCCGTCATGATAGGCGTCCTCGCTCCTTTCAAGTCTGCGCATACGATGCTGCTGTTCGCCAATGCCGATGTTTTGGCTCATGTTGCCTAGTCTCCATGGTGGCGTAAAGAAGGGGAGAGACAATCCATTCAGGGAATGATGCAACATTATTACAATTAAAAATAAAATCTATATTTATTTCATATTATCCAGTTTTCACCATTTGTTTCACTCCTGTTTTAACTGCGGGAGGATATTAAGATAAGTATTAGGATATATTTTAGGATAGTTTAGATTCAATTTTATCATTTAGTTATTCTCTACTTATTCTCTTGTACCCTATTTATAGGACTTGATATCAATAATCTCAACAAGAAGAAGACTCATATAAAAAGGATACTATCCCGGTTAGTCCACTCTACCTTCGTCCACCCAAATAGCCGCTCTCCACTATCCGCGATCTCTTGTCAAACCCTCCGATACGTGTAACAAGGTAAGATCCTGCCTATGACATTCGTCCACCTCTACTACATTGTAATTGCTTGACCGTCAAACCCTCCGGTACGTGTAACAAGGTAAGATCCTGCCTATGACATTCGTCCACCTCTACTACGTTTTAATTGCTTGACCTGAAAAAGATCACATCTACATACCGGTGTCATCCAAAACTCTCCTGCATACAAGCCCAAACCATCCGAGCCTTGATTTCCTCAATTTGTCCGCACATCAATCTCTTACGCTAACATATATAGATTATAATCTTAAGCTAGATTAAAAAGTGGGCATGCCAAACATACCCTAAATTGAATCCGTGAAATAAAACAATAAATCTAGCCCGAGTTTGGCCTTTGATTTAGCGTAGTGTGTTTGACAACTTCCATGATTCTAGGAGGGCAAAATTACACTTTCATCTCACATGATTTAGAAGTCCATGTAATGCATATCTCTGTACAAACTACAAAGAGAAGAAGCACACAACCATTGAACAGCCAAAATGCCAAGTTCAACTCCAAGATAAACACAATGCTTGAACAAAAAATCTTGCATATAACACACCCGAAAAATGCGCGAATAAGTGATACAAAACACACTACAAAAAGAGGGTTTGGCAAAGATCAAGAGGCTTGTAGGGCGCGGACCCGAGCAGTTAGCTCTCTCACTTGGCTCTTCAACCGATCCGGGTTGCAAAAGAAGTCGACGAAGACCCGTCTTTGAAGCCCCACCTCCTGAGGATGATGCTTCACAATCTGCCCCCACCGACGCAGGAAGCAACATGTTCCGTAGTCAGAGATATTCTTAGAAAACAAAGATTTTACCGAATGCAACAGCTTTACCTCGTTTTTTTTGTAGTGCTCGAGTGTGACATCTTCGACTGCAGAAGAGAGCTTCGCGTTTATCTTCTCCATTTCATCTAGCTCTTCCATGAGTTCCTGTAAAATGGGCAAAATCATATTTTTTCACTTTATCTCAATTCCATAGCTTGTCAACTTTTCGAAAAACTAACAAACAGTATTGAAGAGATCAAACTGAAAAAACCGCCTGGACCATGTTGTTGACATTACTGAATGGAAGTAAACGAAAAGGGCAAGAGCCAGGACTGGAATCGTGGTTAACCCCCAAGAGGAATACAGCATTTCAGCAAGTACCTGAGACGTCAAAATCGGCTGTGCTGTTGTTGAGGAAGCAAATAATAGCTTCTGCAGATCTTTAATAAGCGTGCACCTGAAACAAACGAACAGCAGGGAAGTTTCAGGTAAAATCTTGCTTGTCAATGAGCTAGCACTGTTTCAAACACTAGGGCCAATTTCAAGAAATAGCAGTTTACATCAAAGAAACTTCCTCTAAGGTACCCAAGTGTTTAGTGTAATTACTTCTATGTACCTTGTTCGAAAATATCATTTACATACCCTAACATTTGAACTTTGTATATTTCAAGTGATAACTACTAATTACACTTCTTTAACATCTGAAACTGTTTCGTATTCAATCGTATCAGACTATCAGCATGAACGACATTTTCCAAATGACAAGGTATCTACCTGTAACTAAACATTAGGGTATCTAACTGGATGTTCAAGTTAAGGAACTCACAGTTCATTGATGCATCTGATCCGGTCCTCAGGGAGCAGATTCTCTTGGTCTCTTTGAAGCTTCATCAAGTCTTTGTTTAGGGCAGATATTTGCTGAACTATTCCTGGTGCTGATACATATGTCGACGTGCCTACTTGAGCCTCTGAGCAAGGTAAGAGAAAAGTAAGCAAAAAAGTACAAAATCCATTGAAACATAATCTTAAGATACCAATACAACAAAATATTACTTGAATAAATGCTTAAAAGATCTCTGAAGCCATGCAGGAACGTGTCACGGTCATCTACAGCTCCTTGCTCATGTACATCAGATGCAGCTTGAATCAGGGTCAGGCAACGACCCTGCAATGGAATCATTAGAATTTTTTTAAAGATTACTATTGATAATTTCAAATAATTGATTTCACGGAACACCACAAGGCCTTGTAAGGTGATTTTTTGTGCCATCAACCCATAAGAAACTCCTATTTATGAGCATAGGATACTTTGTTAAGCAAATAGCATACCACTCGTCCTTTTCCAGATGATAAGTACAACTGCAGCTCAGACTCGATGACTTTAAGCAGTGAAAATGCTCCAAGCATTGTCTTCTTTTCCAAATAGCACGCTATTTTCAGAAATTGATGTCTTGCAAGCTGACTTGCAAGGTGCTTTATGAACTGTCAAGGTATAAAAATGCATCAGATCATAGAAAAAAGTAAACAGATGCAGTGAGAATCAAAACTAAAAGCCATGTGAAACCTATCTAAAAAGAATACCTGATTACTATTTATAACTGACTTGAAATATCTAACTGATGCATAAACAAAGAGAGAACTTTTTCTAAGCATGAAATAATACATTCTGTGCTATTTCAGCATACCGCTTTTTGTCTACTGATGTAGTACTCCTGGCGCATGACCTTTAGATCATAATCACCTGAAAACTCCAAATATGCAAGTAAAGAAATTTTCAAATAATGCAAGGCATGGTGGTTACTCAGCCAAAAAGGGATGCAACATACAGAGTGATTGCATTACCTTGCAAGACATATGTGTCTTGAAGCTGGGCCAATTCCCAACAAAGATTTGGGATAGTCTTCAACAGAAAAAAGAACAAAGAAAAGGTCAATAGAGACAATACCAAAGTTATGAGAAGTATGAAGTCTCAATGAACACGTTGTTTCAACTTAGAGAAGAGATGCAGAAATCCAAAAAATGAAAGAAACCACATTTTTAACTTGAGATCAGCCCAAACTAAACGTTTAACTTGAGATATGTTGGTAGTGAAAGTTCACCAACTAATAAATTTTGAACATGTATGGCATTTCCGGACACTCTACCTCTTTTTTAAAAAAAGATTAGAAGTAGCTGAAAGATATCCAACTGTTAGTCCCTACTCCCTATAAGTGTACACAAGGACAGTCGGCTCAAGTCTCAATGTCTAACAAGTTGAAAACAGTGGACACAAGACATGGATAAGAAGTTGCCTTGCTTGGCAAAAAGTGATTATCATGAAATAAGAATAAAATAAAATTGGAAGCAACACACTCTGACCCTAACTAATGTAAAATTTTGTCACAAAAACATTCACTCTTTAACAACCAAGAACCTAATATAACAATAGAAAGATTCTTTCCAGACTAGATTCCAGATGGAATAAAAAATCATGGAGATAAGTAGGGACACAAACCTCAGATAAAAATTTCTCCTCTTTGTGATGAAGATTAGACAGCTCTCCAACCAATTCAACATGCTTTCTCCTGTAAAATGAGAAAAATGAGATGCCCCAGACTCCCAGCACCACAATTCATATAAACTGGCAACATGGAATGACAAGCTACATTCTACGTCAAAATCGACTCTTAAAATATCAACTGGGAAGTACAGTGAGTCAAGTCTATTGTGAGAAAAGTTATTCAGCAGCTAAGAACGTTAAGCATAAGTTTTATAAAACAGAATTTTGAATGAACACTCACATTCATCCAAATTGCAATAAACCAGTTCCTTCAAATCAACCCCCCCCCCCCCCCCCCCCCCAACAAAAAAAAAGGCCCTAACCTCATAAAACAAATGTCTAGCGCTTGATTATTGTCAAATGCTAAATGCTAATAACCTCTATCTAACTATTAATCTCATAAAGGAATAGAAGACACACCATAGTATTAAGGATTAAAGCATAATACCGGAGAGAATGAAGGTCCATATGAATATGAGCTTCATCTGAAGCAACTTGAGACTTAAGTGCCATGAGTATAGCTCGCTGCTTAGCATTCTCAACTTGGGCCTCAACCCACTGCCTCTCACTTGTCCCAAATCTGCCAATTTTTTAAGCATAGATATAAACAGAAGGCTGATACTAAAAGAGCAAACTGAAGAAGAAAAGCATGACACATCTTATGCAAGTCCCAGCTTCTAATTCTACCTTTGGCTTCAATTCTGATTAAGCTAACATGACGATAAAAGTGAACTACTTAAAGAGCGTGTCAAATCCCCTAGAAAAGTTGAAATAAACTGTGCAATACTTGTCCAAGTTCATACTTGAAACCCCCCAAAGCCAAAAAGATAACCCTGGCATCCTAAAAAAGTTTATAAGCAAAATTACATACATGGATCGCAATCTTTGTAATTCAGATATGCGTTGATGATGGGATTTCTCCAAGTCTGCAATTGAGGAATGGGAGTTGATCAGTAAATTGGTCTTATAGTGTCAAAATGAAAACATCAAACACTATCTCTGCATTTTGCAAGCAAAATTATTAATTCAGTATTATGTCACAGAATCTTCACAGTGGTTATTAGGTAGAACACAGAAATGCAGGATAACAACAAAAGTACCAAATCTTATCCCAAATAAGTGAAGATATAGAGAATTAATTTAACAACAAATCTTAGCAGCATGTATCGAATAACTACATGCAGAACCGTCATATTATTTTCAGAAGAAAGCATCATGAACATGCAAGCATGTGCTGAATAAACAAATAAGAATATAGTTGTATGATTTGTATCAAACATTCAAACAACAATACCTCTCACGAACATATTGGAGCTGTCATCCAGATTCATCCCCGAACATTTAGTCTTTCCCTCCTCTGCAACTAACCGAAAAGGAACCTGTCAAGAGTCAATCAAAAGAAACATATTAGTCCCCTTCACAAGCATATCATGAACTATTATAACGTTAAACAGGAGAAGAAGAAGAATGAGCATACTGTGTCCAAATGCTTAGCAAACCACTGATTCAGTTCCTTTGTTAAACTTGAATCCTCTAGAAGATACTGATGAAAATCAGAGTAAGCCAAGTAAATCCCATCATCTGCATGTATGGAAAAAATTGAAAAGTTAAGAGGCGTAGCATAAGAAGAAATGTGGATAGGTTGCAAATCTTGTTTGGTAAGAGCAAGGTGTATGAGGTGTCCACCCCATGCAAAGTGCTTGCCTCAGGGCTCTCAGGGAGATGGGGACCAGGGAGATAGGCAAAACACTTCTTTTATTTCCTGTGAGAGGGTAAAGAGATTTGCCCTTCACATCTAAGTTAGTGGCATAATATACTTTCAAATGGAGTGCATAATATAATAATATACAAGTTTATCTTAGCAAAGGTTTCTCATATTCAAGGTTCACACTTTATACAAAACTCCCCGTTATATTGGTAAGGTTAGCTACCATGTAGTTCTTTGTCATGATTCTATGCAGTAGAGGCTGTAGAGCAAGGTGCAAAATATAAAATATGGACCGACAATTAAATGCAAAGAAACAGAGAGCCAAGATCCTATATCATGTATGATTATTTATTACAGAGGTGCAGAACAGAAGTACAATAGTTTAAGAAGGTGACTATGTAGTTCAAAAATTACCATCTCCTGAATGATAATGTGCCAGTTCTTGTGTTGTTGAATCAATCCTTCCCAGAACTGCATTCATCTATATGAAACATAATTACCACTTATGGATACATCAGTAGTAAGAAAATTGACAAGCCAATTGGTGGAAGTTGCATATCGCTAGTATTAATCACACTAATTTCTATGTAGTTTCCTTAAAAACATTCACATAAGTTTCTGAAGTTCGAACAAGGCCTGATCTCAGACAAATATACGACAGCATACCTCTAAATTTCTCTCTGAGAGGCTATCATCCATACTACTAAGTTGTCCAGTAACAACAGATGTTGCTGTTAGCCGAGCCTTTTTTCCTTGCATCAATGATGAAGCTTGACTGTTTAACAGATCAAACTGAGACTGGAGTTGACCAAGTTGTCGTTGCAATTGCAAAGCTTCAGCTTTATATCCCAAAGTTGCATCCCTGAGCATATAGAATGTAGCAGCTAGTCAATAAACTTCCATCATACAGGAACAGTTCATCACTAATTCACTGAATCACTATAGATAGCTAAATAAACATTTCAGCATCCAGATAAGGGAAAATATGATGGCTAATTTAAAACTAAAAGCCAACATAATGTTAAATGATAACTCATTCAACAAATTGCTAAAAGGATCTACATACCAACCATTCATTTCAAATTAATTTAATCCAGATGACAATAAATTATGACAACAATAACATCCTTTAAGAACTAGCATCTATTTCTTCATGATCAAACCCATTAACCACATCATTTTGAAGTTCCATCTCTCTAGATTCCCACTGAAACAGTGTCTATTTCTTTTCTTTTTTTAAAAATGAGCACAGATGATTATGCAAGAACTTGAACAGTACTTCATTGGGATTAGTTGACAGAGAAGCAAAGACGAGAAGAAGGCGATAGAGGATGCAAATCATGTAACAATTTCACAGAGTAACTTTATTGATTTATCACAAAATCCCCAATCATAGTGGCAGAATCAATTGATGATAGAAAAGAAAGAGTAATGAAACGACAAAACATTACAAAGCAACAAGTGACAGCAATATTACCTTATTTCTTTCAATCCTTCTTCAGCCCCAAAAACTGCCTCTTGAATGTCTCCCCTCGCAGAAAAGGCCAGAATACTATCATACGCAAAATCCAAATCTTCCCCCTGAAGTAGATGTACTCTTAGTTCTATGTAAACAAAGTATGTAAAGCTGGCATCATTAATGCCCACTAAGAGATATACACTACTGAAAATTTGAAGCAAGGAGTGGAACAATGCTCACCAATCAACCAGTGGATATTTCTAAAAATTAAGTTTTGGAATCCAAATACCAATGGGGTACAAAAAAAATAAACAAAGCACAGGGTAAAAGGTAAAAAGTGCACTCTCATTGTCAAACTCTGGGAACATTCCTAATTAACATGTCCATCCACTAGGCCCTATAGCTCAATCAACCTGATAAATTCAAGTAGCAGTAAATCTATTGCGTAATGGATAGTATATTAACGTCTAAAAATGAAGTTGGAAATTTAAAATAAAAGTTTAACAGAATACTTCAGTTCACATTACATGCACAACTGTAGTTATCCTAGGTAACATGTTGCAGAATATAGCTTTTCTGTGCAACCCTCGTACCATAAATCAAACAAATTAAGGCTTTGTCAATATATTAGCATTAAGCTTGGTGGATGGATATTAATAATATTATATGTCAGATTGTATAATAGATAATGACATGAGTAATTTCCATCTTGTAAAAAAAGTTAAAAATCACCTAACAGAATAGAAATCATAAATAAATGGATGATGTGCACACCTCCAACAGCTTCCCTTCATGGAGAAATTTTTCATATCTGGACAATGAAATCCACACTATAATAAGTTCAGTGTCCAATGAAACAAACACAGAGGAGCATGTAAGAATCACGTGAAAAAAAAAGAAAGCAACATATTCTACAAAGTTAGGTTCATTTTTAGGAGATAACAAAGGTGAGTAAGTATGAAGTAAAATCAGAAAATATTCAATCATGAAACGACAGAAGTTGAGAAAACCAAAGAATATTAATGGAAACACTAACGTAAGAATTTTAAACATTGGTCAGAGTATTCAAAACTTGCAGATGTAAAGCAAAAGAAAGAAAAATAAAATCATTTAAAGCAGAGGGGGGAAAAGGATCAAACTACATGATCAGAAAACGGAACCACATTTTCCTTTAGCCCTTTTTTCTCACTTCCATAAGTCATCACTAAGTGATTCATACCCCTAAAGAATAAGAAATACTTTCCTAGATTTCGCCATAAAATCCAATGAAAGGAAATCATTAGTCATTACCCCAAAAGTTCTATCCATAGATTCTTCGTGATCAATGCTTCCGTGCCAGTTATGTTTTCAACTTCACAAAGCATGAAGATTAACATTTTTGGTCTGTATTTCAACAGAACAATCTGAATAACAACCAACTGAAACTATAAACTAACATCAACAAAATCAGAACTAGTAAAATCCTCGAGACCTAGTTATCCCTCTCTCTAGATCAACCGAACATTAAACAGCAAAAATATGCAGATGGATAGTTGATCAAACACAATTAACACACAGAACTAAAATTGCCAAAAAATAGAGCCACATTAGAGGAAATTTGAACAAGGATAGAGCAAAACGTAACTGGGAAACTTCAGAAGCGGAGAGCACATTGGAGGGGCGGAGGCTGGAGCAAATCCAATCAAGGATAGGCCGAACGTCGTCGTATTGGAAGGGCCATTCGAAGCTATCTGGATCAAGCGACTTGTATCCGTCGTAGCCCAATTCCCCCAACAGATGAAACAGCTTCGCTCCGCTCATAACTATCGCTCATAGACAATGGAAAGCCAAAACCCTCAAATTGAAAAACTGTGGAGGGAACGAAGGAAACAAATGGAAATTCAAAAGCTACCGTTCAGATCCAGAGACCGGGCGAACTTCCAGTGAAACCCTTGTCGTTTGGGAGAGTGTGAAAATTGAAATCAATAGATCTGTGGAAATGTCTGAAAATTGAGAATCACAATAAGGTTGATAATCAATATATATCAAATGAAGACAACAAGCCGTCTTAGCTCAGCTGGTAGAGCGCATGGCTTTTAACCATGTGGTCGTGGGTTCGATTCCCACAGACGGCGGCTTTGATAATTTTTCTTTTTTGGCATTTAGTTTATTTCATTTCATACCATTATGTTAAATCTCCAATCACTTTTACACTTTATATGCACCCATGAGGGGCAATGGCTTGAGCAATGTCACATCCTTCATACATGATCTCGAATAAATGAGATAAATCCATCTTGATTGATTGTAGGTGAATTTTATCGACTGCGAGTTAATTGTCATAAATAAACGCTTGCTTTGAAGTCAAAAGTTCAACCTTCTTTCAAGAAACTTTCCTCTTTCATTCTACTACGATATACAACGTACCAAGAATAACCAATCCTAACTATACATTCACATACCACTTAATACCCTTAAAGAAGAAGCCGATGATGGAGAAATGAAATTAATCTCATCCACCTCCTAACCCATGGATGGAGATTATCCACGAAATTCATCCAACTGCACATGTCACGCGAAACCAAGCAAGATGGTTCAATGAGCTAGATAATCCAGTAAGATAAATCCAAGAACTCACAAGTATCCCTGAGAATGAAGTTTGATGTGATTCGGCCGAAGCCTTCCAAATCAAGCAAGGAACAAGCCTTGCTCCATGCACATTGGAGTTTGCGAAGAGCAAGTTCCATGAAATTAAATCAAATCAATAGCTCTTGGCTCTCTTCTTGTGTGTTTGGTGCATCCAACTCCTTTGTCAACGAAATCTGCTTGTCATCTTTGAACTTGCATTGAAAGATCCACTCTTAAAGTTGTTCTCTAAGGATATCGTACATCTTAGTGCAGTTGAGTATCTAGAATTGTGAGTGAGCATGGCTAGAGGCTGTAAGGAGACTAGATGATAATATCTAGTTTATACATGGTTAGGACAAGTATTTAAAGGTAATCTACCCATTAGGATAATGAATTTATGCATTTTCTAGTAGTTTATCGTATTGTTTTCATTATAGATGTCTATATTCAAAAGTTGGTGCATTTCAGATAATCGGGTCGAAATTGGTGCATATCAATAGTTATTGCCTTCATGTAAAGACTATAATATGGCTAAAATATGAGTTGAGTAGCTAGAACTTAGCTCGAGTTCAGTCAAGCTCAAATAGCTTGGATTTTGTAGAATTTACAAACAAAAAATTGAGTTACTATGTTAAGAACAAGTGAGGTTGTTTAATACTCGGAAAAAAAAACACTCAACTTAAGCTCGTTCAATTACGATACACTATTGTAAACATCGTTTAAACTCGACTTTTTTCTAAACGAGTTAATATGAACCAGGCATTTTTTCATACTAAGCCTGTCATGTGAGCAGTAGAAGAAAAAAGTAATATTTCTCTAAGTTTAGCAAAGTTGTTACATTACACTTGGTTTATAAAAATAGATTGTCTTAATGGAAAAAAAAAACATCTACTTTCTTGTCAATGTCAATCGAGGTATTAAGGAAAAACAAGAAAGATAAAAAGTTGGATAAAGTCTCGCATACAGAAACAATAGATGAATTCCTTCTTAGAGAATTCGAAGAACTACAATGACTACAGAAGCATCACAAGGAGGTGAAGGAAATTCCGAAAATCAATGACTCAAGCAGACATCAAGCATCGTACACCGCCTACAACAAAGGGCTAGAATACGGTGTCTAACGATACTAACCGAGGCCCCTCACGTATTGGTCAAGAGTTGCACTGAACGGTTCAGATCTGCAGCAGAAAGAATAAATGACAGATAAGGAGTTGAATTGGGATGAATTACTTGACTGCATAAGTTCCTAAACGTTTTGATAAAATGAGTTATGGTGCTAGTATATCACAGGACCGTCAAGGCATTAAGACTAACATTAGAACTACACAAAAAGCAAACAATTCATAACATTTATGAAAAGTATGGCAGCAATTGATTTCAGCCATTGCTGAATGAGTTTTGGGTGAAGCAAACTGCCATATTAATCTTTATTCAAACGAGAAACATGCATTGGATCCTTGAATAGTCCATTATATTGGTTATGTTCTATACTACAAACAATTGAGAACTTGTTGGGAAGATTTAGACCGTGAACTCAACCCACGACTATCAAGTATCAGGAGATGTGGAAAATGCTTTCCTAGTGTTAAATTCCCATCCAACACCCGCATGCGATAATCATCTCCATTCTAAACCTATCAACGTCAAAGCTCAACCAAATCATTTTTCCTTCACCAATGCAGCATTTTTTGTAAGTTCAAAAAAACAATCCACCATAAAGGTCATATAGCTGGTCTCTACGTGCAAACTACTATGCTTTTTACTTGTTGATATTGAGCAACTCATATATGTTCCATCTTTAGCTATTGTAGATGTGCTACTTTTATTGTTCAATCTCCTACTCTATGCCCATATTTTACAAAGCCTTACCCGTTAAGTACATGATCCTAGTCTGACCAGAACATACTTGAGGCCAGTATTATTTATCTCATGCATAAAGCGTTAGGTGTAATGTCACAAATGAGCATTAGTCACCTGATAGGAGATCCAGGCGTATAAAGAGGATTCTTGACCACATATTCAACATACAAATTGTAGATGTACTTCAGCGACTCCCTCAAGTCACCTGTTTTTGGATGAGTAACTAGAATAAGCTGAAAAAAACAAAGCATAACATCTTGTCAATGTAAACTTCAAATGGTTCTTAATGTTGATTCAACTTCATTGCATTTCCTTCTTTGCATGTTCATCAATGCTCAGTTATTGTGATAATTAAGTCCAAGGAACACTAGTGTCTAGAGAGACACATTTTTTGGGAAATCCATAAGGCGTTTCAGTCAAGATCAAGGCAGAGAGACATAAATGTAACTACAACCAGTGCAGCTATTTCCATATTTTTAATTAGATCATCACAGAGACTTTAACCTCAGCTAAAATTTATTCACGTCAAGAATTCACATTTTCTTACACAAGTTAGAACCTGAAAATGCATGGAAAACTAAATTACCAGTATAAATATGCTTCCTAAAAGAATGACAATCACATCAGATTATCATCTAAGTCAAACAAAATTTATGTGGTGAAAGTTTCTACTAAGGCATTAAAAGGGTTCATTTGGCGGGAGTCGGGAGGAGCTTATACATTATCAGTTCATTATCAAAATAAATAAGTGCATTATTGATATAAATGAGCCCACCCATCACCAGAGCCAATGCTATCAGCCTTCTGAGTTCTGACCACCTTGGCACCTTATCAACACGTACTAACCTTATCAACAAATCTCCAATGGTTGTGTAAATGCTTAAATATGAACATTTTGATAATTTAAAAAGAAAAAAAAAGTGTTCCATTGGTTGTTTTTTTAGTGTTCATGTGAACATTTAAGCATCAAGCGTGTAAATTTGAACAAACCATCCCCCATGTCTACAACTTTCCTAGTTTTCAAGACATCCTCCACCCATTTCTATTGATTGTTTTTTCTTTTCTTTTTTCATCTAAATTATTTGATTCAAATTAACCAATGAAATGGAGATGTGAAAAAAAAAACATATTAAACCAGTGGATTAAAAAGTAGAAAAAATGGTGTCCATTTTCCCCACCTTGTTCAAATGTTCACATTTGCACACCAACCAATGTGGATGGTCTTATAAGTTACTACATACCTTATTAGGCCTTATGAGAAAAAAGAACCATGTTAGTATGATATACCAAATGGACCCTGAATTGATCTTCCTTAGAAATCTCTTCATATGCAATTCAAGACCATCAAACTCTACAAATTAGGGCTATAAATCCTTTTTACATCAATTAATAATATATATACGAGTAAATGTTAATTATGTTATTAGGTACTTTTCTCATTAATTTGGAAGTGCAAAAGTTTTAAAGATTTAAGCTTCTTACAAACTACATCAATGAACAAATTTAAAAAAACAAAACATTTTCCTGTCACTTTTAGAAGTCAGAACTCCTGGCTTTTTCTCCACTCTTCTTTCCTTTCTTTATCCTTGGCCTTCCTTTGTTTCTTTTAATTTTTCACCATGTGCTTGATCCCTTTTTCTTTTACTCCTCTCACTGCTCTCTCTTTCTCATTTCTTCATTGTAATCTTTCTCCTCTCCTATAAATTTTTGCACATTTTCCCTATCTTATCCCAATGATTATGCAGCAAAATAAGTATTAACTACAATCTTATAGGAAGATCAATGGAAAATGTCATTTCCAAACAATCCCAAAAATTCCTATCCATTCTCCTCTAGAATTGAATCTTAACAACCTCAAATATCATCAAAATTCTTCCAAAAGTAAAAATGCATTCATCAATAACATTTACAACCTCAAAGGCTGAGGTTCACACAACTAAGAGGAACATAACATGAAAATAACATTATAATAATCTATTTCAACCTACCTTTATACCCGATGGAGTTTCCATGAAGGTCAGTTTGTAAGTATTAGTGCGAAAGCTATGAAAGGAACAACCCTCGCCAGGTAATTGAGGAACTCCAAGATTAACCTTCTCAACGCTGCATAGAAGAGATAATCCAAAACACAGGATCAGAAGACTATAGTACATAAGTTTGAACAACTTTTAGGCTTTCTTAACAAATTTCTAATTGAACAATCACAAAGATCTTCTTGTTTGAAAAATAGGCTTATGAAAAAGTCTCTAAACCCATTGATGAGGAAAGTCCCATAGAAGGACCAAAGAACACAAGAATAACATCTAAAATCCAATTCTATGAATTTTCATGTAATAAAATGCGTTTTTGCACCTCTTTTAGTTAAATCTAACAAAACAAATCAAAACAAAAACAGACCTAGTTGGATCCATTTTGGCTGTCATAGATTTCAATGAGAAAAGCAAGCCAAACATAAGCTTGTGATCTTGCTGGGAATTCAAAGTACGAAGCTGGCGGTTCCACTCCTTGTAAAGTAAGCAAACACCATTCCTGTTGAAGATATACAACATATGGGCATTGTTCCCTGAAGCCGCCACAGCGGGGGGTGATGGATTGATTTCAGAGCCACCAAAGAACTGCATTCTTACTTGCAACAATAACCCAAAATGATTACCAAAAAAAAAAAAACAATAATTTACTCAAATCAGCCCATTTCATGAATCACAATCATAGGGATTCATATTTCATAGCGATCAACATCAATCAGAAAAACCAAAGCATCTTACTTTCACACACAAGAGAGCCAAATCACTGAAGTTGGAACGCTCTTGAAGGCTTGAAGCCCTAATCGCCACTTGCTCCCAAACGTCGACAGCCTGCCCAAAATCTAAATCGGGTTCAATTAAAACAAATACCCAGCTGTAAGTGCAAGAAATCCAAAATTTGGGAGTTTAATCAATCGAATTCCACCCAAATAGAAGATTTGGGGCTAGAAATTGACAAAATAAATAAAATAAAAACACCTAAAAGTTACCTGATCGGGGTCCGAGTTGAGACTTTTTCGGGTCGTTTGGGAGGGCAGAGCCTTGAATTCTCCTTCCCTTGTCCTGTTTCCGGTTGCTTGAAGCCTTGAACCCAGATTTTTTGCTGGTTGGGGCTGCCGAGAGATGTGCGAGAGGGAGATCAGAGATGTATCTGCGAGCAGGACTCGGCTCCCATCCAGTCCAAATTTAACTGTACCCTCCAGTTTATCAATTTTCCACCGTAGGATTCTATCAAGGGCTAGGATTAGTTTATAATTTTTTTTTAAAAAAATGTCTAATTCCTCCGTCTCTTTCCAACTCCTTCCCCCATCAATTCATCTTTCCCCCAACTCCGAAGGTGTCCAGCCAATTCATCTCCTCAAATTCGTCCAGGCCTCCGATCATGATTGAACACAACGAGAGGAAACGCCGACGGGCGACGTTGTTGTGTTACGCCGACGAGGACGACAGGTATGTATATTAATTTGGGGGTTTGAGAAAATTAGGGTTTATATATGGGTTGAATTTGTGGTTGATCGAATTTGTGGAATTGGACGGATAAGGGTTTGGAAAAGTACAGGTTACAATCTGCAGCACTCTGGTGCAGCAACGGCCGCTACCACGACCAACAAAAGTGCTGCACCTTACCGAACTGGATTCGTTTCGGCTTGCACTAAAATTATCCCTAAATTTAATGAGCTGCACTAAGATTTGCAGCTCGTGGAAGTTTTATATATATATATAATTACGTTACCCCCCTTCGAAATGTTTTATGTGTGTGCTTTCATTTGTTTGAATTAGCATCTTTTAATTACCTACCAACCTACTTGTTTAAGGATGTGATTGTGATATATGTAATCTGTGGAACTGTTAGTTAACACTAGATTATAAACAAATTCCCAAAGCTGAGTAAAAATAAAATTTTGAAGGTTCAATTCAGACTTACTTTGACCACAACTGCACGGGCTCTAAGTATTCATGCTAACCTTCCAATTCGTTTTTGGGGAGATTGTGTTACTGCTGCTATCAAGCTTATCAACTTGATTCCAATCTCTGTGTTGAATTGGAAAGTTCCCTTTGAAGTGTTGTTTCAGAAACCTGCAGATTACAGTGGTCTAAAGGTTCTTGATTGTCTGTATTTTGCTAAGGTCCGAGAGGCTCACAGAGACAAGTTTGCTCATCAGTCTAAGAGGTGAGATATTTGGGTTTTGCAAGTTGAATTTGGTGATTTGTGGACTTGTTGGAAATTTGGAATTGAACTTTGGTGATTTATTTTATGATTGTGCCCAGGACGACAGGTATGTATATGAACGTTTTGGTATCCTGTAGGTTAATTCGGCATGGTTTTGGTTGTGCACAGGAGAAATAGGCTAACCTGAAACGGAATTATTTTGTTTTTCTTGCCTTTAGGATTGATTTTTCTGATTGAGCTGCGGTATCATGTGCAGCCAAAGGTCCTCCAGTGTAGAGGAAACCTTTGAAGAATAGGGACTACGAGTTTGATCTGGAATCTCGTCTAGGAAAGCCAGGTTGGTTTTACATTTTTTTAATAATGAAACTTGGCTTTTGGGCTGTGAAAATCATCATTTGATTGTTTTACATGAATACTGAATTTATGTGGATAAATGAGGAATGGTGAAGGATTTTGACTTATTTTGTATTATGTTTCTGCAAGCTTCCTTCAATCCGGTAGGGAGTATAACACTATTCTGCAATGACCTACGTCATGTATTTAGATTTTGCTAATAAGGAGTAGGTCGTACTTTGTAGGATCTGTTTGCCTTTTAATAATATTTGATGTAATTTCCTGTGTAATATTCAAGTTTGTTGCTCCTTATGTTGACCGAAATACCTATAGAATCCAATCTATTGTTATTAGGATCACATATGTTCCATTTCTTGTTGATATGTGGTCCTAGTCCTACCGCCATTTGGATATTAGCACCATGACCATTTAACCGTTATTTCCCTTCTTGGCTGGCAACATTCACTTGCACTTGAGAGATGTTTTCACAAGATAACATTATTCTTTGGCTAAGCTAAATTGGTGTGACATTTCCCCGTCTTAACCTTTTCATATATCCCTCTGACTATACACCTTTTCTTCTGTCAGAATTTGGGAAGTGAAATAACTTGATAGCTAAATTGAGTAGTGCTGCCTGTGATTGCTATAAAGTTAAAGAAATGGTGTTCATATTATTATAGGTACGAGAGAGATTTGAAGTTCTGAAGAAAACGAAAACCACATGCAACTTTACATTTCCATCATATTTTTATGGTCTAATTCTATTGTAATAAAAATAATTTAAGCCTATTAGCTCAAATGGTAGAGCATTGTGCTCATGCACAAAGATGCGGGTTCAAATCCCTCATAGGCTAATGTCATAATAACATAATGAAATAACCATAAGGCAAAGCTTTATATTTCCTTACTCCATTCAATAGGTAATGAAATAGCGCCATTGGAAGCATGGGGGAGGAGTGCCTGAAGCTCACTGATGGTGGTGATTTTAGGGGCTGGAATTTTGTTAGGAGGGAGGCAAATCAAGCTGCACATTTGCTTGCAAGCATGAGGCCGGTTTTTCCTCTGTTTTTCAATTCAATAGCTTTTTGTAGCTTATTTGATTAATTTGAGTAGATAAATTAATTGGAGGAAAATGTATAAATTTTGATCTTTGAAGATCATTCAGTTACGGGTGAATCAAAGTTTTTACCATTTTTAAAATAATATGGGAAGAGGGGGGAATCAGACCTTTTTTTTCTTATGCATTTTGATCTTTGAGCTATGTCACATTCTCTATATGGTCGCAAATAAATGAGATACATCCATCTTAAGCGATGGGTTGCAAGTGAATTTTATCGAATGCGAGTTAATTGTCATAAACAAAAGCAACAATCTTTCAAGAAACTTTCCTCTTCCATTCGTGTTAGTCTCTAGCTACATGTATGCACATCGCCATGAATGCTACTACGATATACAGCGTACCAAGAATGACCAATCCTAGCTATACATTCACATACCACCTAATACCATTAAAGAAGAAGGCGATGATGGCAGACCAACTATCATCGCGCATTAGGCAAATAAATTGTTTCCCATAAGTGCAAAATCAGCCTGTATAGAGGTTGTGCTGAAGGTTTGAAGGCGCTTCAAGAGGATCAGACCTTGCAAGTGGAAAACGGCCGAGCAAATATCCTGAAAGGTAGGTCTCTTATCCTCTGGCCACTTCCCCAGAAGGAGGCAAGAAAGAGGCCCATGATAGCCATTGTAACTACTGAGCATGCAGGTGCGACTGCTTGGCTACTTCCTAGGAACTGAGTCGCGAGTAGCCCAGCAAGTGTAGAGCTTTGCATTCCTGTGCATAATGAGATTGTCCTGCTGGCTTCTTCTTCTTGCCTATGACATGTACCCATGTTGCATTTTAAGTAATGTGGCTACAATGAGTTTCGAATAATAGAAAACCAACACAAAAGATGGTGCTTTCTAGCATCCCACATAACTGAGAATATGAATTACAGCTACAAATCTACAAAGTAATTACCTCAACATAGGAAGCTTGGAGATCCAATACCCAAAAGTGAACGCGAGTGCATGAAATGTCAACACGGGAGCAACCAATTTCAGACCCTCAAGTGACATGATCCTGGCCCTGTTGATGGCAAGAGGGCTACCAATACACAGCGAAGTGCACACCATGGCCACGAAGGGCATCACAGGTTGAATAAGATTCACAACTGATTTTGCATAGGTAT
Source organism: Persicaria tinctoria (assembly GCA_037127255.1). Taxonomy (NCBI): domain Eukaryota; kingdom Viridiplantae; phylum Streptophyta; class Magnoliopsida; order Caryophyllales; family Polygonaceae; genus Persicaria; species Persicaria tinctoria. The sequence continues at coordinate 2,348,565 of JBANSL010000015.1, forward strand.
TGAGTAACAATCCAAGTGTGACGGGAACAAGAACAACCTGAGGAACCAATCAACCTATCATTCAAAATTGCTATTCCGGATTCCTTCTCAACTTGAAATTTGGAAGGAGAATATCATACCTGCAATATTGATTTTGACATGGCAAAAGCATCAACTGGAACAACAGATCCAATGAGAAGGCCAGTCAAAAGAGGTGTGACGATCACTGAAGCGAGGGTGGAAGAGCTGGTCAGAAGCACGCTCAGTGCAACATCCCCTTTGCTCAAGAAGCTTGCATAGCTGGACAGCTGAGCACCAGCAACACACGCAGTTAGAATAAACCCTGCATAGAACATTTGTGGCATCCCAAATGCTTGAGCCACCAATACTCCAAGGACCGGCTTTAGCACATACTGAGCCAGAAACCCAATGGATAGTGGTAACGGCCTGCACAAGAAAGAATCCTTTGTTTTAAGAATGCAGGCTGAAAGGAGAATCTGAAGTATTCAAGGGAAGAGCCAAGCATATGGATTACCTTTTAAATGCAAGCGCAAAATCATCTATGGATAATCCGATGCCAATGGATAACATGATCCCACCAAGTGCAGGTGCATATAGTTCTTTTGAAACCCTGAAAGTGATTAAACACGCGACACTAGTCACAAGATGATTAACGGGGCTTCAGTAATTTACTATGACTGAGTAGAGGATATCAGTCCATCCCTAGTAATATGTTAATTTAGATGACAAAGCAAAAACAATAATCTCAGAAAGAGGAAACTCCATTATCATGATTCTTCCAATAGGAAAGGACAATGCACATACAGCAACTCAACAGCACAAAGTGATCACATAAGTGGTTAACTTAATGGGCCTTTTTTGCTCATCCATCTCAAGTTCTTGTTGTCTACATCTAATTTTCTCCATTAAATTCGGTGTACAAACTGAAAGATTGTTTTTCATGGTTTTTTCTTCAAGCTTCATCAATGAAATGGAACAAGGCCAGCTTGGAAACTTAGCAGCACCGCAGATCAGAAAGTTTTAAAAACAATATGTGTTATCATCTCATGACAAGTAATTACTTTAGGATTATCGACATAAGATCAGAAAGCCAGGAATTAATTAACAGTTAATCAGTAGATTTGGATTGTTTCTTGCAAACAAGCAATTGATTGAGAGTGAAAACGCTAATATAAATGCAACATTTCATACAATGTGCTCCAAAATCTGTGTTCTGAACTTAAAAAACTGTCCATCGATTCCAACAGAGAGAAGATAACATAATGAAAAGGCACTAGAAGACACCAATTTCGTGGTAAAGGAACAACACCACGCAAATTGTCCAGCGAAAACCCCCAAAATACGAAACAGAAACCCCAACACATAACCGATTGAGGAACAAGAGCGGAGAGAAATTCTCACCAGGTGAAAGTAGAGGGCTGAGCGAGGGCGGTAACGGCGGTAGCGGCGACAACGACGGGAAGTAGAGCGGAGAGAAATTGGGAGGAATCGCTATCGGAATCCTCGCGAATCGTATCCTCGTTGATTCCAAAGGAGAGCAAGGAGACATTCCTGAACCTCCTATGGAACCCGACGCGGCCAATAAACGGCGTCGCACAGCACATGAAGGCAGATGAGTATCCACCAGTACCGCCACCGCGACGAAGAGTTCCACGGCCATAGCGGATAGCAGAAGCTGGTGAGCGCTTTGGGGAAGAAGAACAGGGGAGGTGATTGGGTGCGGGAGGGTGCAGGGGTCTGGGGTTGGGTGGTAGGAAGACGAAAGGGCTCGTCGCAGCCATTGGACTAGAGCTAGAGGCGGGAGAGGTTGAAGACGATGAAGAGATATGGCTTCTAGTAGAGTCTGAAGGCTGAACTACTTTTTTCCACCAATTATAGTTTCCAGCTGTTCCCGGTTCATATCGAACCGTTGAACCAATAATTTGAACCGGGTCAAATCATGAACCGGGGTTTACGAGTCAAGCCCGAAGAGTTATGTTTGGCGGGACTAGGGATGGCAATGGGGCGGGGACTCCCCGATCCCCGCGGGGAATCCCCGTCGGGGAAATTAAATGGGGACGGGGACGGGGATGGGGCCAAAATGATTCCCCGCGCGGGGACGGGGATGGGGACGGGGACACTAGTCCCCACCCCGATTCCTGCCCCGCCCCGCCCCCGTTGGGGAAGCGGGGATCCCCGATGGTGAGTATGAAATCCCCGTTTTGTTTAGATCTTACAAATGTTTTAATACTTTTTCTTTTGTTTTTAAACTTCTATCTTACAATTTACATTTATAAGATATTATATGTAATATTCATATCATATTTTTTTACATAAATTTAATAATATCTTATGGTTTTATATTAAATAGGGGGAAGCCATGCGTTTTAAATGGGGAACCCGACGGGGAAACCCGCGGGGAATGCAAACGGGGGAAATTAAGCGGAGATGGGGATTCCCCGATGGGGACGGGGACCCAGCGGGATGGGGACGGGAGACATTTTTTATCCCCGAACGGGGACGGGGATGGGGGGACTTTTTAAAAACGGGGACGGGGACGGGGAGGGTACTCCCCGCCCCGAACCCGCACCGTTGCCATCCCTAGGCGGGACCGAGGAACGACCCTAACCTACTCTACCATAATACATTCGATCGATTTTTAATGCACCATTCCGGAATGATTCAACCGAGGACCGCCCTCTATTTACCGAGAACCGATTTCTATTTACCAAAATCAATGATTTAGGGGCTCAGGGCACTCTAACCCGAAGAAAAAAACGTTAAAAAATTGTGGGGAAAAAAAAAATCATCCGTTAAATATAGATTTTTACATTTAAACATCCATTAAATACAAAATTATCGAAAACCACTCATTAAATGGTTTTTGTTTACAAATCACCACCCACCACATATTTTCATTAGAATTCCATTAAATACAGTATATTTTAATATTTTATACTTAAAATTTAAAGTTTAGACTTGAAAATATTTAAACTATATTTATGTTAGGGATAAAAAAAATTATATTACTATGTTATGGGCAAAAAATGTGTAAAATTTTAAATTGTATATTTATTTGAAGAGCAAAGGTTCTACATGTAGAAAATATTATTGAATTTTATTTTAAAATTTAAGAAAACTTTAATAAAGATACTTTTAATAAAAAATAATTTTGAGCCTAGAAACTAGTTTTTAAAAAATATTTAGATTTTTTCATTTTAGTATAAAATGAGACATTAATTATTAGTATCAAAATTATTATTAAATTTAAATAATGCTAATGATTCATAAACTTATTTTTAATTTGGATTAAAAAGTATTCTATAAAATATTTTAAAATTTTATAACCATTTTTAGGAATAAAATAGGAGAATTTGTTCATGTATACATCGAGTGTTTTTTTTTTAAATTTAGTAAAGTATATTTTTAAATCTATTTGAGATTCTAATTTAAATATAAAGCTTAAAATATTAGAATATTGTATATATTTGACAAACCCTAATAGAAATAGACAACGGGTGGTGATTTGTTAACAAAAACTATTTAGTTGTTTTTTTTTGTAATTTCGTATTTAAATGATGGTTAAGTGTAAAAAGCCTTATAATATCATATATATATTTGACAAAACTATGTGAGTTTTTTTTTATACTAATTTTAGGGATAAATGAGTGTAAAATGGGTAATAAATTATAAAGACAACTTAGTTTAGTTGGGAAGGAGAGTTTTTATTGCTTTGAGATCATGAGTTCAAACCTCATTAATAATTAGCTTCACTTTTTCATAATTTTTATTGTATTTTTCTTAGTTTTTTTTCTACTAAAAATACATAATTAAATATAAATTTAAGTTTTTCTCCAAAATACCAAGATCGGATCTTGAGACCAACGAGGCAACTCAAGAGTGATGCAGGCGTGCAATTCGATCAACCACCTAGTTGACTTCCCTGAAAGCGTAGAGGAACAAAACAGACATAAATGATTGTGAGACATGAAGGGAATGTGAGAGAGGAGGATCTCAATCTACCACGAAAACTTCTATAACCCTTTAGCCACATTGATAATCGTCAGATTGTCTCTTTCGACCTCGACCATTTGAAAGTCGAGATTCCTAGCCAACGTCAATCTCGCATGAAGGCCCCGCGCTTCACCGTAAAGTGCAGACAAGGAACCGCAAAGCAATGCATCACGGGCTGCTGAAGCCTCTCCTGACCTAAATTTGGAGCCGTCAACATTGATTTTAAAGAATACCACTAGTGGGGGTTTCCATCTAATTATGTTTTTCCGTCTTTGGTGGTCGAGTTTGTTTCTTTACATGTACCTTTGTAGTTTTTTCATCAATATCTCCTTGATATTTTTTTTTTAATATAAGTAAGAATTCAATACATCGAACAACCATGTTTGATATACTGATCGAAACCGAACAAATCGGTAGATACATGGGCAAACAATCCTGAGAAGCAACCGGACAACAAGTGATCGACAAAGCAAACTATCACAGCAAATCACTTTCTCCGCAACCGGGCAACCGGACAACAGAGGATTCAATATCTACTTGGTATGGTGTGTTGTTGAATACCATTTTTTTCTTCTCTTTTCAACCTGCATTTTTTTGGGGCTTGCCGTGCAAGACAGACATACCGTTAATTACCTGACGGAATATGGTTTTCAGTTTCCAAAATCCAAATTGAACGGTTTATAATGGATTTAATTACGGATTATATTTAATTTCCTGGAACATTCCTAAACTTTATAAATACCCATATCCAAAACTGGATTTCCTACATTTTCTCACTCTCATTCCAATCTCTCCAAGATTCGACGATTCGTCCATTTTCATCTTCAATCTCTCAACAATCGCTCGAAAACGTAATTAATTTCTTCTCCCTTCGTTATCTCTGCTATGCATACATCGATTTTTCAGCTTCTACACTGATCGATCAGTGAATAAAGTTTGTTACTGTGATGAATCTCTGCATCATATCGTAGAAAGCAAGAACCTTTAAGTAACAAATTAATCTTCTTGAATTGATTTCCAGGATTACGGTTTCTCATTGATCGCGCGCTACGATGGAGGAAGCTACCCTCGTTGATCTTTCTTTTGCCGAGGTTAGATGCCATTTACTTGATGATCGAATGCGCGAGCGAGTAATTAATTAAAGGAATCGATTTCAAAATCGAAATCGATCGATGCCGAATTTCTAGGGTTTCCACTTCTGCGATTAATTTAAGCTGGTGTTTGATTTGAATGTGATCTAAAACTGAAGGAAAGGGAAGAGTACAAGAAAACAATCGAAGAGCTGTTGGAGCAGCTGGCGGAGTTGGTGCAGGATAGGAATCTTGCAGTGAGCCAGATGCTGCAAGCAGAAGAGCGACGAGCAAGATCTGAGGAAGATCTCGGCGCTCAGATCGCGGTGGTGAGTACTTGTGTATCGATCAGTACTGTCGCTACGATACGATCTTGTGATGTGGATAATATGACTGATGAATTCATCTTACACGCAGGCAAACAAGTCCGAAGCTAGATACTTTGAGGAATGGGAGAAGAGGAAGGCGGCTGAGGAGGAGCTGGCGCGATGCAAAGCGGAACTCAAGAAGGCGAAGAACACAAGATTGACAAGGTGAAGATCGATGGATAAAGATTAGAGGTATATAGATCATAGAGCAAATCCATTGTTGTTGTATTTTGGTTGTATGCTTTTGGGGGTTTGTTTGGTTAGAACTGAAATAATGTGAAGTGTCAGTGGTTCTGTTCTGTATAGTCATAGAGACTCTTCAGTCTTAAGTAGTGTACCTTTTACCCTTTGATTTTGTGCTTATAAATAGTAGAGGGAACACATGATATATGGCTTGGATTCCTGAATAGGTAAATAAAGAGCGACCAATCCGGGGTTCGAACCGGGGATCTATGAGTACTACTCACAAGTCCTTTTCGGTGAGCCATTCCGGAATGGTTATATATGCCTTGGATTCATTTGCATGACATCTCCATTGAAATGTCATGCAAATGAATTCCTTCACAAGTGCAAATTCCATATGACCTCATAGGTGTTTAATCAATCAGAAATATTCAGATCAAGACATTTATCACTATGTTGATCGATCAAATGTTATATGTTGATCCCTCTTAAGTAGCTAGCTAACTACTATTTTGGGCATGATCACAACTCTTCGAACAAAAGTGATACTTAAATCCGTAAGGAAAAGTCTACACTTACACTAACGGTAAGAATAGATACTTTACACTAGGTTAAAATTTTCCACTTAGTATGAACCTGTTTTCATATTATATTGTCATATTATATAAATTTTTACTATTAATTTAAGGTAATAAAGTGATATCATATACTTGAACAAAAGAGCAAATTGTAACTAATTTAATTAAAAACAAAATAATGAAAGTTTTTCTATTCAATATTCCATTCATTTTTTTTATTGATATAGGCGAGAATTTGGGATGTCAACCGCGGTTGTACCACCACCCAAGAGCGTCCTTGCGGACGAGAGTATGAAACTCAGAATTAGAGCCCCAGGACGATGGAGCAGACTCTAAAGCCAGGTGCGCGAGACGATCTCGGTTGGGGCAATCAATGATATTTTTATTATTCAATAGTATCCATCGGTCAAACTAAAAGGCCAAGAGGAAAATTCAAAACTGTCAGTTTATCCGTAACTTGTGATGCAGAGAAGAACACCAGTGGAGATTGTATGAAGGGAAATCCTTTGATGTGGGAATGACCAACTCAAAAATGCAAATTTGACCATAAAAAGCAATAAGGTATGCTGATTCAATGACTTGCATCTAAATTTGCACTAGAGAATATGGCATTACTATCGCGCAAAAAGACCATAAGCAAAAAACTGCATTACACTAACAGATCACACGAATGACATAAGTTGGGATGAAATTTAAGATTCAAGGCAGCAAATCTGCAAGCATCTAATAATGCAATAGTTCGAGCTGAACTACTCTTTCAAACCCTTTCTCAGCTACTGCTGTAACAAATATCATCAATGTCTCCAACTAAGAAGCAACCAAGTTAGAGATCAAACTATACATGCCGAAATATTAGTGAAAGTAACCATTGCAAAACCATCAACACCCATGGGGTTTGCCCACCCCTTTACTTACCTTCTACATTCCTTATTGATGTGGGGTAAAACCCATCGTAGAAAGGGGAAGGGGAAACCCGAGTGGCATGGGGTAATCCCACCCTTTCCCTATCTCTTTCTTATTTAAAAAAGAATTATAAAAGTGTGTTATATATTTTTTTATTATATGTGATAAATTTTGATTGGTTAAAAAATATGTAGTGGGGTATAAATAAAATTATAAAAATACTAATGGGTAAACTTATGGATGTGGGATAAAAGTTAGAATTCTTAAAGGATATGGTAGAGTTAGTGGAAAATAAGGTGTCAAAATATTACGAATAGAGAGAATGATGGGGTTACCCCGTGTTGATGCTCTAAAAAGTCATCCATGAACAAAAAGGCGCAATTCTGACAACAGAAATCAAGGACTTATTTCACACTCAGTAGAACACAGATGATTATCACTGAATTGACGAGAAGTGCAGCAAATCATGGAGGAGGATCAGCTGATCAAAAGGACAAAAAATAACAAGAAGAGGCTTATTTACTTGATTTATTATAACAAAATATTTACATTACACCGAGTTACTGACTAATATAGGTACTACAAAGTCAATGAATCACCCATCTTATGATTCTTTATCGTGCATACTGAGAAAACTTCTGGGGCAGTCATCGCCTTGATCCATATCCCTATCCGGGCTTGCTCACGAGTCTCCTCTTTTATCTGCTCCAAGCAAAGACACTAGATTTTTGACGGTTCACAATCCTCAAGCCAGGACAACAAATCAACTCACCTAAGGGCTATAAATAATGATTAGAGTGGGATAAGAGGAAAAGCTAGTTCAAAATCAAACTGCAAAGCAAACTGATGGTAGTGCCAACACGAAGTGGTGAACTCTAAAACAGGTGGGGCTATCTGCGTACATTCAGATCAATCTTCAGCTTCATCTCCCACCTTTTTCATACAGATTCTGTTCCTGATTCTTCCTGATCAAGAGGGCATCTTGGCTCTGCTTTCACCATCAGAAATTTCAAAAGCAAACTCAGATATCATTCACTGCTCTCATCAGAGAACCATACCCAAATTCACTTCAACACACATACACACAATGTAATGCAAAAAGTGATCAAGAAGATAATTCAATATTCTAACCAATTCACTATTTTAGTTAAGCTAGCATATAAATCACGTCGGTGTACAAGTAGCCTCCTATTTTATCATTGTCTATTATCATCCAAATATACCAATAAGAGTTCCGAATCTCAAATTCTCTAATCTCTATCTCATCTATGTCAATCTTTAAACCAATTCTTCATCTCCATAATCAATACGATTCAATCCATGGAAAATTCTATCAAAACTGTCATTCAGATAGCTAGAGATTAACTTTTTAGCTAGAGATTAACTTATAGAAGGAACATATAGCCTCAACATGAGTTCCAAATCTCAAATTCTCTTCTTGTCCAGTTGTCCATCTCATTTATGTCAATCTTCAAACCAATTCTTCATCTTTGCATTCAATATGATTCAATCCATGAAAAATTCTGTCAAAACTGTCATACAGATAGCTAGAGATATGTTTGAATTGGTCGGATCACTTCTCATGATCTGACTGAAATTTCTTGCAAATCAAAACCGAAGATCGAAACTTTCAATACAAGCGTAGAAATACCTTAGCAAGAGTCTGGATAATTGATTTCCCCTCTTCGAGATCGGGGGGATTGGCGCCAGCGAAGCAATCGGGGGGAGTTTCGAACACTGAAAGCGAGAATTGCTTGGAAACAACGCCTACATCGAAGCAAATAAGGCCCGAATCCGGATCATCGACCCGAATCCCTTTGACCGGGAACCAGAGGAAGAGCTCCTGGGAAGCGATTCCGGTTAGGTTGTCGATCTGCCCGTAGGCGAGCCAGCCCGAAACGTTTCGATCGAAGTGCAATTCGCTTTCGAGCTGGGCGTTGCAGGCCTGGTCCAGGAAGATCTCGAACCTTCCTTCGTCATCCAGCGTGTAGTTCGTGATCCCCTTTGGAAGAAGCCCCATGGGTAGCCCGTGGGAAGTCAGAGCATCATATATAGACGACGCCGAATCGTCATCACCTGTGGCCAACAGAGATCGCGACGATGCCGTTTCGAGTAGTACGGATGCGATGGATACAAGCCAGAGAGCTCTGATTAGGTGGATTGGCATAATTTCTGGGATTAAAAATCAGGACAGATTTGGGATTTATTGAGAGATATGCGGGATTTAATGGTATATAGAGAGAGTGAAATCAAGCAATTAGGGTTTAATGAAAATGTTTGGTGGAATTGTAAGTGTAGTATGCGGAGGGAGAAAGGAATTTGGAGGGTTTGAGTTGCGAAGCTTATCAAGTTCTCAACAATGGCGGAGGGTTGCGATTTGTGAAGTAAACTTGGTCAGGAATTGTGGGCCAAGGAACATGTTGATTATTCTTTGTTATTTTTTCCTTCAACAATAATACTGCACGGCTACCGAGGTATATACTGAATAAAATAACCTACAGTTATGATGACGTGTACCGCTGATCAGCGGTGCTGCTTAGATGGTGCTTGACTTCTGTCCGCGTCTGCGTTCTCGACCGAAGGTTTTCATTTAGACTAGGTCTCCCCTTTGTAAGTGTAGTTTCAATCTTTGTTGCGCCTATTTTAATTCGCTTTTGGTTGTAATATTTTCGACGACTAGTCCATCTGTCGATTCGTCGGTCTCTCGGGAAGTCAGTCTGTCTAGCTCCTGAATCTTGACCTTATCAAAAAAAAAACTACGGTAAGGGTGTGTTTGGATTCCTATTGTACTCGTAGTATTATGTTTATAATGCAAATAGGTAAGGTGGTGTTTAGTTAATATAATATTTAAAGTTTTTATAGTAAGTGTATGTTTGGATTCCACAATGTATTAATTATTTGGTTAAATTATTATTTTACCTCGGTTTTTATGAGATTTGTATTTGTACAGCCAAACGCTCACATAAAATGAGGTAAAATAATTGTATTATAATTACAATACAATGGAATCTAACCACACCTTAAGTCTTTTTGTTGTGTAAAATGGAATCCAATACAATCGTTATCTGACTTTCATGTGAATTGATTTAATTGTCATTTTTAATGCAAAATAAGAGTTCATGTTGTGCAAAATGCTCCTAGCCTACTACCCAATCGTATCACTGCAGACGAAGATAAAGAAATCATGATGCAATGTGAGAGATCCATGATCCATCATGTGTCTAAGCTTAGCCACCTTGTTCGCAACTTAATTCTCTTCAGGAAAACACAGATTTACAAGAAAACACTACAGAAGGTGCTGAGTGTCAGTGTTATTATTTGATTTCTCTCATTGCGCGCGCAATCACAATCTACCCCTCTCTCTCTTATTAGGAAAAAAATTCAAACGAACGAGCTCTAATTGACGACATTCTTACGGATTAGATCTAAAATACCAAATTCATTGTAAATACCGATATGTAGGCAAAGTGGCAAAGGTCGACTTTGCCCAAGGTCAATCTACCTATCTTAGTAGTAGTATCTCTCTATTTGATAGACAAATATAGTTTGATCAATTTTTTTTTTAAATAATAAAACAAACAAACAATGGAGTTGCCCTATGGGTAGATACCTGCGCTCCAAGGCCCAAATAAGAAACCTACAAGCCCTTTTCCAAGGCCCAAACACACGCCTCCTACTCGGCCCAAATCTTCTCCTCCGTCGTCCTCCCCAAATTCATTACACAACCGAAGAGCTCGACGATGGCGGTGAACGACTGAACGTAGCTTGACAGTGAATTTGATGTCACGGAGTAGATTCTTGAGCTCCCAGGCCTCTGCAAATACCTCCAAGAAGGAGAAATGGCTGATAAAGCAGGTCACCAAGTCGAATTTCAGCCAGTTATTAGACGAGGTGAAGGCTCGCATCTCCGACGCCGACTTCGTCGCTGTCTCTCTCCGCAACACCGGCGCCTTCTCGGCGCCGTGGCAGAAGGTTTCGACGTTTGATACCGCTGACACGGCCTACTCCAAGGCCCGGCGCGCCGCCGAGAATTTCCAGATCCTTCAGTTCGCCCTCTGCCCTTTCACTCTCATGGATTCCAAACTCACCGCTTATCCGTCAGTCTCTCTCCCTCTCCCTCTATGTAAATGCGAATACCTGATTGATGAATGTCAGTTTAAATTTTATTTTGTATAGATCAATTTGTCCTTTCCTTCCTTGAATTGGTTTGTTCTACAAGCTTTAATGCAGCATATATGGAGTGATACTGGTATTGTTACAGAAATTATTCAGTCAATAAAATGGAAATCATCTTCTGTTTTTCATCTTCCATCAAATTGCCAAAATGGAAGATGTGACTAATTTGCTTCTTTTGGTACAGATACAACTTCCATTTGTTTCCAAGGGATGAACTGAAGCTAGGAGTTCCTTCCTACAGTTTCTCTTGCCAAACATCATATTTGACATCCATGGCTCGAGTTGGGTTCGACTTTAATTTGTGCATTTATGATGGTATGGTTATCGAAATTCCCTATGCTCCTTGTTCTAGATTAGTGCACTGCATGGCATTAAGGTACTCATGTGGATAGCATCGAGTTTTACATCTAAGAGCTTGTCTCACAATGAAACAATTAAGGATAATGCCTCTTTTAGCTATACCTTGTTTTCATATTCAACTCTATCAGGCTTGGGTTATTTAGTGTTGCATTTCAGCCATTAAAACTGCATATCAATCCTAGAATTAGTTTGTGACGATGCCATGTAATATGGAGATTATAGCTATTAGGGACATTGTAACTTTTTAAGCTCACTACTTGAATACTTCTGGATAGGGATCTCATATTTATCGAGATCACAAGAATCCCGAGCTATACATCTACTTGGGAAGGCATTACCCAGTGCAGACAATATTCAGTCTTTACCAGCTTCTTCTGTTGGAGATGCTGTATTTGTCGAGAGGATAAAATCACGTGTTAGAAGTTGGAGGAGTGCTTGCAAGGCTGAGGGTGAGATGCTTTCTTTTTGGTTCATATGATTATCTTCTTTGCTTTTGCTTTCTTCTTATCCTAACACTTGAAATGTATGATTGGCAGATCCGTTGGTCAGATCTCTGAGGAAACTTGTTGTAGGATGTGAAGAATATGGATCTAGACCTTGCTTGGATATTGATGTATGTAGTGAACGTCAAGTGCAACTTGCTCTTGAGGTAACTGAGGCTTTATTTCTGACTTTCTGAGATTTTTTGGAAAAATCAATATATCCTCTCTGACAAACTATACTGAATAAGAAAGCTCAGATGGGAACAAAGTCAAAGATCATGGAATATATATGAAAAGCACATTAAGACCAAAATGACCGATCCCAATGTGATCCTCTGAAATTCTGAATATACGATACATAGTCTAACGTGTTTAAAGCTTTGATTGTGAATAAGTATTACAGTATTTTCCTTTTATTACTTGCCTGATTTTGCTGTAAACGTGCTAATATCTAATTAATCTTTTCTTTACTAAAGGTTTTGAAAGAGTTCTCTGAGGATATTGTTCCACTACTTATTCCTCAAAAGAACGGGGATATTCAAGCCATTCGGATTGTTCTCTCTAGTTCGAACGATGACAAAATTCTCTTCAAGGTAATGTTTGTTAGTTCAACATATGTGCCCTAGTCAGTTCCCCACATAGTCAGGATGCTTTTAGAGATTCTTAGAATTGTGAGTTATATTGCTGCAGGAGGAACTCAGAGAGATTGAGGAGCAGGAGAAGAAGCGTATTCGTGGCTTCAGAGAGGTGATCGATCTGATTTCTGCTTCTGAGAAACCTGTTGTTGCCCACAATGCTCTAGATGGTGTAGCTCGATATGGACTACTTTTCTTTCTCTTTGCCCTGTGTCTTTTTTAATATGCTATACTCATCCTTGTATGATTTATGCCATGCAGATTTCACCTTCATTCACTCCAAGTTCCTCGGACCCCTCCCACCTACTATACATGAGTTCAAGCAGGCACTGGGTTCATCATTCCCCCACATTCTTGACTTAAGCCATCTGATAAAGGAGGTGAATCCTACTTTGAAAAACATCCCTGCAGCATTATCGTACATGAGAAATAGGTTCTTTGCACCCATTAATATTGAAACTCCTCATGAAGGCAAGTCTCTCCAAAGTTGATTTTCTATATTCATGCCGTGTTACAATCGAATTGTTATGCTCATCGATTATTCATTGATTAGGTTTGTCTGCTGATGCAAGCGAGGGAAAGGTCCATGGGCACAACGTTCTGCAGGTAAGCCAGCTGTTTGCAAAGTTGGCCTATGTGCTCGAACAAAGAACTTCCAAACATGGAAAAGAGGAGAATAATGTAAAGCATGCGGTCACAGACCATTCAAATATCTTCAGCCTATGCTCTGCTTCTAATCATTCACATGAAGGCTTCTCCGATGATGATGCCAGGGTTTCTTCTGGCAGTCACAAAAACACCAGAAAGTTGAGCTCTGAGGATTTGGTTTTCCTATGGGGATTCCGCCATGACCACATGTCTGCCAGGGAGCTGAAGAGGCTTCTAGTCGGATCCCATGAAGTGTTATCCAAAGAAGAACTGTTTGATGTCAAGTTAGCGGATAAAAGCTGTGCAGTGGTTGCATTCTGGAGGCCAGGATCAGCAAGGGTTTTTGTTGAGGCAATGGATTCTGGCAGTTCCGGGTCTGCAACACTCATAGAGATGGCATCAGAAGGACTAAGAGCAGCGAATTATGAAGCCTACAAGACAGTATGTAGGAGCGGGTTGTGGGAATCAAGTTTAGCAGATGCCCTGGACAAGGCAGAAAGCTCAGTGGATAAGGCAGAAGCTGATGCATCAGTGAATCCCTCGGAAATATACTGGGACAACGATGCCATGATCAACCTGGATGAACTATGAAAGGCAAGGGCAGGGCTATTCCCTTTTGGTTATACTTTCTATAATCCAATTTGTTTGTTATTGAGTTTGCTTAGTTGTAGGAAATCAAGGCATACTTAGCAAAGGATTAGGGTTTTCTTGAATACTGTCATTTTTTCATGGATGGTTGAGATCGGCCATGTAATGTAATGGATGGTTTACTTGATACAAGAAAAGTTTACTTGTCTGTAGCTCATAAATATTGGTTGTTGTCTACCTCATCTATTATCTTCTCTTAATATACTCCTCTTGGTGGATTTTAGCCTTGGGGATAATCTGGGCTTTTTCTTAATTTAAAAAAAAATTTATTTTATTGATATTGCTTAACTTGATACACTTCAAGTTCAGTTGGTTGCTTAGGATCTAAGATTGAAACATTGCTAACTTGGTTTCAAATTCTCATTTGTTTGTGTTTTCCCAACAAATAATCCCTAAATTTTGCAACTTTTTCTTTTGTGGTCTCTTAAACTTCATATCATTCAAATCAAGTTCCTTAACTAATAAAATGATTGCGCCATTAGTCATTCCCTTTATAAAATCGTTAGATTTCCATCCTACTTTATACAAGTACAAAAATGATATACAAACTGAAAAGTTTTTAATAAAACCACTTGTAGATTTAAAATGTACTATACAAATTACACAACCAAAGAACCACCCACCACACTTTCAATGTACAAAAATTGCTTTCTTGTGAGGAGTAAAAATGCTCATTTACTTGGGAGGGCCTTGTGCATTTAGATCACCACCCAAAAACATTATTACAGATGAGAATACAGAGATGTCTATCTAGATGAGAGTATAGAGAGGCGTCTGACTAGAAGAGGCGATAGATGTGATCGACGCAACTGTTAATCTCCCGGAAACAATACGAGATGCTAGCATGATCAAAGGATTGGAGCAGCAGTTTGATCAAACAGTTTGAAAAATCAATTATAAAAAAAGGAAAGCAAAAAAAAAAAAAAAGTTGTAAAAAATGCTATGTTTATGACTTTATTTTGAGATATTTGGACCCATTCCAACGGTCATGTGTTCCACTTCCTACCTCTCCCCCACCTGAAAACGTGGATAGCCCACCTCCAATTTCAAATCTCTTAGTTTTATTGCTTAAATCCCACTTAAAACTGTAGATTTCCCTTAATTCCTACAAAATCAAAGCTTCCAAACCAACAATTTGATCGATCTCCCATCGATCGATGGATCGTCAAGGAGAGCTGAAGCGGGTGTTCCAAATGTTCGATAGAAACGGGGACGGCAAGATCACAAAGAAGGAGATGAGCGAGTCGCTGCACAACCTGGGGATCCATATCCCGGACAAGGAGCTAACGCAGATGATCGACAACATCGACGCCAACGGAGACGGGTACATCGACATCGACGAGTTCGGGGAGCTGTACAGGGCGATCATGGACGAGAAAGATGAGGAGGAGGACATCAAGGAGGCTTTCAATGTGTTCGACCAGAACGGAGACGGGTTCATATCGGTGGAGGAGCTCCGATCGGTGCTCCAATCTCTTGGGCTGAAGCAAGGGATGACGATTGAGGACTGCAAGAAGATGATCAGCAAGGTGGATGTTGATGGCGATGGGAGGGTCGATTTCTGTGAGTTCAAGCAGATGATGAAAGGCGGTGGCTTTGCTTCTTTAGGTTCCTAGCAAGCTTCAAACACACAATACATTAGGGTTCAATAAGGGAGTAAAATGCTAAATTTGCACTGGTTTTTAAGGTGATCAATGACCAATGGACAGCACAAAGATTTGTTTTAGATTGTTGGGATTTTTGTGTATTGTGTTTTTGTTGATGAACAAATGTTTAATTTTTAACCTGATTAAATTCTTTTGTTATATGTATATTTCTTTTGCTTCCTTTCTTGTAGCAGATAATGCAGAATTTTGAGTTTTTTTAGTTCAACCGATTACCAATTAAGGGTACGTTTGGTATTGATATCTAGATATTAAGATATTGATATCGGGTGATATCAAGTGATATCTCCCTCATATTCAAAATATCAAATAGGCTCAAATCTGATATCTAGATATCATGCGCTATCGATATCTAGCGATACCAAACACAGATACCAGCGGTTCGGATCCAGTAGAGTTGCTAATAACTCTATCAGTAGAGTTGGGGACTTGGGTAATCCTACCCATTGATATCTAGCCCTATCAAATCAAATATTAACGGTGATATCTGATATTTAGATATCAATACCAAACGGGCCCTTAATAGAGAGATTTCTCAAAATACGTAGTTTTGGAGAGAGATTTCGTTTTATGATTTTCTTTCTTAATACAGTATCCTTATCTTATGCTCTTGGGATTGGAACACACAATAGAGTATCCTTATCTTATGTCCTTGGTACACACAATAGACAAACCGTTATTATAAATGATTCTTCGTTAAATTACTTTTACTTTCTTATTTTGGACAAATTTTAGAAAAGTGTGATCGAGATTCGAGGCTCCTAAATCCTAATTGCTGTTTTTTAGTTTAAGGGTCTGTTCACTGCAAGGGTTAGTTATTAAGAGTTCGTTTGCATATTCATTAATTATAACTTATAATGCAATATTATTCCTTATAAATCACAATTAACGGTTATCCAAACAGACCCCGTAGTTGTAAAATTCAGGCCATTTAGATTTGTGATTACTCCCCATTTCATATGAATTCAGGTTTGTGCTTACGTTGGGCCACATTTAGACATCTGATTAATGGCTTACAGTTAGTAGTACAGAGATAGTCAGAGACTCAGAGGCCCATCCTAATGTCAAAACTAAACTTACAAACATGACTAGCAAAAGATAAGCTAAAGTCCCTTGTAAAAGGGCCCTTTGGTTTATTGTCTGATCCCTTGATCAATCACTACATCAGCATAGTTCAGAATTCAGATGCTCTTCCTCCTAGCTAGGATGTGAAAGAGGGTGAAGGGGTAACCAAGACTGTACAATCCAGTGAAGCGTTATCCGAGGAAGAGCTAGTCAGCTCCTCGTTTTCAACCTCTGTCACGCTTTGCACTATCTCCTTCACTCGCTTTGACATCTGCTCATTGTATTCCTCAACATCGTTCAACACTGTGAGGAGCTGTTCTCTGTAAGCCGCACACCTGCGCTTGCACTTCTGCCTCTCGTTGTATAGCTCAAGGGTGAGCTCACGAATTCGTTGATCCTTCTCATCCTACAGGAGAAGCAGAGCAGCAATGAGATGAGGGTTGAGTAGAAAATTTCCCTAAGCTAATCTTCCATTGAAGTGGTCCTCTAATATCCTCAAGATTACAAGGCTTCAGTTGAAGGTTGCTTTCAAGGACGAGAAAAAAGGCACAACCATAGTAATTCGGAAAAATTCATGATGCAAGAAGCTCAGCTAAGTGCAAAGGAAAGAGAAGAATCTAGCATGCATACCTCGGTAATGATATTCTTAACTGGTCCTC
Source organism: Persicaria tinctoria (assembly GCA_037127255.1). Lineage (NCBI taxonomy): Eukaryota > Viridiplantae > Streptophyta > Magnoliopsida > Caryophyllales > Polygonaceae > Persicaria > Persicaria tinctoria. The sequence goes on from JBANSL010000015.1 coordinate 2,365,997, forward strand.
GCCATGGAACCTTGCCGGGAGACATCAATGGGTGATTGTGTTCTTTAACAAACTTGGTAACAGCCCAGGTGACTCCATCTCGTAGGGCTAGCCTCAGCATCGCAGGACATCCTTCTCTTGTAATGGGAGGTGGAGGGAGAACTCTATCTTTGCGACACACGTATTTCTTCTCACGAAAACCTTCCTTAGAACATACAAAATCCTGTCCAATGACCACATTATTTACCCTTGATCGACGGTTGTGATGGATGCGTACTGTGAAGCCTGTTCTACGACCATAAGTGACATAGAACTCGTGAGCATCATCTCTGGCTTTGAACTCCATGCCAACAATTGGCTCAATGATAGGAGAATCTTGGTCTGCTTGTTCTATGATCCTGTCAGCTTCAGTCTCACAGAAATCCACACTCTTTGACAACTCATCATCAGCCAACTCATGTTCAAGATAGCCATCGAGATGATTGCACCTTTCACTTTCATCAGCATCAATCACTTGTCCCGTTATGTTCTCCATTATTGCTTATTCACGCAAGCATATTGCCTGCCTATCATCAAGAATCACTGAATCAGCAGGAAACAACTATATGAGTTCTGAAACGAACTCATCTACTAACCATTAGTATTATTGTTTCTTCCATCACATCAGTTCCCCTTGCACCATTGCATGTCATTCTTAGCCCATAACAAACGCTGAAGTTTCTGAGCCAGTCAATGAGACTTTTATTAGATATGCATCCACACATTCATAACCATACAATAGACTTTAACTTGGGTTGCTTTCCTATCATAACATGTAACTTATGTGCAAACATTTACCTCAATTTGAATCAGGCTTACATCAGGGGCAGTGTATGTTTGCACTGAGTGCAAGTGTAATGTAATTGGTCAGTTTACTGATCAAGTACAGTCTAAAGGCTAGATTCTAATCAGTCCAGCAGTCTTAGTTCCTATAATTTGGTAAATTATACAGTAATCAACTGCTCAACTCGTATACATTTCGCCTCCAAATTCAATTCAAACAACAAACAACCACTTTCTGCTTCAAGACCGTACGACCTAGCGACAATCAAAACATCAATCCAAATAAACTCAATCTTTCTGCAAGGTGCTGAATCAAGATTTCACTACAAGCCAATTGCACCAAAACAAGCAAGAGAGCAACAAACCCCAAATAAGAGGAAAATTGAACAGAAAACATTTACGCACTGCCGCTATATGGAATTCGTTATTCGTTTTGTTGTGGAATCTCTGAATTGCAATTGAAACACAGGAATTCAGCTCGATTCAATCTCTAAAAAGGAGCCTAAAAAAGACAAGGTGAAAAACACGTGAAAACGAAGAGTACCTGGGGTGGATTTCGCAGGTAAGACAGAGAAAGGAGAGGCTTCGGGGACCACTGAGGGTCCGGACGGTGGAGATTGAGCTTGAATTGTACAGTGAGGTCGAAGCTTCGCTCAGATCTATGGAGTGAGTGAGAGGAGAAACCAGGGATGAATTTTGGGGGAGTGGAGGAGGAGATACCGCCCATGGAGTTTGAAGGTGGGGATTTGGAGAAGCCAAGCCAGATAGACGAGCCGCTGGTTTTTTCTTGGCTTGGCTTGGCTTCCAGCTAAGCCAAAAAATATTTTTAAATATAAAATTATAAAGTATTGGGACCGACAATAGGTGGGTGGGCCCCACTATATATTTTCCTTTATCAACCCATTAATTTCGGGAATCTACCTGTTCCCAACAATCCTCCAACATCCCAACGAAACGTCACCCTCTCCAAGTGAAAAAAGCTCCTTCCTTTCTCTCCCATGGAGGACGAGTGAGTTCCCCAAATCACCTTAATTTGATTCGCACACTTAGAAATTCCTTCGCCTTTCGCATCAAATCTAATCTCCAATGTCTCCAATTTTCCCTCCTTTTTTCGCAGATTGGAATGCTACCAGCAGAACCAGCGCGCGTACTCCGCCTCCTCGCCGGCGTCGGCCGGAGCTTCGACGACGAGCGTGCACGTCACCGCACTCGACGGCCTGGTGAACGTCAACTCGCTCTTCACAATCGCCGTCTTCGTCGGGCTGTCGCTCACCGTCCCCGGCCAGCGCAGCCTGGAGCCGTCCGATGCCTGCACCGCCGGCGCCGGCGTCCTCAAGAACCTCCTCGTCTTTGAAGTCGTCTCGTTCAGCTTCTTCCTCTTCTCGTCGCTTGTCGCGCAGGGACTCAAGCTCGCCATCAACATCCTCAACAGCAAGGAAGTCGACGAGGCGTTTAGGGCTCACATCAGTACTAGGGTTTTGAGGGTCGGCATGCTCGGATCTGCTATCGGCAGTGTGATGGGATGCCTCTTCCTGATGCTGTCGATGGTGAGCGTGATCGAGATCCGCCTCGGCGTGCTCGGCTGCGGTAGCCAATCGTCGTCGCGTGCGACGGCCGCGTTGGTGGTGCTCGTCACATCGGCTTTACTGGTGTACATTTCCACTGCCATCTATGCTTTTCTCCACTGAACTTCGTGATCTGGATTGTCAATTTGTACTTTGTAGTCCGTGTGATTCGTTGGAGAGATATTTAGGGTAAAGTTTTGGATTTGATTGGATTGTTTATCCTCAATTAGAAATCTAGGTTTGAATGAAATTGCAGATGACATGAATGAAATTTGTTGTATTTAGATCTGTTCTCAACTATTGAACAATGTAACATTTGTTTGCAGAGCATTACCATTTGATTGTAAGATCCGGAGATCTAGCACAACCGGGAGATCTAGGCAACGAAGATCAAGTAAACGAACTGTAATCTCATTCTACAAAAACAAATCAAAACATCCTATTTGATCTCAAGAACCTTCTTTATAACGGGATTATATAGTGGTATGGGACAATTTATATCCCACATCGGGAAGTCATGAACCCCGATATGGGTATATAACTGGGAGTCCCACTACCCCTAATGGCTATCTTTTAGGGGTGGGAACGAGATCTCGTTTGTATACACGTTATATTGGTTTCTAACGTAAGAGGGTAAAGAGGAACTCAGTTCTTACGGGTCGGGGTGTCGAGTGTCGGGTGAGGGGCATTTGGGATGGAAGAGGCAAAAAAAAAAAACACACAATCCTCTTGTTCGGAGTCGCCGAGACGTCGACTTTCAATGACGGTGCTTTGTAACAGGATGTCCCGTACCGGGAAGTCATGAACCCGATGTGGGTATATAAGTGGGGGGGAGCCCCACTACCCCTATATAATGGTAAGGAACGACGAGTAATAACAGGTCATTAGAAAGGGTCAAAATTTATTCCCTGATGGTATGGAAATTAGTTCCACTGTATCCCGCACTCAGCCGGAGCTTCGACGACGAGTAATAACAGTCATTAGAAAGGGTCAAAATTTGTTCCCTGATTGTATGGAAATTAGTTCCACTGTATGTGTGCAGTCTATATCTCCTCTCTCCTACTAGTTCGATTGTATAGGGATTCTTATATTCTTTTCTTAATTTGGTAGTAAATACGATTATCAGAGAAAGTTTTATTCATATCTACTGCTATTAACGAGCGTCCACGTCACTGCACTCGACAACCTGGTGAACGTCAACTCGCTCTTCACCATCGCCGTCTTCGTCAGGTTGTCGATCACCGTCCCCGGCCAGCACAGCCTGGAGCCGTCCGACGCCTGCACCACCGGCGCACTGGGATGTAAGAAGGAAAAAAAAAGAGCACAATCCTCTTGTTCGGAGTCGCCGAGACGTCGGCTTGCAATGATGGTGCTTTGTAACAGGAAGTCCCATACCGGGAAGTCATGAACCCTGATGTGGGTATATAATTGGGAGCCCCACTATCCCTAATCGCAAGGAACGGGATCCCGCACTTCGGCCGCCGGCCGGAGCTTCAACGACGAGCGTCCACGTCACCGCACTCGACAACCTTGTGAACGTCAACTCGCTCTTCACCATCGCCGTCTTCGTCGGGTTGTCGCTCACCGTCCCCGGCCGGCGCAGCCTGGAGCCGTCCGACGCCTGCACCGCCGACGCCGACGTCCTCAAGAACCTCCTCGTCTCCGAGGTCGTCTCGTTCAGCTTCTTCCTCTTCTTGTCGCTTGTCGCGCAGAGGCTCAAGCTCGGCATCAACATTCTCAATAGCAAGGAAGCCGCACTGGTGGTCCTCGTCACGTCGACTTTACTGGTGTACATTTCCACTACCATCTATGCTTTTTTCCACTGAATTCCTAGATCTGGGTGGTACCATCTATGCTTTTCTCCACTGAATTCCTAGATCTAGGTCGTCAATTTGTGGGTCGCCAATTTGTAGTCTCTGTGATTCGCTGGAGAGATATTTAGGTTAAAGTTTTGGATTTGATTGGATTATTTATCCCCAATTTGCTGGAAAGTATGAAATTAGAAACCTAGGGTTTATTTGAAATCGCTCATGACATGAATGAGATTTGTTGTATTCAGTATTGTTTGCAACTTCTGAACAATGTAACATTTGATTTCAAAGCATTACCATTTGATTGCCAGGTGATGAAGATCAAGCAAACGAACTATAATCTCATTCTCAAAAACAAACCAAAACATCCTATTTGGGGTTGAAGTTCTAACATGATTCCTTCCCATACTGCATATATCACTTGAGCCGTTGTAGTTTTTAGCATTTTGCACCTACAGCTGACAAAATCACTACAGCTATTACATAGCCAGATAGATAGATAAATAGATACATTGTATCTTTACATGTTTAGCGCAGAAGCAGCATGAAAGCTAGCAGGAGTGCCGAGGTCATTGCTGCCTGAGCCCATGTTACATGCTTTCTCCAGATTAAACTGCGCGACAATTTTGCAATCAATCTGCAAATCAGATCCCAAGTGTTCAGGCGCCTTCTTAGTCACCTGAGCACCATTAGCAATGGAATGGTCCATCACCGACATGTTCTCCTCACCTGCAAGCTCTGAAGATGTTTGAGAAGTGGTAGTGCAGGCCGAACCGTTCATTTCCTCACCTGCACCACCATTCTCCAAAGGATTAATCGGTTCAACTTCCAGCTTTGGGCAATCAATAGAGCTGTTTGGTTGAGACATGGGTCTGTGATCGCTGCAAGCATCTGCGGTATCAACAGCCCCATTTTCTACCAACCTAGAAATATGGTCTTTGAACACAGTTTCACCTGAAGTAGATAAAGACTTGGAAGGTTCCCCAATCTCGTCACATGCATCATCCTCGGCCAAAGTCAAGTCTGCTTCCAGGACTGGATCTTCAGATGATGTCACTTGACCAGAAGGTCCACCTGGACATCTGTCATCCCTTCCACGAGTTGACGGTTTATTTTCTTCTGAGTTGTGAACTGCATCAGAGCAAACTAATCCAGATTTGCTTCCTTCCTGATCAAAAGCAGCAGATGCAAGAGGAAAATGACTTCCATTTGCTGAAGATAGTTCAGCATCTTGCATTGCTTCAATGGTTGGATTGAAGTCCTCATTCAGACAACCATTTTGAACCTGAGAAATGGAAACAGCAATGATCTTTTTCTAATTAATTGATGGCAACTCATCAAAACAAATTAAAGATGCTCTTTTCCCAGTGGTTTTACTGGATATAGAGTTTTCCCAGTATAAATTATGATGGCAAACTTCTTAAAGACAGAACCTGGAGTCTCCAATTATATACCTTGGTTTCAATCAACCCATTTTCTTCAGGTTGCTTCATGATCTGAGAATCGCCAGCTACAATGTCTTTTTGTTCTGAAAGAGATGATATATACAATTTAGACGGATTGAAAAAAACGAAAAAAGGACCATCGTGTAAAAAAGGCTCAAGACTGTCGAATAACCTGGTTCAAAAGTGGTTTCTCCAGCCAATTGTGGGCTCAATAATGGTTTCTGAAGCATATCAACTCCAGGGAATACAATAATGTTCATGTGTCTCATCTCACTGCCCAGTTCTCCAAGGGGCTCAAAACCAAATACTGAAGTCCATGTTTCTGCGACTTCTGATACAGCAGGTATGACCAATTTCTCGATGGCAAGAGAGCGTAAAGCCTGAAATAAATCAATTAGTGAAGAGATAGAAGTAAGGGTTTTAACATCATGATATTACTAAGATAGAAATATCAGGACCAATTTCTCATCGGGAACATTATGAAGGGGAGAGAACATAACATGACGAATATTGTCAACTAAAAATGGTCAATTGGACAGAAGCCAGTAAAAGTAGAATGGTAGGAAATTCATCTCCAGATCACTTTCAGTTCGACTTCAAACATACCGATTCTATACCAGTTAGCAGCCTGCGACACATTCCTTTTCGCCTATAAGCATTGCGGGTTCCAATAAATGGCATCTCTGCTAGTTCCTTTCCATGAATCCTGTTTAATGTATCCAAGCAACTTAGAGCTTTGTTCTTGAGCATATGTATGGAAGATATTCAGATGGAAAAAATGGGAGCAAATAATGAAAAATTATTTTGGAAAAAAAAGAAAAGATCAGTGCCTTGTAAATGGATAATTTTAAGACAGTAGGCAACCAGCAAAAAAATAGTTACGGTGAGACTGCAGAGCACATATTTATATTCTATGACCATGCTACTAATGACAATCCACAAATTATATACATCTCCTACGGAGAAATCAATCAATGTAAACTACAACATCCCTGAACATGCATTAACAGATATGACAACACTCCTCTCAAAAAGAAAAAAATTAGCAAAGTTTATATTCATTTCACACACGAATAAAATGGACAGCATTTACAAACAAAGACAATGAAGCATGCAACAATAGAATCAAAATTGATCAACACCTAACAGATATTCACTAGTAGAAAAAGACAGAAGAAAAGGACATGTTAAATCTTTAGATTTGAAAGTGGAGGCTAAATTAATGATAAATTTTGAAGTGCAGAAAGCAATAACTTCACATCCCACCGGATAAATATGATATCTTGCTTTCAGATGGTTTCATCAAAGTATCTCAAAGATTTACGTTTTTTTTAAGTATGTCTGTATTTGAGGTTGCTCCATATGGAAGCTAGGTCCTAAGAGATGGTAAACAAGGCAGAAAACTACACCTGATGGATGCAGCACATATCATTTCATCTTCCTTCTCCAGAATAGCAGTAAAAAAACCCCTGAAATTGAGCCGCTTGAAATTTGACCTGAAATATACAACAATGGTATAGGACAGTTATTAAAAGATCAGTTTAAACAAAAAGTCTAATGTTACAGAAACTGATTCAATTTGCAAATAGAAAAAAAAGTAGGTAATTAATAGAGGAAAAGAAATCAACGAGACAAAAGCAATAAGCTTTGCTCTTGCAAAAGAGAAAACAGTAAATCATGGTAATAATTAGAATATTATACAAGTAACAAGTGCAGACTTCTGTCAAAGAACTAGTTGCAAAATTTAATACCACCAGCTTACCCGCAACTATAGAGAGTGTGGCACATCATATTGATGCCACTTCTGTGGTCTATGATTGGCAAAAAGCACTCATCCATGACTGACAGCGCAACGGCCAATTTAGACATGTTTTCGATTTCCTTTGGCTCTAAAACATCTGGTCCGTAGCTATTGTCAGGTCGTTTGATGAGAGTGCACGTATAACCATCCCCAACTTCAGCTCTAACTCCGACCAGCCGCTGCAAACCTTCATAGATCTGTGGGCAGAGTATGGGATTAGTGATTGGCAAAAGGAAAACAAAGCTTAATTCTGAGACTACATTGATTCGTGGAAAATGGTTAGGAGTATTCATAAACAATAAAGATAAAACAAAGAGATGTCACTACTCACTACTGATCTATGCAAATGCCGTGACTACAATAATGTAAAGATAGTGGCTCAAAATGACAGGGGAAAATTATTATTTTTCCATGTCAATATAAGAACGGAAATAGCATAATTTTATAATACAGCATGTCATCGGAACCTACTCTGCAAAAAAAACATAATAGTAATAAGCAAGCAGATAACTATCTTTAATGTCCAAGAACCTCGTTTGTATTTGTTTCAATATAAAACCAAGCAACTTTATTTTCATAAAGCTGCTGATGTGTTTCCACAAACCTCATACGCATGTGTTTCAATACAAAGCATGGTTCTGAGACTAAATTGTTTCTGGACTAACTGTGTTAACTCTCTTGCAGAGTATGATCAGACAGCAAACAGTCTTTAGAGTACATTTCATCCAAAACATCGTCAAAATTACAGGTTCCAGTCCATATTAATCCTCAATCGTCTCTCATAGAAAATGTTTCAATATTTTTCTCCACCATCCATATAAGAGACAACTCAAAGCATAAATCACAACCATTCCTATAAGCTGAAAATAGAAAATCATGCTAGGGGGAAATTATAAATACTGCTAGCATCCCAAATACAACATCTTTCAAAAAAAGCAGTAATAAGATACGAGAATAGGAACAAGAAAAATACCTGCTCACAAATCTTCCCACAAAAGGTCAAACCACTAGACTGGCCATACACGCAGTCCTCATCTGCGCATAACTGGTGATCTGCAATAATAAAATATAAGCTATGCTGATACCGAAGCTAAATGCTTCAGAGAATTGAAGCAGGGAAAACAAAACAATCATTGCAGAGGTTATTTACATTTTCCATCACATAAGCTGCAAGTCATCAAAGATGAGGATCTATGATGCTTCTCATTGTCTTCATCTACACCGTCACCCGCAGTTCCACAATATTTGCAAGAACAGTATACACAATGCCAATCACCAGCCGGAAAGTTCTGCAACAGGATGGAAGTGATTAAGAGTATAAGGAAGAAATAAGCTGGACACTAAAGAGCAATTATTAATACTTGACAAAATAATGTTATACATTCCCTATTATACTGCTGGAACAATTTTCTAGAAGAAACTTCTGCGACGGGATGGCGAAAGAAAATCACTGAAATAATTTTGTAAAAGAACATAAAGACATTTTCAAATCATGCAGAAGCCAAAGTTTGTCATAGCAAATTATTGAAAGCTTGATTACAAGCCATGAAGAAAAAGCTAATGTCTCAAGTCTGCCTATATAGGAATAATCATTATGATAAATGATGAATTTACCTCCAGAGACATGGATATAGAATATATATGCAAGGAGTAAGACCCAGTTTCTTTTTGGCTGAAATTTTTAGGAGATTTCTTTACATAGTCTGTGGACATGTGAAGCTTTTTTTTTTTTTTTGCAACTGGTAAATATATATAGATATATGAAAGAGGCAAAATTGTGCCAGTGCACAGTAGCCAGGTCCTTGCCCCATCAAGATTTTTCTACGTTCAGAACTAATTGATGCATCAGCTAATTAACAGGGAAGAATATAGATAGAAGTGGCTAAACTTGTTTCACATCCCAACTTCCACAAGTCTGCAGGCAAATAACAATTGGGAGACACATACTTATTTACCCTTCTATTTAAAACACAAAGAGACATGCTAAAACCTTTACCGATTCCCACCTAAAAAAATTAAGCAAAAAAACAATAAAAATCGGCAGTAAATAGAAAATATTAGCTGTAAATGCTGCATGAACATAAAAGAATCAGTAGTACCTGTATATTTAAGCACGCTTGGTGAAATGTTGAGGGACAGCCATCACAGCAAATTAAGTTCCCACCGTCTCCGCAAATGCCACATGTGTCATCATTTGGGTCATTATCATCAATATTTACCTTGTGAAAACCCAAATGAATGGATTCTTCTTGCTTGTTCCATGACTCCAGTTGGCACTGCAAAAGGGAAGATCCATTGTCCAGGTACAGATTTTCGTACATTGGACAAGATCTATTACCTGCGTGGGCCTCAAACTGGGCAACAGAATGGAGCTTACTGCAACAACTGCAATGAATACCATCCCTAGTAATGCTGCCTTCAAGTACTCTTGTTCTCCTACGACAATGTACCTTTCCACCAGGTGGAATGACACCAGATTTTATCATCCACGAAAGAACACTGTGTTTTCCAGAAACAGCCATAAATTCTTCAGCTGCAAAACTTGATCCGTGACCAGATCCACGGACCTGTAAGGCACAACGCCTTCTGTTTTGTTTCCCACTCCTGACAGATGATGGCTTCCTTTTGATAAGTGAATCAGCTGTCTTCTCTTCTCCATCAGATGTGTAATCTCTCTTCTTTCTCCTCTTGCACTTACCACTCGGCTTAACAGAAGAAGATTTCGGCCTTGGCTTGTTTTTATCACTTCTTGTGTTCAACTGGATTCTGAACAAGGTACTTAATGTCTCTTCTGGTATAGGGGTAAAGCAAAAGTTTGTTGCTGTACCCATTTCAACTTGCTGTTTGAGCACCCTGTATGCCAGAGTGACTGACCAGTGAGTCTTTCCTTGAGGACTTCTATACACTGCATCTGAATAATCTTTCCCTTGTCTCGGCTTATATTCAACTGTCCACCCAGCACTTAATAGCATATCAACTATTTGCTGTCTTACTATTTGCTTTTCCTCACGCGTCGAACCCTTGGCCTTCACTTTGCATTTAGTGGACACGTTACTTTCAGATAGTGAGGCTTTTTCATCAGTACTCTCTCTCTTCCTCTTCAATCTTGAGTTAGACGAAGGAGATGCAGTGCCAGAAGCTCTAGCTTTCATCTCAACCACTGTGTCTTCAACTAACTGTTTTCTTACCCGTCTTAATGAGCCTTCAGAACGTTGATGGGTATCCTCTTTTCTCATCACCACTAATGCCTCCTCTATTTCTCCCTCATCCTGAGAAACTGATTCTTGCGCATCATTCTCCTTGTTTATTTTCCTGGGTCTTCCACGCTTAGGCTTCTTCAACCATCTATGGCTAAATTTCTTCGGTTTGTTTGTAGCATCAGCCAATTCATTGCTTCCTTCTATCTTTATCTTCGATTCACCTTTTGATGCAGCTTCATCATTTTGAAGCACAGTGTTCAAAGAATTCTTCTCCTGGTCCTTTCCACTGGGGCTATTTGTACATTCAACGGATTGATGGATATCCTGTTTTTTCACCCCTGCTCCTCCCTTACCTCTTCTTTTCCAATTATGCCCGATCGGTTTATTTCCATCACTCTCCTTATCTATTTTCCTCGGCCTTCCACGTTTACGCCTCTTAAATCTCCCAGGGTGGTTGAGCTGCCTGTCTATACCATCCATCAATTGATTGCCTTCTTCCTGTTTTATCTTCACCACAACTTCTGATGAGGCTTCAATTTTCTCAAACAGAGGGATCTCAGAACTATTTTCATTTTGCTGCTTTCTGGGTCGTCCGCGTCCTCGGCCAACTTTCTTCTTATTTGGATCCTCTACTGAATCTCTGCTTATATTATTATTCAGCACTTCTGCAGCAGCCCCATCCTTGTCGATCACATTGTTCAAGGGACTAGCGTTGACATCCTCTTTGCTCGAACTTTTCCAGCACTCATTATCCCTTTCATTCTGAGCATCAAAACATTCATTGTTTTCAGCATTCTTCAGCTCTTCAGCCCAAGATTCCACACCCTCTTCTGATGGGGCTTCAATTTTCTCAAACAGAGGGCTTCCAGAATTATTTTCATTGTGATGTTTTCTGGGCCTTCCGCGTCCTCGACCAACTTTATACTTCTTATTTGGACTCACTGCCGATTCTTTGCTGATACTATCATTCAGCACTTCTGCAGCAGCTCCATTCTTATCGATCAGATTGTTCAAGGGACTAGTGTTCTTGTCCTTTTCGTTTGATCTTTTATCCCTCTCGTTCTGAGCATCAAAACTTTCACTGCTTGCATCATTCGTCACCTCTTCAGCTGAAGGTTCCTCACCCTGAAGCACGGGTTTCAGAAGAATACTCTCTTGATCCTTCTCCCTGGGACTTCCACAGATACCTTTTTGCTTCTTGTTTTGACCCTCAAGATTTTCCTTACGTTCATCATTCCCCAACTCTTCTGTTGCTTTTACTTGGCAACCAGTGGCCCTTTTCCTTTTTCCGTATCCAGTTGCCTGGCCATCTCCAATTATTCCCACGACCCTTGACCGCAGAACTTTTCTGCAAAATTGCAGCTTTTCTTCCTCTGGAACACTTTTCTTCTCACCAATCGTATCCAGCCTCTCCCTGAGACTGTCTGCACTACCCATAACATTCTCCGAACAACCTGCAAACACAGCAGACCTTGACTGCAGGTCACCACTGCCAGCAACAGCATTACAATCTGCATCGCTTATCTCCACATTAGGCTCGGTAAGGACATCAAGTTCTAAACAAGCAGTAGTGTCAACATCACATGCATGATTCGATACCATTTCTGGCTGCAAAATTCCATCAACAGCCCTAATTATATCCTTCTCTAATACTACCCCTTCATCACTAGCACACAAATTGCTGCATGCTAAACTATCAGGTTCGGGAACCTCCAAATTAAGATCAACCATCATTGCCTCCGAATTCCTCAGCTCACCGCCAACTTCCAGCTCACACTGCTCCTCCTTCCCTGAACAGGAATGCACAAACTCCTTCCCAATCTCACCTTCACCTTCAGTATCAACCCCTTTCGACTCGATACCTCCATCCACAGCAAGCCCTTCCACACCATTCTCAGCCAGAGAATCATTAAATTCACTACCATCACCAGCATACCCCCCCTCGGACTCACTAGGGTTTGCCTCACTATTCAAATCAGGAAGAATATTCCTAACCCTATTACAATCACCAGCCAACCCTCCATGACTGACCGGCTTAACAACACCCCTAGAGCTGCCTCTATCTCTCCTCCTCCGTGAAAGAGTACTCCTCTGTGAAACAGTACTCGACCTCAACCCCTCCCTCATCTCAACCCACCCTACCGAAACTCCCCCAATACAAAAACCCTAATATTCAGTCATAACAAAACAAACACAGCACCGGTACCAGAACCCCCGCGTCAATGCCAATCAAATCATTAACAGAACCAAGAACCAAACCAAACGCCTACAAATAACACAGCAATTGACAACAATCAATCAACCGAAACCACAAAACACAGGAAAAAAAAAGGGCGAAAATAAACCGGATCAAAACCTGGGATAACAGGAATGCGGGTTCCAACGGGATGAAATTCGCCCTAAAATCACACAGAGAACACCGATTCGTCTCTCCGGCGACCGATTCTGGGTGCAAATCTGTGGGAGAAAAGCCAGTATTTTGGAAAGGGATTTCCCAGAGAGAGAGGGTGCTTGAAGGGAGAGAGGTTGTGTTATATGTATATTTAATTTTGAATTGATTTTTTATGGGAAGAAGGGAAAGGGCCTTGCCTTTTGGGTTGCTCTATCCTCTGTACAGTGAGGTGGGTATTACCAATTGCTCTATGTATGAATGTATATTCATTCATCAGTTTAATTTCTTAGCTGATTTGGGTATTTCAATCTCTGCACATGGACAGATTAGGGTAAGGGCAATTTTGATTTTGGAGGTTTTTTTATTCAAGTTTCCCTCCACAAAGATAACATGGTGTTTATAATTCCCTCCAATTTTGTGTTTTGGGGGGAAATCGTTTTATTTGAAGAATTTTTAGGATCATGTATAGTTGGGACTGGTTATCTTTGAATGAATCGAATTTTAGGTCTAGGGGGTGAGAAAGCTGGATAGTGGTTCGAAGTTGTATATGGTTTGGTTGTGAATGCAAGACCGGTTGGGAAGATAGCGGAAAAAAGTGGTTTCTCTTTGAAGCAAAGTTGTTACTATTTCGAGCAACACTGATAGTATTAAAGTCGATTTCATTAAAAGGTCTTTCGCTCTCTTAACTTTAAAATTTTTGTACCTATGGTTGGTTTGTAATGATATTCGGTTATTTTCGTATTTCTGTCTTTGTCAGTTTAACTGTCAACGTTAGTGTTTAGCGCATGGAAATTTACTATAGACTTGTTTTGGTAATTCAGTTTTATACCGTTGATTTTTTTTATGGACAGTTTTGCAATGATGTTCGGTTGTTATTTTCGTGTTTCTCTCTGTCAGCTTAACCACCAATGTTGTCTAACCATTGTGTGTTTAATGTGGAAAATGGTGGTGTTCACAATTCACTATATGGAAATTAAACATATTTGTCATCCAATCATATAGCATTGAATCATGTATATGGTTAGTTTGCAACGGTATTCGGTTATTACTTTCATGTTTCACTTATTTCAGTTTAATTAACTACCATGAAGTTGTGCATGGTTTGGTTGTGAATGCAAGACCAATTGAGAAGATAGCGAAAAAAGTGGGGTTTTCTTCAAAGTAAAGTTGTTCTGAGATTTCGAGCAACACTGATAATATTAAAGTTGATTTGCTTAAAAGGTATCTCAATCTCCTAACTTTGAATTTTTTGTACCTAGGGTTGGTTTATAACGATATTTAGTTATTTTCGTATTTTTGTCACTATCAGCGTAACTGTCATACATGTTGAGAGGGAAATGTCGGTGCTCGTTATATGGAAATTTGCTATAGACTTATTTTGGTCATTCAATCTTCTACCATTGATTTTTTTTACAATCTTGAAATGATCTTCCGTTGTTATTTTCATGTTTCTCTATGTCAGTTTAACCATCAATGTTGTCTAACCATTACGTGTGTTAAAGTGGGTAATGTTAGTGTTCATTATATGGAAATTAAACCGATATTGGTCATTCATTTTTCTAGCAAATAATGTTATATATGTTTAGTTTGCAACAATGTTCATTTATTGTTCCCATGTCTCTTTTATTGTTAGTTTAACCACCATGTATGTGTAGTGAAAAATAACGGTATTCATTATCCGGCAATTTTTAAGTATAAACTCATATTGGTCATCCAATCATATAAAGTTGAATTATGTATATGGTTAGTTTGCAACGGTATTCGGTTATTGCTTTCATGTTTCACTTATTTTTAGTTTAACCACCATGAAGTTATATACAATATGGTTTGGCTCTGAAAGCAAGACCAATTGGGAAGATAGTGGAAAATGTGGTTTCTCTTCAAAGTAAAATTGTTATGAGATTTCGAGCAACGCTGATAATATTAAAGTTTATTTGCTTAAAAGGTCTTTCAATCTCTTAACTTTGAATTTTTTGTACCTATGGTTGGTTTGTAACGATATTAAGGTATTTTCGCGTTTCTGTCACTATCAATTTAACTGTCATACGTATTAGAGAGGGAAACGTCAGTGTTCAATATATGGAAATTTGCTACAAGCTTGTTTTGGTAATTCAGTTTTCTATCGTTGATTTTTTTTATTGACAGTTTTGCAATGATGTTCAGTTGTTATTTTCATGTTTATCTCTATCAGCTTAACCACCAATGTTGTTTAACCATTGTGTAATTAAAGTGGAAAATGATAGTGTTCATTATATGGACATTAAACTTATATTGGGCATTCAATCTTTCAAGCAAATAATGTTCCACATGTATAGTTTGCAACAATGTTCACTTATTGTTTTCACGCCTCTCTTATCGTCAGTTTAAACACCCTGTGTATAGTAGAAAATACAGGTATTCATTATCCGACAATTTTTCAGTATAAACTCATATTGGTTGTCCAATCATACAACATTGAATTATATACAGTATATGGTTAGTTTGCAACGATATTCATTTATTGCTTTCATGTTTCGCTTATTTTCAGTTTAGCCACCGTGTGTAGAGTGGAAAATGTTAGTGTTAATTGTGTACAAATTTATTATAAAACCCCATCTTGGACATTCAATCTCATGACATTCACACACACAGAGGGAGAGTTAGTTAGCTAGTTAGTTTGTTTACAACGATATTCAGTTATTAATTTCATGTTTCTCGTCTTTTGTAAACCACAATTTGTGCAATTGAAAATATAAGTGTTCATCACATGAAAAACTGTTGGGCTCCCTCCTTAATTGGGCTGAGATTTAGCCCATATTACTCCACAAATTTTGAAGACAAAATTATCCCGGCCTACACTCTAGAAATTTGGAGAATTTGTCTAGAATATTCATGTATAAACTAGGGTGCTACATCACTAGAATACTCCTAGGATATTAAGAAAGAAAAGGCTAGAAAATTCTAGCATTCTTGTAACAAGAGAATGTCGGTGTAGTGAGGCTATAAATAGCCAATGGGTGCCTAGCTTTTGAGCATCCAACACAAGCAAAGCAAATCCAAGCATAAGTGTGTGAGAGATCAAGCCTAGTAAGAGTAAGTGTGCGTGAGCCACAAAATTATATAGTGAGAGTTATATCTTTGTAAAGTTTTCCACTATATAATACAAGTTCCACTTTTATACAAAAGTGAGTTTTGCCCATCTTAATCCTACGAAGCAGGAAAAGCCGATTTTTCCCAACAGTGGTATCAGAGCCCGGTTCATTTTCGGAAGGTGTTAGCTCGTGCGGATCAAGATGGAGACTAGCGTCACTTACGAGGGTGACATGTTCAAGCTCACGACAGAGAACTACTCTTATTGGAAGCTGATGATGGAGGATCATCTATACTGTAAGGATCTGTATGAACCCGTCTTCAACAAGGACAAGCCTCAAGGAAAGAGCGATAAAGAGTGGGATCCCCTTAATCGAAAGGCGGTCGCCATGATCCGTAAGTACATCGATAAAACTCTCTTTGAGCATGTTTCTAATTATACAAATGCTTTTGAATTGTGGACAAATCTTGAGTCCATGATTCAAAAGAAATCGCCTCGTAACATGGCCTTCCTAGCTAGACGGTTGGTGAAGATGGAGTACAAGGATGGCCAAAGTATGAATGAGCACTTGAATAATTTCAAGGGGCTTGTCAATCAGCTATGTAAGGTGGATATGGTGCTCGATGATAAGTTACAAGCCATCCTACTCCTTACCTCTCTGCCAGAGAGTTGGGATACTCTGGTAGTTACTCTAAGTAACTCAACACCAGACGGGAAGCTCACCATGGATACCGTCTGTGATAGTCTTCTCAATGAAGAAACTAGGAGGAAGGAGAGAGGAATAACCAATCATTCTGAGGCCAATGTCCTTGACAATCGGAGTAGTAATGATGTCCGTGGACGGAAGCAAAGTCGAGACCGAGAACAGTCTCGAGGGCGGTCCAAGTCACGCATCAGGGTCACGTGCTACTACTGTGGCAAACCAGGCCACAAGAGGCAAGAATGCCGCATCCTCAAGAGAGATCAGAAGACCGGAAATGTTAAGCCAGACCAGATCAATCCTATGAGGAGGCGAGAAGAAAGGAGTACTACCGCGATGGCCAATGATGAAGGCGAGGATTCATATTTCGTTGAAGGAGGTAACATTCTAAACATTGAATGTAATGATATCTCCTGGATTGTCGATTCTGGTGCCTCCTTTCATGTTACCCCACACAAAAGCTTCTTCTCATCTTACCGAAGTGGAGACTTCGGTACCGTCCTGATGGGAAATCATGGATGGAGCAAGATCGTGGGGAGAGGAGATATTATCCTCACATCCAACACAGGATGCAAGCTCATCCTAAAAGATGTGAGGCATGTCCCTGATATGAGACGTAACCTCATATCAACTGGAAGGCTAGACGATGATGGTTACTTTAGTCAAAATGGCGGGGGCAAATGGAAGCTGACTAAAGGTAACCTAACCGTGGCCCGAGGAAGAAAATAAGGCACATTGTACTGGACAGAAGCAAAGGTCTGCAAGGGAGAGGTGAACGTTGTCAGCACTGGCACGGAGATCTGGCACCAAAGACTTGGACACATGAGCGAGAAGGGCATTCAAATCCTCGCTCGAAGGCAGCTCCTCCCTAACCCGAAAGGTACTTCCCTCGACCCATGCTCTGATTGTTTAGTCGGTAAACAACATAGAGTTGTCTTTCAGAGATCATCTCCACCCACAAGGAGGAAGCATATCCTAGACCTTGTACACACGGATGTGTGCTCAATGATAGAAAAACCCAATGGAGATGCACTGTATTTTGTGACCTTCATTGATGATCACTCAAGAAAGGTCTGGGTGCGCTTGCTGAAATCAAAGGATCAAGTCCTCGAAGCATTCAAGGAGTTCCATCCCAAGGTGGAACGGGAGACTGGTCGGAAGCTCAAGAGTGTCCGATCAGACAACGGTGGCGAGTACCGAGGACCCTATGGGATCAGACTTGAGAAGACACCGCCTAAGACGCCACAACTGAACGGGGTTGCTGAGAGGATGAACCGTACTCTCACAGAGAGAGTACGATGCATGCTCTCTCATGCCAATTTACCCAAGTCGTTCTGGGGAGAAGCCTTGATGACCGTCGTCGACATCATCAACCTCACACCTTCTCTCCCTCTAAACGGAGATATCCCAGAAGAGGTCTGGTCAGGGAAGAAGGCCTCCTACAAACACTTGAAGGTGTTCGGGTGCAGAGTGTTCGTTCACATTCCAAGGGACGATCGGGCCAAGCTTGATGCTAAGACAAAAGAGTGCATCTATCTTGGTTCACCCAGAGATGAGTTCGGCTATCGGTTATGGGACCCGACCACCAGAAAGGTCATTAGAAGTCGAGATGTTGTATTCTTCGAAGATCAGACGATAGAAGACATCCGAAGATCAACAAAGCCGATGCCAAGACAAAGAAGGGAAGAGCCAAGTCCCTCGAATGCACAACGGGACGATTCAGAAGAAGCTCCGATCGAGAGTGATGACGAAGCTGATGATGAAGATCATTCTCAAGAGCAGAATGCTCACGAAGATGCCCCGGTTGAGCCGAAAGCATAATCAAGCACTCCAGTAGAGCCTGAGTTGAGGCGGTCTTCTAGAGACAAGCGACCGTCCAACCGATACAGCTCAGATGAGTATGTGACCCTCACGGATGAGGGGGAGCCTCAAAGCTATAAGGAGGCTATGGATGATAGCCACAACAATGAGTGGTTAAAAGCCATGCAGGAGGAGATGCAATCCCTGCATGAGAATCACACATATGAGCTGGTGAAGCTACCAAAAGGGAGACGGGCCTTGAAGAACAAATGGGTGTATCGGTTGAAAACCGAGGACAACTACTCGAAGCCCCGATACAAGGCTTGACTAGTCGTGAAAGGATTCAGCCAAAAGAAGGGCATCGACTTTGAAGAAATATTCTCTCCGGTTGTGAAGATGTCCTCTATTCGAGTTGTTTTGGGCTTAGCAGCAAGCCTAGACTTGGAGATCGAACAACTCGACGTCAAGACAACATTCCTCCATGGTGACCTTGAAGAGGAGATATACATGGAGCAGCTTGAAGGATTCAAAGTTCCAGGCAAGGAGAATCTGGTGTGCAGACTTACGAAGAGTCTCTACGGCCTAAAGCAAGCACCAAGACAGTGGTACAAGAAGTTTGACTCTTTCATGGCAGATCACAACTTCAAGAAAACCATGAGTGACCATTGTGTCTTCATGAAGAGGTACGCAAGCGGTGACTTTCTCATACTCTTGCTCTATGTTGATGATATGTTAATAGTAGGGCAAGACCGCAACAAAATAGCTGCTCTAAAGAAAGACTTGAGTAAATGCTTTGCCATGAAAGACTTGGGACCGGCAAGGCAAATCCTTGGGATGACAATCACTCGTGATAGAACGAGGAAGCTACTATGGATATCCCAAGAGAGATACATCGAGAAGGTGCTCGAGAGATTCAACATGCACAAAGCCAAGCCGGTCAGCACGCCACTTGCTGGACACTTCAAGCTAAGCTTGAAGCAAAGTCCGACAAGTGAGAAGGAGAAACAAGAGATGAAGAATACCCCATATTCATCCGCGGTAGGCAGTCTCATGTACGCAATGGTCTGTATGAGGCCTGATATCGCCTACGTCGTCGGAGTCGTAAGCTGATTCTTGGCAAATCCAGGGAAGGAACACTAGGCTGCAGTGAAATGGATCCTCCGGTATCTACGGGGTACTTCTAAACGGTGCTTATGCTTCGGCAATGGGAAGCATGTGCTAGAAGGATACACAGATGCAGATTGGGCCGGAGACAACAATTCCAGGAAATCAACATCGGGTTATCTGACTACCTTTGCAGGGGGAGCTGTTTCCTGGCAATCAAAGTTACAAAAGATTGTTGACTTGTCCACCACTGAAGCATAATACATCGCAACTACAGAAGCCTGCAAGGAGATGTTGTGGATGAAGAGCTTCTTACTCGAGCTAGGAGTAGGGCAAGACAAATATGTCTTGCAGTGTGACAATCAAAGCGCTATTCACCTAGCAAAGAATCCAACCTATCACTCCCGCTCGAAGCACATTGACATCCGATATCATTGGATCCGAGACATACTCGAAGAGAAGCTTCTTCAACTTGACAAGGTGCATACGGAGAAGAACTGGTCCGACATGATGACCAAGGTAATCCCGATAAAGAAGTTTGAAGACTGTTGTCAAGGATCCGACATCGTGACACGCCCATGATTAAGTCGGGAAGGGGAAGATTGTTGGGCTCCCTCCTTAAGAGATTTAGCCCATACTCCACAAATTTTGAAGACAAAATTAGCTCGGCCTACACTCTAGAAATTTGGAGAATTTGTCTATAATATTCATGTATAAACTAGGGTGCTACATCACTAGAATACTCCTAGGATATTAAGAAAGAAAAGGCTAGAAAATTCTAGCATTCTTGTAACAAGAGAATGTCGGTGTAGTGAGGCTATAAATAGCCAATGGGTGCCTAGCTTTGGAGCATCCAACACAAGCAAAGCAAATCCAAGCATAAGTGTGTGAGAGATCAAGCAAGCCTAAGTAAGAGTGAGTGTGCGTGAGCCACAAAATTATATAGTGAGAGTTATATCTTTGTAAAGTTTTCCACTATATAATACAAGTTCCACTTTTATACAAAAGTGAGTTTTACCTATCTTAATCCTACGAAGCGGGAAAAACCGATTTTTCCCAACAAAAACTATTATTAAGACTTATCTTGACCATTAAATCTTCAATATATGGTTAATTTGCAACGGTATTAAGTTATTGTTTTCATGTTTCTCTTATTGCCAGTTTAACCACCATATGTAGAGTGGAAAACGTCGGCGTTAAGCGGGAAGGAAGCACTTCAAATGGGTAGTCTGTAGCAACTTTCCTCACTTGAGGATGAGCACCAGTTTTTATTTCACCATCATCTTCATCTGCAGGCAGTTTTGGTTCCTTTCAGTTGATCAACCATCAATCCTGATCAAATGTAGCAACCAAACCTCACCGATATTTACACTTCATGGTTTTCTAATCACTGCCAATTTCGGCTCTTTTGTATCGTCATCAACCTGCAGCGACTGAGGTTCCAACTTCCGAGTTCATGCTCACCAATTGACTATCAACTCTTATATCGGCTTACAAGCCTTCGGGAATTACAACTACAGGCTCTCCGGCATCAACACATGTACAACAGATACATCAATGAGCTATTGACTGGCTCCAAGATATGTTGTCTACCGTAGACACAAATAACACGACTAACGTGGCCCATATATGAACATGTTTCGGTTTCATGGCAAGACTTAAAGCGAAGTCTAGCTCAAACTCGCTTTTTGTGATCGCGTTTTGCAATGCTTTAACAGATCAATGCTTTTTCCCAAATGTCGTGAAATCCAGCCAAAGATCTCCTGAACTTTGTAGCACATCCAGGGTAGGTTGAAGCAACAAATATCTGAATTTACGATGCACAAACAATGGCTGAGATCGACTTCCAAAACAAAATGCTCTTAGCAAGATCATTGATGGAATATGACAACTAATAGCAAATGGAATCAAAATCAAGAAGCAACTAAGGTTTGGCTGTTGCAGATTGCAGATTAGTAACAAGACTTGATTGCAGGAATAGATCTTCATCATCATCAACATAGCAGTATCGAAATTACCCACCTTGTGGAACCCAAGTTCTATCCAATGAACCCTAAGTACTTTGAATTGATTCAATCAGCTTCAGATGCAAGAGTTTGAGATTGAATTCAGCATATATTTGAACAGAAATCATTCTCATATTGAACCAGAATCAGCAATTAAACCATACAAATTCGATTCAAGATATCAATTCCACGTTAGAACTGAAAAAAGTGACTAACCAGGGAATGCAAGTAGCAAAAGCTCAAATTTTTCACTGTACGAGAACGAGATTCCCTTCACTCCAGACATCTTCCCGGTTTTCTCCATGCTCCTCCTCGTCGTCGGCGCCGTCCTTGGGCACAGTCACCACCAAATCGCCGTTAGAGTACATCGCGACGGCCAACTGCGGCCTCGAGGACGATGGGAGGCGGAACCGCCACAAATCAAGCTCGAACTCGAATTCGTCGGTGATCGAGACAGCGGCGGCAATGTCCTCCCCCGACCTGACAACGATCTTGGTGACGCCGGGGTAGATCTCAACAGTATCGGCTCGGACATCAGCGGCGACATCGGTATCGGAGACGGTGAACCGCAAGAAGTCATCGGTCTCCTCGATGGAGACTTCCGCGTCAGAGTGGAACGGGAGTTCGAGAACCTTGGCGAAGATGTGGGGGAGTCGCCGGAGCTTCTTCTGCCGGCAGAGGAGGAGGCGGTTGGCCGGTGCGACGTCGTACTGGAGGGTGACGTTCCTCTTCTTTGGCGCCGGATGAACCTTCATTGCCCTCTCCTCTCTCTCCAAAAACCCTAAGCTCTACACAGATTTCGACCTATGGAGGTTGAATTGGAGGTGTAATTTGATTCTTCCTGATTGAATCTGGTTTCGTTTGGGTTTGATTTGGATTTTCCTTCACGAGATTTGGTTGAAATTTGCGAAATCGCTATGATCAGAAATGTCAACAATCGACAATCGAGGACGAGCAAGACAGCAAGGTAAGGAGCAGTTTGGTTTGATTTGAATCAGGGTAGATACTAGATAGGGTTGTTATACGAGTCGGTAGCTCGAGCTCGGTTCGATAAAAACTCGTCTCGAACTTGTTCATTTTCTAAATAAGCCGCATACTTTTAAACTCGGTTCAAATATCAGCTCACGGGATATAAGGTTGAATAGATCGAATTTTATGAAATTTATAAAGGATTTTGTTATATACACCGCAAATGATAGTTAAAGATTTGCACGTCATAATTAACGTGCATGCACGTCCTTATTAACGTGTAGGTATGGAAGTTTGCATGTCTTTAGCAAATGTGGATTTGCACGTCCTTAGCAACGTGCAGAAGTTTGCATGTCATTAACAACGTGCAAGGTTGCACGTAGTTAACGACGTGCAAACTATCCACTTAGGGTTAAGGCTTAGGGTTAGGATAGGGTTTAGTGTTAGGGTTTAGGGTTAAGGTTTAGGGGTAAGGGTTAAGGTTTAGGGTTAAGGGTGTAAGTCGTCCTGAGCCATTTCGAGCGTTTAAGGTTTAGGGTTTATGGTTTCAGGTTTAGGGTTTAACACTAACATCAATCAATTTGGAATAAAAATCAATACTCCCTCCGTCCAACAATACATTGCCTTTTAACATTTTGCATAAGTTTTAATAAAACACTTTACTTTAAAAAAAACATCATCATTGCACTAACTTTTTCATAAATTTTATTATTTTTTAACACCCACTACACATTTTAACCAATCAAATTATTTTAAAAAGTCAATAACACACAAACCAATACAAATCATTACAACTTTTTACCTAGAAAACCTAAAAGACCATCTATTGTTGGACAAAAATTTACATCTAAAAGTCCATGTATTGTTGGACGGAGGGAGTAATTGTTAAAATTTTCATTCGGATAATATGCAAATAATGTTACAAGGCACGGAAAAAAAAGGTTTACATCCATAATTGTAATAGACTAGTGGAATAAAATCTATACAAAGTGTAAAGGGCGATCGGACTCGTCACGTAAGACTTGGAATCTGTCAAACTGAGCTTGAAAACGAGCATCCCATCCTTTGACACTCGGTTGATGGTGTGCAAGGGCACCTGCATCCGCACCCCATGCAATGTCGGCCGTCCGGGGGATGTCCCAAGCAAGGCCGAACATCTTCCATGGAACCCGGCTCTGCGACTTGTCCACAAGCAGAGTCGCGGCGAGAGCGGTGGATAGGTACCCAAGGTATAGAAACCGACACTGGTCAGGGTCATCTCCTGTCTGCCCCCTCCCGTAAACGTGCGGAGACGCTGCTGCTCAGGATCATCTACGTGCTCAGGGGCATCTGCGAGCGCGGGGTCGATGAGCGGCCCGTGTCTCTCGATCCACTGATCCGTTAGCACCCCAACGGGGGGGGGTCACCTGGTAGTACTCGGCGGCCGTGAGGATCTGCTCCGTCTCGTGTAGGTGTGACAAACACGACAGATCCTCAATCCGAACCCCCAGCAGGCAGGCTACGTCGTGCAGCGTGATGGTCATCTTGCCCCACGAAAAATGGAAGGAGCTGATCTCCGGATGCCAATGCTCCAAGAACGCTGTGACTAGGAACCGGTCCACACCCTCCCAATGGAAAGACCGCAGCTGCGGGATGCCCAAGGGAATCAGCTCCTGCCACCAGATCCCCGGGCCCTCGAAGACACACGTGTCAAATGCCGCCAAGTGACTCGCTTGATGGTGGATCTTCAGCAGCGACAGATGCACAGTCGAATCCCTCCACACCCGATAGGCTCGGTGGTGCCTGTAAGACACCAGCAGATCGCCCGGGGGCAAGTATGGGTCGACGTGCACAACCGGTCCAGTAGGCTGCGCAGGGATGGGTGGCGGCTCCTCCTGCCCCCTGCCTGATCCTTCCCCCTGCCTCTCCTCCTGATCCTCCTCCTGCCTCTCCTGCCCGTCATCCGCAGAAGCCAACGATATCGGCGGTGGTGTGCGAGAGCTCGAAGCCTCAACATCATGGGTGGCGAAAGTAGAAGCCTTGTGGACGCCGGAAGTAGAAGCCTCCTGGATGGTGGGGGGCAACTGAGCAGCCGGTCTACCCCCATGGGCCCGTTGACCCCCACCATTCTCAGTGACGCACCTGCCGCGTACATCGTCGGACGGCAACGAAAGCTGTTGCCCATCCATCGGATCACCAATTAGGCAGACCATGCCAGAAGGTGTCATCCATGTCGTACTGGGGGCTCTCCATACTCTCTTGGGCGCCCTCTGCAGACAACATCAAATCATCTACAATATGGGTCGCCGAGGCCTCCCTAACAACAAGTACCGTATCCTCACCCCCACCCTCTACCCCACACTGGCTGACCGTTGCGCGGTCTCCGACCCTAACCGACCGTAGGGTACCTTCAGTCCTCAAGAGTCACCCTGCCTGTTATTATAAAATGTTTAAGAATATGTTACTTCCTGTATTACTCATGAGCTAATTCATTAAATGTCGTTGGCTTTTAATGTCTTTTAATGACTTTTCAATGTATTATAATATCTTTTAATGGTTTTTAATTTATTTTAATGTCTTTTAATGGCTTTCAATGACTTTTAATGTCTTGTAATGCCTTTTAATGTCTTTTCATGTCTTTCAATGGCTTTTAATGATTTTTAATGGCCTTCAATGACTTTTAATGACTTTTAATGACTTTTAATGACTTCTAGTGCCTTTTAATGACTTTCAATGTCTTTCAATGTCTTTTAATGTCTTTTAATGTATTTTAATGTATTTTTAATGTCTTTTAATATATTTTAATGGCTTTTAATGCCTATTAATGTCTTTTACATATTGTAAAAAATATAAAAAACTATATACTATAAACATATAATAAAAACTATGTTATAAAACTATGAAACTATAAACATACATCAAATATTTCAATTTATACAAACTATATTAAAAATTGTATTATAAAACAATCATCTAAACTATATAACTACATTATAAAACTATGTATTATAAACATATAACAAATCATAAAAACTATCAACTATATAACTATATTATAAAACTATATTCCCCAACTATATTATAAACTATAAAATTATAAACATATAACAAATCATAAAAACTATAAACTACAAAATTATAAACTATATTATAAAACTATATACCATAACAACTATAATCTAAACTATTAAAACTAAAAACCATAAAAACTATCAACTATATACTATAAATTATAAAACTATATTATAAAAACTATAACACTATTAATATAAAATAAAATAAATAATTCAAATAACCTACCGATGGGGTCGGGACAAGCGAAACCTTCATGCAACGCCGCTTCCGTGGCGGTAATATGGCTTTCGTCTCCGGCACCGTCTTCGACGCCGACTCCGCCGCCTGCAGCTCTCCGCCCGCCACCGCCGCCGATGCCACCCTCTACTCCTCAGCCGCCCCACCACCACCACCTTCCACCCTCTGCGCCTCCTCCGCCACCGCCTTAGCCTCCCCACCACCACCAACCTCCACCCTCTGCTCCTCCTCTGCCACCGCCAAGAGAACCTCAGCCTCCCCACCACCACCACCCTCCTCCTTCTACTCCGCCTCACGACCACCAACACCCTCCACCTTGTGCTCCTCCTCCGCCACCGCCTCAGCCTCCCCACCACCACCACCCTCCACCTCCACCCTCTACGCCTCCTCCGTGTCCATCTCCATGGACTCCACCTCCGCCGTCGGCACCACCACCTCCATCTGGATCTCCGGCTCTCTCTCCATCTCTCTCTCTCTCTCTCTCTCGGAATTTGGTTCTCTCTCTTTCTCTCTCTCGGAATCTCATCGCTGACGTCTCTCTCTCTCGCTCTGGTTGGGTCTAGAAATGGGGGAGAATGGAGACGACGAGCCACGTTTTTGAAAAAAACGTGGTTGCACGTCGTTTTTTTAAAAAAATTACGTGCACGCACGTAGGCACGCTCCCTGCCCTATCCAACATGCACGTTGCTTACGACGTGCATGCACGTCGTAATTAACGTGAGGATTTACGGTGTATATATCCGGGGCGTTTATAAAATTTCATTTAAGTTACTATGTTTTGAGCAAATATGACTACTTAATGCTCGAAAAGAGTTCGGATTGAGCTCGTTTATTTCCTAAACGAGCCGAGTATTAGCGCATTTTTAGGTTCGAGTCCAAATTCAGGCTCGAACTCGACTTGTTTCTAAACGAGCTTGATATGAACAAGCAATACTTGGTTCGTTCGGGTCAAATAACAACCCTAATAATAGAGTAAGTTTATGTACAAAATTACAAGAGAGACACCCATAAATGGATTTTTTTAATCTTATGCCACCAATTTGTAAATTGAGTATTCCGTTACAATTCTAACTTATGTCGAGATATTGAGACACTATGAGGTTTTGACCTTGATTTGAGCAGAATATACTCAATATGATATTGTTATTAAATAATTATTCATACATATATTTTAGGCAGAGACTTATATTATATTTTACTCCAACCAATTGTAAATATAATGTTGGGAAAAATACGCTCAACTTTTTCAAATATCAGAATAATGAGAATGACAATGATAGAAAACACACACAAGATGTTTCTAATCTGCCGCAAAACTTTAATAGAATGATATACTGATTACAACTAAATTACTTGACACCCACACCCAAATCTACACTCTGGAATTTTACGCAGAAAATTCCCCCGAAAGCTTCTCTCTGTTTAATGCTTTAAACTAAGATTTTCTCTCTCTGTGTTTTTGGATTGGATAATTTACAAATGAAAACTTTCTCATTTATATAGGCTTACAATAATCTAATATTGGAGGCTTGTAACAATCCCACCTCCCATTTTAATTTTCCTATAATAGGTGATTGTTTGTTTTCTTTCACTAATCTAATATTAGAGAATTACTATTTCTTTAACAATCTCCCACTTGAAGACTGATTTCAATCTGTCTTCACACACATGATCTTGTTACTCCTGTAGGCCAACTGAAGTTGAACACAACTTCAATTTATCAAGCGTCACTGTCTTTGTTAACATGTCTGCTTGATTCTTGCTGCCTTGGATCTTCTCTAGTTTTAATACTTCATCTTCCAACAACGATCTGATGAAATGGTATCGAAGTCCAATGTGCTTGGTTCTAGAATGAAATGCCGAATTCTTTGTCAAGTGTATTGCACTCTGACTGTCACTGTACAAGATGTTATTCTCTTGCACGAATCCCAGCTCTGTTAACAAGCCTTGAAGCCATATCATTTCTTTACTAGCTTCAGTCACTGCTACATACTCAGCCTCTGTAGTCGATAGAGCAACAATCTTCTGCAATTGTGACATCCAACTAACAGCTGTATTTCCGACAGTGAATATGTAACCGGTTGTGCTCTTCCGGTGATCGACTTCGCCTCCAAAGTCAGCATCTACATAGCCTTGTACTTTTAATTCACCATTACCAAAGCACAAACATTTTTCTGTCGTTCCTTGTAGGTACCTTAAAATCCATTTCACCGCTTCCCAGTGAATTTTCCCGGGATTTGACATAAACCTACTGTCAGCTCCCACTGCTTGTCCAATATCTGGTCTTGTACAGACCATTGCATACATCAAAATCCCGATGACCGAGGCATAAGGAATCTTAGCCATGAGAGCTCTTTCTTCTTCTGTTTTAGGAGATTGATTCTTGGATAAGCGAAAATGATTAGCCAAGGGTGTCCCAACTGGTTTGGCATTGCCCATGTTGAACCTTTGCAAGACACGTTTGATGTACTCTGACTGAGACAACTGCAATGTCCCTTTCTGCCTATCTCTTGTAATTGGCATTCCAAGAATCTTCTTTGCTGGACCTAAGTCCTTCATGTCAAACTCTTTTGATAACTGGTTCTTCAACCTTCTGATATCATTCATATCAAAACCCGCTACCAACATATCATCAACATATAAGAGTAAAATGATATAACTGGACTGATATCTTTTGACATAGCAACAGTGGTCGGCGTTACACTTCTGGAAACCTTCCTTGTGCATGAAGCCATCAAACTTTTTGTACCACTGCCTCGGAGCTTGCTTTAGGCCATACAAGCTCTTCTTGAGTCTGCACACCATCTTCTCTTTTCCCTTTTCTGAGAAACCTTCCGGTTGATGCATGTATATCTCCTCATCTAAGTCTCCGTGAAGAAATGCAGTCTTCACATCTAATTGTTCAAGATGGAGATCTTCAGCGGCAACAATACTCAACACTGATCTAATAGTAGTGTGCTTCACAACGGGGGCAAAAA
Organism: Persicaria tinctoria; assembly: GCA_037127255.1. Lineage (NCBI taxonomy): Eukaryota > Viridiplantae > Streptophyta > Magnoliopsida > Caryophyllales > Polygonaceae > Persicaria > Persicaria tinctoria. The sequence continues at coordinate 2,394,930 of JBANSL010000015.1, forward strand.
TATCTGTGTAGTCAACACCTTCTTTTTGCTGAAAGCCTTTGACTACTAGTCGAGCTTTATACCTCTTAGAGCCATCATGCTCATCTTTTACCCGGTACAACCATCTATTGTGAAGTGCCTTCTTCCCTATGGGCAACTCAGCAAGTTCCCACGTTTGGTTAGAAACCAAAGACTGCATCTCATCTTTCATTGCAAGCTCCCACTGGCTTGCTTCACCGCTCTGGCAAGCTTCATCATAGCATTCGGGCTCCCCTCCATCAGTCAACAATAAATAATTCATATATCTCCTGTTAGGCACATGTGGCCGAGAAGACCTTCTCGGTACAGGAGTTGGAGTAGAAGGTAGTGTCGTGTTAGACTCTTGTGCACTACTTTCTCCAACATGCTCCTCTGACTGAGGATTTATTGCGACCGGTTCTGTCCTAGAACAATCTGGAAGATAATCTGCATCTGCAAATACTGGGCCATTCTGCTTTGAATTAATGGCGTCACTTTTTGTCAAGTCCTTATACATGACTGACTCATTGAAAATCACATCTCTGCTACGGATCACCTTCTTCTTTTCATCATCCCAAATGCGATAGCCAAACTCATCCTCGCCATAGCCGATGAAAGTGCATTTCTTAGATTTGGGATCAAGCTTATTCCTGCCATGATCACTAATATGCACATATGCTACGCAACCAAAAACTTTCAAGTGCGAAAGTTTTATGTCTTTACCGCTCCATACCTCTTCTGGTATTTGGTAATCTAACGGAACCGAGGGACCTCGATTGATCAGGTAACATGCCGTATTGACTGCTTCTGCCCAGAACTGCTTCGGTAGACCTGATTGTATACGAATGCTTCAGGCTCTTTCTGTCAATGTTCGGTTCATACGCTCAGCTACACCGTTTTGCTGAGGTGTACCTGGAACCGTTCTCTCCATTCGGATCCCATGCTCAAAACAAAAGCTTTTGAACATGGTGTCTACATACTCGCCGCCATTGTCGGTTCTAAGCCTTTTAACTTTCACACATGTCTCATTTTCAACCATAGCTTTCCATCTTTTGAAAGCCTCAAAAACTTCAGACTTATGTTTCAGAAAGTACACCCATACTTTCCGAGAGTAATCATCGATGAAAGTCACAAAATAGTGCTTTCCGCCAATGGATGCTGTAGTGGTTGGCCCCCAAACATCGGAGTGGACAAGCTCTAGCCGATTCTTCTTTGGAGATCTGTCATTTGTTTGAAAGCTTACCCTCTTCTGCTTTCCAAGTATGCAATCTTCACACATGCCCATTTCAACTGAGCGTAAACCTGGAAGCTTTCCCTTTGAATGCATGAGTTTCATCCCTTTCTCACTCATGTGGCCAAGTCTCTGGTGCCACATTTTGGAATCTTCATTTCCTGATGCAACTGCAATTGAGCAACGTGCCCCTGCTGTCATGTAAAGAGTACCACTCTTCTTTCCATGCACTATTGTCATTGCACCCTTTGAAATCTTCCATTTATCACCATTGAAAATTGTATCATAGCCTTCATCTGCCAACTGGCCTACTGATATCAAGTTCTTTCTTAGATCGGGAATGTGTCGAACGTCTTTTAGCTCCCATACAAAGCCATTCAACTTAATCTTCACTTGACCTTTACCGATAATTGCACAAGGTTGATCATCACCAAGATATACATTTCCAAGGTTCCCCGGGACATAGCTCTCAAAGAGCTCTTTCTTTGAGGTAGCATGAAATGATGCTCCAGAATCTAACACCCAAGATTCGTCCTTTCTCTCCAAGGAACATATCAATGCATCATCTGCTCTAGGATTAAAGCTAACATTTGCCTCCACCTTCGTCTCTTGTTTTTGTGGAGCGCTCTTGCATTGATTTTTGTAGTGCCCGGTATTCCCACAATTCCAACACTCGATGGTCTTCGAGCCAGAGGAACTATTGGGATTCCTTGACCTCGACCTCTTGTCTTTTGGTCTGCCTTGATTGTTCGATCTTCCATGTCCATTTCCTCTGGTTGAATTTCTCCCTCTTGACTCTGTACGTAAAACTGAAGAGGTTGATGATTCACCCGACCCTCTCCGTCGGATCTCTTCACTGAGCACCAGATCACGAACATCATCAAACTTTAACTTATTGCTTCCCGTTGAGCTACTCACAGCCGTGACGGTAGCATTCCAACTATCTGGAAGAGAAGACAAAAGTATCAAGGCTCGTACTTCCTCATCAAATTCAATCCCAACTGAACTCAACTGGGTTGTGACTGTGTTGAGTTCATTGAGATGTTGAGCTACCGATGCGCCTTCTGTCATCCGCAAATTGAATAATCGCCTCATCAAATGAACTTTGTTAGAGGCAGATGGCTTCTCGTACATATTAGAAAGGGCTGACATAAGACCTGCTGTGGTAGTTTCCTTTGCTATGTTGAAGGCAACATTGCGTGATAACGTAAGTCGGATAACTCCAAGGGCTTGTCTATCCAGGAGATTCCAATCTTCATCCTTCATGCCCTCTGGCTTCTTTTCTGACAGAGGTTGATAAAGTTTTTTCTGGTACAAATAATCTTCGATTTGCATCTTCCAAAATCCGAAATCTGCACCATCGAACTTGTCTAGTTTCACCTTTCTATCTTCTGCGGCCATTGCTCCCACTCAAATTTGACTTTATGTGGATTGTTTATAACCAACGCTCTGATACCAATTGTTGGGAAAAATACGCTCAACTTTCCCAAATATCAGAATAATGAGAATGACAATGATAGAAAACACACACAAGATGTTTCTAATCTGCCGCAAAACTTTAATAGAATGATATCCTGATTACAACTAAATTACTTGACACCCACACCCAAATCTACACTCTGGAATTTTACGCAGAAAATTCCCCCGAAAGCTTCTCTCTGTTTAATGCTGTAAACTAAGCTTTTCTCTCTCTGTGTTTTTGGATTGGATAATTTACAAATGAAAACTTTCTCATTTATATAGGCTTACAATAATCTAATATTGGAGGCTTGTAACAATCCCACCTCCCATTTTAATTTTCCTATAATAGGTGATTGTTTGCTTTCTTTCACTAATCTAATATTAGAGAATTACTATTTCTTTAACATATAAGACATTTGAATTTTGTGCACGTAGTTTAACGAGCTAAAAACTATATAAAATATTATTTTTTATATTAAAATCTTAAACTACGTGCATAAAATCAAATGTCTTATAATTACGTCACAATTCACAAATATGTCTATAGATCATCATCGGTATAGAATCAATTCAAGCACACAAAGTGACATGATCTTTCGTACAATGTGATTAAACAGAGTCGTCGGTAGGAAACCAAGCCCGATTGGTGAGCAAGACGGAGTCCGCTTCGGTCGCAAACCCGTCTTGGTTGCGGTGCCAGCTGAAGCGTGCGTGCGTCCTGTTCTTGATGTCAAGCACCCCGTGTCCGAAGCTCGCCTCCCTGAACACCGAGTAGCTCGGTTGTGGCTCCGTCATCCTATCATATATTATTCATCAAAATTAATGGAAAGATCGTCGTTAGAGGTCGAATAGCGACGTTAGAGGTTGAATAGCGACGAGTTTTGGTTAATCTTACGTGGTAGACAATCCTTCGATGTTTCCTCCGTCGCCAACGGTTAGATACACAGGGGCCTTGAGGTCTTTTACCGGGGTGCAGAGCCCGTTCACAACGTTGTACGCGATGTTCGAGAAACGTCCCTATAGTGTCGTGTTAGCGACGACTTTGTATATAAGAACGATGAACTACTTCTCCTATTGTCAATTGAGTAGTACTGCTACTTATTGAGCGTTCGTAAGCATGGACGTGGCCAGAGAGAATGATGTCGACTTTGGCCTTGACGAAGAAGGGCTCGTAAATGGCTCTCATGGTTTCGCCCTCCATGTAGTGGCTGGCGAAGCTGTTGTAAATGGGAGAGTGCACCAATACGATCAGCCATGGCGTCTCGCTTCGGTTCACTTTTGTTAGCTCGTTTAGAACCCATGTGTATTGTGCAGTGTACTTGTCTTAATATACAATACAAAAACAAACAATAATACCATAAGTAGCTATTGAACGACGACAAACTATAAACGTCGAGATCGATTGATAACGTCTTACTATAGCCTGAATACGCAGCCATGACTATAATGTAAGTCGGACCTCTCTTGATCGAGTACCAGTAAGGGGCGTTGCTACCGGATGCTTGATAGGGTGTCGGGAATCGGTTAGTGAAAGGCTTGAATGGCTCCGTTTCACCCTACCAATTCGACACAAACAGGTTGAAATTAAGTCTATAATATAAAGATGATGAGCTACTTCTTCTATTACCAATTGATTTTATGATCACCAGCACTGGATATGACTTACAATTTCAGGGACAAAATCAATTTCATGATTGCCAACTGTCCAAATCCAGGGCTGGTACGCAACGCTTCTTTCGATGAATCTACTCCATGTATCCCATCTAACGTTGTTGTGGTTAGGGTATTGATCTGCATATGAGAAGTCCCCGAGATACAACATTGCATTCCCTGGAACGGGCCCGTTCTCATAGTGTGTCAATGTCGAGTTTGAATTGAATGTTTGCCCAAGATCGCCTACAAAACTCGATTCAATATCGTCCCTATAAGTTCAAATCTAAGTGAATTTATCAAAGGAAATGTATGTATGTATATATGTATGTAATGTGCCTATGATGCCAAATGTGTAAGGAACGTCGGGACCAACTTGAGGCGGAGTCATAAACGAAAAGGTTCTTGCGGAATTCACTACCCCTACTTGATAGAAGTACTTTGTGTCAAACTGCACCAATGAAATTGACATTAGCGAATTCGCGATATTGTAACAAACCGAATAAATTGGTCATAATAGTAAACTTACATCCAAGTTGGAGAGGGTGCATTTGTGGATGAACCCAGAGGTGTAGTTGAAGAAAGTGTAAGTATTCCAACTGCCATCGGCCTCGAGCTTCTCGGCGGTGTTCTCCTTCCAATACTTGACCTTGCTTGGCCCCGGCTGTTCCGGCGTGGTCCATGAGATGATCATGGCATTTGCCTCTACATTTCCCTGTGTTATATGAACCTTCCAAAACATCCAAATCGACCTGTTTAGTACACTATGTTATAGGCTACATTTGGTAAAATAGTATCTGATGGGGTAGGTGAAGCTGGCGCTTGGCGGATTATTTGTGTTAAATATATATGTTAATAAGTTGGTATGGTGTTCTGTTAGGGCAGCTGAGGAAAATTTACAAATAAAAAACCAAAATTTTCGAAAAGCTTTGGTAAGTAGCGGTTAAAAAACTTTTATTTCAAAATTTAATTAAACTAACATCTTATATTTATTTCATTTAAAACTATATAATATAATATTAAAATAAAAGCTCTGAAATACTAGCTGATTTGCCAAACATAGTCTGGGGAAGCAGGAATAGAAAGAACAAAGTTATAAACTGTAAGCTTATATACCTGTTGGGGAGCATTGTTTCCGGGAGGAATGGCGAACACATCACTATCAAGTGGCATATCGACCGAATTGGCAAGTCTTCTATAAGGACTAGTGAGCCCGACACTGCAAGGTAGTGTCGAGCTCAGGAGAACCAGACAACCAAGCACCACCACCGCGACAGAGTTGTAGCAAGGGATGATTGATAACCTACTTCCGGCCATTTTCGACTTAATTGTTAGTTAGCTCCGTTAGATATGATCATAATTTGAGCTCTATTTATACTAACCAATATAGGTTAAGTTGTCAAAATCATGAAGTAGATTGTTTTATATTTGAGGGAATCACAAGGGAGAGGATATTCCAAAGGTTATACGGATAATGCACGTTTTGGGGATGATGAACCTTCCCCTGTTGTGTTGTTTATGGAGTTGAGAGTATTAATTTTTGTTGTGTCAAATTAATTAACAAGTGATTGTTGAAGTTTGAAGGTGCAGATCGTCATGTGTGATGATTGATTAAGAGGGAATATGTCCTTAATGTGTGCATTTTATGGATTAATTAAGACTCCTTTCCTTTCTTATTGATTAAAACAATATGCAGTCAACCACTCAACCAATTGTTTAAGCCACATTTTTTTTTCACATCTTCCTTAACAAGATGTATAAACTTCATGGTCCAAAGGGATTGAATTTCATTTTTTTTTTCAATTTAGAATATTACAATTAATGAAAAATATTTTTCTACAATTAATTTCCTAAGTTATAATTCTCCTCCATGTACACGAGTTTTAAAAATAAAGTTATCGTCCTTGATGATTAAGATGGGTGCGTGGGGGTTTGAACGGACAATGGTGTGGTTTGGGTTTGAGTTTGTGGATTGGAGTGCTTTGTTGTTCTTATTGTATTGCAAACTTCTTGTGAGCGATGGTTGATTTGTCATGCTCGATGATGTCGTGGATGTGCACTCGATATTTGATGGCTTGATCGTTTGAGTCCACAATCTGAGGTGTGCGTTAGTGTTCCTCAGAGTTCTCTGAGGTGTGCGCTAGTTACCAATTAAACCTAAATATGAGAGATCTCAAATTCAGAAAATTGTCTTAGTGTGCATAAAGAGTCGAATAAGAGCACCTCTATTTCACCAAAGCTAGAAGCGCCTGCGCTAAGCCACTAAGGCAATTGATAATATTGAAATTATCACATTCCATGCAGATACGCGTAATGTTAAGTTCCACTACTTTAAGAACACCCTTCCACATACCGAAACATTCGGATCCAATAACGGAAGAAAGAGGAGAGGTACTAGATTCCGAATGCAGAACACTACCCAAGTTATCTCGGATAAGAAATCCATAAGTGTTGCAGTTGTCAGAGAACAGGGCTCCACTAATCAATTAAAAAAACATAGTCATTCCACTAATTTTTTCATATATTTTTTTAATTTTTTAATATCTACTACACATTTAATCAATTAAAATCTTTTAAAAAATCAACAACACAAAAACACTTACCCTTCACTACACATTACCCTAATAAAAAGTCACTGACTTCTAAGCCCGTCTACTGCTCCTTAGCTTGCCCCAATTTAGTTCTGAAGAAACAATTCAAAGAGTTTTAATTCTCTAAATTTTTTTTAATTTTAAATTTATGTAATTGTAAGCTTAGATAATTTTTTCTTTTTGACTGATGACCTCTGCGTAGGGTCATTCAAGCTATATGTTAATGACTTCAAGATCGCTTTGTCGATCTACTTCTTACCGTAAAAAAAAATCCCCATAAAAAATACTCCTGTATTTTAGAATAATTTAAACTAGTACAGTCCCCGCGCCATGGCGCGTATTTTTTTTAAAATAAAAATAAAATTTTATAAGTAAAAAAATTACAACTATAAATTGAAATAAACTATTACCATACATTAACACAAAATAGAAAAAAATAGATCTGAGTGTCATATATTTGGGACGTACTATATATATATATATATATATATATATATATATATATATATATAATATATATTTAAATCAGTTATTTTTACAGTAGGCAAGAAGTAGATCGATAAAGTGATTTTGAATTCATTAAAAGATGGCTTGAAAGACCCTACATATAGGGTGCCCAGTCAAAAGAAAAAAAATGTAAGATTACAATTACAAAAATTTAAAGCTAAAACAACTTGAAAATTAGAACCCTTGTGTCTTGAGATCTTGTTTCATTCTTAAAAGAAAATAGTTTCAAATGATATTGCACAATTAATATAGAATGAAATAATATTGTATAGTTAATATTAACTTTCTTAAAAAAAAAGTTTTGAATTAATCTCATTGTTTTAAAAAATGTAGTATGAAATGATCTTGTGTAATTAATATAAAATGGAATAATATTGTATAGTTAATATTAACTTTATTCAAAAAATAAGTTTTGATTTAATAAAAAAATAGATTTAAATGATATTGTGTAATTAATATAAAATGAAATAATATTATATAGTTAAAATTAACTTTATTATAAAAATATTTTGAATTAATCCAATTGGTTAAAAAAATATAGCATGAAATAATATTGTGTAATTAAAATAAAATGGAACAATATTGTGTAGTTAATTTTAACTTTATTTAAAAAATAAGTTTTGAATTAAGCCCATTGGTTAAAAAAATGTAGTATGAAATGATATTGTGTAATTAATATTAGATAAAAATAGGATATATGATGATATATAAATATATCTATAAATATATTATATAAATGAATATATGTAAATAGAATATATCAAATATATATTGCCAAAAAAGCTATTTCTAAATATATTCAAAATAAATGTTGCCAAAAATAACTTTGCGTGAGGGAAAGACATGTGGCATAGGGGCTTTGCTTTTAAGTAATATATAGATTGAACCAATTATGAACGAACACGTATATTAGTAAGTGTAATGTCGCGGCCTATCCATACCATTTTATCGGGTGGGTGGGCGGTTCAATACTTTACCTAACCAAACCCATAGGCCATAGCGAAGCAACCATAGCAATTCCCGAACCAATTTCGAACCTCCACGTGTCCCCTCACCATTGGCCCAAGGTTCCTGCCCTGGGAAGCAACCTACACCTATAAACTGGACAAAAGTAGCGTTGCTTCTACCCAATTTCCTCGACTTCGTCAACAATGGATCGCAAATTCTCTCTCCTCATCCTCTTCACTCTCCTCCTCTCGACGTCGTTCGGATCTCCGTCCGAGCTCGAATCCGCCGGCACCGGGTCCGACGACATCCTCATCCGGCAGGTGGTCGGCGATGACGCCGTCGGAGGCGACAACGCGCTGAGTGACCACCACCACTTCTCTCTCTTCAAGAAGAGGTTCGCCAAAACCTACGCCTCTGAGGAGGAGCACGATCACCGGTTCAAGGTCTTCCAGACTAACCTGCGCCGCGCCAGGCGCCACCAGAAGCTCGACCCGTCGGCGACCCATGGCGTCACCCAGTTCTCTGATCTGACCCGCTCGGAGTTCAAAAAGACCGTTCTCGGCCTCAGGAGCCACCTTCGGCTTCCGTCCGATGCCAACAAGGCTCCCATCCTCCCTACGGATGGTCTCCCCGAAGATTTTGACTGGAGAGATAAAGGCGCTGTCACGCCCGTCAAAAATCAGGTTTTTTACGATCGTTTTGGGAAATTTCGTTTACCTTTTGTTTTGAAGATGCCTGCTTGTTATGATGAGAATCTTCCGTCTATTATGATTTTGAAATTGGTCTCTTTTGTGATCGTGATATGATTGATATCTAGGTTTAATTGGTAACTGAGTTGATAGTTTTGCTGAAGATGAAACAATAAGATTATAGTTGAAATTCCTGTTTATGAATATTTTGTTTTTCCGATTCTGTGTTTAATTATCAAGCTAATACAGGTTTGGTTGTTCGATAATTGTCCTAGGGTTCCTGTGGATCGTGCTGGAGTTTCAGTACCACTGGTGCCTTGGAAGGTGCTCACTTTCTTGCTACGGGCAACCTTGTGAGCCTGAGTGAGCAACAGCTCGTCGACTCTGATCATGAGGTTTGCTTCTTCCTTGTCTTATAATGAATCCCAACAATACTGAAATTAATTAGAAAGTTCTGTTTGCTGGAAACGCTTTCATAGAGTTTGAAACTGTAGGCGTTTAGGTTTTGATTCTGAGCGAATGTTTGCACTCCTAATTGTTTGATAGATGATTTATGTCAATTTGTGATACTGTTAAGTAATATGCTCCATGTATTTACTCTTATCTTAGGCTCATCTCTGAGTTTTGATGGCTGTCCAGCTTGTTAATTCACTGTATTTTCTCAATTGACAAAAGCTTGATTTAGTGGTTGGATGGTTTCATATGCAAGGTTTAGCCCCTTAATTAAACCGGTGTTAGTTTATGATCTTTATGTTGGGAAGTGTTGGTCTGAAGGTTAACCGAGCTCATTATGTATCAGTGTGATCCTGAGGAACAAGGTGCTTGTGACTCTGGCTGCAATGGCGGGCTGATGAACAGTGCCTTTGAGTACATCTTGAAGAACGGTGGGTTGATGCGTGAGGAAGACTATCCATATACCGGGAAAGATCGTGGAACTTGCAAATTAGACAAGTCCAAGATCGTTGCATCTGTTGCAAACTTCAGCGTTGTCTCCCTTGATGAAGATCAGATCGCTGCTAACCTTGTTAAAAATGGCCCACTTGCTGGTGAGCATTTTGATTTACTCATGATTGATTCTTGTTAGATTCCTAGTGTTATTATTCAAATCTTGATTTGTAGTTGTCTCAATATCTCATTGCCTTTGTGCGAATGCAGTGGCCATCAATGCTGCATACATGCAAACTTACATTGGAGGGGTTTCCTGCCCGTACATCTGCTCAAGGAGATTGAACCACGGAGTCTTGCTCGTTGGGTACGGTTCAGCTGGTTACGCGCCTGCAAGGATGAAGGAGAAGCAATACTGGATCATAAAGAATTCATGGGGGGAACACTGGGGAGATGGTGGATACTACAAGATCTGCAGGGGCCGCAACGTCTGTGGCGTGGACTCTTTGGTCTCTAGTGTCGCTGCTGTTCAGACCACTGTGCAGTAGAGTTTGGCATTATCGTTCAGTGCTGATCATTCTGTATATAAAGGAGCATGACTGACATAGGCTGCTCCTTATTTATGCTCCTTTAATTTGCAAGACAGAAACTTAAGATAATTGAAAGATCATCTTCTTTTAGATGTTTCAATTTCGAATCATCCGCCTTTAAGGATGCATATGGATTTAGAAGTCGCACTCCTGCCTTGAAAACAGTGTTGCTCTATGAAAGTATAGTATTTCTAGTGTATCAAAAATTGTCCTCGGGATGCCTCTCTCTTTAGACCCCTTCCTTTCCATGTAAGCGTCGACATTGTTCTCTTATCGCTTGTTTGCTTCGAAGAAGACGAAACTGGCATGATAGTGATAGTTTGCTAACTGCAGCATATGATATCTTATAGCTTACATTTGTGGGTTTCAACCATGTGCATACGATACTAAAATCTATACAAGATTTGCTCATATCACTGTGATACAGTGGTTCTGAATTGTTCACAAAATAGTTGATCTTCGGACATTATCAAACCATTTCATATCCTCCCTCAGTCAGAAATAGGATGAAGAGAGATACGAGGATCTGAAATTGCAAGGCAACAACATATAAAAGGAAATTCTCCTGCCAAAATATTACCATTATTGATTATTAGGCTTAAAAGAGCTTAGAAGCTCATTTTCGACAAACCAATGCGAATCTATCTTTGGGTATCTTATGACAGTCTAAAACGATGATAAATGAGAATAATGTAACGAATTGGTTGGGGACTCATGGCTCGCGACCTAATACAACTTATTCGCACGTATACAAAAAAATCTGGAGTAAAGAACTGGATAGGCACCCCTCTTCTTTCTTGATCCCAACACATTCCTTGAGACGGACAGCTGGTCCAGAGACTTTTAATGGCAATGACCAGCAAAAAGAAACTGGAACGCCTTTTGAGCTTTCAAAAGGAGCAAATGTGGGACGAATGGGAACTCTTAACTTCACCTTTCGGTCATTCATCGTCGTAATTGATTGCTGAGAATGCAAATGGGTCGAACTTGTAACCATCCCCATCGTAGAACTTGTTTTGGAACTCCACCCAGTGAAGCCTCAATGCATGGAGGAATGCACTGAGTGTTTCCATAACCAGCAGGACACCAACAGTCGCGCAAATGAACACAATAATGCCAACGGCGCGAATGCCTACGTTGCTGTAACTGCACTCACAAATAAATGTTTTTAGCTTACTTCGTTATAGTACACAGATACAGAATATCTCACATCCAATGATACAGTTTGATCCATTTTTTGTATACAAAAAGGAAGAGTTCATATCATTAAGCCCAAAATACAGCAACCCTCAAGCACGTCCGGAACAATTACTAACTTCCACAACTACAATCAACACACTAGGCAGGACTCACAGCCACAAAATCAACTTGACCAAATGAAACCAAAATACCATAGTTAACCTGGGGCAACTGATATACTGCATTACTACACCCAAAGATAACAGAAAATTAAATGACTTATTACTTACCCCCAAGCAAGAAGTAGGACTTTCTCATAGAATACACTTGATAACTCAGAATGGGCCAAGCTGCATAAAACAAGTTGAGACACTTGCAATTAGCATGGTGTTTCTATGCTGGTCCAAGAGAAGAGGTTTATGTAGAGCATAAAAATACCTTAAGGCCCATAGACGGAGGTATGAAGCTGTATTAGAAACTGCACCAAGGACAAATTCTATGGTATGGATCAGTTGATGCACAAAAATTTCACTGAACTCAAACTCCTCGTGACCTTGAGAGCCATGATTTGAGTCAACTTGGAGAGACTCATCTGTAGTGTCAATTGGTGTATATGATTGTCCTTGGTGCCTCTGTGAAATAGTGAATATCAGAGGCAAAACAGGACATATTGGCCAAACCAGAAAAATTGGAGCAACAGAATTTTTTATGACGCACCTGTTCATGCTGCATTTTCAAGGCAAATGGCTTTGGAAGCAGCATCCATGGCACAGCAACGAGAGCCAGAGCTAGAAATATAAGCTGATGAATGAAGAACAAAGGAGCTAACTTTGTGAAAGTTATGGATAAAAATAAATAAATAAATAAATGAAAAGTAAGAGAGTATAACCTGAGCCATCTTTTGACCAGGAAAAAGCTGGTTTTCGCCCAGATCATCCGTAGGACTCAAGAACATGTAAATCATGACATGGTACAAATCAGCTTGTGAACCAGTCACCCACTTGATAATTATCAGGGCCGAAAGGTAGCCAAACAAACAGTTTAAGAAGATCATCTGAGGGACAAACTGAAACCTGCATGATTAATCACACACTTATTAGCATGCAGCATGCTCCAATGCTAAAGTGGATCAGAATATTACATCCAACAGGCAACAATTACAAAATGTATAACCAGATTCAAATAAAGGCAGCAGATAATGTAATGAAAATGAAGTTCAGGATGCAAATAATCATTGAAATTAGGTGCACATAGTTACAAATGCAGGTACTGAAAGATAAGCTGAGAATGGAACATACCACACATTCACGTTATTGGCAAAAAATCTAGCATTAAAATAGCTCATTATGATTCCAAGATTCATTTGAGCAACTCCAAGAAGAATGGACATCTTCATCTTGAGTGAGTTAAGAAATGGTAACTCACTGCGAGTACCATGCCATACAGGATCCACACCAAAAGGATATGCATCTCTTACTTTAATCAAGCCAATTGTAGTAGCATCCCTGCAAAGAAAGAGAGCAGAACAAAGATGAAATAATCAGAGGACCTATAAAATATCATAACAGAATCAGGACAAGTAATAGTCAAGAACTTACTTGCAAGACAGATCACGACATGCATAAGCTGATCGGCCAAATAATTCAAACGGGACAGAGAAAAATTCATTATAGATCAAACCAGTGTAGATTGAAAATAGAGCCATCATCATAATCACATATCGCCCACCAAAGGCCATCTCCATAATGTCTCCCAGTTTCTGGAATAAAAACATACAGAGATGTTATAATTTAAAAGAATCTCAAGCTACTGTGAATATTCTATTATTTTCATGAATTTTGCAATTCCACGTGTCATGAAATTTTTACCAATATTTTAGAGGAGTTTCAGAGGTAAAAAGCAAACACAAAAATTAACTATTGATGACTGTACATTTAAAATGAGAAATTGTGAAGTAGATTGGACTATGTAAATAGGCAGTTCTTCATAGGAATGAATCTATGAAAACCCTCAGAAATAAATACTACTACGAGGTAAACTTTATTTTTTGTTTTATTATTTTTGAAAAAAGAGTATCCATGCTATATACAGTGCTAGAGAAGATCATTTTTAAGAAGTCATAGCACAGATACACAAGCAAACACTGGCTGCAAGTCAATGTATCCCAGGGAATGAATCTCAAAATCACAAACCTCCATGCCATAAGCCTTTGCAGAGTAATAAACAAATGGAATAAGATGCTTTTATCTAATAACAAAATTTTCCACCAAAATCATACACTAATAGTTATATTTCACTGAAGGAAAAATTTGTTGACAAAAGAGAAACTGATTCAAGACATTCTGTAAAATATGGCATCTCTTTGACTGTTTTTATCATTTCCATTACCTTTTAAAGTCAATTATTACATTTCGAAGCTTGGAATCTTGGATACTTTTAAACTTTTCAGGTTATCTTTTAAAGTACATCTTTTATGTATAGAAAAAATTCAATTAAAAGCTTCAGACATCCAGGCCCCCCTGTTTCTTGTAAAATAAGAATGCTTTTGACATGTAAACATAGGCCACGGGCCCACAGGTCATCAACAACAAATTATACATCAGCAGGAAGACAACAACAACAACAACAACATCAGCAGGAAGCAAAAGTTAAAACTCAAAGCTCTCCTTTTCATTTTGTATCAACTCCTAAACTGAACAACTACTGTGAGAGTAAATTACCTGACTAGAGAGTTTCTTTTCCCGGGCAATGAAGTAAAATGTTGCAAGCAACAAGCATATACCATGCCCCCAGTCACCAAACATGACAGCAAACAAGAATGGAAAGGTAACAATTGTGTACACACCAGGATTAGCTTCTTGGTACTTGGCCACCCTGCAAAAGCATGAGACTTTTCATTTAACAAATCATGCTGAAACATGTAAGATGCATTGGCAGTTTGGTAGTCATTCAGAAGAAAAGCTTTACTATCTGAAATTCAATATGCTCATAAAATCAACATTCTTACAAGGACAGTAGCAATAGGTACGGAGATTTAACAAGACTTTATGGGAGAGAAACCATGAATCAGGAACTCACCCATAAGCATCAACAATCTCCTGAAAAGCAGAAGTAAATTTATTTGTTCTGAAGTATGTAGGTGGTGATTCTCTTGTGTGCAAGATCTGCAGAATAACTCCAACCTGTGAGTTAGAGTCAAACGTTGCCCTGTGTAATGCATCCTGGATCTGTACCAATTTTGATTAATCAACATGTTAGTAAAGAAATGGATGTGAACTAGCGTTAATAAGACATTATGGTTAACATTACGATCTATATATCTTTGCTAATTTGCTATCATTTGTATACTGTTATGCTATACCAAGTTCAGATAATTAAGAAGAGCATCTTGCCTGTTTTGTAGCACAAACTGGACTCCAACCCTCGGCAACAAGACATTTCTTTGTAACATCTATGCTAAGCATGTTTAATGTGTGGTAAATAGATTTCTCCCTTCTCACCTGCATAACAACTCGAAAAATGTACAAATAAAAGACATTGCAGTGAATTCATGAACTGAATCATATAACTTACTAAAGCAAAATCCTCCACAAACAAATAGATTGTCAGCGGAAAGTATATACAAATACAAGCCATACCAAAGTGTTCCATTGCTCATATTGATCTCCAATATTTTGTAATAGGTTTCCACGATGAAGAACTCCACTATCTATTGTTGTCTTAAGTTCAGAAATCCTTCCAGAAACCTGAAAGACAACAGTGAATGAAGGTTTATAAGTTACATCAAATAAGTGGAAAGGTTAAGTTTGTGATGGGTGGATCATGCATGCCCACACCCTATTATTCAATCTACTCGTCACCCATGAGACACCCTACTCAAAATTCAAAAACTGTCTAGTCATTTTGTATGTGATCAGGTGTTTAAATGACCTAAACAACAACGTTTAACTGAGAAAATATGCCACATAAAATGTTCCAACCATCAAATGTAACTGAAACAGTTGTCAAGTACAGAACTGATGCATACCTCTGTCATCATTTGAGCTTGTTTACCAACATCCTCACTGAAGGGGTAGCGATTAGCTCCAAATGCTTCACATATTTTAAGAATTTTATTTTTTGCTCTTTCTCCAGAATAGAAGACTACAAACACATTTTTCTCCATCTGTACAATGGTGCAATAGTTTAGTATGACGGAAAAATAACAAAATAAAGATCACTAATGGTCCAGTTGGTGTGACACGCTGATTGCTTACAACTTATAAAGTGCTTATTTGTGGGCTGATGAAGTGCTTATAGTGTATAAATTAGACACACCAAATGAATCCAAATATGCACAACGGTAAATAAAACATTACTTCAGATATACCTATGAACGATTATGAAAAATCGTGATTGAAAGAGGAAGTTTCCATGCAAAGGGAACGAAGCAAAGAAAAGATATATCAAAGATGTTGAGTGATCTTAGGCTACTTAAACCAATAAATGATATTATTGGTTGATCCCTCATGTATGAATTTTATTGAAGTATACCTTAGTTGCTTGCAGCATTAAAGGTGGTGAGGGCTTAAAATGTATTGGATAGGACCACTAGGGAATAATTAAAATTGCACTCTTGAATTTGGCAGAAGAGATAGATTAGTAACATTTTTTTTGGCAACAAAACAGTTAATGCAGCCAACAATAGTGCAAAAAGCCTTATTTTGTTTTTCAACATATTTAGATCATCTTTGGTACCAACACTTTATTTTAGAAGACAAAAAGCTGTTTAGAAAGCGTCCATTGAGAATAAAAATTGTAAAGGAAAAAATTGAGCAAAAAGAAACCATCGCAAGTTGACAGACAACCTTTTCTCCAGATGCAGGATCAATAACAGGGTTATCTATTGCAACCTGCCTCAGAAACACGTTACCCCTTGTAGCACGAAATAGAATCCTTTCAAATGGCATAGATTTATCACGGGGAACAAGACCAGTAAAGAATCCCAACTGAATATTCTTTGAAGAATCAGTAGATGAGAAGTCCTGTACAAAAAATCACATGATAAACTAATTTAATTGAAAATAATCTTATTAGTGAAAATTTAGCTAGTGATTTCTTACATCCTCCTTCAACAAAGGAGTATCAAGTGATTCTTCCCCAGTTTGCTGTGATTCAATTTCCCTCTGTTGAGCTGTAGCACTTCTTTGAGCTGAATGAAAAAACTCCCCGGCCTGAGAAGAACATTATCATTACTTCACTATCAATCCAATGATGCACCAAAATATCTAACATTGGTTCCCTCTAGGATACTGGAATCATAAAATCAGCATTCAGGCGAACATGTAAATACGGGTAAGATGTAATGTAATCATGCAACAGTAGACTAATATTTTAAAAGACGACATGCAGATTCCTAATGTTAACCCATTTGGGGGAAAAAAAAGCTGAAGATCATTACCCAACATTTACAGCAGAATATTTCTTGAATTGGTAAATAAAGAGCGGCCATTCCAGCAGAATATTTCATAGGAGCATAAAGAGCATAAGTATTCAGCATGATACTACAAAAGTACAACATATTCGCAGTTTTAAGAAACCATCATTCACCATGGGAATGATTGGGAAACAATGGTGCATGGAAGAGGACAGAAGTCTTTGTACATGCAAGATAAGATAAGAATTCATTTAAAATAAGAAGGATTAATGTAAATATTCGCCACTACGACTGTGTTGGAACATATACATATAAATCATTTCTGGTACAAGTGAACCCAGTTAAAATCTGTGGTATTTAAAAGGCCATCGTTTCTCTAGTTACCCCAAACACAGCAAAAGTTTAACTATAATGATTAACTTCCATGTTGTACATGCTGAATACAGTTATATATGCTGATCATTTTACCATACTGAAAAACTCATTCTGTGTGAAAAGATCATATTTTGTTGATGATGGCTAAAACACATGGCATCGTAATTTTACCTAGATACAAACCAGCAGGAATTCTACAAGCCTAGACCTCAAAATTGATATCAGAAAGTATTTTACCAGACAAAGAAACCTCGTTGGGATCAAGTTTGAAATACCTTCTGCAGAACAAGCTTATATTCAGCAAGCTCATTATAAGTGCGTCGCAGCTTTTCATTATTTGCATTTATCTCAGTCAGCTCAGCTTCCAGTTCTGCCAGTTTAACCTTTTAATTTACCATAAAAAAGAAGTGAAGACGATCACAACCAAAGCAACAAATACAAGTAAAACAATTAATTACAGAAACTAGCATACCTCCAAGTCATCCACCTTTATATCATTTCTCATCCAAGGCTTTGATGGAAGAGAAATGCCAGCCTGAAGAATTTGTTCTTTGAAGAACCGCAATCTGCGAGCCATCTCTCCACATTTTTTTATCTTCAAAAGAACACAACTTTGTTTTAATGTTAATGAGGAGAAAAAAGGAAGAAACGTCGCATTATGGCATAAAATGTGCAAGGCAATCTTCTCTGTAAGCATGGAATTTATCTAACAGAAGCTGCAAAACACTCCTGTGGAGAGCCTGATATATCCATATCTTTATAACATACCTGTGCAGCATAAGTTCTTTGGAAAGGGCTTTTCTGTGCATTGAGCTGGAAAGAATCAAACCATCAGATAAACAAAAAGACCATTAAAGCTACTAAGACCAAGATACCACCACCAAAAGTCATTACTTTATATAGTCTTTATCAGTAAAAGCATTGTTCAATCACTTCCAGATTTTGTCAATCCCAAAATACACCATCCCAGTCAAGCTTTTATCATGATCAATGTCTATCAAAAGGCAGCATATTCCATGAAGTTCTCCAAAACAGCCATAAATGCAATTTATAACGGCGAACAAACCCTAATTCCGATCAAAATCGAAAACTCAATCCGAAACAAAACAAAAGAGAAAAGGAATCAATCAAACATCCAGACACGAGCGATAAATCGAAACGAAATTCACAGCGAATCCACTGAAAGAGGCAAAAAAAAGCAGAGGCTTTACGTCTTTGAACTGGATGAGGCCGAGTTCTCCGACATAGGAGATGGCGCGGTGGGAAGATTCGGTAGGGATGATGAGCTGAACCAAGTGCATTGGCTCGGACCGCATGAGATCCATCGGCGGGCAGCAACCTCCGGCCGCCATTGTTGATCGTCCTCCTCTTGCTCGAGAGAGATGGATCGGAGATCGCCAATCTGAGAGAAGCGGAAGGAGATTGGAGATTGGAGAGTGTCACGTTGTAAAGAGGACAAATTATGAAATTAATGAGCAACGCAACAAAAAAATTGAAATCGCAGACCACGCTCCAGCTGTCGGATTTCTGATGATCTTGTGCTTCCGGTGAATCTCTGCCTTTTCCTCCCCGTTTTTTATTATTATTTTGTAATTAAATAAGTATTTTTTTTGGTTTGAATCTACTTGAACTATTTGGGAAATTTCCACAAAACCCACCAAAATAGTGACTTTTAAGAAATCTAATTCGACAAATTTTGGGAGGTTTTGATATTAAGTTTTAGGTGAAACTAATTAAAATAATTCAATCTTTAGAGGGGTATTACAAAAATATTCTCATATTTTAACTGTAAGAAAAATAACTCGATCTTTGAAAAAGATGATAGTAACAAAATATTCCGAAACATTTTTTCGACCATAAATTAGATCAAAACAATGACATAAAATTGGTTAAATGATCTCATTCTTGTTAAAACAAGTTAATTATATGTCAATATCATTCAAAATTCACCAAAATTTTAATTTCGTCAATTATATGTCATGGTTTTTGCCCACATGTATAGTTGTAAGAACAATCGGGATACTTTGTTACCACATCCTGAAAGATTGGGTTGTTTTTCTTACTATTGGAAGGTGGGGATATTTTTTTAACACCCCTCTAAAGGTTGGATTATTTTTATTAGTTTTGCCTAAGTTTTATATGAAATAAATATAAAATTTTAGTTTAACTAGTAATTTGAATCATAGTTTTTTATCATCTACTCACCTAAATTTTTCGGAGCCTGTGGTTTTTTATTCACAAGTTTCTACCAGCTCCCCTAACCAACCGCTAGGTTTCTCAAGCACCATACTAACATATATTTAGCAAAAATAATCTATTAGTTGCCCTTTACCAAACATAGTCGTAGTATCACTATTGTTAAAAAGCCTAATTAGGAATAATTCTCATAATTAAATTATTTTAACTTTTTATAATATTAATTTTTTAGGATCGGTGCTTTATATAGGGAATCTTTCTCAATTAGACTTCTTAACCTATGTACTAAAGGCATAAGGTTAGAAAGACAATTGTAAAGTTTCTTCGGTATAGTCTTTTTTTCTGAAAAATGATAAGTTATATGTTAACGATATGAATGTTATATAAAGAAATTAAAATAGTATGTATTTGAAACATTGTAATGAAAGTGGTATTTTAGGGTGGTTTATTATTCCTTGCCTTTTTTTTTTAATCTTTAATACTCCATAAGATTATAGAATTATACGATTATTGAGTTATCTTTTCCCCCTTTATACAATGATAGAATTAGATGATATTATTAATTAGTAATTAACAATAGAATTAGACCAAAAAAAAACGTAATTAACAATAGACGATTAAGGCTAAGCACTAATGCCAGGTAGGATATATAGGGTGTGGGATGGGCTCAACGATTATCATGGGCCGCTGCCAAACTTCACAAGGCCCACGCTTCATTTTTTTTTAAACCATAAAGCCCAACTTAAAAACAAAATCCAACCAAATATGTTTTCCTTTGTTCCTCTAAAAAATTGAGATTGTTTTTTTTTTAAAAAAAAAATTAACTCAAAATAATACGAAATATCAACTTTTGAACGAAAATAATATGTTCAAAAATAATAAGAACTTTACACCAACCCAAAACAATATGGTTCTTAATTCCAACTATTTTTTTGGTAAAAATTGTCAGAATTGAGAACCTATTGTTTTGGTTAATTGGGAGAAGGTATTTAGGCGGGCAAAATCGTAGAAAATACTAAAGAAAGAGGTATTTTGGATGGCAAAATCGTAGGAAAATAGCTGGAATTGATAAACATATGTATTATTTTGGGCTAATATGGGGGCATACTTCATACATGGATTAGTTAACACTAAAGTTCGTATTATTATTTTTGATTAAAAGTTGATACTTCATATTATTTGATTTTTGATTATTTTTCTTTTTTTTTTTTCAAAATGTATACTAAGGCTTTCAGACCTTCAATGATGCAGTTCTTCGATGTGATCACAACCACATTTTTATATATGGAAGTCAAAAGGGTTGCGAATGGTGTAGCATACATATGTGGCATTCGCTTGATCCTAGTGCAGTGGTTTCGAAATAAAAAATGCATATTCGAGAGTCTTCCAATACGCTCTTGAGTGGTGGTCATACTGAAACTTAATCCACCCAAATTATTGCCTTGTTAAAAAAAATTGTATACTAAGGGCCTAAGGCCTATTTGAGGGGTGGGAAATATAAATGCAATGAATCAAATTTTATGTGTAAAATATACATGACCATCACATCATTTTTTGTCAATCTAGAGAAAGGGGAGAGTGAAGTTTTTTAGTATATATCTTGGGGTATATGATTACCCTATATTAAAATTATGTAATCAAATGGGAAAAAAATAAAATAAATTTTGTGTGAAAAATAAAGAAAAAATGATAATGGTTAAAATATTGAATAATGAATTTTAACTTAAATATGAATTAAATTTGAAAGTTAATTATTACCTTTTCTTATATAAAACAAACTAAGGGTAGAGATTTACCACTTTTAGAATGTGGTCATCTAAAAAAATTCTTAGAAAAAATAGAAGACTTGGACAAGCTATTCATTTGTAAATCACCTTGGTCCTTGGATCTCATATAGTTTTTTTAAAAAAAAAAACAATTTTATGAGTAGAGTTCAGAAAATCTTAAGCAATCGATTTTAAATCAGCGATTAAAAGTTCTCCTCCCTCCCTTTCTCAACCCCCATCGTTTTTCATTCATTTTTGTGAGAGGAATAAGGAATTGGAAACTCTATTATTAGAGTTTTTCTTTAAATTCAACTGGATTAAAATCATTTGTAAATACGTAATTTTTTATACTAAAAGAATTTGATACATTAAACAAGTCTAAGTTAAGAAATCGAAAATATCGGCGAAGTCAAACCGATATAATCTAGGGCAAGTTTAATATGTGCTATAACATCGATATCAGGTAGAGTTTTTAACTATTGTAAAAATGTTTATAAAAAATAGGAAAAAAATAGAGAAAAAAAATCTAAGTGCATACCTAATTAATCATATGATTAACGTATAACAAAGTGGGCAATAATATGCCCCATTAATTGGCCTACTACGACTCTACGAGGGTGGACAAAACAATGAGATGGAGGTAAAAAAAAAAATGTTTTCTTTATGAGTTTTTTTTTTTAGAGGGAATTGCACCCAATATACCAAAAAAGCTGTCTTTTCCCTCTCAAAATTTTGTAAAAGTAGCAATAGACTCTAAAAATTTGCAAAAATAGCAGGTTTCTTCAACTGCTCCTTCAAGGTAACCATAAGTCCTATCAAATCAACTGCAAGGAATACAAAACTCCCATTTGGAAATTCATGCGGTTTCACAAGGCAGAGCAAGCGTAGCGGAAGTGAAAACCGGCGACGGAGAAGAAATTGAAGCATTATCCTTCGAGTGTGGGGGAGATTTGCAGAGAGAGAGAGAATCCACGTTTTGAAAAGGAAGAAAAGGACGAGGAAGGGAAGAAAAACCTAAGGATTTTGAAGAAGAAGAAGAATAGCCCATCCATAACGAATTGGTAAGGGATATACCTTTGTTGGCACAATAATTAATGGTATTGGCACAAAAAATGTTTAGAGCGACACTTATAAAATTGTCTTGCCACGGGATACACCTGACAATCTGACACTGGTTTTTGTCCGAGTCGTATGACTTGGCATAGGATACACCTTTACTGGCATGCCAAAAAACATTATTGGCACATAAAACGTTGTTACTGTCACATAATAAATTATCATTACCTTCGGAGAAAGCAGTGACGGAACAAAGCTCTCTCTTCCCTCTTGGGTGAGAGAGCTCCGAGTTCGATGTCTTCACGGGGTCTTCAATCGTCGCCCTTTACCCGTCGGCTTGGCTGGTTTCAAGTGGCTTGTACTCACGTCAGAGGACTCGGTGGCTACCCCTACTCCTCGGTTTCTCTTCAACCGGTGGTGCCTGGTGGTGGCGACTGTAGTCGTCTTCTCCTCCATTGGCGTTTCCTGTTCCTCGGTCTCTCTTCGACCGGTGGTGCCTGGTGGTGGTGACTATAGTCATCTTCTCCTCCATTGGTGTTTTCTCTATCGGATTGCAGACCGGCGCTGCTATCGCCGTTGTTCCAACCCGATCTAGCGCCTGATGAACCCCACCCCTCTGCGCAGTTTTTGGCCGCTTGAGTGCTCCTCCTATGCACCTCTTGTGTTTTCTATTTTTTTCCATTCATTTTTGAGCTCGTCCCCTTTCCCACCGACCATCGAACACCCAACCACCTCGAACTTGGGCCTTCGAACACCCAACCACCTCCTCCTCTTTCCAACCGACCATCGGCCACAATAGTAAGCAATATGAGCTCTTTCTCCCCTGCACTCGTAAAAGTAGAATATAGTTTTAGCACTTTCGATGGGGATATGAAGAGGAGTGAAAGTAGTGATGGTCATAAAAAGAAACCCACAATCTTACTTACCCATTTTTGTGAATATATACTATACGATGTTGGCACGTGTCACTTTTCCTCTGGCACGTAATAGTTAGTTGTTGTCTTGTATTCTTTAGTGGTCAGCATATAACTGGTAATTGGGCTCAACTTAGCTTCCCGGTCAGCTTTCATGGAGAGGCTTTTACTTTCACCCCTAACCTTGAGTTGAGATGGAATGGTACGTGGTGGGGTCTCTAAACTTTAAAAAGTGAATCATTTACCCCTCTTTTTTTTGGCGCCAATATAGAGTGCACTAAATGCATTTAATGGGCATGACATCACACATGCTCTCATATGCTTTCCTCTGACAAGTTAATGATGTTCCTTTTTTTTTTACCTGCAACCGCCTTAATAGGTTGCCAAATTAATTGCAAAAATAGCAATTAAACCCCACCTCCCAATTTTTACAGTAGCACTGCTACTTTTGCCAAAGGATTTTACTTTTGGTATATTTTTGCAATTTTTCCTTTTTTTATTAATTATTTATTCAAATTGTAATCATAAAAACTATATAAAACCTTATTTTTTTTAAAATTATTATTTTATAGTAATAAATATGAAATTAAAAAAATATCTCTAATAATTTTTAAAAAGAAACTTATTATTTAAACTCCAAAATAATTAGTATTTTCCGTACAATTACAATTTATCAAATATTGCAGTTAAAACTCAAACCTTTAGACTTGATTATAATGAAGCTCCATATATATACACACACTCAATCTTTTCAACAACAACCAAAAGAAAAAAAACACCCATAATCTGATAATCTCTCCACCATAATTAATTAACGGCCTCCCGTTTTTCTCAGGTATAATCAAACAAGTCCCTTCACACTTTGGACAACAGGATGAATTCCAACATGAACATGACAAAATAAGGTAATACTTCCGTCTCGTAAAACTTGTCGTTTTGATTTTAGCACGTTTTAAAGAACGGTAAAAACTATATAAAATATCAATGATTTTATTAATTTTAAAAAATAATTTCATACTTAATACAATTATTTATATAATTATGAAAAAAATTAAAAATTAATATTTTATAAAGTTTTTAACTTCTTAAAAAACGTGCCAAAAAATAAAATAAGTATTTTGAGGCGGATGGAGTGTCAATTCTTTTGTATCTTACCATTATTTTCCTTTTTTTTTTAAAAAAATAATTTATATTAATTGTTTGCTATAATGTCAACTTTATATATCATGGAATTTAAACTCGAGTAATTATATAAAATATTTAGTGACTTTTCTGTTTTTAATCATCATTGCATGCCGCCTAACCCAAAAGTGTAAATTTTATTCCTAGACTAGCCATGATCAATTACAATTTGCTATTCATGCACCTAGCCTAGCTTGCTTGCTCTAGCTCCTATAGTTAACATTTTTATAAAAAGTGTTACGACAAAAAAAAAAGATTGGATAGTCTATGAAGGGCGGGTTAGTGGTGTGGAGTAAGGGTGAGTTAGAAAGTTCTGGGTCTGATCCGTGTCTTCGTCCCTTTTCTTAGGTACGTGAAAATTCAAGGTTTATCTTGCTCCATATCAGTTGGTTGAGTTAATCGACGTAAACTGATTTATCTGATGTGTAGCTCTTACTGGCTAAATTATACGTTAGGAGTGTGCCAGATTCCTCATCATCAAAAAAAAAATTGAATAAATATGCCCTAATTTTTAGTGTACACATTCATAACCTAGCTAGCTACATGCCCTTAATTAGATTAATTTTACAATTACTCTGTAAATATGTAGTAATTTACCACAACTTTTAGTGTACGCATTCATTAAATGGTTACCAGCCAAATCTACTGCTTATATATAGTTATATTTCAAAAAAAAAATGTTTAACTATAAAGAAAATTAGAAATTTAGCAAAATATTTGAGTTTTCTCCTAACCGCTCCTTTATTTCTTTTTCTAAAATAGAGAATAAATGAGAGAGAATGAAAAAATCTTTATATTTGTAACATTTGATAAAACCTCTAAAATTAAATGCTCATTAGCTCCCAAAATCTCATCACACATACATCACAAAAAAGGAAAAGGAAAAGAATAAAAAGTATTCCCCTAATTCAAATTTGAACCAATGAATTATCCAAATAATAAATGTAAATCTGTAAAATAGAGTAACGGTTGGAATTATAAGGTAAAACTTATAAAGATTTTGTAATTTTCTTCTCTATTTTAGAGATTTTTTTTACCAAATCTGTTGGGGATGCTCTTAGTTTTAGTTTGGATATCGATCCATTCAATATGACTTATAATGATATATTACGATGCAATATAGTACTCCATCCGTTAATTAAAACTTGACATTTTACTATTCACGCACACTTTTTGAGGTGTTAAAAACTATATAAAATATTAACTTTTTTTTAATGATTTCATACTTGTTATTGTTAACTATGAATTTATAAAAACAAATTTTTAAAAAAGTTAATATTTCATATAGTTTTTATCATTCTAAAAAAACGTGCATGAATAGTAATTGATAAGTTTTAATTAACAGAGAGGGAGTATATTACTAAAAGCCCCGGCGCTAAATTGGTATCGAAATTGTGTTCAATTTTAAGCGACGAATATTGAACAAATGTTGCTTCTAGGTTTAAGAGACGACGACGAGATAACTTCATTCAAACGATCTCAAGTTCGTCGCCCAAATATCTTAATAATCACAATGCCCTTTAGACGGCGTCTATACTCATCGCTTGAATATCTTTCTGGGTCTGTATTGAAATAATGAAAGAATGTGAAGAGATCTAAAAAGTCTCACATTGATAGTATGAAGAAAGAAATCTTAGTATATAAGTTAGTGAGTTAATTACTCCTTCTAATATTAATTGATTTTAGGATGAATTTCTGCTCGACTTATGTGCTGACCTAGTGCTTTGTGTTAAAGAAAATCATTTAGAGCATATTGATTGAATTCCAACTATGCCATAAATCGATTGCGTTCATTCTTATCCGGAGTTGTTTCCTAAAGAACGTGGCCATGTCTTGTTCTCCGTACTTAATTTAGGGGGAAAAGGAGGGGGTTAATTAATTAATTAGGAGATCGTGAACACGAGTAGTTCGAATTCGACTCTTACTCGCTCAAAAAAAATTCGATTCAAGCTCGTTATTTTATAAACGAGTCGAGTATGAACACATTTTTAAGCTTGGTTCAAAGCTCGACTCGTTCGAATTATATGGAATTTCTAAATTTTTATTTAAGTTACTGTATAATGAGCAAGTAAAATTGTCTAAAGTTCGAAAAAAGTTCGGCTTCAGCTCGCTCATTCCCTAAATGAGCTAAATATGAGCACATTTTTAAGCTCGAGTCAAAATTTAGGCTCGTTCAACTCGAATAACAGGCCTACTCAAAACTGTAATTTACTAATATAATAATAACGGTCTTTCTATCATATGCTCTAAAGGTATAGAACCTGAATTGGAAAAGATTCCCTACCAAATAAATAAACGACCATAGGAAAGCAATATTACGAAATGCTAAAAATAATTAAAATTTGGAGAATCTTTCTCGTTTGAGATTGTTATCCTATGCCCTAGGGACATAAGCTAGAAAACCCGTAATAATAATAATAATATATTCATATGGAAGTATAATTTGATACTGTATTATATATTTATATTATGTGCCTAAGTTTGGTATGTAGCCGGCAAAGAAACGGCTATATATAAACATGAAGGCTAAAAGTAAAAGTGGCTTAAGTTAGGTAAGTAGGAAATTGATGTATAAGAAGATTTTAAAAGTAGCTCATTAATATATCTATTCCAAAATCAAGACAAATTAATTAAGCTGCGCCTATATATGGCTTTTTAGTATAGAAAAATTCTTATTCGGCTAAAATTAATACTAGAAAAATTCTTATTCGAACATCAAGATAAGCTCTTCTTAATTAACAAGCTCTTAAATATTCTCTACTTTTTGGGTCAAAATTCAAAATTTTGGATTGGTATGTAATGAGTAGTGCTGTTATTCGAATCGAACGAGTTGAGTATTATTTGTTTACATTTAGTTCATTTAGGATATGAACGAGCTCGAGCTGAACCTCAATTTTGACTTGAGCTTAAAAATATGCCCATATTCGGCAGTTTAGGAAATGAGTGAGTTCGAGTCGAGCTTTTTTCGAGCTGTAAGCAATTATACTTGCTCATTATACAATACATTAAAGGAAATTTTAGAAATTCCATAAAATTCGAGCTATTCGAGTTTAATTTGAACGAGCCGAGCTTTGGACCGAGCTTTAAAATGTGCTCATACTAGGTTCGTTTAGAAAATGAACGGGCTCGAGTCGAGTTTTAATCGAGCGAGTATGAGTCAAATTCGAGCTACTCGTTTTCACATAACACCCTTAGTAATAACCAATAAGCCACGAGTTTGAATCTCCCCTCTTCTGTTGAGAGATGTGAATGAACAAAAAAGAGTTTCACATTGAAAGTTAAGCATAACAAATCATAGTATATAAGTCGGTGAACTAATTATTCTATTGTCAATTGATTTTAGAATGAAACCTTACTCGATTTGTGAGTTAGGCTATTAGCGCATGTGCGTCTGTGCACACGATCTCATTTATCGGTCTGTATATATATTATCACCTCCCATGGAGACACTTTTCACTTAAAATATTGGATGTTACAATATTAAATATTAAATAAATATTTAAAATTAAAACAAATTAACAAGTTGAATATGAAGTTAAAAAGACAACAGACAAGGATCACATATATATTTGGGTCTGAGCAAGCACCAAGCAATGATAAGGAAAAGCAGAGACAATATCAAATTATTTGTGCTTTGGGATTACAATTATCAAATGGGATGTCCCTCTTTTCTCCATCACCTACACTCCTATAAACAACTAAACAATTCCAATTAATCTACATTAGTTTTACTTGGTGGAGATCATCCTCTTCAAACCCTAGCTTAGTCCTCAAACTATCCAAAACAACGCATCATTATCAGCAATCAACACATTACGAACATCGATTAAACGAACAATTTCTACCAAACATTTGAGCATATCAACTTGACTTCAGTGTCAATGGACTAGTTGTGCATAAAAATGATCTTATTATATATCTGTATAGGTACATGCTGATCAAGGGTTGAACATGAAGAATATATGCACATTTCATAGCAATGATCATATCTAGGGTTTTGGATGTGGAAACAATGGCATACCAGACAAGATAAAGGGTGCATTTGAAGCATAAAAGGGGTACTGGTGAGGGTAAAGGTAAGGCGGATTTGCGCCACCACTTGATCCACCAACGCCGCCACCAGGATGAGTTGGAGTTGTTGCCATTCCAACCAATTGATGGTGGTGGAGGTATTCACTCAAGGAGCTCTGATCCCCTCCACCACCACCACCTAATGAAGTGGAATACGGACCTTGGTCGGTGAGGATTCCGCTGAAAACACGCCTCCTATGTTCACCGAAGTCTGGTATGCTGCTTGATCCACTGCATTGTCGTCGGAGATCACCCTCACACACCGGAAATTGGCTACTGAATTCACCTCTGCTGGTAAGCTGTGAATCATACCTTGAAACCCTAATTTTAGAATTAACCCTGATTAAAAAAAAAAAAACTCCCCTTTTGGAATAAAAACTCAATTTCTTAATTCAACACAAAATCATCACCAGTTTAATTCCAATTTAAAAAAATTTAGCCTCTCAAAAGTCAAAACCATATATATAACCTATTTAACACAAGCACATGCACCCTTTATCCAGAATCATCCAGAACTTCTTGTTCTAATCCAAAACGATAGTTGTTATTGAGTAGTTTATAAGGAGATCTCGAGCTAGTCCGCCCCAAATTTCCCCTTGTCAAAACAAAAACAAACAAACCTATTCAACTGTTTAACCAAGATTTGCACAAATACACACTTATCATATGGATTTAAGACTGTTTTGACCGCCATTTCGGAATCAAATTTCAGCATTAATTGGTAATGAATGAAGAAAAACAAGTAAAGTGTAAGTGAACAGTACTTTCTAGGGTTCCATACCTGAGGAATTAGAGTTGGGGGTGGTGATCAGGTGGAGAGGGAGGGCGGCGGCGGCGAGGGAGAGGCGCTGGTGGAGAAGCTGGCGGCGGCGGGCGACGGGGACCCACGTGCTCCTCACGTGAGTAGGGCACTGGAAGCCTCTAGTCTTGCAACAACTTCTACATCTCTTGTGTTCACAATCCCTCTTGAACTTGTTGCCACAGTCCAGGCAGGTCCTACTCCCACTCCCCCTTTTTGATGATGAACTCATTACCAAATTGGGGGAAAAAACCCTAAATAAAATTTCCAGCAGATAATTTAGATCTAGCTATTTAAATCATATAGGTCCAATTTTTATTTATTTTTAATTGTTGATCTCTAAAACCTTTGTCTCTCTCTTTCTGTACCCCTTTTCAAAACCAAAAAAATGTTGAAATCTAGCTAGGAAGTACATGTAGCAACTCTTCTTTTTTTTCTCTTCAAAGGACAAAAAAGAGGGGAGGGTAATTAAAAATGTGAGTTTAAATTCAAAAAGATACAGATTGAATTCAGATTAAAAATATAGACTTTCAGTCAGTGCTGTACTCAGGTACTGATCCAGCAAGTACAAACTGTGGATGCTCAATTTAAGTTCTCCTCCTCAACTATCTGCATAGATCAGCAAGCAAGAAGAAGAAGAAGAAGAAGAGGAGGAGGAGGAGAAAGTACTGGATTGAAGGATCAACAAAAGAGGGGGGGGGGGGGGGGGGGGGGTAGGCATCAGATTCACAAAAAATGAAATCCTCCAACCAAAAGAAAGATTCACAAAGATCATAATTCCAATTAAAGGGAGTGATTGAAGAAGGTGAATGATTTCAACACACCCAGTGAAAAGCACTATCAAGAACACTATACCTATAGCTATGTAGTATGTGTGTGTATTTTCAGCCTTGTAGAGAAGGTGAACATTTGCAGCAGCTTTCCTTTTCCATCATGGTGTTGGTGTCACCCGGAAAGTCTGGGGCCTCTCTCTCTCTCTCTCTGATCTCTCTCTGCTGCTAAAAGGGCATGATGGAAACCTCTCATTAATGGAAGAGAAAACAAGGACAAATTAAGAGTTGGCCCTCCAAAGATGTGAGGGGCTTGAAGGAGAATATCACTGTGGTTGATTTTAGGTCTCTTTGGAAAGAGGCCATTTTAGTGCCTCTATGAGTCTGTGGTGTACTATTAATCCGTACACCACTGAGAGGAGCGATCCCATCTATGTTTTGTTTGTTTATATCAGACTTTATTTATATGTCCATCTTGGTATCAATATATAGGTATCAGAATGATAAAAAAAAAAATAGATATAATGAAAGAGAATAGAATAAAATTATGCGTTAACTCCACTTTTATTAATGTGTTAAAAGTTGCAGTTCCATATAAAAAGGTTTACATGCTTATTCGAACATAACAATATGAGCGTACGTTACGTTATATACATAGTCAAAAATGATATACTACAAATTAACATTTAGCATTATAGATTATGAATTTATGTTGGATTAAACATGCCCTAATTGAGGTATAGTAGGTAGAATATATATGATGATGAGTGAATCCGGTGGGCATGAATGTGAACAGATGCAACCTGTATCAAAGGACTGTGAGGATAGAAGCAAATAGCCAATAGGTGAGAGGGTAAGAGGTGAAAGTGGAATCCCGCCCAATTTTAGGCTTTTAGGAGGCTCTCCCCCTATGAATATTGAAGACCATGCCCTATTGCCTAAGCATACCAAAATGGCAAAATCACATCAAATCTTAAGATTTTGATTTTGATTTTGAAACAGTTTCTTCCCCTTTTCTGGACTACCCATTGATATTAACTTATAAGCTGATAATTATATATTTTTTTAAAAAAAAATGCATAAAAATTTGATTGTTCAGTTCGATAAAACCCTCCTAACTCCTAATCCTTTCTAACATCAAAATCCACCTCTCCAATTTATTAAACTAGTATTTGTTATACCCGCGCTTTTGCGTGTTTTATTAATAAATTATATTTTTATATATTAATTATATTAAAATTATTTTTTTTATTAAATTTTATGTGGAGGTTAAAATATTTTATTTTAATTTTTTTTAATAAAAATCTTCAAGGAATCATAAAATAATAGGGTTTTTTTAACAACTTCATATATGATGTTGCGAATTAATATAGATATTTTGATGATAAGATTTTATTTTTTAATAGATAATTAATTAATAATATAATCTTATCATTAGATAAATTGAACTAAAATAATCAATCTTAATGCCTAAAGATAAACTAATTTAAGGTACAATATTTATAAAATAACTCATGGTAAAATGATAGATTTTGTAATCACTTAAGATATGAGATAAACACAAAAGACGACACATGGATAAAAAAGATTATATCATTGTCTAACGTGACTTAAATATATTGAATCATCATTAAAATTGACGTGTCAAAAACTCAAAGTAGATTGTATCAGAAAACTCTAAGTAGATTGTCTAATGTAGTTTAATTGCATTCACATGCTAAATTTTCACCAAAATTTTCACCAAACAGTGTAATCGGCTATATACCCATAGAAAGTTGTTTAATTGTTAATATACTCATTGAAATTTGACAATTGGCTATATACCCCTTGCCCTAGTGGCTTGCCGCTTGGCTTACCCCATTCGTATCATTTGCAGGCTAGGGCTT
This sequence comes from Persicaria tinctoria, assembly GCA_037127255.1. Lineage (NCBI taxonomy): Eukaryota > Viridiplantae > Streptophyta > Magnoliopsida > Caryophyllales > Polygonaceae > Persicaria > Persicaria tinctoria. The sequence goes on from JBANSL010000015.1 coordinate 2,427,089, forward strand.
GGACCCGTGAGGGATTAGTCGACAACCTTGGAACCCCCACGTCACAAAAAAAAAGGTCATTTACTGTGTTTAATTTTTTTATATATAATTTTATTGCTGGCAGAACTAGTATACTGTCAAAAACTCAGTAGTTATTTCTCTTTTTTTTTACATCCTTTGCATTTTTTTTGGTATTACGTTGTTTTAAGAAATCTTCAATTCAATTGTTTTAAGGAATCAATTATTGTGAAATTAATTGAGGATTGCAGTTATATATATAAATACACACACTTTAACGATTGGATATTTGCAATGAATTCAACAGTGTTTTGTAATTTGTACGTATTTTACACCAAACTGAAATTCAACCCCTAATATCGATGAATCAGATTATCTAGCCAGAAATAAGGGAATTCACAGAATATAGGTATCAGGATTACAAAAAACAAGTGCATTTCAATATTTCATCATCAGAACGGATGATTGTTCTTCTTCCGCGGCCTTTTAATGTGTAGTTTTAAAAAAAAATATGTTCTTGAGCAATTTAACAAGATCTATATGTTTCAAATGGGTATATAGCCAATTGTCAAATTTAAATGGGTATATTAACAATTAAACAACTTTCTATGGGTATATAACCGATTACGCCTATGTTTAAAAGGTAACCCATGTGCCATGTCTTGAGTAAGTGCAATTGCCAAAAAAAATGAATCGACCGCATTTTTCTTTTGAATGATATTGCACTTACAAATTATTAATAAGTATTATAATATAAAAAATTAATTAATGTTTTATATAGTTTTAGCTCCTTAAACTATGTGCACAAAAGTCAAATTTTCTGTATTTACAATCGGAGGGAGTATTTTAAAACATGAAATTTTTGAATTTTTATTAGGCAAAATTGCAGAAAATCAACATTTAGGGCGTGTTTGGCTGGGGGTGGAAAGGGTGGGGGAGATAGGAAATTTGTCCTGGGGAATCGCGCCGGGGTGTTTGGCGGGAGATGGCAGGGGTGGACAACAGGGAGGTGGAGGGGATGGCGGGGGTGGAAAATGGCCGAATTTTGGTACCTTCGTTTTTGGAGATTGGGGGGTGGAGAAATTTTTCCACCCCTCCTTGGCTTTTTTGCCCCTGATCTTCCTTCCCTTTCCTCTATCTGTACACCTCTTCAAGAAACTCATACATGATGAGGAGGTTGAAATCTCGCCGTGAAACTCGCACCCGGAGCCATGGATGCCTCCTATAAACAGAGGTTGAAGGATATGAAGGTGGCCTGCTCGTCGCCGCCAGAAACTGCTCCTCACCGCCGCCGAAAACTGAAAATTGCAGGGGCTTATTTCATTGTCGGATTCTAATTTGTACAAATTCGAACTTCTCAATTTTTGCTTGCATTGCCGGATTCTGCTTCTCAGTTTTCGTCATCGCCGGAAACTGCTCCTCGCCGCCGCCGGATTCTTACTTAATTGCATTGCCGGATTCTAATTTTAATTTGAACAAATTCGAACTTCTCAATTTTCGATTCTAATTTGTACAATTGAGTGAAATTATATGGGGTTTACTTGCATTGCAGATTTCATTTGCTGTGAAATGCTAGGTCACCGTCAGTGAAAGAGGCTTGAAGAACAAATTTGATGAAATTAAAAATTGGGAGGCTGGGTGATGGTGGGGAAGATGACGATGAAATTAAAAATTGGGAGGCTGGGTGATGGTGGGGAAGATGATGAGGCATGGAGGCATATATGTCTTTTCTTTTTTTACCACAAAAAAATAATCTTCCCTTAACCAAACACGCAGAGGATTATTTTCCACAAATAATCTCCACCTCATCCACCCCTAAAAAGTATCTCCATCCCCTCCATCCCAAAAAAAAAATCCACTCCCAAACACGCCCCAAATAGGGTATTTTGCGGAAAACCACCCCTTAAAACTAAAATTGTAGGAAACCACATGGTAAAACCATTTTCTTAGCAAAGTCACACCCATCACCCAATTTTCGTTAATTGAATGTTAAAGTGCGGGACACCCATCACACGAGACTCGACAGAATCCGAAATGCTGACATGATTAGGAGAGAGGTTAGAGTTGCGAGTATTGTGGACAAATTGCGGGAGTCCAGATTACGTTGGTTTGGGCACGTGAGTAGGAGACCTGCTTCGACTCCGGTCCGTAGGTGCGAAATCCTGAATTTGGGAGAAATCCGTAGGGGGAGAGGTAGACCTAAGAAGAGCTGGTTGAAGGTTATCAGACATGATCTTTCTCTGCTGAACCTATCGGAGGATATGACTTCGGACAGAGACCACTGGAGAATGAGCATTCGAGCTGCTGATGTCTAGTGTCTTTTGTTATGGTTTTGATTTGAGTTGTGTCCTCGTGCCTTTGTTTACTTTAATGCTTCTTCCTTGCGCCTTCCATTCCTTATTTCTTGTTGTCTATGCGGTCATATTGCACTATCGTTCTGAGTCTATTGGAAACACTCTCTCGACCTGTTCGGGGTATGAGTGCGTACATCCTGACCCCCCATACCCCGCTTTTTAGCGGGATTAACTGGGTTGTTGTTGTTGTTGTTTTTATTATTATTATTTTACTTCATTCAATCAGTATTAATTAATTTTTACTTTTTTAACATGTTTTTTCAAAAGTGAAAACTCTATAAAATATCAAAAATATTATTTAAAAAAATAATAATTTCATACTTACAAAAAAATCTATAAAAAATTGATATCTAATTTATGTTTTATACGTTTAAAAAAATTATGTATTACTAAAAGGTTACTTGAAGAAAAAAAAAATTTAAAAATGTTTCATGTAGTTTTTATAATTCTAAAAATGTGTGTGGAATAGTGAACATATTTTAGAATAATAAAAACTATATGAAATATTATTTTTTTTAAAATTTATTTTCTTCAAGTATCCCTTTAGTAATATACACTTTTTAAAATATATAAAACATCAATTATATCTACTTTTTATAGAGTGTTTTTACTAATAAGTATGAAATTATATATGGAAAAAAAAAGATATTTCATAGAGGTTTTTACTTTTGAAAAACATTTATAAAAGGTAAAAATTAATTAATACCAATTGAATGAAGTGAAATAATAATAAAAACAAGAGATATAATTGGCTTTTCACACAGTTTAACATTTAATTAACCGAAATTTGGCAATTGGTGTGACTTTACAAAGAAAATGGTTTTAATGGGTTGTTCTCTTCAATTTCAGTTTTAAGGGGTGGTTTCCCGCAAAAACACCCTTTTAAAGGGTGGTTTTCTGCAATTTTGCCTTTTATTTAATGTTGATTCATTTTCCCTCTCTCGCTTACTTTCCCACTTCCGATCGAGTCGCCATGGTGAAGCAGCAAGCGAACTGGTCTCCCTAAGATTACAGCGGAGGGTAGGTACTATCTCACTCTCCTTCTATCGCCTCATGCATTTGCTTCTCAAACTCTCCATCTACTCTATAACTAATGGTTTTTCGGTTGTTCGCAGAACCTGCGTCGCCGTAGTTAGTAGCGATTTCTGTGTGGTCGCGGCCGCTACTCCAAGATTAACGAATTGTAGGTTTTCACTTTTCACTTGTTTCGAACTGCTTGTGGAAGAATTTAATCTATGGAGTTTTGATCTGCTTTGGATTTAGATTAGGCAAATTTATTCTGTTCGCAACTGTCTCCTGTGATCTATGACAGCGGTGTTTTGGGAGAAATCTAGGAGCAATTCGTAAATTAATGAGCTCTGCTCGTTCAGCTCTAATTGATTCTGTTCTGATTTAGTGACCTAGGAATCGGGAGAGCCATTGACGTAGATGTTTGCTGTTGTGCTTTGTATGACGGCAACCACCTTCTGTGTGTATTTCTAGAGCTCATCTTATTAGTGCTGGGATTGAATCTGGAAAGTAGAAACTAAAATTTGTGTAAAAGTAGAGTATACAAATCCATTTTCTAACATAGAGTGCAATGCATAATCCAAATAATTGAGGGTAATGTAATGTGGACCACCAAGTGCCAAAGATTAGAGAGAGAAACAGAAAATAATTGAGGGTAAATGGATTGCTTCTGTTGACTGCCTACTGATACATACAATGAGTGATACTTTGTTTTTCAAGTGTTGATGTCCAAAACGTATTCATTTCATATACTTGGGGTTGGTTGGGTTCGGTGTTAGCTAGTCTGTGTGTGTGGTGTACTGGTGTGGATGGCTGTTGTTAGTGGTTGCCCCCTTCTCCCTAGGGTTTCTGTATCATCACCTCCCTCAATCTCAATCCACCCCTCAAACTCCACTCGATTGAGTCCCAGTCCCAGGCTGAGGGTATCGTGTTCCAGTTCCATGAACCACTCTCAAAGTAGCCCCCAGCTGATGGAGTTCCCCTACTCATCCACTCCTGTCAGAAACTTGATGGTGGATATGGTTTCCACGGTGGAGTCCCGCCTCAGCCCCAACCTCCTCCCCTGCACCCTCCCGCCCGACGTCCAGCTCTACCGCAACCCCAACGGCTCTGCCGTTGGGTCTCTCCTCATTCGCTGTGGCGCCACCTCCTCCCCTGTACGTACGCTACCCCCTCTCCATCCCAGAACCCTAACTCTTAACTAATTTTTCCCAATTTATTTTTTCCTGAATTTGAATTGATACGATATGAATTGCAGTTAGAATTAGAATTGATATGATATGAATTTGAATTACAATTTGAATAGATAGTCATCTATCAATCACTAGTTGTGTTGTGCAAAATTCTCTCCAAGTGTTGTGTTGATCGTTGAAGAGTTTCATTTAAGTGCAGAGTTTTTGCAAGTGCATTACCATCAAACATATGATATGATCATGTTGTATTGTTTGGTGTTTCATCAGATCGATTTTATTTCGGCGAGCTGGCTACACTGCAACCTGCCAACCGGGGCAGCTCTGAACATCAGCAGCCTCTCTTGTTACCTCAAGGATGCGACCGACTCTCCCAACTTCCTCATGGAGATCATCCAGAGCAGTGCAACCTCCGTGGTCTTTGTTCTCGATCTGTGCCCTCGCAAGGACTTGGTTCTCCACCCAGACTACCTCAAAACCTTCTATGAGGACACCCAGTTGGAGAAGCAAAGGCAGCTTCTCTACACAGTCCCGGAGGTGCAGCCCTACTTCTCCCCGGACTTGTATGTCCGCTCTGCCATCTCTCCCACCGCTGTAATCGTACGCATTGACGCCAAGGATTCTGAATCCCGGCTGGATGACATTGTGGAGGGCACTGTCGACGCTATATCCAAGCAGGTTTTGACGGCGTGGTTTGACTGCTTGGCGCGTGGAAACAAGGAGGTTACGGAGGAAGAGAGGAGGCTGCTCAAGGAGAGGGACAGTGTGTTCAAGCGCAAGACGATTGAGATCGATCTGGCTTCCAGCCTGCCGAGGATGTTTGGGCAAGAGACAGCAGACAGGGTGCTGGCAGTCATTGGAGACTTCTTCAAAAGATAAGACAACTCTGTGAATGTTTTTTATCTTTTCTGAAGTGAACTGCAAAGAGTGCAATGCATAATCCTATTCGAATGTGTCGGTGGATGTTCTATATTTGATCATTTAGTAACGCTGAGTCACTGGCTATGATGCTGCATTTCCCAGTTGAAATGGAAATTGGCTGAGAAATGTTCTTGCTTATTTTTGTAAATGGTGCACTTGTATTGCTTTGTGTTTTATGGTCTGATTTAAGCTAATGGATGAAGTTCTACTTCTTGATTGGTTTTCTGCTTTCAGTCCTTGATGTGGTTAATCTGTGCATTATTTGCAGTGGCTTTATTATTCTGTTGTTTAATGGCATTCTTGTTGCTGGATGAAATTGGTTATATATGAAGCATTGAAGATCAGTTGGATTAACTGCTTATATAACTACTCTTGCTGCTCACCTTACAGAGCTGACAAAGCCTTTCTGGCTTCTTTAGGATTCCAGCCTGATGTGAAAGCTTTACAGAAGCTCCTGTCACCAAGGCATCTGGTAAAATTTTAGACTTGCAAGCTTTGGTGATTAGCTTGAAATTTTAGGCATATGGTAAGAGTGCGTACATCTCAACCCCCAGACCCTGCCTTGTCGCGGGATGTACTGGTTTTTTGTTGTTGTGTTGCTGTTCTCCAGTCAGAACAATTCCGCACAGTTGTATTAGGCAGGCTTATATAATGTATGTAGATCAGCACTATATTGATCTAAGTAATTACTAAATTTGGTATTCTCATTTGCCTTCAATAAGCCTTGTGAGTTTCTGCCTTTCTGGTATTGAGTTTATGATTGTTCAAAACATGTGAAATGCAGCATCAGTGTAATATATGCTTAAATGTGACTGATTGCTCTCTCTCAAGTACAGATCTATCAGCACCAGCACAACAACAACAAAATGAGTAGTCCTGATATGGCTCAACTTCTAACTAACAGCCTGTATTACAAAGCGTTTCTTTCCCTTCAATCCTTTCAATGTTTTGGGCGGGCGTTGATAATGAAGTAAATGTTTCAAGTGTTTCATAGTTATTCACCAGCAAAATTTCTTGGGGGATTCCATCCGGAATCATTTCGGAACATAACACATGAAACATTATTCGTAATTTCATATGTATGTCCTCTCAATCTGTCCACCTCCCATGCCTTGGTAGATATCTGTTCCACAACATATTAGTTAATGAATAAAGGCTTCAAGCATCAAGACAGAGCATAATGAATTCTAAACATCAAAATTTTATCTGAGAAAGTGAGACAGCAAAAGTAGATCCCAATTCCTTAGCCAGTATATAAACTCAGTAGCATGTATTTAGACAACTAACTGTCTGACATAATCCAATATATTACCTCACCAATAACAAATCTAACAGTGACCAGATGATGAAGTTATAGCTTGATGTCTATGGGAAAAAATCATTGTAAAATAATAGATCATGGAGAGCTGCCCATTTATGCACCACAACTTCACTTGACCTAATTGACAATGCCTCTTCTGTCACTTATTTCGCAGCGTACTCTCTCAAGACTAGCGCTACCTCTTCTGCCACTCCGATTCTTTGGAACCACGCAGCCAGAAGCTCGGATGCTTCTTTCCCAACCAAGATACCATCTTTTTCAAGATCTATCAGCAAGTCCAAGGCTGCATTAAGATTATTCTCCTTTTCATAGCCTGCTAACAAAACGGCCACACACTTGTCATTAGGTACTATGCCAACCCTTCTCATGTTTTCGAAAGCGATACGTGCTTTTTGTGTTTGACGGGCCACCACATAAGCATTTATGAGGAGTGCACATTGCTTATCATCGGGGAAAGTGCCTGATAGTTGGATCGCATTGAAAACTCGCTGAGCTCCTTCACAATCACCCTTCATAGAGTATACTCTCAGCAAAGCCTTGTAAACTTCTCTACCTGCATATATCTCCAAGGCATCCATTTCTAAGACCAAGGATTCACCTTTATCTGGCATTCCAGCTCTTATGTATGCCATGATCATTGAACCGTAAGATCTTTTGTCCAATGGATGACCCAGAAGCTTCATTTCCTCAAAGATTTCCTCGGCCTTCTCAAAATTGTCAGCTTTGCTGTACATATGGATCATGGTGGTCAATGTCACTTGATCGCATATCATGCCTCGCTGAGTCATGGATACCAAGGCATTTTCTGCATCTTGAATTCGGTTATGCTTGGCATACAAATGAATAATCTTCGTATAATCACGAACACTGGCTTCAAAAGATTCTTCATTAAGCGCATATTCAAATACCTATTACAGGAAAACAAACAGACAGGCACCCTTATGAAAATGCAAAATCATATACGTTAGCGACCTATTAAAATTACAACAATGATTGATTGTCAAGAACCCATTATCAGGATCATAAAACCCACACTCAGCATTTAGAGATTCGACCTATTTGCAAATTGTAACACCCACCTACCCAACGAACACTTTAGGCTCTGGAGTATGATTGGAATGATGATTTTTTTAAGAAAAACTAAGGTAAGCATATTAACTTATTAACCAACCCTCATAAGAAGGGACACCAAATTGGAAAACCCAAAATGTACCTACACAGACACAAAGATAGCAGTAAACCCAACACTAGAAAGTAATTTGTCAAAAGATTGTTGTTTTTAAAAAACATAATGTGAAGAGGATACAATAAAATGCAATTGTCTAGCATTTGGTTTGAATTGGTATCAGTATAAGTTTCTGTGTCGGTATGGAGTTTAGATATTGAGCATTTGCCAAAATTCGGTATGAGATAACATGTGTAAGTGCTATTCACACAAGACCTTCCAAACATAGTATCATACCGATACCAACTCGCACCTCATGTATACCAGACACATAAAATATGAACTTTGATGCGAAAAACGGATTACCTGGAGAAAGAGGGGATGATCCATATCACTCAAGTGCTTGAGAACAACAAGCCAATCTGCTCTTATGGGCTTCATAATCGCAACCCAAGCCCCCACTAAATCCAGCAGCCGCCCCTTTTCAGGGGAGTAGCAGATAAGCTGTCTCAAGAACGCCTTACACCTTTTGACCATCTTCTTGGGAAGGTTTGAAATCGCCAATCTCTGCTCTTCTGAGAGTTGTTGACTGGCCGGGCGAATCTCCACCCACCTGAACTTGCGCGTCTCCTCCACCGGTTCGAAAAACTACATAATTTCCCAAATATTTCAAGAACATGAGGGGAGAAACCGGCAGAAGCACCTATAATTTCCATGAAATCACCCTTTTCTTGGTAAATAATCTGAGATTCTGAATAAACCAGTGAACAAAATTATACATAATTCATGCCTAGACTTCATATAGTAAGCAGCTGTCATAGCATGTTGGAACTCTCTTATGCATATATCCTGTCTCTAGGAAGTTTAAAGCGAGGCCGATTGAGTCCGAAGCTAGAAAACTAAAGATATTTACCCCAATCTATCCACTTCAAAAATCTGCTAGATCTTACGTAAGTTGATGCCAATCAAGCTTGACCTTTCCCCAATCAGAAAACTAAAGATATTAAGCAGCTCTCACAGCATGTTGGAACTCTCTTATGTATATATCCTGTCTCTAGGAAGTTTAAAGTGACGTCGATTGAGTCTGAAGCTAGAAAACTAAAGATATTTTCCCCAATCTATCCACTTCAAAAATCTAAGATCTTACATAAGTTGATGCCAATCAAGCTTGACCTTTCCGCCCCCAATCGCAAAATCAGGTAATTCCAATCACCAAGTTCTTGCATTACAATAACTCATACTAATCTAAGTAAAAGTATCATAGTTCCTGATATCAACGAGCTCAATCCAGGGAAATCAAGACATGAAACACAGAAAGCAATCAAATTCCAATCAAATAATACATTATAAACAAACAGCGGAGTGCATAGCAAAAGAAAACCAGGATCGAATTGCGAAATTGAAGGGGATTGAGGTTAGGATAAGGGTTTAAGAAGAGGAGGAGGAACTTACTGGTATGAGCGGCCCCACCCTGTTCACAGCCCTTGATGAGCCCGGGGAGGGCGTAGTTGAAGGTGAGGACGCGGCCGTAGAGCTCGGCGCCGTACATTTTATCGATTGAGTGGAATTGGGAGGTCGGTGGTGGTTGATTCGAGGGTAGAGTGAGTCGAGGAATGGGTGAGGATGAGAGAGTGTGCAACTTCTGCCGCTAAGGAAGCAATGCATGGCCAAGTTCCTTCAAACACATATTTGCATTAATCAATACTCCCACCATTTTTAAGATGGGATTTTTAATGCTAGTTTTTGTTTTAAAATAGACATTATTTTAGGTTTTATAAGCATGAATTTATAATGATTTGTATTGATTCGTGTGATATTGATTTTTTTTAAAATTTTAATTGGTTAAAATAAATAATGGATGTTAAAAAATAATAAAATTTGTGAAAAAAATTATTGAAATGATGATATTTTTAAAAAGTTAAGTGTTTTATTAAAAAATTTGTAAATTGCTAAACGTCCATATATTTTGGAACGGGTGTAGTATAAATGAGTACAAAATTTTATCATTTTTATTTGAGAAGTAGAAGCGTTATGTCGCTCTTATTATGAATTTTGCATGAAAAAATAAAGTTAGGCAAATATAAGCAAATAAATATATTTTTTTTACTCTTGCTAAACAAGCTAATAAATGGTAACATTACAAAGCTCAAGCTTGGTGTTTAGCTCGTTCTGTTCTCTAATTTGATTTCCACTCATTTCAACATAATGCTACAAATGACTCTAATATCACAGTTTTCCACCCCAATGTAAATTTTTTTGTCATTGCATTTGCATCTACCTATCAAACTATCAAAGTACAACAAAGTCATTAGAATGATAAAAATATGTTAAGCAACCTTGGAAATTGAGACATGGATTTGATACCAGTTTTATCCATGCATAGACGAAGAATTTAATATTTCTAAAAAGTACGCTTAAGCTACATGCTTGCCTATTACCTATTTACCTTGAGTCGATCTTAACCTTTTCAAACACTAAGATAGCAAATAGTAAATGGAGCGCAATTTACTTATATTATCACATGGTAAGAAATTTCATAGTGTTTTGCTAAGGTAAATTCACTACTCATTAGGGAATTAGTGATGACAATAATTCTGCATAACGGTTCTAACCCAGTGGCGGATCCAGAATTTTGTTTAGGGGGGGCTAATTTTTTTTTGAGAAAAGAGACTTTACACAGTGTACAACCCACAAGAATACATAATTTCATAGGAAAAGAGATTACAAAAATTTTAAGTTCATTGAGATGAACAATAAAAAATACTTGGTTTTGGACACAGTTAGCTCAGGCTTTATCTTTGGATTTTGATGAGACTTGTGAGGCAAACACTTGGTTTTCATAGGTCTAATGATTTTGGGTTTTTTTTGTTTATGGGTTTTGATTCCCCTTTGTATAAATGTTCAGCTGTTATATCTGGGAATTTTGACTGTAAATCGTAAAGAACAAAACGAATCCTCGAACCACAATTCTATATCACAAAACACAAATTCAAAAATTTATTTCTCAAAAACATAAACCACAATTCCAAAGCACAAAATCAAAACCACAAATTATAATCACAAATCCTATTCTAAATTCCTCCAAATTGATTCTCAAATCAACAAATTCTAATCCACAATTCCAAAGCACAAATTCACAAATTTATTTATCAAAAGTCAAAACCACAGATTCTAGTCACAAACTCTAATCTAAATTTCCTCAAATTGATTATCAAATCCACAAATTTTAATCTAAATTGATTTTATCTCAATCGATTGAACTCGGTCAAATTAAAAGGAAGAGGAATAAAACTAACTAACCGGTAGATCGAACGAGTGAAGAAGAAGAACAAGTTAAGGACTGCTGTCTGCTGACTGCCAACGGACTGCAACTGTACACGAACTACGACTGTGCGGCCGAGGTGTTGGGTGCGGTGGCCGGTGCGGCGGTGCCAGGGCCGGCCGGAGATGTACCTGGTGGCAGCGGGCGGCTCGTCACTTTCGCTCTGTGGTACTTTCGCTTTCGCTCGGGGTTAATTTGCTGTGTCTGGCTAAAAAAAAGGCTCGGGGTTAATTTGATGTATCTGGCTAAAAAAAAAAGGGCCGCGTTTAAAAAAATATGTGGGATGGACGGGATTCGAACCTGGGTTAGGTCGCACTGTTTAGAACAAATTCCCGTCCGCCCTGTGTTTTCCACTGAGCCAGATCGTCTTTGTGGTACTTACACAACTTAACTTATATATATCCCAAATATTACAGACACATAAAAGATATACACCTACCCTTTTGTTGGATAGGGGGGCTTCAGCCACCTCGAGCCCCGTAGATCCGCCTCTGTTCTAACCTACAGATATGACTAAATGATCAACATTTAAAACTCATAAATAAGCGACCATCCGTTGTAGTCTAGTTGGTCAGGATACTCGGCTCTCAGCCGAGAGACCCGGTTCAAGTCCCGGCAACGGAATACTATTTTTGATTTTATGGGGATTTTTGACATTTTTATTTTTCAGATTACTGGTATACAATTATACCGATCTCACTTGCCTGCAGTTTCATGAGCTCCTGGAGGCCTAGAGTTACACCGGATTATGCATAATCTACTTGTACAGTTAACTGCTGATTTCGCTGTTTTTATGCGTTCTCTTGACAATCCACAGTCTTGCTGTGTATGTGATCTCGTAAAAAGCTTACAGTAGGGAACTGATTCTCGAATGAATGTGCTGCTTCAACATGAACTTTTTTGTGCTACTTGTTTCTGCACCCAATCAGTCTACAGTTCCTGTGCTACGAGTTTATTTTCGTTGTATATATGTAGTTATGTACTCATGTTTCCATAAGCTGACAATATTGAAAGAAACTATTGGCTCCAGTTTAGTTTTGGCCAATTGGATTTTGGTTGTAATCTTACAATTGATAGACATAGCTCCGAAATAGAGCAGTAATCACTCAAAACAGTCTTTCAATTGAACAAGGGATCGCTCCCCAAGAGCGTTTTTATTGTTGTCTACAAATGGCAACATCAACATACGAAACCAAATAAATGAAATGAGGTTGGAAACAGAAATGCTTCAACCAGAACAGATGGGAGCAATTTAAACTGACATATGCCAAGAAAAGCCTAATCAGTGAAGGAAAAAGATGATTTTCCGTTCTCTTCGTGCCAGCATGGTATAGCTGAGCTATCAGCATCAACCAATGCCATTATCAATGGGTGGAGGTGTGGAATGGGTGCTTGCTTTGCTGCGTCTACTCTGCTCTTGACTGGCCCGCTCTCGAGGACAAGATGATTCCCACAATCAGACCATAGAGTGCAAGCGCTTCAGCAAAGATGAGAATGAGAATCATTCCGACAAAAAGCTTGGGCTGCTGCGCATTCGCCCTGTGCATCACAAAGAGAATGAAGAATCAGTGAGCAGTACATTCGGAATAGCCAGTTAGCCATTATATGAATTTATACCACACCAACTCAATAAACCAGGCAGATGACAGATTGGAAATCAATGATATAATGATCAATGAACGCAAATGCGCGGATGCTATGACAGATTGGAAATCAATGATATAATGATCAATGAACGCAATTGCACGGATGCTATGACAGATTGGAAATCAATGATATAATGATCAATGAACGCAATTGCACGGATGCTATGACAGATTGGAAACCAGAAGCTTCATAGTGAACTAAGCTTAAAACTCAAAAGAATCATTGCACTATAATCTGATCAAAGGCAAAGTGATCTATAAACACATCAGATCCAAGCAAAAAACTAATAATTGTGTCCAACTAACACTTAAACAAATAATCTAATCTCAACAAATCCAAGCGAGCTTCACTCATGAAACCAAATCAAACACATCTTTCACATCGCTGAAGAAACAACAAAGATCAGATGCGATTACCTGACACCAGCATCACCAACGATGCCAATGGCCATACCGGCGGACAAACCAGCCAAGCCACAAGCCAAACCGGATGAGAGATGCGCGTATCCATCAAAGAGGTAATAGCCTTTGGCCTTAGGGTTAATGCCAGTACTGATGATAACAGCAATAATCAGACCATAGATACCTAACACACCAGCCATAACCACCGGAACGATCGACTTCATGACCAGCTCCGGCCTCATCACTCCCATCGACGCCACACCTACTCCACTCTTCGCCGTACCGTACGCTGCTCCCATGCCTACGAATCAAAAACAATTAAATTCAAATCCGATTCGATACAATCAGCAATCAATTCAATCAAATTAAATGTCGATCCTCTTGAATTAACAACCAATTCGCGAATTAAACGCTGGAATAGATCCAGAAAGATGAGAGGGCGGAGTGGTTACAGGAGAAAACGAGGGCAGCGGCGGCGCCAAGGAAACCGAAGAAGGGCGCGGTTTCGTCACCATTGAACACGGCCATTGCGAAGTGAGAGGTGGAGATCAGGGATTTGGATCTGCAAATCTTGGGGGATATGCAGAGATGAGATCAGAGGAGGGGAAGGGGTAGATGAATGGAGAAGAAGACAAGCTCATTGATTAGTTATGTAGTTGCAAACGACAAACGTGGCTTCTTCTGATTTATAGGTTTTTTGGACGGTAGTAAGAAGTTTCCCTGTTTTCATCTACTTGGGCTGGATTTAGCCCAGCCCGGCCCACTTCAGCCCAAAATGAATTAAATAATATTCATAAGGGCTACTGGCAAGACGAAGAAATGACTATTGTCAAGACAAAATCTTGTAAATTGCACAATAAGATCTTTCCAATTTAGAAAATATTTACGAATTGAACTGAGAGGAAAATGAAAAACAAAAACGAATTCATCAAAATATTCAATACGTTAGGTCAATTGTTATGTCAATCTTTCAATTTTTTTTATTTTTTTTTACAGTAGGCAAACAGTAGGATGTCAGAAGATCATCCTTGATCAATAAACTCTTTGAAATGTATTCAGAAACTAATTTGTATGGTTAGTCTAATATTGCTGTTGCTTTTTGTGATTTTCGATGAGTTTTCGACAACCCTAAGTTGATTTTCGATTACAAAATTTATCGAAACTAAGGTCGGATATTTGCATTGAGGTGTAGGCATAAGCTCGACACATTTCATTGAGCTAAATCATTAACCTCTTCTAAGATTGTCGAGGTGAAGCAATAGGCTCAGCTTATATTGCCAAGCTCAGGCAATTAGCTCGACATATTACATCTCAGTAAAAGAAATTTGCCTTGAAATTAAGGAGCTCAACATTTATCTAATCCTGTCTAGTTAGTACTTAAAAGTGACTTTTTACGGCCATTAGTTTCTTATTGACAATATTTTCTTTTTTTTTTACAAATCATGAACTAACACACACTAACTTACATCGCGAGTGGTTTTTGCACACAATGATTTGCTTTCTACAAACCTGATGTTAAATGAAGAGCATATGTTTCTTTGGTTGCTAAACCATTGTTGGTTTATGCAAAAACTCAAAAACAATTTGCCGTTCTTTGTGTACTATTTCCTAAGTTTTTATGTTCTGTTTGAAGTGTGTAGTTAAATTAATAAGGAATTGGTGTATGTTGTAATCCTTGTATCCTTATATTTGAAGTCGACCAGTTTTGAATTTTTTGTGATAAATTATAGGGTAAATTACACATAACCACCCGTAAATTAGATTAGTTTTCACATAACCACCCATAAAATTATAAATTACATAAAACCACCCATAAATTATATTTGTTTTCAAAAGACCACCCATTTGTTAAATGTCCATTTGTAAAAAGAAAAATGCCCCCATATATTAGTTTTTAAAAGTAATAATTTGGGTTTTTAAAAGTAATAATTTGGGGTTTTCTAATTATTCCATCCGTTCAACATAAAATATTCATGCACGTTTTTTAGGAAGATAAAAACTGCTTAAAATATTCATCTTTTTATCATTTTTTTTTATAATTTCATAGTTACGGACTTACGGTAAATAAGTACGAAATTGTTATTTTTTATATAAAAAAGGGATATTTTATACTCCCTCCATTTCTAAAGTGACTTTTACAAGTCAAATACGTATTTATAGGAAGGTAAAAATTGTATAAAATATTAAAATTCTAATTATTTTTTTAAATAATATTATACTTATTATTAATAAGTATGCGTTTATAAAAAAAATTATTAAAAAAAATAATATCTTAAACTCTCTCCGTTCCATAATACATGGCTTTTTGCTTTTTGACACACTTTTTAACGAGTGAAAAACTATATAAAATATTATTTTTTTCATTAATTTTTTTACACAATATGATATTTATTACTAATAAGTATCATATTGTATAAAAAATTAATTAAGAAAATAATATTTTAAAGAGTTTTTTCGTTCATTAAAAAGCGTGTCAAAAAGCAAAGGGACATGAGGGAGTATTGTTTTTATCACCTTAAAATACATGTATGATATTGAATAGTAAAAAGTCACTTATTTAGAAACGGAGGGATTATAGTTTTATTTTCCTAAAAACGCGTGCAAATTTGATGCATATATACTGGTTCGGGAATTTATATATGTTTTACAATGTTAAATTTTTTTTTTTCAAAGTGAAATGACATAGTAAATAGGAAAATACTCACAATGACTTTCATTTAAAAAGAAATAAACTAGAAGAAATAAACTAGAACTAGGGATATTTTAGTCTTTTCAAACAAAACAAATGGAGATTTAATAGATGGGCGGTCTTTTGAAAATAATTCTAATTTCTATAATTTATAATTTTATGGGTGGTGTGAAAATTTGCCTAATTTATGGGTGATTATGTGTAATTTACTCTAAATTATATGCAGTTTTATTGATGTTTTTGATTTATCAATGACTTCATTGTTGTTTTAATTAACACATCCGTTAATCTTATTAACTTGAATCCATATTCTCATTGAAATTTTCAAAGAAATTGCATTTGATAGATATATAGTATGGCTCATACAACTATAGAGGATTTGATAATGGAAATCATTTTGATGAATACATTGGATATTACAGTAATAAACTTGTATTTAATCTTCTTTAGTACGTACTTTCTTTGAAGATTGGTAAGTAGCTCGGCCGACAAAGGCAAACTCCTTAATTCACCTCGTCCAAAAGATACGAGCTTCGCACTTTTCCTCGGCTGATAGAGACGAGTTCCCTCCATCGCCTCGACACATCACAACGGGTATAAGAATGTTCAGAGTAATTTACAAGATACTCAAACACTATTCATGCCATGAGAACTCTTTTTTCAAGCTCAAAGTGAGGACAATATGCTAGGTGGCTACATCCCACATTGGTTATAAAAATGATGTTCAAATGGCTAGGTGGCTACATCCCACATTGGTTATAAAAATGATATTCGGAGTGATTTATAAAGGATTCAAGACCAACCCATAGGATACAATTGAGGACTCAGGATCTAGGTTGGGATAACGAACTTGAAAGAGTTATGTGGTTATAAAATAATATGCTTTGTGATATGTGCAAAAATCAAATGAAGGAATGAAAATGATGATCGTTAAATGTAATACACTGCAATGCGTCCATCATGTTGGAACTCTCTTATGTATTGTCTCTAGGAATGGAGACCGATTGAATCCAAAGCTAGAAAACTAAAGATCTTTTCCCCAATCTATCCACTTCAAAAATCTGTTCGATCTTACATAAGACCTTTCCCCAATCGCAAAATCAGCTAATTCCAATCACCAAGTTCTTGCATTACAATAACTCGTACTAATCTAAGTAAAAGTATCATAGTTCCTGATATCAACGAGCTCAATCCAGGGAAATCAAGACATGAGACACAGAAAGCAATCAAATTCCAATCAAATGATACATTATAAACAAACAGCGGAGTGCATAGCAAAAGAAAACTAGGATCGAATTGTGAAATTGAAGGGGATTGAGGTTAGGGTAAGGGTTTAAGAAGAGGAGGAGGAGGAACTTACTAGTATGGGCGGCTCCGTCCTGTTCACAGCCATTGATGAGCCCGGGGAGGGCGTAGTTGAAGGTGAGGACGCGACCGTAGAGTTCGGCGCCGTCCATTTTATCGATTGAGTGGAATTGGGAGGTCGGTGATGGTTGATTCGAGGGTGGAGTGAGTCACGGAATAGGTGAGGATGAGAGAGTGTGCAACTTCTGCTGCTAAGGAAGCAATCCATGGCGGCGCCCAATGTGGTTTATTTTGGAACCACGCAGCCAGAAGCTCGGATGCTTCTTTCCCAACCATGATACCATCTTTTTCAAGATCTATCAGCAAGTCCAAGGCTGCATTCAGATTATTCTCCTTTTCATAGCCTGCTAACAAAACGGTCACGCACTTGTCATTAGGTACTATGCCAACCCTTCTCATGTTTTCGAAAGCGATACGTGCTTTTTGTGTTTGACTGGCCACCACATAAGCATTTATGAGGAGTGCACATTGCTTGTCGTCGGGGAAAGTTCCTGATAGTTGGCTCGCATTGAAAACTCGCTGAGCTCCTTCACAATCACCCTTCATAGAGTATACTCTCAGCAAAACCTTGTAAACTTCTCTACCTGCATATATCTCCAAGGCATCCATTTCTAAGACCAAGGCTTCACCTTTATCAGGCATTCCAGCTCTTATGTATGCCATGATCATTGAACCGTATGATCTTTTGTCCAATGGATGACCCAACAGCTTCATTTCATCAAAGATTTCCTCGGCCTTCTCAAAATTGCCACCTTTGCTGTACATGTGGATCATGGTGGTCAATGTCACTTGGTCACATATCATGCCTCGCTGAGTCATGGATACCAAGGCATTTTCTGCATCTTGAATTCGATCATTCTGGGCATACAAATGAATAATCTTCGTATAATCACGAACACTGGCTTCAAAAGATTCTTCATTAAGCGCATATTCAAATACCTATTATAGGAATACAAACGGACAAGCACCCGTATGAAAATGCAAAATCATATTGGAATGATGATTTTTTTTAGAAAAACTAAGGTAAGTGTATTAACTTATTAACCAAACCTCATAAGAAGGTACACCAAATTGGAAAATCCAAACTATCATATAGACAAAACCCAAAATGTACCTACACAGACACAGAGATAGCAGTAAACCCAACACTAGATAGTAATTTGCAAAAGATTGTCATTTTTTAAAAAACATAATGTGAAGAGGATACAATAAAGCACTGCAATTGTCTAGCATTTGGTTAGAATTGGTATCAGTATAAGTTTCTGTATCGGTATGGAGTTTAGATATTGGGCATTTGCCAAAATTCGGTATGAGATAACATGTGTGTAAGTGCTATTCACACAAGGCCTTTCCAAACACAGTATCGAGTTGTTTGATTTGATACTGAGACCAACTCCCACCTCATGTATACCAAACGCCTAAAATATGAACTTTGATGCGAAAAACGGATTACCTGGAGAAAGAGGGGATGATCCATATCACTCAAGTGCTTGAGAACAACAAGCCAATCTGCTCTTATAGGCTTCATAATCGCAACCCAAGCCCCCACCAAATCCAGCAGCCGCCCCTTTTCAGGGGAGTAGCAGATAAGCTGTCTCAAGAACGCCTTACACCTCTTGACCATCTTCTTGGGAAGGTTTGAAATCGCCATTCTCTGCTCTTCTGAGAGTTGTTGACTGGCCGGGCGAATCTCCGCCCACCTGAACTTGCGCGTCTCCTCCGCCGGTTCGAAAAACTACATAATTTCCCAAAAAATATCAAGAACATGAGGGGAGAAACTAGCAGAAGCACCCATAATTTCCATGAAATCACCCTTTTCTTGGTAAATAATCTGAGACTCTGAATAAACCAGTGAACAAAACTGTACATAATTCATGCCTAGACATCAGATTGTAAGCAGCTCTCACATCAGATTGAATCCGAAGCTAGAAAACTAAAGATCTTTTCCCCAATCTATCCACTTCAAAAATCTGTTCGATCTTACATAAGACCTTTCCCCAATCACAAATCAGCTAATTTCAATCACCAAGTTCTTGCATTACAATAACTCGTACTAATCTAAGTAAAAGTATCGCAATTCCTGATATCAACGAGCTCAATCCAGGGAAATCAAGACATGAGACACATAAAGCAATCAAATTCCAATCAAATGATACATTATAAACAAACAGCGGAGTGCATAGCAAAAGAAAACCAGGATCGAATTGCGAAATTGTAGGGGATTGAGGTTAGGGTAAGGGTTTAAGAAGAGGAGGAGGAGGAACGTACTGGGATGGGCGGCCCCGCCCTGTTCACAACCCTTGATGAGCCCGGGGAGGGCGTAGTTGAAGGTGAGGACGCGACCGTAGAGTTCGGCGCCGTCCATTTTATCGATTGCGTGGAATTGGGAGGTCGGTGGTGGCTGATTCGAGGGTGGAGTGAGTCAGGGAATGGGTGAGGATGAGAGAGTGTGCAACTCCTGCTGCTAACGAAGCAATCCATGGCCAAGACCAATGCCCAGAATTACCATTTTAAGATGGGTTTTTTATATGGTAGTTTTTGTTTCAAAATAGGTGTTATTTTTGGGTTTTTTAGGTATGAAATTGTAATAATTTGTATTGATTGGTGTATTATTGATTTTTTAAAAGATTTTAATTGGTTAAAATGAGAGGTTAGTGTTAAAAAAATAATAAAATTTATGGAAAAAAATAAGTGAAATGATGATGTTTTTTAAAAGTTGGGTGTTTTATTAAAAATTTTGTAAATTGTTAAAAGCTAATATATTTTGGAAAGGAGGTAATATGAGTACCAAATTTTATCATTTTTATTTAATAAGTAGAAGCGTTATGTTGTTGTTATTATAAATTTTGCATAAAAAATAAAGTTAGACAAATATCTATATATCTATATAATACATGAAAAGTTGTGTTCAGGCACCATTTATTTAATAGATGGGTGGTCTTTTGAAAATAATTCTAATTTCTGTAATTTATAATTTTATGGGTGGTGTGAAAATTTACCTAATTTATGGGTGGTTATGTGTAATTTACTCTAAATTATATGGAGTTTTATTGATGCTTTTGATTTATCAATGACTTCATTGTTGTTTTAATTAACACATCCGTTAATCTTATTAACTTGAATCCATATTCTCATTGAAATTTTCAAAGAAATTGCATTTGATAGATATATAGTATGGCTCATACAACTATAGAGGCTTTGATAATGGAAATCATTTTGATGAATACATTGGATATTACAGTAATAAACTTGTATTTAATCTTCTTTAGTACGTACTTTCTTTGAAGATTGGTAAGTAGCTCGGCCGACAAAGGCAAACTCCTTAATTCACCTCGTCCAAAAGATACGAGCTTCGCACTTTTCCTCGGCTGATAGAGACGAGTTCCCTCCATCGCCTCGACACATCACAACGGGTATAGGAATGTTCAGAGTAATTTACAAGGTACTCAAACACTATTCATGCCACGAGAACTCTTTTTTCAAGCTCAAAGTGAGGACAATATGCTAGGTGGCTACATCCCACATTGGTTATAAAAATGATGTTCAAAGAGCTAGGTGGCTACAATCCCACATTGGTTATAAAAATGGTATTCGGAGTGATTTATAAAGGATTCAAGACCAACCCATAGGATACAATTGAGGACTCAGGATCTAGGTTTGTGATAACGAACTTGAAAGAGTTATGTGGTTATAAAATAATATGCTTTGTGATATGTGCAAAAATTAAATGGAGGAATGAAAATGATGATCGTTAAATGTAATACACTGCAATGCGTCCATCATGTTGGAACTCTCTTATGTATTGTCTCTAGGAATGGAGACCGATTGAATCCGAAGCTAGAAAACTAAAGATCTTTTCCCCAATCTATCCACTTCAAAAATCTGTTCGATCTTACATAAGACCCTTTCCCCAATCGCAAAATCGGCTAATTCCAATCACCAAGTTCTTGAATTATAAACAAACGGCGGAGTGCATAGTAAAAGAAAACTAGGATCAAATTGCGAAATTGAAGGGGATTGAGGTTAGGGTAAGGGTTTAGGAAGAGGAGGAGGAACTTACTGGGATGGGCGGCCCCGCCCTGTTCACAGCCCTTGATGAGCCCGGGGAGGGCGTAGTTGAAGGTGAGGACGCGACCGTAGAGTTCGGCGCCGTCCATTTTATCGATTGCGTGGAATTGGGAGGTCGGTGGTGGCTGATTCGAGGGTGGAGTGAGTCAGGAAATGGGTGAGGATGAGAGAGTGTGCAACTCCTGCTGCTAACGAAGCAATCCATGGCCAAGGCCAATGCCCAGAATTACCAGTAGGAAAAGTGTAGGTTTACACTCAGTATAAAACACACAATCTTACACCACCAATGAAAATTAACCATGGTATAAATTGTGATTTTATAATAAATCTAAAATACATTAATTGGTAAAGTAAAGTAGTACAGACTGACCCTTCGTCTCCTTCCTTCCCTTCCCAGGCTT
This sequence comes from Persicaria tinctoria, assembly GCA_037127255.1. NCBI lineage: Eukaryota > Viridiplantae > Streptophyta > Magnoliopsida > Caryophyllales > Polygonaceae > Persicaria > Persicaria tinctoria. The sequence continues at coordinate 2,448,938 of JBANSL010000015.1, forward strand.
GCACTTCAATTCGAAATTACCCAAATTCAAGGGGGGTTAGCAAAATTGGTAGATGGGTAGATCTATTATGGAGGAGTGGTGGTGTTGAAGGAGAAATAAAAAATCTCGGGCGCGAGCAATGACGGCAAACAATGGAGACTGAAACAAACCGGTGAGGAAAAGTTGGCATCCCCCACTTTTCAGATCTGAGGGCCGAAGCCGTTTCGCATCCGTTGTCGGATCTAGGCCATCGACCTCACCTCTTCCCTCGTATACTCGCTTTCATGAGGTCTTGCTGGTGGATCGTGGTGCGTAGCGGACTAAAGATGGAGCCTCTGTCTCGCGCACGCGCTCGTAGAAGTCCAGTCGGAGTCGCCATTGACAGCTTCCAGAACTTCAATCCCCGACATTGACGCCACCACGGATCCGAACAACTCATATCCCATAACTCATGTCTGTTGGCTCAACCCCAAATCCCCCTTTTGAGCCTTTAATTTCGATCCCCAAACCCTCGATAGTCGTCTAGAGTTGGGTTTCTATTTCAAAATGAAATATGAGTTGGTTTGATTTTTTGAGTAAAATTGGGATGGAGTGACTTGAATTGATTTTAATTTCCTATTGAAGCTAATCAATCGATGAACAACAGCCCAAGACTCCAAGAGGGAGGAAGAAGAAGACCCTCTCTAGGGATTTGCAGTATGTTTTCTTTAATATTTTTATTTTTATTTTTTTTTAAGTGGAAGAAGGATATATTGCCACATGTCCTGTTTTTATTAGTAGTGTAAGATTATAGTTTTACACCTACTATAAATGTATCATGGTCCTTACCAATAAAGTTCCTTCAAACATATTTGCATTAAGAGTAAATTACACATAGTCACCCATAAATTACGCAAGTTTTTACATAACCACCCATAAAATTATAAATTACAGAAAATCACCCATAAATTAGATTTATTTTCAAAAGACCACCCACCCATTAAAACTCCATTTGTTTTGTTTGGAAAGACTAAAATACCCCTAGTTCTAGCTTATTTCTTTTTAAATGAAAGTCATTGTAAGTATTTTCCTATTTAATTTGTCATTTCACTTTGGAAAAAAAAAAGAATTTAAACATTGTAAAACATATATAAATGTCTGAGCCAATATATATGCATCAAATTTTTAATGTGAAGAGCAGAGATTTACAATGGCTCTTTCTTCAAATGTTGAATATGTTAATAGGCTCTAAAATAAACTCAAATTATTACTCCCTCGATTTGAAAAAACATGTTGTTTAATATTTACACGCGTTTTTTAGGATAATAAAACTATAATCCATCCGTTTCTAAATAAGTGACTTTTTACTATTCAATATTCATGCACGTATTTTAAGGTTATAAAAAAAATATAAAATATTATTTTTTTTATAAACTCATACCTATTAATAATAAGTATAATATTATTAAAAAAATTAATTAAAAATTTAATATTTTATACAGTTTTTACCCTCTTAAAAATACGTGTTTGACTTGAAAAAATCACTTATTTGGAAATGGAGGGAGTATAAAATATCCATTTTTATATTAAAAAAAATGCGTACTTATTTATTGTAACTATGAAATTATAAAAAAAATGATAAAAAGATGAATATTTTAAGCAATTTTTATCTTCCTAAAAAAGCGTGCATGAATATTTTTTGTCGAACAGAGGGAATAATTAGAAAACCTCAAATTATTACTTTTTAAAACCCAAATTATTACTTTTAAAAACTAAGATATGGGGGCATTTTCCTTTTTACAAATGGACATTTAACAAATGGGTGGTCTTTTGAAAACAAATATAATTTATGGGTGGTTTTATGTAATTTATAATTTTATGGGTGATTATGTGAAAACTAACCTAATTTATGGGTGGTTATGTGTAATTTACTCTTGCATTAATCAATACTCCCTCCATTTTAAGATGGGATTTTTTTATGGTAGGTTTTGTTTCAAAATAGTTGTTATTTTGGGTTTTGCTTGTATGTATGAAATTTTACTGCCTCCGTTCGGCAAAACGTGTCACTTTACTAGTATTTACGCACGCTTTTGTGGGAGATAAAAAACTATATAAAATATCTAGTTTTTTTTAACAATTTCGTAGTTATTATTAATAAGTACAAATTTGTTTCAAAAAATTATAAAAAAACGAATACTTCGTATTATAGTTTTTATCATTCTAAAGAAGCGTGCGTGAATAGTAAACAACATGTTCTGCCAAACGGAGTGAATAATAATTTCATAATTTGTATTGATTTGTGTGTTATTGATTTTTTAAAAGATTTTAATTGGTTAAAATGAGTAGTTAGTGTTTTAAAAAAAAAATTTATGAAAAAAGTTAATGAAATGATGATGTTTTTTTGAAAGTGAGGTGTTTTATTAAAATTTTTGTAAGTTGTTAAAATTCCATATAATTTGGAACGGATGTAGTATAAATGAGTATCAAATTTTATCATTTTTATTTAAAAAGTAGAAGCGTTTTGTCGATGTTATTATGAATTTTACATGAAAAAATAAAGCTAGACAAATATAAGCAAATAAATAGATTTTTTTTTTACTCTTGGTAAACAAGCTAATTTACAAACCTCAAGCTTAGTGTTTAATTCGTTCTCTAATTTGATTTCCACTCATTTCAACATACATGGCTAATATCATGCTACAAAAGACTCTAATATCACAGTTTTTCACTCCAATGTAATTTTTTTTTTTGTCATTGCATCAACAGTTACCTATCAAAGTACACAACAAAGTCATTAGAATGATAAAAATATGTTAAGCAACCTTGGCACTTGAAACGTGGATTTGATACCAAATAGTAAATGGAGCGCAATTTACTTATATTATCACATGGTAAGAAATTTCATAATGTTTTGCTAAGGTAAATTCACTACTCATTAGGGAATTAGTGATGACAATAATTCTGCATAATGGTTCTAACCTACACATATGGATAAATTCTGAATATTAAAAACTTATGATGTATCAACAATCCGTTGTAGTCTAGTTGGTCAGGATACTCGGCTCTCACCCGAGAGACCCGGGTTCAAGTCCCGGCAACGGAATACAATTTTTAATTTTAGGGGGATTTTTGACATTTTTATTTTTCAGATTACTGGTATACAGTTATACCGATCTCACTTACCTGCAGTTTCATGAGCTCCTGGAGGCCTAGAGTTACACCGGATTATGCATAATCTACTTGTACAGTTAACTGTTGATTTCGCTGTTTTTATACATTCTCTTGGCAATCCACAGTCTTGCTGCGTATGTGATCTCGTAAAAAGCTTACAGTATGTAACTGATTCTCGAATGAGTGTGCTTCTTCAACATGAAGGTTTTTGTGCTTCTTCAACATGAAGGTTTTTGTGCTACTTGTTTCTGCACCCAATCAGTATACAGTTCCCGTGCTAGGAGTTTATTTTCATAAGCTGGCTATATTGAAGGAAACTATTGGCTCCAGTTTAGTTTTGGCCAATTGGATTTTGGTTGTAATCTCACAACTGATAGATGTGGTTCCAAAAATAGAGCAGTAATCACTCGAAACGGTCTTTCAATTGAACAAAAGATCGCTGCAAGAGTGTTTTTTTTATTGTTGTCTACAAATGGCAACATCAACATACGAAACCATATAAATGAAATGAGGTTGGAAACAGAAATGCTTCAACCAGAACAGATGGGAGCAATTTAAACTGACATATGCCGAGAAAAGCCTAATCAGTGAAGAAAAAATACGATTTTCCGTTCTCTTCGTGCCAGCATAGTATAGCTGAGCTACCAGCATCAACCAATGCCATTAATAATGGGTGGAATGGATGATTGCTATGTTGCGTTTACTCGGCTCTTGACTGGCCCGCTCTTGAGGACAAGATGATTCCGACAATCAGACCATAGAGTGCAAGCGCTTCAGCAAAGATGAGAATGAGAATCATTCCGACAAAAAGCTTGGGCTGCTGTGCATTGGCCCTGTGCATCACAAAGAGAATGAAGAATCAATGAGCAGTAGATTCAGAATAGCGATCATATTATATGAATCTATACCACCAAATCAATAAACCACGCAGATGACAGATTGGAAATCAATGATAAAATGATCAATGAACGCAATTGCGCGGATGCTATGACAGATTTGAAATCAATGATATAATGATCAAGGAAACCAGAAGCTTCACAGTTAACCAACCATAAATATCTAAAGAATCATTGCACTATAATCTGATCAAAGGCAAAGAGATCTATAAACACATCAGATCTAAATGTACAAGCAAAAATTAATAATTGTGTCCAACAAACACTTATCAAAGAATCAAATCTCAACATATCCAAGCGAGCTTCACTCATATCAAACGCATCTTTCACAGAGCTGAAGAAACAACAAAGATCAGATGCGATTACCTGACACCAGCATCACCAACGATGCCAATGGCCATACCGGCGGACAAACCAGCCAAGCCACAAGCCAAACCGGATGAGAGATGTGCGTATCCATCAAAGAGGTAATAGCCTTTGGCCTTAGGGTTAATGCCAGTACTGATAATAACAGCAATAATCAGACCATAGATACCTAACACACCAGCCATAACCACCGGAACGATCGACTTCATGACCAGCTCCGGCCTCATCACTCCCATCGACGCCACACCTACTCCACTCTTCGCCGTACCGTACGCTGCTCCCATGCCTACGAATCAAAAACAATTAAATTCAAATCCGATTCGATACAATCAGCAATCAATTCAATCAAATTAAATGTCGATCCTCTTGAATTAACAACCAATTCACGAAAAAACGCTGGAATAGATCCAGAAAGATGAGAGGGCGGAGTGGTTGGTTACAGGAGAAAACGAGGGCAGCGGCGGCGCCAAGGAAGCCGAAGAAGGGAGCGGTTTCGTCACCATTGAACACGGCCATTGCGAAGTGAGAGGTGGAGATCAGGGATTTGGATCTGCAAATCTTGGGGGATATGCAGAGATGAGATCAGAGGAGGGGAAGGGGTAGATGAATGGAGAAGAAGACAAGCTCATTGATTAGTTATGTAGTTGCAAACGACAAACGTGGCTTCTTCTGATTTATAGGTTTTTTGGACGGTAGTAAGAAGTTTCCCTGTTTTCATCTACTTGGGCTGGATTTAGCCCAGCCCGGCCCACTTCAGCCCAAAATGAATTAAATAATATTTTAAAATAGGTAATTCGCAGAAAACCACCCTAAATAGGTGTTTTGCGCGAAACCAACCCTTAAAACGAAAATTTCAGAAAACCACCCTTTAAAACCGTTTTCCTTGTAAAGTCACACCCATTATCAAATTTCCGTTAATTGAATATTAACGTGTGCGAAAAATAAATTATATTCGTTGTTTTTATTATTATTTTACTTTAATCAAATTGGTATTAATTAATTTTTACAGTACCTTTTTAACATGTTTTTTTCAAAAGTAATTTTTTTATATAAAATATCAATTTTTATTTATAATTTCACACTTATTAGTAAAAACATAATAAAATAGATATAATTGATGTTTTATATATTTTAAAAAGTGTATATTACTAAAAGGATACTTGAAGAAAATAAAATTTTAAAAAATTATATTTCATATAGTTTTTATTATTCTAAAAGTATGTTCACTATTCCACGTAGATTTTTAGAATGATAAAAACTATATGAAACATTATTTTTTAAAGATATTTATTTTCTTCAAGTAGCCCAGTATTACACATTTTTTATATGTATAAAACATAAATTATACATCAATTTTTTTTATAGAGTTTTTAAATTATTATTTTTAAAAATAATTTTTTTGATATTTTATACTCCCTCCGATCGGCAAAACTTGTCGTTTACTATTCATGCACGCTTTTTTACAACGATAAAAACTATATAAAATATTCATTTTTTTATAAATTTTTTTTAACAAGTTTGTACTTATTAATAATAACTACGAAGTTGTTAAAAAAATTATTAAAAAAACTCGATATTTTATATAGTTTTTATCTCCTAAAAAAGCGTGCATGAATAGTAAAGTGCCAAGTTTTTCCGAACGGAGGTAGTAGTGTTTTTTTATTTTGAAAATATTTTAAAAAGTTAAATATCAACTAATACCAATTGAATTGAGTAAACTAATAATAAAAATAAAGGGTATAATTGAATTTTCACATACTTTAACATTTAATTAATGTTGAGTGATGAGTGTGATTTTGCAAAGAAAACTATTTTAGCGGTTGGTTTTCTACAATTTTTATTTTAAGGGGTGGTTTTTTCGCAAAACGTCTAGTGTTTTATGCAATTTTTGCCTTTAAAATAAGAAGAGTCAACGATGCCGAGTGGTCAACATTCAAATCAAGGCGTGGTCTCCAAATCACAATTTCCCTGATCGATCGAGCGAAAATTACAAAAGCTCCCGCAGCTTCTACTTATCATTGATTGGGAGACGAAGGCAGCGATTCAGATTCACCAATCGATCGGTTGATCGGTATACCTATCAGATTGTGTGGCGATGGCGAAAGATCTACTCGGAGCATTGAGGATCACGGTGAAGCGAGGAATTGACCTCGCGATCCGAGACATCAGCACCAGCGATCCCTACGTTGTTCTGAAGCTAGGCAATCAGAAAGTGAAGACGAGAGTCATCAAGGCGAATTTGAATCCGGAGTGGAACGAGGTGATCACTCTCTCGATCTCCGACCCCGACCTACCGATCCAGCTCAGCGTGTTCGACCACGTAAGATCACCAATTTCCGTCAATCGATTTGGTTTTCAATTTTCATTTGACGATTCTGAGAATTTGATCGAAGTTAATTCGACTCGATCTGGTTGGGAATTGCAGGATAGATTCTCCAAGGACGATCCGATGGGGGAGGCGGAGATCGACATAAAGCCGTACATGGAGAGCTTGAGGCTGGCGCAACCAGGGCGGCCGGAGGGGACGGCGGTGAAGAAGATACAGCCGAGCCGGAGCAACTCGTTGGCGGAGGAGAGCAAGGTGGTGTGGATGGGGAGGGGGAAGATGGTGCAGGACATGATCCTCAGGCTCAAGAACGTGGAGAGGGGTGAGGTTGAGATCCAGATCGAGTGGCTTGACCTCGGCGGAGCTAGAGGCTTTTCGAGCCGCCATCTTGGCCGTTGATCGGATGGAGGGGCACGATTGTGATTATCTGCAACTTGAGGGCCGTTTTCATGGCATTCACTTGGGGCTTAATTTGCAAATGAGAATGTTTTTCATGGCATTTCTGTAATATAAAAGTGAAGTGAGGTTGATTGAGGGTTTTGCTTTGTAATTGTTAGGGTGTAGTTTATACTTGTATGATTGCGTGATTATTGTGTATTATACGTGTTAGATGTCAATATGTAAATAATTGTTTGATGATTCCTTTCTTGTATGATGATTCAAGAGTGAATGAAATTAATTAGGATATGTAATGTCTGTAATCCAGATGTATGTATTAGTGATTATGTACAAATGATGGCTAGAAGCTCAAGGTTAGGACTAGGTCACAGGTGGCTCATGACATTGGACCAAGGGTGGCTCAAGAGGCCTAGTCGGTGGCACTTGGTGAGCTTGGCTGGAGTCCTTCCCTTGCTGGATTGTTGGATTGATATTAAAGATGAAGCTCTTCATCTTTAGACGTCGGCCCAGTCCAGTTTGAAGCCCAGCCCAATTCTCCTAGCCCAACTCTGAAGAGCTTCCAACGGCACTTTGCTGGCTTTGTTCCAAACGCTGCGTTTTGCCTGACGCTCCATATAAGAGGCCTCTTTCTTGGAAACCCTAATCACGAGCTCAGTCACTGTTCTCCCATCTGAAGAAAGAAAGAGAGAGAGAAGAGAGGAAACCCTAGGTTCCCAAGCGCCGCCGACGAAGATCTCACACTGAAGAGAAAGAAGGCGAGCTTCCGGCCCGGTTTCCCAACCGCCTTAGCGCCGCCTTCACCTGCTCTCATCCGGCTTCGATTTTCTTCGAAGTGGAGGGAGTATCCGTTCCTTTTCCGTTTTCTCTCCTTGTCTGTTCATGTTTTCTGAGTTGCTTGACCTAGATCTGTTACCTTGAGCTCGTCACTGCTTGTATCCATGATCTGTAACTCGTTCATACTTAGTGGATTCTAGGGTTTGAGTCTCTGCCTCTTGAGGCTCCGCAGAGTAGGGAAACCGAACTGCGTCATCAATCTGTGTGTTATCTTTTTCGCTTCCGCTTTGCATGTTTACTTTCCGACCTCGCTTCTGTGCTAGCATTTTAGGATCAAATCGTTTTCTACAAAGTGGTATCAGAGCTTGATTGTCCCTTTTCTTCCTTTGTCTCGTCTCTGTAGACGAGGGAAATAGATCTGGGGGCGTGGACATTGGGCAAGCCGCATATAGTGTCCACCGGCCAGGCGCTGTTCCTCTCCCGTCCGACGTACCACACCTGTTTTCAAAACTAGTTCTTTGTTCTTTACAAAAACAGTTTTTCTGTGCTTTACTTTGTTGAATAGCTCTTGATTTAAGTAATCTCTGTTATTACCTTTGTCTTTGAGCTATCTGACTTTGTTTGGCTTTTGTGTGCAGGTACCATGGCTGACTCTTATGTCAAAATCCGACCATATGATGGTAAAATTGACTTTGCCATGTGGCAAGTCAAGATGAAAGCGATCCTCATCAAGGAAAAGTGCTGGAGAGCAGTTGCTCCCCTTGAACTAGCACTTCCTGCTGCAAATGCACCAGAGGGAGGCCCTCCAGTCCAACCAGCTCCACCAGCTCCTGTCCCACCAGAAATATCTGAGCAAGCTCATGCTGAGATTATGCTCAGGCTTACTGATGATGTAGCAAGACAGGTAGTGAAGGTAAATGACCCCAGGGCTCTGTGGTTAGCCCTGGAGGATCTTTTTCTTGTCAAATCTCTGCCTAGTCGCATTTCTCTCCTCCGCAGGTTATTTACATTTAAAATGGATATCAACATCACTTTAAATGACAACTTGGATAAGTTTCTGAAAATGACCCAAGAATTAGAGAGATGTGATGATAGTATTAAGGATTCTCATCAAGCTATCTTGTTGCTTAATTCTCTGCCTTCACAGTTTGATCACTTTAAGGATGTTATTCAGTTCTCTAGGGAGCCTCTCACTAAGGAAAGAATAGTTGAGATTATCACTGAGAAAAATGAGATGCTAAAAGTTTTCAAATCTAAATTTGGTGCTAAATCTGAGAACACTGAAAAATCTGAAGTCTTGTTTGCTAATTCCAACAAGTCTAATGGCAATAGAAATAATAACAGGAATAAGAAAAAGGCTAAGGAAGATGAGAATTCTAATGCTAAACAATCTGAGTCTACAACCAAGGTGCCTAAAGATTCTAAATGCAACTACTGTGGTCACCTAGGTCATTGGATTAAAGATTGCAGGAAAAAGAAAAGAGCTGATGAAAAAAAACTCAAAAATGATATCTCTGTTTCATTGCTTGAGTCTGACAGTGGTGCATATCCCAATGAACTCTTCATGTGTACACCAGAGGAAGTTGATTCAGGCAACTGGATCCTTGACTCTGGCTGCACCATACATGCCACCCCTATCAAAGCCAGCTTTGATAACCTTGATCAGAGTAGGTGTGGGATGGTCAAACTTGGTGACCACCACACACTTGCCATCAAGGGGGTTGGAGATGTTTCTCTGAAGATGTTTGATGGGAATGTCATCACTCTAAAAGATGTCAAATGGGTTCCTGATTTGAGGAGGAGTCTTATGTCTGAATCTGTGTTTGATTGCATGAATTATGACATACATACCAGTGGTGGCATTAAAACCGTTTCTTCTAACAAAAAGTGCATTGTCAAGACTATTAGGAAAAATGGTTTGTATCATGTCATCACCCCTGATAATGAGTGCAATCTTATTGATTCTTCTCATCTAACCAAACTCTGGCATCTCAGGTTAGGGCATATTGGAAACAAAGGCCTACATTACTTGCATAAACATGGTTTAATATCTGATAAGCTCTCTGATTTGTCTTTTTGTGAGAATTGTGTATTTGGCAAAGCTACCAAACAGGTGTTTCCTAATTCTGTGTACAAGGCCACCAAGCCTCTTGAATATGTACACTCTGACCTCTGGGGTCCTGCACAGGTAGACACAATTGGTGGTAAGAAATATTTTATTTCCTTCATTGACCACTTCTCCGGAAAGGTATGGGTTACTCTTCTTAAATCTAAGGATGAGGCCTTCCAGGCCTTCAAGGCTTGGAAATCAAAGGTAGAGCTTCAATCTGGTTATAAACTTGTTTGCTTTAAGACTGACAATGGGCTTGAGTTTTGCAATACTGCCTTCAATGATTTCTGCAGGGAGAATGGGATCAAAAGGCAACTCACAGTGCCTGGCACCCCTCAGCAGAATGGCACTGCTGGGAGGATGAACAGGACACTGTTAGAGAAGGCCAGATGCCTTCTCTTCACTGCAGGAATGAAGCACAGCCTATGGGGAGAGGCTGTGGTCACAGCCTCCTACCTGATCAACAGGAGCCCCTCCTCTGTAACAGGCTTCAAAACTCCACAAGAACTGTGGATTGGTAAGGTACCCAATCTTTCATACCTTAAACCCTTTGGTTGTACTGCTTATGCTCAGGTTTCTCAAGGTAAGTTACAGCCTAGAGCACTAAAGGGTGTGATGTTGGGTTACCCTGAAGGTGTGAAGGGCTACAAAATTCTTCTCATTCAACCTGGTGGATATAAAGTTATTGTTGCTAGAAATGTTACATTTAATGAAACTGACTTTCATTTTAAGAATATCCTCACCCCTAGAAATGAGAATGCAGGCAACACTGATGAGCCCTCCAAGTTCTTTGTTCCTGATGACCAACTCAGGGATTCTATAACTGAGCCACCTGAAGAAGATGAATTTGACACTGGTCATGTTCCAACTTTCTTCCCTGCTCAAAGAACTTCTCATGTCACACCAATTCAGCAACCTCAACAAATAGGAGGAGGAAATGATGAAGAGCAACAACCTGAAGAAGATGAAGAAAATGAAGATGACACAGCTCAGGGAGTACCTCTAAACCCCCAGTCTTCTTCTGATTCTCCCAGTTCTACTTCTTCTGGGCTCTCTGTGTCTTCTTCCTCTCCTTCTGTGAATTCTTCTGTGCCCTTAAATGATTATCAACTTGTTAGGGATAGGAGTCCTAGAACTAGGATCCCTAATAGAAGATACACTGATGACATTGATATTGTTGAGTTTGCTTTTGTTGCATCTGAAATCATTAAAAATAATCCCCCTGAAACTTTTGAATCTGCTATGAGATCCTCTGACTCATTAAAATGGTACAAAGCTATGCTTGAAGAACTTGAATCTATGAAAATAAACAACACCTGGGTTCTAGTTCCTAAGCCTGCTCATGCTAAAGCCATTGACTGTAAATGGGTCTTTAAGATTAAAGAAGGGGTTAAAACTAATGAGCCACCTAAATTCAAAGCCAGACTTGTAGCTAAAGGATTTAGTCAAAGAGAAGGGCTGGATTATAATGACATATTTGCTCCAGTTGTAAAATATAAAACTCTGAGATTACTTCTTGCTATTGCTACTGTCTTTGATTGGGAACTTGAACAAATGGATGTTAAAACAGCCTTTCTGCATGGAGATCTTGATGAAACTATTTTCATGAAGCAACCTAAAGGGTTCACTGATAAGAAGAAACCTGATCATGTCTGTCTTCTTAAAAAATCTATTTATGGTCTGAAACAGTCTCCTAGACAATGGAACATAAAATTTGATTCTTGCATGAGATCTTTGGGCTTTATTAGAAGTGATTATGATTCCTGCTTATATATCAAAGGTGTTACCACTAAGTTTCCTTTGTTTATTCTTCTGTATGTGGATGACATTCTCCTTGTCTGTGCTTCTATGAGAATCATTTCTGATACTAAAAGGAACCTAATGCAACACTTTGATATGAAGGATCTTGGCAATGCCAAGAGAATTCTGGGAATTAAAATCATTAGAAATAGAGCTAAGAAAACTCTCATGTTATCCTAGGTTGACTATATTGAAAAAGTTCTTGAGAAATTCTGCATGCTTGACTCTAAGTCTTCACCTATACCTTTAGGAGGGCATCTTGCTCTGAGCAAAAATCAATGCCCTAAGACTGATCATGAGAAAAAGGAAATGGCTGATGTTCCCTATGATGTGGCTGTTGGTTCTATTATGTATGCAATGCTTTGCACCAGACCTGACTTAGCCTTTGCTATAAGTGTTCTAAGTAGATATATGTCTAATCCTGGATCACCTCATTGGAATGCTATGAAATATTTACTGAGATATTTGAATGGTTCTAAACACTTGGGTTTGATCTATTCCAGTTACTCCCCTGCAAGTGATCTCCAGGGATTTGTAGACTCTGATTATGCAAGCAACAAGGACACAAGGAAGTCCACAACTGCATACTATTTCACCTGGGCTGGCAATTGCATCTCCTGGAAGTCTCAACAACAATCTGTGGTGGCCTTGTCATCCACAGAGGCTGAGTACATTGCAGCTACTGAAGCTGCTAAGGAAGCCATTTGGCTGAAAGGCATACTTGGTGAGATTTTCAGAAGAAAGTTTGTACCTGTGATCAACATGGATAGCCAAAGTGCTCTGTATTTGTGCAAAGACCCAATGTACCATGAGAAGACCAAACACATTGATGTTAGGTCTCACTTCATCAAACATAGGGTTGAGGACAAGACCTTGAGCCTCTTGAAGATCAAAGGAGAGCTGAATCCAGCTGACTTTGGCACGAAGATTGTTCCTTCTGGCAAATTCTACTTTTGCAGGAACTTTCTTCATATTCTTGATGTGAACTAACTTGCAGGTACATGAGCCGAGGACGGACGGATTGAAGACACAACCCAGATCCCTATTTAAATGAACGAGTTGTAATACATAGTGGCTGGATTAGGAGGGCAAATTGTAATGTCTGTAATCCAGATGTATGTATTAGTGATTATGTACAAATGATGGCTAGAAGCTCAAGGTTAGGACTAGGTCACAGGTGGCTCATGACATTGGACCAAGGGTGGCTCAAGAGGGCCTAGCCGGTGGCACTTGGTGAGCTTGGCTGGAGTCCTTCCCTTGCTGGATTGTTGGATTGATATTAAAGATGAAGCTCTTCATCTTTAGACGTCGGCCCAGTCCAGTTTGAAGCCCAGCCCAATTCTCCTAGCCCAACTCTGAAGAGCTTCCAACGACACTTTGCTGGCTTTGTTCCAAACGCTGCGTTTTGCCTTAAGACGCTCCATATAAGAGGCCTCTTTCTTGGAAACCCTAATCACGAGCTCAGTCACTGTTCTCCCATCTGAAGAAAGAAAGAGAGAGAGAAGAGAGGAAACCCTAGGTTCCCAAGCGCCGCCGACGAAGATCTCACACTGAAGAGGAAGAAGGCGAGCTTCCGGCCCGGTTTCCCAACCGCCTTAGCGCCGCCTTCACCTGCTCTCATCCGGCTTCGATTTTCTTCGAAGCGAAGGGAGTATCCGTTCCTTTTCCGTTTTCTCTCCTTGTCTGTTCATGTTTTATGAGTTGCTTGACCTAGATCTGTTACCTTGAGCTCGTCACTGCTTGTATCCATGATCTGTAACTCGTTCATACTTAGTGGATTCTAGGGTTTGAGTCTCTCCCTCTTGAGGCTCCGCAGAGTAGGGAAATCGAACTGCGTCATCAATCTGTGTGTTATCTTTTTCGCTTCCGCTTTGCATGTTTACTTTCCGACCTCGCTTCTGTGCTAGCATTTTAGGATCAAATCGTTTTCTACAGGATAGTGTTGTCAAATGATGCAACTCAAAGAATGGAGGCATGGTTTTGTTTTTTCTTTGAATCGAAAAGTTATTTAAGAATGGAGACATGGACCACGTGGCCAACACTATAACCAAGATCAAAAAGCACCACAGATTTTTTTTTAGGTAAAAATTCGATAGTTAGATATGTCTGACTCATCGATAGGCCGAAAAAGTCGACAGACGGCGAACTGTCAAAAGAACAACCTAAAAAAACAGAAATACAGATGGTAAGCGAAATCAAACAAGCAGAAGATAAACTCTACAACCAAACGATTCAAAAAGACCAACTCCCAAGAAGCTAAGGAAGTCGCCAAATTATGAAGTCAAGCACCACTTAACAGTGGCACCGCGAGTCAGCGATACAACCTCTCTTATGGACAGTGTAGACTTTTTCCTTTTATTGGAGTAAATATTATAATTGCTTCTTTTCTAATCCGAACTTTTTCCTTCTCATTAAATATTGGTTTCCATATTTTGGATACTATATCTCTTAATTGCAGGAATATTGTGTTTGATACTTTAAAAAAAAAAAAAAAAAAATTGACAATCCAATTACATTACCGAAGAAAATTCACCATGTGTTTGGTAAGGTTGGATCCTGAGCAATTTTCATACATTTAATAAAGTTTGGGTTAAATAACGCAATTACAAACATTTATACACAGGCCCCAAACTTGAAGCCGCCAACCAGAGGTAGTGGCGGTAATCGGTTCGATTCACGCTCACCCCTTTTTATTCTCTATTTTTACATTCAGAGGGATTTTTTTATTTTATTTTTTATGACAGTTCGAGAGACGCAGTGACGCACCAGACAGAAGGGCGATTTGAGAGAGAAGCCCAGCGAAGCGGCGACTCACCTTCGAACACCACCCTCCCGTCCGCCGCCGCTACCGGCACCTCCTCCACCGAATCCGGCTTCCGGCTCCTCGCCTCCTCCTCCACCGAACATCGGTAACGGCTCCTCGCCCCCTCCTCCACCGAACTGTCGGCCTGTGCCCTCCTGGCTCCTGTACAGCGAACGCAGCACTACAGCAATCAGAAGGTTAGTGTTTTATACCTTATACTTTCTGAATTTGTCCTCTAGCGTTTGATTTGAGATTCAATTTGTAAATAGGATATGGTAATTCGTTTGTCTGTGATTTTGAGAAGCAATTGTGTCATTTCATTACTGTATGTGAATTGAATTCAGTGGTCTGTCAATTGAATTTGTAATGTAACATTAAACATGTAGAAAAATTAATCTCAAAGTTCGAAACTAGAAAGTGGATAGTAAATAGAGAAGTTGAATTGCATAGTAAAGAAGATACAGTTCTTGCGAGGGAAAAAAATGTTCTACCAAAAGAAGCCATAAACAGCAAGAT
This sequence comes from Persicaria tinctoria, assembly GCA_037127255.1. Lineage (NCBI taxonomy): Eukaryota > Viridiplantae > Streptophyta > Magnoliopsida > Caryophyllales > Polygonaceae > Persicaria > Persicaria tinctoria. The sequence goes on from JBANSL010000015.1 coordinate 2,464,057, forward strand.
GTGGCATACAAATCTATAAGCAACTGAGAGGAAGTTCATGCAATACCTAACACTTGCAGAAGTTTATAAGATAAGTTGTCAACAAGAATCAACACCAAATGAAAGGGATCGATATTGTAAAACTTTGCTTATATTTACAAAGGCAAATAAGTTAGCTGAGTAACCATATCGATTCGATATTTCTAGGTGAGTCATGACATTTGAAAGGCAGACATCAACTAAAAAAAAGGAATATCTCACACATTGTAGAGAAAGTAAGGAAAAGTATGTATCCACCTTATAAATCATCTTGTTTTAGTAAGTCAAGTGCACACATTTCATATAAAACTAAAGTTATGGAAGAATTCAAATTAGAAGTCATATTTCTTCAATCAAAAGCACCATTAAATTCGGTCAATTGAAAAACTTGATCAAATAATTGAAAAAACGAAGATCATGAAAACTCACAAGATGAATTTATCTCCTTTACCGTCAAAGTGAACTTGTTTGTAGTATTGAACTTATTTGGAGTATTGAACTCGCAAGATAAATTTTATTATCGTTCTTTGTAGTTTTCAACCCCGACAAAAATCCGGGATCCGCCACTGAGTGGAGGGTTGTACGGTTTAATCGCTACCAAGAAGGAACAAAGAGGAAGAAGAAGATGGAGATCGGGGTTGTGGATTTGGTGAGAGCAGCTTGGGTGGCTGCTACCCTCCCGGTTCTGGTGGCTTCCCTCCCATCTCCTCGCCTGAACGCCTTCCACCAAACCCTTGTTTCGTTTGCCAGCAGGGGCAAAACTTTTCAGGCCTCCTCTCCGGTGAGTCCAAATTGAAAGTTTGATAGAGGTTAATTGAGTGACAATGACCAATTGATCACATATAGAGGTTACTATTGAATTGATTAGAGGCTGTTTTGTTCTGGTTGATTACTGTTTGGATCGGTTTAATTCAGCTGATTTGATGTTGTTTGGGTAATTTTGTACGGAGTTTGTTTGATCAATGCTTGAAAATTTTGATTCTTTTTTTACACTGTATTGTATTGTGCAATTTGTGATTTCAATTTTGATTCAGTGATCATCAAATTGACAATGTGCAGAAACCTTTGTTGAATTGTAGAAGCTCACAGTGCCTCAGAAGTTCTTCACTCATTTCTACGTGGTGGCCGTGCTGTTGACATCCATCTTGCTTGTTACAACCGGGATCTACGCCTACGAAACAAGCTCGTTGCGTTCAGATTCAACATCCAGCTACGAAAGTTTCATGAACGAAAGATGCAAGGCTTGGAGATCAGTGTTCCTTCTCTTGTTGATGGAAATCCAAGCACTGCGCCGATTGTATGAGTGCTTGTGCTTGTTTAAGTACAGTGCCGCTGCTAAGATGCATGTTTTCGGCTATTTAACCGGACTCTGGTAAGACACCATTGTCCTTTTCGTCGTATTGAAAGAGTATGAAAGTGGTGATTTGGATCATAAGATGGTTGTGCTGAGGTTTATTTGTTTTTACGAGGTCAGCTTCTATTCAGGAGCGCCATTATCGCTCTGCATCAACTGTGCACCAGAGGCGCTAAACTATGTCGCAAACCGAGTTACTGAGGTTATTGTGAAGGGCAATGTTCAAATGCCTAGTTTAGACTTCAACCAGATGGGGTATGTCGTTCGTCTTGCTAAGCTTGGATGGTGCCAGTGGGCAGGCGCTGCCATCTTCTTGTGGGGATCGGTTCACCAGTACCGTTGTCATGCAATTCTCGTGAGTACTACTAAATTTGATCATGAATTGGATCATTACTTTGTTCAATTGGTTCATGTTGGATGTTTGCCCTTTTGGTATAGTGTTGATTTCGAATGACAATCTCTTATCAGGGTAAACTGCGAGAAGGCAAGGAGCAAGCTAATGTGTATCTCATTCCTCACGGCGACTGGTTTGAACTCGTCTCCTCCCCACACTACCTGGCCGAGATGGTAATTTGTTCTCCCATTTCTTCTTCCTCTAGACCGAATCCATATTGGAACGAATGGCTAACCTGTTCTTGCTTTGTTGCTTAAGGTAATTTATGCGGGTGTCGTGGTTGCAAGCGGAGGGACGGACATTACAATATGGCTACTATATGGATTTGTGGTATCCTCCTACTTGATACCATTGTAGCTAGTGTTTGTGCTTAGAGATTGCCTCTTTTCGATGCTAAATTGGTTGCTCAAAGCACAGGATTGATATCTCCCTTTCGCTACGTTGCAGGTAGTGAATCTCGTACTAGCAGCTGCAGAGACACACGGATGGTATCATCGCAAATTTGACAATTATCCGAGCAATCGTCGTGCAGTAATTCCCGGTGTTTACTGATAAATGGCAACAAAGCAAATGCTATTAGATGTTGTTTTGTAAAGTCTGAAAGTTTAACATTTGATACTAGAACTGAAATGTCAGAAAGTTTTGAAAGAAGCCACTTCCAAGTTCTTGATACCCCTTACAAACTCGAAATTGAGTTCTTTTCTCACCCTCATCATGCGTAGAGATCGATTCCCCAGAACTTGGCAGGCTGGTTGGTCCGATACTTGCGATCCATGGTCTTGATCAGCTCCATGTCCTCAGCGGTTAGTTCAAAATCGAAGACCTGGATATTCTCTTTCAAGCGTTCCAACTTTGACGACTTTGGAATGACAACGGTGTTTCTTTGGATGCCCCACCGGAGTACAATCTGTGCTGCAGTCTTTTTGTATTTCTCAGCTACACCCTGTTCCAAGACAAATTTAGTCAGCATCATCGGTACAAGAATTATGTTTGGATGGTACTGAGAAAGAACTGAAGTTGTATTTGAACGTGTAGGAGAAGATGCTTCAACCTACCTTGAGGACTGGATCATCCAAACAGGATACAGTGCCAAACCATTCAGCATTGGCAGTAGATCCACCTAGAGGGGTGTGGGCTGTGACACAGATACCGTGCTTCTGGCAGAATTTGACCAGAGACTCGCGCTGGAAGTATGGATGGGTCTCGATCTGGTTGACTGCTGGCTTGATTTTGGAATATGCTAGGCAATCTCTGGTGAGGAAGACATCGTAGTTGCTGCAAAAGGGATTGCCATGGTGGAAGATGTTTAGTATCCAAATCAAACATTAACAAATGATCTGTCTTGGTCTTCAAAATTTCAGAACGTGCTTAAACTGCTTGTAAATTTGGGTATCACACATAGCAAATGCAAACGGCCAAAAACGGATGCCTGTGATATACCCAAGAGAAAATGAAATTTTACTAACATGATGGGGTGTTGTTGTATGCTACAAAGCTGAATGTCGCATACCAAATTTGTTAACAAAGTGTAATGGATATGATATGATCAATTCTACTAAATTACTAATGTATGCTGTATCCACCTATGCATGCTCATGGGAAAGCAAAGGACACATCACAGAATGGAAGATGATCCAGCGAGCATTGTTGTGCAATTTTCAGTTGATTAGATGCTGGAAACTGAAGCATTTAACTAGGTCTGATTACCTAATGCCAATGCTACGAACTAAACCCCTTGTAACCAGATCTTCCATAGCATGCCATGTAGTTTCCAAGGATATTGTAGTGTCGATATCCAACACACCATCATCACCTAATGCACTTCCTGTTGTTCCAACACCTGTATGTAAACCAATGATGAGTTTCAATTTCGGAAAGGATGGAAATACCTTCAAATGAATTAGATATGCTTGGTAGACATAGGAATATATGTGCGAGCTCTTATATGGCCAATAACTGAAAGCTTTTTCCTAGTAAGATAGATGGATTGAGCATCTTTAGTTATGATATAATAAGCACCATAAAGATCTGTTGCGCTGAAAATGTAAAAATGTCTTCAAAAGTACTACCGGTATGTCTTGTGGCTACAGGAAAATGAACAAGGTATAGATCTAGATATTCAAGCCGAAGTTTCTTTAAGCTATTTTGGCAGGCTTCAAGCACATGGCCATGGTCTGAGTTCCACAGCTGCAATTGAAATGGACAAGAGCAGAAACAGCATAATGTCAGATTCAGAAACTATGAGAGTCGCTCACAAAAAAGAAATTATGGAGGGGAACGTCTGATTCCTTGCAGACAATCTTACCTTTGTTGTGATGAAAAGATCTTCCCTCTTGACAATCCCCGTCTTAAATGCTTCTTCAAGTGCCTCCCCAACTTCTGCTTCATTCTGGTAATCAGCTGCAACCAACAACAATTAGCTCAAAAAACATTCAAGGAAATGCAATGTAAAACATTACTAACATGGGGCTTTTCACGAGGAATGAATGAATGATCGACACAACATTTGAAAGACACATTATCGAAGTGCATTAGTGAAGAAAGTGGTAAACATATCTTCTTCTTCTTCTTTTTCAAGTCGTAAACATACCACTGAAGATATCTATTCAAATAACCTCAATGACAAAAAGGACTAGGGTCCTCTTTGCTTAGTTTCAATGGCTGCCCACTTGACATCCTTATGACTTAAGTAGTTGAATGTTATCAAGAGGAAGGGGTGAACTGTTGTGCACATTTGAACAAGGGTTAAGAAGTATCAAGAGAATTCAAGGCTGGAGCGGAAATGTCTAGTAGGAGGCAATTGGGCTGTGAGCCTGTGAAGGGGTCACTAAAGTCACACATCGGTGACCGTAGGGGCTAATGTGCTATAAATAAGGGAATAGCCCCTCATTTCTATCATTCTGAAATATTGGTTTTTAACAGGCAGTTGCGTTGCTTGGGCCAGATTAAGCCCTTGGCTCTTCTGGTAGCTAGTGAATCTTTGGCAAAGAGATTGTTTCCGTAGTATTCACTAAGCTTGTGGCAAAGAGAATGTTTATTTTGTGTTCTTCCTGATCCATGTTCTATCACAAAATCTTTAAACTGCACAACCAGATACAAAGAATTAACGGGCTATTTTCCGGTATAAGGTAATTAGGTTGCAGAGTTCCTACAGAGATTATTAAGCTTCCTAGATTCAATTCCTGTCACAGAATGAAATGAAGTGAGCATAAATGAGCTTATAAGTTATAACTATACAAAGCTTGCACTTGCAGAAAAGCTCCTTTCCAGACTTTAAAAAAAAAATCAAACAAATCACCCTTGTTCTATGCGCTATTTTTGGACATTTCCTCGCTTCAAAGTGTATTTACAAGAGCTTGTTCATCGAGTCAAATCCAAGAACTATAAAGAATGCTTGTATCTACTCCGCTGCTGAAACAGCCGAGATGCTTCCTGATTCCTATCTTCCTACTAGTTCACTTCTAAGACAGCTTATAGAGGTATTAATCCCTAAGCAGCCTGTAAAATCACATAAATCACAGGCTTATATAGTCAAAATTAGCATATCCGGTCGAATCAAAAGAAGAACAAAGGGGGAAAAAAGCAAGCTCAGAGCTAGAGTTAACGCAGATTCAGTTTCTCGTTGAAAGGCATCAGATGAAAACAAAGCAAATAGCTATTTGCGAACGAAATTAGTAAAACGACAAAGAGAGAAAGCGAGTTCACCAGCGCAATCGAAATGGCGATAGCCGAGGTTAATGGCGTTGAGGATGAGGTCTCGAATGTCCTCCTTCTCCATCCTCCAAACTCCCAGGCCGATTATCGGCATCTTGAAGCCACTGTTGAGTGCGATTGCCATCTTCCCTCTCTCACTATCTCCTCGCTTGCTTTAGGGAGCGATTGAATGTGGATATGGCTACGGCCGATCAGAATCAGCTATGAGCTCTGTCTATCTCTACGTGTAGATCTGGCTCTCACTGATCGATCAGCAATCAGTAGTACGACTGTACGAGTAAGCATGTACAGAACGGAACTCCAGACCAAACGACGACGTTTTCTACTGGGCCAGTGCTAACGATATTCCGTGTGTAAATTTGGGCTCCATATGGGCTCACCCAAAGCACTACCTTGGCCCAAACGATGGGGAGGCAACGATGGGGGTTTGTTTCTGGATTTTCCTTCGGACATTTTTTTTACAGGCGAAAATTTGGAGGTGGTCAACTATGGTTAACCTCCAACCCAAATGCGTTCTTACGGACGAGCTCGTCGAGTACAATATCAGATCCCCAATCAGAAAGATTTAACAGCAGACCAAGGTGAAGATTTTCCTTCCAACATATTTCACTCAAAGACTAATACATCAGTCTTTTTTTCCATATTTATTAAGTAAGAATTCGAGATCAGATCCCTAAATCTCGATGAGCGATAAATTGATAGACAGAAGCCCGTCAAAACGTACAAAGGAACATAAAATTCGATATTAAAAAAAACACTCTGAAAAATACAACTTCAAAATAGAGCTAAAAGCAATAATCAAAATGAAAATATATGACAAGGATAAACTCAGATTCATGTATACAATGTGTGATCAGATGGATGAAAGCCCAATCCATCTCTTTACTGAATGCAACCACACCCTACAACTTATTCGCAAAATTGACCCAAACATTGAAAAAGTGATTCGAGACATCGACATTAGAAACAAATCGATCAAAAACATTGTGTGCGAAAATCTTTACTAGACTCAACCCTGAGCAAAAAGGAAGACTTGCGACGACATGGTGGAGCTTATGGACAAGTAGGAATCGGAAAGTATTTGAAAACCTCAATACAACATCCATCCATACTATGGAGAATTATACTAGACAGCAAATAAAGAACTGGGTTGCTTCTAAATTGACCTTTGAAGAGGAGCCTACATATCACCACCAGAAAACTCGAACAACTAATACACGACGAAGAAGAAATTTGAAATGGAGCAAACCAGATGAGGGGTCTGTCAAAATTAATTTTGACGGATCCAAACTGCCTTCGGGTGAAGCATCTGCAGGTTTCATTATCAGGGACCAAAGTGGGGCAGTCATCGATTGCGGCGGCTTCAAATGTGGGCACATTTCGGCTTTGGCTTTGAAGGCTCTGGCGATTAAAAGTGGCATCGCAAAGGCGAAGGAGCTCCAGCTATCCAGCATCATGATTGAAGGCGACAACCTGACCGTCATCAACGGTTTACGAGGTCTATGGCGCTACCCGTGGGCCGTGGGAGATCAAGATGCTGATTTCCGACACCCTGCTCCTACTCCAACAGTTTGCTAAGGTGCAGTTCAACCATATTTTCCGAGAGGTCAATTCGACGGTGGACAGGATTGCGCGACTCGTCCACGCAGGACCTCCACGCTAATTCTGCTCTCCAAGTCCTCATCCGCAAGGATGCCCTTGGGTTGTGGTCCAGCAGGGCCTGACCTCACCCAAATCTTTACCTTATCAAAAAAAAATATATAAAAGTTAACACTTATATACCTTCAATAATTTACATACGTTATTATATGTCAAATTTATTCTATTTTTCAATCCCACTTCTTGAATTGATAAATAAAAAACAGTCATTTTGAAATTCAAACCGATAATTTATAGATACTACCCACAAATCTTTTTCGATGAGCCATTTCGAAATGGTTTTTTCAACCCACTTCACCTCAAAGCTAGTACGTACGATTGAGCAACCCTATACCAAATCAATTAGAAGTCAGTAGTCATTAGGAGACACGTCACCCACGTTAACTGCCATAAACAAGCACGACTTTGGATTAGACTGTATATTTTATGCATATATTTGTGCCAATCTAATTAGTTTATCCATGAAATCTTATCCTTGAAGCATTGATTCCCACGTATTCATATACTTCAAGGATTTAAAAAATTATATTTTATTTAATTGATCGGCTATTTAATTTTGTTAGTCTATTTGACGTAGAAAGTTGATCGATATTAACCAAAAGACTTGCATATTCGTACTACATATACACTTGTACAGATTTTGTAATGTTCCACAAGCCCTTAATAAATCTAATAACATAACTAATATGCGGAATTTGTTTTTGTTTTTTTAAATCAAAGACTATACAAGTTTATAACTAATATTCGTATTATTTATAACTCTATACATGACGGATATGAAGTATTCTATTGTTCTCCTACATTAATGTCGTCTTTTCATCCCTTTTTTTCCCGTTACTTTTTTTTTTTCTGGTTCACTTTGTGATTGTTTGTAAGAGTTTCCTGTCGTCAATCTTTTCGATTGATTAATCTATCAGAGTTGTCTCATACGTTGAACTTCTTTTTGTTTAAAAAATAAAAAACACAAAATGGACTTATTAAAAAACGGTCTTTCTATTCCATACCGAAGTACATATGATAAGAAGTTTGATTAGGAAAATTTTCTCCAAATTAAATTATTTTAGCTTTTTCAAAAATTATTTTATTAGGATCGATACTATATTTAATAAGGAATTTTTTATTGTATGTTAGGGATTTTAGACGGCTCTTTCGTCTGCCGACTCGTCCGACCTAATAAAAAAAAATCAATTAAGATTCTCTATCAAGGATAGAGAGGCGATTAAAAAATAGTTACATCAAACAAACAGTGAGCATGTGAACATGGATCCGTCATTTTGTGGGCCATAGGGCCCGGTATTATTGATTTGGTTAGAAAAGTTTATCTAAAGCTAAAAAAAGCAACCAAATCCTAGTTAATCATTCTAGTCAGTCCACGTGTCCTTCTTAACGACCTTTTTTATACGGTGATTTTCTTTTTAAAATTTTAATAAAGTGGCTTTTTAATCGCTCAATCTTCTGCCACGTGTTGGAGATCACAATTGAGGTCACGACTCGGACTCAATCGATTGCAACTCGCAAGACATTTGTATCATGCCTCGAGTGCCGTCCATGTAGTGCTTGGTGTTGGCCTTTTTTTTTTTTTATTAGAAAATAATTCGAGAGTCAAGCATATCTGATAACTCGAGAGACCGACACTACATATAACAAGATGTAATAACAACAAAGTGAGAGGTGCATAATCCCGGACGAGCAAGGGAACCAAATCCGGACACGCTGGAGACAACGTAGGCTAAGATCTGATGTCAAGCACCACCAAACGGCGACACTGTTGGTCAGCGGTATATCAGGAGTCCCTATGGGCAGTGAAGACGATCCTCCAAGGAAATTTCCTACACGCGGAGTCGTCTCGATACACACCACCACGACCCCAGTCAATCCCGACATCGGTTGCCAGAGCTCCAACACAGAAGAGGAACGCCAAGATCAACAGGGATCATAACCAAGAACCACCCTTGAAGACGCACCTTGAATCCCTCTCAGACGAAAGAGAGTTTATTCAATCCAAACGGGCAAAATGTTAAACCCAATCGGGAGATGTTATTTTAATAGATTTAGAATTCAAACCCTTTCGGCATTTTCAAGCCCTAACGGGATTTAGGCCCTTTCGGGGTATACTCAAAGAGTGGTTTTAACCCTTTCGGTTTTTTTTTCTTCTTAAACCTTGGGCCCGAAGGAGCCAAAACTTGAGCCCCAAGGACCCGAAGCTTGGGCCCCAAGGACCAAGGAGGAGCGGGAGGATCTCGCCCTTGCAGCAGCCGGCCGGTGGAACGAAGCCAGCAAAAGCGATGATCGGAGGAATGTAGAACCGGAGAGGCTGACGACGGCGACCCAAAAGAGGCAGCGAGCAACCTCGATAGCCACCGGAAGCCAGGGCATCGATCAACAACACCCAATCGGCGGCGACAACAACGAATTCGGAGAAAGGGAACCCGAAATCAGCCACCAAACACGCCGAAAGATGTCTAAGACAAGGTTTAGGAGTGGATTTGGATATTAGGGTTTGGCATGTGAAAAAGGGGCGGTGAGGGGGCGCAAAAAGGTGTCACCCAAGAGCGGCGAAGAAGGACGCCGTTAGGACGGTGAAGAAGAAGATGATGATGGAGGTGGACATGGTGGTTGGGCTGCGGTGGTGGTGGGTTTGTGGATTGGTGGTGTTCTAGGGTTCTCGGGTTAAGAATTGGGGGTTTCTAGAAAGAGAGGCTCAACCCTCTCTCTAGATTCACCTGATAATGGATTTGGTGGTGTGGTGTTATTGGTGTTGGCCATTGGGTGTGTTAAAAAAACATCCAATCCTTTTAAAATACTCCTCTGTTTCGTAATAAAAGTCGTTTGATTTTTCTGTATGCATTTTAATGAAGTAAAAATTATATAAAATATTAATAATTTTTTTTTTAAGTTCATAGTTATGACTACCCAGTATGAAATTATTAAAAAAAATGATTAAAAAGATAATACTCCATCCGATCGGAAATATTTGATGTTTTAGGAGGTGAAATTTAGAAGTAATAATTACCCTCTTTTTTACTTTTGCACTAATATCAATATAAATTGTACTTTTTTTTTGCTTAATCAATTACATTTGTGCTTAATAAATGTAATAGAGGAGTAAAAATTATTTGATGGACTATTTAAAGGTGGAAGTGGCATTTCTTAATCTCCGTGCATATCTCCAAAACATCAAATATTTTCGATCGGATAGAGTACTTTATAATGTTTTTACCTCCTCAATTCAAGGCATATTAACAAATCTCCACCTTGACTTGAATCATCTCATAAATAGACGCACCATGACAAGTGTAACATTCCTCTGCCTCAAATCTGTCCTCGTAGAAGGACCCAGATTGCCCCACACGAAAACTCAATAGTTGGTGATGTTAAGCAAGTCCAAACAATGTTGGAACTTGCTCTTCGAAACTGGCTTGGTGAACATATCAGTGGGATTATTAGTTGTTTCCACCTTCTTCATCCTGATTCTCTTCTTAGCTTGTCAGTGTACTGACTCACCTCTAGAAACAGCAACCTTGTAGTTGGATGGAGCACCATCCTTCCCCTCCTCGGCCACATGCAAAACATACCCCACCAGATCATTAGACTTGTATCTCGAAGGCTCTTTGATGTCAACCCTTCTTGGTCGATCTATAGCAATACTCCGATATACAACTCCTTGTTCCTATGTCTAGTGATATATTATTTTTCTCATCAGTATCTAACTCAGCAGTACCTATCTGTGATGATTGGTCAGTGACCAACTCAGGTGCCTGAGTCTCTCTTGGAGTGAAGTTCAACTCCACCTCATCAACAATAGTACATATCTTTAACCTTGACTGAAACAACATCTACAACACCTGTGACTGCTGAACCTTGTAGAGCATACAAAGTTTTCTTTCCCTGCTTGACTCCATGCAAAACCACATTAGAGCCTTTAAACACGCCCAACTTTCCACTGTAACTTGTGTATATGAAACCCTTGTCATCTAACACTGTTAGGAAAATCATATTCTTCGTCATGGATGATGGATTGCACATGCTTGACATCCTCTAATGTGCGAAATTTCCCATCATTTGTCTGAAGTTTTACTGAGCTATTCCCAACAACCTTGCAGAGAGCATCATTCCCCATGGATACATTGTCCCCATTAGCACGACTATATGTTGCAAACAACTCTCTCTTAGGACATATGTGATAGGACGCCCCTGAGTCAATATACCACACATTAGCCTGGTGTGTGTGATCATCAACTAACAGAATAATATATTTCTCAAAAGTACTGCCACGATCATCTACTGCTACAGACCTGTATTTCTTCTCCTCTTGCTTCTTCTTCCTAGGGCAGTCATTCTTCCAATGACCTTTCTCCTTACAGTAGTTACAGATATTTGCGACCTTGCTTCTCGCCCCTTCTTCCATCAGAATTGCCTTCGTTGGCCATAAGCTTGAAAGCCTGATTGTTTGTAACTAATGCGCTTTCTTTGAGACGCAACTCTATGATGTGAAGCGACGATCTGACCTCTTCCAACATGATGGTATCCTTCCCAACGACGAACGACTGAACAAAGTTCTCATATGTGGGAGGTGGAGATACCAACAGAATTAAGACAGCTTGTTCGTTAGAGACTTTGTCATGTACAAACTCTCCAACTTCAGCCGCTTCAACAAAGCCCGCATCTTTATATGCCACAGACTGAAAGAGTTTCTTCTATTAAACTTGTCAATCTTCACCACAGATCCAGACCTCATTCTCGACGGAAATCACAACCTCGCTCTAATACCAGTTTGTTGGGGGAAGTCTTGTTGGGCCCGACCAAAAAGGCCAACATATAAGCTAGATTGAGGCACCATCCCAAAACCATTTGACATTATGTGGGATAGCTCATCCACTTATATATTAGGTTCATAATCTTTTCACCTCCGATGTGGGATTCAAAAGTGTCCCAACAAATCCCTTGAATAAGTAAATAAAGAGCGGCCATTCCGGGGTTCGAACCGGGGACCTATGTTTATTACCCACAAGTCCTTTCCGGAAATAAATAGATAAAATAAAAATTAATTAAAGAGGGATGAAGGGAAAAACTTTGGTAGGATAAACTTTTTATAGTGACGGGCCCCACCACTTCGCGGCCCCATACCCCAGAAACCCCTTGCGGGATTTTTTGAGGAGGCTCAGTACCACTTTCGCAAAGTGCGATCAGCGGTCGTAACCTCACCTACCTACACACGAACAACTTCACCACTTCAGCTTGGCCCTACGGATTAGTATACACCGCTTGACCATACGCGCTTGTGGGAATTAATATGGCCTAAAAATGCACCAAGTGAGATTCAAACCCGGGACCTCTTCTTTGGGATACCTCACCTTTACCGCTAGAGCAAAGAGGTCATTGGAAAAACTTTGGTAGGGTAGACTTTTTATAGTGACTGGCCCCACCGCTTCGCGGCCCCATACCCCAGAAACCCCTTGCGGGATTTTTTGAGGAGGCTCAATACCACTTACGCAAAGTGCGATCAGCGGTCGTAACCTCACCTACCTGTACACAGACCACTTCACCACTTCGGCTTGGCCCTACGGATTAGTATACACTGCTTGGCCGTACACGCTTGTGGGAATTAATATGGCCTAAATGCACCAAGTGAGATTCGAACCCGAGACCTCTTCTTTGGGATACCTCACCCTTACCGCTAGAGTAAGAGGTCATTGGTTAAAACTTTAATAGGGTAAACTTTTTATAGTGACGGGCCCCACCGCTTTGCGGCCCCATACCCCATAAACCCCATGCGGGATTTTTTCAGGAGACTCAATACCACTTACGCAAAGTGCGATCTACGGTCGCAACCTCACCTACCTACACGCGGACCACTCACTACTTTGGCTTGGCCCTACGGATTAGTATACACCGCTTGACTGTACGCGCTTGTGGGAATTAATATGATCCAAATGCACCAAGTGAGATTCGAACTCGAGACCTCTCCTTTGGGATACCTCACTCTTACCGCTAGAGTAAGAGGTCACTGGTAAAACTTTGGTAGGGTAAACTTTTTATAGTGACTGGCCCCACCGCTTCGCGGCCCGATCAAAGTCTATCAAAGTCTAGCCCGGTTGGAATTGAGACCCCCACACAACGGGTTCGACTAACACGTCACCGTTCAGATGTGGAGTCCATCTCAATCTTCGGTGCAACTGGCCCACCCTGAACCCGACTCTCATACCAATTTGTTATAACGAGAACGATAATAGACAAAGAAAGACACGAAGATTTAACATGATTCGACAATAGTGTGTTACCTACGTCCATGTGCAGAGAAATATAGATCTTTATTATGGAGGTAAACCAGAAATTAAGGTTACAAATTGTTAGATTTCATGAGTATATATAATGTCTCATAAAATCCTAATTAGACAACAAGCCTAAACCCAAAACAGATAATAACTCCAATTCAATTCAAGACATATTAACAATGGCTTGGACGATAAAAGGAGACAACTTGATAGATCGACCATTAATGTCATCCCAAAAAAACTACTACCTCCGTTCCAAAATACATGGGTTTTTCTTTTTTGACACGTTTTTTAAGGAGCGGAAAACTCTATGAAATATTATTTTTTTAATCAAATTTTTTATATCATTTGATACTTATTAGTAATAAGTATCAAATGATATAAAAAATTTGATTAAAACAATAATATTTCATAGAGTTTTCCGCTCCTTAAAAAGCGTGCCGAAAACTAAAAACCCATGTATTTTGGAACGGAGGGAGTATAAGCTAATGGTATCGTAATTGTCAATTGACACCTATTGTGTTTTACAAAGAAGTTCTAAGATGGAAAACATATATGCATGGGCAAATTAAGTGAATTGGATTATTGAATTGTTGAGACTTTTTGAGACCCAATCTTTTGCATATATCTGTGTAAAGTTACAAAAGCTAATTGGGGCAAAGTTATTTAAGTTCAAATATTATATTAATGTTAGAATTTTCCAGGATAGGGTATGTTTTGTTTTAAAATGTACTAATTTAATTATTTTATCTTAATTTATACAAAATTTCTTATTGCATAACTAAAAAACTTGCAAAATTTTAAATAAAATAACAATTAAATTAAATTATCATACCAATTAAAATATATTAATTATATTATAATTCATACATTTTAAAATCTAAATACACCCAAAATATTTTGATTTTCTCCATGTTTTAATTAATTTACCGGAATGTACCATGCACAAATTGCACACTAGCTATATACAAGTACATGCACCTACCTAATGACTATAAAATCTGTAACGAGTAGTATAGTCAATAATAATATAACATTACCCACAAACACTCTAAAAAATCAATCGCAGGAAATATATTAAAATATTTTTGGTTAAAATTGTAAGCAATGAATTACTTGTACATATATTTCATAAAATGATTAGTGTATAAACCAAGCCATTAGAACAAACTAAAAATCTTCCCCAAGCAACAAGTTTTTGAAGGTCAATGTAGTAGTTAACTTATAGTTATACTTATATTAGCTCCATTAGCCAATAGATATTCGTTAATTTTTTTAAATATTTTTAATAAGTTAAAAATTATAAAAATTATGATTTTTTCAATACTCGATCATTTCATTTATTTTTATAATTAAATCGTTTACTATTCACTCAATTTTTTTATGATGATAAAAATGTACTATTGTGGTTAAAGTTTTACAAACTCTAGAAGTTAAACAGACATTTAAATTACCCGCAATATTTACATAACGATACTTAATTTTATAGACAATATTAGATAAGGAATGAAATTGATTACATAAAAACGCTTTCCATTTTTGCCATAAAAAGAGAAATTAATATATGCATTTTACGTGTCGTAGAAGAAAATAACTTCCATAGAGTTTCACGTATCCATAATACATCCATAAAAACGGATTCACATCCTCTGTCCCCCCTCCTTGTCCCCCTCTCCCGTCCCCCCTCACAAACCTTAATTAAAAAGAAAAAGAAAACAAAAGCAATAAATAAAAAATAGATTAAAACAATAAAAAATAAATAGAATTTGTCAGAGGGACAGTGAAGGGGGACAAATTCAGGGGACAGAAGATTCACACCCCATAAAAACACGACATTATTTTTATTTACATAAAATTTAACTATTAATTACTACGATATATCAAATTTACAATTTCATTATTTAGGTAGAGATAGTAAGCTCACATATTCTCTTATTTAACGGTATATCAATATGGAATGAAATTTATTCATGGAAAAAAAATCTATTATACGTAGAAGAAAATAACTTCCATAAAATTTAACCGTGAAAATCCATCCATATAAACTTTACATTTTATTTTTAAAAATTTTAATAAACTTACATCAATCTAATCATCTAAACTTATACTTCCTCTGTCTCAAATTAAATGTCATTTTACTTTTCGACACGTTTTTTAAGGAGCGAAAAACTCTATAAAATATTATTTTTTTAATTAATTTTTTTATATAATTTGATACTTAGTAGTAATAAGTATAACATTATATAAAAAATATTAATCAAAATAATAATATTTTATAGAATTTTTCGCTCCTTAAAAAACGTGCACAAAAAGACAAACGACAATTAATATGAGATGGGGGAATAATTATAAATTTACAACTTAAATCATTTTTTAAGTGGAGGGTGTGTTGTGTGAAAAGGCAGGTTTATCAAAGAAAAATAAAAATCATCGCCAATTATGGCAAAAATCCGTAAATAATCGTGTCGCTGTATCCGCTGCGGAAGAGGAGCCTCAATTGATGGCCAAATGCAGTCGGAATGAAATGCAAATTCAACCAAATGTCACATTTGGCGATATTTTTCTTTTAAAAAATATATATATATTATTCGCATTAAATATAAATTATTCATAGCTTGTCAGAAAACTTGGAAAATCCAGTGTTGTCTTCTTTTTCTGACAGAGAGAGAGAAAGAGGGGGGTAGAGAGAGAAAGGGAGGAGGAAGACGTGTTCGAAGAACCTCCGGTGACGGCTAACGGCTTTCCGGCAGCACATTCTCCGCCGTCTCAGCGTCGGACTGTCTACGAAGGCACTGGAAGTCAGCTTCTACATCTCGAGGTATTTGTCAAGTTTTTGTTCCATCTTCGGGATTCTCTGTTGAAATGGCGGTGATTTACGCTGATTTGATGAGTTGTGGATTTTTCTTTTTTGTTTGCTTTGTTTTAGGGTTTCGTGTGAAAGACGGTCTGAAGCGCAACTAGAATTTCTCGCTTTGTCTTCAGGTATTGTTGCATTTGCTGGTCTTGTGTTTTTTTTCTCGTTCTGGAAATGGTGTTGATTTTTGCTGAATTTTTTGGATGATTTTGGGGGTTTGAGTATTTTGTTTGCTTGATTTTAGGGTTTTGTGCGAAAGTAAGCTCTTTGGTTCGAGTTTTGATGGTTTTCCGGTGTCACAACTGAGATTGAACTTGATCTTGGACCAGTAGATTGAAGGGTGTAAGTTTGGTATTCGGAGGAGTTTGAGAGAAGAGAATGGGGGATACAGAGAAGGGGAACATCGATTTGCTGAGAAATCTTCAAACCCTTACTAATCACCAGCTGCTAGGGGCCAACAATCTGGATGCTTCCCAGCTAAATCTCTCACAAATTCAGGGCCCAACGAGGCAGAATTTGCAGAATTTCTTCAACTTTGGTTCTGAGAATGGTGCAAGGATGGCTGGATTCCCCCCTTCGTACCCTCAAATGCCACCCCTTCCTCCTTATGGTCAGATTCCAGTGAACAGATCAGCTGGCCATCCAATTGGCCTGCAGAGTCCTGGCCTTAGTCCTTGCCATTCAAGGTCTTTGTCTCAACCACCCGCCTTCAATTTCGATTCTCTGCCTCCCATATCCCCTTCAACTCACAAGAATACCAGTAATTCCCCAGGATCTGGGGAGCGATCTGAGAATCGGGATGGAGCTGGTGGTGGAAGTAGCCCGGTTATGGCTAATAGAGAGGGATTGCCCCCTCGCAAGCTGCACAGGCGGTCTGTGAGTGATGTGCCCTTTGGTCTCAATAACGGTCTGTTTCAGTCACCGCCGCTGCCACCCACTGGACCACAAGGCGGCCGTGGTGGCTTGCAGAGGACATTGTCTGGTGGGCAGAGTGATGGCTTTGCTAAGCCGTCTCAGTTGGTTAAGAAGGAAACTGAGAAGAAACTGGATGGTGAACCCATGGATGATTTTTTAGCTTATATGAACTTGGACAGTTTTGATCTTTTAAACCCTGGGGGAGCTAATGAGTACCGGGAGGAGATGGATAGTAGGACTAGTAACTCAAAGACAAAAGGGAGTGATAGCAGTGATAATGATGCAGAGAGCAGTGTAAATGAGAGTGGATGCAGTGGACAAGGTGGGATGGGAAATGCTTCTTCTGGCAATAGGAAGGAGGGTCTCAAGAGGAGCGCTGGGAGTGATATTGCACCTACTGTTAGACATCAAAGAAGCATTTCGATGGATAGCTTCATGGGAAAACTCCAACTCAATGATGATTCTCCAAACCTGCCACCTTCTTCTGCTGGTGCCCTTGCTGGCCATGTTTTGGCTGGTGAGCATTCGAGAGGTCTTGGCTTGGATTCCCGCCAAGGTATCTTCAGTGGGGCGGAGCTAGAAAAGATTGTGGCAAATGAGAAACTTGCTGAGATTGCTGTGAACGATCCTAAACGTGTGAAAAGGTATTAAATTTAGTCATTCTATTCATTGTATGAAAACTTGGTATCTAAGTGATACATTTGGTTTGAAAGTATAATATTTGGATTAGTTCTCTGATCAGAATATTTTCAAACCTTCAGGATTTTGGCCAATCGTCAATCTGCTGCTCGCTCAAAGGAGCGAAAGGTGAGATACATATCAGAGTTGGAGCATAAGGTCCAGGCTCTACAAAACGAAGCAACAACACTGTCTGCTCAGCTTACAATGTTACAGGTAGAATTGTTTAATTCCTTATTAGATCTATTGGTTTCTTGCCCTTTAATTGGATATGCTATAATGATTTTGTTTGCTGATGTGCAGAAAGATTCGGAGGGACTTACAACTATGAACACCGAGTTAAAGCTTCGCCTTTTAGCCCTTGAACAACAAGCCCAACTTCGCGATGGTATACACTCCACTCTACTGCCCTCAAGCTTTGTTTGTGATCTGAGATTATCACTATATCATTTTGTTTCTATTTTTGCATTGAACTTGTTCTTAGTTGGCGAAGTTTCACTGAAGGATTATCTTATTACTCTTGACTCTTGATATCTATCTGCATTGGATACTTGTTTCTATTTTTGCATTGTACACGCTGGTTGAAGAATCAAGTGTAAGGATTTGTAAATGTTACTCAGAACGGTTAGTTTTACTTTTTAACATGCCAGTACTGCATGTTCTTGTACGAGATGTTGTGTGATCACGAGGTGCATTGTTTCTATCGCATTTCATCATTGCTGATCTGATGTCTTTTTACAGCCTTGAATGACGCTCTCACCAAGGAGATCCAACGCTTGAGGATTATGACAGGGGAGATGGTTGATCCCCGGACCAGATGCCCGAATCCCATTGGCTTTATGAACTGTCAAATGCTTCAGCAGCAGCAGCTGCCAGCCACACCGACACATGAGCCACAGCAGGAGCCGAGCAGCTCATCCATGAAGAGCGAGTCAAACAGCTCGCACGAGTAGGTCCTTGAAAACCAAGATACTGCTCCACACAATCAGTTTCGAAATCCTTTTTTTTCCCCCTTTTGCATGACATACATGGCTACCATTTTAGTGCATTCCATTCTTTTGGTTTTTTGCATCTACAGGGAGAAACTTAATGGAATAGTCAGTCACTCAGTTAGCTGTAGATTCTCTATGCATAAATACATAGGATTTACTTTCTGCATAATCAAAACGCTTACCTCATCTCGCTAAAATCATGTTGCAACTTGCAAGTGTAAAAAACCTTTGTGTTAGATCATATAATGTTATCAGCTTCTTGTTCATGAATCATGAATCATGATCTTGTACCTGTTATGTTGCCAAAAATCATTTTTTTAACCGTATGTTTTATCTCTGCAATTGGCAATTTGGCAATTTGGCATTGATTTATTGAACTGTTTCCTAATCTGGGAATAAAAGCACACAAAATCTTGCATGAAAAGTACATCAGTACATGTAAACCAAATGGGTTACAAGTTGCAACTTGCATGCTACAATACATTACAAAGCCTACAGATCCATTTGGATACTATCAGAAGTGCAGTGCACCTATTTTAGTAGACAACAAATTTTTGTTTAAAAGTACATAAATTGCACTTGTTTACGTCTTGTTCTTGTCTGTCCCATATCATATGAAGCTTTGCAGCCTTCCAATTACGTGCAGATAAATTGCTTACGTATCTTAATTTGTACTTATTTGATACTCTTTCTATTTCGTCAAAAAATGTCATTTTAGCTTTATATATAACTTTTATAAGAAAATCAATAAATATACTATTTTATCCTCATTTATTACACTACTTTTTTGTTAAATTTTATCAATTAATCATTACAATGATATTTTCGTAAAGTAAACAAGTATTAATTTTTTAAACTGATATGTTTTGTCGAACGGAGGGAGTATAACTTATACAAGTGTTTGATTATACAAATAAAAAAAACTTATAAAATCAAGATAAAATAATAATGTAACCAAATATACACATAGATCTAAAGTAATTGTATTATAAATTTATAATTGTTTTAGGGTTTGTTTGGTAAGACGTAATTTATGAGGCAATTGAAGCTTCTTATACTTACCTAATTTATAATTATGTAATATTAAAACCAAAAGCTCCCAAAATATACTTGCGTTGCTAAAATGGAACCTTAGTTTTCTTGTATGTTAGGTTTTAATTGATTATTTATTCATAAGTTGGCTTATTAGACTATCAATTCCTCTAATATTTTTCCAAATAATCGAATCTCTCTTATTTTATATAAAAACATATCAATCATTGTAAACTTATAATACTTCAATACTCTCGATTGCTTAAATTTACAATAATTTTCTTATCATAAATCTGACAAATAAAGGTATTCACCTTTATTTTGTTGTCAAAACTATAACTTTATTTATTTCAAAAATAACGAAATACGGAGTATTATTAATTTATATGCTATAAATTAACAATGTGAAGAAAATAAATAAAAAAAGTCAGGGTGGCCGAGTGGTCTAAGGTGCCACTTCTGACATTTTTTATATTGATTTTTCACTTGCAATTTCCTCACTTCATATTTCCATATATTTTTTTTCACCATTTTGTTGTTAGTTATTAAAACTAGCAAGTGTTTACAAGTGATGCCTTTCATATTTATTCTTCTAGGTTTTAAGGATTGAGCATTTATGAAAAGATGTGAGATTATTTTTCGCATTGGTTTCATAATTCGATAACATTTATGCACATTCTTTCTCTTCTTCATTTTTTTACATGAATATTTTACATTATATTTTTTTGCTTCTCGTATTAATTAAGTGGTGTATTTTTTAATTTGCCTATTATCAAAACGAGCAATTAAATATTCATTTTTAAATAACTCGACATGAGTTCTAAGAAGATTAACATTTTTTTTCCAATATCAACATATAGAGTGGATGCGTTCAATTTTCATAAGACCATGATGATTGAAACCATATATTAATTGGTCAACATATTTACGCAAATTTTATCCATAATTGACACACATATCATCGTATGGTTTGTTATTTAACCTATTTTTATATATTTTTAGTTAGAATATATTTAAATAAAAAATCTCTTTAAAATATATATCAAATGTTTACATAATCTTATATTTATATATGTATATCACTAAATTAACAAATATATTGACACATGCTAACTCAAGAGTTAACGAGAATGTTTAATTCAAATGTCAAAATAAAAATTAACTATAAAAACCAATGATTGTCAAAATAATATTTGTTTTGAAAATTTATATTTATTACATAGTATAAACATTTATTATATAGTATAGACATCTCAAAATAATAGTTCTTTTGAAAATATTTTTAAATATTTTTGCAGATGCTAACCTTCAAAAGTTGAAGAAAAAACAATTGTCCGAAACAAATATTTTAAATATGGGAAAATGGCAGAAAACCACCCCTTAAATATGGGTCTTTGCAGAAAACCACCCCTTAAAATTGAAATTGCAGAAAACCACCCCTTATACCCATTTTGTAGGTAAATCACCACCCACAACCTTTTTTTTCTTTAGGTTTCCATTTAAAACGGTGAAAAGTCATTTTTACCCCTCCCTTTTAATGTTATTTTAATGAGAGAAAAATGTATGAATTGATATAAATTAATAAAATATATTTATCAATCTCGCTTAATGAGAGAAAATATATGTTATTTTATTAAAATAACATTAAAAAGGATGGATAAATATATTTTATTAATTTATTTCAATTCATACATTTCTCTCATTAAAATAACATTAAAATGGAGGGGAAAAAATGACTTTTCACCATTTTAAATGGAAACCTAAAGGAAAAAAAAGTGGTGGGTGGTGATTTACCTACAAAATGGATTTAAGGGGTGGTTTTCTGCAATTTCAATTTTAAGGGGTGGTTTTCTGCAAAGACCCATATTTAAGGGGTGGTTTTATGCCATTTTCCCTTTAAATATATATCGAGTCTACAAATTCTACATGACATCTATAAACATTTTTAACATAAGATTTTTAAGAGAGAAATTGGATTTATTCTAAACATCTTAAATAATACCGGGAACATAAAAAATAACATTTTAAGATCCACTGAAGAACTTTGAGAAAAGCAAATGTGAAATTTGAATATATTGCCATTTGAAAAATAAATAAATAAACACTCTTTTATGATTAATTTTTTGGTGTTTGAGCTTGAAAGAAGAAGAAAAAAGTAACCCCCAAACTGAATATTTTAAATCTATATTTATTTTATACGCCTTAGATGATCCTTATTATATTTTAAATATATATTTATGAATTTATTAAAAATAATATTTTTTTAATATTCAATTTCAAAAGGCATAAAAATCAATTAGAGCAGAAAAAAATATATTTACACTGTACTGATTTTAGGCATCTTAAATAATTCAATACTCTCTATTGCTTAAATTTACAATAATTTTCTCACAAATAAAAGTATTCACCTTATTTTGTTATCAAAACTATAACTTTACTTATTTCAAAAATATTTAATTTTTTTTTTTTAAAAAAATGAATAAATACTAGTACTACGTATTAATTTATATGTTTTAAATTAATTATGTACAAAATTTGTTAGAAAGAGGCAACAAAGTCAGGATGGCCGAGTGGTCTAAGGCGCCAGACTCAAGTTCTGGTCTTCGTAAGAGGGCGTGGGTTCAAATCCCACTTCTGACATTTATAAAACTTATTTTTCACCTGCCGTTTAATCGCTTCATATTTCCGTTTTTTCTTTTTTGGGGGAAAATTAAAAAACCCTAACCTCAAAGATAACCGCCCACACGGCCACACTCTACCTTCTCTGACAAGTGACACCTCGTTCCCCGCCATGGCTGAACCTCCGCCGCTCCAGTCTGAACCCATGGTCGCACCTGTAGTCGACGAACAACTTCTCGATCCTATTCCTCCTCCTATGGCTAACGCCGCCGAAGATAAACCGACGCTGTCCACGGAGGAGTTGGTTGCTAAAGCAATTGCACCTGTCAAGCGCGAATTCCTCCGTCCTCCTCCCGCTCGTGCCTCTTCCGTCGCCGGAAAGAAGGACGAAGAGGTTCCGAGTGTGGATAAATCCAAATCGTCTAAGCTTGTCAAGGAGAAGAAGTCCAAGCGCCAACTCAAACGAGAGCGTCTCGAGGTCTGTTTCCTGGCTAGCTACTTCTTCTTCGCTGGCTTTTCGGTGAATATAATTTCTGCTTTCTGTTGAGTGTTATTGCAGGAGCGTAAATCTTCAGTTAATCTCTGCCCGGAGGTTGCGAAGAGCGGAGATGCTAGCACCTGTAAGTATGGGGATAAGTGTCGATTCGGCCACGATGTAGAGGCTTATAACGCGCAGGTGCTCGATCAGTTGGTTCCTACAGGTTTTTGGTAGTTGATGCGTTTCTGCAAACTAATTGGGGTTCTGGCTTGTGTATGTGCTGTGTAGAAACCAGCTGATTTGGAGGGGACTTGTCCTTTCATCTCTTCTGAAAGCCCGTGTCCTTATGGGGTGACTTGTCGATTTTTGGGGACGCATCTTGATGGCAATGTTGGTGTTGACTGTGAGAATGAGGTTGCCAAGAGGCAAGGGTCTGAGGTGAATGGGTTTAGCAAGGACCTTCAGAAGCTTTTGTGGAAGAATAAGATGAAGTTTGCAAAAGCTGATGCTACTCTCAAGCTTCTAGGGGTTGGGGTATGTATCTGAAGTTTCGCCATGTTCTTCAGTTCATGTTTTGTTATTGCTGGTGTGTGAATAAATGATATATCTTCATGTAATAAGATATACATTCTGATGTGGAAGTGGCGTTACTTTTGAATTACTTTGAATGAGTATTGTCCAATTCATAAGTGGTATTATTTTGGAATTGAAAGTTCTGTGTTCTGATATATGTATACCGTATTAAGTTTCTGTCACAAACATAAGGTATTGTAAAAAGTATTCACTTTAGATCATGCAACAATAACACACTACATTTTTGTTTGAGCTGATACAGAGTTTAGTGAGCATAATCGACTTATTATCCATCACTAACTGAATTTTGGCCTTTATTCTTTTAAGTTTTGAAGCTAGATTGATTTTCCACAGGTTTTGGTTTAGGTGTTTACAACACGGTTCTTTGCAAATGAGCTCATTGTTTTTTTTCTTCCCCTGCAGATTAAGATCAAACAGAAAGCAAACGGCAAGGATGATGAAGATTTAGAAGATCAGCCCGTATCAAATGGTTCTGGTGGTTTGCAAGGGAATGCCAATGATGACGCTGAAGAATTGGATGGTAACGAGTGTGCTTGTGATGAAGGGGGTAAAGAGGATTCATTTGATGGCATAGCTACTACTGATGAGAGTAGACCCCCAAAGAAAGCCAAGTCTTTGAATGATGACAACTGCTGCACTGATGGAATAAATGATGGTTGTTTATCATACCAAACATTTTTTTCTTTGTAGATTTTTGTGTTTTTATTGGCACTGTCTGAATCAGGTATGATGTTTGCTGCAGATGCTGTAGTTTTGAAAGAAGGTTCTGAAAAATGCTCAGAAATTGAGGCACAAGTTACCGAGGACAGCATCGTTCCCGAAACTGATGCTAGCTTAAAGTTACATGTTCGAGAGAAAAAACTCATAGACTTTCGCGAGAAGCTTTATCTTGCACCACTGACAACGGTTGGGAATCTTCCTTTTAGAAGAGTTTGTAAGGCATTAGGAGCAGATATTACCTGTGGTGAAATGGCCATGTGTACAAATCTCCTTCAGGTTAGTGCTAGCGTTTCACTGTTTTCTAATAGAATGAGATAATCTCTTCAGAAGGGCCTCAACAATAAAGATATGACATCATGTAACTTTTCTAAGAGGTCTTTATTTGTTGCTCTATCTGGAAGTTCTTGAAAGCTTTTACTGTTGCTGGATTTCATTCAAAGTTGTGTAATAAGTCATTGTATATAATCTTACCATTAGTGTTTGTTATCTTTGGTTATTCTCTAATTAGCTGTTTTGAACTCACACCTATCAAGTGTATATATGTAATAATAACTAATACCATGTAGCATGCATGTAGTTGAGTGTGGCTTATATGTGTTACATATCCACAACAGGGTAATGCTTCGGAGTGGGCACTTCTTAGACGACATTCATCAGAGGATCTGTTTGGTGTACAAATATGTGGTGCATATCCTGATACTGTAGCTCGTGCTGTTGAACTTATTGATCGAGAATGTTCTGTGGACTTCATTGACATAAATATGGGATGCCCAATTGACCTTGTTGTGAACAAGGGAGGAGGCTCTGCCCTTCTTACAAAACCAATGCGAATGAAAAATGTAATACGGTCAGCTTCTGCAATAGCTGATGCACCTATCACTGTCAAGGTACTTCCTAGTTCCTATCATAGTGTTGCCAGTTGTTGCCCTTGCTGGTTTTCTCTTACATCCTAGTATGGAGAACAAGGAGCTCAATTAATTGTTCTTCCCATTCTCAGTTTTCGCTCATTAGCTTATGCTCACAAGTCACAATACTGGATATTTCTCGATTAAAAGAATATTGAAACTGTTTCATGTTGCCATTTTGTCTATGTTCAGGTTCGTACAGGATATCTGGAAGGCAGGAATAGAGTTGATTCTTTAATTGCAGATATAGGAAACTGGGGAGCTAGTGCAGTAACCATTCATGGTCGATCACGTCAACAACGATACAGCAAGCTTGCTGACTGGGACTACATATACCAGTGTGTGAAAAAGGCTCCCAGCACCCTACAAGTTATAGGAAATGGGGATATTTGTTCGTATATGGATTGGAATAAACGCCTGTCAGACTGCCCAGAGTTGTCCACATCCATGATTGCTAGGGGATCTTTGATGAAGGTTTAATATCCCAAGCTCTATTTTTAATGTTCTGCTTCGTTCCTAAATACTCTGCATTATGAATTCAGATCTGTATCCTATAAATTAAGTCACTAAGCTGATAACTTCTGTATCCTGATTGCCTTGCAGCCTTGGTTATTTACTGAAATTAAGGAGCAGAGGGATTGGGACATAAGTTCCGGTGAACGACTTGATATTTTGAAAGATTATGTCCGATTTGGACTTCAACACTGGGGTTCTGACTCGAAAGGTATTTGGATCCAATTTTGAGCTTTACAAGCATTGTATGCGTCTTCTCAGTTTTGATACTAGAGTGAAAAGGCTAGAACATCTTATTGGATCACACTCATGTGGTGTGAACTTGAAAATTGGCAGGTGTAGAGACAACGCGACATTTCCTGTTAGAGTGGCTAAGCTACACCTTTAGGTACGTACCTGTTGGTCTGTTGGAGGTCATCCCACAAAAGCTGAATTGGAGACCTCCTTCGTACTACGGACGAAATGACTTGGAAACCCTGATGGCTTCTGAATCTGCAGCTGACTGGGTATGTGAACTTTAATCTCCTTCCTGATACCCAACTCCAGAACATTTACCCATTGATATCGGTTTCCTTCTTTGATCCCGCTCACAATTTTTCCAGATAAGGATCTCAGAGATGCTGCTAGGAAAGGTGCCGGATGGCTTCTCATTCGCGCCAAAGCACAAGTCTAATGCCTATGAAAGTGCGGAAAATGGCTGATTTCGAATCTCACCATGAGAGCATTGCTAGCAAGAAACCTGACATTTAGTGCACGCCAGAATTGATCCATACGAACACGTTGCAATATGCTTCTAATAAGGGTAATCATCTCCCAGAACGTGGAGAAGATCATCAAACAAAAGGGAGGATATTTACATGATTTGAGGCCCCTGCAAAATGTAATGGTTAGTCTTCTTATTATTTGTATGTCAACAATTTGGTTCGTATATTTGATTCTCTCAAGTCTTTATTTACTGACGCTCACAACCTTTGTAGAACTCAACAAAATACTTTGAAAAAAAGATGTCGAAACCGTCGGCAGCAGGACTTGAACCACTCGGACATACCGACTTTGACACGAATTTTGGTTTAGTGACATTTCATCACCTAACCTCTACGTTCTTTACTTTTAGTATGAAATTTTAAGTTTTGTGTGTTTACCATTTGACCAAAATCCCCAAATTTTCCTGTGAGTTAACCAGAGATATCCTTTCGTCCTTGGACGGAGGAAGGTTGCATACATCTTGATCCCCAGACCTTATACTTGTTTGTTTTTTACTTTTTCAAGCTACTAGGACTACAACTAAGTAGAGCTGTTATATGAACTAAACAACTCGAAAAAAGCTCGACTTGAGCTCGTTCACTTGTCTAAACAAGCCGAGTCTTAACATGATTTTAAGTCTGACTTGTACATTTAAGCTTGAATAGTTTGAATTTTTTAGAATTTCTAAAATTTCATTTAAATTAAAATGTTATGACGGAGTAGAATTGCATAAATTAAAATTAAAATTTCATGTGAGTTAACCAAGACATCCTCCTTGGAGGGAGGAAGGTTCCATACATCTTGATCCCCACACTCTGCACTTGTTTATTTGTTATGTTTTCAAGCTACTAGGACTATAACTAAGTAGGGATGTTATATGAACTGAACAGCTCGACTCGAGCTCATTTACGTACCTAAACAAGTCGAGTCTAAACAAGATGTTAAGCTCGACTTGTTCGATTGGAGCTCAAATACTTGAATTTTATGGAATTTCTAAAATTTCCTATAAATTAATATGTTATTGCCAAGTAGAATTGCATAAAGCTTGTCTCGAGCTCTTTCATTTTCTAAACAAGCCAAACTTGATAAAAAAAAAACTCGTTTAGAAATCGGGCTCGATTCGAGCTCGTTTAACAAACGAATCGAGCTTGAACATGCCAAGCTCGACTCGTTCGGCTCGAATAACACCCAGCTAAGACTCCACACTACAAAAGTTATGAGGGAACCGTAAACACATGTTGAACTTTGAATAATCTCATATTCTCATCAAATCTCTTACAGGTATTGTTTATTGAATTCACCAAAAAATTTCTATCCTCACTATCCCATCCCCTCATAAGAGAGGGAAAAAAATCATAATATTCATGGTTTTGTTCAAGAATAGGAGTTGTTACAGAAAGGGCATTTGGTCTAGTGGTATGATTCTTGCTTTGGGTGCAAGAGGTCCCGAGTTCGATTCTCGGAATGCCCCTTTTTAACTAACTAGAGTAAAAAGAGATCGTCTGTCTATAGAGATTAGGCATTTTTAACAATGACATCCTCAATCATATAATATATGGAGCATTAATAATGAAAGCTACAAACCATATAGCAGCTGGCAACGTACGTTTGTGAAATATATGTGACCTTAGAGGGAACTAAACCGGCCCTAAAGAGGAAACGTCTTTTCATTTTTCTTTTGTCGACTTATAATTATACGATTTCCACCATGAAAGGCTAAGACTCGAGTTCGTGCAAGTCTACTATTGCGCAATTTGTTTTGCCTCCGATTCCCATATTCCTATTGCGTAAACTCGAAAGACCCTCCCTCATTGAGTGCCTTCATCTGTTCCGTTTAGGTTACTCGACAACCATCCAACCAAGACGACGTCTCCCAATACTCACAGGAAATGTGCGGAGCTCAAGTTGCGATTCATTTTGTGAAATCTACTAGGTTGCAGTTGTCTTGAATAGTTTATAAATCCTACAATTGCTCCGAGAGGGAGAAAAAAATAAGCAAAATTGCAAAAAACCACCTTTTAAAACGAAAAATTGCAGAAAACCACCATTTAGAATTGTAATTTTTGCAAAGTCACACCTATCACCCAATTTTCGTTAATTAAATATTAAAGTGCGTGAAAATCAATTATATCCATTGTTTTTATTATTATTTTACTTTATCCAATCGATATTAATTAATTCTTAACTTTTTAACATGTTTTTCAAAAGTAATTTTTTTATATAAAATATCATTTTTTTATATATAATTTCACTTAATAAAAAGTAGATATAATTGATGTTTTATAAAATTTAAAAAGTGTATATTACTAAAGGGCTACTTGAAGAAAATAATTTTTTTTAAAAATGATTAAAAAATGATATTTCATATAATTTTTATTATTCTAAAAACATGTTCACTATTCCACATACATATTTGGATTAATAAAAACTATATGAAACATTATTTGTTTTTAAAAAATTATTATCTTCAAGTATCCCTATTATTGCACATTTTTTTGATATATATAAAACATAAATTACACATCAATTTTTTATAGAGTTTTTTTGTATGTATGATTTTTTTTTTTTTAAATTTTTTTTTTTTTGATATTTTATCGTGTTTTTTGCTTTTGAAAAATATGTCAAAAAATTAAATATCAATTAATACCAATTGATCGAATTGAGTAAACTAATAATAAAAATAGGAGGGTATAATTGAATTTCCACACACTTTAACATTTAATTGACGAAACTTAGGTGATGAGTGTGACTTTGCAAAGAAAACGGTTTGAATGGGTGATTTTCTGCAATTTTCATTTTAAGGGGTGGTTTTCCGCAAAACATCCTATTTAAATGGTGATTTTTTGCAATTTTGCCAAAAAAAAAAGTGAAATTTTTTATGGGCCAAGCTAGCCCAATAAGGCCATAATGGCCTAGTTTGGCCCATTGCAATAATTCACGTACAAATATAATTGGTTTTTATTTTTATGGTTCAATTTGCATCATCCATATATTGAAAAACGGCGTAAAACACGAGTAATAAAATTAGTTGAATTGAATATAAGTATGGAGTTTTGATATTGGGTGTTCGACTTCTGTCTTCGTCGTTTTTTCACCATCTCATTCATCTTAACCATAAGTTTTGGGGCCGATATGACCGGTTCATGACAAACTCGATCAAGGCCGATATTGAATTGGCTCCTAACCATACTAACATGGCACCCAACGAGATACCGAAAAATCACTCAAGTATGTTACACATAATTGGATGTACACTTATGTTATATGTCTATAGTCACGGGAATTATTTTGTCTCGTTTCGTCACAGACTAGCCATGTAAGATAATACTTCATATTAGACAAGCTCGCTTATTCATAGAAGCACGTTTAAGTTGTTGATAAGTCCGCACACCGAAAGCCCATCGCAATGCAGTTATAAAAAGCTACATATGTTATTTTTTGTCAAACAATATATGCTTATCAGTAGAACTTATAATGCACAAAGAAGGAGCCAAAGTATTTAAAACGACAGAAATGAGATAAATGGGGCCAAGAGCAACGGTGGCGATAAATGGAGGGATAACATCGAATTGAACATGAACATGACTAAGCTAGAACGAGTGTAAAGTAACAAGCTAAAGGGTCACCTTGTTTATGGTTAAGTAGCTATCACCTGACAGACTCTGACACCCTTTTATATGCGTGTGTATTATATAGTATGTGTATTATAACATCTCACAAATAATTGGAGTCCACCAACCAATAAAGAGAAATTTACATTTAGATTTCAATGTGTTGGCTGATCAGTCTTGATTAGGGCTGATATACGAGCTAACGAGCTCGAGTAGTGGGTGTTCAAGCTTGGCTCGTTTACAAACGAGTCGAGCTCGAGCTCGAGCCTCATTTTCTCAAGCCGAGCCGAGTCGAGCTCGAGCTATTCACAAAATGTAGATCTGTGATTCAAAGTGAATAGAGTCCAAAAGGCAAAGCGGCTGACAGACTCTTTAGAAGAAGAGGTTAAATAAACCCTAGGGACAGAACTGTAATTTCACCTACGAAACGAGATATACGCCCTATTTACAAGGGGTTAAATAAAACCTATTTACATGGGGTTAAATAAAACATAGGGGGAGAACTGTAATTTCACCCATAAAATGAGCTATACGAGCTACTCGAGCCGAGCTCGAGCTCATAATTCTGCTCAAGCTTGGCTCATATTTAATTCGAGCGAGCCCGAGTCGAGTTTTTTCCGAGCCGAGCCCGAGTCGAGCTTTTTCCGAGCCGAGCCCGAGTCGAGCTCGAGCTACTCGGCTCAAGTAACAGCCCTAGTTTTGATCTACCTTTTTTTTTTTTTTTTTTTAATTACAAGGCGAAAATTTGGGAGGTGTCAATCACGGTTGTATCACCAATCCATCCAAGAGCGTCCTTGCGGACGAGAGTTTGGAACTCAATGTCTGAACTCCAAGGGAGAGAGGCGGAAACCAAGGCTCGGTGAGCAAGACGATCAGCTATCCTGTTAGCCTCCCTGAAAACGTGGGAAACGGAGGTGGTAACTAAGCAGAAGAAGAGCATCTGAAATAAGCATCTCGATCTCCCAAGGTGTCTGCCAGGCTCCCTTGATCGCATTGACGATTGTGAGACAATCGCCCTCCACAACTAGCCTTCGAATCCCCCTCTTCCAAGCTTCCATCAGCCCGAGCTGCAATCCAACCGCTTCGGCTTGTAATGCCGACACCTTCCCGCACCTTTTGGCGTCGCAGGCGACCAATCTTCCTTTGTCATCTCTAATAAGGAAACCTGCAAAAGCGCAACCAGAAGAGATTTTAGCGCCATCAACATTGAGCTTATAATTACCTTCATCGGGTTTATGCCACCTAATGATTTTTGTTTGCCGGGGGTTATTCTTTGGTTTGAGTACTGTTCTTGTGATTACATCTTCTTCATCTGGGTTGTCTTGTTTGGATGTTTTTCAGTTTTTCATGTGGTGATGGATTGTTTCTATCAATTCGTCTATTATTCTTATCTTGATCTACCTCATTTGTTTAATATATTCAATCTATAGCAAAAAAAGAAAAAGAAAAACTCAATAAAACAATTGAGATGACTTATAACCTAATACTTTATCCCGGTGGTCCTTGGTTTCGTTCTTCATCATCTTGGGAGTAGTTTTTCTTAGATCGTTCTTGTTGTAGAGTTATTTCTGTTTGTTTCATAGTGCTGTTTTATGTTCTTATTGTATGTTTAGGTGATTTCTGTCTGTCGATTCGTTGGCCTCTCGAGAATCAGGCATGCCTGATCTCGAATTCTTACTTAATAATGAAAAAACCTAATACTCTATCGGTTTAGCGGTATATATTATTTGATTTTTTATCACGATTTTTAAGAAATTAAAATTTATATAAAATGATAATTTTTTAAATATATATTTTTGCGTATTAATGTGAAAAAATAATTTTAAATTAAATAGAAAAACAATTTTATTAATTAATAAAGTAAAACTATTGTTACATGAGGTTAATTGCACCGATTCTTGTATCATGAGTCATGATAATTAGTCCATCTGCCGATTTTTCTGGCCTCTCAATTTACCTGACATAGATTGTATTAGGTATTTCGAATCATTACCTTGTTTAAAAATAAAATAAAATTTGCACTGAATTTTTTTAAAAAAATGCGTTGTCTTTTTTGATCTATCTTTTTTTTTTTTTTAAGCAAGATAAGAATTCGGTTCTCCAGACAAGCCTAGAGAAACCGAGAGACCGAACAAGTCGGTAGATGGACTAACCATCATTTACAACCGAAAAAACATACAGAAGCAAATGACAAAAAGAAATAACGCGAAGCAAATGACAGAGATAAAAGCAGAAATAAAAGTACAAGTCATCCTACACCGAAACTACAAGCTAGAGAACAATCCAACCGATCGGCTAAAGGGAAGACGCACACAGAGAACTGGGGAACCTAGCGGACATCTCAGATCATGGACTCCAACAGAGCCTTCAGATATCAATCGCACTTCCACGACGTCTTCGAACATAGCAAATCGACCACCATTCACATGAAGCCTGCAGGACAACAAGAACAACACTGCACACCAATCCACAAGCCTAAATCCAATCCAAACCATTGCTCAATCAAACCCAAAAACCCATCTTACCCCTCAAGGACGATAACAAAGATCGTAATAGGCTGCACAAGGCAAGCCAAAATAGAGATAGACAAGATGAGCAAAAGGAGAAAGATTAAAACAACAATTAAAAGGAAAAGACACAGGCCAGAAGATTGAAAATTGCAAGGATAATAAAGAAGCGTATCACCCATGGCCAACGCTCCAGCAGAGTCCGGAGTGTGGCGACGGAGGCTGGTGTGCGGCGGTGGTGAACCGATGATGTCTGGCAGAACCGAGGGTGTTGGTAGCGGCGACGATGTTGGGTGGCGGCGGGCAGCCGGGGAGACCAGTGAAACAGGGGAAGAGGACGACGAGCGTCGGAGCAAACCAGTGAAGGTGAAGCCGGGAGGAGGCGGCAACAACTAGGGCGAGATGGAGGCCCGTTGAGCAGCGGTGGGGAGCCGTGGTCGGAGGTGAGCCGGGGTTGGTGGGGAGGCGGGATCCGGAATCCGGGAGAACGGAAGGGGGAGGATGAAATTGGTGGCGGCGACCGCAGGGGACTGAGAGCGGAAGCTCAAAGCGCACCTGGTTAGAGATGGTGAAGATGGAGGTTTGTGCTGGTTGCAGGCGATGGTTGGGGGTCCGGCATGAGGCTTTTGGCCATGGTTGCTGGTGGCGGCGTGGGGCAACTAGGGTTTGGAAGAGAGAGCGTTTTTCTCTTCAAAGCGTATCACTAGGTCTTTTTTGATCTATCTAACACCTTGTGAGATTTCAAAAAAAAAAAAAAAAAAATCTAACACCTTGTGGTCAATAAGTATCTGAATGCTGTTGAATGATATAGATAAACAGAATCGAGATTTCGCATGCTGGACAAATTGGTATGTTAGGAACCGAGTTACGTTAAGAATCCTGTATACCCTTGACAGTAGCCTCGAGTGTACCATCTATCAAACTCATTGGTAAGATCCCTTTGCCATAGCCTTAAAAAAGTACCCTCGATTTGTTTTTCGTGCCTAATTTCCCCTCGAATTGGCCCTCCAAATATATTTTTCGAAAGTATTTAGTATGGAAAAATAGTCTCATTTTTATTTCAATGGTAATTACACCCGAAATATTTGTTCGAGGGTATCTTTGAGGGAAATAGCTACAAACGTACCCTCGAAGTATTTCGTTGCCAATAGCTTCGAGGCTATATTGCGCTTTTCTGGTAGTGGAAGTGAGGTTCCTATATCAGTTGAAAAAACAGATCATATTATAAAACTTCACAAGCGTAATTGGAGGAGAGCTTCCAGTTACGAAGATTGTGTGGACCTTAGCTCTTCTACGGAGTCTACTTGCTCCAGAACTAAATCTTTGCGATGAAAAACAGCTCAAGTAAAATGGAAAAAAAAACACCCTGTGGAACTTTTAAGCTGAATTTTGATGTTTTTTCTGTTTCGAATTTGGATAGTTCAATTGGGGTTATTATTCAGGACAGGTTAGGTCGTCCTATCCATATTGGTTTCAGCATGGGTGGGAAGCATAACCCCTTTATGGCGGAAGCTCTGTCGCTTAAATTAGGTGTTATATATTGAGGTTGTCAAACTAAATACCTCTAATCTCAGGGTGAAAGCTGATTCTCTCATTATTTTAGATTATCTTAACAATAAGAGTTATGTCCCTAGGGAAATTGAATTGATCATGTCTGATGTCAAACTTATTATGTCTGGTATGGGAGATGTTTTATTCTCCCATACTCTCCGTTCTGGTAAAAGAGTGGTCGATAAGGTTGCACACCTTTGCCGCTCTATTAGGGGTTCAGACATATATAACAACTCTGATCTTCGTAACCTCGTTCCTCATGATGCCCTCCGATAATCTCCTTACCTGAATTATAAATTACCTAATAAAAAAATGAGTATCTGAACGAACCATGCGCTAACCAAAGTCAATTACACAATACCGATGAGGTTCTATGTTAAAACCAATTGATATTAGAAGGGAGAGTCTACCGACTCATATGTAACTATGTAAGGGTTGGATTCTTTATATAATCAACGTGCACTAGTAGAAAAATGACCTTTGGCGAGACTCAATTTGCCACGGTTCCGTGTCTTCACGTAGTAAATTTGTAAGGTTGACAAAATTACCACGGTTCTTAGAATAACTGAAGTAATTTAGCATCAAATTTACCACGGTTCCGTGTCTTTATGTGGTAAATTTGTAAGGTTTGTAAATTTACCACGGTTTCTAAAAGAACCGGAGTAATTTAGCCACAAATTTACCACATAATTGTGCTTCGTCGTGGTAATTTTTCAATTGGAAATAAAACCCTTAATTTCAACTTTCTCCTTTCGTCCGCCTCCAGACCTCCTCCTTGCTCCATCTCTCAATCGATCTCATCATCGAGTATGCATCACTGTCTCTCAATCTCCCTCTCGATTATTCCTCCTCGTTAAAGCGCTGATCATCATGGGTTTGCTTTCTTCCTCTCAAATTCAAGCGCGCGCACAATCTGCTGATACGTTATGTTCGATATTTCAGTCCGTGCTAGGTAATTTAGGGCTTTTATTTTTTGGAATCTAAATAGCTAGGGTTTTGTTCTGTCAATTTCATCTGGTGTTAAAATAGGATATCTTGTCTCCATAAACGAATTCCCAAAAGATCGATTTTGTTAGCATGTGATATATGGTGATTTGCAACCCTGATTAGGCAGCATTGTGTAATTTGCAACTGCAGGTTTGGTTTTCTTTTATTTATTTAGCTAACTACCACCAGCTTCTAGTTTCTTATTCAATTTCCTATAATGTTCTACTAATTTTAATATTAGGCTTATATTAGATATCCATTCGTTGGTGACCTTGACAATTTTGACTACTACTAATCTCTGATTTAGCTTCTTGTGTTTCTTTAACTAATTAATACTTTTATTTTGGTTTGCATGGTGGCTGAAATGGATTATGGGGAAAGGGTGTCTCTAAATGAGATTTTAGATCTTCAATGAAACCTCAATATCCAAAAATCAGTGAAGGATATAAAATCATATATACGAGTTGTTTCATGGTGGTTTTACATAGGGAACAACTATTTTTTGGCTTTTAGTAGTAAAAAATAGGTTTAATGAGCTATTAATCTTTTGATTCTAGAGAGGGAATAGTGATTTTATAAATAGAACAACAATGTTTTATGCAATACGTTTTCTTTGATCGAGTTTGTTATTTTGTATTTGTGAGGCATTTCAAATTTGCATACAATCTTAAATTAAAGAACACCCATGGTTAGCCTTTCTTAGTGGGATCAATATTTAATCGTGTTTTAGTACAAAAGCCCATCAGTTATCATTCTTATTTGAATGCTATGATATCTGTCTAATGAATCTCGGTGACATTGTCGAAATTGAATGCTTATTTCTTCTTTTTTATCATCTTAATTATTCAGATTAGTTCTTTAGTTTATTTGGCAGGCTTGATTCTTATTATGTTATTTATGTCTTTCAACCCAATGCTCTGTTTAGAATGAGTCTGGCTGAGCACGTTAAATTGACACACAATGCACATATTCATGGGGTTAGAATTTAAGGAACAGGGTTCATGGTTATGTGATATTCAAGAATGACGAGAGAAAAGGAAGGTTGTGCACTTGTGCCCCTAAGTTAATTAGTAGAACACCCCTTATCTACTGATATGCCAGTTGACTTGCCAAAATAACCATTTCTAGTCTCTGTTTCTAAGAATGAACAAGGGTTTAAATATACTAAGACTATATATTTCATTATTGCTCACATTGTATTTATAAGACTATCTTGAGTATATCATTTTCGCCTTTTAGCTAGTATTGTATTCTTTAAGCGATTTGTATCAGTAGACTCTTAGCTTTCCACAATCTCAGTGTAAAATTAGTTCTGCGTAGATGGGCTGATGTTACTATTTCTGTGGTATTGCTTTTGCTGCAGTACTGACCTCTTCGACCTCCTACAACTACAACAAGTTTCTAGAAGCGCTTTGTGTTCCCGCTGTGGACATGTGGTGATTTTTGGTGGCTCTTTATTCCCTCTCGTTTTGAGGATTTCTTATTTATGATTGTTGGTAAGTTACACTACAAAAAAAAATATTTATTCATATTCTAACTCCTAAATGACGAGTTATAACATATATGTTACAACTCCTGAATGACAAGTTATCAAATTCAGCTTTTATATGTCTGTTTAATTGTTGGACTATTTGGAGATTCTTAATTAGATGATCATAAGATATAATGCTTCACATGCTTGTTATGTAAAGCTATTCACTTAGCGATATTTATTCATATTCCAACTTAGTTTTTAGTTTTTTACAACTGATGCATATAATGATTTGTCCTTATTGTTGTGTATAAATGCACAATTGCAAATATTTAGGCTATATGAAGCCGCTTCCTTTTTTTTATCTTAGCTTTGGCACTTTGCTTAGGGTAAAGATAAAACTAATAATAAAAGCAATTATTTTCCTTTTCAGGCTGAATTCTTAGTATCTTTTTCCCTGTGTGTTTTGTTATCGTATAATGGCCAGTTAAAATTTTCTAGGAAGCATAGGATTGGATCATGTTTCAACTTACATTTTATTTTCAACAGCCCCATGAATGCTGTGGTAAATGAATGTCTTATTCAAAAGGTTTTGAAACACTTTCTTTCCATGATGTTTGGAGGGATTGAAGGGAAAGCGGAGCAAAAGTTTAATCAAATTAGTTTAAATGCATGCTGTTCCTTTTTTTTTTATTGTTCTTTTAATTGTAATCTACATGTTTCAAAAGTGATATTGATAGGTATAATGTAAGGATTTTTTAACGAAAAATAAGCTGTGTTCTGTCTTTCATTATCAATTTTGCCGGGTTTAATCTTTGCTTGCATGGCTATCTATGATGCTTATCTCAGCTTTTGCCGGGTTCAATCTGGATATAGGAAAACAGTTGAAGGAATAGAGGTATTATTATTGAAATCCTTTCACCACTTTCAACAGTTTCTTTTGGCTTTTATAAATTCTTTTGGCAGAAAATAGGAAATGCTTCAGTTGACTGTTCTGACATATATAGCCATGAGGCATGACTTAATTTTTAATTTTGTTTTGGTAATTTATAAGTGCAGTGGTATTTGTTTTACAGGACTATCAGATGTATTATCTATATTTTTCACATTTCTTTTTCTATCTTTGTTACGAAGAATTTGGGATTCAAAATTATAAAAACTATCTCAAAATTATAATAATGCAATGTTTTTTTTTTTTTCAAAAAGCATTATCATGGAAAAAAATAAGTTGGGGTGCATGGGGAGCTGAGCTTTTGAGTCGTTGTTGATCATTTGTGTGGTTAATGCCTTGGTGCATTATCACGTCTCTTTCTATAAATTTTCAGGATGAGAAGGAGCTTTCACTGACTCATGTTACGGTTTTACCAAGCCTATTGTGCTCAAGTGTTAATTAAGAGGTAAGCAACTTGTAGTCTACTGCTTCTGAATGCTTATTGGTTGTCGTAGCCAATTATTAATCAGCAAATTTTGTTCCCAGGAAATTAGAAAATGACTTAGAGCAATTAATGAATCTCGTGCTCAAAAGCGCAAGGTATGCAAGCAGTTATGCATATTTTTTATTTATCTGGTGATTAATTTTCTAGTTTAATTACCTTATATGATTTAAAATCTTAGGGCAAAACACTTCATGAGCTACATATTTATATATCTTTAACCGCTCAGTCGCTCTATTCTTGTGTCACCAATTTGCAAAAAGTTTGAACTTAAACTTCTAGCAGAAATTTGTCAATTAAATTGTGGTCTTGGAATATCTAATCTAAATGGTGTACATTGGCTCACGAAGCTTTATCTCTGACATCTCAAATGCAATTACATTTAACAACTTGATGATGTTGTACAGGTGTACTGTATCCATATTAGAATACTCATAGGCATGATGACCATAAGAAAAAGTAGCACTCAAATAGCTCAAAGGCGTGCAGACCTTAATATAAAATAATGAGGTATCCATTAGCTTGAATTTGTGCAATTTATGAGAAGTGGTTAAAATCTATTTGCTTAGCTTCAGGTTATGTCATCTGATTTTTGGACTGTTTATATGCCTTAGGTTAACAGGTTGGGACACCATTACATCATGCTGCAAAGAGAGGCCTTGAATGCACGGTTGAGTTACTTCTTTCACATGGAGGTAGTTAATTGTTTACTTATTGTTCTATATTAGTTTTTTTTTACTATAGTTGCAAGCATATATCTCTTCTAGGATGCACTTCTTGAGCTCGACCTAGATGGAAAATCGATTCTTGCCAAAAAAAATATTTTTAGGACAAATCAGGAAAAAGTGTTTTTGATTCTCTTCTAGGATGCACATCTGGGCTACTTTTGATTTTCCTGTTGGTTTTTTTGATTTAGACTCGATCAACACCACCTGGTGTGCTTGAGCTACTGCAGAACGACCGTCGATGGGTGACTTTCACCCAAAGATGTACTGGGTAGTGGCTCGTGTTTGTTTTGTGTTTTGGGAGGCAAGGGTTTAGCCCTTATTTTTTTCCACCAAAAAAAAGGAAAGAGTGTTTCTTCTTGCAACTTAGCACCCATCAATTTATGTGTTAGTTTCCTTTGTAAGGTAGAAAATTCTACTATTGTTTTATTTAAGCCTGTTAGCTCAAATGGTAGAGCGGTGTGTTTATACACAGATGTGAGTTCAAATCCCGCATAGGCTACTATAATAATCACCAGAACAATCAATGTAATACATATTTACTTCGGTTCAATAATTTACCACGGTTCAAAACAATTACCACACGACCTATTTACCACGGTTGACACATTTACCACGGTTGACAAATCCTACCACGTGCGATTTTACTTCGGTTGAGCAACATTACCACGGGTAAAACAAGATAAAAGACAAGACTAATTTACCACGGGTTGTCTTATTTACCACGGTTCGACCACTTTTACCATGGTGCGATTTTACTTCGGTTGAGCAACATTACCACGGGTGAAACAAGATAAAAGCCAAGACTAATTTACCACGAGTTGTCTTATTTACCACGGTTCGGCCACTTTTACCACAACCACTTTTACCACAGTTCCGAACCGTGGTAAATAATGCACACAGAACCGAGGTAATTGTGGCTTTCTATACTAGTGGTGGGAGGTTTATTTCTTCCACGTACAATCTTCAAATTCTAAATCGCGACATTAGTATAATATATCAAAATAAAACTATTAAAAACACGAAAAGCTCTTCGGCAGGCTGTGTCCTCCCGGGGGGTTATGTTGCAAGGTGAGTGGTACTTTATATACTTGCATATTATGAGTAGCTAGCTAGAAAACTTGCTAGGTACTATGAACTCCATGGAATTGGGCGTTGGTTAATGTATGTGGGGACAAATGCAGTGTTAGAAATGAAATGAAGTGAAGTAGTATGTATGAACCAGTCAAATCGAATGCCAACCAGCTTAGCTAAGGAGATAGCTTGCTTGGGGTTGTCATTTTGTAGACGAACAGACAACCTCATAAATTACCTGATAACTATATGCACATGATGCCTTTAGCCCTTTACCACTCCCTCTCCCAAACTTTCTAAACAGATATTATCTACAATGAGATCTAATTTTTTTTTTTTTTTTTTTTTTTTTTTTTTTTTTTTACAGTGGGCAAACAGTCGGAGCTATTACGGAGAATGTAAACGCGCTCCTGGATCATCCTTACGAATGATAGTACAAAGTTCCCTATTAAAAGGGATGGTAGATCTGTTACTAATGATACCTCTAGTAGCTATATAATCTTTTAGCCTCTCTGTAGATGTTGGTTATGAAAAAAAGATCTATTGATGTTGGGATTTTTTTTTTGATAGATTTTGTAAGAAATTATTTTTTTTATATATAAATTTTGATTTTTAAAATTAGTTTTATACTTATTATTAGTGGCGGATTCTCGTTGTCAATCCCATAGTGAGAAATAAGGATGTTATTTGTTCATATTCAGTTCATTTAGGATATGAACGAGTTTGAGCCGAGTTTAAATCTTGACTCGAGCTTAAATATGTGATCATACTCGGTTCGTTTAGAAAATGAAAACGAGCTCGAGCCGAGCTTTTTTCGAGGTTTAAATAGTTCTACTTGCTCATTATACAGTAACTTAAAGGAAATTTTAGAAATTTCATAAAATTCAAGCTATTCAAGTTTAATTCGAACGAACCGAGCTTTGGACCGAGCTTTAAAATGTGCTCATCCATAATCGACTCGTTTTGAAAATGAATGAATTTGAGTTGAGTTTTGATCGAGTAAGTACGAGTCGAATTCGAGCTACTCGTGTTCACATAACACTCTAAGTGAGAAAGAGTTATTTAGTTTTAATTTTTAATTATAAAGCAAGGGGCGGAAAAAAATTATTTAGTCTTTTAATTATAAA